>JAUDJH010000010.1:10000000-14800000 GCA_036320925.1 Automeris io | reverse complement strand
AGCCGTTCTATAATTATGGATTAATGTAGCTAGAAATACTCAGGTAAGAAGAAGACCAAGCAGAAATGATGATGATGATGATGATGATGTCCTGGCCGGTTTCGGCCACGGCGACTGTTTCAACACCGATTAAGAAATTCGAGGTCCAGTTTTCGGAAACAGTCAATTGCGCAGGAGATATTTAAGTGCATAACTGGACGCGCTGCCAGAAAAGCACTCTCTCGTCCGAACTCCCTCTGGCCCGATGGAAAGGAGAACCAGTACGATCGGGAGGGAGCGGGATGCAGGTTTGGTCGAGTTTTCCTTCTCTGAACACCTGGTTGAATTGCGGTGTTAAAGAGATACCTTAGTCGCCTCTTACGACACCTCAGCAAGAAGAGGGGCGTGCTATTCTATTCTGCCGGCAGCCACCACGGCTTAAATAATCCCCATTGAGCTTGATCATTTACTTTTTTATCTAGCTATTACAGACTGTCTTTTCCAAGACACTTCCTCTTGTCAGAGGCATTTTACACTAATGGGCAGACCACGGGCAAGAATTGAGGGAGTCCGCTGCCTGGTTGAATCGAAAGCGCTCTGTGTGTATCCTACGCAACCTTTGGCATAAAGGTTTTTAGAGTTGGGCTCTTTACACAATCCCTCCCAGAGACAGAACTCGTAAAAGGGCTCTTCGAATTGTAGGAGGAATACCGACAGGTTCTGAGGATTGCATCCTTTATTATTTATTGAGCAAATCTGTATTAATACGTTTTAAAACAGTAGTTTTTGACGTAAACCATGATTAAACATCTCACCGATTCACAATGGTATCGATTCAATGTCTCGAATTGCTTATGCCACGATGCATTAGTTAGTCGATAATTCGAACTCAATGTAATAAATACTTCGTTTGAAAATCATCGATTTTTTTGAGAAAACAACTCGTCATCCCACATTGCTAATTCTAATTTTATAATTGATTTGAATAGGCCTGACGCTTCAGATAATAGTTCTGTTAAGATTTTATTAAACATCCCGACGTCTTGTCTGTTCAGACCAAAGGTCACAAACACCTCTCTCTCAAGCTGAGATGGGACACATCCATAAACAAATTGTGAATGTCAATTGTGACACCACAACTTACACAAAGTGGAGAATCAATTAGTCCTAATTTTCAAACCTCCTAATTTGGGGAGTCGACGTTGCTCGCGTCCGTAGGCTTTACCCTAGTTTCCCTACACGTGACTCCTGGGTGGTGCTAAACGAGCAGCAGCGAGGTGGTAGGGCGTCGGTGCCCGTCTGGATCGTGACCACAGTACATGGGTGTAAAGCCCGTCATAGTGACCAGTTTCAGCTTGTCGCGTTTCGGGATCAGCTTGTGTATATCCAGTAACTCATATACCTAGAGACCTTCAGTCGTGGTATATGTGGGCCGACATGACGATGTAAACTATCAATGGATTTTCATCCTTTGATAATTGCTTTCGTTTTTGGACTACACTGCACTTACCATCAAGTACTCTGTAGTCACTATGTCGAGCCAGTGTAAAAAAAAAACTACAAAGAGTACAGGTGAAGTGATTATACAGCGTGATAAAAAGAAGCTGTGCAATTTTAGTAAAAACTACAACAATATTACCCTTAAATTCAAGCTGAAAGCAAAGTCGACTGTAAATTTCAACTTCGCCTACACTCTGACAGTGATCACCGCGATGCAAATGTGAACTCGTCAGCACAATCAGAAAGTTCTTAATGGGCACTCGGCATTACCGTTAAGTACATTAGAACTTAACAATTGCTTAAGTGAGGGCCGCTGAAATTTATACACAAAAGTCTCGGAAAGTTTGCCCGAGTGTCGTTTTGGAAGTCACTTTGGAACTAAAAATAATTTCCCTCTCAGTCTGATTTGCAAAACTTCTTAAAGGATCTGTTCTCGGTTGCATCTTTAGGTTTCCAACAAAGGGAACGCTTGTAGTGAAAGATGATAAATAATTACAAAACAATGCAAATTCTTCATAGGATCTATTTAGATGTTCATTATTTTTACACTGGCTCGGCATAGTAACAACAGAGTACCTGATGGAAAGTACAGTGTAGTCCAAAAACGAAAGCGACTATCAAAGGATGAAAATCCATTGATCTACATCGTCATGTCGGCCTACATATACCACGACTGAAGGTCTCTAGGTATATGAGCTACTGGATATACACAAGCTGATCCAGAAACGCGACAAGCCGAAACTGATCACTGTGACGGGCTTTACACCCATGTACTGTGGTCGCGATCCAGACGGGCACCGACGCCCTACCACCTCGCAAAATATATTATTTTCGTATAATCATTAAGTAGACGACTCACCAGGTCCAAGTCACTCAGAGAGCCATAGAATAAGCTATGTTTGGCATCTCTTCAGACTTATAAAGGACTTAAAACTTGAGTAATTGATATTAATTTCAACTGGGTACTACTACGCTTACCTAAGAAAAAGGGCAGGTAGACGGAGAACGAAATGTGTCTATAAACATTTCTTTTTCCTTTTAAAGTAGAGAAACTTTTTTTGGTATTCCGGGGGGAAATCCCTAAACGGACCTCAGGGGGCTAGATGAGGGCTGTCCCTCGGTGTGTCGGACTTGCACCGATTAAAACCCCGGGGCGTTCCTTCTCCCGCCTGCCAAGTGCCAAGGGCAAGGCCGGGCCATCTTCCTCGGCACCCGGCGACGTCTGACCTTGTTTAGGTCTCGCCTACTTAGCGAGAAGGGGTTGAAAATTTGTCACTCCCCGCATCCACTTAACACATTGTCGGCGAGAGTGGTATATGATGCCGCGTATTCGGTAGGTAGCTTACTGCCCGGCGTATATCCGATTATGGCAGAAGACCTCTGGCGAAAGCCCTCCTTGTTAAAAAAGTACCATAGCTTGATGGATTATCTTTGTATTACTTTGTAATATTAATTTAATAATATTGTCTTAACCTCTTTTAGACTAAGTACTTTATTTCATCAAAGTGGAGCGCACAAATTAGATTCTACCCTCCTCCATATACGTGTACTTATTTTAGAGTGAATCGCTCACATATTTAAGTTAATAAGTAAATTGAGCAAATAAGATCTTTTAAGTTAAACGATCCATCAACTTCCAACATTCAGCTTAAGAGTACATAACATACGACCCATTGTATGTAAATACCTATATAAAATTATATACATGACATTTACTTAACTTGGATATGTAATAATATAAAAATAATATATCGTCACGTCCCTTTCGGGGTGGGTAAAGATACATTAGTAGCTGTATCCACTTTGCGCTTATATGACATGCCCAACGTGACCAGTAGCGCAGCTAATCGCCGTTTTCAAGGCACTTACACATAACATTTCTATTAGATGCCATGCGGGTTTTCTCAGGATGTTTTCCTTTACCAGCGATCTTGTGGTGCCTAAATCCCCACGTTTTTTTTTTACACTGGCTAGACATAGTGACTACAGAGTACCTGATGGTAAGTACAGTGTAATCCAAAAACGAAAGCGACTATCAAAGGATGAAAATCCACTGATAGTCTACATCGTCATATCGGCCCACATATACCACGACTGAAGGTCTCTAGGTATATGAGCTACTGGATATACACAAGCTGATCCCGAAACGCGACAAGCCGAAACCGGTCACTGTGACGGGCCTTACACCCATGTACTGTGGTCGCGATCCAGACGGGCACCGACGCCCTACCACATCGCGGCTGCTCGTTTAGCACCACCCAGGAGTCACGTGTAGGGAAACTAGGGTAAAGCCTACGGACGCGAGCAGCCTCGACTCCCAAAACCCAGAGGTATGTGCCGAGATACGAACCTTCGACCAATCGCGTTGCCGTGCATGGAAATCTCTGCGTTATCTACTAGTCCACCATAGATCGGATATGTAAGTTTTTGATATTTATATTCTAATTAAAATCTGTACATTCTATGATCACATAGTATCCTATTAGACAGTGGCGTGCATATCGTTTTCACATAAGGCAAGCAATCAGTAAGAAAACTTACTTCGACACTTTTATTACTCTTTCTCTATTAGAGAACTGTAAAAACACGTTGTTTTTTATTTATTTCGATAAGCACACATTCCCATCACAATCACAATGGCGAATGTATGTAGTATTGATTGATTAATTCATAATGTTAGAATTGTATGCTCGTAGAACGTAGGACAAGGATTGCTTTTATGCTTGTATGAGATGAACGCCACTGCTATTAGGCTAGGAAGAGAGAATGGAACGCTTTTTTTTTTCTATTCTTGGTAGCCTCTTTTGCTTACTTAATATTCATTAATCCCTTTATGCACTCTCGACAATTCCGCGTACTTTTGACATCTCTATTAGAATTCATTTTATTTGGTTTGCGTAGGTACGTAAGTCTCGGTCAGCTATTTTTTTATATAGCTGCAATTAATGTAACCAGTGGAATTAATGTAATGGAATTAGTGAACCATTAGGAAATTAAAAATGTAATATTGACCATCCTACTCTCGTATTCAACAGTCTGAACATATAATTTGCGAAACTGTCACTAACCAACGAGCACCGTAATGGCTTGACCATCAACTTTCCTTTTATGCAAATATAATGAACGAACCGCGGTCGCGTTCAAACTTTCTTAATATAATATTCGAAAAGTCAAACAGTTACCGAATCTACATTTTCAATTTTCTGTAACGGTATCTCGGAGCCGCCGGCTATTTGTTTCAGGTTTGTGCTCTATACAGTTTATTGAATGATTGTTTATTGACTGAAATGTTGCCTCATTAAGAGTTTTCTGCCGTCTGTATCATGGCAAGTGTTCTGAAGAGTTGTTTAACCTTGTTCCACCCTCTCCCTTCCTGAATAGATCCACGCTCGCGGGTTTGCGGAGTCACAGCTATACGGTATCAAACATCCCAGCTAGGACTAAAAAGTTCTCTAACTCCTTCTTTTGCCGTGTCGTTGGGCTGTGGAATGGTCTTCCAGCGCGCGTGTTCCCACCATTCTATGATATGGGATCTTTTAAGCGTAGCGTGAAGAGATTTGTGCAGGCCGGCATGATCGCTGCAATTATCGATGGTTTTTTTTTTACCTTTCGATAGTCGTTGGCGTTTTTTTAAACTGCACCATGCTTACCATCAAGTTTGGTGTAGTCACTGTGCCGTGTCAGTAAAAAATAATTTAAAAAAATGATTTGTCTTTAATTAAAAGTATTTATCTATTTATTCTGGTTATCTATTTAGTGCGATTGGGTGAGCAATATCGTTGTCACCCGTGGGACGCATCAACTGACCGTAAGGCTCGTAGACTTATTGGAGATGACTCTTTGAGGCTAAAATACAGAACATCGAGCATCGAGGTAAGCTAACCTGCCTTGCAGTCTTTCACCGGTTGCACAATGGAGAGTGTTTTTAAGAGCTGCAATGTCTAATTCTACTCGCCCCATGTCCCCAAAAAAACACCAGACGCCGTGTCGGTTACCATCTGTATGTGGTGAATGTTCCTTATATCCTATCCGCGTGAACAAGTCACTCCTACATTCATCATTTTGGGAGTCGAAGCTGCTCGCGTCCGTAGGCTTTACCCTAGTTTCCCTACACGTGACTCCTGGATGGTGCTAAACGAGCAGCAGCGAGGTGGTAGGGCGTCGGTGCCCGTCTGTATCGCGACCACAGTACATGGGTGTAAAGCCCGTCATAGTGACCAGTTTCGGCTTGTCGCGTTTCGGGATCAGCTTGTGTATATCCAGTAGCTCATATACCTAGAGACCTTCAGTCGTGGTATATATGGGCCGACATGACGATTTGGACTATCAACGGATTTTCATTCTTTGATAGTCGCTTTCGTTTTTGGACACTGTACTTACCATCAGGTACTCTGTCGTCACAATGTCGAGCCAGTGTAAAAAAAAAATGCGAACAGCTAAGGAGTGAAATGCGCTTTCAGCGACCTTATTTCCACGTCATTACGACTTGGGAGCCTTTGAGAGAAGAGTGAATAGGCATTTGTTGGGCGGATGAGGTCAACCGTCGGACTCATCTTCACCTTCCACCAGGTGTTATTGAGATCAAGAAGAGGCCAGTAAATTATTAAAAAAATTACAATATTTGAAATCATCGGTATGTAAAGAACCGGTATCGGTTGTAGGTTCGAATTCCGGCAAAAACCTCTGGATTCGGAAGATTGAGAACGGATGGATTACATGCTCACTGGTGAAGGAAAATATTTATTTATTTATAAGTACACTTACACAGTCTACATTAACACATAAAACTATATAAGACATGAACAAGATACATTATAAATGCGATTATATTTAAAAGTGTAGACTGCATGCACAGAAGAAAAGAAAAATAAAAATACGAGTAACACAAAAAGAAATAAACTAATCTAATTGAACTAATTAAAATTTATAACAGAAATAAAAACAAAAAAAGCAAAAAAAAACATTATTTATGCAACAATCCTCTCTAATAACATCCTTTTTTTTTAATTTGTAAATACTTTCGTTAGAGATCTAATGATCTCAACATATAATTCTGTATCATGAGAGAAGACGCATGATATTAAATAGAAACGTCATGTGTTCTAGTATTGTGAGAACGGTGATCAGTTCTGCAGCATAGATCACATATAAATATACCAATTAGTTCAATTTTAAATGACAATAACTTTTCGAAGCTCACTAGTGATATAATTTTCATGTATTTTGGTACTGTCGTCGTGGTACCAACATTCTCTTTTCGGGTCAGACAGGTTTTTCTAAACATACTGTATATGCGATCAGTTATAATGCAAACATTTAGCCGCGGCAGAATAAAAGCTTCATGCGATGTATTTCTAAGGGTTTGTAGTACACATTTCATCATTTAAGCCTTTTTATTACATATTTACATAATGCCTATGAGCAAGGAGCCTCAGAGGCGAATCTGGTACCGCGGCTCTTCAAGAGGCCATATCACAACTTTATAGGGGTTGCGGGTCATAATCAGTTTTACGACGGGCCGAAGACCTAAACTTCCTTTGAATGTATATTTTTGTTTATTTCAACTGAAGGTTGGCGCTTGTTATTAACAATGTTTTAGCTATACCGTACTATGAGCGCTGGTCGTGGGTGTGGATGTAGAAAGACACGGATTTTGGCGTTTTACTGTTTATTTGCACTTTAAGGCACACCGATCTGCGACGCACACGCACGTACTCTCGCCCCGGGTCTCGGTAGTCGACTGCTACTAATTATGAAGTTCCTTGACATTTTGAGTGAGTTAACACTAATCATACCAACACTTTTTAGATACCTATTTCCTGCTTGAATGTATAATACATTGGATGTTAGGAAGGAAATAAAAATTACAATAAAATCTATAATATTAAAAAACTGTATATTGACCATCTCTATTACAAAAGTAAAAAAAATTGTTTTTTAATTATTGGTCATCGCATTTTTTACATATAAGTGTGTCCATTGTAAATTTTCCGCAAACATATTTTTTACATTTAGAGTAAATTTTGTTGGTTTTATTTTCTTTACAGTATCCTATTTGACACTTCTTACGTTGATATGCATCTGTAGAAGACTAAGGCAACGATTCTTTCGTATTTGTTTTCTTTTGGATGTTCACGGGCTTCTCGAAAATCGGTGCCAAGTTCAAGTATTACTCAAAATAAATAAAACAAAAAAAAAATTAATAAAAAAAATCTAAATGAACTGTAGGTTAATTAGTTAGAAAAAGTCATGAAGTCAAATGTGCAAAAAAAATAAGATGATACTTGTATTTTCAATGAAAAAGTTCAAAATGGGTCATTTGTCCCGTTATGGTATGTTTAGTGTTAAACCAAATTTGATAATGTTATATCATCATTCATACCTTAAGCAAAGTCATAGCTAAAAGCTAGTGAAATAAAAAAGCAAAGTCATTAGTCGAAAAGCGAAAAATATATAAGAAATCACGTAAGATCCGATCCCTAGACTGTCGAACCAAACGTAATTGCTTTATGACTTTTGTTTGTACGAACGCGAGAACAAGGTCAGGATTGTCAACATTAATAAATCAAATTCCAGGGGTGGGTGGGGGTTGGTAAAAAAATAAATAAAATTTTATTATCTACCCGGTTTAACTTGCTTTCAATTTCTTAACAACTTGTTTACTTTAGGCTGCGATATTGCAAAGGGTTTTCTGTATGGTTTATTTGATAAGATTAAGCGTTTTAAGTTTTTACTTGCGGAATCCCATTTTTTATTTGCTATGTTAATATACCTAAGAACCTATTATCACGCTGAATCCCTATGAGGGAAGGCAGAGAGAATGAAAGGCCATACACGAAAAATAATAACATATATGCCTCTATATAACAGAAACATTTATTACTCTATTACAAGTCTACTTAATTTGGATATACATATATAGTGATACAGACTTGGAACTATGTTTTAACATCATTTCTAGCTTTTTATCAACGTGGATTCTATATATCTTTGTTTTTTTTTTATAATAATATATCGTCACGTTATGTTTCCACAGGATAAGCAGGGATAGATTAATAACTGTAAACGCTTTGCGCTTATATGTCGTACCCAAAGTGACCAGTAGCGCAGTTGATCGCGGCTCTCATAGCACTAGTACACATTACATTTTTATTAGATGGCATGGGAGCTTTCTCACGATATTTTCCTTCACCGGTGACAGTGTGGTCCCTAAATCCATAATTAATATAATAAATACAGAGGCACGTGTCGGGCTATAAACCTACGACCACTAGCGTTGACGCGCATGGTTACCAGTCTCTAATCCACTAGGCCAGCACAATTATTTATATACAAATCTATTACAGTGCAATAAGAGGTATTAAGATGATAGGACGATTGCCCGAACTGGGTTGTGACCACAGTTCACAAGGGCAAAGACAGTCATAGTGACTCGCTTCGGCCTGTCGCGTTTGAGAATCAGCTTGTGTTTATCTAGTTATATGTGTACCTAGAAACCCTCCGTCGTGTTATATATAGGCCGCGATGGCGAGGGTGACTACTCCCGGTTGAACTGTAAATGCCTATCAATCATATGCCGGCAATCAGTAGTTAGTCCGCATAAAAAAAAGAGGGTGACTACCATCGGATTTTCTTCCCTTGGCGGTTGGAGCTGCTGTTCTTGGACTACACTTTACTTTGCATCAAGAAAACTGTAGTCACTTTGTCAAGCCAGTATAAAAAAAGATGGGTAGAAATAAAAAATATTGAATTTCGCTATCGCTTATAACTTGCGGTGCTAATATTAATCTTTTGTAAGGTTCCCGTACCAGGACCAATCAATCATGGGGACAAAGCGCGGATGTCGCCGTCAACCCGGCAAACTTAGCAGATTTTAGCCGATTAGCCATTTTGTACGGACACGAGATCCTAAGTGCCCTTTCTTGACGAATCGAGCCCGTTACGGAGGAATTTTCTTAATCTCTTGAGTGACGTTGAAATGCAAATATGAATTTTAATCTATTTAATTAGATTTCGGATCTGTTTTAAGTTAACAGAGGATCAAGAATGAGTGCCTGTGTTGGCCTAGTGGATAATGGACCGGTGTTTATGCGCTGTAGCGTGAATTGTTGTAGGTTCGAATCCTATCGCGTACCTCTGGGGTTTTTCAGATTAACTACGACTTTAGAAAGAAAGAAGGAAAGAAAACGTTTTATTAGCAGCAGCCAGACAGAAGTGACAACAAGACACAATAAATTACATGAAACACCAGAAAAAAAAACCACAAACAATACATAAGAAAATCTAGGGCGCCGCCAATAAGGGCCCTGTCTCAGCTTGTGCTACAGAGCACTAGACTCTGCAGCGCTGGTGTTGTGACAGGACCTTGCGGACGACACAGCCACTTCACCGGCACAGCCCTACATATACATTTATATAAATTATAAGGATCTTATTACACAATAAAAACAAAGAAAAGAATACCATCAACAAAAAACACAAATTAGCACAAAAAATCGAATACAATTTGAGCTTTCAATTTAGTCAGCCAAACCTTTCTCTGAACTAAATATTAAAAAAAAAAATGTGTTAATATAAACATATGACACCATATAGTCATCGTTGAAGGAAAACATCGTAAGGAGATCCGCATAGCGTCTAATAGAAATATCAGATGTACTCGTGCTTTGAAAAGGACGATCAGTTGCACTGCTGGTCACGTTAGGCAGAAACTATAAGCGCAAAGTAGACACACACTCACTATCTCTGATCACTTCGAGAGGGTTATAGCGTAACGATATATTCTTATTTACCCAGGGTTGTCACTGAATAATATATAACACACTGAATAAGACATATCTAAAAAAAGCGAGTCAACTTCTTAATAAACATGGGCTGTAAATTTCTACAAGGCTTTGTTTTAATTTTTGAAAGATTAAATCAAAAGTTTCATAAGATACTGTTACCACGTCTTAATATATTCAAGTTAAAAGGTTGTTTTTGTGAATATTTCGCTTCCTATGCGATAAATGATCTTTACACAATTGTAGTGCACAAAATTGCTAAAAATCTGCTGTTAATATTTTTCATTTCTATCACATTCTATGTATATAATTGAGAAACAATAGTTCAGTGAGCGGGGAGTACCGTATCATCGTGCCTGGGATACTTTCATATAACGGTAATAGTGTTACGGTAGTGTGTTTAGTGAGTCAAGAGCTATAAGCCGAAAAGTAAGTTTCTCTATAATCCCACTTAAAGATAAGAACACTTCAACTGAACTTTTTTAAGTTGATGATTATAATTTAGTTCTTCAAAATTCCAGATCTCTAAATAAGGAACAAAATGAGAATATACTGACAGTAACCGTGTTTGTACCTACAGCAAGAGTTTAATTAAGACCATTTGGGCACTGTCTCAAAATTTTAGAAATCTTTCTAGTATACGGTATTTCACATCGCGGCTAGGACTTAGAAGTTCTCTAATTCCTTCTTTTGCCGTGTCGTTGGGCTGTGGAATAGTCTTCCGGCGAGCGTGTTCCCACCGTCCTATGATTTGGGATACTTTAAGCATAGCGTGAAGAGATATTTGTGCAGGCCGGCATGATCGCTGCGACTACCGATTGGTTTTTTCTTACCTATCAATAGTCGTTGGCGTTTTTTTGAACTGCTTACTATCAGGATTGGTGTAGTCACTGTGCCGTGTCAGTGTAAAAAAATGATTTGTCTGTAATTAAAAGTATTTTTGGCAATTGATACAAAAAGCAATTGATATTTTTGACCTCAGACCGCTGAATTCGTACTAACGTAATTCGTATATAACTTCGTAAATAATTTAAATAAAAAAAAAATCCTTTTAGGAGGATATTATTATTAGAGGGGGATTAGAATATCTATACTATCGTATTATGATAAAAAAAATTGACTTTTTCAAATTTCTATAGTAGAATACCCCCTAAGGAATAGAATACTCTTCCAGCAACCTTATTTCCACGTCCTTATGACTTGGGATGCAGTCACTATGTCGAGTCAGAATAAAAAAAAAATACTGACAGTAACCGTGTTCGTACCGACAGTAAGAGTTTAATTAAGGCCATTTGATGAGACATACCATTATGGGCAATGTCTCAAAATTTTAGAAATCTTTCTAGTTATAATGTAATTATTGATAGAATAAAGGCTATAGAAAGCCTTTCAGTTGATGGACCCCTTTTAACGGAATAGTCATAAATTACAGTCCACTCTTATCCTCATAAAGCGACGGTTTACGTCATGCACTGGGTGTTACATATCTGATGGTATATGTAACGCGCATGTTACTAAGCTAAGTTATTGAAAAGCTTGATAGTTTTATGAGCTATCGTAAAAATAGGGACCCATGTCACGGGCTTACTCGTGTTTCGATATAGGATAAAAGATATCAAACGATGTCAGTATATTGTAGTTAGTTATTTACATTTAGTTTAGTTATTTTATGTAGCAAATAGCTATAGAAAGATACAGTGATATATACATAGATAGAAATTTTGTTGTAGTCCAAGGGACAAATCGAAGAGTTAAAAATCTTTTATAAGAAACTCATAATTTTAAAGAATTGTCCTACGTGTGTGAACATTCGCAATGCGATAACACGCGCAGTGTTTTAATTCATAAGTAAGAGACGGATGTTTGCCCTCAATCACACCTGTTGGAAGGATGTGTCCGACGATGTACTGCATCTATCTAACAAATACCAATCTATTCTACTCATAAAGGCTTTCAAGTCATGAGGACGTGGAAATATGACCGTTGGAAGCGTGTTCGCATGATAAACGCAGAAGCTAATATTTTCGTACAGATGTAAAAAACATACGCGCCGTTTGTTCTAACTGACGCGATCTCAGTTCCTTTGTATCGTAATGATGTTAAAGTTATTAGAATTTTTTATTTTTAATACTTGCCTGGATAAAAATTTATGATATATAAAAGACATTATGGATTACGATATTCTCTATATATTAAGAGCGAAATAAGTTTGAAGTTTAATCTTTTATAACCAAGTTTAATAAATACTTCTTGCCACGGTAAAAAAAAGTACGAAGGCGTCGCTTCACATCGCAAACAGTAGTAAATCATAAATGTAATGCTGCGTAACAGTGGCAGCGCTATGTAAAAATTATACAGTATCCCTATGAATCAGCAATAATATAACATTTAACTTGTAGTAAGGCCGCTGTTCTACCAAACAAAGGAAGCAACCCGTATGAAGTAGATACTTGTATATCGCATCGCTTAGCCGCCTTTATTGTTTACACGTAGGACAATGGATAAGATAGTCTAAAGCATTTTTTTATTAGAGGGGGGGGGGGGGTGACATGGCGACACTTTGCCTCAATAATTTCTAATAACTTTCAAATTCTAACAATATCTCTCGTTAAATTTACTAGCAACGAACGAGGTATTTGCAAAAGCAAAGGAATTCTTGACACGGGCTCGTTACTGAAATAGATGCTGCTATCTTGCGCAAATGGCTGCTATTCGACTGCAAAGCATGCCTGTGTTAACAGACACTTTGCTAAAATAATACGAATTTATAGCACCGTTTACTGATATCATTATCTGTAGTTGCTACCATGGTCTTGTATAAGAGTATTGCTACATAAAACAACATTATTTTAGTTCTGTTTTTCGATATTGTTCGAACAATAAAAACAGTATATACCTCTGTCTCTTTTATTATTTAGTTATTTATTTACTTTTACAAGGTTGCCAGTGGCCCAGTACAATAACTCATTTACACAGTACATATACACAGTTGCAATCAAAAATGTACAGTTCCTATTAAGGCATCCACAACAAACGTCAGAGTGGCCTGTTTATTTATACTATATTATATTATATTATATTACATTATATCAATATATACAAATACATATTAATACATTATTCTTTTACGCTTTATCGAGCTCGTGTCCAATATACTTAACGGTTTTATGAAAATTTCCACTAACGCGAAGTTAAACGCGACTGGCCAAAGTCACTAGTGTTATGTTTGCACTTATATACTATATTTTAGCCACAGTCATGAGGCGTAGACGTGTTACTATCTTACTCCTGTTCATTTAGCAGCATCCAGAATCATGCCCAGGGAAGGGAGTGTTAAAGAAAATATCCACATTTTCACCCAATCCTTTAATAAGTTCTAACAATGGCTATTGATATACATACACTATATATATATATATATATATATATATATATAGTAGTATGTATATGTAGTAGATATATATTACACTAGCTCGATATAGTGACTACACAGTACCTGATGGTAAGTACAGTGTAGTCCAAAAACGAAAGTGACTATCAAAGGATGAAAATCCATTGATAGTCGACATCGTCATGTCGGCCCACATATACTACGACTGAAGGTCTCTAGGTATATGAGCTACTGGATATACACAAGCTGATCTCGAAACGCGTCAAGCTGAGACTGGTCACTATGACGGGCTTTACACCCATGTGCTGTGGTCGCGATACAGACGGGCACCGACGCCCTACAAACTCGCTGCTGCTCGTTTAGCACCATCCAGCAATATATATTTATTTTACATTTTTATATTACGTTATTAGAGCTTTTTGTATACAACACTTTTAAATATTGATGTAAGTGATTCCAAGTCAATGAATCATACATAAAAATTTTCATTAAAATAATATACAATAATGTTTATAGTTACAAATACTTTTATTTAACAAATTGCCAGTAGTTCAGACATAAAGGTCTGCATGCAGAGTGCATTCTCTGTTGAACTAATAATTAAAATCATTAATAAAATAGCAGACAATTCTGTTGTTGTAAGTAAGCAGAATTATGTAGATGAAGTTCACACTAGTTTTAATGGTACTAACGAAGCGTTCTCAACTCTTAGCATTCCTAGCACGTTACTGGAACGAGTAGTTAGAAGAGCCATTCTGACGCGAATGGGCGCTTATTGCCGTGTTGTTTGAGTGCGATTTCGTCTAGATTTAATGAAATAATTTAAAGTTGCACTAACATCTCTAATGTTTTGTTTCCCGTTAAAATCCCGGAGAAAACTACTCCCGCAAATTTAGACGTTCAGTGTAACATTTTGGCTAATTAGTTCACTTTGTTTTGGGAATGTTGTATTTTGTTTTAACTATTTTGTGTTATAGATTTATCATGATCCTCTAACAAAGTAATATCATTAAGACCAACGAAGAAAACAATAAGAGACATTTTAAATACAATTTTATTTGCAAACATCTATAGAATTTCATGTGCTCAGCTTAAAAAGTATTTAGGTATTACCTAACTCGGTATTTTCTATTTGTTACTGAAATTATTGTAGCATGCAGTTTAATCTTATTTACAGCTTCTTTCTTTTATAATAGAACTACGAGCGTTTGTTTGGTTCCCATAATAATACGATTGCGTCTGTCACAACACGAACTAAGAAGATCTTACTCTACTTTACATTTACAGTGTCATTAAAATGAAGAATAATATTGCTAGCAGCTTTATTTTATCCTCTATGAATACTGAATAATTGAAAAGAATCTTGAGTATACATTTAGAAACTATCAACTGTTTCTAATTTTTCGATAGCAACTACCAATTTTTGAACTATATCAAATTTATCACTAAGCTTGTTGTTTTTGTTGATTGTAATCTCATAAATTGAATATTTAAGCAGAACTTTGAGATAATATCTTAAATAGAATTTATCCAGCTTTAAGTTGATTTTGTTCTTAATCGTTATTGATTTAAGGATAAAGAAAGTTCATTAATTAGTTTCCATAAATTTATCAAGAACGATTAAAAGCGAAGGTAGATTAATAATAATTTGTCTCTAAGCTCTCGACTGGGTAATGCTTGGATTTAGTATTGATCGTTTAACATGATAATCAGTTACATAATGGGACAGTATCATATATCGCCTCCCAATCCTCTACAAGCCTACAGCCGAATAAACACGTTTAGCCTAGTCATTCATCTTTAGCTATTAGCTAACTAGTTTCTAGTGATTTTCTAGTAAATTTCCATTAAGTAAAACAACTATTTTAAGAGAAGTCTTCTTTCTCAGGAATGGCGAAGTGTCGGATAAATTACAAACAATATGATATACTTTACGAGGCTGGCATAGTCATCAAGGATGCACTAAAGCCTCATTAAAATATTTGATTAAAAAAAATCAACTATGATATTAGATTATTCAAAACTAACTACGCCTCTTAGTTAAAGTTTATAAGTGGTAAAGCGATTTCCCGAATTAAATATTTTCCACAGAACACAGATGGTCATAGTGTCTTTTCATGGCATCGCGTTTCGAAATCAAATCATGTTTTTTTTTACACTGGCTCGACATAATGACCACATAGTACCTGATGGTAAGTACAGTGTAGTCCAAAAACGAAAGCGTCTATCAAAGGATGAAAATCCATTGATAGTCTACATCGTCATGTCGGCCCACATATACCACGACTGAAGGTCTCTAGGTATATGAGTTACTGGATATACACAAGCTGATCCCGAAACGCGACAAGCCGAAACTGGTCACTATGACGGGCTTTACAGCCATGTACTGTGGTCGCGATCCAGACGGGCACCGACGTCCTACCACCTCGCTTCGTTTAGCACCACCCAGGAGTCACGTGTAGGGAAACTAGGGTAAAGCCTACGGAAAAACCAGTATGTATAACCAGTTACCATATATCAGTTATCATATATGTTTCTTGATGCGGTGTTACCACGAAAAAGGCAGCTTTTAATATAATCTTGCCACTTGTCGATTATCACCGTTCATTGACTACAGTGTCTCGAACATCAGTGCCACATCTCCTGTTGACTTAATTTGATCCGAAAGAGTTACAAAGGTCGAAGTTACCTGGTTCCCTAGTCAAATGCCATGCCAATATGTATTTTTTTATGTTCTACATGCATTCGATTGACATCAATCACATTTGATGAAAGATGATGATGGGGCTAAAGATAGATATCGTTTTTCTAATAAATAACTATTCACAATTTTATGAAAACCTTCTAAATTGGTGTTAATTATTTTTGTTTCACTACTACTCCGAGCTGCTCTGTGTGCAACCTGCATGAATTGTAGGTTTGAGTTTCCACTCTCACCGCCAATATCGTTAATTGAGTTATTTCGAACCAACAGTGGAGTGGAAATACGGCGATCGAAAATTTTTGTTTGTAACTGAATTTGTGATTCTGATTTATGAATAATAACGCATTTCGTGAATATTGTTTCATTTTTTTTACAACTGGACTTTCCTTGTTGGATTGGATTTCACTTATGACTATAGCTTCAAGTTTTCCAATTATTTCCAAAGGCTTTTATCAAATATGATTCGTGTACTTAGCCAATTCTGTTTACAAAAACATACATTGAAGTGCCAGACAGTAAATTTAAAATGCATGAGGCATTTTTAACAGTTTAACCTTCCTATATTCTTCATAGCATTATCTTAGAAATAACTACCATGGTATAATTATCATCAAAGTTATCTACATGGTATAATTATCGCAATTTGTTTCAATAAGCGCTCAGAAATGTATGTTATGTATTCAGTTCAATTTTTAGTTCAACACAAATATCACTAATTAAAATTCTTGGAACACATACATTCAATCGTAGCATTCTAAAGTTTCAGTGAATTCTACTAGTGTTGATTTTTTAACTGTTACTTCAATATTATTGTAGAAATGCATGCAACGTTTAATCGAGTTTACTTTATAGGCTCCTTTAGAAGAATGGTATAAATGCCAGTATTTTTTTCTCTGTTGTTTGTTTCTTTTTATATAATAAGTTACATAGTTTCTTTTATTGTTTTGTGTCTCTTAGTTTGATTTCTGTTTTATGTGCTTTTTTTTTCGGAAATTCTGCGGGCTTATTCATCTTTTTTTGGGTATTTTTTATTATTTATACATTGCTGTATGTTTCTCTGATAATGTAATGTTTAAAAATATATCTTTGTCAATTTTTGTCTCTTTTTGCAGGACGTTTACAGCGTTACTTTGAGATATATAAGTAGTCCTAAAAAAGGTGATCTCGATGGTCTGATATCAGTATTATAGCTATAATTTGTTTTATCAGCAGTGTTATGTTTTTAAAGTCTCTTCTTGTAATAAATGTTAATTGTCACTTTCGTGTATCTGTCAGGCGTGTTCGGGGCTTCTTCCAGAAGATTAAATGTGTGAAGATATCTGTTCCTATAGAGAGTTTTTAATATGTTTAATTTTTTTTAAGTTATATAATGACAAACATTCCGGCTCCGGTATTCTCAATGCGAATCGGTTTATTTCATGACTGTAAGCAGTTAATGGTTTTCTGATTGAAATACTACCTTAAGAAATCGCTTCGAAACGTCCCTTCGATTACCAGAAACGCATAAAAACACCAGTCGTCATAACAAAGCCGATAAACTTTTGAAAAATGGCGTACCAGTGCAAAGTCATCGGCGAAATTGAGTTCGCCTGGTTCACGGACGCACAAACAATTTTTTTTATTACAACGGGCTATTGCTTTCGCAAATGCTCCGATTGGATGGCCTTTCGGTAGTTCGGATTGGCTCTATTCAATTTCGTCTATTAATTTAACTGTTGTTATGAGTTTAGATTAGTACCTGCCTGTTCAATTACAAGGTTAGTTTTTGATTGAACGTGTTTTGTTCTGTCTTTTTTTTGTTGATATTTCTGTTTCATCCAACAGTCTTTAGCATAGAAGGAATATGTATTTTACTTAAAAAAACTGATATATATTTTTAATTTTGGGAGTCGAAGCTGCTCGCATCCGTAGACTTTACCCTAGTTTCCCTACACGTAACTCCTGGGTGGTGCTAAACGAGCAGCAGCGAGGTGGTAGGGCGTCGGTGCCCGTCTGGATCGCGACCACAGTACATGGGTGTAAAGTCCGTCATAGTGACCAGTTTCGGCTTGTCGCGTTTCGGGATCAGCTTGTGTATATCCAGTAGCTCATATACCTAAAGACCTTCAGTCGTGGTATACGTGGGCCGACATGACGATGTAGACTATCAATGGATTTTCATCCTTTGATAGTCGCTTTCGTTTTTGGACTACACTGTACTTACCATCAGGTACTCTGTAGTCTCTATGTCGAGCCAGTGTAAAAAAATAATAATTAGTTTCATTTTAACTACTTTGAAATTTTGAAAGATATGTCATTATTGTCTAATCATTATAAATACTTTATCGGGTCTAACGGGTTATGCGCGAATGAACTTACTAGCTGTGATTTGAATTATAGAGATAAAAAAGAGATTCGTTTAAGAACGAATTAAAAAACTCATAGCTGAAGTCTAAAACAAGCATGTGCATAGATCAGCTATAGCAAACCATCTGCTCAATCAAGGACCAAATAACTTAATTGAACTTAATATGCAGAAAATTCTCTAGAAGGATAATTTTTAATATCCAAGACCGGTTCGAGAAGCGATCTAATAAAGAAGCACAATAATTTTAATCGAAATTATGGCTTTCATTTATCATCGGCATGAAAACCAGTGATTAGAAAATTAGGGCCTTCTTGTATGTTGACTTATAAAAATAATGATACTGTAAGTGTTGTGCCTTGTGATTATTGAAAACATAAAAACCAAAAGAGGCTAGAGGACGTCACTTCCCTCCACCGATGAAAACTCTACGCCACTTCTATCTGCTCGTGACTATGGTTCAGGCAAGGTCAAAGCGTTGAGCCATAATTAGAACTATATTAATTTGTGCATAAGACCAGGGAAATTATTTATAACTAGCTGATCCGGCAAACGTTGTTTTGCTATGTAAGGTTTTGTAATATCTTCTAAGATGTTCATTGAAATTAAGTGATGTCAAAGACAATTTTGTTCACAATTATATACTCTTAATCAACAACACATTTATTTGGATAAATATTAATATTATTACGTTGATACAACTCTTAACAAATAATTTCGATCAAATTTGATTACCATAAAAACGGTTCTAGTGAGTTAATCTTAATAGATAGACATATACTGTCCCGGACATTTTTTAGATTATTTCAAGAGGAATAATTCTTTCATACATATATTTTTAGTATATTGAACCGTTTTCGCAGCGCACGCAATGGAAGCCCTCAAGGATGAATAATTTTCCCCGTTTTTTTCACATTTTCCATTGTTTCTTCGCTCCTAATAGTTGCATCGGGATGTTATATAGCCTAAAATCTTCCTCAATAAATGGTCTATTTAACACAAAAATAATTTTTCAATTCGAACCAGTAGTTCCTGAGATTAGCGCGTTCAAACAAACAAACAAACAAACTCTTCAGCTTTATAATATTAGTATAGATGATTACAAAACGTGAAATTTTAAATGTGTTACTGTATTATCAGACATAGCATTTTGTAAGCAACAGAATTATCAGAGCGTGGAATGATGTCCCAGAAGACGTAATCTCGGCTCTAGATGTGAACCAATTTAAAAATCGCCTGCATAAATAATAAATAAATCAGAGAAAGGAATAATTAAAAGAAAAGAAATAGCAGGATATAGGCAATTATTAGTGATTTCAACTGCTTTGTCTGATAATAAATAAATAAATAAAAGTCACATACATTTTTGTTTTGCTCAACAAATGAAAATATCTTTCTCATTTTTTCTTTGCAGTATATATTCTAACTTTCTTTATTTTAGCTATACATTTAAGCTTATTTAGCTTTGGCTCTATATTCCACAGTGCTAAGTAAATCTCAGTTACTCCTCACACGTCTTCAACGTTTTACAATCGAGCAATAAAACAAATCGCTTCAACGAACTCGTTTGTACCGTTTGCATTTTGTAGCATCGCATTTTCTTGTGCTTTCTGGTCTTTTCTTTGAAATTCAAATACTTTGTTATCAAATATTTAATTTGGTTTTGAATTACGTATGGTACTATCAAAACAGTTTGAAGCCATCAATTTCATACAAAAACGTAACAAACAAGGTAGCAGGCAGCCCAATAGAAACTATATAGATAGTTTACTGTTACAAATCGTTTTTAAACAAAATTTTCTCATGAAAGTAATTTGTATCTTTATAAGAATAAACTCTTTGAACTGAACAAGCCAACGCTTTGTCATTAAATCAATGTTTAGAGTCTTAAATTCTGATCCAGTTACGCATTGCCGTTCTACTACATTTCTACTTCTCGTTTAGCACCACTCAGAGGTAATTTAAATGCCTTTGGTACTTCCTACTAACGTCTATCAATTCTCAAACAAAATTTTGATATAGCCATATAATTATGAAAGTTTTCAAGCAAAGAGTGAAACGGTATTTGATGGACAAGGGAGCTGCACACGAATTTCTGTGTCTTATCTATATCTAAAAAAAATTCCTGGATTACCATTTTCCCTGATTTATGTAACATTATTATCATATCTTATAACAGATAGAGTAAGTGATATTAATAAGGAGCCACAAATCATAGCGGCTTTAATATCATCCGTAACAAAACATGAAGCATGTGTCTTACAGACCTCGTTCCAACAATGAACAAGCCACACAAAAGAACAAAATATACATATAAAATGTATAGTATTTACAGACGATACCAACAGACAACAAACATGGTAGGAATGTGAATAAACAAAGCCATTCTGAGTGACACATATACGGTTTCGATAAACAATTTTGAGGGAATTGAGTTTTCCCAAATATACTTTATCATTTTGTATTCATCACTTGCTTTGTGTAAATATTTAAGAACTAAGTATAAAAATGACTTCAGGGCATGTCGTCAGAATGTTGGCAATAATTTACTTAATATAGTAGGCCAAATATTTAATACATTTTTAAGTTTATATTGTATAAATAGTTTCAACATTGTCTCTTAACTTATAAACACAAAATTATTTTTTGAATATGTTTAATATTCTCAAGTTTTCATTTAATTATGTTATATTTTTTTAGACAGGGCTCGATTATAGAACTCGGGTGAAATACCAAGTTAGGATAATTATTTGAAATACCTTCTAAAGCTAATGTTAGGAAGTTATCGTGACCTTTTACGTAAATGGATAACAATTGCTAATAATTCAATAATTAATATCTTATATGTTTGTTTTTTATTGACTTACTGACATAGCGTTATCGTCATAGTCGTTGTATCAAGAATACACGATGTATGGATTTAGCATAGACTAGTGGTAGCCCAGTGACCGAAATTCGACCATAATTAATTTAAAATAACTAATGTATCGTAATAAACAAATTTCGTAATAATATAAAGCACAAATATCTATTACTATATAAATAAATATTATGATTATGTGTGAAATTCAGTAAGACTACAGTAAGACAAATAATATTAAAGACAAACAATATTAATTTATTTTTAATTTGACCATATACTTTAACCAAAACAAAAAACAATAAATATGCGTGTAATGCATGGTAATATGTTTAATGTATTTTTTATGCATTATTTTCATAAAATATTTGCATTTTTCACTTCTTCTTTATACTAACTATAAGTGTGCCTAATTTCATATTACTCCGTCCGCACAATTTTCACGCGAAATTAGTATAAACAACTATGCACTCAAGTACTGCGGTCAAGATTCAATCAGACATAACAGTTTTAACATCTCACGAAGTAAAGTACCTTTTTTCCACGAAGTCTGCTACAAACCTATAGCTGGATTCCCAACACAGTCTTTAGCCAATCCAATTTCATTTACGGCGTTTGATCTAGTGGCTGATCGGGAGTTCTCTGCAACGTCTTTATATTTTAGTTCTTAGGTACTCAAAATTTATTTTACACAAACAAAAATTAACACTAGGATGTGTTACTATTAGTTTGTGTATTTGGTTAACACTTAACATATAGTAAGATGTAGCTAAAGTTAGCAGTGAAAGAGTCGTTTATAAAACAGCAATAAAAACTCCTAATAAAGTTATTGTTTCAGAGATCTTAATATTTTTAGTTACTTTTCGTTTGTTATAGATATACTTGTTCTTGGTCCCAATTATGCTCTTAACTATAACAAAAAAATAGTTTTGCTATAAAATGAGAATGGTATAAAGATAAATAAAAGAAATCAAGGCTCCTTGAAAACAGTCCTATTGGGACCGCCAAATCGTCGTAACAAAACCATTTAGGGGCCTTGAATTGCAAAAACTAAAATTGTTAATTTGTTAAAATATGTTTGTTTTTAGTCAAGAAATTCTTCAGCCCTCAAATCTATGTGCCATCCCATCCAGTCACTTAACAAGAACAGCAAAAAATTCTAGTGGGCTCTTGTCAAGCTAGAACGCGTCCGAATGGTCCACACTAACTTCCCCCTCTCATAAAAACTCCGTCGCTTAGTCAATTAGCCCCAATCCTGCTGCAGGTTTTTGCTCATAATCCTGCCGAAACTCCTTCAAACCAACCAACCCTTTTAATAGTAAAGTAATTAACCCACTTATGTACAACCAAACTGAAGTTTAGAAACACGCCACTGACCGTTTCGAAGTTACTCTCAACTTGTTTGTGGGAATCGATTATCTCCGCCCAGTGTACTATCAAATATAGTTCCACCCGTTGATTCTTCATATAATTTAATGCCTTCAGAAAAGTTCTTGTTTTTTTGTAGTTTGTCGGTTTTACGGTCCGGTGGCTCTGTTCGGATTTATTCTTTTATTTGCTTACATTGTTGTGTATATGTGGATGTTTTATTGGAGTTGTAAAACTGTTTCAAGCTTAAGAATTATGATGCTTAAGTTGGAAGTTTAGTTCTTTATTACACGTAAGGTCATGGCTATCATAGTCTACTGGCTTTATATATTTCATTCACATATTATTATTTTTTACATTTTATTGAAAGTTTTATGTTTTATTTATAAGTTTCTGTACTTTATTCTGCTAAGGTTTATCGTTTCTATCGAATTTATTATTGAAAGTAGGTTTTTATACTCATACGTTGGGTAAACCTCAGACTTCTGGGAATGTTCCCGTTTATTGGATATTATTGTATTCACAGATGTTCCAGTAAACAAAATATATTCAACAATAATTCTTAATATTAAACGTTTTTGCTTTAACATTGAAAGTTAGACGCAATAGATATAAAATATCTTTGACTTGGGATTATAAGCTCTATATTATCTATAATAAGGAGCTGTAAGTAAATTACTCGAATCTTTAAAGGAGAGGATAACATACATAGTTAGCAATTATTGTATCTACATGTTTTATGTCTATATGATCTGCTTCATGTGTCTTATATTAATACATTTTGCCACCGTTCTCGGGATATTTTATAAATTCTTATTAGCTACAATTACTTTATCAAAATTGTTTTATATATTGCCTTTATTTTAAACTTTTGAACATTCATAAATAAATGGAAACAGTTATGAAATGATTAAAACCATTCATAGCATTTCATTTTTGCAATTCAAAGCAGAACGAGCTCTTTGTCCTAAAACAATCTAAACCGTTTAATTACGCCATTAAAATTCCCGAAACCTTGAGTCATTGGGAAGACGCTCGCACAAAACAATCATTACCGATCATTTTGAATGCAAAGTATCTTAATATAGAGTATTCTGTAAAAGGAGACATTGTGGTACGGAAATCTACGAAATTTTATTTTGTTGCACTAAATTAAACTCTATTTTCGTTTATAAGCGGCTGAATTTGGGATGTCTTTGAGGCCTGTGGGTGATTATGTAAATAATGTTGTAATGACGTCATCAACCGTTACACCGTTTAGGGTTGAATCGAGAAAATGTTGCTATAAAAGTTCAAAATATATCCTAAGATTTTTATTACAAAAAATATGGCATTTAATTTCAAGGACTCGTTTACGGTTTATTATAATAAGATTCTTGGAAGAAATCAAGTTTATTTCTATAAAATAAAATTGGTAAACAAAATGATTTTGTATTTTTCTTTACATTGGTCATCTTTTACTACATAGAGATTTTAACACGATCTCATCGAATTAAAGGCGATAATGCCAATAAAGGACCACGGTTGGCTCAACAAATACTTATTCACTCTTTAGATGAAGATTTTCATCTACTATGTAATATAATGAACTGAAACTGAATTTCTACAATAAATGTACCAAGATCCATCATCTAGGATACAGCTAAAAATAACTTATACCAAATATAGTTCGTGTCGCTACTGAAACATGAATCCCGGTCACACTACTTGATAGGAAGCTTTCGAATTCCGATACCACTTGTGTTGCATTCGTCCGTAAGTTACAGCGACTGCTTATCATCACGTGGGCTGTTCACCTATTTTCATTTTTAACATAATAAAGCAACTTATAAGCTCATCCAGTTTTCTATCTAGAGGTCTATTGTCATTATTTCTTCTGATTCTCTTCTTTAGCATTCACCGCAGTTTTATCACATTATTGTATTTGTTATCTGGTGTATGGAAGTCTGTTTATCATCAACATCATCAGCTTACTTCAATTAACTAGACTAAGCCTCTCCTAAAAGCCACTTTTGAGTTCGAGCTTCAGTTCTTGATATTTATTTAAATCGGCTACCTTTGTAAATATTTGCCCTAGATTTCCGTTGGGTACCTATTACTACGTTTGCCGGCTTAAATTATTATTTTTTTTACTTGGAGAAAATCCTCATTGGACCATCCTAGTTACATACGGAGATAATTCAATCGGGTCTTACCGGATTTGTAAAGCTTAAAACCTCAAGGTGACGTCTACATTAGTATATTAACAGGTACTATGGTTCTTGTCATAGTTTCTCCACAGAAATGCCATGCCGAGCCTACTTGGCCTATCTCGGGGAAGGTAAGAGTTCCCCCAATATTTCACAATGTTTTCGGTAAAGGATATCGCCCCGCTTCGCCGACACCTTTATGGTAGCTAACCAGCTACTCAGCCCCCCCCCCTCCTCCGGAGTGTTCATAATCTTTTTTTTTACACTGACTCGACAAAGTGACTACAGAGCATCTGATGGTAAGTACAGTGTAGTCCAACTACGAAAGCGTCAATCAAAGTTTCCGTCGTCATGTCGGCCCACATACACCGCGACTGAAGGTCTCTAGGTATATAAGCTACTGGATATACACAAGCTGATCCAGAAACGCGACTAGCCAAAGCGAGTCCCAATGACGGGCTTTACAGTTGTGTACTGTGGTCACGACCCAGTTCGGGCAATTTTAAAAACATCAGCCAATTAATAATTAATTGAACGATGAGTTTAGGTTTGTATGTAATGTAACAAGTTTGAAAAATACTTCTTTTGTTGTTATAGCGTAGATTGCTTTAATTTCCACAATTCACGGCGCTGGTCTATCGAATGTCACACATCATAAACCCGGCACAAAGGTAATATCCTGCCACGGAAGGGTAAAAACACAATGAAAATAAATAAAGCAATACACTAAGTTTATATCTGTGTAGGGAATTACTTGCTGAGCGCCCGCTTTTCTTTTCACGACCTATTGTTTGTCGACTGTTGTGTTATGAAAGGAAGACGAGTCGACGGATCGAGATTACGTCTGCTTTCATGTGTCTTTTAAATTACTTTTATTCTACAATTCTTTAACATTTGAGATATTCGACATATAATGTTAGATTATGGTTTTAAGATTCATCGGTGAAAATGTTTGTAGCAGGCTCGAAAAATGATTATCGCTTTGCATAGCTAATCAACAGATTAAAATTTGTAATCGCAAAAATATATGTATTTATATATTAGGTCAACGGGAAATACCCTCAAGGTTTTGTTTTCTTAACAAAATGGAATTGACTATATATACAATATCACGGTCATATCCATGTCAACTAAATATGGGTGAAGCTTTTCTTGTTGGAGTTAATAGGATTTTTAGTTGAATTTTTAAATTAAATATAATGTAATAAACACATATGTATATATATAGAATATACAACATTAAAATGCTATAAATATTTACATTATACAATAATTATGATGATTAATGTATGATGATAACAAGTTACATTAAACTATGGCGGATGTTTTTTGTTATAATCTAAGTACATTTGAAATAAAGAACAAAATTGTTTACATAAACGAAGATAATATCATAACATAATTGTAATACTTGTTTTTTTATGTGGCTTGTTTTCTTTTCGTCACACCGAGAGTATGATTTGGGCCCCGTGAGAAACACAAACAAATCGCGCTGGGTGACGAACATCTAAATGGACGTATCGTGTTATTGCGTTTACTTGGAAACGATTTTTTTTTTACGTCATCAAGGAATCGTACGCCTCAGCATTTGATATTTTTTCCAAATTTATAAT
Organism: Automeris io; assembly: GCA_036320925.1. Lineage (NCBI taxonomy): Eukaryota > Metazoa > Arthropoda > Insecta > Lepidoptera > Saturniidae > Automeris > Automeris io. The sequence goes on along the minus strand of JAUDJH010000010.1, from coordinate 14,773,269 downwards.
TGAGGAAAAGGGCATTGATAGACAAATAGATTGAAAACCGTACTGACTAAACTGAAAGATTGATTGAAAACGAAGTTATCTTACAAATGTTTATGATTTCCTTTTAAGGCACGGAACACTAAAAACGGTATTTTGGAGAGAGAGAATAACATACGCTCCATTCTTTTAGCCTACCTCAATAGTACTATTATAACGAGAAAAGAAACTTTCGCATTTATAACATTAATAGGATTAGAGTAAGCCGAAATAAATATGATTGAGCAATAAGACTTAGAAATACCAATCCATTTTTCGGAGAAATATATCAGGTATATAATAAAACAAATCCCTAGGGCCTTAGAACTCCGACGGATTATTGCAATCCCTTGCTTAATACCGGATTCAGGTAATGATTAAGTGCCATTAGGGATTATTTAATTGATTTATAATGGAATATAGATTTTCTAATAGTCGCTTCGAAGGTAAAATAGCCACCTCTCAAAGAACAACGAATCTCCTATAGGATCACTTCGTTTGGCCGTCCATATCTGTCAATCATGACACTCTTTCTCACAAGGTTGTGGAGGTATCGAGTTTAAATTAATACCAAATACACAGGTTTGTAGTCTTTTGTGGTTCTGATAAAATAAAAATTTCGATTCAACCGCGTATGTCGCTAAATTAAAATTTGTGTAAAGGAATAAAAAATTACTGAGAACAAATTAGCTTCACTTTTGGCGGGCTTGTGTGGTATTTGTATATTTCCTTAATCTATGATGCCAGCTTAGTCTTTGTATATTCATTTATGTTTCTGTATGTGCTATATTGCAGGAGTAATTAAAAATGCTTTTTCGTAACCGCCCGCCATCAACTGTCCACATTATTGACCAATAAATAATCACGGAGTGAAAGTGATAGCAGTTTTGGCAGTCGAAGCTGCTTGGGTCCGTAGGCTTTATCCTAGTTTCCCAACACGTGACTCCTGGGTGGCGCTAAACGAGCAGCAGCGAGGTGGTAGGGCGTCGATGCCCGTCTGGATCGCGACCAGAGTACATGGGTTTGAAGCCCGTCATAGTGACCAGTTTCGGCTTGTCACGTTTCGGGATCAGCTTGTGTATATCCAGTAGCTCATATACCTAGAGACCTTCAGTCGTGGTATATGTGGGCCGACATGACGATGTAGACTATCAATGGATTTTCATCCTTTGATAGTCGCTTTCGTTTTTGGACTACACTGTACTTACCATCGGGTACTCTGTAGTCACTATGTCGAGCCAGTGTAAAAAAAAAAACAAAAAATAAGTCCGTTTTTCATTTAATACACAACAATATCCTAATAATATTATTACTATAGCTTATAATTTATTAGCTTAGTATTCGGAACTTTGTGTTTTTAGAAGGTAAATTATAAGCCCCGGTACCTTTAATCCTACTAGTATTATTATAAATGCGAAAGTTTGTGAATATATTTCTTACTCTTTCACGATAAAACTACTGGACGGATTTGCAAAAAACTTTTAAAGTAATATACATTATACATCGGAATAATATATAGGCTACAATTTGTAATGATTTAATGTAATTTTGGTCGTAATATTATGACACATGTCAATTAAGTCGGAAAAAAATGTAGGCTCTGAGAGCTATCTTGGCGTACACTGCCTAAACCATTGGAGTTAACAAGGATGATGTACTGTAGGATTGTTTGTCTTAAATAGTTCTAAATAAAAGTCCTTAGCAGCATATATCTACCTTTTATGTGGAAGTCACAATGACCAAAATTGTGAACCATAAAATTAATTAAATTAGATACTATTTTACAATGCACATTTTGTATATTATAATTAGGGATGTTACGGAGCTTCGACTCCGACTCCGATAAGTCGGAACTTCCCATTGTTATTACACCTTCGGTTCCGACTTCGATTCCTAAACTTTTTAATCGGATGTATTAATCGTAGGTCACCACTGTTGTAGTCAATTTATTTTATATGTTGTTAAAATATAACATCAATTAATCAAACAATCAGTGGTACTTAATTTGAAGAAATAAAAAAAAATGATTAAAATTATTAAATTTCAATCTAAATATAGATTGAAATGTATTACTAAAAGGTTTTGTTTTACATTAAATAAAATAAAATAGAAATTATCACAAAAACAAGCCTGGAGCAAATTTGATTTAATTAGTACACTGTTAATGGGAATATGTTAATAAGAAACAAAGCAATTTTTATTTTCATTGTCTGTGTATGTGTAAATTTATTACTTTCTGATTAAAAGTAAATAATGTTATTATTTGTTATTAAATAAAACTATTGTCTTCTGCCATCACTTGTGATTACTGACACTGCCTTCGACTCCGATTCCGACTTCGGTTCCGACTCCGATAAATCAAATTTAAAAACTCCGACTCTGACTTCGGTTCCGATAAAACTGCCTCCGTTACATCCCTAATTATAATACAGAATATATTCAATAGAAATCATTTATATGGCAGAACAACGTTTGCCGGGTCAGCTAGTGTAATATATATTGATCTATTTAAATATTTATCCTCTGTACTATTCGTAAATTAATAAAGAAACTGGACAAGTGTGAGTTGCACTCGCTCACCGAGGATTCCTTACCAACTTGTATCTAAATCTGTCTTAATATTTTTGCAATACAAATATAAATTTACGATTATCGGTAACACAATGCGCCAAAATGGCGTATCTTTTGATTTTATTTACTTAGATATTTGACTATATCAGAACTGCATAACACTATAGATTTATATTTTTGATATTTACTATCTACCTACTTGATAACTATTTACCTTTAGAGTTTCTGAAAAAAGAGTCTAGATAGAAAGAGAGACATATATGGACGCACTGAAGGCTAGAAAGAGTGTAAATATAAACAAATACGCAGACGGACATCCGAGTTATCCTATAAAGGTACGGAATATTAAAAAACGACTATAGTATTAATATGGAGAATAGGATTAGAGTCAGCTATAAATTATTGTTAAGCTAAAGGCAGTCAATCACAGAAATCTCATGGTGACGTCCCCGGAACGCGTTAATCTAATTACGCGTCCTTCAGCGGAACGTGTGCAGTCTCATTAATCAAACGACTGTACACGAGTTAATCAACTGTCGCCGACTGTCTCGGGGCTTACTGTGCGGAGACGGCTTCTTACAGTTATAAATTATTGTTTCGCGGCTTTGTACTGGTAAACACGCTTTGTATGGACTATCGTAATTGGTAAAAATTATTATTTAAACTTGCGTATGCTATTGTATTATATTAAATGAGCCGTTCATTTTGAAAGTTTTTTTTTTGGTTTCTCGGAGGAAAATCCTGCAAAGGACCATCAGGGCCGCTGTGAGGGCAGCAACCCCGGTGTGTCATACTCCTACTGACTAAAAACCCCCGGAGTATCCCTCTAATCGCTCCACCAGAGCCAGGGAAACCAAATTCATCCAGACGCCTGGAGAGCGAAATGCCTTGTCGAGGCTGCCTCTCTGGGAGGGGTGGGGGTAAAGAGCCCATCCTTCCAATACCTATCTCACAGGCGGCGCGCCGGACACTGCAAACCGCCACCCTCTCATCCGGACAGCAGACTCCCTCAAGTCTACTGCCCGGCTATTGTCACCGGGGGATGTCGCGCTCGCTCTGAGCGAACGCATCCCTCCGGCGACGGTGCCTTGGCCGCCGAATAGCCAGAGAAGATGTTCGCTCTCTGACCCTTTCGGCGGCCTCCTTCTGCTTCATCACAACCTCGCAGAAGGCTGTGACTTCTCGCCATGCCTCTTCGCTGTCGACCATGGCTTTTACCACCACTAGCAGCGAGAGGTCGTCCCCAATGCGGTCCTGAAGGACCTTCCTATCTTCAGCCCAAGCTGAGCACACCTGAAGCGTGTGCTGCGCCGTGTCCTCGGGGCTCCCACACTCGTGACATTCCGCCGTAAGCTCTCCTCCGGACACCCGCCACCGGTGACGGCCAAAACTACCGTGACCTGTGAGGATCTGGGTGAGCCGAAAGGAGAGCGCGCCGTGTTTTCTGTCCAGCCACGAGTGTAAGACAGGGCGCACCGCCTCAATTGTCCGAAGACCGGCGCTAGGTTGCTCCAGCCTGGACTGCCAATCCCTCACGGCCTGGTCCTGGAGAAGGACCCTCTGCCTCCGAATCTCCGTGGGGGTTCATTTTGAAAGTGACTTAAGTCCACTTATCTTTAATTTGAAATACTTGGTTTTGCGTTTTTTATATTATTTTGAAAATGTACGTGATATAAAATTTTAAAATGAAATTTTTACCAAATATATTTCAATACCAATTTATTTTTGTCGACAGTTCATCATAAATTATAAATGTCACAAGTGCCAACGTGATAAAAGATGAAAATGGACTTAAGCCATTTTCAAAATGAAGGGCTTAAATATAAAATCAGGATATCTATATTATTTTATTTTTCAAAATATGCTCGTTTTTTTTCACATGGTAAATACTCATTAATATTTATTTGATGAAAGTCCTAAGTGAGGTCAGTTCTATCGAAAAGCAGTTTTGCCTCTTGGCTTTAAGTTGCCGTAACCCACTAAAAAGTACTGTCTGCTTTGTGAATGATCCTGACTTACTGAGAATCTTGAACTACTCCAGTAGCGCAGAGATATTGACTCACTAAGCGTTATCTACCGTCTGTATCAGGGCAATTTTTTTTAAGAGTTATTTAGCCTTGCTCCACCCTCTCCCTTACAGATAACAACCAAGCGGGCGGGTTTACGGAGTCACAACTATACGGTAACTCACATCCAGGCTAGGATGAAGAAGTTCTCTAACTCTAACTTCGTTCAGCTGTGGAATGGTCTTAGGCCAGCGTTTTTCCACCCCCATATGTTATTGGCTTTTTCAAACGAAATGTGAAGAGATATTTGTTCAGGTCTGCACCAACACTACAACTATCGATTATTTGCGATTGTATCCGTAGTGTGGTCACTATTTCAAGTCAGAATAAAAAAGTCATTTAATAAAGGTATCAGCTTAGTTTAGCTATTTTTTTTTACACTGGCACGACATAATGACTACAGAGTACCTGATGGTAAGTACAGTGTAGTCCAAAAACGAAAGTGACTATCAAAGGATGAAAATCCATTGATAGTCTACATCGTCATGTCGGCCCACATATACCACGACTGAAGGTCTCTAGGTATATGAGCTGCTGGATATACACAAGCTGATCCCGAAACGCGACAAGCCGAAACTGGTCACTATGACGGGCTTTATACCCATGTACTGTGGTCGCGATCCAGGCGGGCACTGACGCCCTACCACATCGCTGCTGCTCGTTTAGCACCACCCAGGAATCACGTGTAGGGAAACTAGGGTAAAGCCTACGGACGCGAGCAGCTTCGACTCCCAAAAAAGCTGAAGGTTAAGCTACAGAATTGGTTGTGGTGGTCTACTGGGTAAGCAACCGGTATCTATTCGCGGCAACTGCATGTTTGTAGATTCGAATCTTGGCACATACCTCTGGGTTTTCTAGATAATGTACGAATTCAATCACCATATCTATCTAATAGAAATGACACGTATACTAGTGCTGTGAGACCAGCCGTCATCTCGCCACTGGTTACATTGGTCACGACGTATAAGCGCAAAGTGGATATACCTCTATTCACCCCGATAGGAATGTAGTGTGATGATATATTATTATTTATACATATATATATTAGAGCGTTTCGAAAAAAAAACATTTTTTTCCTCGGAACCACGCTCAAAAGTTTCGTTTTAATGCCAAAATAGGCCTCTGAAAATATGAGCCCTTAATATTAATATTTAGGTTGTCCGCATCGCACTTTTCCATTTCCCATACAAATAACACAGGACAAAAGTTTTTTTTTCTTTTGATTTCTATAACTAATGAACGATATATCGTATTGCTATACTCATTCATTATTTTTGTAAAGAATTTAACGCTCTACAAAATAGGTTTGAAGTCAATTTTTGATAAATCAACTCAGTCAAAAGTTATTCAAGATCGAAGCTTAACTTACCCTCAATTCAGCTGTTTTATTGACTGATTTCGCAAAATATTATGTTTTTAGAAAAATATAATTATAAAAGTCAAACTTATAAATTTGAAATCATAGTTCACGAGGAGTTTTCTTCACTCACGTTGTTATTAAGTCTTTCAAATCTCTGAAGCTGACTTTTCATTACAAAAGTTCGCTCTATTCAAAGAGAGAGACATTAAAAATTCGCTTTTTGTTCGCAGCTGGAGAAGCGTTTAACGTAATGGTAAATGCATTTATGCGTCCTTTTGCTGCCTTTCATTATTTAAAGTTTTTAATATTGTTTGTTTCACTTAAATTTTCATTTTAACATTATGGAGAGGGAGTAGGCAGTCGCGTGCATCCCGTAGAGGCATAAAAAGAATTATCTAGTTATATAACACGTAGACGCCGTCCGATACGTAATTGTAGTAAACACCCTGAGGGTCGTTAGGGTGTTACGAGACGTGCGGGGTAAGGGGTGCGCGCGCGCAAGGGGTACGCGCGCGCAAGGGATGCTCTAGTTAAAGTAGTCGACTACCGAGATCCAAGGCTAGAGTACGTGCGTTTGCGTCGCAGTTCGGTGTGCTTTAAAGTGCAAATAAACAGTAAAACGCCAAAATCACTGTCTTCCTACAACCACACCCACGACCACCGGTCATAGTTATTTATTTATTGTCAGTACAATAGTGCAACCACTAGTAAAAACAAAACATCACTTTTCATAAGCTTATAACCTAGTGCACTTTATATAGAGTGAACACCACGTTCAAAAATAATATAATTTTAATATAATAATAGGTAAAAAAATTAAATAATAGAACAATGAAAATTGAAAAGTTATAGATAGAGTCTTTAAAACACATGATTGATATTTCTTTAGACTGCTATTAAATACATTCAATCTCTGATATTTATTATGTTGTTTTGTCATTCTAGATACGTGAGAACTAGCGCCTAAAACTGTTCTTTTTTTTTTTAAAGTTGAATGAGAAGGCTAGCCGCCTTAAGGGGATATCGATGGGAAATTTAAAATTGTATTTATTGAATAATTACACTTATATGATGATGATGATGTCCTAGCCGGATTCGGCCACGGCGACTGTTTCAACGCCGATTAAGAAAATCAAGGCCTAGTTTTCGGAAACAGTCAATTGCGCAGGAGATATTTAAGTGCATAACTGGACGCGCAGCCAGAAAAGCACTCTCTCGTCCGAGCTCCCTCAGGCCCGGTGGAATGGAGAACCAGTACGATCGGGAGGGAGCAGGATGCAGGTTTGATCGAGTTTTCCTTCTCTGAACACCTGGTTGAATTGCGGTGTTAAAGACATACCTTAGTCGCCTTTTACGACACCTCAGCAAGAACTTATATACACACTTATATACTCCGATATTTAATAGATACATATATTAATTATTGATATACTATAATTAAAATTTGGTCCAATTTAGGTTCAGAGACTCTAGTTCTGGTAATTACTACATGAGATTTTAGGTTGTAAGTGGCGGCCTATAGAGTTAGGGGACGATGGAAATAAAATGCGTGTTGCTGTTACCTGTGTATATTTCGAACTGTTAATTGACGGACGCAGCCGTCTCTATATACATACAAACATTCAATATTTATGCAATTTCTGCATTTATGTAAATCACGCTATCAAAATCAATTACTTACGTTAACATTATACTATGTGTCCCTACAAGATAATGCATTTTTTTATGTCTTTATGGGATGAAATGCAACGTTCGGTCGAGTGCATTCTTTCGATTATTGAAATCTCTCGTAATCGCTCATTGCTAGTAAGATGATTTCTCGATGCTCGTGCGCTCACTGCCAGCGGCGATGCTGGGCCGCGGGAGACGGGTGTACCATTGTGTTAGCTTTCAGATACAACAATTGCGCGTCATCCGATCGAGTGGACATTGAAGTATTGTGACGATAACTGAAGTCCTTATATTATTATTTCTATCATGAGAAAAATATTGGCATATCATAATTATTATCAATTTGAACTTGGCTCTGTAAATACTTAAGTAAATACAACGTTACTGGTAACTAACGCAAAACCTCTTAAGGCTGAGTTTGGTACATCAAGACTAACAACTTTTGTTTTATGACTTTTGCCAAAACTTAGCACATCCTAAGATATATATTTTTTTAGTTTTAGTGGGGATGTCTATCAATCGTTAGCTCTATGTTTTGAGTTTAATCAGCAGATGCTACGAAATCGTCTGCTCCAGTTGCATCGCGCCGCCTTTCATAGTGTTAAGAAGGTCAGAACTGTAAATTTGATTTATTTATTTTTTGTATGGGAAAAAAGGCTGAATTAGAAAAAGTATAGTGTAGTATGGCCAGCAGCCATATTTCCGCGATCTTATGACCTGGGAGTCTTTAAAAGAAGAGTGAATAGGCATTTGTTGGGCGGACGCGGTTCATCATCGGACTCATCTTCACCTTCCACCAGGTGTGATTGAGGTCAAACGTTCGCCTATAAGTTATAAAAAAAGTCGTAAAACAAAAGTTGTCAGTGACATACCAAAGTCAGCCTTAAGAGGTTTTGCGTTAGTTACCTGTAACCCTGTATATTTCTCAAATCAACTAGTCTATAAATCTCAGCTTTTGCATCATAAAAAGTGTAATATATGTAGGGTAGTTATAAGTCTTTGTATCGACATCGTTTTTTTGTATGTTCTGTCTCTGTTAATACATGCTATCAAATACGCTCGACTTTTATTGTGCTCCCGTAATTCAGTGGTGTTCTGGACATTTACTTCAAGAAGGGTCGCTACAAACTATACTATCAGGCAGGGAAATAGGTTAAGCGTAAACGAATAAATACAAATGTGCAGTGTTAAGCTCCCTATATCATCCACTAGTCGCTTTGAACCGCCGCGTCTCGCGAGATGGACCGGAATCCATTCACGATCACAAAGACGCAAACAATGGAAAGAGGCGAGCGTTGCGAGTAATTCCCTCCTCAGAGATAAACTTAGTGTATTGCTTTATTATTTTCATTGTGTCTGAACCCCTTCGCCGAACAATGTTACCTTTGTGCCGCGTTTATGATGTGCGACTTTCCCGAACTGTGTTTGTTTGTGACAATGATTAGATTTATATGTGCTTAATAAAATGTATTCTATTTTACTGAATTCAGCAAACAAAACGAAAAATAAAATCATATAAATATTAGGTAAAACTATTACTACGAAATTGTTTAAATATTAAAAGTGCCTTGATCTTACAATTTTTCTCACGGTATATTAACTCCTTTGTGTATTATACATACCTCATTATATTCAAAACTAGATCAGCCTGACGCTTTTCGGGATCAGCTTGTGTATATCCAGTAGCTCATATACCTAGAGACCTTCAGTCGTGGGATATGTGGGCCGACATGACGACGGAGACTATCAACGGATTTTCATCCTTAGATGGCCGCTTTCGTTTTTGGACTACACTGTACTTACCATCAGGTGAACTGTGGTCACTATATGTCGAGCCAGTGTAAAAAAGTACAAATACCATAGTTTCTTTCCGGCTCTTCTGCTATTTGAACCGGATTCATTTCACTTTTTGACGATTCAAAAGGCCCATTTGAATAAAATTACATTTCATTTCGTTTCATAAGATAACAAGATCTTAAACACGTCTACGTAATTGTCTAACATAAAACCAAAGCCTTAAGGCTAATTAAAAATCAATTTGTAACAGAAACAAACAATCAATCTTCGTTAACAGTAACCTTGTTTTTATAAAACATTAAATGCCTCGTGATTTTTATATTAAAAGCAATTATGATTTTAATACAAATTAATTTAACGTTGGATTTCCATTGATGATTATACTATGAATTTCATTCCTGTGTTATTTTTAAGTTATTTACTAGACTAGCTTTAATTTAAGATTAATTTTTATCTATCACCGCGCTGAATCCCTACTGGTATAGGAAGAGAGAATGGAACGCTATGTTTCTCTATTCTTGCAAACTTTTTTCGCTTCATTAATTGTTTTTTTTTTTTTATTCTGACTCGACACAGTGACTGCACCATACCTGATGGTAAGCATGGTGCAGCCAAAAAAACGCTAACGACTATCGATAGGCAAGAAAAACCCAACGGTAGTCGCAGCGATCATGCCGGCCTGCACAAATATCTCTTCACGTTACGCTTAAAGGATCCCATATCATAGGATGGTGGGAACACGCTCGCTGGAAGACCATTCCACACCCCAACGACACGGCAAAAGAAGGAGTTAGAGAACTTCTTAGTCCTAAATGGCTGAATTGTGAATGAATTGTGGCTATTATGGCCTAGTGTTCACACGGTCGTAGGTTTGAATCCCGGCAATTACTTCTGGGTTTTTACAGATAACGTACAGGTACCGGTGAATTAAAACATTGTGAGCCAATCCGCATGGCATCTAACAGAATTGTCTTGTGTAAGCGGAGATTGGCAAAATGTAATCTGATTAATGAAGAACGATTACAATATGTAGTTGTAATTTTAATTTTCTTGCTCTGTAATCATGATTAAATCCATTTAAAACATTAAGAAATCATAAATGTGTATACAATCTGTGATTTTGTAGTGCTTAAAACGTAAAAAACGTAAAATGTAATCGTTAATCATTTTTATTAATCTGATTACTTTTTGCCCATCTATGTGTGTAAGTGCCTTGAGAACGGCGATCAGTTGCGCTACTGGTCACGTTGGGCGCGACATATAAACGCAAAGTGAATACAGCCAATAATGTAACACTGCTCACCTCGAAAGGGATATAGCGTGACGATATATTATTATTCGTATAACATTAATTAATCTCACTTTATGCACTTTCGCCAATTCCCACCGTCAAATGATATGGGGTGCTTTAAGCGTAGCGTGATGAGACATTTGTGCAGGCCGGCATGATCGCTGCGACTACCGGTGGGTTTTTAACTGTCGTTAGTCTTTATCAGCATGCTTACCATCAGCTGTAGAGACAGTGGACACAGTGGACAGTGTAGACACAGTGGTGTCAGGCACTATCAGGTAATGTTAAAAAATAAATAAATTAATACTTCTCGAAAAATATCGAATTTCACCTCTTAATGCCAGATTGGCTAGAGCAGTCATTTTAAAGTTTAGTTATATAAATATATATTTATATATTAGGTCCTTACATATGAAATTGGCGTTTTTCGTACTGGTCACTTTAATCACAAATTTCTCCTCTTTGGTAAGGAATTCCAAATTCAAATTTGTACAGCTATAGACTCATGTATTTGTGCTTCGATGATCGTCATTCATTTGTTTTTTTCTTCTGTTTTTTTCTGTTTGCGTCACTCATTTTACAAATTGGAAAACTTAAAATATCGCATTATTTACGAGTACGAGTTCCGCCGTGGCACTAGTGCTGCGGAAACAACTCGAAGGGTGAATGATGTGTATGGCGGTCGTGTTGCAAAAGAAAACACAGTTCGTTTTTGGTTCCAACGTTTTCGTTCTGGAAATTTCGACCTGCAGAACAAGCCCCGTGGACGGCCTGAGACTCAAGCTGATAATGAAGAGTTGAAGGCTATTGTGGAAGCGGATCCATCGCAAACCACGTCCGAGTTAGCTGCAGGCTGCAATGTTAGTGATAAAACTGTTTTAATTCACTTGAAGCAAATTGGGAAGATTAAAAAGCTTGAAAGGTGGGTACCTCACGAATTGACTGAAGCAAACCGGCAAACGCGCGTCGACTGCTGCGTTACATTACTAAACCGGCACAATAATGAAGGTATTTTAAACCGAATCATTACCTGTGATGAAAAATGGGTTCTTTGCGATAATCGGAAGCGCTCAGCGCAATGGTTGGATCCTGGCCAGCCAGCCAAATCCTGCACCAAGCGAAAATTAACCCCAAAAAAGTTACTTGTAAGCGTTTGGTGGACTAGTGCCGGTATTGTTCATTACAGTTTTCTCAAATCTGGCCAGACTATTACGGCTGATGTCTATTGTCAGCAATTGCAAACCATGATGGAAAAGCTAGCGGCTAAACAACCTAGGCTGGTCAATCGCTCCACGCCACTGCTGCTTCACGACAACGCTAGACCACACACTGCGCAACAGACGGCTACTAAATTAGAAGAGCTTTTTTTTGGAAAGTCTAAGACATCCTCCGTACTCCCCGGACCTTGCTCTAACAGATTACCATTTTTTTCGAAATTTGGATGACTTCTTGCAAGGGAAAAAATTCAACTCCGATGGGGCAGTCCAAATCGCCTTCAAAGATTTTATTGATTCCCGTCCGACTGGTTTTTTTAGTAAAGGGATCAATGAACTACCTATGAGATGGCAAAAGTGCATAGAAAATAATGGTTCATACTTTGATTAATTAAATATATTATATTAAAAAATATTCGACGTTTTGTTCCTCCCATACAAAACGCCAATTTCATATGTAAGGACCTAATATATATCTATAATATAAAAATGAATCGCTAAATGTGTATAAGCGCGAAACTCGAGAACGGCTGAACCGATTTGGCTGATTTCTTTTTTGTTGTGTTTGTTGAAGTCTGGGGATGGTTATTACGGAGAGAAAAATTAAAAAAATTGACTGGAAAAGTCTAAAAACACCACTTTTCTATATTCTCATACAAAAAATATTTAAAAGTCAATTTGAACTTTAACACCATATCATAAAGTTTAAATGTTAGTGGATGGGTTCCGGGAAGGCAAAACAATTGAGTGACGTATAAATATTAATGTCAATATTTGTCAATTTTTATACATATAGCATTAAGGCCAGGTTCCTTCAAACAATTTTCAAAAAAATCTGACGGAGAAGCTATTAACATTAAAAAAAACAATGTGACTTTGTTTTAGAGAAATAGGGCAGAACAAGGTCTGCCGGGACAGCTAGTATATATATATGTATATAAGGAAACAATATTTTATTAATATTATGTATTTTATATATTATCTTATTCGCATTTATTAATCGTTGTACTTACCTCCGCCTCTCTTTATTCCCTATATACGTATGTGCTATACCTATTGTTACGACTTGATATTCCCTGCTTTCCGTTCTCCTCACTAAGAATCGACTCAAGGAAACATGCTCCGCGCACAGCACTAGCGCCGGCATTCAACAGCGTAACAGAAAAAGGTCAGCTAAAAAAGCGGTGTGGTGGAACGCGGTACCACAAGCCGCATCACCACCAAATCCCAGTAAGTACCTATCTTATCCTTAAATTCAAGTCGGTCAAATCCTACGTAAAAGAAAGCAATTATAAAAAACCTAGTTCAATTTACAACACCTATATTCAGTCTTTCTAGTGTTAATTTTTTTTTAATAATTTATAGACGAACGCTTGACCTCAATCACACCTGGTGGAAGGTGAAGATGAGTTCGATGATAAACGCGATCGCCTAGCAAATGCCTATTCACTCTTCTCTTAAAGACTTCCAGGTCATAAGATCGCGGCAATATGGCCGCTGGAAGCATATTCCACTCCCTAGCCGTTCGCATGATGAATGTAGAAGCGAAATGTGTGTTAATGTACTCGCGGAGTCCATGAATTTCCTTTTTAGAGTAAACGATACTTAACACTATACATCTGCTTACTCCTAAAGTGATACGGTATGATGTATGGTATTTTACAACTAAAGCCACAGATAATACTGGTGTATCTATGTACAAGAGTCGAACACTAAGGCCGAATCAATTCATCTAACAACCCTTTCCATTACTAAATTAAATACAAATACGTATTTACTGATTTTCATTCCTGTAATTCATTCAGTCGATACAACAAACAAATTAATCTCCATCTAATACTGTTCTGTAGTAGTGATAGGACATGGTCGAGAAATATTTCCAAATATCGATATAAGTTTATTAAATTTAACCTGTGAACAGCGTACCGCTTTTAATCGAATATTAATAAATTTAATCATGGAATTGTGTCCATTTACATCTCGTGGAAACATATATTTTCTAGAATGTTATTTTTACATCTATTGAGAACTCATTTTTACTTCTTTGGCACGTAATGGCAGCAATGCTCTTTAGATTTTAAGGACGATTTGGAACATCAATTAAGAAATAATAATAGATCATCGAGCTATATCACTTTCGGGGTGAGCAGAGATGCATTAGTAGATGTATCCATTTTGCGCTTATATATCGTGCCCATCATGACCAGTAGCGGATCGCCGTACTCAGGTTCTTTCATCGGTGAGTACATGTTACCTATATCCGTGCTAAACTTAAAAAATCCAGATATACGTACCGGGAATCGAACGTTGGAACATTTATGTTGCCGCGTATTGATACCAGCCCATTATCCACTAGACCACCACAAGAACTAATCATTAATCATGATTATGTTATTTCATTTAAAAACAAATGAATTATCAATTAAGTAATGTAAAAATTGTCTTTAAATATAAAGCATAATTTTACAAGTAGGCGCTTGAAGATTTATTTTATCCTGACTTGGCAAAGTGACGATACTATGACTGATGGCAAGCGTGTGCAGTCTAAAAAAAAACGACTACAACTACCACAGTAAAGAAAAAGATATCGATAGTCGCAGTGATTATGCCGGCTTGCACAAATATCTTCTCACACTTCGTTTAAAGGACCCAATATCTTAAACATGCTCGCCAGAACACCATTCCACAACTCAACGATATGGCATAAGTTTGCAGTAGAGAACTTCTTGGTCCTAGCCGGGATATGCGTTATATTTGATACACTAAAAAAATGTTCGCGTTTTGTCTTTCTTCGATGCCTTTTTTTCTATCTTGTAGAAGCTTAATGTTTTTACAAGTTAAAGAATAATACGGACATTCCCAAGAGATCTAATCCTTACAGACTTGATTTAAGTAAGAATTTAAATTGAGACAAAACGACTCTAACTTCTAACGATGTGACTTTTTAGATTAATGGTCACACAGTTTGACTTCTAAATCACGGAAATAGTTGTAAATTATGGCTCTTGTAAAAACAATAAATCAGGTTCTGGTCTGTGGTAACATTTGATGTCTATTAGAGTGTTTTTTTTTTAATATGAAAAGAAGTAAAGTGGGCAAAGTACTCGCAATATTACTTTCAAGTAAGCGATACATTAGAGATTATACCCGGTTTGCGCTTATATATCATACCCAATGTGACCAGTAATCAGCTGATCGCCGTTCTTAAAGCACTTACACATGACATTTATATTAAATGCCACGCGGGTCATTCACGATATTTTCCTTCATCGTTGTGAATCTATACTAATATTATAAAGCTGAAGAGTTTGTTTGTTTGTTTGTTTGAACGCGCTAATCTCAGGAACTACTGGTTCGAATTGAAAAAATTTTTTTGAGTTGAATAGACCATTTATCGAGGAAGGCTTTAGGCTATATAACATCACGATGCAATTATTAGGAGCGAAGAAATAATGGAAAATGTGAAAAAAACGGGGAAAATTATTCATCCTTGAGGGCTTTCATTGCGTGCGCTGCAAAAACGGTTCAAGATACCGAAAATATTCATAAGAAAGAATTATTCCCCTTGAAATAATCTAAAAAAATGTCTGCGAGAGTATATGTCTATCTTTTAAGATTAAGTCACTAGAACCGTTTTTATGTTAAATAAATTTGGTCGAAATTAATGCATTATTTGTTAAGAGTTGTATCAACGTAATAATATTAATCTTTATCCAAATAAATGTGTTGTTGATTAAGAGTATTTAATTGTGAACAAAATTGTCTTTCACATCACTTAATTTCAATGAACATCTTAGAAGATATTACAAAACCTTATATAGCAAAACAACGTTTGCCGGATCAGCTAGTGTGGTATAAAAGCGGATTCGATCAGAAGAAGCCAGAAGTAGAAGACCGGCTTCGAACCTACGATTGTTTGCATCTTCACGCGTGTATACTGTTTTTTTAGTAGATCATAACATGTATTTCGAGAAAAAAAAAAACAAATAAAGTTATCGATATAGACAAGTGTCACTACCCTAAAGCCCCATACCCCAATATCACTGACGTTGATCCAAAACACTAAAGAAGATATACGATCTTCATAAAATAACAAACGCGAATTTTATTGACGTGCCAATATATATAATTTTATAGAAAAACTGTTAATACTGGCTAATAGCCTGTAAATCGAGTATAAACAGGATGCGTGTTAATATGGGCCGTTAACGACCGCCATTAATTTAGAAGGGAAATATAACTGTATGAGACTTAACATTATTGTTCTTTATCGGGTATTTTCCGGCCAATGGCCAGTGTTCTGGTCATAAAACTGTGGAGAAATATATTATGCAGAGAAAGGCTAATGGAGTCTTATGCACTTAATGCAACGTAAGGATATTTACAGTTCAATGCACAATATCGCGGTCGACCGCATTGTATATAATAAATAAATAAACCTTTATTTGTTATTTTTTTAATTATCTACATTTATCTGCTAAATTAAATGTTTACTAAGTCAAGAACCCCTTAACGGGTAAAGGCCTCCTCCAAGGATGTCCAAGCATCTTTGTTTTGGGCTATTTGATACCATCTTGGGCCTGCAATTTTTTTAATTTCGTCATCCCATCTTGTTATAGGTTTCCCTATTCGCCTTTTACCTTGTAGACCTCCCCACAGGGTAATTTTTGGGGTCCACCTTTTGCTCTTGAGCCCCGCTACATGACCTGCCCATTTCCACTTGAGCTTCTGAGCATAGCTCAAGGCATCTATATAATGCACGCTGTATAAATAATAAATGAGATTTGTAGTAATCTCCCCTAGCGGTAGAGGCCTCCACCATAAGAAGTAGCTAATCCTCCACAACTGTCGACTCCGACGTAATCGGTGCGGTCCACGGCAGGCGGCGAGATACCTGCCGTCTGTCTCCACAGCTGGTGACAATACAGCTGGAGTCTCACCAGTGATGTGGATAGGGCAGTTGGGCAGGGTGGGCAGATTTACATAATGAATTTGAATATTACATAATGATAATAAATTCTATATTACTTTCATGGGGAAGATAGATGGCGTGAAAATAGAATAGATATAAATGTAAAGGGTTCTTTTTTTGTTTAAATTAAAGGAATTTATGCCAAACTTATTTATCGTAAGGGCATGCAGTGCTTTCATGCATTTATGGAATGAACGCAACCCCAAATTGCCTCCATATTGGTGACCCCGACGTTATAGTGTGTCTGATATTATTCTTCAAACTTCAATAATTGCGGATAAAGAGCCGGTACCTATACGTGAAAACGCGGAATATCGTAGTTTCGATCCCGGCGAGTACCTCTAGGTTTTTCTAGAATAAATACGGATTTAGGCATCACATGCTCACCGGTGAATGAAAACATCGCGAGAGAGTCGCATGGCAACTAATAGAAATGTCATGTGTAATTGTCTCGTGATTAGTTGCGCTACTAGACACGTTGGTCACGACATATACGTGCAAAGTGGATACAGAGATTAATATATCCCTGCTCACCCCGAAAGGGGCATAGCGTGACGATATATTATTATTATTATAACTTAAGCCGTGGTGGCTGCCGGCAGAATAGAATAGCACACCCCTCTTCTTGCTGAGGTGTCGTAAAAGGCGACTAAGGTATCTCTTTAACATCGCAATTCAACCAGGTGTTCAGAGAAGGAAAACTCGATCAAACCTGCATCCTGCTCCCTCCCGATCGTACTGGTTCTCCATTCCATCGGGCCCGAGGGAGCTCGGACGAGAGAGTGCTTTTCTGGCAGCGCGTCCAGTTATGCACTTAAATATCTCCTGCGTAATTGACTGTTTCCGTAAACTGGACCTCGATTTTCTTAACTGGTGTTGAAACAGTCGCCGTGGCCGAATCCGGTTTTTTTATATATATATATATATATAAATATATATATATATATATATATATATATTGAGTGCCTATGATTTAGGGATCAAAGATATCTTGCTGCTTAGGACAAGTATTTTTTCATATAATTACTTGCCGATGTAACTTCTAATACTCAGAATTCACGAAAACGTTATTTAAGTTAAACTCTAGTCCTTAAATTATAAATATCACAAACAGCCCTCTTTTGTGAGATGAAAATAAATGTTCAAATTAATAAGATATATTAAAACTAAATTCTGTGTATATTTATAAAGCCATTGATTAAATTCCAGCGATATCTTGGTTAGAGGCACAGCCGGCACAAATGTAAATGAATGTCGGCAGCCCGATGAAAGGGCCTCTTAATCCAGTAAAGACATTCCAAATCATATTAGAAGCGACACAAACTCTGTACACATGTAAAATATGATTATAGATTCTTGAGTGGATGGCGTCACTGCGAGCGAGCTTTTATGAAAGTTCTAGTTTTGAGTGACCATTTATCATCGGCATCGGCCCATCCTAGTCCACTGCTGGATATAGGCCTCTCCTAACAAGTACCGTTAAGCCCGGTCTTTGGCTCTTCTCATCCAATCCATTCCAACCATTTTTCGCAGGTTATCGCTCCACCTTGCCGGGGGATGCCGATCTGCCGATCCATGGGCTCCACTCAAGTACCCACCTGCTCCAATGAATATCAGTTCTTCGGCATTTATGGCCTGCCCACTGCCACTTCAGCTTGCTAATACGGAGAGCTATGTCGATAACTTTGGTTCTTTGTCAGATATCCCTTTTTAGAACTTTATCGATTAATTATTAACGAAGACGCTTCACGCATGAAACTGTCATTTTTTTATCTGCCATTTGAAATCTAGGTAAAATACACTGAAACAACTGGAGGACTCTTTCATTTAGTTGTTTAAATATTGTTTTTTATTCTATTTTTATTTGTTTTTGTATATATCTGTACATTAATAACAATAATATGTAATGTATGTAATATACGTTTATATTTGCATGCCGTGTGTGTGTGTTTTTGTGTATGTGTGTACATATCATTATCAATGATTCTTTGAAATTATTATCTTGAGCTGTATATCTATACTGGATTGATATCTCTTGCGTGTTGACACAATAAATAAGTGTCATTTGAAAATCAGCGCTGGATAGGTCAGCTCATCACTTCACTTAGCTGACGTTCCTTTGGTGCATCATCACAACACACGGTATATGACTTTGTTGTTTACTGTCTTCATTAGCCTATCTATCTGTGTTTTATGTTATGTTGTGTGCCAAATAAATGTTTTTCATTCTTTCTTTTTTTTCGTAGACAGTCTTCTAACTTTTGCTTGTCACTTAAATCAAAGCCTGTTTTGTATAAACCAGTTTAATATTGTCTGCTTAATTAAATAATAAGCATCCCACTATACAATATTCTGCCTCAAAATATATTCAACAACGAAAGATAAATAAAAAATTTAATATCAGTGCTCGTCCCGCTAGCAGTACGACCCCTCCCGATATAATATGAACGAAATTGCGCCCGGGTACTGAAACGGAGCGAAATTGAGACAGATTTCAAGAAGTAAAATCATTTAAGGCCCGCGCCGACGCCGGAAATCCGTCATACAGTAGACGGTCTCACAAAAGTATAATTAGATTTCTGAGGGTCGGGAGCATGCTCGACCCGTTTCGCTTTGCAAGCGTTCTTCGCTTACATGTTTTTTATTTTGTAACTTTCTGAACACTAAAAGCATTTACATACAGCGCTTGTTCCAAATCCGTGAAAATACGGAACTAGAAATCTCGGACCGAATTTGGATTGCATTATAGGCACTGTCTCTAATCTTAATCTGCCTAAATACAGATCTAGCAAAACATGCAACTTGGGAAAAATAATAATTTAATATATAAACAAATGTACTTAAATATATTCTTGAAATAATAAATCAAACTATATTCTTAAATGTAATACGGGCGTTGTTTAAGACATTCAATTCTTTAATACTTATTTACTTTGTTGCTAGGCAATAATGGCGATCACTAGTTCTGATTGGCTCACAAGAAGTCACGTGATGTTAAGAGACGCGCGAGCACACTGTAGGGATAGGATATTCGTTACTAAGCGTCAATTCGGGTTTGCCGCTAACAGAAAAAACACACGTTGTTTTTTTATTTTTATAATAAAATATTGTAAATAATTTATTTATAGTACAACACACATAGTTTGAGTCTTTGGTTTATGTTTCGATGCTGAGTGGTGCATCGCTCGTCCTGTCCTATTCAGGCGTGATCGGTGCGAGAAGTCTTCTTGGGCACTGCTCAAAGATAATAAGGTGAGCGAAGGGTGGCCTTTTACACCACTCCTCACAAATGAGGCCTGCAAAAGATCCGACGCCATCGTGTACTGCGGAAGTTGACAAAACCGTACCCTTGGTCCCGGTAGATGGATAGGAGGAACATCGCGGTGGTTTTTGTCAACAGGAGTCTAACACCTTGACGGTCCATGATAGACTTCCACCGGTGTAAAAAAAGCTTATATCAGGAAAGTTATGTATAATCTAGTCCCTATTAAAATTGACTACCAAACTGAGAGGGTCGTTTTATTTTTCTCCACATTCTTACTGGTTTTTCAAGGTAATTTACAGATGTTGCGCTGCATCGCATTAATGTTACCCCAAACCCACAGTCCACCCCACTTCTCATACATAATTTCTGATTCAGTTCGGCTGCAGCACGCTAGCGTTCATACAAACAGTACTATGGCTATTTCGATTGGTCAATATTTTGATCCGAATCAGAAAATATTAAATGACGGATAGTAAGTGGGTGATAGATGACGGATATGGTTCGTAAGCTACCGTACAAATAGTTCTACTACTATTTTATAACTTATTCAATTACCTTAGAATATTTGTATACCATACTTATAACAATAAAGGCCAGGAAGTTGAAGAAAAAACACGGCATAACAAAATTAGTATAAGGAGCTTATAAAAACATAGAAAATATATTGCTTGACTCTTAACCACGCGTTTTTATTTAATTTTCCCGCAATATCTTTTCTTAAGCTGAAATTTGTCGATGACATTTCAAGTTTGCTTAGATTTTACTAAAATATTACAATTTATATTTCTCAGTGAATATCAAAGGATTTGGTAAGTCACCGACGTTGTCAACACGGACTTGGCTCTGCTAATACTATAGCTATACTCAAGTTCCTAATGTATGTTTCAGTTTTTCGTCAAAACGAATTAATTTTTTGAGAACTTTGCTAAGCAAAGTCGAAATAGCGTCTAGAAGTCTCAGCTTAATTTTATGGAGTAATTCTACTCCATAGAATCAATAAGCAAATCACATTTCATTTATAAAACTTGATATTGCAACATTAGCTTTCTGAAAATCAGAACCTCAAATGTACTAAATAAACTCTAAAAATAAATTTACGAACCGCATCAATCATATAAAAACCCTAAGTGCAAGAAATAATAAAAGCAAAGTAAAAACGCTCCAGTCCAAATCTCACCAATTCGTTCCTCCTAATTTCCTTCCCGCATTAGAGGTATAAGGGCCCTTGGAACTATGGCGGGGCAAAAAAGATATTGCCAAGGAAAATGGCAGCTAATAAATAAGGACAAGTGGCACAATTCGCGCCTCCGCTCTGCCACTTAATCGGCATAAGCTTGCAATGCCCTTGGGCTTTAGTTCAATGATAGGGCTTAGTTTTATAGCATCCCTATAACGGCAGGTGTTAAATTATTTGGTTAGGAAAAAGAATTGAGACGGCTTAATCAATAACTTCTTTTTTAATTTTTTTTTTACGTTGGCTCGACTTAGTGGCTACAGAGTACCTGATGGTAAGTACAGTGTGGTCCAAAAACGAAAGTGACTATCAAAGGATGAAAATCCATTGATAGTCTACATCGTCATGTCGGCTCACATATACCACGACTGAAGGTCTCTAGGTATATGAGCTACTGGATATACACAAGCTGATCCCGAAACGCGACAAGCCAAAACTGGTCACTATGACGAGCTTTAGACCCATGTACTGTGGTCGCGACCCAGACGGGCACCGACGCCCTACCACCTCGCTGCTGCTCGCTTAGCACCACCCAGGAGTCACGTGTGGGGGAACTAGGGTAAAGCCTACGGACGCAAGCAGCTTCGACTCCCTAACTACTTCTTAACTAAGGACTGTCAGAGATTTTATTTTGCGTAATGCTAATCATTATTTATTGTCCATTTACCTTACCTTCTGCAAAGCACTGTTTTTCTCAAAATTCCGTCATCTACAGGGGTTCGCTTAGTACTTTAAACACTTTAATGACATTAATAAGTTTCACTTGAGCCGTAATCAATTTCCTAAAGCTATTATTTGTAAACTGTAGTCAGATGAATAGCAAGCGACACTGAAATAAAAGCACTCGCACAGCACTTACTCGTCCATTTGTATACTGTAGAGGAAGTCCAAACACAGTAATATACAAGTGTAACTTCATAATTGTACTGTATGACCGGTGGTCATGGGTGTAGTGGTAGAAAGACACGGATTTTGGCGTTTGACTGTTTATTTACACTTTAAGGCACACCGAACTGTGACGCACACCCACTTACTCAAGCCTTGGGTCTCGGTAGTCGACTGATTTAGCTAGAGCATCCCTTGCGCGCGCGCACCCCTAACCCTTGTAGCGGTGATTTATGTCACGCTATGATACTTCCTCCCTCTTTTACATAACTGGTATTTACATATAACATATTTTGAAGGAGTTATGCTAGGGCTTACAACTCTCCACAAATTCGAGAAACATCTATATGCGCGGCGTAGACTAATTATCGTACTGCCCCAGACAATCGCATTTGTGATTGCTCTTTCAACTTTGGTAGCGAGAGGACGTATATTTATAGTCCGAATATTGTCCGACGGTGCCAACTGGTCGTGCCTATCGTGGACCCGGATAGTACAACCGGGTCTTTCCACGTTCCCTTAAAAGGAACTGCACTTGCTTGCGGGAGCCTGGGAGCGGCCACGAGTATCGCCCCCAGCCTCGAGGACTGCGAGCCCCGGCGTGTCTCGCCGCGTTCGTCCCAGGGTCGCCGACCTGCGACCGTACCAGCCTAGGGGTCGCCTGAGTCGCCGATTCCTCTGTTAAGTCCTCTGTTCCTTTTAAAGCCAAAAGGAACAACAAGCACACCCGAATCCACCGCTCACTTCTTTTTCGCGAGTCGCGTATTATTATTTCCAGTGTTTTTAATAAATTTTATGTAACAGGTTTTGATTGTTTTTTTTATTTAATGAGCTAGGCCCTTCAGGCACCTACCCTGTTACACCCTGCACGTCTCGTAATACCCTAAAGACCTTTAGGGCGTTTAACACAATCGCGTATTGAGTGGCGACTACATGCTATAATTGTGTTTTTGTTTTATTTTGTGTATTGTTGATTGTATGTACATGTGGTGTAAAGTTGTTAATATAATAAAAATAAATAAAATCAATAACCATTTTCATCGGTCAGCGCGATTGGTTTATGTTTCTCACGGGACCTAAATCCAACTTTTGGCGCGCGATTATGCGTAAACAAGCGATGTGAAGGAATATAAACAATGTAACTCGAGCATTATGATATTATTACCTTCCATTTTTCCCAAAAATTTTGCTCCACACTTTGTGTTTAGAGTGTATTAATGAATACCATTCGACATAGTTATAATATAACACCAGTATATTCAATAAATAAATTGGATAATGTGAATATATTTAGTACTTTAATGTTAGTGAATGCTTATTTCATTAATATCCTTTGAAAAATCCGACTAAAAACCCTATTAATTTCAACAAGAAGAACGTCACCCATATTTGGGTGACATTCCTCATATTGAAGTATACCCGTCACCCAGATAGGGGTGACGTGCAACGAACGTGTTAAGGATAGCTACTAGAAGGCCTGCTTCATATTTTGCACTTCGAGTCTGTATAGATATAACAGATATCAGGTGTTGTTTTTCAATTATGTTATATTTATATGTTAAGCACTATATTGTGTATAACGTGATATGCTACATAATTAATCTATTTTTTTATTATTTACAGGTAACTGAAACTAGGAATGCTTGACGTAGATCTCCAGAAGTATGTAAAAATACCTGCCAAAATTTACACATAGCTTCAGAACGCCTTAGAAAATTAATGAGTAATTTTATGTGGCAATTATTGATTTATTCATGTCTAAAAGCAATTTTGGATCTTTGAATAATATTAATTTTGTATGTATTTTATCTTGTTTAATTTTTCGTTCGGTGTCTTCGTTTGTTTTAATTCCAACTAACACAAGCGATGACATCAAGCTTGAAGTTAAATTTGTTCAAATTAAAAATCTAGTACTGCTATTAACTCTTGGATCTGTCGCCAATCATTACCACGAATATGCCTGCAAATCATTTCATGCATTGTTTGAAATGACGGAGCCAATATAATAGAAGGGCCGAGAATAAGAACTTAAAGGATATTGCGTAGCTTTAACTTACGGATAATTCTTAACATCTTTTACATTTAAAACAAATAGTGATGAATTGATTTTTTTTTTTACACTGGCTCGACATAGTGACTACAGAGTACCTGATGGTAAGTACAGTGTAGTCCAAAAACGAAAGCGACTATCAAAGGATGAAAATCCATTGATAGTCTACATCGTCATGTCGGCCCACATATATCACGACTGAAGGTCTCTAGGTATATGAGCTACTGGACATACACAAGCTGATCCCGAAACGCGACAAGCCGAAACTGGTCTCTATGACGGGCTTTACACCCATGTACTGTGGTCCCGATCCAGACGGGCACCGACGCCCTACCACCTCGCTGCTGCTCGTTTAGCACCACCCAGGAGTCACGTGTAGGGAAACTAGGGTAAAACCTACGGACGCGAGCAGCTTCGACTCCCAAAAATGAAAAGAAAAAAAAGAAAAAACGCTGAAGAAAAAAAAATGATGAAAAATGATGAAGGAAAACATAATAAGGAGCCCCGCATGACATCTAATAGAGATTTCAAGTGTAAGTGCCCTGAGAACGGCGATCAGCTGCCCTCGGAGATGCTATATAAGCGGGAAGTGAGTACAGCTACTGATATTCCACTCCGACGCAGCCTTGAGTTTCTTTCGGCGTTTCTTCTCAAGGTAGTCGCTTCCGAAACACTAGTAGATCATCCGTGAGGTTCGTATTCTTTTTGACTGGCGGTCCAAGTCGAGTTTCGTACCCTCAGGGGTGCCCTTGCATTGCCACCCAACTCATAAACTCGCTGGCTGAGCACCTTCTGTGCTCGCCCCCTAACCCCGGTTGAGCTGTGTAGGCCTTGCCGGGACCTTAGTAGATGGTCCGTTAAAAAAAACAGCTACATTAGTACATCACTGCTCACCCGAAAGGGATATAGCGTAACCATAGATTAGTTTGTATATATCTAATAGTTCATATACTTATATACCTTCAGGTGTGAACCGATATAGCGATGGCAACTGTAGACGGATTTTCCTCTCTTGGCGGTCGTAGCCGTTGTTGGACTAAGCTCGACTTTCCGTTAGGTGCAATGTAGTCACTTTGTCGAGCCAATATAAAAATGTTATTATTATAGAATACTAACTGTCCCGGCAGACCTTGTTCTGCTCTATTTCTCTAAAACAATGTTACATTGTTTTTTTGTTATGTTAATAGCTGCCCCGTCAGATTTCATTCTGCCACAAGTTATTGGCCTGTCGCAGTCTAATAGAAATAAAATTGCATTGAAAGACTTAAGTCATATCTAAGGTAATGATATTTTTATTATAATGTTTAATGGGACACTTTATTTTTTGTATGATTACTTGGCGTATAAATTATAATTTTCATTAATGACATGCGAACTCTAATCAACTTGAAGGCATACCAAAGACAATCCTAACGCACCTTTGTTTTGTTTTGATTCACATCATATGTTTGACAGCTGGGGACAGAGTGGTTTGTATGGGAAAAGAAAATTGTTGTTTTTATTATTTTCTTCTTTTTTTTACGTTTTTCACTCCATAAGAATCTTTCCCAGACTTCATCAAACATAACAAAAAAGATATCAGCCGTTCTCGAGTTATGCGCTTAGCAACACATTTTGCGATTCATTTATATACATATATTCAAAATTTTCAAAAAACGAACTCGAAATCCTTGCTCATTCGCCTTACCTCTTGCAAAGCACTGTTTTATGCCCAGAACTCGGTCATCTATAGATGTTGCGCTCAGTACAATAAATATTTTAAAGAGATCGATATGTTTTACTTGAGCCGTGATCAGGTCATTAAAACTATTATTTCTGGACTGCAGTTAGATGAATCTCATACAACACCGATATGATTGCACACACGCACACAAATGCACTCACACAACACTCACAAATCACGCACACAACACTCACTATATGATGCGGGGAGCGACCCAAACATTTACCAAAATTTAATATGTGTAATACGTTATTGGCATTCTAGATTTTTTTATTTTTTGTTTCCTATTTTTGGTATATAATCTTATAATATGCTGTGTAGTTACCGTTGAATAAATAAATAAATAAATATGTACATAGATATATTTATAACTATATTAATATTTGCACGGGAAAGGGTAAAGGAAGAGATGTATAGTTTATTGGGCACTCAAATAAAAATGAGTACAAAAAAACAAGTTTGGAGCTTATAACTGTCATATTTATTATCTCCAGCTATGTGGCAATAAACGGCACGGAACGCTCGCTGAAACTTATCTGGGGCGCAAAAAAAACTGGGAACTACAATGAACAGTTATATAAACATCGTGAAGTGATGTTCAAAGTAAAATATATCTCTTTGTGGCGAGAAAAATAGATAAGGAGCGTCTTGGTGTTTTGCTGGTGACGTCTATTTGCGTGGATGGCTTTTTGGGGCCGGCGAGTTTGTTTGGATTTCGTAACACCCTTTTCTATACTTGCTTTCGAATTGAATCTGCTCGGTAAAACACTTTTTGTTAATGATACAGGAGTTTATATGACGATAAAATTAAATTGATAATTTTTCGTTTGTAAACGATAATCCCAGAGTAAGGCAAGATTTAAAAGAAATTGTCGCTATTGTTCTTTGGGATTTTCCATCTGTGGATCTAATGAGATATTATTTCTTAAGTAAATATTTCTGCATGCATATCGAGGGGTGAAAAGCTATTTGGTTTAAGCGACATTTTTTGGTATAGTAATATATTTTTGAAATCGGTAAAAAACCTTGATTCCGTTGATGCCCACTTACTACTGAGTAATAGGAGTTTATCTGTGCCCTTTGTACCAAAATTCTACCCATGACCTTATAAATATCATCGGCCTACCTCACAACGGGTTTACTAACAGATCTCTGGTACCCTGTCAGCAGTGACATAGATAGGGCATTTGGACAGGGTAGGTAGAATTCGCGTAATTAATTTGAATATTATATTATGATAATAAATATTAAATTGCTTGCAAAGGATAGATAGGTGGCGTAAATCTAGAATAGATTTTAATTATAATTTTTTTTTGTAAAACATTAAATAATTTAGTCAAGACTTGTTTATTGTTAGGGCATGCAGTGCTTTCATGCATCTATGGAATGAACGCTACTGCCTGTCAGCCACCATGCCATGGAGACCTTACTCCAACGTTTACTAATACGCCTAGCCAAGTATCCCACTTGTGTAACGTAATTCGCTCACAACAATCCATATCAACAATTTGCTAAAATTCAATTATAGACTGATTAAACGCGGGTTGAACGTACAAAACAAATTCAAATGCATTCAGACATCGATCCACGAGTGACAAAGGCATTGCAATCGACACTAGCTCGCTGCGGGCAGAACTCGCCTGGCGATGACACTTTTTAATTTGCCTGTTTTTTACTAACAAAACCGAGTCTCGATGGTTTTGCATGTTAGACTCTCGGATGTAGAATGTATTGCCTCGAGCCGGGATCTATGTTCGGCGGTTTTTACGTAAAAGCAGAGCCTCGAGTTATTATTAAAACATCCTTTGACAAAGTTACACTAGCAGTATAAAGCATGTTTTCTGAATTTGTATATTGAAAGTTTCTTAGTGTAGTCTAGGATATTCTTGTTTCAACTATGGCAAAATAATATCATTAATATTATATTCAAGCATTATATACACGTACACATAAACGCACAAATCTCTACACAGAATCACACATATATAAACATTTACTAAAGCTGAAATTATTATTTATTTTAATTAGAATAATACCCTACTTTTTGTTTAATAATAATAATATATCAGGGTGAGCAGAGATACATTAGTTTTTTTGGTATCCCGGGGGAAAATCCTGCTTAGGACCATCAGGGCCGCTGTGAGGGCAGCGATCCCGGTGTGTCAGACTCCTACTGACTAAAAACCCCCGGGGTGTCCCTCTATTCGCTCCACCCGGGCCTGGGAAACCAAATTCGTCCAGACGCCCAGGGAACAACAGGCCTTGTTGAAGCTATCTCTCTGGGGAGGGGTGGGAGTAAAAATCCACCCCTCCAAAACCTCTCTCTCAGGCGGCGCGCCGGACACAGTGCACCGCCTCCCTCTCATCCGGGCAGCAGAATCCCTCAAGTCTATTGCCTGGCTATTGTCACCGGGGAATGTCACGCTCGCTCTGGGCGAACGCGTCCCTCCGGCGACGGTGCCTTAGCCGCCGGTGAGATATTTATCTAGCTAGACCGCCATTAGGTCTAGACTACTGCCGTTATCATTTTTCATTGACCTTACCATTAAATGCACTGGAATATCTATATTGTGGATTCATTCAATAAAAATTACTAATTCAATGTCATTATCATAAATCGCCGTCTTACAATAATTAAGAAATCCTAAACATCGCCATAAAATTAGAATGGTGGAGAATTGTAAGGAGGGGATTCATTAATATGGTAATCTTACCAATTTTCTATATTTTCTATAGTTGAGTGCTCTTCTATCATTTCATTCCATCTACCTAAAGCACCTGCGTCAGCGCTTTTTACAATAGAATTCACGGTATTGGAAAAAAATATTCGCGTATCAATCATATGATCGAATGCAACGGTTGCTACTGACGCTCGTGTGGGCTACACAGGTGAAATGTATCATGCCTTTGAATTTATTGTTACATTTGTATTTTTCCTTTACTATATCAATTTAAAGTATTTCGATTTCGTTTTCAATATTCATACTACAATTGTTTTTGTTACTAACTGTCCCCGCAGACATTGTTCTGCCCTATTTCTTTAAAACAAAGTCACATTGTTTTTTTTAATGTTAATAGCTTCCCCGTCAGATTTCATTCTGCCAAAACTTATTGGCATGTCGGCTGTTTTTTGAAAATTGTTTGAAGAAACCTGGCCTTAGTGTTATATGTATAAAAATTGACAAATATTGACATTAATATTTATACGTCAATCAATAATTGTTTTGCCTTCCCGGAACCCGTCCACTAAAATTTAAACTTTATGGTATGGTGTTAAAGTTCAAATTGACTTTTAAATATTATTACGAATTTTTTGTATGAGAATATAGAAGAGTGTTGTTTTAGACTTTTTCAGACATCTTTTTTTAATTTTTCTTTCCGTAATAACATTCCCCAGACTTCAACAAACACAACAAAAAAGAAATCAACCAAATCGGTTTAGCCGTTCTCGAGTTTCGCGCTTATCAACACATTTAGCGATTCATTTTTATATATAAGAAAGATATATTTCACATATCACAGAAATATGAGATGTGAGTTTTTGGAACGGTTTTAGATTAACAAATTTCTCTGATAAGTATTTCCTCCTTAAAAATTATAAAACTGTTAAATGTCATTCAAACTGATGTCAATATTTGTTTCAATCTCAGAGACTGTATAATTTCAAGTTTCACGATTAATTTGGATGGTTTTTGGACTACATTGAAGTTTAATCTCACCGCGGACTTAGCAGCTCCAGCTTCAGATCACAGTGAGACATAAACAAAA
This sequence comes from Automeris io, assembly GCA_036320925.1. Taxonomy (NCBI): domain Eukaryota; kingdom Metazoa; phylum Arthropoda; class Insecta; order Lepidoptera; family Saturniidae; genus Automeris; species Automeris io. The sequence goes on along the minus strand of JAUDJH010000010.1, from coordinate 14,743,387 downwards.
CGCACTAGTTTCATACCAAAATACCGGGATCGCCGATGACGTCGATGAAAGATAATTCAGTTGACTGTTGCTAACCGGTGTTTTTACGCACTGAGGAGCAGTTCCACTCCGACTTACCCTTGAGTTTCTTTCGGAGTTACTTCTCAAGATAGTTGCTTCCCAAACGTTAATAGATCACCTTTATGTTTTTTCACTGGCTGGTTTCCCAAGTCGAGGTTCGGACCAAGGGGAGGTCCTTGCGATGCCATCCAACACATAACTCTCACTGGCTGAGCAGTTTAATCATAGGTGAAGTTGTAAAGGCGCTAATCTCAGGAACTTCTGGTTCGAATTGAAAAAATATTTTTGTGTTGAATAGACCATCTATCGAGGAAGGCTTTAGGCTATATAACATCACGATGCGCTTATTAGGAGCGAAGAAATAATGGAAAATGTGAAAAAAAACGGGGAAAATTGCGCTGCGAAAACGGTTCAAGATACGAAAAATATATGTAAGAAAGAATTACTCCTCTTGAAATGATCTAAAAAAATGTACAGGACAGTGTATGTCTATCTTTTAAGATTAAGTCAGTAGAACCGGTTTTATAGTAATAAAATTTGGTCGAAATTAATGCATCATTTGTTAAGCATTGTATCAACGTAATAATATTAATCTTTATCCAAATAAATGTGTTGTTGATTAAGAGTATTTCATTCTGAACAAAATTGTCTTTGACATCACTTAATTTCAATGAACATCTTAGAAGATATTACAAAACCTTATATAGCAAAACTACGTTTGCCGGATCAGCTAGTAATGAATACGTGGCTCACAATATAATCGTGATCAGCTTTGCACATATTTTTGTTCCCTCCTTCACACAATTCTTCATTCCCCACATCACCGTCCTTCCTTTTCCCTTGAATCTCTTTCTTTTTTTAGTATGCATGATTACATAAGATAGCTTTGGAAAACATATGAGTTAAATTCTGGCACTAATTATTCACAATTGAAATAGCTGTGATATCCATATGGGCGAAATTGTAATGGTCCCTTTTCTGTAATACCCTAAAACTGGTCAATTATAGTCAAACCAAACAGAGTTACAGAAATTTAAATCCCAGCCGTCAATGGACGTGAAAAAATTCAAATTAACGGACCATTAACGAATGCAAGTTCGCTCTTTTTGCCAATTTTTGTCCAAAAACCATTTTAACCGGTGTGGGTTCATCCGCGAAATAAAATTAGCATTGTGTACTCTACGTTTTACGCTTTTGTGCCATTGTTCCAGTTCAGTTGGGTTCGGAGTTGTCAGGTAATTCTAAATTACGTTATCAGGGCTAGTTTATATTATCTTTCGCAAAAATTAAAAAAGTTCCTTTGGCTTAAAACTTAATCTTAAGACTTGTATTATTTGATATTACGGAAAATATGTTTCAATTCGCACTTACACATGAAATTTATATTAGATGCAATTCAGGCGTTATTTACGATGTTTTCTTTTACCGGTCAGCATTGTGGCCCCTAAATGCGTACTTCATCTAGAAAAAAACATGATGTACGTACCGGGATTCAAACTCACGACCATTTGCGTCACCGCGCATGTATACCATCTCTTATTCACTAGGGCACCACAACCACTACTGTACTATAACTAATTTATATTTATATATAGCAACAATTTCATACATATCAATTTTTACATGAATATAAGTTCTGCATATTGTAGCTATATTGCTTACAATTGGTTACAATCGATGTACCATTGTTGAGAGGGGGCCGGTGCACGGTGTCCGGCACATCGCCTGGGAGAGGTTTTGGAGGGGTGGGCTTTACTGCTTCCCCTCCTGGAGAGGTAGCTTCAACAAGGCTTCTTATTCCCTGGGCGTCTGGATGAATTTGGCTTCCCAGTCTTAGGTGGAGCAATCAGAGGGACATCCCGGGGGTTTTTAGTCAGTAGGAGTCGGACACACCGGGGTCACTGCCCTCACAGCGTCCCTGATGGTTTTATTCAGGATTTTTCTCCGGGATACAAAAAAAGGCTGTACCATTGTAGCAATATTGTATAAATACATGTCAGAATAAGCAAGAAAGTAGGATTTATGTAGTATAGATGCGATTTCTTCATTCTATATGCGGAGTAACGCTTGCGGATCGCGTTAGGAACGAAGAAATACGCAGAAAAGTTGGTTCCAAAGATAATTTCATCGACAGTATGCACAAAAGCATGCTTCGATAGTTCGGGCGCGTGGAGAGGATGAATGATGAAAACTTGTCAAAAAAGATGTACAATATGAGTGTGAGTAGAAGTATTAGCCAACACAGACCAAATAAAGAGAGCTGAGGGTAATTTCAGAAGTACGCGGAATCGGTGAGAGAAAATGAAGGAATGAATAATTGCTAAGGAAGCGAAAGCGGTTTACAAGAACAGAGAATAGTGGCATTCCAGTCTTTCTGCCTACACTGTTAGGGGTTCGGCGTGATGCTATAGGTAGATATTTTATAAATAAAGTCTCAATTGCCATATTTTACGAAAAATTATAACAATTCTTCACGAAGTAATTGTTCTAGTCTATGTTTAAAGGTATCTATAAAATGTAATGTGGTTATGCTGGCCTGATGGATGGTTAACCGGTTTCCATGCGTTTTAACGCGGAAGCTCGTAGGTTCAAATCCCTGAACACGCCTCTGGGTTTTTCTAGATTACGCATGGATTTAGGTACGACATGCTCACCAATGTAGGAAAGCATCGTGAGGGAGCCTGCATGACATCTAACATAAATGTCATGTTTTAAAAGGATAAAATATTATAAACTCTAAAACCTATCTGCTAGTTGGTAACCTCGCCATTCGACATCTCTTTATTTGTGTTCTAGGCTTCGTACTGGATCGATGGACACCTGTGAGGACCATTGCATCAAACTCCGACCACATAATTATTTGTTATTCGTTTACAGAACTCCAACACAATATCAAACGCCTTCCTTTTTGCCACTCCACTACTCAAGCCGCCGCCATTAAAACTTGTCCAAACCCGCCATATCCTTCCTGTCACTTTCTTTATGCTTGCCAACCTAAAATATATTTATTGTAAGGTATACGTTAATTGTTAATGGTGTTCACATTAATATTTAGCATTTAATAACTATTATTTATATTTATTTTTTATATATTATTTATATTTATTATATTTTATTTTTGCTGGATATAAATCCAGCTTAGCTTATCAGTGACATTTGCCGTTGTGCTCCTCTATTATTGTAACACATGTGTAAGTGCCCTGAGAACGGCGATCAGTTGCGCTACTGGTCACGTTCGGCACGACATATAAACGCAAAGATGATACAGCTGCTAATATATTTCTGCTTACCCCGAAAGGGATATAGCGTGACAATATATTATTATTATATAACATATATAAAATAATATGCTATCACTATTTATGCCCTCTCCTTTCCTGAATAGACCCACGCGCGCGGGTCTGCGGTGTCACAGCTATACGGTATCTCACATCCCGGCCAGGACTAAGAGGTTCTCTAACTCCTTCTTTGCCGTGTCGTTGGGATGTGGAATGGTCTTCCAGCGAGCGTGTTCCCTCCTTCCTATGATATGGGATCCTTTAAGCGTAACGTGAAGAGATATTTGTGAAGGCCGGCATGATCGCTGTAACTACCGATGGGTTTTTTGTTACCTTTCGATAGTCGTTGGCGTTTTTTTGGACTGCACCATGCTTACCATCAGGTTTGATGTAGTCACTGTGCCGTGTCAGTGTAAAAAAAAAAATACATTTCGTAGCATATACAATGTTATTCCCTGTAATAAAATAAATCGGGAAATTTACTATATACTCATATGGTTGTAAAGATATATAAAAATTATGTTTCAGTTGAACGCATACTCGTGATTCGACATTTTCTCGTATTTGTCGAAATGCTGTTGCATTTTGTGCCATTTCGATGTTTATTTTGCATTCGGGAAGAGAAATATGACCACCGATGTATGCAACGGCAGCTTTTTTTACTGGTGAATTGGTAAACGGATATTATGGTTTGAGATTCTATATAGAATATTTATTTCAAAGCTGTTATTTTAACCTATGGGTATTAATTTAAAACTTTGCTCCAAGTCCTTAAACGAAACTTGCCTTAGACAGTCTTTTACGGTGACATATTGGCGTGTGTAAACAATGGTTGTGTTTTGCCTATAGTAATGTAGCTTCGCAGTCGATGAAACAATAGAGCCAGAGAACGAAGCCTCTGCTTAAGCAGTCCCGAGCTATCGACGGGTCTACATTGAGCTTCTTCAAGTTCAAAACGTGTGCAGCATAAATTTCGAAAGATGTAATCACTCCCAAACTAGCTTTTGTTCTCCTTACCTTGGCTACTAATGTAAAATTAACTTGACCGAGACAATGTTTATCTCATTTTCATCAATTTGGTCTTTCATTGAAACCTTGTGCCTCATTTCTTCATATTATCGTCTTTTATCTCTAAATTTGAATTTAAGCTAGTAGTACGATTGGCTCGACCTGATTCGTGACCATAGTTCACAAGTGGAAAGACCGCCATAGCAACTCGCTTTGACCTATCGCGTTTCGGGATCAGCTTGTGCATATCCAGTAGCTCATATACCTAGAGACCTTCAGTCGTGGTATACGAGGGCCGACATGACGACGGAAACTGTCAATGGATATTCATCCTTTGTTATAAGCTCTCGTTTTTTGATTGTGCTTACCATTAATTGTTCTGTAGTCACAATATCGAGGAAAAGAATATAAAAAAAATAATAAAAACATTTATTTGGCACACAACACAACATACAACACATCAGAATAGATTAAATAGGGCGCATTCAATCCTTTATATGTTATACCTGTTATTGAACCTCATTATGTTAAAAGGAGCAACTACCAGAGTTTCTTGCCGGCTCTTCTTGGTAGATTCTGCTTTCCGAACGGTGGTAGATTCACATTGCTTTTGTTTTTTTTTTTGACGATTCAAAAGTGCTTGGAAGTAGGCCTATTTGAATAAAGTTATATTTTAATCCAATTCAATTTAAAAAAAAAACAGAAAACATCAAAAGCAAACACCCTGTATTGTAATGCTGTGCCAAAGGGAAGTCAGCTCAGCAAAGACTATATATAATGAAAATATATATATATGCTGTTTTTAGGACTCTTTTGTAACATATTCGTGTCTCAATTGTTACCATTATTATGATCAGTATTTTATCTATGTACATTCAGTCTTCATCATCAATAAATAGAGAATGTAATACCAATAAGTAAATGCCGATAAATTTATCATACCAAGTATGGAATTATACTCAACATGGAGAGCATTCATACCAATCTTCTTTCAGAACTGTAAAAGTTTTACTACCTATTCGGCACACGAGTGTCTCTGCCGTCATGTCTATTTCGTCGGAGAATAATTCGATTGCGTCGCAACCCGCGATAGCTGCGGGGTTGCCATCTATGGAAATATGCGAAAACGAGAAATTGAGCTCTTCAATTTACTACATTGTATTCGCTAATATATGCGTTTACCATTAACTATTATATATGTAGAAGCAAGTCTTTACAATCCACCTTAGCCACTTCTATTCCGGCTTATCACTTTGATTAATTATCGAATTCCATTGCTAGCCCACTAACTATTATAGTTTAACAAAAGTGTCACACATAATTAACTCTGTAAACGATTACTTTGTAACAAGTACCGTCAACCGTTGCCGACTAATTTAAAATCTAGAGAAGTGCGTGCGAACTTCATATAATATAGTTTGAATGGTGAATGCTTGCCCGTGAGCAGGAGTTGCTCACAATTATTGAGGATAGTGCCGTTATATATAATTTCATTATTTATTTCATATTTCAGCTCACAAAGCATAGCAATTAGCATAAATAGTATCCTACACTAAACCTATAAAGTAAATGATTTAATATTTCATAAAAATAATTTAGGTATTAATTATTGAGTCCTATTATGAAATAAATATCCTAACTAAAAATGTCAACACGTGATAAACAGACAAAAATAAATTCACGTTTACACGTTTGTAGTTTTTATTTATTTAAAATAAAACGCTGGTAACTCAGGCAGTTAAAATACTACCGAAATAACATTTTTACGGTTAATGGTGTAGTTCAAACTGTTACCGACGAATTTAATAGTCTGTTATTGGTTTATAACTGACTATTTCGGATTGACAATTCGACTGTACTATTTGCTGGCATGTTTATGACCCAAGCTGTAGTTAAACAAAATCTATTAAAATGTTTATGAGAGCGAATGTCAGTTAATAAGAAATAAAAAAGAAAAGTAGCATTTTATTGCCGCTGTCTTAAAATCTAACATAACGTCTTGCTATATCCCTGCCGGGATGAGAAGTGATATATTAGTGGCTGTATCAATTTTGCGCTTATATGTCGTGCCCAACGTGACCAGAAGCGCGGCAGATCGCCGTTCTCACAACACTTAAGCATGTGCGGGGAATTAATGCTATAGATAAGTTTAAATATTTTAATGTTCAATCATCGTTGACAATTTGTTTGATAGTTAGTTCATTTTAAAAAGCACCTTAAGACAATCTATGCATTTTAAAACCATAGTCGTATGATACTTATAAGCCTAGGAATCTAAGGTACTAGTTTTACCCTAGTTCCGACATAGCACTATAATGCCCTATGTATGCCGTGGTGGCTGCCGGCAGAATAGAATAGCTCCCCCCTCTTTTTGCTGAGGTGTCGTAAAAGGCGACTAAGGTGTCTCTTGAACACCGCAATTCAACTAGGTGTTTAGAGAAGGGAAAACTCGACCAAACCTGCATCCCGCTCCCTCCCGATCGTACTGGTTCTCCTTTCCATCGGGCCTGAGGGAGCTCGGACGAGAGAGTGCTTTTCTGGTAGCGCGTCCAGTTATGCACTTAAATATCTCCTGCGCAATTGACTGTTTCCGAAAACTGGACCTCGAATTTCTTAACCGGTGTTGAAACAGTCGCCGTGGCCGAAACCGGCTAGGACATCATCATAATGCCCAACTCATTCAATTCTGGTTATCAAAGTTTAATATCCGAAATAACTTTAAAATCTCGATCGATACTTGCGTAAAAATGCAATAAATTGCTGAGGATGGAATAAAATTAAACTATTTGCACGTTAGCAGCAAGGTAATGGAGCAATAATACTACTGCAATTGGATCAGACTCACAATGGGCCGGGAATTACATCGTTTCAACGTAGCTTCGATCGCACTGCTGGTGCTGTGTTTACAACGCCTAACTGGAATCATAATATATTCTTACGTTTATTCGCGTTGCCGCGTGTTAATATATCTAGGTTCCTTATCCACTAGATCACCACAACTATAATCACTGTATATAAACGCAAAACGCAATGTAGATAGAGCCACTAATGTTTCTACTTCTACGCAACTTTGAGCTTCTTTCGGCGTTTTTTCTCACTTCTAAAACGCTGGTAGATTATTGTAGTTTTATTTTTCCTAGCTGACCGTCCAAGTCGAGGTCTATACTCACAGAGTGAAATGCATACAGAGTGGTACATCTAGGTCCCGGCTGCGAAATAGCTATTGTCAGAATATGAATCGTATCTTAATCAGACAACCTAAAAAAAAATTGTCGTTTATGTTGCATATTTTCCGTTTTCTCCAGGGAATTAAAATCTATAAGGTATTTGTTACTGAAAAAAAAAAAATGTTTTCTATTAGGAAATTTGACAAGAATCATTTTATAGCACAAGTACAGGGAAAATTAAACCAATGGCTATAAATGTGAACAAATTTTAAAATTACCTGAACAAATACTTTCTAATTCACAATACGAAATAAATAACAAAAGTGAAATAGCAGGATACAGGAACTTATCACTTGCTTCAACTGCTTGTCTGATAATAAATTAATAAAAAATCGAAAATAGCAAAGTAATTACGTCATATAAAAAAATGAGTTAGTTAACATATATATATGTATATACTATATATACATATCTTTATTCGATTATGTTTGATTGCGCACAAAGATTGTCAAAGTTCGAACAAATGCTTGAAAATCTCAAATCAAATTAATTGTTAATTATTTAAGCCAGTTGACTCGCTTATTTTTGCCACGTTCCAATCAGCTTGCTCGTGTAAACGGAGCTAAACAAGTGACCAGGGAAGGTGAATGAATTGATCCGCACTCGGCAATTTTGCCACTATTCTCGAGAACTAGAGGGCCTCTATGTGAGCTTAGTCGAACTATCATTGAATGTGATCACGTAAAAATCATCTGAATAACTCTCAAGTGGAATTGGGCTTACGAGGTGATGACAGCTGGTTACATAAGCGAGTGCTCACCCAGACTGGATAAACATTGAGAAGAACATCCGACGGTGAGATGGGTTCACGATGTGAAGGTCGGGGGGTGTACCTGGATGCGATTTGGCACAGGATCGATGTTGGACAGCACCGGGAGGCTTATGCTCAATTGTGAAGTGAAGTAAACTGAAGCGGTCTGTCTGTAAATACCCTATCATTGAAAAAACTAGAATGTTTCTAAAAGCTGGGAGATTTGTCGTATATGGTGGTAGGGCGATTGCCCGAACAGGGTCATGACTAGTGATGAAAATGCCCGGGAATTTGAAAGTGCCCAAAACTTGTATGGGGAATATTCCCGGGAATTTACGAAATGTTCGCGGAAGTGCTGGGCACTTTGGGAAAATTCCCGGGCATTTTCATCACTAGTCATGACCACAGTACGCAAGTGTAAAGAAAGTGATAGTGACTGGCTTTAGCCTGTCGCGTTTCGGGATCAGCTTGTATATATCCAGTAACTCATTCACCTAGAGTCCTTCGTCACTGCCAAGGGGCGAAAATCCATTAACAATCGTCATCGCCATGTTGACCAACATATATATACAACGGTTTTTTTTCTGTCTTTCGTTGCTGACCGGCAAAGCGATTTACAACTACACCCACTCAAGTGCGGATAGTTGTAAAATACTGATAAGTACTGTATCCTGCCTTTTCATTTTTTTTTTTGGTGATTGATCTAGTATTTATCTAGGTGATTTTTAAATTGGTTCACATTTCTAGCTGAGATTACATCTAGTGGGAGATCATTCTGCGCTCTGACCTATCCTTTTGCTTAGAAAGTGCTTGATTCGGTTGTTGTTTGATCGACTGGTACATAGGTTAAGCCGGTGGTCTCAGAGATGGGTACTGCCATTCAAGGTCATAATAATTCCTATTTTATACCTAGTAGGTTTCTACCAAAACATCGCGATCTCTGCAGTCTTTGAGTTTTATAATTATACATTACATAGAAAATCATAAATCAAAATTATATTCAAAGTTAGGGCGGCTTGCGCGATCGCATTAAAACGAGTTTCCAACCCGATTTAGGATTAAGTTGCATATTTCGTCTTGCACGACTACGGCTTTGTACTAATTCCAGATTTAGCTACTGTCATATTTAAATCGCCATGGAGGTCGATTTAAATCACTAAACTTGTTTACGCAGATGTAAATATCAATATAATATTGAAATAAAGGAGTTCTATGTGTGCTTTTGTTCGCTATTAGAAATATATTTGTAATGGATATATATTCAAAGTGCTTATTGGATCTGGATACTGAGTCTGATGATGATTTTTTCTCCGATAATGACGAAGAACCATTTGTTTATGTGATGAAAACGCCAGGTTTTTCACAAAAAAAGGCAGAAAGAAATAATTAATATAAATCTTTACGAGATGATGAATTTACTTATAGGGTACTTTTCTACCATAATAAAAAATGCAAAATCTCAGCATTAGTAAAATTGGGAGCTCGAACTCTTTTCATTGTAAATATAATTTTACGTTTTTTGTTTATACTTAAACTTTTAACTTACTTAAAACTTATAAAAGTAAAAAGCAGTTACTGTCAAAAAGTTCAAATTATACGGTATCATTCCGTTTTACGAAAAAAATAAACAATAATTTATATTTTTGGATACCGTGCGCAAAACGGAACGTAAAAAAACTTCAACTTAAGTATCATCTCTAGTAAAGATCGAACGAGAAATGAATGAAACTCCTAAGCCAAGCTTAGTAAAATCGCTGTGTCGAATCGTTAAAGCAAGAGGAAATAATCTGATTTAATTTTAAACAACTTTACTGCCTAAGCCAGTCTTTGTTAAATGTCGATTTAACGATTTTTACTGTAAGTGTTCCTATGTCATTATAAGGATAAATCTTGTAATCTAACGTTTGAAAGACTGCTTTTGTAGCTTCAGTATAAACCTTTCCTCGTATAAGATTTTACGGTGGCTATGTACGAAAAAATAAAAGTAACCTGACCTCACAAAGATATGAGACATCAAAGGATTTCATATCCACGCATTATGTAAGATATAAAGGCATCTACATATGATGGCTATTGAATATTTTAAGCATACTGTTTATAAAAATATTTATTGTGCTTCATAAATAGAGATAGCAAAAACGTGAAATCACTAGTGGGTATAACAGTAATAAATAACAATACGCTGACTGAGATGAAGATATAACACTATAACAATACTATGAGTGAGAAAAAGATACAGCTAATTGCAGTCCCTCTTCCTGTTATAATTTGTCGCGTAGCTATTCATAAGACATGGTTTAAAGTTATACTTTGGTAACATGAAGTAAAATTATCATTTTATAAAATATTTATCTTATACGCTGACAGTTCATCTGATGGAGTGTGGTCAAAGTCAACTATAGACAACCGTAACTCTGGAAGAGTCACCCTCATATTGCCGACCTTGTAAAAAACTTTTTGACTTTTTTTATGTTGTTCGATTTAAGTAATTACTTTTTTATACAACAGACATTTTTTTTTTACACGAAAAAATTTTCATTAGCCTGGGCCGCAGTTAGTTTTGCGATCTAGGTGTTTCGGACTTTTGCCGGATGTCAGTGTCAGGACTAGTGATGAAAATGCCCGGGAATTTTCCCAAAGTGCCCAAATCTTGCTTGGGAATATTCCCGGGAATTTACGAAATGTTCGCGGAAGTGCTGGGCACTTTGGGAAAATTCCCGGGCATTTTCATCACTAGTCAGGACGGACTCTCACTCTACTACGAAATCGGCGCGAAAATTGATAGTATAATATATTTTTAACCTATTTATTGACTAAAAAATACATTAAATTCAAAATATTTTATTAGAATTCTAGAATTAGACAATTTTTTCGCGCTTTTTAAAAACTTGATATAAATTTAAAACATTTATGTATACCGCAAACAAATTTAAAAATTCCAGTATAACAATTTTTTACTATATCCAGACTTGCGCTTGACTTTAATCTCATTGGATGAATATTATAATGACGCCAGTAATGGATATTTACTTTAAGATAAAATTATATAAAAATAGTTTTAAAAATAATTTCCCGTACGTGTGTAAGATGCCTTAAAATGTAAGTTGGCATTTAAAAGACCTCTTTATGAGCTAAGATATATAATAAAGTATGATGAATAATATGTTCCACATAAGAATGCAAATAGCTTGATATGAACGCGGTAAGCCCGTAATGCCTCTTGTACCGTATATACAGGAGGTATAAAATTAGTTAGTCTGTTTTAAGAGACTTTTCCCAAGAAATATGGAAGATTTATGACCTGTCTCAGTTTAATTAAACAGGGATCGTTTAGTTTTGTCTAAGAATATTTTATGAATAAAATTTATTTATTATTTGCTTGATTAAAATAATATTTCGTAAATTTTTTCCCTTATTTTATCTAAATAAAGTGTACGCGTTGCTTAGTTTCGAGGCTGAATAGATTCATGTACATTCTATAGATACACAAACCTTGTGCTTTGGTAAATGGACGGGCTTTTGCCTTATGTAAGGACTAATAGTATAAATAGATTTCTTTCTTCAAAACAAAGCTTTTTAAAGTTGATAAAAAAAAATGAAATAACTTCTCGATTAAATAAAGAAGATATTAATAAGATAAGCCTTATTCGTTCTTTCTCTCGCTAATACACATATAGTTATTTTGAATATCTTGAAGCACCTATATTATGGCTTTTACATATTTGATTTCTCCCATATAAGAGTTGCAACAAAAATCTTAAAGTTTTGCTATTTTTAAGTATTCTAGTTCGATGAAGTGGATGTGGTTGCCTAGTGGATAAGAAACTTACTCACCGGTGAAGAAAAAGATACGAGATGGTGTATAAGAAATAAATAAATTATATATTTATTTTTAAAAGACGATTAAACATTTTTATAACACGCTTAAAAAAAAGTAATTGAATTAATTCTTATGTATAAAACAAAAACTGAAGTATACTGAATAAGGAATAGAAAAAGAAGATATAAAAGATAAATACGTTATTTAGAAAATTTTAACCGCTTCATTTGCGCAGAGATACTGCCTCACTGAGCTATTCCTGGCATCTATACCACGCTCAGTATTCTGAAAAGTTATTAAACCTCGTTCCACCCTCACTTTCCTTACGTACCTTCGTACGTAAAAGAACCACGCGCGCGGGTTTTCGGATTCTCAGCTATACGGTATCTCATATCCCGGCGAGTACTAAGAGGTACTCTAAGTCTTACTGTTACTGTGTCTTTGTACTGTGGGATGGCCTTTTAGTGTGCATATTCCCACCATTGTATGATATTGGGTCCTTTAAACCAAGCGTGAAGAGATATTTGTATGGGCCGGCATGATCCCTGCGACTTTCGATTGTTTTTTTACTTTTGACAGTTGCCGTCGTTTTTTGGACTGTTCATACTTACCATCAGATGTGGTGTGGTCACTAGGCCACGTGAGGATAAATAAAAAAAAATAAAATAAAAAAAAAATTAAAAAAAAGATCAGCCTGTATTGTTTTATATGTGTTCCAGATAGTTTGTAAGTTTATTATGCTAAGTGGAATTTTTTTGCAACTAACGTCCTTAACGTCTTATTAGTCCAGCTTTGTATAAAATTATTGAGTTTATCCCAGTAGCTTTCATAAAAGAGTTTCTTTATACAGTACTATCGAATAACTAAAAGAATTTTAAAGCGGTATATTCAAGACGCTGTCAGAGCTAAAAGTTTTATCATTTCGTATATCTCAAGACAAGGTGCTGGCATAGACGTCAGCTATATATCTCGCCATATCTAGCACTTTAGATAGGCTATCTATGTATGTGTACAGTCAATATGGCTTAGTGCCAAGACGCTTTGTGCTTCTAATCCATGTGAGGAAGGACCGTGAAATCAATATATTGCTAGAAATTATGTCACAGTATGAAAAATATCACACTATTGTTTCCTAGTTCAAGTAACTACTATAATAATATAAGGGCTGTTGAATAACTGTGGCACGATCATCATCACACCCGGAACGCCGGAATGACAAAAAAAGGCATTCCGCGAAGATTTTTTAAAATTAATAATAAAGTAATTTCATTAATTAAGTAATTATTCTAAAAGAGCATCCTGTATTACGAGGGTCCGCTTTAAGTTGTAAACACAGAAGTGTTAAAGATATAACGTAGTTTTATGGTTGTTTACAACAAAACAATATGTAAATACGTTCTTCAGAAACTTGTGGGACTCGTGCCCAGTGCTGACTTTGAGAGAGGCACGTGACGTTTCCGTTACGGGTGTTGACTAGTGATGAAAATGCCCGGGAATTTTCCCAAAGTGCCCAAAATTCCCGAGAACATTCCGTTAATTCCCGGGAATATTCCCATGGAACGTGTAAACAGAAATATACGTTTATTTGTTAAAGTTTCTTTCCGAAATAAAATAATGGCCTGTGGGTCGATTGTAAACATGGTTACATATGATATCAAAACGAGACTTTTATATTGCAGTTTATTTTCTTACTTAAAATTTAAATATAAAAAATAAATTACCTTTGCTATTTCATTCCGGATGAAGTCATAACTATTTTGAAATAATCAAAAAACTTTTTATTTATACTTATTTAAGGATGGTGTCTTTATTATATAGGAAAGTTACACGAGTGTAGTGTATAAATTGTGTGTGTATGAAGAGGTCAAACTTTTCAAAATGATTTGAGACGTAATAAACCACAAAATATTTCAAAATAGATATGTTTGTATATTATTATTTAAAATATTTTTATTGTTGAACAAAAAAAAAATCATGATAAATACTAATATATCGTCACACTATAATCCGGGGTAACCAGAGATACAGTAGTAGTTTTATCCGAGACGGTGCACGGTGTTCGGCGCGCCGCCTGAGAGACAGGTTTTGGAGGGGTGGGCTTTACTCCTACCCCTCACAGAGAGGTAGCCTCAACAAGGCTTTCTGTACCCTGGACGTCTGGACGAATTTGGCTTCCCAGGCCCGGGTGGAGCAATCAGAGGGACACCCCGGGGGTTTTTAGTCAGTAGGAGTCTGACACACCGGGGTCGCTGCCCTCACGGCGTCCCTAATGGTCCTATGCTGGATTCTCCTCGGGATAAAAAAAGTAGTTTTATCCACTTAGCGCTTATATGTTGTGCCTGACGTGGCCAGAAGTACAGCTGATCGCCGTTCTCAAGGCACTTACACATGATATTTCTATCAGATGCCATGTAGGTTGACTCACGTTGTTTTCATTCGCCGGTAAACATGTAATGCCTAATTCCGTATTTAATCTGAAAAAACCCAGAAGTACGTACCGGGATTCGAGCCTACGACCATTCACACTCTAGCGCATAGAAACCGGTCCCTTATCAACTAGGCCACCACCGCTATACTACAAAATATTTTTGACGGATTTTATTCGTATTCTGCGATATGTTTACCAACTGTGGACCGGCAAAGCGACAAGTTGCGCGGAGGCAAACAACGCATGCGACGGCATTATACAGATTGTGAGCGTGTGAGTGAGAGCGCAGCAAGACGTTCCCGCTGACACTTTTATGTCACCGCTCAAAAATGCCGCACAGATGAGTCTTAATAATTAATTAAAGAATGAATTTATTTTATTTTTGTGTACTTTTCTTTTAAGATCTTCATGATTCTAGATGAACAGAATATCCTTTAAAATATGATTCCTTTGTGAAAACATCATAAACTGTAAAATATGCGACATAAAAGGGCACATGTTTTGTTAGTATTATCTTAAAAGTAAAATTAGAGGTACAAGGAATTGCTAATATCAGTATTTGATTTTAATTTCAGCTTAATACCTCTGGGCGTTTTTGAGAAAAAGTGTCAGACAGACAGACAAGGAATTGGTTCTATAAAGGCTCTCTTTTCCTTTTCAAATAACTACTTCTAAAAAGTAATGCAGTATAATTATATTTTTGTACCTACATATACATTATGTAAAAAGATACAGAAAATATTATTATAGCAGAGAGTGAATATAGCTCTGGTAAATAATCACTAAACGCCAGTCAAACATTTAAAGAACTATCTGAAACACCGCCATTAGGAGATTGTCACCTGCAGTGGATCTAAAAACTTCTACTCCGGATTTATTTATATTATAAAATATTATAAAAATTATATATATAATAAATATCATTAAAAAATACACAAATCTGGAGTAGTTCGTGTACATACATAAAAAACATTACACACTAGCTGTGTGTCCCGGCGTTCCTCGTGAAGAAATAATTTACTCACTTCGCCATATGTTTTTCAAAAACGACGAAACACATATTCTTTTATTTCTAACTAAAAAACTAAATATCAATTTTTATAGGGCTTAAATTGACGGATTTTAAACAAACAAACAAACTTTTCACCCTTATTTTATCTTCTTAGGGATTGATTTTCCAATAAGGTCGAAACATTTTTTTTTCTAATTTCCAACCAATAGTCGAAATACTGGTTTTGATAGTGCTTACTTCAAAATTGGCAGATTTTTCAAACATTTTTCCAACCATAGTTTCAACACCCTCATAACGATGGAATCACAAAAACTCTGCGTTTTGTGGATACCTACATCATACCAATTAGTAGTAAAAACCAATTTCCAAATTTCATGTTTCTGGCTGTTGTCGTTTGAGCTTAACGATGATATATACATGAATCAATCAAATCAAATCATGTCATGAATGTTAGGACAAGTGATTTTATATACATATGTATATAGATTTTTGAACATAGGTTAAAACTAAATAAATATTATTTATTTAACTCATGAATAATATCGCCTTCCTTTGTTTATAAAATTCATACGTGAAATAAAAAAAAAACACATGGGTTCGGCTTGCCGGAAGGTACGAATGTCATAGTTTCCCTTTAACTTTAAATTTAATCACATAGTTTATAATAATTTCATTGTAATGTAATATATTACCGAGGTTTATTAGTACTAAGTATAAATTACACCTTAAAAACAACCTTAAGAAAGCACGAATCGAGAAAATTATGATTGACAAAATTGATGAGATTTGGGAATTTTGGACACTTTCAGGGAATATTCCCCAATTTTCCCGGGAATAAAGGGAAGATTCCCGGAAACTTTCCGAAACTTTCGGGCATTTTCATCTCTAGTGTTGACGCTGTATACGGAGCCCCTACCACGGGTCTCATTGTTTGTAATTACTAATCTCGTCGATTTTAAAGAACGACGTAACCACAGGACTATTTAAAACAACAATAAACTTGCAAGACTGTATGTCTGAAAATCGTAAACAGTAATGAATTTTTAGGTTTCAATATATTTTACTGTCGTGTGTGGGTAGTGTCGTGACGCTTCCGTACTCGTGACATTGTCCCGTCGGCTACCTTCTGGCTACCCGCCACAGATGTAGCCCTATTTGTTTTTGTATCCCGGGGGAAAATCCTACATAGGACCATCAGGGCCGCTGTGAGGGCAGCGACCCCGATGTGTCAGACTCTTAATGACTAAAATCCCCCGGAGTGTCCCTCTGATTGCGCCACCCGGGCCTCCCCTCCAAAACCTCTCTCTCAGGCGGCGCGCCGGACATTGTGCATGGTGTAGCCTTTTTAGTGCAAGCCGCTCTAACTGTTAAACACTGTGAGATTTAAAGACGCTATTTTAACTTTGTTTACATTTTGCTCAATTTTTTTTTTATGATTCACATGTGGACCAATCTAAAAGTAAATGGTAACTTACCGATTTTTGTAAATTACTCTTGGCAATACCGATATATAGAATTTACTCAAATTCCTATTGCATAGTAGATTGGCAAAGAGGAACTAATTTTCTTAGTTAATTATAAGCAAAGTTATCTAGTATTTAGAAATATCAACCTAATAACGACTTAATTTCATTTTGCTACAATTTATATTCGTTCGAGTGATAATGAAGTGAATTTGAGACTCGTGGTACCTGTGTGACCCTTAACTCTCGCTCGAATTAGAGACACTCATATTTCCACTTTTCGCTGTGTTCCCTTCCTGTGGAGTTTCTTGTGCCGTCTGTGTTGAAACTTCCAGCTTTAAAGCGATTTTTAACTTCTTTTTACGTTTTAAACGGCTTGAGGGGTCTCGCTTTGGATTTAGTTCTAACGTTCTGCATTTAATTATAATATGTCGTGATCAGTTTTTAATTTTTACTCGGCATAGCGAGCACACCTGATGATTGTCACCTGTGACTACACACACACTGTGATACATTGTTGTATAATTTATATTCTGCGAGTAATATTTTGCAAATATGCTCTTTTAAAGAGAACAGTATGGAAAAATCCAGTAGCGTTAATTCTATAGATGCATGAAAGCATTGCATGCCCTTACAATAAATAAGTTCGGAACAAATTACTTAAAATTGAAGAAATAAACAAATAAAGAATATAATAATAATAAATAAATAAGAATAGAAGATATATAAGAATAGAAGATATATAAGAATATATATATTGGGAGTCGAAGCTGCTCGTGTCCGTAGGCTTTACCCTAGTTTCCCTACACGTGACTCCTGGGTGGTGCTAAACGAGCAGTAGCGAGGTGGTAGGGCGTCGGTGCCCGTCTGGATCGCGACCACAGTACATGAGTGTAAAGCCCGTCATAGTAATCAGTTTCGGCTTGTCGCGTTTCGGAATCAGCTTGTGTATATCCAGTAGCTCATATACCTAGGGACCTTCAGTCGTGGTATATGTGGGCCGACATGACGATGTAGACTATCAACGGATTTTTATCCTTTGATAGTCGCTTTCGTTTTTGGACTACATTGTACTTACCATCAGGTACTCAGTAGTCACTATGTCGAGCCAGTGTAAAAAAATACGTACTTATATATATCTACCTACATTCATACGTATTCTATTTTTACTCCATGTTTCTTTCGTATAACAACTATATAATATTTACTATAATATTCAAATTAATTACGCGAACACTGCCTACCTTGTTTAAATACTCTATGCACGTCACTGGAAAAATCCTAATCTGTAAGAGATAGATATAGTCTTTGTATGCTGGGGTATTTTATATTTAGTACGATTAATATTTTGGTGGTTTGAAGTGTTTTTTTATGATTTACAGGCGAACGGAAACGGCGAACAGGAGTGTAATGAATATCCTTCGATAATCATGGTCGGTTTTTGACTACATTGTGTAATACTTACCAGCAAGAGTACAGCAGTCACTTTTTCGAGCCTGTTTAAAATAATTAATGTACGACGTATAGGAGGAAATGAATATATTCGTGTACATGATGATGATGATGATGTCCTAGCCGGATTTGGCCACGGCGGCTGTTTCAACACCGATTAAGAAAATCAAGGTCCAGTTTTCGGAAACAGTCAATTGCGCAGGAGATATTTCAGTGCATAACTGGACGCGCTGCCAGAAAAGTACTCTCTCGTCTGAGCTCCCTCAGGCCCGATGGAATGGAGAACCAGTACGATCGGGAGGGAGCAGGATGCAGGTTTGGTCGAGTTTTCCTTCTCTGAACACCTGGTTGAATTGCAGTGTTAACGAGATACCTTAGTCGCCTTTTACGACACCTCAGCAAAAAGAGGGGGGTGCTATCCTATTCAGCCGGCAGCCACCACGGCATACATACATAAAGACCTAACGTCGTGGTTTATGTGGGCCGATATAGCGATGGCGACAATCAATGGCTTTTCATCCCTTAGCGGTCGTTGCTGTTGGACTACATTGTACTTCCATCAGGTACAATATAGTCACTTTATCTAGCCAGTTTAAAAAAAAAAAGACTTTAAAGTGAGCGACAAGAATGTTCTATTCGAAAGAGATAATTAACACTTATATTTTGGTAGATTTCTAACAATTTATTGCTATGTTGTGTTTATTTGGCGTTATGAATTTTGATGTTAGCTGAAAGATTTGTGTTATTATTTATGATTTGTACAAAGTAATCAGAAGTTTGAAGTAAAATTAATCAATTTCGTTGAAACACAAACTTTTCTCTTAGTTCCTGTTGTTCTTTGCCGAGTTAGTATTGACGATATTGAAAATACAATAGGAAATTACTCTATTTATTATAAATTTGAATTGTTTGAGTTAAACAATTTTCGACATAACTTTGTTTTCTTAAATCTAGAAGGAATATCTGAATATTTATTATATTTCTGTTGGGGTAACAGAGCTGAATTTCGCTAGCCCATTTCATATTTTTCAATAAATTCATAATAAATCAATCCCTCTTGAGTAAACAGTGATAACCCACGAAAAGGTCTTTTCGGTTATTTACAAATACATGTTATAATAATATATCGTCACGGTATATCCATTTCGGGTTGTGCAGAGATACAATAGTAACTTCACTTACTTTGCACTTATATATCGTGCCCAATGTGACCATTAGCGTAACAGATCGCCCTTCTCTGAACGCTTATACATGACATTTCTATTAAACACCATGCGAATTACTCCACTGTGTTTTTCTTTTCCGATGAAGATATGGGCTCTAAATCTGTTTAATCAATTTGTCTGTCTGCGATGTGTGTTAATCTGGAAAAAGCAAGATGCAGTAATAATCTATAGGGTATACGTGTCTAATAAACTTATATATATATATATATATATATATATATATATATATATATATATATGTGCAGGCGTGAGTGTGTGTATGTGCGTGTTCATTTGTATGTATGTACATATCATTATCTATATCATTATTTACACCCTTATATTGACATGCCAGCTCTTCCCACGAAGCGATTCGTTTCATTTTTTACTGCGAACTGTCAAGGAGTGGAATTGGCTTCTTAAGTCTGTTTTTCCAACATTTTACGACATGGAAATGTTCAAATAACGAATGAAACGGTATTTGTTGGGTAAGCGCACTCCAACATCACTTTCCATAAGGTGAGATTGAGGTCAAGCGCAAGCCTGTAATAAAAAAAATCTTAAAAGTAGACTTTACCTTGTTTGCATTAACATACTTTATATTTGATGTAAATAAAGTTGTATGAGTATCATATTTTCCGAAGAGAGTGAAAAAGGTGAAGCGGAAGACAGACTTCCGGCCGTGTCCTAACTAGACAATACCGCATGTAGCAGTCACTGTTTATAATTGTTTGTTCGAGGCAAAGTCCGATGACGTCACAACAATGGCCGACCTAAATTCAAAACTGCGACCGAGCCTATAACTATTCTATAAATGTAAACAGCCAAAACTATAAACGAATTGTATTAGATATCCTTGAAACATGTAATGTTATATAAAAATTTTAATAACGTAAAACTAGATAAATATTTTAAATTAATATATCGTCATGCTATATCCGTTTCGTGATGAGCAGAGATCTAATAGTGGCTGTATCCATTTTGCGATTATATATTGTGCTCAATGTGATCTGTACCGCAGCTGATCATCGTTCTCACAATACCAGTACACATGACGTTTCTATTAGACACTTGTAATATGGAAAACCCAGATGTACGCCCCAGGATTTGAGCCTATAACCATTCGCGTTGCGGCATATGAATACCGATCCTTAATACACTAGGCCTAATGCTGCCAAATATTGTTAAGAAAAGGATAAAGAAGTGTTTTTTTTATTATGAGGTGGTAGAATATAAGTTTTGCTGAAATCGCAATACTTATATTTTAATTAATTTGTCGCGGACTAAAATTTACTTCTATAAACAGCTTTTATGTTGCTTGTCGTGAAAATTCACCGAATAATCTTATTATACCCTCTTCCTTTCAAAGCGTGTGTGAATTTACAGAGTCACAGTTTTATAGTAGCTCATATTCCGGCTAGAACTAACTAGTGCTTTATTTCTTACTTTTGCCGAGTTGTCGACCTGTGGAGTAATTCCCATCGTCCTCTAATAGGTCCTTTAAACGACATGTATAAACATATTTGTGCAGGCTGGCATGATCGCTTTCACTATCGATAGTTTTTCTTTTTTTATTATGGTTTTTCTGAGGAAAAATTAACGATTTTCAAGCAATTTCTATAAATAAAGTCACGATAAAAATGAATACTTTACATAAAAGCCTTTTCAGCCGTTTTGCAAAGCAAAAAACAGTAAAGGCAGGTAGGCTGACATCCTGAACTGGGCAAGACAATAACTGCTCGGTTGTAGTCAGTAACAAAAGTCGTTTGTTTCAGACAACGCCCAGTGACGTCGTCGTTATGGCTGCCGGAAAGCGATTCCTATGATGTCGATGTTTTGGAGAACAATTTATAAGAGAAAGCGGTTAATCGATTTTTCTATCTTACCGTGAATTACACGAAAAGAAAAATTATCTTTATTGTTAGCATAGTGATAGCAGCACGCTAGGTCCTTCTAAATGTAAACAGTGATATATATTATAAATGGCGGTATCCATTTTGCGCTTATATATTTTGCTCAACGTAAAAAAAAAAACCTCAGGTAATTACCCGATCGCCATTTTCACAAGAGAAAATACGATATATTCATACCACAATTTTTTTTTCTTTTACAATCTGATATAAATACTAGAAGTAGATATACGTGAAAGATTTAATTAAATGACGAATCTGATATCTAAATCTAGCTTAGTTGTTCTGTTGAGCGATCTGCTTTTGAGTTATTGAAGAAAAGCAGTTTTATAATAAACTAAGATAGTGTGCTTTAGTATCCTATTACATCGCGAATTAAAATAAGAGTGCGTGGTAAAGTGTCCATGTCAAAATTTGTAATGATGAATAGAAACGGATGTTTCACACAAAAAACAACATAGGATTTGTAAAAGTTATTCTTTTATTTATCTGTATCCAAATTAATGGAAGATATTCGCTTGTTAAAAGTTTCTTATTTTTATATAGTAACAATATATGTATAGTCACGCTTTTTTCCTTCCAGGGTGAGCAGAGATACATCAGGGGTTGTATCCACTTTGCGTTTATATGTCGTACTCAAATTGGCCAGTAGCACAGCTCATCACCGTTCTCAGGCCAATTGTACATGATATTTGTATTACATGTCATGAGGGATGCCATATTAGATTACTTTTACATTATTGGCTTTATATAGAAGTAATGAATAATAATTTTTACTTCTAATAATAAAACGTATGACCGGTGGTCGTGGGTGTGTTGGTAGAAAGTCATGGCGTTTGGCATTTTACTGTTTATTTGCATTTTAATGCACACCGAACTGCGACGCACACGCACGTACTTTAGCCTTGGGTCTCGATAGTCGACTGCTTTAGCTAGAGCATACCTTGCGCGCGCGCACCTTTACCCCGCATGTCCCGTAACACTCTAACGACCTTTAGGGCGTATGACACAAACACGTATCGAGCGGCGTCTACATGCTATAAACGCCAATAGTTTATAACTTAAAAAGTAACGAGGCGTTTACGTTGCAGTAAAACTTTGTTGTTGACACGGTACCGTTTAATAGGTCGATGTTTTATGTTCGTGCGGTCGTAGTAAAATTCAATTTCAGGCATATTTGTAACTTCCCGATACTTGTGGAAGTAATATTCAAAGTTACACATGGTTGCTCATAAATAATGCAATCTTTGTATTTTACGTTGTTTCTTTCGGATATTTATGGTTGTTTTCATTCTTACGTAACGGTTGTTTTAGATGTTTTAATAACCAATAACCATTTGATTTCTTTTTTTTGTAAGCTTATTATCTATGAAAAACAAAATGACATGAAAGCGACGAAGCCTACATTTCTTACATTCTTTGTACTGAATATAATATTTGTTTACATTTTTTTCATCATGGGTACCTTACAGGTAAAAAAAATAACAAATAAAAACTTTTTTTAATAGCTTGAATTCACAAGGTGATCTTTAATTTTGCATAGCATACATAGCACAATTGGAAAGCGGAAATTAGTCCAATCCAATAAATAAATATTTAGAATTTTTGTTTTGATAATGTTGTTTTAAGTTTGCAAGTTACAGGTAACTTGCTTGTTTTTAAATAATGCTCATAGGTTCGTCACCTGGCACTTACCTGCATCTCTTCGTTCCTAACATGATCCGCAAGACAAGCGTTACTCCGCATACAGAGCGAAAACATCGCATCAACACAGCATTGACCCGCGTTTCATGCTTCTAACATATTTTTTTACAATATTTTTCAATGTATGTACCATTATAACTAATTCCAAGTGATTTACGTAGATACAATATGCAGAATATACAGCAATGTAAAAATTTTAATGAACTTGTAGCGTAGGCAGTAGGCAGACATAAATAATGCAATGGTTTGAAGGAAATGTTATTTAATTATAGAAAGAATTACAAACAGTTTGAAGAAGTACTAGAAATGTTTAAACAGCAGTGAAGACTACAGGATGAAATAGTGAAAGTATGTACAGCAATGAAAATACGCAAGCTATGGATTTGCTACTGCAAAGCAACGTGGTCTAGCGCTGACAGTGATTTTGAAGCGACTAGCCGTGCGGCGATCTCTCTATGCGGGCGCGCTGGCTGCCGGCGGCGGAGCGGGCGCGGGAGAGGCGAGTCCCGTTATGTTACGCGGCAGCTACATGGAGCGCGCAGCATTAAGCCGGGTGGACACTAAGATATTGTGGCGCTATAGCTTAGTCGCCACAAACTTGTAGCCATACAATATAAATCAAATAATATAAAACAGTAGTGGTTGTGTGGGCCTGCTCCTCGCCCAGTAGATGAGGCCTGCAGAAGGCCAGACGTCGCCGAGTGCCGAGAAAGATGGCTTAGCTTTGCCCTTAACACTCGGCAGGCGGGAGAAGGAACACCCCGGTGGTTTTAGTCGGTGCAAGTCCAAAACACCGAGTCGGCCCTCACCGCCACTAAAGGTATATAAGCGCATAGGGGATACAGCCACAAATGTATTTCTACTTACCTTGAAAGGGACATAGCGTGACGATATTCATATATACATTGTTTTTTTTTTTTCAATTACATTTAAGTATTATTCATTTTATAAATTGCACATCATGTTGAAATTAAATCATTATCATTAATCATTTCGAACAGATAAATATTAATATAATTTTTTTATTTACATATCTGAGAATCCTGTAAAGAGTTTCCCATATCAGCCCGGTTAAAAAGCACTTTGCATACCAAAAATTACTTCAATTTACGTCGTCACGTTTATCAGGACCAGATTTAACTCCGACGCTACGGCGAAAAAATTTTCCATCAAAATTTTTACATAATTCATTTGGCGAACGCGACGCATCAAATTTCCGGCGGTCGGCGCGTTGGCGGCCGCCGGAACGCGCAACCTTTACACATGACAGATGTCTTCATTTAATGCGAGCTGAGCCGGGTCCCCTTTAGCGAAACCCCGCCGAAACGTCGGATGAACATCTCAATTTTATTAAATTGTTACACCATACTAATGTTACGAATGTGTGTAACTTGAAATTTTGCTTTGAACTTATTCTTATTAATAAATAATACAAAACGATAAAAATGTCAAATCTTTGAAGCATGTCGTGTTTGATTGTTTGTTTCTTCCTAACTTGCACAAACAATCAAGTAGCCAAGATCATACAATTCTTGCTCTCTCATATTACCTTGTAGACAATGAAATATCTTCAAGTATGTACCTCTGACAGTTTTCGAAAATAGTTTTGGGAGGCTGTACTGGCATCAATCTATTGTCACTGGTAGGATTATTTTTGTCAATATGATAGTGGACCGGTCAACACGCTGGGTAAACTCGTTGCTCTCACTATACCACATGATGAGAATCTCGTGAAAGCAGAAAAAGAGAAACTATGTGGGATGTGGATTCAGCGGATATTGTCCCGAAAGTCGTGTTGACTAATGGGCTAATAGTAAAAAGCCTCGATTACCAACATAAAAGGCTCTCGCTTGGTTGCTAGATCAAGGGCCGGATGCAGAAGGCAGTTCTACTCGATACGGAACGCATTGTGAGGAGGTTCCTCACTCTAAACTCTTAACTGCCGGTGGTTTGGGCCTCAGGCTTCGCTCCGATAGGTCCATATATGTTTATATTTTGAAATATATATATATGTTTTTTATGACTATTTTAATTTATTATTTAAGCTATTTTATACATACATTAAAGGGCAAATAAATTTTTAATTACATACATTGAGATTTGCATTAAAAAATATTATAAAAATAAATTATATAATAAATAATTAAATAAAATGGAGGAAAAAACTACAATGTTTATTTATAAATTTCAACAATTTTGATTTATTTTATTACCAACAGCTTGCGCTTGACCTCAATCACACATGATGGAAAATTACCTTTTTTACTTTACCTATCTAGTCTTCTATATATCGGCTCAACAAATTTACTACAAGGAACTTGGTGTTACATAAAAACATTATTTTGAAATTTGAGTTGCCACGGACATTGCCCTAATTGGATCGTGACCGTGTAAAACCCGTTACAATGACTGGCTTTGGCCTGCCACACTTCGGAATAAACTTGTGTGCATCCAGTAACTCATACACTAAGAGACCTTCAATCGTGGTATGTGTGGGCCGACATGATGACGGAGTCGTCATTTTGGACCACGCTGTACTTATCAGGTGTACTACAGTCACTTTGTTTTTTTATAACTTATAGGCGAACGCTTGACCTCAATCACACCTGGTGGAATGTGAAGATGAGTCCGATGATAAACCGCGTCCACCTAACAAATGCCTATTCACTCTTAAAGACTCCCAGGTCATAAGATCGCGGAAATATGGCCGCTGGTAGCATATTCCACTCCTTAGCTGTTCGCATGATGAATGTAGACGCGAATCTTCTCGTGCGGATATAAAAAAAACTTTCTCAAACCAGATTTAAAAAAAACATGTCGCCGAGAACTGCATAGACTATTAAAGGACGGAAATCCATTACCAGTCATCATGGTCAAGCAACCCCATTCAAACCACGACAGAGCGTAACTAGGCATATCAAAAACTGGACGTACACGAGCTAATCCTGAAACGCGAAAGGCTGAAGCTAAATACTATGATGGCCTTAACACTTGTGTACTTTAATTCGAATCAATTTCAGACAGTTGTCCGTTCGCTTTTTATTGCTAATTCGGAAAGCAAAATCTACCGAGGAGAGAAAGCACAAAAATTATAAACATTTAATGATATAAATAAACAATATATAAATATAAAATGGGTTTAATTTTACATAAAATTGACATAAATGTACATAAAATGTCAGAGTATCCTTAAAAGTGTTTAAATTAATTTAAAAACCGTTTCTTACAATTTATTAGATAAAATATAGTAATTAAAATCATTGCCTTAAGCCTTAACTTAAACGAAATAGAAAAAAATATACCACAAAAAGGTTTTTGGTAATCATTTACAAGTTGAAATTGAAATAAAGGATACGTGAAATAAATATAAATGATTTTAAAACAGCTATAAATATTGTGTGCGTACTCCGCCGTGTTGTGTTTAATTTATGAACCAATTCGTTTTGGTACGATATAATTACTGAAAATGATATCGTATACAGAATGGCTTGTATGGATAATTTTTTATATCATCATCATCATCATCAGCCTTCCTTAGTCCACTGTTGGACATAGACCTCTCATAACAAACGTCATTGAGCCCGGTCTTCTCATCTAATCCTTCCCAGCCACCTTGCCGGAGGGCCCCACGCTACGTCTGCCGATCCACGGTCTCCACTCAAGAACCCGCCTGCTCCAACGACCATCGGTTCTTCGGCATATATGGTCATCCCACTGCCACTTTAGCTTGCTTACAGAGAGCTGCTTTTTTTTTATAATGGCTCGTCATAGTGACTACAGAGTTCCTGATGGTAAGTACAGTGCAGTCCAAAAACGAAAGCGACTATCAAAGGATGAAAATCCGTTGATAGTCTACATTGTCATGTCGGCCCACATATACCACGACTGAAGGTCCTAGGTATATGAGCTACTGGATATACACAAGCTGATCCCGAAACGCGACAAGCCGAAACTGGTCACTATGACGGGCTTTACACCCATGTACTGTGGTCGCGATCCAGACGGGCACCGACGCCCTACTACCTCGCTGCTGCTCGTTTAGCACCACCCAGGAGTCACGTGTAGGGAAACTAGGGTAAAGCCTACGGACGCGAGCAGCTTCGACTCCCAAAAACTGAAACTGTCAAAAACTGTGTCACGTTTCATATATGTAAACCTAATTTTGGACTTTATCTTCAAAGAGATGGCCAACATAGCCCGCTCCATCGCACGCTGAGTGCACTTAAGCTGCTGGACTAGTCCCAACGTTATTATCCATGTCTCAGCTCCGTACCAAAGATACTTCACCTAAGATGGTCAGTGAGGATAATTGGTAGAGCTTGATCATCTGACTGGATGCCGACAGTACGTGGATGTAAATTTCGTCTACTGACTTACTTCGGCTTTTCGCGTTTCGGGATCAGCTATCCGTATGCTTGGAGACCATTAGTCGTGCTTTATTTAAGTTAGCCTCACGAAAGCCAATGCAATTGTCCATCTGTATCTTAGATTGAAGTATAATTTCCATCCGGTATAGTAAAGTAACTCTACCAAGGAAGATTTTTTTTTTATAATGTATATTCTATTACCCTTCTTATTAAACTATTTCATTGCGACATAAATGACTAGACGCATACAAAATGAAGCGAGATGTTATGATATGCTTCTGCTAAAACAAAGCGTGTATCTAGTTACATAGTTGCAAAACTCTCTCAAAATTTTAATGGAGATTTTAAACACTAACGCGGAAGTTTATAGACACTTGATTTTGATTTGTCTTTGTTCAGAAAAGCTCGTCTTTGTCAGAAAACTGAATATACAATAGGAACTTGAGTGTT
The DNA here is from genome assembly GCA_036320925.1 of Automeris io. NCBI lineage: Eukaryota > Metazoa > Arthropoda > Insecta > Lepidoptera > Saturniidae > Automeris > Automeris io. Next base: position 14,715,252 of record JAUDJH010000010.1, on the reverse strand, counting down.
ACCAAAGTATACACAGAGCAATATCCAACTTGAAGAAATCGGTGACATTTATTTTATAACTATACATTTAATATAAAAAAACACACGAAAAAAACAAATAAACAAATTTGCACACATGACCTTTGTGTATTCAGGCGCTCCCCATGTCAGCATACCAGGAAATCAAAATTTGCATCAACCCCTTTCCTTAAAATGCATACAGAACAGAAAATCGCGGTCTGACAGCTGCAACTGTCAATGAATGCCAGAATACGGATGGTACCTTTATATATTAAGGTCTAAATGCCGTCTTGAAATTCAATGATTGTTGCTGCAACCCGGCGTAAGTATTTTAAATGTATATTTAATGATCAAATTAGTACATTCTTTATACAAAATAACTCATTTGAAATCACCGAACGCAAAGAATTAGCGACACATCCAATTTCTCCTCAAAAGGAAGTTCGAATGAATATAGAGGAAAAAATTCGAGGTAAGCTCGAGAAATACTGAGTTATAAAAATGAAATGTAACGCGAACGTGTAAATGATGTTTGAAATAAAATATTCTTTGACATAAGCCGAAACGTGACCTTTAAAGGAAAAGCATTGTTTGCACAGTAAGGTCGCTGAAGCGGAATTGAATTATTGGCAAGCAAATTTCTCTTATTAAATAATACTGGAATATAGATTTATCTTTTATTGTATACCGGCTCAACAGAGTGACTACATCGCACCTGATGGTAAGTACAGTGCAGTCTAAAAAGGAAAGCGACTATTAAAGGACGAAATCCATTTACAGGCTCCGTCGTCATGTCGGCCCATATATACTACGGCTGAAGGTCTCTAAGTATATGAGTTACTAGATATATACAAGCTGAACTCGAAATGCAACAGGCTAAATTGAGTCACTATGACAGTCTTTACACTCTACCACCACAAAAAAGCCCATCATGCTTGTATCGCAAAGGTAGAAGTGACAAGCCTACAGGTTTGACGCCGCCAGGTGCGAAGGAAGCTGGTACAGCCGTACCCTTGTCCCGGCAGACAGATCGGAAGAACACGCCGGTGTTTTTAGTCAGTATGTTTCTGACACATCAGAGCCGCTGTCCTCACAGCAGCTCTGATAGTTTAAGAGGATTTCTACCGGAGTACCAAAATAAAAACGTAGTGAGTGCGCATGTATATGATACGTACTCACAAATTATAATATGTATTTGTTAAAAATGCTAATGGGCAAAATTTTAACCTGTGGTTCATACATTTAGGCAAACTGTGTAAAAGAAACTTGTTTATGCCTATACAACACATACACCTCAACGCAGCACTGTACAAGCAACATATTATATATATATCCCGGTTTTAAGTACTTTTTGACTTTATTTTACGGTAAAACTCTATTAATTTTTATGTAAATGCAAGTTTCGATCATCCACAATTTTTCATTTTATTTTCTTGTTCTATTCTCTCATAATTTAGATTTTTTTAAATATTACGTATCCTAACAAACTAATTACTTTACGCCTCAGCCTGCCTCATTTAAAAATAAGCCGGTTTTTGTCTAGATATATAGATAATAAACCCAGAAGTCTTTTACTGTAGCATATAAAACAAACAATTATGGTATAATGACAACTAAGTAATGTAAACCACTCGAAGCAATTTTCAAACTATATTTAATCATCTTCAGATGTAAAAGAGTAATTTTATTAAGTCCGTTTAAAAGTCTACGCTTAAACTCAAAATGCTAGAACAAATAAGAAATAATATGAAAAGAATGTTTGTTCTGTTGATTTGAATTTGCCGCTCTTCACACGCTGGTCTATATCGGCGCTTCTCATTGGTTTTCAAGTGACAACTGTTAATGTCAATGTGAAAAGACTCAATCTGTGCTAATAACAAACTCCCAAGGAACTAACAATGATTATTTATTTCGAGGAAATAATCGTTTTGATGGTTGCTTCCTTGTTTACAAGTGAGATTGTGCTAAACTGTATGTTAAATTTTAAGTAATAAACAAACTATCTTTGTCTTTATCTTTCTATTTTATCTTTTTGACGGTCTGATCGCGCTGTTTGTAGCGACCCTACTTACGATGCTAAAGGTCCTGGGTTCGAGTCCCGGTAGTGGTAAACTTTTCTGTGATGAGCAGATGAGTTTGTCACGAGTCCTGGCTGTATATATGTATTTAAGTATGTATATCTTTGTCTAGTACCCATAGTACAAGCGCAAGCTTAATTTGGGACTAGGTCAAGGTGTGTAATTGTTAGTAAATATTATTATTATTATCTCTTGGTTTACACATAATCTTAATTGTTATTATTTTCAAAACCTATAGAATCACATTATATATAGAAACGATAAAAATTAAAACCGCTAATCGCCTTAACTTAGTCCCTACCTTAGATCATTGATAGTACACATACGCGCATACATTCTACATAAACGGTTTTGAATCTCCTTATTTACTGAACAAAAAGGATTATCCGCGAATACATTATTTTTACGAGCACTTTGGATCGTAAATTTGGGCAGCCACGCATTTTTGTAGCATGATAGAAATATTTTATAGCCCCTTACTTTTGAATCGGCGCACGTGTTCAGTTATGAATAATTGATATACTTTCATATATTTAGTATACATGAGATGCGGTATATCAAAATTACTCCTCCCCCTCCCAGAGACGTAGCCTCAACAAGGCTTCTTGTTCTCTGGGCGTCTGGATGAATTTGGCTTCCCAGGCCCGGGTGGAGCAATCAGAGGGATACCCCGGGGGCTTTTAGTCAGTAGGAGTCTGACACACCGGGGTCATTGCCCTCACAGCGTCCCTGACGGTCCTATGCAGGATTTTCCCCCAATAAAAAAAAATCATAATAGTTTTTTTTTAATTATTTTATTTCATACCGTTGTAATGCTGGCACTCTCATTTTGCTATTGATCTTGTGCACATTTACAATTATATTCATAATAATATATCAGCATGCTATATCCATTTCGGAGTGAGCAGAGATACATTAATGACCACCTGACCAATAGCGCAGCAATAACATTTTATAATTCTATTAGATGACACGCGGGTTTCCTCACGATGTTCTCCGCTGGTGAATATGAGGTACCCAAGTTCGTATTTAATCTGTATAAATCGAAAGGTCATATCGGGATTCGAACCTACTACCATGGAAATCGGTCCATTCTCCACCACAGTCACTATTACAGAGCAATGTTACCGCTTTGATTAAAATTAATATAAAACTTGCAGACTTTAAAAAAAAAACCATAATGTCTTGTTAGCAGAGTTTCTTGTTGGTACTTTGTAGTATATTCTGCTTTCCAATACTGTGTCATGCTTCAAAAACGCTTATAAAAGTTTATTCAATTTTCATTACTTCGCTCACTCGTTGGAACATTTTATCGCATACATTTACTTATACTTTTTAACAAGAAAGCAACATTATTGACAGTAAAATTCGTGTTTAATCTAGATAAATCCAAGGTTCATGTCGGGATACGAATCTACGACTATTCGCGTACATGATAATTATATTCATACAAGTAAACAACAGACAACTCACTCACTAATAAAATTTAATATGTAAGCGTAACTTCGTTACTGGCACTGTAGTTTTTTTATGTTTTTTTTTTTTTACACTGGCTCGACATAGTGACTACAGAGTACCTAATGGTAAGTACAGTGTAGTCCAAAAACGAAAGTGACTATCAAAGGATGAAAATCCATTGATAGTCTACATCGTCATGTCGGCCGACATATACCACGACTGAAGCTCTCTAGGTATATGAGCTACTGGATATACACAAGCTGATCCCGAAACGCGACAAGCCGAAACTGGTCACTATGACGGGCTTTACACCCATGTACTGTTGTCGCGATCCAGACGGGCACCGACGCCCTACCACATCGCGGCTGCTCGTTTAGCACCACCCAGGAGTCACGTGTAGGGAAACTAGGGTAAAGCCTACGGACGCGAGCAGCTTCGACTCCCAAAAACAGCTTTCTTCGGCTTTTTATTTCGTATATAATTTATATTGTAATGTGGTGTGAAGTTAGGATTAAAATAAAAAACATAAATAAATAAATGAGTAATATTTTATTTGTTCACTTTTCCAAGGCAGCAAGAGCATTCGATTTAATTTCAAATAGATAATTTCAAGCGTTTCATAGGAAAGAGGTTTTCACAGACTGACAGACGGGCCATTAAGTAATATTTTACAGGTCCTTATTTATTTCTTTTCGAGTACGTAACACTTAACACAACACTCCAGGAGTAATGTTTAAACAATTGTACCAGCCTATGACATACAAGTAAAATCAGACAATCATTATTCTCTGTAATACCAGAGAATGATATATATTTTAATTTGTCACTGGTATTGAATTTTCCGCATCGTTTGAGGACACTCTTAGAACTCTACGATAAATAAAGTCAATATTAGTCGAGAAAAGCGAAACCTTAATTTAATATCTAAGTTGATATTCATTCAAATAGGCCTACTTTCAATCACTTTTGAATCGTCAAAAAAAAAAAAAGTGAATCTAACATCGGTTCGGAAAGCAGAATCTACTGAGAAGAGCCGGTAAGAAACTTATTTCAATATAACGAGGAACGATAATAGGTAAAATACACAAAGGAACGAATGACCAGCGAGACAAATTGCATATACGAGTATTAAGACCATGCACTTTTATCATTCAAACAGTCATTGATAGAATAATATCCCTTTTATAGCAATTTAGTTTTAATAGTATGACCGGTGGTCGTGGGTGTGTTGGTAGAAAGAAACGGATTTTGGCGTTTTACTGTTTATTTGCACTTTAAGGCACAATGAACTGCGACGCACACGCACGTACTCTAGCCTTGGGTCTCGGTAGTCGACTGACTTAGCAAGCATCCCTTGCGCGCGCGCACCCTCTTTCCTCGTGCGTCCCGTAGCACCCTAACCACCTTTAGGGCGTTTAGCACAAGCACGAATCGGGCGGCGTCTACATGCTATAATAGTATTTTTAAATTTCAATAGTGATAACTCCAAGATGTGTTTAGTTGTTGTATCGTATATATAAACAAATACCGAGCCCCATGTAAGAACTATGACCTTTTTTAAGCCGGTAATTAGGTTGTTTTACAAATAGAATCACCTTGTATATCAAACAGGCCCAAAGACGCCGTGCTGGTTTGCACCCTTTTGTGGTTGACATTCCTACTGCTCGCACTAAGCGATTTGCCTCCTCCTTTTTGCTGCGTACCGCGAAGGAGTGGAACTCGCTTCCTGCGTCAGTGTTTCCGGCGTCTTATGACATGGGAATCTTCAAACGTCGAGTGAATCGGTATTTGCTGGGTGAGCGCGCTCCATCGTCGGCCTCATCATCACTTTCCAGCAGGTGAGATTGAGGTCAAGCGCAAGCCTGTATGTAATAAAAAAAAATTATGACAACTACAGCATGCGTCCCTATGCAATCAATTTATTCTTGCAAATTTCAAAGGAATTTCTTTAACTTCGTTTTAAAAGTTGCCCAAAACAGTTGTTAGGAATCTCCGGTTAGTGGCAGTATATCGTATCGATTTTTAGACGGCGTAATTAAAAAAATCAGCTTCGTAGAAACGCTGCACGTACTGCCACGTTGGAATACGTGCATATCCATAGGGTCTCATGACGACCGGTAAGTCCTTGATGCATTTTCCCCTCGCTAAAAAGGGTCGGCTATTCAAGGAATAAATTAAAAAGAAAAACAATTATGCTCACACAGCGTAATATACTTTTTATTGCGATCATTCTTATCGTAACGTATAACACTTACTCCGGCATTAGTTGAGATGACGAGGGCGGGAACGAGGACAGGGAGGTATTCAGTTAAATACGGGGGTATTTTTATAAACGGCTGACGTAGGGGGTCATTTTAGCTGAGCTCTGTGATTGGCGATCAGTTGAGCTTCTGGTCACGTTGGGTACGACATAATCTGGTACAAAATACTTTTGGATTATTCAATGTGTACGTATTGGAACAAAATAAGAGGCTTTTATACAATAGAATCCAAAACAGTTGTTAAAATTTTGTTTATACTTTTGTGTGGGTTAATCTCAGAAACAACTAAACTGATTTTGAGGCGAATTTAATTATTGTATTGTGATAGGCTTCACTTAATATATACTGTAAGTATTATAACTATTGGTTCATGAATGAAGAAGTTATGATAATTTACAGAATCATGTCCAACATGGCCAGTGACTGTGGCGGCATAGCGGATAAGGGACCGATAGGAAGTCGAAGCTGCTCGCGTCCGTAGGCTTTACCTTAGTTTCCCTACACGTGATTCCTGGTGGTGCTAAACGAGCAGCAGCGAGGTGGTAGGGCGTCGGTGTCCGTCTGGATCGCGACCACAGTACATGGGTGTATAGCTCGTCATAGTGACTAGTTTCGGCTTGTCGCGTTTCGGGATCAGCTTGTGCATATCCAGTAGCTCATATACCTAGAGACCTTCAGTCGTGGTATATGTGGGCCGACATGACGATGTAGACTATAAATGGATTTTCATCCTTTGATAGTCGCTTTCGTTTTTGGACTACATTGTACTTACCATCAGGTACTCTGAAGTCACTATGTCGAGCCAATGTAAAAAAAAAAGATATCCATGCGCGGAAACACGAATTGTCACACGTTCGAATTCCAGGACGCATATATGAGTTTTTCCAGTCTTATAACGGATTTAGACACCACAATCTCAATGGTAAAGGAAAACATAACGAGTAAACCCGCATGACATCTAATAGAAATGTCATGAGTACTGGGGCTATGAAAACGGGCATCAACTGCGCAATTGGTCATGTTAGGCGCGACATATAAGCGCAAGGTGGATAGAGGCATTAACACGTTCCCGCCGGCGCATTTTTACATTTGATGCACCACCACCCGGCGGGGCGTAAATCTATGTCGCGCTTCATCTGGCGGCGCGCTAATTTCGCGTGTTCAGGCTTGCACGCGCTTCTTGTTTCTTCAGTAGTACATTGAGTGCTTACTTTGCAAATTGTGTAACTCGTGTTGTTTTATATCCTGATCAGAGATCTATGCCAGTTAAAATAACAAAAGGTGTTGAAAATACATTTTTTTAATTTTGACCTTATAAATATAATTTTAATTTTGCCCATAACATGGATATGGAAATAAGTAATTCGTCTGATGCATGTGTAAATAGAGGCAGGAGAAATGCATCAAGATTACGAATACTTGACTTGAATACGAAGATGTTGACTGTAATGATCCTTTTGCTTTATACAAATTATTCTTTACGGATTACATACTAGAGAAGATAGTCGGAGAAACAAATGAATATGCTATACAATGCATAAATAGTCTAGTAATCTAGCGCGAGCCACCAGTGGTACACGCCGCTCGATGGCACAATCAAGCGCGGGCCACCGGTGGTACACGCCGCCCGATGGCACAATCAAGCGCGAGCCACCAGTGGTACACGCCGGCGTGAACGTGTTAATGTATCTCTAATCATCCCTTAAGGGATATGTCATGAAGATATACTATTATGATTATTTATTCTAGCTCTAGTTTTAGGTCCTATACATAAGACCTGTGAAAAACAGAACTTCTAAAGGAATGACTTGAATTCTGGCAGCCACTGCTCTGAAGGGACAACCTAGCAGCGGCTGAAAGAATCAAAATTATAACTTTAATCAGCACAATTAAAAGATACGGCCATATATTATGTATACAGTATGTTATAAAACCCTGCCGGACCCATGAGGGTGTTACTCGGTATCGGTATGAGATTGTATTTAAGTTGTCTTATTTAGATTAATAGAATCTAATATCGATATCGAGTAACTTCCACAAATCAGAAAAAAATTGTATAACATACTGTATATAAAATTTGTATACTTTAATGTCTTTGAATGTAAGATAAATATTTGCACCGTTAATCAATATTGGTATGGACTGAATACAACCCTGTACTGCAAATAGTTACGAGCGAAATATATAGATGAAACGAACACAATGTCTGCTAACTATAAGTGACAGAGAACAGATCCTCAAGGGACGACTTCAAACATATTTCTTCTTGACATTAATCGTTTGAGTGCGGAACAAATTTTGTAAGCATATGCCAAAAATGCAGATGATTTCGGAATATAAAATATGTGAATTCAAAACCATTCTTCCTATGATACTAAATGACACCTTTCTCCAATGTTTCAATGTTCTCCGTTCGTCCAGGTATTTAACCTCGATAGAATGTTCTTTCTTTCAATATCAAAATAATATTCATACCGTTTAACCCTTATGTTCCAAGGATGTCTAATAGAAACTAACCGTGCGTTCAAAAACTGAGAAATTACCTAAATATTCATATAAAAATATTAAGTTTGCGCTAAAAACTTATGGCAATAAGAGCCTAAATCATTTATTTGTAGATATGAATAATATTCTGCATTTGATGATGATGATGTCCTAGCCGGATTCGGCCACGGCGACTGTTTCAACGCCGATTAAGAAAATCATGGCCCAGTTTTCGGAAACAGTCAATTGCGCAGAAGATATTTAAGTGCATAACTGGACGTGCTGTCAGAAAAGCACTCTCTCGTCCGAGCTCCCTCAGGCCCGATGGAATGGAGAACCAGTACGATCGGGAGGGACCGGGATGCAGGTTCGGTCGAGTTTTCCTTCTCTGAACACCTGATTGAATTGCGGTGCTAAAGAGATACCTTAGTCGCCTTTTACGACACCTCAGCAAGAAGAGAGGGGTGCTATTCTATTCTGCCGGCAGCCACCACGGCTAAAATAATTCTTATTCTGCATTTATTATCCAGGTCAACACAGTTCTTGAATTATTAGGGATAGACGAGACATACAACGTTGATGGGAAAGGTTGTAAAAAGGTGAGTGTATGCATCGCATAAAACATCCGAGTTCTGAATGCGTGGAGTCGCTATTTGTATAAGCCTAGAGGTACACTGACAAATCTTACATTTAGATATTAAGATATTTTAAAATTAATCGTTTTATGCTTATCAACGACACGCGTATTTGGAGAAGTTTTGATTTTACGCGTTGTAATATCAAAAGTAATTTCCCCAGTCAGGTTGAACCTGTGTTAAAAATTGAAATTGAAAAATACAGCTGCTGCTTTGTACTATGTTGTTTGGATATGTTGTTTCTATATGATATATTAAACAGTTTATCTTGTCAGTTAACCCTAGATTTTTTTTATACTATCTCGGTATAGTGACAACACTTGACTGTAAGGGTGGTGCAACCCAAAAAACGGAACATCCATTTAAAGGAGGCTTTTAAAGGGGCTGCTATTATAGGATGGAGGGAATACACTCGCCAGAAGACCATTTCACAGCTCAACTGCTCGGTAAAATTAAGAGTAAGAGAACCCTAAGTAAACAAAAACGAGATAAATAATCTTATATGAAATTAAACTATGATGAGGGAGGAGTTTTTCAAACGAAGCGTGTGGAGATATGCAAGCCGGTATGATCGTTACCATTATCCATAGTTTTTTTTTAGTGCTGATAGTCGCTGTTGTTTTTTGGACCGAACTACGCTTACCATCAGGCGTGGTGAAGTTACTGTGCCGCGTCAGAAAAAAAATCTAGGGTCAATTAGCAAGAAAACCTGTCGTGTAATGTCTCCCATAGAAACAAGAAATCTAAACGAAATAACTCGAGACAGCAGCTGTATTTTTCAATTTCGATTTTCACCACAGATTCAATGTGGCGGGGGAATTGACTATTTTCGGTATTACAACGCATAAAATCAAAAATTCGCCAAGTACGCGCCCATCCTAGCTCGTTGTTTTGCAAACTCATCGCGAATGAACAAATGGGTCCTCAGTGATACCGATTTCAACACGTTACCCTAAATTATGGGAGACCTTTTTATATGCAATATTTTTTTATGTAGGTGCTTTAAGAAAGGCTGCTCTTTTGAGGTAACCATCGGTTATTGACTCTGCTCACGCCTCAGCTGTGTTTACCAGACTGCTCCGAATTCATATGTGATGACAATACTGTGTTATAGGGATGTAACGGAGGCAGTTTTATCGGAACCGAAGTCGGAGTCGGAGTTTTTAAATTTGATTTGTCGGAGTCGGATTCGGAGTCGGAATCGGAGTCGGAGGCATTGTCAGTCACAAGTGACGGCAGAATAAAATAGTTTTATTAAGGGACTAATAAAAACATTATTCAGTGAACCTTTTTAATTAGAAAGTGATCAATTTACAAATACACAGACAATAAAAATTGCTGTTTCTTATTAACATTTTCATAGTACTGTGAGAAAGCGATTACCTGAGCTACTGGTCGCGTAGTCCACGACATTTAAGCGCAAAGTGGATAAAGCCACTATTGTATACCTGCTCACATAGCGTGATAGCGTGAAGATGTGTTATTTATTATATCTTAAATTTGATCCCATTTTAATATGGTGCAGGATTGATACATGCCTTCGAAAGTATAAGCCAAAACTTTTGAATTGACAACAGCATAATCCATTTCCCTCTACATCTCCCTCGTATGTAGACAGATGTTGAGGATCGAGACTGTTTCCAAGCGTATATCAGGTTTTTTTTTTGATAGCCCGGGGGATATTGTTAACGGAGCTCAGGGAGCTTTTTGGTTGTCGGACTTGCACCGACTAAAACCCCCGGGGTCACACAGCACTCTCGCCTGGATAAGATATGGGCGGCACGCTCCCTCAAGCGCATCGCCGGCGTATATCCAGTTGAGTCAACACAACACAACACAACACAGCACAGCACAGCACAGCACGGCACAACACAACACAATACAACAGAACAGTACAGAACACAACACAACACAACACAACACAGCACAGCACAGCACAGCACAACACAACACAACACAACCCTTTTTTTTTTACTTGGTGAAAATCCTCATAGGACCGTCTCAGCCGCACAGGGGGGTTGCGCGACCGAGGTGTGTCGGACTTATACCGACTAAAAACCCCAAGGTGACTACTTCTGCGCATTGGCGGGGACTGTAGGTCCTGTAATCAATTCGCCACAGCCCCGTCGCGCCGCGCCCGATGGGCACAAACTCGGGGGAAGATGATACGCTTCCCGATACTGCTCGTTGTATTTAGGCAGAGCACGCCACAATGCCCTGTCAACTTCTCGAGGGCCGCTAAACCAGTTGCTCAGGGCCCCCACCCTGAGCAGCCACGACCCAATAGACATCAGCCAACTGGTCGTGGATCGACCGGTCGGCTGGGACTGATGTGCCAGGGCGGTTGCCAGCACCCTGGTGTCTCCTTCGAACGGCCTTCTGCCGTTCTCGCTCTGCGGCCTCCTTCTGGGACATGACATCTTCACAGAAGGAGACCACGGCCCTCCAGTTGTCATAACCTGCCAGCATTGCCGACACCACTGCTGGCAGAGAGAGGTCGTGTCCGACCCTTCGGACCAGGTCCCGCCGCTCATTGTCCCACGCCGGGCAATGTGCGAGCGTATGTTGGGCGGAATCCAGGTCCGAACAGCAGTGGTAGCACTGGGTCGTTACTTCTCGTCCAAACCTGCACAAGTACTCAGGGAAACATCCGTGTCCCGTAAGTACCTGTGTCAGGTGGTAGGTGACGTGATTTCGACTACTGAGCCAGGCTTCGGCAGAATGGCACCGACCACGCGCTGGCGCATCCACCGCACCTCATCCAGCTGAACGCGCCAAATTCTCAGGGCTGATCGGCGTTCTTCTGCCTTCAGCCTCTCGAGCACCACGGGAGCCACGCTTTCGCCTCTCAGACGGAATTCGCGGACTCGGTTGAACACTGCCGAGTCCACTTCCGCCTGAATACTAAAGGGCAGAAAGCGTGCCAAGATCGTCGCCGCCTCATATGAGATGGTTCTGTAGCCGCGTGCGATCCGTATAGCCATCAAACACAACACAACCCAACCCAACCGAACACAACCGAACACAACCGAACACTACCGAACACAACAGAGCACAACCGAACACAACCGAGCACAACCGAACACAACCGAACACAACCGAACGCAACCGAACGCAACCGAACACAACCGAACGCAACCGAACGCAACCGAACACAACCGAACGCAACCGAACGCAACCGAACGCAACCGAACACAACCGAACGCAACCGAACACAACCGAACACAACCGAACACGACCGAACACGACCGAACACGACCGAACACGACCGAACACGACCGAACAGGATCGAACACAACCGAACACAACCGAACACAACCGAACACGACCGAACACGACCGAACACGACCGAACACGACCGAACACGACCGAACACGACCGAACACGACCGAACACGACCGAACACGACCGAACACGACCGAACACGACCGAACACGACCGAACAGGACCGAACACAACCGAACACAACAAAACACAACCGAACACGACCGAACACGACCGAACACGACCGAACACGACCGAACACGACCGAACACGACCGAACAGGACCGAACACAACCGAACACAACCAGACACAACCGAACACAACCGAACACAAGCGAACACAACCGAACACAACCGAACACAAGCGAACACAATCGAACACAACCGAACACAACCGAACACAACCCAACACAACCCAACACAACCCTTTTTTTTTGTTAACCCGGTGGAAATCCCTACGGACCGTCAGGGGAGCAGTGGGGGCCGCTCCCCCGGTGTGTCGGACCTGCCCCGACTAAAACCACCGGGGTGTTCCTCTTCCCGTCATATGCTGGGGTCGGTGGTACAGTGAGATCAGCCTCACCGACCCACAGCGACGTCCGGCCTTTGAGATAGGCCTCTGTCTTTCTTAATTGCAAAGGGTGGTGTAAAGAGCCACCCCTCGCTCACCTCGAAAATTTGTGTCTTGGAGCGGTGTGCGGGAACACATCACAACACCGCTCTCGCCTGGATAATGGACGGCACGCTCCCCCAAGCGGCCGCCCGGGCGTCAATCCGGTTCAAGTAGGAAGGCCATTGGCGAAGGCCCTCCTTCTTTGTCCAGTCCTGCGTGGGCTACGGATGGGGTTGTCGGGGGTAGAGAGTGCCTCCCGGACCCTCTCCGCCGCCTCTTTCTTCACCATAATGTCCTCACAGAATTTGAGGACCGCCTGCCATGCACCTTCGCTGCCGAGCATCGTGCGAACGAGCGACGGCAGCGACAGGTCACCACCCACCACCCTGAACCCAACACAACCCTTTTTTTTTTTTTTTGTTAACCCGGGGGAAATCCTACATTGGATCGTCAGGGGGTGGTGAGGGCCACCCCCCGGTATGCCGGACTCCTACCGACTAAAACCCCCGGGGTGCTTCCTTCACTCGCAGTTTGCACCTGGCCAAGATACTGCTATTGGGCGCACCCCTCGGCCAGGCGCGCGTTTCGCCCTGTGGGCATCTTCTAAAAATATAGGAGTGGTGGGTGGAGTGTACCCGCGACTCCTTCTTCTAGTGGTGTGCAGAAGCACACACACACCACTGGAGCGTCAAGTGCTGGCAGCCGCCCCCTCAGGCTGGCTGTCAGCTGCTCCCTGAGAGAAGCACCCCAGAAGCGACGGAGGAGTTGTCGCTGGGGTCTCCTCTCTGTCCACCACACCGATGGAACGCTCGCCTGGTTGGCCGGCGTCCATCCGCCTTCTTCTGAGCGGCCTCTTCGCCGCGGCGCAAGCCGGGCTGCCGGCCCGGTGGCCCGCCGGTAAGGACGCGGCGGCGCACACCGTGCAATGGGCCTTCGGGGCCGTGCAAGTTTGAGATTTGTGTCCCTCCTGCCCACACCTAAAACATTGGGCACTCCGGTTGACCGTGGCCCGACACTTCATACCCACGTGCCCAGGCTCCCAGCAACGGAAGCATCTGAGCACGCGGGACTCCAAAAGTTGGATCTGGGCGTAGACCAGGCCAACCTGGAGCCCATCCTTCATTATTAGCTCGGCGGCGGGGGCTGGGCAAGTTACCCAACACACACCGCCGCCGAATGTCGTCCATTTTATGGGGCTGACTTGGACTTGCTCCTTGTCAACCCCCGCCTTCCACTTTATCGCGGACTGGATTTCCGCCGGAGTGACGGAGTCATCCAGCCCGGATAGTTTAAGGTCGACGCGCTTGTAAGGGCGGTCGACCGTTACGTCGTCTGGGAGAACCTCTCGGAATTTGCGGACGATGGCGTCCGCCTTCTTACTGGCCTCCTCTGGCTCACCGGGGATCAAGAGGATGCGTGCCTCGGTGAGCGTTTTCCTCATGTGTGCGGCCTTGATGCCCTCGTCGTGGAGGAAAGTGGTCACTTCACGGCGAGCGGCACCAAGGATAGTCGCAAAGTTTGCGCCCTTCTTAGCAGCGTCCGGTTTGATCGTCAGCACGACGGCTGCCGTTTTAGGCTGCCGAACCGTGCGACGCTTCGCCTTCCGCTTCTTCTTTTGGGGGGGAGGAGGTGCCTTTTTAGGGGCCTTCTCTGCCTTCTTCTTTTTCTCCCTTTTCGGCCTCCCGTTCTTGCCCACCTCTGTCCAGGGAGCATCCTGGGACGATGTTGTAGGTGGGAACGGGGCCTCGGGGTTTGTCTCGTCCGGGTTTTGGGCTGGGGCACTTCTCTTCCCCTTGCCCTTTCCCTTGCCTTTGACGGGCTTGGGGGGGACAGGGGTCGAGTGTTGCCCTGGCTCTGTCACATCCATATCGGGGAGGGCGTCCCCCCCGACGGGGGCGGCAGGCCTGGGCTTGGCCTTCCGCGCAGCCGACCCCGCCGTGCGGGGTGCCCTCTCTGATTGCAGCGGAGGACGCAGTGAGCGCCTCTCCGTCGCCTCCAGTCTGGCGTTCATGGAACGCATCTCCCCCACCATCTCAAGCATGGTCTGTTTGAGGACATCCATGTCGGAAGGGGGGGAGGTGTCATCGTGGGAGGGTTTATCTGGGCCGCGCGACGCGTATGGTCGAGTAGGGTCCTGATAGCCCTTCTGGCGGACTTCGGCGCGCATGGCAGCCATGTCCTCCTGGAGGTCACGCACGATCTCCCGTAGCCGTTTATTCTCCCGGTGGAGTTTGCGGGTCTCTTCGGTTACGGTGGCCGTGATCACGACCTCCAATGACTCCTTAATGGCCGCCATGGCGGCCTTCATGTCTCTGGTCACCGTGCCCTTAAGGTTGGTGGACTTCGAGATACACTCCGACAGTATCTCGAAGTTTCTGTCTATGACCTCCTTTTGAGCGTACACGGAGGTCCCCTCAACCTCGACCACGTCGAGTCTCGACGTTTGGCGAGGGCGGGCGCTCCGCGCCGTCTCAAGGAGGTCTAACTCCTGTCATCGCCGCTCCTCCTCCTTCTTAGCGGCGAGCATCTCCTTTTTGGCCGCCCACAAGCCGACATATTGGCCAGCCGTGGGAGGCCCACCTCTTCCCCGCTTGGGGACCGCCACGTACTTGGCGGGTACTTCTACCTCCGGCTCGCTGTCCGAGCGTAACAAGCGGTATGACCGCTTTCGCTCCAGCGAGCCGGAGTTGTAGGACATTCGGCTGGACACCGAATCGTCCGAATCCAAGTCGAGCCGCTCCAGGGAAACCCGGAGCTCTCTTCGTCCAAAATCGGAAACCGTGTGGCTTGCCAGAGTCGTCGTGGCAGTGGTGGGGGAAGAGCCACCACTGCGGAGCACATCGTTGCCCCCCCCAGAAAACGCGGGGCAGCCAGGGCGAGAGGGAGTCTCCCGCCCTGGGAGGGATTCTCCGGCCGCGGAGCGGTCGGTACCCACCTGGGGTAGTGATAATTTGCGGTGTGCGTCCATAATGATTTTTTCCGTTCATCAGATTGCCATACGTCGCGCTGGGGTTGAAAGTAGAAGAAAAGGGGGAAGTGAATAAAGGGGGGAGAGAGAAGAACAAAAGACATAAAGAAGAAGAGGGGAGAATACAATAGTATAACATTCGTCGCCTAACACAACCTAGCAAAAACCCTAACAAATAACCTAACATATGAAACCGGGAAGTGGGAACAAAGGAGTAACTAAGGATGGGAAGGGTGGGGGGAGTTGTGAGAATTTGGGTGGGGAAGGAGTAACAAGGCCCTTCTTACTCCTCTTCTCTAAGGAGAAGAGATAGCGAGAAAGGGCAAGAAAGGAAGAAGGAAAAGGTAAGGTGGGAATGAGGAGAGGGCTGACTGACTGCACCGGCGAACCGATGGGCGATGGGGTCGTCACGTCCCGACGCCGGGAAACCCAACACAACCCAACACAACCCAACACAACACAACACAACCCAACACAACACAACCCAACACAACACAACACAGCACAACCCAACACAACACAACCCAACACAACACAACACAACACAGCACAACCTAACTTGGGCAAATAAAAGCTGTTGTTCACAAAGTGTTGGATATATTAGAAACCGTTATCCACCAGTGAACATTGTCCAGTGAACAAATTAAATCAAATTTGCTGCAGGGTTGTTTTTGTGTTAATTTCTTTTTTACTTAATTTAATGTAAATCTAAAATAAAAAAAAACCTTTTAGTAATAAATTTAAATGTACATTTAGTTTTAAATTTAATAATTTAATCATATTTTTTTAATCTAAATTTTAAATGTCTTCTACAAATTAACTAGCACTGATTGTTTGATTAATTGATATTATGTTTCAACAACATATAAATTAAAATCAAATGAATTGACTACAACAGTGGTGGTGACCTCCGATGAATACCTCCGATTAAAAAGTTTCGGAACCGAAGGTGTAATAACGATCGGAAGTTCCGACTTATCGGAGTCGGAGTCGAAGCTCCGTAACATCCCTGCTGTGTAATACAAAATTAAGTTATTTGAAGTTAAATACACAATATTTTAGTTACGCGAACTATATAGAACGCGCGCCAAATAAATAATAAATACGGTTCAAGCTAAGACTGCCTTTGATTAACAAGCCTCCCACAAGAGGTGGAGTCTTCGCCACAACACAACTAGAGACTCATACTCCTTACATATACTTATACATGTAAAGACGTCTGATGTAGGTGACTGTACCACACTATCAGACAGCGTTAGGTCGCGACCATGCGGCCTATAGGCAAAAGACGTCCGATATATCGAACGTCTTTAGATTTAAATGCATACAGAGTGGAGAGTGGAGTGGTGGAGAGTGGTGCGTCGCCCCCAGACAATTGCTGATGGCAGGTCGCTTCTGAGTCGCGATTGACAGAATTCGACGACACCTTTACTGGTCACATTTGACATGAACTTATGTATTTCTGCTCACCTTAATCGATTATACTATCACAGTATCCTATTATGATACTAAACAATATTGAACATTATGTATTTTACATTTTAAGACCGTCATGAATCATTATTTTATTAATATTAATTTCTAGGAATTTCACTATATGATTTACGATATTGCTTTTCATATTCATTTGGGTTTGATGGAGTCAGGGTTAGACATTTTTTTTTGTGTTTTGGACTCGCCGGGTCCGTAAGAAGTATATGGATACCCGGGCCCAGCGAAGGCGAAGAGAGGCCAGAGTTGGCACCCCGATAGTTTTAGTCGGTGCTAGTCCGACATACCGGGGGAGTGGCCCTCACCACTCCCCTGACAGTCCGAAGGGATTTCCACCAGGTTACCAAAAAAGGTCATTTTTTTGGAAGCGCGTAGCCTTATGTCTTTGTAACAGTGGCGTGCATCGCATAAAGAGCATTACCTTGTTATGCTTCGAGATTTAATAAATATATTGACTTAAAATCTAGTAATTACCAGAATATATGTCTAGGAACACAAATTGGACCAATTTTTAAATCAATATAAGTATGCATATATGGGATGCACAAAACTGCTTAGCTATACTAGTACTACGCAGCTGTTTGCAGATTTACGAGTAACAAATATTAGGTCCTTACATATGAAATTGGCGTTTTTCGTACTGGCCACTTTAATCACAAAAATCTCCTCTTTGGTAAGGAATTCCAAATTCAAATTTGTACAGCTATAGACTCATGTATTTGTGCTTCGATGATCGTCATTCATTTGTTTTTTTCTTCTATTTTTTTCTGTTTGCGTCACTCATTTTACAAAATGGAAAACTTAAAATATCGCATTATTTACGAGTACGAGTTCCGCCGTGGCACTAGTGCTGCGGAAACAACTCGAAGGGTGAATGATGTGTATGGCGGTCGTGTTGCAAAAGAAAACACAGTTCGTTTTTGGTTCCAACGTTTTCGTTCTGGAAATTTCGACCTGCAGAACAAGCCCCGTGGACGGCCTGAGACTCAAGTTGATAATGAAGAGTTGAAGGCTATTGTGGAAGCGGATCCATTGCAAACCACGTCCGAGTTAGCTGCAGGCTGCGATGTTAGTGATAAAACTGTTTTAATTCACTTGAAGCAAATTGGGAAGATTAAAAAGCTTGAAAGGTGGGTACCTCACGAATTGACTGAAGCAAACCGGCAAACGCGCGTCGACTGCTACGTTACATTACTAAACCGGCACAATAATGAAGGTATTTTAAACCGAATCATTATCTTTGATGAAAAATGGGTTCTTTACGATAATCGGAAGCGTTCAGCGCAATGGTTGGATCCTGGCCAGCCAGCCAAATCCTGCCCCAAGCGAAAATTAACCCCAAAAAAGTTACTTGTAAGCGTTTGGTGGACTAGTGCCGGTATTGTTCATTACAGTTTTCTCAAATCTGGCCAGACTATTACGGCTGATGTCTATTGTCAGCAATTGCAAACCATGATGGAAAAGCTAGCGGCTAAACAACCTAGGCTGGTCAATCGCTCCACGCCACTGCTGCTTCACGACAACGCTAGACCACACACTGCGCAACAGACGGCTACTAAATTAGAAGAGCTTCAATTGGAAAGTCTAAGACATCCTCCGTACTCCTCGGACCTTGCTCCAACAGATTACCATTTTTTTCGAAATTTGGATAACTTCTTGCAAGGGAAAAAATTCAACTCCGATGGGGCAGTCCAAATCGCCTTCAAAGATTTTATTGATTCCCGTCCGACTGGTTTTTTTAGTAAAGGAATCAATGAACTACCTATGAGATGGCAAAAGTGCATAGAAAATAATGGTTCATACTTTGATTAATTAAATATATTATATTAAAAAAATATTCGACTTTTTGTTCCTCCCATACAAAACGCCAATTTCATATGTAAGGACCTAATATTAGTAAAACATTTGCGTTGGTTTTGGGTGATTTTTATCTGGAGCCGGCAACACCAGTCTCCTCGCAACGCGGAGTGAGATACTTCTTGTAAATGAGGCCTCTTTCACCCGTTGTTACGCGAAATACCTGTTTACTCAGCCGCAGGAAACGTGTGGTGCGTATTTAACGTTGAGAGGCTTGCAAAAAATTCGACAAGGCGGTTTACTTAACTCATTTTAGGCCGTGTCTTCACTTGCAGTCATAAACACCTTCGTTAAGTTACAGTTTTTTTTTATTCTGGCATTGCAGTGACATCTCCTGTACTATAGTTATCCATAGGTTATAATGATCACTTGCCATTTGGAGAGCTGTCCAACTTTATTCTAAACTTTTTAAAATAAAAAATATAAAAGTTTTCAATTTATCTTTAATAAAATTATAATAGTCTTTTAAATTTAAATTAAATATCTTATTTCGATATTCAAATATAAAAATAATGTAGCGAATTAATTAACTATGAATATTCTAGGCTCTGCGTAACAGTTGCTCGAGGCTTAAATAAATAACTTTCAACCCTTAATATACACAATGATTGTTCATATCGACAGTGGTTACTAAATACGTTATTAATACTATTTCAAATTATAAATGGGTGTAAAATACCGTATTTATAATTTAATTCATATAATATTAATATATCGTCAGGCTGTATCCCTTTCGAGGTAACCAGAGACATTAGTGGCCGTATCTTCTTTGCGCTTTTATGTTGTACCCTTTTTGTTTTGGTGTCTCGGGGGCAAGTCCTGCAAAGGACCATCAGGGCCGCTGTGAGGGCAGCAACCCAAGTGTGTCAGACTCCTACTGACTAAAAACCCCTGGGGTGTCCCTCTAATCGCTCCACCCGGGCCTGGGAAACCAAATTCATCCAGACGCCTGGGGAGCGAAATGCCTTGTCGAGGCTGCCTCTCTTTTATGTTGTACCCAAGGTGACCAGTAGCGTAGCTGAACACTGTTCTCACATAATATTCCTACTAGATGCCATGCGGGTTTTTCCACAATATTTTCCTTTACCGGTGAGCACGTGGTGCCTAAATCCATACTTATTCTAGAAAACTCCAGATGTGTGTGCCTTGATTTGAAACTACAACAATTCCCGTTGTAAAGTGATGATGAGGGCAACGATGGAACTCCTCAGACCTCAAACCTACCACCACGATATTCATTCCACCAAATGTCATATTTAGGTAGACGGGACAGGTAGTAATTTTTCTAAAAAGGTATTTAGTAGGTACCACACTAACCTTGGTAGTTGATACCTAATATATTTGCCAGTAAGAGTACATAGACTCGTAGCCACTTCCATTTAACCACCTTTTTACGACGCAATACATCTCGTAGCGCCGCGCTTCGTTGTGCTACGCCGTAGCAGATCGTAGACCCTTCTACAGTATTATTCTACTACGGTTGAAATGAAAATGTTTATTTGCGAAATGGAGAACTTTCGGGTTCTTTTTTTTTAATACCGTGTGATAATTCATAATCAATTAAATAATAATAATGCATCGTCACGTTATAGTCCTTTCAGGGTGAGCAGAGATAAAATAGAGGTGTGACATACTCACTATCTTTTTATTTATTTCTGTCCTTTATTATCTATTTTCTAAATCTTTATACTATACTAACCTATACAACCTAGCTAAAAACTGATTTAAATAACATTATTATATCTTCACTTTTTTATATAAGTAATTTTATCAATACTTTTCATATTAACATACAATGGCTCTAAGGTTCTTATTCGTGTATTCTGCTGTGAACATTACTTCTAATTATTCTACACTACTTGTGCTTCCTTATTCGTGTTGTGACTTTTTACTGTGCTAACACGTTCACGCCGGCGTGTACCACCGTTGGCTCGCGCTTGATTGTGCCATCGGGCGGCGTGTACCACCGGTGGCCAGCGCTTGATTGTGCCATCGGGCGGCGTGTACCACTGGTGGCTCGCGCTAGACCGCCTCATCAAGCATCGTGTACTACCGGTGTTTCGCATTCGATTGTGCTATTAGACACTTATAATTTAACGTTACATATATAAAAACGTTTATTTTGAATAAAAGTTATATTTAATAATGTATTATAAATATAACTTTTGCTCAATAACTTATAATATTATAAATGTAACTTAAAATCGATAAAATTAACAAAATAATTCAATGTTATTTTATTTGTACAATTTTCAAAGTAAGCACTCAATGTACTACTGAAGAAACAACAAGCGCGTGCAAGCCTGAACACGCGAAATTAGCGCACCGCCAGATGAAGCGCGACATAGATTTACGCGCCGCCGGGTGGTGCATCAAATGAAAAAATGCGCCGGCGGGGACGTGTTAAGCGAGCTTTATCTACTTGCTGTTTGGACTTTTCCATTTCATTCTATCATATCATCTTTAAACGCTATCCTGCGCTTTAGCTTACGGTAGGTCTACTTCTCTACCAACATACCTACCACGCTAAAGAGGTTTTATCCACTTTGCGCTTACAGCACGCACCCAATGTGACCAGTAGCGCAGCTGATTGCTGTTCTCATACCACTAGTACACAGGACATTTTCATGAAATGCCATGCGGATTTCCTGAAGGCTTTTCCCTTTACCGGTGAGCATGTGGGGTATAAATCCTTACTTAATATGTAAAAACCCAGAGGTATGTGCCACAATTCGAACCTATAGCATTCGCGTTGCCACATATGAATGCCGGTCTCTTATCCACTAGGACACGACAGACATACAAAAATATACCAGTAAAAACGTCATTAATTGCTAAATGTAAAAACAAACTTGTGATAAAAATGTTCTGAAATCGGTCTTAAAATATATTGTAATTTTATTAATGATGTTGTGCCCAACGTGACCAATAGCATTGGTGATGGTTGTAATTTTAATATAAAATATAGCATATAGACGCCGCCCGATACGTGCTTGTGTTAAACGCCCTAAGGGTCGTTAGGGTGTTACGGGATGCACGGGGTAAGGGGTGCACGCGCGCAAGGGATACTTGCTAAAGCAGTCGACTACCGGGACTCAAGGCTAGAGTACGTGCGTGTGCGTCGCAGTTCTGTGTGTCATAAAGTGCAATAAACAGTAAAACGCCATAAATCCGTGTCTTTTTACCAACTCACCCACGACCACCGGTCATAAAAATTGTTTTTTTTACTCGTCACACTGATCTCATCCCGCTTGGTGCAGACCAAAAAATTACAATAACTATCAACAGTTATAAATAACCATCGGTAGTCGCAGCGATCATGTCAGCATACATAAATATCTCTTCAAGGAACCCTTAAAGGACCCCTTATCATAGTAGAGTGGGAACACGGTCGCCGGAAGACCATTCCACAGCCCAATGACTCGGCAAAAATGAGAGTTAGAGAACTTCTTATTCGTACCGTGGATATGAGTTACCGTTATATCAGCCTATTTATCTTAAAAGATATATATTTCAACTGAAAAATATTCCTAAATTAAGTCCCTTTTAACATAAAATATTTCTTTTTGATATTAAAGTCTAAAAGTATTGTTTAATAATCAGACTTCTGAAATATAACTTGTTTCATTAAACACGGCAAAACTTTTCTTATTAGCCTGAATCTATCTCTCCCTAACAGTTTCTAGTCCACACAGACTTTCGATACGGGGCTAAGTAATTGTTACTCTGGCATCCAATCAATTCGGCTACTAGATTGCCTTTGTACCAACTGATAGGGTGAACATGATTTACTTTAAATAAATAGATATTTCTTATTCTTATTTTTTTTGTACATATTTTAATTATTGTATATATCTGTATTTTAATAATATATATGGTATTTGTGTAATATATTTATATGTGTAGGCGTCTGTGTGTATTAATGTGTATTTATATATAATTATCTATAACACTTTACACCTTCTCACTGTTTTCTGCGCGTTTACACACGAAATGGGTGTCGACTGAAACCAGCGCTTGCTGGCTCGGCTGGTCACTTATCACTGAGTTGAACTGACTTCTTTTAGGCGCATTATCACAGCATAGGGTATTAGCTTTTGTTGTTTTCAACTTTGATTAACTTTTCTTTCTGTGTTGTGGGTTATGTAGTGTGTCAAATTTCTTTTTTTCATTCTTTAATGTGTTGTTACCATCTCAATAAAAAATTTATCAGCTTACATTTGTAAATTTCAATTTCAATTTTTTATACATTTTTGCGTAAATAAAAGAATTACTATCAATTCACCGGTGAGGACATGGTGAGTAAGTCTGTACTTATACTGGAAAAACCAGATGGACCACCTACCATTCGGCCCTTTGCAAATTGATACTGATCCTTTATCTACAAAGCTACCATAGCTCAGCAGGGAAGGAAAATATTGCAGAGGAGCCAGCATGGCATCTAATAGAAATGTCATGTGTACCAGAGCTGTAAACATGGCGGTCTTGATCACGTTGGGCACAAGATATAAACGCAAAGTGAATACAGACACTAATGTATCTCTGCTGATCTTGAAAGTGATATAGAGTGACGACATATTATCATCATAAGATTGTAAAATAAAAATTTCAAATTATAGTATTTCTTTAATATTATCCTTAAAAAGTGAATACTATGGTCACCCTACATATACGCTTTAAACTAAATTTAGGCGTAAGGTTAATCGATGTAGACCGATCTTTGGTCACGTCTATGTTTAAACTCCTATAACTATTTTAGAAACGACTTAAGATTGCTACTATATTTTATAGTTTATTGTATTTTTGAGGAGGGTATGGTAAATGCTCGAACTGAATCGAGATCAAAGTACATAAGTGTAAAGACAGTCATATTGACTTGCTTCGGCCCGTCGCGTTGCTGGATCATTTTGTGTATATCCAGTTATTCATTTACCTATATAGATAGGTATCTACGTACGTCCGCCCATATATACAACGACGGTAGGTACCGTCGTTGTATATATGGGCGGACGTAGCGATGGTGACTGTCAATGGATTTTCGTCCCTTGGAGTTGCCGCTTTCGGACTACATTTTACTTTTCCTCAGGGGCAATGTAGTCACATTGTTGAGCTAGAAAAACAAATGTATGTGTATGTGTGTTGTAAGAAACAAATTAAGGATTTCTTATATAATTCTTCTTATATAATAGTTATTTGGATTTTAGTTCAGGTATCATGTTTTTTTTTTACACTGGCTCGACAAAGTGACTACAGTGCACCTGATGGTAAGTACAGTGTGGTCTAAAAACGAAAGCGACTATCAAAGGATGAAAATCCATTGATAGTCTACATCGTCATGTCGGCCCACATATACCACGACTGAAGGTCTCTAGGTATATGAGCTACTGGATATACACAAGCTGATCCCGAAACGCGACAAGCCGAAACTGGTCACTGTGACGGGCTTTACACCCATGTACTGTGGTCGCGATCCAGACGGGCACCGACGCCCTACCACCTCGCTGCTGCTCGCTTAGCACCCCCCCCAGGAGTCACGTGTAGGGAAACTAGGGTAAAGCCTACGGACGCGAGCAGCTTCGACTCCTAAAAAATTCTGGAAATTACTGACATGACAATATATTCTAAACTGTCATATTTTACAATTACTTTATGAGACATATAAGTTCGTTCGAGACAATAAAAAATTCGCATAATTCTCGCAAAATTTGTTTTTACAAGATTAACATTTTGATTATTTCCCATTTTTGAATGTAAAATTATATAGAGTTTTTGCTAATGCTTCCATCGGATTCAATAGAAAATCTAAACCCTATCTCATTTTTTATTTGAAACATAAACTAATTTGGGGATTGTAACGCGTTGTAGGGTTGGTAACATAATGTTTCTGTGCTCACACTTTAAACCATATAGCGTCATGATAAATAGTATTATAACTACCAAATTTGGAGTATTTAAATACAATGCAAGGGATCTGTAACACAAATATCTAACAATTTCCCATTTAGTAATTATCAAATGAGCTGCCGATTCTGAAATATTACAGGCCATCAAAATAGACTTTATGATGGCAAGGTTTTAGCAATTACGGCATGATGGAACTATGAGGAGAGGCTTTAAAATAAAGCCCTACATTACCCGGCGCGTTCCGGTCGAAAGAACATTTGCTTTGAACGAGACCGGGTCTTTATGGACTGCTGGTTACGACCGTGGTAATGGACAACCGGAATTTGGACGGTCATATTTGATTTCAAAAGGGTTAAATAAAAGCTACACTAAAGCTTTTACGTCTAGTTTAAACATTTTCTATATATATAAACGCTTGTCTTGATTGACATTTCATCGGTAAAGTCTAAACTAAAAAGCTAGAATAGTTAAATTGGAAATCGAGTTCTTTGTATAATAAAGCCTCCACTAAGGGTGGATTTTTTGATATTCCAGTCTACTCAATGGTCGCTCAAATTAAGATGCGCGCCTACTAGATATTCCCTTGCATTATAACCCCTTGGGGGTGAATAAGGTATTGACAGTTAGAAAAACCGTCGATTTGGAACTATGAAAAATGGTATTTAGATTTTTTTGCTAGAAATAAAAAAAAATGTGTTTTGACGTTTTAGGAAAATTAACTTAAAGGAAACAAATTATTTCTACCTGGGCAACGCTGGATCATCTCAGCCAGTACTATTACCAGTATATACAACCAGTACTATAGTATACCATATATGAGTTGTAAAATAAGAAGAATTGTTACAAAAAAAACATACAAAGAATATAGAATCACTTATTGAAGTCGGGTTAAGGGGAAAACAGAAGTAGGGGTAGAAAATTACCCAACCGCCATTGCAAAGATCTCACGGCGTGCCTTCTTTACTATTTACTGGTGGACGTTTGAACTCAATCCCACCTGGTGGAAGGTGAAGATGAGTCCGACGATGAACCGCGCCCGCTCAACAAATGCCTCTTTACTCTTCTCTTGAAGACTCCTAAGTCATAAGACCGTGAAATTATGCTCCCTTGAATATCCCACTCATATGGTGGCACAGTATGAATGAGTCCTATGCTCAACAGTGGGCTAAAACAGGCCTTAGATGATGATAATGCTGTTTATGAGTCGCTGATGAGCAAGTTGAAAATTAATAGACAAAATATTGGAGCATGACGCAGTATTCTGGCCAATCCTTTGTCTAGTGAAGTCAGAATGCTGTGTCAGATGGTGACGCTTGCTCATCCGCGACTCCCCTAGGATGTAAGGAAATAGGTTAGGGCACAATGGGGCTGATATATTTACCTGAATATAAGCCCCTAAATAAAAAAAAAGAAAGCTGTTTATTTTTATTTTTTTTACTCTGGCTCGACATAGTGACTACAGAGTACATGATGGTAAGTACAGTGTCGTCCAAAAACGAAAGCGACTATTCAAAGGATGAAAATCCATTGATAGTCTACATCGTCATGTCGGCCCACATATACCACGACTGAAGGTCTCCAGGCACATGAGCTACTGGATATACACAAGCTGATCCCGAAACGCGACAAGCCGAAACTAGTCACTATGACGGGCTTTACACCCATGTACTGTGGTCGCGATTCAGACGGGCGCCGACGCCCTACCACCTCGCTGCTGCTCGCTTAGCACCACCCAGGAGTCACGTGTAGGGAAACTAGGGAAAGCCTACGGACGCGAGCAACTACAACTCCCAAAACTATATATATTTCTCTATATCAACTAGAATAAAGGAGTAAAGCAAAGCGAGTCACACACAATTGTTCTTCAATCCACGCCAATAAAACCGGATAATGAACACTGAGCTGTTCAATGCAAAAACTGACCGTTTACCAGGACAAACGCCAATGAATGTAGCTACGATAATTCAGAGTCGCGTAATTTCCGAGCCGTCAGTTTCATGTGACTCGATCTAGTCCGATCGTACACTATGTCAGGCTAAGCGTGTGGTGCGAGTGTCAGCGGAAAGCGGTTTACTTAAATCCCTGTGTAACTTATAATAAAACAGTGACGTGCATTCCATAGAAGCATAAAAATGCATTATCTCGTAATACTTAGAGATTTAATATATGTATTGATTTGAAATTCAATCCAATTTGGATTTTGAGACCCTTATTCTGGTCACTACCAGATCTAAAGTCAATATGTTAAAGTCTAAAGTCCAATTATCATAAAGTAATGCTTTTTGTGATTTGTATGAGATGCACGCTACTGATAAAACGGGAGATTAAATAGTTACTATTACATCAATAATATCACTAATAAAAAAAAACTTGCCGCAATATAGTTTTATCAATAAAGCTTAAATAGAGTGATATATATTTTTGATTATTAAATCTCTACGTATCCTGAAATTCATCATTTTTCTCGTCTCTTTACATACAAAATTTTATAATTATTACAATTCTACATATTTTTCACAGCGTTGCTACAAATTTATTTATTAACATGAACTAAAACTTAACTTTTTTAAGCCTTGAACTTTTTAAATATAAAATAACAATTATTCCATTCGCATATTAAGATAGCATGCGGCGGAAATTTTGTTTAAAAACAGCAGATCATTCATTAAAGTTTCTTAATTATATGTTCGGTTTAAAAAAAAAGAATTTCTCGTGATAACTAGTAAAATTACAGATGTGGAGAAATGAAAAAGAACGATTTTCCGTATTTTTTTTTATTATATTCTATTCTATATTCAATTTCTTACATACCAAGAAAATAGAGTATAAAATAGCAAACACTATTCTGACTGGTATAAATAACTATCATACAAGCGACAAACATACGATTTGTTTTCATACAAATTGTATGAGTGATATAATTATAACTACATTAAAATCTACATATGTATATTGTAATACAAATACTAATATTATCAAGTCAAGTTATAACGAAAACAAGTAAGAACAGTTTTGAAACATATAACTGTGGTTACTTAATAGATAAGAGAACGGTATCCGTGTGCTGGGTCGTAGGAACGAATCCCGACACGTACATCTGTGTTTTTCCAGATTAGCTACGGATTTAGGTAACATATACTCACCGATGAAGGACAAAATCTTGAGATAAGCCGCATAGCATTTAATAGAAATGTCATATGTAGATGCCATTAAAGCGACGTTCAGCTACGCTACTGGACACGTTCAGCATATAATCGCAAAGTGGACACAGCCACAAATTTATCTCTGCTAAATCTGTTCAATAATTTTTCTACATAATATTAATTACTAAACAGCTTTCAGTATGACCCCGCCTTTACCCGCAAATAGGAAGGACCCGGTCTCGCTTTGCCTCCTCTTTACTCCGAATACTGCCAGAGCAGGACAGCAAGTATTGCGGTCACGCACCGAGATGTATATACAGGGTGACACCGAGATGGCTTTGAGCACCGGTTGAAGCTGGGTTTGATGGTTTGCGGTTAAATCGAAAGTCCTGGAGCGGTTTTAGTATTATGAGATACATATATTCTATTACTAGAACAGATTTACTATTTACAAATAGATTTTAGATTAAACGTTCTATTACAAACGCGCTTTATAATTAGTAGTTTACAATGGTATCACAAAATTATTACTCTGCATCTAAATTAAGCGCGGGGTAGTCTAAAAACGTTGATGATCGCCAAGAGATGAGAATCTCAATAGATTCTAACCTCTTGACGGTAGATAGATAGCAGTAGCGTTTATTCCATAGATGCATAAAAGCATGCCCTTATGATAAATTAGTCTGGAATAAATTGCTTAATGTTAATAATAATAAAATAACCATTTATATTCATATCTATTCTATATTCACACCGTTTATCTTTCCTATGAAAGCAATATAATATTTACTATCTTAATATAATATTAAAATAATTACTCGAATTATGCCTACCCTGTCCAAATACTTTATGCACGTCACTGATAGATAGAGTATCAATATACTCACCATCGCCATGCCGGCCAAGACAAGACACCTCTACTTAGTGATATCTTAGTTCGGGCTTAGGTAATGTAAGTCTAGTTACTTATTCAATAAGTTAAAACGAACATGTCGGACCCGAGATAGCGGAGCTTGGTATCGATATTAGATTATATATATACATATATATATTTCTTTTTTTACTTGGGGAAAATCCTCATTGGACCGTACCAGCCGCACGCAGGGGGTGGCATAGCCGAGGTGTGCCGGACTTGTACCGGCTAAAAACCCCAAGGTGACTATTTCTGCATATAGACGGGGACTGTGGGTCCTGTAATCAATTCTCCTCAGCCCCGTCATGCCGCGCCCTTCGGGCACTATCTCGGGGATTAGATTATAATTATGTTATCCTTTTCAGTTTTAAAAGTAAATAAAAATTTGTTGTGACAAAAAATTACATAGCAATTCTGAAAACATGCGTATATCGTGAACAAAGAAAAGAAAAGCAAAGGATGATACTAGTAGATCATAGCCCCCGTTAATTCCAAGCATCGTTTATCAATTAAAATGTTTCAATAATGTTTAAGCTGATTTTTATAAGTAATCCGAGCATAGATCATACGTAAAATAAATCCATTTTATATGATATTAACTTATTAATGAGCAAAAATAATAATATTTACTAACAATTACCCATTGACCTAGTCCCAAATTAAGCTTGCGCTTGTACTATGGGTACTAGACAAAGATATACATACTTAAATACATATACACAACCATGAATCGTGGCAAACTCTTCTGCACATCACAGAAAAGTTTACCACTACCGAGACTCGAACCCAAGACCTTAACATCGTAAGTAGGGTACTGCGCTGTCAGACCGTCCTAGGTATGTATGTATCTATGTATGTCTATAAATATTATAATATAATTTTATATTGTAATATATTTTGGTATGTCATCGTGTCACGAACATGCCACTTTCGGTTCGAACAGAGTTTTCAAAACATACTGTATAATAAACAGCTGGTACGTGATGTGCGCGTTCATGTTGCTAATGCCGCAGTGTACGTTGTGTTAGGTGTACGCAGGGGGTCGCGACTATTCAGCCACCCCCTGCCAAGAAGACGGGGCTTGCAGAAGGCTAGAAGTCGGCGGGTGCCGAGGAAGATGGCTCAGCCTTGCCCTTGGCACTCAGCAGGCGGGAGAAGGAACACCCTGGGGGCTTCAGTCGGTGCTAGTCTGACACACCGGGGGGCGGCCCTCACTACCCCCTGAAGGTCCGTTAGGGATTTCCCCCGGGTTACAAAACAAAAAAGTTTACGTTGTACTAGCCTTTTGCAGCGATGCGAAAGTGAGCCGTTAGAGTCTTGAAATCTTTTTTATTATGTATCGGCATTGTGATTGTCTCTGTGGATGTATTTCTGTGGAACTAGAGTGATTCAAGATGCTTAGTAACGTCTGGATTATACACAATGCAGACAGCCCTCCGCTGCAACATATCCAGGCCGTCGAGTAAGCACTAGGCAGAGCCGGTCCAGAGATGCGAATAGTATTCTATAGCATGTAGACGCCACCCGATACGTAATTGTGTTAAACGCCCTAAAGGTCGTTAGGGTGCGCGCCCGCAACGGGACGCGCAGGGTAAGAGGTGCGCGCGCAAGGGACGCTCTAGCTAAAGCAGTCGACTACCGAGACCCAAGGCTAGAGTACGTCCGTGTGCGTCGCAGTTCAGTGTGCCTTAAAGTGCAAATAAACAGTAAAACGCCAAAATCCGTATCTTTCTACCACCACAACCACGACCACCGGTCATATCTCCATGCAGGGCCTGACTTGGGCCTTATACAATAGTTTTGAAAAACTGTCGCGCTGTGTTCGGTATACCAAGCCTTCAACGTAAAAAAAATATACTAATAAATAAAAAGTTCCTATACTTTTTACATTTTACCTGTATTTCTAATTCGTCTCCTTTTATAGCAAAAAAAAACTTCTCAGAAAGCTGCCTATAAACTAACGGCCTTCTTCATTTTCCTTATATCGCTTTACGTCAAAACTTTTTGCCTGTTTTCGCTGAGGGCAACCAAGCAAGAGAGATATATTCAGCTCCCGCTAGGCATGGGGTCATGTTCTCTGTAACTCGACTCGTTTCGTTCATATCCTGTTCATATTTTATTTATTTATTTTTGATTCCATTAAATGCGTCTCCACTTTCTCCAGTACTTGATATATAGAGGCTTTCTGTTATTGAATCACCCTTTCTACTTTTCGCGGAGGAGCCCACTCGCATGCCAGGTCGAGAAATAATCATATTAGTGATGACAAACGCAAAATGTAATCATAATCGTTTTTCATTCATCTGATTACATTTTGCCCATCTATGGTTGTATTTTGTGTTGTTTACTACATAAATGCTTTTTCTTTTCTTAGCGCTTATATAGTATGTCGTGATCAATGAGAGTAGTAGAGCAGCTAATCACCTATCTTAGGACAATTACATATGATATTTCTAATATATGCCATACTGATTAATATGGAAAAACCCAAAAGTACGCAACGGGACTTGAACCTCTACCGGGCCATTCGCGTCGCCGCGTCTAGATACCGGTATATCGAATTTTTATAAAATTACACACAGTGTAATATTTTTGAGACGAGTCCGCTCGTTTTTTCCCATCACTATACGAGAGCCTTACCTGCGGATGACCAAGGAACTTTCGCGAAAAAACCTTATTTTCTCGGAATTAAGTTATCAAAGTTGAACACATAAACTTTTCGGCCTGAGCTTATTAAAGATACTGAACGTATGGCGGTCCCTTCACATATTTATTCAGTTTAATAAGTTCCTCAACTTTCCAATATACATGCCTATCGAATATTCTCCAAGAGAATTATATTACTTTATTTATACGACGTAACCTTTGATCTCAATTCGGGACGTTGCTATTTCGTATGATTGAAATTGGTAATAGATAACCTAAAGAAATATTGAAATATCATTCGTTATATACTATATTTATTGTAAACTGTTCACTTTCAATATATTTTATGGTTCCGTATCTCAAAAGCAAAAATGTAACCTTTATAAGACTTATAGGAACTTTTATAAGCCTTTGCCTTTCTGTTTGTCGTATCAATCAAGACCCTTTTTCTCAAAAACATGTGACCAAGTCATCTTTACGGTATAACAGCTATAGGAAGATAATTAAAGACTCATAGCTTCCCTAATGTTTTCTAGAGCCTCTGGTAAGCGCTGTTCGCTTAAGGCGATTCGCCTCTTTTTTGCTGTGAACCGCCAAGAAGCTGCGTCTGTTTTTCCAACATCTTATGACAAGGAATTTTTTACAAAACGAGTGAGCTAGTATTTTTGTCGGGTAAAAATGCTCCATCATTGGCCTCATCATCACTTCCTTTAAAGTAAAATTGAGGTGAAGTGCAAGCCTTTCTGTAATAAAAAAAATCATGATTAGAACTTCTGTTACCGTCGTAACGTTTAAAAACGTCATTCAAGAATAATTTAAAAACAATTTATCAGAGTTAGCACAAAGGAGTATCGCGGTATGTCGCATAACGATTCTTTCTCCGCTCGCAATCCACCGCTGATGTACGTTTGTTCTAATTTCTACCGCGTTGGCGTTACGCCAAGCCCGCGAACTCAAGTAGCGTGCGATGAAGGTCTGTTCACATGCAACTACACGACACTACGACACTTATGTCGTATGACTGTCAATTAAGTCAAACAAGGCTAACAACGTATCTCTGCTTACACAGAATGAGATATACAAGGACGATAAGCTATGATCAAGAAGCACAAAACTTTTAATCGGGATGACGGGTTCAAGTTATCATCGGCGAGAAAACTACTGATTAGAAAACCTGGACCTCATTAATGTCGTCTTGTAAAAATACTGTCAGTTGTATTGTGATTATCTATATTATCAAGAATAAAAAAGGGTAGGGGAACTATTTATTTTATTCATAATAACAATAATATATATATATATCGTCGGGCTATATCTCTTACAGGCTGAGCAGAGCTACATTAGTAGCTGTATCCAATTTGCGCTTATATATCCAGTGGCGCAGCTGATCTGACTCCTTTATAATGATGATATATTCCAGATGTCCTTCATAAATCACTCATCAACCTTATTTTTTTCGGTAAGATATTATGCTTTTGGTCTGGGAGGGCCATTGAAATTTCACCGGACGTATCACTCAATCCGTGTGTTGAATTCGAGTTTATAATGTAGAATTTATATAATGTAAAAGTAATTTAGAGTTTGTAGATTTGGCCTAGTGGATAATGAACCGGTTTCCATGTGAGGCAACGCAAACAGTCATAGGTTCGAATCTAACGAATCTCTGAGTTTTCCAAATTACGTGCAGTTTTAGGTCCCACGTGCTCATCAGTGAAAGAAATCCGCATGGCTTAGATTTAATACAGACAGTCTCTAGATTAATTAAAATTAGCTTGCAACTTGTCAAAAATAATAACACTTTGGAATTATGTGGGCTTCGTAACAATTTATTCAATTTTAGTGCTTGCTTTGAACCTTCGCCCTCTTTCGAAACTTTACCTTATTTTGACTGAAATTGAGGGTTTTGCCGAAAATAGCCGAAAGTTTGGTCGGATAGTATAAAAAACGTGTCGTGTCGTCGGATGAGAACTGTCCCTAACTAGTGCTACCGCAAAGTTTAATATTATTTGCCGCGCGAGATATATTGAAGTTGTGGAAATTATTAAAGTGGCGTATTGTCGAGTTTTGGTCGTGGTTTTGAACATTTAGATTTAGATTTATTAGATATTAAACGTTTATAAGAGCAAGTTTAAAGATCAGTTAACAATATCTATTTAATAATCGCATATCTTCAGGCTATAAACGTTGCGGGATAAGCACGGCAAATGCGCGTGTAAGATTCTGGCAGCAAAAATTACCAGGTCGAGATATACCGTTCTGTATGTTTTATATGCATCGCTGTCAGGCGGCGTTGTCGTATCGCGTTAGTATCGGTCCGATATTGTGATTTATGTTTTATTTATTCTACAAGTGACATCGTAATACGAGCTCAGTTCCGTTGAGCATCGGCTAAAAATCAACGTTGCATGATGCGTAGCAGCGTCATCCAGCATAAGCTGAACCGAGTGAGTGAGAGGATGTAAGTTGTCTTATAGGTGTGATACTGTGCACCCGCGCACGTGGTTTTAATAATGAAGGGAGAGGGTGGAACAAGGTTAAATAACTCTTCCGAACACGCGCCTTTATACAGACAATAGTAATTAACTTTTAGTCACTCTTGAATATATTCAATTCTATAAATTGCTTGTTGTCTCTCTTACTCGTAAATTTCGAATATTACTGGAGTTGAGTACTAACGGTGTTCTAGTGGATAAGAGATTGATAACTATGCCCGGCAACGCAATTAGCCATAGTTTTGAATCCCGGCACATATCTCTGGATTATTTGAATAAAAGTTACAATAAAATTAGTTATGGATAAAAGTTAGAATCAGAGAACTTCTGTGTCCTTCCGGTATATGAACCTCCTCGTATACCCTGGTTTTCTGGAATAACTTTATGCAGGAAGCTGGTGTCATAGGCACACAAATCGAGATCCGGAGATGTCTTCGGATGTGTATAAATGTGTTGGTCGGATGTTCCAACCAACCAATTTAACTAACTCACGAAACTAATTGATTCTCCCCTTAGTGTAACTCTTAGGGTCACAGATGACATCCACTTTGGTGGATACCATTTGTTAATGACTTGTGTGCGATATAAACCTCTGAGAGAGGAATTTGTGAATGCTTTTGATCTGAACTGACAAGACGTTGGAATGTTTAAGAAAATGTTAACAGAACTATTATCTGATGAGGCGTCAGGTCTGTCCAGATCAATGGCACCATATGTCGTATGTTAGGTTTTCCTATATAAGGGTACGATAGAACTGGCACAAGAATATCCCATAAAAGTCCCTTAAATAATAAAATACATATACTGTGACGTCCTAAGCCTGTTGACGTAGCCCAGAATGTCACTCTTTGGGTCGGAGATTCCTCCGCCGGTATAAATTCGATCAGTTCAAGTTTGCGAGGATCTGGACAACAACAAATATGTACCGGAGGACAGTGTGGTAGTCCAAACCAGGGCGTCTGATGGTCTTCTGCTGGATCCAGTCTCGTCACCACACGAAAGTAGCACTATACTTTGCACGATTTGTTGATAATGTCAAGATATAGCAGCCTTATAATCGTTTTGCACACACACGATAGTTATTTGCCCGTTGTTCGAATAGTTGTTAGAGAGAGTATTTCAGCGCGGCTGACCATACGATGACAACAGAGCATTCCCCACCACTGGCTTGGAACCAATGATGGTAACGCACTGTCCCGGTATACTCATATAGAGTCTTGTGATTGGCCAGTCCGTGCGAACCGATGAACATTGTGGAAAATTAATAATTTAAGATTACGTTACGCGTACATATACTATTACTTAAAATTGAAATTCAACCAAATTTTATGTCAATGTATGTTTTTTTTTTATTAGATGCCCAATTATAATGAACTACCCCAGCTCCCTTAATGCAGTCTTTTCGAATAGCCATTTTCAGTTTTTTCATAGTTACTTGCATGGAAACTGTACGTAAGCCCAAATCACATTTGGTCCGTTTTTTCAATATTTCACAATTTTCAGCTTTCCTTACAATAGAAAAAATAAATTGTCATGCGTTATCATATATTACAACTTTGACAATGGCTACTTGTGTGACGAATAGTTTGTGACATGCTGAGAAATATGAAATATAAATCACAATATTCTGTTTTGTTTGAGGGTCATTTTTATTTCTTATAATATTATATTCTTATAATATCATGCTATATCCCTTTCGGGGTGAGCAGATTTATATTAGTATGTTTCAACTTTGCTTATATATCGTGTCCAATGTAACCAGAAGCGCACCTGTTCACCGTTCTCCGGGTATACACAGGGAGAGAGCGAGAGAAAGGCAAAGAGATACTTGTAAATTTTTATTTGATTATAATTTTCCTTTCGTTATTTTTAAGGTGAAAGAGTTTAAGGTGGGTAGGGCAATTGCATGAATTGTAACATGACCACAATATAAGTACCATAGGCCATCGTAGTGCCTTGCTTCGGTCTGTCACGTTTCGGGATCAGCTTATGTATGCCCAGTTGTTCCTATATCTAGAGATCTTCTATCGTGATCAGCGATTAGCTGCTTTACTGGTCCCTCCCGTTGGGAATACATGTATATACAAAATGGATACGGCCATTAACACGTTCTCGCCAGCATGTATGTGTTAATGGTACATTGAGGACAGTAGCGTTCATTCCATAGATGCATGAAAGCTTTGCATGCCTTTACGATAAATAAATCTGGAATGAATTGCTTAAAGGTATACAAAAAAAGGAACCATTTATATTCATATCTATTCTATATTCATGCCGTCTATCTTTCCTATGAAAGCAATGTCATATTTACTATCATAGTATAATATTCAAATTAATTACGCGAGGTCTGCCTACCCTTTTCAAATATCCTATGCACGTCACTGATTAAGGACTGTTCCATTGGTCAGCGTGTACCATTTATGGTACAATGAAAGAAATCAATTTAATTAGTATTTTTTGCTAATAAAAAGAAAAATGTATACAAATGAACGCAGGCATAGTCGGCAGAAGCATTTATTATTATTTATTTATTTATTTATTTATGGGCTGTCAACAGCTCCATTACACTTCACATTCACAATCTGAATCACATGCATAAGCTAAATGTCGGTAACGGATACCAATAACAGACAACCACAGCATGGCCCAAAAGCATTATCTAACAATATCAAAACAAAAAAAAACAAAAAACAACAGCAGACAATAATATCTCAAATTAAAATTATATAACACCAAGAACAATGCCAAGCTCAACACACCTGCTCACTGATTTTTCTCTTGAAGGCCGATGATCTTGATTTAATGAGAGATATGCGATTACGTGCAAACGGCGCCGCCCGATGAGACGAATTTGATTTTACAAAGCCGTCAGATGCCGAAGACAGCGAATTCAGCCGCCGGCGGGAAAATTTTTAATGTATCTCTGCTTACTCCGAAAGGGGTATAGCGTGATGATATATTATTTATATTAAAAAAAAAGGAAAAAGTCTTAAAGATTCGAAGTTTATAAACAGTCGTATGCTATTTAGTTCCCCCATGGATATATACACCCTCCGTGTTTCATTATATATTTAAGAGGTCTTAATCCAAATTTATCCCTTCTTACAAATTTTAAGATGCCAGATGTATCCCCTGGGATCTGTTAAGAAGATTACTCGCTCCCACGAACTACCTTAGGGTAGGGCATGACGTGGTATATACTTATATACCTATCTATCCATTTACAATTACAATATCACCCCTAAGCGAATACGTATATTGAATTCAGATTCAAATTCTATTATTGTATATTTATAGAAAATCACGTCTTAAATTGACAACTGTTATAGTTTTGAGTAACCGCAACATTAGAAATCACCTAATAAAATGCGCTGGATATTGTAATGACGAAATTAGGTTGAAAGTTGAACCCTAGATTTCTGGGCTTATAGGTATTACACAACTATGATTTTCCAACGCAGAGATTGTTTCGAGTTGCTCATTCGAATGGACTAACTGTTAAATAAATCTCCAACTATGATTGAACATCAAAGATGCCGTCCTATCTACATTCCGTTCATTCCGTGAAACTAGACGGGCGTGATCATAATATTAGTTAGACAGCTTTATATCTGTGGAATGTCGAGCCGCGAAGAACGATAAGCGATTCTGGAATATCAGGGCAAATACATAAAATGCACAGATCTCTATAGATCTTTCGGGAAAATGCTGAAAGTTTGACTCACCGATATACCATCCGAATCCTACTGCAGGACAGTTTTTGTATGGATGCGACACAAGCGATATCTCCAAATGACTAAAAACAACTCTGGCCAACATACTGCCATTAGATGGTGTGTATAGCAGTGAATATTTTGACTGGTTTTTCTGTCTGGACTACAAGAAATCTCTACAATCAGACTTTAGACTGTTGAACTTCGGGAACTTTCATCAACTAGATTTCTAGAACCTTCGGTGATTGGACATCAAAATCATTCGACGACCGGGCTTCGAGACGTTTCTGTGATTACATGCTAAACACTCTCTTCGATTAATACATCGATTCTTTATCAACACCGGCGTCTAATTACCCCACGCTAGTAAAAATATTACATGAAGTTGAATAGAATAAAATATTTTTTTTTTAATTAGACAGTTTTTACATTGAATTTTCATACTGAAGTCTGTTAATTACTCAAGTAGAGCCTTAATGAGTAACAGAAGAATGATATATGAGATATTTCTATAGTTGAATACTTATTACACTCTTATTTTATTTAGAAAAAGTAAATACCTGTACGCCACATTTTTATTCACACCTTTTTTAATATTTTTAATTATTCTTTTTATAAATGTCAATATGTCAAAAAGGAAATTAGATTTAGAATTGAATTTGTGACGTTCAACGGTGCGCTATAGATATTAAGAAAAACTGTTTTAATTTGAATATATTATTTTTATCATCTCAAGTTTTTCCTAATTCTCCTTCCTGTGTTGTGTGAACTCGACCTCTACATACCAAAATATGTTTTATGACCGGTGGTCGTGGGTGTGGTTGTAGGAAGACACGAATTTGGCGTTTTACAGTTTAATTGCTCTTTAAGG
This sequence comes from Automeris io, assembly GCA_036320925.1. Classification (NCBI taxonomy): domain Eukaryota; kingdom Metazoa; phylum Arthropoda; class Insecta; order Lepidoptera; family Saturniidae; genus Automeris; species Automeris io. Next base: position 14,676,461 of record JAUDJH010000010.1, on the reverse strand, counting down.
CACACCGAACTGCGACGTACACGCACGTACTCCCGCCTTGGGTCTCGGTATTCGACTAACTTCCAAGCGTCCCGTGCGCGCGCGCATCCTCTTACCCCGCACGTCTCGTAACACCCTAACGACCCTTAGGGCGACAACTCCGTATCGGGTTACGTCTACATGCTATAGTTTTTTTTAAATAATAATAATATAATATACTGTTATACTATGTCCTTTTCGTAGTGAGCAAAGATACCTCAGTGGCTTTGTCCTGTACACCTGTAGCGACTTCACGAGTTCTGAAAGGCACGCGTGGCTGCGACGGCGGGGTGTGTGGCAAGCACCCACGCGGCTGCCTTCAGTTACAGCGCTCGCGCCCCAGTATCTTTCATACTACCTAAGAGATTGTGCGCGCAGACTGCCTTATACACCAAAATGCAATATAAGTTATATAGATTATAATTTAGTTTCATTTATCAATAATAGAATTGGGGTTAGTGCAGCAACCCCAAACACCTTTTACGCTTCAATGCGGTGCCCAACGTGACCAGTAGCGCAGCTGATTATCGTTCTCAGGGCACGTATACATAACATTTCTATTAAATGTCATGAGGGTTTCCTCACGATGCTTTCCTTCAGCGTTGAGTATGTCATGTCTAAATCTATAGTTAATCTGAAAAAGTCCAGATATACATGCCGGGATACGAACTTGCGACCATTAGCGTTGTCCCACATCCATACCTGTCTCTTATGTATAGACCTCAACATTTAACCAAAAAAATAGTAAAATATTTATTAAAAATAAATGTTGCTACTTATATAACAGCAAAATTGCTTCTGCCTTTTAAGTACGAGATTACTTTAAGGAAAGAAATGAAGTAGTATTTAAGTTATTTCTCTAAGCAGCTTATATGGGTAACTGTAATAGGGTATTTCGTAAAATGTATAAAATAATACGAGTTCACTGGGATCATAGCACATTAGTTAATGCTCATCATAGTGACTCAACTTGTATACTTTCAGCAACTTTGAGATCATCATCATCAACTCGTATCCGTCCATAGCTTGACCTAGACCTCACTCAGTCTTCGGTTTTACTCATCCAACAATTGCCTGCACCTTTGAGAAAATTAACGCTTCATCTAGCCAAAGGGGGTCCCATACTACACTTAACTAGACGCGGTTTCCAAGAAAGAATACGCTTATCCAGCGGTTATCGGTTCTTTGTCAAACCTATCCAGCCCACAGTCACTCTATGCAGCTATTCCTCCGAGCTATATCGATGACTTTAGTGTTCTGGCGGATCACCTCATTGCTGATTCTATCGTTCAGAGAACGACCAAGCATGGCACTTTCCATAGCACGCTGAGCGACTTCACATTTGTTGACTATTCGAACCATGAGTGTCCATTTCTCAGTGCCGTACGTCATTAATTTCAAGATAACCTATTACTAAAAGAGAAGCCTATTTTCTCTCTCTTTTCTCATTATTGTTCATATTTTTTTCTTCTGAGTGTGCGATTGTTTACATGTATTTTTCAATTCGTATGAAGTTTTGTTCTCAAGCTATAAACCTCGAACAGAATGAAATTTTGGATTTTTGGAATGTGAACTAATAAATCAAATATTAATAAATTCTAGAACTTTACTCTTTTGGCTCATCATCACAACACAGGTTGATTTTCTTGTTTTCTGTCTTCATTAACCTATTGATCTGTGTTTTATGTTATCTTGTGTGCCAATATTTTTCTTTCTTTCTTTTTTCATTGTCCGCTTTTCTAGAAAATGCTTCTTAGTTTATTTCAAGATCACTTTATATTTTTTTATAAATATATGATTTATTTTCTTTTATACGGTACTTCGATAGCTCCGCAAGTGGCACGGGCTGGCTAAAGAGTCTCACTTACCGCGATCACCAGTTCGCCAACTCCTCAGGAGCCTCTGCTTCTCCTCCAGGATACTGGTGTCTTTGAGGATCTTCCAAGCACACTTATACACTTTAGAATCGGATAATTTGTTGAATTTAGGAATATTTGTATGTTTTATGTCGTTACTCGGCGGATCGGTTCGAGCGAGTGCAAAACTCAATTGACAACCCGTACGGTGTTGCCAGAGCTGTCGAAAATTACCCGCATACAAATTCAAATACAGAACACATAATAGAGATATACATTGTAACAATAATATTTTTGCTCTCGTAACGTCGCTAGACGAGAGGCAGCCGTCAACCCTTTGTGGAGGCTTAGCTCTCAAGTCGACATGACATGTTACCGTGAGAGCTCTTGGTTTGTCTCCCCTGAAGTTTGAAACAAGCTTTTAAAGGTAAGATTTCAATTCTTACTAAACAAAGGACAAATATTTCATAGCACTTTCCGGCAGCCATGTAACTAACGAGTATCAACTATACCAAAGATAAAACATTTATCTGGCACGAAATAATGCTGTTGTGGTCTAGTGGATAAGACGCTGGTATCAGAGATGGGCAAAATGTAATCTGATTAATGATTAACGATTACAAAATGTAGTCGTAATTTTAATTTTCTTGCTCTGTAATCATGATTAAATCCATTTAAAACATTAAGAAATGATAAATGTGTATACAATCTGGGATTTTGTAGTGTTTAAAACATAAATGAGCAAAATGCAGTCATATTAATGGTAAAAAACGTAAAATGTAATCGTTAATCATTTTTATTAATCTGATTACATTTTGCCCATCTATGGCTGGTATATATCTATGCACGGAGACGCGTATGGTCGCAAGTTCGAATCCCAGCACGTGCGTTTCTATTTTCTAGATTATATACGGATTTAGGCATCACATGCTCACCGATGGAGAAAAAGCACTATCCGGCAGCCATTTAAGTGACGAATATCGACTATATCAAAGGTAAAACATTGCTCTGGCACAAAATAATGCTGTTGTGGTCTAATGGATAAGAGGCCGGTATCTATCTATGCACGGAGACGCCTATAGTCGCGAGTTCGATTCAGTGTGGATTTAGGCATCACATACTCACCTGTGGAGAAACACATCGTGAGTTTCCTGGCATGAAATATCTTGTGTAAGTGCCTTAAGAAAATAGATCAGTTGCGTATCACATACAAGGGCAAAGTGGATACAGCCATAAATAAATCTCTTCTGACCCCGAAAGGGATATAGCGTAACAATATAATAATGATATTAATTCATTTATTTATCTACTCTTAATAGGGTTGCCAGTGGACCGGTACAATAATTCATTTTCACAACACATATAGACAATTACAATCAACAATGTACAGTTCCTATTAAGGCATCTACAACATACGTCAGAGTGGCCTGTTTGTTTATACTATATTATATTATACTATATTTATGGTAATTAATGTCAAGATTATTCGTCTGTGCATCTCTCAACAACCCGAAGACCTTTCTCCTGAATCTCGGCATGGAGTCCGTGAACAAATCAATCGAATCTCCAAGAAGATTGCACGCCCGGGACAATCTACACAAAATAAATAAATTAAATTAAATTAAAATAAATGATTAAATTAATTGAATTATAGCGTGATTTTTCTCCGGTGATAATAGTGACAAAAATGATTATTTTATCGTGATATCGTTAAACAAAATTTAATTAGTAACTTATATATTCAGTTCTCTTGTAATAAATAAAATGGCTGATGCTATAAACGCGTAGGTACCTTATATCGTATAAAGTAATTCAATATATGCCAATTCACGGCTTTCATAAGATAAGCCCCTTCACGCATTCCCGAGCGGTGTCTGTGCCCGTGGCGGATTATTGCTGACTCGAGCTTCAGGTACGCCGGAAGACGTTTCACACTCATCCGATCTGACAACGATATTTGTTATTCAGTTTTCTTTTATTATTTAAACCATTATTTACTGACACAGTTTTTTCTTTTGTTAAGCTATTATACATATAGGTTTGTCACATTTATTATTATGAGACAAAGCAATACATACTATTAAAAACACTTTTTTTTATTTAAAGCCTTTCCTTACACTAACATCATTGCTTGTATCAAAAGTGCGTTTCAAATCAAATGAAACTTTGTGAGTTTCAAAATATAGCTGTCGTAAGCTCCACAACTGCAGCAAACGTGTCATTAAAAAAGTTAATTTATATGAGGCTATTTGATATGACACATGATATATAAAGACTATACAATAATATTTTCGGAGAATTACATATATTGACCGGGAACCAAATTAAGCTTGCGCTTGTAATAACAGACAATGATATACATATCTCAATATACATATACATATATATATATATATATATATATATATATATACATATCCATGGCTCACCACAAATTAATCTGCTCAACCCAAAAAACTTTGCCGAGACAAAGACTCAAAGCCAGACCAGCGTTGCAGGTTGGATTACTACAAACTGCACTATAAGATCATCAAATATAAAAACAATAAAAGTTTCCGTACCGCTGAGGAGCACAAAACAAATGGAGTCATATTGCAAGGACATTATGATCCATACGCGGGCCGGGATAAGTCTTGCCTTATGCCGTTGCACAAAATGCACCCTCGTAGGCGGGACGATTTATAATAAAGAAAAGATTGCGATAATTTGAGACAATCAAGTACTTACCGAGCAGCGGTATTCCAGGCACTTTACAACCACTCACTATGTATGTATTTTAACGCGAATATGTGGAGTATGGTGTTTGTGAGGGTTTGTGTGTGTTGCGAGTTTGAAGTAATTATTAAATGCGATTATAATGAAAGGATGCGATGCGATGTGTAGTTTTAAAAAGATGCGATGCGGAGTTTGATTTAAAATGCGAGAACGTTAAGAAGGTAAGTAATGAAAAAAAGTTCGCCAGATGGCGTTGGGGATTCGGTGCGTTTACATTATTAATTTTTTTGATGTTCTGGAGTTGAGCCTTTTGGCGTAACTAATCCAAAATAAATTAATCATCTTGAGAACGGGACCACCCTCCTCAGAGCAAACAATTAAGGAAGATAATTTATACAATAATCTTTACCTAAAATAAAGATACTTTAAAAATTCCGAAGTAAAATTGACCATATATTATATTTTTATTCATTACGTCTTGTAAAATGGTACAATTAATTAATTAGAAATATTCATACAAATATCAACAGAACTTCGATATTTGAGGCGGTAGTGCGATTGTCAGAGTCGAGGCAGTTGACAAGGTCGTATCCTAGGCCCCGGGATATGAGAAAAACACCCAGTGGTTTTGGTTGGCAAGAGTCCGGCATAAGAAAGAAAGAAAGAAAAGTTTATTAAGACAAAGAAAACACACAACAAACACATTTATATAAATACAACAATGAAATAATAGTACATAGCACTACATCATGTATCCTGTGTGCTGCTACCCGTCTCAAAGAGCACTCGGCTCAGGGTGTGCTGGGCGACGCTGCACGCGGCAGCCAGCGCTGATTTTCCGCTGACACTTAGGGGAACGGATTGCGCAGCATAACGAAATGCTTCACAGCTTTCACAGCATCCTGACGATCCATGAAAGTTTGCACCAGGTTACCAATAAAAAAAGAGCGATGCCTGAACTGGATAGTGACCGTAATACACAAGTATTAAGACCGTCATTACGACTTTCTTCGGCCTGTCGCGTTTCGGGATCATTTATTGTATATCCAGTTGTTTATATATCTAGAGACATTCCATCTTAGTATATGTTGATCGATATAGTGATGGCGATCAACGGATTTTCGTTATTGGCAGTCGTTGTCTTCTTGGAATACAGCAGCGTGGTGGTAGGGCGTCGGTGCCCGTCTGGATTGCGACCACAGTACATGAGTCAAGCCCGTCATAGTGACCGGTTTCGGCTTGTCGTGTTTCGGGATCAGCTTGTGTATATCCAGTAGCTCATATACCTAGAGACCTTCAGTCGTGGTATGTGTGGGCCGACATGACGATGTAGACTATCAATGGATTTTCATCCTTTGATAGTCGCTTTCGTTTTTGTACTACACTGTATTTACCATCAGGTACACTGTAGTCACTATGTCGAGCCTGTATAAAAAAAAACACTGTACTACTTCCCATTAGGTCTATTGTAGCAACTTGTCGAGTTAGTATACAAAAATAGAAACACAATTTCTTTTTTAAGCATAGATATGCTTTGAAAACATATTCAGGTTACATTTGTACTGAAAATGATGCATATTCAACGTATAAACAATGAGATGCCAGCAAAAGCTTCCGGCTCGCTTCACAGTCCAGGATAAATGTTGACAAATGATTTATGCACTCGTAATTATTAAGCGAAATTCATAAATAACAATAATTAACGTATTCATCATACATAATAGAACAAGAAATATGTTAAAGTGATAGTATTATTAATCTCGCATATAAATTCCTATAACACAAAACTTTACTGGAATAATCATGTGTTACCTTTGAATTGAGGAACTGTTTATCTGACTCATCATCATCACAAACTCGCATCCGCTCATAGCTGAACACAGGCTTCTCCCAAAGTTCGCTGCTGAGCCCAATCTACGACTTTTTTCATCCAACGATTGCCTGCCACTGCGTAAATCGTTGCTCCACCTAACCATAGGGTATCTAATCCTACCCTTACCGAGGCGTGGTCCCCACTCAAGCACACGTCCACCCCAGCGGTTGTCAGTTCTTCTGCAAATATGAACAGCCCACTGCCACTTCAGCTCGCTAATCCTCAGAGCTATGTTGACGACTTTAGTTCTCAGACGAATCACCTCATTTCTGATTCGATCCTTCAGAGAAACACCGAGATTCAGTGACGTGCATAGAATATTTGGGCAGGGTAGGCAGAATTCGTATAATTAATTTGAATATTATATTATGATACTAAATAGTATATTGCTTTCATAGGTTCGTAGTCAAAGATAGACGGCGTGAATATAGAATAGATATGAATATATATTAATCCCTTTTTTTGTTCAACTTTAAGCAATTTATTCTAGATTTATTTATCATAAGGGCATGTAATGCTTGCATGCATCTATGGGATGAACGCTACTGCCGAGATTGACACGTAAAAAACACGCTGAGCTACTTTAAATTTGTGGACCAGCCGTACCGTGAGTGTCCACGTCTCAGCACCGTACGTTACCTGACTGGTAATTATAAATAATAAAACAGCACGCTGTATCCTTTTTGGGGGTAAGCAAAGATGCATTGGTGACTGCCACCACTCTACGTTTATATTACTCTTACCGGCTAAAGCCTCAAGGGCGTTCATCTTCTCGTCTGCCGGAGTTAAATGTACGGCTGTACCAGCTTCCTCAGCACCCAACGTCGTCGAGCTTTCTGCAGGCCTCTCTCTTCTACCTTTGCGAGAAGTGGTGTAAAAGACCACCCCTCGGTCATATCATAAATGGGCAAATGTAATCAGACTAATGAAAATTATTAACGATTACATTTTACGTTTTATACCATTAATATGACTGCATTTTGCTCATTTATGTTTTAAACACTACAAAATCCCAGATTGTATACACATTTATGATTTCTTAATGTTTTAAATGGACTTAATCAAGATTACAGAGCAAGAAAATTAAAATTACGACTACATTTTGTAATCGTCGATCATTAATCAGATTACATTTTGCCTATCTCTGGTTCATATCAGTTGTAGCGATGCGTGGGCACATATAAAGCACATTTGAACATTTGTTTTTTTTAAATAATATTATAATCACCGCTAGGTGTGAAACGGACTTTGCGTTTCACATGGGCTCTAAGTAGCATAATCCTTTTGGCGGCAAGATTTATTTGAACTTAGACGTGACTTTGTCCGTATCCTGACGTAGTCAATTTGTAAATAATACTCGATCATCTAATATTAACATGACATGTATTCCTTTGAAGGGTTTTTAGTGCTCGTCAAAATAACAGTTTCATACCTAACAGCCAGTAGTAGCAGTAGTCTGTATGATTTGTGGTTACTTTTGTTTACCTAAAACTATATTAAAAGAAAGAAAAAGTATTTATTTGGCATACAACGTACCATACAACACAAAAGGTTAGGTTAATCAGAATAGAAAGCACCGTCGCCGGAGGGAAGCGTTCGCCCAGAGCGAGCGCGACATCCCCCGGTGACAATAGCCGGGCAGTAGACTTGAGGGAGTCTGCTGCCCAGATGAGAGGGAGGTTTTGGGGGTGGATTTTTACTCCCATCCCACCCCCAGAGAGGTAGCCTCAACAAGGCCTTTTGTTCCCTGGACGTCTGGACGAATTTGGTTCCCCAGGCCCAGATGTAGCAATCAGAGGGACACGCCGGGGGTTTTTAGTCAGTAGAAGTCTGACACACCGGGCCCTCACAGCTACCCTGATGGTCCAATGCAGGATTTTCTCCCAGGATACAGAAAAAAATCGAAATAGAAAACAACAAAAGCAAATACCTTGTGCTGTGATGATGTGCCAAAAGGAAGTTAGCTCAGCAAATGCCAAGTGACCAGCTGAGCCACCGAACGTTATTCCATTAATTTGCCAGTTTACAGAAAACAGCGGGTAAGGAATAATTTGTTCATCAAAATAACTTACCTGTAAGTGTCCTTTGTTCAAAATTGTACAAAGTTAACGTCTCGTCGGTTTAACACTTAACAGACGGGCCGAATCTGCTGTATCTTTCCTAGTAGTCTGATAGTCCTAACTAATGGCATCAAGAAAAATCAGTAAAATAAAAAAAACTAACGCAAGCTATGTAGGCATAGCACACACAACCTACATACCAGGATCGGAATACATCATTATACCATATCTTAATAGGAACCATTAGTGTGTTAATTGTAATCATTAGTCATAAGTATCAACAGTTATCTTTATAAGTATTATTTAATGGTTTTTTTACCAAGTGCATGCATCCCCACTTGTAAAACATTAGTATATAAGCGAGTGTATTGTTTTAATAAAGAGAGCTTAGTTTCATCAGTTGTCATAGGCTCCTCAAGCCAACAACTTGTATTTTTTTATCAAAACCTCACATCCGCCCACCATATCTCGCAACGTACCTAAAATTTAAGCAAAAACGTAGAACTACGTGGCCCGTCCTAGGAAATCTGAATGGAAAAACGTCAATCTACGGGGCCCGTCTGTCAAGTATTATTTATCCAAAATGTCAAGTAAAAAATACGAAATGTTATTGAGTATAATAAAGTAATAAATACATGGCTCTAGAGACTATTTCAAAGTATATAGTCATGGTATATGTGAGTCGATATAGCGATGGCGGCTTTCGACAAATTCCCATCCCTTGCTGATCGTTGCCATTTTTAGGCTACGCAGTACTTTCCATTAGATGCAATGATGTCACTTTATCTAGCCAGTCTAAAGAAACCTCTGGATTTTTCATGATTAAGTAGGGATTTAAGCATCACATGCTTACCGATGAAGGAAAAGGTCATGAGGAAAGCCACATGGCATATAATAGAAATGTTTTATGCAAGCACCCTGAGAACGGCACTGCCACGGATGGATACTGGTCTTCTTATCCACTACACCATCACATCTATGAATACAATTATTAACTAAAACAAATTTTATCAGGTAAATACGCACTAAATATGGTTTAACGCTCTATGCCTAACAACCGCGAAATTATTCACAAAATATGTTTACATTAGCGCAAATTCAAAGGTATCGTATTAAAGCATATTTAGAGTAGGGTTACCATAATTCATTAAATATTGACCGGGATGTATTAATTTTGATATGTTGAACTGCTGTATGTGGCACATAACATATAGTAACACAAAAAATAGATTAATAAAGGTTGAAAAACCTAATACCTTGTGTTGTAATGATGTGCCAAAGGGAAGTCAGCTCAGTAAATTCTAGGGGACCAGCTGAGCCACCCAGCGCTGAGTTTCAGCTGTGACCTATTGTTGTGTCAACGTACACAGCTCTAGATATTATTTTAAATAAGAGTGATTGGTGGTACTTTTGCAGATTCCAAAACGTCGGAGTAGTTTTTTTCGGAGTGATTATATCGTTCGTTATTGATATCGCATTTGAAGAAACATGTGATGAAATTCAGTGTAGATACGTTGCTAGCCCGGAATGTACTATATTGGTGAGTTTCTCTTCTCATGACTTGGGTCTAACTTAGCCGAGGTGCATGCAGGTGCGTTGGCGGCATACATAGCAATTGTTTATACATAACAACTGGTCAACGTGAAAGATTGGCTATTGCGTTATTGCTTAAAAGGTGTTACTTTTAGAAATTGTTAACAAAGGAACACAATTACAAAGGCAATTCTAAGGCGTAGTGACTCCAAATACATTAAAATTAAGGTACAATAGACATATTTTGTGTACCTACAGTTTAAAAAAACTGTTTGGAATATCCCGGTATACGGGAAACATGGTAACCCTTATTCAGAGGCCGTCAATAGTTTGATCAAGCGACTCAGACGCTTAATATGCTATGAATAAACGATGAGTTCGCGTGATGTTGGCTGGTAACGTAAATAATGCACTAAACCCGGCCTACGTGCGGTTGTAATACAGGTGTAGATGCTTAAATTTATATACATACCCTCACAGTATTTCATAGCACGGTTATATTGAATTTGTATCCGTTTTGATTATATATGGACAACAACTGATGCGGAGAACTTCATAGCCTCTAGCAATCAATAAATATCGTGTTAAACTTTAGCTAAAGCTACTTAATCTCTTCCATTTCCCACTCCCCCTAATCACGCTACCCTTCACCCTTTGCTTATTCCCTCTCAACTCCCCCTTATCTCTCCCCTTTTCCTCATTCTATCTTTAAAAGACACAAATATAAATGATTTATGTTTGTGTCCCTGACATAAAGAAAAACATTTTTTTGTAGTATTGAATCACCTATTTTAAGCACTTATATTTAATTTTCGCGACAAAAGAAAGCCTAGGTTCGTCTTCAAAGTCTATTCCATTTATTTACTAAAATTGATCAAAATTGGTTCAGCTGTTTTGATGGAAAAAAGGAATATGCAGACGTTCATACTTTCAAATTTGTAATATATATTTAATTCGTTTCGGTGATTTGAATAAATTAAGATAGATCTGCTTAAGACTATTTCAATATATGTATGTAATTTTACAATTCTGTTGAAATGAAGTCAATCAATTCAGTGTATTTCTTAATTTCATAAATTTTTAATAAGTAATTTCAAGGTTTGTTTACATAAAAAAATATATTTCAACAATCAAAACTACAATTTTGACTATCCGCTATTGATATGATTAGCCAGCTGCGTCCCACGATAGGCCAAAGGCCTCCCTTCCCTTTTCCACTATATATGTGGATCCCATGGAAAGGGGTGTGGACGTTTAGCCCACTATGCTTTTTTTTACACTGGCTCGACATAGTGACTACAGAGTACCTGATGGTAAGTACAGTGTAGTCCAAAAACGAAAGCGACTATCAAAGGATGAAAATCCATTGATAGTCTACATCGTCATGTCGGCCCACATACATCACGACTGAAGGTCTCTAGGTATATGAGCTACTGGATATGCACAAGCTGATCCCGAAGCGCGACAAGCCGAAACTGGTCACTACGACGGGCTTTACACCCATATACTGTGGTCGCGATCCAGAAGGGCACCGACGCCCTACCACCTCGCAACTATGCTTATTCAATGTAGGTAGGCGAGAGCGTACTACGTGCAGAAGTGCATGTACCGGCTTAGATGCTAGCAATCTTCGTGCAGTTTGGCATGCTGTATATCTTAGTCCTGCGGCGAATTGATTACAGGACCCGCAGTCCCCACTAATTCGCAGAAGTAGTCACCTTGGGGTTTTTAGCTGGTAAAAGTCCGGCACACCCCGGCTGCCACCCCTTTCGCGGCCGGCACGGTCCTATAATAACTTTCCCCGAAGTAAAAAAAAAAAAAACCTTAGTCGGCTCTTACGCCATCTTAACTTAATCCCCTAATATTCTCGCATTACTATTCAAGCGAGCTTATAAATGAACGTCAATAAAATTGACAAGATAGGATTGAAAACTAATTCGACATACAATAAGAATCTGAAATAAAGTAAAAACCAACACTAACTGAGACTTATATTTGCAAAGAAGAGGAACAAAATTAATGATTCCACACGGAAATCCCCATAATCGTTATTGTAAGATAAATAAGCAAAGAATGTACACGAAGATCCCCTAATAAGTTACGATATGAAACCGCACGAGCCACCTTGCGTGAAGCAAGCTGTTTATTACTAAATTGTTGGAACATGGGGTACGTGAACACGGATTTCAAATAAATGGAAGCGTTTTCTGTTTCATTTTTTTTTACCACGCCTGATTATAACCGTGGTGCAGTCCAAGAAACGACTGAGTAAAACCTATCGGTAATCGCAGTGATTGTGCCGGTCTGCTAAAATATCTCTTTGCGCATCGTTTAAAAGAACAAATATCAGAGATGTGCAAAATGTAATGTGATTTATGATGAAAGATTATACAATTTAATCGTAGTTTTAATTTTGTTAATCAGTTAACATGATAAAACACTTCTAAACATTAATGAGCCATAAATTTGTATGCAATCGAAGATTTATTTGTGCTTAAAACATAAATGGACAAAATGTAATCATATAATCCTATAATTGAAAACGCAAAATGTAATCGTAATCATTTTTCGTTAATCTGATTATATGTTGCCCATTTATGGCCAATATTATAGGACGGAAGGATTAAGCTCGCCGTAAGACCATTTCACTTCTCAAAATTCGGCAAAAATAACATTTAGGAAACTTCTCAGTACTAGGCTTAAAAGACTTCTTCTATAAGCAATACTAACCAGCATGATGCTAAAAAATTGGGTGTCCTTTTTAAGGTCAGACGGTTCTTTTCACCTTCGCAACTTCTTAACCTGTATCAAGCGCAGGTGCGGTCGGGTGTTGACTACTGTTGTCACCTTTGGGACGGATCCGCTAAATATCAGTTGGCGGCTTTGGACTCGATTGATCGTAGAGCTCATAGTCTTATTGGCGACGACTCTTTGTCAAAAATTAAAATGCAAAGCATCGAGCATCGACGTAGAGTTACCTGCCTCGCGGTCTTTTACCGGTTGCACGGTGGAGAGTGTTCTCAGGAACTACATTCTTTGATTCCACCAGCCCCATTCCACCACAAAACCACAAGACATCGTGTCGGATACCATCCGTATGTGGTGGATGTTCCTTATATCCGCACGAGAAGATTCGCTTCTACATTCATCATGCGAACAGCTAAGGAGTGGAATATGCTACCAGCAGCCATATTTCCGCGATCTTATGACCTGGGAGTCTTTAAAAGAAGAGTGAATAGGCATTTTTTAGGCGGACGCCGTTCATCATCGGACTCATCTTCACCTTCCACCAGGTGTGATTGAGGTCAAGCGTTCGCTTATAAGTTATAAAAAAAAAAAAAGATTGTCAGCCAATTAGCCATCTGCTTGCATGAAAAGAGTGTACAGAGCAACATCAAAGAAATTCGTTTGGCAGATCTAGTGAGATCTAGATCTTAGCAGGAACTATTTATAATTTTTCTCATAGCACTCCTGTAGGTCTCTCGGGTGCGTTTATATTCAAGTTATGAGGACCGGGGGAAAATAATCCACTTGCAGCAAATCACAATAAATTTTTCGATATAGTCATGAAAAATTTACAAGCACTTTTCTGATGAATTTTTCTGAGTAAGCTCTTGATTACTTTTTACACTGTTTTCGTTCCGTTGGGTTTTATTTTCTCCTTTAGAATATGCTACCAACCAATATATAGACTTGGTACTACCATGATGATGTCCTAGCCGGTTTCGGCCACGGCGACTGTTTCAACACCGGTTAAGAAATTCGAGGTCCAGTTTTCGGAAACAGTCAATTGCGCAGGAGATATTTAAGTGCATAACTGGACGCGCAGCCAGAAAAGCACTCTCTCGTCCGAGCTCCCTCAGGCCCGATGGAAAGGAGAACCAGTACGATCGGAAGGGAGTGGGATGCAGGTTTGGTCGAGTTTTCCCTTCTCTAAATACCTGGTTGAATTGCGGTGTTCAAAAGATACCTTAGTCGCCTTTTACGACACCTCAGCAAGAAGAGGGGGGGTGCTATTCTATTCTGCCGGCAGCCACCACGCTTTATGGTACTGCCATATTTTTTAATTAAAAGTACAAAACAATGCTGAAAATAATGTATTATGTATGTCTAAATCTTTAACAATAGAATATATGTGGTCAAGATAAAAAGATAAATTACAAATGGAAAGTGTGAAACTACAATTATTCAAATTTTAAATGTAATGTTTATTTAACACTGTAGCGCGTGTTTACTCTATTAGCAGCGAACCTGAACCGACGCTTGTGTAACGTAATTTTCTCGACCTACGCTAGCTCTTAACATCACGCTACTTTTCGTGAACCAATCAGAAAGTAGAATTGCGCGTCTTATAATATCACTTTTGACGTTTTACTGTTTATTTGCATTTTAAGGCACACCAAACTGCGACGCACACGCACGTACTTTGGCCACGGGTCTTGGTAGTCGACTGAGTTTGCCAGAGCATCCCCTGCGCGCGCGCACCCCTTACCCCGCGCGTCCCATAACACCCTAACGTCCATTAGAGCGTTTACCACAAACGCGTATCGGGCGGCGTCTACATGCTATACACTCAATTTTTAAGAACCAACCATTTTTTTGTTTTGGTAACCCGGGGGAAATACCTAACGGACCTCGGGGAGTGGTGAGGGCCGCCCTCCGGTGTGTCGGGTTTGCACCGACTAAAACCCCCGGGGTGTTCCACCTTTCACCTACCGGCATCGAAGGCACGACTGGGGTCTCAATAACCGGCTGGGCGTGCGGCCTTAAGTAGGCCTCTACTCGTTTGGGGAGGAGTGGTGTATAGAGCCACCCCTCTCATGCCTCTGCTTAAGAGCCAACCAGTTGATAACGAGCGCGGACGATGCCTAGCAACCAAGTAAGTCTTACAATACATTGTTGTTAACTGAAATGAATATAACATTATAATTTTCTACAATATTACTTTCACAGTTAGTTCGTCTTGTGGTTTTATACTTCTGTAACATTCTGTATAACATATTGCATAAGGGCCAGGTCAGGACATGCATGGAAAGCTGTTCGCCTCTCTGGGACGGTTCTGACCTATACTTACTAGACGCCCTGGAAAGGTTGTAGCGGAAATCCGCATTGTGAACAATCCAGACATTACAGAGCACCTTGAACCGCTCCAGTTGCGCAGTGATATTGCATCACTGAGCGTTTTCTATCACCTGTATCATGGCGAGTGTTCTGGAAAGTTATTTAACTTTGTTACATTCTCTCCTTTCCATTTATTATAATTATTATTTATTTATTTATGTAGGGGCTATCGACAGTTCCATTACATTTTACATTCACAATGGGATCACATGCACAAGCAAAATGTCTGCAACGGATACTAATAAAACACAGCCACAGCATGGCTCAAAAGCATTAACTAAATACTAACAATATCAAAACAGAAAAATAAAAGCAAAAAGAAGAAAAAAAATAGCAGACAATAATACCTACAATCTAAATTAAAATTTATCACACAAACTATACAACACCAAGAACAATGCCAAGATCAACATACTTGCTCACTAATTTCCTCTTGAAGGCCTGCATCAAATTCGAAAATATATCGATGGTCTTGTCCCCGACCACACACTCTTTATATAAACGCGACAGCCTTGGCACTATAGAAAAGTGACCAAGGTTGGTCCTATATCGTTTGGTGGCAAATATGGGAGCAAGACACCGAGGCAACCTGCGAGTATAATCTAAGCCTGCGAGATACCGCAATATTAAATTGTTCCAAAAGTTTCGGATCGTCCACACGGCAACGGAAGAGTTTATAAAGAAATGTCAAGTCGAAAAACTGCTTACCTTGCAGTGTATGCATTTCAAAAA
This sequence comes from Automeris io, assembly GCA_036320925.1. Taxonomy (NCBI): domain Eukaryota; kingdom Metazoa; phylum Arthropoda; class Insecta; order Lepidoptera; family Saturniidae; genus Automeris; species Automeris io. The sequence goes on along the minus strand of JAUDJH010000010.1, from coordinate 14,660,553 downwards.
GTTTAAGTCTGTCACCACAAGGAATATTTTCTTTAGTATTAGTCACAGCAAACCTAGTGAACCATAGTAGAATCATGCGCGCGATCTAACAGAGTCACAGCTATTCGGTAACTCACAGCCCGGCTAGGACTATGAAGTTCTCTTTTACTTTTGCCGAGTAGTTAGTGTTTGGGCACAGGGCATGGGTATAAAAAAGGTACTTGAGATTCCCTTCCGTCTCCCTACATTCCCATTTCACGCTCGGTCTTTAACGGTGATACATGTGTACGCACGGCGGTATCGCTACACTTATCATCGGCGGCGAACTCGGTCACACTACGGAATAGTCAGTTGCTTTGGACAATACGGCGGAACATCTAATTGATTGTATACGGTGAACGGTGCTGAGCTGCAGTAGCCTGTCCTCATCATCCAGTTTCCAGGTAAGTGCCTTTTGAATATTTCATTGTCACTGTGCCTGAACAAACTCTTTGTTCCCTAATTCTCTACGTGGAAATCCAGACCAGCAACGCTCTCCGGCGGCTACATAAACTTTTAATACCTTCACCTACGGTCTTTCCTGCGCTATCCTGCGCACACAGTTAGGCTGTTGAATAGTCTTCTGGTGAGCTTGTTCCCAACATTCTATGATATGGGATCCTTTAAAAGAAGCGTAAAGAGATATTTGTGCAGGCCGGCATCATCGCTGCTACTGTTGATAGGTTTTATTACTGTTGATTGTCGCTAACGTTTTTGGTCTGCACATGCATATGCATGCATATGGGTGACTTCTCGGCTGCTTGCAGGAGGCGATTTGCCTCTTGTTACGATGTAACGGTATGCATCGGCTGCCTGGGGGGCCGGCGCGGGCGCGCGGCTGCAGTTATAAAAAATCTCCACGACGGACGTACGCTCGCACGCGTTTTCCATAATCAGTTATAAAGAATATACAATTAGTTCACATATCGAAGTTTTTTATTAGCCAGGACGCTTCTTTACATATAAGAAGGCCTGGTACTCAGTCACCTCTTCTTTTTTGCTGCGCACCGCCAAGAACTGGAATTCGCGTCCTGTCTCTGTTCTTCAATATCTTACCTATGATATGGGGATCTTCAAACATCGAGTAAATCGGTATTTGCTAGGTGAGCGCGCTCTATCATCGGCCTCATCACTGCTTTCTAACAGGTAAGATTGAGGTCAAGCCTGTCTACAATAAAATAAAAATAAAAACCGTCCTATAATAATGTTTTTTATTAAACAACGAGTGGAGGAATATCTGTGTATGCCGGCATGATCACTGCAACTATCGATTGATTTTTCTTTAGCGTTGATTGTAGTTATTGTTTTTTGGACTGCTCCGTGCTTACCATCAAGTGTGAGGTGGTCACTGTACCGAGTCAGAATAAAAGGAAATTCACCGTTTTAATAAAATCGGAAATTAGAAATAAAGTATTTGAATTTATTCGATTCGGTTAAAATACAGGAGTTATCAGAGCAACCCACTGGCTCTCTTCAATAAAGTATTTTCCCTACAAATCAGTATTTATCGTGTAGTAAAATAATTTTATGCCAACAAACAACAGTAAACTGAATTTATGTCAACCGATCGTACCGAACGCTCGAGATTAGGGGCTCTTCGGAATGAACCCTAATAAATAAACATGAACAGACTTGACCAAAACGTCATCATAGGCGCGGAGATCGAAAACTTTGATTTCACACCATGTTTACTTTTTTTTTTTTTTTTACACTGGCTCGACATAGTGACTACAGAGTACCTGATGGTAAGTACAGTGTAGTCCAAAAACGAAAGCGACTATCAAAGGATGAAAATCCATTGATAGTCTACATCGTCATGTCGGCCCTCGTATCCCATGACTGAAGGTCTCTAGGTATATGAGCTACTGGATATACACAAGCTGATCCCGAAACGCGACAAGCCGAAACTGGTCACTATGACGGGCTTTACACCCATGTACTGTGGTCGCGATCCAGACGGGCACCGGCGCCCTACCATCTCGCTACTGCTCGTTTAGCACCACCCAGGAGTCACGTGTAGAGAAACTAGGGTAAAGCCTACGGACGCGAGCAGCTTCGAATCCCATTCATCATTTTAGCACATTTAATACGAAATTCCTATAGCTCTACAAGCAAACCAATTTTAAATAGATATAAGTAATTCGCAAGTTCTTTTCAATCGTATTCTGTTGACATAGCAGGCGTGGTCAGGCATAGCGTTTAGAGGGGCGCAGCACTACAGCTCTCCATTTATCAGACTAATGCTCGGCGGATGTTTTTATTGATGAACCCGTTGGTCAAAGGTTTAACTTTTTCGGTCCAACGTAGCGGAGATCTTACACGAGACCTGACTGTATCTACCCTCCCCGGCACAACTAGGCGTTCCGTTGTATCATCAAGGCGCCACACATGGCTAAAATAACGAATAATTTTGGTGTTGATTATGTTACAAAAGCACTTTGTGATGCCGAACGTATTAAGAATACATATATGTTAATTTGCCGGTAGTTCAGTTCTATAAGTGGCAGAACTTTCTAACGCAAGATATTCAAAAACATTTCGTAACAAACATCGTGTGTAGCTCCGAAACTAGTTTTGTGATACGATAAAATATGATAAGTAAATTTATACGAGAAAATTTTGTCATCAGAATTCGTAGCAGGGTTGAGTGCTGCTGAGAAAAAAATTGTTTGATGCGCAGTATTGGTGCTTGGAACACGTCCAAACTGGATTGGATGCATGGTCAGCTCAAATCAATTTTATACTAGAAATTTCATACAATACTAAACAATCAGTCGAATTGCGATGGGATATACATAGCTTATAATTTATGAGTTGTAGACATTGAATTAAGCAATATATAGAAGAATAATATAGGATAACATAAAACACGCAGATCAACATGAAGCGACATACTCGTAATTCATATGTGTGCACAAAAACCAAGCCCAACCGCCGAGCTCGGCGACTCATTGCTAATAAGGCTTTTACGTCGCGTAAATTACTCAGCTTGGAACACACACGTAGAGTATCCTAACTTTCGGTTTTCTATACACTATACTCTTTTTTTTTTCTACGTGACGTTTCCTTGTGACCCGGGTAAGGGCCTCTAAAGCTACACCGGGCTTGAGTGGGCGAACACTGAAGGTGCTCAGCCAGCGAATTATGGGTTGGGTGGCAACGCAAGGGCACCCCTGTGGGTACGGACCTCGACTTGGACCGCCAGCCAATTTAGATTAATACCTAAACCTAAGGTTATCTACTAGCGTTTCGGAAGCGACTACCTTGAAAAGAAACGCCGAAATAAACTCAAGGCTGCGTCGGAGAGATACTGCGTCTCGGGCCGATGACGGCCCGGTTAACGACAGTCGAATGAGCTATCCTTCTAGTGCGGCGCCGTTGTCTAGGAATGTATGTGCTGCATGTGTGTACCTGACTGTCCTGAGGATCGGCGGAAAACAGTTCCGCGATAATCGGATCGACGGACTATACTCTAGAGAGCGTGGGGCTGAGTTGTATAATTTAGTTTACCACCCCCCCCCCCCCTCTTATACCATAAAATTGACACGACGCAGTTCGCACGAGATAATTCACCTCTTTTTTTTGCTGCGAACTGCGAAGGAGTGGAATTCGCTTCCTGGATTTGATTTTCCAACATCTTACCTATGACATGGAAATCTTCAAACATCGGGTAAATTGTTATTTGCTAGGTGAGCGCGCTCTATCATCGACCTCATTATTGCTTTCTAACAGGTGAGATTGAGGTAAAGCACAAGCCTGTCTACAATAAAATTAATATAAAAATCGTACTCTAATAATGTTTTTTTATTAAACGAGTGAAGGGGTATCTGTGCATGCCGGCATGATAACTGCAACTATCGATCTCATTTTATAACACCGTGTAAAAATCCTGATACAGTGAGTATTGTGTGTCGTGATTGTTCAAATTATCAGGAACAAAAGAGGGTAGAGAGGGTAACTTCCCATCCACGACGAAAACTCCAGAGTGCGTATGCCTTCTCATAACCATGATCTGTGTAACCAGGTCAACATGCTGAGCTATAATTAAAAGTAAGTAAACTCGCACATAAGACCTGTCAAAGAATCTATAATAAAAACGCGTCTCTTAATAAAACTGACTAGGTTTAATCGTTAGCTACTTAACTATTCATCAAACAACATTTCTTTAGTTGCCTTCGTAAGTGTTAAACTAGACAAATACATTTTCTTCGCATAATTTTCTCGAACAAGCTTGAATCAATATCATATTCAGAAGCAAACATCGGTCTTTATTGCTTTGGATCTTCTACATGGAGTCACAATAGAATGGATGTGGTTTCTGAACAGAGTTAAATTACCGAACCGAGATATGGTGGAGGGATGTGAGGTTTTGATAAAAAATACAAGTTGTTGGCTTGAGGAGCCTATGACAACTGATGAAGCTAAACTCTCTTTATTAAAACAATACAATCGCTTATATACTAATGTTTTACAAATGGGGATGCATGCACTTGGCAAACAAACCATTAAATAATACTTATAAAGATAACAGTTGATACTTATGACTAATGATTATAATTAACACACTAATGCTTCCTATTAAGATATGGTATAATGATGTATTCCGATCCTGGTATGTCGGTTGCGTGTGCTATGCCTACATAACTACCGACAAGTTTTTTTTTACACAGGGTCGGTTTAGTGACTACGGTACACCTGTTGGTAAGTACAGTGTAGTCCATAAACGAAAGCGACCATCAAAAGATGAAAACCCATGGATAGTCTCCGTTGTCATGTTGGCCCACATACACCACGACAGAAGATCCCTAGGTAAATTAATTACTGGATATACACAAGCTGATCCCGAAATGCAACAAGCCAAAGCTAGTCACTATGACGGTCCTTATACTTTTGTACTGTGATCAGGACCCAGTTCGGCCAATCGCCCTACCACTAAAAAATGCTGTCTGCTGAAGAATATTGGCACATTAATTAATTCAATTTGATCCAGGTTGCTGCAAAACTATAGCATATAAATTTACTATATATTATTGTTTTTATATACTATATCTCATAACAGTATCGTATGCTATCTTCTTACACAGAAAGTTATAATTTGGAGTTAGACATGTTGCGCTCATAAAACGTTAGAATATTTGTTTTAAAATATTTGTGAGTTTTTTTTATGTTTTCTACTTGTACTGACTGTCACTCTTTGTGCTATTGTGTTCTCTGCTTCTTTTTATTGCTTCATCTTTTCTACTATCTAATAAATATTAGAAACTGTGTTTACTCAAACCTTCATCTTTTCTTCAAATTTCTAATCATTCAAGATATAGTAAAAAAAGGTAAATTTAAATAATACGAGTATCGCTATAGGAGATAGATTTTACAAGATGGAAAGTCGATATCGTCAAGTTTTTGGGATAAAGGACGGTGGCATAACATGAGAAAGGAAAATACCCAGCAGTGGTCTGCATTAGGTTGCTAATGTATGTCAATGATGAGGGTTATAGAAGGTACGATAAGAGTTCTTGGATGAGAGTTCTCTAGCTGTATAAATTTGTCGCTAGAAGATTTCGTATAATAAAATATACGTTTTTAAACTAGACCAAAAATCGATAAATAAGCTGTTGTAGGTACCTATATTAATGAATTGTATTTATAATTCATCCACCAATGCCTGTTTATAATAAATAATATCAAAATTGTAGGTAGATTTAGTGGTTACAATTGAAATGTCTCTTATTTAACATTGATAGTCTGGCACTGAGATAGCAGTATGACTAAACTACGCGTGCGAAAGAGATAAAAGTAATAGAGCATATGCTGCCAACCATAATTTATCCCATTTTTTTACAGGTCAACGTTATTTTGCTAGATGAGCAATATCTCTTTGGTAAGAAAATATGACAGTTGAATGGCAGACCTTTAATTCAGCTACGTCCGCTGTCGGCAATCATGAAAGTATGAAAATCACATGAAAGACGTTGAAATTTATTTTCCTTGTATTTACTTTTTTAAATAGCTTTTATTTTTATATTTTAGTTTTTATTTTTTGTTGACTACCATTACTGTATACGTCCAGTGATTCATATACCTAGAGATCTTCAGTCGCGGTATTTGTGGGCCAACATGACAACGGAGACTATCAATGAACTTCGGCCTTTGATAGCTATTGTTTTTGGACTACATCGCACTTACCATCATGTGAATTATATCTACTTTGTGCAGCGAGTGTATAAAAAAATTCATACAATAATGTTTATTAGCTTTCTTAATTAATACAGTTAATCATGTATACCTGCTCACCCCAAGTTTGATATAGCATGACGATATATAATTAATGATAAGACTATTTGTTTTACATGATTAGTAATGATTTTGATAAGAAAACAATAAAAATCATAGGACAAGATTAAGATCAATGTGAGGCCAATTTAATTTAAAACATATGCATATTTTTTATTTATTTTTGGGAGTCGAAGCTGCTCGCGTCCGTAGGCTTTACCCTTGTTTCCCTACACGTGACTCCTGGGTGGTGCTAAACGAGCAGCAGCAAGGTGGTAGGGCGCCGGTGCCCGTCTGGATCGCGACTACAGAACATGGGTGTAAAGCCCGTCATAGTGACCAGTTTCGGCTTGTCGCGTTTCGGGATCAGCTTCTGCATATCCAGTAGCTCATATACCTAGACACCCTCAGGCGTGGTATATGTGGGCCGACATGACGATGTAGACTATCAATGGATTTTCATCCTTTGATAGTCGCTTTCGTTTTTGGACTATACTGTACTTACCATCAGGTACTCTGTAGACACTATGTCGAGACAGTGTAAAAAAAAAATATGCACCGTCCATTTTTCATAGATGAATGTACGTCTGTGTTTCTTATTCATCGTTCTGCCGATGAGACGGGTCGGGGAATTGAAAACTAATATCATATAGAAAACTTTTCATTGTATTTCGAATGTAAACGGGCAAAACGTCGTCTGGCCTGCTCAAGGCAGATTAGATCAGGGTCGCTGTAGAATTTTAGAGCACATTATCTTTGAGTACGGAGCTTCATTATGGAAACCGGTTGCTCAATTCGAAGGCTAGTCTCTAGCATTAGAGGATCTTAATCTGACATTCATAAACATAACTTTGGTTTTGCTTAGACTTTGCTCAGGAATTATGATCTCATTGACAAAAAACTGCTTTTTTTTTTACAGACGGACGCTTGACTTCGTACACACCCGGTGGAAGGTGGAGACGAGTCCGACGAAAGAGCGCGTCCAAACAACGAATATCTATTTCATTCTTCTCTTAAAGACTTCCAAGTCATAAGACCGTGGAAATATGCTTCTTGGAAGCTTATTCCACTCCTTATCTGTTCTCATGATGAATGTAGAAGCGAATCTCTTCGTGCGGATATAAGGGACGTCCTACACTTCTGATGGACATGGGAACACATATCCTTGAGTATTTGCGTTGTCGAAGTTCGAAAAGGCCTTAAGGAGTTTATGGATGTGCTAACGACCAATAGTGAGTGGTGCGTATTTGGAATAACTCCGGGAAAACGAAGTTGAATAGTCATTCAGATGACTCTCTATTGTAAAACAGTAGACCACCTAAAGCTACGTCTTTATATAGTTGCTATTTTACTTCTAAATCCTAGAATACCTTTAACTCATATCATGCATATTAGTTGTTCGCTACGCTGAAGGTAGCTGGAAAATTTCATATCACAGTTGAGATCATTCCCCAACTCGCCTCTTAAAATGTAGTTGAAAAATATTCACCGTGTCACAAAATAGGTAAATTGTGTGCCTGAGAGCGACAGATCCTGTCACAGCGACCCTTAGCGCTGCCATGGGAAATATAAAACTGTATCCAAGCTTTACACTGTCAACCAGACGGCGTAGCTTCGAGAATTACTCTCTCGAGCAAAGCTTGAATTTGGATTTTTCATAGTTTTTTTTATGTAAAAGATAGCCACCATCTTATGAAAAGCTGTTACTGTCGCCTATAGGTACCTAATAAATAATTTATTAAAAAAAACTGTCAGAAAGCGCTACTACGAGGCTGGCATAGTCATCAAGGATGCACTAAAGCCTCATTAATATATTTGATTAAAAAAAAAAAAAAAAAAGAAAGCGCTACATTATGGTCAGCTGACGCCCAAATTAAGATTACCTGTATCTTTGGTGTCAGAATTATCATATAGCATGCTAAGTGTAGCTTATATTCGCTGCATAGCTTCAATCTTAACTATTCATCAATAAATAAAGAGAAGAAAACGATTTAAACAAAATCTTGAATATTGACTACAACACAAGGAAAGTCCTCGTGCCCTGCCGACTTCGAAAAACGTTTTTTACTCCTTTATTGAAGAATCCTGTTATAATCCTTAGGATCACTGCGCCTGTCAGTCAATTTCAAGACTAACTGATACGACAAGATGATTCTAGAGAACCGCACTATTCCACTATACAGCGTGTCCCGTAAGTCAATGTCCAAAGGGCTGATAGAGGAACGGTAGTTCTATAGCTTACTGTAAACAGAATTCCTCAATTCCAGTGCGTTTAGGAGATACTTGGAAAACTCTTTTTTTTTATGAAAAATGAATTTGTAATTAAAAAAAAAACTGCAGTAATCTATGTAGTTTCTAATAAGAATAAAATTTTGTAATTTATTTTCAAGTTTCTTATTTTTTGGGTCATTATCGGAAAAGCGAATGATTTGTCGCTACTTCTCGAGTCATAACCTCCAGAATTAAATTAAATTATGCCGTTTTGTGTCATACTAGCATCAAAAAATGATCCAGGGATAAATAAAAACACGATAGAACAATATGAGCAGTAATGATATGAAAATCAAAAATATGTTCCTTAACTGTTATCCTATCGTTTTGTATTATTTAATTCTTCTCTATACTTTTTAATTCCATGTCTATGGTCGATTAAAAATATATATTTTTTTAAAAGAAGTTCTTACAAAGTTTTTGTTTTACGACATCTCCAAGTAATTATTAAATGGTACTCCGTGAAAAATTACTTCGCATTTCATCACGGTCGCGAAATTTTACGACATTTTCATGAGCAATAAACCACGTCCTCATGCAAGACATACTTAGACATATAATATTATTTTTGAGGTTACTCATATTTAGGTTAACAAAAATCTAATTAATATTAATGGCTGTGATGGTCTAGGTCAGAGTTCCCCAAACTTTTTTGTGTCGTAGACCCCTTGCCATGTTTTTCCGTGTTGGGTAGACTCCCTACTTACCTGATATAGATTTCCTGTAAATTTCTAACTGTAGTAAATATTAGTGTTAAAAACTTAAAGCTATTTGGCCCAAAGTGTGTTCCCGCGCCGTGTGACGTGTCAATTTAAAGCAGCCATTTCCTCTCCCCGTCTTCCCCTTTACCCCCTGTCCTTCGTGTTTCTATGCCATGGCGCTAGAGATAGTCTGTGCGACTATTCACTGGCGCTAACACATATATAATATTTTTTTACTTCATAGGTACTTTTATAAATAATGTATATGTTTTGATATTATAAGCTAGTATGATGTAAGTAAATAGGTACTATCAGTGTATGTGTTGAGATCCACTATCATGGGGACCCATTTTCATTTCATGGACCCCCGAATTTTTTTTCGCTGACGAATACCCCTTGCAGGTTATCATAGACCCTAGGGGTCGATATAGACCACTTTGGGAATCACTGGTCTAGTGTATGGGTCGGCAACCTTTTCTTATATAAGGGCAACAAATATTATGAGTATATTGGTGCGGGTCACATTTCATCTACTCGTAATATAAAAAACACATTTTCAGATAAAACTAATATTTGCATTTTTAGCCATATTTATTGTTACTCTCATTTTACTGACTGTGATCGCATGAATTAAATTTCCGGCTTCCGCGCACACGAAACAATGAAATAGAAACTTATTTTTAATTTATTGCCTGGACTGCGGCGTTCAGTGGAACGGCTTTTACTTGCGTGGACCGCACCGTAGTGGTTTACGGGCCGCGGGCCGCTGGTTGTCGACCCCTGGTCTAGTGGACCAAACACTGGCATCCGGAGCTCAATAAAAATAGGCTACTATTAGCCAGATGCGGTCCATCATCATCCTCAGCTTTGCCTAACACCAGGTGAGATAACTATCAGCTAATAATCGCTGCGATCATGCCAGCCTGCACAGATATTTCTTCACGCTTCATTTATAGAAACCAATACCATATGATGAAGGCAACACGCAGACTGGAAGACTATTCTACAATGCAATGACTCAACAAAGATATGAGTTAGAAAAATTCTTAGTTATAGCTTAAATACAATAAAAGTCATCATAAAACTATGCCTGCACAATCCAACTCGTGAAATCTTAAGGTTCACGGTCAGCGAACAGTTCGACGCAACCAACCCACAACACTCCATGGAACGAATCATAGCCCAGGGTCAGGTGGAAGGCAAGCGCCACAAATTGGAGATACTTGATAAAAGCTGCGACACAACATCCATAGTCCATTGCTTCCGCATCGCTGAGGACTCCAATAAGTGGAGGCGCATCACGAGGATATAATTATCTATAACTAGCTGATCCGGCAAACGTTGTTTTGCTATATAAGTTATTGTAATATCTTCTAAGATGTTCATTGAAATTAAGTGATGTCAAAGACAATTTTGTTCACAATTAAATACTCTTAATCAACAACACATTTATTTGGATAAAGATTAATATTATTACGTTGATACAACTCTTAACAAATGATGCATTAATTTCGACCAAATTTGATTACCATAAAAACGGTTCTAGTAAGTTAATCTTAAAACATAGACATATACTGTCCCGGACATTTTTTTAGATCATTTTAAGAGGAATAACTCTGTCCTACATATATTTTTGGTATCTTGAACCGTTTTCGCAGCGCACGCAATGGAAGCACTCAAGGATGAATAAATTTCCCCGTTTTTTTCACATTTTCCATTATTTCTTCGCTCCTAATAGTTGCATCCTGATGTTATATAGCCTAAAGCCTTCCTCGATAAATAGTCTATTCAACACAAAAAGAATTTTTCAATTCGAACCAGTAGTTCCAAGGATTAGCGCGTTCAAACTAACAAACAAACAAACAAACAAACAAACAAACTCTTCAGCTTTATAATATTAGTATAGATATAAAAATGAATCGTTAAATGTGTATAAGCGCGAAACTCGAGAACGACTTAACCGATTTGGTTGATTTCTTTTTTGTTGTGTTTGTTGAAGTCTGGGGAAGGTTATTACGGAGAGAAAAATTAAAAAAAATGTCTGAAAATGTCTAAAAACAACACTTTTCTATATTCTCATACAAAAAATTCGTAATAATATTTAAGAGTCAATTTGAACTTTAACACCATACCATAAAGTTTCAATGTTAGTGGACGGGTTCCGGGAAGGCAAAACAATTATTGAGTGACGTATAAATATTAATGTCAATATTTGTCAATTTTTATACATATAGCATTAAGGCCATGTTCCTTCAATCAATTTTCCAAAAAAATCTGACGGGGAAGCTATTAACATAAAAAAAAACAATGTGAGTTTGTTTTAGAGAAATAGGGCAGAACAAGGTCTGCCGGGACAGCTAGTCAGAAATAAATGCATCCTGATACCACTCTGCCAAGAATAACAGTGAAGGCAGATACACAAACGTATTTTAGTAGTATGTTTTTCGCCTGTGTTATTGGTGATTCCTTTTCTGGATATAAATAAATTATATTCGTAATAAATATAAGTATCATACGGGAATTGAAACCGAAAACCCTGGCGCTTCGCCAATCACTCGTCATAACAATATAATATGGCTCACCGTGCAAAGCGTTTCCGCTTCACTTAGCCTATACGAATTGTACAACTGTTCGAAACTGTAAGATAATCCTATTTAAAGATGGTTGAGGACAGGGTTGAACTGTAACTCTTTTAAATGTACTTGGGGAAAATCTTTATAGGATCTCGTCTGCAGCGGAGGGTGTCGGCTGAGATGTCCCGCACTTATACCGGCTAAAAACCCCAAGGTGTCTACTTCTGTGTATTAACGGGGACTGTGGCACCTGTAATCAATTCTACATAACCCCGCTGCACCGCGCTTACTTGGCACAATCTCATAGGAAGACACTACCTTCTACGATTACTATACGATTTATTTTGGCATAACGCGTCACAACTAGTGATGAAAATGCCCGGAAATTTCCCTAGTGCCCAGCACTTCCGCAAACATTTCGTAAATTCCTGGGAATATTCCCAAACAAGTTTTGGGCACTTTGGGAAAATTCCCGGGCATTTTCATCACTAGTCACAACGCTCCTTTACGTCTCAAGGGTCGCCAACCGGTTGCTTAAAGCCTCATGGCAGCCACGATCCCAAAGGCAAGAGCCAATCGGTCATGGATTGACTAGTAGGTTGGAACTTATGCGCTGGAGTGGTTGCCGGCGCCCCGACGTCTTCGTCTCCGAGTGGGATCAGACCTCTGCCGCTCCCGCCCTGCAGCGACCTCACCCTTAATGTGATCAAGACCCATTAACAAGAAATTAATGTATGTAACATTATAAAATAATGATATACCATCACGCTATATCAATTTCGTGGTGAGCACAGATACATTAGTGGCTATGTTTATTTTATTTTATTTTATTTTAAAAGGCTTTCAAACAGAGTGTATACATTCAAAAATAACAATAGACATCATGCCATACACACATACAATGCACCACTCCAATTACGTGAAAGCGCAACATGTACCACAAGCAAATTTCCATATAAACAAAGTGAAATTCGAATGCAAAAATTTCTAATGGCACAGTGATAGGAAACAAGAAATCCTTTATACACAACTTATGAATATTTAATTATATTAACCGTGAAACAGTTTTAATGTTCATTTTGCGTATATAAAGTATGCTGAACAGGATCAGTAACGCAGCTGATCGTTGCACTCACAACACTAGTACATAGGATAAGCCGTGGTGGCTGCCGGCAGAATAGAATAGCACCCCCCTCTTCTTGCTGAGGTGTCGTAAAAGGCGACTAAGGTATCTCTTTAACACCGCAATTCAACCAGGTGTTCAGAGAAGGAAAACTCGACCAAACCTGCATCCCGCTCCCTCCCGATCGTACTGGTTCTCCTTTCCATCGGGCCTGAGGGAGCTCGGACGAGAGAGTGCTTTTCTGGCTGCGCGTCCAGTTATGCACTTAAATATCTCCTGCGCAATTGACTGTTTCTGAAAACTGGACCTCGATTTTCTTAACCGGTGTTGAAACAGTCGCCGTGGCCGAAACCGGCTAGGACATCATCATCATGTATAGGATAATTCTAACAGATGCAATGCTGCTTTCCTTTCAGTGTTTTACTTCACTAATGAGTATAACATTATATTAATTTTGGAACACATAAATAAAACTTTGCTTAGGAATTTTACAAATTACCAACTTGAAACATATTTGATGAAACACATTATTTCACAACAATTTGCACTCCAAATTACGAATAAGGTAATAAGACTATTTGTTTGCGCCGTTTATTATTAATTTACATTTATTTTATTTTTTATTCTTTATTTATAATATTTTAATATATATTCTCTTATATTATCTATTTATACACTAGCAACACTCACTCGACATTTTTATCCCCCTACCTTCCTCATCCGTTTTCCTCTCTGGGTTCGAACGCTTCGAAAACAACAACGCGCTCGCTGTAATAAACTCTCTAAAAATATATAAAACGCTACAACGCTGTGTAATACAATTGGTATCAACTCGAACGCTCTACTTACCCTAACAACGCGTGAAATTGTGGTGTGGACGCCTGAACCAGCGCCGTGGACCGGGACAATATACAAGTAAGTTCGTTCCCGGATTCCTTCTATTTTCCTCGCCAACTCACACGCACCACTATTCAACAAGAAAAATTGCTCAAGCGGTCCTAATATTCTCACACGAATTAAACAGAGTAACCACAAATTTAGAGTTTATATTATGAACGACTACGAGCAATTGGGCCCGCGGTTTTTTTTCTGCAGGACAATGGGCTGATGGCCAGGAAAGACCTTCACAACTACACCGGGCAAAGAGTGAAAGCATTTAAGCTACTCAGGCCTCGATTTGTGGGCTGGATGGCAACACTAGGACACCCCTGTACCTGGGTACAAGCCTCGACTTGGGTGGCCAGATAGTGAAACAAAATAACGGTGCTCTACTAGTGTCTGAGAACTACCTTAATAACTGTTATATATGTAAATAAGTAGGGCACGGGCTGCGACCCGCACGGGGGTAACTGAATAAAACAGTGTGTGACCAACTTGCAAGCGAGTATCATTGGCTAACTGTGTTCCCGTATTTAACAACTGGCGACGTTCGGATCCACATTATTCTCGGAAATATGTCAACGGGAACGACTTATGGTGTACTTACGACCTTCGATCACCTATCACAGGAGTGGAAAAGTTTTAAATCGCGGTTGAATCAATGGTTCATCGCTAACGACATAACCGCCGAAACGGATAAAGCCACGATCAAACGGAGGGCGATATTATTAACATCGTTAAGTGATACGACCTTCAAGCTTGCAAGTGACCTGGCATTACCCAACAAGGTGGAAGAATTGTGTTTCGAGGCGGTCGTGAAACTCCTCGACGATCACTTCACACCGAAAAGGTTCGGGTTTGCAGAAAAATCGGTTTTCTATTCGGCAACACAGCACCCAGGAGAAACGCACACTCAATGGGCGGCCAGGATTAGGGGATTAGCAGCACATTGCGGATTTAAGGACCTGGAAGAGGCCTTGCTAGATAGATTTATCATGGGCATGGCAGCAGGACATGAGCGGGACAAATTGTTCGTGCAGGATCAGCGGTCGTTGACCCTCGCGAAAGCCATAGACTTGGCAGAGAGCGTGCGCTGCGCACGAATGGCCTCGTCACAGGCAGCGCTGAGCGCTGAAGGCGCCAGCGCAGCGAGCCCGAATGGTGTCTTTAGCATTACCAGGAAGGAAAAATGCAGTGTGTGTGGATTGAAAAACCACAAGTCTAATCAGTGCCGTTACAAATACTACAAGTGTAAAAAATGCAACAATAAAGGGCATTTGCATAAAATGTGCCCTAACGAGGGTAAAGTCAAGTGCGTGAGAGCAGGTACTGTGCATGAGGGAGATGCCGACGGTGAGTGTTTTTATAATATTCGGTGCGTAAAAGGGAAACCTATGACGGAACGCGTAAGGATCAGTGGTCTAGCTTTAGAGTTCGAAATCGACAGTGGGTCAGCAGTGAGCGTAATCTCTGAAACAACTTACAAGTCGAGTTTTAAACGATTACCATTGTCAGTCACCAGCAAAAAGTTATACAGTTATACAGGGGAAAATATAGAAACGATAGGTGTTGTTTATTTGCCAATATCATATCTCGGGCGCACGGAAACGTTGCATGTGTACGTAGTGCGCGCTGGCGGGCCGCCGCTGCTGGGCCGAGACTTTATTCATAAGTTTGGCCTGGAGCTGGCGCCGCGGCCGCCGCCGGCGCGCGTTCACGCTGTACTCGATCGCGTGCAAGCAGAGTGCAGTTCCAATGACGATATAAGTAAACAACTGTCCAACTTATTCCCTAAAGTTTTCTCAGGTGAACTCGGATCGTTTAATAAGTTTAAAATAGATTTACGTTTAAAACCAGATGCTAAACCGATTTTTTTCAAAGCGAGACCGGTACCATACGCCCTTAAGGAGAAAATTGACAATGAACTCGACCGATTATTATCATTAGGGATATTAAAACCAGTACAACACTCAGACTATGCGTCACCCATAGTACCTGTATTGAAAAAGAACGGCTCCATCAGGTTATGTGCCGATTATTCTGTTACAATTAATAAACAATTGGTAATAGATCAATACCCTTTACCGACGGTAAATGATCTGTTAGCCAAACTGCACGGGGGAGTACAGTTCAGTAAAATAGATTTATCTATGGCGTATAATCAATTTATTTTAAGCAAAGAGTCACAGAAATTAACATGCATCAATACACACCGCGGTCTTTTTAATTTTACAAGGCTAGTGTTCGGGTTATCCAGCGCGCCAGCCATTTTCCAGCGCGCGATGGAATGTTTGCTCGCGGGAATAGACGGAATCATATTTCTACTAGATGATATCTTGATAACTGGAACAAATAGAGCCCAGCACAGGCAGAAACTCATTACAGTCTTGCAACGTTTAAATGATGCCCAGTTGACAATACAAATGAGTAAATGTGATTTTTTTAAAGACGAAATATCGTACTTAGGACACGTCATAGATAAATATGGAATTAGGAAATCCCCAGACAAAGTAAAAGCTATTTTACAAGCAACAAAGCCAACAAATGTTTCACAGTTGCAGTCGTTTTTAGGTCTAAAAAATTATTATCATAATTTTGTGCCAGACGCGTCATCCGTATTAAACCCATTATATAAATTATTAAATAAAAATACAAAGTGGGAATGGACTCGTAATCATGATGACGCATTCGTCCGAATTAAAAACATTTTAGCATCGGATAAAACATTAGCGCATTTCAACCCAAAGGCTAAGTTAATTTTAACGGTAGATGCATCACCACTAGGGTTAGGGGCCATATTATCTCAAGTGGGTGATGACAAATTAGAAAGGCCAATATCCTACGCCTCCAGAACGCTCACGTCTCCGGAAAAAAATTACGCACAAATTCAAAAGGAAGCAACTGCTATAATTTTTGGTGTAAAAAGATTCCACCAGTACCTGTATGGCCGGTCCGAGCCATTTGTGTTGCGAACGGATCATAAACCTCTATTGGCTATATTCGGGCCACACAAAGGTATCCCGGAAGTAACTGCTAATCGGCTACAGAGGTATGCTATATTTTTAGCAGCATATAATTATACTATAGAATATGTCAGCAGCAAGCATAACAGCGCAGATTATCTCTCTCGGGCGTGTGGGGCGGAGCCGCCACCTCCGATGCCAGCCGAGCTCGAGGACTGCGAGGATCGCGCGGCATACGTCAACTTCGTAGTTGAGGGCGACCTGCCGGTGACACTGAGCGTATTGCGTCGCGAGACGGCTCGTGACACTCAGCTGGCCACCGTCAGGAATTATGTTTTAAATGGCTGGCCTAGGAAAATAAATGACGCCGGTTTAAAACCATATTTCAACTGTAGGACGCAGTTATCGTATGAAAACGGTATTTTAATGCGCGGACATAAAGTCATAATTCCCTTAGCGTTGCACGGAAATATTTGTAAAGAATTGCACAATTCACATTTCGGGGTAGTCAAAATGAAGGCGGAGGCTCGCAGACGGCTATGGTTCCCCGGCGTGGACGCGGCGCTGGAGCGCGTCGCGGCGAGCTGCGCCGTATGCTGTGCGCTGCGGCCGGCGCCGCCGCACGCGCCTCTCGCGCCCTGGCCGCTGCCGCCGCATACGTTCTATCGGATTCATATCGATTTCCTAGGGCCGCTTCACAATCGTATGTTTTTAATTATAGTGGACGCATACAGTAAATGGGTTGAATGTTACGATATGACTTCAACTCATAATTCTAAGGCGGTTATAAATAAGTTGTATGACTGGATGTCGCGGTTTGGCATTCCACACACGTTGGTGAGTGACAATGGTACATCTTTTACGTCGACGGAATTTAAGGAATTTTGCCAATTGAACGGCATTGATCACGTTTTAACTCCTGTGTATCATCCCATCAGTAATGGGCAAGCGGAAAGTTTCGTAAAAATTCTAAAAAAAGGACTCAAGTCTATTATTTTAACGGGATGTAACAAAAAAAATATTTCCGAGAAAATAACAAAATTTTTATTCGACTATCGAAACTCTAGACACTGTACCACTGATAAGTCGCCTGCGGAGATAGTATTCGGGCGCACGTTGCGCTCACGACTCGATCTAATGAACCCCACCGCGCCATCACCCTCGTCCACAGACCTAACGCGAACAGTCGCTCGAAGTCAGAGCTTGCAGGCTAAATATTATCGAGGTAGACACAGAATAGACTTCAAAGAAAACGACAATGTATGGATAATAAAAAATGAAATAAACAAAAAAACTAGTTGGATTCAAGGAATCATTAGAAAGAAAATTGGAAATATTATGTACTCAGTATATGTGCCTGAGGTAGGGTATGAAGTAAAGAGGCACATAGATCAAATAAAAAAAAGAGTGTCCACAACACCCAGCGGCGAGCAAGACTGGGACCCAGACGTAGTAGCCGACGTGCCTTCACTAGAAGACCCTCCTTCTGATCCCGTATTTCAACCACAAGGGGAAGGAGGACCGGGAACAGAACGGACACATCCAACCGTGGCTTTAGATAGCCCGACATCTCCGCCGCGCACGGCCGGTACAAGCCGAAGACGGCAAGCAATTAGTCCGATTTTCTCGACGCCGACAAATGCCCAGTACATCACCAACGACGCTAGTTAAGAGTCTACAAGTATACAAATACTAAATATAAAAAGGTATATCCTAACTTAAGGGGAAGGGATGTTATATATGTAAATAAGTAGGGCACGGGCTGCGACCCGCACGGGGGTAACTGAATAAAACAGTGTGTGACCAACTTGCAAGCGAGTATCATTGGCTAACTGTGTTCCCGTATTTAACAATAACAAACGCCGAAAGAATCTCTAGGCTTAGTTGGAGTAATTATTGCAAAACGTCAAGAGGAGGAAGATCGCGTATCTTGGTCAGGTCTTACGTCATGAAAAATATCGACTCCTCTAGTTAATAATGATGGGCAAAATAGACGGAAAGCGACGCGCTGGAAGGAGAAAGAAGTCGTGGCTGCGCAATATCAGAGAGTGGACCAGTATTGCCAGCGTAGAACATCTGTTTCGCTTGGCTCAAGATAGAGGGAAGTTCGCTGAGCTGACGGCCAACCTCCGGTAGTGGAGAGGCACCCTAAGAAGAAGAGAAGTTGGAGTAAAACTACGCCTTGAAGCGTAAACACACTGGTAAAATTTTTTATAAAGATCTGTGTTCACGGAACCGTGTCGGTTTCTGATTTGACCAACAATATTCTATTACTCCTTTTCTTGTTATTTTAATCGTCGCCCATATTTGGGTGACGTCGCGACGAACATGTTAAATTATGTTTTATTCTGGATCCCATTTAAATAACCTGGCTACGTATCTGGAGTCTGTGAATAAAACGATATCATATTCGGTATTCACAGCACGACAATATTGTCGCATCTCTTGTATAAGCGTATGCTCTGCCGTTTACATTTATACAAATGATTTTAATGTTATCGCTAGTGCCTGAGCAAATATTGCTTTTTCGCCGAAACCGAAGCGGAATGTTTCAAGACCATAAGATCTGCGATGTGACACTGAAGAGATCTCAGGTTGTTTATTACACAGATTGCGTTCTGAACATATTCCATCTGGAAAGTTTGCTCATCTCATGAAAAAGATACCGTCTCCAATGCGTCCTGAGTGCGAAATTATAGACGATGTTCAGCATGTCCTGATTGAGTGTGTCCAGAACGCTAATGTAAGAAAGGATGTTATGTGTGAAATGAAATTAAATAGATTGGATGTTGGTATGTTCCATAGCATTTTGGCGGAGCCCGCTAATGCAACTGCCGAAATGCTATGGAAACTGTATGAAAGGTGAGGTATGAAAGGTTTTATTTCTATATATTAGGCTACGACGGGGCTGATATGATTACGATAAAAGCAAATAAAAAAATAAAAAAAAAGACCATAAGAAATACAGTTCAGTCGAATAAGAGCCACACGACTACAAAAAGACGACAATTCATTGTCAGTCAACGTCATTCCAGCGTTTATATAATATGAGTGAAATTCCCTAGATGTATGTAGTTTTGGGGGTCCTTGAATCAGATTAAGCAGCAAATCAAACTTTACAAATAACTTGATTTCAAATTTCAAATTAATTAGACGTCTGAGCTCTCTTTCACATCATTTAGCTCATCGCGTTCTCTTCAAAAAACAAAAACCGTTTATCCTCTTTTATCTTTCTACTCTTCTTTCCTTTTACTCGGATATATTCCATTGTACGTATTTATTACTTCATAGATAATAATATTTCATACAATTACATCCATCTCACACGTATAAACAACTGAAAGTACATAAAATGATCCCGAAACGCGCAGCGAGTCACTATGATGGTCATTGCACAAAGCAAAAACTTGGAAAATAAATAATATAAAGGTTTTAAAAACTTTTATATTTAAAGTTTATGTTAACTGTACAAAAAACTTTTAAAGGTCCTTAACTTGTAATTTGTAAAAATTATGGCATTTCTAAATACTTAAAATTAATTTAATTATCAAAATAAGATCTTTTAGTTTGGTTGAAAGACATTATTTGGACTTTGTTCACATTCTAATGAAACATTAAAAATTATTATAAATACAAAAAAATACCTCGCTTTATGTTCTTTCCCGCTTCTGGAGAAAATCTGTTTCAGTCTTATTCAGTCTGCTCACGACCACGATCTGTGCAACCAGGTCGAAATGTTGTACCAAAACTAAAAGTAAGTAATTCGCGCATAAGACCCGTTAAAGTGTTTATAATGAGTACAAAACGCGAAAGTTTGAAATGTGTTATTCCAAATTATATTTAATTAATGCCAAAGTATATGGTTGGTCACCGATTTATACTCAAACTCCTTTCATATACTGAGCAAAGTGTAATCAAAGTCAAAGTAGCATCTGTAATGTCTGTTTTAATTTAATTTTGGCTCAATTCGGCCTAAAATGCCAGAAACCGAGGCTTCAGTTGTACTCTAACTATCACTGAACGTATCTACTGGGGGGATTCGCGTGTTATGGTAATCAGGACAATTATATCACAGCCTTAGAATGTGAACTGAAATAAAAAAGGTAGTTTGAATTTTTATCGACATTTTTTGACAACGGATCTATTTTCATAAAGGTTTTTTTACACTGGCTCGACATAGTGACTACAGAGTACCTGATGGTAAGTACAGTGTAGTTCAAAAATGAAAGCGACTATCAAAGTATGAAATCCATTGATAGTCTACATCGTCATGTCGGCCCACATATACCACGACTGAAGGTCTCTAGGTATATGAGCTACTGGATATACACAAGCTGATCCCGAAACGCAACAAGCCGAAACTGGTCACTATGACGGGCTTTACAACCATGTACTGTGGTCGCTTTTCGGTTGTTGCTTAGTTTCACGAGGACAGGTGGGAATATTTTTTTAAAATATACGCTTTTCTGTCTGCTGTGCTGTGGGGGCTACCGGCAGAATAGAATATTGTCTCTTCTTTCATCATACTGAGGAGCCGTAAGCCGTTATGTTGTTGTCAAATATTTCATGTTTGGAAGAAAAATTCTTGGTTTCAATAAAAAAATACCGTCAAGCTATTAGCGTATATTCATTTCGGGGTAAGCAGAGATACATTAGTAGTACTATCCAGTAGTATCCGTTCATTCCATAGATGCATGCAAGCATTGCATGCCCTTATGATAAAAATAGTCAGGAATAAATTCTTTAAAGTTAAACAAAAAAAGGAACAATTTATATGAATATCTATTCTATATTCACACCGTCTATCTTTCCTATGAAAGCAATATAATATTTACTGTCATAATATAATATTCAAAGTATTTTCGCGAATTCTGTCTATCCTGTCCAAATACCCTAGGCACGTCACTGGTAGTATCAACTGTGGACTTGTAGATATGTCGTGCCCAATGTGACCAGTAGCGCAGCTGATCGCCGTTCTCAGGGCACTAGTACACATGACATTTCTATTAAATGGCATGCCGGTTTCCTTACGATGTTTTTCTTCATTCATGATCATGTGGTGCCTATATATAATCTGAAAAACACAGATGTATGTGCCGTGATTCGAATCTACGACCATTCGTATCATTGCGCATGAATGCCGAACCAATATCTACCAGGCCGCAAAAAAAAAATACATGGAAATAAAATAAATAAAAAAATAAAAATTTCGTTTTTTTTATTTACAGGCGTAAGCTGGACCTTAATCATACCTGGTGGAAGGTGAAGATGAGTCTCCGGGCAGTAGACTTGAGGGATTCTGCTGCCCGGATGAGAGGGAGGCGGTGCACGGTGTCCGGCGCGTCGCCTGAAAGAGAGGTTTTGGAGAGGTGGATTTTTACTTCCACCCCTCCCCCAGAGGGGTAGTTTCAACAAGGCCCTTTGTTCCCTGGGCGTCTGGACGAATTTGGCTTCCCAGGCCCAGGTGGAGCAATCAGAGGGACACCCCGTGGGTTTGTAGTCAGTAAGAGTCTGACACACCGGGGTCACTGCCCTCACAGCGTCCCTGATGGTCCTATGTAGGATTTTCCCCCCGGGATACCAAAAAAGAAAAAAAAAGGTGAAGATGAGCCTGACAATGGGGCGCGTCCGCTCAACAAACGCCTACTTACTCTTCTCTTAAAACCTCCGAAGTCATAAGATCGTGTAAATATGCTCGCTGAAAGCATATTTTACTCTTTAGTTGTTCTCATGATGAATGTAGAAGTTAATCTCTTTGTGCGGATATAAGGAACATCCATCACGTACTGATGGTAGATCCGACAATGTGTCCAGAGGTGTTATAATGAAATGGGACTGGTGGATTTAGAGAATATAGCACCTGAGACCACTGATGATGATGTCCTAGCCGGATTCGGCCACGGCGACTTTTTCAACATCGAATAAGAAAATCAAGGTTCAGTTTTCGGAAACAGCCAATTGCGCAGGAGATATTTAAGTTCATAACTGGACGCGCTGCCAGAAAAGCACTCTCTCGTCCGAGCTCCCTCTTGCCCGATGGAATGGAGAACCAGTACGATCTGGAGGGAACGGGATGCAGGTTTGGTCGAGTTTTCCTTCTCTGAACTCCTGGTTGAATTGCGGTGTTAAAGAAATACCTTAGTCGCCTTTTACGACACCTCGGCAAGAAGAGGGGGGTGCTATTCTATTCTGCCGGCAGCCACCACGGCAAAAGACCACTATCCATTGTGCAACCGGTAAAAGATTGTAAGGCAGCTTTTCCAGTAAGCGTTACTGTCAAGAAGTGAGCAAAGGCTAGACTGTAAACTGTTGCAAAATTTATGAAATGTTTACGAATGATGTTTCTTACAAAACAAGCTTAAAAAAATCAATGTGTACTAGAAATCTCTCGTATACATAAATATGGGAAAGTTATGAGGCTGTTTGTACGCACCTCGGGTGCCGGATTGAAATTCTACGTCGGATGATTTAGTGCGCTTATAAGGAATCTGTTACCACCCGGGGAGTGGACGAGACTTGTTTTGCGAACTATCCTTGAAATATTACGTATTTTTTTTATTTCTGTTAAGAAATGGGTAAATAGCTTGAGCAATGTGGTAATTTATAGATTATTATAGCACTTGTTTTTTCAGCCAGAACTAAGAAGTTTTCTAGGTCTTACCATTGTGGGGTCATTGGCTTGTGGAATGGTCTTCTGGTGAGTGTGTTCTCTTCATCCTATTATACAATATCGGGTACTTTAGGTGGAGCGTAATCACTGCGACAATGGATTGTTTTTTTTTTACAATTTTTATTAATGATGATGATGATGATGATGTCCTAGCCGGTTTCGGCCACGGCAACTGTTTCAACACCGATTAAGAAATTCGAGGTCCAGTTTTCGGAAACAGTCAATTGCGCAGGAGATATTTAAGTGCATAACTGGACGCGCAGCCAGAAAAGCACTCTCTCGTCCGAGCTCCCTCAGGCCCGATGGAAAGGAGAACCAGTACAAATCGGGAGGGAGCAGGATGCAGGTTTGGTCGAGTTTTCCTTCTCTGCACACCTGGTAGAATTGCGGTGTTCAAGAGATACCTTAGTCGCCTTTTACGACACCTCAGCAAGAAGAGGGGGGTGCTATTCTATTCTGCCGGCAGCCACCACGGCTTAAACGGCTTTATTAATATAGCATAAAGAAACCACTATGGTTTGAACGTATGTTATTTACAAACAGTCCACATTTAGAGTCGCAATTAATGTATGGAACTACGTAAACACATTTCGATTAAGGTGGTCACTATTAATGAGGTCCAAAAAATGTTTTTTTAATCTTTGTTTCACATTTTTAGCTGAGATATTTTCTCGCAAATTTGAGGGTAATTCATTGATTAGTCGCGGGATCAAAAAGGAGGTAGTTCTTTCCCCATACACGTTTGTTGCACGAGTCGTGCATAACTGCTCACGTGAAACGGCACGGGTATATATCGGATGATTTATTTTATTAACCTCCAAATCGATTTTTTTTTCTTTTAACAACATATACCTTACTTTGGCGTGTACAGGTAGAAGTTTACAATAATTAAAGAGCCCGTTATCGTCGGCTGTAAATTGAAGGTTAATATTGTGTGGTACTATGCCTTTTAGAATTTCCAACTGTAATTTGTATATTAAATAAAATTGATAATTGTAGTCAGTTTTTGGATTACACCATGTAGACTACATCAGTATCATAGGCAGTAGAAGATTGCTTCACAGCTCAACGACTGAATAAAAGTGAGAGTTTAAGAAAAGCTACAGAACTTCTGAATGCCAGCCAGAATATGAATTAACGTGCAATATACTCCACAAACTCGCGCGTGCCTCTTTTCTGGAAGGGAGAAGGTGGGACAAAGCTAAATAGCTCTTCAGAACACTCGCCGTGATATAGACAGTAGAAAAAGCTCAGTGTGGCAATAATATGTTTTACCCTGTTTTGTGGATATCCTTGATTATATCGAGGAGTGAAAGGCTATTTGGTTTAAGCGACATTTTTGGTGATATAGTAAGATATATATTTTTGGAATCGGTAAAAAACGCTGATTCTGTAAATATATATTACTATATCACCAAAAAATGTCGCTTAAACCAAATAGCCTTTTACCCTTCGATATGCTTTTTCTTTTTTTCTTTTCAACAGAAATACACGATCAAGTTGCTACAAACCATATCGAGGGGTGAAACGCTATTTGGTTTAAGCGACATTTTTTGGTGATATAGTAATATATATATTTTGTAATCGGTAAAAATAGCTGATTCTGAATATATATTACTATATCACAAAAAAAATCGCCTAAACCAAATAGCTTTTCACCCCTCGATATCATAAGTTGTGCTAAAGTATTCTGGTAAACTTTTCTCCTTACATGCCAAAAGTCCCCCAGCCCGCGTTGCCTATCGAAGTGACGCGGCAATAAATTTAAATAGACATGAACGTGCATCCGCATGTACAGGGTGTTGGCACAACGAGCCGAGAGTGTTGCCAAACACGGCCTAAACACTGATTGAGGGGAATCAATTCACTCACTAAATGGGCCATTGTTGCAATCCATGACGCTCCATAGTTCATACCGATCTTTATAGGTGATTTCTATTGATAACTAGCTGTCCCGGCAGACCTTCTTCTGCCCTATTTCTCTAAAACAAAGTCACATTGTTTTTTTAAATGTTAATAGCTTCCCCGTCAGATTTTTTTGAAAATTGTTTGAAGGAACCTGGCCTTAATGCTATATGTATAAAAATTGACAAATATTGACATTAATATTTATACGTCACCCAATTGTTTTGCCTTCCCGGAACCCGTCCACTGACATTTAAACTTTACGGTATGGTGTTTAAGTTCAAATTGACTTTTAAATATTATTACGAATTTTTTGTATGAGAATAGAGAAAAGTGTTATTTTTAGGCAGTTGCAGGGAATTTTTAAATTTTTACTCTCCGTAATAACCTTCCTCAGACTTCATCAAACACAACCAAAAAAAAATCAGCCAAATCGGTTCAGCCGTTCTCGAGTTTCGCGCTTATCAAGACATTTTGCGATTCATTTTTATATTATAGATTATTCTCAGCACCACTTATGTCCAGAAAGTACTTTATTAATAGCTATCCAACTTTGTAAATAATTTATTGGTGCCTAATTTAACAATAGAAAGACTCAAAATAGGTATAGCATATTCGTATACAACGTTACTGGTAACTAACGCAAAACCTCTTGAAGGTAACTTAGGTACATCAAGACTAACAACTTTTGTTCTATGACTTTTGCCAAAACTTAACACATCCTAAGATATATATTTTTTTAGTTTTAGTTGGGATTTCTATCAATCGTTAGCTCTATGTTTAAAGTTCAGTCAGCTGATGCTACGAAATCGTCTGCCCCAGTTGCATCGCGCCGCCTTTCAGAGTATTAAGAAGATCAGAACTGCAAATTTGATTTATTTATTTTTTTGTATGGGGAAAAAAATTGAATTATAAAAAGTCGTGCAACAAAAGTTGTTAGCATTGATATACCAAAGTCACCCTTAAGAGGTTTTGCGCTAGTTACCAGTATCCCTGTATAGATAATAAAGAGAGGGGGGAGGTAAGTGCAAGTATTAATAAATGCTATAAGATTATATGTAAAAAGTCATAATATTTAAAAAAATGGTTTTTTTTTTTTTTTTATGTAACAAAACTTTAAAAACAGTCAAAAATTACTGGCTCTGGGCAATCTAGTGTTAATAATACGCCAGATTAATTCAATTTTGTCCACCCCCAGCGCAAAAATGGAGTATTATAAGTTACCTCTCAACCTGTGGGGGTACGTCAGTGGCCAAAGTACACGAGTGTTAAGACCATAATAGTGACTCGCTTTGGTTCGTCGCGTTTCGGGATCAGCTTGTGTACCTCCAGTGACTCATATACTTAGAGACCTTCAGTTGTGGTATATGTGGGCTGACATGACGATAAAAACTCAATCAATTCGTCGTATGATAGTTGCTTTCGATTTGGACTACACTGTATTTACCATCAGGTGCACTGTAGTCAGTTTGTTGAGCCGGTGTAAAAAAGTACTGTTTATGTAAATCGGGTAATTGCCTATTTAGCAAGAAATTCACAAGTGGCCGAAAATTAGCAGTGCTGTTTTGTTTTGAACACTATTGTGTTAAACAATCAGTTCAATTTTGATTAATTTAGGTTTAATATAATTGTATTTATTTGTTATAATTCATACGTGGTCATAATAAGAAATAATTGTATAAAAGTCGTAATTTAATGAACAGCTTTGGAAATTATTTTAATATTAATAGCAAACTCAATCGTATTTTATTGCGTTACGTGTCTGTTAAAAGCCGCCATATTTGTGAATTATTTGAATTTCGAAATAATATTTATTGCGTTTATTTTAGGTACAATTGTATTAATTTGTTTTTATACGGTAACATGAATGTAGAATTAATGCAGTGGATATGCTATCTCTTCGTGCTATATACGGAGTAATGCTTCCAGATCGCGTTAGGAACAAAGGGGTATGCAGAACGGTTGGTTTGATGTACAGTTTAATTCCTAGCTTAATACAAAATTATGCTTTGAAGGTTTGGGCATGTGGAGACGATGAATAATGAAAGGATGGCAAAAATGTTATACAGTATGAATGATATTGATCGAGACTTACCCACACAGAACAAATAAAGACAGTTGTGATGGAGGGTAATATCTAAAGGCAGAGATGAGCAAAATTTAATCTCATTAATAATTAACGATTACAAAACGTAGTCGTAATTTTAATTTTGTTGCTCTGTAATCATGATTAAATCCCTTCAAAACATTAAAGAGTCATACATGTGTATGCAATTGTGGATTCCGTATTGGTTAAAACATAGATGAGCAAAATACGGTCATATTAATGATAAAAAACGCAAAATATAAACGTAATCGTTTTTCATTAATTTGATTACTGTTACGACTTGTTTGAATCCCTTGCATCCATTCCCCTCACTAACAATGGAAACGTGCAAGCACACGCTGCGCGCATCACTAGCGCCGGCGCATTCATCATAGTAACAGTAAAAACACGAGTGCAAAACCTCATCACCACCAAATCCCAGTATCCTTTAATTCAGGTCCGTTAACACCCAACACGAAAGAAATCAAATTAATGAAAACAACTTAGTTTAATTTATAACAATTACATTTTGACCATCTATACATGAAATGATTAATTAATATTAAGGAATCGAAAAAGGTTTTTAAAAATAGAGATAAGTCGCGATCCATTCTCTTTGCATAGTTCAATAGGGATTCGCTTCCTCAATATTCATTAATCTTATCATGCACTCAAATATGCATTTTTATTTCCACAGATCATACATTCCTTTGCGTATATTTGTACCTCATTATGTTGAAAAGATCAACTGCCAAAGTTTCTTGCTGGCTCTTGTCGGTAGATTCGGCTTTTAGAACCGATGGTAAATTAATTCTCTTCCTCTTTTAACGATTAAAAGTCTCTGAAAAGCCTATTTGAATAAAATTATATTACATTTATCGTGTCTTTATCGAAAAAATTGTATTCGTAAGTTACATCTCACAATTCCTAATATATTTTGTTTAGCAAACTCATTACATTAGGCCAATACCGAAACGTCCATCCATCATCGCTTTTGCCAATCAACGTCAATTTTATTAGCGATGCGTAATCCCAATAGATAACGATATAATGAGGATAAAGGTCGACACACAATACGCGCCCTTGTAGGTCCGTTCACATTGTACGGAGATGCATGCTTTTTAATTTAGAGATAAACAAAACTCTTCCGCATTTTTTCATCTATATTTAAAAAAAATATTTTTGTTTCATTTTATTTTTTTATTCATACAGATGTCGCCGGTGATACATTATTCCATTTACATTCCATACCTAATTTAATTCATTTACAAGTATACAATTCATTTAAGGCATCTGCAACGTACATAAAAGTGATTGTTTTCTATGTATTTAGTAGTAAATAGATAGAGTGATTCCTGGGGAAGGTTTAAATGTATATGTATAAATTGTTAACGTTATGTGTAAATTGGTTGAAAATTTGAAACAAATATGACGATAATTGTTGAAAATGGCACAAATATAACTATTTGTGCCGAATTAACATTCGGCAGAGAGAGGTGGAAGAGGAAAGTGGATCAATGAGTGTAGATTTACCATAAGTAAAAGTTAGTAATAACCATAGATGGGCAAAGTGTAATGAGATTAATGAAAATGATTAACGATTACATTTTACGATTTTTACCATTAATATGACTGCATTTTGCTCATTTGTGTTTTAAACACTACAAAATCCCAGATTGTTTACACATTTATGATTTCTTAATGTTTTAAATGGATTTAATCATGATTACAGAGCAAGAAAATTAAAGTTACGACTACATTTTGTAATCGTTCATCGTTAATCAGATTACATTTTGCCCATCTCTGGCAACAATATTAATTGATTATTAAGTGATTAAAAGGTCCTCGGGTCAGCTAGTTGTTTTTTATATATTATTATTTGTTTTTATTTCTCCTTGTTTGTTATGTAACAATTATTGTATTATATTGTTAACATAGTTGTGGCTGCTTCCATTTAGATGGTTTCTTTCATTCTAGTTGTGCATAAAGTAATAAAAAAATATGTGATAAAATTATTCCAACACGTGAGATATGAACGAACCTACTTTGTATTGGAAATAAAGGTCAGGATACAATATCTGTTGACCGGACAATAGAAATTTGTGGTCGATCCGATATTACAACAGCGGTCAATGTAAAAGATACGTTATTTCCATGACATCGCATTTATGAAAGGATTTCTTTCACATGATTGAAATATGAGTTTATATTTGGGATCCCACGTAATTGATATTGTATCAGTTTCAATTACAAGATGGTTCTTGGAAGGGTAGATAAATAAATCGTATCAATTTACAGGAATAATATCTACATACTTGTAGTGTATAGACCTAAGCGTGTGTATGTGACGAATAGGTCATATCGCGACACGGCAAATAGATATTGCTATAGTTGATGACATAGTGAAGGTCATGAACCCAGAATAGTGTTATTTTAGGATTTTTTATAGCCAATCAAGTTTTGATTAATGAAGGTGGGTGAGCCATAGTTGTGTCATAACTATCAACCAATGTTCACGGTTTCACAATGGAGTGTGTTCTCAGAGGCTACATTCTCTTCTTCCACCTACTCAATTTAATCATAAAGCCATTAGACGCCGTGTAGGATACTCTCCGTATGTGGTTGATGTTTCTTATACCAGCATGAAGAGATTCGCCTCTACATTTATCATGTCAATAGATAAGGAGTCGAATATGCTTTCAGTAAGAATATTTCCGCGATCTTATGACTTGGGAGTCTTTAAGAGAAGAGTGAATAGGCATTTGTTGGGCGGACGCGGTTCATCATCGGACTCATTTTCAAGTTCCATCTGGTGCTAATGAGATCAAATCTACGCCTGTAAATAATTAAAGAAAGCGCAATTCTTTCTTTGTTTATTAAAGAATAGAGAATAGTCTTCTTCATATTACTCGATCCTGTGCCGGTTTTCAGATCCTTGCAACCTGCACAAGACTGTCTTTTCATCTAACTGCCGGAGATTCTACACTACCCTTACCTAAAAATCACGCGGGAGAGTGCGATTCCAAATACTTAGTTAGGGAGTCGAAGCTGCTCGCGTCCGTAGGCTTTACCCTAGTTTCCCTACACGTGAATCCTGGATGGTGCTAAACGAGCAGCAGCGAGGTGGTAGGGCGTCGGTGCCCGTCTGGATCGCGACCACAGTACATGGGTGTAAAGCCCGTCATAGTGACCAGCTTCAGCTTGTCGCGTTTCGGGATCAGCTTGTGCATATCCAGTAGCTCATATACCTAGAGACCTTCAGTCGTGGTATACGAGAGCCGACATGACGATGTAGACTATCAATGGATTTTCATCCTTTGATAGTCGCTTTCGTTTTTGGACTACACTGTACTTACCATTAGGTACTCTGTAGTCACTATGTCGAGCCAATGTAAAAAAAAATGCATCCCCCTCCCCCAGGCATACTGGATTGAGGCAGGGGCTTATTCAGCAAATAGGAAGAGGGCTGAGTAAGATCCTGTTTAGCAAAAGCCAACCTATAATTAAGAGCGCAGCGCTGTACGCACGGATTTGTATCGAGAGCAGCCATTAGAATAGGAGCCTCCAGATCGGCTGAAGTAAAGTTAAATTAGTTTTAAGTTGTACTGCCTAAAAATCGGCAATTATAATCTTTTAAGAATAAATTGTGTATTTTTAAAACACCAAAGTCTCGCTCTCAAGATTTGACTACTTTCTACATCGTAATTTGCTGCAAAAAGAGCAAATTAGCCAGTTTTACCCGGAATC
Organism: Automeris io; assembly: GCA_036320925.1. Taxonomy (NCBI): domain Eukaryota; kingdom Metazoa; phylum Arthropoda; class Insecta; order Lepidoptera; family Saturniidae; genus Automeris; species Automeris io. The sequence goes on along the minus strand of JAUDJH010000010.1, from coordinate 14,629,347 downwards.
GGAGTTGAATAACTTTTGTTTAAATTTACATCGATAACGCAATTTGAATGTAAACGATCCTTAATGGAAGTTATCGTAATAGTGCTTACGGGTGTCGTAGTAAGCATTTCCAATAAAGAGTTATTAGTGAGGGGACTGAATTTAGGAGTGTTTTAGGGATGCCGAAATTATTTTTCTAGTTATAATTATAATATATCGTCAAGCTATATTCTTTACGGGGTGAGCTGAGATACATAAGTGGCTGTATCCACTTTGCCCTTATATGTCCTGCCCAACACGACTAGCAGCGCAGCTGATCCTCGTACTCAGAACGATGTTTTTCATCATCGGTGAGCATAAGGGCCTAAATCCGTACATAATCTGGAAAAAAGCTCAAGGATTTTTCTAGTTTATAAAATTTATTTCCAGTTTCAATTTTCAACGGTAAATTGTCATCATTTCTTAGCAATTAACAGTTTGAATTAGATTATTAAAAACAAATTGATTATTTATAAAAGTTATCAGTAGCTGTGGTGGTCCATTGGATAAGGAACCAGTTACCATGCGAGGCAACGCTAGTGACCGTAGGTTCGAATAGCTCGGTGAGAGGCGTAAAATGACCGGCGCGCCGCCTATGACATAGGTTTGGAATGGTGGGCTCTTTACACCCACCTCTCCCAAAACCAAAACAGACTGTTTGCTCGCCGGGCGTCTGGAAGAATATGGATTCCTAAGCCCGTGTAGAGTGATTGGAAGAACACCCGGGGGTTTTTAGTCAGTAGGAGTCTGACACACCGGGTTCGCTGCTCTCACAGCTACCCTGATGGTCCTATGTAGGATTTCCTCTGGATTAGCAAAAAAGGTTCGAGGTCTTAGCACATTACTCTTTTTTCTCCAGATTAAGCAAGTATTAAGGTAACACATGATGGTGAAGGAAACATCGTGAGGAAACCCGCATGGCATCTTATTCATATCTCTTGTATAAGTGCCCTGAGGATGGCGATCTTTGGGAGTCGAAGCTGTTCGTGTCCGTAGGCTTTACCCGAGTTTCCCTACACGTGACTCTTGGGTGGTGGTAAACGAGCAGCAGCGAGGTGTTAGGACGTCGGTGCCCGTCTGGATCGCGACCACAGTGCACGGGTGTAAAGCCCGTCATAGTGACCAGTTTCGGCTTGTCGCGTTTCGGGATCAGCCTGTGTATATCCAGTAGCTCATATGATGATGTCCTAGCCGTTCTCGGCCACGGCGACTGTTTCAACACCGGTTAGGAAATTCGAGGTCCAGTTTCCGGAAACAGTCAATTGCGCAGGAGATATTTAAGTGCATAACTGGACGCGCAGCCAGAAAAGCACTCTCTCGTCCGAGCTCCCTCAGGCCCGATGGAAAGGAGAACCAGTACGATCGGGAGGGAGCAGGATGCAGGTTTGATCGAGTTTTCCCTTCTCTAAACACCTGGTTGAATTGCGGTGTTCAAGAGATACCTTAGTCGCCTTTTACGACACCTCAGCAAGAAGAGGGGGGTGCTATTCTATTCTGCCGGCAGCCACCACGGCTTATACCTCAATAGCTTATAGCTCATATACCTAGAGACCTTCAGTCGTGGTATATGTGGGCCGACATGACGATGGAGACTATCAATGGATTTCATACTTTGATAGTCGCTTTCGTTTTTGGACTACACTGTACTTACCATCAGGTACTCTGTAGTCACTATGTTGAGCCAGTGTAAAAAAAAAATCAGGGACGCTGTGAGGGCAGCAACCCTGGTGTGTCCGACTCCTGCTGACTAAAAACCCCCGAGGTATCCCTCTGATTGCTCCACCCGGGCCTGGGAAGGCAAATTCGTCCAGACGCCCGGAACCAAAAGGCCTTGTTGAGACTACTTCTTTAGGGAAGAGTGGGAGTAAAAATCCACCCCTCCAAAACCTCTCTCCCAGGCGATGCGCCGGATACCGTGCATCGCCTCTCTCTCATCCGGGCAGTAGACTCCCTCAAGTCTACTGCACGTTCCCATCATCCTAAGATATGGGGTCTTTTAAACGAAATGTGAAGAGATGTTAATGCAGACCGGCATGATCGCTGGGACTATCGATAGTATTTATTTAACTGTTTTTAGTCGGTGTGGTTTTTGGACTGTACAAAGCTTATCATCAGGTGAAATGTGGTCACTGTACTGAGCCAACATTCAAAAAAGTATGTGAAACTGCCTTATAACTTTCCAGTGTATACCTTCATGAATATTTATTAAATATTGTGTATTGTAAAAATAAATCAAAACAAAATAGCACTGAAAACAATTACTTTAGCTCTCTAAATGTAAATTTGAACATGATTACATTTCTATTATATCGTGATTATGTACCTACATATATGTATTATGTGTTATACCTTATTTAAATATAAAATATAAGGTACTACCTTTTGCCCGCGACTTCGCTCGCGTTAAGAAATATTAATATAATTTAGGTATAGTTTTAGCGGCTTTACTTTTGTTTAGCGTGTGTAAAAAATTAGGACGTACAAAACTTCTTTGTACACAATATTCTTAACTAATCCGTCATTAGGCGCTAAAACGATCAAGCTATTGGGTGAACTTACTCGTGAGCAAGCAACATAGAACTGTCCACGTTCTCTCAAGTCAATACCCGCAAATTTGAGAGTTAGCCCCTGAGACTTGTTTATTGTCATGGCAAAGCAGACTTCACCTACCTGTATGCCAAATTTCAGCCCGATCTGTCCAGTGGTTCGGGCTGTGCGTTGATAGATCACTATGTCAGTCATTTAGTCATTTTTGAGTTATATATATTTAGATTAGTGATGCCACGAATAGTGAATTGGCCGAATACCGAATACCGAATATTCGGCAACGCTGTCGGCCGAAGCGCCGAATATTCGGCCGCCGAATATTCCTGGAAGTAGCGTGTTTAGTAATAATAATAATCTTTATTTCAACACAAAACTTATGCATATACACAGGGTGATAAGTCTCATCGATTAAGTAAATCTTGTCTCTGGTGAGACTCGCACTTCCGTTCGGGTTATTCAAGGGCGTTTTGTGTTTTTATATGGATATTCACGGTATAAGTTTATTAGTATGTGTGCGAGCGAGAGAGAGAGAGTGTGTGTCAGAGATTGTTTTCTGAGGCTGGTAACATTTAAGGTGAAAAGCGTAATCGTTTGCTATCAACAAAATGCTGAAAAGCTTGTTTTTATCCAACACAACTTACCACTGATCAATTTACTTACTAAAGTGTTGTAATTTGGAAATAAATACATAATTTTGAGTAATATAACGTGTCTTTTTTACATGATTTGGTATTCGGTATTCGGCCGAATACCGAATAGCAAAAAAAGTGGCCGAATAGGCCGAATACCGAATAGTTGCCGAATATTCGTGGCATCTCTAATTTAGATATCGTCACGCTATCTATGTACTTTTCGGAGTGAGCAAAAATACATCACTGGGTGTATCCACTTAGCACTTAAATGTCATCGCCAACCTTGGTCAGGTTAGTGCAGCTGATTGCTATTCTTAGGATACTTACATATGATTATTAGAAGCTGTGCGGATTTCTCCACAAAGTTTTTCTTCACCTGTGAGCACGCGGTCTCTAAAATCCGAACTTTTTTATTTACACTGGCTCGACATAGTGACTACAGAGTACCTGATGGTAAGTACAGTGTAGTCAAAAAAACGAAAGCGACTATCAAAGGATGAAAATCTATTGATAGTCTACATCTTCATGTCGGCCCTCGTATACCACGACTGAAGGTCTCTAGGTATATGAGCTACTGGATATACACAGGCTGATCCCGAAACGCGACAAGCCGAAACTGGTCACTGTGACGGGTTTTACACCCGTGTACTGTGGTCGCGATTCAGACGGGCACCGACGCCCTACCACCTCGCTGCTGCTCGTTTAGCACCACCCAGGAGTCACGTGTAAGGAAACTAGGGTAAATCCTACGGACGCGAGCAGCTTCGACTCCCGAAACTAGTAACTTGATCTAGTAAAATCTATAAATACGTGTCGGTATTGGAATTTAAGTCAATTTACGATTCCGCTCATGGATTCCAGTCCATTATCCACTAAAAATAAATTAGGTAATATTATTATAAAATATATATACAGGCTGATTTTATAGACAAGGGACATATTCAAGGAGTATAATCAGCATTTGATTCTAATTCCAAATATATATGAATAGTGATATCTTAATATTTCCATTAAAACAAAGTGATTTATAGTCAACATATTTAGGAGCAATGACATACATGATAGAATAAATAACAATTAATTATTAAGTGGGTATTTTGTATATCCTAAGCCAAGATAAAGTAAAGAAGCTAGTCAATTACCTGTTTATCTAAAATCACGTACAAGGATTTTTTTCTACATGCCATTCAATCATAGGTCACACGCGCTGCGTTGTCCAAACTTTTTACGGATCAATTCTCATTTGTTGGTAAATGTTTCTTTATGATGTGTTAGGGAATATTGTTGTTTACATTTTTATTAGTTATAAGAAGGTACAAATTATTTTATCCTGAAATGTCTCCCCCGTCTATAAAATCAAAAAAATATTATTATTTGAAGGTTTCATTATAATAAAATATAATAAACAAAAAAGAAAATGTAACCTAAACATTTTAACAAAACTTCTAAGAACACAGATGCAATAATTTAGCTTTCAAAAGGGATTTGAGGTTCGAATAATAGATATATCGAGGTGTTCCCATCCCTACGCTCGTGTAATTCGAATGAGACTGAATATTACGCATTAAGGTCACGTAGACGAGGTAAAGCGAGGTACCCGTTATCATTTTTCTGTAATATATCTTTGTACAAGATTGGATTGGCACTCTTTGCCACACGATTGGCTTCCAAATTGATTTTATGAAGATAGCTTCTGTGTTACTATTTCCAAGATCAGCATTGTATTGTATTCTCAGGAATGATAACGTTTTATATTACATTATTTTCAATAGTAGCATCTAACAAAGCTTTTGTTGGGAATCACATTCTTTTTGTATTCTTTGTATAGAAATTGTATGCTTATTTAATTTTGTTTCGACCGTTTCTTGTCAGTATACTAACTTAATATTCTTGTTTATAGTGACGTGCATAGGATATTCTGACAGGGTAGACAGAATTCGCGTTATTAATTTGTATATTATATTATGATAGTAAATATTATATTGCTTTCACATGAAAGATAGACGGCGTGAATATAGAATAGATATGAATATAAATGGATCCTTTTTTGTTTAACGTTAAGCAATTTATTCTAGACTTATTTATCGTTTGGGCATGTAAAGCTTTCATACTCCGGGCTATAAAAAAAAAATATGCAATGCTTTCATGCGTCAATGGAATGAACGCTACTGCTTATTTGGTATTAGTTTATAGGGTAACGACAGAAATCTGCAGAAATGGCAGCAATAAAGAGTGCACAGAGTATTCGCTTCTCACTGAGTTTATTTCCGCTTGAACTGCCAACTTCTTTGGCTTTGAAATTCAAATTTACAAACGCGTGCTCACTCACACCCTCTCTAAATTCCCTTTGTGAAGTTTACTATCCTACCTCATGCAGCTTTCATTTATAAATATACCTTTGTCAAGACGAAACTTCATATAAATGCACTTTGTACTGTCCTTCTGGATTTGTCTTCAGATTGTTGACATTATATTCATACTGTGTTTTTTATTAAAATTAATTTACCCCTCGCATATGAGATATCCAACATATGAGATGTAGATTCAACAATTATTGTTGTGGACTTAATTAAATGTATTTATTTCGCCACGAACTAAAATTTAAAGTACTGTAATACAAACATCATAAATACAATACAAAAAGCTACTAACTAACTAATGGGATGATCGTTAATATCCTCGATTACCACCTTAAAAGGCTCTAACATGGCTGTTGGATTGGTCAGTTAAGTTCCAGTGTGGACAATCTCCCTAACACTTATAAAATCATTCTATATTTCTAAATACATCAAATTTAGCTACCACATATTGACCGGTGAAGGAAATCTACATGGTTTCTAATAAAAATTTCATATGTAAGCGCCCTGAGATCAGCCTGACTCACGATGGGCACGACATACAAACGCAAATTGAATACAGCCATTAATGTATCTTTGCTAATTCCGAAAGGGATATAGCGTTATGATATCCTAATATTAAATTGTATAAAAAGATTATGCAAAACCTTTTAAAGAACCTTTCTCACCGTATTACAAATCCAAAGGCTACGTGCTCAAAAGAATAAATCTGCTGTACTCCAGAGATTCTCAGCAATAAATCTCTCTGTATCAAGCTAGAGGTTTCACGTTCGTTTTTTATCAAGATCTCTGTTTCAAGCCCAAGGCTTTGTCTAACCGCTGCCCGTGGGAACATTTAGAGGAGAGACGGACGATTGCACTCCGATATTGTTTGAGTTATTAGTAGTGCTGAACCAAAGTTGCGGTATCGGCTTTCGGCTTCGAATTACGCAGGCCGAAATTTATCCGAAGCCGCTGGCTTACGCTAGACTTCAATCATACCTGGAAGGTGAAAATGAATCCGATGATGTACCGCATCCGCCCAACAAATGCCCATTCACTCTTCTCTTAAAGACTCCGCATTCATAATATCATGGGAGTATACTAGCTGGAAGCATATTTCACTCCTTCTTCCTTAAAGCGAATCTTCTCGTGCGGATATAAGGAACATCCACCACATACGGATGATATCCGACTCGAGTATAATTAAGACGACAATTGTTGTATTGTGATGAAAGTTATTGAAAAACAGCTGAGATAATTAAAAATGGTAATTTTAATTGTTATATTATTTTTAAATATTATTACTTCTAATAAAAGGTAATTTTAATCATTTCTATAAATAATTTAAAAAGAGAAAAAGTTTGTAATTGTTATTCACTGTGTGTAGCCGATGTGGACGTGTGATGAGGCCAAAAATAAAAAGGGTGCATGATTTGACAACATATTATATATCTAGAATATAAAAATGAATCGTTAAATGTGTATGTGCGCGAAACTCGAGAACGGCTAAACCGATTTGGCTGATTTATTTTTTGTTGTGTTTGATGAAGTCTGAGGAAGGTTATAACGGAGAGAAAAATTAAAAAATTGTCTGAAAAAGTCTAAAAACAACACTTTTCTAGATTCTCATACAAAAAATTCGTAATAATATTTAAAAGTCAATTTGAACTTTAACACAATACCATAAAGTTTAAATGTCAGTGGACGGGTTCCGGGAAGGCAAAACAATAGAGTGACGTATAAATATTAATGTCAATATTTGTCAATTTTTAGCATTAAGGCCAGGTTCCTTCAAACAATTTTCAAAAAACAGCCGACAGAGGAAGCTATTAACATTAAAAATAAAACAATGTGACTTTGTTTTAAAGAAATAGGGCAGAACAAGGTCTGCCGGGACAGATAGTTTCTAATAATTTTTAAAACTTCGGTTTCGGCTTCGTGTAGTAATCGTCCTTTGGTCAGACCCTAGTTATCGGTTTCCACTGTAAGAGGTCGTTGGCGACCCTTTGTGAGATTTCCGATATTAAATTATTAAATGACGTGTGAACGGGTTAGTTGTAATTCGTCCTTCATTCATTATTTTGCGGTTAAGCTTGCCGACAGCTTGCTACGCAAAGTTTTTTAATTAAAACTTTTTTAACACAAGAACAGCGAAATTTCGAGGGAAGATTATGAAACAATTTAATGAAGGTTCTGACGAAATAATCAATAAAAATACTTAGCCGAACTGCTGGCGTTGTTAACAGTCACACTTGTCACTGACTGACACAATTGTCACTGATGGTCACCATTATTGTATTTGAGCCGTGCATTTTGAAAGTGGCGTAAGTCCATTTTCATCTTTTATCAAGTTGGCACTTGTGATATTTATAATTTATGCTGAACTGTCAAAAAAATGAATTGGTATTGAAATATACTTATTATTTACGTCATGATTTGTGTTGTGTCCTTGTTCTTGTTTCTGTCTTATTAATAACTTTTTTATGTTTGTGATGTGTATTTTGTTGTAGTTAGTATGTTTTTTTTTGTTTTAGGTTCCTCTACCGGATAATCTCAATATAATTATAATTAGCTAACACCGATCAACTTTCCTCGAACATTAAAGTCAAAATCAAAACGCTGACTTTGGCAAAATCACAATGGTCATACACCAGTGGAAAAGCCACAAGAAAGGAATAATACTATACTTATTACATTTGAAAATTTTATATCACGTACATTTTCAAAATAATCTTTCTATAATATAAAAATGAATCGTTAAATGTGTATAAGCGCGAAACTCGAGATCGGCTGAACCGATTTGGCTCATTTCTTTTTTGTTGTGTTTGTTAAAGTCTGGGAAAGGTTATTACGGAGAGAAAAATTAAAAAAAATGTCTGAAAAAGTCTAAAAACACCACTTTTCTATATTCTCATACAAAAAATTCGTAATAATATTAAAAAGTCAATTTGAACTTTAACACCATACCATAAAGATTAAATGTCAGTGGACGGGTTCCGGGAATGCAAAACAATTGAGCGACGTATAAATATTAATGTCAATATTTGTCAATTTTTATACATATAGCATTAAGGCCAGGTTCCTTCAAACAATTTTCAAAAAACAGCCGACAGGCCAATAGGTTTTGGCAGAATAAAATCTGACGGGGAAGCTATTAACATTAAAAAAAAACAATGTGACTTTGTTTTAGAGAAATAGGGCAGAACAAGCGCTGGCGGGACAGCTAGTATATTATAAAAAACGCAAAACTTAAGGTATTTCAAATTAAAGATAACTGGACTTAAATCACTTTCAAAATGAACGGCTCATTTAGTAGTTTAAATTGAATGATTTTTGTTTTATTGATATTCATTTGTATATGTAATATACAGGATATTAAAATAAAATTGTTTATGGTATGTGTGTATTCATATTTATCTACATATATACCATTATCTACGACACTTTGAAATATTATCTAGAGCGGTGTATGTATACACTGTTATTCCTGACTTCACTGCCCTTACCGCGTTGACACAACAAATGGGTGTCAGCCAAAAATCAACGCTAGTTGACTCAGCCGTTCACTTGGCATTTGCTGAGCTAAGTTCCCTTTGGCACATAATCACAATACATGGTACGTGGATTTCCATTTGTTGTTTTCCATCTTGATCAATATGTCCTGTGTTGTTATGTTATATGCCAAATGAATGCTGATGGTAAGCGTGGCGAGGTCCATAAAATAACGCTGTGTTATAGCGGCCTGCACAAATATCATGGTATAATTCAGTGATTATCGATTTCAATATCTGATAATAATGTCATAAATATATTTCCTATCTACGCTCGATTCGATGACAAATTTACGGCGTTAATCGTTCTAAGCATCAGGTAATGAATCAAATATAATAACCATAGTGTAGGAATACTATATACGTAAATAATTTATAATAGAAACGATGGATAGAAGGAGATGCGGGACCGGTATTCAGGGGCGGAAATAATGGTCGTAGGTTCGAATACCGGCACGTATCTTTAGATTTTTCCAGATTAAGTATGGTTTTAGGCAATAAAAGTTCATTGGAGAAGAAGAACAGTATGAGCAAACTCCGCATGATATCTAATAATGATATGTAAGTGCCCTGAGAACGGCGATCAGATGCGCTACTAGTCACGCTGGTTCGACAATAAGCGCAGAGTAGATACACCTACTAATCAGTGGCGTTCATTACATAGAAGCTTAAAAAAGCATTATGTTATAATGGTGATGATGTCCTAGCCGGATTCGGCCACGGCGGCTGTTTCAATACCGATTAAGAAAATCGAGGTCCAGTTTTCGGAAACAGTCAATTGCGCAGGAGATATTTAAGTGCATAACTGGACGCGCAGCCAGAAAAGCACTCTCTCGTCCGAGCTTCCTCAGGCCCGATGGAATGGAGAACCAGTACGATCGGGAGGGAGCAGGATGCAGGTTTGGTCGAGTTTTCCTTCTCTGAACTCCTGGTTGTATTGCGGTGTTAAAGGGATACCTTAGTCGCCTTTTACGACACCTCAGCAAGAAGAGGGGGAGGGGGTGCTATTCTATTTTGCCGGCAGCCACCAAGGCTTATGCTCTAATACTTAGGCATTTAACACATGTATTCATTTAAAATTCAATCCAATTTTGATTCTGAAACCCTTACTCTGATAATTATCAAATTTTCAATCAATATATTTATTGCCCAAATATAAGAAAATAATGCTTTTTCTGCTTTATATGGGATGCACGCCACTGCTACTAATGTATCTCTACTCACCCATTAAGGGACAGAGCGTAATCATATATTATTATTATTATTAAATCCTGCTCGCATGCAATACATTTTACCCGTTAATTATTTGTAACGTATTTGGATAACGCGCCATCTGTTTCGGGCACGCACCGTTCACACTGCCCGGATACGTGACGTTAACGACCCGATATTTGATATTTTTATAAATTATATTTTGAAGTAGATCTTTGTGAGATAAATGCGTGCGTTAGATTCTGGAATTTGCGACTCTTTAGTTGTGGCCGATGTGGATAAATCTGCGGCGCCGTCAAGCTAACGCGGTCGCAAACTCGAAACGATGGTTGCGAAGCGTCGCACATTCACCTGCAATTTATTACATATATATGTTGCATATGTATGCATGCAGAGTGGTACATCGTCATCTAGCTGCCGTGTGGGGCTGCCGCTGTAACGTCATGATTGCTCCAATCCGGACTGCGGGTCCTGTAATCAATTCGCCGCAGCCCCACTACGCCGCGCCTGACAGGCACAATCAAGGGGGGGAGACGCCGCCTCCCCTGATAACACCTAGTGTACTTCGGCAGAGCGCGTCACAACGAATCGCCAACTTCTCGGGGGTTGCTAACCGGTCGCTCAGAGCCCCCACCCTGAACAGCCACAACCCCTAAGGCATCAGCTGGCCGGTCGTGGTTCGACCGATCCGCTGGGACTGATATGCCGGGGCGGTTGCCGACAGTCCAATCCGACGGCTAACTTAAGACAGCAAGAAACAAAATCATGGTCATGCTCGTGATACAAACTATAGATCTTTAAGGCTACTTTCCGCATTGGCAGGATGAATTCAAGTCGCATTCAATTTGTTAAATTAACTTCTTGACGTCGAAATTTATTTTACTCGGTTTACATCTCAATCTCATCTTAGAGTTCCGAGTTAAATCTTTATATTTGAAGAATGTGCTTTCCAAACTCGAGGTACATTTTTTTTTCCTTTGTCGATTTTAAATTTTTGTAATAAAAATAATGATGATGATGTCCTAGCCGAATTCGGCCACGGCGACTGTTTCAACGCCGATTAAGAAAATCGAGGTCCAGTTTACGGAAACAGTCAATTGCGCAGGAGATATTTAAGTGCATAGCTGGACGCGCTGCCAGAAAAGCACTCTCTCGTCCGAGCTCCCCCAGGCCCGATGGAATGGAGAACCAGTACGATCGGGAGGGAGCGGGATGCAGGTTTGGTCGAGTTTTCCTTCTCTGAACACCTGGTTGAATTGCGGTGTTAATGAGATACCTTAGTCGCCTTTTACGACACCTCAGCAAGAAGAGGGGGGTGCTATTCTATTCTGCCGGCAGCCACCACGGCACAACACAAAAATAATATATATATATCGTCATACTATATTACCTTCTATGTTGTGCTCAACTGTCAAACCAAAGTTGTGTTGTATTGTAACATCGTTGCAACGCTTTATTCTGATTAAAAACATATTGCGAGTACTCTAAGAACGGCGATCAGCTACTACTGGTTACGTTGGGTACGACATATAAAAGTAAATTAGATACATCCATTAATGTATCTCTGCCTCCCTAAAGGGATATATCATGACGATTTACCTGACGACTCATGCTAGGCAGCAAATCATTGTATTATAAAAAGCCAAAGATACCGATAGAGGCATAGATAGGCAAAATGTCATCAGATTAATAAAAATCATTGCGATTTCATTGTACTTTTTATCATTAATATGACTGCATATTGTTCATCTATGTTTTAAACACTACATAATCCCAGATTATATACACATTTATGATTTCTTAATGTTTGAAATGGATTTGATCATGATTACAGAGCAAGAAAATTAAAATTACGACTACATTTTGTAATCGTTAATCATTAATCAGATTACATTTTGCCCATCTCTAGATAGAGGTCAGTTATCCGTATCCAGACACTGCATCCTACCACTCAGTCGCTGTGTCGGTTCCCTGACCTATAAGAGGGGTTTGGACGAGAGGATGCTTTTGTTCAACCTCCAGAATTTACTCACCAAATATATCCTGTGCAATAGACTATTCCCGAATATTTTCATCAGGGAGCTCACTATCGTCGAAAGCCTTTTTACGATTACGATAACGATTAGTCTACGCCTGCTTTATGTGATTTGGAAACGTCGCCAAGGTCAGGATACTCAACTATCTATCTGTCACCTAGCAAACAAAAAAAACTATCATAAATTAAAATCTATTCACTCGTTTAGGAGTTACAATGCCATAGATACACGGATAAAAACTTATGAACGCCATCATTTTGCTCAGAGTTAAAAAAAAAAAAATAGGCTTACGCAATTTTTTTGTATGTAACCCGGGGAAAATCCGTTATGGGTCGTCAGGGGGTGATGAGGGCCGTCCCCCGGTGTGTCGGACTCGCACCGACTGAAACCCCTGGGGTGTTCCTTCTCCCGTCAGCTGGAGCCAAAGGGTTAGGCTGTGCCAGCTTCCTCAGCACCAGGCGACGTCAGGCCTAATGGAAGACCACTGCACAACTATTATTCTCCTTCGTTGTCTTGTAGCGGTGTGGGGGAACACATCGCACACCGCTCTCGCCTTAAGAAAGTTGGGCGACGCACTCCCGCAAGTGCGCCGCCCAGAGATTTACGCAACCTTGAGTGTAACATCAACCGCAAAACTGTTAGTAATAAAAAAGTGTTTCTTTTTTTCTTATTGTTTTATGTCCCTTACCTAATTAGTTTTTTTTTTGTGGAATTTTTGCTGGCTTATGTATCTTTTTTTGCATATTTTTTATTGTTTATACATTGCTATACATTTCATTTAAAATTTTAAAAATAAAATAAATCTAGCAGGCAATCAGAAAAAAGGTCGTAATAGTAAGCATTTTAAACGCTTTTTAAAATCGGCTCAGCCGGCACATCACGAACGGTCACGAAACTCGTCACGTCCACGTTACGTTTCCCTTGCGTGCGAATGAGCCTTTGATTCATTAAATTACGCCGGGAAGCCGTCGCCGCAGAGTGCTGTAATCCCTCAAAGGGATCACTGTTTGCGGTACGTCCGTGCTTTATTTATGCAGCCGTAATTTTTGACTGTAAAGCACAATTAAAAATATATTCCCACACACATTTCACAGGCCTCATTGAGGGGATTATTGCTATACTTTACAATTTTTCAAATGCTACGTTCATTGTCATATACAGTATGTTATAAAAACCCTTTATTTTAACCTAAGGGAACGAATCTTATCGGCTAAGCCCCCGTGTTCCTCCTCTCGTCTGCTGTGGCTAAAAGAAAGGCAAGGCCTGCATCCACAGCTCCCAACGACAACTGGCCTTCTTCAGGCCGCTCTTAACTACGTTGCAAGGGGGATGGTGTAAAGAGCTACTCCCTGCTCACCTCATTGTCGTGGAGTGGTATGCAGGGGCACATCACATAGCGCTCACGCCTGGATGTGTCGGGCGACGCACTCCCTCAAGTGCGCAGCCCAGATGTTATAAAAACCCTGTCCAACCCATGAAGGCGTTACTCGGTATCGATATTAGACGCTATTTTGATCCTTTTAGAACAAAAAAAACAAATTCATAATAAAATAAAAAAATATGAAATAGGGAGAACTTACATAGTAATACTAGGAATGTGCGTTGCTCGTGAACAAAGGAAAAACAGAAAGCAAAGCATGATGTTAGTAGGTTATGAGGTTAGAACGGTTATCACCCCCGATGTAAACAAGCACCGCTTATCAATTAAATACCTTAATTAGTCTTTAAACTGATTTTTGTTAGTAATCTGAGCATAGATCGCGTGTGAAATAATTCAATTTCTTCAGTTTTGTATGAAAATTACTTCAAGTATTTTATGCTATCGTGTTACCAATATGTCCCTTTCAGGTAGGATAGGCTTTTATAAAAATACACTATGTTGGTTTGAGGAAAGAGATACTCTTTATTTAAATAAGACGACTTTATTCTAACCATTTTATTTAATGGTTTTATAGACATTACGAAAGATGACTTATCTAATGTTAATATGATTTGCATTTTTGACTGGTACGCGTTATAACCTAAATCCAGTGATTTAGTCCATTGCCTGTACCAGCCAATGGACTACCTGAAATGCCTTGAAATTGAGCCTAGGAGTGCCCAGGCTCGGTTAATTTATAAATTTGTTGAAAAGTTTTAAGAATTAAGGGGGCTTGCACTAGCAAATTAAGTCTAGTTTAGACTTTCATAAAATGCTATTTAGCGCTTAACTGTACTTATAGTCTTGCACTGAATAAAAAGCCAGTTGTAACAACTTTTAAACTGAAATCATCATTAAGATGGAATTAATGTACTTCGATTAATTAGCGTCTATAAAAGCTTAAACTAGACTTAATTTGTTAGTGCAAGTCGCCCTAAGAAATTAAATTTGTCTGCTTACGGGGCTGACATGACTGTGTAGTTAAAGACCCTTTTTAACTATAACCATGGGTATATGAGTTGCTTGTATATGAGTTGTACGATGATGAAATATCTATTGTTGAACTCGGTCATAGGGGAAAGTAGCCACTTTCTATCACATGACCCGCTACCCAGTCTGTCATCTTTTACTGAAAATGGAGTAGTAGTTGGATAAAATCGAAGATATACTCTAAATTAAATTATTAGCTTTGTTGCCTTAGCTGCAACACAATATTTGTCTTTGTGTCAGCGAATTTATAAGAGCTAATAACTTTATATTAATGATACAAGAAAATAAACCTTAAATTGAATTTCGTTTGATGGTATATTTTCTTTTGTTTCAGATAACAATAATGGAGCGGCGTATCGCTGGAATAATCTACATTCTAATCACTTTCGCTTTAGTTAATGAAATGTCTATAAACGTACATGCTAGAGATAGTAACAAAAGGCGTACCAAAGAAAAGACCGGAGGATTTCAGAAGAATATTTGCGACATCACAGACAGAGATTCCAAAGTCCATTGTTACTGTGAGAACACTAGAGAACCTAGGAATGCGACTAAGGCTGAATGCTGGGTGTTTAATGGTGGGATACCTCGGGATGATCAAATCTGGCAAAGTTTTGCGTCACAACCAACTTTGCTAGCTCTATCTTTCAATGTAAGAGTCGAAGGTGCATTAGGGTATGTACCAACCAAAGCTCTGTACTATTTACAACGGTTACGATCGATCAATATAAAGTATGGTAATATAGTAGATGTGACCCCATTTGCTTTTGCGAATCTGACGAATCTCAAAGAGGCGGGGTTGTCTCAGAACCAGATTGAGAATTTACAGCAATATTCATTCGCATACCTGCCGAACATCACGGCAATAAATTTAGAAGACAATATGATTATCGATATAGATGCTGATGCGTTTTACGAAGTGCCGAAGCTACAAAAGCTAGTCTTCACAAAGAACAATATATCAACAATAAGGAATGGCACATTCCAACACGCATTTAATCTTTTAGAATTGGATTTGAATAAGAACAACATTTTTCATTTAAATCGTAGAACGTTCGATGGACTGGCTAATTTAAAGAGATTGGATTTACGAAGAAATCGTATCCATAATTTGACCGAATTCACGTTCGCAGAGTTGTGGAATTTACAGGAGCTCCTACTGGGGAAGAATGATTTGAGATACATTTCTGAAAGAGCATTCGATGGTCTATCACAGTTACGAAAGCTATATTTAGATGACAATAAACTTGCTACCCTACCGTCGGGTCTATTTGAAGGAGTCAGAGGGCTAAACTCACTGGATTTACGCTCAAATGAGCTCCACGCTTTAACTTATGATAATATTAAACCGATACTTGATAACTTGAAGCCGCAAAACAGCAACTTGCTTATAGAAGGTAGTATACCCGTATTTAAATAATACTTGTCTATATATTATTAATACTATATAAGATCCAGTCTTCGTAATAAGCAATTCGAAATTATTTATAATATAAGCATTCATGTTAAACTTAATTGCTATGACGCTGAGAAAACTAATACTAGATGTACGTTCATTTTCTCCTCTGTAATTTTAATACTAGATGAAGTTTAAATATTTGAGCAATAACAGAGAAAGATTATGTATTTAAATAACAGTAACAATTTCAATTTCAGTTTGGAGATATAACTGATGAATTCTTTCTACTATTATTTAAAATATATCCAGTTTAAATTATATTATAGTATGATATTGTCAAAATATTTTTAAAATACAATTCCTTCTAGATAATTTACTTGCGAAATGATAAAAAATTTAAATGCTTGTTTTTTAAATAGATACAACTTCAGTAATAAAGAGAAAGTTAATATTAAAATTGACAAAATAATATTTTGATATTGTTTCTCAATTATACGTACAGTATGTTTAGGTGATACTATTTTTATACTCATAAATGTACCAAAAAACTTAGTTATATAACATATTCATCCTTTAAAATTAGCATCAATGTGTATGACAAAGTCTCGGCTAATGTTACAAAGAAATGGGTATGTGAATTATTCATCAAAACTAAAACCGACCTATAAATTCTGGCTATATAAAAGTAATGCTTTCATATAAGTATCTGAACACAAGGATTCCCCACGAACGAGCCAGTTTATAACCTTTCCCCTATGTTAACCTTAACACACGATGAAAATTAAGTCATGTTGAAACAGAGACGCTGTTAACTCTAGAGCACTTACAAACTTTGTTCTTTTATGTACCCTCAGGGTATTCTTAGTTGGGATAGAACAGGATATAGAAGTGGAAAATGTTGTATAATAGGTTTCATTATAATCCTATGAATTCGGAATTAGACAATTGGGGTTTGACGGGGTAAACTTAACGCTCGCCTATTTACCATGCAAATTGTAATTAAAAATTTAATTTCTGTTTTATTACAGAAAACAACTTCGTGTGCGACTGTAATTTGAAATGGATGCACGGGCTACGGAACGAAACAAGGAGCCAGAATACCAAAGAATCTTTAGAAAATGTAACGTGCAAAATAGATCCACCGATAGTTAGCTCAGCTTATAATAAAATGCCTGACTCTAACAAACCTGATTACAACCAAGATATACTTCATGCAGGACTAACAATTGAAACGCTTAACAACAAAATGAATGATACTGATAAGAAGACTGTAGAGGTTAAAGAAATAGTTGATTTAAGCAATGATATAGTTAAAAAAGGCGTCAAAAGGAATGTATTGAAAATACCGCCCGAAAAACTTCCGTGTCCACGAGAAGTAGTCAAAACAACGGTACCTCCCTTTGTGGTAGATCCAGTGGTACCGATTCAGAATGAAATGAAAATTTATAGATTCCACGAAACGAATTCAGTGAACGGACTGAGTATAAAATTAAGCATAGTTATACTATGGTTTGTGTGTTTTACGTTTTTCTTCACTTAGATTATAACATGTTAAATTTTAATTAGATTTAATGGAGATACAGACTTTTAAGCTAGGTTGTGATGGCTGCATATTGAAGCTATATTTGTTTTGTATAAAGCGTAAAGAAAATTAGGAAATTTTCTACTTAAGCCGTAATAGCCAGACATGACGCTAAAACGACTGAATTAATATTTTATCGCGGATATCGCGGCTGTTGAATAACCTTTCAGCCAATATTTCCTTTTTATGATGTCCTTCAAAATGAGTGTGTAGAAAATGTTGAGTAAGTTGGCGGAAAAATACTCTGTTTATTTGTCGTAACTGCTCATTTTCGGACTACACTGGTATTGCCACTGGAAGGACAATTCCCCTTAAATTATAAAGGTGCAAAATGTGCTGTCGATCTTTCCTAAATTCACATTGTTTGTATGAAGATAAAGTCAAATGAGACGTCAGACTGCAATGAGATTGAAAATTAATAAAAATAAGATAGATATTGATCAGATTGAGGATGAGGATTGAGGATACTTTGTCGAACGAGTATGAAAATTAACGCAAATGAAAGTATTTCGCTATTGATAACCTGGGTAAGTTCATAGATAGAAGCTAGATTTCAAATCTTGTGACACGATTCCGTATATTGATTCAATATCCAGCCAACAGAATCCATTAGAGTGTAACCTCGAAGTAAGCCACGTTGTTCTTCAGATAAAATAAATTTATTTTCAGCACTCGATGTAATGCCAATATATCATTATACCCACAATATGGATGTTGTAATATTGTAATGTTAATTAGACCTAATGTAAATATTTGATCTCATTTTCATTTAAAATCATAACATTTGAACTTTGGTGTGAGCATTTTGTAATATACTTTATCTTTAAAAATTGTAAGACTGGGGCTCTGCTCACAAACGCTTTTTAAATTTAAAACCCCTTTTAAACATAACTGACTCGTATTTTTTTATACCATTGATTCATTACGGTCTTGCCGTAGTAAATGTTTCGTGTATTTACAATTAATTTTCTCTTTCTCTAAATGTTTTGCCTACATAAGTAAAACATTTTTCTATAGCGTGCGAGAAAGAGAAAAATAATCAGAAATACGCGAAAAAGAAAAAGACAAGGAAACGTCCACCATCCTATGATATAGTGTCCTTTAAGCGTAGAGTGAAGAGATATTTGTGCAGGCTGGCATGATCACTGCGAGTGCCGATGGGTTTTTTTAAGTCTTGATAGTTGTCGTTTTATAAACTGCACTATGCATACCATCAGTGGTTACTTTGCCAAGTCAGGATAAAAGGATACTGTAAATAGTTTTACAGCACTACTCACCCTGATAAAGATACAGCGTGATGGTTTTGATTCCTGTACAACCGATAAATAAAACGAAGCTCCCTAAACCCACGTCTAATTAAGGATTTCTTACTAACGACACTTTTAATACGATTAGAGATTATTAATGGTATCAGGGGAACAGAGGGAGTGAGACAGCGATATGTAGTGAAACATCTGAGTGAAAGAGATAATAGACGCAATTGGTTTCGCTATAAAATTAAGATTAAAAGCTATTTAACTTTAGTGCTTGGCTTATCTTGAGCAGTTTTTTCTTTATTTACAGTTTTATTATACTTTTAAATTTCTATTTATCTTCAAGCAGAATCCATACCGGAGTAGACAGGTAGACAATGAGTATATATCCAGGTGTTATATCTAGTGAGCTTCAGTCGTGTTATATGCGGACCGGTATGACGACGGCGATACTATATTAGATGATATTTTTTTAGTTAAAAAATAGAATATTTTGTAGTTTACAAAACCCTGCTTGGATTCTTTGTCCAATCATGATTACCTAAGTAATCGATTATCAAAGTCAATAAGGACTTTTTTGCTTTGATCAACGATTACTCAGGATTAAATTATCGTAGAAAGCTCGTAATTAAGTCAAATGACAGGGAGTTATATTACCTAAAAGAATTTCAAGGTAAGATTATTGAATAAAAAAATTCAAGTCCATAGATCGTTATGAAGACGCGAAAAATTTTTAAAATTATTTCCTTCTGTATTTTTCTTACGATTACTCAAAAACCCTCCAGATGAAATAATGTTAACGTTTAAAACTGAAAACTAGAAACTTTAAGCTACAACCTCCTTTTTTAAAACTACTATACGACATTTTCCTCAAAATAACAGCCTCTTGAAAATCATCAAAAATTTTGGGACGTTTTTAACATCCTTTAAATAATGCGTCTAGTGTGTATGTGCTTAATAATAAATTATTATTGTATATCGGGGAATTATCAATAATATTCGAATGGTAGTAGGTTCGAATCACGAGGGGCATAAATATATGCGCAAAAGTGGATACAGCCACTTATGTATCTCTCTCTACTTACCCTGTAAAGGACATAGCGTGACGGTATATTATTTTATTATGTTAATTTTTTTAAATTATTTATAGGCGTTTGAATTGAAACCGAAACCGACCAATTGAATCGCTTGTAATGAGGTAATCCTAAGAAGTAATTTTATTATTTGAATTGTATTGTAAAATGCTCACACTTTACTATGTAACATGACACAGTAGCGTACGTTTGGAATATTATATGTACCATTGTATAAAGTATTTTAAAAGTGCATTTTTTGTATGAATAAAATAAAGGTGTACATTTTTGTTCGATCGTTTCATTTTCCCGTAGCTACCTCAACTAGTATCATGAAAGAAAAAGTATTTATTTGGCATACAACGTAACATACAATACGCACAGAAAGATAGGTTAAAAAAGATAGAATACAACAATAGAAAATACCTGTATTATGATGCGCTAAAGGGTAGTCAGCTCAGCAAATGCTAAGTAACCAACATATCTTCGGGTGAAAGGCTATTTGGTTTAAGCGACATTTTTTAGTGATATAGTAATATATATATATATATATGGAATCACCATTTTTTACCGATTCCAAATATATATATATAACTATATCACCAAAAAATGTCGCTTAAACCAAATAGCCTTTCACCCGACGATATAATAAATATTAGTAGTATTAAATATTATTAAATGGAGTCCCCTACCGCCTCGTGCTACACCCAGGAGTTTTTTTTTTTTTTTTTTTTGGTAACCCGGGGGAAAATCCTACATTGGACCATCAGGGTCACTGTGAGGGCAGCGACCCCGGTGTGTCAGACTCCTACTGACTAAAAACCCCCGGGGTGTCCCTCTAATCACTCCACCCAGGCCTGGGAAACCAAATTCGTCCAGTCGCCCGGGGAGCGAACAGCCTTATTCAGGCTTCCTCTCTGGGAGGGATGGGAATAAAGAGCCCACGCCTCCAGTACCTTTTTCATAGGCGGCGCAAGACACTGCGCACCACCGCCCTCTCAACACCCAGGAGTGGTTCAAGCTATCTCAGCCAATAAAGTACTACAGTTTTTTTTAATTATAGTACTGGACAGAGAACTTTAATAATAATAATAAATAATGATAATAATTTTATTGGATCAAAAATTTTACATTGTATAATTTAATTTACGTTGACGCCTGCACTAGTCGTGAGACTGTATCGCAGACGTCAGCGCCCGCCATTACAGAGAATACAAATAATTACAAAAATATATAAAAATATACAGACGTGTTGTGTATAGGTGTGTTATGTGTAGAAAAGGGTGAGTAAAGAGTGTTGTGTGTGAGTGCAGATTATATATAAGCATTTAAAAGATTTTCAGTTTGTAAATAATCGAGCTGCAACAAGTAATCCTTGACTTTGATTTTAAGTTCATAAAGGGAAAGGGGATAGATATTGAGAATTACATTTAGTTTGTTGTAAAATCGAGCGCTTAAAATTTTGAAGTGTCTAGAGGCGACCGAGGTGCGGTGAAATTCAGTTTTACAGACAGTAAGCCCTAGACGTTTATTTAGAATGCCTAAATCCAAAGATTGAGTGTCATGCCTAAAAACAATAGTTTGGAGCACAAAGAGCTGTAGCACTTTAGTTGTAAGGTGGCGATCACAATAGATTTTTTAGTTCGTTGAATTTTCCCGTAGTTACCTCAACAAATAAGAATTGTAAAAAGACGATTCTAAGAAATGTAATTAATATTTTTCAATTTCAAATTGTAACGGATATAAAGTGAAGATAGGAATCAATTAGGATTATCATAGATGGGTAAAATGTAATCAGATTAATGAGAATGATTACGATTACATTTTACGTTTTTTACGATTAATATGACTGCATTATGCTCATTTATGTTTAAAACGCTACAAAATCCCAGATTGTACACATATTTATGATTTTTTAATGTTTTAAATGGATTTAATCATGATTACGGAGCAAGAAAATTAAAATTACGACTAAATTTTGTAATCGTTAATCATTAATCAGATTACATTTTACCCATCTCTGGTTAATACTAGATATAAACACACATTAGTGACACTTAATTACCGGCTTTAAAAAGTTAATGGAGATACTTACATGGAGTTCGGTACCATACAATATCTAAAAACATCTTAGAGTTATCTCTATTTATAATTAAACTGCTAAAAAGGGATACCATTCAGTCAATGCCTCTTTAAATGATAAAAGTGTGTGGTCTTAATTCATACAATTTTACTCACGGGGCATTCATCATAAATAACTCATTTTTTTACACGCAGCCTTGAGTTTCTTTCAGCGTTTCGTCTCAAGGTAGTCGCTTCCGAAACGCTAGTAGATCACCGTTAGGTTTCGTATATTTTGGCTGGCGGTCCAAGTCGAGGTTAGTACCCAGAGGGGTCCCCTTGCATTGCAACCCAACCTATAAACTCGCTGGCTGAGCACTTTCTGTGTTCGCCCACCCGCCCGGTTTAGTTGTGAAGACCTTTCACGGTCAATCAATGCGCGTCATTAAAAAAAAACCCTGAGTTTTATCCCGGTGCTTTTCGATAGATTCTGGATACTGAACTGCTGGTGATTCACTTTTATTTTCCTTAACGATTTAAAAGTGCTTGAAAGTAAACCCGTTTAAATACATTTGTATTTCACTAATATTCTGCACGTCACCAGCTTTTAGTATGAATATATGATGGTTTTAAATTGTAATATTAAGACATGACAAATCCCAAGATTAATTCTCAGAGCCCAGCCGGCCCAGCCCGTCAACCTAGCAAATCTCATTTAAGAGCAACAAATTAAACCAACGCCGTAAATTTCATTCGAACCCGAGAAGATTTCGCAGGATTTATGCATTAACTTTGTCCCGTAGATATATGAGAAAGACAAGTTCATTTCTTGGAACTACGCGCAAAGTTTACAAAGCGGTATATCTAGAGTGGTTCGAGCCTTTCAATATTTTAACATATGTTATAATCCCGTTTTATGCTAATATGTATCTGAAATAATTCAACTTATGACCGGTGGTCGTGGATGTGGTGGTAGAAAGATACGGATTTTGGCGTTTTACTGTTTATTTGCACTTAAACACCGAACTGCGACGCACACGCACGTACTCTAGCCTTGGATCTCGGTAGTCGACTGCTTTAGCTAGAGCATCCCCTGCACGCGCGCACCCCTTACCCCGTGCGTCCTGTAATACCCTAAGGACCTTTAGGGCGTTTAACATTAACACGTGTCGGGCGGCGTCTACATGCTATAAACTATATTTTATGTTCTAATATATATTTTTGCAACTTATCCTCTATTACCTCTGTTATCCTTGTTGTATGTTACTGTTACTATCTGGTGAGGTTTTGGGAGTCGAAGCTGCTCGCGTCTGTAGGCTTTACCCTAGTTTCCCTACACGTGACTCCTGGCTAAACGAGCAGCAGCGAGGTGGTAGGGCGTCAGTGCCCGTCTGGATCGCGACCACAGTAAATGGGTGTAAGGCCCAACATAGTGACCAGTTTTGCTTTGTCGCATTTCGCGATCAGTTTTTGTATATCCAGTAGCTCATATACCTAGAGACCTTCAGTCGTGGTATATGTGGGCCGACGTGACGATGCAGACTATCAAAGGATTTTAATCCTTTGATAATCGCTTTCGTTTTTGGACTACACTGTACTTACCTACAGGTACTCTGTAGTCACTATGTCGTGCCAGTGTAAAAAAAAGGTTTACCGCAAGAACAGATTAGTGTCTCCCTCTTTATCATACTGAGGTGTCGTAAGAGCCGAATATGGTTTATAGCATGGTGAATTGATCATAGATTGCGAGAATCAAAATCTGCACGCACCTTCTCTACATATGGTGCACAACCGCCAACCCACATTGGACAAGCATGCTGGTTAAATATCCAAGCCCTTTCCCATGGATTCCACAAATATAGTGGGAAAAGTAAAATACTGGGACGAAACTGGCTGATGATATTCATCCCAATACGGTTGAATTTATTCCACTTTTTATGACTTAAACATTGCCGTGTATAATTTATCTTAATTGTTTATAATCTCAAATTTTGGTATTTTAATTTATTCTAAGTTTAGTATTTCGATTCGTAATATTATTATAATTATTAACCGATTTAAAGCTACTCTTAGAAATAGGTATTTTCTAATGAGCGCTATTAAGCCTGGCCCTCGGCTTTTCTCGTGCAATTATTCCTATCTGCCTTCAGTCGCCGTAAGTTGTAGCTCCAGATTGTCGGGGGCATCCCATATTAAGTTATTATCCACATTAAGTTTGCTAAGTCATGATCACGAGTCAAGACCCCGCCTGCTTCAGGGATAACTTTTTCTTCAACATACACATTAAATAAATTCAATAACAGGAATTCAATGTATTTGATATTGATTATAAAGATGCAAATGTAAACTTTATTTAACCTAATTGAGAACATTTTAATGAGTTGCGACAAAACTTTTGCTGTTACTTACTGATTGCAGATGACGTTTATGCATCAACTAAAAGTCAACAAAGTAATATTATTGCATTTGGTTTGATATACCATTGAGTCACAGGATACTAAATTGTGAATTGATTCGACTAGCGGGAAGAAGAAAAAAGAGTTGATGATTTTAAAAAGCGAATGAATTTTTTTTAATCATAGCTAAGAAATTCTCGAGCTGATCAATTTTCAAATAAGAAAAACTAAATAGGCATAAGTCCATCTGTTTAGAAACTACGTTTACGCTGAATACGCTGAGACAAACTTATAAAATGTTTCTTTTTTCGTTTGAATTAGAAACTAGTTTTAACTGACTTCAAAAAAGAGTACATCCTGTATCTAACTGTATGTCTACCCACAACTCTGCCATTTATAGACCAACATGAACTATAATTTTATGAAATTGATAAATAAATGGTACTATAAGAATTGTTTTAGGCGTATTATGTTATTTATTAGTATTTTTTTAAATAAACAAACTCTCTATAGACCAAGAACCCAGATAATAATAAGGTAACGCAAAGAGAGTCAATAATAGAAGCAATTATATATGATGTAGTCAAAGAAATACACGTTTTAGTTAGCCGAGAATCAAACGCCGCTGTTTGTTGAGACGGAATAGACGAAAATGATTGCTCAAAGGAATCCTAATGATACGCATAAACGT
This sequence comes from Automeris io, assembly GCA_036320925.1. NCBI lineage: Eukaryota > Metazoa > Arthropoda > Insecta > Lepidoptera > Saturniidae > Automeris > Automeris io. The sequence continues at coordinate 14,604,147 of JAUDJH010000010.1, read as the reverse complement.
AAGACATTGAAGGTATTTGTCTTAATGTTGTTTAAATAACTTTAAATAGAAATTACGCTCTTGGGAACATCATGATTGGAAGTAGGGAAGGCTATTTAAGTCTCTGTATAAAATATAAGTTACATATACAAATAGATTTAGGAAAAAACGTTACTATAATAGTAATTTCCTCATCAATCGAAGGTCCTGGATGTAACGCATTGAAATATTTACCCATAATAAAAAGTCAGTCGCCGTAGTAGCTTAGTGGATTAGGTAAGGGTAATCATGCATGGCAACACATGTTTGTGGGTTCAAATCTTTGCACATATATCTAAATTTTTCCAAATTGATTACGTATTTAGTACTCACATGCTCATCGTTAATGAACAGCATCGTGAGGAAAACCTCATGACATCTTATAAAAATGTCATGTGAGTTGCGAGAATGCTGATTAGTTGTGTTAATGGTCACGTTGGGCACGTCATATAAGCGCACAGTGGATACAGCCACTAATGTTTCTCTGGTAACCTCAAAAGGGATACAACGTTATGAGATATTATCTATATATCAAAATCAATTGCTGTTCGTTAGTCTCGCTAAAACTCGAGAACGGCTGAACCGATTTGGCTAATTTTGGTTTTGAATTAATTGTTAAGTCCAGGGAAGATTTACAAGGTGAGTAAATATGAAAAAATAACTAGGAATATAGTAAAAACAACAATTTCGTTTTCCCATACAAACCACTCTGTCCCCAGCTGTCAAACATATGATGTCAATCAAAACAAAACAAAAGTATGCCTTCAAGTGGATTAGAGGTTGCATGTCATTAAAGAAATTTATAATTTATACGCCAAGTAATCAAACAAAAAATAACCCAAAATGGTGCCATAAGGCTTTATAGTAAAAATATCATTACCTTAGATATGACTTAAATCTTTCAATGCATCTTTATTTCTATTAGACTGCGACAGGCTAATAACTTTTGGTAGAATAAAATCTGACGGGGCAGCTATTAACATAAAAAAAAAACAATGTAACTTTGTTTTAGAGAAACAGGGCAGAACAAGGTCTGCCGGGACAGCTAGTATTATAATAAATAATTACTTTAATTTCTTCTACTTTTCGTTAATATCTCACTTTTTTGCATTACTTTGTTCCATCCTTTTCCTTAAGAAAACCACACACGCACGGGCTTACGGAGTCACAGCTACATATATGGTATCTTACATCTCGGCTAGGACTAAGAAGTTCTCTCTTACTTTTTTCATGTAGTTGAGTTGTGAAATGGGCTTCTGGCGACCGTCCTATGGTTAGAGGGATCCTAAGAGCGTAGCGTGAAGAGATATTTATGCAGGCCGGCATGATCGCTGCGACTACCGATGGGTTATTGTTAATAATCGTTGCCATTTTTTGGACTGCACCATGATTACCATTTTACGTGGTGTGGTCACTGTGCCAATTCAGGGTAAAAACAATAGATAAAAACATCTAAATACCTATGTTTAAAATAAATATTACTCATAATATTTTAATAACACTTTCTTAAAAAGCTAGTCTACTGGTTTATGAATGTATGAGTACAAATTAGAATGCCTTAGAATCCTTATGTATTTTATAACAGATTCTCTGCTCTTATGGTGGTTTTTGAAACAGCTTACGTCTCAATTTGCGAAATGTAAGGTGAGTATAGTATTCCACGAAGCATGTGTTAGGCTGTAGCAATCTTAGTCTAGTAATACCAGCTCAAGAATTTTACTTCTAAAAGGGCTTTCAACTTGGAAAAGCCAAGACTTTTTAATACCAGTTCGGCCCAATTATTATACTATGTTGTTCAAGATCAGACCACAATTCTAGGAACGGGTGCCTGTTCAACGATCATGCCGGTCTCCTCAAAAGTCTCTTCACATTCATTTTAAATGACCCAATGTCATCAAAAAAAGGGGAAAAACAATCATAGGACTTTTCAGTGGGCATAAGGGTGACGGCTGATGTTATGTCAGACTCCTACTGATTAAAAATTCCAGGATGTCTATTGCACCACGAGAAACCGGCCGCCGGAGCGAACTACGCAATCTTTCACGGTACCGGCTTTCTCTGGATAATGACCTTCCGCAATAATAACGATCTCTGGAAACATATATGTATATATAATGAGTATAAAATGCGAAAGTTAACGATAAAATATAGCATTTAGACGCCGCCCGATACGTAATTGTCGCCCTAAGGGTCGTTAGGGTGTTACGAGACGTGCAGGGTAAGAGGATGCGCGCGCGCACAAGATGCTTGCGAGCAGTCGACTACCGAGACCCAAGGCGAGAGTACGTGCGTGTGCGTCGCAGTTCGGTGTGCCGTAAAGTGCAAATAAACAGTAAAACGCCAAAATTCGTGTCTTTCTATAACCACACACACGACCACCGGTCATAAAAATATTTTTAGGTGCTTTGAGGTGATTTCTATAAGGAAATTTGAGCATAGTCTTGCAACACCGGAGTTAGGCGTGCAGTGTTACAAGGAGCGTTTGTTAGGCTGCGGCGGCGCCGGCAGCCCGCCAACTGGCGAAGTTGAGAACCGCGGCTATCCGACCCGGCCGCCTGCGAGACGTGTTTATGGGACCGCAAATTTACTGCTCGCAGCTGGCAACTTTGAATTTTGCACCTATCGCAGCAGGAAACAATTTGCTACGGTTAAACTGTGTACTTGATAATTTAATTGTGTATTAAACTTTCGCAGCATTTGTTTCACGGAAGCATAAAGCGCATTATCTCACGTTACTTTTTTCTTAGTGGGTCGAAGTGACTACATTGCTCCTGATGGTAAGCACAGTGTAATCCAAGAACGTCAACAGCTGAGGGACGAATTCGTTGACAGTCACCAACGCCATGGAAGGCCTTTAGGTATATAAACAGATGGATATACATATTAGGCGTCTTATCAAAACCCGCTAAAACGATTTTTCGTATTAAATTACTTAATAGTATTAATAGTAATTTGAAATGTTTTTTATCAAAGTAAATATTATACATGATATTTTTTCATTTATGAGTTTTTACTCTAGAATAATAATTTAAATACCTTCTAAGAATGTGATTTAGTCAAAGATTAATTATAAGATTTTATAAATTTATGCGATTTGAAAAAAATATGTTATAGCGGGTTTTGAAATTAGTTTCCTGATATACAAACTGATCCCGTAACGCGACAGCCCGAAGCGAGTCACTATGACAGTCTTTACATTTGAGTACTGTGGTCACGACCTCGTACTGGCAATCGTCTTATTACCTCATAAACGTATGTCATAGAATTTCGATTTTTTAGAGCTAGAAGCTTTTTTTTTTTTTTGTTAACCAGGTGGAAATACCTACGGACCGTCAGGGGAAGTGGTGAGGGCCACTCCCCCCGGTGTGTCGGACCTGCCCCGACTAAAACCACCGGGGTGCCAGCACTGTTTCTCCTCGCCTTCGCCGCGCCTTGGAATCCGGATACTTCCGAGAGAGCTAGAAGCTGCTATTACCTGAGCAATCATCAAAAGCCTACCTCAGTCCACTGTTGGCTGTAGACCTGTGTGTGTGTGTGTGTTAATAAGCGCCATTGAGCTCGGTCCTTAGTTCTTTTGACCCAAACTTTTCCGACTGTCTTTCGCATATCGTCGCTCCAGTTGCCAGATGTTGCCTCACATTAAGTTCACCGATTCACGGACTTTACTCAAGAACCTGCCTGATCCAATGATCCTCGTTTCTTCGCCGTACAGACCTGATCTACCATACAAGATCTGACATTCACACTTGAGTATTTTATATATCTTACCTTGATATATTCAATGATAACATTTTGAAACTCCGAAAAAGGAATTCGAGAAGATTGTGGAATAAATGTTTGTTTTTTTTTCTTTACCTCTCTTTTATGATTTTTTTTTGCAAATTCCATTAGTGTTTTTCTTTTTGTTGCTGTTCGTGTCCGTGTGTTACTCGTATATTTCATTTTCCTTTCTTCTGTGGAAGTTGTCAACACGTTTAAATATAGTCACTTTTGTAACACACATTTGTAATGTATTTATCTTGTTCATATTTTATTAATTAGAATTAATAATATAATAGAATTTTGTTCATATATTGTTAGGATCAGAAGTTATTTTACTCAAAAAATAGATAAATGTCAGGATCAAAAGCCATTTTACTAAAAATAAACAAATAACAAATATACGTGGCGACTTAAAACTAAACACGATTTAACATTTACGTGGATAACCAAAACAACAACTATCAGAGATTCGACACAATAATACAATCCTCACGTAAACTAACAAGAGCTCCGCTCCGCACAGAGCCTCAAACAAGAATCCCCCGGCCGACGAGCCTGCATGGGCTTATAAACGGATTCTATATTGGGTGTATAGAAACGGTTTATTTTGTTCCTATTTTTCAATCTATCTAATACGGCCTCTCCTGACTAAGTGTCGTCCTCGACACGAGCTCCATGGCTGAAGCCGCTTGGTCCGGAGTAGTCTTCACCGATGTCCATGTCTGCATCCAGTCCGATTCCTATGCCTGGAGTCCTTACTGCTTGCCTGCTGCCTGACCAGCAACGCCGGTAGCTCCAAAATCTTGGTCACCATCTGTGTATGAAAGTAAAACGCCAAGGCAAACACGCCAAGGCAGATACGCCAAGGCAGATACGCCTGAAGTTTAATGAACACCAAGACCGTGTTAGGTGATGTAGTTCATCGAACGCTAGGGCAATTAGACCGAAGTACGATAATATAACGCGAAGGCTTTGAGCCTGTAATTCAGATAATGTGACGCCAAGGCTTTAGGCCTGAAGTCTTGATAGTGAACGCCAAGGCTAGATAAGCCTTGTAGTTCAGATAATGTGACGCCAAGGCTTTAACACCTGCAGTTCAGATAATGTGACGCCAAGGCTTTAGGCCTGAAGTCTTGATAGTGAACGCCAAGGCTAGATAAGCCTTGTAGTTTAGATAATGGAACACCAAGGCTTTAACACCTGCAGTTCAGATAATGTGACGCCAAGGCTTTAGGCCTGAAGTCTTGATAGTGAACGCCAAGGCTAGATAAGCCTTGTAGTTTAGATAATGGAACGCCAAGGCTTTAACACCTGCAGTTCAGATAATGTGACGCCAAGGCTTTAGGCCTGAAGTCTTGATAGTGAACGCCAAGACCATGTTAGGTCTGTAGTTCAAATCTTTCGAGTTACAGTCTTAGCTAAATATTGAACAAGGTTAATACGAGTAAGTACATGACCTCCGAGTCACATATTGACCTAGGTATCAAAATTATAGTGCATACGTGTCTTAAGCGTTACGTAGTAACTCGGGTATCTAAATTGTAGTACATATGTTTCTTCAGAGTTACGAAACTCGGATATCACAAAATAAATACACGTCTTCCGAATTGCATAGTAATTCAGGTATCACAAAATTAATACACGGCCTCCGAATTACATAATAATTCAGGTATCAAAAAATTCATACACGGCTTCCGAATTACGCAGCAATTCAAGGTATCATAAAATGAATCCGGAGTCAGATATCAGTGTCAATCAACGCATCATCTCAACTCCGACATCACATACAGAACCGTTGGAAGCTATCCACTAACTCCCTACTCTAAAGTTTCAGTAAGCCCTAAGAAATGCAAGATGTAACGTTTGCTTATGTATGCGTAAAAGGAAGCGTGAAGCTCAAAGTTAATTTGCTGAAACCTAATATGTAAGGATAGCAGTCAACAATAACGTAAGCAACGTTTGTAGAGCTAACATGAGGGTTGTCAAATACTTGCTGTCAAAGACCGCGCAGCACGTGCCTCCAGGCATCATTTGCCACCCCGGAGCGCCATTCACAGTGCCGCCGTCCGCAACGCACTGGCGTTACTACCGCTCGACGGTGACAGCTCGCAACGGCCGCTCAGCAGCAGGCTGGCCACCTAGTAGGCGCCAAGTACTCTTCGATTCAGCTCTCCTGTGAACCGAGAGGCCACAAACACAAAATTTCCAAGCAAATGTTTCGTTACTGGTAGGGTTCTAGTGCTTGGATCTCGCAGTGCAACTCCTGCATTTGACTATTAGTCCAGTATGCTTCATGTTAATGCCAGAAGGAAGCCACAACTCGAATTACTCGCACGCTTATATCTCCAATGCAACGTGGGGTAATGCTTTTACCTGGCTCAATAGTCGTCACCATATGAAACATTAGAAACAAGCTAATTAAAAACATAAGCGGACTTCTTAAGAAGTAAGTAATACTAGTCCTCAAGTCACAATTTAATTTATTCTCACAAATTAATCACTTTAGAGTACGTCTGTCGAAATGATTTCCAAGCAGTCTACTCGGATTTAGCAGAATTGAAGAAACTTAACACCTTATTACCGCTCGGTCATTCTGACCTACACTTAAGAATAGTTTTTGTGAAAGAAAAATGACTTAGTGCTACCATCATATACTGCCCACATTCGTAGTGAAATATGGAGATAAATTAAATAAGAAAACTTTTTAGTATTCCATACTATGCTTTTTTCAAGACAGGACAAGTCAGTTTATTTTTAGATGTCATTCAACTACTTTTGTCTGCGACAATCTAATCATTTCTTTCCCGTAATCTTGCCTTTGACGATCAACCTTTTCAACGCAAAGTCAACCTGATTTTTACTCGGAAACAATCTCGACAGGAATTTGTGTACTAGTTTTACCGCCAACATGACTCAATCATGTCCCTGTGATGTTAATGTAGTCAGCACGATGTCAGTAGCTCACACGTAAGCCCGCAGCTCACAGAAACTCAAAGACTGCATGTGCCTCCACCGTGGCGTCTCCATACGGCAGAACAGCATCGCGGTATGTACCGCGCTGGTGTGGAGTACCAGATGCGGCACTGCAGGGTCAGCAACGGTAGCGGCATGCCATGTCGGGTATGCGACACAGCACGGCTCGCGATGACTGTAGACTGCTCGCAGCGGTGTACAGCAGCACACACCATAGCTGTCGCTACGGCGCACACACGCCCAGGGGCGCATCGGCGGTGCGCAGCGCAATCGCGCAGAACAGCAACAGAACCCGCGCGGTCACTGCAGCAACGGTCACCACACGTCATGACGTCCACATGACTCAGCGCTGGTCACGATGGCTCTTTTCTGCTCGTGACAACACGATCCAGCTCCAAATGTAGACAGCATTTAATGTAACAAAAGAACACAGTAGCGGTTTAGAATTGTTCAGAAATACAAAGATATTAACATAATAAAAATCATTCTTTACAGTGATTTCATTGAGAACACAGTAGCCGTTAAATAGCCTATCCAACTTGGCACGATTCATGACCCGTGTTGTTAAATTCACGTACTTGGAATGAAATAGCTTAATTATTTCCTTTTCAAACAAGTCTGACATCGGTAACAATATCCATCAAAACATACGTTTAAGCGAACTCTAAAGTTACGTCAACTCTATTTCATTATCATTAATACTCTCGAGAGTACTGTACCTGGGTTTGGACTGACACGAAATATTCCAGCATGATAAAAATACAAGTAAAATATTCGATGTACTATTATTGATAAGCACATTAACATTTACCCTCATTAAAATTTTAATAATTTCTTGAAGCATAGTCTCATGTTTCGTAGTCCACTGAAAACTGCACATTTTGGCAAGTCAAAACGCTCCACGTATGTAGGTCCTGATGGAGTAATCTGGGATGTATTTTAGAAAATATCCCGTCAATCCAAGTAACTGCCTAATCTATTTGACCTTCTGTGGTGCTGTGGAACCTGTAAGAACCTGGATCTTACCAAAAGCAAGTCGTACTACCTTACATATGTTCAATTTTAATGAAAACCCAGCCTTCCGTTAGTATTTGTAAGGTTTGCCGTAGGGCTTGTACTCCTTAAATGAAAAAGAACAGGATTAAACAGTCGTTGATGTATACAAAAGCCTTCCCTTTGGTAATTAATTCCATCTCTCGGAAGCACGGGTGCCTGCTGGCACGAGGTGTTCAACGTAATGTCTTGTAGTATAAAGCAGGGCGAGGAGGTAGTTTACGCGATGTTCGCGTGTACAATATCGTGGATATGTATGTAGGTGGCTCACATTACCCGCTGACTCTCATTACCTTATTCTCCCCTAATGTTTTTAGATGAACTACGTGAACTGTACGACGCCACTCACGAGGCCTGGATCGACTCATTTCCTACTTGTTTTGTGACACAAAACAAATAAATGCAACGTAACACCACTGTAACACAAAACTACCTTAATCAGGAATATTTAATCGTAACCTTGTACTTCACGGATACCTACACAAAAAGTAAACAAACCAAAAAGGAATATTTAACTTTTAAATATGTCGGCACGCTTGCATTTTATTTATTGCCCGGTGGATGTTAAAGCAAGTCCAATAAAATCTAGCCAATCATTGACTCTTCCACCATTGTTCTGAGTGATTCCTGCAACATTAGAAGTGATTAACAAACCACCGACCATAATTTATTGAAATACCGTCTTCAACCCAATAATCCACGGCCGCCTTCGAGATGGAGAATACTTCTAATAATGGCCAGAAGATTTTAAGTATACCAAAATGAACGTCCAATCTGGGTACAGTGTACAATCCACTTATTTATCCAAATGTTTGCTTCTCCCTTGAGACACCACTTGTTTCTCCTTTCTGTGGGCTAGAAGTTACTTATCCCGCTGCTGATGTTAGGATCAGAAGTTATTTTACTCAAAAAAGCGATAAATGTCAGGATCAAAAGCCATTTTACTAAAAATAAACAAATAACAAATATACGTGGTGACTTAAAACTAAACACGATTTAACATTTACGTGGATAACCAAAACAACAACTATCAGAGATTCGACACAATAATACAATCCTCACGTAAACTAGCAAGAGCTCCGCCCCGCACAGAGCCTCAAACAAGAATCCCCCGGCCGACGAGCCTGCATGGGCTTATAAACGGTTTCTATATTGGGTGTATAGAAACGGTTTATTTTGTTCCTATTTTTCAATCTATCTAATAATATATATATATTAACGTAGACCTATGTAAGTGTTCAAAATAAATAATTATTTCAAATAGTTTCTTTCCACGTTATTAAAGGAAAAGGGGTCTTAATAGACAAATATACTGACAACGAAGTGATTAAATTTTTTTTCTGTGTTGTTTAACTATCGTTAACAAATCAGTTGAAAATAATAAAAAAAATCGCTTATAACTAGCAGAATTATCTAAACAGTGTAATGAGGTTGTTTGTAATCCACTCGGAGACTGTCCTGAAATAAAATTTATGAGATCGGCTTAATGAGATTTAGGGAGCGGTGTCCCCTGCAACGAGAGTTGATTAGGCGCTAAACATACACGGCGGTAATATTACTGTAATCTGACAAAAAAAAAACTGTGTTAAGATGTCTTGGTTTTACAGATTAATTTGAATAGAAAATGAACATTATTATAATAAATATCAAGGGGTGAAAGGTTATTTGGTTTAAGCGACATTTTTTGGGGCGAATCAGCGTTTTTTTTACCGATTCCAATAATATATATTACTGTATCACCAAAAAATGCTGATTAAACCAAATAGCCTTTCAACCCTCGATATTGTAGTTATAGATCTGCCCAAAATCTCTAAAAATTATATAATGTTAAAAAATCTACACAAATAAATATCGAATGGAAAGTTTTGGTTATTGCAGCCTAATTGCGATAAAAAAAGGCTGATAATTATAAACGCTACTTTGACTTTGGTTATACTTTGCTCAAAGAATTAATTCGTCTTTAACGAAAAACTGAACATATAATTGGATTTCTAATAATTTTAGTATTTACAGAGTTACGTCAAGTTAGGAAAAACGTTAATTTATCATAAACTTTGGTATTAAAACATTAGTGAATGAATCCACTTTGCGGTTATATGTCGTGCCCAACGCTAGGCTTGTTGAATAAATATCGATACATCGATATATCGATATTTTCAATACAATATATGGATATTTTTGGGCGATATATTATAAAAAAACTATATTGTCTATGACTGTGGAGTATTATGTTTTGTTCGTTGCATGCATTGACATCTGAATTTGTTGCATATATATTATTTGCCGCCATTTTTTTTTTGTTTGATATCTTAAATAGGTCATATAGTTAGTAGATAGTATTGAAAATAAATAAATAATAATAAAATGCGCTGGTTTCTAATGTTAGTATATTTCTATGGAAAATTAGTGAGTGACAATGTCTATCAAAATTGAATATAATTCTAAGTAAAAAAGAAATCAATGTTAAAAGAGGATTTATAACACTCTCCCCGCACGTGAAAGAAAAAGATATTTACAATAATAAGAACTAAATAATAAGAAACCTAAATTACAAAAAAATTAAATAAACTAATTTATAGGTAACCTAATCAATTTCTTTGCTGGTCTTCGTAAGGTTCCAGCTTCGGTGGTTACATCGGCTACCCGTACTGAACCATCTTTTCCTGGGAATACTGCCGAGATACGACCTTTAGGCCAGGAACCCCGAGGAAGATTAGCATCAACGATAATGACTATATCACCAACGGATAAATTTCGGTGATCTGTCGAAGCTGATTGTCTTGGTACTAAAGTTGGCAAATACTCTTTAATCCAACGTTGCCAAAAATGGTCTGATAATCGGATAGCCTTTTTCCAATCTGATCGGCCACAGAGATCTCGATCAGTTAGAGACACCGGAACTTGTGCTCCTGAAGAAGTTCCCAGGAGAAAATGATTCGGTGTGAGAGCCTCCTCTGTTGCATCAGTTGGTATATATGTCAGTGGACGGCTATTAACTATATTTTCTGCTTCTGTCAGCAACGTCCATAATATCTGCTCCTGAGGGTGCTTCTGGAGTAAGGTGATTTTTAATGCTTGCTTTACAGATCGGACAAGCCTCTCCCAAGCTCCTCCCATGAATGGGGCTGCGGGTGGAATAAAGCGCCATTCTATATTTAAATTTGCTGCCGTATTTGATATAGCGTTTCCATAGAAGGCTTTCAATTCTTTGTTAGCTCCAACAAATGATGTGCCATTATCGGACCAAATTTCTTGAGGTGTTCCTCTTCTCGCAATAAATCGCCTCAGTGCCAGAATTGCAGAATCAGCGGAAAGACTGTTTACAACTTCCAAATGAATAGCTCTTGTGGAAAGGCAAGTAAACAGTGCCACGTACCTCTTCTCCGTTCGTCTTCCTACGCAAACAAGGATAGGGCCGAAGTAATCCAAACCAGTAAAGGTAAACGGACGGTAGTTGTGTGCCAGCCGAGCAGCAGGTAGATTCCCAAAAGATGGACAGCTTACTGAAGCTTTGCGATTTTTACACAGTTGACAAGAATGGCAGATCTTCTTTATTATGGATCGCAAACGAAAAATAAAAAATTGTTGTCTCATCTCGTTCAGAACAGTTTCATTATTGGCATGAGCAAATTTTATGTGATAATGAAGGATCAGTAGGTGTACAGTTCTATGATCTCCATCCAACACTACTGGTTTATTGAGATCTTCTGTTTGAAAGGTACTAGATCCAATTCGTCCCGACAAGCGCATGAGACCATCTTCAGTCAAAATTACTTCTAATTTGCGCAATTTACTGTCATGAGGCAAAGGCGCTCCGGTCTGTAAGCATCTAAGCTCTCTATTAAAGGAGTCAGCTTGACAGCTCTGCAGCACTTGTAGACGGGCGAACTTCAAGTCCTCTGCCGTGACATTCACCGAAGCTGGAATATCAGGACCTCTAATATTATATGGCTGCGAAGTTAGTGTTAACCCTTTTTTTTTAAGAGCCAACTGTTTTAGTCTTTTTATATATTTGTGTACATAAGCAGTTGTCCGCAAAAACCGTAACCAAGAACTAAATCTTCCAGGATCAGCTACTAATGGGTTCTTGGTGACGATTTCGTTTATTAAATTAACGTCAGCGAGTTTTACAGACGATTTAAGCTCGGTTAATGGAGTTAAATGTGCATTAGCATCATCTGGCCATGCGTTTGTTTCTAGAAAGAGAAATTTTGGGCCAGAAAACCACCGATCAGCTAGCGTTAGTCGCGTAGATTGGAAGCGAGTGGCATCATCAGCCACATTAGATATAGTCGGTACCCAGCGCCATTCGCTAGCAGCGGTGATTTCTAATATCTCTCCAACTCTATGGGCTATAAAAGGTTTGAAATTACAGGCGTCATTTCGAAGCCAAGCTAAAACATTTTTAGAATCACACCAAAAGAATCTCTTAGTAGGCTTATGAACTACGGCCAAACAAATTGTAGCCGCAAGGCGAGCTGCAATTAAAGCTCCTTGCAACTCCAATCTGGGAATCGATATTGGTTTTAAAGGAGATACACGAGCTCTACTACAAATCAAAGATGTGCGAATAGATTTATCACGAAAAACGAATCGCCAATAAGCAACGGCTGCATACGCACTTTGACTTGCATCAGAAAATACATGTAGCTCTCTATTGACTACGTTATCATTATTAATAATAATACTGTCCTCGTTAGTCATATACCAACGTGGAATTTTAATGAATTGAACTGCTTCTACGTCTGAAAACCAATCTTTCCATTTGATTTGGTCGTCTGAAGACAGTTCTTGATCCCAATCTAAACCTTTTCGCCAAGCTCTTTGAAACAATATTCTACCTTTAATTGTTAAAGGAGTTAATAAACCTAGTGGATCGAATATACGCATTAACTGCGATAGCACGTTTCTTTTTGTAAAAGTATATGAAAAGTTATTAGATTTATTAATATTAAAACCAATAGAATCCGTGGTGTGGTGCCAAATCAGTCCTAAGGTACGAACAGTTTGAGGAAAATTTCCTAAATCTATACCAGTACTATTATTAAGTCGAAAATCTGGTGGTATAAATTTCAAAGCCTCAGGATGGTATGTAATACCTATCGAATCTAATTTATAATAATTTTGGATAATAATATCTAAATCACTGGAGCTTTCACTCGTACATTGATTAACGAAATCTACGCAATCCGTTCTACTATTATTAAAACCGAAAAGAACCCATCCCAAAGCGGTATTACTAGCAACAGGTTCTGAGTTTAGGCCTCTACGAGTTTCTTTAGAGATTATTAAGTGCCAATTGTCTATTCCTATTAAAAGCATTGGCTTAACATTTTCATGATATGATAAGTTTTCCGCTAAACTAGCTAAATGAGAGTAGGATTTAAGTTCTTCAGTACTGATGGATTGTTGTGTAGCTAGATTAAGGTCCTTAATAGACCGCGCATTACGTACTCGATGTGTTTCGCTACAATTTTTACCTTTAATATTAAAATTTACCATCTGTACAGGTGCTTGTTTTGATAATCCACTAATACAATTCATTTGTAGCAATGTAGATGGTCCCTTGGCACCTATGACTTTAGCAATATCAGCGTCAATGAAGGTACCTGTAGAACCATCATCTAAAAGTGCAAAGGTGTCAATCTTACCTAAAGGACCGCTCAATGTCACTGCAATAACTTTAAGTAAAGGTTTAGGAAAACCAGACGGAGGGCTCAGAGTAGAAGAATGAGTAACAATATCACTGTTATGATTGTTTTCTGCTGGTTGTGATATAATATGGAGAAGCTCGTGATGTTTCCTAGTACATCCTTCTACACCACAACGTTTCTTCGGGCTACACGATATATATTTATGTCCACCTTTGATTAAACAATGATAGCATACCTTTTGATCTTTGACCCAAATCCATCTATCTTCCACAGTTAAATTCAGGAATTCTTTACATTCTACGGTATTGTGCTGTGAAGATTTACAGAAATAACAAAGTATATTATTAACATTCGATCTGGACTTTTTGTTATGCTGAGGATCTACATTTCTAAAAGAGGTTGAATAACAATTCGATTTACTTCCTTTAATATTCGTATTAACGTGGGGTACATCATTAGTTGTTATGTAACCAAATCGATTCCGAATATCAGCCTCATGATCTAAGAAATTAGATAAAAGCTCTAGCTTACTAACATGTTTGTTGTTCATTTTGAAGGCGAAATGCGCCCATTGAACTTGCATGGATGTAGGTAATTTGCCAATAATTGTATTAGAAAGCTCTGGAGAAAATAAATATTCCCTTTGCTTTAAAAGCTTAATAGTTTCTACACAATTACGAACCTTGCAAGCAAAATCTGATACCTTCTTACCAGATTCAGATAAATTTATTTTTGGTAAGGCCTTGATTTTAGCCGCTTCCTGTATAACAATTACCTCACTCTGGCCAAATCTTCTATTTAAGGCTTCGAGAACTTGATCTGGGTCATTGGCGGCGATTAAAAGCGTGGATACGGATTCTCGTGCCGGTCCACGCAAAGCACCGCTTAGCCTGACCAAGTTTTCAGCAGGAGTATAACCAGGCTTGGTATCTTCAAATATACGTCTAAAAATCAACCAGTTAGTTGAGACACCATCAAAATGTGGCAGCTGAATATGACTCACTTTTATCGGAGCTGCAGCACAATGGCAAAATGGCCGTGAAGCCGTAGGTGGTTGCACCGAGCCAAGAGCCTCTGTCGGCTGCATCGGAGTGACCTTCTGAGTTGTGCCAATAATAGGGTTCTGAGCAGTAGTAAGAACATTATTTTTATCCAACCATAAATCTACAATGGAACGGCTACGACGGCTGCTACCAGCACTCGCTTCTTCAACAGCTGCAAGCTGAGCTTGCAGCTCTAATTCAGCCACAGCTCTTTCGCGTTCTGCAGCAGCACGCTCACGTTCTGCCTCTAAAGTAGCCTGTTTACGGGCATGCTCTGCAATTATTGCTAGTTTTTGAACTGTTTTTGATGATGTTGAAGAGTGGTGTGATTTTTTATCGGATGAGTATTTTGGAGAATGACTACCCAACTCACCTGCTGCTTGTGAGGATTCTTGAGAGGGTTCCTGAGCCATAAAATCTCCAACATTCTTACTCTCACGAAGTTGCTGTCTTGTTTTTACCATTTTTTTTTTGTGAAATATACTAACAATAATTGTTTAAATGCTATAAATATGTTCGAAGGACCAAAATATTGAAAATAAATAAATAATAATAAAATGCGCTGGTTTCTAATGTTAGTATATTTCTATGGAAAATTAGTGAGTGACAATGTCTATCAAAATTGAATATAATTCTAAGTAAAAAAGAAATCAATGTTAAAAGAGGATTTATAACAGATAGCCTTTTAGTTCTTGATATTTTTGTAATTTTGTCTAATAAAAATGAATACTGGTAAAATACTTTCGTATTTATTGAGATTTAATCGATATATCGATATATTTCCTTCGATATATCGACGCCGATATTGATATTTTAATAAATATCGATATAATGATTTTTTTTTTCCTTTTCGACATCCCTACCCAACGCGTCCAGTAGCGCAGCTGATCGTCATTATCAAAGCACTTACACATGATATTTCTGTTAGATGTTAAGTGGCCACTAAGGTATCTCTGCTCACTTCGAAAGGCATATAGCGTGACGATATATTATTATTGATATTGATTAAATAACCCAACTTGTAAGTAGTCTGAGCAAAATCAAATTAGTATCTATAAACTTCAACCCTTGACTTCTAAGATTTTTAATCACAGCAACTATTGTTGCAACTAATGGTGCCTTTAGGAAACCACCCACCATGATGAGTTCAGTTTTTAGCATAATCTGTATTATCAAGACGTTGCAGTCTCTTACTCGAGCTAGCATAGAAAGAAAATTGTAATATTGATATAGTCTAGCATAGAGTTACTGCAACAAGAAGTTAGCGTTTGAATAAAAGGCACATGAGCTTAATTGTCGCTGTAAACACTTTGAATACCAAAGTCGGATAATTATGTATATCTCAGACTATCGAGGTTATTTTACGCTTGTGTTAATTTAGTTCTACTCAGCCTAGAAACGTATAACGAGAGAAAAATAAAAGTTTTAGAATTTATTTCTTTATTTGGCGTTATGTACTCTCGCTATAATTTTACCTTTAGATCAAACTGTTGTTTAGGATTGTAAACTGACTCGATTCGAAAGTTTCAAATGGAAGGATGGACGACTGCGTTTACAGCCGGCCTGCCAATAGTTGTTCGATTTTGTTCAATGAATCGTAACTGATAGAAACTGCTGAATGTTTATAAAGTTATTTACATAAAACTTCGTTAAGCTTCAAGTGGCAAATTGCGTTTTTGAGAACTAAGAAAGGAAATAAACGACATTGAATTTATTTTATTAGTAGTTTTCTCTTTCTTTTCTCCCTTGATAGTTGTAGTCAATTTTTGGTTTACACTGTGTTTATCTTTTATTGGTAACCCAGAGGAAATCCCTAACAGACCATCAGGGGAGTTTTGAGAGGCACTCCCCCGGTGTGCCAAACTTGCATCGGCTAAAACCTCTGGAGTAATCCTTCACTCGCATTTGCGCCAGCCCCCGGGGACAACAAGGACTTCCAAAGGTACTGGCCCGCACTGTGTTTACCATAAGGTTGGATGTGGTCACTTTGACGGATTAGAATCAAAATTAGCCCGTGTACGTTAGTTATCTATATCCTTAGAGGCCTTCTTTGGTGTATATCAGCGTTAGCATATTTAAAAACAAAATAGCATTTTACATTATAATATTTTGGAAATGTTTCTTACTATGGTAAGTACAAAATATGCCCACAGATGGCACTACTTAGGGAGAAAGCAGAGTTTACGCCTCTATTAGAATGGTATATAAGTTTGAACTATCTCTAATAGATGGCGGTAACTGTCTCTAATATTTTAATAGCAAGGGGTTGAACTCTAAAAATTGGTTTAAAGGCGGTTTGTATCAATAAATTATATCTACTTTAAACTTGTATAAAACACAATTAATTTGAGTGGGTGTAATACTACCTCAAGAGTGATTTAATTTCAACAGTCGCTTAAATTGGATAAATTTTCCGTCTGTGAGAAAGAGTTGAGACGGTTTAGCTCTATATACTCACCTCTCCCAGAGATGAAGCCTAAGTTGGCTATTTGATCCCCGGGCAACTGGACGACTCTGGATCCTCAGGCTCGGATGGAGTGATTGGAAGGACATCTCGGGGGTTTTTAGACAGTTGGAGTCGGACACACCGGGGTCGCTGCCCTTACAGCGGCCCTGATGTTCCTATATAAGATTTCACCCAGGTAACCAAAAAAAGGATAATGTTTCCATAAAGACAATAAATACAGCTTAACTCTAAACAGAGTTTTATACAAGATTAAACAAGGTTTTGTTGTTAGACGTTGCTTTAAGTGACAAAATTAGATCTTTAAAGAAAAGCAAATGAACTATCCAATTCAAGCAATCTTTGAATCCATTTTAGCCTTGTTGGAATAAATGTTGATGCTTTATGTCATTTTTCATTCTGTGTCTGTCTGTGTATTTTGTATACCTTGTTCATTTTACGAAGTCTCTTATAACAGTGCTGTGAACGTAATTTTCCGTATTCAGTATAAACATCTAGGGTTTTTTTTATTAATTCACTTACTAAAGCACTATTAAAATAAACTAGACTAAAAAAACATTAAATAATTGATTCAGAGACAAAATCAAACTATTCTTTGTGTGTCGTGGGGGACTTCGTAGAATGAGCTAGGTAAAGTGATTTTAGTGATTTTTTTTCCCGATTCCTTGGTATAGTTTTTGTAAATACAAAATCATTTATTTTCTTCCAATTAAAGAAATACTATAAAGAGTCTTGGTTTCTATAAGATATTGAACTGTTGGAATTTGCTTCATCTCGTAAAACAGACCTTTTTCTCCTTGAAATCTGATCTCTGATGTAACTAAAAATTTTATAGCCAAGTTTTGTAATTCACTTTAGCTATGGTGATAAAATTGTTCAGTTTTTATTTTAATAAATAGTAATAATAATTTATCGTTAAGTTGTCCCTTTTGAGGTGAGTAGAGATACAGTTGTATCTACTCTGCACTTATATGGCGTGCCCAACGCGACTAGTAGCGCAGTCGATCGCCGTTCTCCTGCCACTTACACATGATATTTCTATTAGAAGCCACGCAGGATTCCTTTCGATGTTGTGCCTAAATCTGTTGGTAATCTGGAAAAATCCAGAGTTGCGTGCCGGGATTCGAATCAACAATCATTCGCGTCTCCGCGCATGGATTCCGGTCCTTATCTATTAGACCACCACAGCCACAAAATAAAATGAAAAGATATTTTTTTACCCAGCGTCATCGAATCATCAGCGAACTGATAGGTGTAGCATGGAAAACCCCAGTCAAGGTGGAGCGACGACCTGCGGAAGATTGCCAGAAAGGATTACATGAGAAGAGCTGAAGACAGGGCTTAATATCGCTTATTTCGAGATGCCTATGCTCAGGAGTGGAGTAGGATAAGTTGATAATGATGATTTAAGTACCTGTTGACAATGCATTTAGGAATGTGTATCTTTACTGAAACATAGAATAGTATATTTCTCGATGTGAGTTCAATAAAGTTGGATATATAAAATTGCAATATTTCAAGAGAAGAGACCTGTTATCCAGCTGATAGATAAATAAAACAAATTAAATTTGATACTGAATTATTCAATATTTTATTTAAAGTACATACTTTATCATGGCGCAGTCGGTAAGATACAAACCTACGCTCCCAAAGCGAATCCGATTTCTAAGCATTATAACTATAAATTACATTTCTCCATGCCACGTGCGAAAATAATTAAATAGTAGAAATTCTTATCTGGAATCGTCGAATATCTTAAAATAACAGAAATCAGCCCGTTACGAATTACAATAGAGATACAGTTGTACGATTTAACTAAACATTCAAACATCTGTGTGTAACGTATGCATAACTTTAAATGAATATTACATTTAACGCAAATGTATATCGGAGTGTTTGAGCGTACAATCAAGATATGCTAGAGACTGAATGCGAACACAGTCGAGCTACGCTTCTAGTGATAGAGAAGTGTCGATAACTATTAAAATTATATCGATAACACATACATTCTAAAAAGAAATGAGGTTATTCGACAGGGCACAAAAGTATCAACATAGCACTCTGTATTAGCAAGCTGAAGTGGCAGTGGGCTGGACACATATGCCGAAGAATCGATGATTGTAGCAGGCGGGTTTTTGAGTAAATATCGCGAATCAGCAAATGTGGTCTCCGATATGCTGCAGCGGCGAACCGTAGACCAAGCTCAATGGCGTTTGTTAAAAGAGCCTTATGATCAACAGTGGACTACGGTGGGCTGGTGATAATGATGACAAACTCTCGCGCTTTATTAACATTGTAAATACTCTACTTGACCATAGATTATCAACTAATGTTGACAGGTAAGATTAACGAAAGACATCGAAGAGCTCTAAACCCACCTAGATAGACCGAACAAATCAGGAATACACCTAACAACAAGATACAATTATTCGCCAAAAAAGTGCAAAGATTTAAAAGTAATACTGGAATTTGTAACAGTTAAATATGTACTTCAAAATGTTGTATTTGCATGACCGAAAAATAATATATTGGTGAAATTATCATCGTCTATTATTAATATATCACTCTTATAGTAGCCGGAGGCAATAATCTGCTGGATATAGTGTCCCCAAATATTTCCCAGAACGAGCAATCGAGAGCGGGTGCATCCCATATTGCCTTGCGATGTTGACTAAGTTGACTGTCTATCTTATAAGTAGATGTCCATCGCTGCGCTTGCCAATACCTGGTCTCCACTCAAACATATTTCTGCCCCACCGGCCATCCACTCTACAAGCTTTGGATCTTACCCACTGCCACTTCGATTTATTAATCTGCTGGGCTATGTCGATGTCTCTAAAATGTTGTTAAAATGTATAAACAAATAATTAAGTTAAATAATAAGTTATGATTCTTTATATTATTTTAAAGCTCCTAAATATATCAATTTTATATTTATTGCTAGTTCATTACTAACAGTGTATCTTAATATCGACATTCACAATTCTCCCCATAGTAGTATCTTTTGCAGATTAGTACGACCGACACCTGGATATCTCTCACATAACGCACCAGTAGGCTTGCCGCAAATAATTATCTCGATTCGATAATCGATAATCGATAATCGACTCTCGACAGGTGCACACTCTAATCACCGATACGCCAAACGCCTCTGTGAATATCCCGCAAAATTTTCCTTGCGGTGTTCTTGGGTTCTATTGCGATGATCATACAGTTGGTTTTTGGGTGACCAATAATTTCTTAACTTTGCTAAATCAGGCGGATTTGGGTAGACAAGTGGAGTGGATTTGCGTTGGGCGAGCGTTTGAGTTGACTTTCAAAGTACGTGTGGGCCAAGATGTACTAATACTTTTTGATTTAAACTGATGATTTTAAAGCGATTGTTTATGAACTAAGATAAGCTTAAAAACTACCTGTTGCTTGCTGAAAAAAACTGTGAACATTTTTAGCAATTAATTGTTCTTCAAATTTCATCAATTTCTGTACAAATTCCTCATAGGATCATTCCGGCCACTCACAGGACTATAACAACCGATGTATGCCGGACTTCTACCGTTTCTAAACCCCAAGGCGATTACTTATGTGCCTTGGTAGGAACTGAGGGACCTGTAATCAACTTTCCACAGCATCGCCGCGCCTCACCCTCATGGTACAATCTAAGGGGGCGGCGGGGTGAATTGCCACCGTCTCCAACACGATGAATTTCGGCAGTGCGCTTTACGACGATTCGCTGTCTTCTCGTAGATCACTTACAGGTTACTCCGTGTTCACACTAGGATTTAAAACCACGATTGCTAAAATAACTACTTTATTTCTGATAAACATAGCTGACAAAATACGTTTTATTATATTGACGTCGAAAAACCGACATACCAATAAACAGTGTAAATACGCCTAAGTTACCCAGTGAGTACATAAAAGGATATTTGTACCCAAAAATGGCTGTATTTTCCGTATTTGACTGTTCCCTTAAGGGACACTATATGAGCAATACACAGGGTTGTCATGTCGAAGTTATTTAGTAAAAATTATTGAAATAAAAATGGTTACATGTCTTATAGGCTATTTTCTAAAAAATATGTACTGGTATGCAATGACTATCCAAATCAAAACAACCATCATGCTGTCAACGTTCGTAAAGTAGGCATTTTTGGTATTCAATTGTGTCGACAAATAGAAATAGTCTGTATGTCCATGCTAAGTAATATATGGGAAATGGAACAAAAGATCAAATTAAATTAATTAATTACACAGTTTTACGTAATATTATGGCTGTTTTTTAAGTTAATTTATGTAATATGGAGAGAAAAGGTATAAATGTTAGTAATTAAGCTGCAAAATTAGTTATTCCTTCTATTTACTGGAGTGGGACATACTGGGAATTGATAATTATCGACATCATTTATGGCCACAAAATAGATAAAAAGACTAGGTCCAGGAAAACAAAGTACAGGGCAGTAGACTTGTGGGTGTCTGCCGCCCGGATGAGACGGAGGTGGTGCGCCGCCTGACAGAGAGTTCCAGAGAGATGGGCTCTTTACCACGTCACCCAGAGGAAAACCTAAGTAGGTTATTCGCTCCCCGATGGTCTTATATAGGATTTTTCCCTGGATTACTGAACCGCACCTGTCTCTCTTGATTTCACCGCAGGGAGGCTGCACAGGTGTCGGTTCCTCGTTAGTTACAAACTCCTCAGCGGTTTCACAGGACACAAATCGCGATCCGCGAGCGCATGTAATGTAGAAAGGTAGAAATAGAGTCACTCGCGGAACATTCTTCGTATTAACAGTTCGCGAACGCCTTTGTAGAATGCAAGCGCGGGCGTGAGCGTGAGCGAGAGCGGATGCGGGCACGTGCTTCTTTTGTGGACGCGGGATTTTGACAAACTCTTTTTTAGCGCGAAAGCGCGGCTTATCCAAAGTGCGGAAAGGGATGGATAATATTAGGTCCTTACATATGAAATTGGCGTTTTTCGTACTGGCCACTTTAATCACAAATTTCTCCTCTTTGGTAAGGAATTCCAAATTCAAATTTGTACAGCTATAGACTCATGTATTTGTGCTTCGATGATCGTCATTCATTTGTTTTTTTCTTCTGTTTTTTTCTGTTTGCGTCACTCATTTTACAAAATGGAAAACTTAAAATATCGCATTATTTACGAGTACGAGTTCCGCCGTGGCACTAGTGTTACGGAAACAACTCGAAGGGTGAATGATGTGTATGGCGGTCGTGTTGCAAAAGAAAACACAGTTCGTTTTTGGTTCCAACGTTTTCGTTCTGGAAATTTCGACCTGCAGAACAAGCCCCGTGGACGGCCTGAGACTCAAGTTGATAATGAAGAGTTGAAGGCTATTGTGGAAGCGGATCCATCGCAAACCACGTCCGAGTTAGCTGCAGGCTGCGATGTTAGTGATAAAACTGTTTTAATTCACTTGAAGCAAATTGGGAAGATTAAAATGCTTGAAAGGTGGGTACCTCACGAATTTACTGAAGCAAACCGGCAAACGCGCGTCGACTGCTGCGTTACATTACTAAACCGGCACAATAATGAAGGTATTTTAAACCGAATCATTACCTGTGATGAAAAATGGGTTCTTTACGATAATCGGAAGCGCTCAGCGCAATGGTTGGATCCTGGCCAGCCAGCCAAATCCTGCCCCAAGCGAAAATTAACCCCAAAAAAGTTACTTGTAAGCGTTTGGTGGACTAGTGCCGGAATTGTTCATTACAGTTTTCTCAAATCTGGCCAGACTATTACGGCTGATGTCTATTGTCAGCAATTGCAAACCATGATGGAAAAGCTAGCGGCTAAACAACCTAGGCTGGTGAATCGCTCCACACCACTGCTGCTTCACGACAACGCTAGACCACACACTGCGCAACAGACGGCTACTAAATTAGAAGAGCTTCAATTGGAAAGTCTAAGACATCCTCCGTACTCTCCGGACCTTGCTCCAACAGATTACCATTTTTTTTCTAAATTTGGATTACTTCTTGCAAGGGAAGAAATTCAACTCCGATGGGGCAGTCCAAATCGCCTTCAAAGATTTTATTGATTCCCGTCCGACTGGTTTTTTTAGTAAAGGGATCAATGAACTACCTATGAGATGGCAAAAGTGCATAGAAAATAATGGTTCATACTTTGATTAATTAAATATATTATATTAAAAAATATTCGACTTTTTGTTCCTCCCATACAAAACGCCAATTTCATATGTAAGGACCTAATATATAAGGATAGCGCGTAAATTTTTGAATTGGTCGTCCAGTTTCCAAAAAAAAAAGGAAAATAACTAGGTATTACTACAAATATATTTCAAAGATATTAACTTTATACACAAGCGCTGCATGTTTGCTTCCCTTTTAAAAGATAACTGCATACCACTAATAAACGAAATAAAAAATAGTTAAAAATTTATCAGTGCTTATTCCTACTGTTAAATAAATCACTATAAGTACTCGTAACTACCACAGAAATATCTAAAAATATTCTTTTAACCCACAATACAAATAAAATGACCTTTGGTATTAATAAAAGAGAAACAAAAAGTCGTTCAAACTAATCTATATACTCGTATTAAATACTGCGCAGTATTGCGTATCTGTGCCACAAAGCAAATTACTCCTTATGCCCGAATCGTAAGCGAAAAAGTTTGTTCATTTAGTTTCCCTTTTTTTTATCCAGGAGCAAGCAATATTAACTCACACGGAATCATGTTTTTTTTTTGTGCTGACTCGACATAGTGTCCACACCACGCCTAATAATAAACATGGCGTAGTCCGAAAAATAAATGCGGCTATCAAAAGAAGAGAAAAACCTATCCAAAGTGGTGTGGCGACTAAACTACAGCGCCACAATATCTGTGTCCACCCGGCTTAATGCTGCGCGCTCCATGTGGCTGCCGTTTTAGTTTTCCGACTTTGAAGTGAAGCTGCAGGGGCTCGTACATCTATAGGATTTATCCCCGAACCGTTTGTGGTACCAACAGTATTCATTGTCACGAGACGTGGATCTTGAGCGAGATGAAAATGGTGTTCGTGACCTTCGACGAGTAGCCGGGCGTGATGGAGAATATATTTGGGCCTTTAATGTCGCTATCTCCTTGATCAATTCTTCTATTTGCTTTGATAATTCCACAAACTTAACATTATTGTTATTGACCGCCGATACTTGTGAGGTGGAGGGTACTATGTCAAATACTGTGTCTGCCAATTCTGCCACCTCTTCTAAGCTCATTTTCTTTTGTGCTGCAACCACGGTTTGTAAGTGTGTGGGTAGTCTGCCTGACCACAGTGTTCTCAGGAAAGTATCTGGGACGTTTGGCCCGCCCAAGGTTTGGAGGTGACGCAGGAACTGTGATGGCTTCCTGTCGCCTAACTCTTCATGCACAAGTAACTGCTGCACTCTCTTCTCTTGTGACGCAGAGAGTCTATGAATCAGTTCTGTTTTTAGTTTGTCGTACTTTCCATCCGTGGGTGGATTTGTAATAATGTCCTTAACTTCAACGGCGTATTTTACGTCTAGATGTGCTAGTACGTGATAATATTTCGTAGTATCTTGCGTAATACTGGCTATGTGGAACTGACCTTCGAGCTGATGAAACCATAACAAGGGTTCTTCCGGCCAAAATGGGGGTATTTTCACACCTACTTTGCATATTTCTCCGGCACAGCCGGTTGCAGGGTCTTGTTCCGAACTTGACATGTTCTCAACTGGTGTCACCAATGAAGTAGCGTAGGCAGCAGGCAGATATAAAATGACAAAGTGCAACGTGGTCTAGCCCGAGAGTGGTTTTTGAAGCGACTGTCCGTGCGGCGATCTCTCCATGCGGGCGCGCTGGCTGCCGGCGGCGGAGCGGGGCGCGGGAGAGGCGAGTCCCGTTATGTTACGCGGCAGCTACATGGAGCGCGCAGCATTAAGCCGGGTGGACACAGATATTGTGGCGCTGTAGTTTAGTCGCCACAGTGGCAATGACCATGCCGGCCTGCAAATTATCTCTTTACACTACATTTAATATCATAGAATGAAGGAAACATACTCACCGAAAAGCTATTTCAGACCTCAACGACTCGGCTGCAGTAAGATTTAGAGAACGTCTTAGTCCTAGCCGGGGTATGAGATAACGTATAGTCGTGACTAGTGATGAAAATGCCCGGGAATTCTCCCAAAGTGCCCGAAACTTCCGAGAACATTTCGTAAATTCTCGGGAATATTCCCAAGGAAGTTTTTGGGCACTTTGGGAAAATTCCCGGGCATTTTCATCACTAGTCGTGACTCCGCGAAACCGCGCGGGTCCTTCATTTATGGAAGGAATTGGGTGGAGCAGGGATTGTAATATTTTATTAGGAGTATACTTTTATAAGTAATTCGTATACGACCGGTTGATGTTTCATTGTTGCCATGGAATCAAGAAATACATGGAATGGTAATCTATTACAAAACGCGTGGCTCAACATAACATATAATACTTTCTCTTTTCGTAAGCTCATTCAAATTAATCTTATTTAATCGTGTTTTTCATTAACTCTGTAGCACATCTTTATACAAATACGGCACAGAAATGACTGAATTAAAATAACGAGATCACGCCGCGTCAACTTGTTACAGTTCGTTGAAATTTATGTTTTTCTATTGTACTTAAGAACATTTTTTAGGCTTTACTTTTGGTACACATGTGTATGGTTTTTTATGCCAAAGGTTGCAAGTAATTTTCATTAGCTTTTACTGAATTATATACATAAATGTAAAATTAAACATTATTGTTTAAGAGTTATTTGGGTGATTGCTCGAACTGGGTAATCATGATGCACAGGTGTAAAACCAACAAAATGACTTGCTTCAGACTGTTGTGTATCGAGAATAACTTCTTAACGTTCTATTATTTACACATCAAGATACTTTCTGTCGCAGTATATATACTCGTAGGTCGTTATAGTAAAGGTCACTGTCCTACTCCGAAGCAGCCTTGAGTTTATTTTGGCGTTTCTTCCCAAGGTAGTTGCTTCCGATACAATGACAGATCATTTTAGGTTATTTCCTTGACTGACCGCACAGGTCGAGGTTCTTATCTACAGGTTTGCCCTGGCATTACTATCCTACCTATAAATTCACTGCATCACCACAGTCAATCCGCCTCTAAAATCAGATGAAGTTGTAAAGGGTTTTAACAGCATTCACCGTACAGTCTTGTCGAAAAAAAAATACGGTGCCTCTCAGATGATTTTAGTCCCTCGATAAACGCTGTCTCTCTTCAACAACAGCCCACTTTTCATCAAGTGCGGTGTCATCACTTTGACAGGCCAGTATACAAAACATCGTATTTTGTTTAGATAAATCCATAATGTAAAGAAAACCAAGTACAACTCCCGGCCTAACGGTACGAAGCTCATAAAATACAAGATCCCAATAATCTCTATTTATTAAACTATCCCTCGGGTGGACTTGACCACCAGTTTGTTGATCACCGACTAATGAGATAAGTTTCCCTGTATACTACTTCGGCGTACGGTTTCAGCATATCTGAACAGCTCTCAAACTTATTAGATACCGTACGTTTATTGAAGCGTTTTATATTCGTAGACATGTGTACAGAGCGCCTTGCGAATCGGTAAAATCTAAACTTAATACTATCGTTAATAATCCCAAATAATTAGTTAAGTGAATTTGCAAAAATATAAATATTCTTCAAGATAATTTCTTATTATAAAGTTTTATACGGTACTTATAGATTTTCCTTTCATAAAAAGAAAGTTAAAAATAAATAAGGTCTTCTAAATTTTTAATGAAATACCTAAATAATAAAAACTTAAATCTATTATGTCTTATTGGAATCATTAATTTATTTAAAAAACTGAGTTCGATTCTTTAAAATCAGAGAAAGCTCTAAAACTAATATTTCTGTATTATTTAATTTAAAAAAATCATATCATTAATGAAGAGAAGGAAAAATGTTGCTCTGAAAGACAGTATCACCGAAAGCATGCACAAAGTCATGCTTCGTTGGTTCGAACACGTAGAGAGGATCAGTTATAAAGGGTTGACGAAAATATACACATTATGAATATGAGTGGAAAAGCCGAGGCCGACCAAGACTTAGATACATAGATATAAATGTCGTTCCATCCTCTCTACCATCCCCAGTAGGAATTTGGCGAGACGATTGGTAGGTAGCTAAATAAAATTACAAAATACACCTTTAATTTATTTTGTAAATTGAAATAGCCTGAACTATCTGGATCATACGGTCGTTAACTCAAATAATAAAGAGGAATAATTGGAGTGTATCTGTGATCTAGTAACTGGGACAGTTCATTAAAATGAAACGGTACGCTAGAAAAAATATAATGGAGACAATACTTTGAGAACTTCATGTGTATGTAGAATGTAGATGCGGTCTTTGTTCTCTACTTGAAACTGCATTAAAATACAATTACGCAAGAAAGATTTTTTAAATTTTCGTATTTAAAGATTTTGCAATTTAAACTACAGGACGTGAGGTCAGATGAAACGGATCAAGTTATTTAATGTATACATATATAATTCATAAATAATAAATATGATACGTTAACACAAATGGTGGATAGGTAATTAATAAAAATGAAATCTAAGAAATAAAACCTATTGTTAAGCACAGTATAAATAGAGTTAAGAAGGTTTGGGGTTGCTGCACTAACCCCAATACTATTATCGATAATTGAAACTAAATTATAATTTCGGTACAGCTTATATTAATTACACTTTGGTGTATAAGGCAGACTGACGCGCACGATCTCTTATGTAGTATGAACGATACTGGGGCGCGAGCGCTGTAACTGAAGGCAGCCGCATGGGTGCTTGCCACACACCCCGCTCGTCGCAGCCACGCGTGCCTTTCAGAACTCGTGAAGTCGCTACAAATGTATTTGGAATTATTGTGGTTAAAGATGGGAAGAAAAGTCAATAATGTGTAAATCAATCCAGTATAATATTTATGTCAAACCCATAAAAGTGTCTCGCCTCGTTCGTTCACATTTCGGTAAAATCTTGTACATGATTAATTTCTTTGATAATTCTTATAATGTTGCAGTCTTTGAACGACTGTTTATGGAAAAATTATCTGTTGGACCAAAAAATAGATAAAAAATAAAACTACAACAAGTTTAATATCAAACCATTAATGAATTTTAATAGCAACTAGCAAACCCGGCGAACTTCGTTTCGCCACCAGATGGCTTCGTTTTGGTTTTTAGTTAGCGTTTGAAAGAACGTGTGCATAATAAATGTCACATGAAATGAACTGAGCAGAGTACAATGAGTAGCTGTCAAACAATGTATAACGCATCGGCGCCATCTACTTAAAAGACTGGTGCGATCTGCTTCACCACCATGCAAAACCATATTGGTTTGTAGTACATGCTATGTATCAGAGATGGCGCTGTATGTGAAAAATGATTTTCCCCGTTTTCCTGCTTTTCTGTTGACATTTTTCCTGAATTTTGTTTGCTACAAACCTCACGGAGCCCGAGACCTTTCCAACAAATGTAAAACCGTGGAAATCGGTTCGTTCGTTCTAGAGTTATTGCGTCAGGAAGGAAAACCGGACTTATTTTATATAATAGATAACATGAATATACAAATTGTCCCGAATGCTAGATAAAAATATAGTGAAGAGACAAATTAACCCAAATCGCAGAACACTGCGTAATTAGTTCTGTGGCTCAAGTCTGGAATGGTTTTTATTATATTTTCAAATGCATCCCTCGTTAGTAAGGTCTGCACGCCAATAAATGGCATGTTAGACTTTGCTGGCAGTGTATGTTAAACATTCCGTAGGATATTCGTTGTAGTGCGAGAATGAAGCAATATTAATTGCTGTACCAAGATATATTTTGTCATAAGCCTGAGCGACGGCTACCAGCAATAATAGAACCACGAAATTAAACATCTTGGTGCAATTAATGTTCTTTGTGTTCGTCGCCTAAATTTAGAATGACTCGAGTGAGCGCCTGCTAAACTTTGTATATACTACATATGCTATCTAGGCCCTAAAAAACCTTATCTCTGATGGAAATGTCAAAAGTTAACAGATATTTATTTACATTATTCTTATGTTTAAAGCCGTGGTGGCTGCCGGCAGAATAGAATAGAACCCCCCTCTTCTTGCTGAGGTGTCGTAAAAGGCGATTAAGGTATCCCTTTAACACCGCAATTCGGCCAGGTGTTCAGAGAAGGAAAACTCGACCAAACTTGCTTCCAGCTCCCTACCGATCGTACTGGTTCTCCATTCCATCGGGCCTGAGGGAGCTCGGACGAGAGAGTGCTTTTCTGGCTGCCAGTTGTGTATTTAAATATCTCCTGCGCAATTGACTGTTTCCGAAAACTGGATCTCGATTTTCTTAATCGGTGTTGAAACAGTCGCCGTGGCCGAATCCGGCTAGGAGATCATCATATTTGACATGGAGTGTACCGGGTTCTTCGCTTAAGTGTGGAATGGTTTCAGCGCTCACCGCGTATCTCCTTTATATGGCCTTAATGTTATTGAGGATATAAAGAAATATATTATGTAGGTCTGAAAAGTCAAAAGCAATATTAATTTACATGATCGCTGTTTTGTTAAAGAGTTTGCATATGTACGTTCAGTTCCTTTAACTATTACCTTATCCCTTTCTTTAAAGTCGGTAGTACCATAGTTACAATTGTATTCAAGCAGTTGTCGAGAATCTATTATAGTCCCTACGGCGAAATTTTCACTCATTTGCAAACTTTGAATGTTAAATGAAATAAAAGTTATTCAGTGAATAGATGAGAAAAAAACATGTTCAAATTCATAACATTTATTAAATGTAGGAGTAACAGAAGAGTGACTAAAGTTTTAAATGTTCTGGTAAAAATTGCAGAGACAGAGTAAAAAGATAAATTACTTCAAGTCGCAGAACAATGCGTAATCAGTTCTGCTGCTTAAGTCTGGGATGCTCTTGATCGTGTCCTCGAAGACAGATTTCGTAGGCAAGGTCTTGACGCTGACGTACGCTATGTTGGGCTCACTTGACGATTCAGCAGCAGTGTAATGGATGAAGAAGTTATCGTTTATTTCCCTGAAGGCGCCATATTCGTACTCCTTGTCGCCGCATTTGCATTTCTTTATCTTAATCGCTTCCTGGACTTCGGCGTACGAGTTTACCAAATCGACTGCTGTGTAATATTCACTAGCTTTGCTGTCAGCGAATTTGTAAAAGATCAAAGGCACGTTTGTTTTATCGCCGCAGGTGCACTGGACTCCGTTGACTTTGCTGACGGTGTAGGATGAGCATTCAATTGGATATTCTTTGATGCTCGGGAATGAAGCTATTGTAGTCCCTGTACCAAGATACTCGTTGACATCCGC
Source organism: Automeris io (assembly GCA_036320925.1). Classification (NCBI taxonomy): domain Eukaryota; kingdom Metazoa; phylum Arthropoda; class Insecta; order Lepidoptera; family Saturniidae; genus Automeris; species Automeris io. Next base: position 14,573,816 of record JAUDJH010000010.1, on the reverse strand, counting down.
CTGAGCGACGACTAACAGCGCTGATAGAACTACGATGTTAAACATCTTGATGTAATGTGTATCGAGTTCGTTGTCCAACTTAGGAATGGTTTGAATGGGCACCTCCCTCTTTTTATACAAGCTCGTTGCTATCTAGAAGAGCGTTAAGAACGTTATCACTGCCTATTGGGTCATAGGTGAGAAAATAATAAATTTGTTACACTTATCCTGATCAAATTAAATGTATTTTTTTTGTCTGTAGCCTTTTCCGAAATTTATACTTAGCTTAGTTATAAGAAACTGGTATCCATGTGCGCAAACACAAGGGGTCGTATATTTAAGTGACAGCATTTACTCCTGAGCTTTTCAGGTTATAAGATGGAATTATGTACTGCTGAGTAAAATGATCATGAGTAAAACAGCATTGCGTCTTACATAAATGTCACGTGCAAGAGTCCATAAAAATCACTAGACTAATAATTAATGTTGGGCATGACACGAAAGCATAAAATGGATACGGATACTAATCACAGCAGTACTGCATCGACTTTCAGTTTAAATACCTCTAAAAAGAAAACTTGATGGCTTTGATATTTATTTTATATGTTTTTTTTTCGTATATATATGCGTACATTATAAATAATAACATATATGGTGTGTGCGTGTGTACATTACTATATCCATGACACTTTGAATTGTCTCTAGAGCTGTGTACCTATTTTCTTTTATTCTCTTCCTTGCTGTTTGCTGCGTGTTGACACAAAAAATGGGTGTCAGCTGAAAACAGTGCTGGGGGCTTAGCTGGTCGCCTAGCATTCACTGAGGCGACTTTCTTTTGGTGCACCATCACATCGCATATTTGCTTTTGTTGTTTTTCTTCTTGAGTAATCTATCCTTCTGTGGTGTACGTTATTATGTGAAATGAAACGAAAAAGAATTTATTTCGCCCCAAATATAGAAAAAAAAAACAGAAATTTAAATGTAGTAATACAAACAACACACTAAAACAAAAGAAAATACAAAACATATAAATATGGCGAAAATGGGTCCTTCATCAGCCTAAAGCCACAGAGGAAGTCTGCAGCGCTGATTTTCGTGAAGGGCCCCGGTCGTGTTACATCTTATATGCAACTTTTTCTTTCTTTCAGTAAACTGTCCAAGTGCGAATCGTCTGCAGTGGATGATTGCGGGGCTCGAATCGCGGACCAGCCGCGCAGCAGACCTGCGCGTGCCGGTGATCAACGGTGGTCAACCTTACCTTATCTATACTAATATTATAAAGCTAAAGAGTTTGTTTGTTTGTTTGTTTGAACGCGCTAATCTCAGGAACTACTGGTTCGAATTGAAAAATTCTTTCTGAGTTGAATAGACCATTTATCGAGGAAGGCTTTAGGCTATATAAAATCACGATACAATTATTAGGAGCGAAGAAATAATGGAAAATGTGAAAAAAACGGGGAAAATTATTCATCCCTGAGGGCTTCCATTGCGTGCGCTGCAAAAACGGTTCCAGATACCAAAAATATATGTAAGAAAGAATTATTCCTCTTGAAATGATCTAAATAAATGTCCGTGACAGCATATGTCTATCTTTTAAGATTAAGTCACTAGAACCGTTTTTATGGTAAACAAATTTGGTCGAAATTAATGCATTATTTGTTAAGTGTTGTATCAACGTAATAATATTAATCTTTATCCAAATAAATGTGTTGATGATTAGGAGTATTTAATTGTGAACAAAATTGTCTTTGACTTCACTTAATTTCAATGAACATCTTAGAAGATATTACAAAACCTTATATAGCAAAACAACGTTTGCCGGATAAGGTAGTATTACATATCGAGTGGTGAAAGGCTATTTGGCTTAAGCGACGTTTTTTGGTGATATATTAAAATATATATTTATAGAATTCGTAAATAATGCTGATTTCGAATATATATATTGCTATATCACCCAAAAATGTCGCTTAAGCCAAATAGCTTTTCAACTTTCGATATTATTATTATTTATTTATTTATTTATGTATGGGCTATCGACAGTTCCATTACATTTTACATTCACAATGGGATCACAAGCACAAGCGAAATGTCTGCAATGGATACTAATAAAAGACAGCCACAGCATGGCTCAAAAGCGTTAAATGAGTACTAACAATATCAAAACAGAAAATTAAAACCAAAAAGAAGAAAAAAAATAGCTGACAATAATAACTACAATCTAAATTAAAATTAAAAATTAACACACAAACTATACAACACAAAGAACAATGCCAAGCTCAACACACTTGCTCACTGATTTTCCTCTTGAAGGCCGGCATCGAATCCGAAAATATAGCGATGCTCTTGTCACCGACCACACACTCGTTATATAAACGCGTGCCGTGCCGTGGTACCGTGGTGGCTGCCGGCAGAATAGGATAGCACCCCCCTCTTCTTGCTGAGGTGTCGTAAAAGGCGACTAAGGTATCTCTTGAACACCGCAATTCAACCAGGTGTTTAGAGAAGGGAAACTCGACTAAACCTGCATCCTGCTCCCTCCCGATCGTACTGGTTCTCCATTCCATCGGGCCTAAGGGAGTTCGGACGAGAGAGTGCTTTTCTGGCAGCGCGTCCAGTTATACACTGAAATATCTCCTGCGCAATTGACTGTTTCCGAAAACTGGACCTCGATTTTCTTAATCGGTGTTGAAACAGTCGCCGTGGCCGAATCCGGCTAGGACATCATCATCATCATATAAACGCGACAGCCTTGGCACTATAGAAAAGTGACCAAGGTGATAGTATGATTCTAAAGCATGACACAGCACGAAAGGAAAGAAGTTTAAAGATAGTAGGTAGTATGCCGAGGGCACGGTAAAAACTTATTGTTATTAGAGATGGTTGTTGGTATTGTGGGTTGATGGGGTTTTATGGTACGGTGGTTGTTGGGTAGTGCTTGGTGTGATTTTTTGGTGAGTTTTTAATGGCAATAAGAATTGTTCTTAGATGTACTTAGGTTTTGTTTATCATTGTCATTTATTCATTGTATATTGCCAAATTTAATGATTTAAGTATATCGGAAAATACCATGTAGATTTTGTTTCCCTTGTAAAAACGTATATTTTGAGCCATAAACGCTCGTATCTTCTAATTGCATTGATTTAAAAATATGATTTCTTCAAAACGACAAGAAATTGACAGAAATACAGGCGGACAACAAAGTGATTCCATAAAGGTTTCTTTTGAAATAGGGTACCCTAAAAACCTGATGTAATACGTATATTGCGATATCTAACAGGAAAATCTTTCAGTAAATTTTAAAATGATAAAAAATATTTTTGCCTGACTTATGAATACAATCGGACTACGATTAAGTTATCAATAATATTAGATGTCAAAAATTCTACAATCATAAAGGCTTGCATATATGTATGTATGTAGTTATAAACAAAACTTGTTTACATTAATGACTGTTTAAAATTCTAATTGGAGATATATTCTTTTAGGGTTCAATTGAAATTGTAATTATTAAAATAGTTTTTATATTTTGGGAGTGATTATAGCATTTGGTATTGATTTCGCATTTATTTATTTATTTATAAGTACACTTACGTAGTCTACATTAACATATAAAACTATATAAGACATGAACAAGATACATTATAAATGCGACTATATTTATAAGAGTAGACTACATGCACAGAAGAAAAGAAAAATAAAAATACGAGTAACATAAAAAGAAATATTCTAATCTAATCTGCAAAAAGAAACTAAAAAAAATCTTTTTAGTCTTCTCGAATATTTTTTTTTAATTTACGAAACTCTCGTTAAATATGTCGAGACTTATTGATCTCGACATATAATTATATAATTTTGTCATTCTGAATAGGGGTGCGTTCTGACATATATTGGTGGAATAACTATGAATTCGGAACAAGTTAAAATGAGATGCTCTTGGGTAATCTTGATTTCTTGTTCTTGATTTTACAACAAACTAAATGTAATTCTCAATATCTATCCCCTTTCCCTTTATGAACTTAAAATCAAAGTCAAGGATTACTTGTTGCAGCTCGATTATTTAAAAACTGAAAATCTTTTAAATGTTTATATATAACCTGCACTTACACACAACACTCTTTACTCACCCTTTTCTACACATAACACACCTATACACAACACGTCTGTATATTTTTATATATTTTTGTAATTATTTGTATTCTCTGTAATGGTGGGCGCTGACGTCTGCGATACAGTCTCACGACTAGTGCAGGCGTCAACGTAAATTTAATTATACAATGTAAAATTTTTGATCCAATAAAATTATTATTATTATTATTATTATCATTTATTCATTATTTATATACAATATAGTTACATTTTAAAATAAATACATATAAAAAACATATAAATTTTAAAATATAAAAATATGTAGACCTACTGGGGCGAGGCCTAAGGTCCAAGCCACCGGTAGTTAGGAGCTTAAAGTGAGGAACCTCCTAACAATGCGTGCCGTATCGAGTAGCACTGCCTTCTGTATCCGGCCCTTGATCCAACAACCAAGCGAGAGCCTCTTAAGGTGGTAATCAAGGCTCTTTATTACTAATATTAATCTATTCTGGGCATTCAATGGAACTTGCGAAGTTCAGTGTGGAATCGATGCTAGCCCAGAACATAACGTTATTGTGTTACTGTAATACTACCGCTCGTTCCTGAGAAAATGGATCTTTACAGAAATACGGGTGGACAACAAAGTACTCTCATAAAGGTTCCTTTTTCCTTTTAAGGTACGGACGGTACCCCTTTTTTGTTGACCCATTGAAAATACATTTTGGAGCGTCAGGTGGCAGTGAGGGTCGACCCCGGTGTATTGGACTCTCACCAACTAAAAGCACTGAGGTGCACCAGACTACGGGAATGTGATGTTGGTCTCACCGCGGTCTGGCGCATGATCTGCCTCGTCACGTTGGTAGGGGATGGGAGAAGAGTAATACCACCCATAGCCAAGGTACGGTACCCTAAAAACCTGATATAATAAATGTATTGCCATATCTAACAGGAAAATCTTTCAACAAATGTTAAAAATAAAAAAAAAAAATTGCCTGACCTATAAATTTAATCAGACTATAATAAATTTATCAAAAAAAAAATAAGATGTCGAAAATTGCTATATCATGGAGACTTGTAATTTATTATCAGCAAAACATGTTTATATTAATGATTGCTTATAACTCCTATTGGTGATTATGTTTTAGGGTTCAATATATATTGTAATTATTATAATTGTTTTTATATTATGTTTTATTTTAGTTTCAATTATTATTTGCTAAATTTACTATTCTCTTTGTTTACGTACAGCAGAAGCTATAAACAGTAGCAACTTTTAAATAAATGAATCTATTGAAAGTCGACGATGTCATGTCGACCAGCATATCGATTTTAAAAAGTAAAAAATGCTGTAAACGGCATCAAATCTTTCAGAAAGACTCCCAAGACAGCTCGCTTTATTACTCGCTGAGCGATTTTAAAACTGGTGGACTGTCCCAATAGTGATTGTTCTAGACCTCATTAGATATAATTGTTAGGACGCACTGATTGATAACTTTTGATTAAAGCGTTGGGAGATAGACTCGACGTAATTTTTCAAATATAACTTAACCTAAGTGTACTATACTTTCGGCGTTCGTTTCGAAATCTTGTTGTTATAAGTTTTGTTCTACAACAAATATCCATAACAGTACCGTATAAAATTCCAAAACGCCCCATCACAACGCTTCTCCACGCACATAATGCTAATACAAATCTAAGTCTTCTTGCACCTATAAGCAGGATATGTAACCTATTTAATACAATGAATTATCAACATTGTTCAATAAATATTTTCCATAATTCTCTTCCCATGTTTATAAAAAAAAACATTATACACTCTTTACCAGTCCATACACTGATAGAAGTTATATTAATACCATTTTGCTAGTGCTTTAACACTTTTTTTATCAGTTATTATATTTTTTCTATTTTATAACAATGTGTAACTTTCTTTATTCTTTTTTACAATCACTCGCTTAGTATTAGCAACTTTTTTTAATTGATAGAGTAACATAGGTGTTCCTATTATAGGCTAGTATATAAGAAAAACGCCCATGTATTATTTTCAAATCTAAATATATTAGGTCCTTACATATGAAATTGACGTTTTTCGTACTAGCCACTTTAATCACAAATTTCTCCTCTTTGGTAAGGAATTCCAAATTCAAATTTGTACAGCTATAGACTCATGTATTTGTACTTCGATGATCGTCATTCGTTTGTTTTTTCTTCTGTTTTTTTTTCTGTTTGCGTCACTCATTTTACAAAATGGAAAACTTAAAATATCGCATTATTTACGAGTACGAGTTCCGCCGTGGCACTAGTGCTGCGGAAACAACTCGAAGGGTGAATGATGTGTATGGCGGTCGTGTTGCAAAAGAAAACACAGTTCGTTTTTGGTTCCAACGTTTTCGTTCTGGAAATTTCGACCTGCAGAACAAGCCCCGTGGACGGCCTGAGACTCAAGTTGATAATGAAGAGTTGAAGGCTATTGTGAAAGCGGATCCATCGCAAACCACGTCCGAGTTAGCTGCAGGCTGCGATGTTAGTGATAAAACTGTTTTAATTCACTTGAAGCAAATTGGGAAGATTAAAAAGCTTGAAAGGTGGGTACCTCACGAATTGACTGAAGCAAACCGGCAAACGCGCGTCGACTGCTGCGTTACATTACTAAACCGGCACAATAATGAAGGTATTTTAAACCGAATCATTACCTGTGATGAAAAATGGGTTCTTTACGATAATCGGAAGCGCTCAGCGCAATGGTTAGATCCTGGCCAGCCAGCCAAATCCTGCCCCAAGCGAAAATTAACCCCAAAAAAGTTACTTGTAAGCGTTTGGTGGACTAGTGCCGGTATTGTTCATTACAGTTTTCTCAAATCTGGTCAGACTATTACGGCTGATGTCTATTGTCAGCAATTGCAAACCATGATGGAAAAGCTAGCGGCTAAACAACCTAGGCTGGTCAATCGCTCCACGCCACTGCTGCTTCACGACAACGCTAGACCACACACTGCGCAACAGACGGCTACTAAATTAGAAGAGCTTCAATTGGAAAGTCTAAGACATCCTCCGTACTCCCCGGACCTTGCTCCAACAGATTACCATTTTTTTCGAAATTTGGATAACTTCTTGCAAGGGAAAAAATTCAACTCCGATGGGGCAGTTCAAATCGCCTTCAAAGATTTTATTGATTCCCGTCCGACTGGTTTTTTTAGTAAAGGGATCAATGAACTATCTATGAGATGGCAAAAGTGCATAGAAAATAATGGTTCATACTTTGATTAATTAAATATATTATATTAAAAAATATTCGACTTTTTGTTCCTCCCATACAAAACGCCAAATTCATATGTAAGGACCTAATATATAACTCATAGGTGACTGACTGACTGACTGACACAGTGATCTATCAACGCAAAGCCCAAACCACTGGACGGATCGGGCTGAAATTTGGCATGCAGGTAGATGTTATGACGTAGGCATACGCTAAGAAAGGATTCTGATCAATTCTACCCCCAAGGGGATAAAATGGGGGATGAAAATTTGTATAAGTTCACCCAAATAGCTTGATAGTTTTAGCGCCTAATGACAGATTATTTAAGAATATTATGTACAAAGAAGTTTTGTAACCCCTAATTTTTTACACACGCTAAACAAAAGTAAAGCCGCAAAAACTATACCTAATTAATAATAATAATACTTCTTAACGCGAGTGAAGCCGCGGGCAAAAGCTAGTTTCTATATATATTGGTGTTGGTGCACCTTAAATAAATACAATTATTTCAAACTAACAGCGATGTCAGGCCTAGGGATATATAAATTTGACAAACTGAGTATAAGAATATTACAAATTAATTGTAAGTTTTGCCTGAAACTTAATTCCTTCCATCAATGATGAAATAAATGCCTTTTACATCGAATTGTGGAATTACCAGTTCCTAGCGGATTTTTCCCAACGCATCAGTCTTCGAATGAACCTTCGAGAGATCATCCAAATAGTTTAGAGCAATTTTAATAGAGAGATCAACAGAATAATACAATTGGCTAGAGAAGACTTCAGCATACTAGTCTAATGTAGTGATCTCGTCACCTTTACCACAATCTTGAAAAAAGAAAGCTTGAAGACGAAAGTCCACAATCAGTGTATCCTGTAATGACATATGGAGCCGAGATATGGACATTTACTAGTCCATAAATTTAAGGTTGCTCAGCGTGTTACTGAATGTGCTATACTCGGTGTTCCTCAGAGGGATTAAATCAGAAATGAGGTGATCAGCCTGAAAACTACAGTTATCGACATAGCTCAGAGCATTAGCAGACTGGGGTCGCAATGGGCTGGTTATGTTTGCCGAAGGGCCTAAAACTGTTTATCGGTTCGGTAGTATTATTAAAAAAGTGGCAGGTAATTGTTGAATTAGAAGAGTGTAGATGTATTATTAATTAATTATTACCAGGCTATTTCGGTAGACATCTGTACTATCAAGTACTAAAGAGATTTCAACTTGTATATTTATTTAAAAGAAAAAGAAAAAGCATTTATTTGGCACATAACATAACATACAATACAAAAGAATAGCTTTATGAAGATAGAAAATAACAAAAGCAAATATCGTGTTGTGATGATGTGCCAAAGAGAAGTCAGCTCAGCAAATGCTAAGTGACCAGTATCAATTTTAATAAAATTTAAAATAATATTGTAAATATGATATAATTTTATTCATCTCCCTGAGCACTGAGTTTTCATTTAAAGTATTAATCAAACCTAAGCCATATCCCCGGTTCTCTTACCTCCAGAGGCACCCCAACCACCTCCGACTTCGACCCAGCCAGCCGATAACAATGGCAGCTGGTCAGAGGTGGTGAAGAGGGGTAAGCCCTCTAAGAGGAAAATAGAGATGGGCCCTCCTCAACCAGGTCGTAAAAAGAAGACGCAGGACCAGAAGCGCCCGAAGAAGATCCGGCTGCCCAAAACAGCCGGTGTTCTCCTGGCGCTGACGCCCCAAGCCAAGGAGAAAGGGTTATACTTTAAAACTATCCTTGACGATGGAAGGCGCGAGGTTGCAGGAGACCGCGACGCCCATGGCCTAAAGGATATGTTCATCAGAGGTACGCTCACCGATGCATGAGTCCTGCACGTGCCCAGTGAGCCCGAAGAGGTATGATCCTATTGATAAATAGTGTCCACTTGAAGATTCAGCCAGGGATTCGGCTAAGGCCCACTTTGACAAGTTGCGAGATATTTGTAATACTCTCTAGACATTGTTTGTATATATTAATACATTTATTATTAAACCGAACCGCATCAGTTACGCAGATATATTGCATCAGTAAGCGTTTTCTACTGTCTGTATCACAGCGAGTGTTATGAAGAGTTATTAAACCTTGTTCCACCCTCTCCCTTCCTGAATAGAAGACGCGCGCGGGTTTGCCGAGTCACAGCTATACGGGGTAACTCACATCCCGGCTAAGAATAAGAAGTTTTTAAATTCGCATTTTTACCGAATGAATGAGCTGTGGAATGGTTTTTCAGCGAACCTTATTTGGCCTTATTTACCTTTGGTTCCCGCCGTCCTATGATATGAGGCATCTAATTACAAAAACCGCTAAAACCATTTTTCGTACAAACTTACTTAATAGTTCAAATAGTAATTTGAAATGTTTTTATCAAAGCGAATATTATATATGATTTTTTCTTTTTTGCTTTTTCACTCTAGAATAATAATATAAATACTTTATAAGAATGTGCTTGTTAAGTCAAAGATTAATTATAAGTTTTTATGAATTTATGGGATTTGAAAAAATATGTTGTAGTGGGTTTTGAAATTAGACTCCTCATATGAGGTTCTTTAAACGAAGCGTGAAGTTGCATCGATATACCAATCCCTACCTAATAGTAATTGTCGTTTTTAGACTGCATCATGCTTACCATCAAGTGTGGATTGTGCCAAGCCAGGATAAAAAATAGCAGCCCATAGCCGAATGCAAACCTTTCTATTGGACACTATTGATACACGAAATATGATTCGATTCCAGATGAAAAATATTCACAGGTCAAGCGCAAATATTTTTATCTTAAAATTTATTTAATCTTTTTCCTCTTACATAACACAATTATTTTTATCGTTCCAGTATCCAAGGGTTCCGTGACTCAAAAAGAAAAAAAAAAAGAAAGCATAGTAACTGCACCGCGCCTCATGGTAAGTGTAGTGTAGGCCAAAAAAATCTCTTCACGCTTCGTTTAAAGGACCCGGTATCATAGGACGGTGGGAACAGGCTAGCTGGTAAACTACTTCCCGACTCAAAGACTCGGCAAAAGCAGAGTTAGAGAAATAACTTGTTAGTCCTAACTGGGGTATGAATTACCTTATACCTTAGGGCATACGGCACACACAATATGCGGCACAAGATTTATCACTAAATATCAATTTAAAATGAAGACAAAGAAAAAATCAAATGAGTGCACTATTTTATAGTGTCAAGAATAAAACAACAAAATTAAATACAAAAAAAATCTAAAATCTATTTCCACAGAAATTCTGAAAAAAATCATCGAAAATATATCATATTTATATTTAATTTGATGAGGATGAGTTACGCAAATATTTCCTCACCTTTGACCCAACAGGCAGAGATAACATTCTTTGACTTTTCGGTAGCAACGAGCCTATATAAAATGAGGAAGGTGGTCAATCAAACCATTCCAAAGTTGGACAACGTACTCGATACATATTGCATCAATATGCTTAACTTTGTAGTTCTATCAGCGCTGTTAGCCGTCGCTCAGGCGGATGTCAACGAGTATCTTGGTACAGGGATTACAATAGCTTCATTCCCGAGCATCAAAGAATATCCAATTGAATGCTCATCGTACACCGTCAGCAAAGTCAACGGAGTCCAGTGCACCTGCGGCGATAAAACAAACGTGCCTTTGATCTTTTACAAATTCGCTGACAGCAAAGCTAGTGAATATTACTCAGCAGTCGATTTGGTAAACTCGTACGCCGAAGTCCAGGAAGCGATTAAGATAAAGAAATGCAAATGCGGCGACAAGGAGTACGAATATGGCGCCTTCAGGGAAATAAACGATAACTTCTTCATCCATTACACTGCTGCTGAATCGTCAAGTGAGCCTAACATAGCGTTCATCAGCGTCAAGACCTTGCCTACGAAAGCTGTCTTCGAGGACACGGTCAAGAGCATCCCGGACTTGAGCAGCAGAACTGACTACACATTGTTCTGTAACTTGCAATAATTTCACTGTAATTATCTAAAATATTACACAAACCAAAATTTACAATCTTTTGTCATTACTTTAGTTCCATGGGATGTAATAAAAGAATTCATTTGAATTTTGTTTTCAATTCTTCTATTAACATGTTTTTTATTATGCCATGAGTTCGGAAATACCTGACGGCAAATACATACGGTCAACTAAATATAACTGCTAAACTAGAATTGCTACCATAGATAGGGCAACAAGCAAAAAGAAAAGGAATACTAAATCTTATTGAACAGTAGAGTCTGTAGAATCAATAGTCTCAGTTTTTATATAAGGATACCATAAACAGTTTGCGAGTGGTGGTACCAACGCGGACGAAACAGAATTCTAGCAGAAATCGGTCGAAATTATGAAAACTTGCGCGGTAGTTAAAGATGAATTAAATACTTCGCAGACTAAGGTCTTAGGAAAAAATATGCTAGATGATTTCGTATCTCTGCTTAAATCAAATGAGATACAATCATGGCCATTAGGCTGTCATTATCATCAGATAAATAACTTTTGATTCAAGCGTTAATTAGTTGTGATTCTCCCCAATGAACTTAACATTTACGACAATATTTCTTATGTCAAGATTAAGTTATGTTTGCTATTAATTAAAAAAAGAGCTTTATAAATTCCTATAATGAAGTAAAACTCAATTATCACGTGTTCAGTGGCGTTTTTTTAAATATAAATTATTCTCTTCCAGAAGATTACTGGAAAATAGTTACGTGGCTAGGTAAACATTGGAAGATTCAATCTCTTTTTTTTTATAAACTGTATTTTTAAGAGATGAAGTAAAACTAGATAATTTGCTCTGAAAAATATGTACAACATTTATGCTACTAGATCACCAAATACTTTTAATAATGATATTTGAATAACAGAGTTGTTTAACGTCCACTTAAATGAAATTTGATGATCTCCGTTCACAAAATGTATTACTAAAGCACGTTGATAGCGATCGACTAATTGGACGCTTATGTATTGAAAACGGGTAAATTCAAAATTTTTGTCATTTTTTTAAGTATTTCACCATGAACCCCACATAAACTATACTAGGTAAATGTAATAATATATACAAACAATGTCTAGAGAGTATTACAAATATATCGCAACTTGTCAAAGTGGGCCTTAGCCGAATCCCCGGCCGAATCTTCAGTCGGACACTATTTATCACTAATATTAGATAAAAATATTGTACAATCATAATGACTTGGAGTTAATTATCAACGGAACATGTTTACAATATGAGTTGCTTAAAATTCAAATAGGTGATTTAAGTTCCCAAGGACACGGGCACAGCACACCCTTGAGGTGTGCCCAGCCTGGGCCGAGGAATGGGAGGTCCTTCAGGATCACATTGGGGACGACCTCTCCCTGCCGGCGGTGGTGAAAGCTATGGTCGACAGCGAAGAGGTATAGCAGAATGTGTCATCCTTCTGCGAGGTTATGATGAAGCAGAAGGAGGCCGCCGAAAGGGTCAGAGAGCGAACATCTTCTCTGGCCACTCGGCAGGCAAGGCATCGTCGCCGGAGGGACGCGGTTACACAGAGTGAGCGCGACATCCCCTGGTGACAATAGCCGGGCAGTAGACTTGAGGGAGTCTACTGCCCGGATGAGAGGGAGGCTCTGCACGTCGTCCGGCGCGCTGCCTGAGAGAGAGGTTTTGGAGGGGTGAGCTTATTCCAACCCCTCCCAGAGAGGTAGCCTCAAAAACGTTTCTTGTTCCCCGGGCGTCTGGACGAATTTGGTTTCCCAGGCCGGGGTGAAGCAATCGGAGGGATACTCCGGGGGTTTTTAGTCAGTAAGAGTCTAACACAGTGGGGTCGCTGCCCTCACAGCGGCCCTGATGGTCCTATGTAGGATATTCTCCCACGACATCAAAAATAAAGGTGATTTAAGTTGCTGGTTATTGTTTGACTAGCTGTCCCGGCAGACCTTGTTCTGCCCTATTTCTCTAAAACAAAGTCAAATTGTTTTTTTTAATGTTAATAGCTATTGGCCTGTCGGCTGTTTTTGAAAATTGTTTGAAGGAACCTGGCCTTAATGCTATATGTATAAAAATTGACAAATATTGACATTAATATTTATACGTCACTCAATAATTGTTTTGGCTTCCCGGAACCCGTCCACTAACATTTAAACTTTATGCTATGGTGTTAAAGTTCAAATTGACTTATAACAAATCTTTGTATGAGAATATAGAAAAGTGTTGTTTTTAGACTTTTTCAGATATTTTTTTAAAATCTTCTCTCTGTTATAACCTTCCCCAGACTTCAACAAACACAACAAAAAAGAAATCAGTCAAATCGGTTCAGCCGTTCTCGAGTTTCGCGGTTATCAAGACACTATAGCTGATCCGGCAAACGTTGTTTTGCTATATAAGGTTTTGTAATATCTTCTAAGATGTTCATTGAAATTAAGTGATGTCAAAGACAATTTTGTTCACAATTAAATACTCTTAATCAACAATACATTTATTTGGATAAAGATTAAAATTATTACGTTGATACAACTCTTAACAAATAATGCATTAATTTCGACCAAATTTGTTTACCATAAAAACGGTTTTAGTGACTTTATCTTAAAAGATACACATATACTGTCGTGGACATTTTTTTAGATCATTTCAAGAGGAATAATTCTTTCTTACATATATTTTTGGTATCTTGAACCGTTTTTGCAGCGCACGCAATGGAAGCCCTCAAGGATGAATAATTTTGCCCGTTTTTTTTCACATTTTCCATTATTTCTTCGCACCTAATAATTGCATCGTGATGTTATATAGCCTAAAGCCTTCCTCGATAAATGGTCTATTTAACTCAAAAAGAATTTTTCAATTCGAACCAGTAGTTCCTGAGATTAGCGCGTTCAAACAAACAAACAAACAAACAAACTCTTCAGCTTTATAATATTAGTATAGATTGTTTTATATCGATCATTCGGAGAAACGTGGTGGACATGACCTAAGTATTAATTAGACAGCTGTTTGTTTGTGGAATGTTGAGCCGCTAAAGATCGATTCTGGTGCATCCGGGTAAAATCAATAAGGTGCACAGATCTCTCTAGATCTTTCTTTAAAGGGCTAGAAGTCTGACGCAACCAAATTAATTCCGGCTGCTTTCGATCATAGGAAAGTTTTTATTTGGTAGCCATGTTTTTAAGATATCGAAGACGACTTTGGCGAATGTTGCGTTAGGACATTGTTCCTCCGCCCTAATATTTCAACTGGCTTTTTCAATTGGACTGCGAAAATTCTCTTCGATTATAGGTATACCGTGCCTAACGTGACCAGTAGCGCAGCTGATCACCGTTCTCAGGGCACTTGCACATTACATTTCCATTAGATGCCATGTTGGTTCCCTCACGATGTTTTGCTTTACCGGTAATCATATGGTGGCTAAGTCCGTGCGTGATCTTTAAAAATCCAGATGCACGTGTCGGGTTTAAAATCTATGACCATTTGCGTAGTCCCGCATGGATACTGGCCCTTAACCATAAGGCCACCATAGAGACAACAAATATATTTTGTCTTCAAATATCTTATTCACTCGTTTAGTACACTCTGTAAATTCGTTATTAACGCCACTGGTGACTTGCCCCTCATATCATGCATAGGTCAAAATATTATATCTCAAGTTGTATAATTATATCAATGTATTTTATCTTGTTCTCTCCGACGCAGCCTTGAGTTTCTTTCGGCGTTTCTTCTCAAGGTAGTCGTTTCCGAAATGCTGGTAGATCACCTTAGGTTCATTTTCACTGGCTGGCCGCCCAAGTCGAGGTACGTACCCACGGGGATACCCTTGCGGTGGCACCCAACCTATAAATCGCTGGCTGAATACATTCGGTGGTCGTCCATGCAAGTGCGATGTAGTTGTAAAGGCTTTCCGCGGTCAGCAACGAACTACACTTAAAAATATATATATCTTATGTTATTGAAAAATAAGTATTGTAGTGAGTTTCTAACAAATATAGCGAGTATCACCTTTCAATTTTTGCAGTTAGACTTCTTGGGTTTAGGTAAGGTTAGATATAAGAAATATGGGCGCCACAGAGCGGCGTTCCTTAGGAACGTCCGACTCTAGCGGCGACACCGGGCGGCAAACTTGAGGGAGTGTGTCGTCCAACAAGGGTGCAAGCGGCGCGCGATGTGTTCCTGCGTGCCGCTCTACAACAAAGATGTATGAGAGGGATGGTTCTTTACACGACTCCTCCTCAAACAAGTAGAGGCCTACTCAAGGCCGCACACCTTGCCGGTCCTCGAGGATGAGACCCCAGTCGTGCCCTCGATGCCGGTAGGTAGAAGGGGAAACACCCCGGGGGTTTTAGTCGGTGCAAGTTCGACACACCGGGGGGCGGGCGTCACCGCTCCCCGAGGTCCGTTAGAGATTTCCCCCGGATTAAAAAAAAAGGTTTAAAGAATTATATTCCCATTACGAATTACAATTCACTTAAAAGAGAACTGAATAGTTTACAGAAACATTTCTCTAATGAATATATGAAGTTGGAATATACGGAGTCCATTTCACCTGACCCCCACCTTCCAGGGTGTTTCCTTGCCGATGACTGATAGTCTTGAGCTCCTCGGTTTGGAGCTGTCGGCTGATTTGAACTTTGGGCGGTCGATAGAGTTCAGAGCGAAAATAGCTGCTAAAAAATTGGGTATCCTTTTGAAGGTCAGACGATTCTTCTCACCTTTGCAACTTCTTAACCTGTATCAGGCACAGGTGCGGTCGGGTGTCGAGTACTGTTGTCATCTTTGGGACGGATCCGCTAAATATCAGTTGGCGGCTTTGGACTCGATTGATCGTAGAGCTCGTAGACTTATTGGCGACGACTCTTTGACAAAAATTAGAATGCATAGCATTGAGCATCGACGTAGAGTTGCCTGCCTCTCGGTCTTTTACCGGTTGCACGGTGGAGAGTGTTCTCAGGAACTTCATTCTTTGATTCCACCAGCCCCATTCCACCACAAAACCACTAGACATCGTGTCGGATACCATCCGTATGTGGTGGATGTTCCTTATTCGCACGAAAAGATTCGCTTCTACATTTATCATGCGAACGGCTAAGGAGTGGAATATGCTTCCAGCGGCCATATTTCCGCGATCTTATGACCTGGGAGTCTTTATGAGAAGAATGAATAGGCATTTGCTAGGCGATCGCGTTTCATCATCGAACTCATCTTCACTTTCCACCAGGTGTGATTGAGGTCAAGCGTTCGTCTATAAATTATAAAAAAAAAATATAAAATATAATTATGTTACAGTAGACAAAAGTAAATAAATTTTGTAACGCAGGCATACGAAAATGACCAATTGTTTGAGTACCATCAGTGACACACGGAGTAGTGATATCTGGACGTGCCTTCAATATATATGTATATTTTACTCAGAGATGGGCAAAATGTAATCTGATTAATGATGAACGATTACAAAATGTAGTTGTTATTTTAATTTTCTTGCTCTGTAATCATGATTAAATCCATTTAAAACATTAAGAAATCATAACTGTGTATACAATTTAGGATTTTGTAGTGTTTAAAACATAAATGAGCAAAATACAGTCATATTAATGGTAAAAAATGTAAAATGTAATCGTTAATCATTTTCATTAATCTGATTACATTTTGCCCGTCTGTGATTTTACTTACAGTTTATTTTTAGTCTACATATTTGCTTAACAAATACAGCTTTAACATTTTCTTAAAGCTATACAATGATTTCGTTTTTGGGAAGGTCGTTATATCTATTTACACCTTCATAAAAAACACCGTTTTGTCGTAATCAGTTGTCGGTAGACGTAAATCTAAATTATTAGCATGTTTTATTTTTATTTATTGTTGTTTATATTTTTTAGTAAAATTTCTTTGTGCAAGTATATTTTTATTAAATATTTTCCAGATAAGGGTACATGTTTGTAGACATATGTTTACTTTATGTTCATTAACTTAGATTTAGTATATATTTTCTTAGTTGAAGTTAAGAAATAGTAATTAAACAAAATCTAAAAAGTACTTCTTACTTGACTAAAAAACTTTTCAACTAATATTTATTGGTATATTGGAATAAAATTTAAAATATTTACTTGTGTTTAATTATTTTAAATACATTTATCGGCGGCTCACCCTATAAACAAAGGTTATTGAGATGGCAGGGTGTTTGCCCGAACGAGATCCAGACCACAGTACATAGGTTTATAGACCGTCCTAGTGATTTATTTTGAGGTCAGTTTTGATACGCCCATGTCTTAGATCTAGAGATCTTCAGTCGTAGTGTATGAGGGCCGACATGACGACAGCAATGCCAATGGATGTTCGTTCTATCATAGTCGCCGTCGTTCTCAGACTCCAATATACTTTCTATCAGGTGCACTATAGTCACTTTCAATTATTTTCTTTTTCATTCCACATTCAACATGTTTTTTTTTATTTATTTTTGCTTAGGGGCTTTTATTCAGGTGAATATATCAGCCCCATTGTGCCCTAACCTATTTCCTTACATCCTAGGGGAGTCGCGGATGAGCAAGCGTCACCATCTGGCACAGCATTCTGACTTCACTGGACAAAGGATTGGCCAAAACGCAACAAGCACATGCTCCAAAATTTTGTTTGTTAATTTTCAACTTGCTCATCAGCGACTTCCTTTGTGTTTCGTTCCGGGCACACTCATTCAACATGTTATATAGCCAGTGAGTGATAATGAACCAGTTTTAATGCGACATAATGTAAACGATCGTAGGTTCAAATCGTCTGTAAGTGGCCGGAGAACGGCGATCAGCTGCGGTACTGGTCACGTTGGGCACAACATATAGCGCAAAGTGGATACAGCTACTAATGTATCTCTACTTTCCCTGAATGGGACATATCGTGTCGATGTATTATTATTATTTTAGAATTATCATTAAATCATAGAAGCTATTTACGAAGACCAAGTACTTATCATTTTGTAGCATAATAACAGTATTTAATTTGTTGATAGAATGTGTCCGATCTGAACCTGTGAGAGAGGCGTTTCTGATTGCCTTTGCCCTGAACATAGCAGACGTTGGGATGTTGAACAAAGTCTTAACAGAACTATTATCTGATGACGCGTCTGGTCTTTTCAGATCAATGGTAACCAGATTTTAGACGTTTTTGTATAAGGGTACGATGGGACTGATATACGTAAATACGTAAAAGTCCCCTAAATAAATAAAATAAAAAACAGTATTTAAGCGAATATAAAATACAAAGATGTTACAAACGTTTATAGATCAATAAACAACATATTTAAATCGAATTTAATTATTAAATCGATAATAATCAAACAGTGGCTAATGATTTTAAAGATGTTACGCATATGTACTAAATAATGATCGTTAAATTATTTCAAATCACAGAATAATACGAAGTTAGTTCTGCTGCTCAAGTCCGGGATGCTCTTGATCGTGTCCTCGAAGACAGCTTTCGTAGGCAAGGTCTTGACGCTGATGTACGCTATGTTGGGCTCACTTGACGATTCCGTAGCAGTGTAATGGATGAAGAAGTTATCGTTTATTTCTCTGAAGGCGCCATGCTGGTACTCCTTGTCACCGCATTTGCATTTCTTTATCTTAATCGCCTCCTGGACTTCGGCGTACGAATTGACCAAATCAACTGCTGCGAAATATTCACTACTTTTGCTGTCAGCGAATTTGTAAAAAGTCAAAGGCATGTTTGTTTTATCACCGCAGGTGCACTGGACTGCGTTGACTTTGCTGACGGTGTACGATGAGCATTCCATTGGATATTCTGTAGTGCTCGGGAATGAAGCTATTGTAATCCCTGTACCAAGATACTCGTTGACATCCGCCTGAGCGACGGCTAACAGCGCTGATAGAACTACGATGTTACGCATCTTGATGCAATGTGTATTGAGTACGTTGTCCAACTTTGGAATGGTTTGATTGACCACCTCCCTCATTTTATATGGCCTATTACTACCGAAAAGTCAAAGAATGTTATCTCTGCCTGTTGGGTCAAAGGTGAGGAAATATTTGCGTAACTCATCCTCGTCAAATTAAATATGTTATATTTTCGATTTTTTCCAGAATTTCTGTGGAAATAGATTTTAGTTTTTTTTTGTATTTAATTTTGTTGTTTTATTCTTGACGCTATGACATAGTGCACTCATTTGATTTTTCATTTGTCTTCATTTTAAATTGATATTTAGTGATAAATCTTGTGCCGCATATTGTGTGTGCCGTATGCCCTGCTACAAGGTAATTTATACCCCAGTTAAGACTAACAAGTTATTTCTCTAACCCGGAATTGGTTTACCAGCTAGCCTGTTCCCAGCGTCCTATGATACCGGGTCCTTTAAACGAAGCGTGAAGAGATTTTTTGGCCTACACGCTTACCATCAGACGCGGTGCAGTTACTATGCTTTCTTTTTTTTCTTTTTGAGTCACGAAACCCTTGGATACAGGAACGATAAAAATAATTGTGTTATCTAAGTGGAAAAAGTTTTTTTTTTCTATTTATTTAAGGGACTTTTGTGCCTTGACACATGCCAGCCCCATCGTATCCTAAACATGCACTACTAACATTTATTTCTGGTGGGGACCCATCAGCCTGAACAACTCCTTTGAGGAAAAAGATTCAGTAAATTTTAAGATAAAAATGTTTGCGCTTGACCTGTGAATATTTTTCATCTGGAATCGAATCATATTTCGTGTACCAATAGTGTCCAATAGAAAGGTTTGCATTCGGCTATGGGCTGCTATTTTTTATCCTGGCTTGGCACAATCCACACTTGATGGTAAGCATGGTGCAGTCTAAAAACGACAATTAGCATTAACAACAGAGAAAAGCATATCGATAGACCCATGACGGCCTGCACAAAGTACATCTTCACACTTCGTTTAAAGAACCTCATATGAGGAGTCTAATTTCAAAACCCGCTACAACATATTTTTTCGAATTCCATAAATTTATAAAAACTTATAATTAATCTTTGACTTAACAATCACATTCTTATAAGGTATTTATATTATTATTCTAGAGTGAAAAAGCAAAAAAGAAAAAATCATATATTAAAAATATGCTTTTATGCAAATTACTATTAGGACTATTAAGAAGTTTGTACGAGATGGAGCTGATATACGTAGATACGTAAAAGTACCTACCCTAAATAACATAGAATATGGAATAAAAAACAGTATTTAAGCGAAAATAAAAAACAAAGATGTAACAAACGTTTATCGATCAATAAACAACATATTTAAATCGAATTTCATTATTAAATTAATAATAATCAAACAGTGGCTAATGATTTTAAAGATGTTACGCATATGTACTAAATAATGATCGTTAAATTATTTCAAATCACAGAATAATACGAAGTTAGTTCTGCTGCTCAAGTCTGGGATGCTCTTGATCGTGTCCTCGAAGACAGCTTTTGCGGGCAAGGTCTTGACGCTGATGAACGCAACATTAGGCTCACTTAGATTATTCGCAGGACTGTAATGGATGAAGAAATTATCGTTGACTCTTCTGAAGGCGCCGTGTTCATACTCTTTGTCGCCGCATTTGCATTTATTTATTTTTAACGATTCCTCAACTTCGGCGTACGATTTCACCAAATTGGTGGCTGTGTAATACTCACTACTTTTTGCATCTGTGAACTTGTAATAAATCAAAGGCACGTCAGTCTTGTCTCCACAGGTGCACTGAACTCCGGTGATTTTGCTGACATTATACGACACGCATTCTATTGGATATTCTTTAAAATGTGGAAACGAAGCTAACATGATACCTGTACCGAGATACTTTTTATCATCAGCCTGAACAATCGCTACCAGCGCCAATAGAATTACGAACTTAAGCATCTTGAAGTAATGTATGCGGAGTTACTCGCCTATATTAGGAATGATTTAAGTGAGCATTTCCTTGAATTTTATATAGGAATGTCGATACCGCGGGTCAATATACCTTATCTCTGCTGGACAGATCAGAGGTGAAGAGAAATCACGTTGTGTAATTCTTGTCGTTATCATATTTAATACAAGTATTTTTCGTTTACCTACACATTTTTCAAAAATAATCTTAATAAAACATTTAATGTTTCCAATATTTCTTTAGATTTTTTTTTAAATAATTACGAATATTAAAAAATATTAAATGTAGTGTAATTTATATGTGTAATGTGTAACTGCTTGTAAACAACTTCAAAATATTGATTAATATGACGGCGTGGCCGGATTGTGAGCGTCATCATCCGACATAGTTGGGCGTGTAAATGGGTATCCGAGCAATAAGGCGACGATATACACAATCGCACGATTTAACAAACTTCACAATTATAATTCTGATTATAATCACGAAACGGCAAACAGTTCCCAGCGAGGTAGAGGACCTTTCACCGAGACGACCAAAAGGTAAGTGACGCCCGGTGTGCCGCCTACCCACCGGCTAGGCTCTGTTGTAGCGCGAAGTTAGCTGCAAGATGGCGACGGTGTTGCCAGTTACTCGCGCTTCGTTTCGTTACTGATCCTTAATCAACAACCGTCTCCGATAAATATATCATATATTTGAACAGACATACATAATGAAAAGCATGTCGTTAGTGACCAAACCTCGGTAGCGTTCATTCCATATATGCATGAAAGCATCGCATGCTCTTACAATAAATAAGCCTGAAATAAAGTACTTAAATTAAACAAACAAAAGGAGATATTTACATACATTGGACGAGCCAATTCGAATATTTAACCCGCTGTCTTTATATTTCCTTTCCTTTTCCACACTTTAGACATGCCGCTCTTTTACGCTAAAAATCATTGGTTGCCGCCAAAATCAACCAATAAAATCACTGCACTACGCCGCCAAAATAAACAAGCGATGCTTTTGAAAAATGCTTTAAAAAAGTCAATGAAAGCCCCGCGTTCGCGGAGAAAGCACGTACTCGCAAACCGAATCAGCTCCCGCGCAAACTCGCGCTAGTGTTCTACAAAGGCGTCCACCAAGTATTATTACGCAAATACTGTTCCGCGAGGAACTCTTTCTCTATCTCAAGTGAGAATCCCACGTTCACGGGATGTCAAACGTAGTCACGTGAGAGGCAGGTGCAGTCCAGAGTGTGGTCCTCTGAGCCGGATCCTTGTAGTTCCTTTCTCCTAATTCTAAATTTCTAAAAAGATATAAAATTCAAAAAGATGCTTCAAAAATTTAACTGCCAAAAACGTACATTAGCACATTCTCGCACTCGCGCATTGCTCCGCCATATTGTGTATCAATAATAATAAACTTTACTCCCGCCTAAACGCTCCACATAAATATTTCGACGTGTAATAATCACGTAATAATTTAAATATTCTTATTCAAAAGTTGCAAGCCTTTCCTGGCCAACGGTACAATGTCCCAGTGAAACTAATAACATAGAAACGAATTATTTATTGACACACTGAGACAGAATTCATCCATAATCTCTTCCACTAAAACAAAATTTGTAGATAAAAGTTACTTAATGACAAAAATAACAGTTAAAACTACTCATTTATTTAACCTGATAACAATAAAAGTACAATACAGTATCATCAAAAATGAGATGAATATTTTTTTAGACACTGCATTCGCAAATATTAGAAAAACCAGATTAACTTAAATCACAGATTAGGTCATAGTTAGTTCTGCTGCTCAAATCTGGGATTTGCTTAATCGTGCTCTCGAAGACTGCTTTCGTAGGCAACGTCTTCACGGTGATGTATGCTGTGTTGGGCTCATTAGGAAGCTTTGCTGCAGTATAATAGACGCCGAAGTTATCGTTTATTTCCTTGTAGACAGAATACTCATACTCTTCTTCACCACATTTACAAATCCTTATATTCACTGTTTCTACATCGGCATGACCATTGATCATATCGATTGCAGTGAATTCTTCAGCTCCATCGCTATGATCTTGTCCATATTTCAACAAGAACAACGGCACGTCAGTTTTGTCACCACACGTGCATTTGACGCCAATGACTTTCTTTATAGTAAACGGATTGCAGGCTACAGTTGGTGTAAGGGGAGGAAATGTAGCAATCATGGTTGCCTTGCTGATAAATTCGTATACATGAGCCTCAATGATGGCTGTGAGTGTTAAAAGCGCTAGAAGCTTAAGCATTTTGATGTGCTCAAAAAATTCCTCGTCCGAGATTTAACTGAGTTGGAATAATATTTAACTGGCTTTTTATATACTTGTAGCTTTGTATAAATTCACTTAGGTTATCTATATGTAGTTAATTTAACAAACAACCATATCTCTTTTAAAGGACCAAGAGTCAAAGATTGATAAGCTTGTTTTTAATTTTATAGGAAAAGTCCATGTCGAGAACCCGCTCTCGTTTTTACTGATTTTATATATTATTGCTGATTTACTGGTTTTATATATTAAGTATTTAGCCTATTCCTAATATTACCAGTATAATAGATAATGATAACTCAATTAAGGAGTCACATAGTATCTTGATATATAATAAGACTGTAACTGGCAATAGTTTTAGTTGTTATTGGTACGAATATTTATTTGGGTTTATATTATATAACCGTTGTAACAGTAGATAATTTCACCTATACGCCGTTTATTTAAAAAAATAACATTATCTGTATTAAAGGCCAAGAGTCGCATGATTGATGCAGTTGTTTTTAAATTGATTCGAGTATAATTTCCCGGGGATGTATACATATCTCTCTGAACTTTTTGCCTAATTGTAATATTAGTAATGAAACGTATTTACCACTGAGAGTCAAAACAATATGAGTGTAAGTGGAAGGAATAGCCGAGGACAACCGAGACCAAATAAAAGAGATCTGATAGAGGGTAATGTCAAAAGCTCGCGAGATCGGCGAGAGTGAAAGAAAAGAAAGAAAGAAAGAAAAAGTTTATTGAGGCAAAGGAAACAACACACAACAAACACATTTATATAAAAACAACAATGAAAGAATACATAACATCACATCATGTATCCTGTGTGCTGCTACCCATCTCAAAGAGCACTCAGCTCAGCGTATGCTGGGCGACGCTGCACGCGCCATCCAGCGCTGATTTTCAGCCGACGCTCAGGGGAACCGATTGCGCGGACGTCACGGTGCTATTTAAATATTAGAACCAAATATACAAAAACATATCTCATAACGTACAACAAACAAGTATGACAATAAATACATAGAATACTTTTAAGTAGCATAGAAAAATGTAGAATACTAAATAAAATATAATAGAGATAGGGTAGATTGATAATAAAATACATTTACATACATACAGGCTGTTCCATAAAATATCAAGTAATAAAATATCAAGTCAAATTACAGAAATATCTATAGTTGTTTTTTTTTTTTTTTTTGAGTGCATAAAGTTGCTAATGAGTGACAAGGAAGCGAATGAGGTTTGCAAAAATAATTACCGGCGTTTCATGCTCTCAGCCTACCTCAATTTGGCTAATTATAGATAGAAAGAGTCAAAACCTTATCTCTGATTCAGCTCTATTAATCATGACCAAATACATTGGTGATAAGTTAAAAAAATATGGACTAATTACGTCTATCAAGGTTTTGTCAATATCAACTTTATTGTTTTGGTGTGCTGCCTTGGACAAATACCCACAACATTATAATAATAAAAGCTTATATTTCAAATTATAGTCATTTTAATTGAATGTTAAATTATGAGGCTTGATACAACATACGCCAGTATGTGTTCTAAGCTCCCAGGGAAGCTGAATAAATTTAATTTCCTAGGCTCGGGTGAAGCAATCAAAATGATATCCCGTGGGTTTTTAGTCAGTAGGAGTCTGATCTCACAGGCGGCCCTGATGGTTCTATGCAGGATTTTCCCTCAAGTTACCAAAAAAAGGATATATTCTCAAAATCTCACATATCATAATCGTATAAGCTGCAACAGATGCATGTAAGAGGAAGGATGATGTTTGAATTGGAATATTTGATTTGTAGATCTCTGCATAATTTTATCTAACTATCATACTCAAAGCTTGTATAATTTATAACAAAACATGAAGAAATACAAGTAGATAATGAGACAATATTGACTAAAAGAGTACTTTAATTTCAAGAGCGTGTTATGTATGATAGAACGCCGAAATATCCATACCTAAAGATTCTTGTTTTATTGGGTGTACATTTCCATCTACATTTTAATCTAGCATATACAAAAAGTCGAAATCTTTAGAATCAAGACCATCCTTACCATTTCAACCGTCTATTTAATACATATCATTAAATCTACTTTCAGTTGTGTATAAGAAAGCGAGATCTAAGTTTGTATCATATTCCTGAAGAACTTTTAATGATCTCGCAAATAATAATGTTTACAAAACGTAGGTGCATTTTCAAGTGACACAATGCTACTTTGTACTGATCTCTGTTTCAAGCAAGCAATTTTATGGTTTGTGTTACTATGTTATGGACCCATAAGGAATGAGTTCTATCCTCAATTGCTAACCTTTGTACAATAATAGCTACCTATCCAGAAATTAGACTGAATACTGATTACAATATAGGAAAGTAATATATAATTTGTAAAAGTTACAAGATAAACACATTGTATTTGACAAAAACTATATGAAATTATTACAACTTCCAATAATGCACCAAATATTGACGTTTTCACAAGACAATTGTTAATTGTGAATTATACAAATCAACGATACAAAAATCAACTAAAAAGTCTTGTCCACGCCATTATATATATATGTCTGAGTTTCTGCAAGCCTGTCGCTAGATGGCGATATTCAGTGGTAAGCATGACACACTCGTTCGAAAACTGCCATCGCATGTGCATCGGATTTTTATCGGAAAACCTGTTGTCTTTAATCGCGGGTACGGATTGCCTTATTTTGTTTATTTCGCCTTCGGTGATTTGTGCGTGTGGGACTATTTTTGTTAGCTCGGAGTCAGCATCACCTTTTGAATAATTTCTTCGGGCGCACGGTAGTGCGAAGGACTCACTGCCCCGGAAGTTGTTCCTGGATCCAGGCAGGCATAACCACCGCGGTGGCAAAGTAGGTGGAATTATATATATGTATTCTATAATGGTCGTTTGTATTTATAAGGGCCCGAAAATAACCTTATTAGCTCCTAAGTATACAGTCTACTTCATCGAAACACCCAGAGAAAATTGTGATTGAAATGCAATTTTTTTAATTATCCGTCAATATTCTTTTTGTCTCCTTCGAAGTATTCCTAGTTGGATGCAATACACATATGTCAGCCTTTTTTCCAATCCTCGAAACACTTCTGGTAGGCACTCTTTGGTATGCTTTGGTTTGCTTTTGGTTTGCTTTGGTATCTTTGGTTTGGTTTGCCTTCAGCTCCTGCCACGAATTCTGCTTAATGGCTTCAATCGATTGAAAGCGGGTTTCACGCAGCAGTAATTTCAGTTTTGGGAACAGAAAAAAGTTACAAGGGGCCAAATCCGGAGGATATTGTGGGTGATCGATAGTATTTATCACGTTTTAGACCTTGAATTCAATCACAATTGTGGCTCTGTGCGAGGGCGCATTATCGTTGTGCAACATGCATGAATTGTTTTTTCACAATTCCGGCCGTTTTTTACACAAATAAAATAGATTTTCTTACAAAAAATGCATCAATATAACCAAATAAAATTTCTTATCGACTGTTTGTCTCTGTAGAACAAATTCAACGAAGTGTTAGTAGAGGTCGAAGGTCGTCCAGAACGAGGCAAATCTTTGACGGTCTCCCGTCCCTCTTTAAATGCTTTATACCAATCGCAGGCTTGAGGTTTCGATAAAACTGATTCACAATAAGCCTTTTCTAACATTCGTAACGATTCAACACACGAAATTCCGTTGAAAAAACAAAATTTGAGACAAACTCTTTGTTCAATATTCTTATCGTGAAAATCGTGATATGCTACTGAGGTGGAATGATTAAACTAGCTGCTGTAAATAAACCGGTTGAAGGATTATATTCATATTTGGCATAGAGATCGAGGACAGTCTTAGCAGAATAAACATATGTCAATAATATCCTGGGAGAGAAATATAAATCATAATTTTCGGGTACTTTATTGTCACAAGGTATATGTACGCGTTTGTGCCCGCTAATCACAGAAACGACATTCAGAAAATTCAGATGTGGTTTTCACTTATGTATTGCGAAAGACTACCTTTGAAATTCAATGTTCATTTTATTTTAATCGCTTTATAAATAATAAATTTGAAAATGATTTATCTCTATTCAAGATTTCATTAAACTTAATTCGTGACATTCTATGCGTGTTAACTGTGATTTTATTTTATAAAACTGACATTCTCATCGCGAATATAGACAATTACGAGTTATCAAAGTAATGTTATTATTACATTAGAGATAACATATTTTTTACAAACACACTTGATATCTTGGGTCATAACGAACCATCTAAATACAATTTATAAAAGTTTCTACTATCACACTAAGTTACGACTTAGAATAGTGAATACGTTTTACATATCAAGATGTTTAAACTTGTAATTGTTTTTGTTACAATTATTACTGTTAAGGCAAATTATTTGGATCCATATTTGGGGGCCAGTATGACCGTTGCAACGTTCCCCGAGATGAATAGAACCACACCTTGCAATTGGTATATGACAATCGATACTAACAGAGAATGTAAGTGTGGTGATAAAAATGTTAAATTAATAGCCCTTACGCTTGATATTCACTATCGCCTACAATATCCGTTCGCGGTATCCGTAGTAAACACTGCTGAAGAAGTAGCGGAAGTGTTAAGATGCGCGATATGCAAGATCGGTGAAGAGCAATACAATCACGTAGCATACAGATCTATTAATGATAAATTCTATATGCAGTACATGCATCACCCGAACCCGGAAGACCCTATCGCTGCAGTATTAGCAGTGAAATCAGCAACAACAAAAACCGAAGTCGAGAGAATTATTCAATCGATTGAAGATATGAGAACTAAAAGTTATGGTTTGTATGTTACTGAAAATTGTGTAAACAAAATGATTTAAAAAATAATTTTATCAATATACCAATAAAATTAAGTAAACACTTTACGTGAGCATTATTACATATAATAAATCCGTTCCTCAGTCACCTATGTTGTATTATTTAGATAAAAAATAGTAGAGAGCTTCTATGTGTATATATAAGTTTCGTTTGCTCAATGTAAATTAGTAAAAACGTATAAGAATCGTTAGTCAATATGCACGTATGTGTATGCGTTTGTGCCCGCTAATTTCAGAAATTACGTATTAATATATGGTTTTGACTAATGTATTGCGAAAGACAACCTTTAACATTTAGTGTTCAATTTATTTCAATCGGTTCGTAAATAAAAATGTTGAAAATGACTTCACTCTATTCGGGATTTCATTAAATTTAATTCATATCATTCTATGCGTGTTATCTGTGATTTTATTCTATAAAACTGACATTCTCGTCGTTAATATAGATAGTTATGATTTACCAAAGGAATGTTATTAGTTCATTGCAGATTACAAATTGTTTACAAACATAACTCTTAGGTCATAACGAATAACCTAAATAAAATTTATAAAACTTTCCACTACCACTCTACGTTACGATTTTGAACAGTGAATACGTTTTACAAATCAAGATGTTTAAACTTATAATCGCTTCTATTACAATTATTACTGTTAAGGCAAATTATTTGGATCCATATTTGGGAGCAAGTATGATAGTCGCAACATTCCCCGAGATGAATAGAACGACACCTTGCAATTGGTATATGACAATCGATACTAACAGAGAATGTAAGTGTAGACATAAGAATGTTAAATTAATAGCCCTTACGCTTCATATTCATTATCGCCTACAATATCAATTCGCGGTATCCGTAGTAAACACTGCTGAAGAAGTAGCGGAAGTGTTAAGATGCGCGATATGCAAGATCGGTGAAGAGCAATACAATCACGTAGCATACAGATCTATTAATGATAAATTCTATATGCAATACATGCATCATCCGAACCCGGAAGATCCTATCGCTGCAGTATTAGCAGTGAAATCAGCAACAACAAAAACCGAAGTCGAGAGAATTATTCAATCGATTGAAGATATGAAAACTAAAAGTTATGGTTTGTATGTTACTGAAAATTGTGTAAACAAAGTGATTTAAAAAATAATGTTATAAATATAGTAATAAAATTAAGTAAGCACTTTACGTGAGCATCATTACATATAATAAATACATTCCTCAGCCACCTATATTGTATTATTTAGATTAAAAAAATTAATAGAGACTTTATACATTTATATAAATTTTAAGTATTTAAATTTCGATGTAAATTATTAATAAATTGTCAGAATCGTTAATCAACATGCACGTACACATATGTACGCGTTTGTGCCCGCTAATCTCAGAAACGACTTAACCAATAAATATGTGGTTTTCACTGATGTTTTGTGAAAGACTACCTGTAAAGTTTAATGTTCATTTTTATTCAATCGGTACATAAATAAAATTGTTGAAACTGACTTAAAATAATTGTTCAGATGATTTAGCTGAAATACATATATTATTATAATTTTGACAACCATAGCATGTAGACGCCGCCCGATACGCGTTTGTGTTAAAGGCCCTAAAGGTACGCGCGGGGTAAGGGGTGCGCTCGCGCAAGGGATGCTCTAGTAAAAGCAGTCGACTACCGAGACCTGAGGCTAGAGTACGTGTGTGTGCGTCGCAGTTCGGTGTGCCTTAAAGTGCAAATAAACAGTAAAACGCCAAAATCCATATTTTTCTCCCATCACACCCACGACCACCGTTCATACAACATTTTAATTTATCACTTTCTATACATGGAAAATATGTTCAAAAAGCTTGCAATAGTCATTATCATACTCAGAAAGAAAGCATTACTTCTACGCGAATGAAGACACGGGTATTCTTAAAAACAATGTTAAGAAGTAAAACTAGTACACTGATATTAAGGTGATATGGATAGAATCCGGAAGTGCACTGAAGGGTTAATAATAAAAGAGAAAAGCCACTTCAGAACTATGAGATATAGTGACATTTAGACTAACCAACTATTTATAATATTACTTGCGATAAATAAACAAAAAAATAGTACGGTATTTAATAAAACGATTTTTTTTTAACCTGACTCTCCGCATATTTCACTGGAAGTCTTATGGTAAGAATGGTACAGTCCAAAAACCAATAACGACTATCTACAGTTGAGAAAAAGCCATAGATCAGCATCAGCAGCGATCATGCTGGCCTACACGAATATCTCTTCACGCTTCGCTTAAAAAACCCAGTATCATAGCATGATGGAAACACAGTCCCCGGAAGAGCATTCTGCAGCTCAGTGACTACGGCAAAAGTAAAAGTAGTCTTAGTCGAGATATGAGCTCTAGGGATGTCGAAAATGAAAAAAAATATCATTATATCGATATTTATTAAAATATCAATATCGGATTCGATATATCGAAGGAAAAATATCGATATATCGATTAAATCTCAACAAACACGAAAGTATTTTACCAGTATTCATTTTTATTAGACAAAATTACACAAATATCAAGAACTAAAAGGCTATCTTCTAACTATAAGACCTATTTAAGATTATCAAACAAAAATAAATAATAAATAAATAAATAACGGCAAATAATATACTTGCAACATAACAAAACATAATACTCAACAGTCATAGACAATATAGTTTTTTTTTTTTCGTTGGGTCCTATCTTCTACAGTTTTAGATTTCAGCGACTTCACTATCAGAAAAATTAAAAAAATATCGTTTTCGATACAATTTTCGATACTGGATATTTTGTATCGATATATTATTATAAAATTTATATTGTATTGAAAATATCGATATATCGATATTTATTCGACAAGCCGAATGAGCTCCCCTATAGCCGTGACCACACAAACTTGCGCACGTGTTTACTTTTATGGAAGTAAGAATGGATCAGGACTAAACAACTCTTTAGAACAGTCGACGTGATACATACAGTAGAACACGGTAGCGAGGCAATATCTTCGCGCAACTGAAGCAGTTCTAGATGCAAAGTAAAGTCAAAATCATTCACAATGCAGACAGCCCTCCGCTGCAACCTATCCAGAGCATCAAGTACCAACGAGAAGCATCCCAGAGATACGAACTATATTCCATACAGGACCTGATCTGGGCCTTGTATAATAGGTGAAGATGTTCTGGCGTGGCATTATTTTATATGTGAAACTGGAAGGAATCAAATAAAGTCACAATTAAAGAGATGGTAATTTCAGGATACAAAAAATTTTCTTTTAAAGTCCGCTTCTTTAGAAATATATTTTCTATAGGAGTTGAAGTTGGAGTATTTTGCACATATTATACTAATTGGACCGACGGTTAATTATTATTTACTACGTGTCTTTAAAGGCAGTGTGTCTCACTCTTTAAATTGAGATAAAATCTCCACGGAACAGTTTGAAATACGTAAATCTAACAGCTTCGAGTAGATAGAAGACTTTAAATAGTAAATCTTTACGCTTGTTAACCGATTATGAGACGGGCGTATGATTATTCGATTTATCTAACTTTATATGTATATTTGGACTTTTATAAATCTATTTAAATCTGTTTTCTAGTTAACGTTAGGCTAATATTTTTTTATTACAAACATGTTTACATTTAACTTCAATCACACAGTTGATAAAAAATGATGGTAAGGTTAGTTTAGGAGGGAAGAATATGAAATATGTCACACTTACAGTTTATAAAATTATGACCGGTGGTCTTGGGTGTGGTGGTAGAAAGACACGGATTTTGGCGTTTTACTGTTTATTTGCACTTTAAGGCCCACTGAACTGCGACGCACACGCATGTACTCCAGCCTCGGGTCTCGGTAGTCGACTGATTTTGCTAGAGCATCCCTTGCGCGCGCGCACCCCTTACCCCGCGCGTCCCGTAACAACACCCTAACGATCTTTAGGGCGTTTAACACAATTACGTATCGGGCGGCATCTACATGCCATACCATACATTAAATCAATAAAGAAAAAACATTACACATACTACCAAACATTTGACACACACACGCATATATATTCTTTTGTTTATGGTTAAAGTCTGTGGTCAAATTGAGAATAGATTAATATTAAACATTACCATAATTGTTATATAATAGATATTTGTGCTTTATACTCTAATGAAATTCATTTATTACAATATCTTATTTATTTTTAATTAATTCGTCGAATTGCGGTTCCGTCGTTTTTGGACTACATTTTACTTTCCATTAGGAGCACTGTATTTACTTGTCGAGTTAGTTTAAAATAAAACCTCTTTAAACGTATAACACAAGTTCTAACTTTGCCAAAGAAAACTAAAAAGCCACGGTACATTAGCAAGTGACAAACGACATTCCGTAAAACCGGTTTAAAACATCCGACATCGCATGTCAAACCCTGTGCCAGAAACTCTGGTTGGTCTTCGCTGTTTTTGTTCGTATTGCGTGTGCCCACTGATTTATATGTCGGCTTTCCAATTAGCCTTACGGAGTGGGCTTTATTTATCGCGCTCTTTCCATTTTCCGCACTTTTGGTTCGGTGAGAAAGTTAATTTTTATGCCACGATACGATATTGCGATTTCTCGGTACGACGTTGTGTTATATTTTAATAGCGATAATATTTTTGTACTGGTAATACAATAGCTCATTGCAAGAGATATTGACGTCAATAGTCACGCGATAAAAAGTAACTTTTTCCTGATATACAGAGATAGGGATGTTGAAAATGAAAAAAGAATATCGTTATATCATTGTATCGATATTTATTAAAATATCAATATCGGCGCCGATATATCAAAGGAAAAATATCAATATATCGATTAAATCTCAATAAACACAAAAGTATTTTACCAGTATTCTATTTTATTAGACAAAATTACAAAAATATCAAGAACTAAAAGGATATCTTCTAAATTTACGACCTATTTAAGATATCGAACAAACATAAATAAATAAATGGCGTCAAATAATATACATGCAATAAATTCAGATGTAAATGCATGCAACGTAACAAAACATAATACTCAACAGTCATAGACAATATAGCTCTTTTTTTTCGTTCGTTCCTATCTTCTACAGTTTCACATTTCAACGACTTCAGTTCCATAAGAATTAAAAAAATATCATATTCGTTATAATTTTCGATACTGGATATTTTTTATCAATATATCATTACAAAATATATCGCCCAAAAATATCGATATTGAATTGAATATATCGATAACGATGTATATTCGACAAGCCTATACAGACAAGATTTCAGTATGAGTTATCTATTAATCCTCTAAAGATTCCAGGGTAGAGAAGCATAAGGCGGCATCAGACAGGAAAAGGACTAGACGACATTAAAAAGTAATTGAGCTGACGATATTAACTAATAATATATCAACACGATATAACCATTTCAGGATGAGCAGACATATGTTAGTAGTAGTTATTTAGTATTATTTTTATTTTTTTAATCATAAGAAAGTTTTTTTTTCTTCGAAAGATATTTCTTCTTACTATTCCCACTAGTTAAAGCTATTAAATAACGATTATATTAATCAAAAAACTATGTATGAAATATATTCCACTACATCATCTATAATATTTCTGTTGGAAATATTTAAAATATAAACAGCTTCTCATAACTATTAACACGTTCCCTGCCGGACCGTTTTTTTAAGACTTTCCGTTCAGCCTGCGTAGGGCGTATGCGCCACACGCTTTACACTTGTATTATTTTGTTTCTGGCAAATGCCTTACAACAAATAAAATGCCGCAAAAATTATAATTATCAAGGAAAAGTTGTATACGCCCCACGATTAAATGAAGGCATCAGCAGTAGTACTAAGATGCCCGTAATCGACTGCATATTGAATTTTTAAAAAATTCTTCATTTTTCAACGATAATACCAAATAGCTTGAACGTAAAGTTCAGCGTGGGGCGCGTACGCCCCACGCGGCAGGGAACGTGTTAAACAAGAACTACGGTTTATGAATAGATTAGGTACATGATATTAGAAATAAAGTTGAAGGGGAAAACTAAAATGCTGAGCATCGAGCATCGACGTAGAGTTGCCTGCCTCTTGGTCTTTTACCAGTTGCACGGTGGAGTGTTCTCAGGAGCTACATTCTTTGATTCCACCAGCCCCATGGCATCACAAAACCACAAGACATCGTGTCGGATACCATCCGTATGTGGTGGATGTTCCTTATATCCGCACGAGAAGATTCGCTTCTACATTCATCATGCGAACAGCTAGGGAGTGGAATATGCTTCCAGCGGCCGTATTTCCGCGATTTTATGACCTTTAAAAGGAGTCTTTAAATGAAGAGTGAATAGGCATTTGTTAGGCGGACACGATTCATCATCGGACTCATCTTCACCTTCCGCCAGGTGTGATTGAGGTCAAGCGTTCGCCTATAAGTAATAAAAATAAACGATAAATAAGACAACAAACATTTAAAAGTATAGGCACACACACACATACACACACACACACACACAGACACATACAAACTCAAATAACAGTCACTAATCTATTCGTATACTGTAGATCGAGTTAAAACACACTAAAAAATGTAATATGCAAGTGTAACTACGTAATCGTCACTGTAGCTTTTTTTGTTTCGTGTATAAATAATTTTATGAAAATGAGCTGTGAAGTTATTATTAAAATAAAACAGAGAAATAAATGGATTATTGCGAAATAATCTAATCTATACTAATATTATAAAGCTGAAAGTTTGCTTGTTTGTTTGTTTGAACGCGCTAATCTCAGGAACTACTGGTTCGAATTGAAAAATTATTTTTTTGTTGAATAGACCATTTATCGACGAAGGTTTAAGGCTATATAACATCACGATGTAACTATTAGGAGCGAAGAAATAATGGAAAATGTGAAAAAAAAACGGGGAAAATTATTCATCCATTGCGTGCGCTGCAAAAACGGTTCAAGATACCAGAAATATATGTATGAAAGAATTATTCCTCTTGAAATGATCTAAAAAAATGTCTAGACAGTATATGTCTGTTTTAAGATTAAGTCACTAGAACCGTTTTTATGGTAATCAAATTTGGTCGAAATTCATGCAATATTTGTTAAGAGTTGTATCAACGTAATAATATTAATCTTTATCCAAATAAATGTGTTGTTGATTAAGAGTATTTAATTGTGAACAAAATTGTCTTTGACATCACTTAATTTCAATGAACATCTTAGAAGATATTACAAAACCTTATATAGCAAAACAACGATTGCCGGATCAGCTAGTGACCTCATATAACTGTAAAAATTGGTTATCACTTAAAGTTCTTATTTTAATATTGAATGATACATTATAAATTTAACTTTAAATATCGTCTGATGTAAAATGCCTCGATGTGGTCACACGCTTACTCTGCTAACGTACGAGAGTTTTGATTCACAACGAAATGCATTTGGAGCTCGATGTTTTTGTGCGGGATCGAGTAAACAGTGCCTTAAATAATGGTAATGCTTGGAATGTTCTCATTTGGTAAGGAATTTTGGGCATAACTTATGTCAATGCAATTTAAGAGTTTTGAAATATATTTTTTTTGTGTAACCTTGGAAGTGCCAACCCTAGTGTGTCTGACTCTTACCGACTAAAACCACCGAGTTGTTCCTCCTACCGTCTCCCGAGTGCTGAGGGAGAGGAAGAGCCAGCTTTCTCCGAAATCACCAAGCCCTGAAATATCTATATAAAAATGTAATGTCAATTCCACACTTACTATGCATCTTGTCAAAAATAAAAGAGAACTAAAGCGTGTAAATCC
Organism: Automeris io; assembly: GCA_036320925.1. Taxonomy (NCBI): domain Eukaryota; kingdom Metazoa; phylum Arthropoda; class Insecta; order Lepidoptera; family Saturniidae; genus Automeris; species Automeris io. The sequence continues at coordinate 14,537,698 of JAUDJH010000010.1, read as the reverse complement.
AATTCAGGGCCAAATCTAGAATTAGGTAAGTTGCGGGACTGTAAAATTGAGAACGGTTGCAAGAAGAGGAGAAACTTAATAAATTACACCTCAGATAATCTGATATCGATTTGTTTTTTTTTTTACAGTGACTCAAAATAGTGACTACAGTGCACCCGATGGTAAGTAAACTGTAGTCCAAGAATAACAGCGACTATAAAAGTACTATAATCCGTTTACAGTCTCCATCGTCATGTCAGTCCACATACACCTCGACTGAAGGTCTCTAAGTATGTGAGTTACTGGACGTACACAAGCTGATCTCGAATCGCCACAGGCCCAAGCAAGGTTCTATGACGGTTTGTACACTTGTGGTCATGAGTCAGTTCGAGCTATCGCTCTACCACCTTAAAGTCAAAGCAAAAACAAAGTACCTTCTGTAAATCTAAGCATAAAAAGCTGTAAAATGTCTGAATCGTGTCCTGGCCCCATTAGTTCATTCGAATGCACGTAACCCATTGTTCATTTAATATACGCTCCCAACGGCCCAGTCGCTCTATTGTTTAGCCTTTATTATTTAATTCGCCGTGGACTAATCCGCTATATTTTTATTGGAAACAAAAAATTGGGTCGTTTCCAGCCCGCGCCGGGTTAACCGCTTTTTTAACCTGTGAAATATTTCAGGTCAGTTATATAAGGGCCGGTTTTGTTTTCCAAGCGGTTTACTAAATACATTAACATAAAATGAAAAATGACAGATTATCGAGAGTAATAATTACGACGAACGATATGAATTAAAGAGAAAATAAAGCGAGAGAATAAAATACAAAACTTTTATAATGCCATGTTATTAATCGTGTTAATTAACGGAAGAAGAAACCTTTATTTGGAAGATAACACAGAGGCATGGGTTAATCAAGATAGAAAACAATGCGCCGCCTATGAAAGAGGTACTGGAGGCGTGGGCTCTTTATACCCATCCCTCGCAGAGAGGAAACCTGAATAAGGCTGTTCGCTCCCCGGGCGACTGGACGAATTTGGTTTCCCAGGCCTGGGTAGAGTGATTAGAGGGACACCCCGGGGGTTATTAGTCAGTAGGAGTCTGACACACCGGGGTCGCTGCCCTCACAGTGACCCTGATGGTCCGATGAAGGATTTTCCCCCGGGTTACCAAAAAAAAAGATAGAAAACAACAAAAACAAGTACCCAGTGCTGTGATGATGCTACAAAGAGAAGTCAGGTCAGCAAATACTAGGCGACGAGCTATCATCCAGCGCTGATTAAAAAAAATCTAATAAAATAACTAAGGAAAAAGGAGTTTATAATAAATTAAATATTTTTTACACAATAATTAATGGGTTAAGGTGGTATTCAGTGAAAAGCGGTAGGAGGCGGCGGAGTCACCACTAGTGATGAAAATGCCCGGGAATTTTCCCAAAGTGTCCAAAAACTTCCTTGGGAATATTCCCGGGGATTTACGAAATGTTCTCGGAAGTTTTGGGCACTTTGGGAAAATTCCCGGGCATTTTCATCACTAGTCACCACACCCTGGTTGCGCTATATTGTGTGGTCCTTCCCTTAATATGTATCCGGAAATGTTACTAAACGTTGCTAGACCCGGTATCGTTTACTCTCCATAGATGGCGCTGGTAGTTTGTTTGCCAAAAATATAGAGGGCGTAAGTAGTAAAACAAATTTATTTTGGAGTTGAACCAATTGTAGAAGAAATATATTTTTATTCTCGTAATTAGTATAAATCTTAATTTTATTTTGTAATGGCCTTGTTATAATTAATTAATAATAATTCAATGAAGATAATGTTTTTGGTGGCCTGGTGCAACGCGAACGGTTGTAGGTTCTTTTCCGGCAGGTACTTCTGGATTTTTCTAGATTCAATACGAATTTAGGGACCACAAGCGCATGGATGAAGGAAAAAATGTGGTGAGAAAGTCCGCATGACATGCAAAAGAATATCATGAGTAGTGCTGTGAGAACAGCGATCATCTGCGCCAATGGTCACGTTGGACGCGATATATAAACTCAAAATGAGTACAGCCATTAATACACCTCTGCTTACCCTGAATTGGGGCATAGCGTGACGTTATATTATTATTATTAAAAATAACTCAATAAAATTCCAGTTCAGTATAGGTATTAATAGTTATTTCTTTTTATAAAAACCAAAATAAGTAAATATTGTTTCGCAGTTATCCAATTTAATGAAATTTATTTAAGTCTGTTTCGTATTTTTTATTTTACACTCGGTTTACATGCGGATCGCGCTATAAACTTGCCTATTAAGAAGGTTTAACCGCTGTTACGATTCGTGCCCATAGTTGAACGGTATTTAGTGAAGCAAAATATAATACGAAAATAAATATAAAAATATTAAGAATAGTTGCTTTAAGTTTCAGTTTTTTGACTACTTTCACACAAAATCGGCATTGTATCTGCAGAATATCTCTTAAATTTGACACAAATCAATAAAAATACATAGATTTGATCGAAACCACATTTTTATGTAACGAAAATTATTTGTAAGCTTTATATTTTATGTTTCTTTTTACTTAAAAAATACTTTACTATACCTAATCGTAAAAGCCCCCAATACAATCCAAAAACACCATCGTGCTTCAAGGAACTTGAATGTATCGTTAATCACTATCGAAATACCAGCTTGTATATACCATAATGACAGAATTCTTAGTGAACCATCCAGCAGATCTTAAAATTAGATAGAGCCTTGCATTATAACTGATTTAAACAGCTATTTAGTGGGATATATAATCGTATTATGATGTATATATTTGATAAGAAGGTAGAAAGAAGCTTGGAATCTACGGTAAGAGATAGTACACTTATTTAACACACTTGCACAAACATGAACCACTGCTGAAGATGTAACTGTGGCAATACTGCAGCGCAGTCATGCGATAACTTTCAATTTTACCAATAAACCGTTTCAACGTGTGCTAACGACGTTTTGCGAGCATTAATTAAACGCGCAACACGATAACCTTAAGCCTCGACAATTGCTAGATCTACAATTCTAAACACAATTTCGATAAAATATAATTATTTTATAAAATGTTCTTTAGAACTATTTCTTTTTTTTATACTGACATGACATAGTGACTACAGAGGACCTGATGGTAAGGACAGTGTAGTCCAAAAACGAAAGCGACTATCAAAGGATGAAAATCCATTGGTAGTCTATATCGTCATGTCGGCCCACATATACCGCGATTGCAGGTATCTAGGTATATGAGCTACTGGTTATACACAAGCTGATCCCGAAACACGACAAGCCGAAACTGGTCACTATGACGGGCTCTACACCCATGTACTATGGTCGCAATCCAGACGGGCACCGACGCCCTACCACCTCGCTGCTGCTCGTTTAGCATCACCCAGGAGTCACGTGTAGGGAAACTAGGCTAAAGCCTACGGACACGAGCAGCTTCGACTCCCAAAAAGTTCGAAGTTGTTACGCAGATTTTTAATACTGTTTTTTTTACACTGGCTCAACATAGTGACTACACTGCATTTGATGATAAATACAGTGTAGTCCATAAACGAAAGCGACCATCAAAGGATGTAAATCCATTGACAGTCTCCGTCGTCATTTCGGCCCACATATACCACGACTGAAGATCTCTAGGTATAGAGGTACGTGTTCATATTAGAAATTATAAAATTAATAGACATGAATACTATCGTATTTATTTAAACGACTGCGCCACTCAATCCAAACTTCGTGGAGGTAACTTAAAAGTAATAAATTGCTCTCTAGAGTGGCACGACTGTAACTCCGGTTGTTAGAGCTACTGAGGAATCGTGGTTCCATAAAAGTATGGATGCGTTATGTATGTTTAGGCGAGTTATTTATTACCGTTCTAATTTACGGTGACGCTTGTATTGCTACTGTTCCATAGAGGACAGTAACCAGTATTACTCAGTTGAATTGTTTATATGCTTACCATCTTTAGGATAAAAATAAGTTTATTTGCTGCAGAAAGTTTAAAATTATTCTATTATATTCTATTATTATTACATTATAGTAACAGGCTAAAATTTTCTTATTTTAAGAAATAAAAAAATGGAAATATTGAATAATCAAAGTTTGTAATGACGAAATGCCCCCATAAATTAGATAATTATAGTTAAGGCTATGTGAATGTTTTAGAGAGAAATATTTTCATTTGAGCCATTATGTACAATAACAACAAAATAGATAACAAGGACTACGAAGAAAACATGGCGCTTCTTTATTTCTGTAAAGCGTTTTTTTTTCGTCTTATTGTTATTATTGTCTTTGCTTATTTCATCATTCTGTCTGCTTCAGTTTTATTCTTCAGCATACTGTGTAAACTTTATTTATTTAAGTGTATCTTTAGTGTATTATTTTAAATGTATTAAAATAATTGTTTGTTTTTTTTTTCAAAAGATAAACAACTGGTTTTAATAAAGTTTGTTATAAATAAGTAGACTACAAATACGTTCTCATTAATGTTGGTACAAAATCAATGGCACGGACTAGTTATTGTAGATATTATGTTTTAAAATAAGATAAATAGGTAAAATCGGGAAGAAACCCACATGGCATATAATAAAAATGACACATGTATGTAACCTCAACTCATAACAAACGTAAAATTGACATAAGTTTTCGAAATGTCTCGTCATTATGTTATGACAACCCCATACATTTTGCACTTTTCCCTAGTGTTATCACTATTGGCATATTATTTTGGCTAAACCTGCAGAGAATAGTAATTAGTTGCGCTATTAACTGGTCACGTTGAGCACGATCAATAGGCGCAAAGTAGACATCCCTTACTATCTCTTCTCTTCTTTCTTCTTCTTGTATAGTACTTTAGCTCTTCGAGGCAAAAATGACTTAATTAAACAGCAAAAAAGGCAATATAAATGAAGTGTAAACTTTAAAATGCAGTTATTCTATTGTAAATAGAATTAGGTTAGAATAAAAGGTTAAATATTAGAAAATGTTGACGTATATGTAATAAATAAAATAAAAAGGACTCTGGCACGTGCTAGAGGTTTCAATAAAACAAATATATCTCTACTCATACCTGAAGAGACATGTCTTGATAATACGTTATAACGTTATTAAAAATAAGATTCTGTTAATAGCACATTCATCAAATTTTCTACCTCTCAGGTGCAACAACGAGTTGAAGTAAAGTTTTAGCAATCGCTATTCGTATAAGCCGAGTTGTTAATTGATTTCAAATCCTGATACTCTTAGATTGGACTCTCCTTGAAACAAGACAAATCGGCCAAGTGCTAGTCGGATCCGTGACCAAGGGTTCAGTTCTAGTTTTTTGGTATAAATTGTTTATCACAATAATTATTACTAATCAGTTTCTTACCACTCCAGGAAAAAGGTCTCGCTTTCCTTATTCCAATACTTTTGGAATCCATGGGAAGGGGTTTGGACATTTAATGAATTTTATTGTCTGTGGATTCTACGTTTTTACAATGAGACCATAATAGTCAGCCTAACACAAAGACCCCAAAAAAAACTTACAGAACCGCGAAAATACAGAAGTTCTTTATAATGTTCTTGTTTCGTACTTTGGATATGTGGAATGGGCCCCGGTTACAGTTTTCTCCAAGAGATATAATATGGGATCCTTCAAGACGCCCTTCTTGGTCGGAAACACAATAACAACACTGTGCAGGAATTGTCAATAAGCGATGTTAACTAGTAACCATAAAGAAAACCATAAACTTTCGTCAGAAAATCCTGCCGATAAAAGTTAAAAAAAATTCGTCCGAGTTCAGCAAATTTTCTATCATCATAGAATTGTACAATATTTCAAAGGAGAAGTTAATGGCTTCCGTAAACGCAAAGTCACGTGTACCAGCGTCCATAAAATGGCCGTAAAATACCACTCGCATCCGATCGCTGCGGGTAGAAAGCGTTTTAGAAATATTTAGACATATCCTTGCAGAGTAACATTTAGATATATAAGAGTATAAGTTAACACGGTCAACTTTGTACTGTCAAATAGTGAATGAATTTCTTATTAACTTTTAGCTAAACCTACTCCCTCACTCTCTTTCTCTTTACTCTCTCCATCCTTAGCACTCGCCACTACCTACTTTTTTATTCAAATTCTGTTCTATTGTATTTCTAATTTAAGAAATAATATCCTCGTATTATATTTTATCCCTGTTTTTAACCTCCTCAAGTTTTATTTTCGCAACGACATTTACCTTGTATCAATCGCTAGGGTGTTTTACCTATTTCTAGAAGAGATCATCAAAATTAGTTCAGCCGTTTTGACCTTAAACGCAGTGTAGAAACATGAACACTTACAAATTTATATCTATAATATAAAAATGAATCGTTAAATGTGTATACGCGCGAAACTCGAGAACGGCTGAACCGATTTGGCTGATTTCTTTTTTGTTGTGTTTATTGAAGTCTGGGGAAGGTTATTATGGAGAGAAAAATTAAAAAAATTGTCGGATAAAGTCTAAAAACAACACTTTTCTATATTCTCATACAAAAAATTCGTAATAACATTTAAAAGTAAATTTGAACTTTTTAACACCATACCATAAAGTTTAAATGTTAGTGGACGGGTTCCGGGAAGGCAAAACAATTGAGTGACGTATAAATATTAATGTCAATATTTGTCAATTTTTATACATATAGCATTAAGGCCAGGTTCCTTCAAACAATTTTCAAAAAACAGCCGACAGGCCAATAGGTTTTGGCAGAATAAAATCTGACGGGGAAGCTATTAACATTAAAAAAAATAATGTGACTTTGTTTTAGAGAAATAGGGCAGACCAAGGTCTGCCGGGACAGCTAGTTCTTAATAAGTATTATATCATCACATAAAACAAAACAAAGCTATAAAATTGACAGTGTGAGTTGTACTCGTGCACAGAGGGCTTCGTACAAACTTGTAGGTGCATAAGTAGTTCTTCCATAATATGTATTGAGTTTCCAAAATTTTATTAATGAACAAACATAGTTTTGTCGTTAGAAAACGGTCGACTTTATAAATCAGCTTTAGTAGGAAATAAAAGAAAGAAAGTAACAGAATTTATTTGGAACATAACATATAACAAAAGGATAGGCTCATTAAGATATAAGGAGGTGGGTAGAGATATCTGGCTGCCGACGCTCATTCCAATTATGGTTGGCAGCAAAGGTGCATGGAGAGCCGCCCTTCACTATTGTGAGGAGGTACTAGCGCAGAATAAAGCGGCGGAGTGGGTACGGCAGGCGTTAGCTTCGTCATATATGGCAACATCATCCCATCTCATCATCCCAGCTCGCCCGCTGTTCCGCAAGAACGAGACGCTGAAGAGTGGCTTTCATACGTTATGTCCACCTTTAACCGGCAGCATCAGACGGCACACTTGAGGGTGTATGTCATCTACATAGGAGCCAGCGGCACGCGATGTGTCCTGCTCTAAAAGCCGTATGCTGAGGATGAGTTCTCAGCCGTGCTCTTGGTCCCGGTAGGTGGCAGGAGGATACCTCAGGGGTCTTAGTTAGTGAAAGTCCGACACACTGGTGGGCGGTCCTCACCGCTTCTCGACGGCCCATAATGAATTTCATAATTTTTGGGAGTCGAAGCTGCTCGCGTCCGTAGGCTTTACCCTAGTTTCCCTACACGTGACTCCTGGGTGGTGCTAAACGAGCAGCAGCGAGGTGGTAGGGCGCCGGTGCCCGTCTGGATCGCGACCACAGTGCACGGGTGTAAAGCCCATCATAATGACCAGTTTGGGCTTGTCGTGTTTCGAAATCAGCTTGTGTATATCCAGTAGCTTATATACCTAGAGACCTTCAGTCGTGGTATATGTGGGCCGACATGACGATGTAGACTATCAATAGATTTTCATCCTTTGATAGTCGCTTTCGTTTTTGGACTACACTGTACTTACCATCAGGTACTCTGTGGTCACTTTGTCGCGTCAGTGTAAAAAAAAATCCCCAGGGTTACAAAAAAGCTCGTCAGGACAGAAAACAATAAAAGCAAATACCCTGTGCTGTGAGATACATTAAAGGAAACCCAGTTCAGCATATGCTAAATGACCAGCTGAGCTACCCAATTTTCAGTTGGCACCCGTTTGTTGTACCAACACGTAGAAAACAGTGAGGAAGGGAATAAAACAGGTTGGAGACACAGCTCTGGAAACTATTCCATACCGTCATAGAAATTGTTATGTACATACATCTACTTGAACACACACCTACACGTATATAAGAAGTATTTCTACACACACGAACACACATACCATATACATTAATTTTAAGATGCGATCAGTTTGCCAGATACAGAAAAAAAATCGCAAAAAACTATTTTTTTACTGGTGGAAAAAAAAAGAGGGGTTTTATAAATTTATCTGTTGATCCGCGTATTGCGACAACCCTCTCCATTCCATAAATAACCATACGTGTGGGCTTGCGGGGTCACGGTTATACGGTAACTTACATCCCAGCTAGGATTAAGGAGTTGTCTAACTCTTACTTTTGCCGAGCTATGGAGCTGTGGAATGCTCTTTCGACAATGCTGAGTCACCGCTGCTGACAACCGACTGCCAGAATCCAAATCGTACCTTTATTTAACAGGCTATTGACCTTTAATTATTTTTCGTAGTATTAGCATTGCTTATTGGTATTTCTTTATGTATCTAATGGTGTGTTGTACTTTATACTTAATTTTTGATGTAGAATATAATGTACTGCATTAATTACAGAGTCAGTGACCCAAGACTATTCTTCAAATATAAACAATGTACGTGTGTAAATTTGTAAGATAATTTATTTATGAAGTTACTGTTTAAATTTTTTTATAAATTTATTTCCGTTTAGGAGTTCTGTATATTATTAATTTTACCGAAGAATCTCCAAGAGTTCAGAAGAACGTTGAAATCGTTTGCAGAATAGGTACATAAATGATTTTCGAAAGAGAATTAATTTTGCTTTCTGAAGAATATTTAGGCTAAGATTTGTAGATGATATTTTAACTTAGGCACCACATTCTCATCGATGAAAGAAAACATCGTAAGGAAACCCGCGTGGTATCTAATAGAAATGTAATGTTTAATAGTGCTACGAGTGTTAATTCCGCATGTCTATTCTTTTTTATTTAATTTAAATTTTGTCCATTTAAATGTAGTCAAAGTAAATTAATTGAAAATACTTTTTGAAACTACATTTTTAATTGATCAAAAAAATTATATATTAGCCAAAAAATAGACTTGTAGTATATTGCCTTGACCATAATAAATTGATACGTACAGCCAAAATCGCCACATCCATCAAAGTAACTAACTAATATAGAAGATTCAAAAAGTAACATATCAAAATAACGTTAAATCTGCAAGTACATTGTTTAAATCATAAATTTATATTCAGTTAATAGAAACGATTGCCGATTCATTTATATTCAAAATACAGTTGAACCCTGTTGAACTAGTTATAATTAAAAAATGAAATTGACTGCTTAATTCAGTAACTACTCGGAAAAGACGTATAAATAGATTGTCTATTTTACAAACGTCTTAGTTGGCTTCTAGTGTCACCATCCGTCTCTTTGTTCATCGTGAAAAATTTAAAATGGCACCATCTCCTCAAGAAAATGTTGCTCAGGGGCATGATGTTTCTAATTCCGAGGAAATATCAAATTCAATGAACGGGGATGAAGTTGTTATCAGTGGTATGTCAGGAATCTTCCCCAAATCTGACAGTGTTAAGGAGTTCATGGAAAATCTATACAATAAGGTAATATGATACATAGCTAGTACAAAACTTTCTGAAATTAACATCTTGAATGATCTTATCACCGAACATGATTTTTTTGTATCCCGGGGGAAAATCCTGCATAGGACCATCAGGGACGCTGTGAGGGCAGTGACCCTGGTGTGTCAGACTCCTACTGACTAAAAACCCCCGGGGTGTCCCTCTGATTGCTTCACCTGGGCCTGGGAAGCCAAATTCATCCAGACGCCTGAAAACAATAAGCCTTGTTGAGGCTACCTCTCCGGGAGGGGAAAGAGTAAAGCCCACCCCTCCAAAAACCTCTCTCCCATGCGTTGCGTCGGACACCGTGCACCGCCTCCCTCTCATCCGGGCAGCAGACTCCCTCAAGTCTACTGCCCGCACCGAACATGATTACTGTAAACTGCGCCAAGTTAAATATTTACATGTACAAATCAAACGGACCCAAATTTTGATCTAATATTTGTTTTGCCATTAATTTTAAAGATATTTAAATTTGATCTCGCTTTAATATGGACTTTTAGTTACGCATTTTGTTTGTGGGGTCATCTAGAAAAATTTTAGTTGGTGAATATGTATTCTCATTTCGATGTTTTTTTTTTATATTAGGTATTCATAAATATATTTAACAGTTTCTACGTGCTCTAAGTTATTCATATAAACGTCGGTTGAACCAGCAATTAGCTTATTTCAATCTCAAAAATCAATAACAAGTTTGGCGGCCATCACAATTTTTACAACAACTCTATCACTACATCAGCGTTTTTTTTAAATAATGAAGAATGGTATCATCTTCTCTGCATCAGGTTGACATGGTGTCTTCAGCTAAATCCCGATGGACCTTAGACCATCCCGAAGTACCCAAACACTTGGGACAGGTCAGCGGTATGGGGAAATTTGACGCTCAATTCTTCAGGGTGCATTATAAGCAGGCATGTACTATGGAACCGATGAGCAGGAAGCTATTGGAGCATGCCTATGGTGCTATCTTCGATTCTGGTTAGTTTACAGGCTCACAGATTCCTGTGAGTGTACACCTTTATAAACAGCAATTAATTTCATCTACGTAACAATTTCCAACTATTAAAACAATATAAACCTACGATTAAAATAATGCTGTTTTTAAAAGTAGTACGTGAATTTGATTATCGCTTTTTATTGTCTCTCTATAAAAAGACTGAGTCACTTCTGCCAATAAAATACAGTTCAGTAACAAAACAACTTAATTTGTTCTCAAAATCATAGGATTTATAAATTTTCTGAATGGTACTGATGTTGCTGTACCTCATAAATATGGTAGTTTGAATACCAGTCATTGGGTTTCACTTTATATAATCGAGTTTCGGATTCATAAACATCCAATATACACCCTACATAAACCTAGTTTCCACATTGATGCTCCTTAAAGATAATCTTAATCATTAATTTCTTAAACCCAAAAAACGTCTTCAAAATTAAAGACTTTATCTTTGCTTCTATTAATTGTCAAAGGACTTTCACTATAAGATATATAGAACAGTGGGGCAAAACTGGTTACGAATTTTTATGCAATCCTCCTTTCTCTGTGACTACACCATATCTTGTACATTGAAGCTATTTTCGTTGAGCTATTATAGATACGAACGGCTGTAATCTCACTTTGGTGGAGAACAAGTCCAGATTCTAAAGCTTCAATTATTTCTAGGCATAAATCCACTGCAACTGCGAGGAAAGAAAGTGGGCGTCTTCATCGGATCCACTTTCTCTGAATCGGAAAAGATTGTTATTTATGAAAACATCCAACGTAACGGTTTCGGAATTACGGGGTAAGTTTCATGCTATTTACTTAAGAACGAAAAGAGCGACACAGTGTGACTTAATACTACTAAATGATTTAGAAATAAGCGATATTGTTAGGGCCAATATGGTCACGGAGTATGGAGATGTCTATACAAAGAAAGAAAGAAAGAAAACATCTTATTTACAGCAGCCATACAAAAGTACTTATATTGTACAATATAACACACATAAAAGACCAAAAACATAATAAAAAACAACCAAACAATACATAAAAAAAGTCTAGGCCGCCGCCAATAAGGACCCTGTCTCAGCTTGTGCTACAGAGCACTAGACTCGAAGCTAGGAGTCGAAGCCGCTCGCGTCCGTAGGCTTTACCCTAGTTTCCCTACACGTGACTCCTGGGTGATGCTAAACGAGCAGCAGCAAGGTGGTAGGACGTCGGTGCCCGTCTGGATCGCGACCCCAGTACATGGGTGTAAATCCCGTCATAGTGACCAGTTTCGGCTTGTCGCGTTTCGGGATCGGCCTGTGTATATCCAGTAGCTCATATACCTAGAGACCTTCAGTCGTGGTATACGAGGGCCGACATGACGATGTAGGCTATCAATGGATTTTCATCCTTTGATAGTCGCTTTCGTTTTTGGACTACACTGTACTTACCATCAGGTACTCTGTAGTCACTATGTCGAGCCAGTGTAAAAAAAAAAACTTGGGTTTGTAGGGAAATAGGACTTATGTTTTAAGTATTACTTAAAACATCCACCTATTAATTACACCAACCAATTCCACCTATTGATTAACATCCAATTTAGGAATTCAATACTTCCCGACGTACATAAGCCGTCTGTGATTATTATATTATATTTACAATATCAAAACAATTTATATTCGTTTAGCTAAATATATCAACGTCAGCTTCAAACTCCCCGTCCCCTGTATAATTCGATTTCCGAAAGTAATCGAATTTCATCTAAATTATTTTCTAAACGAAATTTGGACGCATTCAGTACTTTATAACGAAATTAGCTCCCCGTGCTTGCGGCAGTTTAATTTACAGTCAATCTTGTGAACAATCATTTTCACATTAAATGATAAAATAATAATAATTATATCTATTTCATTAATAACCATTCCTAGTTGTAAACCATTCCGTCTCTAAAAAGACTATTTAAAACATAATCGAATCTAACTTCGTTCTAAACGCAAAAAATATGATTTATTAATTGACATGCGAATAAACGTGAAATCACTGGTAATATAACAGTGATTGATAATGATCACATGAAACATGACCGAGATGGCACTATGACAATACTACGGATGCGAAAGAGATAACACTAAAATTAAATTGTGTGTTATAATTTGTCCCCGGCCTATTAATTAATATTTAAGATCGTAATTATATTTAAATTATTTAGTTTTTAAATTCAGAAACCAATTATAACCAGAGATGAACAAAATGTAATCAGATTAATGATGAACGATTACAAAATGTAGTCGTCATTTTAATTTTCTTGCTCTGTAATCATGATTAAATCCATTTAAAACATTAAGAAATGATAAATGTGTATACAATCTGGGATTTCGTAGTGTTTAAAACATAAATGAGCAAAATGCAGTCATATTAATGGTAAAAAACGTAAAGTGTAATCGTTAATCATTTTTATTAATCTGATTACATTTTGCCCATCTATGATTATAACATGTACCTATAAATATGGAACCTAATTCTACTTACATTACCTCACATAGAAATTGGATTTTTTTTGACGTTATCAACTTTTTTGACGTCGATTTTTTTTTACACTGGCTCGAAATACTGACTACAGAGTACCTGATGGTAAGTACAGTGTAGTTCAAAAACGAAAGCGATTATCAAAGGATGAAAATCCATTGATAGTCTCCATCGTCATGTCGGCCCACATACACCACGACTGAAGGTCTCTAGGTATATGAGCTACTGGATATACACAAGCTGATCCCGAAACGTGACAAGCCAAAACTGGTCACTATGACGGGCTTTACATCCATGTACTGCGGTCGCGATCCAGACGGGCACCGACGCCCTACCACTTCGCTGCTGCTCGTTTAGCACCACCCAGGAGTCACGAGTAGGGAAACTAGGGTAAAGCAAACACAACCGATTATTGTAATTGTATTTATATAGTCCTATTTAAGAATTTGTTTTGTGGTGTGGATGCTTTATATTTCGTAAGTTTATAGCGTGAGGCTATTTTATATACAATTTTATAACAACTACCAACCTTCCAAAGAGAAGCAATTAGGTTAACTGTCAACGTAAGAAATATAGTGACAGCAGCAGAGGTGACTCAGAACCTTGTAATTTATTTGTAAGGAAATTTACGATAGGGTCGGTTTTTTGAAGCAAACCTTCTTTGGTCGCCGCGGGAGATAAAATAGTTATGTATTACGTTACACTATTGTACGGGGCAAACCATAATACGTTATGAATACTTGGTCTCATGCATGAAAAATTCATGTCCTGTTGGGTCCCAATGATGCAATTACCGCAGCCATAGCAGCAGCAGCTTTGAATAGTGAGGTAAACATCACACGCACTATTTTCATACTAAAACGCAGGCACCACTGGTGGCGCCGTAGAAGAATAGTACGGTCAACTTTTGCTAACCACATGGATTCCTCAAATACTTGGGAAAAGGGAAAAGGAAGCTTTTGCCCTGTAGTGTGTTGAAATTAGGTAATAATAGTTATGGTTATATTAGTTATCCGGGCGTTTTCATATTATCATATGTAGGTAGATCGCGATACCAGGTTCATGACGGATACAAACCCCTGTTTTTAAAAAGTTAGTTTTAGATAATACGCTCAACGGGCGGACGCTGACGAATTATCCATTTGTTTATGTGATTTCTGGCTTTTAAAACGAACAATAACACTGTGTGTGACTATTGTGAATGCTTGTGTGTGCGGTGCACCGCAAGGCATCCACAACAACCCAGGTGAGTGCTTTGCCTTATATGGCTATATGAAAATACCTGGAGTGAGGGTTGAACCAGGCCATCTTAGGTCCTTATTGGATATTAGCGACAACATTAGTAATTTAAATCTTTTTGAAAGCTTACATTTCAAATAAATATCCCTTAAATTTCAAAATTAGTTTTCTGTTTAGCTTCTAAAACTACAAGGCGTAATAATTTAATTTCGGTGAAATAAAAATTCAAATGAGCTAAGCTCCAAGCGTACTCCGCTTAGTATGGCATAATTCAGTCTAGATTATATTTTAAGCCTCGTGACCTTAGTAAAGCTATGGGAGAAGACTTTTTTAAAGTAAAACTTTATTATCTATACTATTTTCAGGTAAAACTATTTAATAGTGTTTTTGTTGAAAAAAAATATGCAGAATAACTTACATTAAAAGGTTTTTTATTTACCACATATGATCGTATTTTTTTTAATTTATATAAATGAATAAGGTAATTGATAATAATACATCATAAGTACGACTCCTGGCTTCTTAGATTAAGTGCGGGTTTAGACACCATGAAAAAAACATCATGTGGTTTCCCACATGGCATCTATGTGCATCTATCTATGGCATGTCATGTGAAATGCCCGGAGAACTGCGGTCAGCTGCGCTACTGAGAACGAAATATAAGCGTTAAGTGGATATAGACACTAATGTATTTCTGCTCACCCCAACAGAAATATAGTGTGACGATATGTTATCTTATATATAAAAATGAATCGTTAAATGTGTATAAGCGCGAAACTCGAGAACGGCTGAACCGATTTGGCTGATTTCTTTTTTGTTGTGTGTATTGAAGTCTGGGTAAGGTTATTACGGGGAGAAAAATTAAAAAAAATGTCTGATAAAGTCTAAAAACAATACTTTTCTATATTCTCATACAAAAAATTCGTAATAATATTTAAAAGTCAATTTGAACTTTAACACTATACCATAAAGTTTAAACGTTAGTGGATGGCAAAACAATTGAGTGACGTATAAATATTAATGTAAATATTTGTCAATTTTTATACATATAGCATTAAGGCCAGGTTCCTTCAAACAATTTTTAAAAAACAGCCGACAGGCCAATAGGTTTTGGCAGAATAAAATCTGACGGGGAAGCTATTAACATTAAAAAACAATGTGACTCTATTTTAGAGAAATAGGGCAGAACAAGGTCTGCTGGGACAGCTAGTTATCAATATAATATAAATGGCATTTATAGCATGTAGACGTAACCCGATACGGAGTTGCCGCCCTAAGGGTCGTTAGGGTGTTACGAGACGTGCGGGGTAAGAGGATGCGCACGCGCACGGGACGCTTGTAAGTTAGTCGACTACCGAGACCCAAGGCGGGAGTACGTGCGTGTACGTCGCAGTTCGGTGTGCCTTAAAGTGCAAATAAACTGTAAAACGCCAAATTCGTATCTTACTATAACCACACCCACGACCACCGGTCATATCTGGCGCCCATACGCCACCGGTCATACATTGCTTTTAATTATTTTGCTTTTAGACTAATTCAGTGACATAAAACATATCAAAACGTGTCACGAGCTTAGCGTCTGTCATAAGTCGAAACAAAGTTCTACGAATGAGCACTAAAACCTGAATAAGTTTGACAATAATTTTCCATTTCTCTATTAGAATTTAGTTTCTGGAAACTCTTTTGGGCATTCCAAATTATACAACAGTATTCAGTAACTAGGAGCTAATTTAACTTTATGAACTAGAAATTACATTTCCCTGGTTAATTTATTTGTCAGTACGTAAACTAAATATCGTAGAAGCCTCTAACTAGTATATACATACATACATATATATGACTAGCTGATCCGGCAAACGTTGTTTTGCTATATAAGGTTTTGTAATATCTTCTAAGATGTTCATTGAAATTAAGTGATGTC
Organism: Automeris io; assembly: GCA_036320925.1. NCBI lineage: Eukaryota > Metazoa > Arthropoda > Insecta > Lepidoptera > Saturniidae > Automeris > Automeris io. The sequence goes on along the minus strand of JAUDJH010000010.1, from coordinate 14,521,273 downwards.
AAAGACAATTTTGTTCACAATTAAATACTCTTAATCAACAACACATGTATTTGGATAAAGATTAATATTATTACGTTGATACAACTCTTAACAAATAATGCATTAATTTCGACCAAATTTGTTTACCATAAAAACGGTTTTAGTGACTTTATATTAAAAGATAGACATATACTGTCGCGGACATTTTTTTAGATCATTTAAAGAGGAATAATTCTCTCTTACATATATTTTTGGTATCTTGAACCGTTTTCGCAGCGCACGCAATGGAATCCCTCAAGAAGGAATAATTTTCCCCGTTTTTTCCACATTTTCCATTATTTCTTCGCCTAATAGTTGCATCGTGATGTTATATAGCCTAAAGCCTTCCTCGATAAATGGTCTATTTAGCTCAAAAAGAATTTTTCAATTCGAACCAGTAGTTCCTGAGATTAGCGCGTTCAAACAAACAAACTAACAAACTAACAAACAAACAAACAAACAAACTCTTCAGCTTTATAATATTAGTATAGATTTACTAGCTGTAGTGATCCGTTATCTTGATAACCCGGTGAATATCTTCATTTACCCTTAAGACAGCGTTGAGGGCCGTCGTCCCAGTGTGCCAGACTCTCAGCGTCTGAAAAAACCGAGATGTTCCTTCTCCCGTCTGCTGGGTCCAAGAGTATGGCCTTGCGAACTTCCTTGGCTCCCGACGACGTCCGGCCTTATTCAGGCGTCCTCAATTGTTTAAGGAGGGAAAGGTGTAAAGTGACATCCCTTCGCTCGTCTCTATGAATTTTTATTGGAACGGTGTGCGGGAATACATCGCACACTGCTCAGGCCTGGATATTTGGCAATATAATCCCTCAAGTACGCCGATCGGTAGCTGCAGTAACTCGGCCTTGCCTGGTAGGAATCTCTTATTTCACTCCTTTGTAGGGACATTTTCCAAATCGACGAAAAAAACCTGTATGCCAGTGTTCATATTGGTTACTACAAAATTGACTGGTTTTTTAACTAACCTTCGACCCCTATTTTACCCTCTTGCGGGTTCATTTTCCAAAAGCGTTAAAACAGTTGTTGTATTATTGCCAATAAAAAAAGAATTTCAAAGTGCTTGATTAAAAATTGACAGATTTTCAAACAAACTTTCAAACGATATCTCACCCTTTTCAGGGTAGAATATCAGAAAATCCGTAGATATTATAATAAAGAATAGATGATATAAAATAAATTGATGAGTTTTTACTCCTGTCGGTTTGGAGCGGTTAGCTATAGCATCTGATAAAGGAGAACATGCAATTCCAGAGTAAAAAAAAAATAAAACACCACTTTAGAAAATCTCCGATATCTTAGTTTTCTTTTAGTGCAAAATTGGAAGACTCTGAGGGAACACCCGGATTTGAACCGGGGACCTATCGATCTGCAGCCGATTGCTCTACCACTGAGCTATATTCCCTTGACTACTGATGCCTAAAATTTACAAACGATCCATACATACTAGTTTACTGGTCACAAATTATAGTTTGTGACAGATATACAATTTTGTACACTGAGGAAAATACAACAGCAAATCAAATTGGTATATTTTTAGAATTTAAAAATTATATCTTGTATAGTACTTCATCATCATCGTCAGATTATTCGCACCCACTGCTGAGTATAAGTCTCCTCGCCCTCATGGCGCTCGTGCCCGAGTTCTGCCCATAAATAAATCTCATCTCGTCTTATATGTATATCTAATGTTTCCGGCCTAGCATGTAGCGGATCAACCAATAGGTTACCAGAAGGTACCCCCTTGACTACCTTACAGTAAGGGCTTTACTCCAACAATCATAAGTATACCTAGCCAGATGTCTCGCCCATTGCCACTTGAGGGAGCTAAGTCGTTTCATGACGTATTGGATTTTAGTTTTCCATATATAACATTATTTCAATGAATTTATAAGGATTTGAAATTGTAACTGTAGCTGTGGTAGCCTGGTGGATAAGAGACCGGTATCCATGCGCGGCAGCGTGTACTGTCGTAGGTTCGCACCGCGCCACGTTACTCTGGATTTTTCCAGACTATGTACGGAATATGATGAGGTATAAATATATAATACACGAAGAAATTTGCAAAGTCATTGTTATCAATTAAACACTCATGAATGGAATAATCTCCTTTTTTATCAATATCAATTTAAAAGTTCTTGATTGAGAACAAAAATAGGTGATATTGGAAGATGGTTGGACATCGAACATCGAACACAATAAGAGTCAAAGCAATGACTACAATAATCGTTTTTGATATTCAAATGAATCCTAAATCGAATAATGCTATAGATATTCTAAGGTCAGCTTAGCTGTTTCTAATAATATAAAGCCCTGGGAATAATAAAACAAAATAGGACATCACGTAAAATGAAACTATCTCAAACGGATAAAGGAAAGGAGCTCGAATATCAGAGATTTATTGAACAAGATCAGGAATAAAAAGCTGTAAGATAACTTGCCAATTCGGTGGATCGACAAATGGTCTCATACGTCACTATAATGATGAAACCTAATGTAATCGAGTATATGATGTTACGACTGTCATATGACAGAATTATAAGTAATTTAAATGACCAATAATGATTTTCTAAGTGTGTTCTAAGAACTGATGCTACTTGAAAACAATTTTGAAGTTTTTTAGTATTTAAACTTCACAACACGTTGATAGCGCATCTAAAGAAATATGACTGATAATGCCTGTAATAGAGTGTAATACTGGAAATGTTTCCATCATATTGTCGATTGAAGAAAAAGAAGATAAATAGAGTTATATATACGAAATGCTACTGGCTACTGTGATATACACATTACAATGGCTACATATAAATTTCCTTTAGAAATTATATTTTTACCAAAGAATTTGACTTTTTTGGGCTCTATCAATTACTTATTTTAAAGTTAGTGCCCGCAGGTAATTGGGGTTATTCATAATCTGTCATAATTTGGAGGAATAAATAGATACAGCCCTTACTTATTACTTCAACAATATTTTGGACGATATAGCCAAAGTAGCAGGTAATAACTGACAAAGAAAAGTCTAGAACTAAAGTTTAAGATACAGAATAGAGGACATGTACCACCAGTAAATGGTGAACATGGGTTGGAAAAGGATAAGAAACAACAACATGGATTGAAAAGAAAAACAGAATACATTAGACCTCAGATTCTTAGCCCAAACAATGTATTTATGTAGTATTAGATCGGCTACATAGAAATGTTAATAAACTTAATCCAAAAAATCATATTCATGAATGCATTCAATACGACCCAATAAAATATTTTAAAATATTAATGAATGAACATTAACTCAACTAGATATACTGGATGCATTCGTGAATATTTATAGTATTGTGTCGGAAGCGTATTTACGAAACCTAAAAAGGTCACCTTGGGATCAATATTTTAATTTTTAATTTTCATTTGCCCCAGCTCCTTTTTTTAAAGTTTATCTATGTTTACTATTATGATAAATATTTTAATAGTATTTTATTTATTAATTGGGTAAGTTCATGAGCTTGGCAAACCCTTCTTGCATTCTGTATGTAAGTAGTAAGGAAGAAAGAGGACGCCGTCAGGACGTGGCGGAAGCAACACAACGTAATTTTGTACACTTGGTTTGTCTGAATCAGGCGTAGGAGAGATTAAATTTTTCGGGCGATTTCCACCTGCTTTTCTGATAATGATCGGGCAGCAAGCTTGAGGGAGGTTGCTGCACTGACGAGGTGGAGGTGGTGCGTAGTGTCAGCACATTATCTATAGGTGGTCAGAGGTGTGACTTCATACTCCCGCTCTTTCAAGTGACAAGGCCTCTCAGATCTTCACTAGCCTGCTCGTACGATGAATAGCGGCTTTCAGGCCTGGCTAGTGGCGGTGGGTTGTAACCAGTTAGAGTTGTGTATACGATGGCCGCTGCTCCGATAGCGCTAATGAAGGTCAATGAGAATTTTTAACCAGGGTACAATAAAAAGGAAGTTCATGTATATCTAAATAAGATTTTATGTATATTTAAGGAATTGCATGTAGAGGTCGAGCTATTAGTTTTTATATAAATAATAATATAATATTTTTTAATTGTAAACGAAATGTGCGTTTGCAAATACGCATCCATGTATTAATGATCAGTTTAATGTGTACGTAGTATGAAATTTTTAAATCGAATGGATGGTTTGGACCATTCTGTGTTTATAACATTTTTCATGTCGCTTTTGTCTTTTTAAATATTTATTTTACTGTATTTATTGTTTATTGTGGTCATTTTTGGGATTATTTATGGTTAATTGTGTGTCTTTATTGTGTATCCTTTGATTCTGCATTTCTTGGTATATACATATTATTTATTATCAAAAACTATCATAGTAAGTCAGAAAATTAACCTTATTTAAAATTGAAATTTAATAACCATCACAAATGCATTCGTTTTTTATACATAACTCTAAAACGTTCATTATTTATGCATTGTTGTAAAGGATCGTCAATGAGTTTTAATTTAATATAATGAGTGTAATAAAATTTGTTTCTTTGAACGTGACATTGCATTTTTTAGTCTTGTCGTAGGTGCGTTTGTAAACGCAATTAGCATATACATTTATTGACTGGAAAAATATTTTACTATCGAACACCAATCGTTCATTTACTGCGTAATTTGACCACAAATTCACTACACCACGTCTGATAGTAGCCATGGTGCAAAAAATAAAAACGAATGTCAAAGAGTTAAGGAAAACTCATCGGAAGTCAGAGTGATCATGGCGGCCTGCACAAATATCTCTTCACGCTACGCTTAAAAGATCCTATTTCATAGGACGAGGGAACGCGCTCGCCGGAAGATCATTCCATAGCCCAACATGACAATAGTAAGACTTGCAGAGCTTCTTAGTCCTAGCCGGGATAATTGAATCTGCCTAGTACCCCAATGACAAGGATTGTAAACCTTATGTATATTTAAAGGCTACTTCTAACTAAATTGTTCCAGATGTAACAAAGCTATGTATGCTAATCGTATCTCCTACTGGATCGACGGTAAAGGCCCGTCTTATGCAGTGGACTTGGCTTGTGCTAGCTCGACCGCCTGTCTTGAACACGCCTACAAATCTATAAGCACTGGGCAATGTGACGCTGCTATTGTAGGTGGCTGCAATCTTTGTACTCATCCCTATGTGATGCTGCAATGCAGAAGGTAATATATTATTGGGCGACATATTAATGAAACATAAGTTTTCTTGAATTTTTAAAATGTTATAAATTCTCCTGTTTCAGATCTGGCTTCCTCTGTATGGATGGAAAGACGAAATGCTTTGATAAAAATGGAGACGGTTATGTGCGTTCTGATGCTGTAAGTGTACTTTTCCTGCAAAAGGCAAAGGATGCCAAAAGGTGACATACTTTTGTTATATATCTAATAATCAAAATAAATGTAATTCACTTAGTTGTATAAACGTTATTTCAGAATTTACGCCGAGGTTTATTTTGCTAAAAGCATGTACAGCTCATTGCGGAATGACCAGCTTCTTCCCACGCGAGAATCAAAAGATATTGAAGAGTTTCTTGAAGAATTCTATTCTGAAATTGACGTATCACCTAAAGATGTGGAGTATGTGGAAGCGTGTGGTGTTGGTAATGCTAAAAATTTTTTTTTCATTAATAACGTCCAGTAAATATCAAAATACTTGAATAGTTCAAGGGTTGATAGCCAAACAATAAGTATAAATGCTGAGATATAAAAATTAAACTCTTTGAACAAAATATGAATAATATATATATTGTTTGTGGTAATGAAATAAATCCATAACAGATACTTAAAGTACAAGATATTGTTAAAAAAATAGTTATTCTGCATTTCATTATACTTACATCTGAATTAGACCGATATATAAACGATGAAACAGAATTTCTGAGAAAACTAGATTTGAAGTTTTAAAGATAAATGTTTAAGGAAGAAGCACGAATGCTGTTAAAACAGTATTAACTTAAGAAATAGTCGATAGTATAAAGAAATAATATTTATAAATGAATTCTTTTCTTCAAATTCTAACTTGTTACAGCAAATGCCAAAGCTGACGCCGCTGAAATAGAGGCAATTGGTAATGTTTTTGCAAAAGACAAAAACATTAAGATTGGTTGTGTAAAGTCAAACATGGGATCTAGTGAACCAGCCTCTGGAGTTTGTTCATTGACAAAGGTATCTATAAATTTTCATCTTATTTTGAGTTCAATGGTGTCAAAACCCTATTTCTATCCTCGATTATTATAATATTTATTATTATTAACGAAGGAAAAGGGCTCACAGGATTTTCAGAAATAGTGACATCAGATGGGCTGCCATCACTATAAGTTTGTAATTAGTTAATAAAATGTAACAAATGTTCTTACAATACTTTATAAAATAAAGCATATAGCATGTAGACGCCACCTGATACGTGCTTGTGTTAAACGCCCTAAGGGTCGTTAGGGTGTTACGGGACGCACGGGGTAAGGGGTGCGCGCGCACAAGAGATACTCTAGCTAAGTCAGTCGATTACCGGGACCCAAGGCTTTAAACTTAAGCGTTACTTACTTAGGCGTTAAACTTATAGCGATCATGTAGACACCATTTTTCATATAAAGGGACACCGACGGACGCGATATTGCAGGAGTCTGTTTTTCACATTTTTAAGCCCAATGTTTTATTTCACTTCACAAAAATTTTTGGTATATACTAAAAAACACAAAACTAGTTTTAAATACTATCGAAGAATTCGAACCCATTTTAACCCGTTTTAACATATTTAAACAGAAAAGTCACAAAAATGTAATTAATTTACGACCGGAATTCCTGGAAATGAAAACGACACAATGCAAGCAAAATCCTATCAAGTTGTAGTTTACAATTCCCATAATAAGCTGTGTTGAATAATTAACAATTAACCTTTTACAGTTTTCAAGTAGTTATTTAGAACAATAACAAATGATTACAATTTCTATTTGCTTAGCAGGTGTTTATTTTTGTGTTAACATTCCAATCTTAGTTGGTAATCAATTCTTAATTCCAAATATTAATTTTGAAATTTATAAGTGTAGCGTGCACTCTGCCGGTCCACTCTCGCGCACGCCGTAATGTTTGTACGGATCGCTTGCGCACCGTCCGCGGTGGACGGTAGGACGGAGAAGGAATGTGACGACTCTCCATCGACCGCGCGTTTGTAATACTGAGCTCACTAGATTATTGCGTATTTTTATGTAATTTTATTCTTTTATGTAAGTATCTGTGAAATATAAGTTTCTATGATGGTCTTCTCGTATTTCACTGCCTTCGAACGTTAAATAAGTAGTTAATTTATTATCATTTACTAATTTTACGAAGTCGGATTTTCTCTTAAAATAAGAATAATCAATTATTTTTCTATTGAATGAACAAAGTTCAATTTCAACTATGGATTATGATAAATTTGTCTTAAAAATTAAATTAGTAATAGTCAATTATGACGATTCTATGAAATACTCTTTATTTATTTTAGATTTGCTTAGCATACCACAGCGGTAAACTGCCGGGTAATTTACACTACTACGAGCCACAAGAGCAAATTCCAGCCATTAACGACGGACGTATTCAGGTTCTGACGAAAACTGTTCCCTTTAACAGAGGCTTGACGGCTTTCAACAGCCTTTCTTACACCGGAGTTAACTTACATGTTCTGTTAAAAGGCCATTTTAAACCGAAGGTAATGTAATACATAATACATTTTCTTACTTTTAATTAAATTAATTTTTAGACTGATCTTTTTCATATTTGGAATGTACTTTCCACTATGATTTTCCTCGGAATCAATATTTAAAAGGATTATTTGAAAAACACTGATTTGGAATCATTCCCTCCGCCCATTTATCAATCTTGTGATATGGGGTAGTTTAAACGTAGCGTGAAGAGATATTTGTGCAGGCCGGCAAAATCGCTGTGACTACCGATAGTTTTTTCTTGGCTGTTGACAGTTGTTATCGTTTTTTTATACTACGCCATACTTACCATCAGACGTGGTGTGGTCATTATCCCGAGTCAGGATATAAACAAAATCCTTGTCATTTTTTTTTTTTTTAATTTGTATTTAATTTTAATTCTATAACCTGTTTTGAAAACGACCAGAGCAGCATATTTCAAATTTAGCAGGAAACGAAATAATTACCAATAATAAAAAAAATGTTTGAAGGTATATTATTTATTTGTGTTGTTCATAGCAAAGAAATTCTTATTGTAATATTAGCACATTTTTAAAAAAAACCCAAAACAAAATTTTGAATTTGGTTGTTTTCAAGTCAAATGCATGTATGTAATTGAAAAATAGGCAAAGTTTCCGTCTGTAGCTGTTTTCAAAGCGAACAGATTTACTCACATAGTAAAAATTTATTAGAAAGTTTTTTTTTTAATCTTTTTGCTGATTTGGCAAGCAATACAATTACTCCATTGCAATTTTTCTGTCGTATGTATCGGCATACTCGTTTCTTCAAATTGTTAAAGCATATTAGTACGCCACAACAATACAAATTACTAGAACGTTTGTCTTGCACATTTTGTGGCTATGGAATTGACTTCCAGGCTCAGAGTCTCCTCTGGAATATGAACAGTTCTTTGAAAAACTAAAGAATGCTTGTCATGTTAGCAGCAGTTTTGACACTTCTTGTGGTGCAGTTGTTTACAGGAGATAGCAACCGATACCATTTGTTGAATTGCCAGCTTTTATTTCTATCCTTTTTCTTTAAAAAAAAACATATATTTATATCGGAGATAAAATGGAAGCTAGCATGCGAAGTTGTTCCATTACAAAATAGTCAATTCACCAGACTTAACGATGGGCGCTTAACGTGCCATTACATACGATAACAGCCAAATTCAATGACTTAGGTCTTTTTCAGACTAAGATAAATATTATCATGTGTCCAATTTTATATTTAGATGCTATAGTATCACAATTTACGCATAAATCGATGCATTTAAGAGTAGCAAATCAGTTTTGTAAGAAAGGACGGTTTCTCAAAAATGACAACTTTGAACATTTTCAAATTAATCGATTAGATTAAAGTTTATGTTAGCATGATTTGATTATTACAAGTCTATCTTCAGGGCTTATTACTCATTAGCTAATACTTATAGGTTGTTAGGAGATAATATTTTTTCCGTTTATGTTGACTCAGTTACCACTTAAATGAAATTTAAGTCATTATTAATCTAAGCATGGTGTTTTAGGATCCTGAACGTTACAAAAGCAGCATTCCTCACTTGATACTAGCATCTGGGAGGCAGGAGTTTTGCGTAAATACTATTTTTGACAATTTTTGGACTAACCCTATTGATCCAGAATTAACAGGATTGTTACACAACATTCACGAGACCGATATTCCTGGACACATGTGCAGAGGATACTTGATACTTGGTAAGATAAACCATACGCATGTTATACAGCTTTAGATGAATATCTAGGAACAGGTTACAAATATATACTAGCCAGCCATAGATATTCTACAAAAATATCATTTTAACAACCTTTAAGCGTGTCCATATTGAGACGTAGTCTTGAGGAGTATTCTCAAAAAAATGTCACCTGGGACGGTGTTTATAGTTATAGCCATTGGGCTATTAGCATAACTAAACTCAATGAACTCAGTAAAATCAATAATTTCTATTTGCTTTACTGCATCCGCGAAAACAATTTCAAATCTAATTAAATAGCGAAGCAAATTATTGCAACACTTACTCCTTATGTACTAAAGACTGAAACAACTTTCTAAACCAGTTAGATTACAGGTATTTTCTTAATATTATTTATTGAACGCTTGTTGCCCCAAGGGGAAAACATGAAATATAGCCCGAACATCAGGTTTTTGGAAATCAAAATCAATGTGATACAGACGAATTCTTCGAGCTACTTGGCATTGCCGGTCAACTCATCATTTATTTTGACATAACAAGTTGAAACAATTAAAATTTATATTCAACTAAACTATTATTATTAACAAATTAAAATTTTAGAAACAAATGAGAAGAAAGAGACTTCCTGCTTGTCTCGAAGTGTTGAGTACAGTAGCGGAGAGAGACGTCCGGTTTGGTTCGTATACAGCGGAATGGGATCGCAATGGGCCGGAATGGGCGCTGAGTTAATGCGGATACCCATTTTTGCAGCTGCTATTGAAAAGTGAGCAACTTTGTATGGTTACACAAACAATAAATACATCTTAAGGTTTATGTTTACAGATCATTTTTTTTTATTTTACTAAAACGGACTGTTTTTGAAAGATTTACTGGTTAAGGATTAACAACTCAATCACAGCTTTAGAAAATTAATTTACGATATGCGTCAGCCCCATTCATTTTAATTCACATTCATATTGACTACAATTATGTTTCTATGTTATTAAAGTATACATTTTCACGATTTCCAATACTTAAATTTTTCAGTGTTTTACTATTAATGTGTAAGATTTGAATGTAGTTTTTTCAGTTATGGATGGTGTTTGGAATTCTGTAATCAGATTGACAATTTTACAGATGTCACCAAGTCCTACAACCAAAAGGAATAGATATTGTAAGGATTTTAACTGATCTCGATAAAACAATTTACAACAATATCTTACATTCCTTTGTTGGTATTGCTGCTGTACAAATCGGTCTCACTGATGTAATAAAAGAGATGGGAATCGTCCCGGATAATATAATTGGTGAGCTTAGACATATTAACACGGTTATAAAAATTTTAGGTGGTAATAATTGAGCCTTTATTTTAAGGAATCAAAAATGATCGATTAAAATTTTCAAAAATGAAATTGTATCATAATGGAAGTTATTTAGTATCCATGATTTAGCACCTGCAATTGATCAGGGATATTAAAAATTTCAGTTATCATAGTGCTTCGATAAGTAAATTATTTGGATGATACACCTAAAAAAACACATTAATATTTGTTAAGTGACGGTTCTGATGAATGATCTCATTTTAGGACACAGTGTAGGAGAACTTGGATGTGCCTATGCTGATGGTTGTTTTACTGCAGAAGAGATGATTTTAGCAGCTTACAGCAGAGGTTTGGTTTCCATTCAGACTCCCTTCATTCGAGGATCAATGGCGGCTGTTGGCATTGGATATAAAAATGTAAATAGCTTAAAATCATTACAAAATATTAAAAAAAAGAATCTTAATCTATAGATATATATAATATATATATTATATATACACATTTTATTATTGTATGGTGAACTTAACATTACATAATATCCTTATATCTATAAGGAGGCATTTCTAAGTTATATTCATTTTTCCTTGTATTTCATTGTTAAATTTTTTATATGTTTTAGGTCCTTGCTCTCTGTCCTCCAGAGATTGAAGTTGCTTGTCACAATAGCTCTGATTCTGCTACAATATCAGGACCTGCAGATATCATGAAGCAGTTTGTCTCAGACTTAACAAGTCGTGGTATTTTCGCCAAAGAAGTTCCTTGCTCCAACATAGCGTACCATTCAAAATACATCGCTAATGCAGGTAAATATTTGGCCATTGTTGACATGTATTTTTATAAAATCAAATTAAAACTATATATAAATATATATGACGGGATACAGCCTGTCAGGGCGCCACGTGCACTGTCTTCATCACTCATTATAGAAAGGAAACGCGACGATCTCTGAGATGCGTCCGATCGTTGCGACCGTCCAAATATGAATGGCTTCCAAAATGACTAATCCCGACCAACTCTCCTTAATTCAGTGTTGGCAATTTCATAATTCAATTTTGTACCAAATCGAATAGTTGATTACGATTGCATCCCCATCTCTGATTCCATCCAGGTACTAAGCCTGACGTTTCAATTAATAACAATTTAGACGCTCTCACTCCGACATATATAATACATACATCATTATAAAAAAAATCATTGTTAAAAAGGTAATCTAAATCTACCTTTTATAAAAAATCTCACTTGATACTGAGTGCAGTACTTGCCGAGTAAATTTGATTGTGCTACCTAAAGCATGGACTAATTATGAAAATCGGAATATCACTTTTGAGAGAGCACAATTCTACACGTTACTCTCCTGCATAAGAAATACGGGCTCGCTTGGCATATATAGAATTGTGTTATTACAACATAGTAACGAGAAATACCAACAAATATAGTTCTATTTATCCCAAGTGAGTTCTTACTGATTTACCGTTCCTATTAGAATTGAAAACATAATGTTATCGTGTAAGTGATTTGTATCTTTATGAGAATAAACTCTTTGAATTCAATTATAAGATTCCTCTGTAATATGTTGAGTAAGTATTCAGTAATTAGGAAATTGTTTTAATTATTAATATTATTGATGTAATAATAGGTCCTGGTTTATTGAAATACCTAAAAGAAGTCATTAAAGTGCCCAAACTACGCAGCGAAAAATGGGTTTCAACATCTGTCCCTCAGGAAAACTGGGAAGATGAAATAGCTAAATACTCTTCAGCTGAATACCACACCAACAATTTGTTGGTAAGTACACTATGGAATAATTTCCTTTATTTTGCTCCGTAATAATGTATGGCTTAAAAATGATTAGATATTTAGCAACTGAGGCGTCTAATTTCAAAACCCGCTTAAACGGTTTTTCGTACAAAATCACGTAATAGTTCTAATAGTAATTTGAAATGTTTTTATCAAAGCAAATCTAATATATAAAAATAAGTCCGGTTTTCCTTCCTGACGCTATAACTCCAGAACGCAGGGACGAATTTCCACGGTTTTGCACTTGTTGGAAAGGTCTCGGGCTCCGTGAGGCTTATAGCACACAAAATTCAGGAAAAATTTCAACAGAAAAGCAGGAAAACGGGGTAAATCATTTTTCACATACAGCGCCATCTCTGATATATAGCATGTACTACAAACCAATACGGTTTTGCATGGAGGTGGAGCAGATGGCTCCAGTATTTTAAGTAGATGGCGCCGATGCATTATACATTGTTTGACAGCTACTCATTGTACTCTGCTCAGTTCATTTCATGTGACATTTATTATGCGCACGTTCTTTCAAACGCTAACTAAAAACCAAAATGAAGCCATCTGGTGGCGAAACGAAGTTCGCCGGGTTTGCTAGTATTATATATCATTTTTTTCTGTTTTTTTTCACTCTAGAATAATAATTTAAATACCTTATAAGAATGTGATTATTAAGTCAAAGATTAATAATAAGTTTTTATAAATTTAAGGGATTTGAAAAAAATATGTTATAGTGGGTTTTTTAAATTAGACATCTACAATTAATCTTATATTAAATTAAATTCTATCTTTAAATAATTTACTGTTATTTTGGTGTCAGAATGCTGTGCTATTTGAAGAAACTTCGAAGCTCATCCCTCGAAATGCTATCGTCATTGAAATAGCACCTCATGGATTATTGCAAGCTATCTTAAAAAGATCTTTAGATGGGTGCTTCCATATACCACTGACGAGACGCGGGTATAGTGACCCAGTGAAGTATTTGTTAGAGAGTATTGGGAAGTAAGTACTTTTGAACAAAACATTGTCACCATATTCTTTTCTTGAAAGAGACGATATTTATTAAACTTTAATTAAAATTACAGAATGTATCAAGCTGGACTTCAACCAAAAGTAAGCGTATTGTATCCAAAAATAGAATATCCAGTGGCTACCGAAACACCTTTACTATCTCATTTAGTAAAATGGGAACACAGTGAAGATTGGTACGTTTTACTGAAATTACTAATGAAGAAATATTTAATACTAGCTTTTGCCCATGGCTTCGCTCGCGTTAAGAAGTATTATAATTAATTAGATATAGTTTTTGTGGCTTTACTTTTGTTTAGCATGTGTAAAAAATTAAGGCCTAATCTGTCATTAGGCGCTAAAACTATCAAGCTATTATATTATATTCGAAAATCTGTGAAGATTTATACAAATTTTCATCCCCTATTTTATCCCCTTGGGGTTGGAATTAATCAAAATATTTTCTTAGCGGATGTCTACGTCATAACATCTGCCTGCATGCCAAATTTCAGCCTGATCCGTCCAGTGGTTTGGGCTGCGTGTTGATAGATCACTATGTCAGTCAGTCAGTCAGTCAGTCAGTCAGCCAGTCAGTCACCTTTGAGTTATATACATTTAGATTGTCGGGAGCCTCTTAATATTATAGGCAATAAATAGTCAAGACAGTCACTAAAAATTACTATATGCGACCATAAATACAACGTCGACGCCATGTTTTTAACGATTGAGCGCATGACCGTGTTCAAACTTGTGCTTGCACTGAGTTAATATAAAAGCAGCTGCGACGCCGACCAGAAGACTCTACTCCGACGCAGCCCTGAGTTCCTTTCGGCGTTTCTTTTCAAGATAGTCGCTTCCGAAACGCTAGTAGATCACTGATTCTGTCCCTGGCTGGCTGCGCAAATCGAGGTCCTAACCCACAGGGTGCCCTTGCGTTGCCACCTAACCCATTAATTCGCTGGCTGAGCACATTCTGTGCTCGCCCACTAACCACGATTCAGTTGTGTAGGTCAGTCCCGGCCTATTAATATATATACATCTGAGACCAGCAGTTTAATGATTACGAGTGGTACAGTCGAGTGTACTCAGTTGCCCTATTAGGTAAAGTGCACAGCAGTGGCGTGCATAGGGTATTTGGACAGGGTAGGCAGATTCATATAATTTTTTTTTTTTTTTTTTGGGAGTCGAAGCTGCTCGCGTCCGTAGGCTTTACCCTAGTTTCCCTACACGTGACTCCTGGGTGGTGCTAAACGAGCAGCAGCGAGGTGGTAGGGCGTCGGTGCCCGTCTGGATCGCTACCACAGTACATGGGTGTAAAGCCCGCCATAGTGACCAGTTTCGGCTTGTCGCGTTTCGGGATCAGCTTGTGTATATCCAGTAGCTCATATACCTAGAGACCTTCAGTCGTGGTATATGTGGGCCGACATGACGATGTAGACTATCAATGGATTTTCATCCTTTGATAGTTGCTTTCGTTTTTGGACTACACTGTACTTACCATCAGGTACTCTGTAGTCACTATGTCGTGCCAGTGTAAAAAAAAAAAAATTAATGTGAATATTATATAATTATAATAAATATTATATTACTTTCATTGGGAAGATAGATGGCGTGAAAATAGAATATATATAAATATAAAGAGTTACCTTTTTTTGTTTAAATTAATAGCAATTTATTCCATACTTATTTATAGTAAGGGGATGCAATGCTTTCGTGCATCTATGGAATGAACGCTACTGGTGCACATTATATAGTACATGATAAAATACGTAGTACCTTTTTTTTTCTTTTGGAAATACCTCATAGGACCATCTCGGTCGCACTGGGGGGTTGCGCGAGACCGAGGTGTGTCGGACTTGTACCGACTAAAAACCCCAAAGTGACTTCTTCTGCGTATTTGCGGGGACTCAATTCGCCACAGCCCCGTCGCGCTGCGCCCGCTGGGCACAAACTCGGAGGAAGATATCTTCCCCGACTCTGCTCATTGTATTTAGGCAGAGCACGTCACAATGCTCTGCCTACTTCTCGAGGGTCGCTAACCAGTCGCTCAGGGCCCCCACCCTAAGCGGCCGCGACCCCAAAGGCATCAGTCAAACGGTCGAGGATCGACCGAAAATAAAAAAACGTAGTACCCTAGTTAACTCATATTGTTAAGAACAGTGGGGCCGTTTCTCGTGTCGTGTGTCGTAGTGTCATGCCAAATTGTGTCCCGCCGTACTGTGACGCGTCCTGTCATATTGTGTAGCATATCAGTGACGTAACGAACGAAATTAAGTTAAGCGTATCTGCAGTGATATTTCGAGCATAATGGGCTGTTATAGTGGTACGCGTAAGGCATCCGTATAGTGAGGATTAATTATAGACACGTTACAGAATTGGCTCTTGCATACTCTTTTTAAATATTCAAAACATTTAATAGCATGCTTATTAAATCATTTCAAACTTTCGCATACTGTACTTACGATAAAAAATTTAACGGATCTCATCTGTGAAGGAATTTAGTTTTAACTAGTAAACCCGGCGAACTTCGTTTCGCCACCAGATGGCTTCGTTTTGGTTTTTAGTTAGCGTTTGAAAGAACGTGTGCATAATAAATGTCACATGAAATTAACTGAGCAGATTACAATGAGTAGCTGTCAAACAATGTATAACGCATCGGCGCCATCTACTTAAAATACTGGTGCGATCTGCTCCACCACCATGCAAAACCATATTGGTTTGTAGTACATGCTATGTATCAGAGATGGCGCTGTATGTGAAAATGTTTTTCCCTGTTTTCCTGCTTTTCTGTTCAAATTTTTCCTGTATTGTTGTTTGCTATAAACCTCACGGAGCCTGAGACGTTTCCAACGAATGCATAACCGTGGAAATCGGTTCGTGCGTTCTGGAGTTATAGCGTCAGGAAGGAAAACCGGACTTATTTTTATATAATAGATTATGTCTCGACGTTTCGACTTCGTTACATATGCCATGATTATGAGGTAGACTCATGTACCGTGGAGCTTTCGTTGCAAGTCCTAAATCGAAACGTAGAACCATAGTTAAAATATTTATAATGGGAATATTTATTGACAGGCCCCAAGCTAAGTTTCACAACATGAATAGAATAATATCGACGTCTCGTGAAATTGTGATGTCTATGTATGATGATAGTTACAAATGCTTCAGTGGGCATATTCGAGATGGTAAGATACCTTTTTAAACATTCGACTTATTAGCTATGGGTTATTAAATTAAACATACATACTAAAATGGAGGTTAATTATAAATACAATGCTGCAAGTGTATTATTATAACTTTTGAAATTGTAGGTTCCTTCATATTACCAGAAGCAGCGTTCCTGGTCCTTGTTTGGGAAACAATGGCAATGTATAAAGGAGTAGATTATCGAGATTTGTCGGTAATCTTTAATGATATCCATTTTCGTAATGAAGTTATCATTAATCAAGAAACTCCGTTAAGACTTAACGTAATGATTCATAAAGGAAACAATAAATTTGAGGTAAAACTTTATGTACATTTTGCTTTTTTATAGCTGGCTCGATAAAGTGACTACAGTGCACCTGATGGTAAAGCTATCAAAGGGTGAAAGTGAGATCGATAATTGAAGTAATAATAGTATCCTTAGTACTTAAAGTCTATGAAAAAGGAAGATCAATTTTTGGTCAATAAAATATTTTAAAATGATATAGGTAATTATATCTCGGCACTGATATTGTGCACTTAGAAGAGATACCACGTTGTAAAAGACAACACGAAGAATATAGAGTATACAAGGAATTATTACGGAATAAAATTTTCAGGTAACTTATGAAAATAGTGAAATAGTTAATGGTTACATACAAGAAGCTAAGCCAGAACATTTTGCTCAAAACCCAGAAGAACACGAAATAAACTATGATGTAGATTTGAATGCTAATGATGTGTATACTATTATGAAACTTAGAGGCTATGGTTACAAGTAAGATTATTTCGATAAAATTCTTAAATCTCTTTTTTCTGTATATATCTCTGAAGTAAAACTATAGAAAGTACACCTTACAATTAAATATACAAAAATAATTTACATTTTGTTTTATGAGCATCAGAGGCTTTATTAATATTAATTGATTCAATTTGCAAGCACAAATTAATATCATTAAAATATTACGTTTTTTAACAGAGATAAATTTCAATCTATTCATTCGTCCAACGTAAGCCGATCTAAAGCTATAATCAAATGGAATGAGGATTGGATAACATTCCTTGATGGACTCATACAATTTAGTGCCTTTGCTAGAGATTACAATGGCGTTTCTGTCCCAAATCTCATAAAAAAACTTAGTATCAATGTAGAAGAGCACAAAAATACAAAACTATTGAATTTTGATGATGACACTTGCATGAATGCATACCAATATAACCTTTATAACTACAGAAAGTAAGTATCTGTCTATATTTGTGTGTACAAATTAGGATATTTTAATAATAAAAACTATATTGTGCCTTTTTGTAGATGTGGCGGTGTACGAATTGAATATTTATCTTTTATAGATAAATTAATTAAGTTTGAGATACCTGATATTTTGCGGACAAGAATGTTTATTCCCTATTTCATATCAGGCTCTGTTGATGTAAGTTTAATATTTATTAAAAATATATTTATTATTTTTATACTAGCCAATGTAAATTAAATGAAATATAATTTTATTTAAATTAACTTATTAACAGCATTATTAAGTGTTTAAAAAATAATTGACCACCAATTTTGAAAAACAAAAATCTGTCATATTGCAGAAGGATAATAGTCCAGTAATACCTTATTTCAACAAATTGTTCCATCGGGCCTCCATTACAATGGTTGATTATTTTATGATTAAGTGCTCATTTATATCACGTTTAATTTTACAGCTGAAAACAGTATTGGAAGTTAATTTACAAATTGTTGCTAATAATACAAAGGGTAGCACAATTCAAGTAATCGAATTATTAAGAAATAATAACGCTGATACAAGCAAGATTATAAACGAAGTTGCAAGAGAATTGGTTACTGCAGAATTTATTATCAAATCTATTCAAACCGAAAATATATTTTCTATTGAACAAGGATTTGGACAAGCAAATCTCGTCATCGTTGATAATATTTTGGGAAACATGCAGGTAGATCAAATAGAAATTAGAAAATATAAATAACATGAGTTTTGTATTTATTTATTTATAGTGTTTTATATATAACACATAGACGATTTTATAAACAGAATATAATTTAACTAATGTAACGACTTATGAAGTGCTATTCAAGCTGTACATCGGCTTATCACAAGTCGACCAAAATCGCTGTAAATTAGGCTAGATCTGTTAATTGAACAAAGTTACGAAAATGGTTTGATGTTAAACATATTTTAATAAAGTCTTATTTATTTATTTTTTAGAAAATGCAGTTACTGTATAACGAAATGGCTCCAAATAGCTTTGTATTAGCAATTGAAGAAGCCACGACAATAATGGATTCAAAGTATAAACATTTTAATATAATATCGGCTATGTCCGTTCAGAAGCACAATTTTGTACTTTTAAACAAAGTAGAGCATAGTGAAAATGTAACATACTTATCGGTAAATAATTATAATAATTTTGAGTGGGTCCAAGATTTAGAAGCTGCTTTGGAAAAATCTCAACGAGTTGTTCTAATTTCGGAAAGAAAACTTTACTGTGGGTTATTTGGTAAGAATTACATTTTAATAAATCGTCATAGGCCATATTAGTAAAGTAATACCGATTAAAACTATTTTTCAACGAATACTTGCTACAATTTCAGGCTTAGTTCAGCAACTTAAACAAGAACATGGAAACAAAATTAGTTTAGTATTAGTAGAAGATTTTTCTCAAATATCTTCATTCAACCCACAAAATGATTTATTTAAAGAGCAGATACAAAAGAACTTGACTTTTAATGTCTTACGAAAGGTATGTTGATCATTTTGATTTATATTTTATTAATTTAACGTAACACTATCTAAAAATAATTAAATTGTAACGAATTGTTTTAGGGTAAATGGGGATCATATTATTATTTAGCTAATGAAATTTCTACAACTGCACAAAACTTTTGTCTCTCAACCAACGTTCCTGGTGATCTCGACAGTTTGACTTGGGTTGAAACACCTTTGAATGCAGCAAACAACAACTTGATTCAGGTAATTATAAAACACTTGTCTATTGATAAATACAAACTACAGCATGTAGACGCTGACGGTTTGTAATAGTCGCCCTAAGGGTCGTCAGTGTGTTACGAGACGTGCGGGGTAACAGGATGCGCGCGCGCACGGGATGCTTGCGAGCAGTCGACTACCAAGACGCAAGGCGAGAGTACATGAGTGGGCGTCGCAGTTCGGTGTGCCGTAAAGTGCAAATAAACAGTAAAACGCCAAAATCCGTGTTTTCCAACAACCACACCCACGACCACCGGTCATAACTGAGTTGACTACCGAGACGCAAGGCGAGAGTACGTGCGTGTGCGTCGCAGTTCGGTGTGCTTTAAAGTGCAAATAAACAGTAAAACCCGCGTCTTTCTACAACCACACCCACGACCACCGGTCATAAAACAAGACATTAATTCCAATATTAAGGAATACAAAATAGTACTCAGTTTCTTAAAATATCTATTCTGTTCAATGGTCACCATAAAGGATGAAATTAATTGTTTCTGTTGTTTTTAATTTAGATATCTTTTGCCGGTATTTCACTCAGAGATGTAAAATTTGCTGCTGAAATGAAAACTCAAAATGAAGAACAAATATTTGGTCTGGACTTCAGTGGATTTAATTCAAAGTAAGTTCTTAAGTGAGTCACTATTTAGGGCATTTTAGAAATAATTATCATGTTCTAAATATAATTTCTCTACTTAACATTGTTATCCTGTTTTTGTTTTATTATATTGTAGACATGGTAATTTCGTAGCATATAAGATTATTCATACTTCTCATTATATTCATCTTGAATTTTTATCGAAGTTTTATATTAAACTTAATGTTATGTGTTTTTAATTGGTTCAGTTATTCGGGTGAAATAGAAGTGAAGAAATCAATGTGACGTAAAATCGTAATGTAGGAACTTATGCTTACAGAGGTGAAAGAATAATGGGAGTTGTTCAAGGTGGAGCTTTAGGCAGTACAGTTGTCGCAGATCCATATTTATCCTGGCCAATACCTGAACACTGGAGCTTAGAAGATGCAGCTACTGTCCCCTTGCCATATCTTTACGCATATTATTGCTTGGTATGGATGCTTTATTTTTAAAATAATGCTCATTCAGAGTTTGAACAACATATTTGTTTGTGCTATTTTGTTTATTCCATGTTTTATAGTACTTACAACAATATTATTTTTTAAATATTTAACGATTCGTTTGATTAATAATGATTTAGTAGATTTTGTGATACAGTTTGACTTCTTCATTATTACAAGTATTTACAATTACGAGGCTTTTAAGAATATTAAGAAAGCGATACTAAGCGTATGTGTTATAACAGAATTAATTCAATTCAAAAATTGAGATAGTTTGTTATTACAGAGGTAGTTTGATAAAACTAGGTATATAATATAGTACTACTTAATGTGAAAGGCACAGTATTTTCAATTTCTTGCAGGTAGTTAAATGTAGTTTACAAAAGGGTCTGACAGTTTTCGTACAAGATGGGGACGGCGCATTGGGTCAAGCGATTATATCATTATGTTTATATATGAATTGTGAAGTATTTACTACAGTCAGCGATATACAAAAAAAACAGTTCTTGCTTAAAATGTCCCCTCATTTAAAAGGTGAGAAATAACCATTATAACTTAAACGCTTTTATTCAAAATTAATAAGTTTCATATTCAAAATCGTGTTAGAATATGAAACTAAAAAAATTGAAGTTATTGAAACTCCCAAAAAGGATGTTATACGAGAGGATCGTGGAATAGCTTTATGTATGTTATTTCTTTTTTTTTTTTTGTTACTTTCATTTTTTGTCACTGTTCCTGTCTGTGTGTCGTATTTCCTTTTTCTATTCCCCTATGCAAGTAGTGCGTTTTTAAATACAGTCACATTTGTAATGTATCTTGTTTAGGTCTCATATATTTATCTAAGTGTTATTGTAGAATATGTAAGTGTCTTTATAAATAAATAAATATTGAAAGTCAAGTACTATATGTGCGTACCCTTAGATTCTGGAATGTGAATTGCTAAACCATGCAACTATATCTGGTGTCCCATATATGTTTGTATGTGCCTTATCATTCCGCCAATTATCGGATGAACCATATATCTATAGATCTCGGAAGGCAATTAAAGCAGCCAAGTTGGGCGAATTTGGTGATCTAGTCGATATAGCTTTGTCAGATATACTTACATGTTAAATATGAAGTTTTAAAAGAATGTAGAAACAAATAAATATTCATAAATGATTATTAATTCAATTTTGTAGCTACATCAGTCATCTCAGAATACAGAATCGAAAATAATAGATCGCAAACAAACTTACGGGAAAAACAAATAAGATCGTTTGTATCATGGTGAATGTTCTGAGTTATATGCCTTGTTTCACCTTCATAAATTATAACTCGTTTCCCGACTAAGACTAAGAAATTCTCTAACCCTTATTTTTGCTGTGTCGTTGGGCTGTGAAATGGTCTTTCAGCGAGCGCGTTCCCACCATCCCATGATATGGGGTTCTTCAAGTGTAGCGTGGAGAAATGTTTTTGCAGGCCGGTATGATCTCTGCGACTAGAGATGGGTTTTTCTTAACTGTCGATAGTCGTTATCGTTTTTTGGACTGTCCCACGCATACCATCAGGCATTGTATAGTCACTGTGTCGAGTCTGAAAACAATAAGAAAAGGAAATATTTGTATAATAAATGTTATTATTATAAAAGATAAATTGTGAAATGGAACAAATTATTACTTTTAAATTCATTCAACCATTCGTACTGTAGTTTAGAGACAGTGAATTTCCTGCAGTTGATATAAATTTTATTAAAATTGTTGTAATATTACATCTAAAATCCATTTTTTTTTGCTTAATACAGAAACCCATATCAGTAATTCTCAAGTAGATAGTTTTCAAGATAACGTTCTACAAAGAACAAATGGACGGGGATGTGACATTGTGGTAAATTGTTCGAATGGTGCAAACCGAGAAGTAAGTAATATGAAATAAATAGAATAATATATTATTATTCGTCACGCTATATCTCTTTCGAGGTGAGCAGATATACATTAGTGATTATATCCACATTGCGCTTATATGTCTTGCCCAACGTGACCAGTATCGCAGCTAATCGCCGTTCTCTTGGCACTTACACATGACATTTCTATTAAAAGCCATGCGAGTTTCCTTACGATGTTTTACTTCATCACCGGTGAGCATGTGGTGTCCCACTCTTTTTTAATCTGAAAGAAACCGGATCTGAACCTTCGATCTTTCGCGTCACCTCGCATGGATATCGGTTCTTTATCCACTAGGCCGCCACAACCACAAGTAAGTAGTATAATTTACACAAATAACGTTATTTTAATATTATATCGTATTTTCGATACACGAGCTGATGGGCTAAAATAAGCCAGGTAATTATTTCATCATTTCACTGATTTTCTTATTACTACATTTGCTACCACTAGCTATCAGCTACATTTTGTTAAAAATATATAAATGATAAATATATCGAGGGGTGAAAGGCTGTTTGGTTTAAGCGACATTTTTTGGTGATATAGTAATATATATATTTTCGGAATCAGCGTTTATTACCTTTCATCTCTCAATATTAAAAATACTTTAAACGTCTATCTGTACAATTATGATAACAAATATAGATTTCTCACGTTCAGTTTCTACAATTATATGGTAGAGCGGCGACTGAAAAGTTCATATATCCAAATGATTACTATCATTGGTTATATCAGTAGCGGTTATTCCATAGATGCATTAAAGCATTGCATGCCCTTACAATAAATAAGTCTGGAGTAAATTGCTTAAAGTTAAACAAAACAAGAAAACATTTATATTCATTCTATTTTTACGCCGTCTATCTTTTCCATGAGCATAATATAATATTTACTATAATAATATAATATTAAATAATTACGTGAATTCTGCTTACCTTGTCCAAATAACCTATGCACGTCACTGGGCTATATGATCACTATACCAAGTCCATAGTAAAATGGAAATGCACAATTTTCAGGCTTCCATGCGGTGTGTTGGATACTCGGGAAATTTCGTAGACTTGGATGATTATGATATGAAAAATAACAGTGAGTTTGGTATGTTTTTCTTAAGAAAAGAATGTGTTTATTGCTCCGCTCAGCTGTCCACTATATTCAAGCCAAAGTTTGCTGCTGAGAAGAAAGTAAGTTATCATTCATCGTTTCCTAACCCTAGGGTTATATAAGGCTTAGCTTAGTTCTGGAGCTAAGACCAAACGGATATAGTTCTGTTTATGCCAAGAGACCTCTTGCAACTATTTTACTGTTTTAGTTAGATATTAAGACAAAAATATTCTCATTACGTAAGGTCATAAAAAATTACAAATTTTATCAACACGTTCGTCGCTCAGCGCGTCTTGTGTTACTCACGGGGCCCAAATCCGACTCTCGGTACGCCGTAACGTAAACAAGCCATATATAAACAATGTGACTCGAGTAATGATTTAGTTATCAAATTAATATCATCAATTTATCGCAAAAAATATTGTTCTTCACCTCAAATGTATTTAGAGTCCTTTAACGAAATACATGCGTCATAGTATAATATATTATGTTACCCTACATAAATTAATAAAAGGTTTTGTATATTGTGGATCTTTTCATATTGTTGTATATTTATATGGTATCTAAGATTTATATATAAGTGTTCATTACATTAAATTTCTTTTAAAAACACTAAATTCCTATTAACTGCAACAAGAAAAGTTTCAATGAACGTGGTTATAGAAACGAGCCGAACAAATCGGCTTGATACCACGTAGCTACGGGATTTTACTTAAAATTCTGATAATTTTATCTAGTTTTATTTATTATTTTATGTCTACATTACTGCATAATGATAACCTTTGCAACCAATATAGAAGTATTTTTTTTAGATATTACAAAATCTAATCAGCGATGGAATAGCAAAAGGTATAGTGAAGCCGATCAGCAGAATTGTATACAGCCCATCTGACGTATCTAGAGCATTTAGACTTTTGTCTACTAGCAAGCATAGAGGAAAAGTCTTAATTAAGATTAGGGATACCGAAAACAAATCTTTTGGTATAAAAGCTATAAGCAGGTATGTGATATAAACTTAATTTAAATATTAAAAATAACCAACTGAATACTAGTGATGCCACGAATAGTGAATTGGCCGAATACCGAATATTCGGCAACGCTGTCGGCCGAAGCGCCGAATATTCGGTATGGAATACATACTTGTCGGGGGCGCGTTAATGGATTAAGGCAAGTTGCAACCTGTTTTCCTCGTTGCGTTGGCGCGGCCAGCAAAGACAATACAATACCCAATACAAACGAAAAACAACACCCAAAACTTTCGAAATTTGCTAAAGTTTATCTTTCTTCTCCTGGAAGTAGCGTGTTTAGTGAGAGGTTATTTTCTGAGGCTAGTAAAATTTACGATGAAAAGCGTAATCGTTTGCTACAAAAAAATGCTGAAAACTTATTTTCATCCATCACAACTTACCACTGATCAATTTTAATTACTAAAGTGTTGTAATTTGGAAATAAATAGATAATTTTGAGTAATATAACGTGCCTTTTGTACATGATTTGGTATTCGGTATTCGGCCGAATAGTAGGTATTATTCGGCCGGATACCGAATAGCAATAAAAGTGGCCGAATAGGCCGAATACCGAATAGTTGCCGAATATTCGTGGCATCACTACTGAATACGATAAACTCGTTTTATAATAGACCTATGAACAAAATTCGACTAAAAACGACCATTTTGTGGCCTTAGCAAATTGTGAATTATTGACGTAGTAAATGTAAAAACGGATTGCAACTCGGTTTAAAATGTTCTTTATAACGATACCTGACATGTGGTATTAAAGAAAAAAAGCTCTTCATTTGCATGTATGAAAGTTTCCTTTAAATGTATTTTTCGTAACATAAAATACCATTATATGCATTGCGTTAACGGTTGACTTATTACGTTTTAATTTGAAATCGTTTTCTTATTTGGTTTATAAGTCATAGGCTTGACATACAGACAGACGGTCCCTTTGCTTCGTGCGAGCATCTGGAATGTCAACCACACGGGGTCTTGTCAATTTATGGTAAAAAGGGGAGGGGGGAACTAAATCATACAACTCAGCCGCACACTGTCCAGAGTACAGTCTATAGGAACCCGAAAGGCAAGCCATTGTACATCGGTGTTGCAAACTGAAAACAAACGGATAAATAAATAATTGAAAATTTCAGAATAACATTCTCGTCGAAAGGATCTTATATAGTAATATGCGATAACAGCCTTCTAAGTGTCGAGTTAATCGATAGATTGGTGAAGCGAGAGGCCAAAAATATTGTTCTACACATGAATCCTAATTCAAAAGCCTCTTATTCCTACAAAAGAGTATTGTAAGTCATTCTATAGTTTTATAGACATTTAACTAATAATGTTTGATACTTAATCATTTTCTATCTTATACGACCATTTTTACATCTTATTTAATAATAATTTGAAAAAAAAATGTGTATGTGTTGGTGTCATATAATTGTGGTGGCATTTATATGTTCTATTTCGTGTACCTTATCTCTTTATTTTCCTTTTCAATGTCACCCATGTTGCGGGTACTCGTTAATATAAAATAAACATAAATAAAGTGATATTACAGTTCCTATATTAAGAACATATTAGTACAAAACTAATGGCATTGAAAGTCCCAGTATAATGAATATACATATACTAACTAATAACTATGGACAACTATGAATTCATTCCTAGTGATCGTGATCATGTTTGTTTTAATACTAGCTCGACAAAGTGACTGCTATCCACCTGATGGAAAGTACAGTATAGTCCAAGAATGACAACAACCGCGAAAACGATAGCCCCTTGGAAGCGCCATCGCTGTGTCAGCTCACATATGACGAAAGGTCTCCTGGTATATAAACAACTGGATATACACAAACTGATTCCAAAACGCGACAGACGAAATGAGTCACTATGACGGTCATTACACTTATGTATAACTCACAACCCAGCTCGGGCTCATTCAAATTAGTTCATTTATAGGATTATTTCCCTTTAAATGCGTTGCTTCTAATATCTTTAAAAGATTCGATATTATAGAAAATAAAAGACATGCCATCTGAAAAATTACATGAGAGCTTAATGATATGGCGTAAGTAAGATTTGAAATGCATGTTAATCAATATTCAAATGGGAAACAGAATATTTAAGCGTTACAATATTTTTATTTGTTTGTTTAATTTGATTCACAAATCAGACAGCTCACAAGAAAATATAAAGCGAAAATAAAAATTAAAGCAATAATACAAAAAAGTTAAATCCTTAATAATTGAAAACACCAAGCAAAAGTAAGTTAAGAAAATTAAATTAAAGATATAGAAAAGAAAAGCGAAATATAAGTGACAACTAAGCAAGAATCAGTGAACTATAACATTGATAATTTAATTAAATTATAAATATTAACTATTTTAGGGCATGGAAAAAGTGGAACATTAGTATACAGACTTCTTCAGAAAATTTGCTGACTAAGGAAGGATGTGATAATCTGTTCAAGGAAGCAAAAAAACTTGGTCCAATTTATGGAATTTTTATAGTTCAGAACTTCAGTTCCGAACTTAGCAGCGATCGTTTATACGAACAACAACTTGAGAGCAAATTCAATAACGTCGCCCACTTGGTCGCCAGTGTAGATTATAATTCTAGAAACATTTGCAATGAAATTAAGTAAGTATTTTGTGTTACTCCATGGTATTCTCATCTTATATTACTGAATAAATCTTTAAATTCAACCTATTTACGACAAAGTTCATAAATTATAAATAAGAAAAAAGTAAATCGAAACTCCTGGAGTAAGAGACTTCATCATAAGGATTTTCTTATCTTTATGATAGCTGTGCACAAGCACAAAATAATGATTTTGTGTTGATTAAGATTAGACTATAATATTTATATAAAAATTGTGTACAAAGGCTTTAAAATTTAGTAATAGAGTAGATTTGCCAAGAAAAAAATAAAAAAGTAAAAATTGAAGTTTACGGAAATAGACTAAAGATCATTCCAAGTAAATTAGTAATAAAAAAAATAACTCCCCATCGGAGACGAAGGTAAATTAGCTTATATAGAAAATAAATATCTCACATATTTAGTAAATAAAGCCCAAACACAGAAAGTAACATCTACTATCAATTTACTTCATTCAAATAGCGATTAGCGTTTACAATAGTAACGGTACAGTTATTTTGATAAACAAGAAAGCTAAATGTGGTTCTTTTTGTAGACATTTCGTAGTCATAAACTATGGAGCTAAAAACCCAGCCGACGAATATGTATCGACAGTTATTGATAAAATATGTCAATCTAGAAATGAAATCACTTTACCTGCCTTGGTAATGAAGATAGGATACGTATCGGAGGTAAGCTAATATTTAAAACATTAAAAAGTTTATCAATTACCACTACATAATTAAACAAAGATAAAATCAAAAATATGTCTGAAAAATTAAATTTGACTTATTAATATCCTTGATGTGAATACATATTTGTTTTCTAATTTATCAGTACCTTTATTGGTTTATTAAAAACCTCCTTTTTGCTCATTAGATCCACTCTTGCAAACATTATTTGTAGTTGACTCTATTGAATAGTACATTTATATTGTAGTTATCAAATAAAAATAGTTTTCCTATCTGTATACCAAAAGTTTAGATAGTCGAAAGAGAAATCAAAGACATCTTTAACTATTTTAAATTTGGATGCTTAATTAATAATTTAGAATAATTCAATTGATTTTTGTGAGAATTCATATGGTTTTAAGGTATAAAAAGTAATTAAAGTCATTTTCTTAAAGCTCGAGTCACATGTGGAAAACATGCCATCAAAACTACGACCTCAATCATTATCAAACATTCTTAATGCTTTGGAAAGCTCACTGAAACTGAGACACAATAATGTTATTACATTCAATTTGAAGAAACACGCTACTGCTAACTTTATAGATAAAATGTCAAGGATCATTGGTGAGTCAATTATTAGATTTACGAAAATAGTATTTCAGCAATTTAATTATTATTTTCCAGTACATACCTCTGCGTTTTTTTTTTCCAAATTAAGCAGAGATTTGGGCATCATCACATGGCATCTAATTATAAGTGTCATGAGTAAATGCCCTGAGAATAGTGGTCAGCTGCGTGGCGGATGTTGGGTAGGGTAAACCTTAATCAGAATAATTATATGCTCACCTCGAAAAGGATATAGCGTCACAATATATTCATATTGTTATATAATATATTATAACATTTTTCAAAAATAATAACATGAAAATAAATTGCGAGTATTCAAGAAAATCAATTATGTTAAAAAGACAGACAGACAGCACAATTAGACAGGAGTGAGAACACGGAGCGCTAAGGTTTAAAAGGAATTTCAATTAATACAATCTCACAGGTATCCCGAATATAAGTGATTTGAACGAGAGTTTAACTTTGCAAGATATGCTGCTTAATGAAATAAATATACAAGAAATTATATACGCCATTAAAAAGGAATACAATATTAGTTACCCTAAGGAATCTGTGCAGAAGATGACAATTGAGAGGTAAAAGTCAATTTTGAAGTAACAAGCACTAAGGACTACCAAAAATTGCATTTTTATATAAAAAAAAATTTACTATACATCAATATCTATAGATAGATAGATACATAATATATGAATGGTCGCTTAATCATCGTAAAGAGAATAAATAAATTTGTCAATTTATGACATTTTTACAAAAATTCTTACAAACTTATAGTCCTCATGTTTTGAAATTACAAATTAAATAATCATAGGTAATACAAATCATATTATAGAATAGTATTAGTATAAAATGTAGTACTAGTATAAAATGTAATTATAAGAGTGAGGTACATTTGATTGAAATCAAGTTTGTTTTTAAATTTACTATGACTGATGATTTCGAACACTCAATATACATTTTTAATTTTGCAGTATTAAAAACTTGCGCTATGGTGTTGAAAAGTCCAACCATAACTTTAACAGTGGATTAGGGTCCTTCTTTACTTACATCGATGAAGACGAATGCGGCGCATCAGAACTTATGATAACTAAAGCTACAGAATTCAGTAGCATTACTGTACGTACAAATAATGTAACTCCAACAATTACTATTGAATTGGATAAATAACAACAGCTTTAATTTATAATAATTTTTCGAGATAATATTGAAAGAAAATCCCTTTTGCCGAAAATAACGAAATTACGAAACAATATTACAGGCTTTCAGTCCAGTATCAACTAAATGAATTTATCTTGTACATTGATCTGGCACATAGATGGGCAAAATGTAATCAGATTAATAAAAATGATTAACGATTACATTTTACGATTTTTACCATAATTATGACTGCATTTTGCTCATTTATGTTTTAAACACTACAAAATCCCAGATTGTATACACATTTATCATTTCTTAATGTTTTAAATGGATTTAATCATGATTACAGAGCAAGAAAATTAAAATTACGACTACATTTTGTAATCATTCATCATTAATCAGATTACATTTTGCCCATCTCTGATCTGGCATTATAACTTGTAGAGGGAGCCACAAAATCACATTGCAACACACATCATTAACAAATTAAAACAAATTGTATTCTTAATCGTAATTGTATTTTGTTTTGTATAATTGTATAAAACTATTTAATTAATGATGACGTATTTACAGTCGCGACAAAGTCTGATTGATAAAGAAATAAATATTTTAAGTTCTCTACAAACGATACTTTAAAAACCCATCTACGAGTTTTCTCTTGAAATTAAAAAAAAATATGATTTCATAATAAACCCACATTTCACAGGAGGAAGATGAATTGGATCCAAATGCTACTTATCTCATGTTGATACCAGGCTTCGAAGGCCACCACCAGATATTCACTTCTCTTTGTGAAAGACTAAAAGTACAAGCCTTGACGTTCCAGCTAGGTCCAGATTTTATGGATGATACAATTCAACAAATGGCCGAAAATATCATGAAGGTATTCAAGTAATTTGATATAGAAATCTTTAATTAGCTCTATGATTATGTGGCACTGATCTGGGCCTATAAGTGGAAGAAGTGATCATTGTAGTAGACAAGTTCTGGAGCGGATCAGTAATCGTAATATGAGAGGCTCCTGGAAAAGCTAAGGTACTCTTAATAACTGGAGAAATTTGTCCGGAAACTGAATGAGAGATGAAAATACCGGATTCAATGCCATTTATTACGAGTTTATATCCAGTAATAAAATCAAATGGCTTGATAATATACATAGATGGTATTCACCTAAAATTAGGTCACATGATTTTACTTTCGAGTCAATAAGATTTCAGTAGCTATTAGTATTCATTTGTTTAACTTATGAATACATATGAGCCAAACATACCGAATACTAAGAGGCTTTTGTAAGTAGGTACATATTTCGATTTTAGGATATAATATTTTATTGACACTTGTTACTTTTTCGAAAGAGCAAAAATAATTCCACCCCGACGCAGCCTTGAGTTTCTTTCGGCGTTTCTTCTCATGGTAGTCGCTTCTGAAACGCTAGTAGATCACCGTTAGATTTCGTATTTTGGCTGACGGCCCAAGTCGAGGTCCGTAGCCACAGGGGTTCCCTTGCGTTGCCACCCAACCCATAAATTTGCCGGCTGAGCACCGCACTGTTTGCTCTCTCACCATGTTTAGTTGTGAAAGTCTTTCCCAGTCATCAATCCAAATCCTTTCGAAAAAAGCAAAAATAAGGTAGATGATGAAGTCAGTAATCATGTTTTGGTATAGAATTAAAAAATGAATTTTAACAATTCAGAGAATATATTAAACTTTGATGTTTAGGGTAATTTTTGTCGGTAATAGAAGACAAAAATAAAAATTTTACAATCGTTTTAAGAATTTCTGCGTATTAGACATCGTACTGATTCGTAGCTATCGCTCGAGGACACTTTGCCGTTTTCTTTTATTATAAAAGATTCAATAAATTCGATTGGCATACTCAAGAGAGCGCTCGCTTTGGGTCATGCAAGAAATTTTAAATTCAAATTGCATCGCGAAGTATTAATATACAGTAGTCAAGTAATAATTTTTAGAATTGAATTTTAGTGAACATACTTCAAGTCCCATTTTACTGAAGTCAATAATATTAAATGTACAAAAAGTGATAAATTATACAGGGTAGTTTTATAGACGAGGGGGGCATTAAGAGAGGATGTACAGCATTCAATTCTAATTGTAAATACACAAAAATTGATATCTTTATATTTCTATTAGAACAATATAAATTATAGTCAACATAGTTCCATAATATTTAAGGACAATAAAACTCATGAATAAATGAATAACAATCAATTGTTTAGTTGGTGTTTTCCCTGAACTAAGCCAGGGTAAAGTACGAAGGAAAATGCGTCATACGTTACTTCAAATAACGTAAAATGAATTTCATTTACTTATCATTCTATCATACGCCACACGCGCTGTGATATCCATTATTTTTACGGATCAATTATCATTTGTTCCTCAATTTTTTTATCTTTTCTTTAGGGAATATTGATATTTAAATTTTTATTCGTTACAAGAAGGTACAAATTGTTAAATCCTTAATTATCTCCTTCATCAATAAAACAACCCTGTATACTGGTACAATGATAAACTTGTGAACCTAGATGATGAACTTCATGCCCATTCCAGTTATATTCACCTTAAACCTGTGATTACTATTTCATTTACTACCATATAGAAATAACACATAAGGACGGATATTGGTATTCTATCCCCTACGACATATGTACTTTGTTACGCTATTACCCCTATTCATAAGAATATTGTGAGAGACCAATGTATCGCTATATTTTTTTTATTCTTTACCTAAAAAGTATAATGTTAGTAGAATCTAATATTGATACCGAGTAATAACATACTTTGAAGTTACATATTCGATAATGTTTTTTTTTTTGTTTTATTATTTTTAGTCTATGAAAAACAGATTCCAACTGAAATCGAAATTTTATCTGCTGGGATACTCTTTTGGAGTCAACGTTGCACTGGAATTAGCTGCATTATTTGAGAAAGAAGGTGATTTATTTTGTTGTTTTTTTAATGTCATTTAAAAAAAGAATAATAATAATATATCGTCACGCTATATCCTTTTCAAGGTGAGCAGATATACATTAGTGGCTGTATCTCCTTGGCGCTTTTATTTATTGTCTAACGTGACCAACAGCGCGGCTGATAGCTGTTCTCAGTGCATGAATACACGACATCTCTATAAAATGCCATCTGGGTATTTTCACTGTTTTCCTTCACCGGTCAGCCTGTGGAGCCTGAATTCGTACTTATTCTGAAAAAACTTAAATGTACGTGCAGAGATTCGAACCTAAGAGCATTCGCGACATAGTGAATAGACACAGTTCCCTTGTCCACTAGACTACCACAGTTACGCCATTTCTTTAATTGTATAATTTGTTATGTAATTAGCTGTGCCCGCGACCCCGTCCGCGTGGTAGTAGCATTTTTATCATGATAATAATTACTTCAAGTTAAAATATTTGTATAAATGATCTAAATATTATCGATTCTTTCTTATATAAATATACAACAATTAAATATAGAACTTAATTAGTACTAACCAATTACAATATTTCACAATAGATGTCGCTTTACAGTTATTTCATACAATTTTACAGAAAAATGGCACCACTTTACTCAAAATAAATGATAGAGATATTTTTTAAACGGACATATCTTTTTTATTTATAAACCGATTCAAATAAACTTAACTCTCAATGATATATAAAGCTTTTAACAGTGCAATATTGAAAACCGCATCTATATCGGTAAAGCCGATTCTGAGATAAATGCACACAAACGCTTACAGATATGTGTCTATTGATTAACTATTCCGATAGGTCTTTATATCACGTAAGTGAAGTTTTTCTGTAAAGAGATATACATATATAGAAGTTTTCAGAAAATTTTACATCTAGATAATGTTATATAAGTACAAGTTATATAGGAATGGATTTAGTATTTTTTTTTACACTGGCTCGACATGGTGACTACAGAGTTCCTGATGGTAAGTACAGGATGGTAAGGATGAAATCCATTGATAGTCTCAATCGTCATGTCGCCCCACATATACCACGACTGAAGGTCTCTAGTTATATGAGTACTGGATATACACAAGCTGATCCCGAAACGCGACAAGCCGAAACTTGTCACTATGACGGGCTTTACACCCATGTAATGTGGTCGCGATTCAGACGGGCACCGACGCCCTACCACCTCGCTGCTGCTCGTTTAGCACCACCCAGGAGTCACGTGTAGGGAAACTAGGTTAAGCCTACGGACGCGAGCAGCTTCGACCCAAAATCCCACTATATGTGTAGATTAAATTCGTACCAATATTTAATTTGAATTGAATTTTTCCCAGGTCATGTCGGTATTGTGTACTGCTTGGACAGCAGTCCAGACGCTTTACGAGCTCAACTAGACGCTTACGTTGGCAACTTGTCTGATACTGAAGTTCAAAATTGCCTGGTGCAGCATATGTACCGCCTCATGGCAAGATGTGATAGCGAAGAACTTAATTCTGATTTGAAGATAACTGAAAGCTGGCCGCAAAAGATAGAAGTCTGCGTCAAAAGGCTCCAAGGACTGGTAAACTACTCGCATCAATACAAGAGATCAATCATACAAGGGGCTTATAATAAAATCTTGCTAGCCAGGGACTACAAACCAAGTTTCCGGCTGAATTCCCGTCTGGTACTGATCAAGGGTATTCCGCATCCAAAAATGGTAGCTTTGGCTGAAGATTATAACTTGTCGGCATACACAGAACATCCAGTTGAAGTATTCAATATAGAATCTGACCATGCCATCGCACCACAAGATTGCAGGGTTCCTAACATAGTAAATAAATTTTTAGATTCAGATTTGCTAGAAATATTTAATAAGAAGAATCTTTGTGAAAGCTATTTGACGGAACCTTTGAAGGTGGTTTAGATTTAAATATAGCCAATTATTTGAAATGACTAATTCCAAAGAAATTCTCTTGTTTTTTTTAATATTTTTTCTTTTTTTATTATTTGGGTTCAATTTTGTTAGTGGCGTTTTATGGAAACTTAATTTGTTTATGTGTATCTAGTATATTTTCTTAAATGTTTTATCATATATTTTTGTATTTCTGTAAATAAATAAATAAAAAGTTTTGTTATATTCATTTTCTTTATTTTAACTCCCGTGTTTTTTTCTGTTATTCACTAAAAATTACATTTGTCATACTTAGCTAAGGCGCCGTCCGTCAGAATGATTTGGAGGAATGGGCGCTTTACACCCACACCTCCCAGTGATGGAGCTTAAACTGTTGTTAGTTTTAGGTTTAGAGTGAAAGATGTCCAGCAGGAACATTTTAGTTTTTAATATATTTAGTAGTAGTGAGAGACAAAGCATCTTTTTATATTACAAAAATGAATAGGCAAAGGTAATTATTACATACAGCCAACATAATCAGGCTGTTTGCTCCCTGGGCATTTGGAAGAATCCGGATTCCCAGACCCGGGTGTAGTGATTGGAAAGACACCCCGAGAGTTTTTTAGCCAGTAGAAATCTGATACACCGGAGTCGCTGCCCTCACAGTGACCCTCATTGTCTTATGCAGGTTTTTACCCCGGGTTACAATAAAGAAATGTTTCGTGAACGAAATCACGGGCTAATGCTTGTAATATTTGAAAGTAAATATGATATTTTTCTTCTCTTCGTGATATAAACCGTTAAGTTGTTAGTCTAACAGGCGCTTCCCGCTGCGATAATATCGTAAAACAGAGAGACTTAGGGAACTTAGCAACTTATCTCCACAATTTAATGGAACTCTTAGATTTATATGGTAAATCGCCGGTGCGGAAACTTTTCTCATATTTTTCTTGTTTATTATGGAAAAAGGTTCAAAGGATGTTCATATTATGGTGAGTTTCAAAGAAATGTCATTGTCTCTAATAGAGGTTAATTTTTACTAACATATATTTTGTTTATTGTTGTTCCACTTTTTCCTAATAATTTCTATCAAACACCAGTTTAGCAACAATGCAAAATATTATTGTACACTACTGATGACCGTGACGCGCTCTACCGATGTACACTAGGTAGTATCGGGGGAGGCGGCGTCTCCCCCCGTGATTGTGCCTGTTAGGCGCGGCGTAGTGAGACTGTGGCGAATTGATCACAGGATGTAACGTTGTAACAAATTGATATTTTAAACAACATAATTATAAGAGAACTATATCGATAGTCGATGTTCGAGGCGTATCGATAAGCCAAGCACGGCGCATCGTGCATTATAACTATATAATAATATATCTACACTGTACCTGCGCGCGCGCCGCTGTTGGCGAGTCGCGGCCACATTCATTGTGCATGACAACGCCGCGGAGTGCGACTGCGTCATTTATAACTTATAATTATTATCTTTAAGCATCAATTTTATTAAGCTATTGCTCAACAAAATACCTAAGTATAGTGATTTGATCCCGAAATAACGGGTAAGTGTCTGAACACAGTAAATTCTAAATTAGTTTAACATTTCTACCTACCATTACTATAAGTGTCATTCACATTATTTTCAATTGATTGTTTTCTTTTCGCCCTTACGGCACCTTTTCAACTAACGATTTATTGTAACTATATTCTGGTTGCGTGTATACCTGCCACAACTAGCTAACGTTTGTGCTTTCGCTGGTTGGAGGTAGGGTACACGGGACTGGCCCTAAATTACGGACAATAAATACTTACCGTGACGAATTCCAGGAATCACCCTACGAATCACGGTACGAATCAGTGTACAGGCTGAAGAATCTACGAACTGAACGAAAGCCGAGTTACCGAGTACCCACCCGCACATTTAATCTACGATGAGCTATTGATGAGCAGTTACCTATTCCGGAGCCGATTGCCACACATCCACATCAGGGGAGTACGAACGAAACGAGAGACTGCTAGAACACACCCTAGGCCATACACCCACGACCCATAAAAAAACCTGTAAACTAACTACTGTACATATTAAATCTTTAGTTCGTAACTAGTGTTTTTCTGCTAAAAACATAAAGCGACAAGGACCCACAGTCCCCACTAATTTGTAGTAGTCATCTTGGGGTTTTTAGTTGCCATGACAAGTGCGGCTGGGACGGTCCTATGAGGATTTTCCCCAAGTAAAAAAAAAGCATGAATATATCTACAAATACTTTAAGGAGTCTTATTAAGTGATCTAAGTTACCTGGTTACACAGATCTTGGCCACGGGTAGACTATCAGGTTCTCACGGGCTCATTTTCTGCAACTCGATGTCTGAATGCGCCTATTTTGCGTGAGCTCGGGCCGGGGTGATTTCAATCATCCCAGCTCAGCTCCTCCAGGAAATCCGCCATTCGCCTGATATTGCTGGTTGCTCCCGGAAGGGACCTCGGTGTGCCGAGGTGTTGTGCCCGGTACTCTGCCAGTTCACTGCACTCAAGGAGCATGTGTCTAGCTGTCTCCTCTTGTCTCATGCATGCTCTGCACAGAGTAATGTCAGTGACACCTAAGTGGAAAAGATGTCTATTAAAATAACCGTGTCCTGTTATAGCACCGGTGACTTTACGTATCTTTATGTAATCTACTGAGATACAGAATAGCTTTAGAAACCTTTGGAATCGCTTGAGGTAAGACCTCCTTAGCTTGTCTCATGGGTAGACTAGACCAACTTGCCGCGAAGTATTCTTCCGGAGCGAGAGGTTAACAATAATAATGAAAATATAAGGTACAGTATTATGTTTACGTAATGCAATAAAATTGGCTTAAATCTCACAATCAGTGATCCAGGGTTGTGTAAAAATACTGGAGGACTATAAATCGACCTTAACCAGTTTAAGTCTGCTGCATAAAGCGTCCGTTTAACCCTACATCACATTGTTAGGTAAATGGTTTGCGTGGTGCGGGAGAGCGAGTTCGAATGTTCAGCTTGATTTAAGATCGTGTGATGGATATTATTTGCTTCTAGAACGTTGAATAACATGGAGATCGCTTTCGGTTTCAATGTAATATAGTCGTATTCTTATTAATAACAATAATAATGTATATGCTATGTGTATTTAGTATAATTATACATATGTGTAGGCGTGTGTGTGTATTTAGTTGTATGTATGTAAATATAATTATATATGACACTTTAAAATAATCTCTAAAGCTGTGTATCTATACTCGATTTGACCCCTTTTTCTCTGTTTCCTTCACGTTAATGCAATAAATGGGTGTCAGCTGACTACTTAGCATTTGCTGACCTGACTTCCATTTAGCATATAATCACACCAAATGATAATCAAATCAATAATTTATTTGTACTGTAGTTGTTTTCCATCTTGTTTAACCTATCTATGTTTTATGTGCCAAATAAATGCTTTTTCATTGTTTCTTTCTTACCTAATTTGTTTTAATTTTTAATCTTCTTTATTAATCTTTCTTTCTTAAGTAAGAAAATTACAAGTTATAAAATATTTATATTTAAGAAAACAGAAATTAAGAAACAACGAATACAACAAACTGCCACAATAATTACAATCAAAACACCAACAATGGACAAAACGACAAAAACCAAACAAACAAGAAATTAACAAATTAATAATAACAAAAACTTATTATAGTTCATCTGTCAATGTTTTCCTTTGTAGTTTCAAAGTGTAGTTAATACACATCAGCAATTATTCCTCATCAGCTAGATTGGTAGCTTATTTTCTGGGCTTGTTTGGAGCTGAAAATTAACTAATACAAAAATGTAAAGTGTGAAGTAAGCAGTGCTTTTATATCCAGTTGAGGATCATGCTACTGCAACAAGAGACAAGAACAAGTCAAACCATCTTCAGTAATACGACGGTAGTTCTGCGAACGATTATTACGTTTCAATATTCACAAGAGAAATCGAAATGAGTCCACGGACAGTTTCGCAACTAGAAATTTTTTGGCGATTATTGGAAGCTCTGTCTCGTTGCTGGAAGCGAAATGTTCGTCAAGTCAGTTTCCGTACAACTAACTAGGTATACCAGAAGATATTATAATTTATGAATTGTTTCTGGTATTTGAATATCAGACACTAAAGCTGGATCTAATATTGATAAATTTTGTTATTTCATTATAATTAATACTTGATGCAATAAACTAAAAATTTAAATACCCTCTATCTCAAATGTTTTTCTATCTACAATAATTTTCTACGGCCCCCGTTTGAGACAGAAGGTGTCCTTAATGCGTTTCCAGTTTGTTCTGTCCTCCGCATCCCGTCCGCAGTCCCTGGATGCCTGGGCTGTGCGTCTCCAGCTTTGTTACGAACGACCACTTTTTCATGCACCCAGAGCACTTCAATCCCTGTAAATATTGTCCATATCTGTGTCCATGGAGCATGTGTCCAATCAAAGTCAATTTCAGTGTTTAATCAGATGGTTGATAGGGACTGTATGGTACTTCGATAGCTCCGCAAGTGGCACGGGCTGCCTAAAGAGTCTCACTTACCGCGATCACCAGTTCGCCAACTCCTCAGGGGCCCCTGCTTCTTCTCCAGGATACTGGTGTCTTTGAGGATCTTCCAAGCACACTTATACACTTTGGAATCGGATATTTTGTTGAATTTTATGTATATTTGTATGTTTATGTCGTTACTCGGCGGATCGGTTCGAACAAAACTCAATTGACAACCCGTACGGTGTTGCCAGAGCATAATCGAAGTTGTCCGCACATTTATTCGAATACGGAACAGGGACTTCTCTGCAGCAACCCCACAGATCTGAAATCCTGGAGACATTTCCAAATTACATCAAATAGGTGCAGGCTGCAGCTTCATTCGGCGAAGGAGAGCTCGCTGATGAATATATCCGGAAACAGTCAATTGCGCTGGATATCTGGTACGTGAATGCTAGCGCTTGCACAAGCACTGCTTCTCGTCCAAACCCCTCTTAACCTAAAGGGACAGGGAACCGACATACCTAGAGAGAGGTAGGTTGCAGTGTCTGGATACTGATAACTTTTTTTTTTATTACATACAGGCTTGCGCTTGACCTCAATCACACCTGCTGGAAAGTGATGATGAGGCCGACGATGGAGCGCGCTCACCCAGCAAATACCGATTCACTCGACGTTTGAAGATTCCCATGTCATAAGACGCCGGAAACACTGACGCAGGAAGCGAGTTCCACTCCTTCGCGGTACGCAGCAAAAAGGAGGAGGCAAATCGCTTAGTGCGAGCAGCAGGAATGTCAACCACAAAAGGGTGCAAACCAGCACGGCGTCTCGTCAATTTATGGTAGAAGGGGGAGGTAACTGACTCTTATGTACCTATTATTCCGACATACCTAGAGAGAGGTAGGTTGCAGTGTCTGGATACTGATAAATAACTCCTATATACTTATTATTCATTACTTTAAACCATTCCAATGAGCTCAAACATAAGATGTGTGCTATAAGTAAGTGAAGAGTTAAAAATCATGCTAATTTTAGATAATGATGGATGATCAAGTCATAATAACCACGTTATTGTAATATTATTAAAACCACAGGACACTAAACTTTGAGACGATTAATGTACATCTCTTCAACAACTAAAAGATCTTCAAATAGCCTATTTTGATATTTTTTAACAAAAAAAAAAGATAAGGAACGATTAAAAATTTTTCAATGTATCAATCGATAGGTTGATTCGATTGTTCACTCGATTATAAATTAGTTAAATGTGATTCTTTGGACTATATAAAACTCCGGGCAGTAGACTTGAGGGAGTCTGCTGCCCGGATGAGAGGGAGGCGGTGCACGGTGTCCGGCGCATCGCCTGGGAGAGAGGTTTTTGGAGGGGTGGGCCTTACTCCTTCCCCTCCCAGAGAGTTAGCCTCAACAAAGCTTCTTGTTCTCTAGGCGTCTGGATGAATTTCGCTTCCCAGGCCCAGGTGGAGCAATCAGCGGGACATGCCGGGGCTTTTAGTCAGTAGGAATCTGACACACCAGGGTCACTGCCCTCACAGCGTCCCCGATGGTCCTATGCAGGATTTCCCCCCCGGGATAAAAAAAAGACTATATAAAACTCTCGCATTTGTCTATCACTATATCTATAAGAATTGGTAGCAATTTTTTCATATTTTTCATGTGTTTTTTTACCCAAAAAGTATTGAGTCTACTTACTTTATTCATACCATTTGAGCTCGAACGACAGTACATAAAAATGCTTTTGTAAGGTCTCGAATAAACTCTCCGGTTTGACGATTTGCCTCAAACTAAACAACTTATAGGTAAATTGGAAAAATTCACCACTGAAGCGGCGTCAGCCCGTAAAAAGCTCTGGGTTCGATTCTACGATCTAGATTTAGAGAGCTGACCGGCAGCGTCCTCTCCAACAAATGTATTATGTACGAGAGCTACTAACTCTAAATGTAAATGGATGCGGCATTACCAGATCTTCAAATTTTATACCCAAATTCTTAGTAATAATTATAAAATATCGTCACACTATATATCTTATAGGGTGAGCAGAGATACATCAGTGGTTCTATTTATACATAACATTTATAATAAAATTAATAAAAACAATACATACAATACAATACAATACATACAATAATACAATACTTTTATAATTTTTTTTTTTATTTATTATGCGGATTTCCTCACAATGTTTACCTTTGCTAGTGAGCGTGCGGTCCGAAAGACCCAGAGATACGTGCCGGGATTCAAACCTACGACCGTTCGTGCTATCGCGCATGGAAACCGGTGCATTATCTACTAAGCTACCAAAGCCACTTATTTACTTTACAGTAAATTACAATCAACAATACCCACCTAAAGTACTCGATAGCATTTATGCAATTTCATGAATAGCCCCATTCCACCACAAAACCACAAGACATCGTGTCGGATACCATCCGTATGTGGTGGATGTTCCTTATATACGCACGAGAAGATTCGCTTCTACATTCATCATGCGAACAGCTAAGGAGTGGAATATGCCACCAGCGGCCATATTTCCGCGATCTTATGACCTGGGAGTCTTTAAAAGAAGAGTGAATAGGCATTTGTTAGGCGGACGCGGTTCATCATCGGCCTTGTCTTCACCTTCCACCAGGTGTGATTGAGGTCAAGCGTTCGCCTATAAGTTATAAAAAAAATATAATAAAGAAACAATAACATTTCTCAGTTAATTCAAAAATTATTTAAATACGTGTTTTTTTTTTTAATAGGACAGTATGAAGAAATTTTATT
Source organism: Automeris io (assembly GCA_036320925.1). Taxonomy (NCBI): domain Eukaryota; kingdom Metazoa; phylum Arthropoda; class Insecta; order Lepidoptera; family Saturniidae; genus Automeris; species Automeris io. The sequence goes on along the minus strand of JAUDJH010000010.1, from coordinate 14,479,263 downwards.
TTGAGCGAAATTTCAGAATCTACTTGAGCAATACATGCATAAGAGGAAAGAGCATTTCTTCAATACATTTGGATTTTCCGCGTTTCTCTGCTCTAGACACAATGGTCTATATCGGTGCTGCTCATTGGTCTCCAAGTCACTGTCATCAGTAATGCCAATGAGAAATAACTCAAATACCTCTGCAAGTAACGAACTCCAAGGTATCAATAACAATTGATCATTTCAGTATAAAATAATTATAATAAACGTAGAAATAATAGCATTAATGGTTGTTTCTTTGTTTACAGATGAGATTGTGCTAAGCTGTGTGTTAGGTTTTAATTATAGATTTATATTTGTGTCAAATAAACTATGTATTTGTTTACAGAGAAACTCAAGTGCTATTATTTTCTAAACCTATATAATCAATCGCATTATATGTATGAAAAAAGCTATCATTAAATTTGAATAATTTCCACTGTTCAGTTGTTTATCATGACATACAAGATAATAATCCTAGCATAAAAATGAATCGAATAATGCAAAAAAAATCGATCGTTTTTGTATTTTTTTCTGAAAAGTTCATGCTGACCCAAAATTTTATTTGTGCCAATTTTATTTATAAGTAAAAAAACCTCATGTTTTCTAAAATCGAATTGTTATTTCTCCTGTAGCTTAGGATTTCCCCATACTACTTAAACATATTCTATATAGTTGTAGCTACCACAAAATTGCCGCATCCAAATCTAGGTATAATTTTAGCTTTATGATTCTGCGACACGTCCCCTGCATATCAAGGTTTGAGCTTTTACAAGCTCCTATATAGAGAATCGATGTGCCCCTCACGCACAATGACCTACTTACTACGCTGGTTGAGTAAATGCTTTAGTTTTTTAGTAACAAATCTTGTATCACCATAAAAACCCACTATATCCTTTGTATCCTTGTTTGACATGCCAAAGCGGTTGCCCTAACTGGGTTGTGACCACACTACAGAAGTACATAAACTGTTTAACGATTTGCTTCAGTTTGTCACGTATCAGGGTCAGCTTGTATACCTTCAATTGTTCTTATACTTATATATCATTACGCTGATTCTCTATTGGGGTAAGCAGAGAGAATATAACGCCTCTTCCTCTATTCTTGCAAAATTTGCTCGCTTCCTAAACACTCATTAAATCTCATGCCCTCTCGTCGATCTCGTGTACTTTTGACATTACTCTCCATCAGAACTCTCTTTATTTGGCTTTACTCCCACTCACATTCAAATTTTATATCTTTTTTGTCATCCCTTCATCATACATCCTCTCCATTAGCTCGACCCATTGAAAAATGCTTTCGTAGACATTATTTTTCAAACCAAATACTTTACATTGCTCTTCGTTCTTAACTCGATCCGCAAGATTAGAAACCTCTAGTCGCTGTAGTGCGCTAGTTTGACGACGATGACTATTAATGTATTCTTGGGTCTTAATGGTCGCTACCGTTCTTGGAGTACACTTTACTTTCCATCAGGTGTAACTTAGTCACTTTGCTGTGCTAGTATAAGCTTTTCATGTTACAATAGTGAAGATAAATATATTCCACGACATAATGTTGTAGCTTATCGCTAGATATGATTTACGAAGAGCCATACAACTGGTTAGTTTTGAGTTACGATGTCATTATTTTGCAAATTTTGTGTTTTACGTGTTCGTTATCAGGCTGGGACAGGGAGGTATTTGGTTTGTTTTAACATATTTTAAAAGGATAAAATATTATATTATTATAGACTCTAAAACTTATCTGCTCGTTGGTAAACTCGCCATTCGACATCTCTTTTATTTGGGTTCTAGGCTTCGTACTGGATCGATGGACACCTGTGAGGACCATTGCATCAAACTCCGACCACATAATTATTTGTTATTCATTTACAGAACTCCAACACAATATCAAACGCCTTCCTTTTCGCCACTCAACTACTCAAGCCGCCGCCATTAAAACTTGTCCAAACCCGCCATATCCTTCCTGTCACTTTTTTTATGCTTGCCAACATGAAATATATTTATTGTAAAGTATACGTTAATTGTTAATGGTGTTCACATTAATATTTAGCTTTTAATAACTATTATTTATATTTATTTTTTATATATTATTTGTATTTATTATATTTTATTTTTGCTACATAAAAATCCAGCCTAGCTTATCAGTGACATTTGCCGTTGTTCTCCTCTATTATTGTAACACATATTTTAGAAATTTTATACTGTAACTAAACTTTGCACACGATTTCTTCTGCATTGGCAATGATGAAATATTCTCTTTTGTCAGACTAGCTGTGCCCGTGAGTTCACGTGTAAGTAATTATTTTATCATGATAATACATATTTCTTCTCATATAGTGAATAGTCCTAGGTTTGATTCCCAGAACGTACCTCTGGTTTTTTCCAGATTACATACGAATTTAAGTTCACCGGTAAAGGAAAACACCGTGAGTAACCCTGCATGGCATTTAATAGAAATGTCATGTGTATTAGTACTATGAGAACTGGGATCAACTGCAGGTCATATTGGGCATGACATATAAGCGGATAGTGGAAACAGCTACTTTTGTTTCTCTGCTCACACCGTAAGGGATATAGCACGGTGATATATTTATTTATTATTTTGTATCTAAAAGCACACTTCGGATTCTAGCAGTTGCTGTCAGACGATGTGTTAAACTCGCGATCTTTACAGGTGACAGCGCCGCTCAGTCACGTACATCGGACTGCTTTCCATGTAAATGCATATAGAGTGGTACATGGCGACCTGGCAGCGACTGCCAAAATCCAAAGTGTTCCTTTCGTTTCCTAATTTTTTTTTATTCTGACTCGGCACAGTCTCTGCGCCATACCTGATGGCAAGCATGGTGGAGTCCAAAAAAACGCTAACGACTATCGACAGGTAAGAAAAACCCAACGGTAGTCGCAGCGATCATGCCGGCCTGCACAAATATCTCTTCACGCTACGCTTAAAGGATCCCATATCATAGGATGGTGGGAACACGGTCGCTGGAAGACCATTCCACAGCCCAGCGACACGGCAAAAGAAGGAGTTAGATAACTTCTTAGTCCTAGCCGGGATATGAGACATCGTAAAGCTGTTAATACAAATTGTACATCGTACAAATGGGTTAGAACTAGGATGAATAGATATCCCAGGAAATCTTCTGACATTAATTTCAATATTGTTATTTTTTGCCTTCGATTCGACTCGTGTTTCTAATTATCATATATCATGCAGAAACATGCAGTAACATTTCACAAATATTGCATTCTAAGATTTAATCGTAAACATCGTTCATTATGTTTTCACAGATACTCCTATATTAAACAAGGTTTACGATTAGAAATGATGAAGCAATTGAATTTTAGTCGATTTTAATTTAGTAAAACAATTTCAAACTTTTTTGTTTGACCGTCCTATAATTATAGGCGAGTTGACTGGAGAGGTTAAGCTGTATTTCCTAGCTTACAGAAATAATCAAAAGCAAATATATCAAAGGTAGTAAGAATGAAATATATTCACGCCTTCAATCCAATTTTATACGATCATAGAATTGGAAATGTTTAAAAGTAAACAGTAATGTAATTTACCTTCGGTTTTCTTATTTTGACTCGGAACAATGACTGCGTCGTACTTGATGGAGAGTAAAATTCAATCCAATAATCGAGTGCTACTATTGAGAGAAAACTATCTGCCAGCCTACGCAACTCTCTTCACACTCGTTTAAAGAACCCAATACCATTGGATGAATGGAACACGGTCTTTGGGAGACTATTCTATAATCCAATGACACGAAAAGGTAAAAGTTAGAGAACTTCTTAACTGGCTCAAATAGAAGTCACTGCAAAACCCTGGCACCACAATCCAGCGTGTTTTGCCATTTCATTTTAAAATATTCTGATTAGAAAATATTTCTAAACGTAAATTCCCCAATGTTTAAAATTGCAACTTTTAGGAGTCTCAAAAGAATTCATTATTTATCAAATCGCATTAACATCCCTGTTTGTTTTTGTAACAAATTTGATCTTAAGCGTTCGGTAACTGTAATATATTTAAATGTTTGTTATAAAATAATCTATTATGGAAAGATAATTTTCATTATTAAAATATATTTCATTAAGGCTACATTTTTATAATAAACAACCATGTTGACTATATTCTGAAGATAGGCTTATTTATTAATTCAACCAGTATTTTAAATTGGATACATCGAAACAACAAGTACGCAAAAATGGAAGTACAAGAAGTGTTTTCTTCATTGTGTTAATGTTAAAATTCCATGTTCCTAATTAAAGTTCCGTATGTTTGTTCAATTTACACATAAAAAAGTAAAAATATAAATCAATTTAAACATATATATTAATAAATATTATTGAAACAGAAGGCCTTGATGTATCTTGAAAAATATAAAATTGTTTGGAATATAGGTTTGTATTTCAAATATAAAAAAATAATTCTATTTTAAACCTATTGATGAATGGAACAAATAAGCACTGGAGTGACGTTATGTATAGCTTTCGCAAAGGTTCATCTTATGAAACTCTTCTATCAGCTTTTGATCCAAGAATCTATTGATAATATTGGCTACCCTGTAGTCTTGCGGTGCTGATGAATGGTTTGCTTCTATCTCAAACACTTTCACCGGCTGTTTGGTATATTTAGATAGATTGTAGTCAGGAGCCAAATATTCGGATCGTGGATGCGGGATGCCTTTTATCAGTATTATCTCTGATTTCAGTTTAAAATGTGGTTCATACATTTGTGCTGCGCTTATTCTTTTATAAGCTCCGTGTATTATCGACTTTATATATTTCTTTGAATGACTGACGAAGCCATTAATTTCCTTTATACAAAAATCGATCTTTTCTTCCCAACTAACGAAGTTTATCAATTCTTTAGTAATATCATCTCCTTGCCTCCCGGTTATCAAGCGATACATGTGGGCTATTATAGTATTTTGGAGTTCATCGCCTTTTATATTTCCAATGTGGGCATTGAGCTGTATTTTTAATGCATCTGGGCTACTGTCCAGGCAATAGACAGTACCGATGTGTCCTGAGAATAAGTAAATTTTATTTGTAATAAACTTTATAATATAGATGTATCTCCTAGATGTTTTATTTTCATAAGACGTCGTAAGCAAATGTTTAGTTTACACTTAATTCTTATCACGCATGTAAATGATTATTTGATTTAATTATACCTTCTTTTTCCATTAAAGCTGCCACTTCCAAAGCGACATCAACACCAAATGAGTAACCCAGCACATAAAATTTTGATTTCAATTTGATTGTACCTTTGATTCGCTAAAATTGATAATGTTAAAATGTTAACTAATAAAATGGAATGAAATTAAATAAAATATAACTTTGTTTATATAGGCTTACTTCCAGGCACTTTAGAATCGCAAAAAAAAAATCTACCACCAGTTCAGAAAGCGGAATCTACCGAGAAGAGCCGGCAAGAAACTCTGGTAGTTGGTCTTTTCAACAAAATGAGGTACGATAATAGGTATAACACAAGGGGGAGAATGTCCCGTGTGAACGATTGTACATGTTATAATCACGAACTTTTATCATTTAAACAGTCATTAATGGAAAAATATTTCTTTTTTTTTTCAAATTAGTTTTAGTAGTTTTTTTTTTAATTTCAAAGATTTCACTTAGGTTGTAGTAGCAACTTAAAGTATTCAAACAAGAAAATTATGGAATAAGTTATTTATGACAATTTCACTTTGGTAGTATAACTTTAAGATATTCACTAAAAGAGTTAGAAATTTCAGTGGCCTTAATAAACCCTGAACTTTTCCCATTATAAAAACGATAATCTTAATGCATAAGTTATCTAAAGGTATTATAAATATGTGACCTCCTAATTTTATTAAAGAGTGATGAAAATAGAAAGTAAAACATGCTTTAACCTTCGTAATATTTTTGGCTAAGTCTGGTATAGTTTCTTCTAAGAAATCCGGTCCAAATTGAATAGCCATCGCTTGAACTTTTAGTCTTTCGCAGAGAGATGTGAAGATGTGACCATGACCTTCAAATCCTGGTAGCATTAGCAGGAAAGTATCTGATGGGTTTAATTCTTCTTTGAGCTGAAAATATGATATTATATGGTTCAGTAGCCATTTGTTAATAATTGAAATGAAGATAAATTATATGAACAGGATTTGCTATATTCTATGATTGGTTTTTAAATTAGTGAAATATCATACCTTGTCAATCATATTAAGCTTAGTTGTCATAATTGCTATTGGTTCTGTCGCAGCACATACGTCATCGTCAATATAAGTGTAAAAGGCATCTAGACCTGATTTCATCGTAATATTTGTTTTAAAATTATCATTAATTTTAGTTTTGAGGCTGAAGAAAAAAACATGACAAAGATATCAATATTTTTTATTAATTGGATTAACCATAAGCTAAATTCACATATAATTTTACAACGTACAAGTTATAATATCGAGTTTTTTACCGATTCCAAAATATATATCGTCGGGTGAAAGGCTATTTGTTTTAAGCGACATTTTCTGATGATATAGTAATACATATTTTTGGAATCAGAGTTTTTTACCGATTCCAAATATATATATATATATATATATATATATATATATATATATATATATTACTATATCACCAAGAAATGTCGCTTAAACCAAATAGCCTTTCACCCCTCGATATATATTTAATAGTTACCAGTCTAAATTGATAGGAAATTAAATAAGATTTGATCTCTGAAGACACAAAATTGACGAGTTAAAAAATTATCATAAAACCTAACCTTGATATAGTCATATATTTCAATTGTTTGACAGATATATCCTCTTGTAGATTTTTTCTAATTTGATATTTAATTTCCAGTAAAGTGATTTCATTCATACCTAAGTTTTTTAGGGTCAGATCATCTTCCACATCATTTAACTTCCAGCCTAGTAAAGTAGAAACATTCACATTTAACCTTATAACTTTTGAGCTAGTACGAATAATTTATCTACCTTATAAGAATCTAGTCTAACTTACCCATAATTGTATCGATATTTTGTGTCCAATTAACACTTTCTTGCGTTTCTGTACTATCACATCCGTTAGAATGAGAAAAACCAATCAAACTTAACTCTATATCATTTAATATTTTACTTAATTCTTTTGGTTGTATATTCATTAATAAATCATCATAGTTTTCTAAATACTGAAACATTTATATTACATCATTAGAATTTTATATTATTTTTAGGGATTTCATTATTTATCTTACCTCTTCCATTAACTCATTTTGCAAAATTGTAGCTGGCAGATTATCATTTTTCCGTATTTTACAAATTTCTTCGAAAAGTGATGTCATTTTATTGCTTTTATTTGTACTTGATAAATTAATGAAAATAAAATGACTGAAAATGAACAAATCTTCTTTATTACCATTAATACAATTTTGATAACTGAGTAATTCAAACTTTTCAAGAGACTTCTTGGTGTAACGGTCTACTGAATTAACAATTATTTCTTTTTTTTTTTTCTTACACTTGTTTTTAGGTATTGCTTTTAAAATTAATACACAAGTAAATAAAATCCGTCTTAACTACATAATATTAAAAGCCTATTTTATAGTCTCACCTCAATTCAGGACAAAATGTCCTTATCAAATTGTCAATATTTTTAGCAACCGTGGTGTTGTTATCACAGGCACATTTATCGTTTTCTTTAACATTGAAAAAACTGTTTCCAACTATATACATTCCTTGAACGGGGCTTAAACAGTTAGATTTTTGTAATAAGCTCATCCAACCACCTTCATCATTAAGATTATCTGAGTTTATTGCCACTGATTTATCATTTTCCCTCCAATTTCTGTCCAAATCATAATTATGTAAAATAAATAGAAGTGTAGATATGACTAAAGCAAGCGGTTACTGTCTTTAATAATAAAAATTAATGTATGCTCGTTTCCACATTTTGATACGCCAAACTAGAACATATTTATGAAGTATTTTATTTTACATTCCCACGAATTTCATAATTTTCAAAGTTTTCTGTAAACTTTTCAAATATATAGAACTCATGAGGTTTATGATGTTTTATACATAATAGTTATATAGTATTACTATGTAAAAAGAAACATATACTTACATGCACTTGGAATCCAAATAGCCTGAGGTAGTGTGATGTAATATAATTTTGGTTGCACCTCGTTCAATTAATCTGTCAACTAATTGAATCCCAACACCGGTTGCATCACTTATCACAATATAGGATTTGTCTTCTGATAAAATGAGTCTAGATAAAAAATAGAAACATAGTGTAATTATGTTTCCCTTTTACGTTTTCAAAGAAACGTTGCTTCTCAATTAGTGAATTTTCTCCTACCTAAGACCTTAAGTTGAGTTTTATAAAAAAAAAAAATGTCAATTGCATAAAAATCGATATAATAACAAAAGATAAAAATCGATTCATGGTTGCTCTACATATATGTAGGATAGATGTTATTGTATGAAATAGTAAATGCGGAGATCGGAACGTATGGGAGTGAAAGACAAGAAAGATAGAAAGAGAGACAGGATAAACATTTTTTTTTTTCGATGCAACCGCTCTGTAACTTGAAGACGTAAAAAGTGTGAAGACGAGATATTAATTTGTAAAAAGTGCAATAAAGAAGTTTTTTGAAGTTTATTAAGTATTTATTCTAAACCAAAGATCCCCAAAATTACATACATATATAAATTCGAACTCTTGAAAACATATGTCCGAAAGTTTGTACTGCTTAGTGTACTTAAAGTTCGGTAGAGCATTTAAATCTGGGAGCGAAGGATTAAGAATATGTTGTCGATACAAATTTTGTTGTTACACAATAAGTACCTTGGTAAAACATTTATTTTGCTCAGTGGTGACAAAATTTCTCCCATGGTAATCAAAACACGTCCCCTGTTCTTGCTACGGGAGAGCAATCTAAACGCCTTCGTAGCATCTTCGGGAGGATAGATAACCCAGCTAATTGGTTTTACCACGCCTTTTGATATACCCTCAGCTATTAAATATTGCAGTTTCTGTAAAAAAGAAATTAAATAATTAATGCTTAACTGAGTCGCTTTGTGTAGCGTGTAAACTGTATTCGATAAATATTTTAAATTATAAACGTAAATTCCTTTCGGAGAATAAATACAGTGTTAAAAAATTTCAAATTTTATCTCTATAAAGGCCTAAAGCTTTATTTTTTATCATGCTCATGAATCATGTAAATAAATAATTCCATATATTTCTAGTTTCATATTAAATTCTATTTACATATTGATTGTATAGTATTTGCATAGTAATTGGTATTTATTAGTCCGTTATAGCTAAAGTTTAATTCGCTAATCCAAAATCCCATTACGTTAAAACATTATTAAAAAATCTATTTGCACTGATTTTTATGTTAAATATTACTGTGTTTTGCATTACGTATTTTCATTTGTTGTTGTTTGCAAAAATTAAGGTGCACTTTTTAACTAGATTGTATTAAATATTAAAATCCTGATGTCTTTGGTCTAAGTCTAAATGTCATTGTTCTTCATGAGATTTAAAGTATACAGATTAAATTTCATTTACTTTTCTCTCGTCGAGATGTTTAAACACATTAGATAATTTAACATGTTGATGTGATTTATCATTGTCTAATGCCCACATGCCATAGTCTTCGTTTTCATACGAACTATAATCGGTGGTGTCTACGTAAATTCCAGGGCGTCCTAAATATTGCACTGCTTTCTGAAACAATCAAAAGGTTACACCAATATATTTTAAACTTTTTTTTACTTGGGGAAATTCATAGGACCGTCCCGGCCACAAAGGGGTAGCAGTCCGGATGTGCCGGACTTTTACCAGCTAAAATCCCCAAGGTGACTACTTCTGCGAATTAGTGGGGACTGCGGGTCGTGTAATCAATTCGCCGCAACCTCACTACGCCGCGCCTGACAGGCACAATTACGGGGGGAGAGACGCCGCCTCCCCCGATACCACCTAGAATATGTTTTATACATAACGTAACATTAGAGAAATTTTGTAAGCATGTCGATATAATGTACAAGACGATGTCGCGCGCGCTAAACGTCGTCCGCGTCATGTTCTGTCGGATCCCGTCGATCCGATTACCGCGGAATTGTTTTCCGCCGATCCTCAACACAATCAGGTACACACATGCACCAGATACATTCCTCGGCAACGGCGCCGCCGGCGGCGCCGCACTAGAAGGATGGTTCATCCGACTGTCGTTAACCGGGCCGTCCTCGGCCCGAGACGCAGTATCTCTCCGACGCAGCCTTGAGTTTCTTTCGGCGTTTCTTCTCAAGGTAGTCGCTTCCGAAACGCTAGTAAATAACCTTAGGTTTAGGTTTTAATCTCAAATTGGCTGGCGGTCCAAGTCGAGGTTCCTACCCACAGGGGTGCCCTTGCATTGCCACCCAACCCATAAATCGCTGGCTGAGCACCTTCAGTGCTCGCCCACTCAAGTCCGGTGTAGCTTTAGAGGCCCTTACCCGGGTCACAAGCAAAGGTCACGCAGAAAAAAAAAAGAAAAAAAAAAGAAATTTTGTGATGTAATGTTGAGGATTATTGGATACTCGCAGTATTATTGAAAACACGTGATATATGAGCTAAACTGCAACAATTTAAGCTACTCCAATATTAAAATTTAAAGTTTTTTTTTTAAATTTAATACGTAAACTATTAAATTTCACCCATAACTTTGCAAACTAAAACTGTTAACTTTTTATATCCTCTGTCACATGCTTCCAATAATAGGAATTTCTAGTAACTCCATATACAAATTAATATTCAAAACTAACAATCTTACCTTCCACATCGTAGGATTTCCACAGTTTATAACATAATCAAAAGTGTATTTTTTAACATTAAGCGACCCCAAATCGAAGAAACTGAGAGTGCGTGAATTGATAATATTTTCATCTGGAATTACAATTTTTAAGTTATAAACTACATTTAAGTTCCCACTGCAAATAGAGGTAAGACAATGTTTATGGTTTAAATTAATCTAAAATATTATATATATTTTTGGAATATAACGTTAAATAAAATATTAAATAACAGAGAATATGAAAATAATGTTTTAGGAGAAATATTATGTAATGTACCTTTAAGTTCAGGAAACATTTTCATTATGAACTGTTTCTTTCTTATATCACTGACGGTTACATAAAGAGTACAATTTAATGCTAAACATAAAGAAATCATAGCTTGTCCTAGAGCTCCAGCACCACCCGTAACTAAGACTTTCCGATGCTCCTTAACATTATTTCTTACCATCTGAAATTTTTAATGAGCATTTTGTAAAATTACATTCTGCCTTCTATGCTAATATTATGTAAACAGAAACGGGGAAAATGTAATCGTATTTAATGATGTAAAACGCAAAGTGTAATCGTAATCATTTTTAATTAATCTGATTACATTTGGTCCACTTAGAGCAAAACGCTGCAATAATTAAATAGCGTTTATAAACGCTGAACATGACTACAAAACTTGAAGAAATAGATAATTTCGGCAAGATTTATTTATCTATTGTAAGGCCACAAAATTATTATTTAATTTTATGGTGGTAGGGCGTTTGCACGTACTGGGTCATGACCACAGTACACGAGTGAAAAGATCATCATAGTGACTCGCTTTGGCCTGTCGCGTTACGGGATCAGCTTGTGTATATCCAGTAATGCATATACCTAGATACCTTCAGTCTTGGTATAACATAAGTGGGCCGCCGTAAAGATGGAGACTATTAACGTATTTTCATCTTTTGATGGTCACTTTCGTTTTTCGACTATACTGCACTTACCATCAGGGTGCACTGCAGTCACATTGTCAAGCAAGTGTAAAAAAAATATTACAAGAGAAAAAGTATTTCAAAGATAGAAAAAACTGCTTGAGTACTTCTATCCACGCTAATAAAAAATCAAAGATATACAAGTAGATGCATTACCAGGCAGTAATAAGCGAGGGCGTATGGGATTGGAACTGTAGCAGCTTCTTCCGAAGTCCAATGGTCTGGCACAGGCCACATTAAATCAGGATCTGCTCCTACTTCAGCAGTAAGTGCTCCATGAGGTACAATACCCATGACTCTGTCTCCCCTGGATTTCAAAATATCAATATTATTTTTAATTATTTCCTATGTAACTGTAGTTACGTAGAGCTAAGGTATTAAATAAGTGATCACTAGCTAGTGATTTATAACTAGTGTTTATTCCCTTAAAGTAATATCGAAAAGCCACTTTAATCAGCTTTGTATATTCACATTTTTCTAGGTAGGGCAAAAACTACTCTCTTACGCCCTTCACCGGAACTTTAACTTTTGTTTCTCAATTAATATAGACTAATCTAATGAAAGCATCTTTGTAAAAAATGTTAACATCATATATTGCCTAAGAAGTGAAATGTTCACGAAAAAAAACGTTTTATTTTGTAAAACTTAAACGGTCGGTCGATCTATTAAATGTAGACCTTTTAAAAAGGCAATATATTTAAAAATGTTTTATTTACGTACATCCAGTTTATACCACTGTAATCCATACCCAGCGGTTCATTCTTGGTTGAAAGATAACCAGCAGCTTTGTTACAATCTCTTAAAGACAGTCCAGCATATAACACCTTTGAAAAAAGATTCAAAGAAATAAAATATTCAGAAAAATCAAAAGACAGTACTTTCATTTAGTAACACTGAAATTATTATTATTTATTGTATTTTATTTATTTATCCACTTACATAGTTTATGTTAACACATACATAAATATATGAGATATGAACAGGATATATTACAAATGTAAATAAAAAGTGCAAAATATTTGCACAGAAGAAAAAAAAATACGAGCAACAAACGTACAAGAACAGTAATAAAAAGAAAAATACTAATTTGAAAAAAAAACTACTAAAAATAATTTATTCCACAATCCTCTCGAATATTTTTTTTTTTTCAGTTTAAAATTTTTTCTTCGAATATATTGAAATTACTAGATCTCGACAAATTTAAAAGTAAGGTAAGATAATATTTTAATTTTGTCCGAAATATTGTAATTAGATCAAGAAGTGAAATTGTAGAAAGACAAAAAACATTAAATGAAATACCTTTACAGAATTTGCCTTAGGACTATCGACTGGCACATCTTTGACTTGAACCCAAGCAAGTCTATCAAAGTCCCCTGGAGCAGTACTTATTAAACACACGTTTTTAATATTTCCAGTTGTTCGTTTCTAAAATTCAATAATAAACCAAATTATCAATCATTTGTTAAGTTTGAGTCATATTGTTGACGATTTGTTAAATTCTTTGGGTATATACTTACTATACTTACTAGGAATTGCTCAACTTTTGGTTCCTCCAGTAGATTATCACTAAAAATGGCACTCCTTATTTGTACACCTCCGCATCTGAAATGGTAAGAAATTACAAGTATTCGAAATATTGACGAATGACAAATGAGGACCTTACTTCAAGTATTACATTTCAAAGAGAAGATATTATAATGTACTTCTGTTTACAAAAGATTAAAGAACTTACTGTAAAATATCACAATATTGGTTATATTCTCTGGGAGCGTATGAAACTGCAGTAAACATTTTTCGAGCGCTTGAGTGTCGATTTGTGTTTATAATCATTTCTTTGATATGTTTAGGAGAAGATACCCCACGGCAATCTGTTCCTAAAAGACTGAGTTGAAAAATAGAATCGAGGAATGTTATCCATTCCCCAGTCCACTTGATCTGCCCTCGATGGGATTTCAAATTGTATGAATGAATTAATTGAAATTCGTCTCTGAAATTGTTTTTAAAAATTTGATAATACATATATTTTATACAGCACTGGAATACAATTCTAATTATATAAATTATTCTATAGTAATTTGAGGAATTTAAAAAGTACAATTGGTGACAATCACATAAGAATTTAATATTAAACGAAATATAAGATATTTGCTTTCTTATATCCCTTCATTTTACATTACAATTACGGTTCTGAGTGTTAGTCAGTTTCATGGAGACATATAACCTGTACGAAAGTCCTCTCAAGTTTAAAATGCTGTAAATGTCTCTTGATTCTAGCTCGACAGTATTTTCATCTATATTTGTAGAATCGAACGCATCAAATGGAGTTTCTGCAATTTCTATCACACCAGAAGCAACTGTAGAATCTTCGTAGCTTATCTGTAATGATATTTGAACCTTTTTATCAATATATTAAATAGCTAGGTGTCCGCGACTTCGTTCGTGTAGACGAAGTACTTTTGCTATGATAATAATTATTTCAAGCTGATTTTTTTTGTAGAAATGATATAATGGTATCGATTATTTCTTTTTTTTATTGGTAATATATGATAGGCTTGAGCTTGACCTCAATCCCACCTGATGGACAGTGATGATGAGGCCGATGATGGAGTGCATTCAACCAACGAATACGAGGTGTCGTTTAAACTTCGTACCGCCTAATAGTCAATGAAAGTCGTGTTATAGATTAGCTGAACTTAATTTATGATTTTATATAAGTAATACAATTAATACAAAATATTTTGATATATTTTCCTTAGTTTACACAAAATAAATTACTGAATGCACTCATAAATATTTGACAACCAACATATGTATATGTCAATCCTTTACCGACATTATTCTACATTTTTTAAATCTAAAATACGCCATTATCCGAATATTGTGGATATATCTTGTCGATTCAAAATCTTTATTTTTTAACAGTTATGAAACCCACGTACATTTTGCATGAGAAAATGATTTTTCGTTTATTTATTTTTTTTCCTCGATTTTCCAATGGTTTTAATAGTTATTCTCCTATTCGGGATAGAGTCAAATAAAAAAAAAACCACGAAAATCGGTCCAGCCGTTCCCGAGTTATAAGGGTTTGAACAAATCCGACTTAGTTTTATATAAAGGTAATAGGTGCCTCTTTCATAATTTTTGACTTATAATAACAATTAGATAAAAGCGAAAAATTTTATTTTGAGAATAATACTTTAAATTTATGGTGGTTGGTTAGAAAATAATATAAATATATAAATGAACCTCGAAATCTTGATATTCCTTATGTATGCTGACATAAAGTCTAATTATGTCTTTGGCATTTGCAATCACTTCTCGATGGAATCTAATATTTTTAAAGACGACATTCATTTCTATGTAGTTGATGCCTTTGAACATTCCCAGCGTTTGCCATACCAAAACCAAAAATACCGATTCCGGGATCACATTGACACCTGTAGGAAAGCACTACACTTGATTTATTCAAATAAAATCAGCCTTATAATTATTTCATACCCTTACTATTCTACTTTCGATTACTTTATGATCACGTTTGTAGAAGCACTAGTTATTCAATTTTTTTTATCTGTATATTGCTTCTATATTTTTATTGACACTGGCTCGATAATATGACAACAGTGCACCTTATAGTAAGTTCAGTGTAGTCCAAAAACCGCCTAAGAGAGAGGTTTTGGAGAGATGGATTTTTACTCCCACCCCTCCCCCAGAACGATAGCTACAACTAGGCCTTTTGTTCCCTGGTCGTCTGGACAAATTTGGCTTCCCAGGCCCGGGCGGAGCAATCAGAGGGACACCCCGGGGGTTATTAGTCAGTAAGAGTCTGACACACCGGGGTCGCTGCCCTCACAGCGTCCCTGATGGTCCTATGCAGGATTTTCCCAACGGGATACAAAAAAAAAGTGTAGTCCAAAAACGAAACCGACCATCAGAGGACGAAAATCCGTTGACAGTCTCCGTCGTCATGTCGGCCCACATATACCACGACTGAAGGTCTCTAGGTATACGAGATACTGGATATACACAAGCTGACCTCGAAACATGGCAGGTCAAACCAAGTCACTATGACGGTCGTTACACTTGTGTACTGTGGTCATGACCCAGTTCGGACAATCGCCCTAACACCAAACTTCATACTAGCTACTGTTACTACCACCTATTTTCCGACTATCTATTTTTAGTGTTATGATTAAATACATTCTAATACTTAATTAACCAATCATAAAATAATTATTCAACATATAATAGCTAATCAGTAAAATACACATTACCGTTTCTAAAATATCGCTTAATGAAATTCCATTCGTCATCGTGGATGGATATGATGACTTCTCGCGCTGGTACTACAATAGGTTTTAGTTTTTTAAATTCTGCTAGAGGCCTGAAACATACAATATTTTTATATGTTATAGAATATTGTTAGTATTTACAAATGAAAAAAAATCCTGCTTTGAATTATACCAAAATATATCGTGTATAATAATGATAAGTAATTCTTAAAAAGATAGCAATATCTTTTTATTTCTAAAATTTTTCTGAGAATAATTTAAACAATAATATACCTTACCATTCTTTACTGTGATCCCATTCAACTAGATGCGACAAAATAGATGTTTCAGTTGAAACAGGCCATTCTATTTTAGGATATAGAACATCAATCTTCGGATTTAAACCTGCTTCGTATAACCTAAAAATAATATAATTCGTTCAAGGAATCAAGTATAATTTAAAAAAAAAATGTTCCATTTTATATTATTACGTACGTTCCAATCGATTTCAAAAGAAATCTTACTGGATCTCTGTTATTACGTTTAGTCAGTGGTACGTGTACACAACCTTCATGGGAACGCTTCAAAATTGCTTGCATCAAACCATGTGGTGATATTTCAATGACAATAGCATTTGAAGGAATTCTACTCGCCGCTTCTTCAAAATAGACAGGGTTCTGTAAGTGGTAAAATTTTTATTATTAGAACTACTCTTATTGGTATAAAAATAACAATTATGAATATCTTACCAAAAAGTTGTTAGTAAAGTATGCTGCAGAACAATACTTGGATTCTGGTAAACACCAATAATCTGGAGGCACTGAGGTTGAAACCCATTTTTCGCTGCGTGGTTTTGGATTTACAATAAATTTACTCATAGTAGAAAGAAATTCAGGACCTATAATAGACAAAAAGATATAAAATTAATATATCAAGCCAGTAAAAATAAAGCGGACCCAAAAGTTGTCAAAATTAAAATTATTCCCAATAAAATGATTATATCTAACATTGGGAATGAAGAAATCTAACATTAGCGGGAAACTATTACCGAATGCTTCCAGAATTTTCATTTCGTCTATAAACGGGGCTCGTCTGTCTCCAAGGACAATAATTTCTGTTTATAACTGGTAAATAGAGAATCGGCAGGCGATAGCTTCTTTCCCTAATTAACGAGAACTTTCAGTTACTATTTCAAAATTAATGTTTTAGAATTTTTTGAGAGCATTAAACTGGTGGAAGATTGGCAGAACGAAAAAAACCCCCGTTTACAGACAAATTTTTATAAGGAATTACTATAAATTGGTATTTAATAAATTTTCATTTGTATTACTCTTGATCTTTTGACCTCATAGAAACCATAATATATTCTAAAGTTCTTTACCAGCTCCAGCGATGTATTTTGAATGATAAGGTATGTTTGAAGTGTTGACTTTTTTTGCAAAAATACCGCGACTCCTCATATCGTTCACAAAATCGTTCACATTTTCAGCGGGACCGGATATGGTACAGGATTGGGAACTGTTATGACAAGCTACTTCAATTTCTGGCGGACAAATTTTTTTCAGCTGTGAAACAACCGTTGAGTCGTTTAATTTGAAAAAAATAACCGAAATATTTAAACAATGTTCACTATTCTTTTGTTTAGTTATAGTTTGTATATTCTGCTAACGAATTATTAAAGATTTCTATACGAATGCTATCTAATCTATACTAATGGAGTATAACATTTGGCTATGGATGACAATGAAATGTGTTTTGTGATTGTCAAACCGCCACTATACCCACGCATCATTACTTTATTTCACAAATAACCTATTCTGTGCTGTATTATGTACAAAAGGAATGCTTTTTATTTTAATATTTAATATAAACAATAAATAACTGATAAAGTATAAAAAAATTAATTGTAAAATGTATTCTTACATTTTTATATCCCAGTCCAATGGCTGCCATTGATCCAAATATGAATTTTGATTTTATAGATACAAGACCACGGGCATAGCTGGATAACATTACCTCTTCAGTATTAAAACTACCGTCTGCGTAAGCACATCCTGTTTCTCCAACACTATGTCCTGTGTGTACCACATCAAGAAATCATTTCATAAATAAATAAATTTTATGAATAACCAGTTTGTATAGTGGCAAGTACATTATAGCACAAAATATCATTGCTTTTTATATATTTGACTTGATTCAAATTTGATATTCGTCTTCGTCATTCGTCATTATAAAAACTAAATTAAAATTACGTAATATTAAAAATCTTGGTTGATTTTCATAATTAAATGTTTTCTCAATATAGACACTTTCGGTCCGGCGCGCCGCCTCTGAGATAGGCGTTGAAAGGGTGGGCTCTTTGCCCCTACCCCTCCCAGAGAGGCAGCCTCAACAAGGCATTTCGTTCTCCGGGCATCTGGATGAGTTTGGTTTTCCAGGCTCAGGTGGAGCGATTAGAGGGACACCCCAGGGGTTTTTAGTCAGTAGGAGTCTGACGAACCGGGGTAGCTGCCCTCACAGCAGCCCTGATGGTCTTATGCAGGATTTTCCCCCGGGACAAAAAAATGATTCACTTTCGAAAACTTGCAATATTTTTTATATAATTTAATGCCTTAGATTTTGCTGTCATGTTTATTAAAAAGAAGTAACTGAACAATGGTTTGAAGTGATTAATAGGAAAGGTTTTAATCACAAATAGAATTTCACCTATAATGTTGTCAGGAATGATTCCCAGTTCTGTGAGCACATCGGTCAGTCCAATTTGTACAGCTGCTATACCAACAAAACAATTAAGGATGTTGTCAAAAATATGTTCATCTGGTTCAGTAAGTATTTTAATAACATCAATTCCCTTGGACTCAAGTATGTGATGGCACCTAAAAGAATATTTAAAATAAGTTTAAAAGATATCATCTCTTAAATAATGAATAGCATAAACGTACTTACTATGTATGTACGAGTTACTGGATATACACAAGCTGATACCGAAACGTGACAGGCCAAAGCGAGTCACTGTGACGGTCTTTACATTTGTGTACTGTGGTCATGACCCAGTTCGGGCAATCACCCTACCACCAAATTTATGATTTTCAACTGTACTGATTTCTATAATTTTTTACTTGCAAATTTGTCAATTTTTCTCTCTCAATTTATTAAACAGTTTAAAAGATGTACAGGGTGGTGGGCGGTGACCTGTCGCTGCCGGCATTCGTTCGTGCGATGGTCAGTAGCGACAAGGTATGGCAGGGGGTCCTCTCCTTCATGGAGAAGACGATGAAGGTGAAAGAAGTAGCGGAGCGGGTGTGGGAGGCTATTGCCACCGCCGATAACCCAATCCGCCGCCCAGCTCGGACAGGATGCCGAAGGAGGGCCTTGGCCAGAGGACTTCCTCCATAACAGGACATAAGCCGGGCGGCACGCTTGAGGGAGCGTGTCGCCCAGATCCAGGCGTGAGCGGCGTTCCAATGACAAATCAAGAAGTTGAGGGGAGGGTGGCATTTTTCACCACTTTTCCCGCCAAATGTGTTAGGTGTACGCAGGGGGTGGCGACTATTCAGCCACCCCCTGCCAAGTAGGCGCAGCCTACAGAAGGCTAGACGTCGCCGGGTGCCGATGAAGATGGCTCAGCCTTGCCCTTGGCACTCGGCAGGCGGGAGAAGGTACACCCCGAGGGTTTTAGTCGGTGCAAGTCCGACACAGCGGGGGGCAACCCTCATCGCCCTCTGAGA
Organism: Automeris io; assembly: GCA_036320925.1. NCBI lineage: Eukaryota > Metazoa > Arthropoda > Insecta > Lepidoptera > Saturniidae > Automeris > Automeris io. The sequence continues at coordinate 14,459,450 of JAUDJH010000010.1, read as the reverse complement.
ACCGAAAGCTTAGAAAATGTAAAATATTGTACTAAAGGCATATTTCACTGCACCATTTAATCGTTCCTATGACACACATACCTATTAACAGCCGAAGCAAAAATAGGTATTTGCATAAGTTCTGCTCCCATTTCTGGCCATTGTGACCCCATGCCACTGTACAGAAACCAAACCGGCCTCCTGCTGCCGGAATAGTATTGAACACTTTCTGCCATATTTACCGCATTGTTGTTTTCTCCCGCACCTAAAAATTCGAATATTTATATATAATAGTTCATTGTATAACTGATTGTCAAAGATATTTCAACTTTGAGCTCTAATGCAAATAGATACCGTAGAATATAGAAACTTCTTACGAGTTTTGATAGAACATTGAGCAGAGTTTATGAGTGCAAATATCGTTTTAATTATTCTTTTGAAGTTGTCGCTTGTCCAGTTATGTATATACCTAGAGGGCTTCTGTCCAGGTTTATTTTTCGAACTGGGCAATACGTTGATAGCCGGAATAGACCTTCGAACCACCGGAATAAGCCGGGCAAGAGTGCGAACACCGAGGTGCTCAGCCGCCTATATGTGAGTTGCACGATGAAGATGACAGTCCATACGATTATCAACTTTTGATAATCGTTTCCGTTATATGACAACACTGCACTTTCTACAAAGTGTAGTGTAGTCACCTTGACGTGCCTTAAATAAAACTTTAAATTCAGTGCAGATTATTAGAGTAATTTTATTATGATTGCAATAAGTAGATTAGATATCTAATTTATTTCATAATCCCATATTATACACATTGCTTTTCCTACATATGAATTTGCAAATAATCTAGTCTAATGTTTTTTTTTTTTTACACTGTCTCGACATTGTGACTACAGAGTACCTGATGGTAAGTACAGTGTAGTCCTAAAACGAAAGCGACTATCAAAGGAAAATCCATTAATAGTCTACATCGTCATGTCGGCCCTCGTATACCACGACTGAAGGTCTCTAGGTATATGAGCTACTGGATATACACTAGCTGATCCCGAAACGCCACAAGCCGAAACTGGTCACTATGACGGGCTTTACACCCATGTACTATGGTCGCGATCCAGACGGGCACCGACACCTTACCACCTCGCTGCTGCTCGTTTAGCACCACCCAGGAGTCACGTGTAGGGAAACTAGGGTAAAGCCTACGGACGCGAGCAGCTTCGATTCCCAAAAAAAAAAAAAGTAAAAGGAGTTCAGCGTGTTTGGCTACTTATGTAACTATTTATTAACACAAGCTTAATGAATATGACTATAAAGCATCTTACTTAATTACTTACGTGTTATCATGTAGCCTCTAGCCGTGTGACTCGAGATATCACAGTTAAAAATATCATGCAGTAATCTAATTTGTTCCGCATCAACAGGTGCTTTCCGTAAACGATCAAATAATTTCTTCAAACATGATTCTGTCCTTCCAGAAGCGACTATTAACCGTGGTAGTGATGTTTTGTATTTATTTGTATTCTAAAATATTGGATACACATGGTGTATTATTTCATGTAACAATAATGCTTGCTCAAGTACCAAGTACTAATAATGTAAAGATATATAACCTAGATTATTATGATTTTCCTTCTGTGAGGTTATCATGTCGTAAAAGGAGAATCCAGAGCAAGAGCAGCAGAATACGGCTCGAAGACGCCGATGTGCAGACAACCTACCCAGCGCATAAATCTCACCCGATCGATCGATCTACGACTGATTGGTTGATGTCTTTGGGGTCGTAGCTGCTCAGGGTGGGGGCTTTGAGGAACTGGATAGTGACCCTCGAGAAGTCAGAATAGCATTGTGACGTGCTCTGCCTAAATACAACGAGTTCTGTCGGGGATGGCATCGTCTTTCCCCGAGTTTGTGCCCGCGACGGGCGGTGCGACGGAACTGTGGCGAATTGATTACAGGACCCGCAGTCCCCGCCAATGCGCAAAAGTCGTCACCTTGGGGTTTTTAGTCGGTACAAGTCGGACATACCTCAGTTGCGCAACCCTCTTATACCGATGAATCGGTGCTAAGAGAATTTATCCGAAGTAATAAAAAAATAATATTTGTTTTAACTATTGATATGGTTGATGTAATCATAAGAATCAAAAATTTATATATAAATCAATTTATTAAATAGTTTTTGGAAAAAGTTGTATTTTGAAATAACGTTACTTGCTGAAACAAAACAAGCCTAAAAGAAGTTTCTGCAAAAGTTCGATTGATATACTAAGGATGGCAGTTCAACGAATCATCTTACCTTTGGTTTGTAGTGCCCCTTCATAAGAACATGTACATTGACGCCGCTGTAACTGAATGAATTCAGAGCCACGTAGCCTCTATTAAAGATTAATTCTTCAGTTAACACCTGAACTTTACCATCCCGGATTGCTGGAATATGATCTTGGGGATTTTTGTAATGTAGATTTCCTGGCACTTTTCCGGTATAATAAGCTAAGCAAATCTGATACGAATAAGGTAAAAATTTTAATATCTTTTTGCTAAATCAGAATTTTTTTGTTAATACAAGGACAGTTTATTTTTTATTAAATGTTTTAAGCAACTCTATTAAGCGGTAATATATATTTTTTTGTAAATACGAGGTTAAAACCCACCTTTGTAACAGCACATATCCCAGAAGCACCCTCACTATGTCCCATGTTTGACTTAACACAACCAACTTTAACAATTTTGTTTTTACCAAAAAAGCGACCAATGGCTTCTAACTCATTTCCATCAGCCTTCGCAATTCCTTCAAAATAAATATTACACGTAACTCTACAGTCTAAACTTAGCTTTAAAAGATCGAAGGCTAAATTTTTTAGATATTAAACTTTCTAACGTTTGAATTATTTTAGAGCTTCTAAAAATAAAATGTCAACCATCTTACCAGGAGCACTAGCTTCTACATATTCAATGTCATCAGGAGAAACGTTCGCTTCAGAATAAAATTCTTTTAGAAATCTCTCTATATCCTCTGTCCTTCTAATTGGTAGGAAATTATCGTCAGGTCCATTGAAATATTTCGTCTTAACATAACAGACTTCTAAGTAAACCCTATTAATTTGAAATTCTCATGTTAATTCAAATTTTTCATGTATATTAATGCTTTAATTGTGATTTAATATATCGTTAGTAAGCTAAATATTGATAGAAATGGTTACCTCTTGGCATCTTTAGCTCTCTGTAAGAATACAACGTTGCAAGCTTCAGATCTTACGTATCCATCACCATTTTTGTCGAAGCATTTTGTTTTTCCATCCAAACATAAAAGACCAGCTCTGTCACATATAGCAAGATTAATTAAAAACTGTTATTTTTAATTTAGCAATAGCTGATTTGATAGGTTTACTTGTATTTTTTACTCCGCTTTAATATTAAGCACACAATTGCTAAGACAATCCTAACATTTAGGATAAATTGTTTAAGAATTTTAAGAACATTAAAAGAGTATTTTTAAAAATAAAAAAAATGTCAACTCTTTTTTTAAATATTATTACCGGTCTCGTGGACTCGTCCTATTTGCTTAGTCAAATAGGTTTCAGGTGTCCGCATTCCAATGCAAGAGACTTTTCGCTGTTTAAGGTGCCATTCGAAAAGTTAAATTATGTTATTATGTTGGTAATACTTTTGTTTTTCGAGCCTCCGATGTGTGTAATATACGTTTTTATGATATCGGCATACTGCCCTGTGCATTTGGGCCCTTTAGATGAATGGTGAGAGGGAAAATGTAAGTATGAATTCTATTTTGTTTTCTATGTATTTACTGTTTATATATATATGTAGGATGGAAGTGAAATATTATTATGTATGAAGTAGTAAATGCGTAGATCGGAACGTATGTGAGTGAAAGGCAGGAAAGTTAGAAAGAGAGAGGATAAACGTTTATTTGTACTACGCGAGCGCTCGAAAAGATCAAGACGTAATAAAAAGTGTTAAAAAGTAAAATTAGTATAGAAAGTGAAATAAAGAACTTTTCAAGGTTTATTTTGGTATTTATTTGATTTGAAGATCCCCGAAACTATATATATATATTTTGTAGTTGGTTGGTTTTATTTCATTGTTTTGTGTCTCGTAGCATGATTTTTATTTTGTAGAAACTTTGCTGGCTTCTGTCTTTTCTTTGTATATTTTTTTGTTTATATATACAGTATGTTTCCCTTAAAAAATAAAGAAATAATAGTTTTTATAAAAAATCTTACCTCTTCATATTAACAGATAGCACTGGGAGAATGCAGTGATTGCATCCTGCAACTATTGCTGTATCACAGTATCCGTTCCTTATGCTCCAGTAAGCATTATACAAGCATACCGTGGAACTAGAGCATGTGCTATCTAAAGCATACGAAGATGTCTTTCCATCCAACCAGTAAGATATGCGATTAGCCAAATGGTTTTTGGTACATCTGAAATTAACATGGATTTTATTGATATTCTAGTGTTATATTTTATCGTAATCTGCCCTTCGAGATTTTACTTTACTAGCACGTATAATTGATGATGATGTCCTAGCCGGGTTCGGCCACGGCGACTGTTTCAACACCGATTAAGAAAATCGAGGTCCAGTTTTCGGAAATTGCGCAGGAGATATTTAAGTGCATAACTGGACGCGCAGCCAGAAAAGCACTCTCTCGTCCGAGCTCTCTCGGGCCCGATGGAATGGAGAACCAGTACGATCGGGAGAGAGCAGGATGCAGGTTTGGTCGAGTTTTCCTTCTCTGAACACCTGGTTGAATTGCGGTGTTAAAGGGATACCTTAGTCGCCTTTTACGACACCGCGGCTTCTTCTTACGAGGGGGTGCTATTCTATTCTGCCGGCAGCCACCACGGCTAATTATAGAAAGTTAAAACTGATTGAAATCCTAAATGTATTTCATTATGAAATGTTTATAAAACATAATCATTTTTTTCTAATAGAGCAATTTTTAAGAAAATATGACAATGGTAATGTAGACTACAGCCTAAATGATGTTTGAGTGTTAGTTCCAATAAAACTTCAGATAATTCTTTGGCATTGGGCAATATAATTGAGAAAAAGTTTCTTCGCATTGTCTATGAAAACACTAGACATTTTTTTTCTCAAGTTTATTTATATTAAACCTTTATAATGTCATTAAAATCAACCAGATACAAATAGTATAGGCGAAGGGTTTTTATTACTAGTGTATACATATTATACACAAAAATACTTTTTCCTTACTTTATTATCCACTGACCTGGTAATTATTTTTGGTAAACTTAGTAATTCTAATTAAAATGATCTTGAGAGAAGTTTTTGTAAGTCGCTGTATTATTTGTGATTTGAAAACAATTTCCAGATAACTATTACTCGTATATTTCTTTAAATCATCAACTTTATTAATGCCATATTTAGTAATGGTAACTAATCAAAAACATACAAATGTATTATACATAAAAATAACATCCCTATATTTACGAGAGCTATTAAAATTACTTAAAAAGATTACGTATTTCTCGCATCATTAACTTACCCTATCATTACGTAGCTACTATGTTTGCTTGCGTCAAATAAATTTACATTAGCTGTATCGCAGTATGAAGATCCCACAAATACACCAACTTTCGTTCCAGCCAGCATCGAGGGATTTATACCTTAAATAATAATAATATCATCACGCTATATTCCTTAAGAGGTGAGCAGAGTTACAGTAGTAGTTGTATCCACTTTGCACTTATATGCCCAACGTGACCAGTAGCGCAACTGATCGCAGTTCTCCAGACACTTACACATGACATTTCTATCACAGATGCCATGCAGATTTTCTCACACTATTTTCCTTTACCGGTGGAATATGTGATGCCTAAATCCGTACGAGATCTGGAGAACCCAGAGGTACGCGCCAGGGTTCAAACCTACGACCATTAACATTGCCACGCATGGAAACCAATCCATTATCCGCTAGGCCTTTTTTTGGTAACACGGGGAAATCCCTAACGGACCACGGGGGGCCATGCCCCCCGGTGTGTCGGACTTGCACCGAATAAAACTCCCGGGGTGTTCCATCTTCCACCTCCCAGCATCGAGGGCACGACTGGAGTCTCATCTTCAATATTATCCACTAGACCACCATAGCTACATTCAATCAATGATAAAAATTAATTTAATGAAATATAATATCTGTATTTTTGGTTTGAATTTTTTTTTACACTGGCTCGACATAGTGACTACAGAGTACCTGATGGTAAGTACAGTGTAGTCCAAAAACGAAAGCGACTATCAAAGGATGAAAATCCATTGATAGTCTACATCCTCATGTCGGCCCACATATACCACGACTGAAAGGAGCTACTGGATATACACAAGCTGATCCCGAAACGCGACAAGCCGAAACTAGTCACTATGACGGGCTTTACACCCATCGCGACCACAGTACATGTACTGTGGTCGCGATACAGACGGGCAGCGATGCCCTACCACCTCGTTGCTGCTCGTTTAGCACCACCCAGGAGTCACGTGTAGGGAAACTAGGGTAAAGCCTACGGACGCGAGCAGCTTCGACTCCCAAATAAAAATCCAAATCTTCGAATTTCCATATTTATGCATTTGAAAATTAGAGCTTTTCAGATTCCACCATGCAAGAAGGAAAACTTCTCCAAGAGGAAGCGCGTAGTTTTCTTTACAGCTTGTATTCATGAGTCAGCGCTAAAACAGGTAAATTAGGTAACTAACCAGCATCGAAAATCGCGCCATACGCTTGTTCTAGAACCTTGCAAATCATTCCATCTAAATAAGCACATTGACGATGAGGTACTTTGAAAAACTGTGCGTCAAATTTGTTGATATCATTCACTTTGCCAAGATGATCGGGCATATCAGGATGTTTGAAGTTCCAAGATGGTTTTTCTGATTGCACCATGTTAACCTGTATATTATTGGTAATAAGAAAATTCAAATAAACCATTGGTAATATATCTGACTATAAACATCTATATAAAAACGAAATCTACTATCACTAGCTGATTTAATCATTACAAATTCCAGTGGTGGCGTGCGTGCTCCACGCACCACTAGGCGTTGGTAGAGAGACCTAGCCCTCCCGATAGTGGAGAAGCCCACAGGGCGGATCGCGCACCAGCCCTTTTGGAGGTCCTCGGTGTGCCCGGGGGCTGGTGCACTGATGATCCATGAGGATTTCCCCTAGGTCACCAAAAAAAAAACTGATTACACATAAATATTGTCTATAGAAGAAAGAAAGAAGAAGAAGAAAAGAAGAAGAGAGAAGTTAGAATCGTGAGGATACCTATTTACATAAATTGTAAGTACATAAAACGATCGTTAGTAGTTTGTGATAATCCATCAACACATCATCGTCTTCGTGTTTATTTGTTTAACCCATCAATAGTATTTTTCTAACGAATTGTTTTTATCCTCTGCTTTTGGGAGTCGAAGCTGCTCGCGTCCGTAGGCTTTACCCTAGTTTCCCTACACGTGACTCCTGGGTGGTGCTAAACGAGCAGCAGCGAGGTGGTAGGGCGTCGGCGCCCGTCTGAATCGCGACCACAGTGCACGGGTGTAAAGCCCGTCATAGTGATCAGTTTCGGCTTGTCGCGTTTCGGGATCAGCTTGTGTATATCCAGTAGCTCATATACCTAGAGACCTTCAGTCGTGGTATAAGTGGGCCGACATGACGATGTAGAGTATCAATGGATTTTCATCCTTTGATAGTCGCTTTCGTTTTTGGACTACACTGTACTTACCATCAGGTACTCTGTAGTCACTATGTCGAGCCAATGTAAAAAAAAACATACAAAGCTTTGTTTCAAAATCTTTTACATTATTTATTACACCTACATCGATGATGTATGTTAAAATGTACAAACACACGTATGTACAAATTAATGTATATATTTCTATATTTATAAGGTGAGTGAGCATACTAATTGATTGTTTGTACAAATAAGTACTGAAGTGACTGAATAGATTTTTAATATTACATTTAATTTGTCAAGTTTGAGCGCTTCACGATGAAACTACTAAAATTATTTCAACACGTTCGCTGCCAGCGCCGCATATATGCGTCGTCTCAGTTCTTGCATTAGAGCCCGCCGCCGCAAATGAGCGACGTGTTTCATTTTTCAGTTTATTACAAATCCTTACGCTTATTTTTCTCCGAAACAGTTATAATGTCCTATAAAAGAACATAATGGGTGCAGACTGACCTTGGTCTGGAGATAATTACGTTTTTTTATAAATATAACATTAAAAAATTCAATGGCATTTTAAATCATATTATAAAAAAAAATCCATGGCCAGTAGCGAACATGTTAATTAAATTTAACAAAACGAATACTTCATTAATATTATACAAAGCCATAGGCTATCTTATATTCAAAAAGATTGTGAATTTTAATCGAAACTAAATTTCTTACTGTAACACATACCTTATCATAAAGGTTTTCCATAAACTGCACGACATTATCAGAGTTTGGAAACAATCCAGATATCCCACTAATAACCACTTCATCTCCTGTGATGGAAGGTCTATCCATGGCATCGCTCTTGTTCGGAGCGTTTGTTTGTAGAGTCGGTACCATGATACTGGTTGACAGTTAATTATGTAATAAATAAACGTGTGTCCACTTATGCTTTTAAAGTAGGAAACTAGCCTAAACTCTTGACCTATTTCAATTATTCAAGCAATATTTAATTAGTTTAAGTTAGTATTATTTTAGTTCTACTTAAATTTATATTACATTGTTGTCGTATTTTATACACTCAGATTCAGATTTATAGTACCAACTTTAAGTTTACGTAGACTTTGCTAAAGCATTACAATTAATATTACTCAATGAACGTCGAAGGATTTTGTAAGTCACCGATTTTGTCAACATGGACTTGTCCTTGTTAATAATAAGGCAATACTAAATACAAATATATATATTATACTAGCTGACTCGGCAAACGTTGTTCTGCCATATAAATTATAGCAGACCAGCCACGCTTTGCTGTGACTGGTTTTTGAATAATTAAACAATCCAGTCAACGGATAGCGCCATCTTTTAGAATTGGTTGGAGCTAACTGTAAATTATGACTGCTAAATAATAAACAAATCATTTGGAATAAAATAATATTGCGACTATGAATTGAGATGAAAACTATCCTATCTTTTAAATTAGATCAAACTTCACGTGGTGTATAAATTTCATTAAAATCGGTTTAGTAGTTTAGGAGTCCATCGCGGACAAACATCGTGACAGGAGATTTATATATATTAAGATATACAATTTTTTACCAAACAAAAAGTTTTTCTGGGCACTCCCATATATACACGGAGTTCCAAATCATAGTATCTGCGGAACGTTTGAGACCGAAACGGATTTATCATATGTATTGATGATTGATTATTTTCCTTCTTACTACTTATGGTGTACCGGGTTAAAACGTGGACACCAACGTTTGGACTAATTCACCAATTTAAAATCGCTCAGCGTGCGATAGAACGACCTATGTTTGGGCATCTCTTAGAAGGATAAGATACGAGATGAGGTTATCTAATAGAGAACTAAAGTCATCGGCATAGCTCTCCTTATTTAGTAGACGGAAGTGGCGGTAGACTGGGCACATATGCCGAAGAATCGATGATCATTGGAACATATTTCATCCATTGTTTTGCGATCATCATCAAATTCATTGTAATCGGAATCTATCTATCGTTTACCATTAAGCACCTTTAACATAACTCCATAGCAGTGCAGGTGTTCACCCATTCACACGACCAACGTACTGCCCATCGCTATACACCTTTATTTCCATAAACAACTTGTAAGTACACAAATTACAATGTAAAATCATCTTTATGAAGGGCACAATCTACGTCAATCATTGTTTTAACTATTTTAATTTGAAGTATTTGTAATGTAGGTCATCGGTTAATATATGTATATTATATGATTGAAATTCATTGATACAAGCACATGATATACCTATTTCCATGTTTACTGTGATATGAATAATAATGATGATGATGATTTCCTAGCCGGATTCGGCCACGGCGACTGTTTCAACACCGATTAAGAAAATCGAGGTCCAGTTTACGGAAACAGTCAATTGCGCAGGAGATATTTCAGTGCATAGCTGGACGCGCTGCCAGAAAAGCACTCTCTCGTCCGAGCTCGCTCAGGCCCGATGGAATGGAGAACCAGTACGATCGGGAGGGAGCGGGATGCAGGTTTGGTCGAGTTTTCCTTCTCTGAACACCTGGTTGAATTGCGATGTTAAAGAGATGCCTTAGTCGCCTTTTACGACACCTCAGCAAGAAGAGGGGGGTGCTACTCTATTCTGCCGGCAGCCACCACGGCATAAATACCGAATATAATATAATACGGTATGAATAATAATAATAATACATCAACACGCAATACCTCTTTCCAGGTGACCAGAGATACAATAATGGTTGTATCCACTTTACGCTTGTATGTCGTTCCCAGCATGTCCACTAGCGCAGCTGATCGCCGTTCTCAGAGCACTTACACATGACATTTCTTCCTCGCGGTATTTTCCTTCACCGGTGAGTATGTGGTACTTAAATCCGTACTTTATCTGATAACACCAAGGTGTAGGCAGAGATGGGCAAAATGTAATCTGATTAATGATCAACGAATACAAAATGTAGTCGTAATTTTAATTTACTTGCTCTGTAATCATGATTAAATCCATTTAAAACATTAAGAAATCATAACTGTGTATACAATTTAGGATTTTGTAGTGTTTAAAACATAAATGAGAAAAATGCAGTCATATTAATGGTAAAAAATGGAAAATGTAATCGTTAATCATTTTCATTAATCTGATTACATTTTGCCCATCTATGGGGTTAGGTGCCGAGATTTGCAACTATGACTGACCGCGTGGCAGTGCATGAATACCGGTTCTTTGCATACCTGACCACCGCATCCATATTTTTTTTATCTTGACTCGGTACGGTGACTACACCACGCCTAATGGTAAGCAAGCTGCAATATAAACAACGACGATTGTAAATAGTTAAGAAAAATCAATCGATATTCCCAGTGATCATGCCGGCCTGCACAAATATCTCTTCACGCTACACTTGAAGGACCCTATATCATAGGACGGTAAGAGCATGCTCGTCGGAATATCTTTTCACAGGCCAACGACACGACAAACTTCTTAGAAATTATTCGTTACAAATCTTGCATTTCGGCATTTGATTTTTATTCAGCAGAACCATTCGTCGTTGGCCAAAAAAGACTTTCATAACTAAACCAAGGTTGGAGGGTGAGCATTTAAGATGCTCAACCAGCGAGTTTGTGGGTTGAGTGAGCAACGCAAGGACACTCCTGTGGTTATGGACTTGACTGTGGTTATGGAATGACTCAGGATTAAATCATCGTAGAAAGCTCGTAGGTAAGTCAAATAAAAGTAAATTAGATTATCTAAAAGAATTTTAAAATAAGACTATTGAATAAAAAAATTAAAGTCCATAAATCATTTTGAAGACGAGGTTAATTTTCGAAACTTTTTCTTCCTGTATTTTTCTTACGATTACTCAAAAACCTTGAACGTGAAATAATGTTAACGTTTAGGACTGAAAACTAAATACTTCAAGCTATAACTTTCTCATTTTAACAGTACTGTACGACAATTGTCTTCAAAATAACAGCCTCTTGAAAAACACCTTAAAACTTAGGACTGTTTTTTTCCTTTAATTAATGCATCTAGTGTGTATTGTGTATTATTATGTTTTTTTTTTTTTTTTTATGTAAGATGTTGGCTACTTTTCTTTTACACTGGCTCGACATAGTGACTACAGAGTACCTGATGGTAAGTACAGTGTAGTCCAAAAACGAAAGCGACTATCAAAGGATGAAAATCCATTGATAGTCTACATCGTCATGTCAACGATGGGCACGACTTAAGGTCTCTAGGTATATGAGCTACTGAATATACACAAGCTGATCCCGAAATGCGACAAGCCGAAGCTGGTCACTATGACGGGCTTTACACCCATGCACTGTGGTCGCGATCCAGACGGGCACCGACGCCCTGCCACCTCGCTGCTGCTCGTTTAGCACCACCCAGGAGTCACGTGTAGGGAAACTAGGGTAAAGCCTACGGGCGCGAGCAGATTCGACTCCCAAAAACATCCCGACTCTTTTTTCTTCTTTTCTTTGACATCCCTGTTTGCCCTCAATTGTATTGTATAAAAAATTGGTATTCTTTACACTGTACCTATTTACATGTACACGTATATCATAGTAGACTATCTAGGCAATAGTACACCGTAAGATACCGTTTCATATGACAGTTATTGTCCATATCCACGTTAAAAGATTTATTTATTCATTCATAAAGCGAACAACAAAGGAATGGAATATGCTCCTCACGTCTAATTTTCCACGTGGTTATTATTTAAGAACATTAAAAAAGAGCAAATAGCTACTTGTTTGGCAAACATAGTCCATTATCGACCTCATCTTGAACTTCCAATGGGTGTAAGTGAGTTTCACAACAATAAAAATAAAAAGCAAGGATTTTTTTATCCCATATATTTATAATATTGTAACTGCTGTATAAGATCAAACGACGATAATGATATAGAATATTTAATCAAACAAATCTAGTTGTAATAACTCTCGCAAAGATTCTTCTTTTCAAAATCGTCTATCAGCGTTTGATCCAAGAATCTATTGATAATATTAGCTACCCTATAGTCTTGCGGTGCCGATGGATGATTCGACTCTATTTTAAAAATCTTCACCGGTTGCTTAGTGTATTGAGACAAATTGTAGTCTTGAGCCATGTGTTTTGATCGAGGATGTGGAATTCCCTTCATCAGTACTATCTCCGATTCCAGTTTAAAATTGGGTTTATAGATTTGTGATGCCTTTATTCTTTTATATGCCCCATGTATGATTAGTTCAAGATATTCCCGTGAATGATTAACTATACCGGTAACTTTTTGCACGCAAATCTTGACCTTTTCATCCCAATTGTTGGTATATTTTAGCTCATTTAAGATATCAACTCCATGTTTTCCAGTTATTAAATGAAACATGTGATTTATTATAGTATTTTGCAATTCATTATCTTTTATATCTCCTAAATAAGAATCAAGTTGCATTCTTAATACGTCCGGGCTACTATCGAGACAATAGACGACACCTTTGTGACCTAAAACATAAAAAAAAAACATCAAGTAAATAATTATAGAACACTTTGCTTCCATCTACATAACATTGTGTAAGTAATAATGTGTTTAACCAATAAATTATACAATATATTTAAAATGAGACTTGTACATTTTACAGACACTGTTTCTTTAACATTGCGTATTCACATATTCATTTGTTGAAATTGTTTAACTACATAATAAAATTAAGTTTCACAACATTCGTTTTGATTATATTCTAACCTATATTTACAATTCCTATTAGGTATTATACGTGTGGTTAAACCTACTCGAATATATTAAACAATCTGATGACGATGATATCCTAGCCGGATTCGGCCACGGCGACTGTTTCAACATCGATACAGAAAATCAAGTCAAGAAAATCAACCAGTTTACGGAAACAGTCAATTGCGAAGGAGATATTTAAGTGCATAGCTGGACGCGCAGCCAGAAAAGCAATCTCTCGTCCGAGCTCCCTCAGGCCCGATGGAATGGAGAACCAGTACGATCGGGAGGGACCAGGGTGCAGGTTTGGTCGAGTTTTCCTTCTCTGAACACCTGGTTGAATTGCGGTGTTAAAGGGATACCTTAGTCGCCTTTTACGACACCGCGGCTTCTTCTTACGAGGGGGGTGCTATTCTATTCTGCCGGCAGCCACCACGGCCTAAAAAGTCTATTGATATATTAAACTCACCTTCTTTTTCAATTAAAGCTGCCAGCTCCAAAGCAACATTAACCCCAAAAGAATATCCCAATATATAGAATTTAGATTTCAGTTGAATCGCATTCTTAATATGCTGAAAAGTATATATTGTTATAGAATTATCATTTGATTATTAAATGTATGATTTAAAACGTTATAGTAGCGTCTTAGCAATTAATCAAACCTGTATCATAATTCTAGCTAAATCCGGAATAGTCTCCTCTAAGAAATTTGAACCAAATTGAAGTGTCAATGCTTGAACTTTAAGAATTTTGCAAAGAGATTTAAAAATATGACCATGTCCTTCAAAACCTGGGACCATCAACAGATATGTCTCTGAAGGATCCAGTTCTTCTTTCATCTGAAATAATATTTCTATTTCATATAGACGTCATTTATAATTACAAGCTTATCAAAAATAACATATAATGAATATACAACATATATGTAACAATTTCTATATTTTCTTTTTATAATATTAATTTAATTGTCTATAGTTATTATTTCTTATTTTGTAATTTTCTCATTATACGAGTGTAAAAAACGTGTGGAGTATCTTCTCAATTAGACATAGATACTTTAATATTAGTATTTTAGTCATAACGAGCTATAATAAATTCTGAATTAGACTAATAAATAGAAACGGCGATACCAATCATATTTCAATACTATTGATATTGTACTTCAGAGTATTAAAAAATAAGTGCAACTGTTTTTTTTTCCTAAATCTATCAAAATGGAACCTAAGTTAAAATGTAATATTAAATTATTGCAAGTAGCAAGGATCCGTGATAATGGTTATGAGAGAAACTTAAAATAAATTACATATTAAGTTAAAATATAATATTAAAAAGATCACCTTATCCAGTTTAACAAATTTCGTCGGTATTGCAACGATTGGTTGTGCTGATCCACATTCGTCGACATCAATATAAGAATAGAAGGCTTCTAATCCTGATTTAATGATTGGTTTTGTTTTAACGTTACGGCTTATTATGGTTTTAAATCTGTAAAGCATGAGTTATACTTTATTAATTTTACTATCAGGTTAAATATATTGCATCTTAGTTATGTGAGCATAAGAGATTACTACAAGAACGGAGAGATTATCAAGACATTATTTTATTTTATATAATAGGGTGTCCAACATGGGTAACATTAGACAAGAAAACAAAAGGATCTTGGTAATTAAATAGAACATATAAATGCCCCCACAATTATAGGGCACCACAGCGTGCACAGTGATTAATATATAAAGCTAGTTTACATTAAAGAATAATAATAAAATTCCAAAAAAAGAAAAAAGATATACATACATACATAGGCACAACACAAAAGGATAATATTGTAGATTGTATAGGTAACAACTTCAAACGAAACTGTGACTGATTTTAAGGAACACACACAAAAAAAAATGAAATAAATACAGTCACTCTCTACACGCTGTTCTAAATTTTTAAAGAGAAACAGTCAGGTCCAATTCACCAAGTCGCGAGAGTGCTTTGTACTGCCTGCAGAACCTTGGCATGGTAGAAAACTGTCCAAGATTATAATTGATTATTATTATTTATTTTATATACCCTTAAAAATCTTACTTTTCGATAGTCGTGTATTGTAATTGTTTATGCGAATAATCCTCATTTAAATTTATTTTAATTTGATGTTTTATTTCTTGTAAAGTAACTTCATTCATGCAAAGATTTCCCAATGTCAAGTTATCTTCTAAATCGTCAAGCTTTGTACCTGAATGATAAATGTGTTATATTTAGAACATAGTTATATATAATATAGTTTAATAAGTATAGTTTTTTTTTTTTACTCTAGCTCGACATAGTGACTACAGAGTACCTGATGGTAAGTACAGTGTAGTCCAAAA
Source organism: Automeris io (assembly GCA_036320925.1). Classification (NCBI taxonomy): domain Eukaryota; kingdom Metazoa; phylum Arthropoda; class Insecta; order Lepidoptera; family Saturniidae; genus Automeris; species Automeris io. The sequence goes on along the minus strand of JAUDJH010000010.1, from coordinate 14,443,704 downwards.
ACGAAAGCGACTATCAAAGGATGAAAATCCATTGATAGTCTACATCGTCATGTCGGCCCTCGTATACCACGACTGAAGGTCTCTAGGTATATGAGCTACTGGATATACACAAGCTGATCCCGAAACGCGACAAGCCGAAACTGGTCACTATGACGGGCTTTACACCCGTGCACTGTGGTCGCGATCCAGACGGGCACCGACGCCCTACCACCTCGCTGCAGCTCGTTTAGCACCACCCAGGAGTCACGTGTAGGGAAACTAGGGTAAAGCCTACGGACGCGAGCAGCTTCGACTCCCAAAGTAAGTTTAAGTTGATAAATAGTTAAACAATATTGAACTTAGATATATCGAAGTCCAGTAATATTTAACAATCTCATTCAATCATTAAATCATAAAAGTATTACTTTGAGATTTATTAGTATTTAAATGATAGTTACCAATAATATCTTCAACTTTTTGTGTCCAGTCTATTACTGAATCAGTTTGACCATCACTTTTAACTTGAAATTCAGAATCAATCAAACTTGTTTCTACATTATCTAATATTTCACATAGTTCGTGTGGTTTTATAATCATCAATAAATCATTAAAATTATCCAGATACTAAAACAATCATGAATTAAAATTAGCATCTTGTTGTGATGTTTTATAAGTGTTATGCAAAAACATTGAACTTGCCTCTTTATTTAGCTCATATTTTACAATCGTAGCTGGTAGATTTTCTGTCTTACGTAATTTACAAATTTCTTCAAATAACGAAGTTCGTTTATTATCTATATTCATAATCGAAATAGTTACAATAGCAAAATGGCTGGAAAAAATGAAAACAAGATTACATGAAAATATTTGGTAAGTAATTAGTATTTTTATAGAGAGCGTATATGTCAAAAGAAGTCACTATGAATACAGGTAAAACAGAGGTAATGACACTATATAAAATATTATGACACAACAACTACAAGAATATTATTAAGAATTATTACTTTTTTTACACTGGCTCGACAAAGTGACTACAGTGCACCTTATGGTAAGTACAGTGTGGTCTAAAAACGAAAGCGACCATCAAAATCATGTCGTTCCACATATAAACGACTGAAGGTCTCTAGGTATATTAGTTGCTAAATATACACAAACCAATCCCGAAACGCGACAGGCCAAAGTGAGTCACTATAACGGTCTTTACGCTTACGTACTGTGGTTATGACCCAGTTTGAGCAATCGCCGTATCATCATAATAAAATACCATATTTACTTAGTTTTTGCTTGTAATTAAAAATCATTCAGATTTTTATTTATTAATTACCTTATAAAATGTATATCTCACCTTAATTTCGGACACGTTGTTTTGATCAAAGAATCTATTTCTTTAGCTACAATGAACGATCTATTGTAAGTAGTATTAACTTCTTCTTGGGAATTATTTGTAGTTTTATTGTCTACTATGTATATACCTTTAATAGTGTCAGTAGATTCAAATGTTTTGAGCAACCTTTCCCAACCATTTTTATTAGTAAGATTTTCTAATATCAGTGTTACAGCTGCATTATTAGGCCTCCAATTTCTAGTAAACATTATTAAACATGCATTAAGAAACAGTGCGTTATTTAAATATACCATTAAGTGTTAAACTACTTACAAACACTTTGCTTCTAAGTAACCCGAAGTGACGTGATTTAAAATAATTTTTTTCGCACCTCGTCTAATTAGTCTATCAACTAATTGAATTCCAATACCAGCTGTATCACTTACTACTACATAGGTACTATCCTGTGATAAGGATAATCTAGAACATAATCAAGTAAGATTTTATATAATATTAATACTATAATTTCTTTTCCCATTTATACAACCGTACCTTCACTAGAATCCTATTTCTTAGTCATATTTTGCTACTTACAACAATTTTTAGAATTTACTCAAAATATATCATTAACAAATATATTACAATGGCCAGCGGCTTTGCATTTGTCATAAAATATCTAACCAGTTGTTCGAGTAAAAGAACATTAGTCAGCTGCTGTGAGCAGACTATGGCGTGATGCATGTCGGTTCGGTAGATGGCGTTGTGCGAAATTGCATCGCGTTATAGTTTCGTACACAGCAGCTGCATATAAGGCAAAGGTGCCATATTGTATATCGTGACGAAATGACTGAGAAACAACAGAGATATAAAGTATTGGTTTAACGTTCTATATATGTGAAGTAATTAAACCAGTGGTGACCTGTATCTAGTGGTTTCAATTCAATCTCCCCGCTCATGACCCAGTAAAGGGAAATCTGTACACCAGTATAATATGTTAAGTAAAACTATTTATCCAAATAATCCTAGTAAGACCATGTAAAAAGATATTCTCATGGTTTTTTCTCTTGGACCATGAGTATCTTGGGGAAGTAATAACAAATGCAACTATACATATTATTCTAATAGCGTTTCTGTTAGTCAGGCGTTTAGACATTTAAACTTAATGGTCAGTAATTAATGGTCACAAGCTTTAAACAGATCTTCATTAAAGTATGATTAAAAGAATGTACTTTTACTATCTTGGAATTACCTTGGTATAACATTTATTGCCGGACATTGTTGTGAAATGTTTCCAACATTTATTAGAACACGCCCTCTATTTTTGCTGTGCGATAGAAGCCGAAACGCTTTCGTCACATCTTCAGGGAAATACGTTACCCGGCTAATTGGTTTGACTATTCCTTTAGATATGCCTTCAGCCAGGAGTTGTTGAAGCCTCTTTAAACCATATAATATATTAATGCTTTGAATTTTAATGTAATTAGAGATGTAATGTTACAATAGGTACTCTGTTTATCAATAGAATAAACACAATGTCCCATTATTCTCACCTTTTTATCGTTATAATATTCATTCTTAAATATACTAGAAAGTTGTAATTTTTGATAAGCTCTCTCTTCGGTTAAGGCCGACATATTAAACCCCTCATCATTTAAAATATTATAGTCAGTCATATCAATGTAAACACCAAAACAATCTAAAAATCTTGATGCTTTCTGAAATATTTATATGAATAACTTTTTAAATATCCTATCACGACTGATAAAGCAATAAACAAACACAATACAATAGAAATAAATGAATTGCGATTTAATACATATTTATTTGAGTTTTTTATCTCTATCAGTTATTAGGAATAGATGAAAATGAAATTAACATTGCCTTCTTAAGAAATGCTTGATAAAATCTTAACGTTTTAGTAGAAAGTAATCTCTAAGTTATAATTATATGAATTGAATAATTAATACAAACTTACATTCAACATAAAGGTATTTGCGCAATTTATGATATAATTACAACGAAATATTTCGGCACCGACCGATCCTACAGCTGGATAATTGCATTTGCGAGAATTGCTTATATGTTCTTCTGGAATGAAAAAAACACGGATAGTTTACTTCACACTAAAATTCTTGCAATAGTATGGCATTAGCTAAATACCAAAAAACCATAGACTTTGCAGATCAACGTACAGTTAATTGTCAATTTATTTTCACCGCTTATTATGTTGATAAAATATAGCAAAGATAAAAAGGTTAACTGCTAGTTAAGGATAAGATAAAAGAGTCCAAATAATTCAATAGGACGCTAATTTTTTCACATCGCCAGAAAATTTAAACACCATAATCGACATGGTATTTATTGCCTAGGAAGAATAATTAGTACATAGAGCGACATATATTTCTCATTATTGGGAATTACTTCTTCGCTTACATATTAGGTGCTAATAATTTCTGAATTAACGAAGTACAGATAAAAATATTCGTTATAAACTGTAGGAATGAAATAAAATAAAATATTTTTATTGATTGTCCATTGGTTCTATTAAGAATACTAGAATTGTATTTCATATTGTTTAAAAATCATAGAAAATTGAAGCAATCAATTATTTCAATAATTGTGGAAAATGCATAGTACCTTTTAGTTGGGGAAACATTTTCATTAGGAATTCTTTTTTTCTAATATTACTGACTGTCGCGTAAACTGTACAATTTGACGCTAAGCACAGTGAAATAATAGCTTGTCCAAGAGCGCCTGAACCTCCTGTTACTAACACCGTCTGATATTGATTAAGAGTATTTCTGACCATCTGCAAAATACATAATGATTGTTTGCAACCATAAATTATATTACGTCTTATGAATCGTAGGTATTTATAATTTTTAGATGATGCAGCTTCAATTGCTTTCTACCTAGATTTTCATATCTAGTATGCTATCGAGGATGTACAAATGTCTTCACTTCAAAAGAGAGTTCAAATGGCAGATTAATGTATTTACTCTCTTGTAGGTTCCCAAAATTGAAGCACGATATATTCACTCTTGTTCAAGGTCTTAAACATTTCAATACTGTTTTTGTAACTCGCTGTTCATCGAAAAACTATGGGTTTCCCTTTAGTCATATATTAGGTCCTTACATATGAAATTGGCGTTTTTCGTACTGGCCACTTTAATCACAAATTTCTCCTCTTTGGTAAGGAATTCCAAATTCAAATTTGTACAGCTATAGACTCATGTATTTGTGCTTCGATGATCGTCATTCATTTGTTTTTTTCTTCTGTTTTTTTCTGTTTGCGTCACTCATTTTACAAAATGGAAAACTTAAAATATCGCATTATTTACGAGTACGAGTTCCGCCGTGGCACTAGTGCTGCGGAAACAACTCGTAGGGTGAATGATGTGTATGGCGGTCGTGTTGCAAAATAAAACACAGTTCGTTTTTGGTTCCAACGTTTTCGTTCTGGAAATTTCGACCTGCAGAACAAGCCCCGTGAACGGCCTGAGACTCAAGTTGATAATGAAGAGTTGAAGGCTATTGTGGAAGCGGATCCATCGCAAACCACGTCCAAGTTAGCTGTAGGCTGCAATGTTAGTGATAAAACTGTTTTAATTCACTTGAAGCAAATTGGGAAGATTAAAAAGCTTGAAAGGTGGGTACCTCACGAATTGACTAAAGCAAACCGGCAAACGCGCGTCGACTGCTGCGTTACATTACTAAACCGGCACAATAATGAAGGTATTTTAAACCGAATCATTACCTGTGATGAAAAATGGGTTCTTTACGGTAATCGGAAGCGCTCAGCGCAATGGTTGGATCCTGGCCAGCCAGCCAAATCCTGCCCCAAGCGAAAATTAACCCCAAAAAAGTTACTTGTAAGCGTTTGGTGGACTAGTGCCGGTATTGTTCATTACAGTTTTCTCAAATCTGGCCAGACTATTACGGCTGATGTCTATTGTCAGCAATTGCAAACCATGATATAAAAGCTAGCGGCTAAACAACCTAGGCTGGTCAATCGCTCCACGCCACTGCTGCTTCACGACAACGCTAGACCACACACTGCGCAACAGACGGCTACTAAATTAGAAGAGCTTCAATTGGAAAGTCTAAGACATCCTCCGTACTCCCCGGACCTTGCTCCAACAGATTACCATTTTTTTCGAAATTTGGATAACTTCTTGCAAGGGAAAAAATTCAACTCCGATGGGGCAGTCCAAATCGCCTTCAAAGATTTTATTGATTCCCGTCCGACTGGTTTTTTTAGTAAAGGGATCAATGAACTACCTATGAGATGGCAAAAGTGCATAGAAAATAATGGTTCATACTTTGATTAATTAAATATATTATACTAAAAAATATTCGACTTTCTGTTCCTCCCATACAAAACGCCAATTTCATATGTAAGGACCTAATATATTGATAAATTGTGGAGAGAATTTTTCAATTAAAGATCAATATAATTTAAATTTTTCTATCGAAATATTGCATCGAAAAAAAAAAACTACAATTTTTTAAAGTGAAGTGTGTTCCAAAATTGACTAACTTCGAAAAGACGAGTTTTTATTAATAGCACAGATCTGCAATAAAATGGGTTGCGATTGTTGTTGACTAACTGAGGATAATTTTACAAGATTTTTTTTTTGCGTAGATTCCGAATCTGGTGTCAGAATTACTTTATCACGTCAGGTTTTTAAAATATCTTAACCTAGAAGTGCAAAAAAATGGCATTTAACGAAATCAACATATTATTAGTAAGCTTCAATTGCCGATATCTCAGAGGAAAGAAAAGATTTTCTAAATATAAAATTTTGAAGCGTAAGAATAGTAACTTAAATTGCTCAACTCGTTAAAAAAAATTCACAATATTACATTAGTGCTAATATAATAAAAAATACAGCTATTTTCTCACTTTTAGGTTAAGATATTTTAAAAACCTGGCGTGATGGAGCAATTCTGACGCCTGATTCAGAATCTATGCAAAAAATTACTTTGAAAATGACCCTCACGTGGCCAACAATAAAACCTTGCAGCTATGTGTAGTCGACGCAGTATCGGCCCGCCCGGCATACGACTAAATGCACATTCACCAGCTGATTTCAATACGCAACATGTTGGTACTAATATCACAGTGATTTAAATGTGACGCAATGTGATGATGTAGACCTACTTGTTTCTCTTACTAAATTTAGAACATGTGAATAATGGCTTAATTTTTTTCTTAGAAATTATTAATAATATTTTGTTATGTTGTGTTCGTGTATGTTGTTATATTTCTTGTATTTGGAATGTAACTATACTCTGTTTTTATTTATCTTAAATGAGTATGGAATCATTGCTCTCGTAAAGTTATTTGAAGTTCGAGGCACTAGTGAGTAAAATGCACTGCGATATTTAGGTCACGATAATTATACTATAAAATGTACACCAAATAGATAATAAAGTGAATTTACACTAAGACTGCCTTTTGATTGCCACGTCTCCACCAAAACAAAACAGCTTTCCATTTTTTTTCTATACCCTTCTTTAAAACTAATCTTGGACAGTTTTCTACCATGCCAAGGATCCACAGGCAGTACAACGCACTCTCGCGACTCGGTGACTTGGACCTGACTGTTTCTCTTTCAAAATTTAGAACAGCGTGTAGAGAGTGACTGTATTTATTTTTTCTTTTTTTTGTGTTACTTTTTGTGTTACTTGGAATCAGTCACAGTTTCGTTTAAAGTTTTTATTTATACATTCTACAATATTATCCTTTTGGTTTTGTGTCTATGTATGTATGTATATGTTTTTTCTTTTTTTTGAATTTTATTATTATTCTTTGATGCAAACTAGCTTTATATATTAATCACTGTGCATGCTGTGGTGCCCTATAATTGTGGGGGCATTTATATGTTCTATTTAAGTACCATGATCCTTTTGTTTTCTTGTCTAATGTTACCCATGTTGGGCACCCTAATATGTAAAATAAAAATAAAATAAAAATAAAATGAAAATAAAATAAAAATAAAATAAAAATAAAATAAAATAAAAATAAAACAAAAATAAAATAAAAATAAAATAAAATAAAAATAAAAATAAAATAAAAATAAAATAAAACTGGTAATCTAGAGTCCAGACGTGATCGGAGCTCTCCCGGGCGGCGGCGATCCTCGAACTGCGACCTACCATACTAGTTACTGTGCCTGTTGTGATTCCCTATATTTGTGAAAACATTCATATGTTCTATTTTGTATACCTTATCTTTATACTTTTTTATTCCATATAATTCATGTTAGGTATATTAGTGTAAAATAAATAAAAAATGTACCAAACAATAGTATGCAAGGAGGTAAGGCAATGGCACGGTGGCAGCTTCTTCCATTGTCCAGTGTGCAGGTACGGGCCACAATAAATCAGGATCTGCTTCTACTATAGTAGCCAATGCACCGCCGCGCACTACACCCATTACTCGTTCTCCCCTAGTCATAAAAAATATTACTACCCTGGCATACTTACTTACATTCATTTCTATTTAATTTGAACCAGTAATTTTATGAATTAAATTGATGATTGATTCGAGTGATATGATGCTCTTTTGATTATTAAAATCCTTCTACATCCTGTCCAATATTCAAATCTCAATATATAATAAATATTTGAACTATATGTTTTTTTATAATTTTTATAAGTAAGTCAATTTTACGTGTCACTTTATTTTTTATATACTTAGCCAACAGATTCTATAAAATCTCTACGAAATCGGCGGAAGTACATAAAGATATCAATAAATGTTAAAGAATTTTACAAAGATAAAAAGAAATGGCGTTTCATTGTTTCTACTTTATTTTATTCTTCCTATTACCCCAATAGACATTCGACGATAGAAAGAAAAATATAATTGAAAATATTTCTAGATATTAAAATGTAATCCAATTTTCAATAGTGTTTAAAAATAATGACAGAAATAGCAATATCGCTTATATGGTCTCCAAATTTTGCTATTTGTAATTGTATTGACAATACTCACTTAAAATTAACGCCACTGAAGTCCATCCCCAATGATTCTGGTTTAGAAATCAAACCTGCAGCCTTTTTACAATCTCTTAAAGATACACCAGCATAGGAAATCTTCGAACAAAAGGGATAATTGACATAGCATTAGAAACAATCAAATGAAGGTTAATACAAAAGGACCACCCTAGGCATCTTATTTGATTCGAGGATGAGATCCCAGTCGTGCCCTCGATGCCGGTTGGTGGAAGGTGGAACACTCCCGGGATTTTAGTTGTTGCAAGTCCGACACACCGGGGGCGTTAGGGATTTCCCCCGGGTCACAAAAAAAAGGCATCTTATTTGATAGGGAACCATATTTATTGACAAAGCTCTTCGGACTAGCAATTAATGCAATGCAATCCCAAAGTATCGTTGATCGCAGGAAGAGACGGGTTCTTGATCGGACACCACAAATCGATAGACTTAACATGCTATCCACAATACGCACTCCAGCAAGTTAGAGCTAAAATTTGAAAAATGCGATAGGTATTAATAGAATTTAAAGAATCGAAGATGTAGTTTTTTTTTGAAGCGGACTTACTACTGATTGCCTGGAAAGGCATTTACAGTTCAACCGGGCTTAGAGGGCGAGCACAGAAGGTGCTCAGCGAGCGAGTTTATGGGTGGGTGGCAATGCAAGGGCACCCCTGTGGGTACGAATCTCGACTTGGACCGCCAGCCAAAAAGTACTAACCCTACGGGTAATCTACCAGCGTTTCGGAAGTGACTACCTTGAGAAGAATCGCCGAAAGAAACTCAAGGCTGCGTCGGAGTGGAAGAAGGTGTAGTATATCTAACTGTGAACTAAAATAGCACAAAGATGCAGTTGATGATAATAGAACAAAAAACATTTATTATGAAGAAAAATTAGAAATGTAATGAATACCTGAACAGTCATTGCCGTAGAATTATTCACTGTTGAAGTTTCAGACTCAACCCAGACAAGTTTCTCAAAATCGCCTGGTTCAGTACTAGTTAAAAAAATATTTCTAATAGAGGCTCCATCTTCCATTTCCTAAAATTAAATCAAATGCAATCACACTTTCATTGTTTTAAGGATAATTTATAAAATACGTAAGCTTCTCAAGGTTAAGGTTGTTTGGGACCTGGGTTCACGATCCTTTGAGTCACTCTACCGTTGGCGCGAAGGGAAGAGAGCCCGAGACCTAAAGCTGGCTCCAGTAAAAAAATTAAATAAATTCAGCAAATTCAGAGCAAAAGACAACTCCATGAAGACGCTGTGTCAGAGTGGAAATTCAGGAGTATCAGAACTATATTATAAGAATGGCAAAAGGGGGGAAGAAAAACTGCGGTCTGACATAAAAAAGTGACACATCCGTAGTTTTTAACCAGTAAGTCTTTTTTTTTACTTCGGGAAAATCCTCATAGGACCGTCTCAGCCACACAGGGGGGTTGCGCGACCGAGGTGTGTCGGACTTATACCGACTAAAAGCCCCAAGGTGACTACTTCTGCGCATTGGCGAGACCGTGGGTCCTGTAATCAATTCGCTACAGATGCCAGTAAGAGTCTAGCACAAGGGGGCAGCTGCCATTTCGGCAGCACCAAATATATTTTTAAATGATAAATGAACCCACAAATATGTAATTATTTGTGTGATAAAGTTAAACTAATATCGACGATTAAAATCGAGAAGGATGTAGGCAGGAAGGTAAGGTAGAAAGGTAATCCACAAATCATAATTTTACTCGTATACAAAAAATAAAAACTTATAGCGAATATTTATGTTCAATTATAAAGCTTCAGAAACACGACGACACTGACAATCTACATAAATTTCGGCATAAGTGTCGCTTGCGAATTATTCTCAAAATTTGTCGATAAATATCAAATTAGAGTAAGTCACAACCCCGTAAAGCAAATATTTACCTAATTTTGTAGCTTAATTAGTTATAGTTTAATACTTATACATTTATTTAATACTTATACATCTCTAAAATGGCCCAAAACATGGCTGATTTTTTTTGATGTCTTACGTAAAGTATTACAAAAAAATACAAAGTATAATGTAAAAAAGAATACGTTATTAATTTATTTTGATCTTTTGTAGCATTTTACGCACTTTATTAACATGAATATACAGGTTTTTGATATATTCTGACACAGACATTAATTGTACCGTAATTTCACTAACGAGTGTAACCACAATAAATAACTAAGAAGTTTATAAGAAAAAAATCACGGCTTTGACCGATAATACTCTAAAAATTAATCCTTCTTGTGATGCGTATGCATACTCTACTAGATATTTAAATAATATGATAACCAGTAAACTATTTACCATTGTAATTGGCATCTCCTTGATCTCTAAGTCTTGAACATTATTAAAAATTGGACTCCTTATTTGCACACCACCGCACCTAAAACGTTTGAGGTAAAATCATACTAAAATACATAACTATATTTATAATAATAATTATGCTTATACTCACAAATTAATAAACACAAAACAGTGAAATAAATATAATATTAATATTTTACAAAACACTCTATAAAATAGTAAATATTGCTAAACTTAAATTAAAAAAAAGGAAATATAAAACACGTTAAAATGTTCCACCAGTTAAAAGTTGCTCCAGCAAACAAAAAAAAACAGAAACCATTCATGGTTTCTTAAGTAAGACACATTTAATATTTGATCTAAAACGTTTAGACCAACATAGACAATTAAAATGAGCATCACTATCATAAAGCTACATTTATATTTATAATTTGCTGAAGAGGTAAACAGGAGAATAATAACCAAAAATAGTTAATCTGAATGGGGCTTGTAGAAATTTGGTAGGAGTACGCGGCATGGTATATATTATATGGTATTTTGAAACTGAATATTGAAAGAAGTTAATTACAGAAAATAATTACATTAAATAATTAGTTCAGATACAAACTAAAACTCAACCTAATAAAAGGTCTCCAAAGTTAGTCTTAATAGGTACGTAGGGTCACAGATGCTAAGAAAGAAACGATTACTTTGATAGATTTCTCTTTCATTTAAATATCATGGAAACCTCTTTACAGAGCATGTACAAGAGAAGATGAGACAGCCAGACATGTGCTTCTTGTGGCAAAAGAATGCATTTACTGGTTAAGACCATGTACAAGAGAAGATGAGACAACCAGACAAATGCTTCTTATGGCAAGAGGCTTGAATGCATTGACTGAATATCGGGCATGATACCAGGGCACACCAAAGTATCTCTCAGAAGTGACCAGGATAGTTAAGAACTTGGCTGGAACGATTGAAACTGCTCTTATCCAGTATCACTCAAAACAGGTGCATCTAGACGTCCAGTTGCGGAAACAAGCTCATCTGGATATGGTATCTGATAAATTCAGGCTGATTATATACCGATATGAGTGACCATTAAAAAAGAACCACTTACTGATAAACATTGTTGTATTCATAACATCTTTGTGGAGCGCATCTGACTCCAACAAAATACTGTGGCTGATTAGTGTGCTGACTGGTATTTATAATAATTTCTGTGATATATTTAGGAGAAGAAGGTCCATCACAGTCTCTCCCTAGTACGATTAATTGAAATATGGAGTCAAGGAAAGTAACCCATTCTCCAGTCCACTCGATATAAGCTTGATTCCGGTTAATATTGCAGGATTGAATCGAACGAAATTTCTCTCTAAAACGTTATTTAATATTGGTATTTAAAAATTGAATCACGTTTAAACAATATGGTTTACTATAAACTCTATAAATGAATTTTATACAGAAAAGTAAAATTTCATATTACTACAATTACAGTGGTAATTGGAATTAATATTATTTGCATGGGTACATTCCAATAATATTAATAGTTATTTAATAATGGACAAAAGATACATCTAGTCTCCTAACTTCGATATTATAGCTTACCCATAGCAGAGTCCTCTCATATTCAAAATCGTATAAATGTCTTTCAAATTAAGATCCATGACACCCTCATCTGTATTTACTGGATCTAATGCAGCAAAAGAAGTGCCTTTTGCTATTTCGATGTAACCGTTAACAGCTGCAACACCTTCGTAACAAATCTGTAATATTGTTATAGTTTCTTGAATTTTATTACTAATAAAATTAATTATTAATGCTTGGTTCGATTCCTTATTTTCCGCATTGTCTGTTTTAATGTGTTAATGTCCACTTTTAATAATGTATTTTATAAAAACAGAAAATTTTAAAGGGTCCCGCTTGTGACCAAGTAATTATTTTACGTAGCAATCACTAAATTGTGGCGCCAATAAAAGTGTGGGTTAGTGGACTGTATGTATGGTATAAAAAATGGGAAGAAACTGGGTGTAAAGGACACACACTGATCGTTCGATCCTCACAGCTCTGGTGACATCAACTTTATCTTCTTCCTGATTGTGGCGCGACATCTCAGTACACTGACGAAACTATTAATATTACTACACTCTCGTGTGTACGATTGCAGATGAACAAGAGGGATCCAATATCCCGGGGAAATATAAATTATTTACAGGACAATGTGGAGTCCTGGAGGTGAATGCAGACGGCTTGTAGGCGGCCTTCATGAATTGCACTATTGGACGGCACGGCCGAGTGCTATGGAAAAGGTGACAGGGTGAGGGTAGGAAAATAAGAAAGGTTAGTTTTATTTATTATGATTAATTTTATCTCACATCCCAGCCAGGACTAAGAAATTCTCTAACTCCTTCTTTTGCCGTGTCGTTGGGCTGTGGAATTGTCTTCCGGCGAGCGTGTTCCCACCATCCTATGATATGGGATCTTTTAAACGTAGTGTGAAGAGATATTTGTGTAGGTCGGCATGATCGCCGTGACTACCGATAGGTTTTTCTTGCCTATCGATAGTCGTTGGCGTTTTTCGGTCTGCACCATGCTTACCATCAGGTATGGTGCAGTCACTGTGGTGAGTCGGTATAAAAAAAAATATTGGCACGATTAACAAGCGATTACAAAAGGGTAAGAGATGCATGTTTTAACATCATGAAGGTCTACTTTAGCTGCTGCTTTATTTTAACTATTATTAAAACAATACACAAAAATGTGATTCCGAGGTGTCGACGTATTCATCTTCAGCACCTAATAGTGTATTTTTGGACTTAGACCTTTCCTAATAATTAATCATTGAGTCCAGTCACAGGTTATTTTTATACAACCTTTGCCGGCCGCTTTTGTCCAAGTCATTAATCCACCTTGCTGGAAAGAGTTAGCTATTAAGTAAATGTTAAATTACCATAATTCATAATTATATACGAACCTCAAAACCATGAAGATTTTTGTTTTTCTGGATATTAACATACAGATTTATTATATCTTTGACAGCAGCATTCACTTCGTGGTGAAATGTAACATTACGAAAGATTACGCTCATTTCTCTATAGTCAATACCATTGTACATCCCAAGGGTTTGCCATACCAGAACTAATAATGCTGATTCGGGGATGATATTAATATCTAAATAGTACATAATTATTAGTTTTCTTATTTATTTTGTTAAGCTTTCTTCATTTCTTTTAAATACAGATTTTACTTACTCATAAAATAATGTTAGAATCGAGAATATAAAATAACTAATAAATAACTGTTAAACTCATTTCTATTGCGCTATTCATATAGAATCTATAAATGGTGGTCGCATTAAGCTTACTAAAAGAAATAACATTTTATATTTAACTAAAAATTGAATTTACTAGAATGTACTATCATTTTATGTTCATTGGTCATACATTATTAACAGAAAATAAATCAAATTACTTTATAACTTTCAATACTCTATACATATTAAATTTGATACTATAATTAAGACGTCATGCAAATGAAACTAATCTTACCATTTCTTAGATATCCTTTGATGAACCTCCAGTCGTCATCATGTATAGATATGGTCACTTCACGAGAAGGTGTCATGATACGGTTTACTTTTTTGAACTCTGGCATAGGCCTTTTAAAATATTCAACATTTTTGAAAATGACTTCAAATCATATTAATTTGAATAAAAAATATTGTTTACTTCAGTAAACTGTTGAAACACTCCACGAATTTAGTATCAAATCGATATTTAAATTATTTTCTTCATTAATAAGGACCCTTTCCCTCTCACTATCTTAATAGAAGACGCGCGCGGGTTTGCAGAGTCACAGCTATACGGTAACTCACATCACGGCTAGGACTAAGGAGTTCTCTGGCTCTTACTGCATCCGTGTCATCGGGCTGTGGAATGGTCTTCTGTCGAGCGTGTTCCACCGTCTTATGATGTGAGATCCTTTAAATGTAGCGTGAAGAGTTGTTTGTGCAGGCCGGTATTATCACTGCGACTATTATTATTAGTATTTTTTTTATTGTCTCCGGTTTTTTTTTTGGACTTTGGATCAGGCTGACCATGTCAGTCCCATAATTACACTATACTTTTGTAACTACACTACACTATACTATACTATTTCAATAATTGGTATGTGAGTCTACAGAGCATCTCAGCTGCGCAAGATGTTTGCTCAGCTAAGACGCTCTGAAATAGACCCACATCAGACCTGTTCCAACCAAACTGTTTAAACAGGATTTCTCTCATAGATACGCTCCGAACACATTCCACCAGGAAATAGTGTATGTCCTCTGGGGCTCCACATAGCTCCACAACACTGCGACTACCGATGGAGTTTTCTTAACTGTTGATAGTCATTGTTGTTTTTTAGATTGCACCATGCTTACCCTCAGGTGTGGTGTAGCTATGTCGAGCTAGGATAAAAAAAGCACTCTTATACTGCTTTTTATTGGAGTATAATTGACACCTACCATTCTCTCCCATATTCCCATTCAACAAGGTGTGAAATGATTGGTGTTTCAGTCGAAACAGGAAATTCTACCTTGGGGTACAAAACACTAATCTTTGGATTTAATCCAGCTTCATACAATCTGAAAAATAAATAAGAATGACACGTCCAAGCTTGTACAAGTTTATTACAATTATCACATGGATTTGTACTTACGATCCAATTGACTTCAAAAAGAATTTTACTGGATCGGCATTTCTTTGCCGAGTCAATGGTACATGAACACAATCTTTAAGAGAACGCTTTACAATGGCCTGCAATAACCCATGTGGAGAAACTTCAATGACTATAGAATTCGGAGGTATTTTTTTACTTGCAACTTCATCGAATAAAACATGGTTCTGAAAATTTGCGAAGAGTTAAATTGATAATTCTATATAACATACATTGAATTGCATTTAATAAAAATTACCAGTAAATTATTTTTAAAGTATTCTGCGGAACAGTATTTGGCTTCAGGCAGATGCCATTTTTCTGGAAGAACTGAAGTTGAGAGCCACTTTTGACTACGTAATTTTGGGGTTACAATATACTCTTTCATAAAAGAATAGAGCTTGGGACCTATAAACATTTAAAAAATATGAATATTGCTAATTGCTTTATAACAAATAGAGCCCGCATTGAAACATATTCAATACCCGCTTCAGCCATATATGTGGTATGATATGCAATATTCGAAGTGTTAACTTCTTTTGCGAAAATTCCGCGTCGCGTCAGTTCATCTGTAAATCCCTTGATAGCATCAGCTGGGCCTGATATCGTGCATGACTCGAAACTGTTATGGCAGGCCACTTCTATCCCTGGTGGGCAAATTTTTTGAACCTGTAATAAGTGAAATTTGGTATAAAGCTAGATTCAGAATTTTAAAACTACTGTTGACTTTCGATGTTAAGTTTTTTTTAGAAACAAATTTATAGATCTCATAAAATCTTTTAAATTAAGTTCTATGTTAAAGCATAATACAAAGATTTTTTTTTTTACGTTTCAGATTATAATACCGGTACTTCTTTTTGTATATAATATTGTCTGCCTCAGTTATTCAATCTTGACAGAGTTGTCATGGTCGTCCTGGGCGGTGCGCTTGAGGGAGAGTGCCGCCCATCTTATCCAGGCGAGAGCGGTATGCGACGTGTTTCGCACACCGCACCAAGATATTGAGGTGTGCGAGGAGTGGCTCCTTACACCACTCCTCGCAGTGCAGAGATGCGGCCTTACAAAATACCAGACGTTGCCGAGGGTTGGAGAAGAGGATGACACTGTACCTCTGGCTCCGGTCAGACGGGAAGAAGGAACACTCCGGGGGTTTTAGTCGGTGCAAGTTTGTCATACCGGAGGCAGCCCTCACCGCCCCCTGAGGTCCGTTAGGGAATTCCCCCGGGCTATCAAAAAAAAAAGTAATCTTGGTCATGGATTTGTTTTGGGTAATACATGAATAATTGATTTCTGTTGTATATTTACAAACTAAACTATCTATCAATCACATAATACTTGTTAAAGAAATGTAGCCTTACTTGCTGATAACCAAGTCCAACCGCAGCCATTGATCCGTGTATAAATTTTGTTTGAATAGAAACGAGTCCGCGATAATAACTAGACAAGATCATCTCTTCAGTAGTAAACGCTCCATCGGCGTATGCACATCCCAATTCACCGACACTGTGTCCTACATCAATATATACAGGTTCATTAAGGTTCCTGAATTCAGCAATATTTTTTAACATCATCCATTATATAAAAATAAGTCGGGTTTTCCTTCCTGATGCTCTAACTCCAGAACGCACGAACCGATTTCCACAGTTTTGCATTCGTTGGAAAGGTCTCGGGCTCCATGAGGTTTATAGCAAACAAAATTCAGGAAAAATTTAATAGAAAAGCAGGAAAACGGGGAAAATCATTTTTCACATACAGCTCCATCTCTGATACATAGCATGTACTACAAACCAATATGATTTTGCATGGTGGTGGAGCAGATCGCACGAGTATTTTAAGTAGATGGCGCCGATGCGTTATACATTGTTTGACGGCTACTCATTGTACTCTGCTCAGTTAAATTTCATGTGACATTTATTATGCGCACGTTCTTTCAAACGCTAACTAAAAATCAAAACGAAGCCAACTGGTGGTGAAACGAAGTTCGCCGGGTTTGCTAGTTGCATATGAAATTCTTAAAATCATAATACTTGCTTTATGAAGAAAAATGTGTATTATTTAGAAGACTTGTATTTATAATACCTCCTATTGTAATTGTTTGAACCAAAAATATAATTTACACAATAAACATTTTAATACCAATGATAATATCAGGAACTATTCCCAATTCTTTCAATATATCGGTAAGTCCAATTTGTACAGATGCTATACCCACATATGAATTTAGGATATTATCAAATGCTTTAGCATTTTTATTAGTCAAAATTTTAACTATATCAACTCCTTTAGATTCAAGTACTTGTCGGCATCTGAAAATTATAAATTACAATTGAATTTAACATAATATTTTTTTTTAAATCTGTCGATCAATCAGTGACAATGGTGATATTTTAATGGATACGATGTATCCACTGGTGCATTCTTAACTACCTTTCCACAGACGCAGCAAATATGGGTATTCGCATGAGTTCTGTTCCCATTCCTGGCCATTGAGAACCTAAGCCACTATACATGAAACACACGGGCCTTTTGCTGCTAGAGTAATATTGAACACTTTCTGCCAGCGTAACTATATTTTTACGCTCACCTAAAACCGAAATAATGTTATTTTAGTACGATAGTAAAAAACTCAGCGAAATGGTTACTTGATTTTAAAGTAGGTAAAAATAATTGATATTCAAGAAAGGTGACGAATGCAAGGAAAAGTTTCCGTTGTTATGCCGATTTTAAAATACTACAACGAAAAGTCTCAAGTCTCAGAAATATGATAAAACGAATCATAATTATGTTATGAGCAATAAGCCCATGTAATCACGATAGAGTCGACAAAGACACCCTTTTTTTTGGTAACCCGGGGGATATCCCTAACGGACCTTCAGGGGGGAGTGAGGGCCGTTCCCCAGTGTGCCGGACTTGCACCGACTAAAACCCCGGGGTGTTCCTTCTCCTGCCTGTCGAGTGCCAAGAGCAAGGCTGAGCCATCTTGCTCGGCACCCGTCGAGACAAAGACACCCTACCACCTGACTGTTACTTGATCATTTTTTCAAATCACGTGTAGTGTATTGGAGGTGGATCTAGCAATAATTATCTCAAAGAACATATACATACATAACATAACAACATATCGACATATCTAACGAAACTATATGCAAATTAAAAAAAAAGGATGTTATTTGAGAAGATTGTTCCATAGATTATTGATTATTTTTTCTGTTATAAAAATTTTCTGATTATAGTAGTTTATATTATTTTGTGTTACTCGTATTTTTATTTTTCTTTTCTTTTGTGCATGTAGTCTACACTTATAAATATAGTCGCATTTATAATGTAGTCTATGTAAGTGTACTTATAAATAAATAAATAAATAAGAAGTAAGACATACGGAGTATGAGGTATCCTCTTGCCATATGACTTGAAATGTCACGTTCGAAAATGTTATGTAGCAATGCTATTTGTTCCGCATCGACTGGCTCTTTCTTAAGATGATCAAACATTTTCGTCAGGCCTGGTTCTGATCTTCCAGAAGCGACAATTAACCGTGGTAAAGCTGATTTGTATTGATCTTTAATCTGTAATATAAACTTATTACTATTATTATTATTACCACTTTATTCAACATAATTACAATATTTTTAAAACTTAAAATAAATACACATAAAAATATAATATATATATTTTTTTTTTAAATAACATGTAAACCTTCAGGGGCGATGCCTAAGGCCCAAGCCACCGGTAGTTAGGATGAGGAACCACCTAACAATGCGCGGCGTATCGAGTAGTACTGCATTCTGTATCCGGCCATTGATAAGGCCATTGTTAAGGTGGTAATCGAGGCTCTTTGCGACCAGCTCATTAGTCGATACGATTACTATTATTATTATTATCTAATGTAATTAAAAAAACTAGACTACGTGACGCAATATACTGTTTAAAAAGAGTCACTACCCAAAGTTTCTTTTTAGCTAATTTTTAGAAATTTTAAGTTTTCTTTTTTATCCTGACCTGGCATAGCGACCTTACCACAACTGATGGTAAGCATGGTGCAGTTAAAAAAACGGCAATGAAGATTTATTAAGAGTTAATAAAAACCCAATGGTAGTCGCCGAGATCTGTTCTCGCTACGCTTAAAAGACCCCATAACATAGGACGGTGGGGACATGGTCGCCGGAAGACAAGCTTTTTTTTTACACTGGCTCGACATAGTGACTACAGAGTACCTGATGGTAAGTACAGTGTAGTCCAAAAACGAAAGCGATTATCAAAGGATGAAAATCCATTGATAGTGTACATCGTCATGTCAGCCCACATATACCACGACTGAAGGTTTCTAGGTTTATGAGCTACTGGATATACACAAGCTGATTCCGAAACGCGGCAAGCCGAAACTGGTCACTATGACGGGCTTTACACCCATGTACTGTGGTCACGATCCAGACGGGCACCGACGCCCTACCACCTCGCTGCTGCTCGTTTAGCACCACCCAGGAGTTACGTGTAGGGAAACTAGGGTAAAGCCTACGGACGCGAGCAGCTTCGACCCCCAAAAGCTATTTACAGCTATTTAGCTATTTCACAGTCCCACAATACGCTAAAAGTATGAGTTAGAAAACTGTTAATCCTAGCCGGGATGAGAGTTACCATAAGCTGGGACTCGGTAAATCTGCGCGCGTAGTACTATTAAGGAAGAGAGAGGGTGGAATAAGGTTAAAAAACTCTTCAAAACACTCGCCGTGATACAGACGGTAGAAAACGATTAGCGAGGCAACATCTCTGCGCAACTGAAGCGATTCAAGATGCTTAGCCACGATTTGATTTTTCAAAATCGAGATAAAATCTATCTCTATAATATAAAAATGAATCGTTAAATGTGTATAAGCGCGAAACTCGAGAACGGCTGAACCGATTTGACTGATTTCTTTTTTGTTGTGTTTGTTGAAGTCTGGGGATGGTTATTACGGAGAGAAAAATAAAAAAAATTGTCTGGAAAAGTCTAAAAACAACACTTTTCTATATTCTCGTACAAAAAATTCGTAATAATATTTAAAAGTCAATTTGAACTTTAACACCATACCATAAAGTTTAAATGTTAGTGGACGGGTTCCGGAAAGGAAAAACAATTGAGTGACGTATAAATATGAATGTCAATATTTGTCAATTTTTATACATATAGCATTAAGGCCAGGTTCCTTCAATCAATTTTCAAAAAAATCTGACGGGGAAGCTATTAACATTAAAAAAAACAATGTGACTTTGTTTTAGAGAAATAGGGCAGAACAAGGTCTGCCGGGTCAGCTAGTTAAATATAATTGTATTTATTTGCATTGAACGTTTGTCAAAAAGTGAAACAATACCTTCTCTTTATAGTGTCCCTTCATAAGTACGTGCACATTTGCACCGCTGTAACTAAATGAGTTTAGAGCCACGTAGCTTCTATTGAAGGAACAGTTTTCAGTTAACACCTGAACTTTGCCATCACGAACCGCAGGAATGTTACTTTGAGGATTGTAGTAATGTAAGTTAGCTGGTATATTTCCTGTATAATGTGCCAAACAAATCTGAAATTAATTCACAATTTAAAACGAATGCAATGTGAAGGTTAGTTTAAAATTAGACTTTAAAGTTAAACACTTTTAGCGTGGTAGGTATGATGGTAGTGACCTACCTTACACTATAGCGCAGGATAGCGTGTAAAGATGAGATGATAGAATGAAATGAAGAAAGTCCAGACAGCAAGTTGATAGACGTTTAATAAGCACAGTATAAAGTCTAGTAGGAATAATGAAGCACAAGAATGATAGTTCAAGTAGAAATAAAGTTCACGACACAATAATATAAATAACAAACACAAAAATAACACAATACGTAAACTATAAGTAGCGAGCGAGTGGTGCGTGGAGCTAGTCTCAGTGTGATAGCAAGACTGTTTGCCGGGTGCGCGGGCGCTCGCGTCGTGTGTACATGTACAATCCCCCCGCGCGCGCCCGGTATCCCGCGGCTCTCTGGCTAAGCGCCGTTTCCATCCCACGACACGATATTAAAGAATAAATATCAAGTGTGTTAGTATGAATTGTTTTAATAAAATTACTTAGATAAATAAGTGAAGATATAATAATGTTATTTAAAATAGTTGTTAGTTATAGGTCAGTATAGTATAAAGAATTAGAAAATAGATAATGTTAAGGACAGAAATAAATAAATAGATAGTGAGTATGCCACATCACTCCCCTCCAGAGACCGTCGCTACGGGCGATAAAAATCGGAAAATCGAACTTTACGAACCGAGCGTGTTCTTTTAAGGTCATCCTGAGCTGGGTGATTCTGTTGTGGAACAGGACCGGGATGAGGGCTAGGATCAGTAGTGGAGGAGGGAGTGTTAGTAGGATTAGAATCAGGAGTAGGGTGGGACAATGTGTAGACCGGTCTCCGAAGGGTACAAGACATTGGTGGTTCTGAAGTAGTCACAATATAATGTACCGTGTCGTGCTTCGGAAACACCGGTGTGCCTGAAGGGCTTTCTATATAACACGTGTCACCTGACGACGCAGCCTTTATTGATACAATTTCTACGTTAGCAATACAACCTTTTGATGTTAGAGTAGTTGTATTATCTATAAGTCGATGATTATGGCAATCAACTGTTATATTATAGTGTCGTAAAAAATCTGTGCCTATTATTGGTTTTGAAACATTTGCCACAATAAAACGCCAGACATAATTTCGCCTTAAACCTAAATTTAGATTATGCTCAATAAAGCCGTATGTGTCTATAGTAGATCCGTTGGCGGCGGTGAGTTTGAAGTCCGTCTTGGCTCGGCGTTCACGTAGTGCAGAATGTGGGTATACACAGAGGTCGCTGCCAGTGTCCACCAGAAATTGTGTGTTGGTTCTGCGGTCAGTTACGAAGAGGCGTCCCGGAGAGGATGGGCAGTTGTTTGTCGTTATTACTGCCTGACTATCTTCTGGGTTATCCTTTTTCGTAAAATCGCAAGGTCTGATACATTTCTTCGCTAGTACCCCGAATTTGGCGTGATACCAGCAAACGGGGTATCTTTGATAACAGGACTGTGAGCGGGTCTTCTGTCGCGAAGAAGATGAACATCGTCTATAGTCCCGTGGCAATGGCGCAGCAGTCTGTGGAGGTGCTACATAGTCGAGTGTGCTCCTCTAGCTTCTGTGTGAGATGCTGCACCAACCCCTTGAGCTCCACAATCTCGTCTACTTCATGTGACGTGTGTGTGCTGCTGCTGGATGCAGCGGCAATGTTGGCCGATGATGTCATCTCGTAGATGTGGTCAGCCAGGTCCGCGAGCTGTTCCAGGGATTGGGTGGGTTGAGATGTCAGCAATGCCTGGAGGTCACGTGGGAGACGGCTGTACCAAATTGTTGTAAGTAAGTCTTCGGGCACGGAAGGTCCAGCTAAGTCTTTTAAGTGGCTTAGAAATTGGGACGGCTTCCTATCACCTAGCTCCTCGTGGGTCAGAAATTGTTTGACCTTGATCTCATAAGATGCAGAAAGGCGCCTAATAAGCTCGCATTTTAGTCTTTCGTACTTATCTTGCGTCGGTGGATGTATGATAATGTCCTTCACAATCATGCAGTGCTCCATAGGCAAGTTGCTTGTGACGCAAGAAAATTTTATCGTGTCGTTCGTTATATGGTAGCTGTAGAATTGTGCTTCCAAAAGTGCGAACCATAGTTCAGGGTCTTCCGACGAAAAAGGGTGCAATTTAATTTCCAAGTGTCGGAATTCGTTCCGTGATGTATTGTCGGGTGCTGTAAATGCGCACGATGAGCGCAATCGCTGCGTGATTGCGGTACCTTCAAATTTCGAAGTAACGGCTTCTGCCGTATCAACCATCTTCTATGTCGAGGGTCACCAGTTTAGCGTTTTCATAAAATTACTTAGATAAATAAGTGAAGATATAATAATGTTATTTAAAATAGTTGTTAGTTATAGGTCAGTATAGTATAAAGAATTAGAAAATAGATAATGTTAAGGACAGAAATAAATAAATAGATAGTGAGTATGCCACACACTAAATGTATGGATTACCATATACCATATCCACCTAAATACAATACCTGTACTATCACAATAGAGAGGCATAGTGTCAAAGGGGTCGAAGGAGAAGCAGTAATCAAATATTCGTTCGTAACCTACGCTGAATGTGAAAATCTATGCATTTAAAAAGTACCCTTTAGCTAACTACAATTTAGTTCTAAGAATGCACTGCCTATATTAGCTCACTCTAACAAATCACATGATTTTTTAATGAATTGAAACAAAAAGGCAAGACGTAAACAGTATTATTTTATTAAATATATCACAGGTATCAGTAAATCTCGGGAAGTAGGACAGCCTGACTGAGGAAGTAGCCAGACTTTACACCACTCTCCCGGCCAACTTGTTAGGAGTACGAGGGGGGTGGTAACTATATAACCACCCCTCCCCAAGTAGTTGGGGCCTGCAGAAGGCCAGACGTCGCCGGATGCGGAGGAAGATGGCTCAGCCTTGCCCTTGGCACTCGGCAGACGAGAGAGGGAATATCCCGGGGGTTTTAGTCGGTGCAAGTCCGACACACCGGGGGGCGTCCCTCAGCGCCTCCTGAAGGTCCGTTAGGGATTTCCCCCGGGTAACCAAAAAAAAGGGATGTAGAACAGATAGGTTAAATTAAACTATTTAGCGAAACAGATTTTTTTTAGTTTGAAATTTTGTGCTATGAAAATATTTAAAATTTTGAGAACTGTTACACCTGTCTCATATAACAACAATATTTTGAAGGAAGCTAACAAACTTTATAAACACGTGTAATTAAAAGGCAACAGCGTTCCTTCCATATACGCATAAATGCAATGCATACCTTACAATAAATAAGTCATGGACAAATTACTAAAAGTTAAATAAAAAAAATGTAACATTCATATTATTATAATTTATTTAATTGTGAATACATCTACTGTTTTGATAACACAAGTATAATGTTTGGTAATGGAAATTAATTATGCGATCGCAGCGCCGCTTACAAAAACAGAGTATTTTTTGCAGAACCCGGCGCAACTCTCAGATTTTTGCAATAAAAAGCAATCGTTTTTTGTATGCTAAGGGCTTTACAAATGTTGTTTATTCAACTTAACTGATATTTACAATTTTATATTAAGATAACAATATTAATATAAATTTATGGCTATAAATTGTAAACATAACAAATTCTTGATAAAAATATATTAATTTTGTGTTAACGTTCCATTTATCATACATTGCGTGCATTCTTAGAGTACGCATTAATGTACATATATACTCTTAGCGTGCGTCAATAGCTTAAATTCTGTATTTGAGTCTATTACGATGTGTGAATTTTATTAAATATGTCATATTACTTAGAAATAAAGTGTTTTGTATATGAAAAAAGAGTATATTATTTCTTGTGAAATACTTATTATGTGTAAATTTTATTACATCACATGATTATTTAAAATAAACAACAACATAAACAAATATATGAAGTTAACCAATTATTTGAATTTATTTTGTTACTGAAATATTTTTCGCTTGCTTACAAAAGCCATCAAAATTTTGTGATAGTAACAATATAGCGTATCTAAAAATATGATCATTTTACAAAATTTGCATATCCGGTGTAAAATTAATATGCACGCCGCTGTTGAAAGGGTGCTAAAGACAATTGTAAAAATATACTTACTTTGATAACGGCACATATACCAGAAGCACTTTCACTGTGTCCCATGTTTGACTTAACACTACCGACGCTGACAGTTTTATGCTTACCAAAAAAGCGACCAATAGCTTCCAATTCATTGCCATCAGCTATAGCTATTCCTGTAATGCAAAAAGATATTTAAAAAAATGACAGTACACGTAGATAAAACTTTCTCGCAACTTTTTTTAGTTTGTCTCGACAAATATCAGATCTGCTGGAAAGTACAACATAATCTAAGACCAAATCAGTGACCAACAAACGACGAAAACCCACAGTCAATCATTTTCGTCACATCGGAATAAATATATCACGGTAAAAGTGCTTAAAGATACCTTAGGTCGTATCCTAAACAACCGAAAACACAGAAAGTAATCAAAAATGTAAGAGGCTCGAAGCGAGTCTCAATAATTACTTTTATACTGTGATCATTATCCAGTTGACAATGCAATTATGCAGTTAACCATACATTAAAATAAACTAAATGTGCTGGTTTTTTTTAATATGCCTGACACGTTCTTCTCGATTTAGCTAAAAATCAAAACAACTTCTTTTTAAACATACCCGAAGCGCTAGCTTCTACATATTCAACATCATTAGGTGATACTTTTGCTTTAGCATAAAACTCTTTTAAAAACTCTTCTACATCTTCAGGTCTTCGGTTTGGTAAAAAATCATCTCCTGGTCCAGCAAAATATTTCTCAAGAATGTAATGAACTTCTAAATATATCCTTTTAAAATTAAAATATCGACATAAGTGACATTGCATTAATTTAAGAGACTTCTATTGACTTAATTTTAAGTGTATTTTTTTTTTACACTGGCTCGACATAGTGACTACAGAGTACCTGATGGTAAGTACAGTGTAGTCCAAAAACGAAAGCGACTATCAAAGGATGAAAATCCATTGATAGTCTACATCGTCATGTCGGCCCACATATACCACGACTGAAGGTCTCTAGGTATATGAGCTACTGGAACTGTATATGGTGTATGAAATGTATTGGTTTTTTATTTTAATGTTTCGGAAAATATTATCATTTACTTTCTGTAGTAGTTTGCACGGGCAAAGATTTATAAACACAATTTTCAATCGAATTATCACCTAAACCCGGGATATCTATGTCCTATTTAATATTAGTACTCATGCTCAGATTTACGTTAACAGGAATTAACTGGAATTTCGTCAATTACTTCTCTAGTTTAACAATACAAATAGTTAAATATCATAAACACACAAAGATCATAGCATCGATTATTATCTGAAATAATACTGCTAATAAGCGAAAATTAGCATTTTTTACAGGAGATTTTATTTATGTCTTTTAAATTACCTACAATATTTCTGTTATAATGTCATAAATTTTAATTTATACAAATTTTCATAGATTAGATATGAAAAATTTCAACTAAAAAATAATATTAATAGAAATTGATAGTAGTTACGTTAATAAAACTATTTTCGATATTTATTCGCTTATTATGTTTTTCAGGAACAATCTCGATTTATAATACCTTTTCGCATGTTTAGCTTTTTGTAAGAAAATAACGTTGCATGCTTCAGATCTGACATAGCCGTCACCGTTTTCGTCAAAACATTTCGTCTTTCCATCCATACATAAAAGCCCAGCCCTGTAATAAAATTTTATAAAGGATTATTGAATTTCGTTTATTACTAACTTTAGTTCGTAACTACGTCTGCGCTACTGTAATGTAATAAGACGAGTTAGACATCTATTTTCAACCAGTAAATCTAATTTATTATTATGAAGTCATGACCATTTTATTTTACCTCCGTAAAGTAAGCGACGCAGAGTAATAGAGGTCAAGCTAATGTTTCTAATCAATCAATTTCTATTGTAGATATATCAGCAAAACTTGACCAATTATACCCGTATACTTTAATGATTTTTCTTAAGTAAAATTATTTTTAAATTGCAGGAATCTAGCTCTACTAGTACTTCTTCTATCTAACAATCGCGACCAAATGGCTAGTAAAGGCTTTAAATTCATCATTAGCCTAACTTTGTTTATTACCAGACACAGGTATCTCTTCAAAGACCCCGCTTTCAGCTCTAAGTTGCAAAATATATATTAAAAACTACTTTGTGATTTCTCTTCTTGATATTGTCACTGGAAATACATCAGAATTAAAAAAATGTCGTGCATATTTTTTTAAATATTTTTATATGAATGCTTAGGTAATTTATCAGTTTCGAACACACGTTTAGTTTTCTGTGGACATCCTCGGGTCATAAAGGTTAAGCAGTATAATTTTATTTTGAGATTAAAAATAAATAATAAAACACACACACAAACGCTCGTATTTCTTATTGCTGCGAGTTTCTGTTATTATATTTTCCTTACCTTTATAGTTTTTAAATATTATCATTGTGTAATTGACACAGCTTTAAAACCGTACCGTATGTAATACAATTGTATGTAATGTTCAATGATAGTGAATAAATAAATAAATTTCCCATTAAGTGTTTAATTGATTCATTAATTTCTAGACTAATTAAACCTGGACTGACATCCAAATAGCAGTTATATAATTATCACTTTAATCATTAGCAAGAACCTATTTTAGCCCACTGTTGGGCATAAGTATCTAATAGTTACTCTTAAACCTGCTGTTCATCATCTATTTCATCCAATCACCTTTCGATCGATCACCTTTCACAAATCGTTGCTCTTCTTTGCCAGCGCACGCAAGCACTGTGTTTTCTCATTCGATAATTTTGCAATAGTAGATTGATATTAATATTTACCTCTTCATGTTTATAGACATCATAGGATGAATACATTCGTTGCAACCTCCAACTATTGCCATATCACAATATCCTTTCATAATACTCCAATAAGCAGTATTTAAACAACTTGTAGAACTTGCGCAAGCACTGTCTATGTTATAAGATATGGTTTTAGTATCTAACCAATAAGAGATGCGATTTGCCAACATGCTTTTGGGAAATCTAAAATAAAAGTTGCAGTTATTTAGAAAACTCCATCATTACCGACATTTGAAACAGTTATCATAGCCTTTTTTTTACTTGGAGAAAATCATCATAGGACCGTCCCGGCCACGAAGGTGGTAGCAGCCGGGGTGTGACGGACTTTTACTATCTAAATACCCCAAGGTGATTACTTCTGCGAATTAGTGGGGACTGCGGGTCGTGTAATCGATTCGCCACAACCCCACTACGCCGCGCCTGGCAGGCACAATCACGGGGGGAAGACGCCGCCTCCCCCGATACCATCTTGTGTACATCGGCAGAGCGCGTCACACCGCACCGCCGACTTCTCGGGGGTCGCTAACCGGTCGCTCAGAGCCTCCACCCTGAACTGCCACAACCCCTAAGGCAAGTTATTAGCCTTAACTAAGATTATTAACTTAGTTTATAAGTTGATGCTACAGTTTAATGCCGCTTCTCCTCGTAACTTTTGGCGACGCCGCGGAACAAGACAGCGCAAGAAGAGACGATTTCGCGCAACACTATCTGCGCGTTTGTCTCCCTCTTTGACGAATGTCGGGCGGTGAACGTGACAGCATCCGACGTTCGTCAGAGTAGGGGGTAGTCTGTGTATGCCCACACGTTACCCATTTGAAAGAAAGCGAGGAGGAGATTCCAGAATTAAGATATATTTAAGGCCAATCGCTCGCCGAGGAGTAGGAAGTTCCGTAAACTGTCGCTAACCGGTGCGTTTAAGCTCCGAGGCGCTGTTCCACTCTGACGCAGCCTTGAATTTCTTTGGGCGTTTCTTCTCAAGGTAGTCGCTTCCGAAACGCTAGTAGATCACTGTTAGGTTTCGTATATTTGCTGGCGGCCTAAGTCAAGGTTAGTTCCCAGAGAGGTGCCTTTGCTTTGCCACCCAACCTCTAAATTTGCCGGCTGAGCACCACAGTGTTCAACCTCTTGCCCGGCTTAGTTGTGAAGGTCTATCCCAGCCATCACCATAAAAAAAGCAGTAGGAAGTATACGGATCCAGTCTTGGTTAAGACGAAGAATAGATAGTGGTTTTAGTAGGTAGGAGTTCAGCATAACGGCGCGGCGGTCTTATCCCTGTCCTAATAGTCCTTGATTTCCACCAGGTTAACGAAAAAAATTGTACAGTCTACAGCGACACTTCAGCAACATATATATATTGAAATGTCTCCTAAAATTTATACTCTACATAAAAAACCTGGACTGCGATTATTGATTATATTAAATTATCATTGTTTTGAATGCTAATAATTTTAATCAGGTTCACTCATTTTTGAATACAACTCTGGTTTAATGTATTTCTAATAATATTAATATATTGTTACGCTATATTCATTACAAGTAACAACGCAGCTGATCGCCGTTCTCAGGGCACACACACGATATTTCCTCGCGATGTTTTCCTTAACCGGTGAGCATGTGGTGCTTAAACCCATACTCTATCTGGAAAACCCCTACGACCGCCGACAGCCTATTAATGCGTTTATTTATATTAATTTACACACAAGCCATGATAAGTTCTCCTGACTGAGAAATAGCTTAGCACATTTTTATCTATACGAAAATAGTTTAAAAGCTGGTTAACTTACCCAGTTATAATGTAGCTGCTATTTTTACTGTCATCGTATATGTTTATATAACCGGTGTCAGTATACGACGACCCAATAAAAACGCCAAGTCTACGGCCAGCCAATGTAGAAGGGTTCACACCTAAAATTTATAATCAAATTGTAAAAACACTTTTAACTATATCTTACGACTCAAATAATGATCTGCCTTACTACTAAATTTCTTCATTTAATCCAGTCGTTAACAAATCCTTTTTTATGTATCCCGGGGGAAAATCCTGCATAGGACCATCAGGGCCCCTGTGAGGGGAGCGACCCCGGTGTGTCAGACTCCTACTGACTAAAAACCCCCGGGGTATCCCTCTGATCGCTCCACCCGACCCTAGGAAACCAAATTCATCCAGAGGACCGGGGAGCAAAACGCCTTGTTGAGGCTGCCTCTCTGGGATGGGTAGGGGTAAAGAGCCCACCCTTCCAACACCTATCTCTCAGGCGGCGCGCCAGACACTGTACACTGCCTCACTCTTATCCGGACAGCAGGCTCCGTCAAGTTTATTGCCCGGGGTCCTTAACAACTCCGAAGATATTAAGCTAGCGTTGTAAAAGCCGATTATAATTTTTATACTTCTCGAAAATCTAATGTGCGTATACCGAGGTATTTATAGAAGATTGTTCTCATAGAATACTTTGATTAAAAAAATACAATGCACCGAGAGGAGGCTCACATCAAGATGAAAAAAGAATTATGAGAGATTGTGGCAACAGATGGTTGATAAGACACTCTCACGCTGTAGGACTTGCCAAATATAGAATATACATTGAAATACGTCAATATTCTTTGATTTTATTAGACCAATGACATAAAAAAGTTCATTCAAGATTTTGAGCTCTATATAGATCCTCTAACTGTAAATTACGCCAAACAATCAGAAATGAAGCATAAA
This sequence comes from Automeris io, assembly GCA_036320925.1. Taxonomy (NCBI): domain Eukaryota; kingdom Metazoa; phylum Arthropoda; class Insecta; order Lepidoptera; family Saturniidae; genus Automeris; species Automeris io. Next base: position 14,413,180 of record JAUDJH010000010.1, on the reverse strand, counting down.
AAAAACCCGACTTTTGTCGGGCTGTATCAGTGAAAAATGGTGATATTTTAAATTAAAGAATTCATTTAGATTAACTGTCGGGCTTAGTTTATGTGATCATAAACCGTCGAATTCAAAAGTTGGCAAATAATTGTTACTGTAACTAATCTGATTCCTTATTTCATATAATCCATAATTATTTTCTGATTTAGATGCACTAATTATGCTAATACTCGTGTTTCATTCACAGAAAATTTTGCATGATAAAGTATATAAACATACCTGCATCGAAAATTGCAGCATATGCTTGTTCTAACACTTTTCTGCCCATCCCTTCCAGATAAGGGACTTGAAGATGAGGTATTTTAAAGAACTGTGGATCGAAGAGATCGGTCCTTTTTACTTTTCCTAGATGTTGAGGTAGATCAGGATGATTGAAATCCCAAATCTTTTCTTCAGACGGTACCATGTCGATCTAGTTAAAGTTCTAAAAGCCTTAATTTGAATATTAGAGAAATAGCAAATAGTACAATCAAAAATAGAAGTAAAGTACAACATAAACACTATCAAAATGAATGTTATACCACTAAAGATTCCAAGAACGCCATGGAATTGTTTATGGATATGGTAGCGTTGATTGATCAGCGACTCTCTCAGATTTGAGGTTTGGGTAAACATATTGGGCACTTTTTTTATACTGGTTCGACAAACCGTCTACATTGCATCTGATAGAAAGTAGAGGGTAGATCTAGAACAGCATCGACTTATGGGAGGAAAATCCGCTGAAAGTCGCCATCATTATGTTTGCCCACATATACCACGACGGAAGGTCTATAGATCTATAAAGTCTATATATGTGAATAATTGAATATATTTAACCAGATCCCGTAACGCGACAGGCCGAAGCGAGTCATTATGACGGTCTTTGCACTTGTGAACTGTGACGAATTACTTGAATGTTGATTGTATTTTGTGTAGACGAGCACCTTCTTACTTCGATTGAAAAGTTTCTTTCATTCCCAAATTATATATTTATCAACTATCGATACGTTTACATATTATTATTTAATATTTTTTTATTCTAATTTTTTATATAACAATTCCTTTCCCTAGTTCAACACGTAATCTTTTTTAATCAAAACAAAAAACATTCAATTCGAAATTCAAAAGCCGATCTTCATTTTTTTTTTCTTACAAAACTTATTTTTTTCTCAACGGCCAACATTATATTAATGTCATAGACATGTAACCTCTTTTTAATTTACTACTTCCATCCACACATTACAGCACTATGGTCACGACCCAGTTTGGGTAATCGTCCTACTACCGCAAAATGGGGCTAACATACCAAAATGGCAGAAGCCTATATAAAAAAACAACAAAGATCTTTAAGGACAAAAATGTGAACAAGACATAACTACCTTTTTATACAAGTTATCCATAAACTGGACGACATTGTCAGAATTTGGAAATAAACCTGATATTCCACTTATCACAACCTCTTCTCCTGTCTTCATGGTACATTGATTCGCCTCAGGGGTGCTCATGACGCTGGTGGAAAATCTAGTACAGGCACTTATATATAAATTTATTGCGATTGTCATGATAAATATATTAAAATTAATTAACTTATATTTAACCTTCCTGGACCTTACGGATAAATTAAATACTAAGAAATAATATATCGTCAGGCTATATCTATTTCGGGGTGAGCAGAAATACATTGGTGGCTGTATGCACTTAGTGGTAATATGTCGTACCCAACGTGACCAGTAGCGCAGCTGATCGCCGTTCTCAGGGCATTTACACATAACAATTCTATTGCATGACCATTTCTCCTCACGATATTTTCCTTCACTGGTGACCATATGGAGGATTCCTTCTTAGTCTGGAGAAACTTAAATGCAAGCAGAGATAGGCAGAATGTAATTTGATTAATGATTAAAAAATGTAGTCGTAATTTTAATTTTCTAATTCTGTATTCATGATTAAATCCATTTAAAACATTAAGAAATCATAAATGTGTATGCAATCTGTGACTCTGTAGTGTTTAAAACAAGGGCAAGCAAAATGCAGTTATATTAATGGTAAAAAACGTAAAATGTAATCGTAATCATTTTCATTACTCTGATTGCAGTTTGCCCATCTATGGACGCAAGGCAAGATTCGAATCTACGACCGATCGCATGAATACCGGTTCCTTATAAAATACCTCTAAGTCGCCATAGCCAATCTTAAGCTTTTTTCGATACTTAAACATCAAAATTTATTGAGGAAGAAAATGCAATTTTTTTAACATAATATGAATTTTAAAAGACTCGTATTAAAATGTATAACCATTTACCTTGCTCTGAACGAGTATACTCGTACCCATTGACCAAATAAAATCTATTCCTGTGTTACAAACATTTAATTAAACTTTATTTTGGATATAATCAATTAAGGAATGAACGAAATCCTATAGCAGTCCCAATAATGGACATTTAATGGTAACTCTGCATACTTTTCTATATATTATATATCTTTGCGTTTGGTTTTATTACCATTAGTATAGATTATATTAAAGAAACAGGATTACTAATGAAAGTTTAATGTCTAAGTAATAAATTTATTTTGAAATCAAATGATCCACGGAAAATTTTATTAAAACAAAATTTAAAGTATTAAAAATCGTAGAAAACGATAAATTCAAGAAAATTTAAACGATTTTATCAATGTACATAACAATCATATTAACCCAGATTTATAAATGCATAATTTTATAAATAACAATAAAACAATAGGCGATGTTGTCAAAGAAGTTAATTTATTTACTAATAATAAATTTACAAGGAAAGTAAGTTAACTGTAGCTAATATGGAGAGTTGTCTCCGTAACTTTGGTTTTCTACCTGAGCACCGCATTTCAGATTTAACCCTTCAAAAAGATGCCCAAGATAATTTGTTCCATCGCACGCTAGACGATCTTAAGCTGTTGGGATAGCCCAACCGTTAGAATCCATGTCTCCGCTCTGTACGACATAACTGAACTGTTGAAACCTTTAGTCTTAGAAGACAAAAAGACCCAATATAATTTCCCAAACGCTGCCCAACCCAACTGTATTCTTCTCTTGTTTTCGCTTTTGAAGTTATTCTTGCCCAACTGCTGTTTTTGCTCCAGGTGCACATATTCTTGGACGACCTCAAGGTGAAGGCCATTAACGATAAGAGGACTCTAGGTAATGCGGATATTATACATAATTTGGGTCTAACATACAGTGCTTACTTGCCGATATCATCTCAAAAGCAGAAGAAGCTTCTTAAAACTAACGGAGACCTTTACGGAACATCCAAACGAAAGATAAGGTAAATTGTAGGGCCAACACTACCCTACCATTGGCACATAACTGCGTTCCACTCTCCGAAGAGCGTCCATCTGGCCACGAGAAACTGATCGTTCTGGCAAACTCCAAATTTCCTGCGCGCTCAGGTGGTTCGCTGTCCATGAAACCTAAATAAGGTTAAATTGACGGTATAAATAATACGGACGTTGGATTAATAAAACCATGTCACATTTATTCTCACACCCCTCAATCACTGGTACCTATTTTATAAGAATTTGATTGAAGCTTCCAGCAAGGATATTGGTTATAAGTGGCTGCATATTCGTTGGACCACAGTATCTGAATTAACCATCGATACGAAACAAGAAGACTTATCTGTGTGATATGTATTTGCGGTGAAATATCTAAAATTAACATATCGGAGTGGGTAAAAAGAATCCAATGCCCTAATTTCATATTTCGATAGTATGCCAGTCAGAGAATGTCTATAGATAGATAGCATTAATAAAATATGTATTGTTTTCAACAACTTTGTTACATAATTAATGTGCAACGTTATACAACTCAGAACAAAGGCGGGTGGCTAAAATCGGGTTCCGATTAGAATTATTTACGCGATCGCCATTGAGATAGAGCCCGGAACTGGGCTACTGAGTTCGGCTACTTATCTCGACTTGACCCTGCCAGAGATTTATCCTTTAAGCGGTTCCTTTTTAGGGTTTCCTAGTTTAAAAGAGAAAATCCTTATAGAAGTGATTCGCTATCTTTGTATCAAGAGATTTGTCTTAGGAACGCATGTTGATATCAAGTTGAAATTATTTCAAATACTGAGCTCGGCGATCCCTTGTTAAATTAGTCAATTAAAACTGGGATACAATTAAAGAAGTTGAAGTTTATATCTTTGTATTATCGTTTAGGAATATTGAAATCTCATTTTTGGTATTTTTCGAAATTACCGTCGATACTAGGGCTATACAATTAGAGGTAAATTTAAATAAAATGGTTTTTATGATTTTTTTACTTATGAAAGTGGGTGGAGTTGGTCGTCTCGGGAAAATCATCGTAATAGGCAGTGTGAGGACACACACTGCCTTTCTCGTGCATGGGCAGTGGAGTCCCGTATGTGCCACTGCCCAAGTAGGACGTAATCTTTTAAATTATCAACAACCGGAACATTACTGCTTCCAATCTACTGCAGTTGGTCAAAGAGAGGCAGAGTAAGATGTTACTCGCCTCGATGAGTAATAAATAGTAAATTAGCAGCAACTTGTCATTATATATGTAAAATGAATATTTAATCATGTACATTTGATTATTAATTTAAAATGCTTAAAAAACCCATGTTTAATGAGCATTATTCAGTTAAGGCGCGGAAACCGCTCCATTATATTTTTTTATTAATATTCTATTTACATTTCGACGAATTACGTAGAAAAAGATTCAGATGTCAATGAATTTATCATTATTATCCATAGACAATAACCGTTTGCTCGGTAAACATTTTTTTTATCGACGTAAATAACCAGGTCTTTAATCCAAACTCAGACGTAATTTATGAATTTGTCGTTTAATTATACTTTTAATCACGCCGAATTTGTAATGGGTATGAAGAGAGAATGGAATGCTATTTCTTTCTATTTTTGCAAATCTCTGATTATTTCTATCTTAATAATACGAAATTTACGTGTCACTAGTATAATTAATTTAATAAAGAATATAAATAATTTATGGATGACAGCCATAGTATACCAAAACTGTAAAATCCATTTGGTTTTGAGATCAATTGGCTTTCTAGTGGATATATTTTTCAATGTACCTTATTTTTATATTACAGACAGGCTTGAGCTTGACCTCAGTTAAAGCTGTTGGAAAGTGATAATGAGGTCGATGATGGAGCTCGCTCACCCAGCAAATACCGAATCACTTGATATTTGAATAGTCTCGTGTCAAAAGATGTTTTAAAGCCCAGACGCAGAGAACGAATTCCACTCTTTAACGGTTCGCAAAAAATGAGGAGGCGAATCCAGGCGCGAGCAGCTGGAACGTTAACCCCATATGGGTGCGAATCCACATGGCGTCTTATCGATTTATGATGAATGAGAAAGGGGCAACAATTTATTTTATACAACTCAGCCGCACACTCTCCAGAATATAGTCTACTAGCTTTTGCCCGCGGCTTCACTCGCGTTAAGATGTATTATTATTAATTAGGTATAGTTTTTGCGGCTTGACTTTTGTTTAGCGTGTGTAAAAAATTAGGGCCTACAAAACTTCTTTGTACACAATATTCTTAATTAATCCGTCATTAGGCGCTAAAACTATAAAGCTATTGGATGAACTTACTCGTGAGCAAGCAACATAAAACTGTCCATGTTCTCTCAAGGCAATACCCGCAAATTTGAGAGTTAGCCCCTGAGACTTGTTTATTGTCATGGCAAAGCAGACTTCACCTACCTGCATGCCAAATTTCAGGCCGATCCGTCCAGTGGTTTGGGCTGTGCGTTGATAGATCACTATGTCAGTCAGTCAATCAGTCAGTCACCTTTGAGTTATATATATTTAGATAAAAGATGTTTATCGATAAGAGACAGTAAGAAGTTTGGATTAAATTGAATGATCTGTGAAATGAATATATAAATTATAGCAAAGTACCCTTATTTTCCTTATAAATTATGAAACAATAAAAATATTGATTTTTATCAATAATATCTTAGACAGGTTCATTATTCGAATTATTTTGATTTGTCAATTATGTTTCCTTAAATGGATGAAATCTTAACGAATTCTGAACCTTAACTGCAAATTCAAATTTATATAGTGTGAGCAGCATCATACAACTTGCAGAATTTTGTAATTCACGATGCGGGCAACAATGAACAATACTTTGAATGAAAGTAGCTCAGTTATTCTCGAAGGTTCCAGCTACATGTCTTTAGATGATGATGCGGTTGTAATTACCGGAATATCTGGCTTGTTTCCGAAATCTGATAATATCAAACAATTTATGGACAACCTTTACAACGGAGTAAGTATAATTTGGATGTTGTATATTTAATAATATTAATACACGCCACGTGGTTTCAAGCATAGATGGAATGGCATAGAAGCATAGAAGAAAATGTAATCAGATTAATGAAAATGATTACGATTACATTTTACGTGTTTTACCATTAATATGACTGCATTTTACTCATTTATGTTTTAAACACTACAAAATCCCAGATTATATACACATTTATGATTACTTAATGTTTTAAATGGATTTAATCATGATTACAGAGCAAGAAAATTAAAATTACGACTATATTTTGTAATCGTTCATCATTAATCAGATTACATTTAGCCCATCTCTAGTATCAAGTTTGCAGTTATATGTCCTGCCCAACGTGACCAGTAGCGCAGCTGATCGCCGTTCTCAGGGAACTTACGCATAATATTTCTATTACATTACATGCTGGTTTCCTCACTATATTTTATTTCACCACTGTGCAAGTGATGCTTAAATCTGTACTTAATCTTGAAATCTTGAAATACCCAGATATACATGCCCGGATTCGAATCAACGAGTATTCGCTTCGTCGGGCATGGAACACTAGTATCTTAACAACTAAGCCACTACAGCCTATTTAATTATGTGTCAGTTAATACAGAATGCGTTATAATATTTTGTATGACTTTGGTAATCCTATTTCAATATATCTAACATTTTATCACGACCAAGTTATAAAAATGGCCAAACAATCGATCAATTGAAGCAATCAACAAATATATGTTATGACCGGTGGTCGTGGGTGTGTTGGTAGAAAGATACGGATTTTGGCGTGTTACTGTTTATTTGCACTTTAAGGCACACCGAACTGCGACGCACATGCACGTACTCTAGCCTTGGGTCTCGGTAGTCCACTTTAGCTAGAGCATCCCTTGCGCGCGCGTACCCCTTACCCCGCGCGTCCCGTAACACCCTAACGACCCTTGGGGCGTTTAACACAAATACGTGGCGGCCGGCGTCTACATGCTATAATGTGTAATTCGTACAATTACTACCATTCCCAGAGTCATCTTCACCTTCCACCAGGTATGATTGAAGTCAGGCTTCCGCCTGTAAGTAATAAAAAAGCATTGACGTCTTTGTAAATGAATATCATACTTCAAGTTCTTAGACGAACCAATGGTATTTTTTAAAACGCGTTGAGAAAAATGTTGCAATGTGTTTTATAACCAATAGTGATAGCCCTTTATAATTTTTTTCTTTTTAATTTACGGCTATAACTGTAATTATGCCACACCAGAAACGAAGTATAGAACTATTCTAAGGCTTGAATTGAGAAACAAGGTCTCTTGATAGTTTTCACAATCATACCCACAAAATTTCCACGTATCACTAAAAACTCGATATTGTAAAATGATGGAAACGGTTACACCGATTTTTTTAGTTCTAGTCAAAATAGATTTTACAGTAAAACTGGTTCGATAAGCCCGGCCACGTTATTTTATTATGAAAAAGAGAAGTTGGAATAAGGATGTACACCAGTAAATAAAGCTCGGCATGTAACATACGATAGAAGACGCTCCGCTAAGCGTTGTGTCTCTACAACTGAAGCAGTAGCGTTCATTCTATAGATGCATGAAAGCATTGCATGCCCTTATGATAAATAAGTATGGAATAAATTTCTTTAATTTAAACAAAAAAACGAACCCTTTATATTTATATCTATTCTATTTTCACGCCATCTGTATCCCCTATGAAAGTAATATAATATTTATTATCATTATATTAATATTCAAATTCATTATGTGAATCTGCCTACCCTGACCCAATACCATAAGCACGTCACTGAACTGAAGCTACTTAAGGCGTTTTTTTACACTGGCTTGACATAGTGACTACAGAGTACCTGATGAGTACAGTGTAGTCCAAAAACGAAAGCGACTATCAAAGGATAAAAATCCATTGATAATCTACATCGTCATGTCGGCCCACATATACCACGACTGAAGGTCTCTAGGTATATGAGCTACTGGATATACACAAGCTGATCCCGAAACGCGACAAGCCGAAACTGGTCACTATGACGGGCGTCACACCTATCTACTGTGGTCGTGATCCAGATGAGCACCGGCGCCCTACCACCTCGCTGCTGCTCGTTTAGCACCACCCAGGAGTCACGTGTAGGGAAACTAGGGTAAAGCCTACGGACGCGAGCAGCTTCGACTCCCAAACCTCGACTCCTTGTTTAGTAACCTCGGGATCTTTTACAATATGGACGACCCTCCTCTACAACCTATCCAGGGCTTTAAGAATGTACTATGTATTCTATCAACAACTCATCATCACTTATTGCTATAGGTGGACATGGTGATGAAAGTCGAAAGCCATGACAGTGATAATCCTGAGATGTCAGAATACTACGGCAAGATAAATAATTTGAACAAATTTGACGCTCAATTCTTCAGAGTTACTCCTCGGCAAGCAGAATCATTGGATCCATTGAGTAGGAAAGGCATGGAACACGTATATAGCGCTATCTTTGACGCAGGTATGTTTAAAAAATACAAAAAAGTATAATCATAATTGTAAACTTTGATGTGTTTTTGGCGTTGTAGGTATGGGTATATGTTTAATGATTCATAAACGTAGCATTAATGTGAATAATGTTGAATTATTCATTGCAACACTAATAACATATATATGTATAATTATATGTTATTATGCTTAAATAAAATGTAAATAAATGTACATTTCAAATACCTGTACTGAATGTTTATGTAAATTTATTGTATTGTTTCAATTTTATGTTTATTATTTTAATAACTCGCAAAATGACAAATTTATACATCTGTCAATATTAATATATCGTCATGATTTATCCGTTTCGGAGTGAGTAGAAATACATTAGTGGTTGCATCCACTTTGCGCTAATATTTCGTCGGCAACGTAAACTGTAGCCGAGCTGATCGCTGTTCTCAGGGCGCTTATATATGGGCATTTTTATTAGATGCTGTGCAGATTTTTTCAGGATGTTTTACTTCAGCGGTGATAATGTCTAAAGCCATGCTTAATCTGGAAAAACCCTGATGTACCGGCTGAGATGAATGAAGGTCGGATGATGAACGTTTTTTATTGGTAGGGCGATTGCCCGAACTAAGTCCTGACCAGAGTAGACGAGTGTAAAGACCCCGATAGTGACCAGTTTCGGCTTGTCGCGTTTCGGGATCAGCTTCTGTATATCCAGTAGCTCATATACCTAGAGACCTTCAGTCGTGGTATATGGGGGCCGACATGACGACGGGGATATTTCAATGAATATTCGTCTTTTAATAGTCGCTTTCGTTCATGGACTACACTGTACTTACCATCAGGTGTATCGCAGCAGTCGATACGACGAGCCAGTCTAAAAAAATAATTGAACCTAGAACAATACGCGTCACCCCGCGCGGTAACCGGTCCTATATTCACTGGGGCTCCATAGTCACATTTATCTATCTCCATATCAATTAAAATTTATTCAACACTTTTACGACTATTGCTTTTAATGATTGTATCATATTTTAATACATATAGTATGTTGAATATATAATTTTTTTAATTCAATTAATTAACATTATTCAATTTTTTTTTAATTATTTTCACAACGTTTATTAGTATGGAATAATTTATTAAAATTCATATTCATATAGGTGCTAATTAGATAATAAATTTAGAGGTATTTTTAGTACTTAAGATCATCGTTTTTTTTTTTTGTGACCCCGAGAATAATCGTGCACAACACCATCAGGGACGCTGCGAAGACAGCGATCCCGGTGTGTCAAACTCCTACTGAGTAAAAACCCCTCGGGGTATCCTTCCAATCACTCCACACGGGCCTGGGAATCCAGATATTTCTAGATACCAGGAGAACGAACAACTTGTTTAGGGCTTCATCTCTGGAAGGGATAGGTTAAGGAGGCTGTCTTCAAACCTTTCTCTGACACTGCGCGCCGCCTCTTTCTTTCATTCGGGCAGCAGATCCCCTCGAGTCTATTGCCCGACTGAGTGCTCAAAGCCTTAATCTATACTAATATTATAAAGCTGAAGAGTTTGTTTGTTTTTTGTTTGTTTGTTTGAACGCACTAATCTCAGGAACTACTGGTTCGAATTGAAAAATTCTTTTTGAGTTGAATAGACCATTTATCGAGGAAGGCTTTAAGCTATATAATATCACGATGCAATTATTAAGAGCGAAGAAATAATGGAAAATGTGAAAAAAACGGGGAAAATTATTCATCCTTGAGTGCTTCCATTGCGTGCGCTGCGAAAATGGTTCAAGATACCAAAAATATATGTATGAAAGAATTATTCCTCTTGAAACGATCTAAAAAAAATGTCCAACAGTATATGTCTATCTTTTAAGATTAACTCACTAGAACCGTTTTTATGGTAATCAAATTTGGTCGAAATTAATGCATTATTAGTTAAGAGTTCGATCAACGTAATAATATTATATTAATCTTTATCCAAATAAATGTGTTGTTGATTAAGAATATTTAATTGTGAACAAAATTGTCTTTGACATCACTTAATTTCAATGAACACCTTAGAAGATATTACAAAACCTTATATAGCAAAACAACGTTTGCCGGATCAGCTAGTTAATACATAAAGTTACGTAAAAAGTAAATGGTAGTCGGGTTATTTTAATAGCAATATGATACAATTTTTTTTTTTTATACTGACTTGATAAACTAACTACATTGCACGTGATGGTAAGTGCTGTATAGTTCGAGAAAGGCAACGACCGCCATGGGACGAAAATCCATTGACGATTGCCTTCACTAGGTCAGCCAACATGTACCGCGACAGAAGGTCTCTAGATATATGATCAACTGGATATGCACAAACAGATTCCGAAACGCGACAAGCTGAAGCGTGTTACGATGATAGTCTACACCAGGGCTTCTTAAACTATGGGTCGCGTAGCAAAGTTCTGGGGTCGCGAGAGATTTTAATGTCTAATATTTATATATACCATTTTATAACATCACTAGAGTTGGCGGAATACAGTTGACTTGCAGCGTTTAGACACGCGCATTTGTTGATTGAATACATATTAAATACCAATATCGTTCAGCGCTAAAAAATGTTGAAGAGGTCTTACGTCCAGCAGTTTCAAATATTCCACCAAGATTTGATTTGTTATGCAATAAAAAAACAGGCACATTCATCTCATTAAATTTTAATACTTACCACGCAACTACTTGAATATATTCGAGCGAATAAAGACGGTCAGAATCCACTTTTATTTTTGAAACCATAATAAATACAATTTTATAATTTTTTGTGCAATTTTTAATTTTAGATTTTTGTATGTTTCAAAACGAATTCTAAAATTATATATTTTCATATGTATATGTATACTGTTATCTAATAAATAAACAATAAAAAAATATTAATTTATTTTACTTTTATATTTGTATGGGGTCGTCAAGAAACTCGCAATCATAAATGGGGTCGTGAATGACAAAAGTTTAAGAAGCCCTGGGCTACACCTGTGTGCTGTGGTCACGACCCAGTTCGTCAGATTTAACTTGAGATCCAATGTCTATTTATATACGCTACACGGAGAGAGTGGGGTCACCAATTGTGGAAGAGGAGCATCCAGCTGTATTGTGGTGGAGCCTCTACCGCTAGTGGGAGCCTTGTAAAACAAAAGGCAGTCTTAGCTTGAATTCCCTTTATTTATTTGACGTGCATTTTAATACGATGGCCTGATAGCGCAGTTTATAGCGACTCTACTTATGATGCTAAGGTTCTAGGTTCGAGTCCCGGTAAGCGGTAAGCTTTTCTGTGATGAACAGATGAGTTTGTCGCGAGTCATAGTTGTATGTATTTAAGTATGTATATCTTTATCTAGTACCCATAGTACAAGTGCAAGCTTAACTTGGGACTAGGTCAATGTGTAAATGTTAGTAAATATTATTATTATTATGTAATTCGTGTGACCTAAGAACTCTAATGCATTATACTCAGTAGAGTATCAAACTTTAAACAACCTTAGATAAAATTGTCACGGAAAGTTAGTCTTTCTTTTTAACAGCCATCTCCATTGTAATTAATTACTTAGTTACACTTTCAGGCATTAACCCCATAACTCTAAGTGGTGAGAAATTGGGCGTTTTTGTAGGATCATCGTATTGGGACAATGAATTAATGAACTACAATCCTAATTACCAAAATAACTTTGTTATATCTGGGTAAGTTATTTTATATATTTTTTTTTTTAGACTGACTCGACATAGTGACTACACAGTGCTTGATGGTAAGTGCAATGTAGTCCAAAAACGAAAGCGACTATCAAAGGATGAAAATCCAGTAGTAGTCTACATCTTCATGTCGGCCCACATATACCACGATTGAAGGTCTCTAGATATATGAGTTACTGGATATACACAAGCTGATCCCGAAACGCGACAAGCCGAAACTGGTCACTATGACGGGCTTTACACCCATGCACTGTGGTCGCGATCCAGACGGGCACCGACGCCCTACCACCTCGTTGCTGCTCGTTTAGCACCACCCAGGAATCAGGAGCCAGGAGGAAGAGGAGAAGTATATGCTGTTTATCATTTAAAAGCGCGTGCTTGTACTATGTGGTGGAGGTTCCCTGCATTTATACTAAATTTTCTTTCATCACTGCCTTATTCATAATAAGGTGTGAGTGTTAAGCCGTGGTGGCTGCCGGCAGAATAGAATAGCACCCCCTCTTCTTGCTGAGGTGTCGTAAAAGGCGACTAAGGTATCTCTTTAACACCGCAATTCAACCAGGTGTTCAGAGAAGGAAAACTCGACCAAACCTGCATCCCGCTCCCTCCCGATCGTACTGGTTCTCCTTTCCATCGGGCCTGAGGGAGCTCGGACGAGAGAGTGCTTTTCTGGCAGCGCGTCCAGTTATGCACTTAAATATCTCCTGCGCAATTGACTGTTTCCGAAAACCGGGCCTCGATTTTCTTAATCGGCGTTGAAACAGTCGCCGTGGCTGAATCCGGCTAGGACATCATCATAGTACTACAGGAACATTTTGCTGATACTCTTCGGTGGTTTACAAATTTACGTTGAAGCGTTGTATTCACATCGTGTTTATTCGCAGTTCCTTGGTTTTTTGCATCCTTGGCTTGGTTTCCCAATGGTGCCTGATTCATAGCCGCTCATGTACCTTTTACTATTTTTATAATAGCTACTACAAAAATCGTTAATTAATAAGTTTTCTCTCTCTTACATTTACTATCACTGCGGAAGCCAATGTTGATTGTTGTTTTATTGCTTGTTATTTGTGTTGTTTTTAATTTCATAATGTATGATTGTTTGCTTATATTTATTTATATTTCAGATGTAGCAGAACGATGATGGCTAACCGCGTATCATATTGGATCAACTCCAAAGCACCGTCTTTCAACGTGGACCTCGGATCTGCTGGTTCATTGGCCTGCTTAGAACTCGCATATAATTACATCAAAACAGGAGTATGCGATGCAGCTATTGTGGGTGGTTGCATTTCTTGCATGCACCCACTTCTAACCTCAAATTTAAAGAGGGGAAATTAACAACTCAATCTTTTATATTTCCTTTATTAACGAACTTTCGTCTTTTTGTCTTATTTATCTGATTGTCCCAATCTTTGGGTTTTTGGTATAATGATAATACAAGATAGTTGATAGCTCATCTGGTAAAAGCAGCAACTGTAACTTAATAACCCAGTCCAGCATCAGAAACGTTGTCATCGTGCCGCTGACCGTTCAGAGAGAAAAGTGGGTAAAGAGTTGGATATAAACCGTCTGGGTTCGGATCATGATTGGTTGTTATTAGCCGCTATGAATGGATTTGCGCCTATGCACTATGTTTGTGATATAGTACAGCGGGGATACCCTTTTTTGGTAAACTGGTGGAAATCCCGATAGACCGTCAGGGTACCGTGAGAGCGGCAACCCTTTATGCCTAACTCTTATCGCCTAAAATATCAGGATATTCCTCCTATCCATCTGTCGGGGCTAAGGATTCAGCTTTACCAGTTTCTTTAGCGCCCGGCCATATCGGACCTTTTACAGGCCTACTCTCTTCTACATTAGAGTGGTGTAAAAAGTCACCCCTCGCAATTACCGGTATGCTTAGGACCTTATTATACTGGATAAGTTAGTAAAAATTTTACTATTATTCAAGCCTTATAATATTTTTTTTACGAATATACAGATAAAATTTACAACTGCACTTATGTTAATACATCTAATGTCGTTATTGTTTGTGAAAATAGGGCCGGACATATATGTTCAGATGGAAAAACGAAATGTTTTGATAAATATGGTGATGGATCAGTCCGATCTGAAGGAGTTAGTATACTATTTATTCAAAAAGCAGGAGATGCAAAAAGGTACGTAATTATACAGTAAAAGAAATCATACTATTCAAAACAATTTTAGCTATTAGAAAATGTAACACAAGAGTTTCTACTAGAAAATAATTAACATTAGCTATGGTATTTTCATGACTGTTAGTGTAGACAAATAGCATAAACAAATTTCTAAAATCTTGTGTCATTCCTATAACTAAAAAGTCATAATAATTCCAGAATTTATTCAGAAGTGTGTCATATAAAGGGAAAATATTTTGTGAGACAAGCTGATCCATTTCTTCCCACCCGTCATCCTGAAGACATGGAAAAGTTTTTCACAGAATTTTATGATGAAGCAAAAATTTCTCCTGATGAAGTAACATACGTGGAGGCTACAGGATCAGGTACAACATTATATGTAATTATGTTTCTTTTGAAATACATTTAAGTTTATTAATTTCAATTAAAACAAATAAAATACTGCACACGGATAAGCAACATGAATTTGAAGATGATCTCCTGCACACTAAGTAGTATATTTTAAATGAAAAATATACATTTCGCCTTAATTAAATAAAAAAAAATACAGAAAGAAACATATAGAAAAGAAAAAATTACAAGAAATAAAAACATATACCTAAACATGGCAAACTGGGCCCTTCGTCAGCTTAATGCAATAGAGGAATTTTGTGACGCTGATTTTTATGTAGGACTGCAATCGTAATCGTATTGTATTTTATTTAGATAATAAAAAGAAACGTATTAAAAATAACACACAGCAAATACAATAAACAAGAAAAACGTTAAACTTACAACAATATATTTAATTAAAATTAAATAAGCTGTGAAATAATAATGTAATATACGATATGTGTATTTCATATAATGCTTAAAAATATAGACTAAAGCATCAATACGCAAAACACTTTTACACTTTTGTCCTGTACTGATTTTGATCAATTAATAACTAATAATGACCTTTTCTTCAATTGTCTTGATTTGTAACAAGGAATAATTATAACTGTCAAATGCATAATACAATTTGCGTGTGTTAAAGGAATCGCTGAGGCAGATGGAAATGAACTGAAAGCTATAGGAAACATTTTCGGCAAACAAGGATCCGTGAAAGTAGGGAGCGTCAACTCCAATACTGGAAACACTGATGCTGCGTCAGGCGGCTGCGCTTTAACAAAGGTAATTGCATCAATGCATACTATTATTTTTAATAAAACCAAAATTTTTGTAGATTTATACTGAACTCGTTTGGAACCACATGAGAAATTACAAATAGCGGTATTTTAACGTATAAAATCTCATTAAAAACATTTCACTTTCTAGGTTTTCTACATTTTATTACTTTTGAAGTGTCACATATATGCCAATCTAGTAGTAAAGACACAGCGAATTGAATATACATTGCAATATATCCTTTTAAAAGAATAATGCCTATTCTTACAATATCTCTAGATTCTAACTACATTGTTATACTTTTTTTTTGATAAGGAATCATGCCACGCGGGTCTCTTCACAGTTAACATATTCTTTTTTTTAACCCGGGGGAAATCCCTGTAGAACGTCAGGGGGCAGTTAGGGCCGCCCCCCGGTGTGTCAGACTCGCACCGATTAAAACCCCAGGGGTGTTCCTTCTCCCGGCTGCCAAGTGTCAAGGGCAAGGCCGAGCTATCTTCCTCGGCATCCGGCGACGTCTGGCCTTGTTCAGGCTCCGCCTACTTGGCGGGAAGTGACAATCAACATAACCTACGGTTACAATTTACGTAACGGCTGAGGTTTATTAAAATACACATTCATCATGGGAACGGCTAAGGAGTGGAATATGCTTCCAGCGGACATATTTCCGCGATCTTATGACCTGGGAGTCTTTAAGAGAAGAGTGAATAGGCATTTGTTGGGCGGTCGCGGTTCATCATTGGACTCATCTTTATCTTCCAGCAGGTGTGATTGAGGTCAAGCGTTCGTCTATAAATAATAATAAAAAATATATATTGTTAGGATCAGAAGTTATTTTACTCAAAAAAAAAAAAAAAAATGTCAGGATCAAAAGCCATTTTACTAAAAATAAACAAATAACAAATATACGTGGTGATTTAGACTAAACACGATTTAACATTTACTTGTACATTTAAATTTACTGAAACTACAACTATCAGAGATTCGACACAATAATACAATCCTCATGTAAACTAACAATAGCTCCGCTCCGCACAGAGCCTCAAACAAGAATCCCCCGCCCGACGAGTCTACATCGGCTTATAAACGGTTTCTATATTGGGTGTATAGAAACGGTTTAATTTTGTTCCTATTTTTCAATCTATCTAATAATATTGAAATAAGTTTCCAGTACTCTGGAATAATTTTTATTAATGTAACTGCTGTAATCAAATTTTATTGTTCCTAGATGTGTTTAGCTTATAAAAAAGGTCTAATTCCTGCTAACCTTCATTATGATTCACCCCAAGATCATATTTCTGTTGTAAGAGATGGTAAGGTGGTGGTTCTAACTGAGAATACTCATTTTGATAGAAGATACACAGCCATTAACCACTGTTCTTATTTTGGAAACAATTTTCATGTCCTTTTAAAAGGGCACTATAAACCCAAGGTATGTGTTCTAAATAAATTTAACCTGTTAACCGGGGAATTAGATGTTGCTCAACTCGTTTCAGAATGGGGACTATTTGTTCGCAGCGATAAGTAATATCACACCTTTTTTTTTGTAACCCGGGGGAAATCGCTGACGGACCTCAGGGGGCGGTGAGGGTCGCCCCCCGGTGTGTCGGACTTGCACCGACTAAAACCCCTGGGGTGTTCCTTCTCTCCGTCTAGCCGGAACCGGAGGCACAGCAGCGTACACTTCTCCGGAAGTAATATCACACCTCAAATAATAAAAGAATATCGTTTTTAACCCATGGTGATTATTTATTTTGCTAAAATATTTAATATATTACGATTAATTTCCATGACGAAAAATGTCGTCATGCCCATTGCAGTAGGATTTAACGTATGACGAAATATTTCGTCATACCCAGTTAACAGGTTATTGAATTTACATAAGTTTGCAACATTTATAGAATGGTAATTGTAAACTTTAAATTTTTGTTTTTTTTTTTACAATGGCTCGACATAGTGACTACAGAGTACCTGATGGTAAGTACAGTGTAGTCCAAAAACGAAAGCGACTATCAAAGGATGAAAATCCATTGATAGTCTACATCGTCATGTCAGCCCACATATACCACGACTGAAGGTCTCTAGGTATATGAGCTACTGGTTATACACAAGCTGATCCCGAAACGCGACAAGCCGAAACTGGTCACTATGACGGGCTTTACACCCATGTACTGTGGTCGCGATCCAGACGGGCACCGACGCCCTACTACCTCGCTGCTGCTCGTTTAGCACCACCCAGGAGTCACGTGTAGGGAAACTACGGTAAAGCCTACGGACGCTAGCAGCTTCGACTCCAGAGCTCCCGAGCTTCGAGCTTTTAAAAATATTTGGATTATATTTTAGAATAATAGTGAATATAAGGCTAGTATACCTTACATAGTACTTGCATCTGGAAGACAGGAAGAATCAGTTACTCATATACTAAATAAACTTAAAAATGGACCAATTGATCCGGAACAAATTGGGCTATTGCATAACATATATCAACATGATGTACCTGGACATACTGGTCGTGGTTACGCTGTTTTAGGTAAGTTTTCAGTCACTAATAAATAATTAGATATTAATAAAATTGTATACTTCATATAAACTGAATAAATTATACTTAGTGACACTTATAGCATGTAGACGCCGGCCGATACGTGCTTGTGTTAAAACGCCCTAAGGGTCGTTAGGGTGTTACGGGACGCACGGGGTAAAAGAATGCGCGCGCGCACGGGATGCTTGCTAATTCAGTCGACTACCGAGATCCAAGGCTAGAGTACGTGCGTGTGTACCCACGTTGGGTGCCAGATATGACCAGTGTGGTGGTAGAATGATACGGATTTTGGCGTTTTATGGTTTATTTGCACTTTAAGGCATACCGAACTGCGACGCACACACACGTACCTAGAGTAAGTTCGTGTGCATTCCTTGGATCTCGGTAGTCGACTGAATTAGCAAGCATCCCGTGCGCGCGCGCATCCTCTTACCCCGTGCGTCCCGTAACAACCTAACGACGCTTAGGGCGTTTTAACACAAGCACGTATCGGGCGGCGTCTACATGCTATACACTTTTAAAATTCAGAAAAAAAAACAGTAAATTTGCACGTATTTTAACTTATTAACAGGTTAAATTGATTTTTTTTTTCAGAGCTATCTCATACCTAAAATTAGGAAATTGTGTCAGTATTATAAGTTTTTATTAATATTAATGGAAAAACCTTCTTTTATTTGTGGCAAAATATAACAAATTTATAATATTTCTTATAAGAGACCGATTTATTTAACATTATATTTAGAAAAAAAGAGTAACAATGAAGTTCACAAAATTGTTTAGATCGTTTATTTTAAACTTTTATTAATGGTTTTTATTTATTTCCACGATGAATAATTTTATGAACTACTTACTAAAATTTACAATCATTTTACAGAATCTAATGATCAAAATGAAACAGTAAGTTTATCCCAAGGATTTTCGTATTATTCTGGACTAACGTCTCCAGTGTGTTTTTTATACAGTGGAATGGGTTCTCAGTGGATCGGTATGGGTCGTGATTTGATGCGCCTACCCTCCTTTGCTAATACTATTAATAGGTTTGTTAATATGAAATTAATTTATATTTACTTGTTAATTGGTATTCGTTCTTCGTAGTTATATAATTAAACTAGCTTTTGCCCGCGGCTTCGCTCGCGCTAACAACTATTATTATTAATTAGGTATAGTTTTTGCGGCTTTACTTTTGTTTAGCGTGTGTAAAAAATTAGGGCCTACAAAACTTCTTTATATACAATATTCTTAACTAATCTGTCATTAGGCGCTAAAACTATCAAGCTATTGGGTGAACTTACTCGTGAGCAAGCAACATAAAACTGTCCCTGAGAGAAGCAATGTTATTTCAAGTCAATACCCACAAATTTGAGAGTTTGCCCATGAAACTTGTTTATTGTCATGGCAAAGTAGACTTCATCTTCCTACATGCCAAATTTCAGCCCGATCCGCCCAGTGGTTTGGGCTACGCGTTGATAGATCACTGTCATTCAGTCAGTCAGTCAGTCAGTCACCTTTGAGTTATATATATTTAGATATCAAAATCGTATTCAAGCGGACGTCTTCATCATAGTAGCTCCAATCTTTAATTTCAGTTCAATCAGTCGAAAATCTAAGAAGATTTATACAAATTTTCATCCTCCATTTTATCCCGTTGGGGGTAGAATTGATCAAAATACTTTCTTAGCGGATGCCTACGTCATAACATCTACTTGCATGCCAAATTTCAGCCCGATCCGTCCAGTGGTTTGGGCTGTGCGTTGATAGGTCACTATGTCAGTCAGTCAGTCACCTTTGAGTTTTATATATTTAGATAGAAGATTAATGTAGTTTTAAATGTTGTAATTCCCTGACCTATTTAAAGATGATGAGATTCTGGCAGATTTTGGCCTTGGAGAAGTTTCTAAATCACATCAAGTATTATAGATGCGGGCTGCAGCTCTATTCAGCGAATGTGAGTTCGCGGATGCCAATATGCGGAAAAAGTCAATTGCATATAGTATATTTGGTGCGTGAATACCAACGCTAGCGGGACGCCCAGTTCTAGTAGATTGAGAGGGATTTGGATGACACAACTAGAGTGAGGCAGTATCTAGTGTTGGAGTACTGATAACAGACCTCTAGACCTTTTACAATGCTTTGCTATTTTGCCAGAATCATTGGATATACTAGACTGCCATTACTACGACAGATGATGAATAAATAGGCAGAATTTTGCACAGAGGTAATCTCATCGCAACAATTTGTGCGATAAATATCGTGCAAGTCCCCTAATCAGTTTCGCCCACAATTCGAAGTGCATAGCTACTAAGAACCACTGGTGAGAGTTCATGGAAACCAAGAAATTTAATTCGTTTCTATCACCTCTAAATAGAGGCCAGCTGACGGAAAAAAAACGCTGAGTTTCCATTGTACCCCAAATCTAACCTAACCTATTTAATCAATAAAAGATAACACATTTTTCAAATTTCAGGTGCAGTAAAGTTCTTGAACCTAAAGGAATAGACATAGAAAAAATTATAACTGGTTCTGATCCCAGCGTCTTTGACAATATTCTTAATTCAATTATTGGTATTACTGCGATTCAGTTAGGATTGACTGATATACTAAAAGAACTAGGAATTGTTCCTGATTATATTATTGGTACTCTGCCTGTATTAACTTCTTTAAAATATTGTTTTAAGTATTTTACTAATAGTTACAACACCATTTTAAATGTACTGTACATATATGCTCGGTAAATATACCCTATGCTCGGACATCCTTGGGTTATAATTCGCCTATTTGTAGGTTGTCTCGCGGCTTTAACGAACTGGAGAGTGCAATCGATGGGTTTGCTGACAGTCTGCCGGTCTTTAAAAGGAAAATCATCGAGTGGTTGAGGGACACGCAGTAGTTGTCGATATGATTTTTCATTTGCCTATGTTTTCACTTTCATTATTTTATTCTTATTTGTTAATGTGTTTATTTTATAAGTAGTATTGTTTATATTTTTGATGCACGATGTGGTGACCTTAAACGGCGCAACACATTAATGTGCATTTTTTTTTATTGTCCTGTAGTGTGTTGGCCACTAGCCGCCCTTAAAAAGGTAAAAATAAAAAATAAAAATATTGTACGGGTACTCGTATATGCGAAAGGCTGACAAATAAGTATATCTTTGTGAATGAGTGAGGGCAAAAAAAAATAAAAAGATATGAACAGATGATATAAAACGAACCATAGATAATCAGGGATTTTAAATTGAGAGATCTTTTCTAGATTCAGTATAGGGGCGGAAGGCAACCCTTGAGGGGTGCCCAGCCTGGGTTGAAGAACGTGATGTTCTCACGGGCAATATTGGTGACGACCTTTCACTGCCGGCGGTGGTGAAAGCCATGGTCGGCAGTGAAGAGGCTTGGAGAGAGGTAGTTGCCTTCTGCGAAGCAGTTATGAAGCAGAAGGAAGCCGCCGAAAGGGTCAGAGAGCGAACATCTTCTCTGGCCATTCGGCGGCCAAGGCACCGGCGCCGGAGGGACGCGTTTGCTCAGAGCGAGCGTGACATCCACCGGTAACAATAGTCGGGCAGTAGACTTGAGGGAGTTTGCTGCCCGGATGAGAGGGCGGTGGTGCGCAGTGTCTTGCGCCGCCTATGAAAGAGGTACTGGAGGCGTGGGCTCTTTATTCCCATCCCTCCCAGAGAGGAAGCCTGAATAAGGCTGTTCGCTCCGCGGGCGACTGGACGAATTTGGTTTCCCAGGCCTGGGTGGAGTGATTAGAGGGACACCCAAGGGGTTTTTAGTCAGTAGGAGTCTGACACACCAGGGTCGCTGCTCTCACAGTGACCCTGATGGTCCAATGTAGGATTTTCCCCCGGGTTACCAAAAAAAAAAAAGGGGCGGAAGGCAAAATAAAATTGTTGTAAATAAGTTTTAATAATAAGTACAAAATTTGTGAAATAATATGGTCTCTAGTAGAGTTTTATTCAATTAGTTTAAAAGAATCATTGATCGTACCACCCAGTCTTATAATATAACTTGTTCCGTATTCGTTTTTATGTGCGGGTAACTTTCGACTGCTCTGGCAACACCGTACGGGTTGTCAATTGAGTTTTGCTCTCGCTCGAACCGATCCGCCGAGTAACGACATAAAACATACAAATATTCCTAAAAGCAACCAAATTATCCGATTCCAAAGTGTATAAGTGTGCTTGGAAGATCCTCAAAGACACCAGTATCCTGGAGGAGAAGCAGGGGCCCCTGAGGAGTTGGCGAACTGGTGATCGCGGTAAGTGAAACTCTTTAGGCAGCCCGTGCCACTTGCGGAGCTATCGAAGTACCGTGCATAACTTTGTTCCTCCGAGCCGGATCGTACACAATTTTGTTCCTCCGAGGCCGGATCTTTCATAATTTTGTTCCTTAGATACTGATCTTGCGAAATTAGTTCATATTTCGTGTTAATTACTACAATCCAGAACATTCATAACGTATCCAAAATTTAATTCCATATCGTGCAAGGTATTTCAAAATTATAATCCGTCCAAATCTACTACTACAACAAAGAAACGACTTGCTGTACTACCGGCGGTCATCTTTATTCGGTCGGTTATAAACGTAATACTGCACTAGCTATAACCCGTCCAGTTTCACTACGTGAAAGAAGGAACCTGGCTAACCTACAAAGCGTAGTCACCTTCATTCGGTCGGCTTATACATTTAATTATTTTCATTTATTCTACAACATTTCGAATGTTCTAATTTAATTACATTACAACCACTTACAAATCTTAACAACAATTTACAACAAAACAACAAACAAATAATACATTTTGGAATCAATCATTCATATAACTACATCCGTAAACTACATTATTATCCTACAAACGTTATACCTACATATCTATGTCTACGATATATTATTTAATTACTTTGTGTTGCTTGGAACCTTTTCATTACGACTACCCATATCTACCTTCAACTAACAATAAATTCTACTTTTCTATTAATAACGTGATAGAAACTTATACTTTTTTATTCAACTGCCAAATATCAACTTATTTGATTCAAAATGACAGAAATCAAGCCATTAACTTTTGAACGTGATGTCATTTATAGTGATTTAGAGGAAATGTTACAGTTTCTACAGGACGAGTGCATGGGTACTGATCAATTTATGCGTCGTGCACAAAACTTAACACATTTAAAAAATAATTTTACGCGTGTTCAGTCCAAATTAGAAAAAATATATTTTAAAAATGATTCTTTTAATGCAGAACTGGAACTTGAACACAGAAATAAATTTAAAGATCTATACTACAAAGCCAAATTGTCCGCTGATAAGTTGAAACTACAACAAAAATTAAAACTTCAACAATCTACTCCTGCTAGCAATCAATCAGTAAATTATTCAGAAAATTGCTGCAACATGCGTCCGAAAATAAATCTGCCACCTCTTCCACTACTTCAGTCTCACGGCCACACAACTAAGTGTAAACAAAAGGAATTTAATACTAGCGCGATACTAAAAGGCTCTTCCGCGACGTCGCTAACAGGATTCGAACGCAGTACCTTCGCCTGCGCGAGCACCGTCAATCCGTCCGCTAAACCTAGCGCGCCTGCTTCAGCTCGCCCCGGCCGTTCGTATTCACCGCGCCGCTCGATGCCCGCGCTCAGTGCTACTATAGCGCATAGTTCACCGGCCACACCACAATCACCGTACCTTAACAAAGTTGCTACTCAACGCGTGCTTTGCTGTTCTTATTGTCAGTCAAACGCACATTCATTGAATAAATGTTCAGAATTTCTTAACTTGCCTATATTACAACGTAAAGATTTTATTTCTACTAAAAATATTTGTCCGAATTGTTTAATTCATGGACATACGGTGTTGCAGTGTTATTCACGCTTAAACTGTGAGATATGTCAACAAAAACATCATACATCTCTACACAGTAATACAGAAACGTCGGCAAATTCGGGTAACAAACAACTACCCAGTTCGAACATCGCAGTGTCAGCAGCAGTGAGCTGCGCCTCAGCCGCACGCGCTGATGGTGACCACGGACAACTCTGCGACACAGAATACTCTGTACTCCTTGCGACACCACTTGCCGACATCCGTCCCCGCGGCAGCACTTCTGTGACGGCTCACACCGTTCGAGCGCTTATCGACCCCGGTTCTCAAACTTCTTTAATCACGGAGGCTTGTGCTCAGCGGTTGGGACAGAAAAGTCATAGCGCCCGGTCAAATATTTCTATTATAGGTGTAGGAGAAGGAGAAGCCGTACAACCCCACGGTGTCATTTCTTGTGATGTCACACCTCATGACCCACTAAAGCCATCTATTGGTATAAACACCTTAGTAATATCTAGAATTACCAATAGCACGCCACAGGTTCAAAATACAACTTTAGCACCCATTTGCAACCTACCACTAGCCGATCCGGAATTCTCTTCCGCGCGTCCGGTCGAGCTGTTATTTGGAGCAGACTACAGCGATGTGATTCTTCTCGATGACAACATTAGAGGTAATCGCGGTGCTCCAGTTGCAATAAATACAATATTTGGGTATGTTTTTTCGAATAAAATATCAAATAAACCTTCTACAACACTTAACGTTTGTGTAACTTCCTTCCCAACGGACGCCAATATTCAACACTCTGTTCCAGCAACTACAACACTTTCGCCCGATGAGGCCTTGTGTGAAACGCTCTTCATCAACACTCATCACACAAGACACTCTTCTGTCAGATATTCGGTTTCGTTGCCATTCAAACCAAACGTACTACCGCTCGGCGAATCGCGAGATACCACATTACTTCGTTTTAAAATACTACAAAAACGTTTTTTCCGTAACTCTTGCTTACTACAAGATTACAATCGGTGCTTACAAGAATACATAGATCTTGGGCACATGCTACTTATTCCACCTTCTTCAGAGACCTTATCTGTATCTGAAAGGTACTTTCTTCCTCATCACTACGTGGTGAAAACACAAGATGCAGCTACGAAAACTCGAGTTGCATTCGATGATTCCTGTCCCACTACTAACGGACGATCATCAAACAACAATCTACTGACAAGTCCTAAACTACAAGAGGATATTGTCATGGTCCTTCAAAAAATTAATTTACAAAAATTAAAGTCTATCATCGATGATGCTGGTGTCGTCAGGGTCGGCGGCCGCATATATAATTCAAAACTACATTACAAAGCAAAATATCAATTTCTCTTACCTAAGTCAAACATTTTAACTTACTTACTTATCACTTCAACAATCAATCATTTTCTTAAATTAAATTTACACGTCGGTCCTTTTCTAATGAAAACTATTCCCCTTCGTTATTCCAAAACCTTCAAATCTTACGTATACATGTCCACCAAGGCTATACACCTTGAGTTGGTTCCCGACTTAATCACACAAGCTTGCATTTCAGCTCTTCGCCGCTTCACGGCAAGACGCGGTGCTTATTCAGACATTTATTCGGATAACGGACGCAATTTTATGGGGTGTAACTCGTACTTAAGAAAGATGTACGCTTTCTTGAAAACTTATAAGTCAAATATCGAACAACATTCTATCAATTTAAAAATTTATTGGCATTTTCAACCTGCTCACGCTAGTCACTTTGGTGGTATATGGGAGGCCGTAGTGAAAAGTTACAAGCAACATTTATTCCGCGTTGTAGGTTTTCGAATCCTAACTTACGACGAGTTTAACACTATAATATATCAGATCGAAGCAGTCTTTAACTTCCGACCGATATGTGTTTTTAGCAATGATCCATCAGATCCTTTGCCTGCAACTTCAGCGCACTTCTCGGTGGGCGGTCCATTCACCTCGTTGCCCGAGTATGACTGGTCCAACTCGCAAACCAACATCTTGCTGAGATGGGAAATGCTTCAGCAAATGTTACAACATCATTTCATACGATGGAGTCGCGAATACCTCCAACAACTCCAGCAGCGGGGTAAATGGTACCACGACAAAACAACCGCGATTACCGAGGGTGCTATAGTATTGGTACAGAATGATGCATTGCCACCGATGCAGTGGCAACTAGCTCGTGTACACCAGGTACATCCTGGCCACAACGGCGTTGTCCGCCCTGTAACACTGCGCGTGGGCAATTCCTACACCAAACGGTCTGTCGTTAAGGTATTTTCACTTCCTATCGACAATTAAACAATATGTCCACCTTCACTACGTGTTGGTATAACTTTAGTTTTAAGTTCACATAATCATTATTATTTATTTTTTATTTTTTATTTAGTTTTATACACATATATTATACTACTAACATAACTACTACTACTACATAACTACTACTACTATACTATACTATATAACTTTCCACTCGCACTATACGTAGGTGAATCATTTACAAACAACATTCTTTTCCGAAGCATGAGTACTGTCTCTGCTTCAATCATTTCCAAGTTAGGACATCGTCTTAACTTATCCGTCCAGACTAGGATACTCGTCCTTGTCTAGTTAAAATCCTACGTATTTTAAGGTCGGCGGCATGTTCCGTATTCGTTTTTATGTGCGGGTAACTTTCGACTGCTCTGGCAACACCGTACGGGTTGTCAATTGAGTTTTGCTCTCGCTCGAACCGATCCGCCGAGTAACGACATAAAACATACAAATATTCCTAAAAGCAACCAAATTATCCGATTCCAAAGTGTATAAGTGTGCTTGGAAGATCCTCAAAGACACCAGTATCCTGGAGGAGAAGCAGGGGCCCCTGAGGAGTTGGCGAACTGGTGATCGCGGTAAGTGAAACTCTTTAGGCAGCCCGTGCCACTTGCGGAGCTATCGAAGTACCGTGCATAACTAAAATATGTTGCATTTGCTTTGTTGCTATAAACCGATTGTCTTCTAAACGAAAGTTTTTATTTTCTTTCTTATTTACAACTATAGTTACTGCTATTTAATTACGTTTATTTGCAATGCGTTTTAAACTGTCCATGACGTTACATATCATCAATTTTTATCGACAAAGTTATAATAAATGCAATTCAAACATGAAAAAATATTTTTAAATTATGATGAAATGCTGACAAAAAGATATTATAGTATGAATGTGAGTGCCGAAACCGACCGAGACTCACCCACATAGGTCAAATACAGAGAGTTCTGATGCAGGATAATATCCAAAGTATGCTGGTTCAGCGAGAGTATATGAAGGGAATAATGAATGTTGAAGAAGCGAAAGAGGTTTCCAAGAATAGATAGTGGCGTTTTATTCTCTCTGACTACCCAAATAGGGATTAAGCGTAATGATAAATAAGATAGATTTTGAAGGTAGACATTATAATGTCGATTGTTTTCAGTTTAACCGTCTTTTAATTATAAAATAAGTTTGCTAATTTTTTTTTTACACTGTCGCGGCACAGTGACTGCACCAAACCTGATGGTAAGCATGGTGCAGTCCAAAAAACGCCAACGACTATCGAAAGGTAAGAAAAACCCATCGGTAGTCGCAGCGATCATGCCGGCCCGCACAAATATCTCTTCACGTTACGCTTAAAGGATCCCAAATCATAGGATGGTGGAAACACGCTCGCCGGAAGACCATTCCACAGCCCAACGATACGGCAAAAGAAGGAGTTAGAGAACCTCTTAGTCCTAGCCGGGATGTGAGATACCGTATAGCTGTGACACCGCAAACCCGTGCGCGTGGTTCTATTCAGGAAAGGAGAGGGTGGAACAAGGTTAAACAACTCTTCAGAACACTCGCCATAATACAGACGGTAGAAAACACTTAATGAGGCAACATCTCTACGCAGTTGGAGCGATTAAAGATGTTCAGAAACGCCTGGATCGCTCACTATGCGGACAGCCCTACGCTGCAACCTATCCAGGTCATCAAGCAAGTTCTGGGCAGACCCAACCCAGAGATGCGAACAGTATTCCATATAAGGCCTGACCTGGCCCTTATACAATAGATACAAAAGATCAGGTGTGAAAAACCGACGCACTCTATTCAGGATACCAAGTCTACGTGAAGTCGAGGAGATGACCGTCCCTATATGATCCCTGAGATTGAGATCACAGCGAATATCCATGCCTAATATACTAAGGCTGTTACGCACAGCAAGCGGCACATTCTGGAGAGTAGGAAGAGGAGAAAATGGGGATAAATAGTTGGTTATCGTATTTAGCTCTAATTTTAGGCATATAATTAATCAAATGACGTTGATTTCATGAAATTTAGGACACAGTGTCGGAGAATTGGGGTGTGCTTATGCCGATGGTTGCATCACTGCAGAAGAAATTATCCTATCTAGTTACAGTCGCGGTGTGGTATCACTGGAAACTAAATTAATAAGAGGATCAATGGTAGCAGTTGGACTTGGATATAAGGATGTATGTACATAGATTGCTATATAACTTATGTGGTTCTACTGCGAGGTAAATAGATTCTTGTCCGGCTTTTCGGGTTGTATATGAAGCGTCTAATTTCAAAACCCGCTAAAACGATTTTTCGTACAAAATTACTTAATATTCCTAATAGTAATTTGAAATGTTTTTATTAGGTCCTTACATATGAAATTGACGTTTTTCGTACTGGCCACTTTAATCACAAATTTCTCCTCTTTGGTAAGGAATTCCAAATTCAAATTTGTACAGATATAGACTCATGTATTTGTGCTTCGATGATCGTCATTCATTTGTTTTTATCTTCTGTTTTTTTCTGTTTGCGTCACTCATTTTACAAAATGGAAAACTTAAAATATCGCATTATTTACGAGTACGAGTTCCGCCGTGACACTAGTGCTGCGGAAACAACTCGAAGGGTGAATGATGTGTATGGCGGTCGTGTTGCAAAAGAAAACACAGTTCGTTTTTGGTTCCAACGTTTTCGTTCTGGAAATTTCGACCTGCAGAACAAGCCCCGTGGACGGCCTGAGACTCAAGTTGATAATGAAGAGTTGAAGGCTATTGTGGAAGCGGATCCATCGCAAACCACGTCCGAGTTAGCTGCAGGCTGCGATGTTAGTGATAAAACTGTTTTAATTCACTTGAAGCAAATTGGGAAGATTAAAAACCTTGAAAGGTGGGTACCTCACGAATTGATTGAAGCAAACCGGCAAACGCGCGTCGACTGCTGCGTTACATTACTAAACCGGCACAATAATGAAGGTATTTTAAACAGAATCATTACCTGTGATGAAAAATGGGTTCTTTACGATAATCGGAAGCGCTCAGCGCAATGGTTGGATCCTGGCCAGCCAGCCAAATCCTGCCCCAAGCGAAAATTAACCCCAAAAAAGTTACTTGTAAGCGTTTGGTGGACTAGTGCCGGTATTGTTCATTACAGTTTTCTCAAATCTGGCCAGACTATTACGGCTGATGTCTATTGTCAGCAATTGCAAACCATGATGGAAAAGCTAGCGGCTAAACAACTTAGGCTGGTCAATCGCTCCACGCCACTGCTGCTTCACGACAACGCTAGACCACACACTGCGCAACAGACGGCTACTAAATTAGAAGAGCTTCAATTGGAAAGTCTAAGACATCCTCCGTACTCCCCGGACCTTGCTCCAACAGATTACCATTTTTTTCGAAATTTGGATAACTTCTTGCAAGGGAAAAAATTCAACTCCGATGGGGCAGTCCAAATCGCCTTCAGAGATTTTATTGATTCCCGTCCGACTGGTTTTTTTAGTAAAGGGATCAATGAACTACCTATGAGATGGCAAAAGTGCATAGAAAATAATGGTTCATACTTGGATTAATTAAATATATTATATTAAAAAATATTCGACTTTTTGTTCCTCCCATACAAAACGCCAATTTCATATGTAAGGACCTAATATCAAAGCAAATATTATATATGATTTTTTTCTTTTTTGCTTTTTCAGTCTAAAATAATAATTTCAATAACTTATAAGAATGTGATTGTTAAGTCAAAGATTAATTATAAGGTTTTATAAATTTATGGGATATAAAAAAAAATATGTTATAGTGGGTATTGAAATTAGAGTCCTTATATCTAGCGTGTCTGGATCAATCCTTCATATAGGAGCACAGCTTGTAATTGTTTCATTATAAGAAGGTTAGTACCTAAAGGCTAGCTTTTTCTAAAAGTAGTAATTAAATTTATTTGAAGCATAATTCTACTTCTTTTTAAAATACATTTATGTTTGACGAAAAGCTATATAAGTTGAACCTCTGTGTAGATTTTTTTGTCTATTTCAATACCTAAAGATTCGCGGAGTTGCTTGCAGTGGCCCCCAACTGAATCAACATGTAAGGTACACCTTTATAACAGCGGCAACTTTCTAAGCTACATCTGCATTGTACACATTTCAATGAGATGCACGAATAGCTTGTTTGCCACCTTATGTATTAAAAATTCTAATTGTTTTGCAGATTTTACCTTTATGCCCACCTGAAATAGATGTTGCATGTCACAACAGTGCAACATCATCTACCATATCAGGCCCCGCTGATATCATGAAACGCTTTGTCTCCGAATTGAAAGGCCGGGGTATATTTGCTAAGGAAGTTCCAACATCTAATATAGCTTTTCATTCGAGATACATCTTTGAAGCTGGTAATTTTAATAATCATTAACTTTTCTCTTAGTTTTTTATCTATTTATGATTTAATTACTTTGTCAATTTATGTGAGGTCATATTGTAAGTATAACTACTTCAACGGCTTCCTGACATGCCCTTCGTGTCAAAGGTATTATGTACTGATATTGGTTCAGTCAGCCATCAGGAAGCTTACATACATCGAATTGGGTTGCAGCCCATATCTACTTGATTTGATTTGTAAACGTCGCTAAGCCAAAAATCGGCACGATTTTATCATCATTATGTCGCAGTAGTGGAAGTATTTGTCAACATCTCGTAACGTTGTCGTATATTAGTATGAAAACTAGTAAAAATTCAAAAAAGGATAAAATGCTATCTTTTTATACTCCGCTCTAGTATCAAAAGAATATAATAAGCACGGAATGTATTCTGTCTACATTTGTTAATCATAGATCTAATAGTCAACATACTCTGGTTGTATTCGTTTATTACTAGAAAAAAGTCTCTCCTAAGGATCATCACTAGAGTGACTTGGTATTTGCTGGGCGAGCGCGCTTCTTCGTCGGCCTCATCTTCACTTTCCAGAAGGTGAAGCTTAGATCAAGCGCAAGGCTGTCAGTAATAAAAAAAACTAAAACCGACCTCGCAAGTTATAACTCTCTATCTAGCTAAAGGATATCTAGAAAGGCTATGCTACATGGATCGAGAACCGGTCTCTTTTCGAAAGCACATAGACAATGATCGTCAATTCTGTGGCAGACTAGTGAAATAAATCTATGGTTACTTTGAAAAATTTTATTGTCACCATTTAAAGGACCATCATTACGTAAGCTGTTGAAGAACATAATCCGTAATCCAAAACCGCGTACCAATAAATGGATATGTACTTCAGTTCCTCAAAATATGTGGGACACAGCAAAATACGCAACCGATGATTTTTTCACAAATAATTTTTTGGTAAGTGTGAAATAAAGTTATGAATTATATGTAATCTTATATTTAGCTATAGATGTAATTTTACAGAGATCTAATTTTAAATTTTGGAGTAAAAATTCTAATAAATTAGACCACAATTATGGGTACAAATAATTGATTTATGTTCTGAAAGATATAATAATTACCAATCATACTGTATCATACAAACTTGAGAAATAAAAGACTACAATGACTGTTCTTAACCAAAATATCTACAGAATCATATTACCAGATTTATGTGTAAAATAAATGATAAAAAAATGATACACTATGCGGTTCATCCTGGAAAGAAATGACGAGGTCCAATAATAGAACCCTTAAGGAATTTATTTTAAAAATATGTATAAGTATTTCGACGGGATTTATGAACGAAAAAATTCTCACTGTGGAGTCACGTTCCAACTTAATAACACAGACCATTGTTTTCATCTGAGACATAAAGTAATTCCCCCTACCGGCATATGTAGGTACGTGATAATCAGAGCAATCAATTTAGTTAAATATCAAACCAATAGTGTTCAAAACGTGGAGATTTTAAATATACTAATACTCTGGACTTACGCGATAGGTGGGACCAAGAGTAGGCTTGTCGAATAAATATCGATACATTGATATATCGATATTTACAATTCAATATGTCGATATATTTTGTAATGATAAATCGATACAAAATATCCAGTATCTAAAATTGTATCGAAAACGATATTTTTTTAATTTTTATGATAGTGAAGTCGCTGAAATCTGTCTATGACTATTGAGTATTATGTTTTGTTACGTTGCATGCATTGACATCTAAATTTGTTGCATGTATATTATTTGCCGCCATTTATTTATTTATTATTGTTTGATATCTTAAATAGTTCTTAAAGTTAGAAGATAGCCTTTTAGTTCTTGATATTTTTGTAATTTTGTCTAATAAAAAGGAATATTGGTAAAATACTTTCGTATTAATTGAGATTTAATCGATATATCGATATTTGTCCTTCGATATATCGACGCCGATATTGATATTTTAATAAATATCGATATATCGATATAACGATATTTTTTATCATTTTCGACATCCCTAACCAAGAGGTAGCCGTGTAAGGCGAATTCGCGTAAGACGGGGTGCAACTTTCCACGAAGAAGAAGTTAATTCAAAGACAAGAGAAAGTAACAACTGAAAACTATAGGCTGGAGATTGCTTTATTTATACTCGTACATCACAATAAATGGTAGTTGGGCAAATAATATTTACTTGTTTGCGCTACAAACCGAAAACGCCGATCTAAAAGAAAAACCGTGTAGCTCACAATTTACGTAAAAAGGGGTAGCGTAAGTCGAAGTATTACTGTACACTAATAAAAAAGTTATTCCAGTTGGTCATAATAATTGTCCCAAACTGAAATAAGCTTTCGAACATTTTAAAACCATTTTTCAGAACCCTGTTTATTTTGAAGAAGCATCTGCACTGATACCAACAAATGCAATAGTGATTGAAATAGCTCCACACGGACTTTTACAAGCGATTATGAAAAGATCGCATCCAAAGTGTACACACATTCCATTGACTGTCCGCAACAATGCTAGGGCTGTAACATTTTTGCTTACAGTAATTGGAAAGTATGATTATTAATTCTTTTATTTGTCCTTAATTCTTCTATTATTTCTATGATTTACCATCCCGTTTAGTATATTATAAACTTTACTGTCAACTAATGAGTTCCATCTAGCTTTAAACCTGTGTATTTAAAAATAGCCCTTATCGATATGATAATTAAATTACTAATCATTTTTATGTGCCACATCTATAACATTTGAGTCTCTTTTTGGATTATTTGGGATATAAACATAAGAAACTTGTAGCTATATCAATTGTGTACCAAATTAAATAGTTGATTACGATTGCAGCGCCATCTCTGATTCCATCCAGGCACTAAACCTGACGTTTCAATTAATAACAATTTAGACGCTCTCACTCCGACATATATATATATATATATATATATATATATATCATATTTTTTTCATAGTGCCATATTTCTGGATGTATACTTTGTTAATAGTATATATCATATTAAGGATTAAGATAGTTGTATTCAGCAATATATATTTTTTTCAGATTATATGAACTTGGTTTGAACCCCAAAGTAGATATTTTTTATCCTAAAATAAAATTTCCCGTATCTACAGAGACGCCAATATTATCTGATTTAGTTGAATGGGACCACAGCAGAAACTGGTAAAATTTTCAGAAAAATCTTACAAATCATTTTTTTTTTTTATTTTCCTTTAGTTTACGTACTAATTTACATTCACTGTTGCATTATATGATTATCTGTTTGATCAGAAATTAATCATTCTTTTTGTAATATATTAGTTTTTAAGTAGCAAACAAATTTAAAAACTAGTGTCTATATTTTAATTAAAATTCATGGATACTCGTATATCGTATTCATATATTGAAAAGTTGTAAATTAAATATTTGAGGTTTTTTAATATAATCCATTTTTAAGGCGTGTAAACAGCTTCATTCCTGCTAAAGGAAAGCCAATAATGGCTCACGAATTTGTTATAAGCTTACATGATGACGATTACAAATATTTCACGCAATATAATAGAGACGGTAAGTAATTATAATTCGCTTTAAAAATATTAGGTTGACAGTTCGAAAGGGTACTATAAGCCCATAATTATGATAATTAATTTCGTAAGCACCTAATTAATGAAATGAAGGTGCTTACAAATTGTGAGAAAATTATTAAATCTTTCTTAGCAACACTTGAAGCTTTTGAACTTGGTGATGCTTTAAGTTCTTCATCAGCTTCTAGAAATAAGATTGTTTCAAATTTTGTATCATGTACCTATGATAACTATAAGCGGGACTCACTTATTACTATTTTGTTTTAGGAGTTACAGTTTTTCCTGAATCTGCACTTTTAGTATTAGTATGGAACACATTTTCAATGTTCATGGGATTGGACTATAGAAAAATGTCAGTGTGTTTTAAAAATGTTACATTCCATAAAGAAGTGATCATAGAATCTAAAGAAATATTAAAATTGAATGTGTCTATACAAAAAGGATCTCAAAATTTTGAGGTACTTTTAATTCTATATAATATTAGCAAAAATATTTAATCTGTTTTATTAATTGATGTTTCTTCTACAACGATTTAAACTGAAATAAAAATCTAACTAACTATTATTAAATCTATGCATTCAAACTTTTAATTTTAGATAACAATTGAAGAATCAGGAATTGCCAGTGGCATTTTAGAAACACTCGTCGATATAGATTATTATAAACACAAAATTATAGATTCTGCGAATGATATGAAGTTAAATAAAAATGATGTCTACGCGCTATTAGAATTGAAAGGATATTCTTATCGGTAAATACGAAGCACATACAGTGTACACACACACATACACAATATTTTACAAAGTATTTCAAAAATTAACTATTTATTATATTTAGCAATTCATTGATTTCATTGACTTGGTGTACAAACATGAAAACCTACAAGTTATTGATAAATGTTCATACTGTAGTGTGGGTCTGTAATACTTTTTTTTTGTTAACCCGGTGGAAATCCCTACGGACCGTCAGGGGAAGTGGTGAGGGCCAGTCCCCCCGGTGTGTCGGACCTGCCCCGACTAAAACCACCGGGGTGCCAGCACTGCCCTCTCTTCGCCTTCGCCGAGCCTGAGAATCCGAATACTTACTATATTCATATTAATTTAATTTATTGGTATGCTTTCAGTCATAGACGGGCAAAATGTAATCAAATTAACAAAAAATAATTAAGATTACATTTTACGATTGTTACTATTAATATGACTGTGTTTTGCTCATGTATTTTTTAAACACTACAGAATCCCAGATTACATACACATTTATGATTTCTTAATGTTTTAAATGGATTTAATCATGATTACAGAGCAAGGAAATTAAAATGACGACTACATTTTGTAATCGTTAATTATTAATCAGATAGAATTTTGCCCATCTCTGCTCTCAGAGTGCTTATTTGTTTAATCTACCAATGGTTAACTTGGTTATTAGACAATATTTATCTGATATTATAAACACAGCAGATAATATAACGATATTTCTTCCCCACTTTGTTTTGCTTCAACAGTGAGCATGTGGTGTTTAATCTATACATACCGAGAGGTACATTGCCAGAATTCGAACCTATGATCATTCTTGTCGCCGTGTATGGAAACTGGTATACACTGAATGCTAGTATAATATATATTTTTTACTAGTAGTGATTGTTATAAAATTATTGCAGGAGCGAATTTCAATCCATCAATTCGGCAAACATCTCTAGAAATAAGGCATTAATAGAATGGACTGGAGATTGGGTGACATTCCTTGATGGTGGTTTCCAATTTGTCGCATTGTCAAGATCTAATAAAGGGATATTAAGACCAAAACGTATAGCTCAGTTGATTATAGATATTGATGAGCATAGGAAAGTAGAAGAAGTGGAATTGAATGGAATAGTTTGCTACAATGCTGAATTACACGATCGCAATAATATGTTTGATATTATCAAGTAAGTTTTTCTTAAATAGGATCATTTTAAAAACAATAATTTCACAGAACTGCGTTTTCTACCGTCTGTATCACGGCGAGCATTCTGAAGAGTTATTTTACCTTCCTCCACCCTCTCCCTTCCGTAACAGAACCACGCGCTTGGATTTAAAGAGTAAGTTTTATTGTAACTCATATCCCGGCCAGGACTAAGAAATTATCTTATTCTATGACTTCTGATAATTTATTATAATAAATTATGCTTTCATAACTAAATAAAAGTAATCAATTTGGTTGTTGGAAATACTAAATAATCCCAAACGCGTCTATAAGGTGACAAAGACGTTAAGATTGTGGGAGCAGTGGAGGCAAGATGGACTTTCAGCTATCTTTTACATTGAAAGCCCGAGAATCATTGACCAGTATAATATTAAATATGGAAACTGGATAATCAACGTAAACAAATGGAAAACGTTCCTCTACTTGATTAGATATTTATTACAAACTACAGACAAATATATTATCATTTTTAAGTCTTGGAACAAAACTAGTTGCACATATATGTCAAGATTATAGCCCAGAAAGATGCTTTATAAATAACCGTATGTTCTTTGCTGTAAGCTGTTTCGTGGATCAAAGATGAATTGTGGTAGATGTCAAATGGAAATATTATTATGAGGCAAGAAAGTTTTAATAAATCATAATGTTTATCTAATTATTGAAGTTGCTACTACTTCATTTCATTTTATTTTCAAGTTGCTTTAATTTTACACATTTAGCTCCCAATGCGGCGGTGTTTTCATCGAAGATATTACTCTTATTGAAAAACCAAGGATGATATCCGACTGTGTTACGCAGAATTATAGTGCGGACGTAAGTCTTTTTTTAATTTACAATAAAATTAATTTTAGTAAGGATGATGGCATGTGGTTTATGTTATTCCTACTCAGTGACGTTCATGGGCTATTTGGTCAGGGTAGGCAGATTCACATAATTAATGTGAATATTATATAAATTTATTAAATATTACATTAAATTCACAGAGACTATAGATGGCGTGAAAATAGAATAGATATGAACATAAAGGGTTCCTATTATTAAAGGAATTTATTCCAGACTTATTTATCGTTAGGGCATGCAATGCTTTTATGCATTTATGGAATGAACGCCGCTGTTCCTACTATATATCTCTGGCATATTTTACTGTTGTACATAATTTTAAAAAGCATTGCTGCTACTATTGAATAAAATCAATTATTTATTTATTTATTTAATGGTAACTACACATCACATTATAAGAAAATTATATACAAAAATAGGAAATAAAATAAAATGGCAATAACGTAGTTACACATATATTCACTTTTGTTAAATGTTTGGATCACTCCCTGTATCGTATAGTGAGTGTTGAGTGTGTGAGTGCATTTTAGAAGCCTCTGTTACGGATCATTTCCCTATTATTCTTAGCACAACCTTTAAATCTAAAACAATTAAGCCAAAAAATATTAAGAAACGTATCGATGTATCTGCAGTGGTGGAAAGCCTAAAAGCTACTGATCTCTCTTTTGTCTCGAATCTAACTGATATTAATGAAGCTGTGGATGGTTTGGTTGCAACTATATCAAACATAATAAAATTACATACGGCTGTAATAAAAGTTCCACATAAGCGTGTAACGCTTAAGCCGTGGGTAACACAGGGTTTGTTGAGATGTATTCGTAATAGAGATAATCTTCATATGCAGGCTAAACGCTCTCCGGATAACATCGTTCTTAGAATTACTTATTCTCGCTATAGAAACTTTTGTAATAAATTGCTAAAAAAACTTAAAAATGACTATGAGATTAATGAACTCCGCAAAGCCAAAGGTGATGCTAAAACCACTTGGGATACTATAAAACGAATTACAAACATTCAACAAGTCCCAAATTCCTCTGTTAATCTTCTATGTTCACATATATCTCCATATGATTCAATAAATATAATTAATAACTATTTCGCAAATATAGGATCTAGACTATCTGAAGACGTTCGGAGAAATAATCCAACTCGCAATTTTCTGACCAAAGCTAGAAATACCCCCTACTCTATGGTTCTATTAGACACGGATGAACAGGAATTGGATAGTATCATTATGAGTCTTCGTAGTCATAGTGCTGTTGGCTGGGATAACATTCCTACTACTGTTCTTAAAGCCTCAAGAAAGATTCTTCTCCAGCCACTTAAACTCATTTTTAACCGATGTTTTTCCTCTGGCATATTTCCGAATGCCTTTAAAAAGGCTATCGTTCACCCCGTTTACAAAAGTGGCGATAAAGACAATGTGTCTAACTACAGACCTATTTCAATTTTAACTGCTCTTTCTAAAGTCCTAGAGAAAATTCTTAATAATCGTCTTATTAGTTTTCTAAATAAAAACTCTTGCATATCAAAAAATCAGTATGGATTTCGTAAAGGCATTTCTACAGAACATGCTGTCTTAGGTTTGTCAAACACCATTGTAGATAATATTGATAAAGGATATAAAACAATCGGTATCTTTCTTGATATTTGTAAGGCATTTGACACCGTCTCTATTCCAATATTATTAAATAAAATGGAAAACCATGGCATACGCGGCTTGGTTTATGACATCTTTAAGAACTATCTTACTGACCGAAAACAGACTGTTACTATAAGTGGTTTCAATAGCAAAGATGAAATGTTGACCTGCGGAGTTCCTCAAGGAAGTATTCTAGGTCCAACTCTATTTCTCTTGTACATAAATGATCTTTGTGAGCTCGATATTCCAAATTGTAATATTTACACTTATGCAGATGATACTGCTCTAATAATTCGAGGACAGACTTGGCATGAAACAAAATTGCTAGCAGAATCAGCTCTTTCTGTTGTTACAACATGGCTATCATCTAATCTTCTTACATTAAACGTTGACAAGACAAAATATGTCACCTTTGCTTCCTCAATCAGATACCTGCCAACTTCAGACAATTTTTCTGTGATTGCTCACTCTTGTAGCCACCCGCATATTAATAAATGTTCATGTCTCCCACTTTCAAGAAGTACTTGTATAAAATACCTAGGTATATTAATTGATAATACTCTAAATTGGAAAACTCAAATTGTCTCTGTTACATCACGCATTAGAAAACTTATTTATGTTTTTAAAAAACTCAGAAATGTTGCTGCTGATGATGTTGTAAGAATGGTCTATTTTGCTCTCGCGCAGTCAATTATCTCGTATTGCATCACAGCTTGGGGTGGTGCCTGTACTAGTCATCTAATCCAACTGGAACGAGCACAGAGAGCTGTTCTTAAAGTCATGTTTAAAAAACCGTTCTTATACCCAACAACACTACTGTATAATGAGACTAAAATCATGACTGTGAGACAGCTCTTTGTGCTCCAAACTATTGTTTTTAGGCATGACACTCAATCATTGGAGTTAGGCATTCTAAATAAACGTCTAGGGCTTACTGTCTGTAAAACTGAATTTCACCGCACCTCGGTCGCCTCTAGACACTTCAAAATTTTAAGCGCTCGATTTTACAACAAACTAAATATAATTCTCAATATATATCCCCTTTCCCTTTATGAACTAAAAATCAAAGTCAAGGATTACTTGTTGCAGCTCGATTTTATACAAACTGAAAATCTTTTAAATGCTCATATATAATCTGCACTCATACACAACACTCTTTACTCACCCTTTTCTACACATAATCACACCTATACACAACACGTCTGTATATTTTTGTATATTTTTCTAATAATTTGTATTCTCTGTAATGGTGGGCGCTGACGTCTGCGACACAGTCTCACGACTAGTGCAGGCGTCAACGTAAACTTAACTATACTATGTAAAATTTTTGATCCAATAAAATTATTATTATTATTATTATTATTATTATTTGTGTGCGTGTGTGTGCTCATATCGGTGTTGTATGAGATTCATCTAACTGCAGTCCAGAAATAATAATCTTAATGACCTGATCACGGCTCAAGTGAAACATATCGATATCTTATTATATTATTACTATGTTATAAATTTAGGATCAAAGTGATGGCAAGGAGTGGAATACTTTATCTGGGGCGGATAATATTAAATTAACAAGTACAATGTCTGGACTTATAGATAGTCTGTATTGGGAAGAAGCTCCTATATTAGAAACTGCAAATCCTTTGATAAAGGTAAACAATTAATTTTTTTAATATTTCCGTATCGAACTGTCTAAATCGAACGATAATTTAGAGACAAAAGCCGGATGCGATTTTCCAAAAATATCGACTACTAGAAACGAGCATTTACTCACCACCGCGTTTCGGTAAATTGGAGTAAAAGTAATTGGCTTAATATTATAATATTAATAATTATGAAAGAATCTCTAAGGGGAAGGTATCCATGCGACGGAAGTCCCGAAGAGTCCGCCCAGTCAGGGCCTCTCAGAGGACTGAACTAGTTCAGTTGATAGGAAATGACGTGTCTCTGCCCACACTTATTCATGGTTCAGACACGTCATGAAAGGCAGACCCCAAATTGTATAAGGATACATTAAAGGTGAAAGAGAGCGGGAGAGGCAATCAACTTATTTGTCCTCACCGCCCATCATGCCGATCACGCAGAACGGGACGCAGGAGAAGGCCTTCGCCAGATATCTCTCTCCCTAGCATGGATATAAGGTTTGAGCGACGCACGATATATTCAGGAGTGAGCGGCGGGTGATATGTTCTCACGCACCACTCAAAGACAATGAGATGAGAAGAGAAATGCAGAAAAATGGAGGCTTGCATATGCCTCGACGTCGTTGGGTACTGAGGTGGCAGGCAAAGTCGCACTCTTGGCCCCAACAGGGGTATAGACGAGAAACACCCCGGTAATATTAGTCGGTAAGCGTCTAGCATACTGGGGCAGTCCATGAGGATTTCCACCGGAGTAGAAAAAAAAAGGAAGGCACCTACTTATTTGCATTTGTATCTACTAAATGTTTTCTTTACTTTATTTATAATATTCTTTACTTTATTTATAATACGCGTGTTTAATTAATAAGAGCAATAAAATAAAGTTATTTACAGGTTTGCTATGCAGGAGTCTCACTTAGAGATTG
The DNA here is from genome assembly GCA_036320925.1 of Automeris io. Taxonomy (NCBI): domain Eukaryota; kingdom Metazoa; phylum Arthropoda; class Insecta; order Lepidoptera; family Saturniidae; genus Automeris; species Automeris io. The sequence goes on along the minus strand of JAUDJH010000010.1, from coordinate 14,371,664 downwards.
CCATAAAGTTGTGCAGATAATCGATGATGATAGTAAATATTTTGGAATGGATTTCAGTGGATATAATGAGAAGTTAGTAAAGAATTATAAAATTTATACGAAAGAACATATAATTACATAATTATGTTTTAAACAAGGTTTTAACAATTATTGATTTAATTGCTCACAGGTGCGAAATGGTAATGGGTGTAGTAGAAAGTGGTGCGCTAGGCACGTACGTAGAAGCTAATCCAGAATTTTTATGGCCAGTTCCCAAGCACTGGAGTCTAGAAGATGCTGCAACAGTTCCTTTACCTTATCTCCATGCCTATTACTGTCTGGTAAGTATGGTACTTAATATATATAAGTACTTAATGATAACATCGAAGGCTTTATTTTGGGGATCAATTTTACTCAAACCTGTAGGCTTTATCCTCGATGTATTACTCGTACCTAGCTAAGACTAGTTCTTGGAAAATAATCAGCAATGAAATGATCAGCTATGTGGGGCTGAGCAGATTATGATAATAGTACAAAAAAATGAAAATGATTTACTTCTCACATTTAATCTGCTTGTTATATTTTTAGCGTGGTAGGTATGGTGGAAGTAGAAAGTAGACATACCGTAGGCTAAAGTGCAGGATAGCGTGTAAAGATGAGATGATGCAGAAAGTAATTAAGAAGTCCAGGCCGCAAGTAGATAGGTGTTTAATGAAGCATAGTATAAAGTCCAGTAGAAATAATGAAGCACAAGTATGATAGTCCAAGTAGAAATAAAGTACAGAGCACAACAATACAACTTAGAACACGAAAATAATAACAATGTGAACACTAAAATAACGAGCGAGTGGTGCGTGGACCTAGTCTGAAAGTGATAGCAAGACTAATTTGACGGCTGCGCGGGCGGTTTAGCGCTTGCGTCGCGTGCGCATGCGCAGTCCCCCCGCGCGCGTCTTTTTCCCACGGCTCTCTAAATTAGAGCCGTTTCAATCGCACGACACGATATCTATAATATAAAATTGAATCGCAAAATGTCTTGATAAGCGCGAAATTCGAGAACGGCTTAACCGATTTGGCTGATTTATTTTTTGTTGTGTTTGATGAAGTCTGGGGACGGTTATTACGGAGAGAAAAATTTTAAAAATTGTCTGAAAAAGTCTAAAAAGATCATTTTTCAATGTTCTCATACAAAAAATTCGTAATATTTAAAAGTCAATTTGAATTTTAATACCATACCATAAAGTTTAAATGTTAGTGGACGGGTTCCGGGAAGGCAAAACAATTGAGTGACGTTAGTATCGTATAAATATTATCAATATTTGTCAAATATAGAAGATATTCACTAGAAATAATTTATATGGCAGGAAAACGTTTGCCGGGTCAGCTAGTTGTAAATAAATATCAAGTGTGTTAGTATGAAATGTGTTGATAAAATTACTTAGATAAATAAGTGGAGATATAATAATGTTATTTAAAATAGTTGTTAGTTGTAGGTTAGTATAGTATACAGAATTAGAAAATAGATAATATTAAGGACAGACATATAAATAGATAGTGAGTATGCCACATATTTAATTGTCTTTTATTACAATTTTAAAAAGTAGGTAAAGCAGACACATTGTTGGTATTGCACTCGGTTAATCACTAGCTATTTGCCATCAGAACAGTCATTAATTTTTTGCATATTTTGGTAAAGAAATATAATTTAGTTTAATTTTAAAAGTACATAGAAATATTACTTGAAGGCGTTGCTGCATTGATCATAGACAATTAATTAAGTAATAAAGTTTTTGATGATTTGTTTATTACATATAAATATTGCAGACCATAAGGTGTCAGGTACAAAACGGTCAAACCGTCTTCGTGACGGGTGGTGCTGGAGCTCTTGGCCAAGCAATTATAACGATATGTCTCTCATTGAACTGTGAAGTGTTCACTGTTGTGAGCAGCGACGAGAAAAAGAAGAAATTGCTCGAAATTTTTCCAAAACTTAAAGGTATGTTTGTTTTTTAAACTGTGACCTATTTTTTTTAAACTGACTCGACCACACCTGATGGTAAGCATGGTGCAGTCCAAAAAACGTCAACGACTATAGAAAGGTAAGAAAAAACCCGTCGATAGTCACAGCAATCATGCCGGCCTGCACATATATCTCTTCACGCTACGCTTAAAGGATCCCATATCATAGGACGGTGGGAACACGCTCGCCGGAAGACCATTCCACAACCCAACGAGATGGCAAAAGAAGGAGTTGGAGAACTTCTTAGTCCTACCCGGTTTGTGAGATACCGTATAGCTGTGACACCACAAACCCGCGCACGTGGTTCTATTCAGGAAGGGAGAGGGTGGAACATGGTTAAACAACTCTTCAGAACACTCGCCATGATGCAGACGGTAGAAAACGCTCAGTGAGGCAACATCTCTGCGCAACTGAAGCGGCTCAAGATGCTTAGTCACGTCAGGATCATTCACAATGCGAACAGCTCTCCGCTGTGACCTATCCAGGGCATCAAGTAAGTACTGGGCTAAACCGTTACAAACACGCGAACAATATTCCATGCAAGGCCTTACCTGGCCATTATATAATAGGAACAGTTGATCGGGCGTGTAAAAACCGTGTCACCTTGTTCAGGATACCAAGTCTACGTGAATTCTAGGAGATGACAATCCCTATGTGATCTTTGAGATTGAGATCACAGGTATATATTTTGTAATATATATAATTGGCGATAGTTTAAAAGCATCAGTGGTGATATATAGCAACACCAAGCAATAATTAATAGAGAAGAGAGAGAGAGAGATTAATACAGACAAAGCATATTTATATTATCCTCAGATGCAAACATCGGTACTTCCCGGAGTCCTGAGTTTTTGGATGTAATTATCATTACAACAAAGAATAAGCGATGCGACATCGTAATTAACGGTGCTAGTGGAGAGATAAGAAAAGTAAGTGCGTAATGAATATAATAAATATATAAATAAATTGTAAAAACAAAAATTAAGCCTCACTTGACTGTTCTCCGAAGTTGATAAATTGATTTCTTTTTTGTCTCATAAATAGGCTAGCATGAAATGCGTCGCCAGAAACGGAATATTCCTTGATCTAAGTGATGTCGATATGAAAGAAGATGAAGTATTTGGTATGTCTTACTTGAAAGAATGTAGAAATTATAAGAGAGTAGACTTACAGAGCATATTTAATCACGAAAATTTAAAAGAGAGACAGGTAAGGCCTTTTAACATAATTTAACGAAAAAACTAAAGACGTAATTAACAAAGCAATGAAAAGATAAAATAATTATAATTAAGAATAATAATAAAATATTATTATAATATATAAAATTATTAAAAATATTCAATCGTTCCAGTTACTTCGGAATATGGTTCAGAAAGGAATTGATACCGGTGTAGTGCGACCACTCTATAGAGTAGTGTATGCTCCAGAAGATATATCAAAAGCATTTAGAGTTTTGGCACAATGTAAAAATGTTGGAAGAGTTCTTACAACATTTAAAAATATCAGTGACGCAAGGATAGAAGTTAAGACAAGGTAATAATTCTTTAAAAATTAATATCTATTAAGATTGTGTACTTAAAAGATTCCATTTTTTATATAAAGGAAACAACGTGATATGATTCCAGATTACATTTACATCCGAAGGCAATCTATGTTGTTATTTGCGATAATAATAAATTGGGAGTTGAATTAATAGAGTTTTTGATAGAAAGGGGTGCAAGAGATTTTATTATTAGTGTTAGTGAAAACTTATTATATTACCTACAAGCGAAAATTTTGTAAGTACAAAATTATTATTATGTTATACAAGTATAATATAAAGCTGCTGCTCTGCATATCTAATGTCTCTTCTGGATATGTTAACATAGATCCATTTGCTTTACAATTGGAGGGCCGTGGCCTCCTTCTGTGAGGATGTTATGTCCCAGAAGGAGGCTGCAGAGCGGGAGCGGCAGAAGGCTGCTCGAAGAAGGCGCCAGGGTGCCGATCGGTCCATCCACGACCGGTTGGCTGATGTGTTTGGGGTCACGGCCGCTCAGGGTGGGGGCCCTGAGCGACTGGTTAGCGACCCTCGAGAAGTAGGCAGAGCATTATGACGTACTCTGCCTAAATACAATGAGCAGTGTCGGGGAAGATATCTTCCTCCGAGTTTGTGCCCAGCGGGCGCGGCGCGACGGGCCTGTGGCGAATTGATTACAGGATCCGCAGTCCCCACCAATGCGCAAAAGTAGTAACCTTGGGGTTTTTGTCGGTATAAGTCCGACACACCTCGCCTGCGCATACCCCTGCGCAGCTGAGACGGTCCTATGAAGATTTTCCTCAAGTAAAAAAAAATAAAATAAAAAAAGGTCCATTCGCTTTAGTTATACTAGGTGTGATCAAAAACTATCATAATCTATTTGTTTATCAAAAAATATTTATTTCTTCATGAATATCCCGTGTGTTATTTTTGGCCAAAAATTCGCACACAAGCAACGATCTATGAGCAGGGACGTTATCATGTTGCAAACGCAATTTTTTGTTCTTCTACAAATCCGAATGTTTCTAGCGAACTGACTTACGCAAATGGTGCACACCTGGCCGGTAATATGACCTTAATGACCTTTCTACTCTGTAGCTAAAACTCAGGATGCACCATTCCTTTTTTGTATCCCGGGAGAAAAATCCTGCTTAGGATAATCAGGAACGCTCTGAGGGCAGCGATCCCGGTATGTTAAACTTCTGCTGACTAAAAACACCCGGAGTGTCCCTCAGATTGCTCCACCTGGGCCTGGGAAGCCAAATTCATTCAGATAGGCACCACTCCCCTGCAATGGAAGACAACTGTAAATTCAAAATTCGCGATACTTTTTGAACTGACTTTGTATATGTACTATTTACATTTAATACATACAAATTTTTATTATATCTTTAATATGATTTATTGGAAAATAACATTAATATCTTATTATTAAGCGCATAACAAATGTGTGTTACTTTTAATAATTATTTTGAGATTTATATATATTAAATTAACTAACGGTATATTTTAATATATGTGCAGTAATCTAGCTGTCTGTAATTAATTTTAGAATTACGGTAAAAAATAATGTAAACCTACATTTCAGGCAATGGCAATCATCAAAAGCAAAGTTCGATGTTCACACTGAAGATATTAAAAAGGATAAAAGCTGCTTTAGTCTGATACAAGCTGCTAATGCTTTGGGTACTGTAGAAGGTATATTCGTTGTTCATAATCATATCAATTCACAATCGAACGATGACGAATGTAAATCTGCCAATACAAGTGATGCTAGCTCCATAATACCGAAGTTAGATTTATTGTCAAGGGAACTATGTCATAAACTAAAGTAAGTTAAATATAAATTAATAAGTATACAGGCTGATTTTATAAACGAATGAGATATTTAAGGAGGATATTCAGCATTCGATTCTAATTCTATATATATAGGAATAGTGATATCTTAATATTTCCATTAAAACAAAGTAATTTATAGTCATCATATTAAGGGGCAACGACCCACATAATAGAATAAATAACAATTAATTATTAAGTAGGTATTTTGTCTCTCCTAAGCCAGGATAAAGTACGAAAGAATAACGAAACAATTACCTGTTTACCTAAAATTACGTAAAAGAAATTTTATCTACATGCCATTCAATCGTGCGCCACACGCGCTGCGGTGTCCAAACATGTTACGGATCAATTCTCATTTGTTCATCAATGTTTCTTTATGATCTGTTAGGAAATATTGTCATTTACATTTTTATTAGTTATAAGAAGGTGCAAATGTTTGTATTCTGAAATATCTCCCTCGTCTATAAAATAACCCTATAAATCATTAAAAAAATATTTTTAAATATTGATCAGCAACATAATCCACAGCCAATTTAGCCCACTGTTGGACATGACCTCCCACATACTATGCCACTATCCTCGATCCTGAGCCACTCGCATCCAGGCACGCCTCAAAACCTTCACAATTTACTATCTTCAATTCTTCTCGCCGGATATCTTATGCTCCGTTTACCCAATCTGAACTATCATTAACTTATTATACCTTCATAGACTATCACCACATGCTAACAAGGCATCGGTCGTTGAATTGATAATATAATATTTGTAATACCTTTCTTTTTAGTTATTTTGTTATTATTAATACATCTTCACATAACGTTATCAATAAAAGCGCGAATATAGAATGTAACTCAGTGTATGCAGCCCGTAAAAAAGAAAATCTACCAATTTATTTGGTAAGTAATTTCTTTTTGTAAATTATTTAGGGAAGTTTAATTATCTTATTTCTAATACTTATTAAACTTTATTTAGTATATTATTATATAATTAAGATATCAAGTTAGTACATTTTCCATAAAATTAAATAGTGAAAGATTCCCATATTTTTTCTACAGCGTGCAATCCCTTCGTATTGACCTGATACTCACAAGTAAAAGGCTTATAAAACAACGGGATACACAAAATTGACTAAAAACAAATTAATTTGAAATTATATTATAGAACTTGAAACTTATTTTTGTATTTTATTAAGATTATTTCATATTATACTATCACATTTGTTCCCAGCTAAATCTCCAGGACAATAAAGAATTAACTCAAAAACAAATTTCGAATGTTTTTAACACATTAGAAATGAGTCTTCCACAGAAATATTACAAAAATAACACAGGAAATTTAAATGTAACAGATAAAATTAACTTTAAGACTCAACTTGCTGACACATTAGGTAATATTTCGACTTTTTAAATGGTATGATATGAAAGATTTTTTTTTAGGTTTAATGTTTACTTTAATATTATTAGGAGTGTTGAATATTGAAGATATTGATGAAAATATGTCTTTAGATGAGCTAAACCCGATTGAAATAATATATGAAGAGATAAATACATTAATAAAAAGATATTATCTTATATCTCTCCATACTGAAGAATTAAAGAAAATGACGATTCACAGGTAGTTTTTTTATATTTCATACTCTCTTGCAAGTCTGATAAAATAACTTTGACTTAATTTATTGTAAAGAGTCAATAATTTTAGATTAAAAAACATAGGTGATGAACCTAAAAAAAATGACATAGTAATAAAAAAGGGGCTCGAACTCTTCTTTACCCATATTGAAGATAAGGAATACGTGGGGTCAGAACCCTTGAGATCTTTAAAAACAAAAGTTACTGGAATCTTCAGAGTAAGTAATTGTTCATATTCATTATTAGGAAGCAATTTATCAATATTCGATTCATCAAAGTTTGATTTGTTAGTTCACGATCTCCTAGAATTGTCAATGCTATGTTCTTATATCTTTTTTTTCCTAGTATACATTACAAAAGTCCAAATTAGTAGTACTATCTACAGAATACATATAGCAGAGACATGAAATATAATGTAAAGTCAAATACTTTATTAAAAAAAATCTTGATTAAGTAAAATCCAAGCAGTACAGAATACAAAACGAATTTACTAATAATGGATAGAAAATTGAATGGAATTACTACAGCATAAATTCAATTATAATTTGAATTATATTCTAGATGCTAATGTTACAGAAACAAGCAGAACTCGATTATAAAGATCCCTACTTGATTATGATACCAGGATTTGAAGGACGGCCACATATATTTAATAATTTAGCAGAGACTCTGAATATTAAAGCTGTTGGAGCACACTTTGATCCTGACGTAGAAGAAGCAACAATATTAGAGATAGCTACCCAAATATTTAAGGTTACAGTTTAGTTAATTAACATTAATTAATGACCTTATACTGCAGACTTCTGTGGCTTTAAGCTGATGGAGGTCCCATTTTCGCCATATTTACATGTTTTTCTATTTTCTTTTGTTTCTATTACTGCATTTAAATTTCTAGTTTTTTGTTAGTTTGTGGCGAAATAAAATCATTTCATTTAATTTCATTTAAGTGGTATAATCAGTTTTACTTACCATAATAATTATTTATCTTTTTAGAGTATCAATTCAAAATTCGGACTACAGAAAAGATTTTACATTTTGGCATATTCGTTTGGAGTAAATACGGCTTTAGAACTGGCAGCTTTAATGGAAAAAGCAGGATCGTCTGGAATCGTTTTTTGTCTTGATAGTAGCCCAGATGCTTTACGAAGTTATATGTATGGTTATCTTAATGATATGAGTGATTATGAAATACAAAATGATATATTAACTCACATATTTGGAATCGTAACTAAAAAAGACGCAGAAGATTTGAAGGGGTTTTTAGGTAATATTGATGATTGGGGTGACAAGATTGAATATTTTATAAGTAAAGTAAAACAACATTCAATTTACTCTCATCAGTACCTAAGATCAGTAGCTAGAACTGCATATAATAGAATAAAATTGGCCGAAGATTACAAGCCTAATTTCAAACTAAATTCTGAGATAGTTTTAATTAAGGGAGCTTTTAATCCAAATGTGAAAGATCTTGCTGAAGATTACAATTTGTCTAAATACACAAAGAAACCGGTTACAGTTTACCAAATAGATTCAGATCATACATCTGCAACTGAAAATGTTGCAGTAGCTGGTATTGTAAATAGATTCTTAGGCCCTGAACTGTAATTTAATTTATAGTAGATCTTGAATAATAATTATTAATATTTTTGTTATTAAAGACGTATATTGATTTTTAAGAATAGGGTTGTTTTTTGTTTAGTGTTTTATATAGACTGTAATTATACATTGACAATTTCTTAAAGTTCAAATTTACTTGGGACTATTATATGGTAAGATAATTTTAAATATGTGAGTTATTATGAATATTTTAATAATTTTACACAAAAATTAACAAAATCATTATTTAATAATACTTGCACATTTTTAACAATTGTAGTTGAGCAAATAAAGCAAATAAACATAAAGAAAATTAGGTTCCTAAGGAATGTTTTTTGTCCATCATGCCGAAGCCCTCTAGTGTAGGCAGAGATAATGGAACACCACTTCTACATATATATTTTTGCAAACAACCATCGCTTCCGAATTTGTATTGTAAATTACAGAAAACTATTTTCATCACGTGACTGGTTCAAAATCTAGTTTTTACTTGAATTATATTGGATGCTGTAAGAGAAACAAAACCATTTGTGACACTTTTTCTGTAGATGATTTTCCGCACCTTCCGCCTGAAAACAGGGGCTTTCGCGACCTGCCGTTTTTTTTATCTCTTTAAATCTCTTTAAAATACCAATTGAAATTTTCATCAATTAAGGACAGAAGGAGCCGCCCGCCATTACAAACGAAATGTTAATAATATATTAAGTTTTTTAATTAAAAGTATTTAAAAAAATAGAAATGATATTTTTTTTATTCTTTATTTTATAATAATATATTCATTAAAGACCGGTAATCACGCGCGGCAACGCTGATGGTCGCAGGTTCGAGCCCCGGCACATATCTCTGAATTCTTTCCGTTTCGGCATTGAATGCTCACCGGTGAAACTAAGCCTCGTGAAAAAACCAAAATCATATCAAATAATTTATTGCAGTTTATAAAGTATTTTTTTTTATTGGTATCAACTATGGAACCTGTTGAGTATGGCATCAATGTATGCTACAGGGCTTCAATATTAGTAGTGCACCATACCCCTTTTTTATATATTAACTCAACTTCGGCTTGTCGCGTTTCGGGATCAGCTTGTGTATATCCAGTAGCTCATATACCTAGAGACCTTCAGTCGTGGTATATGTGGGCCGACATGACGATGTAGACTATCAATGGATTTTCATCCTTTGATAGTCGCTTTCGTTTTTGGACTACACTGTACTTACCATCAGGTACTCTGTAGTCATTATGTCGAGCCAGTGTAAAAAAAAAAAAATTTTTAACTTGCATGATATTTAGTAGAAATCGCATGTCTATATGTCCTGAGAATGGCGACCGAATTGATCGTAGAGCTCGTAGACTGATTGGCGATGATACTTTAACTAAGGTTTAAATGCAGAGCATCGAGCATCGACATAGAGTTGCCTGCCTCACAGTCTTTTACCGGTTGCACGGTGGAGAGTGTTCTCGGGAACTGCATTCTTTGATTCCACCAGCCCCATTCCATCACAAAACCACTAGACATCGTGTCGGATACCATCCGTATGTGGTGGATGTTCCTTATATCCGCACGAGAAGATTCGCTTCTACATTCATCATGCGAACGGCTAAGGAGTGGAATATGCTTCCAGCGGCCATATGTCCGAGGTCTTATGACCTGGGAATCTTTAAGAGAAGATTGAATAAGCATTTGTTGGGCGGACGCGGTTCATCATCGGACTCATCTTCACTTTCCACCAGGTGTGATTGAGGTCAAGCGTTCGCCTATAAATTAATTTAAAAAAAAAGACCACCCACGTTATTGGCGGCTTTGGATACAACATATCCACCAACGCGCCAAGTGGATACAGCCATTAATATACATCTGCATACCCCGAAAGGGATATAGCGGCAATATATAATATTATTTTCATATATTTAGAGTATATAAGTCAACAGGTTTCCTAAAGTAAACAGAGTCAGAACTAGCCATATTAAAGTTACATGGGAAATTTGATACCATGCTGTTTATTATGCGAGAAATCGAGGGAACGTTCGAGCTCTAAAGAGAAACTATTGAACCCCCGCGCCACACTTTTGTATGACTAATAATTTTGGAATTAGTTATACACATTTGTGTGTAATAAATTCAAATTTCACACCACTCACATTCTACTGCCTTTCATACTTCTTTATTTCATCCGTCCACTAAAAAGGGTTGAGTGGTGTCTTTTATTTCTCATAATTTACAATATATACTTAATCCTAACTTAAGCCTACATTATAAATTTTGTGTAATAAGTTACTAATCACGCTTACTTTATAAGGTGCTAAAGAAGTTCAAATGTCAGCAATAAATTTCCGCTTTGTATCACGCATTTATAATGCTGTATGTAATGTAAATATGTATGTAGTAATACATACATACAATAATACATATTTACATTATACATTATGTATGTATTAAATAATGTAGTCTTTTGTAGTTAAAGCGAGAAATAAATTATTTTTAAGGAAATTCATGAAGATACTAAAAATTGATTTGATTCGTGGATACCCTCAAAAGATAACACTGCCTGAAAGATAGGAAAAAGTAGTTGCTAGTGATGGACAATATATCGATTAAATTCAAACTACCATTCTTTTACAATAAATATTATATTTTTGACAAAAACGTCGGAAATTTATTTGTTCTTCTAATGTATTCACAATTTTTTTCAAAGATGAACTTATTTTCTGACTCATTTGTAATTAAAATCAAAGTAGTATCTATAAATCTCAGTCTTAGACTATAATGCACTTACCATCAGATGTGATGTAGTTGCTTTATCTTGCAACTATATTTTTAAGATCATATTTCATATTTCGTTATTTAAATTTTTTAAAGAAAGGTTTTTAAATGGATATCAAATGTTAACTATAATTTATTGCCAATTTCAAGACATCGCTTAAATTATGGCTCGGAACGACGCAGCGCATATTTTACATAAAGCAAATTGAATTTTAAAAGCATCTTTGAGAGATATAAAATCCATTTCGCTAGCTGGAGACTTGTTAATAATATATTATCATTATAATTGTAAACTTATTTAGCACTATTCGGGAATTCAATACATATAATAAAGAGTAATTAATTGATGTCTGTACATGGAAAATACATGAGAGAAGCCATTTTTGGATCATTTATTAAGATATGATAATAAAACTTAAATCAATAATTATTGGAATTTTTATCAATTTACCTGTACGTTTGTGAAAGCTTATCTCAGAAATGGCTTAACCGAATTAGATGCGGTATTGTGGTAAGTTACACAGTGGTATTTTAAATAAATAAAAAAATCAATTTGAAGGATACCGTCAAACATATTGTTTTGATATTTTTTTACATAAGGCAAGCGGGAAAGTCTTCTACCTGCTTAAGTTTTAATTTAATTTTTTTTTTTTACACTGGCTCGACATAGTGACTACAGAGTACCTGATGGTAAGTACAGTGTAGTCCAAAAACGAAAGCGACTATCAAAGGATGAAAATCCATTGATAGTCTACATCGTCATGTCGGCCCACATATACCACGACTGAAGGTCTCTAGGTATATGAGCTACTGGATATACACAAGCTGATCCCGAAACGCGACAAGCCGATACTGGCCACTATGACGTGCTTTACACCCATGTACTGTGGTCGCGATCCAAACGGGCACCGGCGCCCTACCACCTCGCTGCTGCTCGTTTAGCACCACCCGGGAGTCACGTGTAGGGAAACTAGGGTAAAGCCTACGGACGCGAGCAGCTTCGGCTTCGGCTTCGGCTTCGGTTCCATGTTGTGGAATATCACACACAACACCCGAACACACACGTATATACATTGCGACACAGGCTTGTGTTGTGGTCAACGTAACAACCATAAAAAAACAAATGTATTAAATAAAAAGTTTAAGTATTGCATCAATATAGAATAGAAATAGATAATTGACAATATTCCTTTCTATAAATTCTAAATGTCTCAATTGCTATTGTTTACATTAATTTGTTATACATAGCAATATCATTAACAAAATTGTGAATTTCATTAGAACAACAATTTTTTATTTATTTATTTATTCACTATCGTTGAACATTACATACAATTGTATTACATACGGTACGGTTTTAAACCTGTGTCAATTACACAAGGATAATATTTAAAAACTATAAAGGTAAGGAAAATAGAACAACACAAACTCGCAGCAATAAGAAATACGAGTGTGCTTGTGTGTGTGAGTGTGTTTTTGTAACAATTGAGTGCATGTAAGCTATTATATTATATGTATATTGTATGTGTAAGCAATTAGTTAGGCTTTCTTGTGTAAGAGAGGTAGCTCTCTACACCACCGCTCCCATAGTGAGGAGGAGGCCTGAAAAACCTTCGACGTCTCCAAGTCCCGTGAGAAAGCTAGCCCTGCCTTTCCCCCAGTACTTGGTAGACGGGAGGAGGAACACCTCGATGGTTTTAGTGGTGGTTGTTGCTATTGCCCGAACCGGGTCATGACCACAGTACAAAAGTGTAAAAACCGTCATAGTGACTTACTTTGGCCTGTCGCGTTTCGGAATCGGCTTGTCTATATCCAGTAGCTCATATACCTAGAGACCTCCAGTCGCGGTATATGTAGGCCGACATGACGATGTAGACTCAACAGATTTTCATCCTTTGATGGTTGCTTTTGTTTTTGGACTACGCTGTACTTACCATCAAGAGCTCTGAAGTCACATTGTCCAGCCAGTGTAAAAAAACACACCAGGGCTGTAGTCCTCACCGCTGCCTTGATGGTCTATGAGGTATTTACCGGATTAATAAAAAAAATGGCTTCCTTGTGTATTATTAGATATTATTTGCTGAAACCTTCGCAACAGGAAACGTCTGTATTAATTTGAAAATGTAGTTGCCTTTAAAGCCACCTTTATTCTTAGAGATGGCGGATATACGGCGCAGTCATAAATGAAAGGATTGCGACCAATCGTGTGGGATCAACATCCAAGTACCCTTAACGCTTTTGGCTAGCTATGAACTGTTTCGATTTACAAAACTTCGTTTCGACTTACGGGTTTATTTTACTAAACAAAAATACGGAAAGATATTTTATATACAACTAGCTGTCCCGGCAGACCTTGTTCTGCCCTATTTTTCTAAAATAAAATTACATTGTTATTTTTTATGTTACTAGCTGCCCCGTCAGATTTCATTCTGCCAAAAGTTATTGCCCTTTCGCAGTCTAATAGAAATAAAATTGCTTTGAAAGACTTATGTCATATCTAAGCTAATGACATTTTTACTATAATGCCTTATGGGACATTTTTGGGTTATTGTTTGTTTGATTACTTGGCGTATAAATTATAATTTTCATTGATGACCTGCAACCTCTAATCAACTTGAAGGCGAACCTTTGTTTTGTTTTGATTGACATCATATGTTTGACAGCTGGGGACAGTGTGGTTTGTATGGGAAAACGAAATTGTTGTTTTTACTATATTCCAAACATTTTTTTCATATTTACTCATCTATACTAATATTATAAAGCTGAAGAGTTTGTTTGTTTGTTTGTTTGTTTGAACGCGCTAATCTCAGGAACTACTGGTTCGAATTGAAAAATTCTTTTTGAGTGGAATAGACCATTTATCGAGGAAGGCTTTAGGCTATATTACATCACGATGCAATTATTAGGAGCGAAGAAATAATGAAAAATGTGAAAAAAACGGGCAAAATTATTCATCCTTGAGGGCTTCCATTGCGTGCGCTGCAAAAACGATTCAAGATACCAAAAATATATGTATGAAAGAATTATTCCTCTTGAAATGATCTAAAAAAATGTCCGCGACAGTATATGTCTATCTTCTAAGATTAAGTCACTAGAACCGTTTTTATGGTAAACAAATTTGGTCGAAATTAATGCATTATTTGTTAAGAGTTGTATCAACGTAATAATATTAATCTTTATCCAAATAAATGTGTTGTTGATTAAGAGTATTTAATTGTGAACAAAATTGTCTTTGACATCACTTAATTTCAATGAACATCTTAGAAGATATTACAAAACCTTACATAGCAAAACAACGTTTGCCAGATCAGCTATAGTGTCTTGATAACCGCGAAACTCGGGAACGGCTGAACCGATTTGACTGATTTCTTTTTTGTTGTGTTTGTTGAAGTCTGGGGAAGGTTATAACAGAGAGAAGATTTTAAAAAAATATCTGAAAAAGTCTAAAAACAACACTTTTCTATATTCTCATACAAAAGATTTGTTATAAGTCAATTTGAACTTTAACGCCATAGCATAAAGTTTAAATGTTAGTGGACGGGTTCCGGGAAGGCAAAACAATTATTGAGTGACGTATAAATATGAATGTCAATATTTGTCAATTTTTATACATATAGCATTAAGGCCAGGTTCCTTCAAACAATTTTCAAAAAACAGCCGACAGGCCAATAGCTATTAACATTAAAAAAAACAATGTGACTTTGTTTTTGAGAAATAGGACAGAACAAGGTCTGCCGGGACAGCTAGTTTATAATAATAATATATCGTCGCGGTATATGCATTACGAGATGAACAGAGACAGATTAATGGCTGTATCCACTTTACGCTTATATGTCGCTTATGCTCACCCCAAAAGTGATATAGCGTGATAATATACAACCGAAATGCTGTTGTGAACACCAGTTTTCATAATGCTTACTTCAAAATTAGCAGACTTTTAAATAAAAAGTCCTATTTACTCTCTTAGGGTTGGAATATAATAAAATCCATTTCTACATCATAAAAATAACCCAATGTAAGAATTTCATGGGACAAGAAATTTTCATTTGTTTTAGTGGCTTAGGCTCTACGATGATATATCAGTCAGGACCAGTACATTTATAATATTATAGTTAAGGAATTGCTTGATCACAATTAAACCTGGTGGAAAGCTAAGATGAAGTCGTCGAAAGAATCAGCTTGGCAAACAAATTGAATGAATGTGGGCATGAGTCTGAAATGTGATAAAGCGAGGTGATCAAATATCACTAAAATAATCATCACTGATAGCAGTCTTAGGCAAGTACTGCGAAGGCCATCGGATTCTCCCGTTTGGTTCCCATCCAAAACGACGAAGCATTTTAGAAGTCAAAATTACTACAAGGAAAGTGGAGTTCATTACTCCGCGTCCGCGCAATCGATTCCCCTGAGCGTCGGCTGAAAATCAGCGCTGGATGGCGCGTGCAGCGTCGCCCAGCATACGCTGAGCTGAGTGCTCTTTGAGATGGGTAGCAGCACACAGGATACATGATGTGATGTTATGTTTTCTTTCATTGTTGTTTTTTTTTTAATATAAATATGTTTGTTGTGTGTTGTTATCTTTTTGGCTCAATAAACTTTTTCTTTCTTTCTTTCTTTCTTTACTTTTGGATAAAAGTAGTTGGAAGTCATACTCACGAAGAGGGGTTGATTTTACTACGGCTTCGGTGTCTCTGTATATATTTATAATTTCTAACTTAAGCAACATATCTAAACCATCTTGACCTGGAGTGTTTAAACTTTCTTAGCGTATACGATGTCATGGGCAGAAAATAATACATAAAGAGTATGTTTGACGATTCAGGCTAATTATAAAACAATGCTTTAATTAACCACTATTGTTTGATTTAATTTACAATTGATTAGCGCAATTAAGATCGCTTTTACAGTAGTCGATATTGACCAGTGTAGTTGTCAACGATAAACGCTTTCGTCATTCTATCAACACAACTAGGGAACCAGTTCAGCTATAATTTTACATTTTACTCTTCAAACGTATTTAGAGTGATGTATCATGATAGTTATAAGAAACCCTTTTTTAACAGGAGAAAAATCCTATATAGGACTTTTAGCAACGTGAGGGTGACGCTGGGGGCAGTGACGTGCATAGAGTATTTGGACAGGGTGGGCAGATTCACATAATTAATTTGAATATTATATAATGATAATTAATATTATATTACTTTCAGAGGGGAATTAGATGGGGTGATAATAGAATATATATGAATATAAAGGGTTTCTTTTTTTTTGTTAGACTTATATATCGTAAGGGCATGCAATGCTTTCATGCATTTATGGAATGAACGCTACTGGCTGGGGGTATGTCAGACTTCTACCGACTAAAAACTCCCGGGTATCACTTCTGCCGCGTTTTCGCCAACCTTTTAGAGACCTCCAAGATATCGGCGGAGCGTCGTGATGCGGTCTGCCGAAGTACATTGTATGGCATTGGGGAAGGCGGTTTCTCCCCTCGTGATTGTGCCTGCCGGGCGCGGCGTAGTAAGGCTGTGGCGAATTGATTACAGGACCTGCAGTCCCTACTAGTTTGCAGAAGTAGTTACCTTAGGGTTTTTAGCTGGAAATAATCCAGCTTACCTCGGTTGCCACCCTCATGCGCGGTCGAGACGGTCCTGTGAGGATTTTTCCCAAGTAAAAAAAAAGGAATGTGCTGGTCACGTATAAACTGAAGAGATTAAAAAAGAGCAGACGATTTCTTAAGGAGACGCCGAAATAGATGTAAAGGAAATATAATTCCTTCAAGGTTTTAAATGTTGTCGCTTTACGCGTGGCTGTATGTGAAAAAGTCTATGCCTTTACAATTTGATATAAACTGTGGACATTGTTTTGACAATTGTAACAGAATCAGCCGTGGTGTTTTTGAATAAATAAAGCGTTTAATGAATGTACGGTAAAAGTTATAAAGAAAAAAACACAATTGTCGTTACTTTGTATTTTCAGAGCAACAACAGAGTTTGTTTTTTTTAAACCGTTGAAGACTGTTAACCGACTGTTACCACTGTAACACGACTGTTGTGTGACTGTTGGCTGTTGTGTGTTGTGTGTATACCTTATATAGATAAACTTAGTTTTTACAGCCACCGGCAAGGTGGAGTTATGACTTGAAAAAATGATCAGTGACGATTGAAAAAGAAGATCCAAAAACCGGTCTCAATTGGGCTTATTAGGAGCTTGTGCTCAGCTGTAGAATAAGTGGTATAATGATGAGGTTATTAATTTTGACCTCTAGTCATGTTAGAGCTGCAGAACCATTAAAATATATCGGTATCGGCTAAACAGTATGCAGCGTATTGTTATTTCTAGATATCACAATGTGAATGCATAATAATTATATGATTATTTTTTTCTAAGAATTAATTTACTATTGTAACTAATGTACTGTACAATAAATTATTCAAGAATGCTAGCAGTCAAGTGCAAATCTACATCACACGAAAATGTAATTAGTTTTTAAGGTTGAAAATTTATAATCTAATATAAATCAAACAAAAATTATCAACTAAAACAACCTAGAAGAACAATCGTGCAAAGGATAATTTCGCGCAGGACTACCTACGTGATCAAGGTCCTTAACACTAATCGAGCAGTAGATGTGAAGAAATTTACTGCTTGATTTTAACAGAGGCAGTACCCATATTCAACTCAAGAGCAATGTATTGATGGATATAGCACCCTGCTATAGGAGTAACTCTTTTCAACCTGAAAGAGCTTTATAGCCAATAAAGACTTTCATCGATTGTGTCAGTATGAATCCTAAAGATGTTTGGATATATCACCCACAATGAAAGATCTTTAGAATGTTTGAAGATGCAAGGAGGTGTGGCAGGTCGATATTCTCGTGGCTTATAATAATAAAAAAACGTGGCCTCGTGAATATAATTGGTGACAGCCTAAAAAAAGTAAAAAATGAAATAATAGAATCTGAACTCATGTCCTTTTCAAGAGAAAGACCAATATAGGAATACATAAAATCCTAAAAGGTTCTCTAGTATTGTGAACTAACGTGATTGGTATAAACGTTAGCTAATTGATGGTACAAAATAAAAAAAAAATAAGAATCTTAGAGAACCCTAACAGTAATTAAAGTATTCAAAAGACCCTGTATATATATCAACAGTACCGTGCAATTGTTCAACAGCTTAGTAAAACCGGCGCGCGAATACTCAAGCATCATAATTCATGTGGAGATTTACTTGAAGTTATCGTCATTAAGGTAACAAAGATTAATAATTATAACTTAAATAATTAAATGAATTCTATCAATGAAAATTATGTTATAATTTTCATTGATAGAAATTATTAAGTGTTTAAAAATGTAATTTAATAAAAAATATAACTGTTTAAAAGTATTTCTAATATTTACATTTGGTGGTTGGGTGATTGCGCGAAATGTGTTATGACCACAGTACTTAAGTGTAAAGACCGTCATAGTGTCTAGCTTTGGCATGTCGCGTTTCGGGACCAGCTTGTGTTTATCCAGTAATTCATAACTGGAGATCTTCAGTCGCGGTATATATGGGCCGACGTGGCGACAGAGACTATCAACGGATTTTCAACGCTTTCGTTTTTGCATTACGCTTTACTTATCATCAAGTGCACTGTAGTCACTATGCCGAGCCAGAACAAAAAAAGAAATTGGAAAATTTAATTGACATCAAAAAAGTTCATGAGCAAATAATATTATAGTGTTAAATTATTGCTTATTGATAATTTGTTGCAAAATAATTTGCAAATAGTGACTAAGACAAATTTTCAGAAACAGCTATGGCATCGTCGAAAGAAGTAAATAGGAACAATTCTGCGGAATTTGGATTTTTAGATGAAGATGCTGTTGTCATTAGTGGAATTTCTGGTGTGTTTCCCAAATCTGATAGTGTTGCAGAGTTTATGGATAATCTTTATAATAAGGTTTGTGATCTTATTTAAATCCGGAAAAACGGAATTCTTTTCCGGAAGATTTTTTTCTCAAGAATTTGTAGAGATATCGAGTTAAAACAATTACCAAATATTAGGATTTTCAGTCCCTTTCACACAAAATATTATACTTCTAAATTAAAACATTTGAAAGATATGCCAGTTTTTTAAATTATTTACTAGCTAACACTCGACCCCAATCACACTTGGTAGAAAATTAAGACCAATAATGAAACGCGCTTGCCCAATAAATATCCATTCAATCTTCTCTTAAATGGTTCCAAATAATAAGAGAGTGGAAATATAGTTATTAGAAGCATATTTCATTCCTTTGCTGCTCGCGCTATGAACTGTAGAAGCGTATCTTTTCGAGTCTGATGGTTTTGTGGTGAAACTAAGCAGTTGAAAATGTCATTTGAAAGATATAATAGCACACTTAAGAATTTATAATATAACAATGTTAATTTGATACTTCCAGGTATGTAATATATTTCATAATTATTAAATAACATTATGTAACATTTACAAATATAGTGTAAAGAGAGTATATGATTAACATAGAAATCCCAAAGAAATAAGCACCATCTACAACATCAAACAAACGCTAGTGCTTTGCTTTCAAAGCAATAATTGCAAAAAGTCATTGATTTATCATTTAACTAATACATTTAAGGTGGACATGGTATCAGACGAGCCACGATGGGAATTGAAAGATCTCAGTTTACCTCAACATTTAGGCAAAGTCAATGGAATGGAAAAATTTGATGCACAATTTTTTAAAGTCGCTTACAAGCTGGGATGCGTTATGGATCCAGTATCTAAAAAACTTTTAGAGCACGCTTTCGGAGCGATATTTGACTCAGGTTTGATGCTTTACTAACATTAAGGATTTAGTATTAATTTCGTATTTCCAGCTCTTATTCTCTATATAAAAACAAAAAACCACCCTAATTTATATCCTTTTTTGGTAACCCGGTGGATGTCCTTCTGGACCGTCAGAGCAGCTGAGAGACCCCGTTAAGTAGGCGAGGCCTGAACAAGGCCAAACATCGCCGAGTGCCGAGGAAGCTGGAGCGGCCTTGCCCTTGACACTCGGTAGGCGGAAAAAGAAACACCCAGGGGGTTTTAGTCGGTGCAAGTCCGACACACTGGGGGGCAAACCTCATCTCCCCCTGAAGTCCGTTAGTGATATACCCGCGATTAACAAAAAAGAGCAGCTGTGAGAGCCAGCTAAGCTAATGAAATACATTATACAGAGATAGATTATGTATAAGTGCAAAGACCATTACGTAATCTGTTAATGGCTTCAACAAGAGACCAAGGTAATAAATGCTAGTTGCAAAAAGGGTAATATCAAAAATATTATCAATATTACTGATATATGTTGGAAGTCTTTTTGAAAACATTGGAAGATTAAGTAGCCAGGTGAATAGAAAACAAACCTTTATAAGATCTAGAAACTATAGTTGAACTTTGACTTAATGGTATGATAGAGCAACGATTAGAAGTAAACCAATAAGAGGATGAACCCAACCAGCTGAATCAATTTATTCTATCACTAGCTGATCGGGCAAACGTTGTTTTGCTATATAAGGTTTTGTAATATCTTCTAAGATGTTCATTGAAATTAAATGATGTCAAAGACAATTTTGTTCACAATTAAATACTCTTAATCAACAACACATTTATTTGGATAAAGATTAATATTATTACGTTGATACAACTCTTAACAGATAATCCATTAATTTCGACCAAATTTGATTACATAAAAACGGTTCTAGTGATTTAATCTTAAAAGATAGACATTTACTGTTGTGGACATTTTTTTTAGATCATTTTAAGAGGAATAATTCTTTCATACATATATTTTTGGTATCTTGAACCGTTTTCGCAGCGCACGCAATGGAATCCCTCAAGGATGAATAATTATCTCCGTTTTTTTTTCACATTTTCCATAATTTCTTCGCTCCTAATAGCTGCATCGTGATGTTTATTAGCCTAAAGCCTTCCTCGATAAATGGTCTATTGAACACAAAAAGAATTTTTCACTTCGAACTAGTAGTTCCTAAGATTAGCGCGTTCAAACAAACAAACAAACAAACTCTTCAGCTTTATAATATTAGTTTAGATTGAACACAAAGTATTAAACACTAATAAAATTCAAATTACTTGTCTACGTGTAGTAATTTTTGCACACTGTTTACATTATATGTAAAGAAATCATGGAAATATTCCAGGCACAAATTTGACCTCGCTACAAGGGAAAAATGTTGGAGTATTTATCGGGGCGTCCTACACAGACAGCTCTATGTTGCTGATGTTTGACGTATTCAAGAGAAGTTCTTGTGTTATTAACGGGTAAGAACTTAGTAACCGACATCATTCAATTTTTTTTTAATTCACTGCCTGATTGTTACCTCTTTGCTGAGAATCATTACTCCAAACCATTGGGAAATAATCAGTCTCAAGTGGTTTCGTTGTGTTGCCTGGCGGTGCGTAGTAGTTTTTTACTAACTTGGCATATAATTTGTAGTATTCAACATATTTTTGTTTAATCCTATGATGAAAATCTTAATAGTCTTTGGGGTGCTGCACTAACCCCAATGCTATTATTGATGAAAATGAAACTAAATTATAAATTCGGTACAACTTGTATTGCACGGTGTACAAGGCAGACTGACGCGTACGATCTCTTAGCTAGTATATACGACACTGTCGACGCGAGCGCTGAAACTGTAGGCAGCCGCGTGGATGGTTGCCACACCCCACGTGCCTTACAGGATTCGTGCAGTTGCTACAAGTCTATCAATAGTAGGAATGACTTTTCTTGATTTTTTTATTGTTCACAGTGGAAGCAAAGCTATGTTAGCAAATCGCATATCGTACTGGGTGAACGGCAAAGGACCATCATTTGGGTTGGATGACGCCTGCAGCAGTTCCACGGCATGCTTAGAACTAGCGTATCGTAGTATCAAAGCTGGAGATTGTGATGCAGCTTTGGTCGGAGGATGCAGCTACTGTCTACATCCCGTGCTTTCGATGCATATGAAAAGGTTAATGTGTAATAATTGAGAGTAATCTGTGGTGGAAAATTTAATAAAGACGCCACTTTACAAATAATTTTGAAGAAGACCACTAGCACACTTGTGACTAATGTAGCATTTTAATTATGTTAAGGCTGGTATCACGCTTAGAATGTAAACAAGTTTAAATTTTGAGATCTTGCTACTAAACTAAGATTTCCTTCCAACCGGACTTTTTTCAACCTAGTCTTCTCATTGAGTAACTTGTTATCCCTACTTTAATGTTGAATTTTCATACATTGGGATTCATTTTACGAAATCATTTCCAGGGCTGGTCTTTTATGTATGGACGGAAAGACTAAATGCTTTGACAAAAATGGTGACGGCTTCGTAAGGGCTGACGCCGTAGGTTTGGTGTTTCTGCAGAAAGCTAAAAATGCAAAACGGTAAGGAGTGTCCACATTCCCTAGTATTTATTTTATGAAAGCTAATAAAGGATATCTATTGAGATTTCACTAACGGTTTCATTGTGATATTATTATAGTAAACCATATACGTCATTAAATTGGTAGCATCAGTAAATTTGTAATCTATAATTTGAAGCAAACAAAAATCATAATTTTTGTCGAAAAAAATGTGACGTCGTGAAAAGAAATACTAATAATTATTATTTACAGAATATATGCCGAAGTGTATCACGCTAAAGGATTATATAAAATGAAACCGGACGCAACATTTCTTCCAGTTCGCGAGCCGGAAGATATACAGGAGTTCTTAGAAGAATTTTACTCAGAAACTGATATTAGTCCTGATTGCGTTGATTATATTGAAGCTCATGGTTCTGGTACGATTCATCAAACATGATATTTTAAATAAACTATAATACAAACATGTTTTCCTTGTAAATGCTACCATTAATAAATTTATTTTCACATGATAAGTTTATCATAGTAACATAATAGGATCAAATAAAATTGGAATAACAAATTAAACCAAAGATAAGGAGAATAAATTAAAATTATATATCTGCAAATTTTCCATTCGATTATTTGATTTAAAAATATTACAGGGATCGCAGAAGCAGATGCTAATGAAATCAAAGCTATAAGCAAAGTTTTTTGTAAAGAAAAATCAAAATCGGTAAAAATAGGCAGCGTGAAATCAAATATGGGAAACGGTGAAGCAGCATCTGGAATTTGTGGTCTAACTAAGGTATAAGTTTTATACATACTTGGGAACTATTAGACTCCGTGAATTTAAAAATAAAGTGTTAAAAATGAACTATTGCGTAATTTTATAATCAGTTATTATTTAACAAAGGCTAATGACCAGTGGTCGTGGGTGTGTTGGTAGAAAGACACGGATTTCGGCGTTTTACTGTTTATTTGCACTTTAAGGCACACCGAATTGCGACGTACACACACGTACTCTAGCCTTGTATCTCGGTAGTCGATTGCTTTAGCTAGAGTATCCCTTGCGCGCGCGCACTCCTTACCCCGCGCTTCCCGTAACATCCTAACGACCTTTAGGGCGTTTAACACATATACGTATCGGGAGGCATCTACATGATATAGGCTCTATATAATAATTAAAAATAATTTTAAGTGACAATTACATGGCAATAAATATTATTTTACAGGTTTGTTTAGCATATCACAAAGGGAAACTTCCAGCTAATCTCCATTATAATACCCCCATGGACAACATTCTCTCTATTCGTGAAGGAAACGTCAAAGTTATTACAGAAGAGACACCGTTTCAAAGAGGATTTACTGCTTTGAACAATTTTTCTTTCACTGGTTCTAATTACCACGTACTTTTGAAAGGACACTACAAAGAAAAAGTGAGTACTTAGCAAAATAAAATTTTGTCTAATTTATACTTTGTAAAAAACTTCATTAGATAATTTCAAACAAAAAAGAAAATAAAAACAGTGAATATGAAAACGAAATTATTTATTTCTTTGTAATCGTTCTAATGATTATATGTCTTTTATTTTCAGAATCTAGCAAAATATAAAACGAAAGTACCTCATTTAGTACTGGCTTCTGGAAGAAAAGAAGAATGTGTGGACAAAATATTTGAATTATTGAAAAATCAGCCCATTGATCAAGAGCTACTGGCACTTTTACAAACTAATTTTGAACATGAAATACCAGGTCATATGGGAAGAGGCTATGCAATATTAGGTAAATCGTGACGTACATTTAAATCATAAAAAATAACTTATATTGGTCTTCCCAAATTGTCAAATTTTGCAGAAATTTATAGCTTAAATTTAACATTATTATCTACTTTCATTCTTATTGGCATTTAATTCCAAGAAATTATGAAAGCCAATTGATCTTATTTGTGAACCTTTTATTATTTAATCCTTTTTTAAGGCCTTATTTAACACGTTAAACGCCGATAGAAAAAATTAAAAATCGTAAAATATATTTGGTCGTTATTTGTTTATTATGTTACGATACGTATAGAAAATAAGTTTTATTCAATTCTGTACATGGATTACATAGCTACAGTCAAATACATAGCTGAGGTCACCGGTGACCCCCATGGTGTTTGACGTGTTAATGTTACTATGGTGAGAACGTTAACCGTCATAGCTAAAAGATTAACTGAAACATTAGCAACAATCCAAATGACATTACATGAATTTGAAATTATCACTCCATCACAAAACCACTAGACATCGTCGATACCATCCGTATGTGGTGGTTGTTCCTTATATCCGCACGAAAAGATTCGCTTCTATATTCATCATGCGAACGGCTAAGGAGTGGAATATGCTTCCAGCGGCCATATTTCCGCGATCTTATGACCTGGGAGTCTTTAAGAGAAGACTGAATAGGCATTTGTTGGGCGGTCGCGGTTCATCATTGGACTCATCTTTATCTTCCAGCAGGTGTGATTGAGGTCAAGTGTTCGCCTATAAATTAAAAAAAAAAACATTAAGGAATTGTTGAACTGAATTTTTATTAATTTGGACTATAGATACTATTTGGATAGTTGATTTTTGAATTCAGTTGTTGTTTTTTAAATATTTTTGGCTATTTTGAAATCAATATCATACTTTTGGACGAACAAATATTTCTTAGTAGTTAGAGTAAATCATCATCATATCATGATTAATATGCTTTTTACTTCAAACTACAAATCAGATGTAGCTTTGCAATTCCATAGTTATACATTATTTCATTTATTACATTATTGATATAGTCAATCGATCTTTCAATAATCGAAGTCAGTACAGTATTTAGCATTGCTGTTATTTTTTAACTAACTTAGATATGCTAACATTATGCAAATTGATCTAAACTCTATGAGATTTTTCCAGATACTGATGAAAGTAATGAAACAGTATGTTTGACTAAAAGTATAGATTATTATCAAGGCGAAAAACGTCCATTGTGGTTTGTATTTAGCGGTATGGGCTCGCAGTGGGCGGGGATGGGTGCCGACCTTATGAAAATACCGATATTCGCTAGAACAATTGAAAAGTAAGTTGACTTTTTAAAATCGATTTGAGACAGGCTTGTTAGATATATTTTGTATAAGATGTGTAATTACAAAAAAAAAGTATTTTATGGCTGTCACTCTAATGGTACGATTCCACCAAAATAGTGTGCAGCACATTTGTTAACAAACATTTTGTGCAAAGCTCCATCATTGCAAATACTAAGCTGGTATCGCGTTTAGCTGCTGTCTCCACCGGCAAGGCTGTGTGTAACTTTTGCAAACGCACAGTGCGGCACACTTGTGCACGAACGTGTTCAAGAAGAGTACCAAAAAATCATATTTAATTTAGTTAACGATGTTCGCGTACAAATAAATGTTTTCGCTCCGGTAGTGGAAGCAAAACAAAGTTCGCGAACAACGCGAGTCCACTGTATGCATCTGTGCGCGCAAAAAAGTATATAGATATGCGCGATCATTTCTAAAATGTTCGCGCACAATTTGTTTGCCCGAGTGAGTCGACCAGCGTGAACATTTGTGTCGTAAACTGTGCAATACAGTGCCGCACAATTCAGCACACTGGTGGAATCGCAGCTTAAGGTATCACTTTTTCATTCTGAAATCAATGGATACAGTTACGAAATTTGTTCAGATTTTCAATATAAATAAAGACTGTACTATATCTATATCGTAGATGTAATGTTGCTCTTCAACCAAAAGGAATAGATATAGTGAAAATTCTGACAGAAAAGGATGACAAATTATTTGATAACACCTTAAATGCCTTTGTCGGTATAACTGCTGTACAAATTGGACTTACGGATGTTTTAAATGAATTGGGCATTGTGCCTGATAATATTATAGGTAAGATTTTTATGAAATTCTAGAAATAAAGAGAATGAGTGATATGCATGCATATTTCAATTTATTTTTGGAGATTTATATTCTCAAACACTAAAAAGCATTATGACCGGTGGTCGTGGGTGAGTTGATAAAAAGCACGGATTTTGGCGTTCATTGCACTTTATGACACACAGAACTGCGATACACACGCACATACTCTAGCTTTGGGTCCCGGTAGTTGACTGCTTTAGCAAGAGCATCCCTTGCGCGCGCGCACCCCTTACCTCGTGCGTCCAGTAACACCCTAACGACCCTTAGGGCGTTTAACACAAGCACGTATCGGGCGGCGTCTACATGTTATAGCATACAATAAAGATGGAAACAGTTCCTCATGTTGTACCTCCACCTCCATAATCCGTTGTAGAAAATGCGAAGGAAATTAACAAAAACTCAGATTTACCTAAAAGTAGTTTTCTATAGACTACTCTACATTAAAGACCGGCACGTTAACCTAAAACATCTGAACCATTGATAGTGACTGACAAAATAGAAGAGAAAAGATTTAAACTCTGCAACCTCACAAAAGCGTCAGACCAGAGTTTTCAAAAACCTGGAACAACCAGCCGTGTGCTCTAGTCAGTTCCCAAGAAACGAAAAAATAAAAATGAACTGAAAAGTTTTATTTCGCCACAAATCAACAAAAAAAAAACAGAAATTTAAATGCAGCAATACAAACAACATACAAAAACAAAAGAAAATACAAAACATATAAACATGGCGAAAATGGGACCTTCATCAGCCTAAAGCCACAGAGGAAGCCTGCAACGCTGATTTTCGTGAAGGACCCCGGTCGTGTTACATCATATAAGAATTATCAATAAATATTAAAAATACATATAGCTTAAATCATAAATACAAAATAAATACGAGTGATACTAAAATAAACTATTACATACAATAAATAAATCGACTACCAGATGTATTAGACATCCAGACAAAAGAAAAAAAATCAATCGTGACGTAAATTCCAAAAATCACGATCAACAGTAAATAAGGAATAACTAGTCAAAGATAATTACTCCTTAATATATGTAACTCTATTTTTAATAGGCTGTATAAACATTAAAAATTAAATCTTTGTAAATAAATTAAATATATTTGTTTCAGGTCACAGTTTAGGTGAAATGGCTTGCTGTTATCAAGACAATACGTTAACAGCTGAAGAACTGATACTAGCTACATATATCCGGGGTAAAGTAGTTAGTGAAACGAATATAGAAAAAGGAATTATGGCAGCTATTGGGCTTGGCTATAAAGATGTAAATTTTATAATTATTATAAATACAATTTGTGATGGACATAAATTCAAAATTAGGATACTTTCTTAAACTACCCAGTATTTTTCAAGAAAATAGTCTTTACGAATGTATACACTATATAAATGTTGGACTATATCGGCTTTCCTTACGAACATTAGCCTCACGCTATTTAGGCACGCAGTTGTAAAAAATCCTTAGCAAATAATTTTTCTGCTGAATTAAAAAAAATGTGTGATAATAATATATTGTTTACGTATGTTGACAGATCATAAAACTGTGTCCACCAGAAATCGACGTCGCTTGCCATAACAGCTCTGAATCATCGACAATATCAGGGCCAGTGGAACCAATGATGTTATTTATTAATAGTCTAAAGGAACGTGGAATTTTTGCTAAAGAAGTACCCAGTGGTAGTGTTCCATATCATTCTAGATATATTCAATTTCTTGGTAAGTAATTTAAAAGTCTAGATTAATACTCATTACTATGATATAACAGTAGCATTAAATTGTAAAATAAGCATTTAAAATGCAATGTCACATTAAATATTTGACTAAATATATAAACATAAAATATAGGTTTTTTTACTTGTTTAGCTTCCCAGGTTTGTTCATGTTGATCTAAATTTAGCCATACCCTTTTACATGAAATGTAATATAATTTATGTTGTATGTTAGGTCAAAAATTATTTGACGCTTTAGAAAAATTGATAAAGAATCCAAAGCCAAGAAGCAGTAAATGGATATCAACATCTATTCCTGAAGATCGATGGGATGAAGAGCTTGCTAAATATGCATCTCCGGGCTACCTTACTAATAATTTATT
The DNA here is from genome assembly GCA_036320925.1 of Automeris io. NCBI lineage: Eukaryota > Metazoa > Arthropoda > Insecta > Lepidoptera > Saturniidae > Automeris > Automeris io. The sequence goes on along the minus strand of JAUDJH010000010.1, from coordinate 14,342,908 downwards.
GGTAAGTCTTTAAATTCAGGTACAGCAAAGGATTTTTTTATCTGAGACTATTTTAAATCTTTTACAATAATTCTTAACACTCGTATTATGCCTCTGTAATCATAAAAACTTGAGCGTACAACGGTAGGATTGGTTATGCCGTAAAATCTATGGGCATATCGTAGCGAGCTTTTTGCCGAAATGTACGGTCTTCATTAACAAAATACCGAAAGGTTATGGATCATTGTGACAATCGATAATATCTGTAACTAGGTTGTGACCATAATGGTAAACTGTATAATTGCACATGTGCTTATAACATAAGCACTCATTTCGGACTGTTATGTTTCGGAATTGACTGTTGCATGTCAAGTGACCTACACATTTAAACGTTTTCTACCGCCTCTATCTTGGCGAGTGTCTCTGAAGAGTTGTTTAACCTTGTTCCACCCTCTCGCTTCTTGAATAGAACCACGCGCGCGGTTTTGCGGTGTCACAGTTGTACGGTATCTCACATCCCGGCTAGGACTAAGAGGTTCTCTAACTCCTTCTTTTGCCGTGTCGTTGGGCTGTGGAATGGTCTTCCAGCGAGCGTGTTCTCACCTTCCTATGATATGGGGTCCTTGAGGCGTAGCGTGAAGAGATATTTGTGCAGGCCGGCATGATCGCTGCGACTACCGGTTTTTTCTTACCTTTCGATAGTCGTTGGCGTTTTTTGGACTGCACCATACTTACTATCAGATTTGGTGTAGTGACTATGCCGTATCAGTGTAAAAAAAAAGATATTCTGATCACTTTAGGCATGCTGACTAGACGAAGACAGCAATTAGTGGTTTCTTCTTCTGCTCCTGAATATTTATGAAATTATAAAGAAAAGTTAAGCTTAAAAATTCTTCTTAGAAACCATTAAAAATTCTAATATAAGTATAGATTGTAGAATCACAACTTTAATTCATTTGTTGTTACCGTGGTAATAGAGGCACGCTCGAAAGGTTATTTTCACTTATTTTATATTACTTGATAACATTGTAAGAAGGACGGAGGGAACGTGTTATGCAAGGATGTGGAATCCAAAAAATCATACGGTCTAGTTGATTTACATATAATTTACTTTACAGAGTCCGGTATTTTTTGAAGAAGCAAGTAAGAACATACCAGATAACGCAATAATTATAGAAATAGCACCACACGGTCTATTGCAAGCAGTATTGAAAAGATCACATAAGAAATGTACTCATATACCTCTAACTAAGCGGGGAACTCCAGATGCAGTCAATTTTCTCCTGGAAGCCATTGGAAAGTGAGTAATTATAAATAAAACTTTGGCTTCATTTATGATTAGGTTATCACCGTATTCTCATCTATCTCATATCTTTGCGAAGAAAAAATATTTCATAACAAAATACTATATGGTAATTTAGCTACCAATTATTAGGTCCTTACATATGAAATTGGCGTTTTTCGTACTGGCCACTTTAATCACCAATTTCTCCTCTTTGGTAAGGAATTCCAAATTCAAATTTGTACAGCTATAGACTCATGTATTTGTGCTTCGATGATCGTCATTCATTTGTTTTTTTCTTCTGTTTTATTCTGTTTGCGTCACTCATTTTACAAAATGGAAAACTTAAAATATCGCATTATTTACGAGTACGAGTTCCGCCGTGGCACTAGTGCTGCGGAAACAACTCGAAGGGTGAATGATGTGTATGGCGGTCGTGTTGCAAAAGAAAACACAGTTCGTTTTTGGTTCCAACGTTTTCGTTCTGGAAATTTCGACCTGCAGAACAAGCCCCGTGGACGGCCTGAGACTCAAGTTGATAATGAAGAGTTGAAGGCTATTGTGGAAGCGGTTCCATCGCAAACCACGTCCGAGTTAGCTGCAGGCTGCGATGTTAGTGATAAAACTGTTTTAATTCACTTGAAGCAAATTGGGAAGATTAAAAAGCTTGAAAGGTGGGTACCTCACGAATTGACTGAAGCAAACCGGCAAACGCGCGTCGACTGCTGCGTTACATTACTAAACCCGCACAATAATGAAGGTATTTTAAACCGAATCATTACCTGTGATGAAAAATGGGTTCTTTACGATAATCGGAAGCGCTCAGCGCAATGGTTGGATCCTGGCCAGCCAGCCAAATCCTGCCCCAAGCGAAAATTAACCCCAAAAAAGTTACTTGTAAGCGTTTGGTGGACTAGTGCCGGTATTGTTCATTACAGTTTTCTCAAATCTGGCCAGACTATTACGGCTGATGTCTATTGTCAGCAATTGCAAACCATGATGGAACAGCTAGCGGCTAAACAACCTTGGCTGGTCAATCGCTCCACGCCACTGCTGCTTCACGACAACGCTAGACCACACACTGCGCAACAGACGGCTACTAAATTAGAAGAGCTTCAATTGGAAAGTCTAAGACATCCTCCGTACTCCCCGGACCTTGCTCCAACAGATTACCATTTTTTTCGAAATTTGGATAACTTCTTGCAAGGGAAAAAATTCAACTCCGATGGGGCAGTCCAAATCGCCTTCAAAGATTTTATTGATTCCCGTCCGACTGTTTTTTTTAGTAAAGGGATCAATGAACTACCTATGAGATGGCAAAAGTGCATAGAAAATAATGGTTCATACTTTGATTAATTAAATATATTATATTAAAAAATATTCGACTTTTTGTTCCTCCCATACAAAACGCCAATTTCATATGTAAGGACCTAATATTTGTTGTCTTTCGACAAGTTAAGATATACTTGTAGGTAAACTAAACATGTCTAATATACTTTTATTTTAATGGATTTGGGTTCACTACGCTTTAAAATTGCCTTTGTAATTGCATTCCTTTGTTAACAATTTCTAAAGTGAAAGATCTTTTTAACAATAGCGCAATAGCCAATCTTCCACGATGACCAATTGTTATGTATAAACGATTGCTATAAGTTTTCCGCCAACGCATCTGCGTGCAGATTGGTTGAGTGAAACCGAGGCCTGTGAAAAGTGAATCTGTAGAGTACGTTCCGGGCTAGCAACGTGTCCACAAGTTCTATCGAATGCAATATCAACTCCAAACGATATAATAACTCTCAAATACTCATAGTAATTGTTTTTGGAAAGTAAACACAATTATTATCGATCATAATTTATGGTTACTCATTCCAGAATGTATAAAGTTGGCTTGAATCCAAAAATCGATGTTCTTTATCCTAAAATCCAATACCCAGTTTCAACAGAGACTCCACTTCTTTCTCATTTTGTTGAATGGGATCATAGTGAGGATTGGTATGTCTTAATTAATTTCAATTCTTTTTATCACTGTTTGCTCTAATCTTGAAATTAGCCATTTTGATGTTTTGTAAACCAATAGAACCCTTGTTCGTATACATGTATTATTATTACTATAAATAAACCATAGTAACAAGTTTTTAGCATCACTTTTGTGCTTAGAACTAATAAGCCCTTTGAGTTATGCAGTTGGATGGTTTTAACTGAAGCTTTACGATTAATTTATATTTTTAGGCCTCAAATATCTCATAATATACAAGAAAAGCATATGGCGATTGCTCGTAACTTCGTTATGTCCATTCACGACGAAGATTATAGCTATTTAACAGATCATACACGAGACGGTATTGTTATCGAATTTTTATTTTTGTTATTTACTATTGTATTATAATACACAAACATATTTTCTTATTGCTGAAAGCTTTATATCCAGGTTAATGGCAAATCAAAAATAGATAAATAATTTATTAACTCTTTTATAATTTAAAACAGTAACTGGCATACATTGAATAATTCATATTGTTATAACCTAGTCGCGCCAAAAGGCGCAACCCCAGAACTATAAATTAATAATGTAAACGCATCCAATCGCAAACGCCACCTGCCGAACATTCACTTACTTACTTCTTAACATTCTCGCATTTCAAAACTACACATCGCATCGCATCCTTTTTCCTATATTACAATGGCATTTAATAATTCTTTCAAACTCGCAACACACACAAATCCTTCTCAAACCATACTCCACATTCGCATAAAAACAAATACGATGTGAGTGATTTTGTAAAGTGCCCAAATACCGATGCCTACGGTAAGTACCTCTTCTAATTTTCTCAAATATCGAAATCTTCTTTTATTAATCATCCCGCCTACGAGGGTGCATTTTGTGCAACGGCATAAGTCAATAACTTATACCGGCCCGCGTATAACCATTAATATAAAGGCAAAAGTGAGCTTAGACATAGAAAAGAATCTATAGACAATGTACATCTATACATTACTCTATGATGCATTTTTTTGCAATATCTATATCCTTCATCAATAAAACTACACTCACCTAGTGTCAATTTATACAAATAGGAAATAAGTATTTTTGTAGCGGTAGAGCGATTACCGAACTACGTCATGACCACAGTACACAAGTATAAAGACCGTCATAGTGACTCGCTTTGGCCTGTAGCGTTTTGGAATTAGCTTGTGTATATCCAGTATTTTATATACCTAGAGATCTTCAGTTGTGGTAGATGTGAGCCGACATGATAACGGACACTATCAATGAATTTTCTTTCTTCAATAATCGCTTTAATTTTTGTACTTATAATCAGTGGAAAAAAATTAAAGAAACCAATTGTCTATATGAAATTCTATACAAAACACATCTACAGTAACACATATCGAACACAAAAGCAAACCTTACCTATTTCAGTTATGTATACCAATGTATATTAAACATAGGTGTACATAACACTTATTGAAAATTTTAAATTTAACATAAAAAAACCATTATATTATATAACACTAAATAAACCCTATAAGACAATCAAAAAGACTTAGGTCAACATGGTAATAAATATTTTTTAACTTTATTTCCAAATAAGGCAAGAGAATCTGCAAAAATGTCCATGTAATCCACCAGTGTATTCTATTCATTCTGGATCCGGCGTAATTTGACAAGAAAAATAAATAAAATAAAAGGTAAAAAAGGTAAAAGGTAGGTATAAAGTAATTTAAAGCTAATATTGATTCTACAGAAAGATAGCGATAACGAATTTAACATAATATTTCTTGGGTTATATAGGACGCTTCATTAGAAGTAACTCAAAATTTTATAGTGAAATGGAAAAGCTTGTAATTTTCTCATGTCTTCTAATTATATCGATCAAAGATGTGATTTTAAATTTTGTTTTAGGTGTAAATATCCTTCCCGAAGCATACATCCTCGTTCTGGTTTGGGAAACTCTTGCGATGTATAGAAATATTGACTACAGATACCTTTCAGTTATTTTCAATGATATTCATTTTTATAATGAAGTAAAAATAATCGGAGAAATTCCATTAAACCTGCATATAGTTATAAATAAAGGAACGAGTAGGTTTGAGGTAAGTGTTCATAATTAAATAAACGTTTAACTTACGTCTATTTTATAGATTTAATTATTACTAATATACAAACAATCTTGCATTGTATACCATTTTTTTAAAACCCTAGGGGGAAATCCCTAACGGACATCAGGGGGCGGTGAGGGTCGCCCCTCGGTGTGTCGAATTTGCACCGACTAAAACCCCCGGGGTGCTCCTTCTCTCGGTCCAGCCGGGACCGGAGGCACAGCAGCGTCTACTTCTCCGGCCCGCGACAACATCTGGCCCTTCAAATAGGCCTCATTTCTGTGTTTGCGAGGGGCTGATGCAAAGAGACACCCTTCGCACTCATTATAGATAGTTGTCTTGAAGCGATGTGCGGGAACACGCCACACACCGCTCTCGCCTGGATAGGTTGGGCGACGCGCCATCTCAAGCGCACTGCCCACGCGTCCTTCCGGTTACGGAGGAAGGCCTGTGGCAAAGGCCCTCCTCCTTCGTCCTGTTCGATTCGATTCGATTCCCTTCTCCAGATCGGGTTGTCGGGGCCGGCTATTGGCACCCTGTCCCTCTCCGCCGCCTCTTTTACCTCCATAACTGTCTCACAATAAGTAAGGACTGCCTGCCATAACCTGTCGCTGCCGACCATCGCGTGAAAGAGCGCCGGCAGCGGCAGGTCACCACCCATTATACCATCTCATCTAATGACCAATAAAGACGACTAATGATGAACTGCATTTGGGCAAGTAAGTATGGATTAGCTTCTAGGTTTTTTAATTTGAGAAAATACATAAAGAGGATTATTTTCACATTTTATAGAGTATATCTATATCTTGTTTATTTTACGAAGTCCCTTATAATAATTCTTTGAAAGCAAATTTCCATATTGAAGTATAAATAGTGAAATTAAATATTTATCATTTGAGGTACTATAATACTGTTAAAATAAACTAGAATCAAAATAAAACATCAAATAATTGTGTCTCAAACAAAACGTACCTATTCTTTGCCTATCATAGGAGACTTCGTAAAATTAACAGGGTTTAGTGTTTTTGATGCTGCAACTTCAAAGGCAACTTTATAACTTTTTGAATCGTTATATCTCAGAAACGGTGGCTCGTAAGAAAAAAAGTATTGATACATTTTTTATAGATAATTTTATGATCTACAATTTTTGTCTAAGGTACTTTTATGATAAAACTTACCGTTTTGCTGAAAATCGCGAAAAACTCATTTTTTTACCTTTGACCTTGAATTATTTTTTCCATACACGGGAATGATGAGGAACTTCTAGACATTGTTTATAATTATGTTTTGAACAATTTCACTGAAATTCAGCTTGTTGGGACTCTATGTAACTTCGAATGTCTAAATTGACCGGATTATCAGCAAGTTTTGTGAAAAATAAGCTCGCAGAGAAGATTTTTTAGCAGAATATAATGATAATAGGCATGAAATCAATCCTACTGCAATTGTTTCTAATATAAATAATATTTTAGGTATGCTACAGGGAAACAGTAATAGTAAGTGGTATGGTAAGTAGCACCTACCATTAACATATATCAAATAACACTAAACACATAACATGACCTTAAACTAATGTGAACTTTGAACAGTGTATTAACTATCGCATACTCTGAAGAATTAGTATCGGATTTGCAGGTCTCTTATTGTGAAATACCTGTAGTGAGTGGTACAGTAAGCGGAGCAAGAAAATTACAATTCCATCACAAAATTCGCGATACTGAGTTCGATGAAGACGCAATTCTTTTAACGTCAGAAGATATTTACAAAATACTAAAAAAGAGGAGACTTTTCTATAAGTATGTTTATAATATAATTTTTACCGACTTCATTGTTTATAAAAATTATTTTATGATTTACTAATGCCATTTTTTTATTTAACTTTATAAGTCATTTTAATTGTATTAATATTATTCAATGTTCTCTATTTTTTGTAATATCCTAATATCTCGAAACATTTATAATTTCATATATTTTGTCTTATTTTTAAAATAAATTCTTGAAAGCTGCTTTAATTTAAAAGGATCACCGACAATAAATTAGTGTACATTCGGTAGCCCGTTATAAAATTTTGATGATTCACATACAGAGATGGGCAAAATGTAATCTGATTAATGATGAACGATTGCAAAATGTAGACGTAATTTTGATTTACTTTCTCTGTAATCATGATTAAATCCATTTAAAACATTAAGAAATGATAAATGTGTATACAATCTGGGAATTTGCAGTGTTTAAAGCATAAATGAGCAAAATGCAGTCATATAAATGATAAAACACGTAAAATGTAATCGTTAATCATTTTCATTAATCTGATTAGATTTTGCCCATCTATGTTCACAGAGGATCATTTAAATCGATTCAGTCATCGAACCTTGAGTGCAATAATGCGAAAATTCAATGGGCAGAGCAATGGGCGACATTTTTAGACTCACTAATTCAGCTGAACAACGTAGCCAGAGGATATAAGGGTATCTCTGTCCCTAAATTTATTCAAAGAATTAAAATAGACGTTGTTGAACAAGACAAAGTAAAACTGGAAGTAGTAAATGGTGTAAATTGTTGCGATGCTGAAATAAATAAGATACATCGAATCACAAGGTATGACTCTATACATTTTATAGACTTAATTTAAAATAAATACTATGTAAATAGTAGTTATAAGTTTTATAACTTATATAATTTGTTGAATGTAAGACACAATAGTATACAAATTAATGATTTGTAATACGGTTTACTTAAAGATCAGCGGGCGTTGAAATTGAAAACATAGTTTTTGATGACAAGCCAATAATAGAAATAGAACCAGATGTTTTGAAAACAAAACAATTTTTCCCTTACTCCCCAATGGACAAGATTAATGTAAGTAATACTTATTATAATTAAATAGTTGAATAAATTTCTAAAAAAAATGAACACATACAGATTCAATAAGAAATAGATAAGTTATTATTATAAATGGAATGAAATAATAACGAATAGGAGTGGGAATTATTAGTTAACTCATATTATTTCTCATAGAACAGTTGCAATACAATTCAAAATCAAGTGTCGTGTAAGAAATTACTTAAAGTAATATATTTTAGTGATAAAATTAATTGGAGCTATAAAATAATTAATTTTGATTAAAAGAAACATAGGTTTTTTTAAACCTGGGTTTCAAAGATTTGTGCTCAAATCTATGTCTCCGGAAAGTCCTATAATGGACGAGAGGTTATAAAATTGGGAAAGAAAGTAATCAAATAGGTAATGAAAATTATTGTTACAGTTGGCTACAGCGTTAGAAGTATTGTTACAAATTGTTGATGAGAATTCAACAACGGACATAATAAAACTTACAGAGATTAAAACTCCATCAGATCCGAAGTTATCCAATGTTATAAAAAATATTATAGATAATACTATACTTGACGTAGATGTAACCACAATTGAAATAGAAAACGATGATATTCAAGCATTCATATCTGCTGTAAAAGAAAATGTTATTACCAACATATTTCTGGTTCATAATTTACTAAACGATGAAAAGGTGTGTAAAAGATTTTAACAATTCACCTTTTTATTAGCTACAATCCAGTTTCGATAATTACATTATTTTAAATCTTTCTGAAGCATACATTTTAATAATCATTCTTTAATAAGTAGTAATTTCTTTGCCAGACTTCTAGTCATTTGTACCGTATATTGACTAAATCAGAAATTATTAGAGTATTACTAAAGATTTTATTTTGTAAATGGAAATTCATTGGTGCAGTTTTAAGTTTATCAAAACACGACGTACAAACAAGTATTAAAATTGTAATATAATCACAGAAACTATGGAATCTTCAAATGATAATCCCTGAAGACACGTTTATACTAGCGTTTGAACAGAGTATTCCTAAAATTGAACAAAACAAAAAGAAATGTTTTACTATAATTGCGTCTATGTCGAATGGAAACGAAATTCTTGTATTGCTCAAGAAGGCAAACTCCAAACTGGATTCTACATACATTAAAGTTGATTTTGATAATAAGTTTACTTGGGTCCCTCAAGTGTATGCGGAGTTGAAGAAAACAAAACGAGTTGTTTTAGTATCGGAAAGACAACCTTATTCCGGCGTTATAGGTATGAATATTATTGATCAAGTTTTGTTTTTCCATATCTGTATTGCTTTTTCAAGATCTTTAAATTCAATAGATTAAGATTTTTATTACCAGTTATAGACAAATTAATGCGCATTTTCAGTGCTTGTAAAATTTTCTTAATATGTTCTTCTTAATTAACTTTACTCTTTGTAAAGTAAATAATATTAATATATTCATGTATGATATAACATTATATGTTAATTATGTTATTAGCCGTGGTGGCTGCCGGCAGAATAGAATAGCACCCCCCTCTTCTTGCTGAGGTGTCGTAAAAGGCGACTAAGATATCCCTTTAACACCGCAATTCAACCAGGTGTTCAAAGAAGGAAAACTCGACCAAACCTGCATCCAGCTCCCTCCCGATCGTACTGTTTCTCCATTCCATCGGGCCCGAGGGAGCTCGGACTAGAGAGTGCTTTTCTGGCAGCGCGTCCAGTTATGCACTTAAATATCTCCTGCGCAATTGGCTGTTTCCGAAAACTGGACCTCGATTTTCTTAATCGGTGTTGAAACAGTCGCCGTGGCCGAATCCGACTAGGACATCATCATCATCATATGTTAATTAATATATATTATATGTCCAGTGGTGGAGTGACATTGATTAATGATGACGATAATAATTAATTTTATGCCATCCACGCGTCACGCGGTGCTGTTTTAAAAGTATATCGGAGTGCGGTCGCGGAGCGTTAGAGCGCACGAACGCACATACAAATATGAAATTAAGCCTGGCGCGGGGTCGGACGAGTGCTGTAAGCATCGTCTCTGCCAGCACACATTTTATAACGAGTTTTATTTTCTGTGCGCGCTAATGTTTTTAATTATTTTATTTAAATCTTAGGTTTTGTCAGAAATATAAGGAAAATCTTATCAAAAAACATATCAGCAATAATTATCGAAGATTTTAATGCACCAAAATTCAACCCGGTACACCAAATCTACAACGAACAATTAGAGAAAGGCTTAAGAATTAATATATTACGAAAGGTATTTTCCTACACTGACTGTTAAATCAATATTTCATGTTATTTTGTTTAGATTATCCAAATATAGATATTAAATTGCTAGTACAATTTATAATGTTATTTTAATTTGAATTTACGTCGTCTTTAAGAATATATATATATATGTATTACGCGGGCCGGGATAAGTCTTAACTTATGCCGTTGCACAAAATGCACCCTCGTAGGCGGGATGATTAATAAATAAAAGAAGATTGCGATAATTGAGACAATGAGAAAAGTACTTACCGAGTAGCGGTATTCCAGGCACTTTACAACCACTCACTATGTCTGTTTGTATGCTGAATATTGAGTATGGTGTTTGTGAGAATTTGTGTGTGTTGCGAGTTTGACGTTATTATTAATGCGATTGTAATGTATGAAAAAAGGATGCGATGCGATGTGTAGTTTTAAAAAAAATGCGATGCGGAGTTTGATTTAAAATGCGAGAGCGTTAAGAAAGTAAGAATGAATGAATGATCGCCAGATGGCGTTTGTGTTTGGGTGCGTTTACACTTTATTAATTTTATGTTCTGGAGTTGCGCCTTTTGGCGTGACTATGTATATTATATTAGTACGTTAAACTTTTATCATAATTTCTTAAAACCACTTTTTTTTACACTGGCTCGACATAGTGACTACAGAGTACCTGATGGTAAGTACAATGTAGTCCAGAAACGAAAGAGACTATCAAAGGATAAAAATCTATTGATAGTCTGCATCGTCATGTCGGCCCACATATACCACGACTAAAGGTCTCAAGGTATATGAGCTACTAGATATACACAAGCTAATCCCGAAACGCGACAAGCCGGAACTGGTCACTGTGACGGGCTTTACACCCATGTACAGTGCTCGCGATCCAGACGGGCACCGACGCCCTACCACCTCGCTGCTGCCCGTTTAGCACCACCCAGGAGTCACGTGTAGGGAAACTCAGGTAAAGCCTACGGACGCGAGCAACTTCGATTCCCAAAAAACTAATAAACCCACTTAAACTACAAAAAAAAATCTAAGCAAACACCTTAAATTAATTGTACAAGCGGTTATTTCAGTTCATCTTTTGAATGTCGCTATTGTTTTTTTATTCAATGATTTGATCAATTTAACAAGTTTAAGTATTCTTTGATTTATAGTAATCATAGATTATTAAATAATTTACTTCTTGATTGTCCATTATTATTTTCACATTTTAATTTACTACAGGTTTCCAACGGTCATTAAAATCTACAGTGGTAATTTTATTTCTTTATAGGGAATATGGGGCAACTGTTACTATGTATCAAGTGAAAAGTCTATTAAAGTTAAGAATTTTACATTAACGACAATAACGCCAGGAGATTTGAACAAATTTACCTGGATCGAAGCTCCTCCAACACAAGTTAATAATTTATTAGTGCAAGTACGGTCAACTTTTAATTAATTCTAATAAAGAAACTTTCAAAATTATAATAACAGTTCCATTGCTTATGGAATATTAAATTAAAATATGAATTAATTAATGGAATTAATTTGTAGAATGAATTCAATCGAACCTCACTATTTACTTTAAAGTTTGAAGGTTAATTGATGAAAGTTCTTCATTGTATGTAATCCCTTACTTTAGAAAAGCTTTAAGCGAGTCTTAAAACTTCTATATCGGTTTATTTCCATTTATCTAATTCAGGATTAATCCTAAATGTTCGTTCCTAGAACTATAACCAAAGACATTACCAATTATAACTTATTTTGTTTTTACAATCATAAAGGTTTGCTGTGCTGGTATTTCGATAAAAGACAAAGAAAAGGCTATGGGTGATATGCAACAAGAAACGTCATCTTTTGGAATGGATTTCAGTGGTATTGATCATAAGTAAGTGAATAATATGTTTTTATATCTTTACGACATATATTATTGATTTGTAGCTATTACTGATGATTATTCGCTTACGTTAGAATTTTCTTTCTCATAAGTTAACACATTAATCTAGGATTTTAAATATCAAACTCTCCTGCCTCAAAGTCTTGTATTGGTTACCGAAATGGACGGTGTTCTCAAGAGCTACATTTCCTAATTTCACCAGCCCCATTACATTATAAAACCGCCAGACATCGAGTGGGATTCCATCCGTATGTGGTGGACGTTCCTTATAACTGCAGAAAAAGATTCGTTACAACATTAATCATTCCAAGAGCTAATAAAAGGAATAAAAATAAAAATAAATAAAAGAAATAAAGAAAGAAAGGAAGTGAAATATATTTCCAACGAACATATTTTCCCGTTCTTATAATTTGGGAGCCTTTAAGAGAAGAGTAAATAGGTATTCCTTAGGCGGACACGATCCATCGTCGAACTTATCTTCACTTTCCACCAGGTGCGATGGAGGTTAAACGTATGCATGGTAATTTTAAAAAAAATGTGATAAATGAAAACTGTAATAAATTATTATTTTTTTAATGATAAAACTTCGACCCTTGCATTATTAACAAGAGATAAACACACAATTACTTCTTCACGTGAAAATATATAAAATGTGTCTGCTATATTAACTATTACTATATAAATAAACTCACACACATACATACAATCACATAACACTTACTCGTCCACTCGCAAACTATAGAGCGACTCAAAATATTGTAACAAAATGTAATAGGCAAGTGAAACTTTATGACTGGCACTGTAATTTTTCATTTTATTTTCTATTTCATGTATAATTGACTTTACGTAACGTGCTGTGAAGTTATTATTAAAATAAAATAAATAAATATATGTTTGATATGACGTTCTAACTTTTCATAGGTTCATAGGTGTCATAGGTAGTTGTTAGGCTCTCCTCCTCCTATTTAATGATGTCAATATTAACTACAAAAAACTATCATAGTGAAAAATTTTCAACAAATTCCATTCACCCATAATCACTTTTATTATGATGTTACTTTGATACAAATCATGGGAAACAAAAGCGATTATCAAGAGAATCAAATTAAATGTATGGAATCCAAGTAACTAATAATATTTATGTTTGTATGTAGTGGTGAAAGAGTAATGGGAGTTGTAGAAACTGGTGCAATGGGCAGTACAGTAATGGCCGATGCGGATCTATTATGGCCGGTTCCTGAGCACTGGAGTCTGGAAGATGCTGCAACTGTACCGCTGCCGTATCTACATGCCTACTATTGTTTGGTAAAAAAAAAAAAAAACTGATTTACGATATGAATGAAATGTCATAGGTAATCGAGACTTATCTTCGCAGATTATGTAAACAGAACTGAAAAGCGGGGAAATTGCAACGAGGGAATCATAAAGAGACATAGAAGTTAATATAGTCAATGAAGTGATATTCAAATATTTCTTACTATTCTAAGAGGAAATCGGTGTAATGCTAGATACATACAATAATAGAAAACTCCACATTCTTGAAATCCCATTAATGACGAAAAAATTTACTTATTTTATAAATACTCTTCTAACTAATACATGAGAACTAATTGAACTATAAAATATGTTAACGTTATAACTCCAATAACGTCTATACAGTGATTTGTAAAATTATTAAGAATAAAATACATTAAAAGGATTCTCTAATATCATATCTATTTCAAATTGAAATCACAATTGCAATTATTCAGTAAAACTTTTTTAAATTCATAATTTTATAATATACTAGCTGTCACGGCAGACCTTGTTCTGCCCTATTTCTCTAAAACAAAGTCACATTGCTTCCCCGTCAGATTTCATTCTGCCAAAACCTATTGGCCTGTCGGATATTTTTTGAAAATTGTTTGAAGGAACCTGGGCTTAATGCTATATGTATAAAAATTGACAAATATTTACATTAATATTTATGTGTCACTTGATTGTTTTGCCTTCCCGGAACCCGTCCACTAACATTTAAACTTTATGGTGTGGAGTTAAAGTTCAAATTGACTTTTAAATATTATTACGAATTTTTTGTATGAGAATATAGAAAAGTGTTGTTTTTAGACTTTTCCAGACAATTTTTAAATTTTTCTCTCCGTAATAACCTTCGTCTGAGGTAGGTCATAATACACAACAAAAAAAAAAAAAAATCAGCAAAATCGGTTCAGCCGTTCTCGAGTTTCGCGCTTATACACATTTAGCGATTCATTTTTATATTATAGATAGATACAGTGTGTATCGGGAGGGTCTGATGACTATAAAAGTATACATTTTTATCTCCAGACTCGAAAAATTAACGTATGTAAAGGCAACAGAGTATTTGTGAGCAACGGTACTGGAGCATTTGGTCAAGCTGTGATAAGCATTTGCCTTTCTTTAAGCTGTGAAGTGTATACTACAGTCAGCAATATTATCAAAAAGGACTTTTTACTAAAATTGTTCCCCGAACTAGATGGTAAGTTCATTGAATTTTCCGTATATGCCAGCGTATTAATATAACGCTATACTGGGCCTATATGCTAAGCCATGCCAAGTCTGGCTCTGTTTGAACTGGGTTCTGGCCGTAGTACACAAGTGTAAAGATTGTCAGACACATTTTGGCCTGTCGTGTTTCTGGATCAGCTTGTATACGTCCAGTAAGTCATATTCTTAGAGACATTAAGCCGTAGTACATGTGGACTGAAATTACGACGGAGACTATCAATGAATTTTCGTCCTTTGATGGTCGCTGTTTTTTTTTTATCCACGCTGTGCGGTCCATCATGCGCTGTAGTAATTTTGTTGAACCAGTGTAAAAAAGGTATTTGTAATTTCTGTTTGCTGGGAAAATTAAATATATCCTTTTTTATATTCTAAAGTTATGACCGGTGGTCATGGGTGTGGTTGTAGAAAAACACGGATTTTGGCGTTTTACTGTTTATTTGCAATTTAAGTCACACCGAACTGCTACGTACACGCACGTACTCTCGCCTTGCGTCTCGATAGTCTACTGAATTCGCAAGCATCCCGTGCGCGGGTGCATCCTCTTACTTCGTGCGTCCCGAACCCCTAACGACCCTTAGGGCGTTTTAACACATGCACGTAACGGGCGGCGTCTACATGCTATAAAGTATTTTTAAACGTACTCTCTTATGTACTCTGTCTGCTTTTGAACTCCTTTTGCTCCTGTAAAGAGTTCCACATAAGATATAATATTAAAAATGATTTTAAACTAAAATTCATAACGAGCCTTATATTTTGCAGAAAGTAACGTTGACTCTTCCGGACAAGATCACTTTGACCATTTGGTGATATCACGAACTGGAGGCAAGCGTTGCAACATAGTAATAAATTCCGCGAGTGGATCATATAGAAAGGTAATATTTGATTTATTTAAATACAAGCGAAAGGAAATCCGTCTTTGATCATTTCACGGACAAATCTAAGCTTTAGTTTCAATAAGAACCTGATTTTAAACGAGCGGAAGCCAAACCTGATGGGTTTTTTTATTCTTTTAATTTCGAGATCTTGTATGTCTTGTATACTGCTAAACTAGATAGAAATATTCTATTATTGTTAAGTTTAATCATTATAAACAAATATTTTATTCAATTTATCTAATTGCTTATTACGTACTGGGTTTATCGGAATCTAAAAATTCTCGTTTCAGGCTAGTGATTAGCTTTAAAATAAACCTTTTATACTTATTTAATTCCTCATTCCAAAATTAAGCATTTAATTTTTAATAACTAAAAATTGAAGCTTAATTTATTTGAAATTTTATTCATGCTCGTAATTTGAATGCTGAAGATTAAAAACTTAATTTCATTAATAATAGTCTATCTATTTATCATCACTCCGAATTCGTATTGGAGTGGGCAAAAGCGAAGAAAAAAAAAATTCTCACTACTCTTGCAAACATCTTTCGCATCCCTGACATTCATTCATCCCTTTATGCACTCTCGCTGTTTCCGCGTACTTTTGACATTACTCTTCATTGGAACACTCTTTATTTGGCCAGTATACGTGAGTCTCAATCGGCTTCGGCTCTTAATTCCATTCATATTAATAGAAGTATACGAAGTATGAGTAAGTAGAAGTATAGTATTTGTGTAAAAATATATAAAAGTCAAAGTGAAATTAATTACTTTCTGTGAATACTTAGCAATAGGTTAGTGATCAGAGATATTTATAGTAGCGAATAAAAACCGATAAATCAAGAACAGTTTTCAAATATTTTAGGCTGCAATGAATTGTGTTGGCCGAAACGGAGTTTTCTTGGACATCAATACATATGATATGAAGGACAATAATAAATTTGGAATGCATTTTCTCATTGAAGAAAAAAATTACGAAGCAGTCGATGTAAACAATTTGTTTATGTTAAAATCCGAGAATTTCAAAAAGGTATAGTTACATTGTTATTGTTATTCTTTTTTTATTCTAGCGCGACATAGTGACTACTTTGCACCTGATGGTAAGTACGTTAATAATACATTTATTTTTCATGTCGGTTATATGTATAACAAATGTTTTTGTGATGTCGATATTGTCTTGTCAGTTACATTTTTTATTTCTTTGTTGTATTTGTTTTTCTTTATGTATAAATCGTTAGTTTCTCGTTATTATTTTATTTCCCTTAGTTTGTTCTTTTATGAAAACTTTGGTGAATTTTATACCTTTTTTTATGTATTTTTTATTGTTACTGTGTGTAATAATGTAATTTTCGTTATCAATGTGAAAAATAACGTAAAAATGATGTTTGTTAACAACATATAATAGTCAAAGACAATCACAACATTCCTTAAAAAAATGATTAATAAATACAAAAATTTACCAAATATATTCAATTGTAAAGTGATTATCTTAAAAATTAAAAAAAACCTAAACTATTGCTGCGGATTAAAATTAAATTGATTTTCTTATTTGTAGGAACTGCAATTGATAATGAGTTTAGGAATATCTAAAGGTACTGTCAGACCACTGACTAGAATTGTATATTCATTACTCAACGTACCTAGAGCTTTTAAATTACTATCGAAAAGCAATCACATAGGAAGAATTGTAGTCCGCATTAGAGATCCGGCTGTTACAAATCAAGGTCTTAACGCCATACCAAGGTACGATTTCTTTATATTAAATAAAATTTGTAGCGTGCGCTCTGCCGGCCCATCCTCGGGGACGCCGTAATGTTTGTACGGACCGCTTGCGCACCGTCCGCGGTGGACGATAGGAGAGGGAAGTGTGTGACGTTCTTGATCGATCGCGCGCCTAGCATACGGAGCTCGCAACATTATCACTAGATTTTTATAGTTTTATCTGGTTTATTTTGTTTGTTCTAAGATTTCGTACAATAAAGTAGTACAATAAAATAGTTGTAAAACATAGTGTTTTAACAGCCTTTTGAAAGTTAAAAAATTTAATTTAATACCCGTTTTTTTTTTAAATATATCTTATGACCGGTGGTCGTGGGTGTGATTGTAGAAAGTCACGGATTTTGGCGTTTTACTGTTTATTTGCACTTTACGGCACACCGAACTGCGACGCACACGCACGTACTCTTGCCTTGCGTCCCGGTAGTCGACTAATTCGCAAGCATCCCGTGCGCGCGCGCATCCTCTTACCCCGCACGTCTCGTAACACCCTAACGACCCTTAGGGCGACAATTACGTATCGGGAGGCGTCTACGTCCTATAATCTTTTTTTAC
Organism: Automeris io; assembly: GCA_036320925.1. Classification (NCBI taxonomy): domain Eukaryota; kingdom Metazoa; phylum Arthropoda; class Insecta; order Lepidoptera; family Saturniidae; genus Automeris; species Automeris io. The sequence goes on along the minus strand of JAUDJH010000010.1, from coordinate 14,324,830 downwards.
ACTGGCGCGACGTAGTCAGTAAATTACACCTGATGATAAGTGTAATACAGTGTAGTACAAGAACGGCAATGACAGCCAAGGCACGAAAATCCGTTGGAAGTCACCATCGCTATGTCGGCCAACATATACCACAACGGAAAGTCTCTAAGTATATGTACAACTGGATATACATAAGATAATCCTAAAACGCGACAGGCCGAAGCGAGTCACTATGACGGTCACCCAGTTCGGGCAATTCCCCTACCACTTCAAAAATAATATATTTGTAAAGATCATCTAAATTCTTTGTCTAATAATAATGTCAATTTTATGTATCTGTGTCTTCATTTGAAGAGTTTTTAATTCTTTGATTTCGTGAGTAAGACTGAAACAACGATAATTTCTAATTTTACTTCATTCATCTTAATTGAACACGGCAAATAAAATAATTCAGCTCTAATATATATGGAGCAGCTGTCAAACTATTTATATCAAGTAACATTAAACTAACATTTAAGAATATTTTTGAGTTTTTAAATAAAAATAAATCATTGGAATTTTAATTCAAAAAGCTCTATTGATTTTTCAGATTAACGTACTCATCTCAAGGAGTACATATAATAGTATCCGATGGAACTGATCTAGCAGTTGATCTTGCTGATAGATTGGTGCAGAAAGGAGCTAGAAAAATTGTCATTAACTTGCAAAACAGTTTTGTATCAGGATATATGCAATATATGTTCGAGTAAGTTAGACATAACATATTTGTACATTTCCATGTTCGAAACGCTGATTAGTTTCATTGCTCTAATCTACAAAATAAATTTACTAATGTTCTTAGTTATACCATTTAGATATTACTGTCGTAAATCTTAGCGGCATTAATTTCAATATTCCTCAAGTAAATGAATGCCCTAGAACCTGTTAGTCTTTCATAAAGAGGTAAAAAAAACATTATAACTTACAATTTGAATATATTCTCACTTATAAATCCTATAAAACTAAATTTAATATTAAATCAAATTAATCTATGCGTTCATTTGGTCCAAAATAAACCATGAAACATTAAAAAAACATTTACTTAACATATCATACAACACAAAGGGATAGTTTAATCAATATAGGAAGCATTAAAAGCAAATGCCCTGTGCTGTGATGATGCGCAAAGGGAAGTCAGCTCAGCAAATGCTAGATAACCAGCAGAGCCATCTAGCGATTTTCAGCTGATACTCATTCGTTGTGTTCACACGCAGACAACAGCGATAAAGGTTATAAAAGAGTAAATACATAGCTCTACATTAAATTCATTAATTTAATGTGTCATAGATACAGGCAGTGACGGGCATAGAGTATTTGGACAGTGTAGGCAGATTCACATAATAATTTTGAATATTATATAATGATAATAAATATAAAGGGTTCCTTTTTTTTCTTTAAACTAAATGAATTTATTCCAGACTTATTTAATGTAGGGGCAGCAATGCTTTTATGCATTTATGGTTTGAAGCTTCTAGGTATATACATACATATGAACATACGCACATAGGTATACATATAAGGTATATATATGTATGTATATTTGATTGATTTTCTTTTATTGTTATTTATTAGCTTGATTGTTATTTTTGTACCAATTTTTGTGTATATTGTTATCATTTTTATATTGCTGTATGTTTCCCATTAAAATAAATAAATAAGTAAATTATCATATTAAAAAATATGTACTAAACATAAAAAGATTTTAATAAAAGAAATCCATCAAATAATATTTATTACGGAAAACTTATTATATTTTTTTATCCAAAACTTTGAGCTTCGTATCACCCCGTACATCGAACATAAGCGGAGTAGAATTTGTTATTTTTATATGTTGTATTGAACTATAGCCAATGGAAAAAACTGGACGTGAAACTAAAGCTGTCATTAGACAAACTTCATGTGGAAAAAGGATGTTCTGCAATGTTCCGAGAAGCCTCCAAAATGGGTGGAATCATCAGCATTTTTGTTTTGGTCAATACTAAATGTGATGAAGAAGGTGCTGATGTTCAAAAAGATCTAATTGATTCATTCAATAAAACGATAACTGCCGTATCTAACCTGGAAAATGCTTCCAGAAATTTACGCGATGTGTTAAGGTAAATATTAAAAAATTGAAAGTATTTATTGTTTAAGAAATTACATTGTCCATATCGTAGACAACTTACAGTGAATCGGTTGTATTCGCGTTAAATATTATTAACATTTTTCATGATAATATTATTTGGGTAGGACCAGAGTAACATCCTTCCCTTGCAGTATTGGACGCCAGAGGAGAGCCTATATCCGTGGCTTTCCTCCCTAAAAACCGGATATGCGCACTTGAGGGAGTACGCCGTCCAATGATCCAGGCGAGAGCAGTGTGCGATGTGTTCCCGCACACTGCTCCAATACAAGTAGGCGAGCGAGGAGTGGGTGGCCATTTACACCACCCCTCCCCTGCTTTTTGCAATAAGGAGAGGCCTACCTTAAGGCCAAACGTCATCGGGTGCCGAGGAAGTGGCCAATGCTGTGCCCTTAGACCCGGCAGACGAGAAGGAGGAACACCCCAAAGGTTTTAGTCGGTTCTAGTCCGACACACCAGGGGGCGGCCCTCACCGCCCCCTGAGGTCCGTTAGGGATTTCCCCCGGGTTACAAAAAAAAAGGACCAGAGTAACATACGAAATCAATTTATAATACACCATGGAATATAGAATATTGAATATATAACAATGTTCATTATCATAATTATTACTTTGACAAAATTTCCTTTTCCACAGCCATTTTGTTATATTGTCACGACGGTCGAAATTCGAGAGTCATGAATATACCACATCAGTACTTGACAAAATATGCGAAGAAAGGAATAAAATTAATCTTCCTGCACTTGTTTTACACTATGATAACTTATATGATGTAAGATTTTTTTTAATTCACTAATATATTTAGACGAAAATAGTAATATTACATTTCCTAATTTTAGTCAACCATTTATATTCAAATTATGCAATTGTTTCTCTGGTGGAAAATATTTAAACAGAGGAAGATAAAATTAAAATAAAATATAAATCATCAGATGTAATGTAGTATAAATTAATCTAATTTTGCAGTCAGAAAATGTTGTAAGCAAACTAGATGAAAAGATCTTACCACTGACTCAGTCGACTATGTTAGAAGCAATGGACAGGAGCTTGAAATTAAATCACAAAAATGTATTTACATGTAATTTTAAGAAAATACCCCATTCTGAATTGCTAATCAAACTTTCGAAAGTAATTGGTATGTTTAATAATTTTTTTCTGAATTATGATCTGTTGTAAGCTTTTAATACAATGACTACACTATATAGCTTTTTACTTTCAATTTTGTCACGCTTATAGTGTTAAAAACAATTTTTTTTTAATGATTATTTACTTTAATATATAAAAATAATCCTAATATCACGTTTACATTTTCGCAATAGGATTTCATTTAACAAGCCAACTTAAAGAAGATGATGTAATTAGCAATTTTAAATTAAGTGAAATTGATTTATATGAAATAAAAAGGATTATAAATGAAATTAATGGTGACGTTGATCTATCAAATGAACAAATTGAAAAAATGTCTTTAAGAAGGTAAGCAAAGCTATACATTACTAATTCACTAAGGAACCGCATATGAATGATATTATTGCATTAAAAAAAACACATACCTGTCATGATTTAAAAAAATAACTAACTTAAGCAGAAGCAGATAAGCCATGCCAGTCCCATGTCAGACATGTTGTAGACCAAAGTAGCTACCTAGTGAGACCCATGAAATATAAAATTGCGTCGTGCTTAGTCCAGACTGAACTATCTAAAGGAACTGGATACCTATAGAAACAATCACTTCCAAGAACCAGATCATACAAAAGAGTTTAAAAAGGGAACGGATGCTTTTGCTCTATAATGGCACATAGCAAGCTTACGAATGCTCTCTAAAAATTCTATGTTACTCTATTAAATATTTGCTTTGATAAATTTTATTGATAATAATAAAACATGTTTCACACAATTTAATAACAAATAACATATCGTCACGCTATATACCTTTCGGGGTGAGCAACAATACATTAGTGCCTGTATCTACTTTGCACTTATATATCGTGCCCAACGAGTCTATTTACGAGCTGATCACCGTTCTCAGGGCACTCACACATGAAATTTCAATTAGATGCCATGCGGGCTTCCTCACGGATGTTCTCCTTCCCGATGAGCATGTATGTTGTATTCACACAATAATAAAAAAAAATGAAAAATTATTTATTTCGCCACAAATATACAAAAAAAAAAACAAATTTAATGTAGAAATACAACCAACACACAAAAACAAAAGAAAATACAAAACATATAAACATGGCGAAAATGGGCCCTTCATCAGCCTAAAGCCACAGAGGAAGTCTGCAGCGCTGATTTTCGTGAAGGGCCCCGGTCGTGTTACATCTTATAAGAATAAAACAACAATAATAAAACAATAATACTTACAACAATAAAATTTTATTTTAATGTAACTGATTTGCTTTCTAGTCTCATCAATTTCTACGACAATGCAGATAGCGAAAGTAAGAAAAATACAACAGGCCTAGCAGCGTTCTACTCTTCAATAGACAACGAAGAAGACCATCTGATAATGTCAAACTCAGTCGTGCCTATGGTTACATTATTAAACAACGGTTCTCTGGTTGGTATACTATAGTTGTTCGGAATAGAATAAGATAGATTTTAATAATAGTATTAAGTTTGTAAAATATAATTAGATTAATAAAAATACCCGAACCCCGTAGGAATCCTTATAGTTAAATCTAGAGGTCTGTGACCCTACGGCTGTCGTAGTGTAATAGGTAATCCTAATAGAATAAGTTTATTATTAAATTGTTAAGTATAGATAGTATAAAATAGCCATAAGTGTCTTGCCGAGAGGTATAGAAGCTTTGTAATTCGATAGTCGTTTGACCTCTCGAGCGAGACACACTTACATGTTAGAATAGGATAGCAGGTTGCTCGGACCATATAAATATGGGCCCGTAATTTGGCCCGGCCTCTTTTGCCTTTTGCTCTTTGCTCCTTTGCCCTTTCGCTCTTTGGCTCGTTGCATTCGCAACCCTTTCGCATTCGCATTCATAGATAGATACGGTGATAGAGAGGCTTACCCGACACCGGTCCCAGTTACGACGCAATAATAGTGAAGAGCAGCCTGCGAGCCTTGTATAATAGAAAATAGGAAATACAAGTATTCAAGAATCTGCTGGTCGTTTGAATTACCACCATACACGCTGCCTTGAAGCCAACGACATCGGCCAGGTTGAACCAGGTGAGATATCAGCGCATCGCAAAAGGTGTACGAATAGCCCAAACACCGCACCGTGCTACTATAGATTGACAGTGGCACGTAATAGGCGGTGGACGGGGACGCACATCTTTTTCTGGTCCAGTTTCGAGCCGGATTACATCTTTTTCTGGTCCAGTATCGAGCCGGATCACATATTTAACTGGTCAACCCGAAGATCAAGAAGAAAACAGCATCATGGTGATAACTAGGTCGACGACAGACAGACAGCAAATTACTCAGGAAGATCGGCAATCAGAGCCTATTATTGCGTCACAAGAAACTGGGATATCGTCAAATATAGACCGGTCCCGAAGAATATTCTCGGTCGAGACCGCAGCCTCACGCGAGAGTCTACCGCTAGGCTCTGCAGTGGTAGTCGAAAACCCCACTGCCGGTGCACATATCGTCGCCGCGAGTGCACCCGCGACCGTATATAGTAGTGACCTCGCGGTCACGCACGCGAACGAACGTGATTGGATGTCATTCGTAAGTACATCCACCACACCCGCGTGTATTTTCGCGCCTAGCAGCACTGTCGCTGCTAGCCACAACGTGCCTTACCACGTGTTTTCAAAGACATCTGAGTCTGTTCCCGGCAAAATCGAAGTCAGTTCAAATTTTGCGCCCATATGTGGCGACCCATTCCATTCTCTGACCCCGCAAAGAACTGTCCCATCCGCTTGCAATCAGCTACCTACAGTAAGGTCAAGCTTCACTCAGGCGCCGGCACTTACGCATAGAATTGGAGAAACAATAGATACGGCGTGCAACCGATGTTCATCTCCGTCGACCCGAAGTAATTCAACACGCCGTAGCAAAAAAAGGGATGCCATAAATCAACATAGACTCGCTGTACTACGACAAAAAATGTTGAAGCTCGAATTGGAATATGCTCGTAACCAACTTTTAATTGAAGAAAAGCGTATCGAAATTGAAAATTCGGATGAAGAATCGTTACACACAGTAGATGAGTGGCTAGAATCTAGTCAGCCACACCTTCACAATGCTCCAGATGCAGAGCGCCACGAAAATCGTGTCGCATCTCAGCAACCACAGCAAAATCAGCCGTCTTCAACGAATGCGGTGAGTTGCGAGACAAACCGACAACAAGAATTGCCTGCGCCGGCCGGACCGACCACCTTATCCCAGCCTCAGCAGGTAGCATTCCAAACGCAACCGCCACCGCACTTCAACATACAGCAAAAAGCATCGTTTGCACCGGCGGGAGCATTCGTCACACTCCAGCCTAAGCATGGGGCAGATCCGTCACGCGAGTACTACAGCACTCAACATCGAATGGTTCCAGCATCGCAACAGTTCCTCAATGCACAGCATCCGACACAGTTTATACCGGCGGGAGAAGCATATAGCGCTTTACGGCCTGTCCCCGTGGCTGCAAATATAGAATCGACGCCCGAGTATAGAATGCCCGTGCAAATAGAGCCACATAAACTTCCGGTATCGAGGAACAACGTAATCGCGCTGCCAGAATTTCGCGGGAACATTGAAGAGTGGCTGGCCTTTAGGGCCGCATACAGAGAAACCGCTCCGTTCCACACTGAAATAGAGAATAGAGGGCGAATCCGATCTGCTTTAAAAGGTGAAGCAATGAAGGCCGTTCGAAGCATGTTATACACCGAAGTGGACACGAACTTGCTGATGAAAGCACTGGAGAGCCAGTTCGGTAAATCTGATCGACTAATCAACAACGCGCTTCGCGATCTTCGATCTCTGCCACGAATATCAAACCCAAGACGAGACATCCGGGAGTATAACTGTAGAGCGTTAGACGCAGTTTCTACAATTATTAGCTTGAAAAGATTTAACCATCTTCATAACCCAGACTTGATTGCATCTGTCTTAAAAAAGTTTGACGAACAGATGATTTATAGATGGACACATTTCTTAGGACGACAACCCGAAGATACTCCTGGATTAGTTAAACTGCAGCTGTTCTTGGCCGAGGAACAAGAGCATTGGGATCGGGCAGACGACGAAGACCTAAAAATAGAATACAGTAAGCAGAGATTTCAGCAAAAACACACAGAACAAAGGTCGTATAGCGTGTCTACGAAAAACGACACCGAAAAATGTGCGTTATGCAATATAGAGAGCGGCCATAGTATTAATCGATGTCCCAAATTATTACAGACCGAAGTAAACGCTAGATGGGACCTAGCGAAAAAGCACAATCTGTGCTTCAGATGTTTAATGCCTAGAATTAAACACCATAGCTGTAAATATAAGATATGCAACGTAAATTCGTGCACAAAAAGTCATCATCAACTTCTTCATTATGAGAAGAAGGAAAATAGTTCTGAAGCGAAGCCGGAAGCAGTAACATCGACCTGGACAACGAAAACGCACGCGTTTTTGAAAATAGTACCCGTGCGGCTATCTACACCCCGGGGAAAAATAGACACACACGCGTTGCTTGATGACGGCTCCACGGTCACGTTAATAGAAGAAAGTCTCGCAAATGAAATAGGAGCGAGCGGACCTATCGACCCGCTTCGCATAGAAGTAATCGGCGAGCAACAGTTTGAAGCTTCAACTTCACGGCGCGTCGAAATAGATATCGCAGGCGTGTCCGGAGAAAAAACTTATAGAATTCGTGCACGAACGATGAAAGACTTAAAACTTTCGTCACAAAAAAATTGTGAAGAAGACATATCGGGCTGCCGACATCTGGTCAAAATAAAAAATAGACTGCAATATGCGGAAGCCAAACCTCGTATATTGATAGGACAGGACAATTGGCAGCTTTTATTACCAAAAAAGGTCTGCAAGGGACGAAAAAATCAACCGGTAGCGTCACTAACGACGCTCGGTTGGGTGCTTCACGGAGCACACAATAGAACAATAGGACAAAGCGTTAATTTCGTCCATAACGTAGCGTCCCTTGAGGAAAGTATGGATCACCGGTTGAAAGAATACTTCGACATAGAAAATCTTGCTGTGACGCCAAAACGACCAAAAAGTGATCCAGATCAGCGTGCACTCGACATCCTCAACGAAAACAGCCACAGTAATCGAAGAGCACAGCATCAAACCGTCGTCCAAAAGATTTTGGACAGATAGTAAGACTGTCCTGGCGTGGCTCAAGACAGGGTCGCGATCGTTTAAACCCTTCGTCGCCCACCGTATCGCCGCAATAGAAGAAAATAGTACAGTCCACGAATGGCGATGGGTACCCACGAAGTTGAACGTCGCAGACGACGCCACGCGGTGTCTCGCATGTATATATAGAAAATCGTTACCACCGCAGCCGGCTACGGGCAACCATCCGCCGAGCCGCGTTGCACACCATCATCGCCCATTCACCTACACGGGCCTAGATTACTTCGGCCCGCTTACCGTCACCGTAGGGCGAACACTACAGAAGCGCTATGTAGCCCTCTTTACATGTCTGACTACAAGAGCAATACATCTTGAACTGGCGAGCACGCTCAGCGCCGGCTCCGCCATTATGGCACTCCGTCGCATGATCGCGCGACGCGGGTGTCCTACAGAAATCTGGTCAGACAATGGGACGAATCTACGCGGCGCAAACATCGAGCTTCGCAACGCGATCAAGGCAACAGGGGAAGAGGCGAAAAAACAAATAATTAACTGGCGTTACATCCCTCCTGGCGCCCCATTTATGGGCGGGGCGTGGGAACGACTCGTCCGCTCCGTTAAGATAGCACTGTCAGCTGTCTTAACTGAACGCCACCCTAGTGAAGAAGTCCTGCTTACTCTGCTGGCTGAAGCAGAGTATACCGTCAACAGTCGTCCACTGACACACGTATCAGTGGACCCCGATGATCCAGAAGCTATCACGCCGAACCACTTCCTGCTTCTTGGACCGGCGCGCGTCCCACTACCAGGGACCTTCAACGAGCAAGACATAATCTATCGCTCACACTGGCGTGCCGCACAACGCCTCGCTGACCTCTTCTGGCACCGGTGGGTGCGAGAATACCTGCCGGACCTCCAACGTCGTCGTGAGCCACACAGCAGAGGCACCGCGATCAAGAAAGGAGACATCGTCTTAATCGCTGACAACAACCTACCCAGGAACACCTGGCCACGTGGGATCGTCGTGGCCACGTACCCGGGACCAGACAACATCGTGAGAGTAGTGGACATCAGGACTAAGGGTGGAGTTCTACGGAGGCCGACAAAGAAACTCGTGATTTTACCTACAGACAGCGACAGCGGGATTCCTCACCGAGAAGAAGATACTTCACGCTGCGAGTGAAGTACGGCGGGAGAATGTTCGGAATAGAATAAGATAGATTTTAATAATAGTATTAAGTTTGTAAAATATAATTAGATTAATAAAAATACCCGAACCCCGTAGGAATCCTTATAGTTAAATCTAGAGGTCTGTGACCCTACGGCTGTCGTAGTGTAATAGGTAATCCTAATAGAATAAGTTTATTATTAAATTGTTAAGTATAGATAGTATAAAATAGCCATAAGTGTCTTGCCGAGAGGTATAGAAGCTTTGTAATTCGATAGTCGTTTGACCTCTCGAGCGAGACACACTTACATGTTAGAATAGGATAGCAGGTTGCTCGGACCATATAAATATGGGCCCGTAATTTGGCCCGGCCTCTTTTGCCTTTTGCTCTTTGCTCCATTGCTCTTTCGCTCGTTGCATTCGCAACCCATTCGCATTCATAGATAGATAGACATAGATACGGTGATAGAGAGGCTTATCCGACGCCGGTCCCAGTTACGACGCAATAATAGTGAAGAGCAGCCTGCGAGCCTTGTATAATAGAAAATAGGAAATACAAGTATTCAAGAATCTGCTGGTCGTTTGAATTACCACCATACACGCTGCCTTGAAGCCAACGACATCGGCCAGGTTGAACCAGGTGAGATATCAGCGCATCGCAAAAGGTGTACGAATAGCCCAAACACCGCACCGTGCTACTATAGATTGACAGTGGCACGTAATAGGCGGTGGACGGGGACGCACAATAGTCTTTTTAGTATAACATCTATTTTATTTTATTATTATCACTTGTAACAGAATTGTCTTTGATGGATATTGCAGTATTCATGAGAATGGAATCTTATACTGTGAAATTTCACTCCTATGTTGTAATAAATGGAATATAATAAAAATGTAACGAAATCCAGTGTGGGACACAGCCACTAATGTATTTTTGTTTACTCCGAAATATATAACGTGATTTCTTTACATTTTTATTATATTCTCTTTTTAACGCTGTAATTTATTTATTTAAATTTAGGATATAGATCCTGAAGACACATATTTAACCATAATACCAGGCTTTGAAGGTAGAAGTCAGCAGTTTAAATCCATCACAGAGAGACTTAAAATTCGTACGGTTGCTATCCAGTTGGGTCCAGACACGTCTACAGAGAGTATTCCACAAATGGCTGTTGATGTTAGACAAGTAAGATTTATTCGTTAAATATTTTTTGTAAGATGCGTGTGCCCTATCAAAGAAATAAATTAAGGGGGCACATGTTTGAAAGTTAAATGTATTTATATATTTATTTATCCATAAGAATACTTTCATAGTACATAAGACATGAAAAAGATGTATTATTATACAAATGCGAATATATTTAAAAGTCTAGACTACTTACACAGAAGAAAAGAAAAATGAAAATACGAGCAACACATAAACAGGAAAAGTAACAAAAAGAAAAACGCTAATCTAATTTGCAAAAAAAAACATATAACAGAGGAAAAAAAAAAGACAAACAATAAACTATTCCACAATTGTGTGGAATAACATTTTATTTATAATTCAAACTATTATCATAAATCGAGATCACTGGATCTCAAATCTAAAATTGTACAGCCTTGTTATTCTGAGTAAGGGTACATTGTGATCCAAATTTGTAGAATAATTTGGAAATCGGAACAAATTAAAATCAGATGCTCTGGGTAATCTAGTAGGAGCAGAAAATGCTATTGATGATAAAATATACTCATGTGTTATTAAATTTCAGAAAATGAAAATATCGTTTGTTACAAAATCGAAATTTTATCTTCTTGGCTATTCCCTTGGTGTCAATATTGCTTTGGAGTTAGCAGCATTGTTGGAGAAAGAAGGTATTTATATATATATATTTTTTTTTATATTTTAAAACAGCTTATTCATATAAAATAACTTGTGGTGATGCAGCAGACGCATACGATAAAACGCTTCATTATTGAAACATATATTCCTTCAAAACCAACCTACCAACTAGAAATACTTACAATTGTCATAAAACCGACCTTAGTACTTACCTGAATTTAGCACGCAGAAATCGAAATAACCATTAGAATGAGCTATTATAACTCTTTCCAATATAACAAAAAGGTAATTGTATGTCTCTGAATGTATCGTATGTATTTGAGAGAATTTTGGATTGAAATCTACTTGAACTTTACAGGTCATATTGGTGTCGTTTATTGCCTCGATAGTAGTCCAGACGCGCTGCGAGTTCAAATTGATACATATTTGGGTAATTACACTACGAACCAGTTAGAAAATGAGATCGCTGAGCACATGTGCTTTTTAATAAGCGGGGCAACGTCTGATAAACTGACAGAAAATTTGAAAAACAGCGAAACATGGCCCAATAAAGTAAGATGTTGCCTGAAACGACTCAAAGGCGTGGTAAACTATTCTCATCAATACAAGGAATTATTAATTGATGCTGCTTATAAGAGAATATTACTGGCTAAAGATTACGAACCCGATTTCACGTTGAACTCTGAACTAGTTTTGATAAAGGGCGTACCTCATCCGAATTCCGTAGAACTCGCATATGATTACAACTTGTCTAAGTATTCTAATAAGCCAGTTCAAGTATTTGATATAGGATCAGATCATACGAAAGCTTTTAAAGATTATAAAGTTGCTAGTATCGTCAATAAGTTACTGGATTCTTCTATTCTCCAGCAATACAAGAATACAAATCTATGTCATGTGTATTTTACGCAGTCTAAATAAGAAGGTGGTTTGATTTTAAAATATGGTCACTAAATAAAGTTTAAAGTCTGGATTTTTATTTATTTCTAACCTGATACACTTTAGGGCTTACTTACGCAGGAAATTATTGGTTTGTACAAGCAAAATATCGCCTTATTCATATTATCCGGCATATTAAATACAATATTATAGTTTTATTAAAAGTTCAAATTCACATTTTAATTGATCTTTTACTAATTGTACTAATTGTAGTTCTCTGTCTCGCAGCTATAGACAGGACTTTGTTTGGTGTTTGTATTTACAATCGAATCTGAAATTAAGAAATTAGTATATGAACGAGATTCTCTAACATAGCCTAGCGATTACCAAATTGAAGTTACAGTGGGGCAGAAAAATAACTCCTAGAGCGGACGGTTGATTCAACAAGAAAGTTTTCGAGTGGAGACCGTGTACTTGCATGAACTAATCCTGATCGCAGGACAATTCTCGATGCAAGCTGCTTTCGAAGAGTTGTTCTGAAGAGTATTACGGGAGGTCTACGTCCAACAGCGGATGTTTTACGTCTGATATTATGATGGTCATAGATGGTTAAAATGTAATCAGATTAATAAAAATGATTATGATTACATTTTACGTTTTTTACCATTAATATGACTGCATTTCGCTCATCTATGTTTTAAACACTACAGAATCCCAGATTGCATATACATTTATGATTTCTTAATGTTTTAAATGGAATTAATCATGATTACAGAACAAGAAATTTAATATTACGAATACATTTTGCAATCGTTAATCATTAACCAGATTAAACTTTGCCCATCTCTGATGATGATGACTCCATTTTATCGCTCTTTTCCTATCATCTATACTAATATTATAAAGCTGAAGAGTTTGTTTGTTTGTTTGTTTGTTTGAACGCGCTAATCTCAGGAACTACTGGTTCGAATTGAAAAATTATTTTTGTGTTAAATAGACTATTTATCGAGGAAGGCTTTAGGCTATAAAACATCACGATGCAACTATTAGAAGCGAAGAAATAATGGAAAATGTGAAAAAAACGGGGAAATTATTCATCCTTGAAGGCTTCCATTGCGTGCGCTGCGAAAACGGTACAAGATACCAAAAATATATGTATGAAAGAATTATTGCTCTTGAAATGATCTAAAAAAATGTCCGCGACAGTATATGTCTATCTTTTAAGATTAAGTCACTAGAACCGTTTTTATGGTAAACATATTTGGTCGAAATTAATGCATTATTTGTTAAGAGTTGTATCAACGTAATAATATTAATCTTTATCCAAATAAATGTTTTGTTGATTAAGAGTATTTAATTATGAACAAAATTGTCTTTGACATCACTTAATTTCAATGAACATCATAGAAGATATTACAATAACTTATATAGCAAAACTACGTTTGCCGGATCAGCTATGTCTTGATAAGCGCGAAACTCGAGAACGACTAAACCGATTTGACTGATTTCTTTTTTGTTGTGTTTGTTGAAGTATGGGGAAGGTTATTACGGAGAGAAAAATTAAAAAAATTGTCTGAAAAATTCTAAAAACAACACTTTTCTATATTCTCATACAAAAAATTCGTAATAATATTTTAAAGTCAATTTGAACTTTAACACTTTTTTGTGTTGTGTTCGGTTGTGTTCGGTACTGTTCGGTTGTGTGCGGTTGTGTTTGGTTAGGTTCGGTTGTGTTCGGTTGTGTTCGGTTGTGTTCGGTTGTGTTCGGTTGTGTTCGGTTGTGTTCGGTTGTGTTCGGTTAGGTTCGGTTGTGTTGTGTTGTGTTCGGTTGTGTTCGGTTCTGTTCGGTTATGTTCGGTTGTGTTCGGTTGTGTTCGGTTGTGTTCGGTTAGGTTCGGTTGTGTTGTGTTCGGTTGTGTTCGGTTAGGTTCGGTTGTGTTGTGTTGTGTTCGGTTGTGTTGTGTTCGATTGTGTTCGGTTAGGTTAGGTTAGGTTCGGTTGTGTTCGGTTGTATTGTGTTGTGTTGTGTTCGGTTGTATTGTGTTGTGTTATGATCGGTTGTGTTTGGTTGTGTTCGGTTGTGTTCGGTTGTGTTCGGTTGTGTTCGGTTGTGTTCGGTTGTGTTCGGTTAGGTTCGGTTGTGTTCGGTTGTGTTGTGTTGTGTTCGGTTGTGTTGTGTTCGATTGTGTTCGGTTAGGTTAGGTTAGGTTCGGTTGTGTTCGGTTGTATTGTGTTGTGTTGTGTTCGGTTGTGTTCGGTTGTGTTGTGTTGTGTTCTGTTGTGTTCGGTTGTGTTCGGTTGTGTTCTGTTGTGTTCGGTTGTGTTCGGTTGTGTTGTGTTCGATTGTGTTCGGTTAGGTTAGGTTAGGTTCGGTTGTGTTCGGTTGTATTGTGTTGTGTTGTGTTCGGTTGTGTTTGGTTGTGTTCGGTTGTGTTCGGTTGTGTTGTGTTGTGTTCGGTTGTGTTGTGTTGTGTTCGGTTGTGTTCGGTTGTATTTGGTTGTGTTCGGTTGTGTTCGGTTGTGTTCGGTTGTGTTCGGTTGTGTTCGGTTGTGTTCGGTTGTGTTCGGTTGTGTTCGGTTGTGTTCTGTTGTGTTCGGTCGTGTTCGGTCGGGTTCGGTCGTGTTCGGTTGTGTTCGGTCGTGTTCGGTCGTGTTGCGTTGTGTTCGGTCGGGTTCGGATGTGTTCGGTTGTATTTAGTCGTGTTCGGTCGGGTTCGGATGTGTTCGGTCGTGTTCGGTTGTGTTAGGTAGTGTTCGGTTGTGTTCGGTAGTGTTGTGTTGTGTTGTGTTGTGTTCGGTTATGTTCGGTTGTGTTCGGTTGTATTGTGTTGTGTTGTGTTCGGTTGTGTTTGGTTGTGTTCGGTTGTGTTCGGTTGTGTTGTGTTGTGTTCGGTTGTGTTCGGTTGTGTTCGGTTGTATTTGGTTGTGTTCGGTTGTGTTCGGTTGTGTTCGGTTGTGTTCGGTTGTGTTCGGTTGTGTTCGGTTGTGTTCGGTTGTGTTCTGTTGTGTTCGGTTGTATTCTGTTGTGTTCGGTTGTGTTCGGTTGTGTTCGGTTATGTTCGGTTGTGTTCGGTTGTGTTCGGTTATGTTCGGTTGTGTTCGGTTGTGTTCGGTTGTGTTCGGTTGTGTTCGGTTGTGTTCGGTTGTGTTCGGTTGTGTTCGGTTGTGTTCGGTTGTGTTCGGTTGTGTTCGGTTGTGTTCGGTTGTGTTCGGTTGTGTTTGGTTCTATTCGGTTGTGTTCGGCTGTGTTCGGTTGTGTTCGGATGTGTTCGGTTGTGTTCGGTTGTGTTCGGTTGAACCGAACCGGTAGAACCGTTTTTATGGTAATCGAATTTGGTCGAAATTAATGCATTAAGAGTTGTATCAACGTAATAATATTAATCTTTATCCAAATAAATGTTTTGTTGATTAAGAGTATTTAATTATGAACAAAATTGTCTTTGACATCACTTAATTTCAATGAACATCATAGAAGATATTACAATAACTTATATAGCAAAACTACGTTTGCCGGATCAGCTATGTCTTGATAAGCGCGAAACTCGAGAACGACTAAACCGATTCTTTTTTGTTGTGTTTGTTGAAGTATAGGGAAGGTTATTACGGAGAGAAAAATTAAAAGAATTGTCCGAAAAAGTCTAAAAACAACACTTTTCTATATTCTCATACAAAAAATTCGTAATAATATTTTAAAGTCAATTTGAACTTTAACACCATACCATAAAGTTTAAATGTCAGTGGACGGGTTCCGGGAAGGCAAAACAATTGAGTGACGTATAAATATTAATGTCAATATTTGTGAATTTTTATACATATAGCATTAAGGCCAGGTTCTTTCAAACAATTTTCAAAAAAATCTGTCGGGGAAGCTATTAACATTAAAAAAAAACAATATGACTTTGTTTTAGAAAAATAGGGCAGAACAAGGTCTGCCGGGACAGCTAGTAACAGATATAGGCGCGTTCTCAAACGAAATCACAGCTTTACAGTATCTCATATACCGACTAGAACTAAAGTAATATCTAACTCTTACTTTTACTGCGTCTTTGAACTTGCGAATAGCCCCAGTGAGCGTGTTATCTTTGTTCTCTACCACTATAATTTACTGTCATCAAAACCAACAAGCCATCGAGTTATTTAACAGAGTCATCGCTTTATTTGATCATGCGACTTGGACAGTCTATTATACATGTCTATGAATCGAAACAAAGTATACAGAGTTAGCTTTTAAACTATTTTATTAAATTTACAATCGAATCTAAAAGCCATTAACCTTACTTTTAAGTCGTTAATGTAAGCAGAGAAATATTGTTTAGTAGAATTCGAGACAAAAACGTTTAGCTCAGTGTGAAAGAGTAAAAACCAGTTTCACTCTTATCAAAACAAACGCTACAGACCCAAAATTGACTGCTATGTAATATATCACACAGTTCGACTTACTTGCGACCCGCAATACAAACTATTTACATGGAGGTTAAGTTTTTAAAGATACATTTTTGAAATAGTGCCACGTACAAAGGGAGAATATCCACAAATATAACTCTACTCTCATTGAAAGTGATATAACGCGATGGTTTGTTTTATTATTATATACCTTGATATGGTGGGTAAAACTGCAGATACAGCTTGACCTCTCAATAGAAGTGTTATACAAAACCTATCAAAAAAACATATTTTTTATTCTAACATAAAAAAAATCTATTATATAATTTAATAATAATTTAAATCTACTCAATCTGCGATGTTTCATCGTTCCTAGTAAGCAAAGCCATAGATAAAAGCTATTACAAATAAACACATTGCTATAACATAAACAGTAACGCCATCTAGCAAATAAAGCTTAAACTAGGAATTGTACAAGTGTACATTACACGGACGAATAATTTATTTCGTAGTTTATTTCTACTGTTCACGTTGTTATTAATATTTTTAAGTCATAATATTTTAAATTATCTATAATATAAAAATGAATCGCTAAATGTGTTGATGAGCGCGAAACTCGAGAAGGGCTTAACCGATTTGGCTGATTTCTTTTTTGTTATGTTTGTTGAAGTCTGGGGAAGTTTATTACGGAGAGAAAAAATTAAAAAATTGTCTGAACAAAGTCTAAAAACACCACTTTTCTATATTCTCATACAAAAAATTCGTAATAATATTTAAAAGTCAATTTGAACTTTAACACCATACTATAAAGTTTAAATCTTAGTGGACGGGTTCCGGGAAGGCAAAACAATCGAGTGACGTATAAATATTAATGTCAATATTTGTCAATTTTTATACATATAACATTAAGGCCAGGTTCCTTCAAACAATTTTCAAAAAACAGCCGACAGGCCAATAGGTTTTGGCAGAATAAAATCTGACGGGGAAGCTATTAACATTAAAAAAAAACAATGTGACTTTGTTTTAGAAGAATAGGGCAGAACAAGGTCTGCCGTGACAGCTAGTTTTTAATAAATGTTGTAAAATAATAATATTAATGTATAATATTATGTAGATTTATCTTGCACCAAACCAAATTTGCATTTGTACTGTTTATGAGGTTGTTGGGCGACTGTCTGAACTGGGTATATGACCACAGTACACAATTGTAAAGACCGTCATAGTAACTCACTTAGACCTGTCGCGTTTACGGGATCAGCTTGTATATATCTGATTGTTCGTATGCTAAGAGATTTTCCATCGTGGTATATGTGGGCCGACGTAACGATGGTAGCTGTCCACGTACCTTCGTCCATTGGCCGTCATCGCTCTTGGACTGTACCGTATTTACTATCAGGTGCAATGCAGTCACGTTATCAAACCAATATTAAAAAAATAAGTATATTATCATCACGCTATATCCCTAGATATTTCTCTATTTATTTTTAGCCGTGGTGGCTGCCGGCAGAATAGAATAGCACCCCCCTCTTCTTGCTGAGGTGTCGTAAAAGGCGACTGAGGTATCTCTTAAACAGCGCAATTCAACCAGGTGTTTAGAGAAGGGAAAACTCGACCAAACCTGCATCCCGCTCCCTCCCGATCGTACTGGTTCTCCATTCCATCGGGCCCGAGGGAGCTCGGACGAGAGAGTGTTTTTCTGGCTGCGCGTCCAGTTATGCACTTAAATATCTCCTGCGCAATTGACTGTTTCCGAAAACTGGGCCTTGATTTTCTTAATCGGCGTTGAAACAGTCGCCGTGGCTTAATCCGACTAGGACATCATCATATCCCTGGAAGGGCGGGCAGAGGTATAGTACATTAGTGGTTATATCCACTTTGCGCTTATATATCGAGCTTAAAGCGCCAAGTAGCTCAACAGATCGCTGTTCTCAGAACATTTAACACGTTGAACGCCGTGGGGGACACCGGTGACCTCCAGTAAACTTTCCGTTTGGGCCGTGGTGGGGGGCACCGGTGACTCCCAGCAAAAAATGTGATAAAACGCAGATTTATAACACTAGAAATGATAAGAAAAACATATTTCGAAATAGAATTTATTGTAGAATAAAGAGATTAAAACGGCCTGAACGGGAAGTATTGAGAAAAAGGGCCGGCGTTCAACGTGTTAATCACTTTATTTCTGTTAGATGCCACGCGGGTTTCCTCACTATGTTTAAAGTGCGGAGCGCATGTGGTTTCTAAGTTCATACTTAATGTGGAAAACCTCAGAAGTACTTGTCGACGATTCGAACCCACGACCATACACGTTTCCGCGCATGAATACCAGGCCCTTATCCACTAGGCCAGCCCAGCCGCTAAAACTATTTATAATTAAACCATTTTAAATAACGTATAGGTATAGTATGTGTACAAAACCCTGTCCGTTCCAAAAAGGGCATACAGGTCACACGATAACATTACCAAAATACATTAGAATATTGTATTATTCGTGATAGTTAAAGTTATTGTCGTATTTAACTAAAGAAATTGAATTATAATATTTTACATGCGATTTATGCTCGGATTACTCACATAAATCCGAAGAAAAAACGAAATTATTTAATATATAAACAGTGTTGAAGATCAAAGAGGATATTTCTGTCTAGAGAATCTAGATATGACTCTTTCCACGTCACGACTTACTAGCATGAATTTTCACTTTAATTATTATTTTGCTTACGAACTACGTACACTCTCAGTGTTCTCATGTAAGTTTTTCCCATTTGATTTATTTTTATTTTATTTGGACTTTTATTTTTGGTTTTTAAGTAAAAAGGATAACATTCATAGAATTTAATATCAATATACCTTCACGGGTCGGACAGGATTTTTATAACATACTGTATATAGAGAATACAGAATATTTTCCATTTTAAAGCCGGTTAATCGCAATCGAATAATTCGAAATATCATTCGAATGAATTATTCCGTTCCTACATCCGTCTAAAGTACGGTTTCCAGATCGAATATCGAATGTAGTGCGTGTACTCAGGTGCAGCAGTGTTTATAATCCAGTTAGTGCTGGCACGACTTCAAGTGCAAGTCTAACATGAGACCGGTATTTGTAAACACGAGATATAGTCACATTAGGCATGGAACACTTCTCGTATAACTCAATAGGTTAGGTTTGAGGCGGCAGGGCGATTGTCCGATGCGGCAAACAGCGGCTCCCTCGAGATTGTGAGAGAATTTATTACTAACCCCTCATTACGCACCACAGAAACAGTGACCTTGGAGTTTTTAGCCGGTATAAATGCGGGACAGCTCAGCTGCTATCCATTCTAGCATCCTAGCAGCTCGGAATGTCACATAAGGATTTTCTCCAAGTGAAAGAGGATGGTTTCCAATATTAGGTCTTGACTCGAGACCACAGGACACAAGCCGAAGTTAGGGAGTCGAAGGTGCTCGCGTCCGTAGGCTTTACCCTAGTTTCCCTGCACGTGACTCCTGGGTAGTGCTAAACAAGCAGCAGCGAGGTGGTAGGGCGCCGGTGCTTTCTGGATCCGCCACAGTACATGAGTGCAAAGCCCGTCATAGTGACCAGTTCCGGCTTGTCGCGTTTCGGGATCAGCTTGTGTATATCCTGTAGCTCATATACCTAGAGACCTTCAGTCGTGGTATATGTGGGCCGACATGACGATGTAGACTATCAATGAATATTTACCCTTTGATAGTCGCTTTCGTTTTTGGACTACATTGAACTTACCATCAAGTACTCTGTAGTCACTATGTCGAACCGAAGTAAAAAAAAAAAAGGCGTGAGTTTACGTTTCCATGTTGTCCCTTGGCTGTCGCCGCTGCTTTTGGGCTATAAACTTTCCATCAATTACAGTGTGGTTATTTTGTAGAGAATATAATATAAAATATACCAACAGCAGTTATATAACTGTAACAAGAGTAAATCACGTGCCACACCACTGCAAACAATTTATAAAGTGGTATTCTGTGTTACGCAGTTGACCTACGTGAATATCCATGACTATTATTGTTTATTATGTAACAACACACAATTACATTATTTACACTCAATGGACAACACTGCTGTTGAAAACTAAAAATGTAGCTGCCAATAATTCGTTTATTTCACTATCAAGGCTGTTCATTCTCATTAATATTTATAGGAAGTTAGTTCTGTACACAGATCCCTTTTAAGCTGGTCGTTAGTACTCTTAATATTCAGTACTATGTGATTGATGGCAAAATCAATGATCCAAACGACGCGCACTTCGTCCCTAATCATCAGAAAAATCACTAATTCCCCGCAGCATTTTGCCATCCGAGCATCTTGTCACTGTCCAATCCAACACAAGAAACAACAATAATGGCTCCAAAAGACTAAAATAAAAATAAATCACCGATAGATGAGATAAAGAATATAACCGCTCGGGTTCAAAACTTGGATATCGATCTGTCCTTTCTCAACGAACGTATATTGCCAGCGCAATGGCATTTATCATTGTCAATTACAAGCATTTTATAAGAGATGACGCTACCGTTCTCTGTTTTGAAGCTATCGATTTTAAGCTTTTAGGCTTTACTAATAAATTTAACATGTATAATAGTTTATAGAAACTGTTATTTGTGAACAGAGATCGGCAAAATGTAATCTGATTAATGAGGAACGATTACAAAATGTAGTCGTAATTTTAATTTTCTTGCTCTGCAATCATGAATAAATCCATTTAAACTTTAAGAAATGATAAATGTGTATACAAAAAGGGATTTTGTAGTGTTTAAAACATAAATGAGCAAAATGCAATCATATTAATGGTAAAAAACGTAAAATGTAATCGTTAATCATTTTTATTAATCTGATTACATTTTGCCCATCTATGTTTGTAAAAAAAAAAACAGCCGTTATACCATCTTTGTCTGCACCGGACAGTAAAATGTCTTAAGCTCCATCGTCCCGGACAACTATTCGCGCGTGGTTTATTAATATGTCAACCTACATTACAGTTTCTATTTAACCGATTATAATAAAACTTATGGCTGTTAAACATCTTTTTTTATCTACCTTTACTTATTGTATAACATTAAATCTAATCTCACCTGAACTCATAAAAGTTTGTATGATCTGCGAACCTCAGACACGTTCTCGTATGATGTCTGTCATACTCTTCTCATTTAAAACTTTTAACAAGATTCATATCCCTACAGGCTTCATGTTAAATTTATATGTTTCCACAGACAGCTATGATGAGGACGTCGAATATCGCATAATGCTTTCTGAAAGCATTCCATTGATGTATTATCAGGTTCACCATGAATGGAATATCATTAAGGACAAGACATTTCTACTCAGTTAATAACCGATCATTGTGAGAGATCCTTCAAGATGGTGGAAGCTTTTGGCTATAGAACAATTTTTTTCACATTTTCAATACACAAAAGGGATACATAAGCAAGCAAAGCTTACACAAAAAATATTCAAAACAAAAATTCAGCTGAAGGTCACAAAGCAATAATAGAAAGTAACTAATTATATATATAAAAAAACACAACAAAGAAAAATAAAGTAAATTTGACGCTAAGATTTTTTAATATAAAACGAAACACAATGTCGTGTAGCAAGATTTTTTACATTTACATACAAAGCGAAACATAATACAATCATTATTATTTTACTTACTAACTTAATACATTTTTTATGTACAATTTACAAATTATTGTAGTAAAGAGTCCTTATTCTAACGTTCATGTATTGCTTGCATACCAACTAAACTGATTAACAACGTAAATAACCTGGTACATCAAATCATTTAGGGTAATTATATCCATGATTGATTTTATAATATTAGCTTTGCCCGCAGCTTCGCCCGCGTAGAATTTGCGTTTTTCGAGGTAACACAATAAACAGCCTATATTTACCCTAAACAGTGTCGGCCTGCTCCTTGGTTTGCTAATGTGGACATAAGTAGATCTTGTAGCTACAGTATTTAGGTTCAGATCTGGTTTTTCTGTGTAACTGGAGCTTCAAGTTGCTTAATAATGATAAAAAAGTTTTGATAATATGATTTTATGCATAATTACATAGATTAAACTTACGCGTACATCTAAAATTACATACATTACCTTACTATAAATTTATTGTAGATGGGCAGTCTATTACATAAATAGGTCTATGTTCCCATGAGTTGGGTGTTTGATTGTTTTTGTTTTAAGTCAACAAAACGACTCGGCACCGAGTTACGGAGTTTTTGCTATTAATTTTCACTCTTTAAGAACATAAAATTGAAATCGAAGTTTCCGAGTACTTGTTTGAGGTCAGAAGACTTTGGTATTTCATTAGTATCGGCAAGCTTATTAAACTGTGGATTTATATTGTAAATTATTTTGCACCTCGTACCTGTAGCCATTTAGATCTGGGTTATAAATAAATACAGTTATAATATAGAGTGTTGAGCGCTTAAAGGCTTCGGTGTTTTGCAATCGCGGCTTAGTGGCAGCAACCTAACAGCGGCTGTCAGGTCACCTGAGTCGGAGAGTAAGGTCAAGAGTACGCGAAATCAGCAGAAGTGCGTTTAGGGATTGATGAATATTAAGGAAGCGAAAGATATAATGATATAAATTATATCTCATTTAGTAGCTAAGATGCTACAAAGGGACAAATACATAGATCCATAGATACACGGGTTAAATTTATAACAATCCTCTTTTCGCGTCAGGAGTTACATAGAAATGGCTTTTTTATGTATCCCGGGGGAAAATCCTGCATAGGACCATCAGGGACGCTGTGAAGGCAGCGACCCCGGTGTATCAGACTCCTACTGACTAAAAACCCACGGGGTGTCCCTCTGATTGCTCCACCCGGCACTGGGAAGCCAAACTCATCCAGGCGCCCAGGGAACAAGAAGCCTGGTTGAGATTACCTCTCTGGGAGGGGAAGGAGTAAAGTCAACCCCTCCAAAATCTCTCTCCCAGGCAATACACCGGACACCGTGCACCGCCTTCCTCTCAAATAGCTTTCCACTCTCTCAACCTACCCTAATACGGAATTGGCGTTATAATAAATAAATAGACACTATACGCAGATGGCTACGGATGTAAAAATCGACATACAAAATTGTCACACGAAACTTGGGAATACCAAGGAGTTGTCGTGTAAGAAATATGAATTTTCGATTCCAGTAATCCCGAATGGTTACTCTGCGGTGACTCAGTACACTAGTCACGTAGGATATCGATCTTTGTGCAAATCACACTTTACTTACATAGAAAAGGAGAACTATTTATTTTACCTACGCGAGCCTTTTTTTCTAAAACATCGTGAATATCTTGGACCGAGATTTATAGACATTGCTTTTGTTTAACGCTTACCCCAAATATTACAAATTATATTGTTACATCGGAATTAGGGTGAAACTTGAACCCTAGATTTCTAGGAATATAGACATGACAATAGATATGACAGGGATATGATTCGAGGTGCTGTTTCAAATGGACTAACTGTCAAACAAATACCCAACGGCGAGTGAATATTATAAATGTCGTCCTTAACACGCTAATTCCGCCGTTGTAGTTGATATGTCCCACCCATAAATGACTGCTTTAGGCAGCTTAAATTTTTTTTTAAAGCTCTTGTTATTCGTTCTGTTGTTATTATTTTTTTTTTAATTAATGTCTGATAACGCAATCATCTGTGAACCACACACACAATGCTGAGTGATGTGTGGTGATAAGCGCCACCCGGTGAGGCAGAATTGTGCGAGCCACCGGTGGTAAACGCTGATGTAAATACGTTAATGTTAAAGTACATATATGGTTAATCCTAATTTTTATGGTTTAATCATATTCCTATGATACATTTAGTTTTTTTTCAAAGATGAAAAATTTTTTCAGCACAACGTAAGAAAAGTGAAATCCATGTCTATAAATAACACCCAAACTCATAGATACAACAGAATAACACACAAAAACAATAACATTTCAAACTAAAACTGAAAACTGATTAACAATGCAACGCCTTTGTTTACCTTATCTCGTGTAGTCACAGAGAAAGGAATAAAGTTTATATACAAAGCGATAGACAATAAAGCAAAGAATTGCTGTTTGCTCTCTGTAATCAATTCCTAGAACAAATTAATTCAATTTTATTCAAGAATCCACGCATATAGTCACAACCAAATATCGTTCAATATCAATAATAAATTCCAAGAAGAAACTGATTCAAATTGTATTATTGTCTTTGAGAATGCACCCATGTAGTAGCCACTCGGACGTCTATGAATATAAACTAGCTATATGTCATAGATGGGCAAAATATAATCGTAATTTTAATGTTGTCTGTAGTCATGATTAAAACTCTTCTAAACTTCAACCCTTTCGCAACGGCAAACAACGCTGTAAAGTGTTTGGACGAGCCAATTTGAACATTTAACCTGCTATAGAGAGAGAGAGCAGAGAGAGAGAGAGAGTAGAGAGAGTCTCTGCTGCAGAGTCCAGTGCTCTGTAGCACAAGCTGAGACAGGGCCCTTATTGGCGGCGGCCTAAACTTTTTTTTTATGTATTGTTTGGTTGGTTTTTCTTTTTTATGTTTTTGGTCTTTTATGTGTGTTCTATTGTTCAATGTTTGTTATATGGCTGCTGTTAATAAAACATTTTCTTTTCTTTTCTTTCTTTTCTATCCTCATATTTTCTTCCCTTTACCGCACTTTGGATAAACCGCTCTATCACTCTTTAAATAATTATTGGTTGCAGCCAAAATTAACCAATAAAATCACCGCACTATGTCGTCAAAATAAGCAAGCGACGCTTTTGAAAAATGCATCAAAAGTTGTCAGTAGAAACCCGCGTTCGTGGAGAAAGCACGTTCTCTCAAACCGCACCCGCTCCCGCTCCAGCCCACGTCAGTGTTCTGCAAAAACTAACTGTTAATACGAAGACTATTCCGCGAGTGATTTTCTCTCTATATCTCTTTCTCTCCGCAATATATGCGCGCGCGCGCCGCTTCTACGCGCTGGTAGTCTAGCGTCAGCCACCGATGGCTGACGTGGCACTCAACGTGTTGATAATACGGTGGTATAAAATAACAAAATATCACTCATCCTGTACAAACGATGTTTTTCAGCCGGTTACTATAATCACCCATCGTTTACACGCGGCGAGTTTTATCTGGTGATTATTGGCACTGATAGTAGCGAAAGGGTTAATAAGTTATAAATTTGTACGCAATTGAGGATTCCTTAGTGCTTAAATATGGACAGGCAAAATGTAATCAGATTAATGAATAACGTTACAAAATGTAATGGCAATTTGTATAAATCTTTAACTATGATTCCCCCTAACAACCTATAACCCTTCTAAGCATTATTAATAAATTTGTATAAAATTGAAGATTACTTGATGTATAAAACATCGAACGGCAAAAAGTGTTCAGATTAATGATTAACGATTACAAAATGTAATAGTGATATCATATAAAAAAAAGGTGAAATCACATGTGATTTAACAGACATCAATTAAAATCACAGAACGAGATCGAGTTAGCATTACATATGACAAAATTACGCGTGCTAAAGTGATAAAACTAATTGTATGTATGCATGAGTGTGTGGATATCAACACACTGCTATAAGTCAACTATATATGCTCGGTTACTGAAATGACATAAATGGTATATTACTAGTTTTATTTCATTGATGTACAACCATAAAGTTTTGTATTATATTCAACATCTTTCGCCTAGTCTACGTTCACCGTATAAACAGTCGCGCTGTTGAGACGGTTGACTGGATAGGTGAAACCTCGTATTTGAAATATTGAATCAAATTCCGTTAGTGCGATTTGTAAGGGATACCGATTCTGCAGACTTGTCACGTATGCTATTGATCCGGGTGAAAATCACGCGCTGCTTGCTGAGAAAGGACAAACTGTTTACTCTACCTCCTTCAAACCTTCCCGAACAAGGAAAATACTATTCGTATCTATGTTATTCATTTTTATTTCAGCTGTATTCACACACTTTTCAGACTTTGATGCAATTCTTTACAAGGTATTGCAACATAAACGCTTACACACGAGCACACACACACACATACTTGTACATTAATTCATTGGAATTCGAACTTCTCAACAATATTTTCATGCTCGAAAGATATACGCAAGCACGCCGATTGTTTCCATTTTTTTTTTAACTTTTACTGGACTTTGTTCTTTATTATTCAACTTTAAGGCTAAGATTTAAAGACGCGTCTGTCACTTTGCATAGAGTCACTTAAACAGATCAGATTAATGAAAATGATTAACGATTATATTTTACGTTTTTTACCTTAATATGACTGCATTTTGCTCATTTGTGTTTTAAACACTACAAAATCCCAGATTGTATACACATTTATGATTACTTAATGTTTTAAATGGATTTAATAATGATTACAGAGCAAGAAAATTAAAATTACGACTACATTTTGTAATCGTTCATCATTAATCAGATTACATTTTGCCCATCTCTGGGTATACCTCAATGAATATCAAAGAATATAATTAGTTCTAGATGTTGTAAAATTGAAGTTGGCTCTGCGAATACTCACGCTATACTCAAGTTCCTATTATATATTTAGTTTTCTGTCAAATACTAATTTATTTTCTGAGCACTTTTCTAAGCGACATTAAAATACTTTGCCGTCCGCACGATTCGTAAATATTTATTTGCTTGGCGCCGGCAGCGCTTATTTTGATCACTTGACTCGTCGCCGGCCGGTCTTGACATTATCGGGAGATTATAAATTGTTAAGTTTTACTAATCTCATCGTTAGTTCTCATACGTTCTCAACCCTGTTGCTCTACCTTCATGAAATTTCGAAGACCGATAGTTTGCGCACGTCACCACTGTGGTGTCGCCGGACGGTATAGTGTTAAAGTACCGTCTAAAAATCTCCGCCTAATTTTTGTGTTCCTGTTTATTTTAAATTACAAACAAGTCTTAAATTACTCTTTAAATCGTACAATATTCTTTATTTTTAAAAATGCATTTTTTAATATGCCTCAAAGTGTGCTTCACCTTTGACCTTTAACTTTGTTGATGTGTTTATATCTCCAATAGCTACGAAACATAATTAACATTTAATTATTGCGAGGTGGTAGGGTGTCGGTGCCCGTCTGGATCGCGACCACAGTACATGGGTGTAAAGCCCGTCATAGTGACCAGTTTCGGCTTGTCGCGTTCCGGGATCAGCTTGTGTATATCCAGTAGCTCATATACCTAGAGACCTTCAGTCGTGACATATGTGGGCCGACATGACGATGTAGACTATCAATAGATTTTCATCCTTTGATATTCGCTTTCGTTTTTGGACTATACTGTACTTACCATCAGGTACTCTGCAGTCACTACATCGAGCCAGGGAACAAAAAACATAAAGGTTCGCTTTTAAACACATCACTTTAAACAAATAAATAATAATACACATTTTTTTTATAAAGACAAATTTATTTTATAAGCTCAGTGTCCATATTAAAGTAAAAAGGATTGAAACTAAAATAGTTAAAAAAATCATCACTCATGGACGATGCTATGTGAGGGAATAAAATTATCTCTAATAACGTAAAAGCTTTTAGTTTTGTCTGATGTCGACATATTATAGTTTTTGTCGCTTTGACTTCACTCCAGGCTGACCTGGCTTGTATTAATTAAAACTAAGGCTTCACTCATTGCTGTTATTTATATGGCAGTGCTATGTCCACAAAAATAGACAAGTCCATCCTAATTGGTCGGACCAGAAGGATCGCTGAGTGGAAAGCTGTCAAACGCCTGCCAAAACTTACAAGGGTTGCCACAGACGGATAAAACAAAACATTTATTTATCCTGCTAATATGATAAGTACCGAATTTATAAAGTACATACTCTAAATATTGTATAATTTTTGTTTTTCAATTATTTGTTTATTTAATATGATATATAGAATTATAAATCTAACTATTTTTTTTAATAATATATAGGAAAAAATCAGACAACCAACATTGAAGAACTTACAGAATTAATAAAAAGACAAAAAGTATTCAAATCTACAAATATTATAGCACATGTTTT
Source organism: Automeris io (assembly GCA_036320925.1). Classification (NCBI taxonomy): domain Eukaryota; kingdom Metazoa; phylum Arthropoda; class Insecta; order Lepidoptera; family Saturniidae; genus Automeris; species Automeris io. The sequence continues at coordinate 14,296,097 of JAUDJH010000010.1, read as the reverse complement.
AATTCTTTATTGTCCAATACATTAGTGAGAAATAGGTCTTAATATTAGAAATGAAAATTCAGAGTGGCGACCATATACCGCCGATAAGTTAGCTGCCCTTATGAATTTAATTTTTTTAGAGATATCTCTGCCTTTTTTGCTACTAGCTGCACAAAAATGTTGTAAAGATTGGAGCAAATTCGATGTTTCACAATTTTTGCTATAACCGAAACATTTTTTAAATTTTCTAAAAAACGAGTTAAATTGATTATTATGATTATAGATTATACACAATATATTTAGCTTTTGACTTAAAATATAACGATTGTAAGAGGAAAATGGTAAGAGCTATAGTTGTAGATAATTAAATTTAAAACGAATTTCCTATCATTTTCTAAAAAATAAAAATGAATATAAATAAAAAAAAATGAAAACGAAAAAATAAATAAATATACAAATAAATGAATATATATAAATGATATGGTCGATAAAAACTTAAATTTAAAGTTTAAATTCAATTTAATGTTAACAATTATCTTTGGGAGATAAATGCGTTTATATCTTATGTCACGCTACGACAAACAACAATTTGATGTATAAATGTGGAGCGAAAATAATTTCCATATACTTGGCACAGCTCTTGTCTACCAGCTGGACTCATATAAGTTGATTTCAATTTGTATATGACAAAGAGCCAGTTGACAAGCATACATAAACAGCTTGGTTATAGTAGTATAATAATTTGACAACTCAGTGGGAAGCGAATACTCTGTAAACACTCCACTACTGTGCTATGGCTTTCAATTTCTATACACAAGGATGTTTTTGAAACTGTAAGGGCCCTTGTACTTGATGCGTTGCGGCGGCGGTGCGACGTTGCAACGCAAAGTTTTACCGCATTGGCGGATACATGATGCGTTATGACTTGTGACGCAAAATAAAAATTGATCGGAAACGACTATACCGCCCCGTCCTCGCAACACATTTATCTCTCTCCACTCCGACTTGTGAAACGCAGTGTGAAGCGCGAGCTCCGGCCACGCGCCGCGGCCGCAACGCATCGTTTATCAGAGCCTGCACATCATTTGTACATTTGTGGAGGTAAAATTGATGTATTTTGATCATTGTGTGTTTTTACTAATGACAAGGGTCCAGAAATATAGACTTTTACTATCTTTCGCATTAGAAAGCTCACAACAATAACCTGTCGAGCTATGGAGAAGCTTTTTCAAGCTTAAGGAGGTTTAGCAAGTTGAAGTAACACTGGGCAGAATACATAGTTCATAGAGAGAATGGTCGATGTAGCAGGGAATTCCTCAAATGGAGACTAGGAACTGGTAAATACAGTATGGTTCATCCACCATCAAGGTGGGTCGGCAACCTGACCCATGCAGGACGACGCTGGATGCAAGCCGCTAGCCACCGATAGATCTAGGAAACATTAAAGGATGCCGTGCATGACGAAAGTAAAATAGATGCTATTGAACTATTTATGTAGTGTGTATTCGATAGTTTAACATTTGTAGCACGTGTGTACTGTTTAGACGGCAAGCCTAAACGTGCGAAAATAACAGAAAGTAGGTAATTGTTTGTGCTGACATCTCTGGATCACGCAATTTTGCAAAACTTCCGAAGTTTGTCGAATGAGGACAAGCCTGCTTCGCGACAGACTACGTCCAAAACTTCATTTACTTCCAATTATAGATTAATCTACTCATTGTTAAAAAACGAAACCAATGTAATTTTCATCTATGGAGAATAATTTTAGTTAAAACTGTCAGTTATATCTATACGGTAAAACCAAATACGTTACAAAAAATCTTAATTAAACGCTAGAAGACATGAATTTAATTAGAAAAGTGATCATTACGCTGAATGGGTATTTCAAATAAGTTTAATTAAAAGAATTTTCTATCGTACAAGCATTGAATTAAGAAGCACCTAGAAGGATAATCTTATGCAAAACGTATGGATGAACGTGAAGCAATATATTAATGCGACAGAACTAGAGTAAAATTTGAATCCTAGATTTAAGCTTATAGGTAAAATATGGCTATGATTTTAAAACACATAAATTGTCTCAAAGTGCTCTTTCGAATGGGCTAACTATCAAACAAATCGGCAATAATGATGCAACACAAAGTTGCCGCTTATCTACATCGTTAATTTCCTGAAACTAGACGCACATGACCTGTAAATTAATTAGACATGATATCTGTGGAATGTCGAGCCGCGAAAGATCGATAAGCGATTCTGAAACATCCGGGAAAATACCTAAGATACATAGATCTTTCTAGATCTTTCTCGAACATGCCGGAAGCCTGACGCACTTATATAAATACTGGTCGGACTCGATCGCACGACAGTTTACTGTTTGACAGCGATACAAGTATTATCTCCATGTGGTCGAATACAGCTTTGGCGAGTATACTGCCATTGAATATTATTTGTAGGAGCAAATATTTCGAATGGCTTTTTGACAAGTGAACTTTATGACGGCCGAACTTTGAGAACCCTTAACTATTGGACACCTGAATCTGGTCCGTCAAAATCGGTGCTTTATTACTCCACTCTCGTATTAATATTTTCTGTTTTATAAAGTCATCCATGCTTATCTTGTTCTATTGTATAATATTTTAACACTGTAGCATTTCTTGATATTTCATATTTTCATTTTTTTCTGGTGTGTCAGAAACGAGATAAACTAATTGAAATCAGTAGATCACGATATGTCAACACTAGAATTTCATGTTGTTGTAAATAAAAATATATTTGTCTATACTATTGGTGTATTTCAGTGGTTTCCTTATATTTGTTAATTCTTTGTATAGAGGAATTTGAACATAAATTAAGGATGACGTTAATTAAGTTTGCTTAACGACACAGTTAATTATAAATCTATACTAATATTATAAAGCTGAAGAGTTTGTTTGTTTGTTTGAACGCGCTAATCTCAGGAACTATTTGTTCGAATTGAAAAATTCTTTTTGAGTTGAATAGACCATTTATCGAGGAAGGCTTTAGGCTATATAACATCACGATGCAATTATTAGGAGCGAAGAAATAATGGAAAATGTGAAAAAAAAACGGGCAAAACTATTCATCCTTGAGGGCTTCCATTGCGTGCGCTGCAAAAACGGTTCAAGATACCAAAAATATATGTATGAAAGAATTATTCCTCTTGAAATGATCTAAAAAAATGTCCGCGACGGTATATGTCTATCTTTTAAGATTAACTCACTAGAGCCGTTTTTATGGTAATCGAATTTGTTCGAAATTAATGCATTATTTGTTAAGAGTTGTATCAACGTAATAATATTAATCTTTATCCAAATAAATGTGTTGTTGATTAACAGTATTCAATTGTGAACAAAATTGTCTTTGACATCACTTAATTTCAATGAATATCTTAGAAGATATTACAAAACATTATATAGCAAAACAACGTTTGCCGGATCAGCTAGTATTAAATACGTGTGTAAAATCGAAACTTCGGTCCATAGTTAAGAACTAAGTTTTTGCGCATAAAACCCGTTAATGCATTAACATCATTGAATATTTAAGACACAAATATAACAAATATTGTAATATGTATCAATTTTTATTTAAACTCATATAGTGGATACAGTCGCTAATGTAACACTATGCACCCTTAAAAGGCTATAGGAGAAGCTTAATTATATATTATTATTATCTCTTTATTTATCTTATTTACAATATCTTTACATTAAAACAAATACATATAAAAGAACACATACATTTTAAAATATTAAATATCTATACTTACGGCAGTGAGGCCTAAGGCCCAAGCCACTATTAGGAGCTCAGAAGGAGTTAGGTACTACTGTTAAATTTGTGGTAAGATGAAATAAGTTGTCAAAATAATAATTTTAAAAATCCTTCAATTGCACTCATAATATAACATTTAATGTGTAGTAGTTACAAATACTAAAACAACATGTTTATAAGACTTAAGAATTCTGAACAAATGAAATATAACTTTATTCAAATAGGCCTGCTTCCTAGTACTTTTAATGTTTAATTATATAGAATGTGTGGATTTATTTTACCTTGGGAAAATTAGTTCAATTCGCACAAACAAGATGGCGCTACTAGTATTTTTAATCACGCAAGCGTTTTGTTGCATATGTGATGACAATCTATGATTTTTATTCTTACGGGTTCCTAAAACATCCGTAATATATTAAGTGTTTGTGTGTGTGTGTGAAATAAACATTTAAATCATAAAAAAAGTAAAAAAAATCTACCACTGGTTCGGAAAGAAGAATCTACCGAGAAGAGCCGGCAAAAAACTTTAGTAGTTGCCCATTCATGCCGTAAAAGCATTAAACAAGAGAATGAATATCTAAAGCAAGGGCTCAGAAACCTAATCTTGATATAAACTAGATGCTAATGAGAAATAAGACCAAGTTGTACTTAATACCTGAAAAGAAGAAACAAATTTTACATCTAAGTATTTTAAGTATATAAGCTAAGTGATAAAGGACCAGTATTCGTACGCGGCAATGCAAATGGTCGTGGCTTCGAATCCCGGCTCGTACCTGCGGGTTTTTTCAGATTAAGTGTGGATTTAGGCAACACGTCCTCACCTGTGAAGGAAATTAACATAAGGAAACTCTCTTGGCATCTAATAAAAATTTCAAGTGTAAGCTTTGTTCAGGGATTCGAACCTACGACCATTGACCGTTCCGATTATGAAAACCTATCGATCCGTTATCCACTACGCCTCCATAACCACAAGATTAAATTGTACAATTCAGTCACACATTCGCCATGGTATAGTCTACAGAAAACCGATAAATATGTCACTCTAGGTCCTGAAGTCATTCAACAGATGCGCTACTGATTACGTTGGGTACGACATATAGGCGAAAATTGGATACAGTCACGAATATATCTTTATTCACACGGAGATGGATATAGCGTAACGATATATTATTATTATTATAAGTTATAGCATGTAGACGCCGCCAGTTACGTGCTTGTGTTAAAACGCCCTAAGGGTCGTTAGGGTGTTACGGGACGCACGGGGTAAGAGAATGCGAGCGTGCACGGGATGCTTGCTAATGCTGTCGATTACCGAGATCCAAGGCTAGAGTACGTGCGTGTGCGTCGCAGTTCGGTGTGCCTTAAAGTGCAAATAAACAATAAAACGCCAAAATCCGTATCATTCTACCACCACACCCACGACCACCGGTCATAAAGTGTATTTAAAAACATGTGTTTTGTTGTATTATAAGAAATTATATAACTTATCTAAACTTACGGTAGTGAAAGTACTTAAAGCAATAGGATTATACTTCATCGAAGTCAAGCAGCATGGGATCTGAGATCTAAAAGGAAAAACAAAAGGTTACGAACTGAACTTGATTTTAAATTTCACTTTATACCATTTCTGGTATGAGAGTTATTCAAACTTAAATATTTATATCCATTATTAATTTATCTGAATACATTTTACAGTGTAGTAGAAGTATTGGAATAAAACACAATAGCTTAGTGTTTTACGGTTGTCACACCTTCGAATCTGCGTCGTAAATATAAAAAATAAGGTACTACTGTTTAAAAGCTGATGAACAAAAAAAAATCAAAGTGACCACATCACACCTGATAGCAAGTATGGTGCAACCCAAAAAACGACATCGAATATCAACAATTTAAAAAAGCCCGTTTATTTCACCAGAAAAAATTTAATTAAGCAAAAAATATGAAAATAAATAAGTAAAACAAAACACAAAAAGGAATAAAGTATAAAAAAAAATGCAACTTGGGCCATCCTTCAGCTTTATGTCACAAAGGAAGATATGCAATTTCTAATCAGTTTTAATCAAAATCAATTTTCATTGCACGACATTTATTGGAGCACTGACGCTGCGTTTCACAAACGCGACTTCAAAGTAGCGTTGCCAACAGTCTAAAAACGTGAGTCAATTTGCAACCTAAAATCTAGTTTAGTTTTTATAATATTACTCGTATACCTTAGTAGAATAATCAATATTGACTTTTGATAATATATACCACCCTTGTACCACAAATTATTATAAGCCGCGACCGCTATACCTTCGCTCTGAAATAAAAAAAAAAATAAAAATTTCAAGCCATTTTTAGTAAATAAGACTAACAACAGAATATAAAATTTAACAAATTTTTCCCTTATTATAACATTTGAGAACAAACTTCGTAAACTAGCACGCATGATTCATTTATGGAAGGGAGAGGGTGGAACAAGGTTTAATAACTCTTCTCTCTCGCCATTAACACTCGCCACTGTGATGGTCTTTCCTCTAATATACCGCAGTGACGACACAATTCGAACAATCATCGACGTCAAAAAAGCCGAAGCTTATTTAAATAAAGCTATTTTGAGTTTAATTGTATGGATTATCGAAGTGGAGTAAAAGGGGTGGAACTTACCGTTTCTCTGAGAAGTTCTCCGTAATAACATAAGTTGAATATGGGTAAAATTGATGCAAAAACGCCAAAAAAATTATTGACCATATCCAGTGCACCGCCAGCAACCTTAAATGTACAGTAACTTAAGCCATATTTACATAAAGCTATTTGCTTACCATTCTACTAAGCCAATCCGTTATAGGTACTGTTTAAATAGAGACAATTCGTAACCTTCTATCCATGAGATTACCATTATAGCTGAAATATTATAACACAGGATCATCGCCTGAGGCAAGCATCTCGAGATAGGGTTACTAATAACTAAGGCATAACCTCTTAAAGGTGACTTAGGTACAACTAGATTAACAACTTTTGTTCTATAACTTTTGCCAAAACGTAATGCATCCTAAGAAATTATATTTTTGTATTTTTAATGCGAGCTTCTAGCAATCGTTAGCTCTATGTCTCGCAAATAACTATAATTCAACTTTCATTCATTCGATTCTGTCGTAGGTATGCACAGTCTGCTGAGTGCGTGGGGGAAATTCACATTGTATCAAATAGAAATGACATGTGTAGGTTTCCTGAGAACGACGATCAGCTGCGCTACTGGTCACGTTGGGCACGACTTATAAACGCAAAGTGAAGATAGGCACTAATGTCTCTCTGTTCACTCCGAAAGGGATATAGCGTGACAATAGATTATTATTTAGAATTCAAAAGCGCCTTAATTTAAAAAAATCAGTATTATACATATTGACTTTATATTTACACTGAATCACATCACTTTTTTTACACTGGCTCGACAGAGTGACTACAGTGCTCCTGATGATAAGTATAGTGTAGTCCAAAAACGAAAGCGACTATCAAAAGGTGAAAATCCGTTCATAGTCTCCGTCGTCATGTTGGCCTAGATATACCACGACTGAAGGTCTCTAGATATACACAAAGTGGATATACACAAGCTGATACCGAAACGTGACATACCAAAGCGAGTCACTATGACGCTCTTTACACTTGTGTGCTGTAGTCATCATCCAATTTGGGCAATCCCTACTACCATACCACTGGCTCCATTGTGTAACATGTAACAAAGCAATAAATGAAGAAATTCGTAAAAGAACGAGAGTTACTGACATGGCCCAGCGGATTAGCAAGTTGAAGTGGACGTAGTCAGGACACAGTTCGTAGAGAAGATGGCAAATGGAGCAAGAAACCTTTCGAGTGGAGACCGCGTACTGGCAAGCTCAGTGTAGGACATCCCTCTGCAAAGAGGACATACGACCTAATCCAGATCGCTGGACGGTACTGAATGGAAGCTCCTAAGGAACAATCGTACAGGAAAATTTTAGAGGAGGTCCCTTTCTAGCAGTTGTTACGATCAAACGGTATTCATCGGCTGCCCGGGGGGACGGCGCGGGCGCGCGGGACTCAGTTACAAAAAATCTCCACGACGGACGTACGCTCGCACGCGTCTTCCGTAATCAGTTGTAAAGAATATACAATTAGTTCACATATCGAAGTCTTTTATTAGCCAGGACGCTTCTTTACATATAAGAAGGCCTGGTAATCAGCCAGTGGTCCTTCGAGCCGGATTAATCTTGTAAATATTGGTATTTTGTTAATTAAATGTGAAATCGAATTATTATTTGGTTGTTTTTGTTGTGTATTATCAACAATTGTGTTTAAAGACGTATGTGTATGCAATGTTTGTTGTGTATTCGGATATGTTGGGAAATTTATATTTTTGTGACTAAGAAAGTCTGGACCGAACCACCAAAGGGTGGACTCGCTGATGCAATCAGCCTTCACACCTCGGGAAGCAAGATCGGCGGGGTTGCTTTTAGAAGGTACATAGCTCCACGTCTGGCCCGTAGTTGACTGTTTGATCAGATTCACTCGGTTGGCGACAAACTGATCGAAGCGGCTAGTTGACGGTGTGGCGAGCCACCCCAGCATGACGGTCGAGTCATAAGAAGCCCTGGTAATCAGCCAGTAGTCGACAGCCCAAGTCTAAGATAATAATGATCACTAAAATGAATGTATTAAAACAAATTATGATTATGCAGATACTCACTTTAGCTGAAAATCCGAAAAAGCAGATAATTATAGTCGCAGAAGATAAGTCGACAAATATCATTCTATTGAATATATCATCCAATTGTGCTGCTGATCTAAAACATCAAGTTAATTAGTGTTTTATTTTACTTATACCTCAATGGTGGTATCGGTGGAGGTGGTGATTGAATAGTTTACTTGGAGGTTAAGTCCATGGATCTGGAGTATCGTAGGCAATAGTAAGGTTCAAGCTGATAGAGGAGACAACTTCTGGAGCCAAATTGGGCGTGCAAGAAACGAAGTAACTCAAGAAAGGAAGCAACTCAATAAAGGAAAATAAGGAAGAAATCTACAGAAAAATTATAAGAATGATTTCAAGATTATTCAAGAGGGGTCTAGGTTCTCAGGCTGGTTACCGCTCCTTGGTCCTTACTCTACAATCCAGTCTTTTATTCATAGTTTCTAGATTGCCAAACGCATCTCACACTCCCCTTCCTCATTTCCCTCACCTCCCCGGCTTCCCGGGGCTGGGTGACGCGCGGTGTTCGCTCTGCTGTAGTCGGTAGACGGACCTGCCAGCGCACCGAGGCGCGTTGCACAGCATCGGTTCGAAAAGGTCCGTCCAGATGGAGGTGGCGTCAGGACCGACTAATGACATGACGTGCGGTCGAGAGTGACGCGCTCGCTACAATCTGAATATAGTAAATTATTACTTCTGTAGGCATAATTGATGAGGTCCGAAGGAATTCATGGTTGCTGAACAAGTTCATTGTTTTTTTTTTACACTAGCTCGACATTTTGACTACAGAGTACCTGATGGTAAGTACAGTGTAGTCCAAAAACGAAAGCGACTATCAAAGGATGAAAATTCATTGATAGTCTACATCGTCATGTCGGCCCACATATACCACGACTGAAGGTCTCTAGGTATATGAGCTACTGGATATACACAAGCTGATCCCGAAACGCGCCAAGCCGAAACTGGTCACTATGACGGGCTTTACACCCATGCACTGTGGTCGCGATCCAGACGGGCACCGGCGCCGTACCACCTCGCTGCTGCTCGTTTAGCACCACCCAGGAGTCACGTGTAGAGAAACTAGGGTAAAGCCTACGGGCGCGAGCAGCTTCGACTCAAAAAAAATGTTTCATAAATGCATCTCAAATAGTACAATGCCTGTCAATTAATTAGACTCTGAATGTAGCGATTTGTCACTTCTGTAGGCATATTTAATGAGGTCGCAAGAGAGTCATGGTTGCTGAACAAGTTCATAGTTTCATAAATGGATCTCAGATGGCACAGTGCTTGTCAAATAATCTATAGTCTATACAACATTAATCTGACAAGATACTGTAGCCACTGAATATGCGATGCTCAAACAGCTTAAGTATCATTACTAATTAACGATATTGTATGGTGAGGTAGTACTGAGGCATAGATGGGCAAAATGTAATCAGATTAATGAAAATTATTAACGATTGCATTTTACTTTTTTTACCATTAATATGACTGCATTTTGCCCATTTATGTTTTAAACACTACAAAATCCCAGATTGTATACACATTTATGATTTCTTAATGTTTTTAATGGATTTAATCATGATTGCAGAGCAAAAAAATTAAAATTACGACTACATTTTGTAATCGTTAATCATTAATCAGATTACATTTTGCCCATCTCTATTCTGAGATATGTAATAGTTTCAGGCAGAGATGGGCAAAATGTAATCTGATTAATGACGAATGATTACAAAATGTAGTCATAATTTTAATTTTCTTGCTCTGTAATCATGATTAAATCTATTTCAAACATTAAGAAATCATAAATGTGTATTCAATCTGGGATATTGTTGTGTTTAAAACATAAATGAGTAAAATGCAGTCGTATTAATGGTAAAAAACGTAAAATGTAATCGTTAATCATTTTCATTAATCTGATTACATTTTGCCCATCTATGGTTTCAGGCTATAATCTAACGTCTAGTCTTAATAACCTACGATAAAAAAAGATGCTTACTCTATTAATATCTGGTGTCTTTGTACAAAGCTTTTCAGTGTACTGTTTTCCTTAAGCGGCTCAGCATTATATTGTACGTTTTCATTTAGTCGTGGGGCCATATGAAGCAAATCTTCACCCAAGAGTGTGAATTCAGTACTGGTGTTAGCACACAAGGTGATCATTAGGAATTCTGAGCCCAAATAGCAGTATATTATTAGAAACACTGAAATTAATAAGTTTTTTTTTAGTTTGTGCGATCAGAATTCACAAATAATAATAATTGACGATTATTATGAATGAGTCGAATTTTCCAAAATTGTTCGAGACATATTCAAATACGATTTTTATTCGAATAATTATATTATTATTAATAAGTAATGAAGGGAGTGAAACATAAAATGAGAGGGAGGTGGTGCACAGTGTTCAGCGCACCGCCTGAGTGAGAGGTTTTAGTGGGGTAGGCTCTTTAGACCCACCCCTCCCGGAACTCTCGGTAGGCTCAACAAGGCTCTCTGTTCCCCGGGCGTCTTGATGAATTTGGTTTCCCAAGACCGGGTGGAGCAATTAGAGAGACACCCCGGTTGTTTTTAGTCAGTAGGAGTCTGACACACCTTAGTCGCTGCCCTCACATCAACCCTGATGGTCCTATGCAGAATTTCCACACGGGTTACAATAAAAAAGAAAGGGTGAAACGTAGAAATATATCTATATTTAGAAATGGATACATACTGCTATACATCTCAAAAAGGTACGTAGGAATGTAGATGAGCCAGCTCTCAGTTGGATCAAATGGGAAGGAGCAACCAAACGGCAGGAGAAATTCACACTCCTGTTTTAATATATATCGCCGGCAAAGGGTTTCTAGTATTGGTGCCAGCATGTATTGCCACGATCCAAACATATTCATACTATAAAACGCTGTAATAAAAAATGATGGTAAATTATTGGAAACTAAAATCAACATCTTAAGGTAGCCGTGAGATTCTGGCACTCGCATTGTAACAGCAGCGCATCAGCAGAGGTTGCTAGGTCGTAGCCGGGCACTACTAAATCTCTGATCATCCCGAAATGTATACAGCGTGACGATATATTTTATCACAAATAAGTAAAGGAAATATACTTCCTTCATATGATTGAATTTTTTCGCTCTTTGCGCGGCTTCATGTGGAACTATTTTATGCCTGCAATATTATATAAACTGTGGAAATTTATTGTCAATTTTTACAGATACTCTACAGTTGCATGTTTTTTTTTATTACTGACAGGCTTGCGTTTGACCTCAATCTCACCTGCTGGAAAGTGATGATGTGGCTGACGGTGCTGCGTGCTCGCCTAAAAAATACCGATTCACTCGACGTTTGAAAATTCCCATGTCATAAGAAGTTGGAAACACAGACGCAGGAAGTGAAGTGGTTTAATTTAAATAGTCTTTTTCAAAAATCATGATAAAGGCCTTAAAAATAATCTTGTGGTTTTTATTTTTCGGGTATAGTAGCATTCATAATTGTATAAATTATGAGATATGTGTAAATAATTATTTACTAAATAAAATTTTGTATTATTCAGAGAAAAAAAACAGTTCCTTTTTGTAAATCTTTAAAGAACGTTAAAACGCTTCTATAAATTTGAATATATACCTTTATAACAAAACCGTAGTCGCTTTAGCAAAATATTCTTTTTCTCAATTTGCTTCTCAGTCAAGTTTTTCATCCTCCACATACTTCCAAGTTTCAAAATCAGCATTTTTATTTTTGTTCTGTTCGATAAAACTATAACTGCTTTCAGTATTGCTAAAGAAAAATTCATTATTACATTTTATAAATAAAAACACTCACATTCCACGCAATGTGTCAGAAATTAAACTTTTAAAATGCCCATTCTCCATTGTTTGGCTGGTACATGTATTAAAACTCGTCACTCGTCAGGTGCATGAAAGCGTTACTTAGTATATTACTTGGTAGATATTAGTTTTATTTACAGTTTTTTTTAGTTGAACAGCAAGAAATAGCAATTAAAATAAAAAATAATTAAATGACGAATCTTACTTACGTGGCAACACTGGAACCTTGCGTTGTTCGTAAACAAAAAATAAATGGGAAGCAAAGAGTTATGCTGGTAGTGATGATGATGATGTCCTAGCCGGATTCGGCTACGCCGACTGTTTCAACGCCGATTAAGAAAATCAAGGCCCAGTTTTCGGAAACAGTCAATTGCGCAGGAGATATTTAAGTGCATAATTGGACGCGCTGCCAGAAAAGCACTCTCTCGTCCGAGCTCCCTCAGGCCCGATGGAAAGGAGAACCAGTACGATCGGGAGGGAGTAGGATGCAGGTTTGGTCGAGTTGTCTTTCTCTGAACATCTGGTAGAATTGCGGTGTTAAAGAGATACCTTAGTCGCCTTATACGACACCTCAGCAAGAAGAGGGGGGTGCTATTCTATTCTGCCGGCATCCACCACGGCTAAAGTGATCATAATACTGAGACTATGACGTAGCTACACAAATGAAATGAAGGGAGTTTTGTTGGAGGGTAATTTCAAAAGAACGTGGAATCGACGAGAGTCCATACAAGGATTAATTAATGTCAAGGAAGTAAAAGCGGCTACCAAAAACAGAGAGAAACGACGTTCAATTCTCTCTGCATTTCCCAATAGGGAATCAGCGTGATGATATATAAATAGATACAAATAAATACTTACCCTGAGTACATACAACATATACAGGGACAATATATGCTAGCTCATGTAGCTCCAGTTCGCCTTTGAAGGCTTTCCGTGCGTAAACGCTTTGGCTTATATGAAACGCCAAAACACAGGGAATTATATACACGAAGCGAAAATACTTAAAAACTGTTCTGCCCTTATCAAAAATGGTGATATTGCATGCTTCTAATAAATCTAAGCATGGCTTCAGCGGCTGAAAAAACTCTCCAGGCAAGTCGTCTTCCATATTGTTCCAATATTTCTAAACGTGTGTTCAAAAGGTATCAGTTCGCAGAATGAAAACCCTTTCTCTTCAACGTCAAAGAGAATTTCATTTGAATTTCAAAGTGTCTGAATAACAGGGTGCTTACGAAAACATAGCTTAGATGTAGTCGATTAGAGATTGTTTCAAGTCTATATTTTTATAACAAAACAAATTGATGTCTAGGTATAGTGTGCAAAAAATTGTTCGGAAAATTCAGTAAATAAATGAATTCTTAAACGTAAAAACTTACGCTACATTTTGTAGACATTAAATATTTATTTTCATTCTTTGTTATTTTCGTGTAAGATAAAAGCCGTCGTAAAAAAAATATTTATCTGAATAAGGTATTTTATATTTTGTTACAGTCGATCTCTCATTTGTGTACACCTCTGTTATATATTTTTAAATTATTAGTTAGGAATAACACAAATTTAGGGAAGACACACCCTCTCAAGTGGAAACATCGCTTCAGTACCATAGTTTTGCAGATATAAACAAACATGTGAACAACAATTTATACTATGTTATAATAAAATACAAAAAGAAAAAAATGAGGCTGAAATGCAGAATATTCAGCATCGAATTAAAGTCGCTTGCCTCGCAGTCTTCTATCGGTTACCCAATGGAGAGTGAACTCCAGATCTACATTCTCTTATTCCACCAGCCCCATTTCGTCATAAAACCACCAAACGACGTGCCGGATACCATGCTTATGTGGTGGACGTTCCTTAGATCCGCACGAAAAAAATCGCATCTACATTCGTCATGCAAACAGCTAAGGAGTGAAATGTGGGTTTAGTGACTGTGTTTCCACGTTTTTATGAATTGTGAACCTTTTAAAGACGAGGGAATAGGCATTTGCTGGGCAGCTGTGGTCCATCGTCAGATTTATCTTCACTTTCCACCTGGTGTGGATGAGGTAAAGCGTTGTAGCGCCTGTAAATCATAAAAAAATAACTTAAGTTACAATTTTTTTTTTCTAACTGTACTTTTATATTTTTTGTTCAAAATAATATAGAGCAATTTTATACTTAAGTCCTCAGTAATTTCTCTTTTTACCACAGACCGTAAATATTATGTACTTTATAGTTTTCTCTAGTATTGCGAAGTAAAAAAATAGAGATATTTTGGTAGTAATAAATAATATAATTTTTATTCTGTTACAGTATTCAAAGAAAAGAAATATTATAATCAAATCTAGGTACGTACTTATTACATAAAAAGCGATACATTGAAAAAACAACTGAATAATTTTATTTATATTGTTAGGACGGAACTAGGGTGAAACTTAAACCCTAGATTTCAAGCCTTGTAAGTATCACACGGCTATAATTTAAAAACACATAGATTGTTTCGGGATGCTCTTTTGAATGGGCTAACTGGTAAACAAATTGCCAACCGAGAGTGAACATCAAAGATGCCGCCCTACTTACACCGTTCATTCCAAGAAACCAGGCGCGCGTGATCTGAACATTAATTAAACACCTGTTTATCTGTGAATGTCGAGCCGCGAATGATCGATAAGCAATTTTGGATCATTTGGGCAAATACATTATTGTAGACAAGTATCAGGTGTTTAAATGATTAATAAAAACACTTTCAGTGTTTGTACCAAACATTTTATTTATACCAAACGACATCTTTAGAAAGTTACATTCCTAGATTAAACATAATTAAACATTAATGGCGGCAGCCTAGTGCTGCGCCCCACAGACTATAACATACATAAAGTTTATAAATCTCTCTAGATCTTCTTTTAAAATGCCGGAATACTCACGCACCGATATAAATACTTGCATAGACTTGATCACAAGACGTACGCCCGGTGAAGTTTGGGAGTCGAAGCTGCTCGCGTCCATAGGCTTTACCCTAGTTTCCCTACACGTGACTCCTGGGTGGTGCTAAACGAGCAGCAGCGGGGTGGTAGGGCGTCGGTGCCCGTCTGGATCGCGACCACAGTACATAGGTGTAAAGCCCGTCATAGTGACCAGTTTCGGCTTGTCGCGTTTCGGGATCAGCCTGTGTATATCCAGTAGCTCATATACCTAGAGACCTTCAGTCGTGGTATATGTGGGCCGACATGACGATGTAGACTATCAATGGATTTTCATCCTTTGATAGTCGCTTTAGTTTTTGGACTACACTGTACTTACCATCAGGTACTCTATAGTCACTATGTCGAGCCAGTGTAAAAAAAAAGTTGTAAAAGCCTTTCCCGGCCAGCAGCTAATTGTCCTGTCGAAAACAATAAGATCGCAGGAGAGTTTCTGTATGGAAGCGATCAAGCGATATCTCTGAGCGATCGAATACGACTTGGGTGAACTTACCAGTACTGCAATTGGGCATTGTTTCTATAATGCGTGCCAGTATTTGAACTGGCTTTTGCGACTGGACTGCGAGAACTCTTTGCGACTGGATTGTGACAACTGGACTTTTAACGGCAGAACTTCAAGAACTTTTAACGTCTGGATTTCTGGAACCTTCTCTAATTGGACAATGGGGTCAATTGACGGCTGCGTTTCGAGATGCTTCTGTGACTCCGTGCTAATACTGTACACTCTTTTCAATTAATAAATAGCTTGTTCGTCAACGCCGGCGTCTTATTACTCCATGCTCGTAACAATATAATATATTACATTAAATCTCAAGCACTATAGACAAATATAGATCAATGCTCTCTTGTCCCAAACCTACGGTTTCTGAAACAATAAAGTTGTAAGCTAAAATCAATATTGAAACCAATGTTAAGATTATTTAACTAACAATATGAAACCTTTTCTTCGGCATTGTAAATACTTCATCGGGTCTTATAATAGTTTTATTTTGTGACAAAATCAGTTATTAATTCTTTGTAATTTTCATTTGTAGTATTTTTATAATCACTCCATCTAAAGAAGTTTCACTTTTACAAAGTATTTAATAAATACAATTTATCTTATAGACTTATGCAGAATTTAATAAGAAATAATATTAAAGTTACAACTTTAGTAAAATAATATTTAAAAGAATCAATTATACAGTACATAAGTATACGAGTGCAAAGACCGTCATAGTGAATCGCTTAGGCCTGTCGTGTTTTGGGATTAGTTTATATATTTTCAGTTCTTCGTGAACCTAGAGACCTTTTGTTATGGTAAATGTGGGCCGGTATAGTGATGGCGACTGTCAACGGTGTTTCATCCCTTGGGAGTTATTGCCGGTTTTGGACTACACTGTACTTTTCATCGGGTGCAATGTACTCACTTTTTCGAGCCAGTACAAAAACAATCCTTGTTATAGAATTAAATAATATTGTTTTAGGTTATTACTTATACCAATAAATTTAAATAATTTTAAATTTACAAATATTCTAGCAATTCGTATTAAAACAATGTATTTTTAAAATGCATTATAAATAATAATGGTTCACAACACATGAACAAAACATCCGCAATTGAGGTACATCGCTATTTGAATAACCGGACCAGTCAGCATAGAGACATCATTACTGAAAGAAATAAATAACTCCACCTTAATATCTGCGTCGTGTAGTGGCAATCAGAGGGCTTAAGTTACACTGGATGTCATGGCAATATTGCAGCAAGGAAATAAAGACAAAGGCGCTTGGTTTTGGTACAAACATAAAAGATTAAGCGATATCCAGAAGTGGTTATATCTTCTGATTTAAGAGAATGATAACAAATTGATGATGATAATGAGGTATTATACTACCAGTATATACCTCAACCAGTTCTCTAAAATTATTGTGCATCGTTATACTGAGTTCAATTATCACTGATAGGTCGCGAGGTTGTGATGAAGCAGAAGGAGGCCGCCGAAAGGGTCAGAGAGCGAACATCTTCTGTGGCCACTCGGCAGCCAAGGCACTGTCGGCGGAGGGACACGTTTGCCCAGAGCAAGCGTGACACCCCCGGTGACAATATCCGGGTAGTAGATTTGAGGGCGTCTGCTGCCCGGATGAGAGGGAGGCGGTGCACGGTGTGCGGCGCGGCGCCTGAGAGAGAGGTTTTGGAGGGGTGAGCTTATTCCTACAAAAGTAGCCTCAACAAGGTTTCTTGTTCCCCAGACGTCTGAACGAATTTGGTTTCCCAGGCCCGGGTGGAGTAATCAGAGGGACACCCCAGGGGTTTTTAGTCCGTAAGAGTCTGACACACCGGGGTCGCTGCCCTCACAGCGTCCTTGATGGTCCTATGAAGGATTTATCCTCGGGATACAAAAAAAATCACTGATACGTCAATTTTTGCTAATAGACCTGATATTGTGGTAGTAGATTGGTCAGCGAGCTAGTCAAAACTCGTTGAAATCACAATACAACATAATTAGAATCAGCTGAAAGCAGAAAAAGTTAAATTTTTAAAAATATTTAAACCACGTATATGTGGCTACCAGCGTGTGAGATGTCGATTCAACGATTGTAGTCCCAATAGTTGAAAGTCGGTCGAGTATATTGATTCGAGAGCTGGTTAATCTGGCAGGTTGTTTCTTTACATTCCTATCACCAGATCACAGTCTTCACTGAAGCGCTCTCTTTCTTTACCAATTATCGGATGTACGTCGAATAGAGTATGCTCCCCCACTTTCTACCTGCTATCACTGAAACTGTCAGTAATCCCAGTCTTCAAGCGAATCATGGGCTTTTTCGCCCAGTCATAAAAGGAGATACCCAACACGGCCTGCTTCATGACTTTCTGAGTGACTAGCATGCGATGGATCATCTGTGTACTGAGCGTCCAAGTTTCCACCCCATTTGTGATGACCGGGAGAATAAGTTGTTCGAACATGCGATGCTTAGGTTTTTAATAGTAGTATGACAAATTAACCACACTTCATGTAACAATGAGTACAGTGGAGTTCAAGAAAGAGGGATCACCAAAATAATTACATCCACAGTCACCGTCGTCATATCATGTATACCACGATACTTTGGTACTAGATATTTGGGCACTAGACGTATATAATCTATTCTTGAAATGTAACAAGCTGAATTAATTCAATATAAAGAACTGAAAGAAAGAAAGAAAGAAAACTTTATTGAGGCAAAGAAAACAACACACAACAAACATATTTATATAAAAACAACAATGAAAGAATACATAACATCACATCATGTATCCTGTGTGCTGCTACCCATCTCAATGAGCACTTGGCTCAGCGTGTGCTAGGCGACGTTGCACGCGCCAGCCAGCGCTGATTGTCAGCCGACGCTCAGGGGAACCGATTGCGCGGACGTCACGGTGCTATTTCAATATTAGAACCTAAACAAATATACAAAAACATACCTTAAACTGCGCATTCAAGTCTTACCACTAAATTATCGTTTAGTACTACCCAAGTATCACGTGAAAGATATGAAAGTTAAGATCAGTGCTTTTTCTGTCCCGGTGGAACCTCATGGACTATTAAGTCACCGTGAGGGCAGCGGCCTCGGAATGTAAGATTCTTAGCGTCTAAAACCATCAGGGTGTTCCTTTAAACGTCGAGTGAATCGGTATTTGCTGGGTGAGCGCGCTCCATCGTCGGCCTCATCAACACTTTCCAGCAGGTGAGATTGAGGTCAAGCGCATGCCTGTAAGTAATAAAAAAAACTCGTCTGCCGGAGCCAAGAGTTCAGCTGGGCTAGCGTTCTTGGCTCCCCTTGATAAGTTATGAGTAATAATAATCTTATTAAATATAAAATCGCTCCAGCGTGTTAATTACACGCCATCTCAACCCATTGTTCCAATGTATTCAGAAAAAATCCGCGACTCGTCGACTCTAAAATACCTAGTTATCATCTGTTCTGTTTTGTGACTAAAATACAAGTTTCACATCACCTTGCAAAGTTTTTAACCCACTTTTTCGTTTTATTTTAAAGTTATTTCGCAAATTTTGGTGCTATGACCGGTAGTTATGGGTGTGTTGGTAGAAAGACACGGATTTTGGCGTTTTACTGTTTATTTGCACTTTAAGGCACACCGAACTGCGACGCACACGCACGTACTCTAGCCTTGGGTCTCGGTAGTCGACTGCTTTTGCTAGAGCACCCCAGCGCGCGCACCGCTTACCCCGCGCCTCCCGTAACACCCTAACGACCTTTAGGGCGTTTAACAAAAACACGTATCGGGCGGCGTCTATATGCTATACGATATTTATTCTTCACCGGTGAGTATCTTGAATTTAAGTCCGTAATTATCTAAAAAAATAGTAGTACTTATGTGCTGCGTTTCGAATCTACGGCCACATGTTTCTCCGCGTATGGAGATCGGCTCCTTATCCACTAGTCTACCACAGCCAAACTAAGGATGTACAGTAAGTGATAAAATTTCCTGTGAAGGATGAGATTCCTGATGTACTGTCACCAACTGTGGAAGCAAGCGGCACATTGTTTGCTGCTTGCCGTAGACCGCACCGATTACGTCAGGGTCTTCAGTTGTGGAGGATTAGACACCGCTTGTGGTGGAGGCCTCTATCGCTTGTGGGAGGCTTGTCTCCACTGCTAGGGTAGACTGGTGATTAAAAGTCAGTCCTTACTTCAAATCCCATTTGGTATTTATTTGACGCACATTATATACAATGCATTTGACCAATATATCGTGCATTGAACTATAAATAACTTTACGTTGCATTAAGCGCATAAAACTTTAATTAGCCTTACTCTGCAAAATGAATGTCACCACATTCCTATAATACGAGTATATCAACATAGAGATAATTGTGTTGCTAACTTCACGACTTAAATTTCCATTTATGTTTTAATTTATTTCTATTTTTGACTAGATTTAACGTAGAAAAAGTATATATAGTTCTCTGACTGATACTTTTGCCGTGTGCCTGAGCTGTGGAATGGTTTTTCAGGGAGCGTGTTCCCAGCGTCCCGTGATATAGGGTCCTTTAAGCGTGGCGTGAAGAGATATTTGTGCAAGCTGGGTTCCTCTTAATTATTGGCAGTCGTTGTAGTTTTTTGGACTGCACCACATTTACCATCTTGCGTGATGTGGTCGCTGTGCCAAGTCCGGATAAAAAAATATTATTTTCAAATCGGATAATAATAATGTTTAATGGGATTGGAAATAAAATATTATGAATGAAAAATCGTGTTTCTATTCCTATTTTATACTAAATGGAGTAATTTGAAAGATCCGGATCTTTTTTTTTTTGTAACCTGAGGGAAACCTTTTATGGGCCTTCATGGAGCGGTAAGTGCCATCCCCGGCATGTCGGAGTTTCACCGACTAAAATCGCCGGGATGTTCCACCTACCGGGATCGAGGGCACGACTGGGGCCTTGTCCTTGATACTCGGCTAGGGGTGCGGCCTCAATTAGGCCTCTACTGAGGAGGGATGGTGTAAAGAGCCACCCCTCTCTTGCCTCTGCGCTCGCTGTAGTGCTCTACTAACTAGTACCTCCTTACTGAAATGGAGTACTATTTTCCATGTGCTTTCACTGCCGACCATAATTGGGATGAGTGTCGGCAGCGAGAGGTCTCTACCCACCTCCCTTAAAGATCCGAAATCCCGCTTAAGTTTGCCGATGATGTCTTTTGAAGTCTATATCAAATCTATCCATTCTTTTACTTATAGCATTCAATAAAATATTTACGAACAATATTTATGTCTTTCTGTTACACTAAAGGCATATATATTGCTTTTCAGTTATACCGACTCCGATATTAACTTCATAAAATATAATATTTATATTGTGAGCATAAATTATTACGACCCAATCAAACAAATACTTAAAATTTACATATTTAAACGATAAGCTGATTTTAGATTTAAATTTTATAACTGAATACTATCGTCTAAGAAATTGAATAAGCCATAAATGAAAAATATATATTTGATGTTTGGGAGTGATTATATCGTTCGATATTGATGTCGAATTCGATAGAACTTGTGATGAAGTTCAGTGTGGACTTGTTGCTAGCCCGGAACGTATTATCTTGCAGTTTATCTTTTTGCATAGCAATCGTTTTGCACATAACAATTGGTCACCGTGAAATTTTTGATTGATTATTGCGCTCTTGCTAAATAGGTCTTACGCTTTAAAAATCGTTGACAAAGAACGCAGCTCCTCCGAAGGATAATATACAACCGTCGAAATAGGTTGCAAGATTAAATTAATAGGAATAACATAAATATAATAAAATAATGCTAAATCTTGACCAAAGCACTTAGATATATGTAAGTGTTCTGAAGAGTTACTTAGCCGTTTGAGTGCGGAACAAATTTTGTAAGCATACGCCAAAAATGCGGATGATTTCGGAATATAAAATATATGAATTCAAAACCATTCGTCATATGATACTAAATGACACCTTTTCTCAATATTTCAATGTTCTCCGTTCGTCCAGGTATGTATACAATACTTTATCAGACTAATCTACTCCACCCATGAACCTATTATAATAATGAATTACATAAAACAAGAGGAACGATATTTCGCTTCCCGCAATTTTGGCATATAACCAGAGGAGCGATATTTCGCTCCTCCGCAATCAATTTGTTCATTTTGAAATCAAATTCAGTTTGAACATTGTTCCACCCCCTCCCTTCCTTAATAGAACCAAGCGCGCGGGTTTACGGAGTCACAGCTATACGGTAACTCCAATCTCGGTTTGGGCTAGGAACTTCCCTAACTCTTACTTTAACCGTGTCGTTGGGCTGTGGAATGGTCATCCTGCGAGCGTGTTCCCACCATTCTATGACATATTCAGCGAGGTGGTAGGGCGCCGGTGCCCGCCTGGATCGCGACCACAGTACATGGCTGTAAAGCCTATCACAGTGACCAGTTTCGGCTTGTCGTGTTTCGGGATCAGCTTGTGTTTATCCAGTAGCTCATATACCTAGAGACCTTCAGTCGTGGTATATGTGGGCCGACATGACGATGTAGACTATATATGGATTTTCGTCCTTTGATAGTCGCTTTCGTTTTTGGACTACACTGTACTTACCATCAGGTACTATGTAGTCACTATGTCGAGCCAGTGTAAAAAAAATAAATAGAATTCTTTAAGCGTAACGTGAAGAAATATTTGTGCAGGCCGGCATGATTGCTGCGATTACCGAAGAGTTTTTCTTACCTGTCGATAGTCGTTGTAGTTTTTTGGACAGCACCATGCTTACCATCAGGTATGGTGCAGTCACTGTGTCGAGTCAGGATAAAAAAAAAATGTTTCATTGTAGTAATTAGTAACTGTCTTTGTATCATCACGCCGAATCCCTATTCGGGTACGAACAGAACACCACTTCTCTCCATTCTTGCAAGCCTCTTTCGCTTTCTTATCATTAATTAATCTTCAAGCATTCTCACTAATTCCGCGTACTTTTGACATTACCCTCCATCAGAACTCTTTTTATTTGATCTGCGTTGTGAATTCTCGGTCGGCCTCGCCTCTCAGTTCTACTCACATTCATATTGCACATCTTTTTTATTACCATTTCCCTAGATTTGGAGTTACGTATACATATCTAATTATTTTCTACCTTATTTACTTTACTCTTTTGGATGTTGGAGTAGATTATAAATGACAATAGACATCAGTAGCGTTCATTCCATAGATGCATAAAAACATTGCATGCCCTTATGATAAACAAGCCTGGAATAAATTGCTTAAAGTTAAACAAAAAAAGGAACCATTTATATTCATATCTATTCTATATTCACGCTGACTATCTTTCTTATTAAAGCAATATAATATTTCATATCATAATGTCATATTCAAATTAATTAGGCAAATTCTGCCTACCTTGTCTAAATACCCTATGCACGTCACTGATAGACATATACCATCAGGTGGGTTATTAATATACAGCCTTTTTGTTGTTAGTATTAGGTTTTAAGTGAAAGAAGTCCAGCAGAAGCAATTTAGATTATTTAGATAGTATTTTGCTATGTCATTTGTACTTTTTAGAATAGCCAATGAATCAAGGAACAAAATTATGTAATTTGTACAAAACATTCCATACACATTTTCTTGGAAATTCTTCGTTTATTTACCTAAAACAATTTTTTTTTGCAAAATGATACTTGGTTTTTTAGCTTTTACTTAAGTAATGACGATTCCTTCTTACAAATTTTAATATAAAATGAGATTATTATTATTTAGCTATACGAATACAGCATAAACAATGACATTATTTTGTAATCGTCACTACAAGGGAACATTTTAACATAAAAACTGGAGTTTTTTAAAAAAATACTTAAATCTTGAATATCTCAGAAATTAACAAGTTTCGGACATGGTGTCATATGACTTAAATGACTCCAAATAAGCTGTACTACAACGTCTATCAAGGAATGTATCGCATTACCGTTCACCCTGTATAATATTTTAGTATTAGTGGGTGACAGAGTATCTTTTTATATTACAAAAATTAATAGGCAAAGGTAACTATTACATACAGCCAAAACTTTAAGCACAAAAGAGCTTTTAAACCTTTTTAAAGATCTTTACAAATTATATATATTGTATATATATATATATATATATATATATATATCATCTTAGAGAGATATAGATGAAACGAGCAAAGCTTTTTCTTAATGATATGCCATAAATAAAAATACTTTGTAACTTCCAATAGCGGAAAATGTATAAATGTGACCAGGAAAATACGCCTGTATTTCCTGAATGGAGATCAAAGTAGCGCATGATAAGGATATGAAAGGAAGAGAAATATTCCCAGAGAGATATTCGCTACGAGAATAATGTGGAAAAAGAAACATTTATTGAATACGTTAAAAATATTCTATATTTTAATTATACTAGCTTAACTAATTAGCTACTGAACAACCGAGGGAAAGCACATTTTTTTTTATAATTTATAGGCGAACGCTTGACCTCAATCACACCTGGTGGAAGGTGAAGATGAGTCCGATGATGAACCGCATCCGCCTAACAAATGCCTATTCACTCTTCTTTTAAAGACTCCCAGGTCATAAGATCGCGGAAATATGGCCGCTGGAAGCATATTCCACTCCTTAGCCGTTCGCATGATGAATGTAGAAGCGAATCTTCTCGTGCGGATATAAGGAACATCCACCACATACGGATGGTATCCGACACGATGTCTCGTGGTTTTGTGGTGCAATGGGGCTGGTGGAATCAAAGAATTTAGTTCCTGAGAACACTCTCCACCATGCAACCGGTAAAAGACCGCAAAATAACCGATATAGTTCAAAATCGGCATCGATTACCAAGGGAAGACAATTCATTAAAATTCTTTGTAGTCACGCCTGCCATCATATGCTAAGACTCAAGTTCTCTAGGTATATAATCGGGTGCGGCGCGCTTGAGGGATCGCGCCGCCCAGATCCAGGCGTGAGCGGTGTGCGATGTGTTTCCGCACAGCGCTCCAATGACAAATCAAGGAGATGAGGGAAGGGTAGGACTTTACACCACTCTCCCCCCCCCCCCAAATATGTTAGGTGTACGCGTGGGGTGGCGGCTATTTAACCACCCCCTATCAAGTAGGCGGGGCCTGCAGAAGGCCAGACGTCGCCGGGTGCCAAGGAAGATAGCTCAGCCTTGCCTTTGGCACCCGGCAGGCAGGAGAAGGAACACCCTGGGGGTTTTAGTCGGTGCAAGTCCGACACACCGGGGGGCGGCCCTCATTGCCCCCTGAAGGTCCGTTATGGATTTCCCCCGGGTTATCAAAAAAAAAAGGGCAGTCACTCTACCATTTCAAAAATAGCATGATATTTTTATTTAGGAGTCCTCAGTTTTCTATGTAACTAACGCGTCAGTATCAATGTGAATGCTTCACTGCTTACCCCCCAAGGTATAATTACGAAGCTGTTTACGTTATTTTGAACAGTATATCGAAGGCCAAAGCAATTGAACTCGTGCTTTCGCGAGAAAAACAAAACAGAAAATGATAAGAGGAATCGGAATTATTAGAAAAACAGCATTATTTCTCTTGAAACAAAAATACTTTTAGTTGTTTAGCTGTCACTGTGAATGGAATTAATAAATCACTTTCGTTCCAAGCCTCTCCGAATGAAAGTTGTAAGAAAGACGAGACAAAGAGAGGGCTATTTCCGATGATCTATCAAAACACTCCAACTGTACAGTCACCCTTAAAAACTTTGTTATTGAATAATAATTTATTTCTTAGGAATTGTACTGCTGAAAAATCTGATTTCCAGAGTTGTAAAAATATAACGACAAAAGATAATATAAGGTAAGTATTCTAGAATAATATTCGGGCAGTAAACTTGAGGAAGTGCGCTGCTCGGATGAGAGGGAGGTTTTGCAGGGGTGGGAGAGGTTGCTTCAATAAGGTTTTTTGCTCCCCGGGCATCTAGATGAATTTGGATTCTCAGGCCTGGGTGGAGCAATTAGAGAGACACCCCGGGGTTTTTAGTCAGTAGGAGTTTGGCACACCGGGGTTGCTACCCTCACAGCAACCCTGATGGTCCTGGCAAGAAAAATCCCCGGGTAAAAAAAATATACTACAAAAAAAAAGGATTTCATTAAGTGAAAACTAGGCTATTGAACTAAAAACAAAGAACGAAGAAAAACGTTGTGTTATTGAAAATCGGTTTTCACACCATAACTAACAACAATATGTTAAAAGGTAAACACATAAGAATATAAAATATCATATGTCATAAATCATAAATAAATATCATACGTATATCATAAATAAATCTGAAAATGTGTCTTTAGACTGAAATTAACTAATAAGAAAACAAAACGACCAGCTGGCATTTCTAGAATATAAAATTATTGCAGAGAAAAAATGAGACCAAAGCTATCGGAGAATCTTATTTATTTTATATAACTTTAATTTTAACATATTTTACTAACAGTAAACAAAACCTTTTATATTAAATTCACGTAACAGATAAATAAGAAATTCTTTATCTGAAAATTATTTGTAAAGTACAATTTAATGGGCTGATAAATATTTCAATAAAAGCAGTCCACTTATTATAACAAAGTCAAATTTCTGTTCGCACTAGCAATATATTAGGAAAAAAAAACATTTTTATAGAAATTAATGCAGCTATGCCCACTAGACCGTTCCGTCACATAGCAAGACCGCGTTTTGTTATTTTTTATTTATTTATTTTTTTTACACTGACTCAACATAGTGACTACAGAGTACCTGATGGTAAGTACAGTGTAGTCCAAAAACGAAAGCGTCTATCAAAGGATGAAAATCCATTGATAGTCTACATCGTCATGTCGGCCCACATATACCACGACTGAAGGTCTCTAGGTATATGAGCTACTGGATATGCACAAGCTGATCCCGAAACGCGACAAGCCGAAACTGGTCACTATGACGGGCTTTACACCCATGTACTGTGGTCGCGATCCAGACGGGCACCGGCGCCCTACCACCTCGCTGCTGCTCGTTTAGCACCACCCAGGAGTCACGTGTAGGGAAACTAGGGTAAAGCCTACGGACGCAAGCAGCTTCGACTCCCATATGTGAATTTTAGAGAAATAAAATGTTGTCAATAACCGTCAATATGGTTTTTTCACTAAAACAATTTGAATAAACTTTTTTATGAGACTGTACATACGTATCTATCACAACGAAGGCAAGCCTCTAATATCGGGTCCCGCATTTTTACGACGCTATACCGAAAGCCCGATCATTCGGACTCGAGGCGTAATTTAATTTCAACTTATTATGGCATTCAAATTGTTTGAACATACTTGGTTTTGTAATCATGGCTTTTCGTCGCTCAAGAACGTATTTATTCAAACGACCAATTCGTATATTTGCTCTTTTTTAATATAAATTTGTATAGAAATATAAGTGAAAGGGTACATTTGAAGCTAATAATATTAAAACGATAAGCCAACCTAGACAGAGAAGCTAATAATATTAAAACGATAAGCCAACCTAGACAGAAAAACAATCGTTTATTTAAAACGCAGTGTAGTTATGAAAATCTTTCCCGGCGATCAATATATAGTCCTGTTGGAAAAAAAAACTAAAAGTACAAATATATTGGAACTGATATAACGATTCAATGAATTTTGAAAGCTTCTAATATTCCAGATATTTTTCACTATCTATAATAGTGAAATAATCGTTTATTGAATGTCTATGAACATCATAAGAGTGTGAAAGGGATAAAAAGTATAGAAAAGAGGAAGACAGGCTTGAAAGACTAGAAATAAATTCTAATTTATATATATGTACTGTTCCGTATTCTTTGATTATGCTCTGGCAACACCGTACGGGTTGTCAATTGAGTTTTGCTTCGCACGACCGATCCGCCGAGTAATAACAGAAAACATACAAATATTCATAAATTCAACCACAATGCGATTCCAAAGTGTACAAGTGTGCGAGGAAGATTCTTAAAGACACCAGGTTCCTGGAGGAGAAGCCCCCGAGGAGTTGGCAAACTGCCGTGGCACTGTTGCGAAGCTATCGAAGTACCGTACATATATTATACTAATAACATATAGTAACGCTATATCTCTTTCGGAGTGAAATACATTAGTGACTATTTTCACTTTGCACTTGTATATCATGGACAAAGTAATCAGTAGCGCAACTAATCGTCGTACAGAAGACATACACGACATTTTTATTAGCTACACTGCGAATTTCCTCACGATATCTTCCTTCACCGTAAAACATGGGGTACCTAAGTCCGTACTTGATCTAGAATAACACAGAGGTCCGTGCCGGGATATAAACCTACGAGCTACGATGAAATAACTAATAACCGCTGGGGTAGACGTGTTTTTGAATGAAGACGGTGCCTCGGTAAGCGTAGCGTGGGAGGCAATAGTTTGCGCAAAGGCGCAGGTAGTTTTTGGATTAAAATAGCAAAAGATTGCTCAGTGGTGAACCTCGGGAGAGGTTTATGTCCCACATTGGACCGATACGGGTTAATAATGATAGTGAAAAGGAATATTGTTTTAATACATCAAGAATCAAATTCCTTGACTGTGGATTTGTAAATGCGTATCCTTAGTTAATCAATTTAGTTATAAACAGTGTATTCAAACTTCAAATACAACGTGATAGGGGGTCATAAATTGCTAAGTGACTAAAGCATCTGCTATTAGGAGAACAAACTGAATTATAAGTTTTGGGTAAAGGGATGTTATACGATGTTGACATGTGTTAGTAAATACAGTATAAGCATACTCAAAGACGGGTCAGCATATTCCAAATAATGATCCCTAATATCATATATACACTTTTAAATAATATTATTAATATATCGTCATGCTATGTCCGTCACAGGGTGAGCATAGATACGCTAGGTACATTAGTATCCACTCTGACCTTATATGTTGTACCCAATGTGATCAGTAACGCAGCTAATCACCGTCGTCACAGCACTAGCACACTTGATATTTCTATTAGATTTTTTTTCTCACAATGCTCGTGTTCTTTTCTTGAGCCGGTGGAAATTCTCATGGACTGTCAGGGTCACCGTGAGGGCAGTGGTTCCGTTTCATCGGACTCTTACTGAATAAATCCACTAGAGTGTTCTTCCTACTCATCTGACGAGACAAAGGTTTCGACCAAGCTGAATTCCTCGGCTCCTGGCGATTATGCGGTGTCTAAGTCCATAATTAATCTGAAAAATGCAGAGGTAAGTGCGGGGAGTCGACTCTACGACAATTTTCGTTGCCGTGCGCGGTCCGGTCGCTTATCCACTAAGCCACCACAGCTGTATTACGTTATAACACATTATACCACCAACTATAAACACAGAAAAATTATTAATTACGATATGTACATATATAACCATGCGATATTATTTTAACCAAAGAATAAAATAAAATAATAAATTGACTGGTTCAAAGAATGTTCAATATATTGCCTAATTAGATAAGTAACGAAATGAAAAAGAAAATTTATAATTCAATATGATAAGGAAAACAAATATTTAAATTAAGGTTTTACAATATGCTTTCGTCTCAAAGCTTTTATATATTTATAAAATTAGCTCGTGTAATTCAAAAGACATATCTTAAGGTTTTCTGCTATTGCCGAGCAATTGACTTAAGGGAGTCTGCTGCCCGGATGAGAGGGAGGCGGTGCACGGTGTCCGGCGCATCGCTTGGGAGAGAGGTTTTGGAGGGGTGGGCTTTACTACTTCCCCTCCCAGAGAGGTAGCCTCAACAAGGCTTCTTATTCCCTGGGCGTCTAGATGAATTTGGGTTCCCAGGCCCAGGTGGAGCAATCGGGGGGGCACCCCGAAGGTTTTTAGTCAGTAAGAGTCTGACACACCGGGGTCGCTGCCCTCACAGACGACACAGACGATAGACGACAGACGATATATGCTGAAAAACCGATGGTTGTTGGAACACACGGGTTCTTAAGTGGAGACCTCGAATCAGCAGACATAGCGTGGTGCGTCTCCCGGTAATGTAGAGCGACAACCTGCGGAAGATACCTGTAAAGGTTGAATGATAAGAGCCAAAGACGAGGCTCAATAGTACTTATTGGGAGAGGGCTATATCCAGCAGTAAACTAGGGTGGGCTGATGATGATGAGGTGTCCTCGCAGTGTAGGAAGACGAGCTTGTTTAGCAACCGTCCAGAATAACATAGACAACACTAGTATGGCCGAGCTAGACGCATGACCGCGTGCACGGATATGGTGACTGGAGGAGAATAGGAAATAAACAGTTTTAGTTATTGAGAACAATTATTGGCGCAACCATTAAGCCTACTCTTGCTATATGGATAGCAGATAAAAGTATAAATACTTTAATATGTAAACATTTCTGTTAACTTTAATAAACAAATCTGCTGATCACAGAAAAATTTGTCGGTACCGAGATCCGAGCTCAGGACCTAAAGCGGCGCAAATAGGGTCAAATTACGCTATCAGGCTGTCGATTAAGAATTAAACTAGTCGTTTGTAGCAACTGGAAACCTCGCACCGTTATTATATTGTAACGATACAGAAAAATATTTTTCAGAATCCTGGTGTCTGACACTTAGGATTTTTAATGTAAAAGCGACATCGGAATCTCAATCGAAATCGATTTCTAAAGATAAAAATACAATCTGTACTGAAAACGTTAACCGTTTTTCCAATAAAATATTAAAATTTCCGTTGAACAAAAAAATTGCGGTCATCAACGTAATTAAATAAACTCGTTTATCATAATTCGTGTGCCGTAGCCAGCTGTAGTCGCGCTACGCCGTAGCTACGGCCTACGTTCTACAGCTACGTTTCAGAGACTGCGCGTCGCCCAGTGCTACGCGTGACTCTATTTCGTACGCACGTACTCGCGTATACAGCGTGTTTCAAAATCTCGACTCGTTTACGGAATCCTTGAAGTTCGAAGCCATTTCTCTATAAATTATCCGACAGCAGTGATGTATAAAAGCAAGTAATTATAAAACAGTTAGTGTTGTGTTTATAGAAAGTGTCTGTGCAAATTTGAATGGATAACAATTGTTACAAAACGTTTCTAAAACTTGAAACACTTCTGGAGTGATTTTTTCTTAATAATTTTAGCGTAATTGGTAAGAATTATTTAATCTTATTTTTATTAACGGTCGTCTATATAATAATTGTAGACAAAAAAAAAATTAAAAAAAAATTTATTATAATATTTACATATAAATAAAATAATTAAAATTAACAATTTTAAAGAAAATAATTAAGCAAAACTACAAATAAAAAAAAAATAAAAAAAAATTGTTTTCATAATTAATTTAAATAAATCAGGGTATGACTTTTATTCTATTATAAGTACTACTACAAACATTTTTAAACAGTCATTTTTTATTATATTATATATATAATAAAATTATATTTATATATATATATATATATTTATATTATTATTCTATATTTGAGTTTTATGATACATACTGGGATGTTCTTAAATAAACTAAAAATAATAAATATATTATAATAATACCAAATACTATACAAAAAGCATAATATATAGATACTTTATGTATAAATACTTACATATACTTTATCTTTATGTTTATTAATTGAGTTTTTAAAAAAATATATATTATATTTGCCATGTAGTTTATTTATAAGATAATCTTTTGACAAGGATATTACATTCATTATATAACATTTTATATTTTAAGCAAAGCGTTCATTTGATTGAATATCAATATTTAATCTCATTTGAAAATCCCAAACTGTAATTGTCTTAAAAGATATCAAAAATATCCTAGAAATATCAATAACTTAAATTGACAAAATATAGTGGATCAAGATTTTTCTTGCAGAAATATAATCCGCAGAAAACGCTTTGGGACGAATTCAGTCTTTATGCGGGATATATTATTTATTGACATGCGTAGAGCATACAAAAAAGGTTTTTAATAAAGCCATCCATGCGCACGAAATTCCGATGACCCATGAAATTTTCTTTGCCTTTAATCCGTTATATCCATTAATAAATGGAAACGACCTGTATGTGGTTGACAATTTATGCTATATGGATCCTTATGGTTTTCTCCTATCTTCTTATAAAATAATATTCTATATTTTAGTGACACGCTATATATCTGTTGGTGTAACTTGAGGTACATAAAAAGCTGTTTCTATTTAATTTTATTCATTGTGCCCAACGAAACCAATTGCGTAATTGGTCATCGTTCTCAGAACATATTATATGGTATTTTTTAGATGAAATGTGGATTTCCTCACGATTTTTAGCTTTGCTAGTGGACATGTATTGCCTAAGTCCTCACAATGGGACTACATCGTATACCTATCAAGGGACGGGCTTCCATACACACTTGCTATCAACATTTCGGCTCACATTTACCATGATAGAAAGTCTCGAGGTGTATGAATAACTAGGAATACATACAAATAAGCTGATCTCGAAACGCTTAAGCGAGTATATTATGGTCTCGACCCAGCTCGAACAAACCCCCTACTACCTCAAAAGTTCGTAAAAGTGCCAGTATAAGAAATACTTAATTAGGAGCATAGGAAATAATAAATAGATATATTTTAATCAAATATTTTAATGAGTCTTTAGTGCATTTTTGATTACTATGCCAGCCTCGTAAGGTATGTCATGTTGTTTAAACTCACTTCTGCCGAAGTGACAACTGTATAAGTCTGTAAATTCTTTTTGCATTGACCGACGTCGACTCTCCCAATACGATGTTAATTTCTCCGACACTTCGCCAGTCCTGAGAAAGAAGTGTTCTCCTAAATTTTTCATTGCAACTACATTCCCAAAGGAGATAATAAATATCATCAACCACCTTGCAGCGCTCACAAAGTGGGGAAGTTATAGATAAATTGTTGCATAGAAATCAAGTACTTAATTAATATTAGTAATTTAGTTAACCAATGTTATAAAAAGTACAAATCATAACATGTGTCATGAAACATATAGCATACTGATGCAAATATATCTATGTGCTTGTATGTTAATAAATGTCAGGTCATGACTAGTCTAATGAACATTATTACTGTGGCGAACGCCAAAGTGATCGGACTTGTCGCGGTGAATACAGTTTTTTTACTGTCTCAAATATCTGAGGTGCCACAAGGAAACGTTAAATAGTAATTTTAACATAACTAATCTTGACCTGACATTTATTAACACACAAACTGATAGACTTATAGTAGTGTGCTATAGAACATGTAGCCTACTATCTTCAACTTCTTTCCTTTCGTACTATGTCATGCTTTGGAATCGTATGTGGTGGGCGGTAAGGTTGAAAGCCACTGTGTATTTTCACAAATCGAGCTAGCAAAGCCTTTTTTGGTCACCTGACGTTGACTGATGTCCGCTGAAAGCTGAAACAGTTTGGCTTAATGCCATAAGCGCTATATCTTTTTACACTGCCTTGTTCCTGCCATTCATGCCCACTATAATCACTGGTTAGTTATGGCAACTAAAATCACTATTTTATATTAATAAAAATTTCATATGTAAGTGTCCTGAGAACAGCGATCATCTTTGGTCACGTTGGTCACGACATATAAGCCAAAAGTAGATATAAACAATTAATGTGTCTCTACTAACCCCGATACGGATATAGCGTAGCGATTTGTTATTATAAAGATCTAAGTATCAAATTTGATAGTGCTTAGTTTAAAATTGGCGTGTTTTCGAACAAATTTTCAATCCGTTTCACTCTCTTGATTGTGAAAATTAAAAATCCGTCCTTAGTCGATACCTACGTTATAAAAAGAACCTAATTTAAAAATATATATATATCTAGTTTCTATAGTTAAGGCTCTTCGATAATTCCCCGGGTGCCGAAGAAGATGGCTCAGCCTTGCCCTTGGCACTCGCCAGGCGGGAGAAGGAACACCCCGGGGGTTTTAGTCGGTACAAGTCCGACACACCGGGGGGTGGCCCTCACTGGGCCTTGAAGGTCCGTTAGAGATTTCCCACGGGTTACCAAACAAAAAGGCTCTTTGATAATAATTAATCAGGACTAGTCTTCGATAATTAATTTTTATATAATACTAGCGACCCGCCCCGGTTTCGTACGAGCGCAATGTAGATACTGATATAAAACTCTTTTCTAAGATATCCATTTAACTGTTACTGTAATCTATTGTACAGTATTGTATGTTGTACTGTACTGTATAAAATAGCTTCGTAAATAACATATTTTTTATAGTTATATATTATACCATCGCGTACTTGGCTATCGATCTTTTGAAAATATACAATTCCGTAATACATTAATTTGAGCTATCTTGTAAGGTTAAGCCAGAGTTTGCTATTTAAGCGCTCAAAAATATATTTGTTACAAAATCACGTTACAAATCTTTGTATTTTCCAGCTTTCCTGTACTATAATATATATTTATATCTCATTAATCACTTTATCTATTGCTGGAAACGGAATTGAAATCCGATGAATGGTTTTAAAGATCAAAGGTATTAGAATTTTTTACATAAAGTCGTCACTCGCATTATAAATGTCAGCGCAAAAATATTTTCCATTCTATAGTTTTAAATAGAGTACATTTGAAAAATTGTTTTAATTTTGCACAGCGATATTAAATGGGATATTTTAGAGTTCGCTTTAAAAGAAATACTGCTTCTGTTGACATTATTTTAAGTGCACGGAGTACATTAAATTTTTCGTTTTATACTAGTGGTTTGAAATATTATTTTCATGTCAGACGCATAGAATTAGAAAATTTGAAGAAACCGCATACACTCGCCAAAAATGTAACCATGATAATGCTTAATAAACTTAATTAAAACTTTCTATTTTTATATTGTTAGTCAATGTTTTTAAGACATACCGTGGTTATCTTTAATTAGTATATACTGTTGATATATTTTTAATATATATAATGGAGCTACCCTCAAATATTGTAATCAACACCCGCCATCGGGCGAATCTCCACCGTTCAAACTCTTCTAAATATATGATTGTCACACGCACTAATCTAGATCATCACTTGGTCGGCAACGATTGCCTGGTGTGTTGCAAAGTAATCGTGTACAGTGTTCATTTTATATACCTTTTGTTAAATTACAATAGTTAATGAGCTAACAATGGAATTCAATAGTTAATTAAATTGTTAAGGGAAAGTGAAGGCCGATCAAGCGTATTCTGTAGACTTTGTTATTTTAATAATGATGTCGGGTCCTGCTTTTACACATACAATGGTACTGTTGATAGCCTACAAATAAATAAATAAATAAAATCAACTAATTAAAAAAAAGCTACAGAGTTAAAGAAGCAACACAATAGAACAAAAGAAGCGTGAACGCACTTCGAAAACATAGAGGTGTTGCTTCACTTTTATCCGATCGTTTTACACTAGTTTAGCCTTCCATATGTATTTTGATTCCACGATGTCATTTTTCGAAATAAAATTTATGTTTGAAAATAGATGCAAGTAATTTCTGTGCATATAATTTGCAAAAGTGCCTTTAGAATTTCTTGCGAATCTCACAAAGCGTTCTGTTATAGAAAAATGATTTGTAATTCCTTAAAGTTAACTTTTGATTCTGGCCCACGACTGATGGTCTTTATGACTGGACGCAGAGAAGCCGATCCTGAAACGCGACAAGTCGAAGGGAGTTACTATAATGGTCTTTCCACTTGTATACTATGGTCACAATGATGATGTCCTAGCCGGTTTCGGCCACGGCGACTGTTTCAACACCGATTAAGAAAATCGAGGTCCAGTTTTCGGAAACAGTCAATTGCGCAGGAGATATTTAAGTGCATAACTGGACGCGCAGCCAGAAAAGCACTCTCTCGTCCGAGCTCCCTCAGACCCGATGGAAAGGAGAACCAGTACGATCGGGAGGGAGCAGGATGAAGGTTTGGTCGAGTTTTCCTTCTCTGAACACCTGGTAGAATTGCGGGGTTAAAGAGATACCTTAGTCGCCTTTTACGACACCTCAGCAAGAAGAGGGAGGTGCTATTCTATTCTGCCGGCAGCCACCACGGCTAACACACACATGGTCACAATATAATGGTAATCACCCTATCACCTTGATTCTTTTTATAATACTTGAATAATAAACGAGGCTCACATATATAATCTTTATGGAGATTATTCCTATTTTTGTATTCATTTCATATTAGAATTCCTTTTATATATTTGTAGACTTTTACATTTTCTTCCACCTGCTGCCAGGGTAGATTTCTCGTTATATTTTTATTTTCTCATTTCTGCTTAAATCTAGACACCTGCCAACAATCGTGTCCACATTTATACATTTAAAATATCAACATAATGTTTTTCTTTTTTTATTATTATTAACAAACTGATGCTTGACCTCAATCACACCTGGGGGAATGTGAAGAGGAGACCGATATGTACTGCGTCCGCCTAACAAATGCCTATTCACTCTTCTCTTAAAGGTTCCCAAATCATACGATCGTCGAAATATGCTCTCTGGAAGCATATTCCACTCCTTAGCTGTTTGCAAGATAAATGTAGAAGCAAATATTTTCGTGCGGATGTAAGGGTATAAAGTATGAAATTTGAATTTTTGAAATAAAATACCAAGATCTACATTAGTGGCTGTATCCAATTTTACGCTTTTATGTCGTGCCCAACCTGACTAGTAGCGCAGCTGATCACCGTTCGAGGCACTAGTAGACGTAACATT
Organism: Automeris io; assembly: GCA_036320925.1. Lineage (NCBI taxonomy): Eukaryota > Metazoa > Arthropoda > Insecta > Lepidoptera > Saturniidae > Automeris > Automeris io. The sequence continues at coordinate 14,259,656 of JAUDJH010000010.1, read as the reverse complement.
TCTATTAGACACCATACGGGTTTCCTTACGTTATTTTACTTCACCGTTGAGCATGAGGTATCTTAACATGTTCGCGACGGGGCGAATATCTACGTTTTTCTGCGTGAGGCGGGGTTGTCTTATCTTATAACGCTTCGTGGGGCGGGGCGACACTGTTGCGAGTTCGAACGCAATAGTCAAGTGTAACCCACCAGTGGGTCACGCCGCTCCACAGACCAGTCAAGCGTGACCCACCGGTGGGTCACGTCACCCCAAGTAACAGTCAAGTGTGACCCACCAGTGGGTCACGACGGCTTGAACGTGTTAATCTGAAAAAACCCGGAGGTACGTACCGGGAAATAAATAACTGAGTTTCAACTTGTTTTCAGTTATAGTGCACTGGTTTAGCTGCAAGTATGTTAAATCTTCATTCGCAGCTTAACGAGTGCGTCGTTCAAGCTAATTACTAAACAGCTGTTCGCTTTATTAAAGCAAAACATACTAGTTGTGTTTTAACTCGTTCAAATATTATTTCAATACTAAAAAAAAAAAAAAATTATTCGACAAACAACTACAAGTCAGCACATTAAAAATCAGGTGACACCCAAACTAGGACAACCTGTATCTTGGATGTCAGCATATTTCACACAAATTTGTTACAGTTTTTTACTGCTGCGTAGCACCAATCATAACTCAAAACAATACAAAAGACAACATTACATACCAAACAACAGACTATACAAACAAAGTGAATAACAATTACAAAAGAATGATAATATTAAAGCCCAAGCACATCTATACCTGCAACAGTTCCTCAGTATCCTTATATATTAGATTCGACAACCAGTCGACTAAGGCAGAAGTACTTAAAGGATTAAAAGCTTTTTAAGTCGATCTCGTTAAAGTTAATTAATTTCGAGTCATATCGAGTCGATTGAGGTAGTGGGGCGATTGCCCACACTGAGTGACAACAGTACACATGTGTACATACCGTTATAGTGACTTGTTTCGGCTTGCCGCGTTTCAGATCAGCTTATGTACACAATTACTTTAATTACTTACAGTTCTTCAATCGTGTTGTGTGTGGCCTGACATGACGACGGAGACTGTCAATGGATTTTTATCCTTTGATGGTAGCTGCTTTTGGACTGCACTGTACTTACCATCAGATGCTCTTTAGGCAATTAGTTGACCTAAATAAAAAAATGCTAGAGAGGTGAAAAATACGATAGAATAAGATGAGCATGAATGAGATTACGGAAACATTAAAAATATATTGTTTCACATTAATCCGCAAGTTTTTCTCTTATTATCCTATCAATATATTTTTTTATTCAAAGACTTAATTTATTATTGCGCTGATACAAAATCAAGAGTAGCTACCACGTTATGTGTGCTCAAAGGAGTATGAAAAGACATGGAATGGTCGAAAGTTGGCACAAACAGCCATAAAGTAGCCGTGAACCGTGACCTCGGCATTGAGCACAGCTTACGGCTCCTTCCCGCGGGAAATCTATGCTATGTGAAACAAGTTGGAATATTATTCACGCGATCCGTATCGTGAATTGGTTCTGAAGAAACTTATGGTAGGACGGTAAATCAAAACGTTATTAACATAACCGGTTTTTCTAAGAGTTTTATATATTACTAGCTGATCCGGCAAGCGTTGTTTTGCTATATAAGGTTTTGTAATATCTTCTAAGATGTTCATTGAAATTAAGTGATGTCAAAGACAATTTTGTTCACAATTAAATACTCTTAATCAACAACACATTTATTTGGATAAAGGTTAATATTATTACGTTGATACAACTCTTAACAAATAATGCATTAATTTCGACCAAATTTGATCACGATAAATACGGTTCTAGTGAGTTAATCTTAAAAGATAGCCATATACTGTCGCGGACATTTTTTAGATCATTTCAAGAGGAATAATTCTTTCATACATATATTTTTGATATCTTTTTTTTTTCTTCTTTTATCCGTTTTCGCAGCGCACGCAATGGAAGCCCTCAAGGATGAATAATTTTCCCCGTTATTTTCACATTTTCCATTATTTCTTCGCTCCTAATAGTTGCATCGTGATGTTATATAACCCAAAGCCTTCCTTGATAAATGATCTATTCAACACAAAAAGAATTTTTCGATTCGAACCAGTAGTTCCTGAGATTAGCGCGTTCAAACAAACAAACAAACAAACAAACTCTTCAGCTTTATAATATTAGTATAGATAGAAAATCTTGGTTTTATGTCAGCGATTGCCCATAGCTTCATTTGTTAAATCATAAAAGTCACTACACTTTTTTATTCATCATCAACCAGTATCGGCCCACTGCTGAATATAGGCCTCTCCCGAGGTTCAACACTGAGCACGATCTTCGGCTTTCCTTACCCAACAAGTTCTTGCCACTTTACACAAATCGTCGCTTCAAATAGCCAGAGGAGATTCGACACTGAGCTTATCGAGGCGTGTCCTCCACTAAAAAACACGTCTACCCCAGTGGTTATTAGTTATTTGGCTAATATGACCAGCTAGAGACTTACCTACACAGATTAAATAGTGCCGAAGAAAGAATATGACAAAAGTACACGGAATCGCCGAGAATATATTATATTAATGAGTTTGAGACAAAAGAGGTTTGAGAATACAAAAAAGTGGCGTTCGATTCTCTCTGCTTTTCCCAATAGAAATTTGGCGTGATGATATAATTACCGTTGGTGTTATTAAACAAATAAGCTCTAGGATGACGTCATGGCTACTGCAAGGGATATCCTGGAGGCAATACATATGACTTTTGTGTTTGTTGTTAGTTTTCCTTAGTAGCAAGCATGTATTTTGTGTTATAATTTATTTACAGATAACATCTATCGACTTCGCCTACATTGGCTTACCCCATCTGAAAAGTGTGTTCAAACGTCCTGCCGTCTTTATTGGCTTTGGCTCAGTGCCTGACGCTCTGTTATTCGCTAAGGTTTTAAGACCGACAGCGCTTTTGAATTCACACGCACGATCGCCTAAATTCTCTGAATATCGCGAGATGCCATCGTATTTTCAAAATTGCTTTACCATTGTAAGATCTTTTATAAGCACGTTTGATTAGAAACACATTTTTATTGTTATTATTGCAACTCGAATCCTGAATTGATTTTTATTGGTTCGAATCCCGGCCGTACCTCTGGGTTTTTCCAGATTACGTACGGATTTTAGGTACCTCAAACTCACCGTTGAACGAAAACACTGCGTGGAAATCCGCATAGCTTTTAGTAGAATTTTCATGTGAAAATGTCCTGAGAACAGCAATCAGCTGCGCTACTCATCACGTTGGGCACGACTAGTGATGAAAATGCCCGGGAATTTTCCCAAAGTGCCCAGCACTTCCGCGAACATTTTGTAAATTCCCGGGAATATTCCCCATACAAGTTTTGGGCACTTTGGGAAAATTCCCGGGCATTTTCATCAATAGGCACGACATATAAGCGCAAAGTGGATATGAGCTACTAACGTATCTTTGCTCACCCTGTAAGGGTAATAGTGAAATGAGATGTTATTCTTAATTATTTCAATAAAAATTACATGTATAAATCACATATCTTCTCTATAATATAAAAAATGAATCGTTAAATGTGTATAAGCGCGAAACTCGAGAACGGCTCAACCGATTTGGCTGATTTCTTTTTTGTTGTGTTTATTGGAGTCTGGGGAAGGTTATTACGGAGAGAAAAATTAAAAAAAATGCCTGAAAAGGTCTAAAAACACCACTTTTCTATATTCTTTAGTAAAGATTCGTAATAATACTTAAAAGTCAATTTGAACTTTATTACCATACCATAAAGTTTAAATGTTAGTGGACGGGTTCCGGGAAGGCAAAACAATTGAGTGACGTATAAATATTAATGTCAATATTTGTCAATTTTTATACATATAACATTACACTCAAATAGAATTTTAAGTGTTTTATAATTATTATTTTTTATATAATGTAATTGCTGACTTATCAACTTTCTTTTTTTTTTTTCTTACTACCGGGCCCAGTATCCTGAATAGCAGAATAACTATAAAAAAAAGTCTACTGTTAAGCGGTACGAAGTTCGCCGGGTCATCTAGTTGCAAATAAAAATGACATAGAACATAACACACAGGGAAAAGACGTTACTTATCTACGAGGAGCGTCAAAAAATATGTTAGAGTAAGTTTTTGGGAAATATATTACTATCAGGCAAGCTATTGGTACAACTAATAAGTGCCTATATTACTATACTAATAAATACTGATTATCCTGTCGCTTGAAGAATCCCCTGTCCCAAGATGCTGAAAAAACAGACGCAGGAAGCGAATTTCAGTGTTTATCGGTTCCTTGTAAAAGGGGAAGGCGAATCTCCTTATGCGAGCAGCTGGAATATCAACCACATAAGAGCGCAAACATGCATTGCGTCCTACCAATTTATAGTAAAAGGGGGAGGGAGGAATTAAATTATAAAACCAAGAGACAAACTTTCTAGAGCTTAGTCTATAGAAATCTGAAAGACAGGCCACTATACGATGGTATTTCAAGCTGAGTAGCTTACGCAACGTGAGAGCTTCATCGGCAAACAGTCGCCGAGCTCGACAATCTGATCTGACCTGAAAAGTACAGTGTAGTCTTAGAACGGCAACTACCGTCAAGAAACCAAAATGCGTTGACCGTTGCCATCGCTATAGCAGCTTTTTTTTACACTGGCTCGACATAGTGACTACAGAGTACCTGATGGTAAGTGCAGTGTAGTCCAAAAACGAAAGCGACTATCAAAGGATGAAAATCCATTGATAGCCTACATCGTCATGTCGGCCAACATATACCACGACTGAAGGTCTCTAGGTATATGAGCTACTGGATATGCACAAGCTGATCCCGAAACGCGACAAGCCGAAACTGGTCAATGTGACGGGCTTTACGCCCATGCACTGTGGTCGCGATCCAGACGGGCACCGGCGCCCTACCACCTCGCTGCTGCTCGTTTAGCACCTCCCAGGAGTCACGTGTAGGGAAACTAGGATAAAGCCTACGGACGCAAGCAGCTTCGACTCCCAAAAGCAGCTGGAAGCGTGCTCTTGCAAGAAACGTTAGGCTTTAGTTAAATTTCGGTCCGTTTCAAAATTACTTAATGTAGTTGTTTGACTAAGGTGGACGGAGACTATTTCGTACCAAACATTAACAATGTAGGATGTACTTGATCGCCAGGCAATGTTGGCAACCGTTAATATAGTTCTCGATGATACTTGAAATTGGGTGTTACAGGACTCGTCACACTGCTTTTTGATTGGTTCTTAAAGATGGCGTGATGTTAGGAGACGCGCAAGCGACTGTCCAGAACAGCCTCTAACCGCGAGTCAGTTTGGATACGCCACTGTGAGAGTAAATACGTGCCCGAGCAATTATTTGAATAATTGTGAAATTTTTGTCTCATTTAAGAGTACATTTTCTAATCTCGCGCTATACAAAAGTTTGAAATGCTCTCACAATAACTTGACATTGTATTCTTAAATGAATATAAAAAAAGAGAACACGTTCAATTTTCTTATTCATGGCTCGACGACGTAACTGTCGATTTTCTTAAATAACTGTTTCTATTGTGAAAATATTCTGGTTAATAATGGAGTTGTTGATACTTTTGGGGGCAATAACTTCCGTAATATTGTTCGCAACTGAAAACCTTCCCTTAGAGGCCCTACAACGGCGTTACCGTTCGAATTTTTTAAATATTCGGGGACTTTTATTGTTTTCTTTAATTTCTTGGGACGGCATTTAAATATTATTACCGAATTTTGCTTGACATTTTTTATGATTCACGGGTCGCAATAAAGGTTATTTTTGTATAAATATCATAGGTTTTCTAATTATGATTTCTTTAACAATCCAACAAGTTCTAGCCAATATTTCACTAATGTTTAATTGCCGGTGAGAAAACTATAGATACTTTTACAAATTTTGATCAACCAAAGTTAGTAAATATCACAACCTTCGTGGAAACTTGAAAATATCAAGTTTTCAGCAGCGTCAATAAATAAGTTTTGTGAAATCATAAGTCAATCAGCTTACTTGTTCCGCTAAGGGGTGATAGTATAATTGATTCATTTATATATTAATAATAATAATTTGTCATCACGCCATGTCCCTTACGGGGTCAGCAGAATTACGTTCGTGGCTGTACCTACTTTGCGCTGATACGTCGCGCCCAACGTGAACAATAGCGTAGCTGGACCCCGTTCCAAGGACACTTACACATGACATTTCTATTTGATACTAGCTGTCCCGGCAGACCTTGTTCTGCCCTATTTCTCTAAAACAAAGTCACATTGTTTTTTTTAATGTTAATAGCTTCCCCGTCAGATTTCATTCTGCCAAAAGTTATTGACCTGTCGGGTGTTTTTTGAAAATTGTTTGATGGAACCTGGCCTTAATGCTATATGTATAAAAATTGACAAATATTGACATTAATATTTATACGTCACTCAATTGTTTTGCCTTCCCGGAACCCGTCCACTAACATTTAAACTTTATTGTATGGTGTTAAAGTTCAAATTGACTTTTAAATATTATTACGAATTTTTTGTATGAGAATATAGAAAAGTGTTGTTTTAGACTTTTTCAGACAATTTTTTTAATTTTTCTCTCCATAATAACCTTCCCCAGACTTCAACAAACACAACAAAAAAGAAATCAACCAAATCGGTTCAGCCGTTCCCGAGTTTCGCGCTTATCAGCACATTTAGAGATTCATTTTTATATTATAGAGATCATGCGGATTTCCTCGGGTTGTTTTCCTTCATCAGTGAGAGTATTGTATCTAAATCAGTACGTAATATGGAAAAACACATAGTCACATGTCGGGATTCCAGCCAACAATCTTTCGCGTTACCGCGTATGGAAGCCGGTCCATTACCCACTTTTTTATATTTTTTTACTTGTGGAAAATCCTCATATGACCGTCTCAGCTGCACAGGGGGGATGCGCGACCGAGGTGAGTCGAACTTGTACCGACTAAAAATCCCAAGGTGACTACTTCTGCGCATTGGCGGGGACTGCGGGTCCTGTAATCAATTCGCCACAGCCTCGTCGCGCCGCGCCCGCTGGCCACAAACTCGGAGGAAGATATCTTCCCCGACACTGCTCATTGTATTCAGGCAGAGCACGTCACAATGCTCTGCCTACTTCTCGAGGGTCGCTAACCAGTCGCTCAGGGCATCCACCCTGAGCGGCCGCGACCCCAGGTCCATTACCCACTGGGCTAACATAGCCACTTAAATTTTTAATAAGCATTATTTATTTAAATAAAATTTTTATTATTATATTATGCTCATCGATGAAGGAAAACTTCGCGAGGAAACCTAAATGGCATCTAATGCAAATGTCATGTGTAAATGTCCTGAAAAGGACGATCAGTTATGCTCCTGGTCAAGTTGAGCACGATATATAAGCGCAATGTGGATATAGCTACTTAATGCATCCCTGCTCTCCCTAAAAGGTATATAGCGTAACGATATATTATACATATAGTATTAAATATTATAAGATCCAATTTACACGTAAAAATAAATATTAAGTAGGTTTTACACACGATTCATTGAAGAAAACAAATATTTCATGGGAAAATTTAATAAAAAATATATAAAAATGCATCGTTTGCATACGATAAAAACATCAAACTCATGAATAATGTCTGACGTTTCTAGAATAATGATGAGAGCGGTATCGTTTATGATAATTCCCAAGTCTTTACAATTCACCAGCGACTACTGTGTGGTCCATACGTGAATATTTTTGACATTTATTCAAATTGTTTCTGTGAATGGTACAATTCGACGTGAGATATTCAAAAAGGTATAAAGAGGCGTTTACACTGAGTTCGAATTATAATTTATTTATTATTACAGAGAATATAGTTATAACATTAAAAATTAAAATTTACAAAATCTAAAAATATATCGAGGGCTGAATTCTATTTGGTTTAAGCGACTTTTTTTAGAATTGGTAAATAATGCCTATACCTCCAGACATGCATACACTTGTATGGTGTGGTATATATGTTGCTTAACACAGCTATACCCATGCATACACACACACGCACACACACTCACTTGGAGGCACACGCTAATGCATATCTCTACGCAGGATCATATATACATAGGATCGTAGTTACAAGGGCTGTAATTGTATTGTTTTTTTAATTAGAACAATATCCTATTATTTATTGTTTAACTAGCTTTTGCCCGCAGCTCCGCTCACGTTAAAAAGTAATATTATTATTAATTAGGTATATAGGCGTCATAGTAGCCTTATGTATGCGTCATGGTAGTCTCAGCCCGATCGGTTTAAAATTGACGAAGTTTCATACAAATTTTCATCCCCCATTTTATCCCCTCGGGGGTACAATTGATCAAAATCCTTTCTTAGCTGATGCCTACGTCATAACATCTACAGGCATGCCAAATTTCAGCCCGATCCGCCCAGTAGTTTGGGCTGCGCGTTGATAGATCACTATGTCAGTCAGTCAGTCAGCCAGTCAGTTACTTTTGAGTTATATATATTTAGATGAAAGCTTACTTTAAGTAAGGAAATCAATTTCGGATTTTTTTTTATATGTTTTGTAATAGCTGTGATTTTTATTCAATAAAATAATAATAACAAAAGTACGTCGTCAAATTTGATCCTTAATGCATATTACATACAGCTTTGGTGTACCTCGACCCCATCTTTCAGTATGGACGGCAGAACTAGCGGTATATTATTTCGCTCCATTCCTCTGACGTCACAGGCGTAGCTCCAAAGCAATTTGCCGATGACAGGCGATCGAATAACTCCATGCTGTGCGCGTCTTACGTTACCGATTCGTATTGAAACCATTTTAGAATTATTCTGAACTGTTGGTTAGTCTGATTTAGAATATTAACATGATTATTTTTCTTGACTTTATTTAAAACAAATTCATGATAATTATAATATGGCAAAACTTATTACCAACCTTAGATTAATAATGATATAATAATAATACTCGTTGATATCACCATACCACATGATGAAAATCTCGTAAAAGCTGAGAAAGAAAAACTATCAAAATATTTAGACCTCGCACACGAGATTACCAGCATGTGGGATGTAGATTCTACGATTATTGTCCCGATAGTCGTATCGACTAATGGGCTGATCGCAAAGAGCCTCGATTACCACCTTAAGAGGCTCTCGCTTGGTTGTTGGATCAAGGGCCGGATACAGAAGGCAGTTCTACTCGATACGGCACGCATTGTTAGGAGGTTCCTCACTCTGAGCTCCTAACTACCGGTGGCTTGGGCCTTAGGCCTCGCCCCTGTAGGTCTACATATTTTTATATTTTAAAATTTATATGTTTTTAAAATGTAACTATATTGTATATATATAATGAATAAATGATAATAATAATAAAAACATTTATTTGGCACATAACATACACATCAGAATAGGTAAATAAAAACGTAAAACAACAAAAGCAAATACCCTGTGTTGTGTTTTGTGTACATATAGGACTAGTTACTGCCTGCGATTTCTCTCGTATGCAATGCACGTTTCCCTTTGAAGCAGGATATATAGTCTTTGTTTATTCATCTTTTATTCTGACTTGGTACAGTGATCAACTCACACCTGATGATAAGCATAGAAATCAGCAAAATATCTCTTCGCGCTTCTTTTAAAGCACTCCATATCGTAGAACGGTGGGAATACGCTAGCCGGAAGACCATTCCACAGCCCAATGACTTGGCAAAGTAAGAGTTGGAGAACTTCTTAGTCTAGAGTCTTATTGATATTTGTGTAGGCAAGAATGGTCGCTGCAACTATCGATAGGATTTTCTGTTGATAGTTGTAGTCTTTGGCTCGACACAGTGACTACAGTACTCCTGATGATAAGTATAGTGTAGTCCAAAAACGAAAGCAACCATCAGAGGATGAAAATCCATTGATAGTCTCCATCGCCATGTCGGCCCACATATACCACGACTGAAGGTCACTAGGTATATGAGCTACTGGATATACAAAAGCTGATACCGAAACGCGACAGGCCATAGCGTGTCACTATGACGGTCTTTACACTTGTGTACTGTGGTCATGATCCAGTTCGGGAAATTGGCCTACTACCAAAAAACTAAGTTGGTTTTTGGACTGCACTATGCTTAAAGCATACATACGGGATAGTAGAGTTACTATACCAAGTCAGGATAAAGAAATCTTTTAAAAAGGTTAAAATCCTTATATATACATTAACAATATCTCTAAAAAGGGATCTTAGGCTCGCCGTAACACACGTCCGACTCATAAAATTATGTAAAATAGTCCCACAAGTGCGCCGAAATGAAAAGAAAGTAATTTAAGAACTTCTCGTCTCGCTGGGTAATAGAAAATTTCTTTATTAACATAAAAAACGCAGGGATGCCTTACAAAATACCTGTTGCTGAAACTTTCAGCTATTCCTGTCTTAACGGCCTATCTTTTCACGTTATTATTCACGACGGATTTCAGTAATAAAGCACGAAGCTCTTACCTCGAAAAAGAAAACAGCTTCCCAGTTTATATTTTAAGCAAAAAAAAAATATAAATTGCTTTCTTTCTTTTTAAGTCAAATATTTTCTATAAATAGAACTGGTAATTATTTGTTTTATTAGAGTTACGTATCTTAAGAGTATAAAATGAACCCTAATAGAATTACTTTGTCATCCAGCTCTCTATCTGTCTAGACTCTTTTACGAAGGAGCTCGTGAAGGTTCTGGAAATGTATCTGGTAGATACATTTCACTAAAATAAAACAATATTATTTTAAATTAGTTCGTCATGAATACCCAGGGTTGTTTTATAGACAAGGGAGTTAAAACAAAGTAAATTATAGACAACATACTTTCATAATATTTATATACAATTACACACATGAATAAATATCAATTGGTTATTAACACTTAACGGGTGGGCCGAATTTGCTCTGTCTTTCCTAGTTTCCAGGAACTAGTCCAAAAAATCAGCAAGAATAAATCTGTAAAATAAAAAAACTAACGCAACGTACCTAAAATTTAAGCAAAAACGTAGAACTACGTGGCCCGTCCTAGGAAGTTAGAATGAAATAACGTAAATCTACAGGGCCCGTCCGTTAAGTCTTAAGTAAGTATTTTGCCTGTTCGAAGCCAGAATAAAGTACGAAAGAGTTGGCTTTGTGGTGGTAGTGCAATTGCCCGCCCTGGGTCGTGACCATAGTACACAACTGTAAGACCGTCATAGTGACTAGGCTTCGCCTGACGCGTTTCGGGATCAGCTTGTGTATATCCAGTAGCTCGTATACCTAGAGACTTTCAGTCGTGGTATATGTGGGCCGACATGACGATGGAGACTGTCAATAGGGATGTTGAAAATTAAAAAATATTGTTATATCGATATATCGATATTTATTAAAATATCAATATCGGCATCGATATATCGAAGGAAAAATATCGATATATCGATTAAATCTCAATAAACACAAAAGTATTTTACCAGTATTCCTTTTTATTAGACATAATTACAAAAATATCAAGAACTAAAAGGCTTAAGATATCAAACAAAAATAAATAATAAATAAATAAATGGCGGTAAATAATATACATGCAACAAATTCAGAAGTCAATACATGCAACGTAACAAAACATAATACACAACAGTCATAGACAATATAGTTTTTTTTTCGTTCGGTCCTATCTTCTAGTTTCAGATTTCAGCGACTTCACTATCATAAAAATTAAAAAATATCGTTTTCGATACAATTTTCGATACTGGATATTTTGTATCGATATATCATTATGAAATATATCGCCCAAAAATATCGATATATCGATGTATCGATATTTATTCGACAAGCCTCTAACTGTCAATGGATTTTCATCCTTTGATAGTCGCTTTCGTTCTTGGACTACACTGTACTTATCACCAGACGCACTATAGTCACTATGTCGAGCCAGTGTAAAAAAAGAAAAACATGTCAATACATGTTTACCTACAAGTATTGACTCGTCTCAACAAGTCTCGTACAAGTTTCCCCTCCACGAAGTATGATTGATGTTCGAAAGCCTATAAATTCATAAAAATAAATATATGGCATAGCTCACAAAATACTAAAGAAAAAAGAAAGAAAAAGTTTATTGAGGCAAAGGAAACAACACACAACAAACATATTTATCTAAAAACAACAATGAAAGAATACATAACATCACACCATGTATCCTGTGTGCTGCTACCCGTCTCAAAGAGCACTCGGCTCAGCGTATGCTGGGCGACGCTGCACGCGCCAGCCAGCGCTGACTGTCAGCCGACGCTCAGGGGAACCGATTGCGCGGACGTCACGGTGCTATTTAAATATTAGAATCTAACCAAATATACAAAAACATACCTTATAACGTACAATAAACAAGTATGACAATAAATACATACAATACTTTTAAGTAGCATACAACATTTAGAATACTAAATAAAATATGTATAATAGAGATATAGAGGGTAGATTGATAATAAAATATATTTACATACATACAGGCTGTTCCATAAAATGATGATGATGATAATGATGATGTCCTAGCCGGTTTCAGCCACGGCGACTGTTTCAACACCGGTTAAGAAATTCGAGGTCCAGTTTTCGGAAACAGTCAATTGCGCAGGAGATATTTAAGTGCATAACTGGACGCGCAGCCAGAAAAGCACTCTCTCGTCCGAGTTCCCTCAGGCCCGATGGAAAGGAGAACCAGTACGATCGGGAGGGAGCGGGATGCAGGTTTGGTCGAGTTTTCCCTTCTCTAAACACCTGGTAGAATTGCGGTGTTCAAGAGATACCTTAGTCGCCTTTTACGACATCTCAGCAAGAAGAGGGGGGTGCTGTTCTATTCTGCCGGCAGCCACCACGGCGGCCATAAAATATCAAGTAATAAAATATCAAGTCAAATTACTAGACTATATTTATGGATTTCTTATCAGGCAAGCGCTTGAAATAACTGATAAGTACCTGTATCTTGCTAATTCGCATTATTTAATTATTTCTTTTTGTAGTTTAGATCATATTTGGCTGGCTATTTTAAATAGGTTTACATTTAGAGCTGAGATTAGGTCTTGTGCGAGATCATTCCACGCTCTGACAATTTTGTTACTTGAAAAGTGTTTGTGTAAACTTTAGAAAGTACCTATAATATACTTATATAGATACGCAAGTTTAATTTTATATAATTTAAGTCTGAAATTAAATTAGGTTAACCACTCCGTGATGAGGTTTGGACGCTTACATAGGTTTATTCCCGGTAGAAATGCAGAAAACACGGTTTCCCTTTCTCCGAGGCAATAAGCAGCCTACCGTGTAAGGTAAATGGCCTATGTACTTTGTGAAATACGGGGAAATGTATTTTTTAAATTCCAAAAGTAAATTTCTGAATACATTAAACAGCGTTTAAGTGTTGCTTTTTTCGTTGCATTTGTTTTTATTAACATAATTAATTTATATAGCATGTAGACGTCGCCCGATACGTAATTGTCGCCCTATGGGTCGTTAGGGTGTTACAAGACGTGCGGGGTAAGAGGATGTGCGCGCGCACGGGATGCTTGCGAGCAGTCGACTACCGAGACGCAAAGCGGGAGTACGTGCGTGTATGTCGCAGTTCGGTGTGCCTTAAAGTGCAAATAAACAGTAAAACGCCAAAATCCAGAAAATATAATATAATGTAATATGATATAGTGTGATATAATATAATATAGTATAGTATGATTTAGTATAATGTAATATGACACAGTATAATTAAACAGGCCAGTCTGACGTATGTTGTGGAAGCTTTAATAGGAACTGTACATTTTTATTGTAACTTTATGTATGTATTGTGTGAATTAGTTATTTTACCGGGCCACTGGCAACCCTGTAAAAATAAATAAATAAATAAATCCGTGTTTTTCTACAACCACACCCACGACCACCGATCATATTTATTAATTTTCTCTTTTGTGGCTGTGGTGGTTTAGTCTCGCTCCTCGGTCGTCTGGAAGAGTCCAGATTCTCAGGCTCGGGTGGTGTGATTGGAAGGACATTTCGGGAGTTTATTTGTCAGTAGGAGTTTGACATACCGAGCTCGGTGCCCTCACAGAGGCCCTGATTGTCCTCCATGCAGGATTTTCGCTCGGGTTACATAAATAAACAATAATAATAAAGGGACCTGTTTCCATATGTGGCAACATGATTTGTCTTAGGTTTGAATCCCGGTATGTATCTCTGGGTTTTTTCTGATTACACATGAATGTAGGCACTCAACGGTGAAAAAAACATCATGACGAATCCGCCTGCCAGCTAATAAAAATGCTATGTGTAGGTGCCCTGAGAACGGCGATCAACTGCACTACTGGTCACGTTAGGCACGACATATAAACGCAAAGTGGATACAGACACTAATGTATATTTGCTCTCCTCGAAAGCCATATAGCGTTATGAAATATTTTTTTATTATTCCTTTAAAAGATATCCATGACTCGCGACAAAAATAAACATTATCGTAAAGTCAAACGCATTGCAGTGGTCATAATGCTTGGCAAGCGACATTACCAAGTCATCAGGGCAACGTTTTAAAGCACTCTTGATATAGCACGAGTATTTAAAAACTCGTAACGGCGCGGCGGGTAGCTGAGCAATATTACCTTGAATAGAGTGCGCTTTAAAAACATTCCGCTCGCGGGCTTCTGTCCATTTTAACTCTATATTGTGATGGCTTTGGACTGAGTTGTTCGCTTCTGAAATTCCATTATTATTCTATTTCACAGGCATTTCAAACTTTATGATTTTGTTTGCTTTGGTCGTTGCATTTGTGTTAATATTGAACGTGTTACGGAAGAACGTCGGAAGCGATAAAATGTCAAAAATTGTTTTATAATCGTTTTCACTATCTAGCTATGTATCTGTAGGCTAGTATTCTATCGTAAATTATTTATTTATTTTCTTTCTTATTATATTCTATACTAACAATTATAAAAATTATTTTGTACGTGTTGGGTTATGGAAACACACAATGGCTCTTAGGTTGAGAGTTACAGTGTATCGGCGCGCGCGGGGGGATTGCGCAGGCGCACGCGACGCCAGCGCTTCACCGCTCGCGCTCCCGGCAATGTAGTCTCACTACCACCATAGCTACCACGCTAAATATCTAATTACTTAACACGTTCGTCGTCCAGCGCGATTACTTTCTATTTCTCATGGGGCCTATATCGGAGTCTAAATATGCCGTAACGCCGATAATATTATGATATTAATGTCTTCGATTTATCTCAAAGAATTCTGATCTTCACCTCAAATGCGTTTAGAGTGTTTTAACGAGAAAAATACTCCTATATTTTAATGTAATATGTTATTTATTTATTTATTTATTTTTACATTTTAAGGGCGGCCAGTAGCCAACACACTACAAGACAAGAAAAAAAAAACAATAAAAAAAAATGCACATCATTGCATTGCGCCGCTCAAGGCCACCACATCGTGCACCGAAAACACAAACAATACTACTTACAAAACAAACACACTAACAAATAACAATAAAACATCGAAAGAGAAAACATAGGCAAACAAAAATAATACTAACAACTACTGCGTGTCCATCAACCACCCGATGATTTTTCTTTTAAAGACTGGCAGACTGTTATCAAATATAAATTAATAAAAGGTATTGAATAATATGAATATTTTTAGTATTTCAATGTTGTATGTCCTATATTAACATATATGACCGGTGGTCGTGGGTGCGTTGGTAGAAAGACACGGATTTTGGCGTTTTACTGTTTATTGCACTTTATGAAACACAGAATTGCGACGCACGTACTCTAGCTTTGGGTCCCGGTAGTCAACTGCTTTAGCAAGAGCATCCCCTGCGCGCGCGCACCTCTCACCCCGTAACATCTTAACGACGCTTAGGGCGTTTAACACAAGCATGTTTCGAGCGGCGTCTACATGCTGTACATATAAGTTCTTATTCCATGAAATTGCTTTTTACACTTGAGAGAGCGCGCGCCAATCATATCCAGGCATGAGCGGTACGGTGTGTTCACGCGTACTACTCCAAGACAATTAAGTGAGCAGGAGACTCTATTTTACACCTCGCCTCAGAAAACTCTCTAAATATTTTAATTTCGTTGTAAAATCGTGAATTTTGTAATGTAAATAACGATATATTTTGACTACGAAGAAAGAAATTCTTATTGATAAAGGACATCATACACATTTATATAAATCAATGAAAGAATACTAGTAATACATAATATGAAATCATGTAACCATGTGTGCTGTCAGCAATCTCCAAGAGCATTCGGTTCAGCGTGTGCTGGCCTGCTGAGAGACCTTGTACACGGCGTCTAGCGCTGATTTTCAGTCGATGCTACAAAACATTGCGGACTTGAGTATTTGATATTAATTTTAAGATAATTATCCACGCGCTCCTGAGAAAAAGGATCGTGACAAACGGACAGATAATAACTTGCTCTGAAATAGTTTCTAGAGCTGTGTATATATTTTTTATAATTCCCTTCATCGCTGTTTTCTGCGCATTGACAAAATGGGTATCAGCTGATCAGTAAGCATTTGCTGAGCTTACTTACATTCGGCGCAATATAACAGCACACGATATTTGCTTTTGTTTTCTTGATTGACACAGAAGATACTTCTGTGTTCTATGCCAAATAAATGGTTTTTCTTTCTTTAATTTGAACCTATAAGGGTTACTTTTTCCTTTTGTGCTACAGAACCCTGAAAAGTGATAGTGAATGACGTTAGTGGAAAAAGAGAAATAATAATTTCACTATGGGGAAAACGTTAATGGTTTATCTTATATTTTTTCCGAGCCATTTGCCAAATTTTATTTCTATAAACTTTCCCGTGGGCCTTTTCAAACGCCAGTGAGAATTTTCATTTCCATATAAACATTTTTATGACAGGAGAAAAGCTTTAGTTTCACGACTTGACTGTTGTTTGGTATTTAGTTTTTATGTATTCCCAAAAGGATTTTTTTATGATCAGCGTCTAAGGTAGAACAAATTGCTTTCTATTTCTTCCTCATGATATGTTAACGAATCAATCCAATGGGTAAAAAGTATATTATTTTTATATGTGCTGATCCAGAATTGTAATTACAAACTTTTTTATTTCTCCCAATATACTATAAATCTTTAGAACTATTCTTTTTATACTATGTACTTCATAATAACGGAATTCGATAGGAGTCACTACTCACGCTCGCCTCTCACTTTAAGATAACTGGCCATCTTCCTTTTTCGACGGGATATTTCGTTAGTTTCCAGGAAAGACCTTTATAACTACACTGGGTTTAAGCGGACGAACACTCAAGATGCTCATCCAGTGATTTATGGATTGGGTGGCAATGCAAGGGCACCTTTTTTTTTTCAGCGAGGTGGTAGGGCGTCGGCGCCCGTCTGGATCGCGACCGCAGTACATGGGTGTAAACCCCGTCATAGTGACCAGTTTCGGCTTGTCGCGTTTCGGGATCAGCTTGTGTATACCCAGTATCTCATATACCTAGAGACCTTCAGCCGTCGTATATGTGGGCCGACATGACGATGTAGACTATCAATGGATTTTCATCCTTTAATAGTCGCTTTCGTTTTTGGACTACACTTTACTTACCATCAAGTACTCTGCAGACACTATGTCGAGCCAGTGTAAAAAAAAACTTGGGAAAAATCCTCATTGGACCGTCCCGAGCACACACAGGGGCTGGCTCAGCCGAGGTGTGCCGGACTTGTACCGGCTAAAACCCCAAGGTGACTACTTCTGCATATAGACAGGGACTGTGGCTCCTGTAATCAATTCTCCACAGCCTGGTCGTGCCGGGCCCTTAGGGCACTATCTCGGGACAGAGCAAAATGTCCTCTCCGAATGCAAGGGCACCACTGTTGGTACAGAACTCGACTTGGGCGGCCTGCCGGTGAAAATTAGCATAACGCTGATCCACTAGCGTTTTGGAAGCGACTATATTGAGAAGAAACGCCGAAAGAAACCTATGGCTGCGTTGGATAGGCATATCACGTGCGTTCAACATTCGATCTCTCACTTATGCACTACCGTGAAGCACGTGCCGTCTGCTGTATTAACTTAGTCCTAACTTTTTGTAATGGTCTTCTTGTTCTACATCCCAATCACTAATACATTTTGTAGTCGATTTATTTATTGTATGTAATAGTTTATTTTAGTATCACTTGTATTTATTATTTAAGCTATATGTATTTTGTTGTTTATCGATAATTCTTATAAGATGTAACACGACCGGGGCCCTTCACGAAAATCAGCGCTGCAGACTTCCTCTGTGGCTTTAGGCTGATCAAGGGCCCATTTTCGCCATGTTTATATTTTCTGTATTTTCTTTTGTTTTTGTGTGTTGTTTGTAATGCTACATTTAAATTTCTGTTTTTTTTTTGTATATTTGTGGCGAAATAAATACTTTTTCATTTTTCTTTTTTTTTTCAATCAGGTTGCGCCACTTTCTATGGCTAACAATATAATAATATATCGCTACCCTATATCTCATTCGGGGTGAGCAGAGATACATTTTTCGTAGTATTTTACTGTTCTTGATAGTTTTTAAACTAATTGTTCTCATGTAAGTGATTTGTATCTTAATGAGAATAAACTCTTTGAACTGACATTTGTATCCACTTTGCGCCTATATGTCGTACCTGACGTAACCAGTAGCGTACCTGATCGCCGTTCTCACGGCACTTCGTTCGGGAGTCGAACCCGCTCGCGTCCGTAGGCTTTACCCTAGTTTCCCTACACGTGAGTCCTGGGTGGTGCTAAACGAGCAGCAGCGAGGTGGTACGGCGCCGGTGCCCGTCTGGATCGCGACCGCAGTACATGGGTGTAAAGGCCGTCATAGTGACCAGTTTCGACTTATCGCGTTTCCGGATCAGCTTGTGTATATCCAGTAGCTCATATACCTAGAGACCTTCAGTCGTGGTATATGTGGGCCGACATGACGATGTAGACTATCAATGGACTTTCATCCTTTGATAGTCGCTTTCGTTTTTGGACTACACTGTACTTACCATCAGGTACTCTGTAGTCAATATGTCGAGCCAGTGTAAAAAAAAAAAAAATACTACACGAGATATTTGTGTTAGGTGACACGTGGGTTTCCTCACGATATTTTCCTTCAGCGGTGAGCATGCGGGGGCTAAATTTATACTTAATCTAGAAAATCTTAGAGGTACGTACCGAGATACAAACTTTTAATTAACTATTTAATGCACTTGCCGACTCAATGTTTATCTTTGTGACCTATTCATAGAAACTATTTCAAGGAGCTGAAACACAATACTTCTTCTGTAAGTTAATGAAGTGTTTAATATCCTCTTCCTTCCAGATGACGTTGCAGCATAATGCCTTATATTATTATAACATCATTAAAATCACGGGATACTAAATTTGGTTGAACAAAACAGGCTCACAGCCCACGTTATGGTAAGTGGACACCGTATCCATAGACAAGTGCAACTCAAGAAGCGTTGCTATTGCGTTGCCAATCAAGAAAGACATTGTCCCTTGCCTTCTTGAAGAACTCTATATCATAGCTTTGAGGGAAAACTAAACCTGTTAGCCCATTTTACAATTCAAAACAATCCACAGCTTCAAAGTGAGTTTTGTTGTGGTAGGGCGATTGCCCGAATTGGGTCACGACCACAGTACATGAGTGTAAAGAGCGTCATAGTGACTCGCTTTGGCCTGTCATATTTCGGGATCAGCTTGTGTATATCCAGTTACTCATATACTATAGACCTTTAGTGGAGGTATATGTGGGCCAACATGACGATGGAGACTATCTATGGATCTTTATCCTTTGATAGTCGCTTTCGTTTTCCGACCATACTGTACTTACCATAACATGGATTGTAGTCACATTGCCGCGCTAGTGTAAAAAAAGTCTGCAATTAGAATGCTCTCGACAACCGTTACATTTCATTCCTTCTAAAAGTAAAAGCTGATTATGTTCAAATAGCATATTACAGTTTCTTCAATCATAACCAAGAACACTTTAAATCAAATTATGTTTCAAACAAAAAAAACTAAATCAAAATTAGTTCATCCGTTTAAAACCTAGCTGACCCGGAAAATATTGTTCTGCCATATAAATTATTTCTAGTGATTATCTTCTGTGGTATAATATATAATTTTAGTCATAGTAGTGGCTTCCACATGAACGGTAGTTACATACTGTTAAGGACTTTTATTTAGAACTATTCAAGACAAACAATCCTACGGTACATCATCTTTGTGTAACTCCAATGGTTTAGGCAGTGTACGCCAAGATAGCTCTCAGAGGCCAGGTTTTTTCCGACTTAATTGACATATTTCGTTATATTACGACCAAAATTACATAAAATCTTTACAAATTGTAGCCTATATATTATTCCGATGTATAATCTATATTACTGTATAAGTTTTATGTAAATTCGTCCAGTAGATTTATTGTGAAAGAGTAACAAACATATTCACAAGCTATTAATAGGACGATGGCATAATCAGACATACAATTACACAGATATGCGCGTTAAAATTATAACACCCTTCATTTTGGGTAGGAGTTTAAAAAACATAATTGGACTTTAAATGTTATTACCCTAAATTATTCCGCTTTTTGTTATCAGAGTACTGTTACAGCATTACAGTAAATGAACACATTTACATACACCAATAAAATTATAAACGACAGGCTAGAATAGACTTTGCGTACAATGTTTTGGTACAATCGAGGCTAATTTGAATTTAATTTCACTACAAAGCCTTTTCTTGAACGCTTACCATGAGCATTACACGCTGTGAATACGTGATCCCTTACTTTCAAGTTTTGATATTTTGTACCTATTTTCATAAATTTAAAACGTTTAGTGAATTTTCAAGTAGGCATCTAGGTCCAAATCCTAAACAAAATATCAAAAGGTGAAAGGCCGAATGGGCATTAGTTTAAATCTAATGCATTAAACGATTTTTTTATATATATATATATACAAATCAGGTCTGGATCTAGGGGGGCAAGCTAGGGCCGTGCTCGAGCGCTGGATTCTAGGGATGGCAGACGAGTGCATATTGTAGCATGCACGTTGATTATTATATCTTATAAATTGGGCTAACCTCTCTATAAAATAATACCTTTGTTTTAACGTTATAAAAGTTGACTCAAGAGTCTCATAGGTTATCGCTATCACGTCTTAAATTTTGAAAAGTCATGGGTAGTTTTTTGTGAATATTTCACTTCTTTGGCGATAAAAGGTATTTATATTTTTACAACAACGAAAGAAAATCCGATGTTTTATAAAGTTGTAGAGCAAACAATCTCTAAAAACTGTGCTGTGACCATTTTTCAGTGGAATAATCCATATATTTGGAATCAAAGGTTAAATAACTGGCGGGAGAGACGAGCAGAGAGTTTTTTTACCCTGCATCAAAAACTTTCAACATCTGGGGCTGTTACATATAAATATTTTTAGATTCAGTAAAGAACGCTGATTCCAGAAACATATAATCTACTCATATTTAGTCGTAACAACCAGTGATGTTTTCGAGATACGAAGTCATTTTTTGCCGTGACCTAGGATCTGGGTCCATATAACCATATGTTGTTCTAAACGATGTCACCATAAATAGTTTTGACTGTAACGGAATAATAAAAATATGCCAAAGGTGGCAAGAAAACATACAACTCACATGATGGAGAGTGGTCATTATTGTCTATGGAAAAATGTCTGAGGTTTGAATTAAAAATTATGACGGGTGGTCATGGGTGTGGTTGTAGAAAGACACGGATTTTGGCGTTTTACTGTTTATTTGCACTTTAAGGCACACCGAACTGCGACGCACACGCACGTCTAGCCTTCGGTCTCGGTAGTCGACTGATTTTGCTAGAGCATCTCTTGCGCCCGCGTACCCCTTACCCCGCACGTCTCGTAACACCCTAATGACCCTTAGGGCGTTTAATACAATTACGTATCGGGCGCCGTCTACATGGTGTAAAATACTTTTTTTTTAGTCTGTTATTAAATACTGGACTTAAAAAAATACCCAAAATTAATATATTAACGAATCATTTTATCACAATATCCAGTCATATTGATAGTAAGAATCGAATTCTGGGAAGAATCCAATAACAGTAAACTAAAAAAAAATATTTTATCTGCCGTGTATTGTTAGAAATGACAAAGGAAATGGAAATATATCTAGGAAATTGTACTTCGAATATAATTGGATACACAGTTGTCTGTAACATGGTGCTTTCCAAAGTCAAAGCTTGTAATGTTTTGTGTATCTAAAAATTACTAAAATTGTACATGAAATAAATTAGGACGCATAATACGTATTATTTCATTTGAGATTATATAGAACCTTTTAAAAAATTATCCGTATTAAGATTTTGTCAAGTTAATTAATAAAGGATAAATAGCGAAATTGGTTTAATTTATTTGGGACTTTCCATACACATTTATTAAGCAAATGTACCTTTCTTTATTTAAAAAAAAAATAGAAATATGTGTCATAAATGAAACATTTAATTATTATTAAAGTTAAAAAGGTTTATTTTATTGAAATAATGATTATCACTATATTTATTTACACGAGCGACATCTATTGTAAACTTAACTTCCATCAGAATCCCCGTTATTTGGTCCATTTAAAATAAGTTCCGGCCGGCCTCGGCTGTTGTTTTCACTTACATCTATATTAATTATATTTTATATTTCATTGTCGCCATAACTAGAGATGCCACGAATATTAGGCAACTATTCGGTATTCGGCCTATTCGGCCACTTTTTTTGCTATTCGGTATTCGGCCGAATAATACGTACTATTCGGCCGAATACCGAATACCAAATCATGTAAAAAAGACACGTTATATTACTCAAAGTTATGTATTTATTTCCAAATTACAACACTTTAGTAATTAAAATTGATTAGTAGTAAGTTGTGATGGATAAAAATAAGCTTTTCAGCATTTTTTGATAGCAAACGATTACGCTTTTCATCGTAAATGTTACCAGCCTCAGAAAATAACCTCTCACACACATACTCTCTCTCTCGCTCACACACATACTAATAAACTTATACCGTGAATATAAAAACACAAAACACCCTTGAATAACCCGAAAGGAAGTGCGAGTCTCACCAGAGACAAGATTTACTTAATTGGTGAGACTTATGACCCTGTGTATATGCATAAGTATTGTGTTGAAATAAAGATTATTATTATTACTTAACACGCTACTTCCAGGAATATTCGGCGGCCGAATATTCGGCACTTCGGCCGACAGCGTTGCCGAATATTCGGTATTCGGTATTCGGCCAATTCACTATTCGTGGCATCACTAGCCATAACCAGTAATGCAACCCTTTGTACTTGCTGTAGGTGTCACTATATTTCCAATCATTCATTCTGCAAGCATTACTCCTCCTATAAAACAAATAGAACACATTTCTTGTAGAAAAAAACATAAGTAAACTATAAATTAATGCTACAATTCAAACACATTTGTTAGCTTTTCTCAGTAACACAGAGTTAGCCACAAACGCTGCTGAATCCAATTTAGCAAGACGCAATCTAGACACGTATTTTATACTCGTCTACGCTGCGGAAGGCACCGGCTCTCCTCGACAAACGACAGTTGAGCGTAACTTTGAGGGCTAGTGTAAACAATTTACAAAGTTCCAGCTTCTCACACAGCCTCGGGATCGCTGACTGAAGAAAACGAAGCGGGTAACCAAAGACGTCTTATAAACTTTGAACTATAAGTGAAATTCACGAAAGTATATTTGTTTTGATCTCCCCAACAACAATTGTTGACAATAGTCGAAGATAGGGCTTAGTGGTGAACCTTGAGAGAGACCTATGGTTAGCAGTAAATAAATGCATATTTAAAATTTTTGCTTTTTGTACTTATTATAAACTAGCTTATGCTCGCGGCTTCGCTCGCGTTAAGAAGTATTATTATTAATTAAATATAACTTTTGCGGCTTTACTTTTGTTTAGCGTGTGTAAAAAAATGAGGGCTTAATCTGTCATTAGGCGCTAAAACTATCAAGCTATTATATTATATTATAGTCGAAAATCTGGGAAGATGTATACCACCTTTCATCCCCTATTTTATCCCCTTAGGGTTGGAATTTATCAAAATCCTTTCTTAGCGGATGCCTACGTCATAACATCTACCTGCGTGCCAATTTTCAGCCCGATCCGTCCAGTGGTTTGGGCTGTGCGTTGATGACCACTATGTCAGTCAGTCAGTCAGTCACCTTTGAGTTATATATATTTAGATACTTTACCGGGTCTTATATGTGGTTCAAATTACCTTTATTTATGGCTTGACGTAACCATAACAATGACTGGTGTAACTAGGTCGAATCATCAAGCTATAACTAAAAGTAACTTTACTAACTTTTTTTCTATAAACAAATTCTTGAAAGTTACAGCTGTATTGAAACTGCATTGTGTTAAAAATCTGATACTGGATAGTTATATTGTAGAATTACATTTAAAAGGATTTAAAAACAGTTTCTTTTATGTCTAACGTTGAAAATATTAAATGAATCCTGATTAAAACCAGATTCAAGACCAGACATTACATTCAAAGAAAATTGCGCTTTTGCCGTCTAGATTTGACAATCTTTGCAACTCAATGTGCTGTGCCTTTGTAGATTTTTTAGTTCATCCTAGAAACATCCTTCTACAGAATTGTCGCCGTATTTTCAACGGATTGTGCGGTAAATTTTTGCTTGCTTTTTGCGCTCAGCGTTGTTATTTGAAGAGTTTGAGGATTTTTCTTTTACCTTTATACATCCTATTGTTCGATTTTGTGATAACTAGATTTCAGTCCAGAAAGTTGGGTGGCGTTCCGGATACAGATACAGTGATGGTTTACGAATAATTATGCAAATTGACTTAGAATCTGCTTATTACAGACAACTTTGCCGCTACAAGAGCTCAGACTCAGGACTTTACTAGAGAAATTTTTGGATATACAGAACAGGTGAAGAAAAATATTTATTCGGCACATAACAAACACATACATATTGAGGGGTGAAAGGCTATTTGGTTTAAGCGACATTTTTTGGTGATATATGTAGTAATATATATTTTTGGAATCGATGAAAAAATCTAACTCCGAAAACGTATATAATATATTACTATATCAACAAAGAATCTCGCTTAAACTAAATAGCATTTCATACCTCGATATTTTTTTGGTGGTAGGGCGATTGCCCGAACTGGGTCATGACCACAGTACACAAGTGTAAAGACTGTCAAAGTGACTCGCTTTGTCCTGTCGCATTTCGGGATCAGCTTATGTGTATCCAGTAACTCATGTACCTAGAGACCTTCAGTCGCGGTATATGTGGGCCGACATGACGACGGAGACTGCCAGCGGATTTTCATCCTTTGATGGTCGCTTTCGTTTTTGTACTACACTGTACTTTATCATCAGGTACTCTGTAGTCACTATGCAGAGGCAGTCTAAAAAAATACACAGAAGTATAGGTTAATTAAGGTAGAAATCAGCAAAAGTAAACATCCTGTGTTGTATTTCTTGTTGTAAGTATGCAAAACAGCAAAAGGGAAGTTAGCTTAGCATTTTCTGAGGATATACGCCATTCTCCTTTTTTATACTGGCTCGAAAAAATGACAGTATACTCCAATAATGGAAAAAAACCATCAAACGTTGAAAATCCATTAACGGTTGCCATCGCTATGTTAGCTCATATATGAATACCACGACGGAAGGTATCTAGCACATATCAGGTACATCTAGGTCACATAGGTATTGCACATCATCATTATAAAGCATCTTTTTTTTCCATCGGGGCTTAAAAACAAAGAAGTAGAATTCCACTCTCTCTGCATGCTCCAATACGGAATCGGCGTAATAATATACAGGAACTATTCGCAGATTGCAATGATCGTATAAATCGACATAAGTAATTGTTACATGAAATTTCGGAATACATTCTCGATCGAGACTACTTTAAAAAAACTAAATCTAAATCTATTCAAGAGCTACGATGCCATAGACAGCAGGCCCGGATCTAAACCGGGGACTGCAGCCCCGGTACCTAGTTCCAGGAGCTGCAGACGAACAATTCACCAAGCATACACATTGAAAAATATATCTAAAAAAGTTAACCGAACTCTCCATAAAAAAATTGCTTTTAAGTACAAGCCTTTGGCTTTGACATTTTGAAATTTAACTCATATACTGTAACAGGAATTTTTTGATGCACCAATACTTTTAGCGCCATCTAACGATGCAACCACTAAACCACGTCTATCTTAGTCGATATTTTTTTAATAGCTGAACGATAGCCGTATCTTTGCTGTTTGAGATATGATGTCGTCAATGAAAGTATCCGTTGCATGATTTTTGACAATTTGGAAAAAGATGGAGTTCAAGCCGTAGCTGTTCCAATCTCGGCCAACGCTAAATAAATTTTTAGAAAATATTTGGGTCCCGTTGGTTCTCAAAACATACTAAATATGCCCACTATTGTGGTAAGTATATAAAATTAGTAAAATTAGTGTTTTGTGACCTGATTGATTTCACGTCACGAAATCTTCTTTGTCTGGACCTGAATGTGGGTATTTTCATGTTCCAGGGTTTCAGTTTCTCGCTAAGAAATTAGGAAGTACTTTTTAACTGCGGTTTGTCGATAAGGCAGCCCTTCGTCGTGTGAAGCTGTAGAGTTTGATGGGGACACTAAGTGCGCTCTTCAACCCCCTGCAGCCTAGGAAGATTTCTTCAGGACCACTGGGTCGCTTCAGGGACGATTCCATGGGGTCCAATTGAAGGTATCGCCGTGTCGCATCAGCAGGCGGTGTTATATATATAATGATCGGATATTAAGTTCGTAATCTTTTAATATTAAAATCAATAAATTACCCTCGGGTTTTTTGTGTTAAAACAAAGAAACATGGTTTAATGTGGAAGTTTGCCTCTCAATAGATCTTAAGTTTACTACCTATAATCAATAGAATAAGTTGTGTAACGATAAAATAAATAAGTTTCCCTTTAATCGGACTTATAATTTGTGTGTGCCCTTGGGTTTACCTCCGTTTGAGTGATTGGTTGGCTGGCGCTCTGAATAAATTTAGTTAACCACTGCACCTCGCGGCAAGGCCTGGAACCAGCCCTGATATTATAGATGTCTGTTCTCATGCTCGCATCAGACTGAGATTCGAACGCAGGTCCAGGTTGTGAGCGTTTGTCTTGTAGGAAAACATTGTGAGTCTCACGCCTTATACATTATGTAGATCAATCTATGTATGGATGGATTTGATGTTACAATACTTAACATATTAGGTCTGGGAAAAAGTTCGTGGCGTTTTTTCCGATGAATGGCGTTGGTCGCATATAACTAAAGAAACATTAATTACAGCAACACCAATGAGTGCGCCTTTAAAGGTGACCTTTTGAACGTTAGTTAAATGTAAGAAACATTGCAATCTGTGCAGTGCTTCGAAAGAAATATATTGGTAAGCTAATTAGTGGAATATCCTTCCAACGAGCGTATTTCCATGATCTTATGACTTAGGAGCCTTTAAGAGAAGCATGGGTTTTGTTAGGCAGACGCGGCTAGATAGATCTGAACCTTCCACCAAGTGTGATTGAGGGCAAGAGTGATGCTGACAGACAGAAATACAAACAGAAATCCACAAACACAAAACTCACGCGTTAAAATTAAAAATACCCCTCTTTTTGCGTCGAGGGCTAAACCAGAGATTCTCGTGTAATATGAAATCAGGATTTTTTAATTTTAATTACTGAAACATACAAGCTACGCGCCATGTTTAATAAATTGAGTCAGATGTCGTCAACTCCGCTCAAACGACACGCGTGTGACTTGTTTCGGTGTGCCGTGTCGTGATTATGTAGCGCGAATACGTGCCGTGCTAAGTGATTACTTAGGGAATAATAAAACGCGACCATTATGAATATTAAATGTGCCGAACCCATTACGGTGTCATTTTGAAAACATTCATAAATTATATTCAAACTACAGCGCAGTATGACCAGGTTATAAAGTTCCATCTAAATTTTTAACAGTAATTTTTATTTATTTTACAAAATTGGGTGCCCAACATGGGTGTTATAAAGTAAAAAAACATTAAGATCATGGTATCAAAATAGAACATATAATTGGCCCCACAATTATAGGGCGCCACAGCATGCACAATAATTAATATATTATATAATGTTAGTTTACACTAAAGAATACTAGCAAAATACCAAAAGAGAAAAAAAGGATTATACATATAAACATACATAGAAACAACATAAAAAATACTATTGATTACCTAAATAACAACTTTTAACAGAATTCTGATTCTAAGGAACACACTAAATAAACATTAATAATAAACATTTTATTACAGAGCATAGATGGGCAATATGTAATCAGATTAATGAAAATGATTAACGATTACATTTTCGTTTTTTTACCATTCATATGACTGCATTTTGCTCATTTATGTTATAATCACTACTAAATCCCAGATTGTATACAAATTGATGATTTCTTAATGTTTTAAATGTATTTAATCATGATTACAGAGCAAGAAAATTAAAATTACGACTACATTTTGTAATCGTTAGTCATTGATCAGATTACATTTTGCCCATCTCTGTTGCAGATGCACATTTGTAAATGGTCGCGCACCCCTCCTGACACAGGTCGGGCGGTGGACATTGAGGGCGTCCGCCGTCCGTCAGAGAGGACAAGGCGTCGTGTGTGTGCCCACATGACGCCTCATTGAGAGATAGTGAGGGGCTTATAATTGACCCCCTCCCAGAGAGGAGGCCTGGCAAGGCCAGTCGCTCGCCGAGTCCTTAGGAAGTATACGGATACCCAGGACCGGCGAAGGAGAAGAGAGGACATAGTTGGCACCCCTGTGGTTTTAGTCGGTGCAGGTCCGACACACCAGGGGAGTGCCCCTCACCCACTCCCTTGACGGTCCGAAGGGGTTTCCACCGGGTTAACAAAAAAAAGTATAGCGTAGTACAAAAACTTATATCCGGTGGACATTCCAGCTGCTCCCACGAGTCGTTTCGCCTTCTCTTTTTTTGCTGCAAATTGCTAAGTAGTGGAATTCACTTCCCGCGCCTGTTTTTCTAACATATTATAACATTTTTTTTATTATTATTATTTATAGACGAACGCTTGACCTCAATCACACCTGGTAGAAGGTGAAGATGAGCTCGATGATGAAACGCGATCGCCCAGCAAATGCCTATTCACTCTTCTCTTAAAGACTCATAAGATCGCGGAAATATGGCCGCTGGAAGCATATTCCACTCCATAGCCGTTCGCGTGATGAATGTAGAAGCGCATCTTTTCGTGCGGAGATAAGGAACAACCACCACATACGGATGGTATCCGACACGATGTCTAATGGTTTTGTGGTGGAATGGGGCTGGTGGAATCAAAGAATGTAGTTCCTCAGAACACTCTCCACCGTGCAACCGGTAAAAGGCCGAGAGGCAGGCAACTTTACGTCGATGCTCGATGCTCTGCATTTTAACATGGAGAGATTCAATCGACGAGTGAATCGATATTTATTGGGTAAGAGTGCTCCATCATCGGCCTCATCATCACTTTACATCAAGTGAGATTGAGGTCACGTGGAAGCCAGTAATAAAAAAAAACTGACGACAATGAAATAAAATGAAATATAACTATATTCAAATAAGCCTACTTCCAAGCAATTTCGACGCCTTGATAGCGCAATTTGTAGTGACCCTACTTACGATGCTAAGGTCCTGGGCTCGAGTCCCGGTAGTGGTAAGCTTTTCTGTGATGAGCAGATTAGTTTGTCGTGAGTCATTGTTGTGTATATGTATTTAAGTATGTATATCTTGGTCTAGTACCCGTAGTACAAGTGGCAGTTTAGACTAGGTTAATGTTTGTAATTGTTAGTAACTAATATTGTTATTATTTAGAATCGTCCAAAAAAAGTGAAATTATTCTACCACATGTATACAACCACAAATGTATGTCTGCTCGCCCCGAAAGGTATATAGCGTAACGATATATTATTACTATTATATTATTATATATTTATATATTATTATTATTATTTTATTACTTATTATTATTATTTTTACGAGCAGCAGCGAGGTGGTAGGGCGCCGGTGCCCGTCTGGATCGCGACCACAGTACATGGGTGTAAAGCCCGTCATAGTGACCAGTTTCGGCTTGTCGCGTTTCGGGATCAGCTTGTGTATATCCAGTAGCTCATATACCTAGAGACCTTCAGTCGTGGTATATGTGGGCCGACATGACGATATAGACTATCAATGGATTTTCATCCTTTGATAGACGCTTTCGTTTTTGGACTACACTGTACTTACCATTAGGTACTCTGTAGTCACTATGTCGAGCCAGTGTAATAACAAAACTGTAATAAAACAAATTATGATTTGAGAAAAGTTTGAATAAAATCTTACTGTATAAAACACTTTATTACCAAACCATAGACTCCAATACTTTTAGTATTGTGACCCCAGTGAAAAGGTTAATGGTGACTCTGTTATACGCAAGTGGGACGTTATTCATACATTTCATATAAATGTATGATGCATAAAATGATCGTAACTCAAAAGGACGGTTTGATAAATATTGCTGTTATGATTCGGCTGAAATAGGACCAGAATATTTTATAATAATAATAAAAAATCGTCACGTTATATCCCTTACGGGATCAGCAGAGATATATTACTGGCTACACAATGCGTTTATATATCGCGCCTAACGTGACTATTAGCGCAGCTGATCGCCGTTCTCAGGGCACTTACACAAGATATTCGATACCATGCAGGCTTCTACATGATACTTTCTTTCACCGGTCAGCATTTGGTGCCTGAATCCATACATAATCTGAAAAAAAAAATATATGTACCGGGATTCGAGCTTACGACCACAAAACGGCATATAAGAATAAATCAAACAAGTGATAGAAATTTAAGTTTTTATATATGGCGTCGATAGCCTGAACGGCCGTAAGTTAGATTCCCGCCTCGCATTGAAAGTATTTTTCCAGATTAAGTAGGAATCATATAATCACCGATGGAGCAAAACATCGTAAGGAAACACGCATGACATATAATAAGAATGTCCATATAAATTTGTCCTTGAGAACGGCAATCAGATACACAACTGGTCACGTTGGGTTGACATATAAACGTAAAGTGGGTACAGCCGTGTCATTGGGCTGTGGAATGGTCTTCCAGTGAGCGTGTTCCCACTGTCCTATGATCCCCATATCATATCCCCCCTAATGACCCCTCATTTAAGCGTAAAGAGATATTTGTGCAGGCCGGCATGATCGCTGCGACTACCGATGGGTTTTTGACTTTTGACAGATGTTGTCGTTTATGACACTGCACCATGTTTGCCATCAGATATGGTGTTCCTGTGTCAGGTCAGGAAAAAGCCACTAATATATCTTTGCTCACACCGAAAGGGATATAGCGTGATGGTAAATTATAATACTATTATCATTTATGCGAGAAAACAATTTGTGTATATATTTGTTTGATGTAGCTGTCAGCCATCTTGCTTATCAGCGTCAAATTATTGTCCAAAATGTATTACTAATCATAAACAAATCACTTGATATCAATTTTCCACCGGCTTATAACGGTCTTACGGTTCTAAAATAAATATTAATTAAATTTTCAAGTGTTTCGTTTGCTGCTTTGATTTTCATTAAATTGATGAAAATGATGAAGTATTACAATTTGATCGCCTAGAACTGAAGTTGGTGTACTTGACACGCTTTTGATCATTTGGTTGTTGAGAAAATTAGCTATTTAAAGTATATTTATTGAATTTTAAAATTTACATTGATTACCTGCTATAGTGATCCATGTTACAGAACGATGTACAATGGATGAAGAAAAACTTAGCGAAGTCAAATTAAAAGGAGCGGAAGTGATCTGCCTAAAGGTTGAAGGAGCTTAGCACAAGATCGGTATAAATGCAGAATTCTTGGGAGGGCTATCTCGCAAAACAACCTGACTTGAAGCTGAAAATTAATTAAAAAAGCATGTATATTAGTTTAATATTGGACAGACTAAAGATTAACTTTAAAAAAAAACGAAAAGTCAGAGAAAATAAAGGCTATTTTAATTTAATAGTTTGTTCTATAGTGATACAGCTCTATTCAGATGAACCTTTTTTGCACCCTTGGGGAGATTGATTTTCCAAATCTTAAAATTAAACTGCCTATGTGGAGGATAAGCCAGCAAATGTTGTGATGAGATCCCAACTGGGTTGTGGGAGGTTTGTAAATCAGAAGGCAATATTAGCTCGAATCCCTTTTATATATTTGGTGCGTGTTTTAATTCACGTGACCTGAGAACGGAGTTGTCTTCTACAAAAATCTATCCAAATGTTTGTCTATAAATAAACGATTAAAAAACTTATTCTGCTCGTTAGTTAAAATGAAAGGATACAAAATTCCTTTGTAAAAGTAAGACATTAATTCACACGTCAACGAAATATTTGAATGTAATCCAAGCTGTTTGCTTCCACGGCTCTGTAATTACACTCCTTAATCTTGTTCTGCATTTAGCCAACACGCCGTTTTATAATGAACCCCTTAAATTCAACACGGGGTTGAGGGCGAGAACTAATTTCGAAACACGTATCTCTAGTTTAGAAAATTCAAAGCCTCTTTTTTGAATTACTTATTTATTCCATTTGCATAATACTTTGTAGTTATACTTTGAATTTAAATATTTTTACCTTAAGCTTCACTTAAAAAAACTGGGGAAATTCTGAGTAAACTGGACGTATGGTTACCCTAAGTATAATTATAGCTAGTGACTAGATATTAGCAATTCCTCGTTACACATTACGATGCCCTGGGAGGCTATTGCAGTACGTAATTGGGTTATTCGGGGCGTGACCCTTAGCTGTCGTGCGCAGCATTAATGACCACAGCTGGTGCCAAAACGACACTCAGTAGAAATGAAGCTCTCCTAAACAGCCTTTTTACTTAGACACTCCCGCAGCACATATTATATCTCTCGAAACTGGCACGGTAAAGATATTGCTTAGTCGTTTGGCAGAGTTTTTGCGTGCTCGCAAATGCTCGCTAGTTGCAATGGGTTAAATCGAAGATGGGTACATATATTACGCAAGGGAAAACAAAATAGCGAATACAAAGGATGTTAAATTACGATTGGAATATATAAAATCACCCGTGAATTACAACTTGGTTGGACAGCATACGGTAAGTTAGAGGATGTCGATGCAAACATATTCCACAATTTAATATCAACTTCAATATCTCTACGTGAGTGAGATCAAATTTACTCATGACTTAAGTATGGCTAACTATTATTTTTAAATTCTGGATCACTTTAAAGCAATGCCGACGCAGTGCTCTGTAATTTCAGCGCACTATCGATTCAATTATTTCTGCTACCCACCCGTAGACGCCTTTGTTTGTTACGAACCGGCGATAATGAAGCATCCTTAGAAATATCAGGCAGATAGCACCGCCATTGTTCCAAGACAATGACTCGCTGTTTAAGATTTTCATGAATACAATGTTTTCGGGTGATTAAAGTGTGTATATTGTTGCTAAACGTAGTTTAAGTTATGATATTTACGTCCTATTCAAGATATTGTTTGAATTGAAATTTACATCCTTCTTTGTTTAAAGAATAATTATGTTTTGATCACTATACATTAAAGGAGGGCTTCTTAAACTATGGGTCGCGACCCCAAATGCGGTCGCGTAACAAAATTCTGAGGTTGCGAGAGATTTTAATGTCAAATATTGATATATACCATTTTATAACATCACTAGAGTTGGCGGAATACAGTGGACTTGCAGCGTCTAGACACGCGCATTAAGACGGTCAGAATCCACTTTTATTTTTGAAACTATAATAAATACAATTTTATAATTTTTCGTGCAATCTTAAATTTTAGATTTTTGTATGTTTCAAAACGAATTCTAAAACTATATATTGTCATATGTATATGTATATTGTTACCTAATAAATAAATCATAAAAAATATTAATTTATTTTTCTTTTATATTTGTATGGGGTCGTCAAGAAACTCGCAATCAGAAATGGGGTCGTGAATGACAAAAGTTTAAGAAGCCCTGCATTAAAGTAACGGTTGTGTGTGCCTGTGGGGGTCTTGTGGATAAGGGACTGTACCTCTGTGTTTGCAGATTACGCATGAGTTTAGACACAACATGGTCATCGGTGAAGGAAAATATCGTGAGGAAACCCGCATGGTATCTGATAGAAATGTCATGTATACTGGTATTGTGAGAATAAGGATCAGCTGCCCTTGCAGTCACGTTGAGTACGACACAAGCGCAAATTGGATATAACAATTAATATATCTGTGCTCACTTCATAAGGGATATACATATCTATACTAATATTATAAAGCTGAAAAGTTTGTTTGTTTGTTTGTTTGAACGCGCTAATCTCAGGAACTACTGGTTCGAATTGAAAAATTATTTTTGTGTTGAATAGACCATTTATCGAGGAAGGCTTTAGGCTATATAACATCAAGATGCAACTATTAGGAGCGAAGAAATAATGGAAAATGTGAAAAAAACGGGCAAAATTGTTCATCCTTGAGGGCTTCCATTGCGTGCGCTGCGAAAACGGTTCAAGATATCAAAAATATATGTATGAAAGAATTATTCCACTTAAAATGATCTAAAAAAATGTCCGCGACAGTATATGTCTATCTTTTAAGAATAACTCATTAGAACCGTTTTTATGGTAATCAAATTTGGTCGAAATTAATGCATTATTTGTTAAGAGTTGTATCAACGTAATAATATTATCTTTATCCAAATAAATGTGTTGTTGATTAAGAGTATTTAATTGTGAACAAAATTGTCTTGGACATCACTTAATTTCAATGAACATCTTAGAAGATATTACAATAACTTATATAGCAAAACAACGTTTGCCGGTTTAGTTAGTTATTATTATATATATTATATGTAAACGAAGCGTGTGACACTTCCTTTAAATAAAGTTTTTATTTAACGCGTATTCTATGAACGTATCCGAACTCACTTGACTTTATGGAGCTGTTGGCGACATTGATTCGATGACATTACGTTTGGAGGTTACGTAAAATAAAACAGTAAACAATTCAAATATAAATTTATCAAAAATCCGTAAAATAAATGCTTTAAATGTTGTTTCTCTCTACAGGTAAGTTTATAATTAAGAGTGTTTGAGAATGGTTTGTTAAAATTGTTAAAGAATTTAGTTTAAATAATAAATTACTCTCTACAGAGCAACTCAATTAAGCTACTTTTATTTGAAACTAGCTGTCCCGGCAGACCTTGTTCTGCCCTATTTCTCTAAAACAAAGTCACATTGTTTTTTGTATTATTAATAGCTTCCCCGTCAGATTTTATTCTGCCAAAACCCTTAGATTATATCAAAACCTATTGGCCTGTCGGCTGTTTTTTGAAAATTGTTTGAAGGAACCCGGCCTTAATGCTATATGTACAAAAATTGACAAATATTGACATTAATATTTATACGTCACTCAATTGTTTTGCCTTCCCTGAACCCGTCCACTAACATTTAAACTTTATGGTATGGTGTTAAAGTTCAAATTGACTTTTAAATATTATTACGAATTTTTTGTATGAGAATATAGGAAAGTGGTGTTTTTAGAGTTTTTCAGACATTTTTTTAATTTTTCTCTCCGTAATAACCTTCCCCAAACTTCAACAAACACAACAAAAAAGAAATCAGGCAAATCGGTTCAGCCGTTCTCGAGTTTCGCGCTTATACACATTTAACGATTCATTTTTATATTATAGACATTAATATTTATACGTCACTCAATTGTTTTGCCTTCCCGGAACCCGTCCACTAACATTTAAACTTTATGGTATGGTGTTAAAGTTCAAATTGACTTTTAAATATTATTACGAATTTTTTGTATGAGAATATAGGAAAGTGGTGTTTTTAGACTTCTTCAGACAATTTTTTTAATTTTTCTCTCCGTAATAACCTTCCCCAAACTTCAACAAACACAACAAAAAAGAAATCAGGCAAATCGGTTCAGCCGTTCTCGAGTTTCGCGCTTATACACATTTAACGATTCATTTTTATATTATAGATAGATATCGAAGGATCATTACATATATAATCTTATATTAAAGAAGCGGTGGGGAGAACCAGTAGAATATATTAGTCCATCATACTCATGTGTCGTAAGAGCCGACTAAGGTATACAGTATATGGAATTGCACGCAGATTGCTAGCATCTATACCACTGTATACAACTTCTCTGCACATAGTCTACACCCCTTTTTTTTTTGTTAACCCGGTGGAAATCCTTACGGACCGTCAGGGGAAGTGGTGAGGGCCACTCACCCCGGTGTGTCGGACCTGCCCCGACTAAAACCATTGGGGTGCCAGCACTGCCCTCTCTTTGCTTTCGCCGAGCCTGGAAATCCGGATACTTCCGACGGCTCGGCGACATAGTCTACACCCACCAACCTGATTGGATAAACGTGGTGGGTTAAATATGCAAACGCCTTCCCGTGGATTCTACAAATATTATGGAAAAAGAGAAGGGTGGTCTTTGCGCTACAGTGGAACGAAACTGGCTAGTGGTAATATTAGAACTTCTGCCTGTAATATCATCTATAGTAGTATTGGAGTGAGGTTTTAAGGTGGTAGGGCGATTGCCTGAACTGGATCGTGACCAGTGGCGTACATCCCAAAGCATAAAAAGCATCATCTCGTTATACTTGGATATTTTATAAAACTCTTTACTTAAAATATGATGTCTACCAAAATAGCAGTCTGAGAGTTCAAATTGGATCATATTTTAAGTATAAATTTTATGTTAAATGTCCAAGTATAACGAGATAATGCTTTTTATGCTTTATATTGGATGCACGCCACTGATCGTGACCACAGTACACAAGTGTAAAGACCGTCATAGTGACTCGCTGTAACCTGTCGCGTTTGTAGCGCAGTTAATCACCGTTCTCAGAACAGTTACAGATGACATTTCTATTAGATGCCATGCGGGCTTCTCGCGATGTCATTCTTCACTTGTATGTGGTGCTTATATCCGTAATTAATCTGGAAAATCTAGATGTACATACTAGGTAAAAAATCTAGACTATTCGCATTACTGAATAATATTAGTATATTTGCCGGTTTAGATAAATATACAGAATGTATATATTTTGATCTGACTGTATATCAAAGGACCTTAGCGCAACTTTTTATGGTGTCAAAGTTCTCAGCTTCGGTTAACTTCTAAGTTTTTCTCGACAACGTGTCCAAATACTTAGTAAGGTAGCTTTAGAAGTAGTTTCGGTATATCGGCTTTCATAATACATGTCGTTTGTCGAATGGATATAGCCAAGTGCTCGCTACAAGTTGGAATGACTTTGAACAGTGTATTTCCCGCTTCGTGCACGGATTTCTGTACAAATTGAGCAAGATTTTCTAAACCTTACTGCAGACTTAGTTAATAAATAATGCAGAATACGACTTTTAAAATTGTTTTCGATATCTATATTACATCAACTAAATCTACAGTTTTTAGAATTCTCTACAAAATGGAACATGTTTTCTATTCACTATATACCCATTTATTTTTATCCTTAACATCATCTATTTTCTACTTCTTTATATTAAACTAACCAATGTATTTATTACTAACAACTATTTTAAATAACATTTTATATCTTATCTACTCATTTCACACTACACACTTGATATTTATTTCTTTATATCGCATCGTACAATGGAAATACACCATAGCAGGCCGGAAATTTAGCACCGTCGCAATCCAGCAAACAGTTCTAATGCGCATGCGCAGGCCACGCGCCGAGCGCCGCGGCTCCCCGCTGCAGTCATGCTAATACACGCGGACTAGCCACACATTTCGCCCGCCCGCACTCAGTACTGCTTCTGTAGTTGTTGTTTCTATCTTGTACTTCTATTATTGTCACAAAAACGATTTTAAAAGTTGCATAAAAAATAGCTTTAATATTTGATTGGACAAGTGTGATAGATTGGTTGGCTTAAAAATATATTGGTATTATCTATAATCGCATTGGCAAAATAAAATCTAATGTGACATGAAAGACCACTTTCATTGAAAGCGACGCAGCACCACGCACTCATATTTATATTGAATAATATTTTTATTAAAAACAGGCTTGAATATGATCCAATCTTATATGATGAGAACTAATGATGAGGCCAATGGCGGAACGTGCTCACCCAAAAAACGCAATTTAAAACAAGCACCGTAGTATATTATGAAATCCCTGTCCGACCCGTAAACGTCTTACTCTGCATCGATATTCTGTTTAGATTATATTCTATTTTTAAAAAATAAAAAAAAAATAAAAAAAAATAAGTCAAAAATTAATTAAATGAAGTTCCTCATTTCAATTTATCAAAATGCATTAGAGAAATTATATGATTTGTATTAAAAAGTTATTGTAATTAAAATTGAAGAAATTGAATTAATTTGCATGAGATTTAAGCTCCGATTACTTACAAAAATCGATTTAAAAACTAATGAAATGATTTAATTGATAAACGGTGCTCGGAATCATCGGAAATCATGACCATATTGACACCATAAAATGTTAACATGATCCTTTAGTTTCTTTTTTTCATTGTTTACGACCACGCTCTCAGTGTGGCCATTAAATTTGTCCCTATTTATTCATTTATTTGAAGTTTTTTACTCGATAACTAAATATGATCATCTAATTACAATCTGATATTGGTATAGAGTAACGCCTTCACGGACGACTTTGTACAACCTTCACGTACAAGAAGCAAAAGTTTTAAATGAAGCATATCATGTAGCTGGGTTTAATTTAGAATTACACACGAGCGCCGTCGTAAAATCATGGGTATTAAGCAGCCAGCCGAGATAGCGACCCGATGGTGCTTCCACTGCGACCCTTCGACCTCACGTACTTCAAATGACCCTTCGTCGGAAGGCAATAAAATTTTACGCTATATTTGCATTACATTCAAGATAAAATGTGATCTAAGAGCGATGGTCGTGGGTGTGGTTGTAGAAAGATATGGATTTTGGCGTTTTACTGTTTATTTGCACTTTACGGTACACCGAACTGCGACGCACGCGCACGTACTCTCGCCTTGCGTCTCGGTAGTCGACTGAATTAGCAAGCATCCCGTGCGCGCGCGCATCCTCTTACCCCGTGCGTCCCGAAACACCCTAACGACGCTTAGGGCATTTTAACACAAGCACGTATCGGGCGGCGTGTGATTGATTCGGCGCATTGATTAAACAGTCAACTGCACTAGGGGTTGTGGCTTGGGCAACCACCTAACTCTAAGCCAAAGTGGTGTTGCGCGTGCATCCGACCGCCATTTAGCGATGAGGGGTGGTTTCACTCTTCTCCCTGTGACCATCCCCTGTCACCAGTGAAAGGAAGCCCTTTGGGCGGATCACACGCCGGACCGCGGTGAGACCAATGTCACACTCCCGTAGTCCGGCCCACCCTGTGCTTGGCGATGCACCCCAGTAGTTTTAGTCGGTATGAGTCCGATGCACCTGGGAGCGGCCCTCACGGCACCCTGACGGTCCATAATGGATTTCCACTGGGTAATCAAAAAAGGGGTTGTGGCTTCGATTTCCATATGGTTGTTCGATACCGCGAATGTAAGTTTTTTTCTAATAGAATGACGTAACGGAAACTGTATTATTTTATATAAGCAACTAGCTGTCCCGGCAGACCTTGTTCTGCCCTATTTCTCTAAAACAAAGTTACATTGTTTTTTTCAATGTTAATAGCTTCCCCGTCAGATTTTTTTGAAAATTGTTTGAAGGAACCTGGCCTTAATGTATAAAAATTGACAAATACTGACATTAATATTTATACGTCACTCAATTTTTTTGCCTTCGCGGAACCCGTCCACTGACATTTAAACTTTATGGTATGGTGTTAAAGTTCAAAATGACTTATAACGATTTTTTTGTATGAGAATATAGAAAAGTGTTGTTTTTAGACTTTTTCAGACAATTTTTAAAAAATTTCTCTCCGTAATAACCTTCCCCAGACTTCATCAAAGACAACAAAAAAGAAATCAGCCAAATCGGTTCAGCCGTTCTCGAGTTTCGCGCTTATCAAGAAATTTTGCGATTCATTTTTATATATAAGAAGGTGATAACACGACGCGTACGACAACTCAATACATATCATTGAAATTTCATGTTGTTCTATTTACCAATAATAATATATCGTCACGCTTTATCTATTTCAGGGTAAGCTGCGATATATAAGTAGTTGTTTTTTTGGAACGGACTACTACTGGTTGCCGGGACAGGCATACACAGCTTAACCGGGCTTTATACATTAGTAGTTGTATTCACTTTGCGCTTATACTCCCAACGTGATTACAGAGATGGGCAAAATGTAATCAGATTAATAAAAATGATTACAATTACATTTTACGTTTTTTATCATTAATATGACTGCATTTTGCTCATCTATGTTTTAAACACTACGGAATCCTAGATTGCATACACATTTATGATTTCTTAATGTTTTAAATGAATTTAATCATGATTACAGAGCAAGATAATTAAAATTGCGACTACATATTGTAATGTATTTGGGAGTCGAAGCTGCTCGCTTCCGTAGGGTTTACCCTAGTTTCCCTACACGTGACTCCTGGATGGTGCTAAACGAGCAGCAGCGAGGTGGTAGGGCGTCGGTGCACGTCTGGATCGCGACCACAGTAAATGGGTGTAAAGCCCGTCATAGTGACCAGTTTCGGCTTGTCGCGTTTTGGGATCAGCTTGTGTATATCCAGTAGCTCATATACCTAGAGACCTTCAGTCGTGGTATATGTAGGCCGACATGACGATGTAGACTATCAATGGATTTTCAGCCTTTGATAGTCGCTTTCGTTTTTGGACTACACTATACTTACCATCAGGTACTCTGTAGTCACTATGTCGAGCCAGTGTAAAAAAAAATCGTTAAACATTAATTAGATTACATTTTGCCCATCTCTGCATGATTATTATCACAGTTGATCGCCGTTCTCACTGCGCTAGTCCACATGACATTTGTATTAGATACCATGCGGGCTTCCTCACGATGTTTTTCTTCTCCAGCAAGCACATTATGTCCACACGTAATCTTGATGAATCCAGACGTACGAGCCGAGATCCGAACCTACTACCGTCCGCGTCGCCGCGCATGGATACCGCCACCGCAGCCCCTATTGGGGAATGTAATTTTTTATGTGTATGGAAGCTCATAACATATCCAAGCGCGAGGGTTTAAGGAGTCACAGCGATATGGTAACTCATATTCTGGCTGAGGGTTAATAAGAAGATCTCTAACTCTTACTCTTTCTAAATCATTTGCTGTGGAATTGCCTTCCAGCGAGCGTGTTCGCACCGTACTTTCATATCGGATCCTTTAAACGAAGAGTGAAGAGATATTTATGCAGGCCGGCATGATTGCAGTGACTACTGATTGATTTTTTCTTTACTATTGATAATTCTTGTCATTTTTTAATTCACAATGCTAATCATCAGTTGGTGTTGTCATTATAACAAGTCAACATGAGCAATAAAAAAAAATTAAAAAATAGTTTAGTACCATATTTTGTTTTAAATAATTACTGACCTAAATCATATGATTAAAATCTCAGCGTAAATTTATATTATTCAATTTTCAACTCAAAATCATGAAATGTAGAGTTCAAATTTAAAAAATTTGATATAATTATGAAATTCAGTATTGTTATAATTTTACGCATATGTAAATTATCTTAGGTGCTAAGTACACAGCCCTTTGTGGGCTCGGCTACGCCATAAAGTGGCTTTATAAGAATTAAATATAATAAGGGAAAACGGTACTTAAAACGAAATAGCTTACTCTAACAATTTTAAACTTTTGTTAGAGTTTAAACTATACTTTTTTGTCATGACATTTATTATACACTAGCTTTTGCCCGCGGCTTCGCTCCCGTTAAGAAGTATTATTATTAATTAGGTATAGTTTTTGCGGCTTTACTTTTGTTTAGCGTGTGTAAAAAATTAGGGCCTACAAAACTTCTTTGTACACAATATTCTTAATTAATCTGGCGTTAGGCGCTAAAACTATCAAGCTATTGCTTGAGAGAAGTAATGTTCTCTCAAGTCAATACCCGCAAATTTGAGAGTTTGCCCCTGAGACTTGTTTATTGTCATGGCAAAGCAGACTTCATCTACCTGTACGCCAAATTTCAGCCCGATCCAGTGGTTTGGGCTGTGCGTTGATAGATCATTATGTCAGTCAGTCAGTCAGTCACCTTTGAGTTATATATATTTAGAAGATATACCAGCCTTACGTAGATAAATATTCAGGAAGAAAGTACTTTTTTACGTTTATCTTTAGCGTAAAAGGTAGCCCGAACAGCGCAATTCTATTCAGTACCGTACCGCCATCCTTCAAGCTAAGTACATATTGTTACGATATTGTGCGTCGAAGAAGGGTCTTAGATATTTTTTTTATTTTAAAGATACAAAGGTATCACGATAATACACTTTTATAACAAGCAAATATAATCAAGTTGGCAAATATTTCAATAACAATAAGCAATAATTTAATTAATTATATCGTCATGCTATAGCCCTTTCGGGGTGAGCAGTGATACATCAGTGGCTGTATTCACTTTGTGCTTACATGTAGTGCCCAACATGACCAGTAGCGCAGCTGATCGTCATTCTCAAGGTAATTACACAAGACACTTCTATAAAAGTTACTAAAATTAAGGCTTTCTTTCGATATTTTCCTTTACCGGTGAACATATGGTGCCTAAATCTAAACTAAATCTGGAAAAATTCAGAAGAATATGCCTGAATACTAACCCTCAACCATTCGTGTTGCCGCGCATTGAAACCTGAACCTTATCCACTAGACCGGCACAGCTACAAGTAATAAATGCGGACTTGATTTAGAAGATTTAAGAGCAATTGAACTAAGCAACTTTAAGCAGGCGAGAATGCTAAAGAACTTAACAAAGAGTGAAAAAGTCAGTAGCGTGCATTCCATAGATCTATAAAAGCATTGCATGTCCTGACGATAAATAAGTGTGAAATAAATTGCTTAAAGTTAAACAAAAAAGAAACCATTTATATTCATATCAATTCTATATTCATGCCATCTATCTTTCCTATGAAAGCAAAATAATATTTATTATCATAATATAATATTCAAATGAATTACGCGAATTCTGCCTACCCGGTCTAAATATCCTATGCACGTCACTGAAAAAAGTATAATAAATACAAGGGAAATTAGCCTTGATTCAAGTAGATAGGGGCTGGGATGATCAAGACACGTGTAAGATGTAATTTTGAATAACATCGAAAGAAGCAAACAACTGTAATATACGTAATATATGCTTGAACCACATTAACAAGATGAAGTGAAATTAAGCAGCAGGAAACTCACCACAGGCGGCGTTCTTACAAATTTATTCGCATTACGTTATTAGGTCGTCCCAAAAGTAACAAGGTCGGTACTGTATGCCATTATCTCTATTGATATGAAAAAGCTCTGCTAGCGGCTCGTACCGTGTTTACAAAGTCCAGAAAACTTGCCAAATAAAATTGCTGGAATATGGAATTTGACATACAAATGTCAAAAGTAATGGATACTCAATGATCAGAGAAAAATGTTAGTTACTAAATATTCTTCAGAGTAACTATAACATTCGGGCAGTAGACTTGAGGGAGTCTGCTGCCCGGATGAGAGGGAGGCGGTGCACGATGTCTGGCACAACGCCTGGGAGAGAGGTTATTGGAGGGGTGGGCTTTACTCCTTTCCCTTCCAGAGAGGTAGCCTCAACAAGGCTTCTTGTTCTAAGCCGTCTGGATGAATTTGGCTTCCCAGGCCCGGGAAGAGCAATCAGAGGGACACCCCGGGGGTTTTTAGTCAGTAGGAGTCTGACGCAACGGGGTCACTGTCCTCACAGCGTCCATGATGGTCCTATGCAGGATTTTCCCCCGGGTAAAAAAAAGAGTAAGTGTAACATGACGAATGATACAAATAATAAAAAAAAAATAGTTATATAAACGGCGTACTTAAAGAAGAACATCAAAGTGACATAGTTGATGTGGAGAAAGCTTTAGACAATGTCAAAGACAGAT
This sequence comes from Automeris io, assembly GCA_036320925.1. Lineage (NCBI taxonomy): Eukaryota > Metazoa > Arthropoda > Insecta > Lepidoptera > Saturniidae > Automeris > Automeris io. Next base: position 14,215,415 of record JAUDJH010000010.1, on the reverse strand, counting down.
ATAAGATCAAAATTGATTGCCGTAGTGATCAAGAACGTACCAGTATAGAAAATAATTGAACCAATAGTCGTATAATTGATGTTGCCGATCAAAATTGTAAAGGGCAGAGTGAAAGAGATACATAACGACAGCAATAGAATAGAAATGCAGAAAGCTAAATCAATAATTTCTTTGGAGAGATATCTCATTTGGCGTTCAGTTATATTACCTATAGGAAGTTATACGGAGTATTCCTAACGTTGTAAAAGTACATATAAACTGACAGTAAATCCTCGTCCAGCATTCAGAGTAGAGTATCAGACTATATTGACCTATTAACACTTGTAAAACGATCATTTGTGAGAGAAATTTTAAACAAAAACGGGAAAAGGTAACATGTATTATGACCGGTGGTCGTGGGTGAGTTGGTAGGAAGACACGGATTTTGGCGTTTTAGTGTTTATTGCGCGCACACACACACAAACATAGAACACACAGAACTGCGACGCACACGCACGTACTCTAGCTTTGGGTCCCGGTCGTCGACTGCTTTAACAAAAGCATCCCTTGCGCGCATACCCCTTACCCCGTGCGTCCCGTAACACCCTAATGACCCTTAGGGCGTTTAACACAAGCACGTATCGGGCGACGTCTACATGCTATAGTATTTTTGAAATGTGGATAACGAACAATAAGATCACTTCTTTGTAATATATGATCTTTCTCTTGCCCAAAGTATCCAGTGTCCTTATATGATATACTCCCCAGTAACATCCCTCGCCCCACTAACTTCCAGATCCTTCTGTCACTTGTGAAATTACGCACGCGAAATTATAATTGTGTTGGTTCCTTGTGTATATTATTTACGTCATGATTTGTGTTGTGTCCTTGTTCTTGTTCCTGTCTAATTAATAACTTTTTGTGTTTGTGATGTGTATTTTGTTGTAGTTAGTAGGTTTTTTGTTTTAGGTACTTCTACCGGACAATCTCAATGTAATTAAAATTAGCAAACACCGATCAACCTTCCTCGAATATTAAAGTCAAAATCAAAACGCTGACTTTGGCAAAATCACATTGGTCACACACCAGTGGAAAAGCCACAAGAAAGGAATAATAATAATATACGATCTGCGTACGTATTAAAACAGATTAAAATGTAGTTCACAATGCCTAACAATATAGTCAATTGTTAATTTGAGATCCCCTTATTTCTAGACTGTAAATATAGCTCAAGATTATCTTAAGACGAACATGGTTGATAAAATCGAGAGCGGCAAACGCTGCGGTCCTTGTTAAACACAATATCTCCTTAATGTAGGTCCGACCTCTCTTGTATGTACGCACATAGTTGTGGCCCTTCGCTTATGAAAATGTATCCCTTTGTTGGCTGTTCTATTGCGTAATACGGGACTTAATATCTCGGGTCGTACTGAGCTACGTCTTCAGTAATTTGGGATCATCATGCGGTCACTTGCTATATGGGTAGTTTAAGGAAATTGCTAGTTATGATTCTACCTTATTACCGAAAATATTTTGTAGGCAGATGATGGCCTGATATACAAATTGATAGGCACGAAATATGAGGCCAAAGAGATGAGTAACTGGAAATTATTAGCAAGATGTTTTTTCAGTTACATTATTCCGAGTATGATGTGTATTAGATCAAAAATAAGTTGATATTAGTCTTGTAAAATAAACAAACTAAAGTAATCTTAGAATAGAAAATTACAAGCTGCATGATATACTGCAAAGGATAGCTTTATATTCTATAGTGGGTTAGAGGATAACACTGGGTTCATTTGTAGGAGTTATCCTTTTTATTTAATGATGGAGAGGTGATGAACTTCCCTCACCTCTCCCATTCTTTGATACTGTCCGCAAAGGCACGTGCTCCGGGCATCAGTTTTGTACGCCCTAGCGTTTCCCGTAGCCCGGCGCACCCTGCGAAAGGAGGAACACCTAAGATGTTTTAGTCTGTAGGAGTCTGACACAACGGGACAGCGGAAGGTTCATGAGGATTTCTACAAAAAATAGAAATGTCATGTATACTAGTGCTGGAAGAACGGCGACCAGCTGCGCTACTGGTCACGTTGGGCAAGACATACAAGCGCAAAGTGGATACAGCGGCAATGTATCACTGCTCACCCCGAAAAGGATATATCGTTAACAGTAAAAACCAGATAAGAACTCAAATATAGAGATATAAGATAGAAGTTCTCTAACTCCTTTTTTTGCCAAGTCGTTGAGCTGTGGAATGGACTTCTGGCAAGCGTGTTCCCACCTTCCTATGATATGGGATCCTTTAAGCGCACCGTGAAGAGATATTTGTGCAGGCCGGCATGATCGCTGCGACTACCGATGGGTTTTTCTTACCTGTCTATAGTCGTTAGCGTTTTTTGGACTGCTCCATGCTTACCATCAGGTGCGGTGCAGTCACCGTGTCGTGTCAGAATATAAAAAAAGATATGTCTTCATATTACTCAACAGCATACAATATATTTTGTTTACTGTATGTAATATATTATTTTAGTATCACTCGTATTTATTTTGTATTTATTATTCAAGGTATATGGAATGAAATGAAATGAAAATGTATTTATTTCGCCACAAACCAACAAAAAAAACCAGAAATTTAAATGCAGCAATACAAACAACACACAGAAACAAAAGAAAATACCAAACATATAAACATGGCGAAAATGGGACCTTCATCAGCCTGAAGTGAGGTGATTATAGCGCACCTGATGGAAAGTAGAGCGTAGTCCCAGAACAGTATCGACCTCCAAGGGACGAAAACCCGTTGACAGTGGCCATCGCTATTTCGGCCCACATATACTAATACCGAAGGTCTCCAGGTATATGATAAACTGGATATACATTATACATAAGCTGATCTCGAAACGCGACAGGCCGAAGCAAGTCGCTATGACGATATTTGCACTTACGTACTGTGGTACATAAATGCAAAGACCATAATCAGTGGCTAGTAATGTTATAACTAATAACTTTAATAAATCCTCATTTATAACTGTAACATAAGCATCTTGCTATAGTCTCATTAATTCATATATCTCATAATGAATGGCTTTGATATTCGACACATTGTTAAAGAATTTCGGCTGAAGATTAATTTGTATTTTGTGATACAGCAACTATGGGATTATAATATCTACGTTCCAAATAACGGTTAACAAAAGCCAGACGAATATAGCTTATATCTGCATCAAAGTGTTTGAAATTTGAGGTTGACTCTAGACAAAAGCCTCGTGTAATTTTGTAAAATGATTACTATCTTAGAAACCACTGTAGATGAAGATTATATAAAACAAATGAAAAGAATTCTTATAGCTATGTTAAAGCATATTATAATATTACATAGTAACGTAGATAGTCACATTAGAATTAAAATTAAGAGACTAATTCAAAAACAAACAATTTTTGACATCAAAAACAACGCATAATTAATGTACAAAGTTGAACAAGAACTAATCCAAGAAAAAATATGGCACACAGCAATGATAATAGAAACTTCGTTAATAATAAAATACTAGGTGAAATGTTAATACAATTTAAAGTTAAAACTAGTTTAATTTACTTACTTGTGTGCTAAATAATGCTAATATCAACAAGATTTCAAAAATCATTATGGAGTTTCATACAAATACTTAAATAACATTCTGAGATCAATAATATATATATATATATATATATATATATATATATATATATATATATATATATATATATATATATATATATATATATATATATTATTAAACTTTAGGAAACATTGTTGTATATACATATATCGTATCAAACAAAAATATAATTATCAAGACGGAAATATAGAGGGCGACTATACATTTTACTATTTTTATTTCAAGCGTTATGATCTTCATTCCGTAGACCTTCATCAGAACTGTACTATATTACAAGAGCAGCTTCATAATATACCCAATAGCATAAAAAAAGAATTATCCAAATCGGTCCACAAATGATGGAATTGTCTGTGAATATATAATCGAATACAGAACTTTCTTATTGAAGTCGGTTTAACCGGTCGGTTTAGAAAGAACCTTAATTATTTTGTAGCAACACCCACTTAAAATCACTTTACATCATCCTGCAGACATACATCAGCTACAAAGATTAAAAATACTGAATGCTCTCTTTATTTCATAAACAATATCATAATTGGTAATAAGTCTTCTTTAAATTAACGTATTTATTACACCAAAAACAAAAGAATTAAATTATCAGTGTGAACTATGTACCGATGTTTTTTGTTTTCATTAATATGTTTTCCCTTTGTCCTTTATTTTTTTGTTGAGCAACTCAGCTTTTGTTCTCCGCGTAAGAGCACCGTGATAAACAAGTACGGATGAGTGAATATATCTCACAATAAAATTCTGTTGTCTCTAAAAATGAGAGCTGAAAGTTGTTTGCCACTACATTTGTTAAAGACGCGTGAAATGTTTTACTACAAAGAGAAGAGTTATATGTCTTCGATCCACTAATACCTCTTTTGCTGTTGGTAACAGTTTATTTTTTTATTACAATAGGAATACATCATAGTAGACATACATACTCACGTAAAAGCAACTTAAAAATTTTGATATCATGCTATATCACATTCGGGTATATTGTAACGGCTTTATCGACTTTACGAGTCCATTCTGTATCAAACGTGACCGGCAACTTAATTGATGACAGTTCTTAAAGCACCAATTTTGTTTTTACATTGTTTAGAGCCTTTGACTACATGGCACCTGACGGTAAGTACAGTGTAGTCCAAAAACGAACGGGATGAAAATCCATTGATAGTCTATACCGTCATGTCGGCCCATATATACCACGGCTAAAGGTTACTGGATATATACAAGCTGATTCCGAAACGCGACAGGTCAAAGCGAGTCATTATGACGGTCTTTACACATGCGTACTGTGGTCATGATCCAATTCGGGAAATCGCCCTACCACCAAACAAATAAATATGAAATTTTTGTCAGAAAACCCGTGAGTTTTATTACGGTGTTATCTTTCACCGGTCCGTCTCTGGTGGAGAAACCCATAGTTAGGTTAATGTCAAGATTAAAACTAAGCGTATTTGGGTTTTTGTGCATGGATATTAGTTCCTTATCTATTGAACCCCTTAAAATACTTCAGTCAATGAAGAAACAAATTTGATATACTCAAAAATTAATAACTTTAAGTAAGACTTTTTTATGGAATTTCATTTATCAGTATTGAATCCAATTGCATCAAACAAAGCTATTAAAGTGAATAGTTCTACGTCCCTTGAAGCATTAATCGACAGTATTAGAGGCGCTTTAGAACCACAAAGTGATTGATTTGCTCGAGCTCTCCAGAGTTGTGTTTTACTTGGAAAGGGAATAGGAAAATAGCCTTTACATACAATACAGTCCTTTATCCGCCCGCATCAAACATCTGACTAATTCAATAAACATTATACAACTGTTGTTTGCAGAGGTCACAAAAGGAAGGTTTGTCTGATGTTAAACACAATTTGTTAGGTCGCAATTCTCGAAGCTGATTCATAGAGCTGATGTATTCTAAAACACGAATTCGCTCTTAGTTTTGCTTCATTTAATTCGGGACCGGATAAATGAAATGCTTCCAGGTTAGCAAACATTGACAAAGTATGATAAATTGTTAGAAACCTTCCAGGGATGGAGTATTACAACAGTTGTTCTCTTTGTTAACGATTCATCATAATAATCTACCCTTGTTTTTATATTAGATCTTTTTATAATAAACACTTATTATCTATTCTAATTTTTCTTAAGCTTGTAAGTCACACATTAGTCAGTCTTAATAATTCTATTATTACGCTTTAATAACATAAGTTTTATATTTAAAAATAAGCATTTACAATAAACAATATTAATTGAAGCCCAAATCACTGGCACTTAGGCTGAGGTTTACAGGCGCTATTTCGACTTTGCTTAGCAAAGCTCTTAAATAAATTCATTTTGACAAAAAACTGAATAAATTATAGCAATAGTATTCGCAGAGCCAAGGCCACGTTGACAAAATCCGTGACTTACCAAATCCTTTGACATTCATTGAGTAATATAAATTGTAATGTTTTAGTAAAATCTAATCAAACTTAAAGTTACGTCTACAAATCTCAGTCTAAGAAGCCCAGAGTAAGAAACTTCCTAGTAGTACGTGATATATCATATAACCTTGGTCACTTTTCTATAGTGCCAAGGCTGTCACGTTTATATAACGAGTGTGTGGCCGGGGATAGGAACATCGATATTTTTGCGGATTCAATGCCGGCCTTCAAGAGGAAAATCAGTGAGCAGGTGTGTTGAGCTTGGCATTGTTCTTGGTGTTGTATAATTTTTAATTTTAATTTGAGGTATTATTGTCTGCTGTTGTTTTTTTCTTGTATTCTTTTTGTTTTTTTTTTGTGTTTTGGTTTTAGTTGTCTCTTTTGATATTGTTAGTTAATGCTTTTGGGCCATGCTGTGGCTGTCTATTATTGGTATCCGTTACCGACATTTAGCTTATGTATGTGATTCAGATTGTGAATGTGAAGTCTAATGGAGCAGTTGACAGCCCATAAATCTATACTAATATTATAAAGCTGAAGAGTTTGTTTGTTTGTTTGTTTGTTTGTTTGTTTGTTTGTTTGAACGCGCTAATCTCAGGAACTACTGGTTCGAATTGAAAAATTATTTTTGAGTTGAATAGACCATTTATCGAGGAAGGCTTTAGGCTATATAACATCACGATGCAATTATTAGAAGCGAAGAAATAATGGAAAATGTGAAAAAAACGGGCAAAATTTTTCATCCTTGAGGGCTTCCATTGCGTGCGCTGCAAAAACGGTTCAAGATACCAAAAATATATGTATGAAAGAATTATTGCTCTTGAAATGATCTAAAAAAATGTCCGCGACAGTATATGTCTATCTTTTAAGATTAAGTCACTAGAACCGTTTTTATGGTAAACAAATTTGGTCGAAATTAATGCATTATTTGTTAAGAGTTGTATCAACGTAATAATATTAATCTTTATCCAAATAAATGCTTTGTTGATTAAGAGTATTTAATTATGAACAAAATTGTCTTTGACATCACTTAATTTCAATGAACATCATAGAAGATATTACAATAACTTATATAGCAAAACTACGTTTGCCGGATCAGCTATGTCTTGATAAGCGCGAAACTCGAGAACGACTAAACCGATTTGACTGATTTCTTTTTTGTTGTGTTTGTTGAAGTCTGGGGAAGGTTATTATGGAGAGAAAAATTAAAAAAAATCCCTGCAACTGTCTAAAAATAACACTTTTCTGTATTCTCATACAAAAAAATCGTTATAAGTCATTTTGAACTTTAACACCATACCATAAAGTTTAAATGTCAGTGGACGGGTTCCGGGAAGGCAAAACAATCGAGTGACGCATAAATATTAATGTCAATATTTGTCAATTTTTATACATATAGCATTAAGGCCAGGGTCCCTCAAACAAGTTTCAAAAAAATCTGACGGGGAGGCTATTAACATTAAAAAAAACAATATGACTTTGTTTTAGAGAAATAGGGCAGAACAAGGTCTGCTGGGACAGCTAGTAAATAAATAAATAATAACACTGCAATCTGCATCCTTATTCCTGCTTTCCTTTCCTATCCTTTCCTATTACCCTAACATGAACATTTGTAAGACGCAATATTTTATAGTATAAATATAGGGAACAATCTGAAAACCATTAACTACACCATAAAAAAATATTTTGCTATTATAAACTCATTTGTCTATTAACACTTTGCCATCGGCACGATTCGTAAATTTATTAGAGCGCTAATTCGGATCACTTGACTCGTCGCCGGCCGGTCTTGACATTATCGGGAGATTATAAATTGTTAAGTTTTACTAATCTCATCGTTAGCTCTCAACCCTGTTCCCCTAATTTCATGAAACGTCGACGGCATAGTGTTAAAAGACAAGCAAACAATTATTATAATACATTTAAATCAATAAAGTTTCACTGTACGCTGGTGTACAAGATTGAAGCAGACAGAAAGATAAAAAAAACATTACAATAATATAAAACAAAAGAATATCAATGTTAAATGAAGAAATAGGCAATACCGGTAGAAAATATTATACAACTCTAGGTGCTTATATCAGCATATTATGACTGAATTTTGAGCTGCTCTCATTTGTCTCCTGAAACTTGCAAGAGTGCAGTTAAAAATGTATTGTAGAGTAAGACATTACAACTGTCACGCAATCCTAATAAAGATGCAATAGATTTTATATTAATAAGTTTGTACAGAACCTTCGATGCTCGGACCTGATTCGGTCTTTGCCGGATTTTTCTGTCTCTGCCCAAATTACACGAATATTAATTTAGCTACTTTGAAGGGACGAGGTTGATTTGGTTAAAAAACGTTGCCAGTAAAAATGGAAATTTGTATTCAAAATGAGATTCTGTTTCTAAAGAAAATTGGGTCGTTATGTTGCCTGTTTGATAGTGCCTGAGCGAAATCTTCAGTTCGGCGATCTTCGGTTAAAAATCTACAATTTTTATTTATGAGAGTGAGCACACCTTGTCTTATGGTAAGTATTGGATAGTCTAAACAAGACTATGACTATCAATAAAAAAAAACTATAGATAGTCACAGTATTCATGCCGGCCTGCACAAATATCTCTTCACGCTTCGTTTAAAGGACCCAATATCATAGGACGATAGGAACCCGCTCGCCATTCCTTAACAACTCTGATGAGTGAAAGAAAAATCACTGATGACATCCATAATTTGTTGATAGAATGTGTCCGATCTGAACCTGTGAGAGAGGCGTTTGTGAGTGCCTTTGCTCTGAACAGACAAGACCTCGGGATGTTTAATGAAGTCTTAACAGAACTATTATTTGATGAAGCGTCAGGTCTGTTCAGATCAATGGCACCATATCATATGTTCAGTATTTTTGTATAAGGTATATGTCTCGATATACCTATATGTAAAAGTCCTCTAAATAATAGAAAAAAAAGAGTTAGAAAACTTCTTAGTCATAGCCCGGATGTATTACCTTACAGCCGTGACTCCGTAAACCCGTTACATCCTACATTCGGTAAAACTTTCAAATGGGACGAAATTTTAGCTAATACTGAAACTAATTGCTCCGATTGTTAAATTACTAGTAATAAGTATATAATTTTGGTTATCCAGCTGCAGTCGATGATGATTAATTGGCCAAAGCCACAATGTTTGGCTAAAACCGAAACTGGAGGTTTTAAAATCATACATGATTCCGTTTAATATTGACTAAAATTATTAACATAATGATTCTTAAGACTTGAAAGTAAGCAGGGCTGGATTTTGGGGAGGGCATGCGGAGCCACTGCCCTGGGGCCTCTACAGGAAAGGGGCTCAGCAATGAAGATAAAAAACGGCTATCAAAACTAACCCTACTTAGGAATGAAAGTAAACTACTCCGGGAGCTAGATTCTAGTGAAATCATTAGCCGTTGTCGAAAAAGCTCACAAAGTTCCATTCATTAACGCGGTAATTTAGTTTTATATAAATTGTATTTGACTTTAAGAAATTACTACATTCTTTGTTGAAGTAATTTTATTTGCTGACAGTAAATTTTTGAAAGACTTACAGAATTAAATTATTTCTTTTATCTGGAAAAGAATTAATAATTAGAGGCCTCCATTTCTTTGTTACTCCAGGGCCTCCACACTTCTAAATTCGGCCCTGAATATAAGGTTTACGTTGATTCATATAAACGTCTAGAATCTGGCCACTCGGCAGCCAAGGCACTGTCGCCGGAGGGACGCGTTCGCTCAGAGCGAGCGCGACATCCCCCGGTGACAATAGCCGGCCAGTAGACTTGAGAGATTCTACTGCCTGGACGAGAGGGAGGCGGTGCACGATGTCCGGCGCGCCGCCTGAGGGAGAGGTTTTTGAGGGGTGGATTTTTACTTCCACCCCTCCTTCACAGAGGTAGCCTCAACAAGGCCTTTTGTTCCCTGGGCGTCTGGACGAATTTGGCTTCCCAGGCCCGGGTGGAGCGATCAGAGGGACACCCCGGGGGTTTTTAGTCAGTAAGAGTCTGACACACCGGGGTCACTGCCCTCACAGCGTCCCTGATGGTCCTATGCAAGATTTCCCCCCGGGATACAAAAAGAAAACAGCGTCTGGACATTATTAAAATGACTTAATAATTAATTAATACCTTTTCAAAATGTGACTAAAACCGAAAACAAAACCGAAACTTCAGTTAGACACTATTTGAGTATTCCATTGTATAACCTTCGCTTCTTGTACAAACACAATGGGGAATGAGAAGCTTCGCAGACGTAGATCGAGCTACTGATTATGTAGCATTATCTAGGATTCTAATAGAAATACTTTAATCTATAGCATGTAGACGCCGCCCGATACGCGTTTGTGGTAAACGCCCTAAAGGTCGTTAGGGTATTATTGGATGCGCGGGGTAAGAGGTACGCGCACGCAAGGGATGTTCTAGCAAAGTTAGTCGACTACCGAGACCCGACGCACACGCACGTAGCGTGTGCGTCGCAGTTCGGTGTGCATTAAAGTGCAAATAAACAGTAAAACGCCAAAATTCGTATCTTTCTACCACCACACCCACGACCACTCATAAATCTTAGGAATTATGTCATTTTTCATTTTGCTCGGGCACTATATGACCACATCACGCTGAATAATAAAGCATGATGTAATCTATAGTGAGTTGAACACCTCCAGAAAACCATCGTAATTGGCGGGGTGTGGGAACACTCACACCCTGGCTTCTGGTTCTGGAAGTGGGCTCACTCAAGTGCCCGTTGCTATTCAAAGCAATCTTGGGGATTTATTTTCATTTATCCATGATCCTGGATTATCAGGGTTCTCATGTTTTGTTAAATTAAACATTTGTTTTATTTCTGTTATATTATTTTACGCAAGAAATGTCTCAAATTGCTACAGAGGATTAAGGTCATAAAAAGTTCTTTGTTTTATGTTTACTTAACTAGCAGCTGCCAGTATCTTTGTGAATGCTAATTGTGATAAATAACATTTTTTGGTAATCCGGGAAAAATTGCTTCACAGGACTATTAGCAATCGTGAGCGGGGAGCGCCCTGAGTGTCCCTCAAATCGCTAATACCCGGCCCTGGAGATCCATATTCCTCCTACAAACCCGGCGAGTGACTACACCTTCTCAAGTTCCACCTTTGGGATGGCTAGATGTAAAACAGACCATCGTTCAGGACCTCCCTCTCAGGCGGAGCTCAGGACCCATACACACAGCCTGCGCTTCATCAGGGCAGCAGGCTTACTCGTGTCCACTGCCAGGTCAATGATCAATGATCTTGGACTAAAGCAATAATTTAAGCAGTAGTTAAGTTGACAAACAGTCAAAGCTGGCCAAGAGTGAGTCAAATTCTTGTACTGAGATTTCCATAGAAACTTGTTGGTATATATTTATACTTTCATTTTTTCTGATAAAACTATTTATTCATTGTTTTTTTTTTTTGTTTTTAAGTAATACTAGCTATCCTGGCAGAACTTGTTCTGCACTATTTTTCTAAAATAAAATTACGTAGTTATTTTTTATGTTTATAGGTGCGCCGTCAGATTTCATTCTGCCAAAAGTTATTGGCCTGTCGCAGTTTAATAGACATAAAATTGCATTGAAAGACTTAATTCATATCTAAGGTTAGGGTATTTTTATTATAATGCCTTATGGGACATTTTTGGGCTATTTTTTGTTTGATTACTTGGCGTATTAATTATAATTCTCATTGATGACATGCAACCTCTAATCCACTTGAAGGCATACCTTTGTTTTGTTTTGATTGACATCATATGTTTGACAGCTGGGAACAGAGTGATTTGTATGGGAAACGAAATTGTTATTTTTACTATGTTCTTTGAGGTTCTTTGCATTTTTTTTTCATATTTACTCACCTTTTAAACCTTCTCTAGACTTCAGCAATTAATTCAAAACCAAAATTAGCCAAATCGGTTCAGCTGTTCTCAAGTTTTAGCGATACTAACGAACAGCAATTGATTTTTATATATGTACATATATAGATAATATCCTATACAATATTACTTCTTGTAAATATTTTATCGGGCCTATGCGCGAATTAATATATTTTATTAACTTCTTAGGACCTAGCTTTGTAATTATAATTTTTCTGTCAAGCTTAGTAAAGGCTACATTTTCAAAGTGCTAAGTGTGAAAAGTTATGGACAAGATCCTAAATAATCCATATTCAGTTCCGTTACAATATAATATTGACGCGAGGTCTCCCTTTGCTACAAACAAGCAGTTAGTATTGTATAATTATTAATATAATAATTTGATATTCAACAAGCACATAAATTAATATTTAATTATTTTAGCATTGTATATAAGGAAATACACTGGAAATTTATAATTTTCTACCGTATGTAATATTACAGTCATTAACATCAAGTTACGACGTTTGCTCAAGTTACTTATAAGTAAATTACATAGTATATTATGACAAGGACGCATGATGGCGTCACGGTTGAAATGAGGATAGTGGAGACGTTCAAACAAGCTTCCATGTAAAATAATCATTGTGATGTTTAGAATGTATGTAGAATTCTTTTGATGTTACATTCATCAACCATTTCATTTGCCCTCCATAGATTAATAATTCAGAGTGTGTGTATGGCCGTCTGTGTGCGTACAGTACAACCTATGTTCATCAGATATACTTTACAATCGTTATACCTTTTTTATTTGGGGAAAATCCTTATTGGACCGATCTCATGGTAACCGGGGTATGCCGGAATTTTACCGACTAAAAGCCCCAAGTTGACCTCATCCGCACTAAAACGGGACTGTGGGCCCTGTAATCAATTGCTCCACAGACGATCGTTATACCTGACCTCACCTATTGCTATACAGTATGCTATAAAAACCCTGTCCGACCCGTAAAGGCGTTCCTTGGTATTTATATTAGATTCTATTTTAAGTTATCGTTTTTAGAAAGACCTCAATAGTCCATTTAAAAAAAATGAACTAAAATGAGGAAAAGTTACATGGCAACGCTTGGAACGTGCGTAGTTCGTAAAAAAGAAGTAAAGGAAAGCAAAGGCTCATGCTAGTAGGTCATAAAGTCAAAAGATTCTCAAGTAAATTGTATCGTTAGTCTTTAAACTGATTTTTCTTGAATTTTAAAAAAACAATGACATTTTAAAGTTAATACTACATTTTCGTGATGTATTTTGATAAAATTATCGTGTCAACAATATACCCACTTCAGATCTGACAGGGTTTTGAGAACATCCTGTATACAAATAACTTACACTATGAATACGCCTTAAGTTAGGGCGGTGGCCACGCCAGCAACACGGGTTGTTACTTACGTAAATTACGTTGTTTGCTAGAATGACAGCGTCTGACGTCAGTCGGATGGATGGGGACCTCGGATCTAAGGCAATACATGCCTTTGTAGTATGGTTCTGTTTTCCTATCGCTGTTACAAAGCCTCGAAGCAATATTGGGATGCTTTCACCTTTATATAATTCGCTAAAACTATACAGCGTGATGTTTTATTGACGCTTTGATTCTCTGCCAAAATATACAAAACATGTTTTTTGAGTATTTCTAGTTTATGATTTCCTTTTCATTATTTCTTTTTTCCTTTTGATTCCTTTTAATGAGTTTGTATAAATTTATGGGATTTGAAAAAATATGTTATAGTGGATTTTGACATTAGACTCCTCATATAACCACAGTTACTTCAGCTTGCTAATACGGAGAGCCATGTCGATAACTTTCTTAGTTTATCTAACCTTATTTCGGATTTAATCCTTCAGAGAGATGCCCAATATAGCCCATTCCATCTCTTTCGTGAGCGTCCGTAAACTACTGGACTAGCCTAATCATTTGTGTCAACGTCTTGACTTCGTACATCATAACGCATTAGTGGAAAACTCATTTCGTATACCCAATATCTAAAATTTTGCTTAGTCTATATCCTCAGAGGAATCAAAAGCTTTAATATATCAGTCATATCACGACATAATACACGAGACATACTCCGTGCGTAATTACAACGGCCCCAGAATAAGCCCGTGTTTCACGTGTTATATGTAGCGAGATAGCATACATACATGTGAAATTTTAATTATAAGTGATCTCGTGATTATGTTCATTTGCTTTGACGACCGTCCTATTTGTAGACTTTGAAATCTACTTCCAATTTTTCCGCAATATGGGTGTTTTAGGATGTAAAATGTCTTTAATAGATAAGGTAGGCATGTGTGGGGCACCGGGCAGTAGAACACGTTGGAACACATTTTTTTTATTTCTAATTTTAGCACGCATAAATAATATAAAACCGTAATTTATCAAAAGGGTCATCTAAAATGAACATTTTAAACGATTAATTTGCAACACGTACACCAAGCAACCGTTGCTGACCAAATGATATCCTAGAACACTGCGTACGACCATAAAGGTAAACTAATAGAATTTGTGGGCTTGTCTGTTAGCGCGTGTAGCTCACTATAATTGAGGATAACGCTGTCATATGTAATTACTGAAATCGTTGTTACAAACACCCCTAATTACATAAACCGGAGAATACCACTTAAAAAATACAGTCCAAATCTGTTATAACAACATCGAAGGGACTATTCATATTTAGTCGAAACATCTGGTGATGTTTTCGAGATACGAAGTCCTATTTTTTGCTAGGACCTTCGTTCTGGGTCAATATAACCGATATGTTGTTCTTAATGATGTCGCCATAAAGAATTTTTACTGTATATTATACTAATGCACGTCCTACGTGAACAATCAACTTCCAAGAATTTTATTTTTTTATTCGAACGATAGATATGGTGGAGGGATGTGAGGTTTTGATAAAAAATATAAGATGTCGGCTTGAGAAGCCTATGACAACTGATGAAACTAAACTCTGTTTATTAAAACAATACAATCGCTTATAAACTAATGTTTTACAAGTGGGGATGCATGCACTTGTTAAACAAACCATTAAATAATACTTATAAAGGTAACAGTTGATACTTATGACTAATGATTACAATTAACACACTAATACTTCCTATTAAGATATAGTATAATGATGTATTCCGATCCTGGTATGTAGGTTGCGTAAGCCGTGGTGGCTGCCGGCAGAATAGAATAGCACCCCCCTCTTCTTGCCGAGGTGTCGTAAAAGGCGACTAAGGTATCTCTTGAACACCGCAATTCTACCAGGTGTGCAGAGAAGGAAAACTCGACCAAACCTGCATCCTGCTCCCTCCCGATCGTACTGGTTCTCCATTCCATCGGGCCTGAGGGAACTCGGACGAGAGAGTGCTTTTCTGGCTGCGCGTCCAGTTATGCACTTAAATATCTCCTGCGCAATTGACTGTTTCCGAAAACTGGACCTCGAATTTCTTAATCGTTGTTGAAACAGTTGCCGTGGCCGAAACCGGCTAGGACATCATCATCATCATCATCATGTAGGTTGCGTGTGCTTTGCCTACATAACTCGATCCTCAGTCAATTTTAATTAGCAACTAACAATAGTAATCTTCAAATAAGTCCACTGTTATTTCGAATAAGAAAGAATAGACGACACAAAAGAAAAACATCAAGAATTCTAAGTAGCATTAAAACAACGCCTTTCTCTTTGACAAAACGAATAACCGTTATATTCTGAGAAACTTTCGCATAAACAATAGTTATTTCTTGTGTAACAAGCACAAAAACAAAGGAGCCATAATTTTAGACCGCCTGAAGGATATTTGAAGCGGTTAGGCTTCAAGTCAAAAGGGATTTGATTTAGAATCTTTAATAAGTTATTTAGTGTTTTTAGCCTCCAACTCAAAAAGGGGAGTGTTGTGCGCGAAATCACCCTAACACCTCAATTAAAGATCGATTTGAAGATGTTTTAATATAAATCAACGCTACAGCCTTCTGACCTCATCCGAAATATAAACCAGGGACCTAGAAATATTGAATATGGCAATAAATATTTTTATGTATGCTGTTACGATTTTTACTGAAGCAAAAACACGTTAATGTGTGTTGTAAAAGTGAGGTCAGATCGTGTTCAGGCGTTTTATGACCACGGCAGGACATTCGAGACTGAGGGATTCGGATCTTATAATATTTCTCACATATTATATTCTTCTTGGAAAAAAGCTTAACTGGAAAATACTGGAATTTGTCGTAGCATCCGTTGACTTGTTGGCGATGTTTATTTAACGGAGGCTAAATTGCAGAACATCGAACATCGGCGTAAAGTCACGAACCTCGCAATCTTTTACCTGACGATGGGTCATTTTTATGATGTAGGCCCCCACTAGCGCCAATTTTTTGATGATCTACCCTTAAGGGGGTGAAACAGGAGTTGGGAAGTTTGTTTAAAAATGCGTCAATTTTGAAGTAAGCGTAAAAAGTAAATATTGGTAAACCTTTTGAGAATCCACCTTCTAGGAAATACCCGAAAACTCTCCCAGCCCAACAGCGTTTGTCCTGCCGAACAAACAAGACCAGGTGCTTTTGTCTATAAAAATAAGACAAATAGGCCTTTTTTTATTCTGACTTGGCAAAGTGACTATATCACACTTGATGGTAAGCCTGATGCTGTCCAAAAAACGACAAAGATTATCAATAGTTTATAAAAACCCATCGGTAATCGCAGCTATAATGCCGGTTTGCATGAATATCTCTTCACGCTACGCTTAAAGAACCACATATCATAGGGCGATGGGCACACGTTTGCCAGAAGACCATTCCACAGCCTAACGACACGGTAAAATTAAGAGTTAGAGGACTTCTACTGTCCTACAATCAATGTTACGATAATCTTTTGATGTGACATATGAAAAACTATCTCACAGGGTACCTAATAGAATTGTCATGTATAAGAGCCCTGAGAACGGCGATTAGCAGCGCTGCTGGTCACGTTAAGCAAAACATACATAAATACGACTACTATGTATCTCTACTCACCTCAAAAAGGATATAGCATGATGATTTATTATTATTTAGCCGTGGTGGCTGCCGGCAGAATAGAATATCACCCCCCTCTTCTTGCCGAGGTGTCGTAAAAGGCGACTAAGGTATCTCTTTAACACTGCAATTCAACCAGGTGTTCAGAGAAGGAAAGCTCTACCAAACCTGCATCCTGCTCCCTCCCGATCGTACTGGTTCTCCATTCCATCGGGCCCAAGGGAGCACGGACGAGAGAGTGCTTTTCTGGTTGCGCGTCCAGTTGTGCACTTAAATATCTCCTGCGCAATTGGCTGTTTTCGAAAACTGGACCTCGATTTTCTTAAACGGTGTTGAAACAATCGCCGTGGCCGAATCCGGCTAGGATATTATCATCATCATCATCATTTACTATTATGAGTAACTATAACACGAGATGTGTTATTATTGCACTGCCAATATAGACGAGCGTTGTTATACTTTTTTTAAGAGCTCCAAGTAGTAATCCAGAGAAAGTTCTGCGTTAGGAAACCTGTACCACAGACTTAAATATTGCGAAAGAAGTTTCTAGAGAATCGCGATGTAGTCGCGAATTGTTGAGCCCTTGAACTGTGGGAATGACATTATTGTAACTTACTAACGCGGTACTACCGTCCTCGTTACAGATTATGCTCGGCTTTAGCTCAATAAACTACATATACAAGCTACAAGGTTGCCTCCACTTTAATATTTCATAGATATACCTATACAGTACTAAGAGCTCATAAAAATAGAACTTTCGCCGTCTAAAGAAACTTTATCGTCGTTGACATATTCCCAAATTTATAGTAACGTAATAAAGTAAATATTTTATGATAATACCTTTGCCTCAAATATTTCATCTTTCAAGGAAATTCTGAAGCAGGTTTTAAGGCAATACAGCTTGAATATGACGCGGCAAAGCATTCCGTAGCCGCGAATTTTACTCGGAAGACAAAAATTCCAGCCTTTCTTTAGATCATACGACAAAGCACAGCTTCTGAGAAGATCTTAAACGTGCAATGTAATTATTCACTCACTTGGATACATCGCTTGAATTTTTATATAAAGATATTTGGGATTTGAAGTATTTTGTGCAGGTTAAAATAGAAATCCTTAAATGCGCCGGGTACCTATGAAATTGACTCAGCCGTAATCTTGGCCCAGGAAGTGGGAGAAGGAATAACCGAGGGGGGAGGGGTTTAGCTGGTTAGAGTCTGGGACAATGGCGCGCTGCCTTCACGGCGCTCTGACCGTCCATGAGGATTTCCTCTAGGGTACAAAAAAAATTAAAGACATCCTTAAATGCAAAAATTTAAGAATCTCCGCTATTGTATTTTATTATTTATATTTCAAACCACATACAGCACTATATAAACATTAAAAAATAGACAAAATAAAGATACATAAGCAAAGTTTCCACAAAACAAAAGTCAAGCTAAGAGAAAACAAATTAACTAACTATATTTAGAAAAACAGAGGAAAAAATTAAAACTGACATTTTTACACCATTCTACTGAACGAGTCAATTGTAAAAGATAGAAAGTCGACATGACAAAAATGATTTCTATGCATATCACATGCACGGAAAATAAAAATATTATTAATATAATCGGACTTCACAACACACCTGAAACCTATTTGGCTTAGCAAATAGAACGAATCTATGAGACCTCTAATAGCTATAAATAAAAAAAGTTGAACGTTCTCAATTCTACGATTATTTAATGTGGTAATTGGATGAGAGGGAAGATAGTGTAATATGGAGAAAGAATTCAATAGTTTTTGAGATATTTCGATTATTAGGTTTTAATGCCTGATTTACACTAACAATTAATCATGAATAATAAATTATGTGTGTTTATTTATATTGTTGTACTTGATAACTTCTTGTCAGTGCAAAAAGACAACATAAATAATATATAAAAAACTTTAGGCCGCTGCCTAAAAAACCGCTGCTGAAAACTCTGTCTTGGGTTGTGCTACAGAGTACAACTCTGCAGCGCTGGTGTTTTGTCAAGGCCTTACGGGTGCTGCCGCGTCGTGTAGTAGACTTGAGAGCCTTGGCAGGACACTGCGCGCCGCCTGAGTTCCCGGAGAGGTTGGTCCTTTACACCCACACCCTTCCAACGAGGAAGCCTTAACAAAGCTGTTAGCTCCCCAGGCTTCTGGACGAATTCAAATTCCAAGGCCCGGGTGGAGCGATTAGAAGGACACCCTGGGGGTTTTTACTCAGTAGGTGTCTGACATACCGGGATCGCTGCCTTCACTGTAGCCCTGGTAACTCTATAGAGGATTTTCCCTAGGGTTATAAAAAGGGCTTTGCAAACGACACAGTTAGTTCACCGGCAAAGCCTTACATTCAACATTCATACACATTACATGTTTAAGATTTAATTATTAAATTGAGACTAAAGAAAAGAAAATAAATCGTCAAAATTACAAAAAAATATTCACGAAAAACCGAATATAATCAGACCCCAAAGAAATATGGTGTGAAGATATTAATACTCATAAATATGTCAACAACAAACATTTACTCTGAACTCCTCCACATAATATGTATTTATTTATCTTAAAGCACTACGACGGAAGAATAATAAAGATTGAAAAGGTAATATTAATATACAGAACCCGTAAATTGAAGTACATTGGGAGAGGCTATTTCAGCTGACTGTACTAGGTCGATCAACCGTACACAATCAAAAAAGGTACCCTGATTCGCGTCACGTGTATGCTAAACTTTACGCTTTACGAATTCGCCGATACATTAAGGTACATACATACACACGTGCTAAGATATGCCTAGAAGCATATTAAAATCGTTCTGCTTTTCAGTTTAACACATTTTTTGATAAATAGATATTGCCTTTTGCATCTGCATCGGATTTGGTAGAGTTATTGATAAAAAAATATATAATTTGTTAAAAACTAATTCAATAAGTAAATAATGATGATGTCCTAACCGGATTCGGCCACGGCAAGTGTTTCAACGCCGATTAAGAAAATCAAGGCCCAGTTTTCGGAAACAGTCAATTGCGCAGGAGATATTTAAGTGCATAACTGGACGCGCAGCCAGAAAAGCACTCTCTCGTCTGAGCTCCCTCGGGCCCAATGGAATGGAGAACCAGTACGATCGGGAGGGAGCAGGATGCAGGTTTGGTCGAGTTTTCCTTCTCTGAACACCTGGTTGAATTGCGTTGTTAAAGAGATACCTTAGTCGCCTTTTACGACACCTCAGCAAGAAGAGGGGGGTGCTATTCTATTCTGCCGGCAGCCACCACGGCTAAAGTAAATAATAATAATATATCGTCACACTATATCCCTTTAGGGGTGAGCAGAGATACATTCGCAGTTGTATACACTTTGTGCTTATATGCCGTTTCGCCGGGCAGTAGACTTGAGGTAGTCTGCTGTCCGGATGAGAGGGAGGCGGTGTGCAGTGTCCGGCGCGCCGCCTGTGATATAGTTGTTGGAAGGGTGGGCCCTTTACCCCTACCCCTCCCAGAGAGGCAGCCTCGGCAAGGCATTTCGCTCTCCAGGTGTCTGGATGAATTTGGTTTCCCAGGCCGGGGTGGAGCAATTAGAGGGATACCCCGGAGGTTTTTAGTCAATAGGAGTCTGACACATCGGGGTTGCCGCCCTCACAGCGGCCCTAATGGTCCTATGTAGGATTTTCCCCCCGGGACACCAAAAAAAAGGTATTGTGACTGGAGTTTCGCCCTATGTTGGTTGGTGTCGTTTTTACAGCACACTATACTTCCATCAGGATCAATTATTCGGAATCGGCAACGCTGATTCGGAAAATGTATATGTGGCATAATATATATTACTATATCACCAAAAAATGTCGCTTAAACCAAATAGCCTTTCACCCCTCGATATATTATTATTTATATATTTAGACTTTTTTGTTTATTAATTACTTATTTATGCTTACTGTCACTCTGATTCTCGAATCTGCTGAACTCGATTAGGCAAAACCAGGTCGAAACCTCAAGCTATAATAAAAAACAATTTAATTCGCGCGTAAGACCTGTTGAAATATTTATAATGAGCATTATTAATGATGGAAAAACAGCCGGTTTTACCGCTTCTAGGGATGATCCCGTTGGCCTTAAAATTCGGTCTTAATATCCCCAATAAACGTTAATGGTCACGTCCGATTTTTTCACGTTTCATGAATAATGATTCAGCGAATAACAATGGTAAATGCATAAATTCAAATTTCCATTAGGCAGAGTATCCGGATAAAAATGGAATTAAGACCAAAGTACACAACATTTGAGACCACATTATTGCAATTTATTGTTGGATGTGACAAGTGTGGTCACTATAAAACATACTTGGCCTCGTTTGCTGACCACAGGTGCGTAATGGCTAACTTTTATGTTTTTTTCCTTTGGTTTGTACACATTTTTTTTATAACAGCTATGCGCTTGTCTCAATCACACCTGACAGAAAGTGATGATGCGGCCGATAATGAAGTTTGCTAACCCGATAAATACCAATTCTCTCGTTGTTTAAAAACTCCCTTGTCGTAAGATGTTGGATGAACAAAAGCAGGAAGGGAATCCCATTCCGTAGCGCATGAAAAATGAGGAAACGAATCGCCTTGTATGACCAGCTGGAATGTCAAACTCATAATTCAATACCTCACGGCGTCTTGTTAATTTATGGAAGAAGAAGGAGGAAGCAATTAAATTGTACAACTCAGTGTTGTTACTATAATTGTTTGTTTTCCCGTAAATAAATAAACATTAATTCCACATAGGTGCCGTAGACTCCGCTTTTGCTATCTGGGATAGTATACATATATATAGCATACATGAAAGAAACAGTAAGGTTTAGTCAGCATGACACGTTTGATCACTTTAGCTTCCTTTGTGGGTACGAATCTCAATTAGGACGGCTAGGCAAGAAAAGAGCCTGTGTTTTTTTTTTACACTGGCTCGGCATAGTGACTACAGAGTACCTGATGGTAAGTACAGTGTAGTCCAAAAACGAAAGCGACTATCAAAGGATGAAAATCCATTGATAGTCTCCAACGTCATGTCGGCCCACATATACCACGACTGAAGGTCTCTAGGTATATGAGCTGCTGGATATACACAAGCTGATCCCGAAACGCGACAAGCCGAAACTGGTCACTATGACGGGTTTTACACCCATGTACTTCGGTCGCGATCCAGACGGACACCGGCGCCCTACCACCTCGCTGCTGCTCGTTTAGCACCACCTAGGAGTCACGTGTAGGGAAACTAGGGTAAAACCTACGGACGCGAGCAGCTTCGACTCCCAAGAACACACAAGTCACTGTGTGTGACTATTTAAACACCCCCTACCAAGTAGGCGGGGCCTGCAGAAGGCTAGACGTCACCGGGTGCCGAGGAAGATAGCTCAGCCTTGCTCTTGGCACTCGGCAGGCGGGAGAAGGAACACCCTGGGGGTTTTAGTCTGTGCAAGTCCGACATACCGGGGGGCGGCCCTCACTGCCCCCTGTAGGTTCGTTAGGGATTTCTCCCGGGTTACCAAAAAAAAAGGCTTATAACCTAACAGTCAACTACCAGCGTTTAGGAAGCTATTAACTTGAGAATAAACGCCGAAGGAAGTTCAAGGCTACGTCAGAGTGGAATCGAACCTCGGAGCGTAAACGCACCGGTCACAGACACGGTTGACTGAACTATCCTTCTTCGGCGCCGCCGACGACGCCGGTGTTGTGGAATTAATCTACTGTATTTATGTATCTCACTGTTTTTGGAGCTGCAGCTGCTGAGGCCGCGGTAATTGAATCGTCGAGTTCCAACACGAGTCACCATGACTTGTCGTGACCTGACATTTATTATCACCCACTTTCGAGTATATTTTTTTACACTGGCTCGACAAAGTGACTATACGGCACCTGATGGTAAGTAGAGCGTAGTCCAAAGACGAAAGCGACTATCAAAGGATGAAAATCCATTGATAGTCTCCGTCGTCATGTCCGCCCAAATATACACGACTGAAGGTCTCTAGGTATACGAGTTACTGGATACACACAAGCTGATCCCGAAACGCGACAAGCCAAAGCGAGTCACTATGACGGGCTTTACACTTGTGTACTGTGGTCACGAAACAGTTCGGGCAATCGAAATGGTGATAAACTTCGTATATCACGCAAACAAATATTTGTATGTTAGTATGCTACAGGTACTATTAAATTGTATGTGGATAATAATATAGTAATATATTTTTTAAAAAATAATAGCGCATCGGTATTCAATATCGAAATGCCTCTAGGGGTACACAGTTCGCCTTTCACAATACTTCTTTGGAACAAGTTCTTAGACTGTGTATGAGAATGTTTTAAATTGAAAAGTTTTATCAATAACACGGTCGTGTTTCTACGGTATTTCAAATATAAGGTATTGTTTTAATAATACTATCGTTACGCTATATCCATTTCAGGGTTAGCAGATATACATTACTGGCTGTATCCACTTTGCGATTCTATCTCGTGTCCATCGTGACCAGTAGCGCAGATGATCCCTGTTTTCACAGTCGTGGTAGTGGGAGCGATCTCGCACTCAGTCACGGTTAGTGATGAAAATGCCCGGGAATTTTCCCAAAGTGCCCAGCACTTCCGCGAACATTTCGTAAATTCCCGGGAATATTCCCCATACAAGTTTTGGGCACTTTGGGAAAATTCCCGGGCATTTTCATCACTAGTCACGATCTCCACGCGGTGGGCCTTGGTGGGCCTTCTGAGTAGTGGGGGGAAAGGGAAGTATTCCTGTCTCTCTCATCCTCAAAATAGGCAGTGCACGGGAGTACCTACACCGCCGTCCTCGCGTACGGAATTTTCGGATATGATATGTATGGTACGAGTATCGACAAAACTATCGATAATATTAACTTGTTTTTATAATGTCTCAACTTAGTGACTACAGTGCATCTGATGGTAAGTACAGTGTAGAAAGAGACCATCAAAGGATGAAAATCCGTTGATAGTCTCCGTCATCATATCGGCCCACATATACCATGACTGAAGGTTTCTAGGTATATGAGTTACTGGATATACACAAGCTGATCCCGAAACGCGACAGGCCAAAGCGAGTCACTATGACGGTCTTTACACTTGTGTACTGTGGTCATGACCTAGTTCGGGCAAACGCTCTACCACCAAACATAACACATTAATAACTAACAGATTTAGCGATTTGACTAAATTTTAAGTAGAAAATTTTCATCAAATATCCAGGTACAAGATAATGATTTCTTATGCTTCTGTGCGATACCTATAAGGGCCAGGATACATGATGCGTTGCGGTGCCGCAGCGGAACCGTGTGTGCACCAAGGATATCTGTATGTAAAATGACAATTGACAGCAATCTGGCCCCGCGCCTCCGCCGCAACGCATCGTGTGTCCCGGCAGTAAGTAAGCAAAATAATAAAATATGTACGTTCTAGTTCAGCCAAACTTGTAAGTGTAAATTTCTTTGCACCCTACTCAGTAACGCACTTAAAGAAAAATAAATAAATGTAAGAGGCCACTCGGCGGAATTATTAATGACGTCAGTTCTCGCGCGTAAAGAGATACATTTAACTTGGAGCGAGCTGCTCCAGGGACACATTACAGTTTGAACTTAGCTCTGCGGGAGTAATTCTCCTTTTCAACTTCCGAGTCCTTGACGTTTTCAAGTTAAATGTTGTACAACTTATTGACAGTATTGCGTCATTTATATATACCAGTAGAGCATAATAAATGGATGGACTGGTCCATCACATGGCAAACAGAAAAGAGGCAGACCACAAAAAAAGTGGAATGACGACATAATCACAGTTGCAGGAAAGGATTGGATGAGAACAGCTACAGACCGAAATAAATGGAATGTATTGGAGGAGGCTCTCACCCGAAAGGGAATCATAAAATGACAACGCGGAAAAACAAAAAACTGTATTTTTGTCTACATATTGTTTTTTTATGGAATAAAAGAGCTATTATTATTATTAGTAGAGCATAAAATATTGCTCCAATATCAATTTTTCTGTAATAATACATAAGAAAATAAAGCTGTACTAGAATAGGAGCGTGCATAGAGTTTTAACACAAGGTGAGCAATCAGTAAGCAATTTAGTTCGGGTCTTCTATAGCTCACCGGTGTTGTGATTTGCCTAACCTACTTTTATAATAATAATAAAAACATTTATTTGGCACACAACACAACATACAACACATTAGTATAGGTAAATAAAAACAGAAAACAACAAAAGCAAATACCCTGTGTTGTGATGATGCGCCAAAGGGAAGTCAGCTCAGCAAATGCTAAGTGACCAGCCGAGCCACCCAGCGCTGATTTTCAGCTGACACCCATTTATTGCCTCGACGCGCAGAAAGCAGCAAGGACGGAATCAATATAGTACAGATACACAGCATTATTGCAATGCAGTAAGTTAGTAGTGTTAAAAAGCTAGCTAAAACACACATCTGTTAGAATTTATATAAAACCCAAGACTCTTTTTCTTGCACTCCTTTATTGTTCTCTGATTTTTGACGCACAAGTGACTAGTTCGGTAGCTCAAAAAGGACTGCCGAAATTTACTTAAAATGCTGAAAGGTAACCCCATCACCAAAGTGGGCTGACAGTGTTTACACTTTTAAAAAAAAACTTTCAGAAGTCAAAATTGAGCCACTGTGACAAATAATCGTTTTTAATAATTATTACACTTTTTAAACAATCCTTAATTATAATTGATATATAAATATATTTAATATGTTAGGCAAATGTCTAGAAAATTATGTAAAGTTCATTTTATTATTTGATTTTTTTTTTTGCAAGTTAACACATCCAAGCTATTGATTTGATTTCATAATAATATAGTCACACTATATCCTTTTCAGGGTGAGCAGAGATATATAAGTAGTTGTATCCACTGTACGCTTGTATGTTGAACCCAACGATACCAGTAGCGTAGATTATCGTCGTTCTCAGGATACTTACATATGACATTTCTATTTCCATGTGGGATTTCTCGCGATATTTTTCTTCATCGGTGAGCGTAGCATGCCTAAACTCCAAACTGTGCGTGCGTGCGTGTGTGTGTGTGCGTACTAGCAAACAAAGTAGAAATAGGGACAAAATTTGATTTATGCTTACACTATGGATTAATCTTCTTAATATGCAGTTGTTTTGATATTATTTTTATTTTATACGCGTAGTATTTTGTCTTAATTTACCTTTTCTTATTGATATTAACGCCTTTCTGTTTTCATTGTTAATAATGTTTACTTTTATTAATATAAAACAGACCTCTCCAATATATGTTGTGGATGACTTAGCCCATTAAGTCCGGGAAAAGCACAATTTTCATACAATGTTTGAGACATTTTCTGGCTTTAAAAACTAAGACAAAAAATTCCAGACATACCTATTTTATTAATTTTGAGGTCGCTCTTTCAACTGGTGCAATCAAATTTGCACGAAAATGACTATAAAAACCAATATGGCGCATTTGAAAAAAATATGTCAAAGTTTTAGATTTTCTTTGTGAATTAGTTTCTTATCAATAAAATTACTGAATCGATCCCTAACCACAACCAAAAATGCACAAAATATCTAAACTATAAATAGAAATTTACTAGGTACTGTACATTTGTAATTGTATTATAATTATGTGTATATTATACGAATGGAATAATCTATCGGAGCAATGACAATACCAGTATGAATAAAATAAAATATTTAACTTGTAGCATGTAGACTCCGCCCGATACGTGCTTGTGATAGAACGCCCTAAGGGTCGTTAGGGTGTTACGCGACGCACGGGGTAAGAGGATGCGCGCGCGCACGGGATGCTTGCTAATGCAATCGACTACCGAGACCCAAGGCTAGAGTACGTGCGTGTGCGTCGCAGTTCGGTGTGCCTTAAAGTGCAAATAAACATTAAAACGCCAAAATCCGTATCTTTCTACCACCACACCCACGACCACCGGTCATAAACTTTAAATAAACATCGGAAACAATTTTTGAATAACCAATAAAATGTGATAAGACAATGAATATTTATTCCAGAATATTGACAAAAGCAAATAAACACAAATTACCGGATATAATTTATTACGGACGGTAAGATTCTTATAGGAAATAAGATTCAGAGAAGACACATCACAAAAACATCCCTAAGCGAATTTATCAAAGTTAATCTCAACGCCGATAGCGCTGAAACTAGCCTTTTTGCCATCATTAAGGGAGACAAAGAACCTGCACTGAAAGCCCTAGCGTAACTTAAACAATATTGTTTGACCGAACAAGATGTTACAGCTTTAGTTGAATTATTTTGCTACAAAATTGTAATCACTTTTTACAAAAAGCTCTTTAAAGATTAATTGGCAAACATGTTTGTATAATCTATTTGACTTTAAATAAAAATATTTTTAATTTCTAGCATTTGCATTTCTAACATTTACGTAATAATCGTCATTGGCCCTTGTCTTCGTCTCTTGCTAATCCACCTTCTCAGAGGGCATTCAACTCTTCGTGTCCCAATTTGTTACTCTGTACTCTTGAAATTGAATTTTGGGAGTCGAAGGTGCTCGCGTCCGTAGGTTTTACCCTAGTTTCACTACACGTGACTCCTAGGTGGTGCTAAACGAGCAGCAGTGAGGTGGTAGGGCGTCGGTGCCCCTCTGGATCGCGACCACAGTACATGGGTGTGAAGCCCGTAATAGAGACCAGTTTCGGCTTGTCGCGTTTCGGGATCAGCTTGTGTATATCTAGTAGCTCATATACCTAGAGATCTTCGGTCGTGGTATATGTGGGCCGACATGACGATGTAGACTATCAATGGATTTTCATCCTTTGATAGTCGCTTTCGTTTTTGGACTACACTGTACTTACCATCAGGTACTCTGTAGTCACTAAGTCGTGCCAGTGTAAAAAAAACCCTGCTCCAATAATTATCTAGCACATATTACCAGTACATTACCACTTCAGCTTGCTAATTAATCTATTAAAATTTATTCTACCTTTAAGTTATATTCATACTAATGTGACAAAGTAGCTACATCGCTTCTGGTGAAAAGCACAGTTTACACATACTCGTGTACCGTGACTGAAGATCTCTAGGTATATAAACAATTGGACTTACAAAAGCAGATCTCGAAACACGACAGGCTGAAGCAGGTCAGTACGACAGTGATTGCATCTTTTTTAACTGTGATTATGACCCAGTTTAGAAAACCACCCTATCTTCTCAAAATTATTATCATCATCACCAAACTGTTTCTATCCACAGCTAGATATATGCCTCTTCCAAGATTCGACTCTGAGCCCGATCTTCGACTCTTCTTATATAACATTTACGTACCACTTGGAGCAAATTATCGCTCCACCTAGACCGAAGACGTTCTACGTTTACTAAGAAACGGTCTACATACAAGAATACGTCTACTTCATGGGTCCTCATTATTCAGCAAATATGAACAGCCCACACTTTAGCCTGCTAATTAGGTGGGTTAAAATAAACGAAATTTTTTTTTAGCTTGGTACTCTGAAAAATAGTTTCATATAGACGTCTAAGAAAGTCTCTACAAAAATTATCTCTTATAATTTTTCGATTAAGTTAAGCGTTTACGAGATATTCATCATCAAACATCAATGCCTATAATTTTTTCTAGTTTTTGATCAATATTTCGAAAAATTTCATTTTATTTTATTTTTAACCTTTCCGTTATAATTAAGAGCTCATATTTGGAGAGACTTTCTTAGAGGTCTCTAGGAACCTATTTTCAGAGTACCAAGCGAAAAAAAAAACAAATCGTTTTTTTGACCCACCTACTGCTAATCCTCTGAGTTTTGTGGACGGCTTTAGTTCTCTGATGGATCACCTCATTTCTAATACCATCCTTCAGAGAAACGCCGATCATAGCACGTTATATATCTTGCTAAGCGACCTTAATATGACCTTAAAATTAAATAATTTTATGTACTTACTAGCTGTCCCGGCAGACCTTGTTCTGCCCTATTTCTCTAAAACAAAGTCACATTGTTTTTTTTTTAATATTAATAGCTTCCCCGTCAGATTTTATTCTGCCAAAACCTATTGGCCTGTCGGCTGTTTTTTGAAAATTGTTTGAAGGAACCTGACCTTAATGCTATATGTATAAAAATTGACAAACACTGACATTAATATTTATACTTCACTCGATTGTTTTGCCTTCCCGGAACCCGTCCACTAACAATTAAGCTTTATGGTGTGGTATCAAAGTTCAAAATGACTTATAACGAATTTTTTGTATGAGAATACAGAAAAGTGTTATTTTTAGACAGTTGCAGGGAATTTTTAAAAATTTTCTCTCCGTAATAACCTTCCCCAGACTTCATCAAACACAACAAAAAAAAAATCAGTCAAATCGGTTCAGCCGTTCTCGAGTTTCCCGCTTATCAAGACATTTTGCGATTCATTTTTATATTATAGATGTACTTAAGGGTTAATATTGTCGCAATGCGACATGGTTTTCAATAAAGAGTAAAACCATGTTTTTATTGACGCTGGAAAAATGGCACGCCTCTCCGACATTGACCACTCAAATACCGACCATGACGCGGCAAAAATCCATCCGTAATTACGGTGAAGAGTGAAGATAAATTTAAACTGTTCTGATGGCTGCTATTTACATTAATCATTGGGTTCTTATCTTTCAACATTTGTAATGATCTGCATTAAATTGCCAATCATCATCATTAATCCAACTTAGTCTACTGCTGGTGATAACCCGTCATCGAATAAATCCTATTTAGTCCAGTCAACGTTCTGTATACAGTTTTTAAAGCCCGGTATTAGCAAATCGTCGCTCCACCTTGCCATAGGTTGGCCCACTCTTTTCTCATGACGAGGGCCCTAAATGACCGGTTAGAGACCCTCGCGAAGTCAGCGGAACATTCTGAAGTGCTCTGCTGATATATACAGTATAGTGTCGCGGAAGATAGCGTCTCCTTTTGAAATTATGTCCTATGATTGCGACGCGTCGAGAACAGGAACGGCTCTTCTTTATCTTCAATCATCAGCCATCCAATGCTGATGGAAGGTCTCCTCCATTTTTTACACTCATGACGGTGACATTTCACCGGATTATAGGTCCACTTTAATAAAGTTGTAGGATGCAGAAGTTGTCACCGTCAAGTTGATGTTTTAGCCGGTTCCAGTGCGGCTGAGACAATCTCATGAAGATTTTCCTCAGGAATAAAAAAGAGAGTAAGCTGTATACATTTTTTTGTTAATTAAATATACTGATTAGGTATATTAACTGTGGGGTTTACCAGCAGAATAGAATTGTATATCCCTATTCATCATACTAAGGTGTCGTAAGAACCGACTAAGGTATACAGATATATAGGTATATAGATATCACAAACATAGGGGAAAAGGGGAAGAGAGTCCTTTGCCTTGTAGTCCTACGAAGCTGGCTAATAATAATATAAAGTTTATTGAAGACATTTTGTTAAACCAGAATTAAAATAGCGCCGTTTGCCGTGTCGATTATCATTGTTCCCTAAGGGCCTATAAAAACTCCTCTAGGACCTATACATCAAAGTATATCTCGACACCAATAATTTTCTGAATCACCCTTTTTAGTAATATTAACGGTGACAAATAGCCCCAAATGAATGGTATTAATCATTTTCAAGGAAAGTAAAGTCAGGAAGTTGTGATTTGAAGAAAATGAACATTAGACGGTAGGGCGATTGCCTGAACTGGGTCATGGCCCCAGTACACAAATACTTGTTCCAGCACCACGCTAGGTTCTGTCGCGTTTCGAAAACTGCTTGTGTATCTAGAGACTTGGTATATATCAGTGACGTGCATAAGATATTTGGACAGGGTTAATTAATTTGTAGATTATATTAAATGGTAAATATTATATTGAATTCATAGTAAAGATAGATGGCGTCAATACAGAATATATATAAATAAAAACAGTTCCTTTTTTGTTTAATTTTAAGCAATTTATTCCAGACTTATTTAACGTCAGGGTATGCAATGCCTTCATGGATCTATGGAATGAACGCTATTGGTATATATAGACCGACACGAAAACGGCGATTATCAAAGCCCGGTTGAGCTGAAAATGCCTTTCCCGGCAATCAGTAGTTAGTCCGCTTCAAAAAAAAAAAAAAAACGGCGATTATCAATAGATTCTCATCCCTTGAAAGCCGTTGCAGTTCAGGAATTACTCTGTGTTTTCAAGTAAGGTGTAATCACTTTCTAAGTCAGAATAAAAATAAAACAGTTTTATAATAAATACAATTAGCTAGATCTCATTTTTATATTTTCAAAACTGTGGTGGTTAAGTTAATATTTTGAGAAATCTTTACAGGTTTAACTTTACTTGACCTCATCAGTGCTAGGTTAATTAGAAATGATATTAACAGTTTCACAGCTTGTTATTTTCTTCTATGACATATATTGGAATATATCGATGAGTTCGTCGCTTTTTAATTCTAACGTAGAATATTTTGTTCATCTTTAGTTATAATTAAGACACGAGTACTACTGAATACAAAAATAATCAGGTTCAACTCTTATTCTCAGTATTATGTTAATCGTATATCTAATCTATCTAATATTAGGTCCTTACATATGAAATTGGCGTTTTGTATGGGAGGAACAAAAAGTCGAATATTTTTTAATATAATATATTTAATTAATCAAAGTATGAACCATTATTTTCTATGCACTTTTGCCATCTCATAGGTAGTTCATTGATCCTTTTACTAAAAAAACCAGTCGGACGGGAATCAATAAAATCTTTGAAGGCTATTTGGACTGCGCCATCGGAGTTGAATTTTTTCCCTTGCAAGAAGTTATCCAAATTTCGAAAAAAATGGTAATCTGTTGGAGCAAGGTCCGGGGAGTACGGAGGATGTCTTAGACTTTCCAATTAAAGCTCTTCTAATTTAGTAGCCGTCTGTTGCGCAGTGTGTGGTCTAGCGTTGTCGTGAAGCAGCAGTGGCGTGGAGCGATTGACCAGCCTAGGTTGTTTAGCCGCTAGCTTTTCCATCATGGTTTGCAATTGCTGACAATAGACATCAGCCGTAATAGTCTGGCCAGATTTGAGAAAACTGTAATGAACAATACCGGCACTAGTCCACCAAACGCTTACAAGTAACTTTTTTGGGGTTAATTTTCGCTTGGGGCAGGATTTGGCTGGCTGGCCAGGATCCAACCATTGCGCTGAGCGCTTCCGATTATCGTAAAGAACCCATTTTTCATCACAGGTAATGATTCGGTTTAAAATACCTTCATTATTGTGCCGGTTTAGTAATGTAACGCAGCAGTCGACGCGCGTTTGCCGGTTTGCTTCAGTCAATTCGTGAGGTACCCACCTTTCAAGCTTTTTAATCTTCCCAATTTGCTTCAAGTGAATTAAAACAGTTTTATCACTAACATCGCAGCCTGCAGCTAACTCGGACGTGGTTTGTGATGGATCCGCTTCCACAATAGCCTTCAACTCTTCATTATCAACTTGAGTCTCAGGCCGTCCACGGGGCTTGTTCTGCAGGTCGAAATTTCCAGAATGAAAACGTTGGAACCAAAAACGAACTGTGTTTTCTTTTGCAACACGACCGCCATACACATCATTCACCCTTCGAGTTGTTTCCGCAGCACTAGTGCCACGGCGGAACTCGTACTCGTAAATAATGCGATATTTTAAGTTTTCCATTTTGTAAAATGAGTGACGCAAACAGAAAAAAACAGAAGAAAAAACAAATGAATGACGATCATCGAAGCACAAATACATGAGTCTATAGCTGTACAAATTTGAATTTGGAATTCCTTACCAAAGAGGAGAAATTTGTGATTAAAGTGGCCAGTACGAAAAACGCCAATTTCATATGTAAGGACCTAATATACAACGTTACTGGTAACTAACGCAAAACCTCTTGAAGGTAACTTAGGTACATCAAGACTAACAACTTTTGTTCTATGACTTTTGCCAAAACTTAACACATCCTAAGATATATATTTTTTTTAGTTTTAGTGAGGATTTCTATCTATCGTTAGCTCTATGTTTAAAGTTCAGTCAGCTGATGCTACGAAATCGTCTGCCCCAGTTGCATCGCGCCGCCTTTCAGAGTGTTAAGAAGATCAGAACTGCAAATTAGATTTATTTATTTTTTGTATAGGAAAAAAAAAGATTGAATTAGAAAAAGCCGTAAAACAAAAGTTGTCAGTCTTGCTATAACAAAGTCACCCTCAAGAGGTTTTGCGGTAATTACCTGTAACCCTGTATAGTGGATAATAGACTGGTTTCCATACGCAGCAAAACGAGTCGTAGTTTCGAAACCCGACACGTAACTCTGTGTATTCCAGATTACGTACTTAGACCCCACATTCTCATCGAAGAAGGAAACATATTGAAGAAACAGCAATCAGCTGAGCTATTAGTACGTTGCGCATAATCTGTTTAATTATTAACGATTACAAAATGTTGTCGTAATTTTAATTTTGTTGCACTGTAATTGGGATTAAATCCATCTAAAACATTAAGGGCGGCTTGCACTAGCAAATTAAGTCTAGTTTAGACTTACAAAAAATGCTATTTAGCGCTGAACTATAGTTATGGTCTTGCAATGAATAAAAACCAAGTTGTAACAACTGTTAAACTCAAATCATCATGATGATGGAATTAATGTAGTTCGATTAAATAGCGTCTATAAAAGTTTAAACTAGACTTAATTTGTTAGTGCAAGCCGCCCTAAGAAATCATAAATGTGTATGCAATCTGGGATTCCGTAGTGCTTAAAACATAGACGAGCAAAATTCATTCATATTAATGGTAACAAACGTAAAA
The DNA here is from genome assembly GCA_036320925.1 of Automeris io. NCBI lineage: Eukaryota > Metazoa > Arthropoda > Insecta > Lepidoptera > Saturniidae > Automeris > Automeris io. The sequence continues at coordinate 14,181,599 of JAUDJH010000010.1, read as the reverse complement.
TGTAATCGTAATCATTTTTATTGTTCAGATTATGTTTTGCCCATCTATGGGCGCAAGTGTCTACACTAATATCTCTCTGCCTTCCCCCCCAGGGATATAGCGTGACGGTCATTGTTTTCAGGATACTTACACATGACGTTTTTGTAAGATGACATGCGCGTCTCCTAATAATGTTCTCCTTAACCGTAGAGCATGCGATGTCTAAATTCGTAATTTTTTGAAAATATTTATCTCTCTATAATATAAAAATGGATCGTTAAATGTGTATAAGCGCGAAACTCGAGAACGGCTGAACCGATTTGGCTGATTTCTTTTTTGTTGTGTTTATTGAAGTCTGTGGAAGGTTATTACGGAGAGAAAATTTAAAAAAAATTGTCTGAAAAAGTCTAAAAACACTTTTCTATTGTCTCATACAAAAAAATCGTAATAATATTTAAAAGTAAATTTGAACTTTAACACCATACCATAAAGTTTAAATGTTAGTGGACGGGTTCCGGGAAGGCAAAACAATTGAGTGACGTATAAATATTAATGTCAATATTTGTCAATTTTTATACATATAGCATTAAGGCCAGGTTCCTTCAAACAATTTTCAAAAAACAGCCGACAGGCCAATAGGTTTTGGCAGAATAAAATCTGACGGGGAAGCTATTAACATTAAAAAAATAATGTGACTTTGTTTTAGAGAAATAGGGCAGAACAAGGTCTGCCGGGACAGCTAGTATGTAATAAATTTAATATACTAACGTTATTGATAAAACACATATAAAATTCAATTTAACATAAATAAAACACGAGGAATCTCAATATTTGTCAACGTCAGGTGAAGAAAAATAGTTCCTTTCTCCAATTCAACGCTTGTCGTTACACTAAACATATTTATGGCGTAAAATAGAGAATTTATTTATCGAAATTCTCAATACATTGGCACATATCAACGTGTCTAAGTAATACGAATTCGAAATAGCATTACGAAGAGAGAAATTCTCAGCGAAACGGCGAACAATAAATTTCCTACACGCCGTTCAAGCAACGCGGCCGTGGCGGCACGCGGTTATGAAGGCTTCCCTTGAATAATTTATGATTTTGTAAACCTACGCAATTCTCATTAATATCCGATCATAGGTGTAAGCCGTTTATCATATTTTGATGCATAAAATTGATACTTTATGACGGAGTGCTATCTTTAAATTTAACAAAATATCAATTACTAACTGTGATCTGAAATTGCACGGGTAGTTAGGTTTAATCTAGATTTGTACTTTTTTTTTGCTAACCCGGTCGAAATCCCTGCGGACCGTCAGGGGAAGTAGTGAGGGCCACTTCCCCGGTGTGTCAGACCTGCCCCGACTAAAACCACCGGGGTGCCAGCACTGCCCTCTCTTCGCCTTCGCCGAGCCTGGGAATCCAGATACTTCCGACGATCTAGATTTGTACTCATTACACTTTAACCTATCTTATGCGCGAATTAACTTAGTCCTAATTATGGCTCAACGTTATATGTAATTTTATGCAAAAGTGGTGATATTGTGGGTGTTGTGCGTCGTGACAATTTAAATGAACAAGAACAAAAGCGCGTAGACGAAGTAACTTCCCGCCCCCGACGAAAACTCTACGGCGCTTCTCTTTTCGTGAGCATACCGGTGTAACCAAGTCGAAATGTTTAGTCTTAATTAAAAGTCAGTTAATTTGCAAATAAGTAGCGATAAAGTATTTTCATCACACTTGCTCGCAATGAATGTATTATTACATCGCTTTTAGACTCATAACTTTTTTTTTACACTGGCTCGACATAGTGACTACAGAGTACCTGATGGTAAGTACAGTGTAGTCCAAAATCGAAAGCGACCATCAAAGGATGAAAATCCATTGATAGTCTACATCGTCATGTCGGCCCACATATACCACGACTGAAGGTCTCTAGGTATATAAGCTACTGGACTATCTATATATACAACTATCTAAATTATACACTAGGGTCATAATAACTTTGTACTTACTTTTTTTTGGTAACTCTGTGGAAATCCATCATGGACCGACAGGGCCGCCGCTCTAGTGTACAAGACTCCTACTGGCTAAACCACCGTGGCTTTCTTTAAATCGCAAGGTACGCGGGGCTACAGGAGAACTCAACCAGAAGTCCGATACGTGATACTCCCTGAAGGCAACGCAAATATGGCGAGAGCCAGAAGCCAAATTGAGAGAGGGATGAGAAGTCATCATCTCTCCTTCGCCCAATTTCACCGGTGATCACGTGGTGCCCAGTAACGGTCATTCCATAGATGTATGAAAACATTGCATGCCCTTACGATGAATAAGTCTGCAATAAATTCAAACAAATTTAAACAAGAATAAAGGAAACATTTATTTATTTATTCATATCTAATCTATTTTCACGCCATTTATCTTTCCCATAAGCGCAATATAATATTTACGATAATAATAAAATATTCAAATTAGTTATGCGAATTCTGCCTAAATACCCTTTGCACGTCACTGGTGGTGCCTAAATCCGTACGTAATCTGGAAAAATCCAGAGGTATAGTACGTCACGGGATTAGAACCTATGACCATTTGCGTTACCTCACATGAAAACCGGTCCTTTATCCACTAGCCACCGCAACCTAAAATATTGGCATTTATGAAAGTATTAAGATGTAAAATTACGACTGTTTTTTGATATGACTAAAATCAGAGTGTTCTGCATGTTTCTTTAATTTTGAATTCGCTATAATAATGCTTTTAATAGATTTTCTAAGATAAATCTTCAAAATACCGCAGTATTTCAGGAGGACAATAAAACTCGACCGTATTTGATAGCATATATTCGCAGAGAGGGAATTCAGAGAACTATTCATCGACATAATAACTTACAACTACCTTCATATATTACAATTTCAAAGTTGAAAGATCGAGTATTTAATCAAAAATAAAATAAAAAAGTAAGCGAATCAATACCGGTTTGTTTAAATTACTACATATAAAAAAACTTTCTTCAATAGTGAGACACACGGCGCAACGTGTCTACAAAATACGGATCAATTATAATTTATTCGTTAATTTTTCTTTGTGATTTGTTAAGTAATGTTGCTATTTACATTTTTTTAGTTACAAGAAAGTACAGATTACTGTATGTTGAAGTATCTCCCTATCTGTGTGAAACGGGAGGATTTGCATCATTTGCTGATGGAGTGTAATCGGAATAATAGTGCGAAAGAGTGGCTGATGAGCCAATGTAAGGTCGGTTTATTTCCTATAGGTGCCTTTCACGGCATTCTATGGTAACCGACTGCGAATTCCACGAAATTGTTGATGGATATGGTAGGGCTGACTCATTAGCAACTAGCTTAGAATTGAGGTTTGTTTAACCGTAGGGGCACAATGGCAAAAAACACTTAAAATGTGGGAAGACTAGGAAGATCTAGTCTATAAAATAATCCTGTTTATTATGTTTAGCATATAACTCAAAAAATATAATTGGGTTAGATTTTATTTTAATTACTTACAGGCTTGCGCTTGACCTCAATTTCACCTGCTGGAAAGTGATGATGAGGCCGACGATGGAGCGCGCTCGCCCAGCAAATACCGATTCACTAGACGTTTGAAGATTCCCATGTCATAAGATGCCGGAAACACCGACGCAGGAAGCGAGTTCCACTTCTTCGCGGTTCGCAGCAAAAAGGAGGAGGCGAATCGCTTTGTGCAAGCAGCTGGAATGTCAACCACATAAGAATGCAAGCCCGCGCGGCGGACTTAATTTATACATAAAAAATATGTGTCAGAAACACTTTTTAAATTTTAAAAGGCTTTAGGCACTAATGTTTTATCAACTGCATAGATGATATATAGCTCATGAGAGTGTAAAACATTTTAAAATTATGTACAATGTTTTTTAAACTTTACGTTAGACGATTTTATTTTAGCTGGTTTCATTTCATAAAAAGTTCTCCAGAGAAATATAACAATTTACTCTGTGAGCAATTAATTCGACCGAAGTAATTAAAACATACAAAAAAGCACTTTATTGCTCGCAAAAAAAGTGCAAAATTAAGGAAACGAATTCCCAAGAAATCGAGTTCATAAATTCTTTAGAAATAGCCCTAATGAAACATTACTGCAATAAACAGACTAATAAAGAACAAAACAGTCCATAAACTCGTCTCGGAGTAGCCCCATTTATAATTATTAGCTGTTATTAATCTGTGGCACAGAGACTTTACAACTCCAGTATTTAATCAACGTGCACAAGTAGCTTCGGAGACGGGCCGGCCACGTAATAAATTTAACTCGACATTTGTACCACTTCTCCTCGCCTATTAATAACACATAAAAAAAATACTGAAACTTCAATACTTTCGTCGCCCAGCATGATTCGTTTGTGTTTCTCACGGGGCCCAAATCCTTTTTTTTGGTAACTCGTTGGAGCCGTCAGGAGGCAGTGAGGCCCGCCCCCCGGTGTTTTGGATTTTCACCGACTAAAGCCCCCGGGGTGTTCCATCTATGGTGCCTAAATGCACGTAAACAAACGATATGTAAGAATATAAACAGTGTATCTCGAATATTAAGATAATTCTGAGATTCCACCAGCCCCATTTCACCACAAAACCACTAGACATCGTGTCGGATACCATCCGTATGTGGTGGATGTTCCTTATATCCGCACGAGAAGATTCGCTTCTACATTCATCACGCGAACGGACTAAAACCACCGGGGTGTTCCTTCTCCCGTCTGCCGGATGCTGAGGGCAAAGCCGAGCCATCTTCCTCGGCATCCGGCGACGTCCGGCCTTGTTCAGGCCTCACCTACTAGGCGGGGGGCGGTTAAATAGTCGCCGCCCGCCGCATACACCTAACACATTTCGGGGAGAGTGGTGTAGATTGCCACCCCCCTCGTCTCCTTGAGTTGTCATTGGAGCGGTGTGCGGGAACACATCGCACACCGCTCACGCCAGGATAGGGGCGACTCATTCCCTCAAAGCGCGCCGCCCGGAAGAATTTTGTTTCTCACCTAAGTGTGTTTAAGAGATTTTTACCAAAAAACGCGACACACTATTAGTGTAATTTTTTATTCTATATACTCGTAAATTATATAATGCAAATATTTATTGTATTTTAATGTTACACATCCTATATTTACATAAAAGTGCTTATTCCATTAAATTCCATTTATAAATCCGACTAAAAATTCTATTGACTTCAATAAGACGAGCGTCACCCAGATATGGATGCCATGGCGACGAACGTGTTAAGTGCGTTAAGCAATTTTAGAATGGGGAAAATCGCTGAATTGACGTCCCCGTCACGCTAAAATACGCATGGAGGCGTGAGCGGGATGGCTAGCAGCCAAGCTCCCGGCTGATAACCGCGCTCGGGGTTAGTGTCGTGTAGATTGTTACAAGTATTGTCCGCGTCGTATTGTTTCCAAATCGGGCTTACGTACTTATTATACGTTTGCGGTGGAGTGTTTCACTGACTAGTTATTTTTAGATCAAAGATAGGTAATGAAACCCATGTATACAGTATGTTATAAAAACCGTGGTCAGACAAGTCACTTTATATCGATATTAAATTCTATTTACGTTATCAATTTTAGTTAAAGGGCAAAAAATCGAATGGAATAAATATTCATTAAATGGAGTTAAGTTAATAACTTACATGGCAATACTGGGAGCATGTGGAGCTTGTGAACAAAGGTAAAAAAAGAAAAAAGCATGCTAGTAGGTTATGGTGATAAAAGGGGCGTGACCTCCATCGATCCCAAGCACAGTTTTTCAATTATAAATAGTTTTAATAATCCTTAAACTGACTTTTGCAAGTAATCCGAACTTCATGTAAAATAATTTGATTTCTTCAGTTTTATACTTACATAACTTTTTAATTTTCACGAATAATATAATTTTCTCATTTAGTTTGGTAATGTTATTTCGTTACTAATATACCCTGTTTGAGTCGAACAGGGTTTTCAAAACATACTGTACTCGTATATATGTAAAATACCTCCTAAATAAATATTTCTTGACAACCCAAAGACAATGCTCACAATTTTATGAAGCTAAACAGTTTTTACTTCTGAGTTGTAGTCTTATTATTGCAATGTTGTGAAAATTTTCAGAATAAAATAGTTTTGTCATTTTAGGTTTCGTCTGTTGAAAAATTCAGAGAGAGCTAAGTTTTTATATACACCTTTATTGCGCGTTTTAGTGAAAATCTATACTAATATAATTTTTTCGCTCTACTCCAAAGACGGTTAATCATACAGGTAAATACAACTGCTAGTTATATAGATAATCGGATAACGAATAATTTCATAGGACTTATTCGGTTCAATGCAATGACCGTTAGTTCTCATTGGCTCTCGAAAGTCGGGTGATACTCAAAGATGCACGAGACTAGTTTGTCATTGGTTCTCGAAAAGTCGCATGATATTAAAAGACGCGCCAGCGCACGGCGGAGAGCTATCAATTACCAAGCGTCAGACTGAGCTCGCCGCTAAGAGAGAAAAGATGGGCTAGAATATTTATTAGCCCCCGAGCAAGAGGATGCAAGATATTCACGAAAAGCAGATTTTTGTGACCTTTTACTTATAATCACTTCTATTTTACGGCATGATATGAATGTCGATTTTTAATAATAAATATCTTTACGCTATACCCCTGTTTACATACATCCGGTAGCCATGAGCGGCGAACCGAATAACCATAAGTCCAAATTCCGAGGCTTATACTAATGTTTTTTCTAGTTAAGAACAAATTTAGATCCCACACGCGCTCCTATGAAGGAAAACTTCGTGAAAGCCTACATGGCATCTAATAGTAATGCCGTGTGTAAGGGCTCTGAGAACGGCAGTCAGCTGTGCTACTGGTCACGTTGGATGCGACATATAAGAGCAAAATGAATGCAACCCCTAATGTCGATTTTCTAATTGTCTTTAAAGCACTGCACTAAAAGTGTGTACTAAAATTCAGTTCATCAGGAATTTTTCCGCATATCAGGGCTTAAAAAAGCTAAAATGAGTGGAGTACAAAATCTCGCATAATCCAGTTAGTCACCAAGCTGCATATCTTTGCAATTTTAGTGACAAAATTATGAGCGATCTAATTTCCAAAACAAGCGGACTTGGCTCGACAACTGAGTTCGGCAAGCACGATGCCAACCGGTCGTAAAGCAACGTTAAATAAAATAAAGTGAAATATTAAGGCTAGGGTCAACCGCAAAATGCACTAAATTTTATTTCTTTGTCGGCGTGTTTCGGATTTATTCGTATTGCGTTTCATGGTCCAAATTAAACTGACGGAAATCATACCCTGGGTCCTGTTTCATAGAAATATCGCGGTATTTTTCGTTTTACATCATTTTATTCGACAAAAGAAACTTGTAGTAGAAAAGTTATTAGATATTTTGACCGGCTGACAGTAGTTTGCAGTGACTTTACTTATTTATTTTATTAATAAGAATGTCGATTAGTTTCGCTTCTAATGTATATCTGCTAGCCTTGAAAGGGATATAGCGTATTGATGTATCAAAATTATTAATTTTATAAGATATATAAGGCATTTTCGTGAATTAGATTTGAGTCAAATGCCCGCTAATAAGTTTATTAGGTTTCATATGTAAATATAACATTTTTAGTTATCTTCGGCACCAAAAAACCTGTGAGTGAAGGCTTTTAGTTTGTAGCCTACTATCTTCAACTTCTTTCCTTTCATACTGTGTCATGCTTTGGAGTCATATGTAGTGGGCGATAAGGTTGAGAGCCACTGTGTACTGGCGCGCGCGGGGGGATTGAGCGGGCGCACGCGACGCGAGCGCTTCACCGCCCGCGCACCCGGCACAGCAGTCTCGATATCACATTCGACGCGCATCCACGCACTACTCGCTCGCTACTTATGGTATTCACATTGTTGTTTGTTTGTGTTTGTATCATTGTGCTGTGAACTGTATTTCTCCTGGAACTATATCTGTACCTTATCATTTCATCTTGTGCCTTTTCATTGTGTCGTTTTCAACGCGTTTCAACATTGCTGCCTTCACTACTCTTATTTCGTCACTTCTACTGTCGTCATTGGGTTATATTCAGCATCATCCGTCATCATCAGCAACGCTAAAAGTTCTTAAAGTGTGATTTTGAATTAGTTCTTGCCATGTGATTAAATTATAATGCTAGATTTTTCCACAAATATAGTAAAATCGTGATAATTTATTCACATCCGCAGGCATTTAATCAGAACCCTGTTTTCATCATATTCCTGCAACATATATAATAGTATGCAGAAGTAATTACAGTTTTATGAAACAGAACCGAAGTTTTTTTGTTTTTCTTATATAATAACGCCATCTATTTACTCCTGTATGTGCAGAAATATATTTTGGCAAGCATATATTGTACACTAAGCCTTTGCAATGCCATCTATACGTAACTGATTTAAATATTATACTATATAATCAGGCTATATTCATTTGTTGCAGCAGTACAATTTGTTGTTCACCGGAAAAGGCCTGTTTATACAAGCCCGGTGAAGTTATTTTAGTGGCATGCAATGAGTTGTGACGTCATGGCGTTATTATGATGCACCGTTTTAAAAAATGTATCAGAAAAGACGATAACGTCCGCCTCGTCTCACGAAGCGCAAGTCCGGTGCACATGAGTTTCAACACTGAAACGCTAAAGTGTCATCGCGCGCAAACTTCGCCGTCCGCGTCATGTCCTATTGGATCACGTCGATTCAATTACCGCGGCCCTTGCGACCGCCGATCCTATCAACAACGAGGTACACACAAGCACTCGTCACATTCCAACACCGGCGTCGCCGGAGGCGCCGACGACGACGATTAAGGATAGGTCCGTCAACTGTTGTTTAAATAACGCAGTTTCACTCCGACGCAGTCTTGAGTTTCTTTCGGCGTTTCTTTTCAAGGTAGTCGCTTCCGAAACGCTGGTAGATCACCGTTAGGTTCGTTTTTCAACTGGCCGGACGCCCAAGTCGAGGTCCGTACCCACAGGGGTGCCCTTGCGTAGCCGCCCAACCCATAAATTTCGCTGGCTGAGCGCCCTTTGCGTTCGCCCACCAAGCCCGGTTTTGTTGTGAAGGTCTTTCCCAGGCCACCAAATAGGACACGCCGAAAAAAAAAAAACTGAAACGCCGCAAATATCAATGATAATTAAATGTAAAACGATTAAGCGGCACCGCTCCCAACGCATCGTGTGTCTCGACTGTAAGCAGATATGGTTTATTAATCAAATAATTTTACTATTCGCAAACTTAATTACAAGATCCCGGCTTATATATTATTTATCTGAGCTTCAAGGAAGCAAGGCGTTTCGTAAACCATCTCTGTAAACATTTGCATAAGACGCGTTAATTAACGGGCTATCGCAAACTTAAACAGTTTCTATGATGTGTAAATTGACTAGGGTGATAACTTTGCGAAAGCGGTACAAACGGATCGCTAGATCTCATTCTGCTTATGAATATTTGTACGCGACATGTTTAAAAATAAAGAATCTCTATTGGGGTAGGCAGAAAGAATGGAGTACCACTTCTCGCCTTTATTGCAAATCTTTATCTTTGCCTAAACATCCATTTATCTCTGTATGGTCTCACACCGTTTCCGCGTACTTTTGACATTACCCTCCGTTGGAAATCTTTATTTGCTCTGCCTAGGTAAATCTCGGTCGGTCTCGGCTCTCACTTATACTCACTTTATTATTGTATATCTTCTTCGTTATTCTTTCAGCGTTTACCCTCTCCGTGTGCCCGAAACATCGTAACATGCTTTTGTAAATGCTACTAATGAAACTATCGGTCAAACTAACCTTTCTACGTATCTCTTCATTCCTAACGCGATCCACAAGCGTTACTTCGCTTATAGAATAAAGAGTTTGCATTTCCACCGCGTTAATTCTAGATTAACACTTCTTCTGATACACCCAGGCCTCGCTGCCGTTTTCTGTTAGCGTTCACCAAAAAAGGATATCTTCAAAATGTATAGGACTGACATAAGCTTTTCTATTATCACGTTGATACTTTATTTGCTCCATGCTCACCGGCGAAGGAAAATTTCGTGAGGAAACCCACATGGCATCTAATACAAATTTCATGTAAACTAGTGCTACGAGAACGGCGATCAGCTGTACTATTGGTCATGTTGGACACGACAAGTAACCGCAAAGAGGATACAGCTACTAATGTATCTCCGCTTACCCTGCAAGGAACATAGCGTGACGATATCGAGGGGAAAAAGGCTATTTGGATTAAGCGAAATTTTTGGTGATATAGTAATATATATATATATATATATTTGGAATCGGTAAAAGACGCTAATTCCGAATATATATATATGTATATATTACCATATAACCAAAAAATCTCGCTTAAACCAAATAGCCTTTCACTCCTCAATATGTTATTTATTACTTTATGCCATTTCCATATTTGCAACTTTTCTAATAGCATTATCGATAAAGGTATGTTACTTTATTCAGGTGCCCAGTTGTATTGTACCACACAGACTCTTGTAACAGTTTACCGTTTCGCATCATCACACATTCCAAACCATCTTTCATACGTCACGCAATCATCCATCCACTGAAAAGGTTGTGATGAGCCGTTTATTCAATCCTACATAAAGTTTGTATCCTTAAAACTAGTTTAACAATAAAAACTTATACCTAGGGAACATAACAACTTATAACTACCTAATCAGAGAATGTACAAATCTTACGTGCTATATATACATATCCTATAAATAAAAATATTTACATAATATGTACAACAGAGTAGAAGAGGGGAGTGTGGGGAGACAGTGTCAAGGCGTGGCCTTCTTGCTGTGACTTCTTCCGCAGCCCGCAACAACGGGCCGGTCTCTGGTGGGGGGCGCACATAGCGCTTCCCCCTGGCTTGTTTTATGTTTGACCGCGGAGGAGACGTGCCAGTTAAAGTCTCGCTTCGCCGCGGCGATTGGGCTAATCTTAGAGATGTTTAGGCCTTAATCTCGTCTGCGAGGAGCTGGCGCAGAAGGCTCCTAAACATCTTCCCTGTGGGATCATCCCCCTGCAAAGGCTGTAATAAGCCTTTCAGCGCGGCTAATCCGGCTTCTAGGGTCTCTCCTTGTGTGGTCGTCATGAGTGGAGACAGTGCAGGGGGCGCTGGCCCGCCCTCTGATCTGGTTGCAAGGTCGTCTGAAGCTTGCCCTCGATTTTCAGATGTCTGAGTGGGCTTCTTGGTGAAGCGTTTACCGCCACGCTTCTTGTGGTGTCTACCAGGCCCAATCGTGCCGCTACGACCAGTGGGATCGTTAGCCGGCGCCATCAGCGACCCTGGCGCGGCCTCCTCCACGGCATTGCGCAGCGGTGGAGCTAATCCCTCTCGACGCGTTGGCACGGATTCGCCTGTTCGTGCGACCGTCCCGGCGCGCTTATTGCGCATTTCTCTGCGGTAGGTGGGGCAGTCGGAGAAATTTGCCGGGTGCGATCCGCGGCAATTCTTGCACGTAGCAGGTTGTTCTAGGGGACGGTCACAATCCCGTGCTGCGTGGCTCCCGCCACAGCGAACACAGGCCTGCGGCCGATGACAATTGTGGGAGCTATGTCTGAAGGACTGGCAGCGGTGGCACTGAGCGGGCCCAGCGCGCCCGCGCCATCCTTCGACTCTGATCCCACGCATGAACATCAGTTCGTCAATCTCAAAGATTGCCGTGGGAACGAGGCCTCTGTGTCGCTTCAACGCGACGAAAAATAGGCAGCCAGGGCGTCCTCCTCGGGCCCGTATGTTCTTGCAGAACTCTGGCTGAAAGCCTAACTCCTCCAAGGCGGCGATAACGTCGGCGGGGTCCGTGTCAGCGGGTAGTCCCCTTATCGCCACCTTTAGGCTTCGCTCGGCAGGGAGAGAGTACGTGAACCAGGAGAGATTCAGTGACGTCTCCTTCTCACTGAGGTATCTCTGTACCACTCTGAACTCGCACTCATCTGCTGGCAGGAACCGCAACCCCCTCCCAAAGGGGCGCGCGTTCGGAGGCCTGCCGAGCCTTAGGGTTAGCTCACGGAAGTGGCTCTGCCACTCTGGTAAGGATTCTACGATCAGAGGGGGGTACCGAGGTTCCGTCCTCTTGCCGCTTCCTGGGGTCTTCGTGTTTCCGTCGGTGGTGTTGACAGAAGGCTGGCGCGGTGCGGCCACCGGCGGTGCGCTCGCCGCCTCCTTCTTCGCCGCCGACGCATAAGAGAGTATCGGGGGCGTGGTTGTGGTCTTCTGGGGCTGCTCTGCTGCGGAGGAGGTCACTGACGGTCGGGGGACATCTGCGTTGGGTGCCGACACCGGGCGCTCCGCCCCCGTCCCAGCACTCGGGCTAGTGACGGGAGGCGGGACGCCCAGAGGGGCGACGACGAGAGTCCCGCGATCGGCAGTGATCGAGAAGGCCGCAGGGGTAGGCTTCGCGATCTTCCTCTTTGGAACGTCGTGGGGAAGAGACGAGAAGAGGAGAGAGATCTTCTTCGGCATCGATGTGGGGGGCAAGGGGGCTTTTGCGGGGACGCTAACCGGCAGAGGGGAGCGCGAGCGAGATTCCTGCACGGTTGGAGGAGGAGGAGGAGAGTCCTTCGACGGGCACGGCGTCGGGGTGTCGCGCAGGTTGGGACGAACGGCGCGTAGTTCACCCTCGGAGCTCTGGCGTTTCCGCTTCACTCGGCCTGGGCTCCTCTCGAGGACTGCATCCGGGATCGGCGGCAGGACCACGACGCTCCGCGCAGCGCCCTCCAGGGCGGTAACATCTTCCGGTGACAGCGGGCGGCCTTCGATTTTGGCCTCTTGCACCCGAAGAAATAGCGCCATCCAGCGGAGCATCTCCTCCGACAGGGCACCAGCCTCAAGAAGCTGGGCGAGCGCGATCAAGTCACGCTCGTACGACGCTGTCGGAGATAACGCGTCCGCAGGGGGCGCCGCGCCACGGGGTAGGGGCGTGTTGGAGACCGGCGACGACGATCTCGATGGCGGCAGGGCGGTAGATGACGACAGGTGGTGGTCGTCACTAGGCGTCGACGGTGATGCGGGGGGATGTACGAATCGGCCTTCGATCCGGTCCCTCTGGCGTTCGTTGCGTCTCTGCTTAAGTTCTTGTGCAGCAGAGGGTATGTTCTGGGGGAGTGTGGCGATCTTCTGGGCGTCCTGCGGTTCCATCACGGCGTCAGTTGATTGATGGTAAGTCCGGGACGCCGGGTTTATGGGCATCTTTTCCTCCAGGACATCAAGTTGGCGTGATGCAGGAAGGCGGCTATATTGCAGTCTGGGGGCTGCGGTGGCTGCTGATTGCACGGTGTCTTCGGTATCCCCGTCCGAGTCCTCGTACTCGTCAGACGAGCAGAACCGGCCGTCGCAGGAGTTAGAGGCGTATAATCGCCTCCGCTGCGCTGGGATACCGTTGATCTTCTCGCTAGTCTGGTGAGGTGCGGTATATACTGGGCCCCTGGTGGCAGCAACGATGTGGGGAAGTCCAATTAAGGGTCTTCTCGGCTTCTTGTGGTTAACCCGGCCAGACATCGTGACGGGCAGGCAGAAACGGGCTTGAGGCAGCTGAGTGGAGTTTCGTCGTGCAGCTCAAGGGCCGTACGTCGCCCCTTACTCGGTTCTGAGCCCCGCGAGGAGCCAGAACACGAGAAAAGGTGGCGGAAAACGACCCGGTGCTCGATGAGTGTCGCAAATAGCAGCTCGTGCGCTCGTAGTTCGTGCGGTGTCCGGCCAATCCCAGCTTCGCGCGCGGCGAGGCCGGGCGGCGCAGACGCGGGCGACGACTGCGGGGGGAGCTCGTGCACGTGGCGCCACTTGAAGGCGATTAGTTCCGAAACTGGCCGTCCTTGTAACAGTTTCGTTTCCATCATATACGTATTTATATTTGGCAGAACTTTAACGAGGCGCAAGTGACAGCGCTATATAAAACTCAGAAATAACTTATTTCATACATTTTCTATACAAATTTCCACATATAGACTAGTGGATACTACAATATTACTGAATACAATAATAGTCGTCAGTTTATAAAGTTATAATTACAGAATTAGCGATAAACGATACCTTCGTCTCCAAATTACTCGTCAGTGCTTTTAAGAATTTTTAACTGAGCACAAATATTAATAAATCGTATTGGATGTTGTTTATAATTTATAGAAGTAAGCTAGATTTTAATCGCATCTGGTTTTCACCTTTCGGTGATGATGGGGCCGACAACGGGCCGCATCCACCCAACAAATGGCTATTCACTCTTTTATTAATACACACCGAAAAGCGGCATCGCGCCCATACTACGCCGCCCGCGTCATATCCTATTGGATCCCGTCGATTCAATTACCGCGGCCCTTGCGACCGCCGATCCTATCAACAACGAGGTACACACAAGCACTCGTCACATTCCGAGACACCGGCGTCGCCGGCGGCGCCGACGACGACGATTAAGGATAGGTCCGTCAACTGTTATTTAAATAACGCAGTTTCACTCCGACGCAGCCTTGAGTTTCTTTCGGCGTTTCTTCTCAAGGTAGTCGCTTCCGAAACGCTGGTAGATCACCGTTAGGTTCGTTTTTCAACTGGCCGGCCGCCCAAGTCAAGGTCCGTACCCATAGGGGTGCCTTTGCGTAGCCGCCCAACCCATAAATTTCGCTGGCTGAGCGCCCTCTGCGTTCGCTCACCAAGCCCGGTTTTGTTGTGAAGGTCTTTCCCAGGCCACCAAAGTAGGACACGCCGAAAAAAAAAAACTTTTATTAAAGACTCCCAGGTCATAAGATCGTGGCAAAATGCTTGCTAAAATTTTCTTCCTGCGTCTGTTTTTCCAGCATAATCGACACGGGTATCTTGAAACAACGAGTAATTCGATATTTATTGTGTGAGCGTACTCCATTATGTGCCTCCTCGTTACATTTCATCAGGTGAGATTGGAGTCAAGCGCAAGCCAGCCTTTAATAAAAAAAAAACAATTCAAAAGAAATAAATCGTAGGTGTTAATGACACATTTGAAAACTTCCTCGTTTTGTACTCATTATAAAGAGGGTAGCGGAAGTAACTTCCCGCTCCCGACGAAAACTCCGCGGCACATCATTATGCTCATAACTATGACTTGTGTAATCAGCACGAAAGGACAAGGCATAGTTAAAAGTAAGTTAATTCGCGCATAAGTCCCGTTAAAGTGTTTATAATAAGTAGGTGTCTATATAATTTTGAAATTGATGTTCTCTTGATACTGTATTAGCTTTCACACACAAAAAGCGCGAATTGTCCTAATATATTCAAATCTGTATAAACTTTGTAACTATACCTACGTGGAAATTCGCCTAAACCGTGCGAGAATTGCGATACCGTCACACATCACGCTTCACTGATGGATGAAGTGACTCCGTTTGCCTGAATAACTCTAAGCGGTAATGATGTCAACTTGGGAGTTTTACCCTCATTTTAGGGAAATTACTCCTACCCATTAACTGTTAAAGTAGCAGCGGTAAACTAGTGGCTACCAAGTCGCGAGTGCTATAATCCAATGTCTTCCTTTACTGTACTTCTACTTAAACTCGCACTTAAAACTTTTTAAAAACTGTGGAATGATTTTCTAGCCCGTGTATTCCCTTCAAACATTGACAAAGGCACCTTTAAAAAAATTTAGAAGAGACGTTCGACTGAACTGGCACGATTCAAGGATATCTTCGATAGACATTCTCTTGTTTCTTGATAGTTGCAATCGGTTTTTGACTACGCTGTGCTACAAATCAGGTGCGGTATAGTACCCAGCGATGCTAGTATAAAAATACTAGAGATTTTAAATTACAGGGACAAGAATTTGGAGATAAATCTAATAAAAATGTAATGAGAACGGCGGCGATGTGTTATGTGTTGTTGAACATAATATACAGGCGCTTCAGAGGTAAGAGAGGCGGGTGGCTCTTTACGCCACCCCTCCCCAAGCGAGTAGAGGCCTATCCAGAGGCCCCACGCCTTGCCGGGTATCGAGGATGAGGCCCTAGTGGTACCCTCGATCCCGGTAGGTAGAAGGTGGAATACCCCGGGAGTTTTAGTCGGTGCAAGTCCGACACGCAGGGGGGGCGGCCCTCACTGCCCCTCCGATGCCCGTAAGGATTTCCACCTGGTTATCAAATATATATATATAAATTACTGGCTGCTTTCATTTCTGCTTACTCCGGAAGAGATATTGACGTGGTATTATTATTATAAACATTTCATTTCACTTTTAAATCTGTAAAGGGAAGACAAAAATTAGGAATAAAATACACAATTTCTTCGTAACTACGAGTATGTCAATTTTTAATACCATAAATTATTTGATTATTTGTATATTTGTAAATAAATATAGTACTAATTCCATGGAGTATTTAATTTATGGTTTACGATTAACGTACAGTTTTAGAAAATCGCCTTAAATTTTAAGAGGCTTTTAAACTTTTAAAATTTAATGGCCATTTCTAAAATTGCACGAATATAATAAAAATGTATGTTTGCTTTTAAAATATTTTCTGAGGTATATCGGGTGATTTAAAATTACTTTTAGGGTGTTTTTCTAAAGTTAGCAACACTGCTAAGCGAGGTACAAATGGAGTGTGGGATTTTCTTCTCACATGTTTATTTTCACATTTATAACATGCAATGTATAAAGTATGTTTATTTAATTCGACTCGAAGAGTCAATTGGCGTAGGAACTGAATCGACTTCTGGATTGAAAGGTGGAACCGCCGTGAGTTTGGAAGGTTCCTCGGAATTTAAAAATGGACTATAATTTTTCTAGGTTTTGGCTCATCTGATATAGCTATTGCCACCCACCTGTTAGGCTATTCAGAATTCCTGAAGATATGTGACATCAACTTTCACAACACAGTATTTGTATAAAACCACCACAAAATTATTATTATTCGACGCAAAGACGAACGATTTAACAAGAATTTGACAAACTACCAACCTCGGACTGGCTGACAATCCATCGCAACAAGAGTAGATAAAGTAATAATTTGTTACCTGTGGCATTACCACAAGGTTTACATGACGTTATCAGAAATGAGAATGAGAGTGACCAGTAGCGCAGCTGATCGCTGTTCTCAGAGCACTTACGCATGACATCTCTATTACATGCCATGCGGATTCCCACACGTTGTTTTCCTTTACCGGTGAGCATTTGGTGGCTAAATCTGTACGTAATCTGGAAAACTTAGAGGTACGTACTAATTTTTATGAAACAAATAAATATAAATCAACATATCTTAATTTATTGAAATTCATTTATTCGTTTACTTAAATCTTCAAACTCTCCTTAGCAACTAGAACATTCAATTTAATATTAAATTTCACAAAGGCTGAACAAACGTAATCTTAGATTTATACACTTAATGTTTTAATTAAAATACTCAAAGCATAATATTTTATCCGTTTGCCATTAAAATGCCGTACAAATTTAGAATTGAAAATGTAGAACGAAACATTTTCGCATAAATATGTTTTTTCATTTCACGCGGAATAAGTCCCTTTACATTTGTGTCCCAAATGTTATAAGGCACAATATAATAACGAGAGTCGGTTTACGGAAGTACAGTTTACGTTCTACCTTCCATCCTGACACGCTCTGAAAAATTCTTCAATATTTACGTCTGGTATGCGTGTATAGATTGTGGGTTTCTTCCAGCCATCTTTATACCTTCTATGACATTGTATCCTACAGACATAGAATTATAACATATAAAGAAAATTGTGGGGCAAAAATGAAAGCAAAAAATATGTTCTTACATAGAAAAACCTTAAATTTCAACGATGTTTGGAAAGTAGACGAGTCAAGATCTATTGATTTTAATTCCGTAGTTGTACCAACAAATATTATAGAATTAGTACGTTAATCGTCTAGCGTGATTTGTATCTGTATCTCACGGGGCCCAAATCCAAGTCACGGTACGCCGTAACATAAACAACCGATATATAAGCAATATAAACTCGAGTATTGTGATTATATTACGAATTTATTATCTTCTATTTATCGCAAAGAATTTTATTATAGACCTGAAATGTGTTCAGAGTGTTATAAAAACATGCGTCACAGTATAATGTAATAGATTATCCTACAAAAATAAAAATAAAAAATTGTGAAAATGTGAATATTCCTAGAATCTTAATATTGTATATCCTATATTTATATAAGCACTTATTCTATTAAATTCCTTTAAAAAATCCAACTAAGAATGTTATTAACTCCATCAACAAAAGCGTTACCCTTATTAGGATAATGTAGCGATGAATGTGTTAAAAAAAAAAACACGATAAAACAATATGAGCTTGAACGATTTTACGTAAACATAGAAAAAATATACTTTAATTTTTTACCACGCATTATGAACAATTATTTAACTAGGGAAAATCCTGATTGGACCTTTTTTTTAACCCGGGGGACATCCCTAACGGACCTCAGGGGGCGATGAGGGTTGTCCCCCGGTGTGTCGGAATTGCACCGACTAAAACCCTCGGGTATTCCTTCTCCCGCCTGTCGAGTGCCAAGGGTAAGGCTGAGCCATCTTCGTCGGCACCCAGCGAATCCTGATTGGGCCTAGTCGGCCGCACAGGGTTGGTGGCTAAGGCGTGTCAGACTAGAACCTATTAAAAACGTCAAAGTGACTAACTACTGCGCATTGGTGGGGACTGTGGGCTGTGTAACCCCGTTGTGTCATCTCCCCTGGGCATGAACTCCCCTAACACTACTCAATGAATTTCGGCAGAGCACGTTACGAGTACAACGTTCTGCAAACTTCTTAAGGGTCCCTAACCGGTCTCTCCTGGCCTCCAATTTAAGCGATATGCATTTTGTACTTGATTACCCTTAGTACCTCTTAATTCCAAGCCTAAACAAAATGTATGAACCTACTTTTAAGAAGATTGTCATGAACGCGGTTTTTATCAACAAATCCAAAGACATCCGAAGCAATTCATTAATCCTGTCTCACGATAATTCTAAAAACTTTCTGAATACCACTATTCTTACACACATATGATATATACTACATGTATAATCATCTTGCCGAGAAAATAAAAAAAATGTAATAGCATTTAGAGAAATGTAATAATATTTTATTTCTTTACAGGTAATAGGTATGTGGTCTCAGAAGCTACCCACTACCTTATTACTACTGCTCTTCGCAATTGAAGCTCTTGACGCAAACCGAAGGAAACAGAAGGACAGAACACTGCCTACTACAAATATTTGTGACATTAGCGATCGAGACTCAAAAGTTCACTGCTACTGCGAGTACAGCCAAGATATAAACGAAGCAGTTAAAACAGAATGCTGGGTTTTCAATGGTGGCATAGAGAGAACCGACCCACTATGGGCTAGCTTCATATCACAGTCAAACATAGAAGCGTTAGCTTTCAACGTAAGAGCTGACGGTGGCTTAGATTTCGTGCCGACAAAAGTCTTCAGATATCTGAGGAAGATAAAAGAATTTAGTATAAAACACAGTTCAATTTATACAATAGATAGTTATGCTTTCGTTAATATCACGTCTGTACAAAGTATAACGTTAACGAAAAACCAGATAGAACATCTCAGCAAACACTCATTTTACAACTTACCAAATTTGACTACCCTTATATTAGACGAAAACAGAATAGCAGATCTCGTAACTGAGACATTTTACGAGTTACCCGCCCTACAAAAGTTATACGTAACTAGTAATAACATAAGCGTCATACAAGATGGAGCGTTCAGACATCTTATTAATCTAGTGGAGTTAGAACTTGATAGAAATAATATAAGTGAACTGAAAAAGGAATGTTTCGATGGTCTTGCTAATCTTAAGCGGTTAGACTTGAGAAAAAATAAGCTAACAGTACTCAATTCGTTCACTTTTACAGAATTATGGAATCTACAATCACTGTTATTAGATTATAATGAAATTTATATTCTGGCTCAAAGAACATTCGACGGGCTGTCGCAATTAAGAAAATTAAGCCTAAGCCACAACAAACTTGTCACTTTGGCAGGAGGATTGTTTGAGGGTGTCAGGGGACTCGCTGCCTTAGATTTGAGACACAACAAATTAAAGAGATTTACTTTTGATAATATACGTCCCATCTACGATAATTTGAAGAACTCAAACAGCTACCTGTACTTGGAAGGTTAGTATAATCTTTATCCCAAATTAAAATTAATTAATTCAGTCGCAGGCCTTGAATGCTCTTAAGAAGATTCCAATTATAACAAAAACTCAATTAGTATAATAGATGTAGCAGCTAGATTCGTAGTTAGCTCAATTAGGGAATTAATGAAGGCGTCAATTGTTTCAGGGAACGAATTCTCGTGCGATTGCCATCTTGCATGGATGCATAAGCTCCGACACGAAGCGAAGAGCGTGAAAGTGCGAACGTCTTTAGAAAATTTCATTTGCAAATTCAACGGCGACCCATCCATAAATTCCCACTTTACTTACTTCGAGAGGAGCGTGATCGGCTCAAACAATTTGGATGCCGGTGACGATAAAAGTCAAATAAGAGACATCGCGGATAATCCGGATGATTTCATTCAAGATGAAACGGACGACACTTATGTTGATGAGCCGAAATCCGTTAAAGGGGAAAACGAGAGAGCTCTCTTACAGATTCCTGTGGAAACATTGCCTTGTCCTCAGGATGTAAAAAGCGTCACAGACAGGACGTACACTTACCCATCACAGAACGAAGCTAAGGACTACAGGAATTTAATTCCGTCGTCTCTGTCATCGAGACATGACAGGAATTTTGTCATTTGCTCGTTATCAGCATTATTAATATTACGGACCACTCAACTGTAAATACTAACTGGAATTAATATTATACTTTATTTACTTTGTTCTTGTCGTGAAAGGAATATTAAAATATTATTTGCTGTGATAATATTTTCCTTGTTTTCGTGCGGTTGCTTTTATGCGAATAATAAATTCATTTCAAACGTACGTTCAGGTTGTATCTTTCTTTTTTCACGAACATTCAAAGGACTTATGAAAATGTAAATAATATTTCGATGTAAAAATGTGATATAATATGTAAGTACATTTATCAGTGTAGTTATATATAAATGTAAGCTAATATATAATAGTTGTACGATATAATTACGTATATTTTTATTCTTATGCAATATTTTTCTCAGTCACTTTAAATTTTATTTTTATCGTTGCAAATCTAAAGAAAATTTATGTAAATATTTAAGTATTTTATAGTAACTATTGAAAATAAATTGTAAATTATTATAGGCTTAAGGCAGTAAAGTTAAGTAGTCATTGACTACGTTTATAAATACTTTATAATGTTTATGTTAAAAAGACATTATATTTATTTATTTTTATAATATTAAAATGGCGGCCAGTAGCCAACGCACTTTAAAAAATTAAAAAAAATAATCGAAAAAAAAGTACGTTAATGTGTTGCGCCGTTTAAGGCCACCATATCGTGTATCAGAAACATAAAAAATACAATACAATACAATACAGCTTACAAATATACACATTAAGAAAGAAGAATAAATCAACCAAAGTAAACATAATGCCAAAAAAAAATCATAAAAAAATAAAAAGAAAAGAAAAATCACACCAACACTTACAGCGTGTCCCTCAACCACCCGATGATTTTCCTTTTAAAGACCGGCAGACTGTCTGCAAACACATCGATGGCACTCTCCAGTTTGTTAAAGCCGGTTATTTAATCAGACTATATCATAGGATTTCTCTTTAGTTATTAAAACTCCTATCTGATCTTGAGACTTAGAGAAAGTGATGTTCAGTCATAAAGCTAGTAGAAATATGTACGATGACGTATGCTGAGCAGACATGAGCAAAATGTAATCAGATTAATGAATAACGATTACAAAATGTAGTCGTAATTTTAATTTTCTTGCTCTGTAATCATAAGTCCCATCAAAACATTAAGGAGTCATAATTGTGTATGCAATTGAGGATTCCGTAGTGTATAAAAAATAGATGAGCAAAATGCAGCCATAACAATGTTGAAAAACGCGAAATGTATCATAATCGTTTTACATCATCTAAATTTTGCCCATCTATGATGCTAAGTAAGGCTAATGCACGTTTTATACACTGAATGTAACGTAAAGTAATCCATACTTCACTGCATGATATCTAGGTTACGCGCTGTACATATAAGGTGCGCCAAATAAGCATCAAAAGGAGTTCAAGTAAAGACTGCCTTTGATTCACAAGCCTTCCACAAGCGGTGGCAAGCCACAATAATAAACCCAAACGTGATCCGTGCGGTCCACGGCAGGCGTCAAGCCTCGTGCTGCCTTCCTCCATACACGTATGGGTTTCACATAAGGCTTGGAAATATCACGTCGACACGTTACGTCAATTCTATACATTTGGCATAATTCTACTAGCGTTATCCTCTTATTAAATGTTGCTTTATCTAAGTCATCTTGTTGATTCTACATAAATGATAATTAGAATATAAACTATTTATTTCCTATTGTTAATATTTATAACATAATAACGTGCCAACTTAAATGATTAAGTTAAATATGTATTTCTGAATATTAAATGAGTGTTTGTTTAAAAGCATAGCAATAAAACAAAATAAAATTCGTTATTATTTGTTCGTATTTTGCAGATAGATTTTAAATTCACATAAAACTACTGTGTAATTTATATTTGTATAGATACTATATTTTTTTGTTTTATATTGTAATTTAATAAAACGAAATAAGTGTTTTCTTTTATTAATATTTACTAACAATTACACACATTGGCGTAGTTCCAAATTAAGCTTGCGCTTGTACTATGGGTACTAGACAAAGATATACATACTTAAATACATATATACAACCATGACTCGTGACAAACTCATCTGCTCATCACAGAAAAGTGTACCACTACCGGGACTCGAACCCAGTACCTTTGCATCGTAAGTAGGGTCAACACAAACTGTGCTATCAGGTCGCTATCAGGTCAATTTATATACAGTTTTGATGTTTAAATATCAACATAAACCTTTTTTTAAATAAATATTTACATTTTTGGTTACTTCACCAGTATCTGATATAAATAGTTATTTGTAAAACAATCACATATAAGTCATAGAATATTCATATTCGAAAAATAACTTTAAAAAGTGTTTAAAATGTTGAACTTTAAAACTCTTGAAGGTATTCTCTGGACCAGTGCCAATTGGACGAAGAACATATTTGTTTAAAGCATTAACAAGTCACAGTTTAAAAGGTTTCTGCAGTTAGTGCGAAATAAACGGGCGAATAGTTCCTTACTCAGGCTTTTTAGAAGTCTATAACTGTAAACAAGAATTTATTGCAATACCGGATTCAGGACTTTTAAAGTAATATTTTGCAGACACATTCTCGTTACCTATTGTAGGGTCCGCTCCTGATATCTGGAGTAGTATAAATTAAAAAAAAAACAAAAAAATGCGATTAGTCTACACGTCTGATTACTCTGGAGTACGCCAAATTAATCTTCACTCGAATTTGTCGTGACTTGACATTTATAGCACATAGATAGAAAGCTTTTATCGCTGACTTTATAATTTTTCTAATTGTCGTCATTGCCTTTCCACTGATGTATTATTAATGCGGTTTTGACTTATGTATTCGAGGAAGGTTGATCGGTATTGACTAATTTAAATAACATAGAGATTGTCCTGTTGAAGTACCTAAAACAAAAAATCTGTTAACAAAATATACATCGTAAACATAAAGCATTATAGGTAAAGCAGTAGCGAGAAAAAGGAAACAACAAAAATCATAACAAAAATTATATATACAAGGAATTAACACCATTACAGTTACAATTTTATTTCACACCGGCTTGTATGATTTAATAAAATATTTATAAAGGGTCATAAAAAATATGACATAATTTGATATGTGTCAATAATGAAATTATTATGCCAACAATTATAATATATGTCACCAACAGAGTGTAATGTAATCAGATTAATAATGAACGATTTCAAAATGCAGTCGTAATTTTAATTTCGTTACTCTGTAATCATAATTGAAGCCCTTCCGAACATTAAGAGGTCATAAATTTGTATGCAATTGAGAATTCTTTAGTGTTTATAATATAGATGAACAAAATTTAATCATATTAATGATGAATAATGCAAACTGTAATCATAATCCTTTTTCATTAATTAGATTACATTTTGCCCATCTAATGTCAACATTTATTACATTTTTAATATTTATTATAATGTATTATATTATTTTTTAAACGATCCTGAGAATTATTTCAATACATTATTAGTACTAGTGCAGAAATATTAAAACCATTAGACATAAATAATCATATTAAAAGGGTTGACTAATTTGTAAAGTATCTTTTTGTTTACCATCATTAATATAGGAATATGTAAAAAAATCATCAATTGTAAACTATTTTTTTGTAAATCTTTATCTATCACTAAATCTTTATTTCAATCAAATTAAACCTGATTAATGTACATACGGAAACCTTTGTAAATTATATTTATTAATTTTAAATAATTTCATTAAAGGTTGATGTTTGAAACTGGGATTATATTTCTAACTACCCCCAACATTAAGCTTATATAAAAGCTTTTAAGGCTTAAATGTAGTTAAAATAATCAAATTTAGAGAAGCCACGCATAACTTATATATTACAATAATAAAGGGTCAAGATTTCATTCCGAAGAGCTAGACAGTTTTTTAGTTATTTTAAGGGCTTTTTTGTCCTGACTCAACACAGTGGCCCCACCACACCTGATAGTAAGCATGGTAGTCCAAAATCCACATTCAACAGCAAAATCGTTTAAAAAAAGTTTAAATACCTTATTAAATATTAAAAAAAAATTGTATAAAAGGGTTTTTTTTGTTTGTTTGTAATCGATACATTTTGAAACTACTGATCCTATTTTAATGAAGGTTCCATCATAAGAAAATTATATTATCTAAAATCAACAGGCTATATTTTATTATAGCAATCTTGTTAAAAGTACTTCTTCCACAAGCAAACAAATTCCCGGGCATAGCCAATATAAAATATTTCTTTATGATCCTGACTCGAAACAATAACCCCACTACACCTTTTAGTAAGTGTGATGCAGTCCAAAAAAATAGGTTATTTCGTTCTATATCCATGAATAAATATTCCAATACCATAAAACTATGAAAGGCAAATTTTAAAATATTGGCATGATAAGAAATAATAATGAATATTAATCCAGCTTTAAGACTTAAACAAGTATCAGAGTGGATACCTAGAGTCGGACCAGACGCAGAGGACGACCTAAAAAAAGATGGTCAGTTATTTTTGTAGAAAAAGCAGGAATTTCTTGGATGAGAATTGCCCGAAGTAGAGACCAATGGAACGTGATGGGGGATGCCTACGCCGCGGAGGCGACTCCTGCAGAACATTAAGGAAAAAACAATAGCAGAAATAAAGGCTTATTTTATTTATATTAAGATATTTTTAAGAAATTTTCCTGAAGCACACTTCTCAAGCATGTAATTTACCTCTGGCTATTTATTTCTCATTTGATACCTCTGGCTTTTGCTGATTCCTGTATTCAGAAAGAACGTAGGCAGATATTTAAGTTTTAGCCAAATTATTGTGATCTGTATACTTTTCAATAAAAACACATACTTAAATGTCGGTACAGTCAAACCTGTTCATGAATAACATATTATCTATAACTTATGTTTTCAGTTTGGAACACCGAGGTAGAGTGTCCTTTCGGTTTTCTATGGACTATACTTTGGAGAGTGTGCGGCTGAGTTGTATTATTTAGTCCCCCTCGAGTACCCCTCGCCTTTCTACCATAAAATGAGGAAACGCTGTGCGGGTGTGCAGCTATATGTGGTTATCGTTCCAGCAACTCGCACGACGCGATCCGCCTCATCATTTTGCTGTGAACCGCCAAGGTGTGGAATTCGCTTTCTGCGTCTGATTTCCCAACATTTTATGACATAGATATCTTCAAACGACGAATGAATCAGTTTTTGTTGGATGAGCGCGCTCCGTCGTCAGCCTCATCATCACTATTTCTTTATCTATAATTAATAAAAACGAAATTGAAAACCAAGATTTTCAGTTTTTAGGTTGGGTAATTATGAACTGACCTAAGAAGTAGAAAGCTTATATGTAGCTAGTGGCTTAATTCATTAACTTTTTATATCTTATTAACACCGGGCGTCATTATTCCGGAAAACATTAGCGGTGGCTCAACCCTATGTACAGATGAGAAAAAAAGTGATAACACTTTTTTTTATCTTGGAAAATTTATATGGTATTATTGGGAATAATACATATATGTTGAAAAATTTACTATTTATAAAGAAATCACAAATTAATAAGAAAGTTCCTTAGTTTATACAAAACGGAAATATAATTTACCCGCTTTATGATTAAGGAAAAATATTAATAATAAAATAGCAACATTTGCAACGTTTTATAAATATGTTTTATAGATTAGAAATAAAAATTATTTATTTTATTATTTTGTCCTCATTCTATATAAAAAAGAAATGTATAAGATACAATCTTAAAATAAATATTATATAATATATTTTAAAGATTTCAATTGAAAACTACGTCTATGTAATTACAAAAGGAAAAGTACAATTAGACTATTACAAAAATTTTAAACAAAATGGATAAAACATTACTATACTAATATACATTCAAAAGTAATTTTTAATTTATACAAATCAAAAGACTAAAAGAAGGAAACGTTTATTGAGAAAACGAAAGAACACGCCATATATATATAAAATAACAATAAATAACATAACATGACAGTAAATATCCTCTATGCTGCTACCAATCTCAAAGTGCTGATTGACGATGTTACGCGCCATTCAGCGCTGATTTTCAGCCGAGGCTCAATGGAACTTATTACATGGATGCCACGATGCTAATACTACAACCATTTATTATGATATATAAGTACAATACATGTATAGAATATTGTTAATGTTTCATAACAGAAAAAGATAATAAGATTTAAATAGGGTAGATAAATTATATAATGCATATTGAACTGTCCCATAACAATTAGTGCTACGTATTTCTGGCTTAAAAAAAATCGTGCTTCCCATAATTATGATGCTCGATATTCGCCTATACAATATAATACTTAAAGACACCTTCGAGGTATCATCAGTGAAATTTAAAAAAAAAACACATAAAAATTAAATTGTTGAAAAGGGCATTTCTATCGTCGACTGTACCCATCGCCGTTCAGCGTTTACTACACCCGCCGGACTAAACTTTAACATGGTTTTAATTACACGCGAGTTATTCGCAAGGTACATAAGCCCTTTCACGTCGCCGTTCTATCTTCATATAACTTTAACGTTAAGTACCGGTGGCCTATTTTTCCTTCGTTGTTAAACTCTTGTTGTGTAGTACGTCATTACCGTGGAAAACATTTCTCATCTGAAGTTACACCTTAACAACTTGTATTTTTTTAATTTTGCATTGTTATAGGGACTACATCGGCTAATGGTTAGAACAGTGTCGCCGCCGGATAACACCGCTAATCACTAATACATCTGGTAGTCGATTTATTTATTGTATGTAATAGTTTATTTTAGTATCACTCGTATTTATTTTGTATTTATTATTTAAGCTATATGTATTTTTATTGTTTATTGATAATTCTTATAAGATGTAACAAGACCGGGGCCCTTCACGAAAATCAGCGCTGCAGACTTCCTCTGTGGCTTTAGGCTGATGAAGGGCCCATTTTCGCCATGTTTATATGTTTTGTATTTTCTTTTGTTTTTGTGTATTGTTTGTATTGCTGTATTTAAATTTCTGTTTTTTTTTTTTGTTGATTTGTGGCGAATTGAATACTTTTTCCATTTCATTTGATATCATTTCACCGCTAGGTTCTGAATCTCCACGTAGAGTAGTTTGGGAACAAACAGTTCATTCAGGCACAGTGACAATGAAGTATTCAAAGGGCACTTACCTGGGAACTGGATGTTGAGGACAGGCTACTGGAGCTCCGCACCGTTGATGGTATACAATTAATTAAGTTTACCGCCGTATTGTCCAAAACAACTGACTATTTCGTAGTGTAACCGAGTTTGCCGCCGATGATAAGTGTAGATGATACCGCCGAATAGGATGTAGGGAGGGACGCAAAGGATTTCAAGTTCCATTTTTGATATTCATGCCCTGAGCCTGAACAAACAGACAGTCCAAAAACAGCATCAAGAGGCATTAAATATGATCCTGCTAAGAGTTCACAATCGTGCCGAATTATATAAACACTTATAATTTGTATAAAAACTATTACTTTTTTTAAAAGGAACTTCTCTGACAAGCACCAGAAATCTTTTCATTCAATAACGACATTCTGCCAGCTCCATTTCATCATAAAACTACTAGATGCCGTATTGAAAGCCATGATGGACGTTCCTTATATCCGCACGAAGAGATTTGCTTCTAGATTCATCATGCAAACAGATATAGAGTGAAATATGCTTCCAGTGAGCAAATTTCCATGATCTTATGACTTGAGATTCTTGAAGAGTAAAGTGAAAAGGCATTTGTTGGCCGGAGGTCAACCATCTTCGGTCTCATCGTCAACTTCCAACAGGTACAATCAAAGTTAAAACTCCGCTTGTAAATCATAAAAAAAAAAAACGTTTAAAACAATTATTTTCTCATTTCATTCTAAAATCTATCTTTAAACTAAATCTCTACTTGCATACCCTGCACTGCAGCTCAACTTCCCGATACAACCTACTTGTTTCTCCTGGGAAGCCTCGCGACGACTTCATCCACGAACTCGAGGAAGGCTTCGTAATGATATTGATCTCACCACATCGCGGAGAAAGTATCCACTCCCAGTGTTACTCCTGTCCTTATCTGTAATTTACATTCATTATTTGAGGTATCTAGTTTCAAAACCCGCTAAAACGATTTTTCGTACTAAATTACTTACTAGTCCTAATAGTAATTTGAAATGTTTTTATCAAAGCAAATATTACGTATGATTTTTTCTTTTTTGCTTTTTCACTCTAGAATAATAATTTAAATACCTTATAAGAATGTGATTGTTAAGTTAAAGATTAATTATAAGTTTTTTTATAAATTTATGGGTTTTGAAAAAAGTATGTTATAATGGGTTTTGAAATTAGACTCCTCATATAATGGGCGTTAGTTACTAGTCACGCCAAAAGGCGCTACCCCAGAACTATAAATTAATAATGTAAACGCACCTAATCCCCAATGCCATCTGGCGTACATCATTCACGTCAACTTAACGTTCTCGCTTTAAAACGACAAACATCGCATCGCACCTTTTTCTTTATAACCGCATATAATTATTTCTTACTCGCTATACACATCGCAAATCTTTACTTACACCATACTCCACATCATATATATTTCCAAATACATACAAAGTGAGTGATTGTACTAAGTGCCTGAATACCTCTGCTCTGCCCAGCCGGTAAGTATTATCTCAAATTATCGCAATCTTCTTTTATAAAAATCATCCCGCCTACGAGGGTGCATTTTGTGCAACGGCGTAAGTCAAGAATTATCCCGGCCCGCGTAGTTACATTTTAAAGATTGTGTATACTGCCTTAAGAAAATGTGTTATATGGAACTGAAATATGAAGGATCAATAAAAAACATCAGATAAAGGTTGATGATCTCGAGATGTAGTGCTGGAGGCGCTTGCTGGGGTTTAAATGGACTACATAGAGATTCACATCAAGCAAAAGAAAAGACTCAAGCAAAGAATTTTGTCGATTGTAGGTACAATTTCGATATGCCGAGATATGTGTAGCCGTGACTCGGCAAATATGCGCGCCTGGTACTGTTATGGAATGGAGAGGGTGAAGGTAGGTAAAGGAGGGTGGCGAAGTAATGATAAATTAAAAATTTGGGTCAAGTGTGAATTTTCTACCAAAAATCAACAAAAATTAATTATTTTTTGTACAGACATGAGCCCATTTTTGTGTGAAGATTATTATTTTGTATGACAAGAAAAATCTGAATAGTAGAAGTTAATCAAATTCAATGATAACTTTCGCGATGCACGAACCTTTTTTTGTAACCCAGGGGAAATCCCTAACGGACCTTAGGGAGAGGTGAGGGCCGCCCCCGGTGTGTCGCACTTGCACCGACTAAAACCCCCGGGGTGTCCCACCTTCCACCTACCAGCATCGAGGGCACGACTGGGGTCCCATCCTCGGACATGCGCGAATCTTACTTGCACTTAGCTGATTTTATTTCCTTTCTAACTCAAACCACTATCTTTATTAAGGCTGAAAGTAAAGAGCTTAAATAATTACCTTAAAACAACGGGCTGTTCCGTCCACAGTTTAATTAAGCCGGGACTCAAACTGCGACCCTCAAGTTTTACGCGATTTGCATGGCTGTGTGTTGAATTTTTAATAAGATATGCCTAACCACGTGAGACAGACCTGCATATTAATTATTTATAAACATCGTGTCTTTTTTATGGTATACCCTACAAGTCAACTTTTTTTTTTTTAAAGCATTTACTAGGCCACACTTAATATATCGTCACGCTATCTCCCTTTCGGGGTGAGCAGAGGCTGAACGTGATAAGAAGCACAGTTGATCGCTGTTCTTAAAGCGATTACACATAGGAGGGATGTGTTTGCCCAGAGCGAACGCGACATCCCCGGTGACAATAGCTGGGCAGTAGACTTGAGGGAGTCTGCTGCCCGGATGAGAGGGAGGCGATGCATGTTGTCCGACGCGCCACCTGGGGGAGAAGTCTTGGAGAGGTGGGCTTTACTCTTTCCGCTCCCAGAGAAGTAGCCTCAACAAGGCTTTTTGTTCCCTGGGTGTATGAATGAATTTGGCTTCCCAGGCCCGGTTGGAGCAATCAGAGGGACACACTGGGGGTTTTTAGTCAGTAGGAGTTTGACATATCTAGGTCGCTGCCCTCACAGCGTCCCTGATGGTCCTATGCAGGATTTTCCCCCGGGATACAAAAAAAAACGCTTACACATAACAATTCTATTACATTCGATGCGGATTTCTTTACAATGGTTTCCTTCATTAGCTTGAGACGCCTAAATCAGCACTTTATCTGGAAAATTCAGAGGCACGTACTAAGATTTAAACTTATACCCATTCACGATGCTGCGCATAGATAGCCTTCTCATATACATATGGCACCACAGCCAACAATCCTAATATAGAATGGAGTTTTGAGATTCAAATTTACTTCACTGTTGGTGTCTGTCTCTCGACAACTTTTTTCACAAGAACGTGAAATAGTTTCAAATTTAACACGTTCACGCCGGGGCGAGTAGCTACGTTTTCCGCGTGAGGCGGGACTGAACACGGCACATTCAAGTGTGACCCAGCGGTGGGTCACGCCGCCTCACGGAACAGTCAAGTGTATACAGTAAGGCCTGCATCAATGCTTCTTGGTGAGTTGACAGTTTCTTGTTTTTTTTTTTTTTCATTTCTTATTAACTTTTAAATATGATCGTTGTGTAATTGGTGTATGTGAAACGTATGTGTTATTCAATGATAATGAATAAATCAATTAAAAAAAACGATACGTGTAGGTAAAGTCCTTAGGTTAAGTCTTCGTAAGATAACATAATTCAATGTTTTCGTGTGTAACGTTACCAAATTCAATATACCTCAGACGAAGTCACTGATAAACGCTAGTGAAGTTATAAACGAACACGAAGAAGCTCGCCTAACAAGGATTATTTTATTTCAAAACGCGGCAGTAAGAAGGCATATCAAACCCAATTTATGCCCCCCAAAAAGTCGTAAATTCCCTAAATGGGAACATATCAAACGCCCTTCGCATTTCAGTTAATAAAATCTTTCCGTCACGGCAGTATGTAGCCTGATATGTTAGAAGCTACTATTAAGGTCTGATCACAACAATGTCCAAATATTATCTTTTTTTACACTGGCTTGACATAGTAGCTATATTTCGATTAGGGAGTCGAAGCTGCTCGCGTCCGTAGGCTTTACCCTAGTTTCCCTACACGTGGCTCCTGGGTGGTGCTAAACGAGCAGCAGCGAGGTGGTAGGGCGTCGGTGCCCGTCTGGATCGCGACCACAGTACATGGGTGTAAAGCCCGTCATAGTGACCAGTTTCGGCTTGTCGCGTTTCGGGATCAGCTTGTGTATATCCAGTAGCTCATATACCTACAGACCTTCAGTCGTGGTATATGTGAGCCAAAATGACGATGTAGACAGTCAATGGATTTTCATCCTTTGATAGTCGCTTTCGTTTTTGGACTACACTATACTTATCATCAGGTACTCTGTTGTCACTATGTCGAGCCAGAGTAAAAAAAAAATCACCTGATGAAAAGTACAGTGTAGTTTAAGAATCGTAACGTCCGCTAAGAGATGAAAATCAGTTGACGATCACCATTACTACATCGGCCCACATATACAAAGATGGAAGATTTCTAGGTATATGAACAACTGGATATACACCAAATGAGCTCGAAACGCGACAGGCTAAAGCGAAGTGCTATGATGGTGTACGCCCTCAAAACGTGTCTGTTGTACTTTTATTTTAATGTGTTTTGGTTCATAACGCTTTAATGCCTTTGTAATTGCGTTCCTTTGTTAACAATTTCTAAAGTGACCTTTCACAGTGACCAATTGTTATATGTAAACAATTGCTATGTAAGTTTTGCCGCAAACGCTTCTGCGTGCACACC
Source organism: Automeris io (assembly GCA_036320925.1). Taxonomy (NCBI): domain Eukaryota; kingdom Metazoa; phylum Arthropoda; class Insecta; order Lepidoptera; family Saturniidae; genus Automeris; species Automeris io. The sequence goes on along the minus strand of JAUDJH010000010.1, from coordinate 14,148,920 downwards.
GGCTGACTTAGACCGAAGCCTGCGAAAAGAGAAACTCGGCAAGGCAATTCGTTCTGGGCTAGCAACGGGTCCACACTTCATCATAGTTTCATAGAATGCAACATCAATCTTGAATGATATAATCACTTCCAAAATGTTCTTTACTCTAGTATACTGTGGTCACTACTCACTTCGAGGAATCGCATTACCATTTCAATAATGCACAGCATCCTCCGAGACCGTACATGAATATACATGGCTCTCAATCATAATTTAAATCGAAGTTATTAAGAATACATTTCTTCTAATTACATATAAGTAAGTTAAAATGAAATAAAATGAAATATATTTATTTTCACCACAAACTAACAAAATACTAGAAATTCAAAAGCAGTAACATTTCTGTTACAAGACAACAACATACAGAAACAAAACAAAAAATAAAAACATATTAACATGGCGAAAATGGAACCTCCATCAGCTTAAAGCCACAAAGGAAGTCTGCAGCGCTGGTTTTCGTGGAGGGCCCCGAATCATCTTTTTTTCTAATAATTTTTTTAATGAGGCTTTTGTGCATCCTTGTGACAATGTAACGATCGTATAAATCAGTATTCCATTCGCGTTAAAATATAGTATTCAAAAAGTATTTCTATCTTAATTGTAACACTTTTTTAGCGATTAAAAAGTGCTTGGAGGTAGTCCTATTTAAAAAAAGTATTATAAGATATATTTATTACCAGAGTGTTAACTTTGACAAGCCTTTTCATCTCTAAAATAAATTTCATTACAACAAAACCTATCGTCCATGTCTTAAATATAAGTACTTGTGTTTACCAGCTGTATAGTATAGTGTTTAGACTTGCTAAATTTCTACGTCAGATAATACTCTCCCTATCTTCGAAATTTCAGGTATTATTTTATTTAAGACGCTAAGTTTATTAACTTGAAGTTGCTTAACTTGTTATAACTTTAAACATAATGTTTAGAAACCTTTTGAAACTTTATGTTGCTCTGGAAACTGTAATAATAATGATTTTCTTAATGTAATATTGTTTATTAAGAAATTGTTTTTGTTTATATTAAACTAAATAAGCTTTTAATCCTATTAAAAATATATATGTAAGGGCAGGGAGGGACGACATCATTAAATAAAATAACGAAATGTTCGTAATCCACTTCATCCGCCTTCACTTTCCCTTAACCATTTGATTAACTATCGAACTCCATTATTAGTCCATTTACTATTGTAATTTAATAAAAGGGTCATATAAAATGAACACTGTAAACGATTACTTTGCAACACGTGCACACTGGGTAACTGTTGCCGAATTCAGATCAAATGACATCCTAGAGCAATGCGCGCTAACTTTACATAATAAAATATATGGAAAAATATTTTAAAAAATTAAAGAAAATATTAGCCTAAGTTCAATTTTGTTCTATACTGTATTTTTTTTATATATGTACTATTTATATGTAACATATATATGTATGTTTATTTGATTGATTTTATTTTATTGTTATTTATTAGCTTGATTTTTATTTTTGTACTAATTTTTGTGGAAATTTTGCTGGCTTATGTAACATTTTTTGTGTATTTTGTTATCATTTTTATATTGCTGTATGTTTCCCTTTAAAATAAATAAATAATAGAGTCCCATTTGGCGGCAGTCGCTCATTACTATTGAGGGTAGACCGTCATATACATTTTTAAATTATAGATTATTTTTATCAGCAAACAAATTTACAGGTTGTCCTCCGACAAAGCCCTCCTTTTGTTTATATTAGAACTTGGTTAATTAATCTCCGCGCGTTCCTGTTAAATGTTTTTTTTTAACTAAAGATGGACATGGGTGCTTATCGACATTAGCCAGTTTCGTCCCATAGTCAGGCAAATGCCTCCCTTCCCTTTTCCCCACCCTGTTTGCGGAATCCATGGGAAAGGGGTTGAACGATTAACCCAGCAATATTGACATGTATGGTTACCATAAATATCCACTGAGTATGTTTTGTAGAGAGTCATGGATGTAACATGCTTGGAATTATACTTCTGGCCAGAGTATTTATGCCCTCTGATATCGATATAAAAAGTAAAACTAGGGTTTAAGACGTCGTGAAACGAATAATGTCAATGAAATAGCGATGGGCGGGATAACTGGCTAGTCGTACTGTTGGTCGTTAGATTAAAGCCCTTATTTTATTATTTTATTTTATTTTACATAATAGGGTGCCCAACATGGGTAACATTAGACAAGAAAACAAAAGGATCATGGTACTTAAATAGAACATATAAATGCCCCCACAATTATAGGGCACCACAGCGTGCACAGTGATTAATATATAAAGATAGTTTATATTTAAAGAATAATAATAAAATTCCAAAAAAAGAAAAAACATATACATACATATATAGACACAACACAAAAGGATAATATTGTAGAATGTATAAGTAACAACTTTAAACGAAACTGTGACTGATTCCAAGTAACACAAAAAGTAACACAAAAAAAAAAGAAAAAAGAAATACAGTCACTTATGGATGATGGCCGAGTGTATACCAGAAACCTGCCGGTAGACTACAGCAAAACTCTAAACGATATTAAATTGTCAAGACTTGCCTCAGCTCAGTGGCGTGCATATAAAGCATTATCTTGTTATACTTGGACAATCAATAAATATATTGACTTATAGCATGTAGGCGTAACCCGATACGCTCTTGTCGCCCTAAGGGTCGTTAGGGTGTTACGAGACGTGCGGGGTAAGAGGATGCGCGCGCGCACGGGACGCTTAGAAGTTAGTCGACTACCGAGACCCAAGGCGGGAGTACGTGCGTGTACGTCGCAGTTCGGTGTGCCTTAAAGCGCAAATAAACTGTAAAACGCCAAATTCGTGTCTTCATAAAACTACACCCACGACCACCGGTCATAGACTTAAAATCTTTTGTTTACCAAAATAGTATTCTGAGAGTTCAAATTGGGCCAAATTTTAAATAAAACATATGTTTTATTTAATTTTAAATTTAATTGGACAATTAATGTCCAAGTACAGCGAGATAATTTTGTACGTTCTATGGGATGCACGCCACTGTCTCAGCCAGTTTGTATTTTTAGAGTAATACAATAATTTCGTGGTATTACCATTTTACGTTGTTCTTTCTACCGTCTGTGTCACGGCAAGGATTCTGAAGAGTTATTTAACCTTGTTTCAGCTTCTCCATTACGATAACTCACGTCTCGGGTAGAACTAAAATGTTCTCTAATTCTTTTGCCGAGCAATTAGGCTGTGGAATGGTCTTCCAACAAGCGTGTTACCACCGTTCTACAGTATTAGGTTCTTTAATCGAAGTGTTAAGATATATTTGTGCAGCCTGCGATGATGGCTGGGATAACATCCGTATATGGTGGATGTTCCTTATATTCGCACGAAAAGATTCGCTTCTACATTTATCATGCGAACGGCTAAGGAGTGGAATATGGTTCCAGCGGCCGTATTTCCTCCATCTTATGACCTGGGAGTCTTTAAGAGAAGAGTGAATAGGCATTTGCTAGGCGATCGCGTTTCATCATCGAACTCATCTTCACCTTCCACCAGGTGTGATTGAGGTCAAGCGTTCGTCTTTAAATTATAAAAAAAAAAACGTTTTTTTTTATTACTTTTCATAGTTGTTGTTTTTGGACTAGACCATGCCTGCTATCGGGAGTGATGCGGTTACTATGTCAAGTCAGAATTAAAAATACAATTATAGAAATGTGAAAACGCCTTTACAATCTCAATATATCATACACACGTGTTAGAAGATCGCGTAAAGTTTATATACATTTTGAGTGAAAGCAAAACTGCTTTGGTATGAGGTTGTTTGGTATGGTTTAGGATGAGATATAAAGAGTTTATATTACACAAACCAGCATTTATTCGCAGGATAAATAATGATTATTTTATGTTATACATAATTTTGTTTTTCTATCCGTGCGCGTATATGGGTGCGGTTTCTTTATATTTGCTAATTCTATGCTATTAGATACGTCTCCTTGCGTAATATATTCTATTAATGAGACGAATAAAGCACGAATAGGTATTTTTGGTCATTTTTTGGTTTTTTTGTTTTTTTTTTTTTGGTGCCGTATTTTCGAATTATTTTTCAACGTCCGTTTGACTTCGACAAAGTGACATTGTTCTTGATTTTAAGGACAGTAGAGTTGAATAGTTTATGACAAATGGTTGCTGATCATCGACCGTTGTTACGTTCATTTCAGCCTGTTCAAAAGTATCTTTACATTTATTTGAATATATAGGAAAAGCGAGGAAATGCACAGGCCAGAAAATTAATCTTTTTTTATAAAAATATAATTCTTATACCAATTTTACTAAAACCATTAAAAGAAGAGTACAATTCAAAACAAAACTGACTAAATAAGAACACCCTATAAATTTACGTACGCTGGAGTGCAAAACATCATTTCTGCTACCGAAAAACACCAATATATACGGCATGAGAATCCATCAATAGCCTAATGTTACCTAAATTAATTAATAGTTTGCCTCAATACATACAGGTTGTATGGTTCCACACCCTTAAGCCTTTCATTGAAATAAAGCAATATTATTTGAAATTAGATCGGCATGTTACTATACCAAAGGTTATATGATTAATTTAAGCTAATGTTATTAATTTTATTAATTACAGTATTCTATGCTTGTAAAATTTATTTGCTCCGAATTACCTCGCTACACATAAGCATTCCATATGGCTTCGCAGTCTTCAATATGTGATTTATTTGCTTTTATAATTTAGAAGTAGTGAATAAAAAAAGTTCTTGCTGAGAAAAACGTCTAACTATTCAAATTTCAAATTTCACACCACTCACATTCTACTGCCTTTCATACTTCATTCTTTCATCCGTCCGCTGAAAAGGGTTGAGTGGTGTCGTTTATTTCTTAAAATTTACAATATATACTTAATCCTAACTTAAGCCTACATTATAAATTTACAAAAAACAAAACTAAACATACTAAGCCTTAACTAACGTACGGACGAAACTAACTTAAGCCTTAATTAAAAATAAAAACAACAGCAGAGGAAGATCTTATTTAACAATTAAAACTTAACCTAGTACAAAATATGAAGGGGGACTATGAGCGGGAAGCCGTTTCGAGGCGAACCTCCTGACGGCGGCGTTCTTCTCCGTCTGCGACAACAGACGGGTCACTGGTCGAAGGTAGCTCGCGCGTCCTTCTTGGTGGAAGTCTACGGAGTCCGTCTGGGTGTTTCTTCTGTGGGATCGGGATGATGAGGGTGTGCGAATCTGTCACACATCCGCCTAGTACTCTCCAGCGCGCCCTCTCCGGATCGGGCGCAGTCTAGGTAAGGACTAGATCGCGGGCTTTAGGCTTCTTCTTTTTAGGATATCTATCTCTTTGTGTCTCGAAGCGTTCACCTGCGTCTGGAGGTCTTGCGTGTAGCGGCGTATATCAACGTCTAACTAAAGTATTGCTTATTTGATATAGGTGCCTTTCATGGCGTCCTATGTCATCCGACAAGGAGTACCATGAAATTCTCTGTCGACATGCACTGACTCCCCAGCGACTCTCTCAAAACTGAGGTGTCTTTCACCGTATTGGGTACAATAGGGCTGATATGCCAAAATGGCAAAAGCCCTTATAAATAATAATAAAAAAAAAACTAAAATACGCTTACAGATGAAAACTAAAAGATTTTTATACTAGAAAATAAGAAACCTGATTCCTTAACTTCTCTACATCGTTGAAAGCTCCTGCGAGTTGCAGTAACTTAAAATTTCACGTAGCTAGAAACATTAACGGACCGAAATACTAAATAATGAGAGTTAGCACTCTAGAATTACTCACATAACTATTTTTTAATAGAACTCTATTAAATTTAACATTTATAAAACGCTTTACCCACTATACCGTAGGGTATTCTGATCGTAATATAAAAAAAATGTAAATATATGAAACTATGGCTATTAGATTATTCAGTCACCATCCAAGACCGTAGAGTGTCATGTATGGATCATTTACCTATGCTGATACAACAAACACGAAGTTAAATCGATGCGCGTGGACATCTGGGTGAGGGGGCTTTTGAGGTCGTAAGGTTTGCTCAAACTGGACCGTGAACGTAGACACAAGAAAAACCGTCGCACTCAGTTCACGATACCAAGGCTACGTGATGTTGCGGAGATGACAGACTCTAAATGATTCCTAAGGATCAGTTCACAGCAATTTTTATAAATAAGATGCTTAGGCTATTGCACAGTGCAAGCGATATAGTCTAGAGAGAAAGAAAGGCGTAGAAGAAACGTGTAGGCGTAGAGCGTGTAAAAGAAATATATTTATCATACAGCAACATAAAACAACTGCATTCCGGGGATCGTTAAGGTTCGCGGCATCGAAATGCTGGAACGATATACCGCCACCTATCCGTGATTCCGTACAGTCTTGGGCAACGTTTAAAATTAAATTAAAAAAAATATCTTTTATGCGAACAAAATTAATTTATGGATGTGCGTGGATCTGTTTTTTTTTTATTTATTGTATTATATATAGTTTTTATTTTTATAGTTTAGTAAAAGGTTTGGATGACAAAGATTAAAGGTGTATATTGGTAATAAAATTAAAATAAAAGGTGGATTAAAGGTGTATTGGGGTATATTGTCTTTTCTGTATTATATTATGTAAAATGATTTTATATTTGTATGACTATATATATAGGGTTGTCCCAGTGAAGTGGCTCTGTCGTCCGCAAGGCCCTGTCATAATACCAGCGCTGCAGAGTCTAGTGCTCTGTAGCACAAGCTGAGACAGGGCCCTTATTGGCGGCGGCCTAGACTTTTTATGTATTGTTTGGTAGTTTTTTTATGTTTTTTGTATTTTATGTGTGTTTTATTGTACAATGTAGTTACTTTTATATGGCTGCTGTTAATAAAACATTTTCTTTCTTTCTTTTTAAATAGGGTTTTTTTTACTGGAAAATAAATACACCTTTATTTTCGTTTTTTTCAAGAGTTTCCTTATTGTTTTTTTATTTATTAATGAAATATTTTTATTGATTTTCATTTTTTTTATTTTAGTATAAATGTATTACTGGTACTAGCTTCAACCACGCTTTCATTCGCAAAGTAGTAGTGCTTTTGTTATAATGATAATAATTTCAAGGTAAAATTTTTGTATAAATGTCATCCACTGTTTCTTATATAAGTTATTAAAACAAGAACGAAGTATAGATCTCAATTAGTACTTTTAACTTACAACACTCGACAATAGATGTCGTTTATAGCTTTTTTACAGTTTTAAAGATAAAAATAGAGCATATTTTCCCGGGCTAAAATGTGAAATATCAAACCTACAGGTTAAAAATCGTTAATTTTTCTAAAAATTTCAGATAATCTGCGCATTTTTCTTCATATTCATTTTATCAAATCCTTTTACAAATTGTCAGACGAATTTAAAAAAAAACTATGAATTAAATCGATGAAGTCATTCTCAAGTTATGGCGTTTCCAAGGAAAATAGTAATTCATTTTCATATATACCATATAGATTACTTTGTATTTGCAAATATAATGACTTTTTTCTTGTTTTCTATTTGAAGCAAGCTGTGGTTGTAAATCATTAGTTCCTTTACTGTGTGTGTGCTTTAAAAACATTTGATATGAAATAAATTATACCTATATTTTTCTAGAGAAGTGCTGCCAATTCTTAAATAAATAAATCATTACTGTGCGGTTTCCTCAACGTTTTTATATGGAATAAAAAAACAGGAAGCTTAGCTTTGTATTTCTTTCCTTCAAACGAACGCTTTTGTGAGCCTGACATGAAACATGTATCTACAATATACATGGTTGTAAAGGAAGGCCCCTATAAAAAAGATATGCCTTCGTTATAAATATACTGACAATTCAATATAATAACGTATTGATTTTGATGTACGTAATAAAGTGGTCTATACATCTTTCATTGTCTCTAATTACGTCTTCGTTTTTTTATAAAAATATTACGTCCCTTTTTTTTAACCCGGGGGAAATCCCTAACGGACCTCAGGGGGCGATGAGGGTTGCCCCCCGGTGTGTCGCACTTGCACCGACTAAAACCCTGGGGTGTTCCATCACCTGCCAACCCAATTGAATTTTTTTTTTGGCTGCTCTATCGAAGTTGTTTTGTATCCAAATATAGTTTGCCCCAGGTATCATTAGTTCGATTAAATACAATTATTAATATGATTGATAAATTGGTCAATATATCCCTCGAAAGATAATAAAAACTGCTAAATATTCTCATTTCGAGTAGGACGCACATATATGTATTGAAACAGGTGCCACTAACATGGGTAAACAACCAGTGTAACTTGATTAGTTCAGTCATTACCCGCTCCGACATTTCGGGCGACGGAGTGGTGACTGTTCGCAAGGTCACGGGTCTATTTATACCGGATAGTGGAATTTACTCTAGGGACGGAAATTAAGGGTAAGGTTGGGATTAGTTGACTCTGGATTATTGGAATTGTTTAACTTTACAGTCTGAATCTGAGATATTTAGTTAAGGAATGATTCCGAAGTTAATTTAGTTAAAATTTAATATTAACAGATTGGTTAGGAATATCGGCGTCCGAGCGGAATATAACGTAATACGAGTAATATAGAATAATGTACTAATTAAGGTGGTAAGACGTTTGCTCGAATTAGGTCGATATCACTGTACACAAGTGTAAAGATTGTCGTAGTGACTCGCTTCACCCTGACACGTTTATGAGAGGGAGGCGGTGCGCAGTGCCCAGTGCGCCGCCTGAGAGAGAGGTTTTGGAGGGATGGGCTTTTTAATCACACCCCTCCCAAAAAGGTAGCCTCAACAAGGCCTTTCGCTCCCCGGGCGTCTGGATGAATTTCGATTCCCAGGCCCGGGTGAAGCGATTAGAGGGATACTCCGGGGGCTTTAGTCAGCAGGAGTCTGACACACCGGGATCGCTGCCCTCACAGTGACTTTGATGGCTCTGTACAGGATTTTCCCTCAGGATACAAAACCTGTCACGCTTAGAGATCTTTAGCTTGCGTATTTCTAAATTATAATATTCTTACCTAGATACGTTCTGTTACGGAATATATAGGCCGGGATTCGAAAGGAGCGTCAGGTAACGAGCCTGAGGGGGCCGTTGCCTGACACGAGAGCTCCGGTGGTGGCGTGCGTGGTCTCACGCACCACTAGGCGGTGGTTGAGGGACCTTAGACCCTCCCGATTGTGGGGTAGCCCACAGGGCTCATCGCGCACCAGTTCCTTTGGAAGTCCTTGGTGCACCCGGGGACTGGAGCAGACACGACTGAGGGAGTACCCCAAAGGTTTTAGCTGGTGCAAGTCCGGCACACTAGGGGAGTGGCCCTCACCACTCTCCTGACGGCCCGTTAGGATTTTCCTCTGGGCTTACAAGAATATATATATTTTTTTTACACTGGCTCGACATAGTGACTACAGAGTACCTCATGGTAAGTACAGTGTAGTCCAAAAACGAAAGCGACTATCAAAGGATGAAAATCCATTGATAGTCTACATCGTCATGTCGGCCCACATACACCACGACTGAAGGTCTCTAGGTATATGAGCTACTGGATATACACAAGCTGATCCCGAAACGCGACAAGCCGAAACTGGCCACTATGACGGGCTTTACACCCATGTACTGTGGTCGCGATCCAGACGGGCACCGACGCCCTACCACCTCGCTGCTGCTCGTTAAGCACCACCCAGGAGTCCCGTGTAGGGAAGCTAGGGTAAAGCCTACGGACGCGAGCAACTTCGACTCCCATATAAATACATATATGTATATGGTTAGGCTATTTCATCAGTTAAAGATGCGATGCATCGTGCGATGGAACTAGCTATATTGGGCATCTCTCTTAGGAATAAAATGTGAAATGAGTTTAAAGAGAGCACAGAGAGAGTTTGTGGAGTTCACAGCACAGGAATTGTAATTAGAAAAACTTGAGACGTTCATATAAATATATTAATAATATTAAAAATTACAACAGTTTTTCTTAATAACTATAGCGCAGCATTCAACGTCACAAATTCAATCCTCTTCTAATTTCTTTTTTGACATATTGATTTATAAAAAGTATAATTAAAAATATTAAAAAGGTGTTAATAAAAAGATAACCTATAAGGTTATCTGAGATAGAGCCAACGTTATCGACATAGTTCACCGAATTAGCAAATTGAAGTGGCAGTGAGATGGTCACGTATCCTGAGGAATCAATGGTTGTTGGAGCAGGCGAGTTCTTCAATAGAAATTGCGAATCCGCAAACGTAGGGAAGCGTCGATTTTAGAAAGGTCTCTGCTGTCTCCAGCAGCAGACTAGCGTAGGCTGGTATAGAAAAACGCAAAGGTAAATAAATTCTTCAATAAAATGATTTACACAGTGCTGGCAAAATGTTTACAAACGCTGGTCAACTATGTTTGCGAGGAAATTAATGGACCGCGACTAACAAGAAATGAGACGATTTTTTCCTTGTTTCGGCCCGTTGTCACCGACTTGGATATTTTTATTACCACTCTGTTTAATTAAAACAAGACCATAGTTCTAGAAGAATTCGCGTTACTGGTCATACTGAGACTGTAATCTTCTTACGAAATGCTTCGAAAATATTTATACTTACAACATACGGATACTCAAATATACAGGGGCATTTTGACTTATCCACACTTTTGCTGGATGTGGCAGATTATTTAAAATATAAATATATAAGCATTCTTAACGATGTAGGGACGATATTCAAAATATTGCACAACATTTTAATTTTGGCTAATTAATTAACTTTTAATAGTGACTTTGGTAGCCTACTGGATAAAGAACTAGTCAATGTTCGTAAGTTCTAATTCCAGCTCTGGGTTTTTTCCAGATTAAGCATTTTAGGGACCATATGCTCACCGATGAAGGAAAACATCGTATAGAAACCCGCGTGGCATCTAATAAAAATGTCATATGTAATTGCTCTGAGAACAGCAATCAGCTGCTCTACTAGTCACTTTTTTTTTGTTAACCCGGTGGAAATCCCTACGGACCGTCAGGGGACCGGTGAGGGCCGCTCCCCCGGTGTGTCGGACCTGCCCCGACTAAAACCACCGGGGTGTTCCTTCTCCCGTCTGCCGGATGCTAAGGGCAAAGCCGAGCCATCTTCCTCGGCATCCGGCGGTCTACTAGTCACATTGGGCGCGACATAAAAGAGCAGAGTGGATACAGCCATTGATGTATGTATCAGGAGTAAAAAATCACAGATGTAGGAACATTTTTAAAAATAAAAATTTAAAAGTGCTTGCTTAATTTCAGATTTTTTATAGCACAAATAATTACAATTGTTTTGTATAATGTTAGTTTAGGTCATAAATATCATTATGGATGAACTTCTTTACCAAAAACTGCGGAATGGATTCCACCTTCTCAGGCAATAAGGTCAAGATTTTTTTTTTGTTCACCCGATGAAAATCCCATCGGACCGTCAGGGGAGTAGTGAGGGCCACTCCCCAGGTGTGTCGAACCTGATCGACTAAAGCCACCGGGGTGCCAGCACTGCCTGCTCTTTGCCTTCGCCGGGACTGGAGATCCAGATACTTCAGAGGAAGGTCAAGATTCCATCGAAATTTCTCAGTAGCTTCAGCAACAAAGCAATTCGCTGACGCACGATTGAATTTAAAAAAAACTCTATGAAATAATATATCTTAATGTAACTCTTATGTTTTCAACTAAACCTATATGTATATATATACATATTAGGGCGTTTAAAAAAAATATATATTTTTCCTCGGAACCACGCTCAAAAGTTTCGTTTTAATGCCAAAATAGGCCTCTAAAAATATGAGCCCTTAATATTAATATTTAGGTTGTCCGCATCGCACTTTTCGATTTCCCATACAAATAAAAAAAAAACATATATATATATATATATATATATATGACCTTTAAATCTCTGTACTGAGGTCGTACGTAAGCTGCGTTTAAAGAGGAGGGATTAGCCTGATCCTAATGGCAGCCGAGTGCCCAGGTCGGCTTAAGACGGCCGTGAGGGACGCGCTCAGGAAACAACCGATATGAAACTTGCAGGAAACAACATGGAGGCCTTTGATAATAGATTAGACCCGAATTCGCTAACAGCTTACCCCGTCAATCTGTTAAGGCAAATATTGATACTGCTCGCTAACTAAAGTCAGTTATTCGAGAGAAACAAGAATTATTCTGATGGTGAACGTTAATCTTGAAAGAATGAAGTGCGATGCGAATTATGACATTCTCTATTCGTCTTCCAGGTAATTGAAAATGTAAATGTATTTATTTCGCCACAAACCAACAAAAAAACAAAAATTTAAATGCAGCAATACAAACAACACACAGAAACAAAAGAACATGCATGGGAAGATTATTGTGTAGCTTAGCGCCTTCCCTTTGGGGTTTGTAATTAGGGTTTACTAAAATAACATTTTTATTCGTTCTTAGGTAATGTATTTTTTTCATATATTCTTTGACATCTCTCCTTTTTCACGAATGACAATCTTCTTTATGTGTTCAAAATATAAAACATAGATAAAGGTTACGCCTCCGCGTAGGTCGTTCGCGACCATTTGGCGCGAACAATACAAAACATAAACATGGCGAAAATGGGACCTCCATCAGCCTAAAGCCACAGAGGAAGCCTGCAGCGCTGAGTTTCGTGAAGTGCCCCGGTCGTGTTACATCCATAGATGGGCAAAAAGTAATCAGATTAATGAAAATGATTGACGATTACATTTTACGTTTTTTACCATTAATATCACTGCATTTTACTCATTTATGTTTTAAACACTACAAAATCACAGATCGTATACAAATTTATCATTTCTTAATGTTTTAAATGGATTTAATTATGTTTACAGAGCAAGAAAATTAAAATTACGACTACATTTTGTAATCGTTGATTATTAATCACATTACATTTTGCCCATCTCTGGTTACATCTAATAGGTATAGGTAGGCAGCACTATTTAAATAGACAAACCAGTGTAATCTTCTATTCAGCGTGATTTTATAGACGAAGGAGATATTCAGAGAGGATATTCAGCAGGTGATTGTAATTCTTGATTCATAAAATTAATGAAATCTTATTAACTAACACTGGGTTTACGGAATGCTAATTTGACGAATTTCCTTTCTTAAAAGAAAAATTACAAAAACCATTCACATTTTTATTTTATACTAGCTGTCCCGGCAGGCCTTGTTCTGCCCTATTTCTCTAAAACAAAGTCACATTGTTTTTTTTAATGTTAGTAGCATCCCCGTCAGATTTTATTCTGCCAAAACCTACTGGCCGGCCTAGTGTCGGCTGATTTTTGAAAATTGTTTGAAAGAACCTGGCCTTAGTGCTATATGTATGAAAATTGGCAAATATTGACATTAATATTTATACGTCACTCAATTGTTTTGCCTTCCCGGAACCCGTCCACTAACATTTAAACTTTATAGTATGGTGTTAAAGTTCAAATTGACTTTTAAATATTATTACGAATTTTTTGTACGAGAATACAGAAAAGTGTTATTTTTAGACAGTTGCAGGGAATTTTTAAAAATTTTCTCTCCGTAATAACCTTCCCCAGACTTCAACAAACAACAATAAAAAAATCAGCCAAATCGGTTCAGCCGTTCTCGAGTTTCGCGCTTATCAAGACATTTTGCGATTCATTTTTATATATAAGATTTTCCATTGATTATTATCCAATGAACGAAGCAAATATAATATATCTATATATCTTTATATATCTTTATATATCTTTCTGTGTTACTCGTATTTTTATTTTTATTTTTCTTTTCTTCTGTGCATGTAGTCTACACTTATAAATATAGTCGCATTCATAATGTATCCTCTTCATGTTCTTATATAGTTTTTATGTGTTAATGTAGTCTATGTAAGTGTACTTATAAATAAATAAATAAATAAATAAATAAATATTGTTATTTATTATCATCATACCTGTTACAATTTTAAGTTTTCTTTATGATACATCTACTTCTATTAACACGTGAAGCGTGTTCGTAGAGATAGTTATATTAGAAACGTCCGTAAACCTAGTGTTAAGGGGCAATTGCTTACATAAATGTAGGAGTGACAAAATTGAAAGATATATTAACAAAAAATTCGGTTAACGGTACATATACGAGTAAGAGGAGGATAAATGATTAATATTTCATTGGAAACGACAGACAATTTTTTGTACTAATTTTAACTATTCTTTTTTTCTTAACATTTTTATTAAATCATGCAGTTTCCTCTTTATATAATGATAGTAATAAATCATCACGCTATAATCCTTTTCGGAGCAAGCAGAGATACATTAGTAGTTGTATCCAATTAGTGTTTATGTGTCGTACCCAACGTGACCAGTAACGCAGCGAATCGCCGTTCTCAAGGCATATATACATGACGGCATATAAGCGCAAAGTGAACCCAGCCACTAATGTATCTCTGGTCACCCCGACAGGGATATAGCGTGACGATATTTTAACCTCTCCTTCGTGGAATACCATTACAGAACCTGACTTTCTCTAAGTCTGATTGGAATTTTCTATAACTGCAATTGGTTTATCAATGAAATATATTTATTTAATTTCTTACACTACACTTGACTTTGAATTGCATTGCAACTGTTCTATGAGTAATAAATATGGTTTAACTAATAAAATAAGGACTTTTTACTGTTTCCTGTAATATGACGCGTTACTGACGAAAGGTTATGTAGGTACTTTATCTGTCCTAAGCCAGGATAAGGTACGGAAGGAAAACGAGTCAATACCTCTTTTTAAAATTACTTAAAAGGAATTTTATCTATTACCAATATCATGCGCCACACGGGCTACAAAGTCTACACTTTTTGCAGATCAATTTTCATTTTTCCATCAATTACTTTTTATGATTTGTTAAGGTAAATAGTTATTTGCATTTTTATTAGTTGCAAGAAGGTACTAATTATTGTATCCTGAAATATATTTATCATCTATAAAATCAGCCAGTATATAAAATGATTTGTATGTGTTGACAAGCACGTCATCATAGGGCATAAACTACTGAAGAAAAAAACATAAAATTATTGCATTGGGTTTCTTTTATAACGTCGGTACTCAATAAGAGCGGATTTTTTATAATTCTATCCCTAAGAGAGAGAAAAAGGAGTTCAAATTTTGTTTTGAAAATACATCCATTTCAATATGTAACTTTTTGGTTACTAACAAAAAAATTATGCTTTACGTTTTTTGGAAAATCAAATCCCAAGGGTAGTGAAATAATGTAAATACTATAAAAATCGATATTTAGGTTTTTGGTTGGAAATACATTTATTTTTACTCCCTCAACGCCGGGTCACCATCTCTGTTGAGTTTTTTTTTTATACTGGCTCGACGAAGTCATACATTGCACCTGATTAAATTTGTAGTGTAGACCAAATAACAAATAACGCCAAAGGACGAAAATCCGTTGATTGCCGCCATTGCTACATCGGCCTACATATACCACGACGAATGTCTTTAATTATATTAGCAACATGATATGCACAAACTGATCCCGAAACGCAAAAGGTCGATACTAGTCACTATGACGGTCTTTACACTTGTGTACTATGGTCCCGACCCAGTTCAAGCAATCAACTCCTTACAAAAATAACTGAACAATATAGCTTAATGTGATTTCTTATTATAGCCTCGTCCGTATAAATCAAAATTTTTCTGAAGCAAATTGTATAGCGTATTACCTAAAATTCCATCAACAAAATGTCTTAAATCTAAATTTTCATATCACAAGACGTGGTTTTAATAAAGAACACTGGAGAGTGATATTTATATTCTCAATTTGCATAGAAACAGCCTCGGGGGATAGAAAAATAGAAGCATGTTTCCACTCCCCGAGGCGCACGGCACTCAAAGCACGTCTGAGAAGCTTGAGGGCACTGGGAACAAAACGTCTCTCTAAAACAATTTGCCGCTACCTTCACGTTTGAGGCGTGATGCACGCTCCAGGCATTGTTCCGTTGAAAATATCACAGATTCTTGCATTTTCATTACAAAACATCTAAACATTGCTTGTGATTTGATAATATACTCTCTCAGATCGCTTTAGAAGTGACCAGTATCTGACTGATGAGCGCTCCCTATCATCGGCGTCAGACTTTCCGACGGGTTATTTAATCTCATAACCATTAGGGGAAGCTTTTATCCAATAATAGATGTATATTATCCACATCACACCTGATGGTAAGCATAAATGCAGTCCAAAATACGACTACGCCAATCAACAGTAAAACCAAACCAATCGATAGACACACTAATAATTCCAGCCTGAACAAATATCTCTTCACGCTTCGTTTAAAGAACTCAATATCATAGGAAGGTGGGAACATGCTCGCCGTGAGACCATTCCACAGCCCAACGACACGGCAAAAGAAGGAGTTAGAGAACTTCTTTGTCCAACACGCGATATGAGTTACCATATAGCTACGACTCCGTAAACCCGTGAGATTGATTCTAGTATGGAAAAAAAGGGTGGAATAAGGTTAAATAACTCTTCAGAACACTCACTGCTATAAATTGAACTAAGTTGTTTTCATTGATTTGATCTCTTTCGTGTTGGGTGTTAACAGACTTGAATTGAAGGATAAGGTAGGTACTTACTGGGATTTGGTGGTGGTGAGGCTTGCGGTACCGCGTTCCACCACACCACGCTTTTATAGCTGACCTTTTTGAGCTGAACGGCTAAGGAGTGGAATATGCTTCCAGCGACCATATTTCCGCGGTCTTATGACCTGGGAGTCTTTAAGAGAAGAGTGAATAGGCATTTGCTAGGCGATCGCGTTTCATCATCGAACTCATCTTCACCTTCCAACAGGTGTGATTGAGGTCAAGCGTTCGTCTATAAATTATAAAAAAAAAACTTTTTCTGTTACGTTTTTGATTTGAATGTGCCGGCGCTAGTGATGTGCGCGGCGAATGTTTCCTTGAGTCGATTCTTAGTGAAGGGAACGGAAAGGATGGAATATCAAGTCGTAACACTCACCTTGATACAGATACTAGAAAACGCTTAGTGATGCAATATCTCTGCGCAACTGGAGCGGAGAAAGATGCTTAACAACGTCTGGATCATTCACAATGCGGACAGCAATCCGCTACAACCTATCCAGTGCTTCAAGTAAGTACTGAGTAGAATCGTCCCAGAGATGCGAACAGTATTCCATCAAGGGCCTGACCTGGGCCTTATATAATAGGTTCAGTTGATCTGGCGTGAAAAACCATTGGATCTGTTCAGGATACCAAGTTTACCTAATATTGCGGATACGATAGTCGGTATATGATCCCTTTAACACCGCAATTCAACCAGGTGTTCAGAGAAGGAAAACTCGATCAAACCTGCATCCCGCTCCCTCCCGATCGTACTGGTTCTCCATTCCATCGGGCCTGAGGGAGCTCGGACGAGAGAATGCTTTTCTGGCTGCGCGTCCAGCTATGCACTTAAATATCTCCTGCGCAATTGACTGTTTTCGAAAACTGGACCGCGATATTCTTAATCGGTGTTGAAACAGTCGCCGTGGCCGAATTCGGCTAGGACATCATAAAAATAATAATATGCTCCCTAAGATTGAGACCGCAGTGAATAATGTAGATACTGCAGTTACTTAAAAATACATCGAAAACGAAATACAATAAATATTTTAAAAAATCAACATGCCCATGTCCATTGTTTCATCGTGACACCAGTGTGAATTCACTGCAATGTTAGAAAACAATTTTTGCGAAATAAAACTCGTATTTCTCGAACATTTCCGACGATTTAATGCACAGTGCATACGCCGCGTCACGCAGTTTGACGGTGCATGAGGCAAATTGTTTTAGATTGTTTCATCTGCATGCCCTCAAGCGTCTACTTCGCACTTTGAGTACAACGGAACGCTTTAGAAGTTGGAAACTGGATTCTCCTTTTCTTGAGAACTTTGGGCTTTGTCTTCACGGACTATGCCAAGCTAAACTACCTTATTTACATACTTTGTAAGTTAGAGTACTGGTGATATCAGTTAATTATATAAAATATGTTCATTTAAAGTGTAACATATTGAAAAAATTATAATCGAATCACAAAAGAAAAAATTCCATGTAGCTCCGCAAAGCCACAAATTATATTATAATTTGGAACCGAAGGATTTCTCATTGCTTTATCAAGGTTCTTATGTTTTTATTACATCTTATGACTCGGTATTTTTAATAACCGCCTCGTTTTTTGTCAGAAATTAATTCCTGCCCAACGAGCCCTGCTTTTCTATCATCTGAATAAAAAGTAATTGCCTATTATATTTCGCTAGGCGCTGTATATTAAATATCAAGGTTATTCATGCTATTTGTAAAGAATATTAATTATATTGAACGATTTTTTGTGGATTCATTTTGCTTGCGTGCTGGCGGTTATAAATAGTACCCCAAATAGACCATTGCTTTGTAGCACTTTCTCGAACAGTTGAGGGAGTGCGCGCTTTCTGTTCAAGGACTTATTATGATCATTTACAGTCTTCGGAGCTCTTTGTACTCTATGATATATGTTGCAGATAGACTCAGGCTTGTGATTTAGGAATAGATCTTAGTGCAGGTTTTATATTTATTTAATCGTAATAGGTAAGTCAAAGAGTAGACTATCGCATAAGTTTTCGACTCATTTTTAGAATATATTTGTTTAGCTTAATGATATTCTAAATGTAATGTCATATAAACAATTACGATAAAACATATTATTTATAATATACCTGGAGGCGCCAATAGAAGAGCGGATAGTGGACTGTATTGCGGTGTTTAAAAATGGAAAGAAAGGGAATAAAGGACACACACTGACCGTACGATCCTCGAGGCTCTGATGACGTCGGCTTTATCCTCTCCTTCCTGGCTGTGGCGCCAACATCATAAATATGCGGACGAACAATGATTTTGGCACACTCGATGTGTGCGCGTAGCGGACGAACAAATAGAAGATACAGGACGATGAGGTGTCCTCGCGTTGCGTGCTGACGGCTTATGCGGCGACCGTCAGGAATGACGTATTGAACGACACTAAAAATGATGGCCGTGCTAAATGTCAGGGCCGCGTGCGGCGGAAAAGATGACAGGATGAGGGTAGGAAAATAAGTGAAGGTGGATTTAAAAAATGAATAATTATTGGCGCGACCAATACCAAAGATTTATTTAAATTAATTAATAATCATAATAAATACTTTTAGTTAAAGACTCGTCACTTTATAGGACAAGGTAAAAAGTCCTTATTTTACTAGGTAACTCATAATATTTCTCATAGAACAGTTGCAATGCAGTTCCAATTCAAGAGTAGTGTAAGAAATTACATAAAGCAATATATTTCATTGATAAAACCAATTGTAGTTATAGAAAATTCCAATCAGACTTAGAGAGAATCAGGTTCAGGTGTAGGGTTCTGTAATGGTATTCCACGGAGGAGAGGTTAAAATATCGTTGCGCTATATCCCTGTCGGGGTGACCAGAGATACATTAGTGGCTGTGTTCACTTTGCGCTTATATGCCGTCATCTATATGTGCTTTGAGAACAGCGATTAGCCGCGCTGCCGGTCACGTTGGGTACGACACATAAACACTAATTGGATACAACTACTAATGTATCTCTGCTTGCTCCGAATAGGATAATATCGTGAGGATTTATTACCATTATTATATAAAGAGAAAACTGAACGTTTCAATAAAAATATTAAGAAAACATCAATACTTAAAATTATTATTACAAAAAAATTGTCTGTCGTTTATATGTCGTTTAAATATAAATCATTTATCCCAGTTTTATGCTATATGTACCGTTCACCTATTTTTTTTTAATATATCTTTAAGTTTCGATACAAATATCAAAGCAAAAAGAGTTTCTAACATGGATAATGAAAACGAAGTCGAATGCTTAGAAATATTACGAAGTATGATGTGAATAAAATTCAAAATTATGCAAGTTGCTGGCATGCTAATTTAGTGTATTCACTTGAAACTCCTAACACTGGTGCGGTAGTTAACCAATTCAACTAACATGCTAATTTTCACGCTATGAACTTGTTATATATTAACTAATAAAGTTAGAAAATTATCTTAGCGTACGCACCGAGTTTTATACACATTTAAATCATAATATATTACAAAAGAAGAGTGAATAGGCATTTGTTAGGCGGACGCAGTTCATCATCGGACTCATCTTCACCTTCCACCAGGTGTGATTGAGGTCAAGCGTTCGCCTGTAAGTAATAAAAAAATTGGGCACCTTATGCACACCGGTGTATGATGGCATGGCATCTAATAGAAATGTCATGTGTACTAGTTATATAGGAACGGCGATCAGCTGCGCTACTGGTCACGTTGGTCACGACATATAAGCGCATAGTGGATACAGACACTAATGTACCTCTTCTCACCCCGTAAGGGATATAGCGTGACGATATATCGTTATTATTTTATATATAATTTGAGCTTAACTCGGCAGCACGCATCACCGAAGGATGGTTAATTGCATCCGGCAGACCGTAGACCAATATTAGACCTGGTGGCGCTGTTTTCCCCCAAGGAAGTACCTTCTTATTTCTCTTTCGTTCTGAGAGAAGAAACGTACGGCAAACGATCCACGAGCTCATTAATTCGCCAGTGTTTTCCGTTAATAAATTTATTTTGTCTGACAAGGGCTTGGTGACTTTCATTTACTAACCGGAAAATTTCCTTGCAACTTGTGACCATCGCGAAACATTCCTCAAGTTCGTGGATGACGTCATCGCGAGAGCTGTGAAGAGACAAAAGTAGGCAGCCTGGATCAAGGAGCAATGGAGCGAAGCGCGACAGTAGAAAGGAATAGAATTGATAGTTTTTGTGACACAGGTTTTTTGGAGATGTATTTGCGAGTATTGACTAAGAAACTTGTTAAAAATATCTCGTAAACACCAGAGGAATCGAAATTTAAAAAAGCCCCTTGGTAACGCCACAGATAACAAATTAATATATAATCTGGCTCTTGTTGCGTTTGATTGCCACCCAGTCCGAAGGGAGGGGGGTGGGGGTGGGATAGTTTGTCAAAATTCATATGCAATTCGTTCGACTTTTGCATCAATACGTATGCGTCGACAGTGCACCTTACTCATAATGAGTAGTTTGGTGTGTGCTTATACAAAGACTATCTGCGCTGTGAAATTTAGCGCCACATATCTGCGGGACTTTTGAACAGCCTAACAGGTGGTAGGCAAGACCTTTATCACATGAGCCAAAGACCTTGAAAAAATTACAGTCTACTTTTTAATCCCGTGGAACCTTCCACGGCGGTTCCACCTTTATTAAGCAATCAGTTACTTCGGGAGACCTTGCATGTTTATCGTGACCTTCCAGCCATTGCCGGGTCGCAGCAGATCAGCCGTGACTTACAGAACCCAACGGCTACCTTAACAAGATTAACTTCAACGAAACATAAATATGATTTTTATATGATCAACAGGAATATTTTTATAAAGTCTAGAAATAAGACTTGAGCGAAGGAAGCACTTTTTGCAACACACACAAAACTGAGTGCAAATATTTTGCATAAAGTTGAGAACCGCATTTCGTATGCAAGCAGAGTGGAGTGCATGGAAATCCGAGTGAACACTCATCCGAGCATGAGGTTTTAAACTTCATCGAAAGTATTCGTTTATACTGTTTCAATTATAGTTGTGGTCGGTGCGATGTTTTTCTATCTTTATATATAAAAATGAATCGCTAAATGTGTTGATAAGCGCGAAACTCAAGAACGGCTGAACCGATTTGGCTGATCTCTTCTTGTTGTGTTTGTTGAAAACTGGGGAAAGTTATTACGGAGAGAAAAATTAAAAAAATTGTCTGAAAAAGTCTAAAAATAACACTTTTCTATATTCTCATACAAAAAATTCGTAATAATATTTAAAAGTCAATTTGAACTTTAATACCATACCATAAAGTTTAAATGTTAGTGGACGGGTTCCGGGAAGGCAAAACAATTATTGAGTGACGTATAAATATTAATGTCAATATTTGTCAATTTTTATACATATAGCATTAAGGCCAGGTTCCTTCAAAAAATTTTCAAAAAACAGCCGACAGGCTAATAGGTTTTGGCAGAATAAAATCTGACGAGGAAGCTATTAACATTAAAAAAAAACAATGTGACTTTGTTTTAGAAAAATAGGGCAGAACAAGGTCTGCCGGGACAGCTAGTTATAAAATAAAAATACTTTTTTTATTCATTCAAGCGACTTCAAAAAGTAAACAATAGTGCTTAGTTATACAATGAATGTACCCGTATTGAACGGCAATAACTTCAAAAATTGTGATGTTTGATTGGTAGATACAGATATTTTAAATTTTTTTTAGTGGTGGGATTTAGCACCCGAATATAATAAGTGCAACCCTCTTACTCATACTGAGGTATCGTAAGAGTCGGCTGAGGTATATACATAGCATGCGGAATTGCACGCAGATTGCATACATCTGAGTTGCTGCATGCTGCTTCTCTGTACATATTGCATAACTGCCAAATCGTATTGGACAACCATGCTGGGTTAAATGTCCAAACGCCTTCCCATGGACCTCACAAATATATTAGAAAAAGGGACGGGAGGCTATTGTCTTACAGTGGGAAAAAACTTGCTAACAACAGTAATTGTATTTATTTTTAAAGTCGGTTGAATTTTTTTTATTCCATCGGCGGTTTCTCTCCGTTATTATGGCTTGTTTTTAAACTGTACCATACTTACCATCAATTATAGCATCTATAGTATCATCGTCATCATTATTAATCCGCCCCAGTTATTGGACATAGGCTACTTGTTATAAGCGCTATTAGAACCAGTTTTCGACATTTTCCGGCCACCTTTCATAAGTCATCCTGCTATCTTACCAAGGTACGCCTTCCGCTGAATTCGCGTCCTCCGGTCTAAGCCCTGTCTTTTATAATCATCGGCAAGTTACCAGCTCACAGCCACTTCAGTTTGTTATTCCGGAGGACTATATGGTCAGTTTACAGTATCAGAATAAACAGTTGCTTCGGCATGACGCGCTTCGGTAACAGTTTATGTAAGTCCAGTTATTTATAAATCCTACTGACTGCACTATCCGCAAGGTACAAATTAGACAATTTTTTAAGCTAATATAAAAAACTTTCTCACAAACCTTCAGTCGTGGTGTATGCGAGCTAGCTAGAGGACGCAGGCTTTCAATAGATTTTTTTTACACTGGCTCGACATAGTGACTACAGAATACCTGATGGTAAGTACAGTGTAGTCCAAAAACGAAAGGAACTATCAAAGGATGAAAATCCATTGATAGTCTACATCGTCATGTCGGCCCACATATACCACGACTGAAGGTCTCTAGGTATATGAGCTACTGGATATACACATGCTGATCCCGAAACGCGACAAGCCGAAACTGGTCACTATGTCGGGCTTTACACCCATGTACAGCGGCCGCGATCCAGATGGGCACCGACGCCCTACCACCTCGCTGCTGCTCGTTTAGCACCACCCAGGAGTCACGTGTAGGGAAAGTAGGGTAAAGCCTATGGACGCGAACAGCTTCGACTACCAATAGATCCTCGTCCTTAAATAATCGTTGGCATTCTTAAAGTACACTGTAGTTTCCTTTCAGTACGATGCAGTTACTTTGTCAAGGCATTATAAGAAAAGAGAAAATGTAGTTTACGATCGCCATTACAAAACAATATGGTAGAAAACAAGGTAAGGTAGTATGAAGATTTAATATTTTTTTTAACCAGATCACAAGGAGCTCTTTTATAAAATATATATAATACTACGCGTTTTAACAATGGATTTCATAAATTTACGAAGAAAACAAATCGAATATTTGAATTAACAAAATCTTAGTACAAACAAACGATTCGACAATTTGGATTAAACAAATTTCAAGGCAATCACGAACAGACCCATTGGGTAAACTAAATTTGATTCTAACCACTCAAAACAAAGGAATCCAACAACAAAATATTACGGCCAAACAATCTCTCGTACCGACGGACAAAACGCAAGTGATCTCCCAACTACCATTTAGCTCGCTTAAATATCTTTTCTTTTACCACTACCCCCATAACTTCCAACAAAATAGTACAACATAAAATACTGCTTGAACTGCCCTACAGTTTCAAATAGTAATATCAATGCGTTTTGGACGTTTGCCAAACTATTAACGAACACCCAGTGCATTATATTCATACAGGACCTTCTGTTTCCATTAGCCTTTCACCAGAAAATTTAAACTATGACCGGTGGTCGTGGGTGTGATTGTAGAAAGACACGGATTTTTGCATTTTACTGTTTATTTGCACTTTAACGCCCACCGAACTGCGACGTACACGCACGTACTCTCACCTTGCGTCTCGGTAGTCGACTGCTCGCAAGCATCCCGTGCGCGCGCGCATCCTCTTACCCCGCACGTCTCGTAACACCCTAACGACCCTTAGGGCAACAATTACGTATCCAGCGGCGTCTAAATGCTATAAAACTAATAATTAATTTATCCAAAAACAGTGTCGATCTTATTACAAACTCAAGTTTAATTTTTAAATAGTGAAGAAGCCCTCACGGCACTTAATAGAAATGTCAAGTGTACTAGTAATGTGAGAATGGTTTTTTTGGTGTTAGGGCGATTGCCCGAACTGGGTCATGACCACAGTATACAAGTGTAAAGACCGTCATAGTGACTTGCTTTGGCCTGTCGCGTTTCGGGATCAGCTTGCGTATATCCAGTACTCATATACCTAGAGACATTTAGTCGTGGTTAATGTGGGCCGACATGACGATGGAGACTATAAATGGATTTAAGTCCTTTGATTGTCTCTATCATTTTTGGACTACACTGTACTTATCATCAGGTACTCTGTAGTCACTATGTGTCAAAAAAAAATCGATGATCAGCTGCACTATTGTTCACTTTGCGCACGACATATATGTCGAGCAAGTGTAAAAAAAACCGATGATCAGCTGCACTACTGTTCACTTTGCGCACGACATATAAGAGCAGCATGGATAAAGCGACTAATGTACCCCTGCTCACCCTGAAAGAGATATAGCGTAACGATATCATTCAAAATGAAGGCAGCATCCTGTGATGATAAACTCTTCACCTTCGTTGTTCGTTTTATGAATGAAGAAGGCAAATGTAAAGCGAATTCTTCAGGAAATCTAATCAGCTTACATAACTTCTAACAAGACGTTAAGCGAAGGAAATATAGATTATGGTTCACGTTACAGGGGCTCTGTGGACGGGGCTAATTGGCTAAAGTAAGGCATAAGCGGCTTGTAGGATTAATAAGTAGCTGAACGAAATGAGTAGAGACGGAAGCAAATATCCCGAGGAAGCCACACGCTTCGTTACTTAATACTGACTTAGAACGCACAATCTTTATTTATTTATTTATAAGTACACTTACACAGTCTACATTAACACATAAAACTATAAAAGACATGAACAGGATACATTATAAATGCGACTATATTTAAAAGTGTAGACTACATGCACAGAAGAAAAGAAAACTAAAAATACGAGTAACACAAAAAGAAATAAACTAATCTAATTTAACTAATTAAATTTTATAACAGAAATAAAAACAAAAAAAAGCAAGAAAAAAAACAATAATTTACGCAACAATCCTCTCTAATAACATCCTTTTTTTAATTTGTAAATACTTAAACACGTTAAACAATATTATTTTTTATCATTATTTTGGTTGTAGGGCGATTGCCTGAACTGGGTCGTGACCACAGTACACAAGTGTGAAGACCGTCATAGTGACTCGCTTCGACCTGTCGCGTTTTGGGATGAGCTTGTATATATCCAGCAGTGACGTGTATAGGGTATTTGGTCAGGGTAGGCAGAATTCGTGTTATTAATTTGAATATTATATTATGATAGTAAATATTATATTGCTTTCATAGGAAAGATAGACAGCATAAATATAGTATAGATAAGAATATCAATGGTTCCTTTTTTGTTTAGCTTTAAGCAATTTATTCCAGACTTATCTATACTAATATTATAAAGCTGAAGAGTTTGTTTGTTTGTTTGTTTGTTTGTTTGTTTGAACGCGCTAATCTCTGGAACTACTGGTTCGAATTGAAAAATTCTTTTTGAGTTGAATAGACCATTTATCGAGGAAGGCTATAGGCTATATAACATCACGATACAATTATTAGAAGCGAAGAAATAATGGAAAATGTGAAAAAAACGGGCAAAATTTTTCATCCTTGAGGGCTTCCATTGCGTGCGCTGCAAAAACGGTTCAAGATACCAAAAATATATGTAAGAAAGAATTATTCCTCTTGAGATGATCTAAAAAAATGTCCGCGACAGTATATGTTTATCTTTTAAGATTAAGTCACTAGAACCGTTTTTATGGTAAACAAATTTGGTCGAAATTAATGCATTATTTGTTAAGAGTTGTATCAACGTAATAATATTAATCTTTATCCAAATAAATGCTTTGTTGATTAAGAGTATTTAATTATGAACAAAATTGTCTTTGACATCACTTAATTTCAATGAACATCATAGAAGATATTACAATAACTTATATAGCAAAACTACGTTTGCCGGATCAGCTATGTCTTGATAAGCGCGAAACTCGAGAACGGCTGAACCGATTTGGCTGATTTCGTTTTTGGTGTGTTTGTTGAAGTCTGGGGACGGTTATTACGGAGAGAAAAATTAAAAAAATTGTCTGGAAAAGTCTAAAAACATCACTTTTCTATATTCTCATACAAAAAATTCGTAATAATATTTAAAAGTCAATTTGAACTTTAACATCATACCATAAAGTTTAAATGTCAGTGGACGGGTTCCGGGAAGGCAAAACAATCGAGTGACGTATAAATATTAATGTCAATATTTGTCAATTTTTATACATATAGCATTAAGGCCAGGGTCCTTCAAACAAGTTTCAAAAAAATCTGACGGGGAGGCTATTAACATTAAAAAAAACAATATGACTTTGTTTTAGAGAAATAGGGCAGAACAAGGTCTGCTGGGACAGCTAGTCTATACTAATATTATAAAGCTGAATAGTTTATTTGTTTGTTTGAACGCGCTAATCTCAGGAACTACTGGTTCGAATTGAAAAATTCTTTTTTAGTTGAATAGACCATTTATCGAGGAAGGCTTTAGGCTATATAACATCACGATGCAATTATTAGGAACGAAGAAATAATGGAAAATGTGAATAAAACGGGGAAAATTATTCATCCTTGAGGGATTCCATTGCGTGCGCTGCAAAAACGGTTCAAGATACTAAAAATATATGTAAGAAAGAATTATTCCTCTTAAAATGATCTAAAAAAATGTCCGCGACAGCATATGTCTATCTTTTAAGATTAAGTCACTAGAACCGTTTTTATGGTAAACAAATTTGGTCGAAATGAATTCATTATTTGTTAAGAGTTGTATCAACGTAATAATATTAATCTTTATCCAAATAAATGTGTTGTTGATTAAGAGTATTTAATTGTGAACAAAATTGTCTTTGACATCACTTAATTTCAATGAACATCTTAGAAGATATTACAAAACCTTATATAGCAAAACAACGTTTGCCGGATCAGCTAGTTTATCATAAAGATATGCAATGCCTGTCGCCGGATGCCGAGGAAGATGGCTCGGCTTTGCCCTTAGCATCCGGCAGATGGGAGAAGGAACACCCCGGTGGTTTTAGTCGGGGCAGGTCCGACATACCGGGGGAGCGGCCCTCACCGCTCCCCTGACGGTCCGTAGGGATTTCCACCGGGTTCACAAAAAAAAGGGTATGCAATACTTGTATGCATCTATGGAATAAACGCTACTGATATCCAGTAACTTATATACCTAGAGACAGACTAGAGCCTTCAGTCGTGGCATATGCGGGCCCACATGACGACGGAGAGTATCAATGGATTTCCATCCTTTGATGGTCGCTTTCGTTTTTGGACTGCACCGTACTTACCATCGGTGCACTGTAGTCACTATGTTGACCCAGTGAAAAAAAAACTCTAGTTCGTAGTGAATTTATTATTACACCTCTCTTAGGTTAATAATAAAATAACATCGCGCTATATACTAATTCGTTTTCTCTTACTATTAATATATCCTTTGGCTTGATTGATTGGTTCGTGCTATTCGATGTTTACCAATAGTTTGGATATGAGACGGGTCACCACGGAATTCATAACATAGTTACTCAATTTGACCAAAAATGTTTTTTTTTTGACATGTCGCGTGTTGATTGACCGGGAAAGGTCTTCACAACTCAACCGGGCGAGACCAAAATGTGTGCGAATTTTTGGCCAAAATTAATATCCTAATGATGTCGCAGCCACCGTATTCTTCAGACCTGGCCCTCTGTGATTATTTCTTTTTTCCGAAATTAACCAGGTGCATGAAAGAATGACGCTACGCTACGATTGAGGAGATAAATACAGCATCAAAGGAGGAACTTAACAAGATCACAATAATTTTCTTAAATACTTCGAAGATTGTAAAAAACGTTGGCACAAGTCTATTATATCCATAGATGGGCAAAATGTAACCAGATTAATAAAAATGATTACGATTACATTTTACGTTTTTTATCATTAATATGACTGCATTTTGCTTATCTATGTTTTAAACACTACGGAATTCCAGATTATATACACATTTATCATTTCTTAATGTTTTAAATGGATTCAATCATGATTACAGAGCAAGAAAATTAAAATTACGACTAAATTTTGTAATCGTTAAATATTAATCAGATTATATTTTGCCCATCTCTGATTATATCTAACGGGGTTTACTTTCAAAGAAACAAAATAGATATTTATGAATAAATAAATATTCTTTAAAAAAACACAATATTCACGGTACTTTATGAACGTCCTCGTATGTTTTGATATAGACCGTTTTATATTTCACAGGATTGCGTACAGAGCAATCATTTGAAGCTTAACCCTTGTCCGCTGTAGGCGCTTTCGCAGTTTTTTAATAAAAACGTTTCCATGCAAAGCACGCTATAGAAACGACCCCTGGGGTATACATCGCATAATAATGCGATGTCTCTTTAATATAGTCTATGTTTAAATTATTGTATTATTATTAAAGAAATCTATATATACAGGCCTTTTTCTTTTCTCTAACTCGCTGTAGTGACCACATCACGCCTGATGGTAAGCAAAGTGACCAAAAACAACAATGGCTATCAATAATAAAAAACCTATGCATAGTCGCAGCGATCATGCCGGCCTGCACAAAGATCTCTTTACGCTTCGCTTAAAGGACTCCATTTTATAGGACGGTGGAAACATGCTCGCCGAAGTTTATTGCACAGCCCAAAGACTCGACAAAAGTGAGAGTAAGAGAACTTCTTAGTCCTAGCCAGAATGGGGTTGCCCTATAGCCGTGGCTCTTCAAAACAGTCGCCATTATTCAATATTTTTTTATAATTACAATTTATAGCCATAAAATTCTATTAATATTGTTATGTTAATATAAAATAATAACTACAAATAACACTTAAGTCGAATAAACAATACTTTTTAAGTAATTTGTTTCCAAAAAGCACTGCTTTTAATTGCAATTAAAACCTAGAGTTGTGGGCGTGGCTAAAATACTTACTAGTACAACGCGCGGCTCTGCAAAATTTAGTTTGTTTTACGTACGCGGCGCTGTGTTCGCGTAATAATGATTTTGTATTAGCAAATGTTATACTTGTCTTATTGGGACAATAGATGGCGTGAAAATTTAATATTATAATGATATCAATGTATTTATTTATATTTAACGTTAAACTATTTATTTAAGATTTTTGTTATAAGGTATGTACGCGGGCCGGGATGATTTGATGGACTTATGCCGTTGCACAAATGCACCCTCGTAGGCGGGATAATTTTATAAAAAAGATTTGCGATAATTTGAGACAATTAAAGTACTTACCGGATAGCAGCGGTAGTCAGGCACTTCACAGCCACTCACTCTGTATGTATTTGAGTGTGTATGATGCGGAGTATGGTGTTTGAGGATTTGCGAAATGTATAGCGAGTTAGAATTAATTATAAGATGCGATTGTGATAGAAAAGAATGCGATGCGATGTTTGTGATTTAAAAGCGAAAACTGTTAAGTAGAATGAATGATGTACGCCAGATGGCGTTAGCGTTTAGGTGCGTTTACATTTTATTGTTTAATGTTCTAGGGTTACGCCTTTTAGCGTGACTAGTATGCATGTCTAAAAGCGAATATAGCTGCTTTCAATCAAATATATGTTAGATTATTATTGGTTTGTTTGAAAAGTAAAACTTAACACATACAAACGAAAACAACGGCAGTTGGAGTCTGTCTGATAATGTCAACAAGTAATTTTAGTTGATAAAACTTTTTATGCGATTGTTTGTTGTTCATTTTATTGTTGTTCGGTGTCGTTGTTTTTGTTTTAACTAATCCTATCGGATTTGTTTGTCGATGTTTTCAAGCGAGGCTTAGATTTATACGTTAAGTTAATAACTTGATACTGTGATAAGATTTCCTTTGGTATTTTTACAAATACGAGTGCTTACAAGTTACAATCACAGAAAGCTTAAATTAAACCAAATAAACCGGTGGTCATTGGAGCAGATGGGGCTTGAGTGGAGGCCGTGGATTGCCAGACGTAGCGTGGCGTCCCCTAGCATGATGGAGGGATGATCTTTGAAAGGTGGCCGAAAAGATTGAATGAGAAGAGCCGAAGACCGGGCTCAATGGCACTTGTTAAGAGAGATCTACATCCAGCAGTCGACTAGAGTGGGCTGATGATGATGATGAAGCTAAAAATAAGATGAGTTTTTAAATGTAACGTATTATAAGCGTAAAAGGCCTAATTATAAAAATAAAAGACGAGCTAAGTCAAAGTTAAAGAAAAAACTCAATACAAATATGAGCATCAATGAGCTTATAAAAACAAATATATATATATGTTTATATTAATCCTAGTGACTTTCCATCTTGTATATGTGGACCGGTATAGCGATGGCGACTGTCAACGGATTTTCGTCGATTGGCGGATGCTACCGTTCTTGGACTATAGTGTACTTTCCATCAGATGGAATGCAGTCACTTTATCATGCCAGTATTAATATAAACGTAATACGAAGTATAGAGCGTCCAAGGAGCCTTTTTTTAATCAAAGGCAGACAATAGTTTTGTAAAAATATCTCGTACAAAGTTAATTTATCACAAGATTGATAGGATAACGGAATCAGATCGGACATCAGGGTCGGAACTAATGAGATCTTCAATTCTGATCAAAAGCACGCTTCGTTTGTTGCAAATAATTTATTCTTGGAAAATTTTCATACTTGGTATCAAATAATCTCATCAGTTCCATTACATATATTTCTGTTTCAAGAAGTATACTGTATAAGTATAGTTATATTATGGTATCTCATTTTAAACATATACTATATTAATATTTCTCGGCTTCTCTTGGTTAATGAACAAAGAACGGTGCCAACATTTCTATTTCAGATAAAATCACATATCAATTAATTTCTGTTCTAATGAAAAATCATTTCGTAGAAAATATTCTCGAATACATTGAATAAAAGCCTTATAATGTGTTTAATTATCATTTCATAATATTCTGAAAAATTAGGTTGTTTTAAGAAATGAATAAAAATATAGAAAATAAGAAAGTACAAGATATAAAAACATAAACATGGCAAAATAGGCCTACAGTCAGATTAATGCCACAGAGGAATTCAGTGGCGCTGGTGTTCGCGAATGGCCTCAGTCATTTTACATATTATTAAGATATTTAAAGGAAAATAATCAAAATATTATACAGCATATGGAATAAAAAAAAGTATGAAATTTAAAACAATATAACATTTTTCAAATTACTTAATATTTTACTTGGTAAGTCTGCATGACTGCAGCAACTATTGGCTGGGAGTTATCTCCCTATAGTTTGAGAGAAGTTTTTGAGGGGTGGGCCATACTCCTTCCCCACCCAAAGAGGTAGCCTCAACAAGGCTTCTTGTTCCCTGGGCGTCTGAATGAATTTGGGTTTCCAGGCCGGGGTGGAGGAATCAGAGGGACACCCCGGGGGTTTTTAGTCAGTAGGAGTCTGACACACCGGGGTCACTGCCCTCACAGCGTCCCTGATGGGCTTATGTAGGATGATCCCCCGGGATACAAAAAAAAACTGTTTCCCGGTAGTTATACTCGATATTTGGATTATACTGTACTTACTATCAGGTGCGAAGCAGTCAATATAGTGTATCTGAAATAAAAAAACTTAAAAAAGTACATTGAAATCGTAAGTAGGCATAGAAAAAGTTATTACATCTTCCGCTCATTTACGAGAAAGGATGAGCCTTAATATAAAAAAAACAGCTTGAGCTTTCCCGTAAAATGTAAACAGTTCCTGGACACTCTGCTAATTAAATGTAAACAGCATAGATACAACAGCCGTGCGACATTATAAGAGCAGTTATACACTGTGTAAAACTCGGGCTGAGTTCGGATGTTCCTTTCAATCCAATCAATTTAATGCATTCCACTTTACGCACTGTCTCTGTAATTTTATCTTCAATCCGTCAATAGTGATATAGGAAACCTGGCCATTCGGGAACATCAAAAAAATGAAATAAATCAATTTATAAATGAATATACTAAAATATATTATAAAATTATTTAAATTTATATATATATAAATAATAAATTAGGCTGTGGTGGACTGATGGCTCGGCGTACTTGAGGGAGTGCGCCGACCAATGATCCCGGAGAGAGCAGTGTGCGATGTGTTCCCGAACACAGCTCCAAGATAAGTAGGTGAGCGAGGTGTGGGTGGCCATTTACACCAACCCTCCCCTGCTTTTTGCAACAGGGTGAGGCCTACCTTAAGGCCAAACGTCGCCGAGTGCCAAGGAAGTGGCCAATGCTGTACCCTTGGCCCCTGTAGACAAGTAGGGGAAAACCCGGGAGGCGGCCCTCACCGGCCCCTGGGGGATTACCCACAGGTTAAAAAAGATGGTGGACTGATGGGTAACTGAGCGTTTTCCTCGCGCGGCAACGTGGATGATCGTGAGTAGATAGGTTCCAGATTAAGTACAAATTTAGGCACCATAAGCCTACGAGTGGTGGAAAACATCATAAGGAAATCCACATGGCATTCGGCAAAGAAATGTCACGTATAACCCGAGAACAGTACTCGCTACTGGTTACGTTGAGCACGACATATAAGCGCAAAGTGGATACAACCAATAATGTATATCTGCTTACTCCAAAAGGTGTATAGCATAATGTTATATTATTATTGGCCTAAAGGAGATTTAATAATAGATTTGATACGAACTAGTGTGTTATTTTTTTTTGTAATGTTTGTAACACAACGATTGCGCGTGTTTAGACAGTATACTTAATTATTTTTGTTACTTATTTATAAAGTAAATATAGCTACTAATGTATCTTTGCTCACGCCGAAAAGGATACAGTTTGATGATAAATTATTATAATTATTTATTAAAAAATATCTTCAATGTAATATGAATGCAGCGCCGGATTACATTACTATGTCTCCTAACTCAATGACCACCCCGCTTCTCGGATACAACTCTGATTTAGTTCGGACGCAATATGCAAGCGTTTGTACCAGTAGTGGTATGGTTACTTCGGACCATTAATATTCTAATTCGAGGCAGAGAATAACGTAGTGGGTAAGATGCAATACAAATTATTTTACTGCTACTTCTAAAATTATTATCCCAGATTTAAGTCGGATGTGTAAACGCCCTAAGAGAAATGTTCCTAAAATAGTGTCAAATCAGGACAATCCAATTGAGTACAAATTGGGTAAATTGAATTTAAGCAGAACGCGATTACTGTGCCAGAATTGTACTGAATACTTTCATTCAAAATTCTATTGAGAATAATTGTGTATTGAACGGGGATTTGGCAGAAGCGATGCTGTAGATTGTATTATTCGCGTAACTCGGATTTGCCTTGGGGTTCCGGTATCTAAATTCAAGGTATTGAATGTTAACGAGACTTTAGATGATAGCTCCGTTCATTAGATGATAGCTCGTTATTACAGTGCATTTTTTATATCATATTTATATAGCTTGTATTCGCCAATCTGCATTGGGCAAGGGTGTTCGTTTAATTGTCTAAATCCCTTCCCATGGACTCTACAAATATGGGGGTAAAAAGCCTTTGCCCTGCAGTGGGACACAACTGGGTAATAATTGTATATAACTTGTACACTTTATTAAAAGAAAATATATATTATATCACTGATGCTAATACTAATACAAAAATTATAATACTTATGGAATAGCAACATTGTTTATAATTATGAGATCGTGGTGAAGTGGTAATACTAAATTTTAGACGCTTCTAGAAATATGGTAGTTACACATATCTATTGAGATCAGTAGCGTTCATTCCATAGATGCATTGCATACCCTTACGACAAATAAGTCTGGAACAAATTGCTTTAATTTAAACAAGAAAAGGCACCCTTTATATTCATATCTATTCTATTTTCACGCTATCTATCTTCCCTATGAAAGTAATGTAATATTTATTGTCATTATATGATATTCACATTCATTATCTAAATCTGCTTACCCTATTCAAATACCCTATGCACGTCACTAATTGAGATATGTTAAATTTGTGTCTATCTATTTATTTATTTCCGTACTTAACGTTATCTATTTTCTAATTCTTTATACTATACTAATCTATAACCAACAACTATTTTAAATAACATTATTATATCTTCCCTTATTTACATAAGTACTTTATCAATACTTTTTATATTAGCATACAATGGCTCTAAGGTTGAGAGTCACTGTGTATCGGCGTGCGCGGGGGGATTGCGCGGGCGCGCGCGACACGAGCGCTTCACCGCCCGCGCACCCGGCACAATAGTCTCGATTAGTGATGAAAATGCCCGGGAATTTTCCCAAAGTGCCCAGCACTTCCGCGAACAATTCGTAAATACCCGGGAATATTCCCCATACAAATTTTGGGCACTTTGGGAAAATTCCCGGGCAATTTCATCACTAGTCTCGATATCTCATTCGACGCGCCTCCACGCACCACTCGCTCGGTATTTATAGTTTTGGCCCGCATTGTTATTTTTGTGTTATTTATATTGTGTCGTGAACTTTATTTCTACTTGAACTATCATACTTGTGCTTCATTATTCCTTCTGGACTTTGTACTGTGCTGTATTAAACGTCTATCAACTTGCTGTCTGGACTTTCTTCATTTCATTCTATCATCTCATCTTTACACGCTATTCTGCGCTTTAGCCTACGGTAGGTTTACTATATACTTCCTGCATACCTACCACGCTAAACTGGTGACCCCGACGTGATCGGGAATTAACCAATAATTCCGAGGACTGAGTGACATTGTACAGTAGAATCTTTAAGCTAAAGGATATTAGAAACAACATTTTGTAGAAGAAGAAGAAATAAAGAAAAACTTTATAGGAGAAAAAGAAACAACACAGAACTAAATCTATATCTATTGAGATATGTTAAATTAACCAATAATCCCAAGGACCGACATAGAGTAGAACCTTTGAAATAAATAATTTTAAAACAATAATTGTGCAGAAGAAGACAAAAAACATTTATACAAGAAAAAGAGACAACAGTTGTGAGTTGAATCAAAAATTTCCTTAAAAATATATTTCAATGTGCTTGAGCATGATTGAAAACCTTTGCAAGTCTATTTTAGCTATGTTACTAATACTCAAGATGTCATTCCAAAGTGAAAATTATTAGATATTGATACACAAATTAATTAATTAAATAGTCTAAGAGTAATGTGTAATTATAAATTCAATCATTTTGATCCAATATCTCAAGAAATTTACACAATCTGCTAATGCAAGAACCGTTGTCTCCAGAAAGCAAAGATTAATTTTATAATAAGGAAGAAAAAAAGAAATCACACAATCCAATTTCACAGACTTGAAATAATTGGTCTTTGATGTGGTTCTTTAAAATAAGGAATCTAGAATTACTTTCCAAAAGAGATCGTTCTAACTTTTACATTAACTTTTTTTATTACCATCCCTTCACAGGAGCAAGCTCGCTGCCTCCGAACGTCAATCATTTATAAGCTGGTCTCTAAAAAAGATATCAAACGAATGGAATTAAACGAAGTCTTGTTTTATCTCTTTCAATTTTTGGATTATTTAGAAAAGAATCAATTTATTTACTGTTTTATAGCTGTATGTATTTTTTAAAATAATGTACATCTTAAACCTTAATTTTCTTGTTCTACTATGAGTATCATTCAATCAATTTGAACTTTGTAATTGCAATGCCTCAAATTAAACATTATAAAAATTATATTTAGTTTTATACAGAAAATAACTTACTTTTTAAGCTGAATGTTTGGACCTGGTTACATTTCGCAAGATGACGAGCAAACTGTAGGTAGCCCTAGCATAAACACTAACAATAACTTATTAATTCAGCAAACCATCTCATCCCGATGGGTTTTGAAACCTGTACCATATTACGAGGTATTTAGTAAAATACATATCACATGCAATTTACTTTTTAACGGCAAAACCTATTACAATCGATGAGGTGTTGCGATAAAAAGTAGAAATAAAGAAAACAAACATTTAATTGACAGCATTCACAACAAAGGTTATAACATAATAGAAATAAATGAAACATATACAAAAGGCGAAGTAAAAAAACATTACAATAAAATGAAAACTCTAGGCTGCCATCGTTAAGGACTCTGTTTCAGCTTATGCTACAGAGTACTAGACTTTGCAGCGCTGGTATTTTAACAGGGCCTTAAGGGTGACACACTTCACCGGGACAGCCTTACATTTTATATGTATACAAATCACATATATTTGAGATTTAATTACAAATAAATCGACGGAACTATAAACAATTATTCAAGAAAAACTGAATATAGTCGAACCGATCACAGATACACACTATATAAATCGATTTCTCGTCTTAGTTAGACAAAGTAATTAACGATTTACCCGATTACGCAACTAAATAGATTGATTTGACATGTATCCATACGGGTCCATTAAATTGTGATCGCTATACATCCATATACAGGTATTTATTTCACTTAGAAATTGTTAAATTGAATATAATTATTTCTTTAAATACATCGGTACATAGTGCCGATTTCAAAACGCCTTGAAACAATGTAACTTACCAATATGTTAATTATGCTAGGACTTCTGGATTGTCGTTATGACTTCATCAGAAGTGGGATGTCATTAGCACTATTCGCTTTAGTATTCGATATTTTGAATAGGTACTGGACATAATACATCAATATTAGTATTTTTTATAACGATATAATCGCATAATCATGACGTCTAAAATTTTTGCTCTCAGTGAAAGATTATTGATACAAATCGAAGTCAAAATTTTCTCCGTGAAGATAACTTAAGCGGTCAACTTTTGTAATAGTCTTTTAATTATATGCTACATCCAGAGGTCTTTTAAATACTAATTTCCAGTAATAACCTATGTAGATATAAAAAAGGTTATTAGAGTGGAGATCCAAATAAGGGAAAATAAAATTCAATCATCAAAGTTGTCAGTCCACAACAATACATTTCCCGCGTTATAATTTAAGATACAATAAGCAGCTTGATTGTAAAGGCCAGAACAGCCATAATATAATTTAGCGAGAATTTTTGTAATTTATTTCTTGTAAAGGAAAAAATGAAATTAAATTACTAAATTGAAACCATTCTGTAGACCTGTATTTAGAAAATAAAACTGAAATTATATTTTATACAGTGTACAATAAAGTTTTTGCTTTTATACTAATAGAAGGTAAACAAATTGATAAGATAATTATTAGAAAATTGTGAAAAAACTATGAAAAATTTCTCTTTGAGTTAATGGATTAAAATCATAGTAAGAATTGATTTTAAATGCAATAAGAGAACACGTTTAATAGATTTGGCATTTTTCCACAAGTATCTTGCGAAATAATTATAAGCACATTTTAAAGTATGCGTTTGGATTTTTCTTCTATCCTTGATTCATTCGATTTAGTAAATAATGGTAATTAAAATCCCGTAAAGTTCATTAAAAGCGTTCACTGACACAAAATAGACGCTATGGTAAGGAATTTAAACAATTTTCTTTGTTATCTTCGACTCGAGACCGGAACGAACGCTGAAAACGTGACTTGGTGCAAGATTGCCGTATTAGCTTCATTTCACCGAAAACCTTTGGTTTGTATTTGTGAACGCCCTGATATACTGGGGACCGCTTTATCAATGGCATAATAATTTGGAAATTTAGACGATAAACGCCATATGAGCACATAAGTTTCTAGAGAATAGAATTCGGCCTAATCTTATCTATATTTATGGTGGAAGATCTTTTTGTATATTCTAATAATGCACCATTTTTGGTGGTAGGGTGACTCGCTTTGGCCTGTCGCGTTTCGGGATCAGCTTATGTATATCCAGTAACTCATATACCTAGAGACCTTTAGTCGTGGTATATGTGGGCCGACATGACGACGGAGACCATCAATGGATTTTCATCCTTAGATGGTCGCTCTCGTTTTTAGATCACACTGTACTTACCATCAGGTGCACTGTAGTCACTATGTCGAGCTCGTGTAAAAAAAATTAAATAAATATAAGGTTAGGTACGTCTGATGTAATTACGAGGAGTATTAATTTAGGATACTGAGATAATACAAAGACAAATGTTTATATTGATAAACATTACATTTTTTA
This sequence comes from Automeris io, assembly GCA_036320925.1. Taxonomy (NCBI): domain Eukaryota; kingdom Metazoa; phylum Arthropoda; class Insecta; order Lepidoptera; family Saturniidae; genus Automeris; species Automeris io. Next base: position 14,110,121 of record JAUDJH010000010.1, on the reverse strand, counting down.
TGGTTTTTTTTAAGATAGTGGTAAAATATCCCTGTTGGGGAAATAATGATTACATCTATATTATTCTTTTTTTTACACTGGTTCGACATAGTGACTACAGAGTACCTGATGGTAAGTACAGTGTAGTCAAAAAAAGAAAGCGACTATCAAAGGATGAAAATCCATTGATAGTCTACATCGTCATGTCGGCCCACATATACCACGACTGAAGGTCTCTAGGTATATGAGCTACTGGATATGCACAAGCTGATCCCGAAACACGACAAGCCGAAACTGGTCACCACGACGGGCTTTACACCCATGCACTGTGGTCGCGATCCAGACGGGCACCGGCGCCCTACCACCTCGCTGCTGCTCGTTTAGCACCACCCAGGAGACACGTGTAGGGAAACTAGGGTAAAGCCTACGGACGCGAGCAGCTTCGGCTTCCAAAAATTCCTGAACTCAATAAAAAATTTAATCTTGATTTCTAATCCTTCTCCGGCATGATGTACTTAAAAGAAGTCGTAACTACAGATGAAATGATAGGATCAGTTACATTTTTTTAAAAAGATTCGTCTATTTTGTTCTGAGTAAGCTCAGTGATTCATCATAATTGAAGAATATTGATCACCTTACGTTAAAAATTGTATATAAATTATTGAATAATATTGAAACATTTCGAGTAAAGATGCAAAAGATCGTTAATTCATAAATATAGACTTAATATATGAAAACAATGAGCACCCCTGATTTTACACTCCGACGCAGCCTTTAGTTTCTTTAGGCGTTTCTTCTCAAGGTAGTCGCTTCCGAAACGCTAGTAGCTCACCGTTAGGTTTCGTATTTAATGGCTGGCAGCCCAAGTCGAGATCCGTACCCACAGGAGTGCCCTTGCGTAGCCACCCAACCCATAAATTGCTGGCTGAAGCACCATAAGTGCTCGCCCTCTCAAGCCCGGTGAAATTGCAGCGACCCTTACCCCGGTCATCAATAAAATATCCCGTCAAATAAAAAAAAAATCTGTTCATGGCTACACTGGATTTTTCATAAAGTGGACTGTATTATTAAAGGTGTTGGTAAGGTTATCTTCAGGCCCTTACAAATGCATACGATTATTATAGAGCATACATATATATTTCCTCCGTTTACCTAGCCGCCGTTGTATCCCTGCCTGCGTGGATCCAGGAACAGTTTCCGAGGCAGCGAAAACTATACGCAGCCGTGTGCCGGAAAAGCCGAATCGAAAAGTCTTTGGTGATAGGCTTACGAAAACAACATACGTATACACTAGGGATGTAACGGAGGCAGTTTTATCGGAACCGAAATCGGAGTCGGAGTTTTTAAATTTGATTTATCGGAGTCGGATTCGGAGTCGGAGTCGGAGTCGGAGGCAATGTCAGTCACAAGTGACGGCAGAATAAAATATTTTTATTAAGGGACAAATAAAAATATTATTCAGTGAACTTTTTTAATTAGAAAGTGATACATTTACAAATACACAGACAATAAAAATTGCTGTTTCTTATTAACATTTTCATAGTACTGTGAGAAAGCGATTACCTGAGCTACTGGTCGCGTAGTCCACGAAATTTAAGCGCAAAGTGGATAAAACCACTATTGTATGTCTGCTCACATAGCGTGATAGCGTGAAGATATGTTATTTATTATATCTTAAATTTGATCCCATTTTAATATGGTGCAGGATTGATACATGTCTTCGAAAGTATAAGCCAGAACTTTTGAATTGACAATAGCATAATCCATTTCCCTCTACATCTCCCTCGTCTGTAGACAGATGTTGAGAATCGAGACTGTTTCCAAGCGTATATCAGGTTTTTTTTTTTTTTGATAGCCCGGGGGATATTGTTGACGGACCTCAGGGAGCTTTTTGGTTGTCGGACTTGCACCGACTAAAACCCCCGGGGTCACACAGCGCTCTCGCCTGGATAAGTTGGGCGGCGCGCTCCCTCAAGCGCATCGCCGGCGTATATCAAGTTGGGTCAACACAACTTAACACAACCCTTTTTTTTTGTTAACCCGGTGGACATCCCTACGGACCGTCAGGGGAGCAGTGGGGGCCGCTCCCCCGGCGTGTCGGACCTGCCCCGACTAAAACCACCGGGGTGTTCCTCTTCCCGTCATGTGCTGGGGTCGGTGGTACAGTGAGATCAGCCTCACCGACCCACAGCGTCGTCCGGCCTTTGAGATAGGCCTCTATCTTTCCTAATTGCAAGGGGTGCTCTGGCTTTACAGCTGCAATATAAATGGAATGTAGGAATACTGCCACTATATATAAAAAATATTGTTATCTATAATTTATTTATTCTCGCTCATGTGTTGTATATAACAAAACTGAATCTCCACAGTCCTCATTATTCTTGTATAGACTGAGAATAACCTGATCAAGTTCAGTAAAAAGTTAATCGCGGAATAAACAATAGAACAATGATAGTTCCACTAATAATGGTTGAACCAAAACGGCATACAGTTGATTACGAGCCATTGTTACATAGTTTTGCTCGTGATAATAGAATCCAGGCTTGCCCAAGGGACCTCAAACGTAATTGTTCCTTTGTAAGACGGTAAATGTACAGTAGCAGCAGCGTTTACTACTCTCGGGCTAGTTTACCTAAGTGAGCATTCAATTAAGTTCGCGGCTCCTCGGCGGCTTATTTAGTTAGTCATGACTCGAAGTGCGGTCTGCCCTGCAAATCTTGTTCATATTTTATGCACATCTCAACAATGGTTTTACCTTAGATAGTTCTCTCTCTTCTTAACTACTCTCTCGCTGCTAACAATTGCAACTCCCTTGTATTTTAGAAACTAACTTCTTCAATCAGTCGTCTAGTAATTTACAGTGGTGATAATTAGCTCTAGTTATTTGAAAATTTAGTCTAGTAATATTTGAGGTCTCAGCTTCTTTCATGTTTCATTTATATCCTCAGCCACCATCAGTAAACTCAAACTCTCGGTGTCTATATGGAACGTCACTAAAGATCATCTGTCATTTGTTTTAAAAGCAAAATTGCAAGGAGATTCTGATTGATATATAACTGTATCTTCTATATATAATATATATATAGAAGATATATTGTATCTTCTAAATATAATATATATAACTGAAAGGTGACTGACTGACTGACAAAGTGATCTATCAACGCACAGTCCAAACCACTGGACGGATCGGCCTGAAATTTGGCAAGCAGATAGATGTTATGACGTAGGCATCCGCTAAGAAAGGATTTCGATAAATTCACCCCCCCCCCCAAGAGGATAAAATAGGGGATGAATATTTGTATGAAACTTTGTCAATTTTAAACCGATCGAGCTGAGACTTTGCAGACGCATAAGGCTACTATGACGTAGGCATTCCCTAAGAAAGGATTTTAATAAATTCTACCCCTAAGGGGCTAAAATAGGCGATGAAAATGTGTATAAATCTTCTCAGATTTTCGACTATAATATAATAGTTTGATAGTTTTAGCGCCTAATGACAGATTAGGCCCTAATTTTCTACACACGCTAAAAAAAAGTAAAGCCGCAAAAACTGTATCTAATTAATAATACTTCTCAACGTGAGCGAAGCCGCGGGCAAAAGCTATTAAGGTATATAACGGTTAAGACAATGTCATAAAAGTTTATCAGATTGCACTAAGAGAAGGTAAATACAGGAGGAAAATGTATACACATACACTCGCATCAGTTAGCAATATGAGGAACACATGTAAGCTAGAATTCATGTCCGCCTCAACACGTCTGAATGGAACTAAGGGGTATTACAAATGTTCTATTCGGGAACATTCGGCATCTCGCAATGCTGTTGTGATAAATATATCAATTCGACGCAGCAAAAATAATTGGAATAAAGAGAAAGAGAGACAAGTTGTTCATGAATATAAACAAGGTGGATTTAACCTTAGAAAAGCGTGAAATAGTCCAGATCGATCCTAACCAATAAACAAGAAACCAAAAAAACGTCTTAAATATTATTGAAATGAAATTAAATACATTTATTTCGCTTCAAAATAATATATGTATGTATGAAGAAGGTAGAAAAGATAAAAACATTTAAACAATGGCGAAATGGGCCTTTTGCGTGTCCCGGGGGAAAATCCTACATGGAACCACGAAAGCCGCTGTGAGGGCAGCGACCCCGGTGTGTCAGACCCCCTACTGACTAACGGCCCCCGGGGAATCCATGCAATCACTGTAGCCGAGCCTGGGGATCCAAGTTCTTGCAGACGCCCAGGGAGCGAACAGCCTGTTTAGGTTTCCTCTCCGGTAGGGGTGGGTGTAAAGAGCCCACTCCTCCAAACCTTTCTCACGGGCGGCGCACCGGATACTCTACGCCGCATCCCTCTCCCTTAATATCACAGAGGAAGTATATGCAATCAATAGTATTGTTTTATAAATAATATTAAATTAATATGGAATTCTTTTCAACTAATTTATCAAAACAGTACTTAGTACCTATAAATAAATATACGTATGTTCAAGGAGCACCCTGAACGTTAATCTTTTGGACTTTGGTATTTTTCAAAGTTATTCTATTAATCCTTGTAATTATGTAGTTCGCACAATTTATAAATTTATTTGCAACAGTTTATTGAAACTTTAAGGTTTCTATCTTGTATATTCGTTTTGTTTATCTTGACTTAGTATGCTGCTAATACTTATTGTGTAAGCACGATAAAGCTGGCACGACTGTATGCGGTAGTTAAAAGCCCTTTAAACTTAATTAATTAAAAAAAGTTGACGTAGAAGAGATTAATGCAAGAAATGGCCATTTTATTTTAAGAAAATGAAAACATGACAACGAGGACAGAGAAGAATGATGTACCAATAGACGTTAAAACAAGATCTTCCATTGGAATTGTGTTCGTATTGCTAAAGAAAATAATGTTATAACAAAATATTTTTACACGAATTATCATGATTTCAACCCACGTCGATTCATTGCTAGATATAGGCCTTCATTTTGACAAAGCTCATGAGTGACCGTTATTATTGAAAAGCGAAGGGATGGGAGTCAAAGCTGCTCGCGTCCGTAGGCTTTACCCTAGTTTCCCTACACGTGACTCCTGGGTGGTGCTAAACGAGCAGCAGCGAGGTGGTAGGGCGTCGGTGCCCGTCAGGATCGCGACCACAGTACATTGGTGTAAAGCCCGTCATAGTGACCAGTTTCGGCTTGTCGCGTTTCGGGATCAGCTTGTGCATATCCAGTAGCTCATATACCTAGATACCTTCAGTCGTGGTATATGTGGGCCGACATGACGATGTAGACTATCGATGGATTTTCATACTTTGATGGTCGCTTTCGTTATTGGACTACACTGTACTTACCATCGGGTACTCTGTAGTCACTATGTCGTGCCAGTATAAAAAAAAATGTGCTGGATAAAATTTTTTACTCTAAGCTATGATCTGAAATTCTTCTAAAGGGCAGTGGACAAGATTCTTTTTGGTCAACAAGGTAACAACTCTGCTCATATGGTAGCTGTTACGTATTTGCTAAAAAAGTAAAAAAAAATGGCTGAAATTATAATAATAAATCTAATCTACGCCCAGAGAGTAATGAAATAATGTCGAAAACCAAACGTAGTATAAATTGAAGAACGTATTCTTAGAATAGCTCAGTTTCGACCTACGCAACACTAACACATATACATAGTAGATATAAATGTTCGTCCGTGTATACAGAAGACACCCTCGCGTCCGATTTTGCTAGATTAATTACTTTGAACATTAAATTGCGAATCACTAATTCCCCTTAGATTACGTTTTGGCACTTCTCCGGTGTCTTGATGTGACCTTAATTACAGTCCTTAATTAAAGAATTTCTTATTTACGATTTTCTCAAAGACATTCACCTACATATATTGCCTTAAAACTGGCTCAAAATCTACTATTTCAACATTAAAATAGCTTATTGGAATTGACTATTAAGCGGTTTTTGTTATTCAATATTTTGTAGGAATTTTTGAAGATTTTTTTTGTGAAAGGAAGTAAAAAAAAATATCAAGGCAGAAAACAGAAAAGAAAATTCCCAGTGCTGGGATAATGTGCCGAAGAGAAGAACAACTATGGACAGCTTCAATACAAAAAGTGTCATCACTGCACTGTCAACCTAAAAGATCGTTTTTCCCTTCCTTTTTGAAGAGTCCCGTGTCATAATTCAGAGAAAATATTGCGCCTGGAATCACAGTACACAATTTGATTTGTATGTTTGCTCGTGTATCAAGTATTAACTACTACAATACATCATATATAAATATTTATTTGAACGATTTGTAATGAGTTATTATTATAAATAATTTAGCGGGACTTATGCGCGAATTAGCTTATAATAATACTTTTAATTATATCTCGACGTTTCGACCTAGTTACACGAGCCATAGTCGAGGCGACTGCAGCGCCACGGAGTTTTTGTCGGAAACGGGGATTTACTTCCTCTACCCTCTTTTATTCTTGATGATTTGAATAGTCACAACACACAACACTCACAATAGCAGCATTTATGACCACTAGGACCTCGTTTAATGTTGTCTTGTAAAAATCGTTATATTGTGAGTATCGTATTCCAAGATTAATCAAATTATAAAGAATAAAAGCGTTAAGAGGATCTAACTTCCCGCCCGAGAAAACTCTGCGGCGCGTCAGCCTGGTCACGTGTCACCTGGTCACTGTGTAACCAGGTCGAAACGTCGATAATTAAAAGGAGGTTAGTTCGCGCATAAGTCTCTTTAAACTATTTACAAAAGTACATGAGTACAAAACGCGAAAGCTTAAAACGAATCGTTGTGCCGTTTCTGTTATCAATAAATACTTCAGCATTGTAGAAAAGAAAGCGATGAGCATTCAAAATCATAGAAAATATCATCGCATCGTTGTACTATACATGATATGAGACTGCTTTATTTTGGGAGTCGAAGCTGCTCGCGTCCGTAGGTTTTACCCTAGTTTCCCTACACGTGGCTCCTGGGTGGTGCTAAACGAGCAGCAGCGAGGTGGTAGGGCGACGGTGCCCGTCTGGATCGCGAACACAGTACATGGGTGTAAAGCTCGTCATAGGGACCAGTTTCGGCTTGTCGCGTTTCGGGATCAGCTTGTGTATATCCAGTAGCTCATATACCTAGAGACCTTCAGTCGTGGTATATGTGGGCCGACATGACGATGTTGACTATCAATAGATTTTCATCCTTTTATAGTCGCTTTCGTTTTTGGACTACACTGTATTTACCATCAGGCACTCTGTAGTCACTATGTCGAGCCAGTGTAAAAAAAAAGATCTCGTCAACGCAAAAGTAGATTGTCCTGAACTTCTCGAAAAATTAAAATTTAAAATTTTCACAAAACGAACTCGAAATCCTCGCTCGTTCGCCTTACCTCTTGAAAAGCACTGTTATGCCCAGAACTCGGTTATCTATAGATGTTGCGATCAGTACAATAAATATTTTAAAGATATCGATATGTTTCACTTGAGCCGTGATCAGGTCATTAAGACTATTATTTCTGGACTGCAGTTAGATGAATCTCATACAACACCGATATGAGCACACACACGCACACAAATGCACTCACACAACACTCATTATACGATACGGAGAGCGACCCAACATTTAACAAAATTTAATATGTATGTATAACTACGTTATTGGCATTTCAGATTTTTATTTCATTACCTATTTTGTATATAATTTTCTTATAATGTGCTGTGTAATTACTATTAAATAAATAAATATATTGATTCACTTTGAACCGCGTGTTTTTTAATACATGGTACCTCCACGTATTTTTTAATTTTGAAAACATAAACAATCATCAAAGCATCCAAAGATTGCTATTTACCGACAGTAAAACAGATTAAAAATACCTAAAGCAGTTGGGGAACCGCTGCGGCGCCACTCGAGCCCCAGTTCGCCCTATTTTCGCTTCACCGTAATACGCGGGGCGATACCCAGAATATTTCCCCTGGAAAGCTTGCGCCATCTGTTTCCCCTCAATTATTCAAAGAATCTTTCTCTTGCATTTTCGGTAATGAAATTTTAATCATTGCCGCGTCTTAAGTCAACCCAGATACAAATTCTACTTTTTAGTTAGACTTTTTCGCGTTTGATTGTGCTGAATGAACTTGAAAACATTAATATCCATGTATCCGGTAAGGAAACCGGGAAGGGAGGATAAGTACCTTTTATATATACATATACTGTGCCTGAACAATCGTCATAGCAAAAAAATAGAACACAAAATAATCAAACAGAATAGTAGAGAATGTAACATAAATGCGGGTACCCGTAACCTCAACGTTTATTTTACAGCCAGTGCGTGGTTTATCTAAATAGTAACGTTATGATAAATATAAATTCAAGATGGTTAAACTTCGCATAGAAATTTCATATTCATGCCAAACGTGTTTGAAAGGGATTCGGTACCTACGGAGCTTAATTAACATCCCCTTGGCCTGTTTACTGACTTACGATTTTACAACTCACGACACGATTTTTAAATCGTAATGTTTATACTGTGTGTGTTGAGAGAGTTCCTGAAGAGACCCCTCCTTAAGCTGGAACCTAATTAAAACTGTTGGCACTCCGGGTCATAGGAGGAATACGGATCCGCAGACCCGTCTTGCAGCAAATAGAGGAACATTCCCGGACTTTTTTTACTAATAGGACTCTTATGACCGGTGGTCATGGGTGTGGTTTTAGGAAGACACGAATTTGGCGTTTTACAGTTTATTTGCACTTTAAGGCACACGGAACTGCGACGTACACGCACGTACTCCCGCCTTGGGTCTCGGTAGTCAACTAACTTCCAAGCGTCCCGTGCGCGCGCGCATCCTCTTATCCCGCACGTCTCGTAACACCCTAACGACCCTTAGGGCGACAACTGCGTATCGGGTTACGTCTACATGCTATACCCTTTCATGTTGAAGTTGCTACCCTCACGGCAACCCTGACGATACTGTGTTCAATTTTTTCCCAAGTAACCAAAAAAGGTAAAATCTCTATAATCTTACCATTCGATATTTGATGATAGTTTTCTTTTATCAAAAGGCTACAAATAAGCCTGAGTGACCACCGACGCTTATAACCAAGTTATATACTAAAAGTATTACTATTGTTTGGCCGACCTTGAAGGAGATTAATATAAAAAGAAACAGGATATAGTCTGGTTGACTCTAAAATACGGCTGGAGGAGCTTTTCTATCACAAACTTTGCATTCGCTCCCAGTTATAGTGATTCAGTCTAGCAACGAAAACTCATAACCTCACTGCTGCTCATTTAACCCCGGTAATCATGTGTAGGACTATTAATAACAATTAAAAAAGATAATTTATTACCAATTTTTTTATAATACCATGGTCAGATAGTACAATTTGTGGTAACCCTAATTGCGACGCTGAAAATCTTCTGTGCGTCTGCGGGAAAATGTTCTTTGTATAAATACATTTGTAACGAGCTATGAATGTTTATATTTATTTAAAGTATGTATATATTTGCATGGTATTCCTAACATATGTGCAAGGTTAATTTAACGCTAGATAAATGTTTGTAATTGTCCAAATATATTACATTACATTATCCCATTTACCATTTTATGGTTAAATGAAAATGCATAAGAAAAAATGAACAAAAAGCATTTATTTGGTCCAATTATAATATAAAAGACAAAAAGACAGGTTAATGAAGACAGAAAAGAACAAAAGCAAAGACCCTGTGTTGTGTTGTGATGAGGCGCCAAAAGGAAGTGAGCTCAGCAAATGCTAAGTGACCACATATATAATAAATTTGATAAAAATCGTGTCATGTAAATGTATTCCTCACAAGACTGATCCGTGTTGTTTAACAGACTATTATTTTGCGAGATAAACATTATATTGAAGTCCGCAAAGTTATTTGTAAGGTAATTTGTTTTGGTTCTCTTGTGGTGTGATTTCACATACGAAGTTCTCGGAATTTCTATTTCAAATTATTATCATTTGTGACAACGACAAACTCAATTTGTTTTCCTGAGGTAATGCTTTCTTTCGTATTTCCATTAATAAAAAAAGGCAAGCCTGATACAAAAAAATAGCTTTTTCTCGCACGTATAGTATTGCCTATTTTTTCTGCTGTTGTAACTTGTAAAGGTATTTAGTTCTTATATGGGACTTAGTAATATATACAAATAAATATTTAAAAAATGGAGCTAGTGCATATAATGACTTTAAGCCTCCGTTCAGGGCATAGAAGGTCGAACGAACATACATCTTCATTTGGACCTGTCTTGCGTATCACACATCAGTTCACCACACGTTTACATCCATCGACTTCTCAGCATTGGTTGTGCTTCGACTTTCATCTCCAGGTTTGTATGAGATGACCACGTTTTATGGTACCATTTTTTGGTATCCTGGCGGAATTTCACATGGACCGTTAGGGCAGTGGTGAGAGCCGCCGTTCCATACTGGTCTCTTACCGACTAAAACAATTGAAGCGTTCATTCTCCCGTCTGCCAGAGCCAAGGATACACCCTTGCCAATTACCTCGGCTCCTAGCAATGTCTGATCTTACCTAAATTATGTGGTGACGGAATGATGTAATGTCATCCCTTCTGATCTATGAGTTTTCATTGGAGAGGCGTTTGTGTAAACACATCGCACATCGCTCACACCAGGATATTGGACAACGCACTCCCGCTAGTGTGCCGCCCGACGTTAATCCGTTATTAAAGAATCTCACTTGCGAAGCCCTTCTCTATTGTCTTCTCCTGGGGGGGGGCAGCTGATACGAGTTGTTGGGGTTGGCAATTGCCTCCCGATCCCTCTCCGCCGCCTCCTTCACCTTCATTACGTTCTCACAAAAGGAGAAGGCTGCTTGCCATGCTCCATCGCCACCGACCCTCGTGCTAGCGAGTACCGGCAGCGACAGATTACCTCCCACCACCTGAAACCCTTTGTCGTACCCTGAACACTTTAATCTAGACTTTATTGGAGCTAGCACTACTATTATTTAAATAACAAAAATTATATATAAAAGGATATTATTTCAATAGCCACTGTTTAACTCTTAAGAATAAGATTGACAAAATATAGTATATATACCTTTTTTTTTGGGAAATTTCAAATATATTTCTACCATACCATAATAATTAACCGAGTGAAGCGAGGTTTCTGTGTCAAATTGGGGCATTCGACACTTTGCCTTTCTTCCTATCTGTCAGTCAGAAGCCCGTAACATTTAAACCAAATAAAATAACTATTTGAAATTATCATATACTATTTCAACCTTAACTTTAGTCATTTTGAAGTTTATTTAATTCAATTACCTACAAGCGACATCCGTGGTTTACATTTAGTAAACGATAGTACTCTAGTGAGAATATTAATGATAAGTTAAAATTCTAAAACAAACGCTTATAGTTTATGCGGTTAAAACATATTTTTGCTTACGATTTCCTCAACCTATATTGAAGAGGAAAACAACACAGCAATTGTTATAAATAACAAAGTATTAAAATATTTTTGATATCAAAAGTCATACTCAGGGTCATTCGACAATAAGTCATTGTTTTTTTTTTTTGTATACATATGTATGTTCATTTATAAACTCCAGTGAACTTCGTGTTTTCGTGGATCACGAACAAAGAAGAGCTATAGCTATAAGCAAAGCGAAGTTATATTGATACTGCTCAAGACATGTCGTGTCTCCTATTTTGCGTTTTGTATTAGATCATCCAATCTCTCGTGGAGGAGTGCTTTGACTGACGTATTGAGGGTGACGGACCTCTCACTTCCGACCATGGTAAACAGTGACAAGACGTGGCTATCAGTGCTCGATTTCTACGAGCTGATTATTAGCATGAGGAAGAAAGCAGAGCGTGATTAGAAAGCAGAGCGTGATAAGGAAGCCACAACCACCCTTGTAGCTCTATGTAGGAAACTGGAACGAAGGCTAAAGATGTATGTGCAACTTTAGCGCATCCGCCCGCTATAACAATAAGATGGGCAGTGTTACTTGAGGGAGTTACTGGAGGGAGCAGTGGCGGCGGTGTATCTGTACTCCCGCACACCGCCTATTTTCAAAGAAGGGAAGAAATAAAGTACTACCCCCGTTTCCCATTAATTACGAAGTCTCATTTACGCCAACCGCATACCGGTCGTGGCAGAGTGCAAGTTTGCGCCCACAGCCGGAGGCTATGCGGATGAAGAAGTACCCCAGGAGATTTTTAGTCGATAGGAGCCTGGACATACCGGGGCAGAGTTTCTCATTGGTGCCCCAAAGCTACTATGCATGATTTTTCTCGTGGCTAAAAAAAACTCAATCACCCTTAATTCCAAATAGTTTTTATTCCATTCCATAATATATTTATTTATGTATGGGCTATCGACAGTTCCATTACATTTTACATTCACAATGAGATCACACGCACAAGCGAAATGTCTGCAACGGATACTAATGAAAGCCACAGAATGGCTCAAAAGCATTAATTAAGTACTAACAATATCAAAACAGAAAATTAAAATCATAACACAAAAGAAAAAAAAAAGTAGACAATAATACCTACGATATACATTAAAATTAAAAATTAACACTCAAACTATACAACACCAAGAACAATGCCAAGCTCAACACGCCTGCTCACTGATTTTCCTCTTGAAGTATTATTATAATCCAATAATATTTATAAATTTTGTATTCAAAGGCTACATTATGCTTAGCATCAGAATAAATAAAGTCACAGTGCTAAGTTATTCGAGAAATGTCTACTGTCATCAGTGACGTGTATAGGGTATTTGGACAGGGAAGGCAAATTCACATAATTAATGGGAATATCATATAATGATAATAAATATAATATTACTTTCATAGGGAAGATAGATTGCGTGAAAATATAATAGATATGAATATAAAGAGTTCCTTTTTTATTTTAATTAAACCAATTTTTTCCAAACTTATTTATCATAAGGGCATGCAATGCTTTCATGCATCTATGGAATGAACGCTACTGACTGTCATAAATGTCGACTGCTTGAAAATATACCTCTTTAATCAATATAGTCTGTAACACTTTATAAATTATTGGTATTGAATTCCCGCTGCAGTCATTATGAAGACTTTAGTAATATTATTTTTATTAGTTACTCTGGTGTTTTCAAATCCATGGAAATTTAAACTAGGGAAAGGGTCCGGAAAAACTTTTGGAAAGAAAATCGGAAAAACAATGGTAATTTTTTTTTTTACTATAGTAGTGTTTTTAATTTCCAACGCAAAAAATAAATGTGTTTTAAGCTTAGCACGTATATCTGTAACTCTGTGGATCTTTATATTTGTATATCTGTTTGTGGCATCCTAGCTACTAAACGGATGAACTGATTTTGATTTAATTGTATTGCTTAAAAGATGATTTGATGGCGAGTGTTTAGTTTAACCGACTTATTCTAGTATCCTGTTACTCCATTGATAATGTCAGCTTAATTGTAATCAATACCAAGGTAATCTTAACCTGATGCTGCAGCATCCTAAGGAGTCAGTAGGATACCCAACAATACGTTAACTTAGATCAGAATTATTGTGTTAGAGCTCATTCGCATGGTCTCAAGGAATACGTTATAAATAAATACATATTTGAATCGGGCGTCTTTTTCATTTTTACTTTTTTAAATGTTTATTTTTTTATGCGGCCGTGTGGTTTACCGGTAGAATAGAGTAGTGCCTCCCTCTCCATCATACTGAGGTGTCGTAACAGCTGATTAATTTACAGCATGCTGAATCACACGCTAATTGCTAGAATCTAAGCTGCAGCTTGAACCTTCTCTGCACATAGCGCTCACCCGCCAACTCACAATCGACAAGCATGTTGGGTAAAATGTTTCCTTCCCCTTCCCGTGTACGTGGGCCGGGATAAGTATTAACTTATGCCGTTGCAAAAAATGCACCCTCGTAGGCGGGATGATTTTTAATAATAAAGAAGATTGCGATAATGTGAGACAATGAAAAAAAGTACTTACCGCAGGCAGCGGTATTCAGGTACTTCACAAAATCACTCACTGTATGTGTATTTGAGTGCATATGTGAAGTATGGTGTTTTTGAGGATTTGTGTGTGTGTTGTAAGTTTGAAAGGATTATTAGATGCGATTATAATGAAAAGAATACGATGCGATGTTATTAAGTTTTAAAAGAATGCAATGCGATGTTTGTGATTTAAAAGCGAGAACGGTAAGAAGGAAGAATGATGTTCGCCAGATGGCGTTTGCGATTGGGTGCGTTTACATTATTAATTTATAGTTCTGGGGTTGCGCCTTTTGGCATGACTACCGTACATTACTCAAATATAGTGGAAAAGGGTATTATAAAATATGGCTGTATGGTGAGTTGTCATGGCCTATTCCTTAGCAACAAATTTGTAACTATTAAAAAGTTACTATTCCCGCCTTTTCTCTTTTTTCTATTATGATTGCATTAAGTGATAATAAAGGAATCACTGTATATACATAATAATAAACTGATTTGTGTTATATTATGACTGTTATTCACAGACCTCATAAACTCTAAAAAAAGGGAAGGAAAAGTTTGCCTTGCAATGGAATGAAACTGGCAAATTTTTTTGGTGACAGTAATGTAAACTGACGAACAAGCCGCCTGATGGTGTGTGGATATTGTCACTTATGGCCAACTGCTACAAAAAAGTGTAATTATTGCGCTGCTGGTGTAAAAAAACGTTTCTCATTCATTTTTAAATAAACCTCAAATGTCTCAAATTTATATTCCAGGAAAAGATTGCAGACCATGGAATAAGCAATGTTGTGACGTCAGAGAGTGCCATGATGGACCTGCCCAGATGGATAAGTCCACTTTACGACACTCTTAGACGATGGGTCGCTTACTACACTACGGAGTCTGAAGACGAAGATTTCTCAGCTACAGACGGTCAAATAAAAGAAGAAACTAATTCAGGATTTAATTATGATTTTGATACCGGTGTGGGACCGCGTATAAGTAACGGGTTTCGAAATAGTGGTAATCAGGGTAATTGGAATTGGAATGCATGAAATAATAAAACTTGATAGTGAAAGACTGGTATTAAAGCTTTTTGTCCAATACACCGTACCACTAAGTTTTTCCAAATTACGTGCGCACTGGTGAATGAAAAATATCGCGAGGAAGCCCATCTGTATGTGGTGGACATTCCTTATATCCGCATGAAAAGATTCGCTTTTACATTCATCATGCGAACGGCTAATGAGTGGAATATGCTTCCAGCGGCCATATATCCGCGATCTTATATCCTGGGAGTCTTTAAGAGAAGAATGAATAGGCATTTGTTAGGCGGACGCGGTTCATCATTGAATTCATCTTCACCTTCCACCAGGTGTGATTGAAGCAAACCGTCTTATAAATCATTTTAACAAAATCATATATAAATGACTTGAGAACTTGGCATTTGCTACTGGTCACGTTGGACACGAATTTGTAATTCTTTATCTCAGTATAATGATGCTCGACTAAGAATGATAAACTGTTAACCTTTTCTACCGACATTCTTTTCAATTACAACTCAGTAGAAAACGTATCTGGTACAGGTAATACCAGTATCTCAAATTTACGCCTGATGGTAAGTACAGTGTAGTCCAAAAATGAAAACGACTATCAAAGGTCGAAAATCCATTGATAGTCTCCGTCGTCCTGTCGGCCCACATATACCACGACTGAAGGTCTCTAGGTATATGAGTTACTGGATATACACAAGCTAATACCGAAATGCGACAGGCCAAAGTGAGTTACTATGACGGTCTTTACACTTATGTACTGTGGTCATAAGCTCGTTTAGGCAATCGCCCTACCATCACAAAAACCTTGATGTAAATAAGCTCTTTTAGCTTTACTCTTTAAGAACGTTTGTAGTTTATTTCATCATCATTATCACATCAGCTGTAAGACATCCACTGCTGGATTCAGGGATTTTCGGAACGACCGATCGGAAGCAGCCTGTATTCATCGTCGCCTTGGAATCTGTATTAAGTCGCCTAAACTCCTTCTAAGTGTACGTTCCACATTGCGCTTGCCAGGACGTGGTCTCTACTACAGAACTTTTCTACCACATCGGCCATCCTCTCTAGAAGCTCTGTCATGAAGACTGCCATTTCAATTTGCTAATTCTCTGGACTCGGATAGAGACTCTTCTTCATTAATGGATTCCTTGATTTCTGATCCGATCACGTAGAGAAGTACCAAACATAGTCTGCTCCAAAGCTCACTTCCTTTACAGTAAGCTTTCTAACAAGACACAACGTTTTTGCACCATATGTCATCACTGGTAACACTCATTGAACGAAAACTTTACTTTTTAAGCACTAGGGTATTTTGGACATGTCACCTTGCGTAATTTTCCGAACAGTTCTCAACCGAGTTAGATTCGACGATTGTCTTTTTTTTGTATCCCAGGGGAAAATCCTGCATAGGCCTATCAGGGATGCTGTGAGGGAAGTGACCCCGGTGTGTCAGACTCCTACTGACTAAAAACCCCCGGGGTGTCCCTATGATTGCTCCACCTGGGCCTGGGAAGCCAAATTCATCCAGACGCCCGAGGATCACGATTTTCATCTTTCTCGAAGTTGAACCTACCTAATATATTTTGTGGTTTCTTTATATACCCAATTCTACCTCTGAAAGATACAAGTTAAAGGCATCCAATTTTTCCGGTTCATAATATTACATCACACAAAAAAATCATGTTGCGTGAATACCGCCTGTCCTCTCAAGATAGGAATGTTGTAAGGAATAAATTCAGGGAAAATATCCTTATTACATGAGAAAAGTTTACGCTAACATCAAAACATGTTTTCCCCTAAACGAGCAATTAAAGACGACATACCAACCTTTTATAGTACTTCCTTCCTCAACAAATACACCATGTTTGTTAATAATTGCCGTAAATATTAATGGAAAAAAATCTTTATTTTTAAGTGTTTTCATGCCAGCCACTTTATTTTTGCAACACAGGGAAAAATCCTGCATAGGACCGTCAGGGCATCCCTAAGGGCCGCAGCCCCGTATCACAGATTCATACTGGCCAAACCCCCGCAGTATCCCTCTACTGCCCCATCGTACTCTAAATTAAACCCTGACAACTTTTATTTGTGGTGGGAAACCATTAGCCTGAACATTTCCTTTGCTTCGGCTGAGTGTGATCTTGCTAAAATTCCACAGAACATGGCTATATCAAATTTTCTCAGGCTCAAAGCTTACATCAAAGAATTGGATGAAAATTTGGAAAGAATTGCATGAAAAGAGACAAAAACCTGGCTCAGTATCGTTTATTAGTAAGGCCTACACCCTAAAAGGACTAGGTTAAGTTGGTAATGATCGGGATAGAATATGATCCGATCAGACTTTGTATCTTCTCATAACTTCTTTTTCTAAATTGTGGTATATGAGGAGGCTCTCATTGTAGGGTCTTATACCAAATAAAATAAATACACAAAAATTGTACACCTGAAAAGTACATCATTAAAAATGTAGAAAAGTTGATTAAAACGACTTCGAGAAAAAGGAGGTTCTCTATTCGAATTTGGATTTTTTAAATTGTAAATTTCTTAACTTTCACGCCTAGTGAAAACTTTTGAGGTAGAGCAAAAGTGCTGAATCCATGTGACCATTACGCTACGATCAGCGCAGGAAAACATTCATCCTTTGATAGTCGCTTTCGTTTTTGGACTACACTGTACTTACCATCAGGTACTCTGTAGTCACTATGTCGAGCCAGTGTAAAAAAAAAAAAGCCCTAGTTCATAGCCGTCACACACGCTTGGAGTAATGTCATGTAGACTGTCACGGTTTCCAGCGTCATTTTGTTTTAACATACTATACTACTAACATTGTGGATGTAGTTTTGCTCGAATAAAAATAATTTCACCCCCTAATTTTTTTAAGTTTTAATCAGAACTCTAAATATCGGATTCATAGAGATTTTTTCAAAATTGACGGATTTTCAAATAGATTTAGAACGAAATATACCTGATATCGTTATTTCTACCCAATAAACTTCAAAATGGGTGGATTTTATTTATATCTTATATAATATAAAAATGAATCGCTAAATGTGTTGATAAGCGCGAAACTCGACAACGGCTGAAGCGATTTGGCTGATTTCTTTTTTGTTGTGTTTGTTGAAGTCTGAGGAAGATTATTACGGAGAGAAAAATTTTAAAAATTTCCTGCAACTTTTAAAAATAACACTTTTCTGTATTCTCATACAAAAAATTCGTTATAAGTCATTTTGATCTTTAACACCATACCATAAAGTTTAAATGTTAGTGGACGGGTTCCGGGAAGGGAAAACAATTTAGTGACGTATAAATATTAATGTCAGTATTTGTCAATTTTTATACATATAGCATTAAGGCCAGGTTCCTTCAAACAATTTTCAAAAAACAGCCGACAGGCCAATAGGTTTTGGCAGAATAAAATCTGACGGGGAAGCTATTAACATTAAAAATAACAATTTGACTTTGTTTTAAAGAAAAAGGGCAGAACAAGGTCTGCCGGGACAGCTAGTTACTTATAATTATTGAATACCTATTATGAGCATTTTGAACTTCAAAATCAACTGCACATTTTTATAATGTCAATTTATAATGCCTGTACAAGGTGAGTTTACATACACTCAATAAAGATTACATAAGGGTCTATTAAAACTTAAGTGTTTGTGATAATCTAGCATCTCTCTTGAGAAACGGCAGATGGGTGGCACGCCAGAGAATAAAACGGGCTGGATATGATACTGCGGGGCTGTGGAGAATCACAAGACCCTCAGCTTAAAGCTCAAAAATTGTAACATTGGGTTTTTTTTTTCACGGTATAAGTTCGGGATATTTCGCTCACCGATAAGTCCGGCCGAAACGGTCCTATGAGGACTTTGTTCAAGTAAAAAACACTGAATATGTTTTTGTATTATAGATGTAGCCAGGCGTGCTAAGCATGGTGTAGTGAATGATGGTGGTGTCGATGTATACTTATGTATATATATATATACAGTGTAAACTCCATATAACGTCACTCGATTTAACGACAAACTCCCTAAAACGTCGATATCACTCGGCTTTGGTTGTTTTAGCTTGTTTCCCATACAATGATACACTCTATATAGCATTACACCCACTCTCAATAACGACAGCAATTTAATAATATAAATGCTTTTTATGTTGCCATAATTAGTAAAAACTGCACAGCTGTGTACGTTCTTTTGTCGTTTTATCATAGTAGCCCGTAATAAACTCGACTGTCGGCATTACACATACCGAACATCACCAAGATGCCTCAATATCGTAAGATATGATTTTTTTTTTAAATACAACAAAATTACTGGTGTAGCAAAAGACATCAGACAAAAATAACAGACTATACTCAATAGCGATCAAATAAGAATTGTTTTTTATGTAATTACTAACACTAGTCTGAAATAAACTTTTTCTAATACAGAATTTTCTTCTCTCCGTTTAACGACAACTCTCTATAACGTCAAAATATGCACAGTCCCTTGAGGGTCGTTATATAGAGTTTGCACTGTATATGTTGATTTTTATGGCATTTTGAAATAATCTCTAGAGCTGTATATCGATACTCTAATATTCCTGTCCTTAATATTTTCTGCGCTGAAAATCAACGCTGGCTAGCTCAGCAGATCATTTAGCATTCACTGAGCTGTCTTCGCTTTGATACAACACAGTGTATTTGATTTTGTTGTTTTATATCTTGATTAACCCACCCTTCTGTATTATATGTTAAGTTGTGTGCCAAATAAACGTTTTTTATTTCTTTTTCTTTCAAAAACCGGCTACAAGTATCGACAGCACATCCTATCGATAGCGGCAGCGATCATGCCGGCCTGCACAAATATCCCTTCTCACTTCGTTTAAAAGACGATTTTGAAATAAGCGGTGACTATTAACTTGTAGAGATTTGATAGAGAGTAAATTTAAACGTTTATAAATTAAGAAGAAGAAAAATATATTACCAAAACTGGAATTTACACTACCTTATCAACTAACTTGTGTAATGGTAACCAATAAGTTGCCTACTCAGTATAAATGCCTAAAGGTAACCCACGGTGCTGATACTACGTCAGCGCTCTGTGTGTTTTATGACCGGTGGTCGTGGGTGTGGTGGTAGAAGGATACGGATTTTGGCATTTTACTGTTTATTTACACTTTAAGGTACACCGAACTGCGACGCACACGCACGTACTCTAGCCTCGGGTCTCGGTAGTCGACTGCTTTAGCTAGAGCATCCCTTTCGCGCGCGCACCACTTACCCCGCGCGTCCCGTAACAACACCCTAACGACCTTTAGGGCGTTTAACACAATTACGTATCGGGTGGCGTCTACATGCTATAGTGTTTAATTTGTGTACACACATACATTAGTGGAAAAGTTACTAAAATATCCCCTCTTATGTCTCTTCCATTGAAACTAAATCTTCTCAAGCAACGAGTAATCGACATTCTGTGTTCCCCACGCATAAATATTGTATGAGTCGAAGGAAGATGTGGCCAACTGGAGAATATTCTATTTTATTTCAAGACGAAGTGCGGACGGACCGCAGCGCTGTTACAAACTCGTTTACCTTCTAAGAGAGTACCTTTTGAACATTTATTTCATGTAACAATTTAGTCCTTTTTACATGAGGTGACCCGAAAAAAACTAATTTTCTACTGCGATGTTTTTTATATTGGCTATTCAAAGCGACTATAGCAAACCTGCTGGAAAGCACAGTGTAATCTAAAAACGGCAAAGATTACCAAGGGATGAGAATTTATTGATAGTCGATGCCATCATACCGATCCTCATACACCACGATTCAAGGTTTATAAGTTTATAAACAACTAGAAATACGTGAACTGATCCTGCATCTCGACAGGCCAAGGCAAGTCTCTTTACATTTGTTTACTACGTAGGATACATAAATATCGTCTCTGGCTTAGCCAGACAGCAGCCCGCATTTCTACTACCTGGAAATGTGGTGTATCTTTTTTTTAACCTGGGGAAAACCCGTTATGAGCCCTCAGGAGACGATGATCCCCCCCCCCTCGGTGTGTCGGACTCGCATCGACTAAAACCCCCGGAGTATTCCTTCTTCCGTCTGCCGGGACCAAAAAGCAAGGCTGTGCCAGCTTCCTCAGCACCTGGCGACATCTGGCCTAATGGAAGACCACTGCACAACTATTATTCTCCTTCGTAGTCTTGTAGCGGTGTGCGGGAACTCATCGCGCACCGCTCTCGCCTTGAGAATGTGTCAGTACGTTAAGGAGGGAAGTACCTGGAGTAGGCTTCCCTTCTGCATCCAGTCCGGCGGGGGCGACGGAGGGTTGGGAAGGACAGGGAGGGTGAAGCCTGCCTCTCCCGCTCAGGCTCCGCCTCTACTAGTACACATGACGTATCTCTTGTACTGTTCGGAATAGAATAAGATAGATTGTAATAATAGTATTAAGTTTGTAAAATATAATTAGATTAATAAAAATACCCGAACCCCGTAGGAATCCTTATAGTTAAATCTAGAGGTCTGTGACCCTACGGCTGTCGTAGTGTAATAGGTAATCCTAATAGAATAAGTTTATTATTAAATTGTTAAATATATATAGTATAAAATAGCCATAAGTGTCTTGCCGAGAGGTATAGAAGCTTTGTAATTCGATAGTCGTTTGACCTCTCGAGCGAGACACACTTACATGTTAGAATAGGATAGCAGGTTGCTCGGACCATATAAATATGGGCCCGTAATTTGGCCCGGCCTCTTTTGCTCTTTGCTCTTTTGCTCCTTCGCTCTTTGACTCGTTGCATTCGCAACCCTTTCGCATTCGCATTCGCATTCATAGATAGATAGACATAGATACGGTGATAGAGAGGCTTATCCGACGCCGGTCCCAGTTACGACGCAATAATAGTGAAGAGCAGCCTGCGAGCCTTGTATAATAGAAAATAGAAAATACAAGTATTCAAGAATCTGCTGGTCGTTTGAATTACCACCATATGCGCTGCCTTGAAACCAACGACATCGGCCAGGTTGAACCAGGTGAGATATCAGCGCATCGCAAAAGGTGTACGAATAGCCCAAACACCGCACCGTGCTACTATAGATTGACAGTGGCACGTAATAGGCGGTGGATGGGGACGCACATGTACATTTGTGTAAATTGTAAATACTGGTTATTTTCCTACTAAAATTTACTACAAGTTGACATTTAATCATCACTCTAATTGACTGGATTCAAAATAGTTCGTTCCCTATGTATGATATGGATGACCTTTGAAGGATAGAGTTCATAGCAATATTTAATTATATTTTATATAAAATGACATACTATTTATTATTTTATTATTTAATAGTAATATTACTCTTTCCAAGTAACACTCAATTACTCGTACATTTGGAAAATCATAACCCGGACAAAGACGAGTATATTCAAAAGATGAGCCAAAAATTTATGTTTAAATTTGTCTACTGTGTTTGACTTTGACTCAACATTGACGAGCGAGAGAGGCTAGCATTTAAAGCAGCAAGGGCACCCTTGAATCGGTTACTCATAGTAACCACCCACACGAGACTAGATATAGACATTGTTACAAAGGCAATAAATATTTTTACTATTTTTTCAACAACAAAACGGTTCGTAGCAGTTTCGCGTAAACATTCCCCAAACCACGCCTGCAAAACAAATAAACAGAGTCGACAATATGTCGTGACAATTCTAATAGGACACGTTAATTGACGTGACACGCTGCGCCGCGCCGCTCGGCTGAGTCCGATGACAAAAACACGCCGTGCAAACATTGTTACGTTCACACGTCAATAATGTATTATACTTGCAGGTTTATACTGACAAAACACTACTCTAAATGTCGCACTGAACACTTCATTGCACTTCAAACGCCTAATTTTTCTTTCTGCTGACAACTTCTGTCTCGCGTTTAAATCTACCGCGTATTTATAGCAGAACAGCAGGTCCCACCGATTGCACAACAGATTCTCCGTCGTATATTCCAGCGTTCACGTTCAGCTGCAATGACACTTCTAGAAATCGCTTTCTATTCTCAAATAGATGACATCACTAGTGGCCGGAGTTTTGCTATTCACCACAAGAAAGCATTACAAACGGTGGTTCATCTATTGAGCGACAGAGGTCGCTAATTGCCTCATCTTTGTTTCGTAATAATAACATTCTATATTAGCGGACCCGGTCTGTCCACCTTACTCCGATTTACCAATGTAACATAACAAACTATCAAAATATATAAAAGCTAATAAAAGTATTGACAAATAATGTACAGCTATTTTTTTTTAATATTTCTTTGACTTGATCATTTAAATTAACATAATTTTGTTATTTCAGAATAAATTAAATAAAACGAATACTAATTCGTTTCTAATATTTGGAACTATATACAAAAGTTATAATAATCATGTACAGACGTTGAACAGTTACATTTGTAATACATATATTTATTATTAATACGTAAACTGAATAAATCCTCAAATAAGGTACAAAATAATATTAGATAAGCTTTTTAAAAATTGGTCACTGCATGGTAAAAATCTCGACTATACGCCATGCGACATGTTTCGTACGTAAAACGTAAAAATCTGTAAATATGTCCGATAAAAATATTCATCAACGATTATTTCCTTGATAATAATCTAAAGAATGCTTATTACATAGTAACATCTTCCGGGAAATTCAATTTGTATTTTTACAATGATATTTCCAAGGAAGTGACACCTTGATTTTCATGTCGGCTTTTCTTAGTAAATTCTATTTCCCGAAACAGTAACTCTATGATTGATTCTTATTTATTATTTATATTATCTTCTCTTCATTTTGGTTATTTAAATGGGGTCATAACTGGACTTTGTACTAGAGCACGAGAGCCTAAAATGGAACATCACATAACGTCTATTTTCTCATTATTCTGCCATTGAAAAAACATTTTTCTTTTGAATATTCCTATATTAAATTGTGACATCTCGGATATAGAAGAGTTTTGGATCTTGGTAATGCTCACTAATACTATATAATATGCTCACAAAAAGGCAAAAAAACTCACCTAAAAGAACACAAAAGAACGCATTTACAAGAAATGTCGTGACATTCCAATGAATCGCTTATTAATCAAACTCGATAATAATATAGACATGCTTCAGTAATATGATATAACATGTAAATATTGTTTTGTCAACCGTCCACTATATCTGTCGACATATAGCAACATACAGATTTACATTAATGATTCTGTTTTAAAAGACTGACATACAGATCAGGGCTTCTATATGATTTACAGCATATGTATGTAATTTTGCATATACTTTGAGACCAGTAGCGTTCATTCCATAGATGCATGCAAGCATTGCATACCCTTATAATAAATAAGTTTGAAATAATTTGTTTAAAGTTAAACAAAAAAATGACTATTTATATTAATATCTATTCTATATTCACGCCGTCTATCTTTCTTATGAAAGCAATATAATATTTACTATAACAATATAATACACAAATTAATTACGCGAATTCTGCCTACCCTGTCTAAATACCCTATGCACGTCATTGTTTGAGACCTATCGCGGTATATGTGGACGAACATTGGCGACTGACAATGAATCTTTTTTTTTTACACTGGCTCGACATAGTGACTACAGAGTACTTGATGGTAAGTACAGTGTAGTCCAAAAACGAAAGCGACTATAAAAGGATGAAAATCCATTGATAGTCTACATCGTCATGTCGGCCCTCGTATACCACGACTGAAGGTCTCTAGATATATGAGCTACTGGATATGCACAAGCTGATCCCGAAACGCGACAAGCCGAAACTGGTCACTATGACGGGCTTTACACCCATGTACTGTGGTCGCGATCCAGACGGGCTCCGAAGCCCTACCACCTCGCTGCTGCTCGTTTAGCACCACCCAGGAGTCACATGTAGGGAAACTAGGGTAAAGCCTACGGACGCGAGCAGCTTCGACTCCCAAAAAATCCTAAAAAAAAAATCCGAAAAATCCGAATTGTTATCCCTTGAAAGTTTTTCCTGTTTATGGAATATCTTGAACCTTCCATCAGGTATGCCGTAGTCACTTTATATAGCCAGTTGAAAGAAAAACGCTTAATCACATACGATGGAAGATGAAGAAGAAGTCAGCGATGGACAGCATTTTCAAACCAAAATACATTTTTTCTTCTCTTGAAGGATCCTAAATAAAGCACGTCGAAAACTGGACCAGAAACTTATATAAATAAGAAAGTGATTTTTGTATGGTTAGTATCGAAAATGGCGTTTTGCGTCTTTTTGGTGAACACTTCACCATTTTACCTCATTAAATTATCTGGAATTATCACCACATATGGTTAAATAATTTGCAGTACAATACATACATATATATTGTACACGCCATTATACTGTATACATGTGTATATTCCCGCAAGCCTACCGCGAGATGGCGTCATACGGTGGGCAAACGTCACACTCCGTCGGACGCAACTATACCGGGCACATCGGTTTTGTATCGGAAGGCTTTTTATTAATTTATTTACGGCTACGGACCTAGTTATATTGTTTTTTTGTGCTCCCTGTGTTTTGTGTTGCGTGGGACTATATATTTAGCACGGAGTTGGCATCAGCTACGGATTTTCGGACTTTTATCTTCGGGCACACGACCGTGTCGGATTCACTGCCCCGGAAGCTGGTCTGGATCCAGGCAGGCAGAGACACCACGGCGGCAAGGTAAGCGGAATAGATATATGTATATTTTATAATGGTCGTGTGCATTTAATAGGGCCAAAGAAAGATAACCTACCAGCACCTACAAAATACAGTCCACTATCTTCCTTGTTAGGAAAACCCAGTGCAGCCCTGAGTGGCGTGCACAAATTTGCTGGTCCTTCGAGCCGGATGGTTATCTTTATGGAATAATTACGGTCTCGGTTTTTATAAGCATAAAAAAGTCGGTGGTAGCTTACAAAAATTGTGTTATTCGGCTATTGTTTTTTATATCGGATTTGTAGGTAAAACGGTTGAAATAGGCTTATTGAGGTGGTAGGGCACTAGCCTGAACTGGGTCGTGACCACAGTACACAAGTGCAAAGACCGTCATTGTGATTGGCTTTGGCTGTTACGTTTCGGGATCAGTTTGTGTATTTCCAGTGTTGTTTATACCTAGAGGCCTTCAGTCGTGGTATATTTGGTGCGGCATAGGGACAGTGACTGTCATCGCTTGGTGGTAGTTACCGTTCTTAAACTACATCGTTATTTCGGTCGGGTGCGCTGTAGTTAATTTGTCGAACCATTGTTTTAAAAGGTTATAATTTTAGGTTTTTCGGTATTAATTTAATTTCGGGTATTTTCATAAGTTTTGTATATTACGCAGTTCATTATTTAGAACCGGATCTCAGTAGGTACTTTTGGTAAACTCGGGTAGTTCGGATTTGCACGTAATCGTTTCTAGGTAGTTTCTAGAACGAAATATTTCGGGTAAAATATAACTTATTTTAAGGCAGTTAAGTTGAAATTGCAAAGATGGCAAAGTCATTGGAAATTAAATTTAAAATTGAATGTGATTGGTTCAAAAGATCTGTTGAACTAATTGAGACATCGGAATATAGTACGTCGGTATTATCAGCAAGGTTGCGTAAGCTTGAGAGTCGTTATAAAAACGCCACAGAAATTTATGAAAAATTGTTGGAGGGTACCTACGATGATAAAATGTTTGCGGAGTTCGACGCACGATATGAAGCTCTAAATTGTCAGTATGATACTTTACTGGCATTCTCGTCGGAACATTTTGGGGCCAGAAAACAAACGGGTCCAGAGTCGAACTCAGCCGGAAATAATAAGGCTCGGTTGCCACAAATAAATCTCCCGATATTTGATGGTGATTTATTTATTTGGTGTGGTTTTATGAATTTATTTAAATCGCTTGTTTTGTCTCGGACGGATATGACGGATACTGAGAAGTTTCATTATTTATTTTCACACGTACAAGGAGAACCTCAAGGCTTAATACAACATTTAGATATGGTTGATTCTTCGTTAAATATTGCCTTAGAAATATTAAGTTCACGGTATGATAATAAGCGTTTATTGGCCGATACTTATATTGCACGGATATTTAATATGGAAATATTAAGAGATGTTAAACTTTTACGGTCATTAATTTTAAATCCTTTGCTCACATGTACGCGAGCATTAGAAGGTCTAGGCTTACCTGTAAAACAATGGAGTTATATTCTTGTACACATTACGGCTAGGAAGTTACCATCTGACATAAAAGCACGATTTGAACAGGAATACGGCGGTTCTACAACGGAGTTACCTAAATTTTGCGATTTGTTAACATTCTTGCAACAGGAATGCAATAGAATTGACACGAATAATGCCCCTGAATATCGTCAAATATATTCGTACACATGTCCCAATAACAATAATAACAATAACGGTAATAGTTTTCCTCGGCCCGCGCTGCAAAATTATCAGTCGGCTAGAAAAAAAATACGCGCTAGAAATGTTAGATATGTAAATAATGTAATGCCAGCTAACTCACGGTCCAATAATCGTGCCGACCTGTGCACATATTGTTCGGCTCCGGGACACAGTATAATTAATTGCGGTAAGTTTAAAAATATTTCGGCTTATGATCGTAGGATGTGGGTTCGCAATAATGGCTTATGTTTTAAATGTTTTAATACACATAGGGCTTCTCAGTGTAACATGTTTATACCTTGTGAGAATTGTGGTAATGTCGGACACAATAAATTAATTTGTAGATTTAATAATCGATATCAGCCGCCGCAGAATCATAATATGTTTGAGAGAGCTGGGTTCGAAATGCGAAACAGGCGCGGAAGCGTGCGCGCGTTTAATGGTAACACATTGAACGTAGCGGCACAGCGGCCGGAACGTAATGGTGATCGGAGTGCGGGTTCGATGCGCGCTCAGCCGCCGCAAGACGAAAGTGAAACTCGTTATGCGCTTACTACGGGAGTCCAAGCGCAATAGCAATTAGGGTCGGAGATATCAGAGTCTCCGACAACGACCCCTAAATTAAAAAAGAACATTATTTTGCCTACGGTTATTGTCAATGTTTTATCAATAAATGGTGATGTATTTAAGGCTCGCGCATTATTAGATTTTGGTTCTCAATTAAGTATAGTACGTAGTGATTTAGTTAATCGGCTCGGTTTAAAGAGATATTATAACATTACTTCATTGTCGGGTGTGGGCGGATTACCTGCGCAAAAAAGTAATGCTATTGTCAAATTATATTTTTCATCGGATCGGAATAAAAATAATATTTTATTATCAGTTAATGCGATTGTATTGAAAACACCAACAAGTTATATTCCCCCGCTTCTCGGCTATACAGATAATTTAGATATTTCGGACATGGGTTTTGCAAATTTGTCTCAGGTGGATATTATTTTCGGCTGCGATATCCTCGGGGAAATAATTGAGGGCAATAAGGTGACCATACGGCCAGGTGGACCTTATGCCATGGACACGATTTTTGATCTCGCTATATTTGGAGAATTATCACTACCGATGAAAGGTGATATTTTACCTCGGACCTCGGATTCTTTTACGGGTGTTTCTTTAATAGAAGCGGTGGAACGTTTTTGGAAATCGGAAGAACCTCCAAAATTAATGATTAAAAATCCTGTTGAGGTTCAATGTGAAGAAATATTTACCAACTCGGTTCAACGTTGTTCGGACGGCAAGTACATGGTTCGGCTACCATTGATACCCGGTCATGCAGAGTTAGGCAACTCGCAGACTACTGCAGTTCGACAATTCTTATCACTGGAACGGAGAATGAAATGTCAGCCTAAATTTAAGGCAAAATATATCGAATTTATTAAAGAATACATTGATTGCGGTCACATGCAGCCTGCGGAATTTGACATTAATTCAGGACATGAACATTATTTCTTACCACATCACGGTGTTTTCAAAAGGTCAGGGGATACGGACAAAATACGGGTCGTGTTCAATGGCAGTTCCAAGACTACTTCCGGTGCTAGTCTTAATGACTGCTTATATTCAGGCGAAAAATTACAAAATGACATTACAAAAATTATTTTGGCTTTTCGGGTGCCTTTATTTGTTTTTACGGCGGATATTAAAATGATGTTTACGATGACTTGGATACACCCTGATGATCGGAGATATCAACTCATTTTATGGCGTGAGAATCCCTCGGAACCTTTGCGAGTCTATGAATTGACAACAAATACGTACGGTCTGAAGTCTAGTCCCTTTATCGCTATTCGGTGCTTACATCAGCTGGCTACAGACGAAAATAATCGCTTTCCTAGGGCAGCAAAGCTGCTAGTTAACAACTCATACGTGGATGACTTAAACGGAGGTGCAGATACAATTACGGAAGCTCGTGAAATTCGGGACGAGCTGATAGGTCTCATGAACTCAGCTGGCTATGAGTTGCGAAAGTGGTCAACTAATCGAGCGGAAATTTTGAGCGATATTCCTTATGATTTCTGTGAGTCACCTCGAATTTTCGAAGATGATGACAGCCTCGGTTTTGTTAAGATTTTGGGTATACAATGGAACCCTTCATCGGACACTTTCACTTATAGGATTCGTAACTTACCACCTGAAACAGCGGTTGTTACTCGGCGCAGCATACTTTCCTCGCTAGCTAAACTGTTCGATCCCTTAGGTTGGATTTGCCCTATAGTATTTCGAGCTAAATTATTATTGCAAGAATTGCTTAGTGACGGAGCTAAACGGGTAGATTGGGATGCACCAGCTCCTGCATACCTAGTAGGAAAATGGAATGATTTTGTTTCGGACTTGCCTTACATACAAAAATTATCTATACCTCGGTGCTTAAAATCTGACGGTGATGTAATCTTTTCTCTTCACGGCTTTTGTGACGGTTCTTCTTCGGGTTATGCAGCTGCAGTATATTTACGGACGGAAAATACTTATGGTGAAGCTTCGGTTCGCCTTATGATGGCTAACTCTAGGGTTGCCCCCCTAAAGACGAAAATGACGATTCCTCAGTTAGAACTCAGCGGAGCAGTTCTATTAGCTAACTTACTGCAACATGCGTCTGCGGCCATAGGTGATCTCTCGGTTCAGTTATCGGAAACTATCGGTTGGTGTGATAGCTCTATTGTGTTGGCTTGGTTGAAGACACCACCGCACAAACTAGAAGTTTTTCAAGGCAACAGAGTATCACAAATAAATAATATTAATTTACCAATTCGGTGGAGACATGTACCCGGCACATTAAACAGTGCAGACGTGGCATCTCGCGGTTGTTCTGCTGCTCAGCTTTTAAACCATTCGTTATGGTGGAGCCCTCAGTGGTTATGTTGCTCAAGTGAATCTTGGCCACAAGAGCATGCTGAAATACCAACTAATTTACCTGGTTTACGGTCTAAATTTATCACAAACACTACCATTTCGGATACAGATATTTTTTCGGATATTATCGGTCGGTACAGTTCTTTTGACACTATTGTCAATGTAACTGGATTTATTCTTCGTTTTATACATAATTGTCGGCATAAGTCTCGGACTTATGATAAAACTATTTCGGTTTCGGAACGTCGCATAGCTCTAACATATTTAATTCGGTCGGTACAGAGCATGCATTTTAATGACTATATTTCGGCTTTAAAATCGGCTAAACCAATTCGCGATTCGGCAAGAAAGCTTAATCTCTTCCTTGATAGTGACGGCTTAATACGCGTAGGTGGACGCATTCGGCATTCGGACTTACCATACTCGGCTCGGCATCCTATTTTACTTCCTGGAAAAGATAATTTCTCAAAATTGTTAGTAGAATATCATCATAAAACGCATTGTCATGTCGGAGCTAATGCTTTAGCGGCAATATTATCACGGTCCTATTGGATATTGTCTATGCGTAAATTGACTCGGAGTGTTACCTTTCAGTGTGTACAATGCTTTAAAACAAAGCCTCGGTCTCAACAGCCTTTTATGGCAGATTTGCCTCCTGATCGTGTTCGGTGTAATCGTGCCTTTGAAGGCGTAGGTACTGACTTTGCCGGTCCCTTTTTTATTAAAAGTAGTAAATTAAGAAATGCTCGGATATTAAAATGTTACTTATGCATATTTGTATGTTTAACTACTAAGGCGGTTCATTTAGAAATTTTTTCGGAATTATCAGTTGAAGCTTTTGTCGCGGCTTTTACTAGGTTTGTATCTCGGAGAGGACTTCCCTCCCTAGTGCGTTCGGACTGCGGAACAAATTATGTCGGTACGGATAAATATTTAAAAGATGTTTACATATATTTAAGAGACCATCAGTCGGATATATCACGTGAGTTAGTACAACGGAATATTACTTGGCTGTTTAACCCCCCAAGTAGTCCAAATATGGGTGGGCTTTTTGAAGCGGCAGTGAAGTCTGCCAAGACTCACATGTATCGAGTTCTCGGTGATAGTAAGCTCACTTTTGAGGAGCTTACTACGTTTTTTGCAAAGGTCGAGGCGGTCATGAATTCGCGACCTCTTTGCCCCTTAAGTACGGACCCAACGGATTTAGAGGTGTTGACTCCCGGACATTTCCTTATCGGACAACCTCTGGTAGCTTTACCGGAACATCCATACACGGATATTAATGTAAATAGACTGTCACGGTTTCAACAAATACAAAAGCTAACGCAACACTTCTGGTCGAGATGGAAAAATGAATATCTGCATACTTTGCAGCACCGGACGAAATGGACTGCTCATCCGGAATCTTTGAGTGTCGGTGATTTAGTACTAGTTAAAGAAGACAATCTGCCATCTTTACAATGGAAACGGGCTCGGATTATACGGTTACTCCCCGGTTCGGACTCTGTAAACCGCGTTGCAGAGGTTAAGACGCGCAGCAGCACTTTGGTACGGCCGATATCAAAGTTGTGTAAGCTGCCCATCGGTAATTAGGTAGGCTTATTCCCGGGGGGAGGGTATGTACACGCCATTATACTGTATACATGTGTATATTCCCGCAAGCCTACCGCGAGATGGCGTCATACGGTGGGCAAACGTCACACTCCGTCGGACGCAACTATACCGGGCACATCGGTTTTGTATCGGAAGGCTTTTTATTAATTTATTTACGGCTACGGACCTAGTTATATTGTTTTTTTGTGCTCCCTGTGTTTTGTGTTGCGTGGGACTATATATTTAGCACGGAGTTGGCATCAGCTACGGATTTTCGGACTTTTATCTTCGGGCACACGACCGTGTCGGATTCACTGCCCCGGAAGCTGGTCTGGATCCAGGCAGGCAGAGACACCACGGCGGCAAGGTAAGCGGAATAGATATATGTATATTTTATAATGGTCGTGTGCATTTAATAGGGCCAAAGAAAGATAACCTACCAGCACCTACAAAATACAGTCCACTATCTTCCTTGTTAGGAAAACCCAGTGCAGCCCTGAGTGGCGTGCACATATATATATATATATATATATATATATATATATATCCTATTCACGAAAGCGTAATTTTATTTCAAATTAATTAAACACTTTGATCTCTAAGTATTATGGTTTCTAAGATTTGAAAACATTCTCTAACTTACAATTCTAAATTTAGCAATGTCCAACCTAGATCTGTTTTGAAATCTCCTACTTTGATATGATTTTGTTTATCATTTACTATTTACTATTTGGATATGGAGAAAGAATGGCCTGTTGGTTTTATATTTTAAAACGACTTTCAGCTCCTTAATATTATTTAACCTCTTCATGAACTTTTGTGTATAATGCACAAGTTTGATTTAACCATTTCTTATATATATCTTTTCCTATGTATAATTAGACTCATAAAGCTAATTCAATAAATAGTTAATGTTCCTCCATATTCCCTTTGTTGAATGATTTGTACGTGACGTCAGAACACAAACTACATTCACTACTTACATACAATTTGGTTTAAGTTCTAATCAAAGACGTGCTTTCACCCTTCGCGTAATTAGTTCGGATAGTTCCATAGGGACAGAGAGAGCTTTCCTTCACACAGAACATAAATTGTTACGTAGAGATTAGTTTGTTTAAAAAATAAATTTATCAGTTCAAAGAATTTATTCTTATAAAAGCAATACAGAGTCATTTCACAAAAGATCATTTTTAGGTAATTTTGTTATAAAACGAGATTAAATTGCTTCTAAAAGTTTCTAATAATGAACTAACCTGGTTGCACAGTTAGAGTTTTACTAGTTGCACTAACTACCGACTTTAATATGAAATTTTTAATTTATTGTGGATATAATCAGTGTCATAAAAAAAACTTTTCTATTAAGTTAATATTATGTTTTATTAGTTATTATTACTTTCAAGTCCAACGAAAATTTATTACTAAAAAGGTTATTGCTTATAATATAACAAAATGTTACCTATATATAAAATATTTTTTGTGTTTTTGTAACAAATAATATATGTAAATATATATAACTCAAAGGTGACTGACTGACATAGTGATCTATCAACGCACAGCCCAAACCACTGGACGGATCGGGCTGAAATTTGGCATGCAGGTAGATGTTATGACGTAAGCATCCGCTAAGATTGATAAATTCCACCCCCAAGGGGATAAAATAGGGGATGAAAGTTTGTATAAATCTTCTTAGATTTTCAAGAATTGCTGTCTAAAGTTTATCCGTAAATTATTCATATACATGACAAGCCTATTGAATGGTTATGTGAGCGTGCCATACTTACTCCAAAGAACGATCAAGCAGCTGCTATCAACGATATCCTGTTCATATCGTTTGAGGGCGAAGAAAAGGTCTACATCTAAATATATATAACTCAAAGGTTTAAAGGGTTAAGGTTTTTTACAAACGCTAAACAAAAGTAAAGCCGCAAAAACTATACCTAATTAATAATAACACTTCTTAACGCGAGCGAAGCCGCGGGCAAAAGCTAGTCTTTTATAATCTTATAAGATAACCTTTATTTGATCCGGTATATATGCGGTATAGTATATGATATTAATATTGTAATGAGACAGTATCACCTCATTACTTTTCTCATTTTAAATCCAAAGATTTAAAAGAGACTAAAAGTTCCCTTGCCTTTAAAAGAAAAGTAAACAGTCTTTTCTTGGGCGGACGAGGTTACGTCATCGGCCTTGTCTTCATATTCCACCAGGTATGACTTAAGGTCAAGCAGCTGCATGTAAATTAAAAAAAAGTCATTTTGTGATTTTTTTAGTCTGTAAGATCAAGCTATGTTATATGAAGTGCCCCTTAGTATGGTATTTATTAAACGAAAAATCTTTATAGTGTAATTATGTAAATTATATGTCGTTACGCTATATCTCTTACAGGGTAAGCTGAGACACATTAGTGGTTATATCAACTTTGCGTTTGTGTACCTTGCCCAATGTGACCAGTAGCGCATCTGATCTCCGTTCTTAGGGTACTTATATATGATATTTCTATTAGATGTCATGTGGATTTCCTCACGATGTTATCTTCACCGGTTAACATGTGGCGACTAAATCAGTACGTAATGTAGAAAAACCCAGAGGTATGTGCTGAAATTCGAACTTAGGACCATTTGTGTCGCCACGCACGGAAACTGGTCCATCAACCAAGACACCACTACACGTACAGTAAATTATAATCTATGAAATAGAAGTTTTATTGTTTAATCTAACATTATAACATATTTTATTTAGGTCAATATGTCTCCTTTTCTAGTTAAATATACTCTAATATGGGCCTACTGTCAGATGGGAAAAACTTTCTAGACGGTCTACGTAAATTCCATTATTTGTGGCGTGCGTGTTACAACTTTTGTTTTCTTTACTTTTCGTTACTTGTGAAGTTAGCAACAATGAAAAAAAAAATCTAAAACCATTCCTACCTCTTTTATTACAACCTCTAGGTTTTTATATATCTGATATTCTAATGAATTGATGGTGCTTTCGTCTGTTATTCTCCCGTTTTGTTTTATAACGCATGACATCAGAATGTGTTTCTGGAGAGAAAAAAAGTGGGAGATTGGGATTTAATTAATAATTCATCAATAGGGCGAATCATATCCTCTTTTTTGCTGCGAACCGCCAAGGAGGGAACTTTGCTTCCTGCGTCTGATATTCTAACATTTTATGTCATGGGAATCTTCAAACGTCGAGTGAATCGGTATTTGCTGGTTGAGCAAGCTCCATCATTGGCTTCGTCATCGTTTTCCATCAGGTGAGGTTGTCGTCAAGCGCAAGACTGTCTGTAATAAAAAAAACGATTTGGAAGATCAAAATTTCTAATAAACTTAGCTATCCTTGAATAATTTGTGTATTTGGTATAACTTAGTACGCCCCTGGCATTACACAGTTTTCACCTCTACAACTAATCTAAAGCTTTGAATACATTAAATCCACGTAACACATTAATTTTATTTTAGTTTATAAACTTTTGCCCATATATTGTGTGGGGTGTGGATCGGCTTTGTTCGAGTCCATTTAGGTAAGTCACGTAGGCTTTTAAACTGGATAAAACCGGATGAATCTGGTATTAACCGGATGCTGCCGGACCGACGATTACGTGACGTAACAACACATCCATTAAGGGTATGGGTTATTTCCTATTGTTTCATCTTCCCCTTTTGCTCTGGATTTATTTTATACTGTTTTGTTTGCTATGAAAAATGAAACGGCAGATAACATCTTTACTGAGTTTACAATATACTAGCTATGGTGACCTGGCGTTGCTTATAAAAATTCAAAGCATCGAAATCTAAAATTTTCCAAACAATGGTATTTCTGTTTTTTTTTTCTACCTTCACTCATCCATTCATTCAGCTCCCATGGCGATAACCATGGCCTTTGTTTGCATTATAAATATTCATTCTATTATTTCATTCCATTAGAACAGTTATATAAAGATATATACCTAATAAATAAAAGTCTGTTTGATATACTGGTCCCGTGATGCGGGAACTTTCAGATATTAAGCTGAAAAAAGCAGATGCTACACTTTATCTCAGGCAAAAGGTCGAGAAGCGATATTTTTCTACTTAATAACAATTTCTATGTTAATAATGTCATATCCTTTGAATTATTTTTTAAAATTTACAGATGGACCTTTTTTTCTTTTTTTTTCGGCATGTCTTACGTTGGTGGCCTGGGAAAGACCTTCACAACAAAACCGGGCTTGGTGGGCGAACGCAGAGGGCGCTCAGCCAGCGAAATTTATGGGTTGGGCGGCTGCGCAAGGGCATTCCTGTAGGTACGGACCTCGACTTGGGCGGATGGCCAGTTAAAAAACGAACCTAACGGTGATCTACCAGCGTTTTGGAAGCGACTACCTTGAGAAGAAACGCCGAAGGAAACTCAAGGCTGCGTCGGAATGAGCAGATAAACCCTTAACCTCAATCACACTTGAATATTGAGGACAAGAGTCCGCCTGTATATAATTTTAAAAAATCAAACTATATTTCTGTCAATGAGGGACTTCACACAATAAATAAGGTAAAGTGGTGTTATTCTGTGACTATCCGACTGTCTAATCGGCATCGGCCAATGAAAAGTGGCTTAAAATGGAGTAAACTACTATAACACGACATAAACATCGTCAAGACACGCTAATAAATAAATGCTTGATACTTAGTAGAGGCTTACAAATTATACATACTCGTATAATTATATTTATAGACGCTATGTCGACTTTGCTTAGCAAAGTTCTCAAAAAATAAATTTGTTTCGACAAAAAACTGAATATATAGTAGGAACTTGAGTATATCCATAGTATTCGCAGCGCCAAATCCATGTTGACAAAATCAATGACTTAGCAAATCCTTTAATAACATAAATTGTAATGTTTTAGTAAAAACTAAGCAAACTTAAAGTTGCGTCTATAAATCTCAGTCTAAGAGCAATAAGATATATTTTGATTTTTAAACGATAGATTGGTCGTATATATAGTATTTTTGAAAACCCTGTCCGACCTTAAAGGTCCATATTGGTGACACGATAACATTATCAAAATACATCAGAAAATTCTATCATTTGCGGACATTCTGTACGCGGTTTTCACTTTATATATAGAGCATTAGTTTATAAGCTTATTATAATTATATTTATGTTTTATTAGTGTAACTAGTATAGCGAAAATAAATAAACAAACATCGTATCAAAAGAAGTTTTTATATACATAAATATATGCTCAATACACGTGTTACGTATATCGTCGACTCGCAAACAAACAGACATTGAATAACCGATTATAATTGATCGGATTAGTTACTGCGATAATTAAAAGCAGCAGTTTGTTATTAACGATGTTATTAAATTTGTATTACAAACACTCGCTTTGTGAGTCCAGAGTTGTGGTCTAGCATATGATGTTATTGCGAATGAAAATGGGAAAATACAATTAATTAGTCGCAATCGTAATTTCGTTAATCTGTAATTATGATTAAAGCCCTTCTAAACATTATTGACTCATAAACTTGTATGCCATTGAGGATTTCTTAGTATTTGAAACGTAGATGGGCAAAATGTGATCATAATAATAATCCAAAATGTAATAGTTATTGTTTTCATTAACCTGATTACATTTTGACCACCTATGTTAGTGGGCACGGTTTGATTTCGCTCAGGAGCGTTATAGGAATAAAAATGTTGGATTTTTAAATAACTTTTCAACCCTTATTGCACTCACGTAGGAGTAGATTATCTTTTTAATTTCACTACTTAGTAGAAAATGCGAACGTTCATGCGAACGGCTAAGGAGTGGAATATGCTTCCAGCGGCCGTATTTCCGCGATCTTATGACCTGGGAAGCTTTAAGAGAAGAGTGAATAGGCATTTGCGGGGCGATCACGTTTCATCATCGAACTCATCTTCACCTTCACCCAGGTGTGATTGAGGTCAAGAATTCGTCTATAAATTATAAAAAAAAAAACAATATTAATAACAGAGCCTTGACTTCAAGATGGAAGCCTCTTGATATCAAGAGGCTCTCTCTTGGTTATTGGATACAAAGGCCAGATACAAAATGCAGTATTATTCGTTACGGCACGCATTTTTAGGAAGTTCCTCACTCTGACCTTCTAACTAGCAAGGGTTTGGACCTAAGGCCTCGTTCCCATAGGTTCTCATATTTTAAAACTTATGTTTTTTTACAACTATTTTAAAATGCAAATAATGAGTGTACTTATTTATTATCTTAAATAAAGTGTACGAATATAATCATAATATTTACGGACATTTATACGGATATTTTTCTTCAACGGAGGGTGTGTGTGGCCTAAATTAGTACCTAGTCTGAAAAAAAAAACAAAGTCTTGTGCCGAGATACAAACCTGCGGCCATTTGCGTTGCCGTGCAAAGATACCGGTTTTTTTATCCCGGGGGAAAATCCTGCACAGGACCACCAGGGACGCTGTGAGGGCAGTGACCCCGGTGTGTCAGACTCCTACTCACTAAAACCCCCGGGGTGTCCCTCTGATTGCTCCGCCTGGGCCTGGGAAGCCAAATTCATCCAGACGCCCAGGGAACAAGAAGCCTCGTTGAGGTTACCTCTCTGGGGCCAAATACCGGTACCTTATCTACTAGGCCACTACAAGCACACTGAAAATAAAATAAATAAATAAAATAAAAATACGGACTCATGACTTAGCAGGAATTTTGTTACCAATTACCAAATTCTACACCAAACCATTACCAAACTCATAAAACGAGATTACGGCCATTACAATTCACTTACGGACTTGAGTTATCTAGTCATTCGAGTGTAAATCATGTCTTATCTTACATTTAAAAACTATAGATTAAGGGTCAGTTCACACGGACATGCGAAGCGACGTGAGTACTTCTCCGCATCATCACACATTCTAACCCTTCTTTCATACGTCACGCAATCATCCATCCACTGAAAAGGTTGTGATGTATGCCATTTATTCAATCCTACATAGAGTTTGTATTCTTAAAACTAGTTTAACAATAAAAACTTATATCTAGGGAACACAACAACATATTACTACCTAAACAGAGAATGGGAGAATCTTACGTGCTATATATACATGAAGTGGTGAGTACTTGAAGAGGACTTTACAATGGTAAAGCACACCAAAAGCAAGTCTAAGGCACTGCAGCGACTTTTTGTACACCTCGTCTACTATTGATTCTAGTTTATATGTGCGGGTTTTTATGTATATTAAAATTTCAATTACTGTTTTAATGCTTAAAGCACCAAGATATTTATAAACACAAATCACAAGAGATGATGCACCGTCTGCGGTCAGGTGGTAAGAAACCAAAATACTCATGCAATGGCGTGTATTGTTAATATTAATGACGGATTTAGCTAGGGGCTTCATGATTCCGGGCCCTAAGGAAGTAGCCACTACTGTCCGCTTGGACCCGGCAGACAGGTAGGAGGAACGCCCCGGAGTTTTTAGTCGGTGCAAGTCTGACACACCTCACCTCTCCCTGAGATCCGTTCCCAGAGATTATCCCCGGGTTAGCAAAAAAAGGTGCCACATGCTCACCGATGAAAGAAAACATCGTGAAGAAACCCGCATAGCATCTAACAGAAATCATATTTGTAAGTGCCCTGAGAACGGCGATCAGCTGCTTACTGCTCACGTTTGGCACGACATATATGGTAAGTGTTAAATTGAGAAAGTTATTGTTTTGTTTAATCGAGAGATGGCGCTGGCAGAGTATGGAATCACGGTATCGTTGTGTAACACACGATTCTATACTCTGCCACAATATTAATAAATTATGAGTATCGACATAGCTACTGTTTGTTTTCTCAAATCACATCCCGAGTATTAACAGTGGTGACATCTATATTAGCGTTTGTTCAGTAAGTATAAAATGGATACCAGCATTAATTTATCTCTGCTCACCTCAAAATGAATACAGCGTGACGGTATATTATTATTGTTGTATGCCTATTTCTTTTAACACAATATGCAGTAAATTACGTTTTAAATTTAATTGTCATTTTAAAAAACGCACCTCGTTGAATCTAGCCGCGTCTCTGTGAGCACTGACCCTAACACATAGTTTTTAAAACATCGATGGCCTTCGTGCTACCCTAAACGAATAAATGTATTATTTATTTGGCGAATATTTATTATTATCATTAAAACCCTCGCCACAAAGAAAGCGAACCGAAGGCGTAACGAAAACTTGGGGTGACGTTTTAATTTTATAAAGTCATGGATGAGTACAGTACGTTTTAAATATCGTGTCCAACCCGAAAGGGGCATGTTAGTGATACAATAAATATATCAGGAAATTGTGGTATCCGTGAACATTAAACAGTTATTGTCATATAAAATTAAAGAAATTACATTATTTTACATGCGATCTAAGCTTGGTTTACTTACAAATATCAGTTTAAAGACTAACTAAACTATTTAATTGGTAAACGGAGCTGTGCGTCAAGGGGTGTCAAAGGGGACCAATACTGCATATAGACAGGGGTCCTGTTATCATCTCTCCACAATCCAGCCATACCACGCCCCCTGGGCACTATCTCACAAGAGCACAAATGTCTTCTCTGACATCGCAGTATTTTTCGGCGGAGAGCTTCACCCCACTCCGTTGAATGCACCATGTAACCAAAAGCCAAGGTCGAGCCATAATTAAAAGTAAAGTTTATTAACGCATGAGATACCTTTTATTTCAATTTCATTTGCAAATAACATCGTAGGAGCTATAGAATATACCAACTAGAGTATTGCATCACGGCTTAAATATATTTAGGCTCACTAAATTCGAAGGTACTTACTAGTCCGGCAATAATTTAATTAAGTTCCATTAGTAAGGCACAAGAATTTAGGTTTTAGTGCTCTTTGGTCCTAAGCTCCGTCCGCACCGTGGGCCTTCATAAAGGTCTAATGGGTTAATGGTAGGTTGGTTTATTTAATAAGCAAAAATAATTACAGTATTTTACATACATTTTTAAACTAATATACATAGACTAAAATTAACCACGTTATTTTTTTTTTGATCGTATGTAATATCTAGGAGGAGTTGTAATAATTATTATAAAAAGCCATAGCAGGTTGAGGTAACAAGGATGGACCCGGAGAGGTCTCATAGAGACGAGGGAGTTGGC
Organism: Automeris io; assembly: GCA_036320925.1. Lineage (NCBI taxonomy): Eukaryota > Metazoa > Arthropoda > Insecta > Lepidoptera > Saturniidae > Automeris > Automeris io. Next base: position 14,069,042 of record JAUDJH010000010.1, on the reverse strand, counting down.
ACTTTACACCACTCTCCCCACAATTATAATAAGAGTGGGAGGGGGTAACATCTTTACTAACTCCCGCACTATAGACCTGTAGATGGCCAGACGTCGCCGCTTGCTGAGGAGGTTGGCTCAGCCGTACCCTTCGACCCCGCAGACGGGAGAAAGAACACACAGGGAGCTTTAGTCGGTAGGAGTCCATCACAACGGAGCCCCACCCTCACGTCACCCTTACGATACATTAGGATTTGCCCCGGGCTGCAAAAAGGACCCAGAGATCTGCACCGATCGAAACGGACGATCTATTTTTCGAAAATATTTGTTTAGTCTATATTGATGTTTGTTATAATTTTGGAAAAAGAAAATGACCTTTTTAATGTAGAAAGTGCCTCTAAAAATCACGAATTTATGGGTACGCCATACTTAAAAATGACAATAACTGAATTTATGAGCTGCTCGCACAAATCGATTCCCAGCATCCTTCTATTTTGCTGCGAACCGCTAAAGAATAGAATTCACTGCCTGCGTCTATTGTTCCAAGATTTAAAAACATGGGAATCTTTAAATGCCAAATGAATCGGTATTTGTTGGGTAAGGACGTTCCATCATCGCCTTCATCATCACAATACATCAGGTTAGATTAAAGTCAAGTGCAAGCTTGTCTATTGCAGACAAAAATAAACATTAACCATACGAGAATATTATAATAAATGATAATGAAATGAAACGAAAATGTATTTATTTCGCCACAAACTAACAAAAAACCAGAAATTTAAATGCAGCAACACAAACAACACACAGAAACAAAAGAAAATACAAAACATATAAACATGGCGAAAATGGGACCTTCATCAGCCTAAAGCCACAGAGGTAGTCTGCAGCGCCGATTTTCGTGAAGGGCCCCGGTCGTGTTACATCTAATTAGAAATATCTATAAGCGATAAAAAAATACAATAAATGGAAATAACATCTAGCTTAAGTAATCTTAAATATGAGTGTTTATAATAATAAGTTTAATCAATAGCAACACACCCACTGAAAAATAAACAATACCAAAATAAACTATTACATACAATAAATAAGTCATACAATAATAATAATATGTTTTTTATACAATTTTGGACTTCAGAGCTAAAGCAGTCGCCACAGGAGAAATCAGCATAGAGGCAGGAAGCCTCGTTAGGGCTTGAAGGATACAGTAGGAGTTTGCTAGTAGGTACTATATAAATAATTTTTCAAGTGCACGGTCACCTAATATGCTAACTAATAAATATAAGTGGCTCGGCGTCCCCTACCTATGACGTATCATTAATCTATCTCTATCAAACATTGTACTGATAGAAAAAGATGGATAATGTAACATTGAATGTATAATTTTAGTTAATTGTAATAATAGCCACTTTTTTTAAATACATGTAGAAACTATATACTATGTTGTACATTTGTATATTCATATGACTGTGGTGGTTTAGTAGATAAGAGACAGGTGTCTATGCGTAAAACGCGAATGATCATAGGTTCGAATCACGGCAAGATCTTCCGGGTTTTTCCAGAATTAGGCATCACATGCTCACCGGTGAAGGGAAATATCGTGAGGAAACCCGTATGCCATCTAATTGCAATATCTTGTGTAAATGTTCTGTGAAATAACATATTTAATTATTCGTTACAACTACTGATAGGTTTCTCTATACATAGATGATGCTGGTTTTAATGGGCAAGCTATTAGTAGGTATTTTAAATTATTTATTTCTACGGTATTAGTTTGCTTTTGCCCGTAATGATCTTATATCAAAGAATTGTTAATACTTGCGACAGGTGCAAACAGTTTTGACTTGTATGCGCATAAAATTGTAAAAGAAACGTACACAAAACACAAAGAAAAAATGAAATAAATACATTTATTTTGCCTTAAATAACTATTTAAAATTCAGAAACAAAAACAGAAAAGAAGAAAATAAAAAAAAAACTATATTCATTTGGCAACATTGGCTCCTTGAGCTTAATGCCTCAGAGCAAGTCTACAATACAATCTGTTTTTCGTGAAGGGTCGTGTTACATCTTATCAAGGTAATTAATAAAAAATACAATACAATAAAAAGAAAAATATATAACTTAAACCAATATACCTACTTAAAATTAATAATATAGTGAATTAGCTATTACATATAATAAACAAATCGACTACAAATGTAATAGTGACACTATATTATACCATATACCTAAAACAAGAACAAAAATGTAAGAGAAAATATGAAATAAACTACTCACTAAAACGATTTTTCGTACAAAATGACTTAATAGTCCTAATAGTCATTTGAAATGTTTTTACCAAAGCAAATATTATATATGACTTTTTCTTTTTTGCTTTTTCACTCTAGAATAATAATTTAAATACCTTATAAGAATGTGATATAAATTAAGTGGAAAACTATTAGAATACACAGAGAAGTACATATATTTAGGTAAAACCATCAGTTTCAATAAAGCAAATAACGACATGGAAATAGAAAGAAGAATACAGAAAACTTGGAACAAATACTGGAGTTTAAAAGAAATATTTAAAAGTAACATGCCAATAAGTTTAAAAACTAAGATAATGAACTCTAGCCTAATACCATGTTTGACTTACGGATGCCAGACTTGGAAATTCTCTACAAAAGCCAAGCAGAAAATCACCACCTGCCAGAGAGGAATGGAGAGAAGCATGCTAAAGATTAAAAAAATGGACAAAATAAAACACACAAAAATTAGAAATATAACAAGAGCTATAGATGCCTTGAGCTATGCCCAGAAGCTCAAGTGGAAATGGGCAGGTCATGTAGCGAGGCTAAAGGACAAAAGGTGGACTCTAAAAATTACCCTGTGGGGAGGCCCACAAGGTAAAAGGCGAATAGGGAAACCTATACCAAGATGGGATGACGAAATAAAAAAAAATTGCAGGCCCAAGATGGCATGAAATAGCTCTAAACAAAGATGCTTGGACTTCCTTGGAGGAGGCCTTCACCCGCTAAGGGGTTCTTGACATAGCAAACACTAAATCTAGCAGTTAAATGTAAATAACAAAAAAAAAGAACAAATAAAGGCTTTTTATTTTTTATTTTTATTTTATTTTATTTTATAAGAATGTGATTGTTAAGTCAAAGATTAATTATAAGTTTTTATAAACTTATGGGATTTGAGAAAAATATGTCATAATGGGTTTTGAAATTAAACTCCTCTGATTATAAAATATATACTATATGTATTCTTTTCTTGAACGTAAATGTTGAATATTGGAAAACGTTTTTTAATCCAATAAAAATGTACTGAGAATGTTTTCTAAAAACACTAATAGTTCGTAATGGCTGCAGCAATATATTAAGTAACAGTTGGCTTGGCTTGTTCACACAAGGGGGCTCGGCAAGTGATAACGCGGGAGTGTTGGCTTTCAGACGTTTTCCGGTGTTAAGGTAGGCTTCAAAATATCATTGATTTTATTTAATTATAATTTGAGGACCCATTAATGTACCATAACATTTAATTTAAAATTGTAAACAGCTCACTAATTAGGACATGGAAGTAGAAAATGTAATGTAACCAAAACGAGCGCCAAATGTGAAGCAAGGAAAATGTTCATAAATAGACCAATGAAAATTCGAAAGGTCTAGTGCGAGTCCACGCTTCTGGGTCTCAGGATTATAATTAAATTATAGCATTTCTATATAGTCAATGTATCAATAAATACTACAGAGATTAAAGAAATACGATAGAACAAGGTTATATTTTAACTTACGTTTTGTGTTTTATTATTTTCCTAGATAAGATCCGTTATCGTATTTAGAAGAATTACAAAACGCAAAAAGAACACATTCAACACACAACAACAAGACCCGTTGAAATATTTGTAATGAATATAAGATATGGAAGTTTCTATAGACTAATAAGTTATTAATTTATATTTATTACTGTTATTATGTTGTTTATGCTTGATGATGTGGTGGTCTAGTGGATAATAGACCGGTTTCTATGGTAACGCAAATGGTCATGGATTCGAATCCCAGCAAGTTCCTTTAAATTTTTCTTGATTTAAGTACGTATTTAGAACACCGCATACTAGTCGATGAAGGAAATCATGATGAGGAAGCCCGCATAGCATCTATTAGAAATATCCCGTGTAAGTGCCCGGAGAACGGCGATCAGCTGCGCTACTAGTCACGTTGGGCGCGACATATAAACGCAAAGTGGATACAGCCACTAATGTGGTCGACCGCGAAAGGGATACAGCGTTATGATATATAATTAATATATATTTTTTATTACTTTAATGAAAAAGGCACCTAAATACAAATGCTATAAACTTATCTATACAATTTATAGGAATGCGTAATAAAATGTATCATAAAATATAGGTCAATTTCCTAGTGAAATCTTTATGTGCCTTGACGTATAAAAAAGGAGAAAAACTTTCAGTTCGAGCCCCAACTTTCTGAATAAATTATATCCTTGCGGATATTCATCTCGGCAAGAATTTTTCGCCGAAGCCACCTCTTGACTTTTGAATTTACATATTTATGTCCACTATTTTCCAACTTGCAACATTACTCTTTTCCGAAGGATTTTCATCTTTTCCGAAATTCGTTTAATTTAATAAAAGCTTTTATCCCGCTTTTTGGAATAGTCGATTCAATGATTACATACTTTACTTTAAAAGTTTTATAGTATATTACTTCAAAGGCTTGGACTTAAGAAAAACATGAAAAAACAACGCGTGAATCAACTCAAACAAAATATTTTAAAGATAAATATATGAAGTTGAAACGAACATCTATTATTCAAGTCTGAGGTCCCTCGTAGCTCCAAATAATCATACTTCTAAAGCGACGCAATCAAAAGAAAGAGCCGTTCATTTTGTTTTTTACACTTGTGTCGTTGTCGCAAGGGAATCAAAACTTATAGTGTACTTTGCGTTGACTTAGAATCACGAAATAATAGCTAATAGCTAAGAGAACAAGCTAAGGAGTGGAATATGCTTCCAGCGAGCATATTTCCACGAGCTTATGGCTTGGGAGCCTTTGAGAGAAAAGTGAATAGGCATTTGTTAGGCGGACGCGGTTTATCATCGGACTTATTTAAACCTGCCACCAGGTGTAATTGAAATCAAACGTCCGCCTGTAATAAAAAAAAAATTAAGCTATTATTTATCAAGAACAAGAATAAATATGAAAGTTAGTGGTTACATTACAAAACATTTTTTTGGAATACTTTATTTTTAAAATACATAGTATTGGAATATCTAAAACTACAATAAATACAACAATATGGTCTTTATAGTGTTTAGATACTCTTAAATATCTAAATAATATACCAACGTAACAAAAAAATGCAATGAAACTTCATTGCCGTGGAGTTTTTGAACTATTCAATCATTTAAAATTGAAATGTAATTTTCGAGTTCATCCTTTTCAAATATTTAAACTGCCGTTTGAAGCAAATTTATAGGGCGGCACATTAAATCTTAAATTCCCAACGGGCTACGTGCAGTCAACTGCATAATGATGGCACGATCGACCGCCTTCTAGGCTTGTCGAATAAATATCGATACATCAATTTTCAATACAATATATCGATATTTTTGGGCGATATATTTTATAGTGATATATCGATACAAAATATCCAGTATTGAAAATTGTATCGAAAACGATATTTTTTTAATTTTTATGATAGTGAAGTTGCTGAAATCTGAAACTGTAGAAGATAGGACCGAAAGAAAAAAATAACTATATTGTCTATGACTGTCGAGTATTATGTTTTTTTACATTGCATGCATTGATATCTGAATTTGTTGCATGTATATTATTTGCCGCCATTCATTTATTTATTATTTATTTTTGTTTGATATCTTAAATAGGTCTTAAAGTTAGAAGATAGCCTTTTAGTTCTTGATATTTTTGTAATTTTGTCTAATAAAATGAATACTGGTAAAATATTTTCGAAAGTATTGAGATTTAATCGGTATATCGATATTTTTCCTTCGATATATCGACGCCGATATTGATATTTTAATAAATATCGATATATCGATATTTTTTTAATTTTCGACATCCCTACCGCCTTCCACAGCCGACGCAATCGCCAGACTAAACGGTGCCTTAATTTGCTCGTGAATTATTTCCATTGGTCATATTAATAGAAGAATTTTTCCTTACTGAACGTAACTTGGAAATTTCAATTTGATATCGTACTAAGAGCCACAATGTCGGAGATTGAATGACGGCTCTTAAGTAAAATTTGGCAGGACGTCTGGCCAGACCAGGTAGGGCGTGTGAGTTAGCGAGGAAGAAGAAGGAAATCCGGGAACGAACTTATTTGTATAGGTCCCGGTCCACGGCGCTGGTTCAGGCGTCCACACCACAATTTCACGCGTTGATAGGCTAGCAGAGCGTTCGTGCTTTCACAGTTGTATAACACAGAGTTGTAGCCTTTTTATAGAATTTTTAAAGAGTTTTTCAAAGCGAGCGCGTTTCGGTTTTCGAAGCGTTCGAACCTAGAGAAAGGAAACGGATGCGGTAGGTAGGGGGATAAAAATGTTGAGAGTGAGTGTTGCTAGTGTAATAAAATATATTATATAAAAGAACATACTAGTATATAAAAATATAAAATTATAAATAATATAAATGTAAAATAGATAATAAACGGCGTAAACACTAGGTGATGGCAGATAAAACTTAAAAGCCATAAATATTATGGCCCAGATTGGGATAACAAAGCGTGGAATGTCCAGCTGCAAGATGGGTGGATGATATGGTCAGTTTGGGGGCCGAAAATAGATGACCTTGAAATTCTGTCGAGGATGGTGGCATTTTATCAGGGAGATCGTCCCAGCAACGGACAGAATGGTGCTGATTATGATATTGATGAATCGCAACTAGAGAATATATAGATATAGAGTGTTTCAAAAGTTTGACAAATTGTAAAGCCCGTCATAGTGACCAGTTTCGGCTTGTCGCGTTTCGGGATCAGCTTGTGCATATCCAGTAGCTCATATACCTAGAGACCTTCAGTCGTGGTATATGGGCGCCGACATGACGATGTAGACTATCAATGGATTTTCATCCTTTGATAGTCGCTTTCGTTTTTGGATTACACTGTACTTACCATCAGGTACTCTGTAGTCACTATGTTGAGCCAGTGTATAAAAAAAATATGAACTTAGAATATGCATGTGTACTTAATTTTAAAAGTTGTAACTTCCTACTCGGGCATAGTAATAGAAAATATAAAATACCACACGCGCCAAAAGTGAAGCCAAAAATATGTTCTAAACTACCCAAAAAAATTCAACAATCTGTCGTGAGCAAATTAAGAAGGTAAATTTTCAAATTGTAATTATATTTTGCTGATTCTGTGTTAACTTTTTATCGAAAAATAGTGCAAAGAGAAACCGCGATATAATATAATAAGTAAACTGTTCCTTAATTGACTTGTGAAATATTTCCATTGGTAATTTTTATGGAATAATTTTTCCCATCTGAATCATAACTATATTATGCAGGCTGTTACAGAAGTAAAAAATACTACTTAAAAGTAAAAGGAGAATATTTACGAGATGTAGGCTCCACGGGTCCAATCTGGATTCCCAGGCCCGGACGAATTGATTAGAAGGAAATCCCAGGGGATTTTTAGTCAGCAGGAGTCTGACACACCCTTGCAGCGCTCCTAGGCAGGATTTTGCCCCAGGTTGCCAAAATAAATGACAAAAGAAGCTCCCAAACTATTAAAAAATTGCTTAGAAATTCTGCAGATCTTAAAAATTGTGTATTTTCATTCAAAATAGCAACAGATAAAATTATAATGACGTTAATATCCCTCGCGTAGCGCTATAAAGCGAGATAAGTATGGAGGCTTATGATTATTTGTCGTGCTCGTAAAATTCTCACACATTTTTTCATAAGCCGAGGATTAGTAAATCAAAGTTGCCATATCTTTTATATCATCGGTATTTACACCGTACATTACCTTAAAACAACCGTATTATGTCCATATTAACCAATGACTCCATTAAAGAATATATGAATAAATGATGAAAAAATTAAAAAAACAGAAATATATCATAAATGTGAGTGGAAGTAGGACTCAAGTCGGCTCAACTCAACCAGCTGAAACTTATCTACGAAAACCAAGCAAAGATAGCTCTGATGAAGGGTAAGGTCCAATGACCGTGGAATAGGTGAATGCGCGGAAGAAATTGATTGATATTAAGGAAGCGAAATTTTTTAGTAAAATGGACAGAACTTCATTTTCTTTGCATAACAAGAAGCAAATTAGTGCTATGATATATAGATATAAATAAATAAAAATAAATATATAAAAAACTTTATCAATTTATATTCCCCCACATATTATTAGCCCCATTCCACCACAAAAACACAAGACATCGTGTCGGATACCATCCGTATGTGGTGGATGTTCCCTATATCCGCACGAGAAGATTCGCTTCAACATTCATCATGCGAACAGCTAAGGAGTGGAATATGCTACCAGCGGCCATATTTCCGCGATCTTATGACCTGGGAGTCTTTAAAAGAAGAGTGAATAGGCATTTGTTAGGCGGAAGCGGTTCATCATCGGACTCATCTTCACCTTCCACCAGGTGTAATTAAGGCCAAGCGTTCGCCTATAAGTTATAAAAAAAAAATTACGGAAGCCTTGCTGCGGTTGGTAATTGTTACAGATATATAAAAAATTAAACATAAGTATTAGATATAAGAAAGTAATATTAACAATTGTTTACATTAGAAATATTTTAATGGGTTTTATGCGCGAACTAACTTACTTTTAATTATGGTTCGACCTTTCGACTTGGTTACACAGATCATGATCACGCGCAGACTGACGCGCCGCGAAGTTTTCATCGCGGGCGTTAAGTTACTTCCTCTACCCTCATTTACTCTTGATCATTTGAATAGCACGACACACAACACTAACATTATCAGCGTTAATTATTGATGAGTTTGTTAACAATCCGTGGTCAAATAAAAGAAATAATAATTGTTTCAGGTATCGAGATTCAAAATGGTGGTAAAATATACCGGGCTAAAGTACACACCAGTGTTGGTGTTCCAGCTGATTTTGATGGTGCTGTACTTCGTATTCGTAAGATATGGAGGAGGAAAGGAGGCGAACGTTAAAGGTTAGTAAACGTACTAGGAACTACTATAAATAGAACCAGGATTATATTAGGTAAGATCCATGGATGGTGATCTGTCAAGACTCTCTGTGACAGAGCATGGCAGACGGTCCACTGTTATTGTAATGACGTAACGAGGGTGAAAGAGTCGGCGAATAGGAATCGGGAGGAAATCGCCAACCCCGAAAATATTATCCGCCACCCACGTAGCATGGGACGAAGGAGGTGGGCCTTCGCCAGAAGCCTTCCTCCATAAGCCATGATGACTTGGGTGGCACACTTGTGGGAATGCGCCGTCTAACATATCCAGGAGAGAGCGTTGTATGATGTGTTTCCGTACATAGCCTCCATGACATTGATTGAGTTAGATTAGAGGCGAGTGGAGACAGTTGGAGTTTTTGGGAGTCGAAGCTGCTCGCGTCCGTAGGCTTTACCCTAGTTTCCCTACACGTGACTCCTGGGTGGTGCTAAACGAGCGGCAGCGAGGTGGTAGGGCGTCGGTGCCCGTCTGGATCGCGACCACAGTGCATGGGTGTAAAGCCCGTCATAGTGACCAGTTTCGGCTTGTCGCGTTTCGGGATCAGCTTGTGCATATCCAGTAGCTCATATACCTAGAGACCTTCAGTCGTGGTATATGTGGGCCGACATGACGATGTAGACTGTCAATGGATTTCCATCCTTTGATAGTCGCTTTCGTTTTTGGACTACACTGTACTTACCATCAGGTACTCTGTAGTCACTATGTTGAGCTAGTGTAAAAAAAAAATAAGCCAGTGTAAGTTGGCGTGGCCGTACTTTTGGCCCCACAGATGAGTAGGAGGAACGCCTCGGTGGTTTTAGTTGGTAACAGTTGCCATCCGGGCCGCTGCCCTGTCAGTCTATGAAGATTTCCATCGTGTCGATAAAAAAGGTCTGTATTAGGTTCCAGTAAATATCAACTACATAGGAGAAGAATGTTTTATCAAACTAGAGTTCTCATGTAACCAATCCTTTGATTTTCAAATAATATAAACACAAAATATTCAAACCAGAAACTGCCTTTTGTTTATTGAGATTTCTTGAAAAACAAAATACCGCAATATATCGTATTGTAATAGCAATTGATTTGAACTCTTATAACTCTAATCTTATCATTAAATTGGAGTACCTAAACATTTGGCTAATTCAAAAAAAGCAAGAATTGTAAATAAATGTCATATCTTCAGGATTGTTCTTTAAATCTTCTTTTGTAACTTACTGGCATGGTAATAGTATAAAATAGTGTTAGAATATTCATTATATTAATTTAAATAAAACTGAACAATTAGTTGATGATGATGATGTCCTAGCCGGATTCGGCCACGGCGACTGTTTCAACGCCAATTAAGAAAATCAAGGCCCAGTTTACGGAAACAGTCAATTGCGCAGGAGATATTTAAGTGCATAACTGGACGCGCTGCCAGAAAAGCACTCTCTCGTCCGAGCTCCCTCAGGCCCGATGGAATGGAGAACCAGTACAATCGGGAGGGTGCCGGATGCAGGTTTGGTCGAGTTGTCCTTCTCTGAACACCTGGTTGAATTGCGATGTTAAAGAGATACCTTAGTCGCCGTTTACGACACCTCAGCAAGAAGAGGGGGGTGCTATTCTATTCTGCCGGCAGCCACCACGGCTAAAACAACAACACAACAACAATTAGTTAACGAATATAAATAGCACAGAATACGTAATAATGTGGAACATGAAAAACAAACAATTAAATCCCACTGTTGGAATTTCTATATTGATCTATATTGGCACAAATATGACCTCAATTTTATCAATAAACAGAGATCTGTCGCTATTTATAAACGTAAATAAATTGGTTTACAGACAGAAGCATATAGTAATGCCGTCATAGTGACCGGTTTCGGCTTGTCGCGCTTCGGAATCAGCTTGTGTATATCCAGTAGCTCATATACCTAGAGACCTTCAGTCGTGGTATATGTGGGCCGACATGACGACGGAGACTATCAATGGATCTTCATCCTTTGATGGTCGCTTTCGTTTTTGGGCTACACTGTACTTACCATCAGGTACTCTGTAGTTACTATGTCGAGCCAGTGTAAAAAAAAAGATAAGCTGATATATTTTGTCTCTTTCGAAAATCTAATTGCTTTTAACCCGCGACGCAAAAAGAGAGGTCTTTCAATTTAACGCGTGTATATGTGGCTATACGGATCTGTACATTTGTATATCTGACTGTGTATCTACTATATGTATCATCGTTGCTGTTAAATATATGAACTGGTTTCATCTTTTTTTTGTTTGGTAGGTGACTTGATCTACGGTGTTCCTATCTATGATTAAAGGAAATCTATTCAGCTGTTTAAACACCATCAGATATTTATGATTTGTTGAGAGGGATGTAAATAATTTGTACTGATTGGAACGATTTAAAATTTAGTGTCCTGTGATTTAAATGATATTACAATAACATGGTAACTTTGTCCAAATGCTGTAGCAACATTAGGAATCAGCAGGATACTCAACTCTTCGGGAGTCTGTACCAGAAATGTCGTATTTAGCTTTATTAGAATATACTTAATAAACATATGGAAGGTTACACATAGAGAAATAATAAACAAGTCGGGTGTATTTTAAATGTTTAATTTAATGGACATTAATTATATGAACCAAATGTATCTATTTATGCATTTGCTTGTAGTTCTAAAGTGTTTGATGGATTTTGATACAGTTAACACGATTACTTAGAAAATATTTTACCAGGAACTTGCCCAGTTTTTTAAAGCTCACAATGAAGCTGCGAATTGTCCCATATGTCCGTAACTACTGCACATAACAGTCTATTGGATGAATGTGGAATTCCAACCGAATTAATTACAAGAGTCCTTGCTCTGGGAGCGTAATTTTAATTGAAATAGCTGTTTGTTTCAAAAAGTCGTCATTTGATACGGTCCGTTTTTACATGGCGTTAATTTGTCTCAATTGCTCTTAATGATACTTTTATACAAAAAATTGGAGACGCGTTCTTATGAATTCAGTTTGAAATTTTTCTTCTTTGGTGTGACTAATTGTTTTTTAATTTAAACGAGGGTACAATTGAAATAAATGAAAATTCAGTCTGAAACAGGATATTCCTTGAAACAGTTGCAAGTTGATAAAAAGAAAATTTTGTTAAAATTAGCAACATAGCATAATTTGCATACGACGAAATAGTTATTCAGAAAGAGAGAGAGAGTTCTTGAGCAGGTCTGCGATTTCTTTTAGAGATGATTCCTTCTAAATGTTCACGAAAACACTGATTGTAGTTTACTAAAAAATATGTAATATTAAATAAAAATACAGTGAATCTTACAGACGCAACCTTGAGATAGATAGTTTCTTTGAATCAAAAATTATGTACCATTTAGAGTTACGACGTAAAATGTATAATTTTTGCATACATTTACGTCTCGCCACATTATTGTAAGCTTGAATCGATCAATACCATCTGCAGCGTCAATAAAATTGGCTCATAATAAGCTCCTTGTTTAATATCTCCTGATAATTTATACTTTGTTGTAATATTAAATTATTTTTAACTACTGGATCCAATAAACCCAGGAGTAATGTAACATAACAATCCACTTAAATTAATAAAACTTCAGCTAGATCAACTAAACAATCATTGCATGGCATTTGTTTGTAGCGTGGTAACAAGCACACTGCGATATCCTCTTTGCAAGGTTTAGGCAGAGGACGGGAGGCGTCCTGTGATAGAAGATTAACATTGGTCACCTGGACGCACCGATCCTCAGAGCTAAGCCCTTTATTTCTGTCTCCATTCCTGATGAGAAGTAAACTGTGTTGCCTTCAACCAGTTACGTGCATGGTAAATGTAAACATGCTATGCAAATTTTTCGTCATTAACCCGCCAATTTAAGGACTCGATACTGGTGCTTTTTTGTTTGCAAATGTACACAAATAGTAACAAATAGAATTCAAAGATTCCATGATTACCAATCGATTGTTCTAACTTTAATGAATACATGATTTATTTATGGTAAGGCATGCAATGCTTTTATGCATTTTTGGGATGAACGCCACTGCCGTTGACCCACTGACTTATGGTATTCTACATCTTTTTATATATTAGGTCCTTACATATGAAATTGGCGTTTTTCGTACTGGCCACTTTAATCACAAATTTCTCCTCTTTGGTAAGGAATTCCAAATTCAAATTTGTACAGCTATAGACTCATGTATTTGTGCTTCGATGATCGTCATTCATTTGTTTTTTTCTTCTGTTTTTTTCTATTTGCGTCACTCATTTTACAAAATGGAAAACTTAAAATATCGCATTATTTACGAGTACGAGTTCCGCCGTGGCACTAGTGCTGCGGAAACAACTCGAAGGGTGAATGATGTGTATGGCGGTCGTGTTGCAAAAGAAAACACAGTTCGTTTTTGGTTCCAACGTTTTCGTTCTGGAAATTTCGACCTGCAGAACAAGCCCCGTGGACGGCCTGAGACTCAAGTTGATAATGAAGAGTTGAAGGCTATTGTGGAAGCGGATCCATCGCAAACCACGTCCGAGTTAGCTGCAGGCTGCGATGTTAGTGATAAAACTGTTTTAATTCACTTGAAGCAAATTGGGAAGATTAAAAAGCTTGAAAGGTGGGTACCTCACGAATTGACTGAAGCAAACCGGCAAACGCGCGTCGACTGCTGCGTTACATTACTAAACCGGCATAATAATGAAGGTATTTTAAACCGAATCATTACCTGTGATGAAAAATGGGTTCTTTAAGATAATTGGAAGCGCTCAGCGCAATGGTTGGATCCTGGCCAGCCAGCCAAATCCTGCCCCAAGCGAAAATTAACCCCAAAAAAGTTACTTGTAAGCGTTTGGTGGACTAGTGCCGGTATTGTTCATTACAGTTTTCTCAAATCTGGCCAGACTATTACGGCTGATGTCTATTGTCAGCAATTGCAAACCATGATGGAAAAGCTAGCGGCTAAACAACCTAGGCTGGTCAATCGCTCCACGCCACTGCTGCTTCACGACAACGCTAGACCACATACTGCGCAACAGATGACTACTAAATTAGAAGAGCTTCAATTGGAAAGTCTAAGACATGCTCCGTACTCCCCGGACCTTGCTCCAACAGATTACCATTTTTTTCGAAATTTGGATAACTTCTTGCAAGGGAAAAAATTCAACTCCGATGGGGCAGTCCAAATCGCCTTCAAAGATTTTATTGATTCCCGTCCGACTGGTTTTTTTAGTAAAGGGATCAATGAACTACCTATGAGATGGCAAAAGTGCATAGAAAATAATGGTTCATACTTTGATTAATTAGATATATTATATTAAAAAATATTCGACTTTTTGTTCCTCCCATACAAAACGCCAATTTCATATGTAAGGACCTAATATTTCAATAATAAATTTATGTAATAAGGGCTTCAATATGTTATTATTCCCTAGCCAGGAAACCGCTTGCTATATTTTGTATAAAAATGTTTTATATGATTCTATAAATTGACATTACATTTTCGTTTTTGGACAGTCTTCCCCAAGTCTACTGCCAGGTCACCTTGTAGTACCAAACTAGCACACTTGCATCCTAATATAATATTATGCATCATTTACGAGCGATTATCTTCCAATCTATACCATTTCTTATTAATCCAAGGTTAATATCATGCTAATGCGTCTAACGCGGAGAATCGAAATGTGTACCATTACGCCAAGTTTATGGAACAATTATATTATTGTTAGCGGAATTTCGCTTAAGTGGTATAACTCCGACAAGTGCTAATTTGTACATACATCTTTAAGGTGGTTTGATCAAAATCATCAAGCTGTAAATTGAACTGAACGAAATGATGCAATGAATATTTTTTTATATCACAAGTTAGTAAACTTGTTGATTATCCGCCTGATGATAGAAGTGTATCGCCGTTTGAAACTGTAATAGATAGAATAGGAAGACTCTAGAGTCTTTCTAAAGAAGATAGGGTATGTGAGTCACCTAAGAGCACACGACCGGAGAAATCGGAGTTGAAAGAGTCGCTGTGGCTGAATCCGGCTAGGACATCAACATCAGAGAGAATGATCGTTTTATTTAATTTTATCTGGGCTTTTCGTTCACCTTTCAAGTGTAAGATTGCTGTTAGGTTGGAAACTATGAAAAAAGACTTATTGGTTACTCTGTGCTAAGCTGCAACTAAGAATTCATTGTAATGTGCGTTCGATATATATATTTATAAATACTAAGCGGATTCTTATTATTAATTTCCTAATATTTTTGGTTTCTATCGATTTTTATTTTTATCCGAAACCATATGTAACAGAAACTACATTTAGATCTAATTTTCTTGTACGATTATATTTCAATTTGAATCGTCGCAGAGCTCAAGCTTCCAATAACATTAATCACGAATTAGGAAATGGATTCAATAATACTAAATGATCGATTTTTGTGGCAAAAATTTCGTCCTAGTAATTTCGGTATCATAAACGAGTCCATTTGCTCATATTGATGACAAGGAATTGCGAACAATTGCAGAATTTGATCCTCACACATCTATTCGTAAATTAGGGTGTGTAAACTGACTCCCTGAATATGGTAAAAAATCTACGTGCAATAAATGCTGTAAAAAAAATGGTCTACAAACTGATGCAACGCCCGTTTCATAGTTTCAAACCTAATACTGTTATCGAAAAATCCAGCTATATTTAACAAGAAGAAAAAATGTGCGTGGGTCTACCCAATTGCATTAGGTTGAACGGGAGTATTTCGACATCCTACCGACTAAAAAAAATTTCTATCTGCTTCCCCATTCACGCTGTTGCCGACCGTGTGTACAAGTACAAAGAAGTTCAGCTACATCTCTGAATCTATCCAATCAATTTTCATAGAACTCAACATGGACACTTAAAATATATCCTTGTTTACATTGATTTCTGTCACGATAATGATTCCCATTACATTTTGGTCAAGGTATATCTCCGCTTCTACCCAATCAATCATGGTCCTTGTTTCAATTATGAAAATTTTGTATTAGAGCCACAAAATTCCCTTCAAGATCTGTTTATATATTTTTGTGTAAAGAATGTAAAAACATACAAGGAAACAAATCTAAAAATTATTGATATGTGTTCAGTTGTTTATTAATAATCGATAATACTTCTTTTTTATACTGATTAGTAATTGCTGATAGAGTTGATAAAGTGATCCAGTTGTGTTGTGCGTGCATCTGTACGCCATTTGGCGATGGGGGTGGTATTACTCTTTTCTCACCCCCTACCAGTGGGATGAAGCTCTTTAGGCGGATCACACGCTGGACCGCGGTGAGATCAATGTCACATTCCCATAGTCTGGCGCAATCTGTGCTTGGCGATGCCCCTCAGTGGTTTTAGTAGGTGAGAGCCCGACAAACCAGGAGGTGGCCCTTAACACCCCCTGATGGTCCATAACGGATTTTCACTAGGTTATAAAAAAAATACTGATTAGATAAAGGGATTATGCAGGATCTGATGGAAAGTGGAGTCTAAATACGTCAACGGCTGCTAAAAACAGAATTCAATAGACATTTTTTTTTTACACTGGCTCGACGTAGTAACTACAGAGTACCTGATGGTAAGTACAGTGTAGCCCAAAAACGAAAGCGACCATCAAAGGATGAAAATCCATTGATGGTCTACATCGTCATGTCGGCCCACATATACCACGACTGAAGGTGTCTAGGTATATGAGCTACTAGGTATACACAAGCTGATCCCGAAACGCGACAAGCCGAAACTGGTCACTATGACGGGCTTTACACCCGTGTACTGTGGTCGCGATCCAGACGGGCACCGACGCCCTACCACCTCGCAAACATTGATTGACATTTCATTGATTGATTGATTTATTTTATATCTTGAAATAACCAAGTAAATTTTTGCAGTAATATAAACATCAATAATTCTAATTCAGCGTGTATTTCGCCTTTAGAATCTAAAGCCTCATAATCAGGGATACATCAGGGTTTACCTTTAAGCAATAATAACCACAAATAATCCTACGCTAAGACCGGCTTACACAGAAAGTCCATTAGAAGCATCCGTATCTAGGAATATTAGGCACACACGGGAAGTCATATTATCATTGCAAGCAAGTGTATTATCAGAGGAAACTTTAGCTGAATGTACAAATAATAGAATACAAAAGAATTATATTCATATTGAATCACATATTTTTCTTTCTTTGTAGATTTTTAGACATAAAAACTCACCATAGGAAATTATATTTAGGAAATTATAAATTAAATATTTTAAACAATCCCCAACTCAATTATCTTTCTATTTATAACCTATTCATCGAGATCATTCCAATGAGCTCCAAACACGAAACTTCGAATGTAAGTTAGAGAAGAGTTGAGAATCCTATTGTCCCCAGATGATGCTTCATTTCATTTCATTCATTTGTTCAGTATATTTGTATTGTTTCAGTAATATCATTAATTTGCTAGAACTACCACGTTTATAATAAACTAAACCAGTAGAAGCGGTTTAAATTATTATGTTTGATTATCTTTAAAATTCTGATCAGATTTTTTTAATTCAAATCACATTTCAAGCTAATGAAAAATATATCAAAATCAGTTCAATCGTTTAGGAGCTACAATGCCACGAACAACATACAAATAAATAGATGCTACCAGCCACAGATCCATGTGTGTTAGGAGTTGAACTTGTAACAACCCTCTTCATATCATTATATATGACACATTGAAATAGTCTCTAGAGCTATGTATCTTTACTCTATTATATCCTTTCTCACTGTTTTCTTTACGTTCACACTACAAATGGGCGTCGGCTGAAAATCAGCGCTGGGTGGATCAGCTGGTCACTTAGCATTTGCTGAGCTAACATCCCATAGACGTATTTCCCAACACAGAGCATTTGCTTATATTATTTTCTATCTTGATTAACCAATCCTTCTGTGTTGTATGTTGTGTCAAAATAATACTTTTTTCATTGTTTTTTTATTTTTTTTCTTTTGTCTTCTTGTGCCGAGGGGTTAAAATCACGATAGAACTAAATGGACATGAATGAACTTACGAAAACAGAAAAAAAAAACGTTGCTTTGTTTTTAGTCGCGTTTTTGAGTTAGATTATACTTTAATGGATGTTATAATTGCATTTCAGTATATAAATGACTTAAAACTAAACACATCTCTTGTCTTAATTATATTAGTGTCAAACATAATAAAATATATTACATTAACCAAGACAGTTACATTGCTATTTAAGCTGTGGTCTTATTCATATAAACATCCGTTAATGTATATATTTTTATCTGGTTTCTTCCAAATTATTCTATCAATGTTAATACGCACAAAGTAAATTTTCAAAAATTGTCCTATTAAACAATTAGATATGTTATTAACGCTGTAGTGAATTCGAGAACAGTTTATGAAGATGTATCCACAGTGTGTTTCAATCATCCAAATTTCCGAGTAGTACTAAAATATCTGCATTTTCATAGTTCTATCTCTCTCATTAGAAATGCCGTGAATAATAAAATAATAAATACCTATATATACCAAGAAACTAAATTACGAACATTGAACTTAGAAGCTTATACAGTATTCGTTTCAAAGTAGAAATTGCTGCTTTGTTTGTATATGTCTATAAGACGTTTTAAACCAATTTCTACCGGTTATTAACACCCGCTTTATAAACCATAATCTACTCGATGCCACTGACAAGTCGGCATAAATAAAAACTGCAAAAAAACTTTAATTGATTTCGTTAAGAACGAGATCGCATCGACTGGTTTTATCGATATAGAAACCGAGCTCTCCGGCACGCATATCCGGGTCAATAGGGGACTTAGTGAAGCTAACGTAGCCGGGTATGTTAATGTTATACCCGGTTGTAAGTGAAAATGAAACCGGTTATTTACGGGGGTAGGATTTGAAACTGGTAGATTCAATTGACATGTAAAAGAGATTTAGGCAGTATTTGCGCAGATTGAAAATGTTCTTATTTAATTCCGTACCTCACTTTATACACTTTTCGGATTTAAATATTCTATTTGGCAGTATGTCTATAGAAAGTCTTCAATAAATAACGGATTCATTGATAAAATTAACCAAAGAGTTACATTAAGGGCTATATTGGATTTTCTTCTTGTTTTTAATCCTTTCTGATCAGTAGTACATATAAAATGTTAAAAACTTGAATATCATATATATATTTTTGGGAGTCGAAGCTGCTCGCATCCGTAGGCTTTACCCCAGTTTCCCTACACGTGACTCCTGGGTGGTGCTAAACGAGCAGCAGCGAGGTGGTAGGGCGTCGGTGCCCGTCTGGATCGCGAACACTGTACATGGGTGTAAAGCCCAAGTGTATAGTGACCAGTTTCGGCTTATCGCGTTTCGGGATTAGCTTGTGTATATCCAGTAGCTCATATACCTAAAGACCTTCAGTCGTGGTATATGTGGGCCGATATTACGATGTAGACTATCAATGGATTTTCATCCTTTGATAGTCGCTTTCGTTTTTGGACTACACTGAACTCACCATCAGGTACTCTGTAGTCACTATGTTAAGCCGTTGTAAAAAAAATATTATTTTGTTCAACATTGAAATAAAATATTATTTATATCGTATGTACTTCTTTAAATTCTATTTATAGAAGGGACTTTTACGTATGTGCGTATGGCAGTCCCATCGTACCCTTATACAAAAACACCGAATATATGATATATGGTGCCATTGATCTAATACAGAAGACAATAGTTCTGTTAAGACTTTATTAAACATCCCGACGTCATGTCTGTTTAGACCACAGGCACTCATAAACGCCTCTCACACAGAATCAGAACGCACGCATTCCATCAACAAATGGTGGATATCATCTGTGACACCACAAATTACACAAAGTGGAGGATCAATTAGTTTCATAAAATATTTAAATTTGTTAGATGGAATATGTCCGGATCTTAATCTGTGTGCCACTGATACTAGCTTCCTTATAAAATTTTTATTCTATACCAAGAGCTGCAACTTTTTGAGTTGTAAGAATAAAATGTCAAAATTTACAATATACAAAATTTCAGAGTTTTTAAAGAGCCACAAAAAATATTTCTTGCCAACAAACCTACTACATACTTTAGTACTTGCATAAATAAAAAATGTTTTGATAACAAAAAACTAATCCGTTTATACATCGACTATAAACGAGATTACAGTTTTTCGTGTTTTTTTTTTATAGAATAAATAATATTTGCGTATAGATCTAAAGAGCCGCAGGTTGCCGACCCCTGCTCTATACAATTTTATTATTAAGATAATCACTCAAAATTTTTACTTAATATCATGCGCATAATTTATATATTGTATGGTTTATATAAAAATGGTAATATAAAATACTTTTAAACGTTTTAGGATACGTAAATAGTATAGCAATTATGTAATCGTTTACAATGTAAACACGAAGAAAAAGGAACCAAAAAATAGAGTACAATAAAAAAAAAATAGGAAATAGTAATGGTTTATGGAACCTTAATTCTAAGTATACACTCTGATAAAGGAGTAAATATATATTAAATAACACATCTTGTCTTGCAATTGTACACGGGCGACAGTAATCTCTTATCATCAAGTGGGCTGATCCCCCTGTTTACTATCCTTAGACATTTATAAAAAATATTATGCTGCTTATAAATCATAACCATCTCGAAATGGATGAGATAATTATAATAAATATACCATAAAAAAACTCCATTCCCAATTATAAAATACTTACTATCTTATAGTTGCTTGATAAAAATCTCTTATTACTTATGGCTCATTGCGAGTCGATTTTACAAAAACACCGAAACATTTTTCATTTCTAACTAAAGAAGAGCTCGCTTAATACCTATTTCTATAATGCTTACATCAGAATTGACGAATTTCCTAACAAACTTGGAATATCAAAAAATCCGCCCTTCAGTGTTTGCTATAAAATGAACCCAATGTAAGCATTTCATATTCTTGACTTTAGTAGTTTGGATTTGGTTTAATATATATCAATCTGGACAAGTCTTTGTATATTCAATATATTTTCTTAAAAATATAGCAAGCATTGAAAATAACTAAATTAGACAACATCTCAATCTCTGTGTAATTCATTTACAAGCGAATATCTCACGTGAGACTACTGACGGTTTTGCTTTTGCCACAAAAATTCTTTGCAAAGGCCAAAATAGAAAATTGCTCAAGACAACGGATATTAGCTTACAGTACAAAATTCTTGGATCAGCCACATCAGCATTGATCATTTATTATTGGGTTCTTATAATAATGCCTGCCTGATGGAATTACTCAGCGGTCGGATCAAAAGATATATCCCAATAATAAGGGATGATTGTTCTTATCAAGCTCTTGGGATCTGGGTATCGATAACAATGGTTCCCGGTATGGATGTAATTTATTATTCTCGATGCTCGCATTCTGTGAGGTGGTTACGTGGAATTATGATACCAATAACTTTCTTTATTGGATAGAAATTTTTAGATGAAGAGATTTTAAGATTGGTTTTTATCAATTTTGGTAAAATCAGTTGTAAGTTAATAGGATATCAATACATTTCTAAAAGTACGTTTTACATTGCTTATATTTTAAATTTATCTAATTACAAATGCAAGGTGAGCTGAGAGATTGGATGTTGAATCTGGGATATGATGATACGGAGGAACTGATACGAGAATAATTGTATCTAAAGTTAAACATTATTGTAAAAGTGTATGTAGAATGTGTTTGTTTCTGATGTCTTGTCTGAGATTGTTAATATTGTTATTTTTGTATTTATTATAGTTGATATTTTTATGTCTGATGAATAATTAGAATAGTGATGTTATTTAATATATACATTAAAAGTTAAGATTTGAGCTTTCATTGTAGATTATTTTGACAGAGTCTGTATTCTTTCATAAGTTTTCCACAAGACTGCAAACTACTGGCTCTACACAGAAATTATTTTGAAAGCTTTTTACGTCGTCTTAGATGATTGAAGTTTCTTGTAAATATACAAATTTGTTGTATTATCTTATTTTTATTTCACACATTTATATTCTAATCGTATGTTTTATTTCTTTCTTACGTAAAATAAACTATGGAAGAATACGTTAATTGGTTAAATACTACAAGCTAGCAATAAGCGATCAGTTATAAAAATAACATATGTAAGCGTGACATCACTGTTGTGTTATTCTATCTCGATCTGTATTATTTCTGATGTCTTATTCTCCGTGGTCTATGAATATCACTAATGTAGAGACTTCATATACATACTTAAGTTACCGCAAGCGACTTGGTCTACCACGGTTGTAAACCACGACTGTCAAAACCCTTCATCAACGATATCGATTTGGTTACGAACCTCGAATGCCAACCACAAGCAATTATCAAATATTCAGCTCGTGCAATCGCCGCGGCCGTACCTATTTGCATGACAATCGTTCGCGGTAGTTAAGCCATTTTTATTGCGTTTTCACATCGTAATTCCGCCGCCGTATTGTTATCTGAAACTGGCGTTTTTCGGGATCACGTTGATGTAAAAATATATTTAACTTGTTCGTTTAAAGCTTAGGTTACATATGTAATATAATACACCTCACGTTTCACATAAATAATAGACTATATCTAGTTGTTCATACGTCTAGAAATTTCCTGTAAGAGTATTTGTAAGTCTCTACCGGCATGACGACGGCAATTTTTAAAGAAAGAAAAAGTTTATTGAGACAAAAGAAACCATACACAATAAATACATTTATATAAAAAACAGCAATGAAAGAATAATATCATGTATCCTGTGTGCTGTTACCTATCTCAAAGAACACTCAGCTCAGTGTATGCTGGGTGACGCTGTACGCACCATCCAGCGTTTTAATGGGTTAAACTTCGACCCTTACTCCTGTTCTAATCCTACACTGTGCTTTTCCTCATCATGTGCACAATTCATTTTTTGGAAGCCAAATTGATAAATATTGATTTGAATTTCGGTTATTAATTGTGGTTGATAGTCTTTTCAATATTACTGGTTCAATATGAATTACTTCTGGCCGCAGGCATTTCCTGATAATCACCGTTAAGCTTGGACTTCGGTTATTCTCATTGAATCTCTACCAACTGTTAACGGTTCGCAGTCTTCTCTCAAGACATCGCTAGCTGCAGCGACCATCAGTTTTTTTATATGTACAATCGCTATTTCCGATTTAGTATTCTGGCAATCTTGGTTCTCTGCTGAACAATCTCAGTCTATTTTATATTAAAACAACGCATGCAGGATTTTAACGATTACGACTTTTAAATCATTATACTTTTAAATAGTGAAAACGTTACAATCATTAATTCCCATTGTAACAAGCTAAAATAAACGTCTAATTCTGTTCAAAATTGTACGATTGATTGAAATAAAGGCTTCGTTTTAGCGTTCATTAATTTGTAATTATTTGAAATAGCCAAAGTAATTGGACACTGACTGATTGTAAGTGGTTTGATGTGAAATACTGGAGAAGATAAATTGCGTTCAGATAAGTGTTTTGTTTATATTTCATTTACAATAAATTGAACAATACTATCAATTTCTAGTGACATTTCTCGGATATCGACAGTAAATTTTATACTGTTGGCATCTCATATTCGAACCTCCTCACCTTGCCTCTCTATCATTTTAAAGGTAGTTCTTATTTTTCAGGATTTTTATTTGGTAAAGCTAAAAAAGTTATGCGTATTAATATGAGCACAGACGAATCTGCTTGCACAAAGTTATGCGACATAAAATTACTCAGTTCTCCAATAAAGAAAATAATTTGAATTATGACCGGTGGTCGTGGGTGTGGTTGTAGAAAGACGGATTTTGGCGTTTTACTGTTTATTTGCACTTTAAGGCACACCGAACTGCGACGCGCATGCACGTACTACAGCCTTAGGTCTCGGTAGTCGACTAACTCGCAAGCATCCCGTGCGCGCGCGCATCCTCTTACCCCGTGCGTCCCGAAACACCCTAACGACCCTTAGGGCGTGTTTGCGCCATTTAGGTTTTTTTTCCTATGTGCTTGTGAAATGCTCGAGACCGATTCATACATTTCGGTCCCACTATCCTATCCCCCCACCGACTGCAGTGAGTGTCACGAATCTCGTCGTCACGAGCAGACGTTGTTATTACCGCTATCGTTTCGTGGTTGTTACCGCTATCGCCTTACCACTAAAGACAGCCGCGTGCACGGGACTTCCGCTCTTCTTCCGCTCCGCTACGCCGCGAACCGCATAAGGAAACAAATAACATTGTTTCTATCGCCAATGTTGTGATTGTGTCAGTGAAAGTGCAGAATCGGGATTTGTTTAGAGGTGATTACGGTGAGTCCTATTTCCCTTATCCATCCCTGAAACGAGTCTCGAGGCAAGCATTATTCACCCTCAATATGATGATGTCCTGGCCGGTTTCGGCCACGGCGACTGTTTCAATACCGATTAAGAAATTTGAGGTCCAGTTTTCGGAAACAGTCAATTGCGCAGGAGATATTTAAGTGCATAACTGGACGCGCTGCCAGAAAAGCACTCTCTCGTCCGAACTCCCTCAGGCCCGATGGAAAGGAGAACCAGTACGAGCGGGAGGGAGCAGGATGGAGGTTTGGTCGAGTTTTCCTTCTCTGAACACCTGGTTGAATTGCGGTGTTAAAGACATACCTTAGTCGCCTCTTACGACACCTCAGCAAGAAGAGGGGGGTGCTATTCTATTCTGCCGGCAACCACCACGGCTTAACCCGCCACCCTCAATATACCGCTTATACAGTCCACCACATCGAAGAGCATCCGCTCAACCAGGGCGTTTTAATACAAGTACGTAACAGGCGACGTCTACATGCTATAGAATACAAATACTCATGCGATGCCGTGATGGTCTGGTCTACGCATGGCACATGTACTAGAAATTTATTAACATTCATAAAATAAAAAAAAGTCTAAACTATATCTTTGTTTTATTTTAAAATGATACATTATGTAAATAATTACCAAATATTGTTATTCTTGTATTATGGAATTTTTTAAAAATTCCTTTATTTTTTTATTGACGACTAAGAAGTTTTTCAGGTTTTTTTTCTATTAGACTCAATTAGATTCAAGACTATTGTTGAACTCCTAACCTTCGATAGCTCACTTTTGCACTAATCACTTTTGCTTGCACTTTTCACTTTTTGCGGATGCGGGTACTAAATAAAACAATCACTTGTCCAGAGGTGCTTATATTATAAAAGCAAAATCAATTGACCTAAGCATTCGAACGATAATCTTGTCAGCGCGATAAAACCGTTTGTGGCGACATCTATTAGTAAATTGACATAACTTTTTGTAATTGACAATTTGGTCTTGAACAACTATTAAATAAATTAATAGGTATATATTATTTTTTATACAGTGTGATGAACAAACTTCAACCAACATTTAATATTAATAAAAATATCCTTTTAAGTATTTTTATTTGTGTGTCTTCATTTCACAGGGAGAATTCAATATTGCTAGGTACAACATCACGGGTACCGTAGCCTTTTTCTAACTCCTCTTCAATTGTGACTCCACTTCCAATATATCTACATATAAATTTGTCTAGAATACCTTACATCTGTATAGTATATTAAGCCTTATTATTCATAAACTAATAGATGATAATACACGAGAAGCTTAAGCGTTTTGTCCAAAACTGTGAATTTTGCCAATTATTATATATATTTTTTATATTATTATTCATAGACGAACGCTTGACCTCAATCACACCTGGTGGAAGGTGAAAATGAGTTCGATAATGAAACACGATCGCCTAGCAAATGCCTATTCACTCTTCTCTTAAAGACTCCTAGGTCATAAGATCGCGGAAATATGGCCGCTGGAAGCATATTCCACTCCTTGGCCGTTCGCAAGATAAATGTAGAAGCGAATCTTCTCGTGCGGATATAAGGAACATCCACCACATACGGATTGTATCCGACGATACCTAGTGGTTTTGTGGTGGAATGGGGCTGGTGGAATCAAAGAATGTAGTTCCTGAGAACACTCTCCACTGTAAAAGACCGAGAGGCAGGCAACTCTACGTCGATGTAAAATATAGTATTATTCAATAGTATTGCTTCGCTAAAGTTCATATTAACGGTATTCTTATTAATATCTAGGAGATAATAGAAGCTAAAATAATATTTACGGGATTATAAGTTTCTTTACATTTGCAGAGGTTGTGGAAAAATTAAGGTCGAAGTAAAAGTCAAAGGTAAACACTTAAAGTTTCAAGATTCATTCGATAGTCCACACACAGCTTAAAAGAAGGAGCAATTAAAAGAAATAGAAATACACAAAGCACTAAGAACGATAGTCGGCACAAGTAAAACAGCTTATGTAAAAACTCCGAAATAATTAGAAGGAAATTAATTACTATAATTTTATGTAAATGAGGGCATTCTCTCAAACTCGAATCATCAAAATAATTTTCTTTGTTTTTGACATATAAATAATGTAAAAGAAAAAATTAAATATTAAAGTATAAGTAATGTTGTGGATGGTTTCATATAAATGTGTAAGGTAAATGACAAATGTCAATAAATCAGTTGTTTACTGGACACGGTCGTTTCCTTACACAACAAGTAAGAAAATAGCCTACAGATTGAATACATTCCGTGTTTACGATAACTTGATACTTGGTATTTTTTTAGACATTCAATTCCATCCTGACGCCTCTATAGCATTAGCTAACGGTACTCAAGAACATAGAAATAATGTATATCAATAACAAACCGTTTTGGCAGAACGGATTCCAGCAATAAAGGAAAATGGCTTCGAATACAAGCTCGACAATTCTGCGTATAACATTTTTATTCGAATTACACCCCTGAGGCCGTTTTCGTGGCACAAAACAATGTATTTCGTAATTTCATTTGCAATTTTTCATTTAACAGTATTATAACATTATGTGAAAAAAACGTTAAAAAATAAACTGCCAGTTTCACAAACGACGGTAGAATCGGTGATGGCGCAACATTACGAGTTAATTAAATAACTGGGAATACATGCTTTGCGAATAGTTATCGAGCTTTTGAGTTAATACAAAATTACATTTGAACTCTAAGCTTATTATCAAAAATTTACAATTCGTGTTATGCAAACTGTCTTTCTTAATTCTTATTTGACTTTTAGACTCTCGCGACTTGTTGACTTGGGCCTGACTGTTTCTCTTTCAAAATTTAGAACAGCGTGTAGAAAGTGACTGTATTTCTTTTTTTTAGGGAGTCTAAGCTGCTCGCATCCGTAGGCTTTACCCTAGTTTCCCTACACGTGAATCCTTGGTGGTGCTAAACGAGCAGCAACGAGGTGGTAGGGCGTCGGTGCCCGTCTGGATCGTGACCACAGTACATGGGTGTAAAGCCCGTCATAGTGACTAGTTTCGCCTTGTCGCGTTTCAAGATTAGCTTGTGTATTTCCAGTAGCTCATATACCTAGAGACCTTTAGTCGTGGTATATGCGGGCCGACATGAAGATGTAGGCTATCAATGGATTTTCATCCTATGAGAGTCGCTTTCGTTTTTGGACTACACTGTACTTAACATCAGGTACTATGTAGTCACTATGTCGAGCCAGTGTAAAAAAAATGTTCCTTAAGGTCAGTCACAGAGTTTTATTTGTAGTTGTTACTTATACAATCTAAAATATTATCCTTTTATGTTGTGTCTATGTATGTATGTATAATTATAATTTTTTGGGAATGTTATTATTATTCTTTAATATAAACTAGCATTATACAATATATTAATCACTGTGCACGCTGTGGTAACCTATGATTGTGGGGGCATTTATATGTGCCATTTTGGTACCACGATCCTTTTGTTTTCTTGCCTAATGTTACCCTTTTGAGCACCTAATTATGTAAAATAAATAAAATGAATAAATAAATAAAGATGTAAATCTTATGCTGAGAAGTATTATTAACTATAGATATAAATAATAAATTAGCAAACGTACCATTAAATATTTAAATACAACCATTACAATATCATTGTAATTAAATGTAGTACCTAGTTTTACACACGGAATTTCTTTACTATTTTGTTAGTCCAAAGATTTTAAATCTACTGTTCATCTCTTTACTTCTTTGGTGTTTAATATTGAAACATTCATTTTAGTCAAATATTTATAAAAATCTCATGTGTCTACAAAACGTGAATCTCATCTTTAATTTTACCTTCAAATTTGTTACTTCATTTCTTTCAGGTTTTGAAGACACGCATGTCATGATCTTCATTGGTTTCGGCTTTCTGATGACCTTTCTTAAGAAGTACTGCTACAGCGCTTTGGGCTTCAACTGGCTTCTAGCAGCCGTTGTCATACAATGGGCCTTGCTTTGCCAGAGTTTCTATCATATGGAAGACAACACCATTTACGTTACTAAGAAATCTTTGCTGGGTATGTCAAATCTGGTAGAAACTTAATAATAAATCAACCTGAATACTTATTCTCGAAATATTTGCGACGGCTACATAATCTATATGCAATAATAGGTTTAAACATAGCAGGATATATAAATTAATATACACGCAAATATAAGCAACTTGAAGTAGATTATAAATTAAAAGTGGCTGTGATGACCTAGTGGATAATAGACCGGTTTCCATGCGCGGCAACGCGAAAGGTCCTAGGTTCAAATCCTGAAATGTAGCTCTGGGTTTTTCCAGATAATATACGTATTTAGACACCATATAATCAATGGTGAAAGAAACAATGTAAGAAAAACCGCATGGCATCTAATAGAAATGTCATATGTAAGTACGCTGTGAAAGCGATCAGCTGTGCTACTGGTCACATTGGGCACGACATATGAGCGCAATATAGAGACATCCAATAATGTATCACTGCTCACCCCGTAAGGGATATAGTTTGACGATATATTACTATTAAATATTAAATAGTAAAGACTAATTAACGTTATAATGGTTTGATTTTCTACTTAGAGATTATATACTGTTTACTGAACCTAGGTCAAATATTAAAATAATGTAATATTGAAACCGCAATGTAAATACAATTTACAAATTAATTTCCCGTAAAGTGTTTCAAATAATATTAGAGTGAAATCCCTGAGACGGCTCCAAGAAAATGATAAGAAAATTGAAGATCCCTACCGTTTTGATGAATAAGAAACTTTGCCTGTAGTTTTAATCGAAGCAATATTTTAAAAGCCCAATTTCCTTTCTGTGGCGATACAAAAGGACCTTTTATAACATTACGGACTTTGTTGTTGTTTTAAATAAAGTTATTCCCAATTTATTCATCAGAAAGTATCGTTACCGAACGTCAATTGAGTTATGTACATCTTCGGATTTTTGTTGAACTTTGTTTTTCGATACTAACTTTCAATATTACATTACTTAACTTGTATAGATTTGTTTATTTCCATCAATATCGATGCTTATGGAAATACATTTTACTATTTTCAGTCTTAAGCTTAGGAATAATTGAAACAATGATTACTTGTCGCTTTTATATTATTTCAATTGTTGATGACATTACATGAGACACTGGCTGTAATAATCATCCTTATTTCAGAGGCAGATATCATGGCAGCAACAATACTCATAACTTTTGGAGCTCTACTCGGCATTGCAAGTGGTCTTCAATTGCTTTTCATAGCTATAGTAGAAACTGCTGTCGCTTGCCTTAATATTTGGCTAGTCTCTGACGTATTTAAGGTAAGCTATTTTATACATTTCACAAAGATATAAACCATATGTAATATGTTAGGTATTTTTGTATTAGGGTACGATGGGGCTGACATACGTACACACGTAAAAGTCCCTTAAATAAATAGAATAAAAAAAAAAAACAAAGATATAATCAATAGACAACTGTTTAATCACAGTATTGGCGTAATTCAAATATGAAAAATATGTTCTATATGTCTTAAATTTACACATTGCTGTTTAGATTGTTACCAAGCTACTTATTTACAGGCTTCCGATGTAGGAGGTTCTATTGCTATCCACACTTTTGGAGCTTACTTCGGTATTGGTGTCAGCTTGGCTCTAAGGTCTCGAAGAGAATCTGCCACAACGCCAACCACAAACGGGAACACCGTCCCATCGGTTGATCTAAATGGACCAAACTATACGTCCGATGTTACTGCCATGATAGGTAATCATATCTTGATTAGATTGGAATGATAGAATTAATGTGACGAACAATAATTTATAACTGCATAATATATGATTTCTCGGTAATCTAACGTAAATTATAGGATTAAATCAATACACGGAGCTTTACATAATATCTATATGATTAAATATTCTAGAAGTGATATATTGATACAATAAAAAATATGAGTAAAATAATAGCAATACACTTTACACATGTATTGTTGAAACGAATTCATTTTCCAGAAATACATGAATTTGTTGACTTTTGTTAGTTCTCAAATCAGATGTCACAAGGGATCAAAGAAAACAATTAAAATAAACTTATGACAAGCATGTCTTAAAATAACTACCATAACACGTAAAGTAATATTTTATATGAGAAGTTTTGCTTTAAAGATTTGTTACTTTTAGAAATACTAGAAATTTTTAGTATATGTGGCTTGTTGACCAATTTAGCATTAATTACTTTTTTTTATTTCAGGCTCCATATTTCTGTGGATTTACTGGCCGTCTTTTAACTCTGGCCTCACACATAGTGATGCAGAATACCAACGAGCTGTAATCAATACGTACTTATCGTTAGCTGCTTCAACTGTAAGTGCTTTGTTATTTGTTTCATTATAATATTATCTTTACAAACGTTTGTCTAATTGAGATACAAATTGTTTACACTAACTTTCAAAGATTTACATTTAAATGCATGCAATACTATACTTAGCTCACACGGCTAACGCTTATAGATTTATGTATATTGCAGAATTTGTTTACTAATTTTTGGTACTGGAAATAAATGTCAAAAAACCTAATTATTCCAATTAAATATAAATAAATTATAAATATATGGTTGTTAAGTCCTATTTTTAAACTGTTTTATAAATATACATTTGCGTTAAAGTAAAAGCAAAAGTAAAATAGTGTATTTAGACAGCGTTTTTAAATTCGTTTCTTTCAAAAATAAGATATCTTAGGAAAATGTTATTATAATGAAATTGCGTACATGCTATTGCGTATTCATAATCCTATACCTTCTTGCTGCTTGTAGCATTCTCTTATTTTTCCTTTACTTCTGATACTGTTATACGTATTATCTTCCTTAAAAACTACTTTGGCGATAAATCCGTCTATTGGCCTATTGTCATATGAAATGTTGTATATGTGTGTCATAACCATTTCACTTTCCTAAATGGATTTAATCCTTTTTTTTATTATATTGTATTGGTATTTAAGATTTTTTTTTTGTAAACCGGAGGAAAATTCTACATATGACCATCAGGGACGCTGTGAGGGCAGCGATCCCGGTGTATCAGACTCTTACTGACTAAAAAGCCCCGAAGGGTCCCTCTGATCACTCCACTCAGGCCTGGGAAATCAAATTCGTCCAGACGCCCGGGGAGCGAACAGTCTTTTTCAGGCTTCCTCTCTGGCTGGGTGTAAAGAATCTGCGCCTTCAATCCTTTCTCATGGGCTCTCAATACCTCTCCTCCGGGCAGCAGACTTCATCAAGCCTACTGCTCGAATCTCTTAGAATATAATCTAATTTATTTAAGCTATAATCCTGTTTTTATTTTGATATGTTATTTTGTTTTGTTCTAATTACTATATATTTTCTCAAATAATTATTTTGAACGTTGCTAGGTTAAATCAAATAAACGTATGATTTCATTTTCTTTTCTTACTGATTAAACTTTATATTTTATATCAGGTTACATCATTCGTCCTATCGTCAGCGCTAAACAAGCACCCGGGAAGATTTGACATGGTCCACATCCAAAACTCTACACTGGCTGGCGGCGTAGCTGTCGGTTCCATCGCCAATATGCATATCGGAGCTGGTGGGGCCATTGCTGTCGGCATCGGCGCAGGCGTCATTAGCGTCACGGGTTACAGATATTTAACTGTTAGTACAATCGCATGCCTTATTGGAATTACCGAGTTTTAGAGATCACCACATTGCAACCGTAGAACAGGAATCAGAAGTTAGATAGACTGACGATTTGCTTTTGCAAGTCTTCGATAAACTTGAGACATAATTTTGAGTTTTACTTCAACAGTTTCCTTACGAAAGCTTGATGCTTTTGAATACTCATACATATAAATCAGAATGAAAACCAGATGTAACCCAAACGTCTCCATGGCGTCTATTTTTATGTGATAATTTAGTGATACGTAATCGGCTGAAAATATTCCCTGTATAAATGCAGTCAACTGTTACCCATTGTCAATGGTCAAGAAATACTTTTGAATAGCAGTGCCTGATGAAATTATAGCAATAGAAAAATAACTGTTAGTCAATCTTATGCAATATCAGTAATTTCTTTAAATGGCAGGCTCTCCGTCTACCATAGCCGTGGCTGTTGTAAAATTAACAATAAAACATATTATTTAATAAGAATCGTAAGGGATATCATTAATTAAACCAAAATTTACTATTTTATATATTTACAGCCAAAACTCACTGAGCTTGGTGTTCTGGATACATGTGGAGTAAACAATCTTCACGGCATGCCAGGTCTGTACTCCGGTATATTGTCAATCCTGTTTGCCGGACTGGCAACAGCATCTGACTATGGTGAGGAACTTGGAGCCGTTTTTGAGGCCACGAAGGTATACTATACTTTAGTGTTTGGCTGAATTAAAATATTTATATTTGGATATTGGATCTTTTTTTTTTTATTCTGACTCGACACAGTGACTGCACCATATCTTGTGGTAAGCATGGTGCAGCCAAAAAAAACGCTAACGACTATCGATAGGTAAGAAAAACCCATCGGTAGTCGCAGCGATCATGCCGGCCTGCACAAATATCTCTTCACGTTACGCTTAAAGGATCCCATATCATAGAATGGTGGGAACACGCTCGCTGGAAGACCATTCCACACCCCAACGCCACGGCAAAAGAAGGAGTTAGAGATCTATTGATTTTACCCTTCCTCCATATACATGATCCTCTTGCGGTGCTAAACAAACTGTAGTAAGATGGCTTATCGCCATTTATTTCTATTTTGTTCCGTATAAATTGTTTACTCTACCTATAAATGTTTTTTCAACAGGACGGTAGATCTTCAGGCAGTCAAGCATTGTACCAGTTTATAGCAGTTGCCGTTACTTTGGCAGTGTCATTAATATCTGGATTTTTAACAGGTAAACTACTTTTTAGACAAATAATAAGCACAAATTTACAATATTCAAGACTTCTCTAGTTAAATATTCAGTTCATGCATCGTTGGAATTCTTTTTAAAAATAGTAATAAAGATTCGCTCAATAATATTTATTTTAAGATTCCTGTGATGATAGCTTAAAATCCTCTGAGTAATGAGAATAAAAATATAATATACGTAGCAGATGAAGACGTAATAAGGAATAAAAGCTAATGGAGCTCAATTACCATAACGTTCATGGTTATAGAACTAGAAAACTTTTATATCTCTATCTGTAAGAAATGTTAGGAAAGACCATTAATTCGTTATTCAATTCATACGCAAAAGTACACAAGTTCGACAAACATCCAACTTCAATAGCAAGCTTTAGACATTTTCTCGTTTACATTACGGTCTTTGGAAACATCTTTAGCTGGAATATTAATTTCGTATTTACGCTTGAGTGATCCTAATTCCGAAGGCGAATTTCAACGACTTGATAGTTGAATAGCTCAATTTTAGGTACCGTAGAAATTGATAATCTTCAAAGGATGGCACTGAAAGAGGATTGGTCAAGAAGGTTTGATTAATTTTGATAAACAGGTATATAATGTTCCAAGTTCTTACAATAGCCAATGTAAACACGATCTACGTTGAACCCCGGGGGAGATGTTAAGATGAAACGTTGAGATGGCAGCTGTTCATTCTCATCTCTGATTAAATATTTTTATCGACGCATCAATGTTTTATACAATACTATCTAAAAATGAACTACGATTATCGACAGATCTGAAATCATCATTAGTAACCATGGTTATGACAGCACCCAAGATATTTCTATATGTAATGTAAATTGTTATGAGTGTAACGAAATGCTTAAAGGTGGAGATTGGACGCTAACTTATACATAACATTCATATACATAATGTTATATATGTATGTACAGTAGGGCGTTTAAAAAAAAATCTTCGGAACCACGCTCAAAAGTTTCGTTTTAATGCCAAAATAGGCCTCTGAATCCTCTCCAAAAATAATGAATGGGTATTGCAATACGATATATCGTTCATTAGTTATAAAAGTCAAAAGAAAAAAAAACTTTTGTCCTGTGTTATTTGTATGGGAAATCGAAAAGTGCGATGCGGACAACCTAAATATTAATATTAAGGGCTCATATTTTCAGAGGTCTATTTTGGCATTAAAACGAAACTTTTGAGCGTGGTTTCGAGGAAAAATATTATTTTTTTTAAACGCCCTATTGTACAGACATATACATACGTTTTGGGCCCTTTAAACGAATGGTGAGAGAGAAAATGTTAGCCTAAGTTCAATTTTGTTCTATACTGTATTTTTTATATATGTACTATTTATATGTAAGATATATATGTATGTATAATTGATTGATTTTCTTTTATTGTTATTTATTAGCTTGATTTCTATTTTTGTAATAATTTTTGTGGAAACTTTGCTGGCTTATGTAACATTTTTTGTGTATTTTTGTTATCATTTTTATATTGCTGTGTGTTTCCCTTTAAAATAAATAAATAAATAAACACTATAGCAGTAAGTGCAATTAATCGAGCTGCACTTTACCGTATTTATTTATAACGTTTGCTGTCCTCAATGATGTTTTTTTTTAATTCACAATACTGGTTACATCTTTCGCTTTTAAATATACTACATATGATTTTTTTGAGAAATAACATACTAGATGCGAATATAACATGATATGATATATAAAATACACATAAAATAATAATAATAAAAGTAACCGCAGAATAACAAATAACCACGTTCAAGAATAAAAACTAAAATGACTATTTTACTCATTATTTTAAGTTAAAAAAGAAAACTTCAAATGTATTAAGCTTAAAAGTTACAAATCTAACTCCAGCTTTACATGAAGAATCGCACAGTGCTCAAAATTAAGAAAATAATAATCTCTAAAAGTCAAGGAATCC
The DNA here is from genome assembly GCA_036320925.1 of Automeris io. NCBI lineage: Eukaryota > Metazoa > Arthropoda > Insecta > Lepidoptera > Saturniidae > Automeris > Automeris io. The sequence continues at coordinate 14,033,614 of JAUDJH010000010.1, read as the reverse complement.
GTTTTTATACTGGCTCCAAAAGTAACTACATTCCACCTGATGGAAAGCACAGTGTAGTCCAAAAACAGCAACGCCACCAATGGGTGAAAATTCGTTAACAGTCGCCATGGCTACGTCGGCCCACATTAACCACAACGGAAGCTCTCTAGCATGAACGACTGGATGTCAAACTATTTTTTTTTATAACTTATAGGCGAACGCTTGACCTCAATCACACCTGGTGGAAGGTGAAGATGAGTCCGATGATGAACCGCGTCCGCCTAACAAATGCCTATTCACTCTTCTTTTAAAGACTCCCAGGTCATAAGATCGTGGAAATATGACCGCTGGTAGCATATTCCACTCCTTAGCTGTTCGCATGATGAATGTAGAAGCGAATCTTCTCGTGCGGATATAAGGAACATCCACCACATACGGATGGTATCCGACACGATGTCTTGTGGTTTTGTGGTGGAATGGGGCTGGTGGAATCAAATAATGCAGTTCCTGAGAACACTCTCCACCGTGCAACCGGTAAAAGACCGCGAGGCAGGCAACTCTACGTCGATGCTCGATGCTTTGCATTTTAAAACATGACAGGCCAAAGCGAGTCACTGTAACGGTCTCTGTACTTGTGTACTGTGGGGACGACTTTGTTAAGCAATCGCCCAACTCAAAAAATATTTAACTTAACAAATATTTCAATACTTAGTTATTCACTTATAGTGGAAATATATTTTATATTTAAGATACACTTACATCTCTGTAAGATATTCCAAATAGATAACCAGTAGCCTATCCTATTATGATTTTCTGAGCGGATTTGGAAACAGCAGTGAGTCTCACACAGCCTGCATTTAAATGAGTTTCTGGATCTGGTTGGGTTTAGAAGGCTCCGACATGAAACGCGTTTCTAATATAGTAATTATTCTTCAATTCATCAGTGTTCGCTTATTGATAAATAATTGATCCGTTAAATAAATATAAATAAAGAACGTGTTTCGGTTGCGATACTTCAAACTGACTTCATTGGGCGATAGAAGAAAATTGTTTGAACTCATCATTCTGAACAAAGTCATAACCGGTGTTATTTTTGTTCCTGACCTGCTAAATAATATAAATTTGCTTGAGCCCAAAGTTTTACCTCGTTTTACTATTAGGAGAACTTTTGGCAAAAGGTTGCTTAAGACGACTATCTCTACTTTTGATCGAATAAAAGAAACAAAAAACAAAGTTAGTGAAACTGACACCTTTCACTGCTCCCTGCCAATGTTTCAGTCGTCATTGATAAATTTGTAAGCGTCTTAATTATTACCAAAGTAACTGATATTTTTTTAATACTTGTAATAATCTAGATATGTCTATAAGTATATAGCACGCTGTCTTAGCTTCCATTTATGTGGTTTTTAATTTTTTATATGTGCATATCGCTGGTGTATTAATAAAAAAAAATATGAGTGACAAAATCTTGAATAACTTTTACGAACAATTACATATCGAACTAACACCAAACTATGCTTGTGTTAGTTATAAATATGCTAGATAAATACATACATACTTATGTACTAAAAACTCGCAAAAAACTATTCTGGTAATTACAGAAATGTATTCCAGTTCCCAGACTCAAATCCAGGATTTTAGCATCGCAGATAGAGTATTCTAAGAGGCGGACAATGGTTTCATAATTGTTGTCACTATTCAGCTATGTAACCACATAATCTTAAGTAGTTAACATTCCTTGATGTAACATATCACTAATATAAATTAGATTTCATAGAGCTATCATAAATATTAACATAATATAAAATAATAAACAAAATGTTCTACTGTAAAAAAAGAGATATTTTTGCTCTCAATATTGTTCCGGAGCCCAGTCGATATATTTCAAGGGAATGTAAGCGAAAAACTATATAAAAGGGACAGTATGTCCCATGAATGAGTCATTCTGACTGTAGATGCGGTCTCGTTTATAACTCGTGGCCCTGCCAAACCCGATATTATTTGGAAGTACATAGCGTAAAATATAAAACATGGTCAATAACGCATTATGATGCAGATTATGTGTGTGCAAGTAGGATAGGATGTAAAAGTAAAAAGGACTGTTCACTTTATTTTAATTTACGATAATTGAAACAATTCTAATATATTGAAACCGTAAGAATCCAATTTCTGGGATGGATAAATTTGCTCACTAGAGAAAACAAAATATTTAACTAACAATTTTCATTTTATCTCCCTACGCTCTGAATGTAATGGTTTTTAATCCCATACTTTCTCTTTGACAGGAGTATATTGCGTGGTTTGAAATAAATAAAATACTTTTTCATTTTAAATCAATGTTTGCTTTAAAAATACTGCGCAAAGATTGCTTTGTGCGGTTGATATCTTCGAGCTCAATGTTGTATTTTTCTATTCACATATTCTTGGATGATAGGTACACGTTGATTAGGGTTGTCACATTTTTAGAGGAATTAGTTTTTTCCTCTATATTGCTAAAAATATACAGGGCTTCTGATAACTTACGCATGATTCCTTGAGGATGACTTTGATTTATCAAGACTGACAAATTTTGTTGTACGATGTTTTCTAATTCAATTTTTTTATACAAATAAACATCAGTTCTAGTATTTTTAACTTCAATCTATCGCCCAGCTCGGCAATTCATTGCCAATTAGGCTCGTACGTCGCATAAGCTACTCAACTTGGAACACCGACATATAATGGCCTGCCTTTCGGTTTTCTATAAACTACAATCTGGAGTGTGCAGCTAAGTTTTAAAATTTAGTTTCACCCTTCCCCTTTTACCATAAATTGGCAAGACGGGTATGCACCCACATGTGGTTGACGTTCCAACTGCTCGCATGAGGCGATTCACCTATTCTTTTTTTGCGAACCGCCAAAGAGTGGAATTCGCTTCCTCCGTCTGTTTTTCTAATATCTTATATGACATGGGAATCTTCAAATATCGAGTGAATGGATATTTGCTGGGAGAGCACGCTCAATCATCGGCTTCATCATCACTTTTCAACAGATGTGATTGAGGTCAAGTGTAAGCCCATTCTAATAAAAATAAAACACAAAATTGCCTCAAGACGCGGTGGCGTCGCGCGCAATCCTAAGTATCTAGCGGGCTATTGCGAAGTGGGCGTAAGCAGGCACTCAGCTGACTTTGATATACCTACGCCAGAATCAAACGAATGACAGTTTAAATATAGTTATTTATGAGATACAGAGCCGAAGTTTAATAGAAAGTCCCACAAAAATAAAAATAATAATTAGTATGTGTAAGTATTACGTTTTAACAAAATTCATAGAACAAAATTTGTTAGCTTTTATGCATTATTTACCAGTAACCTTGAATGTATTTTATATCAAACGTTTTTATACCTTTCATAAAAATATTTCAATATTCCACTCTTAAATCCAAAATTTTTATTGCATATTGTTTTAATATCAAATATAAACTATATATCTAAACTACAAAATTATCTATTAAATCCTTTAATTTTGTTCAAGGAATTTTTCAAAATTGCGACATAAAAGTATAATATCAAGTAGGTAATATAAAGCCAACCAACTAACCGGTTCCAGGTGTAAAATAAACAATTCTAAAAAGGAGAAAAACATTTTTCCAGAAAATTTTAACTTGCTCATGAATAAATTAATTTGTTCCAGGTTTGCTGTCAAAAATGCCCGTTTTTGAATCTCTTAAGGAAGCTGAGCGGTACAACGATGAAATCAACTGGGAATTACCTTAAACCTTATAGAATGTTAGCTTTATTTCTAACGAACCAACATTTATTTCTAAGCTCTAGTCATATAAATCCATAATACTGCGAAACAATCGAAAAAACTGATTCAGCTGATACGGCATTTTAAGCTAAGTTATATTCAATCAGCGATATCGCTAGTAGAAAAGTACTGAATGTTATTGACGTAAGCTTTCATAATATCACTCCGACAAATGATGTCGATCAAGCATAAGCAGGAAAGATAGGTTGTAAATAGCCTGAACCTTGTTTTGTTTGATGTGGACATGTTTCAGAGCATTTTACATGAATCAATCTCTGGTTCCGCTTGAATGTTATAACATGCACTTGTACATTAATTCTCAGCTTTTTTAAAAATATTTTGTTAGCTTTAAAATGTTTTTGTGTAGTTTTAGGTAAGGTACTGGTATGTTCTTAGAACAAAAGTCTCGTTAAGAACTAAGAAAAATTATAGCATGTAGACGCCGCCCGATACGTAATTGTATTAAGCTCCCCTTAGGACCTTTAGGTCGTTAGGGTGTTACGGGACGCGCGGGGTAACAGGATATGCGCGCGCAAGGGATGCTCTAGCTAAAGTAGTCGACTACCGACACCCAAGACTAGAGTACGTGCGTGTGCGTCGCGGTTCGGTGTGCCTTAAAGTGCAAATAAAACAAAACGCAACAGTAAAACGCAAAAAATCCGTGTCTTTCTACCACCACACCCACGACCACCGGTCATAAAATATAAATATGTTGATCATTTAACTTTATTACTAGCGTCATCGCTGATAGAATATTTCAATCTTCTTTATAACAAAATATGGAACTCAAAAATAAACGAAAATTTATTCTAAATATAATATTTACTTACCAAACTATATATTGTATCTATAACTATTTATAATGGATCAGTTTTAAATGATAGTTGGTTAATTTGATATTATTTAACTATAAATAAAAAGCTGTATTTAGGAATAAGCTTTTGATTATAAAGACGTCTTTTAAATACAGAATTAATTTAGATAAAACCTTTCTAACAGGCAAGTTTTCTAGAATTATTCAAATGTAAATTTTAAAGCAAACATTGTTAGAGTTTCTCACAATTATGGTTGTGATTCGAATGTTTACGAAGAGGTAAATAATACAGATTGCTCACAAGAGTTTTGAATCGAAACGTCTAACCAGGCACCGATGCCCTTGACACGTGCTACCGAATCTCGATGACCTACTTCCTTCAGCGATATAGAAGCCCCAATCTCGAAAGTTCTGGCGTTTTTCATCACTTCAACTGGCGAGGATATCAAATCTTACCTCACTCTTTTTGATTAAATGGAATCTATTTCATTATCCTGCTTTAATTTAAATTTACGTTGATTTTCATCTCATTGTTGTATAAGCCATTTTGCTTGTAATTTTCTATTGCATTTTACTGCACGTGTATTTTCAAAGCTTACATATTATCATGTAAATAATATTAATGTATCTTATGTAAATAATATTAGATTATATTCACTAAGCTTTGCTTCATTTTTCTTTTGTTAAACTTGCTGGAATTGCGTTAACTTGTTAAGCGATAGTGGCAATAAAAGCAATATCTATAATTAGTTTTCTAAGTTTTGAGACAGTAATAAATATAATAACTCGTAAAATATTTATATTATAAAGCAAAGCTCTCTACCAAAGATGCTTACGATCAATAAAGTGTTTAATAGAAAACAAATAGAACTTTATTTAATAACCAAACATTTACTTCAGACATTTTCTTTATAAGATCTTTATTTGCACAAATATTTACTCAGCCATCTTATTTATTTACATTGAAATAATACACTTGTATATTTCTGTAACGATGATTTTTTTTTCAACGGGATAATATGCTGTTGTTTGAGAGGACCCTTACAATTTTATAGGATAAGAAGGCCGAGGGATTAAGGCGCTTAAGGAATTTGTGTGATGGCGGGAACGCAAGCTCATACGGAGAGCTACGTCGCCAACTTTAGTTCTATGTCGAACAATTTCATTTCGGACATTATCCTTCAAAGAGACACACAGTATGCCCGCTCCATCAAACGCTGAGCGACCTGGAAAAGGTGGACTAACCCAACCGTTAGTGTCCACGTCCCGGCTTCGTACGTCATAACTGGTAGGAGGCATTGAATGAAAACTTTTGATTTCAGGGGTTGTGAAATTGAAGACTAAAAGACCCGGCGTAATTTCTTAAATTCTGCTCAACCCAGCTGAATTCTTCTTTTGCCTTTTTTGAGAGTAGAAGGCCGGGCCCAATGGCGCTTATTAGTACAGGTTTATGACCAGTATTGGACTAGGTCGGGCTAATGATGATGATGTTGGGAACGCGAGGGCACCCCTGTGAAACAACTTTGGCTTGGGTGGTCAACCAGTGAAAGAACTATTTATGATCATCGCTGTTTCTTAAAAGCGTTAAAAAAGCATCCTATATTTCATATTTTTTATAGATTAAGTTCTAACGTAAACATATATAGAAAATGTTATATATTTAGAAGAACGTAACTAAAATGGATTGTAGTTGTAGTCTAAATACTAATGGATCTGTAAATATTCTGGATACGGATCCACCCAGTACAAAAGCTAATTTATAATATGAATAAATATTGCAGTTTAAAATAACATTTTTTTTTTTCATGACGAGTGATAACGTGTTATATTATATATTACATTCATAAAAAACAAAGAAAAGCTTATTTTGTGGAAAGTTGACTAAAAAAATGTAAAATTTTTAGGCACGAGTGGTTTAACGCTGTGTAATTGACTGGGCTATACGAAGCAGCTAATAGTAAACAAGCGCATATAAATAAATGCCCATATTTATTTCTATTAATATGAAATAGCACTAAATGAAATGAAATGCAATGTATTTATTTCCCCACAAACTAACAAGAAACTAGAAATTAAAATACAGTAACAGAAACAACACACAGAAACAAAAGAAAAATACAAAAACATATAAACATGGCGAAAATGGGACCTTCATCAGCTTAAAGTCACAGGGGAAGGCCCTAAAAAGGACATTGTTTTTTACATATTTAGAAAATTCATCAACAGTTTCTCTTCATCTTCTTTCTCTCCTGCACACCGTCTATTTTCGAGGGAAAGAGAGACGGAGCACTCCCTCCATCTTCCGTAATTGAAGAGGCCCACTTATAACCCACCGCGCGCAGGTCGTAGCGGATTGTTCCTGGCCACAGCCAGTAGCCACGTGGGTAAAGACGTTCCCAAGAGTTTTTTAGTCGGTAGGAGGCGGTTTTGGTAAGTTATAAAAAAAAAAAAAAAAGGCCGACACACCGGGGCAGCGGTCCTCATCGCTAGGATTTTACTCCTGGTTAAAAAATAGGATTGAATTTTTTTTTTAAAGATCAATCAGATTTGAAATAAGCGGTACACACTGTAAAAATTTGTATTTAATATACGTGTTTTGACGTTTTTGGAAATTCAATCCCCAAGGGTGAAGAAATCGTTTCTACCCTGGAACGCCGGGCAACAAGTCGTATTGTATAATATAGCCAGCGCCTCCCGGTCCGACTCCGCCGCCTCCTTTCTAACTAGCACGTCCTCGGCAAACCGCAGGACCGCCCTCCATGCACCTTCGCTGCCGACCATTAGTGAAACCAATGTCGGCAGCGAGAGGTCTCCACCCACCACTCTCATCAGCTCAGCCCGCTCCGAAGCCCAGGCTGGGCAATATATAACACCTTTTTTTTTTGGTTTCTCGGGGGAAATTCCTGCATAGGACCATCAGGGCCGCTGTGAGGGCAGCAACCCCGATGTGTCAGAATCCTGTTGACTAAAAACCCCCGGGGTGTCCTTCTAATCGCTCCACCCGAGCCTGGGAAACCAAATTCATCCAGACGCTTGGAGAGCGAAATGCCTTGTCGAGGCTGCCTCTATGGGAGCCCACCCTTCCAATACCTATCTCACAGGCGGCGCGCCGGACACTGCACACCGCCACCCTCTCATCCGGGCAGCAGACTCCCTCAAGTCTACTGCCCGGCTATTGTCACCGGGGGATGTCGCGCTCGCTCTGAGCGAAAATATATAACACCTGTCCAACTCCAATTATCTAAATAATATCTATATATAGTTCATGAATAGCGCTACATCCCCAATATAATCCCAAAAGTGATCACCCGATATTATTTATTAGCGCCATGTGCCCGAGAGCCTTCCTGTCGCCTTAAATGGAATATCCGATGTCTCGCCGTGATAGTAAACACGTTACGTTGCGTCACGCTAAGTGCTACTCGGCTTAGAGATGGTTATTGCAATAACCTCTACCCTTAGGGACTTTATCCATCGAAACATACGACAGGAGTTGGTTAAATTCACCGTGCGGTATTTATTATGTAATTTAGTTCTGTAGTTCTAAATTGAATTAATTTATTTAACTACTAGCTTTTTTACTTGCAGAAAATCCTCATTGGACCATCTCAGCCGCACTAGCTAAAAACCCCTAGGTGACTACTTTTACACATTAGCGAGGATTGTTCCTGAAAATAATTCGCTACAGCCTCGTCGCGCCACGCCCGCTGGGTACAAACTCGCGGGGAGATGTTGCTTGTTTTATTTAGACAGGGCCAATTCTCGAGGGCCGCTAACTGATCGCTAAGGTTTCATCCTGAGCTTCCGCGACCCTAAAGATGTCAACCAACCGGTCATGGATCGTTCGATCAGCTGGGGCTCCCACTCTGCAACCTCTATCCGGGACATGACATCCTCACAGAAGAAGTCCAAGGCCCTCTTGTTGTCATACCTAGCCAGCATGGCCGACATTTATATAATAGATGTAGTGTCCTGGTGCTGTCCAGTACAAATTTCTTATGTTACTCCTTGGGAACTGATACATAAACATCAAAGCACATATATTTTTATTTCTAACCAATCAAGTAAAAATTAGTTTTTATATTACATACTTCCAAAAATGTTGCATTTTCAATCAAACTTTCAACCTTTATTTTAATCCCTAGCGGATTGATTTTCCAAAACTATCGAAATACGTACTTTTTATTTATAAACAAAAATCTAATGTTGGTTTTCACAGCGCTTACTTCAAAATCGACAGATATTTCAAACAAACTTTCAATTGCTATTTCATCCCCTTAGGGCTGAAATATCAATAATCCTCCGTTAGTGGATGCCAATATCATACAAAGAACTGGACTACCAATTTTATTATTTCTAACTTCAGTAGCTTAGGATTCACGATGATAATAAAACAAGGATTCAGGACAAGTGTTGTATGTATATACCACAGATTATCAGAGGAGCAAATAAAATAGCTGGTTAGAGTCTGTTTCTTTTTATTCCTCAATCAAATTTCTAATTAGATATTTCTCTTTCTGTATATTATTTTTGCCTTAACAAACGTCGGATCCTCAAATACAATGTTAATTCCTCCGACACCAGCGAGACCAGTTCTAATAAACAAGTCTACTCCTTAACTCTTCATCGTGACCGTAGTCCCAAAGCAGGTGATAAATGTCATCAACTTTGCAGTGCAACAATAAGACGGAGTCTTCTTTTTTATATTATAAGAAAACAAATATTTTTAAAGGAATATGTCCCAATCGAATTCTAAATGCAGCTATTAAATTACCTCTAGATAGGTTGGCATAGACAAATCAAAGATTTTATAATAGAAACGATAGCTTGTTGAATTACTTCATCCCAATTCCATTTAGTCACTGTATGTAATATACTGTAAAGAGATCTAAAAACCGTTAATTAATTTAGAACAACGTTTCAATGGTAGTTTAGAAGCTGTAAAACTGTTCGTAAAACGCTAACATTTACGAGAGTAGATCACGTTAGACATTATTTTAAAACCTTGTTTTAATAATAACGAACTACATGATACATTGTGATAAGATTTTTTTAATAAATCTTATTTGTATGCGATGAATTTAAAACAAAGACAAATTTAATTCAATTTTTGCTTAACAATCGAATTAAAATAAGCTAACATTTTTTTTATTTATTTAATCTAACTACGTTATCAGAAAGATTAATAATATCTTTCTTATTTATAATTCTCAATTTTTTTAAAAGTGATACTATTATTTATTTCACTGAAAGCTATTCTTCAACGTTTCATTTTATTTTGAAAGAAAATGTATTGTTTCTATGAAAACAATTAATATTGTTAAAATAAATGCTGTTACAACTGAAACAAATTTCACAAACAATAAGGGAGATGTTGCGTCCTTAAAAGGGTCTTAGACTGATATTGTGTTTGAAGACAGACCACATTTACGTGAAAGCACTAACATTTTACGAATTAAGTAAACGAAACAGGTGGTCCGTCCATATTTGTTTTAAGAATCGAATTATGGTAAATGAATAGTGTGAAAATAATTCCACTAAAAATAAGGGACAATAGATTTGAATTAGATATACCATCGTCAAAACTGTTAAACAATATTTCAGATATACAACACGAATTTGAATGAACGTAAGAGCCGAGGCCAACCTAAACTTACGCACAGATAAAATAAAGAGTGTTCTAATAGACGGTAAAGTCCAAAATACGCAAATTGGCGAGAGTGCGTGAATGGAATCATGAGTAGTAAGGAAGTGAAAGCGGTTTGCTAAAAATAGAAATAGCGATCCATTCTGTCTACCTAGCCTAATAGAGAATTAGCGTGGTGATAGGTAAAAAACTATTATAAAATGTAAATGTGACATATAAAATGATATAAAAAAAAATAACTCACGTTCAACATTTTGAAGACATGAACAATCAACCTATATGGTGACATTGAAGAAACAGACTTTATATTATAAAAGGTACTATAGCATGTAGACGCCGCTCGACACGTGCTTGTGTTAAACGCCCTAAAGGTCGTTAGGGTGTTACGGGACGCGCGGGGTAAGGGGTGCGTGCGCGTAAGGGATTCTCTGACTAAAATAGTCGACTACCGAGACCCAAGGCTAGAGTACGTGCATGTGCGTCGCAGTTCGGTGTGCCTTAAAGTGCAAATAAACAGTAAAACGCCAGAATCCGTATCATTTTACCAACACATCCACGACCACCGGTCATAGTACTTATCGGAATACAAACTAACGAAGAACGTAAGGTACAATTTAAAAACGGATATCAGCTATTCTGACTTTAAAAGATATACCTATTACTTATCCCATATTATGGAATACCGCGAGAAAGTTTTTAATTGCCTTTCCGTCTTCATACCGAAACAGGTTTCAGTGAGTTACCAATCTTAAAAAAAATCAAGCTGAACTTCACTAACTAAGGAGGTTTGAGATAAAAACTAACAAAGTTTATGCTAAATATTAAAAATTTATTATCAAAGCATCAGATTTATCCCTCTTACTAAGGGAAATGAAATAATAGCTACATTATAAATTTTAATTTGGTTTTGTCAATTTGAAATTAATTAATGATTGTATAAAACTTAACGTATATTTTTGTGTATAGTCAAAAATTATTCACAAACAAATTTGAAGGTGATGAATTTGCAGAATACAATACTATCTTAACAGCTTCTATCCAAAACAAAAAATACGGTAAGGGATCTACGAGACAAAAAGTTCGAAGACGAATGCTTTAGAGTACGGGGATGCGCGAAGGACCAATACATATGATGCGTATTTGAAATAGCACTAGAGATACCAACCAATTTTTCAGAATACTCCCCAAAATACAAACGGTAGAGTTCATACAGAGACGCAGTACCACCACGACGCAGCCTTGAGTTTCTTTCAGCGTTTCTTCTCAAGGTAGTCGCTTCCGAAACGCTGGTAGATCACCGTTAGTTTTAGTGGCTGGCAGACCAAGTCGAGATTCGTACCCACAGGATTGCCCTTGCGTAGTCACCCAACCCATAAATTGCTGGCTGAAGCACCATAAGTGCTCGCCCTCTCAAGCCCGGTGAAATTGCAGCGACCGTTACCACGGTCATCAATAAAATATCCCGTCTCAATGTAGTCTTAGGGGTTCCAAGCCGTTTTTGAGTTCAAGATTACTGACAATACGAATAGCTGTTTGGTAATAAAAGCTTAGAATGTGACCCTGCGTAATTATTCGATTCTCACCGGTATATCAACGATGATATTATTTTAACACGAAGAAAATTCGGTATATTTAGTTACATTCCACTTCTTAGCCGTAGAATGTACACAGTCAAGATAAATACTGGCTTACTTGAATAACATTGTTGGCTGTAAGGCCAAACATATGAAGTTTGAGGAATAATAATGATTTCAAACAACATTGTATTCGTGGGGTACATATTTGAATTTGAATATTGTAATTAAAATAAGATGTACGTTTGAAATTCAAATTTATTTCTAATTATACATGTGAAAAATACAGATAGGAATTTACCTTTTCTTCTTTTTTTTTACTTGGGGAAAATCCTCATAGGACCGTCTCAGCCGCACAGGGGGGTTTGCGCAGCCGAGGTGTGTCGGACTTATACCGACTAAAAACCCCAAGGTGACTACTTCTGCACATTGGCGGGGACTGTGGGTTCTGTAATCAATTCGCCACAGCCCCGTCGCGCCGCGCCCGATGGGCACAAACTCGGGGGAAGATGATACCCTCCCCGATACTGCTCGTTGTATTTAGGCAGAGCACGTCACAATGCCCTGCCAACTTCTCGAGGGCCGCTAAACCAGTTGCTCAGGGCCTCCACCCTGAGCAGCCACGACCCCAAAGATAGGAATTAACCTTACCCTAACCCTTGACATACGAAAAACGTTGAAGTTGCCCTTAGGCGACAGGGAACGCTAGCTATTAGATAGGCTTTTCACTTGTTTACTACAGGAACACTTATATTCAGTTAATCAATTTAGATGTAGGCTTCTAAGTTTTTTTTTTAAATTACAGTATGGATGTTGCTTGACCTGAATCTCGCTTGAAGAAAAGTGTTGATGAATGAGAGAAATGCGGTGCACGGTGTCCGGCGCATGGCCTGGGAGAGAGATTTTGGAGGGGTGGACTTTACTCCTTCCCCACCCAGAGAGGTAGCCTCAACAAGGCTTCTTGTTCCCTGGGCGTCTGGATGAATTTGGCTTCCCAGGCTCAGGTGGAGCAATCAGAGGGACACCCCGGGGGTTTTAGTCAGCAGGAGTCTGACACACCGGGGTCACTGCCTTCACAGCGTGCTTGATGGTCCTATGCAGGATTTTCCCTCGGGTTAAAAAAAAGTGATGATGAAGCGAATGATTTAGCGCACTCGCTTAATAAATACCGATTCGCTCGTTGTTTGAAGATTTATCGTCATAAGGAGCTGAAAAAACTGACTCAGGAAGCGATTCGCAGCAAAAAAGAAGAGGCGAATCGCTTCGTGCGAGCAGTTTGAATGTCCACTACAGAAGAGTGTAAATCCGCGCGGCGTCTTGTCGATTTATGTTATAAGGAGGAGGGAGGAATTAAATTGTAGAACTCAGCCGCACATTCTCTAGAATATAGTCTATACAAAACCGTAAGGCAAGCCACTCTACACTGTTATTCCAAACTGGGTAGCTTACACAACGTAAGTATTTCATCGGCAATCAGTCGCCGAGCTCGGCGATTGATTGAGTCTAAGTTTCCCAAATGGAACGTATTTCTTTTGTAGCATAATGTACGTGTATGTCTATAAATGTTACATGAACAAAATGGAGAGGAACTGAGCAAAGAAAGTTCTACTTAATCGTAAATATCACAATCGAAACCGAACGAAAAGATGAAAAATTAATGAGAATATAAACGCACCGCATCTGCGTCTCGGCTGACATCTTAACCAGTGAGCACTGACCCCCAGGCGGACCTGCCTCCACTTATCAGTTAGTTAGATTTAAATTGGCAACGAGAGGACTGGGAGGTCAATGGGTCTGGCCGTCAATAGACCCATCATGAAATATTCATTGTAGAATGTTCCAGAACAGCCCGCACTCGCTTTTATTAGCATTTAAGACAAGTTTTTGAAATGTAAACCGAGATTTCTGTGTCAATCTGTTTTCTCTTACAATGTAGGTACATTTTTATATTGGTACAAAAATGTATACGGAATTTATGTAATGAGAAAGGTACAAACATTATCTTGCTTATTCCAACTCCTTCAGCTATATTTAATCTCATTATTTTAAAAAACTATGGCTGTGGTGGCATAGTACTTAAGGAACCAGTTTCCATGCACGACAACGCAAATAATCGTAGGTTCGAATCTCGGCTCAAGCTTCTGGATTTTTCCAGATGACATCCGAATTTAGACATGACATTCTCACCGGTGAAGGAAAACATTCTTAGGAACTCGCATATCATCTAATAGAAATGTCATGTAATCGCCCTGATAACGTCGATTAGCTGCACTACTGGTCACGTTGGGCACGGCATATCTTATATATAAAAATGAATCGCAAAATGTGTTGTAAGCGCGAAACTCGAGAACGGCTGAACCGATTTGGCTGATTTCTTTTTTGTTGTGTTTGATGAAGTCTGGGGAAGGTTATTACGGAGAGAAAAAATTAAAAAAATGTCTAAAAAAAGACTAAAAACAACACTTTTCTATATTCTCTTAAAAAAAATTCGTAGTAATATTTAAAAGTCAATTTGAACTTTAACACCATACCATAAAGCTTAAATGTTAGTGGACGGGTTCCGGGAAGGCAAAACAATTGAGTGACGTATAAATATTAATGTCAATATTTGTCAATTTTTATACATATAACATTAAGGCCAGGTTCCTCTAAACAATTTAAAAAAACAGCCGACAGGCCAATAGGTTTTGGCAGAATATAATCTGACGGGGAAGCTATTAACATTAAAAAAAACAATGTGACTTTGTTTTAGAGAAATAGAGCAGAACAAGGTCTGCCGGGACAGCTAGTAAATAAATAAATATAAGCGCAAAGTGGTTACAGCCACTTATGTATGTTTGCTCATCCCAAAAGGAATATAACCTGATTATTATTAATAATACACTTATGTTTTAAATAACTATAAAATGCTATCAAATCCAGTGATCACCCAACCATTGAAGTTACAAATGATGTCGCCTACAATAGGGGGATTGTGCGAACAGGGTCGCGACTGCAGAACACAAATGTAAAGACCGTCATAGTGACTCGTTTTGGCCTGTTGCGTTTCGGGATCAGCTGGTGTACAACCAGTAACACATATACCTAGAGACCTTTAGTCTTTTTTTTATAGGCGAACACTTGACCTCAATCACACCTGGTGGAAGGTGAAGATGACTCCGATGATGAACCAACAAACAACAAATGCCTATTCGCTCTTCTTTTGAAGACTCCCAGGTCATGAGATCGCGGAAATATGGCCGCTGGAAGCATATTCCACTCCTTGGCCGTTCGCATGATGAATGTAGAAGCGAATCTTCTCGTGCGGATATAAGGAACATCCACCACATACGGATGGTATCCGACACGATGTCTAGTGGTTTTGTGCTGAAATGGGGCTGGTGGAATAAAAAAATGTAGTTCCTGAGATCTGTCTTGGTATATGTGGGCCGGCATGACAACGGAGACTTCATGGATTTTAGTTTTTTAATAGTCGCCGTCGTTTTTAGACTACATTGTATTTACTATCAGGTGTGCTATAGAAACTTTGTCGAACCATGGTAAAAAAAGACCATTATTAGACAAAGATGGTAAAATAGAGAGATAAGTACAAAATTTAAATGTTCGAATATTTCCAACAACCATTAATCCATTTAGCACACTCGAAACAAGAGAACAAACTTCTCTCGAAAGATACCGGTTCGTTAAATCCTCTTCTAAAAGTACATCCGTAAAGATCATTGCAGCTTTGTACCTGCCCATTCGTCCCTTCCTGTTTTTCTTGAGAGCCTGAAGATTTACTTCGAGACATTTCAAAATTACAACAAGCTTTGTTTCATGTTTTAAGTTTATTTCAAACTTTGTATTACTCCAAATTTTAATTTATTTATTGAGATTTGAAATACGCTTTAAGCTACTATATTTCCACGCTCTTATGACTTGGGAGCCTTTTAGTGCACGCGGTCTATCGTCGGCCTCATCTTCATCTTCCACTAGGTGTGTTTGAGCTCAAGCGTCAGCCTGTAAATCATTAAAAAATCATAATTTGAGGAATTTTAGAAGATCACAGAACGCTTGACTGATGTAAAACATTGGAATTATTTTGTACAGAAAACATGGATCTGAGGAACTATACAACAAAATACCCACTTCCTTGAATCTTTGAGTTTCTTTCGTTGATTCTTATCAAGGTACTCTTTTCCAAAATCGTAGCAGATCCACTTAAGTTCTTTCTTAGGGCGGTTGTCCAAGTCAAGATCGATATCCACACAGTTGCTCTTGCGTTGCCAGCCAAACCGTACATTTTTGGCTGAGCACCTCAGTTTTTGCCTTCTCGCCCAGTTTAGTTGTAAAGGTCTATCCCAGCCATCAACGTATTGACCTGCCCAAATAACGCATTTCAATCTACCGAAAAAAAAACGACATAATACACTCCTCGATATTACTAATAAAAAATAGCAAAATATTGAATTGCCATAAACTGTCGACGTAATATTTCGAAAGCTCATGTCACTTGCATACATTTTACGCTTTTCTGCTAGAGATATCGCTAATAAAATGTTTATTTATCCAGGCCCATAGGTACTGCTAAAACAGAAAGCATATCTAGTTTGCATTATTATGTCGTATTCAACGTGAAACCGTCCACCACTGATTGATATAAAATTTCGTGACCACACAGAGACCAGTGGAGCTTTGTGACGTCACACTAATCCGTATGCCACGGTCAGCAGAACATAGTAACTATTGGCTTCGTCAATGCATGAGTACTAAGTACTCGGTCGTTTGTCGGTATAAGGCACGCGTCGAATCATAGCGCTCACGACCGCTGCGGCGACCGTGCTGTTGCTTTTTTTTGAAGCGTACTAACTACTGATTGCCGGAAAGGCATTTACAGTTCAACCGGGCTTAGAGGGCGAGCACAGAAGGTGCTCAACCAGCGAGTCTTTTTTTTACACTAGCTCGACATAGTCACTACAGAGTACGTGATGGTAAGTACAGTGTAGTCCAAAAACGAAAGCGACTATCAAAGGATGAAAATCCATTGATAGTCTACATCGTCATGTCGGCCCACATGTACCATGACTGAAGATCTCTAGGTATATGAGCTACTGGATATGCACAAGCTGATCCCGAAACGCGACAAGCCGAAACTGGTCACTATGACGGGCTTTACACCCATGTACTGTGGTCGCGATCCAGACGTGCACCGGCGCCTTACCACCTCGCTGCTGCTCGTTTAGCACCACCCAGGAGTCACGTGTAGGGGAACTAGGCAACTAACTGGGTTGGGTAGCAATGTAAGGGCACCCCTGTGGGTACGAACCTCGACTTGGACCGCCAGTCAAATAAAATACTATCTCTACGGGTGATCTACCAGCGTTTCGGAAGTGATTACCTTGAGAAGAAACGCCGAAAGAAACTCAAGGCTGCGTCGGAGTGGAACGGCGACCGTGCTGTGATTGCCAGGTCGTTATGTACCACTCTGAGTGTTAAATACACTATGCAAAGGTGTACGATGTAGGCAAGCGATCCAGTTGCACAGAAATATTGCCTCACTAAGCGTTTTCTACCGCCTGTATCACGGCGAATGTTCTGAAGAGCTATTTCATCTTTTTCCATCCTCTCCTTCCCTTAATAACAGAGATGGGCAAACGTAATCTGATTATGCAAATGTAACTTCGTTACTAGTACTATAGTTTTTGCGTGCCGTGTATATTATAGTCGTGTATATATAGTTTGGTGTGTCGTAAAGTGCAAATAAACAGTAAAACGCCAAAATCCGTGTCTTCCTACAACCACACCCACGACCACCGGTCATAGTACATAATTGCTTTTGTAATGTGCTGTGAAGTTAGTATTAAAATAAAGAAATAAATAAATGATTAACGATTGCAAACTGTACTTGTAATTTTAATTTTATTGCTCTGTAATCATAATCAAATCCCGTCAAAACAATAAGGAGTCAGCAATGTGTATGCAATTGAGGATTCCGCAGTGTTTAAAACACAGATGAGCAAAATGCAGTCATATTAATGAGCAACGCAAAATGTAATCGTAATCGTTTTTCGTTAATCTGATTACATTTTGCCCATCTATGCTTTATAGATGATACGGTACTTTTTTAATACTCTGACTTTTGCAGTGTCATTAGACTGTGGAACGGTCATTCGACGAGCATGTTCCCAGCGTCTTATGATATGGGGTTCTTTATCACTAGAACTACGGACCGGTCAAAATGACTGGTTGCATCATTTAATTATTACCATTTCCTCTTTAAGGGCGGCTTGCACTAACGAATTGATCTAGTTTAAGCTTGTATAAAACGCTTATTAATTGAATTGGTTTGATTCCATCTTAATGATGATTTCAGTTTAAGTGTTGTTATAACTAGATTTTGATTTAGTGCAAGACAATAACTTCAGATCAGCGCTAAATAGCATTTTATATAACTCTAAACTAGATTTAATTTTTAGTGCAAGCCGCCCTTAGTCTTATTTAATATTTTACAATAATGTCATATTTTTTATTAAATTTGTGTATAGAATAATATTATAGATTATTTTGTTTTTACGCTTTTAATTTTCCGACCGGTTGAACGGTTGGTTGCAATAGGTATATGGTAAATTTTAGTAGTTCTAGTGTTAAGCGTAACGTGAAGAGATATTTGTGCAGGTCGGCATGATCGCTGCGACTACCTATGAGTTCTTCATTGCTGTTGATAGTCGTCGTTTTTTGGACTGCACTATGCTTACCATCACGCGTGGTGAGGTCACAGTGTCGAGGCAGAATTAAAGAAAACTGCTCAGCGCTGTCAAAGGACGTGCTAAGCTCGCGACCGTACGGTCTACTTCAGACGTCTTTACATATACTCGTAAACGTTTACAGAGCGGTACAGCTCACAAGAGGGTATATGAAAATCGCCGCTGGCAAGACGCAACTGTTACAATCAAACTGCCACCTTAACTAGTTGCCGCTACTCCAGATTCAAAACGCCTTTGCGTTACAGAATATTGGCGTTTGGAAGTGATTATATTATACGGAATTGATGTCGCATTCGATGAAACTTTGATGAAATTCAGTGTGGACACATTGCTAGCCCGGAACGTACTGAATTTACAAAGTTTATCTTTTCTCAGGCTTGAGTCTAACTAAGCCGGTGTGCATGTAAGTGCGTAAGCGGCAAAACTCATAGCAATTGTTTACACATAACAATCGGTCACCGTGAAACATTAGCAATAGCGTTACTGCTAAAAAGGAACGTAATTACAAAGGCAATAAAAAAAAATTACAATAGACACGTTTTGTGTACCTGCAGACCTTATAACTAATTAGCACACAGTGAGATAAATGTACTTATTAGACTTTTCATATTGTTGTCAAAATAAAGATATTTTTACTACACTAGTTCGACAAAGTGATACCTTAGCTGGCTGGAAGCACAGTGTAGTCCAAAAGTGGCAGTGACTAATAAGTCTTTTACGATTGAAAGCAATACTTTACTCGTAGTATACTATTCCACATGCTCAGCGGTAAAGCAAAACATCGTGAGGAAGCCCATATGGCATCTAATAGAAATGTCTTGTGTAAATGCCCTGAGAACGGCGATCAGCTGCGCTGCTAATCACGTTTGGTACAACATATGAACGCAAAGTGAATACAACAACTAATATATCTCCGTTCACTCTGGAAGGTATATAACCTGACGATATATTATTATTATATTGTGAGATAAAAATATACAAGTCATAAAAAGGTTAATCTCACTCAACCTGGCAACATTCTCTTGCCACAAGTTAATCCCAATGCTGACATGTTCAGAAATGTCGTGTACAGCCTCCATTAACGCCGCGCGTGGTTTTGAGGTTGAAAAAACACCCACGGGCATCGTTTGCGGGCCAACCGATACGCATACTGCAGGAATGGAAGAAGGCAATTTTTCACGGTCTTGTCAATATTTATAATTGAATTAATAATGGATTTGGATGGATCAAAAAAAAAATTCCATCCAAATTAAAATAAAACATTTTTACCATCAGGTTTATCAGTACCATCAGGTTAACATAATCTTTCTTATATATAAAAATGAATCGCTAAATGTCTTGATAAGCGCGAAACTCGAGAACGGCTGAACCGATTTGGCTGATTTCTTTTTTGTTGTGTTTGTTGAAGTCTGGGGAAGGTTATTACGGAGAGAAAAATAAAAAAAAATCTGAAAAAGTTTAAATGTTAGTGGACGGGTTCCGGGAAGGCAAAACAATTATTGAGTGACGTATAAATATTAATGTCAATATTTGTCAATTTTTATACATATAGCATTAAGGCCAGGTTTCTTCAGCAATTTTCAAAAAACAGCCGACGGGGAAGCTATTAACATAAAAAAAAAAACAATGTGATTTTGTTTTAGAGAAATAGGGCAGAACAAGGTCTGCCGGGACAGCTAGTTCCTAATATAAGACATTAATTCATAATTAAAAAATCTCATATATTATGAATTATGTCAACATGAATACAAAATTTCTTTTTTTAAAGTTGTAGCGCGAGCAGATTATATAAATTCCTTACTAAAAAAAACTTTGTCTTTACATGACACTAGGCAACTGTTTGACCACGAATCTTATATTTTGGGTAGTAATAATGTACCAGAAGTTATACTAAGTTTCCACTTCTACTTACAAGTTCGTTTCCCCCGCCCCCCGGGATCACCCCTAGGCTAGGCAAAAAAGGAGTATGAAATGAGGAAAATCCTAAAAATTACAAAAGTGGATACAAAACTCTCATCGCTGTATTATACGAGCTATTTGCACAAATTTCGTCCGCGTCACTCGCCGCGAACAGAGAGCCGTCTTCGCGAATTAACTAAAAAGCGGTTCTCAAACTGATTCATCTACCCCACTATTAGAATCTATTGCTTTCTCTGTCCCATATTTTTTACTTTATTTCATCAAAATTAACAATTAATCGCTTACGTTATAATAGTAATAGTATTGATTTTTTTCACATCTTTCGCGTTTAGAGATCCGTTTAGGGTATGTCTAGTTTTTCATTTCCATAAAGACCTTCTTTTGTGATAATATGGGCCGACATGGGAATGAGCACCATCAAACGAATCTCTCTTTTGGAATCCCAGCCATTTTTTGATTACACTGTACTTACCATCAGATAGTATTTTAGTAAGTAGTAAATGTAATAGGCGTATATGCAAGAAGCTTAATAAATTAGTTTAAGTCGAAATGAGAATTTGAGAAAAAGAGATAGAAAATTCTAGAGTGGTTTGTAGGGATTGCGAATAGATACGTTGTAGAAATTGAGTAATTATAAATATGGTGTAATTGTACAGAGAAAAGTAACCCTATGTGAAGAAAATTACCTTTTATTTAAGCAAGAAGTATTCAATTAGTGTTTTACTTTGTCGATCAAGTATGAAAAATATTGGTTTTTGATATGTTATTTCTAGAAAAACACAAATAAACCATTGGTCGTTTAACCCGATGGAATACTCCCCAATATTATGTAGGCTTCAGTGTACCTCTGTGGTGTATACCTATGCGAGGGTACATTGTAATAATTGAATTACCCGAAATAAAATACGACCAGTCTCGAATGTGTGTTTTATTGGGTGTTACCTATTATTATAAAGTATATTGATATTCACCATTTTGGCGACGAGGATGGGATACGAACCCACGCGTGCAAACCACATTGGATTATTGAAAATGGTGAATATCAATATACTTTATAATAATAGGTAACACCCAATAAAACACACATTCGAGACTGGTCGTATTTTATTTCGGGTAATTCAATTATTACAATGTACCCTCGCATAGGTATACACCACTCTGTTTACCTCCAAACCCCGTCCGTCAGGGGCGTCATCGCTCACTTTGAGGAATTCTGAAGTCTCAACTAAGCGAAGTCCAGACGAACGGCCGAGAGCGACCCCATTCGCTGATTAAAACTTTACATTTATTTCAATTAGCATGGAAGGCGTAAGCTGAAATTAGACTCATTCTGTTTAATGAATGCCGGGGTAATGCGGCAAAAGTTTTTTTAATACGACCCCGGGGTGGACGCGGAGGCGTGGCTAGTGTAACCATACGACCGGAACGTGCAAGATTTTCCGTAAATATGGAGCTTTGTTAAAAATATACATTACAATCATTTTTTTTTACACTGGTTCGACATAGTGACTACAGAGTACCTGATGGTAAGTACAGTGTAGTCCAAAAACGAAAGCGACTATCAAAGGATGAAAATCCATTGATAGTCTACATCGTCATGTCGGCCCACATATACCACGACTGAAGGTCTCTAGGTATACGAGCTACTGGATATACACAAGCTGATCCCGAAACACGACAAGCCGAAACTGGTCACTATGATTGGCTTTACACCCATGTACTGTGGTCGCGATCCTGACGGGCACCGATGCCCTACCACCTCGCTGCTGCTCGTTTAGCACCACCCAGGAGTCACGTGTAGGGAAACTAGGGTAAAGCCTACGGACGCGAGCAGCTTCGACTCCCAATAATAATAATAATAATATAATATTCCGAGTTTTGGCATTTGCACGAACTTCGAATAAGTATTCTTCTTTGCGAGAGGCTAAAATATCGCAACGCCATTTTTCTCGAACCTCTTCCAATATATGGATAGGGGACCGGTAAGGGTTCGAAATCAGGCATGTACTTCCAAGTTTTTCTAGATTAACTACATACTTAGACTCCACATTCTTAGCGGTAAAGGAAAACATCATAAGGAAACCCGTATGACATCTAATAGAAATGTCTTATAGAAATGAAAAACTGATCGCCACTCTTAGGGCATTTACACATAATTTTTTTTAGATGCCATGCCGTTTTCCCCTCGATGTTTTCCGTAACCGGTAAGCATGTGCTGTCCAAATTCACACATAACCTGGCAAAACCCAGAGGTACATGCCAGGATACGAACCTAGGACTGCTTGCGTTTTCGCCCATGGCTACCGGCTCCTTATCCACTAAGCTACCACAGTTTAAATAGTGTTAAAGTGTTCGTAAATATTATTATTATCTGTTTTTAAGATTATAATATAAAAAAAAAAACAGATCAAATATTGAATCTTTTTATGTATTACTATAACAAAACGTTCAATCTAATAATGTCCTGGAATTAATCATCATTCTTATGGTAACCCTAGCTGTGGTTGATGTTAAATTACAATTTTTCCGGAGCAACCTCTCAGGTGTGAATTTCGTTTATGAATTTTAAAGTTTCCGCCACTCGAGTCTTATTTTTGATGTATTAAACATTTTTTGGCCGAGATGAAATCCAAACGTTACAATGAAGACTTATTACACTAACCCATTCTTTGTACATTTTCTAGTACAGGCAAAGCTCCATATTCACGGTGCTGAGATGATTATTTCACGTATTTAGAGACCGAGAATACTACAAGGTAACAAATAACTAATGTAAATGATTACTGGGAATATATTCCACAGTTCTGAAATATAGTAAATTACCATATTACGAATATCTAATTACAAATGTAGGTGAAGCTGAGGGATTGGATGTTTAATCTAGGATATAATAATACTGAGGAACTGTTCCGGGAATTAAAGTATCTATAGTTAATCATAATTATAAATTTTATGATGAATAGTTGATAGTATGTGCTTGTTTTTGATACCTCGTCTGGGATTTATTATAGCAGATATTATAAATATCTGACGAATAATTAGATAAGTGATAATTTTTGTTATCGATTATCAACTGGAGTCTAACTTTCGCAGTATTTCCTTGTCGGTCTCGAACTCCTCGGTATAGAATTTACAGCTGATCTGAACTTTGAACGGTCGATAGAGCTGAAAGCGCAAACAGTTGTTAAAAAAATTGGGTGTTTTTTTTAAGGTGAGACGGTACTTTTCACCATCGCATCTTCTTAACCTGTATCAGATACAGGTGCGGTCGGGTGTAGAGTATATTGTCACCTTTGGGACGAAACCGGTAAATACCAGTTGACTGCTTTGGACTCGTTTGACAGTAGAGCTTGTAGACTTGTTAGAGATGACCCTTTTTCTGAAATTAAAATACAGAGCATCGAGCATCGACATAGAGTCGCCTACCTCGCTTTAACGGTTACACAGTGGAGATTGTTCTCACGAGCTACATTCTCTGATTCCGCCAGCCCTATTTCGTCATAAAACCACTAGAGCCACAGTGTCGGATACCGTCCGTATGTGGTGGATGTTCCTTATATCCGCACGAAAAGATTCGCTTCTACATTCATCATGCGAACGGCTAAGGAGTGGAATATGTTTCCCACGATCATATTTCTGGTGCCTTATGACCTGGGAGTCTTTAAGAGAAGAGTCAATAGGCATTTGGTCAAGCGTCCGCATATAAATAATTTAAAAAAAATATCTCTGCTCACAACGAAAGGGATATGACGTGACGACTTATTATTACAAACATACAAATGGGACATTGCAAGTTTTTTCTATAATTAGTTTTTGTGTTTTACACTGACTCGGTACAGTGACCACACCAAGCCTGCGGGTAAACATAGCGCAGTCGAAAAAACGACGAGGCTATCCCATCCCATCCCATCCCAAGAAAAACCCATCGGTAGTCGCAGTGATTATTGCCGCCCTTACAAATAACTCTTCAGGCTGCGCTTAAAGCACCCATATTATAGTATTTGTAATGAGGACAAATTTAAATTATTGTATTGCAATAATATACATACGTATATATAAGGTACTTGACGATCTTCAACGAATTATAAAACAAACGCTGTTGTTACTCTGAAAATTCAAATATTTTTATTTAATACATAATTACTTACATGTTTTTCACTATTTATATATAATTATTTATATCACTATACCTGTAAATCCAAAGAAACGACAGTTATGTTATTTCTTTATGACTTTTATCGTACATTAACAAAAACGCTTTCTCTAAATTCAAAAAACACCACGGTCGAGTCTCTGTCACAATTGTCAAAACAATGTCCACAGTTTATAGCAAACTCTACAGGCAAAGACTGTTTCACATACAGCCACGCGTAGAGCGGCAACATTTAAAACCTTGAAGGAAGTATATTTCCTTTACTTATATATTACAATCAGTTTTTATACATGCTATTATGATCTCTAAAATATACCCATAAATATATTTCAAAACCAGCTATAACATATTTTTTTCAAATCTCATTAATTTATAAAAACTTATAATTATTCTTTGACTTAACAATCACATTCTTATAAGGTATTTAAATTATAATTCTAAAAATTCATATATAATATTTGCTTTGATAAAAACATTTCAAATTACTATTATTAGAACTATTAAGTAATTTTGTACGAAAAATCGTTTTAGCGGGTTTTGAAACTAGAGCCCTCATTTGTCAATTTTTAAAACACAAAGCAGGAATGTTTAAAATGCGTTTTCTTCTGCTTAACCTGAGTTGTTTTAGTACAACTATTTAAAACTAGGCTCTTTTTTAAAATCTACACAGTGCAATATATCTTTATTTGTTGGGACGAATCCGATTGACAGCAGAACCGTTTACCTCGAGGACAGTGCGTCTTTTATGGCACATTAGCGACAAAAGAAAGACTATTTCAGCCGCCGGATCAGTAACGACGGCCATAGTTCACGCTCAATCGTCAGATTACTCTGCGATTTGTAACAGTCAAGTACGGTCGCTGTGCTTTATTAGAACTTCCTTCAGGACTCGAGCTGTCATGGATGTCTTCATTCATATTTGTTGCTTTGAAATAAAGCTTTTAAATCACTGTTCAGTGATAAATTGCTACGGTCCCTGGCACGGCGTTAAATTACGAGTCCATCTTATACTGAGACAACCCTGGGGTACAATTCACCAATTTGTAGGTTGCTCCGTGGTAGCAAAGAAATGAAAAGCTTGATCGATGCGTTTGTTGGTAATCTGTCAGTCAATGAGTGTGATTTGTACTTTTTTTACTTTAATTGTTTGTTGTTTAATGGTTTCGTTAGTAACAATTTGTATTGTTTACATTACTGGTTCACAATGTGGAGGCCTTAAAAGATGCAGTACATTAATGCATGTGTATTTGTATGACTGTTTGATATTGTCGTGTAGTGTGTTGGCCACTAGCCGCCGTTAATGGTATAAAAATAAAAAAATAAAAATCAGCGTCAGAAAAATAGTGGGTTCGCCGACTAGATTCCAGCCATAATGTAATTTGACCAGAATCTCAAGACAAAGCAACATTAGATCAAAACTAACGCTAGTGAAAAAGTGCAAAATGTATAAAACTGGCAAGCTTTCGAACCATAACGTCATCACGTTATGTCAATGCCAGAAGTGTTGCATTTTGTACTAACATTATCGCTGATCGAATAATCCACTGTCTTAGACCTCACAGGTACAAGTGTGAGGTTTTTGCGATTTACTTTTTTAAAGTCTACTTATGATGGAGCGTGCTCACCCAACAAATACCGATTTACTCGACGTATGATAAATACCACGTCATAAGATGTTGGAAAACAGACGCAGGAAGCCAATTCCATTCCAGTATATAAATTATAGCTGACCCATCCAACTTAACTAATTTTAATAGTTACTCTGCTATTCGGCATTGAGACAAATACAACTAACCAAAAACCATGAAAATCGGTCCAGCCGTTCTCGAGTTATAAATGTTCGGACAAATCTAACATAGATTACAACTATATTGTTCTGTATACCTCTGAGGACTATGCCATTATAGTAACACTTAATAACATAGTCCTATATCGCGACCGGCTTCTCCCGATAAGTATTTTCTAAATTATCAAGTGACGTATCCATTGACCCAAATCAACAGATGTAATTTGCGAACCCGTGTCACGCGCACTTGTCTATGTTCTGATTACCTTTCGTTTGCCAACATACTGAATATTCCAAAATATTTTCTATTTTCTATTCATATCTCTATTAACAAGATGGCTACCAGCGCTTGACAAAAAAAAACTTGAACCACAGCCCATGGAGTTTTTTGTATAATAAGACTTTAACTTGCATTGTTTTTTTTTTTAAATATTATACGAGTATTAATAAAAAAACGTAATTATCTCCAGTCCATGGTCAGTCTGAATCCATTATGTCTTTTTACAGGCCATTACAACTATTTCGGAGAAAAATAAGTGTAAGAATTTGTAATAAAATGAAAAAGTAAACACGCCGCTCATTTGCGGCGGCGGGCTCAAATGCGAGAACCGAGACGACGCATATATGCGGCGCTGGTAGCCAACGTGTTAACATAAAATCAATTGTTTTTTAAACTATTAATAATAAATATAATATATCGTCAAACTATATCCCTTTTGGGGTGAGCAGTGATACATTAGCGACTTTCTTTTCGGTGGGACAATTTTTTCGTAACTAACCTAAATTTAACTGGGTGAGACATAAGCGGCTGCTCCACTTTGCGCTTATATGTCGTGCCTATTTTTTTTTTCGGGAAAATCCTCATAAGACTGTCTCGGCCGCACAAGGGGGTAGCAGCCGGGGTGTGTCGGTCTTTTACCAGCTAAAAACCCCAAGGTGACTACTTCTGCGAATTAGTGGGGACTGCGGGTCCTGTAATCAATTCGCTGCAGCCCCACTACGCCGCGCCTGACAGGCTCAATCATGGGGGGGGGGGGTAACACTGCCTCCCCTGATACCGCCTAGTGTACTTCTGCAGAGCGCGTCACGACGCATCGACGACTTCTTTGGGGTCGCTAAACGGGCGCTCAGAGCCCCCACCCTGAGCAAATGTCGTGCCTAACGTGACCAGTAGCGCAACAGTTCACAGTTCTTTGGGAGTCGAAGCTGCTCGCATCCGTAGGCTTTACCCTAGTTTTCCTACACGTGACTCCTGGGTGGTGCTAAGCGAGCAGCAGCGAGGTGGTAGGGCGTCGGTGCCCGTCTGGATCGCGACCACAGTACATGGATGTAAAGCCCGTCTTAGTGACCAGTTTCGGCTTGTCGAGTTTCGGGATCAGCTTGTGTATATCCAGTAGCTCATATACCTAGAGACCTTCAGTCGTGGTATATGTGGGCCGACATGACGATGTAGACTATCAATGGATTTTCATCCTTTGATAGTCGCTTTCGTTTTTGCACTACACTGGACTTACCATCAGGTACTCTGTAGTCACTATGTCGAGCCAGTGTAAAAAAAAAAGTGATCGCCGTTCTCAGGGCACTTACACATGATATTTCTGTTAGAATCCATATGGGTTTCCTGATTTTTTTTGCGATATTTTTATATAAATTATAAAAGCTTTGTAATCATTATTTGTATTAAGACATATTAATTCCATAAAATAGTGAGCGGATCTTCATCACAGCTTCAAATAATCATCCTACACTAATTGACCCGGTGAACTTCGTACCACCATGAATATCGTTCAATTTTAGCTACACTTACTCCCCCTCTTCCTCCTCTCCTCTATATCTCCCTTAAAGAAATTATTCAGCGTTTACGTCTAAAGCTCTCAGGCGGGTTGATTTATGTCGACATTTTCAACAATTATCATCATATTTCAATCAATTTACACTAAACTTTAACAAAATACAAACGAAAAGTTTTCTCATGAGCCACTCTGTTTATTGTTGAAAACCACATGAAAATTAGTTAAGTAGTTTTTGAGCTTATTCCGAAAAGACAGACAGAAGAGCGCGTTGGGGGATTTTTGTCATATAACATGTGTATTAAAATTCGAAATCCTTTTCGTAGATTGAAAACATTATACTAAATTCCATCCTGACGCTTTTCTCTGACGATAATCTATACTAATATTATAAAGCTGAAGAGTTTGTTTGTTTGTTTGTTTGTTTGTTTGTTTGTTTGAACGCGCTAATCTCAGGAACTACCGGTTCGAATTGAAAAATTATTTTTGAGTTGAATAGACCATTTATCGAGGAAGGCTTTAAGCTATATAACATCACGATGCAATTATTAGGAGCGAAGAAATAATGGAATATGTGAAAAAAACGGGAAAAATTATTCATCCTTGAGGGCTTCCATTGCGTGCGCTGCAAAAACGGTTTAAGATACCAAAAATATATGTATGAAAGAATTATTCCTCTTGAAATGATCTAAAAAAATGTCCGCGACAGTATATATCTATCTTTTAAGATTAAGTCACTAGAACCGTTTTTATGGTAAACAAATTTGGTCGAAATTAATGCATTATTTGTTAAGAGTTGTATCAACGTAATAATATTAATCTTTATCCAAATAAATGTGTTTTTGATTAAGAGTATTTAACTGTGAACAAAATTGTCTTTGACATCACTTAATTTCAATGAACATCTTAGAAGATATTACAAAACCTTATATAGCAAAACAACGTTTGCCGGATCAGCTAGTATCCAATAAGTACTCTTACTACGGTATATACATTACATCCATTATCACAAAAACGTAGCCAGATAAAAACAGTATTTTTATACTCGGGTAATGTTATAAATTACAATAAACTACAGCTTCACAAGCGTGGCATCTCGCACGCAGAAGGCTTTAGCTTCAATTTACAGCCGGTATTATGTAAAAAGCTCGTAAAGTATTTATTTGCTAGTAAACAAAATATCATAACAGAAACAATACCATTACGCTTTAGTCTCACACTGTAAGATGAGAATTAGGTATTCAACTGGTAGTGATGTGCGAAGTCTAATTTCATTCGAAAATGTATATATGAAATGAAATGAAATATAACTTTATTCAAATAGGCCTACTTCCAAGCACTTTTGAATCGTCAAAAAAAGCAAAGTGAATCTTCCACCGGCTTGGAAAGCAAAATCTACCGAGAAGAGCCGGCAAGAAACTCTGGTAGTTGCTCCTTTTAACATAATGAGCTACAATAACAGGTATACTATACAAAGGATTGAATGCCCCGCGAGAACGATTGCATATATTAAGATCACGCACTTTTATCATTCAAACAGTCATTACTGGAATAATATCCCTTTTTTAGCAATTTAGTTTTAATAGTTTTTTTTTTTTTGTTGCAGTAGTGGTAACTCCAAGATGACTTTAGGTATTTTATTGTATAAGCGAATACCGAGCCCCATGTAGGAACCATGAACCTTTTTAAGTCTGAAATTAGGTAACACTAATTTGCGTTTATTTCTAGTATTAACATTATGAATATCACTAATCGCCAAAAATAGATGCAGATTTTGTCGAATGTATACAATACAAGCGTAAATATATTGCGATGGAACTGTTAAAATACCGAAGTCATTAAAACGTTCTCTAAGCGAGACTCTAGTCCTTAAATTATAGATAGCACGCACAGCCCTCTCTTGCAAAATATAATTATCTTGCAAAATAGCTTATGTATAATAATCCTACAGTTTCTCGATAGTTGCAGTTGATTTTTGGATTGCGCTGTCCGTAACATTATCACGGGGTGTCGTGTTAACGGAATCGCGTTAGACGCGTGGAGCTAGCGCAAAATCCACAACGCAACTGCCTCAAGGGATCTATTCTCCCGGAGGAAGACCTAAATGACACATCGCATACGACACGTCTTAGTTACTCACTTGAACGTTCACTTCGTTGCGTTTGAACATTGGGCGGTCGATTAAGTTTAGAGCGAAAACAGCTGCTTAAAAATTGGGTGTCCTTTTTAAGGTCAGACGATTCTTCTCACCATCGCAACTTCTTAACCTGTATCCGGCGCAGGTGCGGTCGGGTGTTGAGTACTGTTGTCATCTTTGGGACGAATCCGCTAAATATCAGTTGGCGGCTTTGGACTCGATTGATCGTAGAGTTCGTAGACTTATTGGCGACGATACTTTGACTAAGGTTAAAATGCAGAGCATCAAGCATCGACGTAGAGTTGCCTGCCTCACAATCATTTACCGGTAACACAATGGAGAGTGTTCTCAGGAACTGCATTCTTTGATTCCACCAGCCCCATTCCATCACAAAACCACTAGGCATCGTGTGGGATACCATCCGTGTGTGGTGGATGTTACTTATATCCGCACGAAAAGATTCGCTTCTACATTCATTATGCGAATGGCTAAGGAGTGAAATACGCTTCCGGCGGCCATATTTCCGCGAACTTATGACTTGGGAGTCTTCAAGAGAAGAGTGAATAGGCATTTGTTAGGTGGACGCGGTTCATCATCGGACTCATCTTCACCTTCCACCAGGTGTGATTTAGGTCAAGCGTACGCCTATAAATTAATAAAAAAAAAACTCAATCTTCTCTATTTACCAATAAAAACCACACAAGACTAATATTTGGTATTCTTTTCTTTCTTAGTGCCAAGCTCAGACAGACCTTTGGTAACAACCATCCCTCGAACGTCTTCTAGCATCACGCAACCATTCGAGAACCAATTGCAAAGTAGTCTCTCGCATCTTTTAGAATCACGCGACTTTCCCAAAGCTAATTAGAACTAACGGTCGCATTCGTTGCGTATCAATAAAGTAAGTCCTATAGTGTTACAATATGTTATTGGAAAACAATACGATTGATTGGTATATATTTATATAGAGCTTATTTCGAAGGAGCGAGCGCGTGACCCTGAGCGACGCTTAGAATTGAGATGTTTTGTATAGCGTTGGGTGGCTGAGTTTGAGACAAGACGTATGATTAACCATGCTGAGTGCATATATGTGATGATATATTATTGTTAATATTAGAAATTAAAAGTTTTGTTTTAATAGAATTTAAATTTTTCACTAAATCCTTGCTCATTCGCCTTACCTCTTGCAAAGCACTGTTATGCCCAAAACTCTACATTCTATAGATCTTCTATAGATCATCATCTATAGATGTTGCGCTCAGTACAATGAATATTTTAAAGATATCGATATGTTTCACTTGAGCCGTAATCAGGTCATTAAAACTATTATTTCTGGACTGCAGTTAGATGAATCTTATACAACACCGATATAAGCACACACACGCACACAAATGCACTCACACACTCACTATACGATACGGAGAGCGACTCAAACATTTAACAAAATTTAATATGTATGTATAACTACGTTAATGGCATTTTAGATTTTTATTTCATTACCTATTTTGTATATAATTTTCTTATAATGTGCTGTGTAGTTACTATTAAATAAATAAATAAATAGAAAACACACGTTCAGCCAATTTCTGTTCATATCTTCGTCTTTTTTAAGTGAATCTCTAAGTATCCTTTTGAGATAAGTTAGAATTATAATAAAGACATATTTATCTAAATATATATAACTCAAAGATGACTGCAGTCAGTCATAGTGATCTATCAACGCACAGCCCAAGCCACTGGGCTGATCGGGCTGAAATTTGGCATGCACGTAGATGTTGTGACGTAGGCATCCGCTAAGAAAGGATTTTGATTCATTCTACCCTCAAAGGGATAAAATAGGAGATGAAAATTTGTATAAGTTCACCCAATAGTTTGATAGTTTTAGCGCCTAATGACAGATTTGTTAAGAATATTGTGTACAAAGAAGTTTTGTAGGCCCCAATTTTTTACACACGTTAAACAAAAGTAAAGCAGCAAAAACTATACCTAATAATAATATTTCTTAACGCGAGTGAAGCCACGGGCAAAAGCTAGTTAGGTAATAAACTCCATAATATTGTCCTCCATCTTTTTTCATTCAAAAGTACTCGGAGTCAGAATATAATGTAATAAAATCCGTACTTACTCGATGAAATATTACGGTACTCTAATGTAGCAAAAAATTTATATTTGTGCCTATTCTATCGATAAAGAGCTATACATCACCAAAATGAAAGTTAAGTCGGACTTCAAATTGGATATATTCATAAATATTAAATCGGAAATTTCCCACCGATGAACTTCGCTCATTGTTGACTTTCAGACGATAATTCAAAGTTATGTCTTTTGATATGTCGCATTATTATCGTTTATGTCTACTAAAACGTTCAGCACTATCCTCCATTATTCATTCCTCTCGCTCTCCATTGTGGTTTGTTTGTACCAGTACTATTTGAAAATGCTTTTCATATTTATTGCAAACAGGATACATTTTATTTATGATATTATGCCAATCGGAAAAACATGTACATCAATTATACCAGTAAATAAGCTAAAGTCTTTTTGGTAACTTGACTGAAAATCCTGGATAGGATCGTCAGGGCTTTCGTAAGGGTGACGACTTCGGTGTGCCAGAGACTGACTTCAAATCCTCAAGAGTTTCTATGCTCATCGTAAGCGGGATCAAGGTTCATATTCATCCTAAGACAAAACGAGTTAGCAGATCGCTCGCTTTAATCAGCGGTTAAAACTAAAAAGCTGCTTGCAAAAATGTTTGATAGGGTTTCAGGAAACTGTTTCTAGTCTTTTCTGAGCTTGATTAGTTTATTTCTCCAGTAAAAGCCAAGTCTACTTAAGCACTAATATTAAAAAATACGTAAAAAGTATTCTAACCATCGACTTGAGAACACAATCAATAGTATTAAAAATTTAAGAAGAATGCAGGCAAGTTATGTTTTATACAATAATCCATTCATTCTAGTAGACACTGGACTTGATGATAAATATAATATGTATTATAGTATTACTAGAGTAAGTATCTGACACAATATTATAAGGACATTAAAGACATAACACACCGAATCAGTGAGTGCTTCAAGGCATTAATTAATGTTAAAATGATTAACTAATAATTTTATTTAAATTACCAAAGATTCTAACAAATGATAGGTACGAGAAAATTTTATGCAATAATACTAGATAAATATTGTGTAAAAAGATAAACAATGAAATGATTGATGTATTAATGATATTAAAGTAAATCAAAAATGTCAAAATTTTTCAAGCAAAGTCATTGAATATGCCGGCTACTAGTAAACGTCCAGAGCACGCTTGGCCAGTAAATAATGGCTGAACTGACGTAATGATAGAGCGACAAAACCCTTTAGTGGACGAAATTATAGACGCTGAATGAATTTCTCTTGTGAATCGAATAGACTACGCTTAACGATTTTCGATTAATTGTCAAAGCAGTATTACTAAAAACTAGAACAACAGATGTAGTCCATGTTTTGAATTAAAAAAAAATTGTAAAGGCAAATATCTGGTAATGATATCCCATCATATATCTATTGATCGTTTAGCACAACTAGGAGGGTCTTTTAAATCTATACTTATATTATAAAGCTGAAGAGTTTGTTTGTTTGTTTGTTTGTTTGAACGCGCTAATCTCAGGAACTACTGGTTCGAATTGAAAAATTCTTTTTGAGTTGAATAGACCATTTATGGTGGAAGGCTTTAGGCTATATAACATCACGATGCAATTATTAGGAGCGAAGAAATAATGGAAAATGTGAAAAAAACGGGGAAAATTATTCATCCTTGAGGGCTTCCATTGCGTGCGCTGCAGAAACGGTTCAAGATACCAAAAATATATCCAAGAAAGAATTATTCCTCTTGAAATGATCTAAAAAAATGTCCGCGACAGTATATGTCTATCTTTAAAGATTAAGTCACTAGAACCGTTTTTATGGTAAACAAATTTGGTCGAAATTAATGCATTATTTGTATCAACGTAATAATATTACTCTTTGTCCGAATAAATGTGTTGTTGATTAAGAGTATTTAATTGTGAACAAAATTGTGTTTGACATCACTAAATTTCAATGAACATCTTAGAAGATATTACAAAACCTTATATAGCAAAACAACGTTTGCCGGATCAGCTAGTTTTCAATAAAATTAATTTAACACTGGTTCTGAGAGCAGGGTGTAACGATAAAAGTCTGCAAAAATCGGGCAGACGATCATTTCAATAGATTGTTCTTTAGATACAAATGAATTGAAGTTAATGTACTGTGAGAAATAGACCATATTTTAGTCATGGATATCAAAGACTTTAGTAAGCTTCCTTCATCAATTATCTTTTGATTCAATTTTAGAATTTCGTATGCGCTTGCTCCAAAATTCATTTACTTTGTTATGTAGGCAAATGCAGAGCTCGAGAAAATAATTGTAAAGTTTTTTAAGCAGATAATTATTAGGTAACACTATTTTATGTTTATTTCTTGTGCTATAAGTATGAACATTACCATTTGCAATAAATAAATTCAAATTTTTGCGTACAAACATGATTCTGGTCTAAACAAATTGCGAGAATACTGGTAAAAGACAAATATCTTTAAAACTCACTTTAAGGGGAACTCTAGCAACTAACATATTTATATCGTGAAACCATATAATGTATATCATGGGTTAAATGATTATTCCAGTTCATAATGTAATTAATGTATTATAAATGATCATATAATCAAAACTAAAGGAAAGAAATGAAATGAAAATTAATGAACTATTTCGCCACAAACTAACAAAAAAATAAATGCAGTAACACAAACAACATACAGAAACTAAAGAAAATACAAAAACATATAAATGTGGTGAAAATGGGACCTCCATCAGCTTAAAGCTACAGAGGAAGTCTGCAGCGCTGATTTTCGTGAAGGGCCCCGGTCGTATTACATCTTATTAGAAATATCTATAAGCAATAAAAAACACAATAAATAGAATAACATATAGTTTAAATAATCTTAAGTATAAGTATAATAATAAATAAATAAATAAGAAATGACCTAATATTGGAAATCTGGCTTATTAATTTCACAAATGTCAATGCAGAACTTCTGCAATAGCCATTAGTGAAGAAACGGAGTAAACGATCGCAAAGTACAAACTCCTCGTAGAATGGACTCTGAAACTCAGTAAACAGCTAAAGGCGAAGAAAAACAAGCTAAAGTTTGAAACAAATTGGCTAACAGAAGTATATATTTCGGTTACTTTGTGAAAAAGTTTATGATTAGAATTATTACCGAAAGTTGTTTCAATAATTTCCTTTAAACAGAAGTTGTTAACTACATTGTTAGTATTTAATAAAATAAAAATAAAATATGCCTTAATCGCCCTGACAAACAATATACTACTATACTTCCTTTTTTATATAGTATTTTATCGGCAAACACATTAACAGCTTTTTCTTCCGTAAATGCTTCCTCCAAACACTTTCACCTTTCTCTATCCTTTATCTTAGTCTTTAGTTTTTAGAGTACACCAAATATTACACTATATTGACTAGGTGATATTATGAGGCAGGTAGCATAATGCTTTCCCGTGATAATGACCACTGTGGACGGTGTATATTTGAGGTCAGTAGAAATCATGCGGCATCTCGCAAATTGTCCGCGTACACAGCTAGCACACAATATCATCTTGTTATAAGGTTTTATAATATTTTAGCCTAAGATTTGGGGCATTAAAGTGATTATACGTGGGCTGTAGTATTTTGTACTGCCCCTCTACGATAAATTACTAGATTATTTTAAACATTGTTCCTATTCAGAGATGGGCAAAATGTAATCTGATTAATGATCAACGATTACAAAATGTAGTCGTAATTTTAATTTTCTTGCTCTGTAATCATGATTAAATCCATTTAAAACATTAAGAATTAATAAATGTGTTTACAATCTGAAATTCTGTAGTGTTTAAAACATAAATGAGCAAAATGCAGTCATATTAATGGTAAAAAACGTAAAATGTAATCGTTAATTATTTTCATTAATCTGATTACATTTTGCCCATCTATGTTCCTATTTAATTCCTCTGTGTTGTGTTTTGTGCCAAATAAATTTATTTCTTTATCTTACTTTCTTTTATTAAATGAAAAAATCTTCCTGAAAACCAAAACAGATTTTGTTAAATGATCTTGCAAGAATTATGTATTATAAATACAAATATCCTTTGAAATAAAGATATTTAGAGCTAATGGAGTCCTCCTATATAATACAACAATCTGGGAAAATAAGGAAATGTTATTGAAAAGCAAACCCTTACCAGTATAATAATAGTCTCTACGAAGAAGACACAAAATATTTCTTTATTAATCCGTAACAACGTCAAGTATTTATATTAAAAACAGATTTGTCATATATCAAGTAAAGATCAATGTCTCCTCAAGAATTTTGTCTGAGATGTCTAGATTTTCACTTATTTTTTGGATCATATAGGGATTTTCATTTCCGCAACATCACGTAGGCTTGGTATGTTGAACAGTGTGCAATGATTTTTCATGCCGGATCAACTGTTCCTATATATAAGTCTCAGATCAGGTCCAACATGTCATACTGTTCTTAGCTTTGGAATAGGTCTGCCCAGTATTCACTGGACGCCCTGGATAGGTACCAGCGGAGGTCTGTCCGCATTGTGAATGATCCTGACATTGCTACGCATCTTGAACCGCTCCAGTTGCGCAGAAATATTGTCTCATTAAGCGTTTTCTACCATCTGAATTACGGTTAATGTTCTGGAGAGTTATTTAACCTTGTTCCACTCTGTTCTACGAAAGGTCCACGCGCGCGGGTTTATGGTGTCACGGCTATACGGTATCTCATATCCCGGCTTAGACTAAGAGGTACTCTAACTTTTACTTTTGCTGTATTGATGAGCTAAGAAGGACTAAGAAGTTCTCTAACTCCTTCTTTTGCCGTGTCGTTGGGGTGTGGAATGGTCTTCCAGCGAGCGTGTTCCCACCATCCTATGATATGGGATCCTTTAAGCGTAACGTGAAGAGATATTTGTGCAGGCCGGCATGATCGCTGCGACTACCGTTGGGTTTTTCTTACCTATCGATAGTCGTTAGCGTTTTTTTGGCTGCACCATGCTTACCATCAGGTATGGTGCAGTCACAATGTCGAGTCAGAATAAAAAAAAAATCTGTGGAATAGTCATCCGGCGAGCGTGTTTGCTCCGTCTTATTACACTGGGTCCATTAAACGAAGCATGAAGAGATATTTGCGTGGGCCGGCATTTTTATTTCATTCTTACTCTATTTATTTCAAAGGGAAACATACAGCAATATAAAAATGATTACAAAAATACACAAAAAATGTTTTATAAGCCAGCAAAGATTCCACAAAAATTTGTACAGAAATATAAATCGAGCTAAGAAATAACAATAAAAAAAAACAATCAAATATGCATACATATACATATAAACAGTACATATACAAAAAGAAATACAGATCCTTTCAGCCCATGTATGCCACAACTGATGGTCTCTAGGTATATGAATAAATGGATTTACACAAGCTGGTATTGACACGCGACAGACCAAATTAGGCTCTATGACAAGCTTTGCACTTGGTTAATGTGGTCGAGATAAAGTTTGGCCCATCGTTCTATAACCTCAAAAATATTTTACCTTACCTTGTTTCAGAATGTTAGCAATAAACCTTTAGAGCTACCGAGATATTATTAAAATTTATTGCAACGTATCTTCTTATAGCCTCATAAAACATTTTCTATGATCCTGTATAATGCCTAATACGCACTGAGTATTTTCACCGCGCCATTCTATACCGCAAATTTTGTAATACTAGGAATTGTATGGAAGCGTACGAATAAGCGGTTAAAATTCAAGGGGAAAAAAAGTCACTAAGATACGGCGCGGTATATATTTTGCGCGGAACGCTTTATTGAACTTAACTTCTATGAAACCAACAGTTTTGTGATGGCTTAAGATTAGTTTCGCAAAGGTAAATCTTCGCTAGCAAATATGATTCGCGTGAAACTTTCTCTCTCGGTGAAATTTCGCTGTGTGATCTAAGCTTAAAATTCATCACTAAATCCCTCCACGTTTATCGACGCTACTTCAACATTATTATCATGCAGGCTGCGCCTAACTCGTTACCACTTTCAGTGCCTGCAAATAAACGGTTGCGCCTCGTTAAATGATGATGGAATGAATTGCCTAGCTCCGATATCAAGTGATGGATTCCGTGTATTTAATCTCGATTTACCCCACACCGGTTCTGTCCTCTTTTTAACATGAAATCACTAGACGCCATATTATTTATTATTATATGTATTATTCATTTTGTATAATTAAATACAAAACGAATATGGTGGATATTTCCTATATCCGCATTAAAAAATTTGCTTCTTCATTCATAATACGACCATCGAAAAAGAGAAATGTGCTCTCCGTATCTTCTAATCCACGTTCTTATGATTTAGGAGCAATTAAAAGATGAGTGAATAGGCATTTGTTGGGGAGAAGTGGTCGTTCATCGGCCTAGATTTAAGAACAGTGCTCAGTAATGTTTTTAATTAATAATTGCTTATTTTACTATTTTCTATAATAGTATTTGATCTCTTTTAACCAATACATCAAGAATCTAATGATCCATATACAGAGAAGAAACTTCAAGCTAAGATTTTTAGAGGTTACTGTAACAAGGAGATTTTCCACTTAGAAAACGAAAGGCATGCCTTTTTTAAATAGATTAATTGTGGAAATAGATAAAGGAGTCAATATTGAGCACGTGGGTCCATATCTGTATAGTTCATTCTTCTCAAAATGGGAGAGTGAAAAGAAGGGACTTGGAAGGAACAGCAGATCTAGGGGCCGATGGCGGAAGCAGGTCATCCTCCGACGACATAAAGCGACCAGCAGTGTATGCCGCGATATATATGAGCTCTGGATATACGTTTGCCCAAGCGCTGCATTATCCAGGGCCTTGAAAACCACACCGTGGGGTACCAAAACGGAGAATCTTATTGAATCAATAAAATCCTCTAATAATAGTTTTCCTCGTATATCTTCTATTTACATACAGTGATAAGTTTTACTTTTATTATAATATCAATACACATATTTTGATTATACGATGGGTACTGTTCAGAATGTTTATGTCACGTATTTAGGTCATCAAATAAATGCGGATTGTTAACTAAACCTGAGTTCGATATCAGTAACAAGTATAGGCTTTCAGTAGCAACTACAAGCTCGCGGGCTCGAACAATGCGCTTTCAAATCATGCAGAATCTAATCGTCGAATTCCACTGGCCATAATTCAATGGTTCTGTGAATTTTGCTTTGATATAAACGGAATAATTTCTTTGAATGACTGTCGTTTATTCACAACATACATAGAAAAGTATTGAGAATTTATATTTACCTATCATCATACTGAATCCCTATCGGGGTAGACAGAGAGAATAGAACGTCACTTCTCTATATTTTTTATAACGTCTTTCGTTTCCTTGACATTCAATAATCCCATCTCAAATATTCTCGCCGAATCCGCATACTTTTTATATTACCTTCCAATAGAACTCTCTTTATTTTTTTATGTTTTGGTCTGAGTATGTCTAGGTCGGCCGCGACTCTGAGAATGTATTTCAAAAACTTAAAAGGACTAAGAAATTAAATAATTAAGGAATTATGTAAGAATTAATTATGTATAATTTACAATATGATTCAATTATCTTTAATTACATAGCTTGAAATCAATTTGTATTAAATAGAAAAAATATATCTTTCTTGTTTAGCAAATTTAATGACTATCTTGTCGTCGAATGTAACGAGTTTCAAAGACAAGAACTTAACTTTTGGTAAACAAAATTGTAGAATTATTAATGATACTCGAATTGAAAATGTAATTAAAAGTCATTAACAAGGATGTATAGCTATTAGTAAATTAGATTTCTCACAGGATATTCAATTCAGTTTAGTTTAAATCTAAGAAACAAACTTTTGATGAGAGTAGCCAGCGGAGTTTCTTTCCGGCTCTTCTCAGTAGATCCTGCTTTCATAAGGCAGTGGTGGATCCACTTTATTGAAGATTGAAAAGTGCTTGTATATACTTTAATTTAAATAAAGTTATTTTGGGCTTGATGATAAAAACTAATGTACACGACATTTCCGTATATGTATCAAAATAATTCCGCAAGCCTACTACCGCTAGATGGCGTTAATTGGCACTCTGTGGAAACACTCGCTTCTGAACCGTCAAGCAACGAGTAAAGGAATTGCCACAGTAACTAATGTTGTTTGGATTGTTGCCTAGGATTTATTTTTAATTTACTTTTTCGGAGCTAATGTAATTTAAGCTTTTTGGTATTACCTGTATGTATGAACATTCTTTCGACATGGAGTCGGCGTCACGTCCAATGGATCTTTTGAATATTCTCATCTGGAAAGCGGCAGGACGCAAGGCTTACTGCAACAAGGCTGAATTGTCCTTAATCAACGCAGCCCTTATTGGCGCGCACAGCTGTGCAGATCAATATCCCATTTTAGGCATAAAATCAAATAAGCTAGCTCATATCAAGCCAGAAGCTATAACACAAGCTACAGATATATCTCCAGTATCGACCGCCATAGAAACGGACCTTTATCAAAGCGTAGGTAAAATCACAGAGAAACCTACAAGCTTAGTTACGTAAGGCCGAAAGCAAGGCGCGGCGGTAATAAATCTTACCATTTGTACAGAATGGAGTACTTTTAATACAACATGATTAACGATCCAACCGAATACCGAACGGAGCAAACATTTTGATGCTATTAATTTTAAGAGATTTTTTAACCATCTCACTAATATTAAAAATTCCAATCTATGAATGTTACGTCTTCCCGTTACAACGGCTGAACCGACTTTGATGAATTACAGCATAGAAATAGAATAGACTTTGAAGACCAGCATAGGCTACCATTTGTTGCGAAAAGAAATTTTAAAGACGTAGACATAGAGTATGCAATAAATTAGATGTTACTTCTTAAAATAGAATTTATCAATATTCTGAAAAGAGCATAGAACATTAACAACAGAGGTGAGGCGAAGAAGATTAGAAAGGTAGAATAGAAAGGGTGGGAAAGATCAGGGGAAAGGTAAAAAGAGGAAGGGATGGGAAAAGCTAAATGATAAAGATGAGGAAAAGGAGGAATAAGCTTAGCTAAAATTCAATATCTAATTTTGACGGTTAGGCGGTAGGAGGTTATCTTGGGATGTTTAATCTAACGTTACGAAAATATCATTAAAAATTTATGACATGATTAAGGTAACAATCACATGATTCTCGTTCCTTGGCAGATGCCATCGTCCGAAGTCTATTCTGTGCTTGCCATCAGTTGTGGAGTAATTACAGTAGAAAAATATAAAAATTGTAAATAATACTATCAACAAAAATTCGTTCTCTCACTGCTGAGGATCGCGACTCCAATTTCTTCCGAAATTGACCTGCTTCCGCCGATTCCGGTCAGCAGTCTGATGGAGCCCGGTGCTAACGGGAAGTTTCAGCTATTTAGAGACCTGATCTGACCATCGCTGGAGGCTCCAGCCTCTAGATCTGTTCTCTCCTATCATCCCAGTTATTATCAGCCGTTCCAGGTTCCTGACCCTTTACGTGCAACGTCACCGAAGTACTATACGTTACGTTTTTGGCATACTGAAGACACGCTGTGCATTCTCTATCCTCACTTACTCTGGGATTTGGACATTGTGCGTTGGGCTATCCAGCGAATCTTTAATATGCGGCGCCAGCGTTTTTTCTTTTCATTTCAGCGATATTTCAAAAACGTTAACTCTGCGTCTATAGACAGCTATTGACGCACGTAAAATCAATAAAAGACAATACAATAATCGCTTTAAAAGTATTCGAATACTTGAACAAAAAGGATTTTAAAATGCGACAATCTTTAAAAATATAGCCAATTCTACAACCCATTAAAGTGAAAAATGTACTACTTATGGGACGATTTACAATACACGGAACACTTCCTACTGTGCTTACCTTTGAAAACTGGAGCATTTATAATGTTTGCAATATTCCGAATAATCTAGGAGGTTATTGGCTTGTTCGTCTTGATTTCGATTTGTGTAAGCTTTTCTATACTTATGGAAGCGAATGTCTATCTATAAACTGAATGTCTTCAATTACTTTTTCATGATGTTCTTTCTAATAGCAGAATACTTTATTGGAAATAACGTGTAGGGCAGCCAGTGGCTGACACATTATAAAAAAATGGTACAATGACGATCATTGACAAAAAACATTAAAATGTACCAACCAGTGAAGGCTACCGCTCTATTTCACCTAATTAAAAGTGGGTGATGGGCAGTAGTGCTCTAGGGAGTTCACTGCCCATCAGATAATTTTCGAAACATACTGACTAGCAGAATAGCTTCAAAATATGCTTTATGTTCTATTGTCACTAATGTTTTTCTTGTTTCTTCATAAGTACCATCGAATTAATATTTTTATAATTTTTTTTTTAAACGTTGAACTTTTTCAATAATCATATGTAACTCGCTGTTACGGTACATTTGAAAAACATTGTAAAAGGTTTCAAAACCTAGGAAGGAAGGAATAAGGAAGGAATAAAATTGTAAAAAAAAAAACATTTTAATATTACTTCATACGGTTTTTTTTGTAAACTGGGGGGAAAATTCTACATAAGACTAACAGGGTCGCTGTGAGACTGCTACTGACCAAATACCCACAGAGCGATCCTCAAATCGCTCCTAGCCGCACCTAGAGATCCATATTCACCCAACAAACCCTCAAGACCTCTCTATCTGGTGATGTACAGAATACGTATGTACCGCCTCCACCTCATCCGGATTCCTTCATACCCATAACAAGATAACACTAATAGCCAATATCCTTAAAACGAATCTGATGTAAGCTATGAAATATTAAATGGGGTAATAGACACAAGGTTTTATAACACAAGACTGAATATTTTTAACCAGTGACAACCATCGCTTTTAATCACCGACGAATAAAACTGTAATTCTTCATATAGGTATGATTTTTTATTCGACGTAACGCTTAAAACTGAGTTTCATAATAAATAAATTTAACGACGATGAGGATGAACTACGATGAAAAATAAACTACTTCTTCAAAATGCAGAAATAAATATTGAAGGCTTATTAGATTACACTAGTGTTATAAATGCGAAAGCATATTTGTTACTTCTTTATGCTGCAAAGGCTGGACAGATTTTGATATATTTAAAAAATACTGCAAGATAATAATATCGTTTCGATACCTGACAACAAACAACT
Organism: Automeris io; assembly: GCA_036320925.1. Taxonomy (NCBI): domain Eukaryota; kingdom Metazoa; phylum Arthropoda; class Insecta; order Lepidoptera; family Saturniidae; genus Automeris; species Automeris io. The sequence goes on along the minus strand of JAUDJH010000010.1, from coordinate 13,989,957 downwards.
GATTGACTCGCCCTATCATAAATACTTCATTGAATCTTATGCGCGAAGAAAATTGCTTTTAAATATGACTCGAAGTGTTGACCTGGTTGCACAGCCCAGGATCACAAGCAGACTGATGCTATGTGGAGTTTTCATCGGGAGCGGTAAGGTACTTCTACCTGCTTTTGTTCTTGATATTTAAAATAGGCACGGTACACAACACCCACTTCATCAGGACTTTTACAAGGCGACATATATTGAGGATTTAGGCTCACCATTCACCGCTAATAAACCGCGTATAAAACTAGCGGTTTTAAAACTGCCTACGCTCGTGTGTCGGTCACTTGCTTAATACATCGAATTTCCACTTAAACATCCAATCACATTTTAAACCTATGATTAAATTTAATATACAAATCCCCATCCCAAGATTCCAACCAGCTAGGCCAATTTACCTCAATTTGTGTACAAATTCAATGATTTTCATATCGTTCGTTTAATGCGTCTAGCTCGGCTACGCTTTGTACCTTTATATTTATCCCTTAATCTGATGTGTCTGGGTGAGATATTTATTTGTCTAGAATCTTATCTCGAGCTTTAACGACATCGGTCTTTATACTGTGTTATTACCCTTAGAATTTGGTGCTATTCAATGACTGTTGATAAACATGGCTGGCTTACCTCGTTCAATACGACTATACATTGAATGCAAATAAACACCAAATATCCAATCTTTAGAATTAAGATTTCCGTGAATTAAGTATCTTTTTACCGATCACGACGCTGATTCTATATTAGGATAACCGAAATGAATGGAACGTCATTTCTCTCTATTTTTGCTAATTTCTTTAGCTTCCTTAATAAGTATTAATCCTTGACGCACTTTTGTGAGTTCCGCCTGCTTCTGACCTTAACATCACGAATTATGCTCCTTATTTGGTCTGTGTAGGTAAGTCTCGACCAGTCTCGGTGTTTACTTCCACTCACGGAAGTGAAGGACGGGAATCCTTCACTTCAACATTGTATACTCGTTTTCTGGAACATCTTTGTGCAGAAAGTTGGTGTCTGTGGCACACAGACTAAGATCCGGACGCATTCCATCTAACAAATTTAAACATCTTATGAAACTTAATAATTCTCCACTGTGTGTAAATTTTGGAATCATAGATGATATCCACCATTTGTTGATGGAATGTGTCCGATCTGAATCTGTGAGAGAGGCGTTTGTGAGTGCCTTTGGTCTGAACAGACTTGACGTTGAGATATTTAACATAATCTCAACAGAACTGTTATCTGATGAGGCGTCTGGCCTGTTCAGATCAATGTCCCCATATGTCATGTCTTAGGTATTTCTGTATTAGGGTACGATGGGGCCGACATACGTACACACGTAAAAGTCCCTTAAATAAATAGAATTAAAAAAAAAACATTGTATATCCATTTCATCATTCATTCTCTAACTCATGTCCGGACCCTCGAAGCATACCTTTGTCCTATCGGTGACACTATTTATCAAACCAACCAACTGTCCTGCAAATCTTTTCATTTTTAATGTGAGCTACGAAAATCACTCCGCAGGTTAATTGGTTTTATATGAAAATGTTAAAAATTTGTTACCACAGTATGAATACACACACAGTCGCTACTTATGAAATAAAAAGTATAATTTGTTATTTCTGTAAATTACTTTTTTCTTTAAGAATATTTATTACTTCTTTCATATATTATAAACCACAATTAAACCCATATTTTCACTGGTTTTTGAATGGTTTTCTTCAAAGACAGTTTGACAAGATAGGTAAGAAAAGGTAAGCTGTACTAAATTCAATAGACAAATAAGAATAATAAAATAATAGCAATCTCTATATTTATGTATAATCGGTAAAGATATTTTAATGTACAAAGGCGGATGGACATACTTATAAAACCAATAAATGCACATATATTTGTATGAAAAACTAGCTGATCCGGCAAACGTTGTTTTGACTTTTGCTATATAAGATTTTGTAATATCTTCTAAGATGTTCATTGAAATTAAGTGATGTCAAAGACAATTTTGTTCACAATTAAATACTCTTAATCAACAACACATTTATTTGGATAAATATTAATATTATTACGTTGATACAACTCTTAACAAATAATGCATTAATTTCGACCAAATTTGTTTACCATAAAAACGATTCTAGTGACTTAATCTTAAAAGATAGACATATACTGTCGCGGACATTTTTTTAGATCATTTCAAGAGGAATAATTCTTTCTTACATATATTTTTAGTATCTTGAACCGTTTTTGCAGCGCACGCAATGGAAGCCCTCAAGGATGAATAATCTTCCCCGTTTTTTTCACATTTTCCATTATTTCTTCGCTCCTAATAGGTGCATCGTGATGTTATATAGCCTAAAGCCTTCCTCGATAAATGGTCTGTACAACTCAAAAAGAATTTTTAAATTCGAACCAGTAGTTCCTGAGATTAGCGCGTTCAAACAAACAAACTCTTCAGCTTTATAATATTAGTATAGATTTAATTTTAGCGCCAAAATATACACATATAAAAGATATCCTTATGTGACGTTTGAATGATTACGTGCATAAAGACAGTGTATCACAATATTACGAGTGCATAGACGCACATAATTTAGACCTTGGACCAACTCGGGGTCGTGGTCGCTCAAGATGAGGGCTCTGAGCGACTGGTTAGCTACCCACACGAAGTTGGCCCCCTATCTCCGCTAATTTGCAGATGTAGTCACCTTGGAGTTTATAGCTGCTACAAGTCCGTCAAACTTCGGCTTCCATCCACACACGAGGCTGGCACCGTCTTATGAGGATGTTATGCAAATAAAAAAAAAACAAAGATCACTCTGCCTTCGAGAGTTAAACCATCCATAACAGCGCCTTGGAGATTTCAGAGACTTAGAACTCGCTGTACCAACCTTTCAACGGTTGTTGTGGACATAAATTATTTTATCGCCCCTTTTGTAAAGTTTCTTCTTAGAATGAAGCGTTTTGTAGCTACTTTAAAAGCACTTTAAGCGTAAAAACTTATTTTTATTTCTCGAATTTACGTCTAAACTTGAATAAGAACACATTGCCAGCCATCATCTTGCACAGAACAAACAGTTGAATGAAAACTGTTAAAATTTTCCTGATTTATTACTTTATTGACAAAAATACGAATACATTGATTTCATACAAACGCATTTTAAAAATTCAATTAACAAAAACAATATACTTTTTTTCAATTTATTTACACAATAAAAATTAACGAAAGTAAAAGTTCGTTAAGATTGTTGCCAAACGCAAGACATAAATATTTTTGTTATTAACATTCTTTGCATATATATTTTGATCCTTTAAAAATAATATCAATTTAATATTATCACTCAGGTACACCCAAAAATGATTTTATGAACACTGTGAGTCTTGGACATAAGTTATTGCTCTAGAACCTTCTTCATCTCTATTTCGTGATGACGTGGTTAAAAGCATCTGCTTGAACGCGTAAATTATTAAAATATCGTGACACAAGACCGCTGTTGACAAGAAAACTTTTTTTATACTAGGCTGTGTTAGCTTATTGGATAATAGACCAGTATCCATGCAAGGCTACTCGAATGTCCGTAGGTTGGAATCCCAGTATGTGTAAGTGCCCTGAGAACGGCGATCAGCTGTGCTACTGGTTACGTTGGGCACGACATATAAGCGCAAAGTAGATATAATCACTAACGTATCTCTGCTCACCCCGAAATGGATATAGCGTGACGATAAATTATATATTATTATTATTATCTTATTAAAAAACTCGGTTTTAAGTGGTATATTGATTGAAAAATCGTCAAGGCGGCGCGTCGGGCGCCACCTGACATACAGGTCCAGAGAGGTGGACTCTTTAAGCCTACCTCCATCTGGAAGAATAAGGATTCCCAGGCCTGGTTAAAGTGACTTAAGTCACGCCTCGGGGGTTTTCAGTCAATAGGAGTTTGTCATACCGTGGTCGCTGTCCTAACAACGGCCTGGAAGTTACTATGTAGAACTTTCCCCCAGAACATCAAAAAAGGGTGACCTTGCATAGCCACCCACTACTTGCTGGCGGAGCACCTTAAGTGCTTGCCCCTCTTGTCCAGTGAAGTTCTAAAGACCTTCCCTAGCCGATAGCAATACGTCCTGCCGAAAAATAATAGCGACCTGACAGCCGCTGCCAAGTCGAGACTTTGAAATCTAACGTGTAAAGTATAAAAAACTCGCAGAACTTTTTACACGAAGTGAACTGGATTATGTCGAAATAAATAATATTCTTTCGTTTAACCACTTACTGAATAGAGACAAGGCCATCATCGCAAATATAACGGCCAACAAGAAATGCAGGGTGAGATGTCCAGTTCGAATGAAATATATACCGCCTATAACGCCCAACACAGTGTTGTATGAGGCAAGTATCAGACTAAGCCAAAGGGCCAACTCTAACGACATCAACTTTTCCTGTAACCAATTCAATTAAATATATTTAAACTTGTAAACTAAACACTTGTCAGAACAATAAAATAAGTTATAGCATGTAGACGCCGCCCGGTACGTGCTTGTGTTAAAACGCCCTAAGGGTCGTTAGGGTGTTACGGGAGGCACGGGGTAAGAGGATGCGCGCGCGCACTGGATACTTGCTAATTAAGTCGACTACCAAGATCCAAGGCTAGAGTACGTGCGTGTGCGTCGCAGTTCGGTGTGCCTTAAAGTGCAAATAAACAGTAAAACGCGAAAATCCGTATTATTCTACCACCACATCCACGACCACTGGTCATAAAGTTTATTAATTCGAAAGTATCCGTTACATTTCCCAAGTCAGTGAAACAATGTGCGCACATAGAACAGTGAATTTCTCAAAATAAATTTAGTAATTTTTATATAATTGTTTAGTGTAAAATACCATAGTAACCACGTTATTTATAAAACAATTGATTCTTTGACATTATAAGAAAAAATATACCAATATATTAACGAGCCGCTTAACTTGGTATTTGGAGAACGCCCACGCGCGCTCTGTAGTTCTTGGCCTGCTTCGGCTGCTACCCGCGTGTAGCAGTGGCCCGTTGTCAGCGTAGTTTTGGATAAATCTCCGCCGTTGTATTTTGCCGTCTTCGTACAACTTCACAACTCCGTCTTCCAGGGGTGTTGAAGAAGCGGAAGTATCACGTCGGGGTCACCATATGTCCGTTTCAGGAACAATTTGTTGCATAAGACGGTTCAGGATAAATAATAAGCGGCTGGCTTCGTTAATATATTGGTATATTTTTTCTTATAATGTCAAAGAATCAATTGTTTTATAAATAACGTGGTTACTATGGTATTTTAGACTAATCAATAATAAATAAAATAAAATATATTATTTATCTTTCATGATTTACTACTGAACGCTTAACTTCAATCACACCTGATTGAAGATTAAGACAGCCGATAACGGATCGCGCCCGCCCTAAAAATGCCTGTGCGTGCTTTCTCTTAAGCGCTCCCAAATCATAAGAATGTGGAATTGTGGTCGCTGGAAGCATATTTTACTTTGTTGCTATTCGCATGAGAAATGTAGAAGCGAATCGTTTTGCAATAACAATAATCCAGAATGCCACTGTCATAAACAATATCAAATAATTTATCAGCTTCGGATCCTGAAATTTTTGAGGTGGAGCAAAATCTACTATATATGATCACTCCCCCGCCAGTTTTTTTACCTTTGCTTTTCAATTATATGGATTAAATTAAATGAAAAAAAATGTTCACAACACAATTCTTTGTGATTTTATTCTTTACAATTTCATAAAAATGTAAATATTTAATATAATTTATCGAATAACAAGCGAAATATTCACAAAATACAACCTTTTTTTGTAACCCGGGGGAAATCCCTAATGGACCTTAGGGAGAGGTGAGGGCCGCCCCCGGTGTGTCGGGCTTGCACCAACTAAAACCTCCGGGGTGTTCCACCTTCCGCCTACAGGCATCGAGGGCACGACTGGGGTCTCATCCTCAATGACCGGCTGGGCGTGCGGCCGTAAGTAGGCCTCTACTCGTTTGGGGAGGGGTAGTGTATAGAGCCACCCCTCTCATGGCTCTGTGTTGTAGAGCGGCACGTGGGAACACATCGCGCGCCGCTCGCACCCTTGTTGGACGACACACTCCCTCAAGTGTGCCGCCCGGTGTCGCCGCTAGAGTCGGATGTTCCTGAGGAACGCCGCGAAATACAACCTTGATTAATTCAAGACATGGTAATAAATATCCAATGAAACTTTGATGTCGTGACCCACAACCCTTTATAGTGTTGATTTTTGTCGTCTTAAGGTTTTTAACTGGTACAAATTCGACACACCTCGGTCATCAGCTACCTTGTGTGGCCAAGACGTTACTATAAGGGTATCCCCAAATAAAAAACAAAAACTTAAATTCCATCTTATAACTACAATACGAATTCAGTGATTTCATCGATGAAAATATTTTCTAAAAACTATAATATATAAGCCAATCATCAACTTAAAAGTATACAAGTTTCAATTGAAGTCGTAAATATATAGCAATTTTGGATTTCTCAGATAACTCCAGATTTTTTCAATATCTTCTAAACAGGCTGATATTAAAAAATTAAATTTATGAAAAGTAATAGAAGTAGCATCTTCTTATTATATTTTTAGTTTTTGATCAACCCTACGCGACATATTGTAAACCAAGTAATTCTTTGTTTACAATCTATAGTATAGTAAGCTGATCTATCAAAAATAGATCAGCTTACTCTAGCAGCGTATTTTCAAGAAAAAACAAACGGAACTCTAAGAAAACCTGCGAGACGAACCGAGACTTAAAAATACAAGTTATGGTAAGAGACAATCGAGAGATGTTTTCCTAACGAGACCTCTCCCGGGGCGAATTGAAGACAGTCAAAGAAAACTCATACATGTTGTCGCTCACAAAGCTTACAGCTACCGTGGGAGATCTTAAGGGCTGTCACTAAACGGGTATTACGGACGCACTTTTTGGAATTTACATACTAAAACCTCTGACAGTTAAACAGAAATCACGTTAATTAGCACTTGTAATATTACACAAACTTTATCGCAGTCCGACAGGCTGAACAGAGTGAAATCTCTACACAACTTTTTTTTTTTATACTGGCTCGACATAGTGACTACAGAGCACCTGATGGTAAGTACAGTGTAGTCCAAAAACGAAAGCGACTATCAAAGGATGAAAACCCATTGATAGTCTACATCGTCATGTCGGCCCACATATACCACGACTGAAGGTCTCTAGTGTAAAACTCGCTCCATAATATATTAAAATGAATCCTGATAATCAATTCCACTCTTAGTTGGCTCACTTTGATACTCTCTTTAGACTTGTTCCTTCTCTTTGACGTCAAGACAACGATTAGTGTTGCCATTTTAACAACGAGCGTAACACTAGTTACATGAGCTACTGGATATGCACAAGCTGATCCCGAAACGCGACAAGCCGAAACTGGTCACTATGACGGGCTTTACACCCATGCACTGTGGTCGCGATCCAGACGGACACCGGCGCCCTACCACCTCGCAAAAATATGGCAAATAAACAAACAATGGAATATACCTAAAAGACCACAGACAGCTGTCCATTTTAAAACCTTTCTAACTAATTATTCGGATCTATTATCACCCGAATCCCTATTGGGTTAGGCAAAGAGAATCAAATGCCACTTCTCTATACTTTTCACGATGTGGTGACCTTAAACGGCGCAACCCACTAATGTACATTTTTTTTTCGATTGTTTTTTTTATTGTTTTGTAATATGTTTGCCACTAGCCGCCCTTAATTATGTAAAAATAAAATAAATACTTTTACAAAATTTCTTAACATTCATAATTCCTTAAAGAGCTCTTGCTAGTTTAGTGTACTTTTGAGATGACCCCAGTCAAAACTCTCTTTATTTGCTGTCTGTAGGTAAGTTTCGATCGCTCTTGGCTCTTAGTTCCACTCATATTCTAATTGTATATCTTTTTCGTCATCCTTTCATTATTCATTCTCTCTGCGTATCCGAGCCATTGGAGCAAGATTTTGTGATCTCACTATCTTATGACACGCACCAGGCATGTGAGTTGGCGAGGAAAATAGAAGGTATTCCGGGAACGAACCTACTTGTATATGTCCCGGTCCACGGCACTGGTCCAGGCGTCCACACCACAATTTCACGCGTTGATGTGTTAGCAGAGCGTCCAGTTTTCACAGTTGTATAACACAGGGTTGTAGCGTTTTAGATATTTTTTTGAAGCGAGCGCGTTGTCGATTTTCGGAGGATTCGAATCCAGAGAAAGGAAACGGATCGGTGGGTAGGGGGATAAAATGATGAGAGAGTGTTATTAGTGTAATAAAATATATAATATAAAATAACATACGAGTATATTAAAATATAAAATAATAAATAATATAATTGTAAAATAGATAATAAACGGCGTAAACAGACACTATCTTTTACAAAAACCAATCTGCGTATATTTTCGTTCTGAACGTGATCCGCAAGCGTTACTCCGCATATAGAAAGAAGATATCACACCTCCACAGCATTAATTTTACTTTCATTCTTCTTCCATCATATCCAGGTCATATTGTCCTCCAACAAACTGAGGAATGGAATTGGACTATGTACTGCAACTCGTGCTGTTTTCGTAATGTTTTGACTTTTCAGTACAGCGCTCAGTAAATCGGTCACTTTTTTGTCATTAGTAAACTAAGAAGCTAGAACTAAGAAGTTCTCTAACTTCTCCTTTTGCCGTGTCGTTGGGGTGTGGAATGGTCTTCCGGCGAGCGTGTTCCCACCATCCTATGATATGGGATCCTTTAAGCGTAGCGTGAAGAGATATTTGTGCAGGCCGGCATGATCGCTGCGACTACTGATAGGTTTTTTCTTACCTTTCTATAGTCATTGGCGTTTTTTAGACTGCACCATGTTTACCATCAGGTATGGTGTAGTCACTATGTCGAGTCAGTTTAAAATAAAAAAAAAGTACTATTTCCTATAAATATAACTCCAATATATAAAATATTCACTTGTTCTTAATTTTATCACACAAACTGTTTTTACATCATTTCTTTGAAAGAATGACTGTTATTTTTTAAATTATGTAGTTTTATATATCTATGTAATAATGCTGTGATTTTTTGTTAATAAATAAATAAATCATACAAAATACGAAATCGGTATAACAACCCATTTTTGGAATCGGAATTTCTACACTTTACAATTATAGAATGTTAATGCTCATAATTAAAAAAAAATCATAATAACAGTCATGTAAAACAATTCGTACTTTTTAAATTTGTTTTTTTTTTATCAAACCAAAAGATTATAAAGAAAGTGTTTGTGGTGGTTAAAGTATTTTTAATATATAAAATAATTCTCCTCTTAGTTAACAAATTAAGTGCTTAGATGAAAGGTTTATATTTTAGATGATGAAATAAAACTGAGCAAATATTTCACAGGACAAATTTGCTCAGCGTGAACTCATCATCCTCAAATTCAACTAAATTTATTATTACGACTAGACTTACGGGAAGCCTCGACAATTTAAAATAATAAACTCTCTCATCATTTACAAGTTTATTTAATGTTAATTCTTGAACATTTTTTCCTTAAATTCAGTATTGCCAACTCAAAGTTTTTATTTTTAAACTTCTTAAAAATTTATTACTACATTGAAACAAGTTCTACTGTGATTTTAATATTACTATAATAAAGTATATTGAATGTGTGTGGCTAAGAAACCGGCATCAAAGCGCGGCGATATGAATGACTGTAGGTTCGAGTCCCTGCACGTAGATTTGAGTTTTTTTTAAATTATGTACAGACTTAGGCACCGCATGATCACCGGTAAAGAAAAACATCGTGAGGAAACTCGCATTGCATCAAATACTAGCGCTTGCAAAAACGCACCCTCTCCTCCAAACCTCTCCTAATCTAATGGGACGGGGAACCGACAAAATTAAAGAGAGGCAGGACGCAGTGTCTGAGTACTATAACTAACCCATATCAATGCCTACGGCCTTTCATAATGGCTTGCTGCCTCGGGTAGACTAGGCTACCATTAGCACGACATATGAAGAATAAGTAGACAGACTTTTGCGCTAATCGGGGAGTCATCGTAACAACATGCGCGATAAAACATTGCGCAAGCCCTCAACCAGACTTCGCCCACGAGCTGACGTGGTTATGGGTTTGTAGCCGCTGCGTGCTGCCCAGCTACTAGGAGCCACTGGTAAGAATTCAAGGAAACCAACTAATTTAACCACCACTACACCCCAGTAGTAATATTGTAGCGCGCACAGTTAATAATAATGCGTGCGGGCAGCGGCGATGCCTACAGCACTCGCCCCTCCCCGCGCCAGTCTTAATTTGATAATCGCTTGTACGGCCGCGCGCTCCCACGCTCCGCGATCGCGCTCCGAATTTCGCGTTAAACTGCACCGCGTGACGCGCGAACGGCATCATATTATATTATATTTCTAACAACTTAAAATGGAAAACTCACTTCCAATGCGCCCATAAACAACAGGATTCCATGCAAAACTTGCAGTGGGATGGTGACCAATGTTAGTACTTGCAACACGAGGGACATGTTCCCTTTGCTACTCGCGTGAATTAATATATACAGAGACACGTAGCAAATTACTGATACCTGAAATGAAAAGGAATCTTTTAATCCTAGGTTTATTTTTTTATTAATTTATAGGCGAACGCTTGACCTCAATCACACCTGGTGGAAGGTGAAGAGAAGTCCGATGATAAACCGCGTCCCCCTAACAAATGCTTATTCACTCTTCTATTAAAGACTCCCAGGTCATAAAACCGCGGAAATATGGCAGCTGGAAGCATATTCCACTCCTTAGCCGTTCGCATAATGAATGTAGAAGTGAATCTTCTCGTGCGGATATAAGGAACATCCACCACATACGGATGGTATCTATCACGATGTCTAGTGGTTTTGTGATGGAATGGGGCTGGTGGAATCAAAGAATGCAGTTCTTGAGAACACTCTCCACTGTGCAACCGGTAAAAGACAGTGAGGCAGACAACTCTACGTCGATGCTTGATGCTCTGCATTTTAATCTTAGTCAAAGTATCATCGCCAATAAGTCTACGAGCTCTACGATCAATCGAGTCCAAAGCCGTCAACTGATATTTAGCGGATCCGTCCCAAAGATGACAACAGTACTCGAAACCCGACCGCACCTGCGCCGGATACAGGTTAAGAAGTTGCAATGGATCGGAAGTCTTATCAACATTCCAGCTATGAACAGCTCTTGTTGCGCAGAAATAATGCCGCACTAAGCGACATTCCTGTCTTCAAGTAATTGTTTTAATTATACTTCGTTTAATGTATAAACGAATGGATACTTGCAAGCTTCATCCAGCCGATGCAGATGACAGCATCTCGCAAGGCTTTTCTCCTAACCCTTAGTTCATCTTGCTCAAGCGGTCGGATCTGTGCTCCAATAAACATATTGCACCCATAAATTTTATTAAAACGCATTAATTTATACTTTAAATTTCATATAATTTTTAGGTTATTTTGTTATGACAGTAATACGCTATGTCAATTGAATTGGAGTTAATCATATTTTTAAAACCTCTTTGTACATTTTCCTCTTAATGATAAGAAATGATAAGTCTCAGTAGTAATAATAATATACATCGCTATATTACTTTCGGGGTGAGTAGAGCTACATTAGTTATCTGTTTGAAATCCTTGTACTAGAGAAACTTAATTTAGATGTTCGATAAAGTTTAGAAATTATGATCTTATAAAGGAATTTCCCCTGACCTACCAAAATAGAGAGCTATCATGTACCAGAACACAAAACCCCTAAAATATTATATGTAAAAGTTCTTAGTTAAGAAATAATATACGTTTTAATTACAAAATAAGCTGTTGTTTTCCAAAACTTCACACCTATTTCACACTAAGAAGTGAAACTAATTTTCTTAAACATAATTAAAACTAAGATAACAGCTACAAAAACGAACGTTAAATAAAGCTTCAATCGATTCACGTGGGCTTAAAACTTAAGCGCAACTTGGAGACGCTTAATTAAAGTTCCACAGTAAACATCGACCGCAAATTTTCCGCTTTAAACGGTAGTTTTAAAAATGAAATCAGCAATTTTGCAACGAACGTTAATGAGAAAATTTTACTTTAATAAAAGATTAATCAAACTGCATGTAGTTTTAACTATAATGCGATTGTGTAATTAAGCGGCAGAATAATGGAGAGTGGAACTTGTCGATCAATCTACATTCAGAGTGAATTAATAGAGTCCCGGAGCTTGAATATAACTTCAACACAAAATCTTTATATAATATATAACCAGCAATTCAAAACCAAAAATAATTTAATTTGTGCTTGTTGTAGATAACAATTAGAACGTCAATTGAGAGTCCATACATCCATGTGGACGTCTGGTTACTATGACGTGTAACGCATTTGTCAGTTTTTTGTGTGACTCGTCTTAAACCAACGTGGTAACCACAAACTGGCCACGATAATATTAGCTATTTTGACGTTTTATTACTAAAATTGTCCTCTATGAATAAAAATGTCGCATAGGAGCCTAGATATATTGGAATAGAATCGAAGATGATAGCACAATATGAGGAAGACCTATGCTCAACAATTAGCTGTAACGGGCTGTGAAAATACAATAATGATGAAATAATTATGCAATTATAAGTATTAGCGTTTTCTTGTAAAACAAAAGCTGTTTTCTGGAATATTCTCTAACATTCTTGTACAATATATATTTTTGAAAAAAAAATACTCCTATAAAAAATAAAAGACGAAACTCTTCAAAAAAAGAATGAATAATCTTTTATTTGGCAAACTCGTCCGTGGCGTTCGTATGAAACACCACTTCTCTCTATTCTTGTAAACCTCTTTCACTTCCTCAAAATTCATTAATCCATTATCTCGCTAATTTCGCGTACTTTGGACGTTACCCTCCATTAAAACTCTCTTTATTTGGTCTGTGCTGGTTAGTCTCGGCCGGTCTCGGCTGTTACTTACACTCACATTAATAATTTACATCTTTTCTGCCAGTCACAGAAAACCTATATAGTTTAGTTATAATCTCTTCATTTACCTCTCAAATCTAACATACTCGTAATCTTCATGGTTCGCATGGCATTGCACTAAAGTCAGTTCTATGAAGTTAGTAATATTGTCGACGTAACGTAAAAAGTTTATATTAAAGCTCCTGGCCTAGAATATTTTTGCTACATCCACCACGTACCTGCTCTCAGCAGCTTATAGAGTCCAATTTAATTTACAATGTTCAGATAAAAAGTACCACTGTTCTCGTAGCGTTTAATAGGAAATTTTAATAGCCCGGAAGCAGGTCCAATTTATTGTGGCTCTTCAAAAAGGTTTTTAATACAAATATAGGTACCTTTAAATTTGTTTATTCTATGTAATTTTATAATAACGTCACGATATATTTCTTTCAGGGTGAGCAGATATATCAGTAGCTGTATCCACTTTGGGCTTATGTGTCGTGCCCAACGTGGCCATTAACACATCTGATCGCCGCACTAGCACACAACAGTTCTATTAGACACCATGCGAGTTTCCTCACGATACTTTCCTTCTCCAGTGAGCATGAGCAAGAGGTGTCTAAATATATATTTAATGTAGAAAACCCCCGTTGCACGTGCCATGATACGTACTTACGGTCATCAGCATTGCCGCGTATTGATTCCGATTCTTTATCCATGAGACTCCCATAGCCACAAAAATCATAAAAATAAATCAATTTTATTCAATCCAACAAAAAAATCACTGCTTTAATATGTTTCTTTTAAACATTACATATTATTTCAAAACACATACAGCCTAAATTGTAAACCTTAAGGGCATAAATGGACTCATAAACCTAAGAGTTACATTTCATAACAGACATCATTTAAATATTATATATGGTTCAAATATTTTCTGAATAGAACCACGCGCGCAGGTTTGCTTTGTCACAGCTATACTATATCTCACATCTCGGCTAGGACTAAGAAGTTCTCTAACTCCTTCTTTTGCCGTGTCGTTGGGCTGTGGAATGGTCTTCCGGCGAGCGTGTTCCCACCATCCTATGATATGTGGTCCTTTAAGCGTAGCGTGAAGAGATATTTGTGCAGGCCGGCATGATCGCTGCGACTACCGATGGGTTTTTTCTTACCTTTCGATAGTCGTTGGCGTTTTTTGGACTGCACCATGCTTACCATCAGGTATGGCGCAGTCACTGTGTCGAGTTAGATTAAAAAAAAATCCATTTTTACAGTGCATTTATTTTTACTATATAATTAAAATCACTATGTGATAAAATATAATATTTATGAAATACGAACAGCACTTTATTTCTGGTCACGTTGGGCACGACGTAAAAGCGCAAACGGATACAGCCACTAAGGTATTTCTGCTTACCCCGAAAGGGATACAGCGTGATGAATTATTATTATTATTTTTAATACTTGATCAAACATATTTTTCAGTTTTCTTCTACTAGCTCGTCAAAATCACTACATTGCTCATGATGGAAAGTAAAGTGTAGTCCAAAAAGTGCAACGAAACCCAAGGGACGAAAATCCGTTAGTTGCCATAACTATGACGACCTAAATATACCACGACTGAAGGTCTCTAGGTATATGTTACTGGATATACACAAGCTGATCCCGAAACGCAACAGGCTGAATCGATTATCAGTGATACCATCTCAAAAATTCTATACTCTTTACATAATATTTTTGTTCGTGATTTATTTGCGAATACTATTATTTTTTACATTATTCTAGATACTAGAGGATCTCAAAATATATCTATTGTCTAAAAAACACCTTTATGAATAGTATATATACGTTACAATACAATTTTCTAATAACATTCCGAGATAACCCCAAGATCACCTGCGTTGGATTCCTTTCAAATGAGGTCAGCGATGGAGAAGTGCGCATTACTCTTTGTACTGATAGAAATAATATTTTCAAATACTTCCTTATTATATTGGCTTACGGTATATTTGTTTAGACGGTATTATATCTGAGACGGAATATTCATTACTTAAAAACGAAAAGTCTTGCACGTATCTTTGGGTTTTACAGACGAAGCATGGACTTAGGCACCAGATGTTCACCGGTGAAGGAAAGAAAATATTGCAAGGAAACTTTTTTATTAATTTATAAGCGAACACTTGAGGTTAATCACACCTGGTGGAAGGTGAAGAAGAGTCCGATGATGAACCGCGTCCGCCCAACAAATGCCTATTCACTCTTCTCTTAAAGACTCTCAGGTCATAATATCGCGGAAATATGGCCGCTGGAAGTATATTCAACTCCTTGGCCGTTCGCATGATGAATGTAGAAGCGATTCTTTCGTGCGGAATCTAATAGAATTGTCATGTGGCAGTACCTTGAGAACAGCGATCAGCTCTGCTATTGGGTTATGTTGGGCTCTACATGTAACTGCAAAGAGGATACAGCCACTGAAATATATCTGCTCACCCTGAAAGGGATATAGTGTGGCTATATGTTATTATTAAAAACGAAAAGATAAACTATGTAAAAAATACATGATAAAATCATCGAACATTTTATAATATTGTTTTTAGATTATGAGACAACAATCTTACATAGAATGAATAACAAATGTTTGATTATGAATAAATTTACATTTTTAGTTTAAAATTTCCAAATATTTATGCTTTTAAGCCGCAATTATTTTAAAATAATATTGATCTTAATTACTGAATCGATAAAATTTTCATCTATATCAGCGGTTCCCAACCTGGGGTACGCGTACCCCTAGGGGTACGCTAAAGTTTGTTTAGGGGTATTAAAAGAAAAAGTATTATAAAGTATGCTTCCTAGGATTAACAATTTTTTTTATAATTTTTTCTCGTATATAATTTTATTTAACATCATATTACATTAAATATGTTTGCATGGTTATATTTCTTCAGCTGTATTCTTTGAAAGTAATTATATTTGTATATCTGAAATTACTAAATGATTTCATATTTGAGTGTATATATATATATGTGTGTCTGTGTGTGTTAGGGATACCCACTAAGTAAACAATCAGGTAGAGGGGTACTCTAATGAAAAAAGTTGGAAACCGCTGGTCTATATCATTCTAAATAAAATATGAAAAAAAAAAACATTTCATAATCGGAGAAATAAAGAAACCATCATCATTATGATTGCGGTGGTAGGGCGTTTGCCCGAACTGAGTCGTGACCACCGTATACAAGTGTAAAGACCGACATAGTGAATCGCTTCAGCCTGTCGTGTTTCGGTATCAGTTTGTATACACACAATTGTTCACATACCTAAAGACCTTCTGTCCTATCCTTCCTTATGTCCTTATGTCCTCAGATTCCCCAACTACTGCCCAACCCAACTGAATTCTTTTTATCTCTTTCCTCTCAAAGTTGTTCTTACCTAAATGTAATGCTAAATAAAGATTAAAAAATGCTAAAAATTAGATTTATGTGAGCACATTCTTCATACAAAACTTAGGCTATAAGGGAAAAATTATACATTTCATGGCAATAAATAGCAGCATTTTCCCGTAAGGCGGTTTTACAAGAGATTAAAATCCATAAACAAAATAAATTATAGCGAATGACTCTAACTTCCTAAATTACTTTTGTAATAAAGTGGTTATGGCCGTATTTTGTGAGGGGTACCTTTATTTATTCTGTCTGACTTCTCACTTTCTCACTACTGTGGTAGGCAGAAAGAATAAAGTACTGTTTTATTCTAACACACTACTTTGATTCTAATAAATTGACTAATTAAGTTCCACGCAAAATAACTTTATCACAGCTATCCACAATTTAAATATCAAAAGAAAGTATTATAATATCATAGCCTACCGCAATAAAAAAACCATAGCAAAATACAAAGACAATATCATATTTATCTACAATAAAAAAATCAGAGTAATCGACAATATAGAGATATGAACAATCCACAATATTAAAATCATATGAATTTACAGTGATACCAGCATTTGCTAATAAGAATGACAATGATGAATATGATTGACACAATAATAAAAGCATTTTTTTGGTGGTAGGGTAATTTCCAGAACTCGGTCATGACTTCAGTGTACAAGTGTAAAGACCGTCACAATGACTCGCTTTCGCCTATCGCGTTTCGGGATCAGCTTGTGTATATCCAGTAGCTCATATACCTAGAGACCTTCAGTCGTGGTATATGTGGGCCCACATGACGATGTAGGCTATCAATGGATTTTCATCCTTTGATGATCGCTTTCGTTTTTGGACTACACTGTACTTACCATCAGGTGCATTATAGTCACTATGTCCAGCTAGAGTAAAAAAATCACAATAACAATGTCATGTGTGTTTTTTCTCTTATACGTTTGCTCTTGTTTTGGGTATTCATACATTTGTGCTATGGTGTCACTAATACATTTTGTAGTCGATTTGTTTATTGTATGTAATAGTTTATTTTAGGATTTTTTTTTTTGGAGTGGGTGTATTGTTATTATCTATACTTATTATTATACTTTATACTTAAAATTATTTAAGCTATATGTTATCCTATTTCTTGTTATGTTTTTTATTGCTTAATAAGATGTAACACGACCGGGGCCCTCCACGAAAATCAGCGCTGCAGACTTCCTCTGTGGCTTTAAGCTGATGGAGGTCCCATTTTCGCCATGTTAATATGTTTTGTTTTTTCTTTTGTTTCTGTATGTTGTGTCTTGTAACAGAAATGTTACTGCTTTTGAATTTCTAGTATTTTGTTAGTTTGTGGTGAAAATAAATATATTTCATTCCGTTTCATTTCATAGAATCTATAATATTGATATCATAGTAATCCACTGTAATATAATAATAATAGCATTTCACAATAACTTTGTCATAGAATCTATAATAACAGAATCTTAGTAACCCATAGCATCAAATTCATAGTAATCTATACTAATATTATAAAGCTGAAGAGTTTGTTTGTTTGTTTGTTTGTTTGTTTGTTTGTTTGAACGCGCTAATCTCAGGAACTACTGGGTCGAATTGAAAAAATATTTTTGAGTTGAATAGACCATTTATCGAGGAAGGCTTTAGGCTATATAACATCACGATGCAATTATTAGAAGCGAAGAAATAATGGAAAATGTGAAAAAAAACGGGCAAAATTTTTCATCCTTGAGGGCTTCCATTGCGTGTGCTGCAAAAACGGTTCAAGATACCAAAAATATATGTAATAAAGAATTATTCCTCTTGAGATGATCTAAAAAAATGTCCGCGACAGTATATGTTTATCTTTTAAGATTAAGTCACTAGAACCGTTTTTATGGTAAACAAATGAGGTTGAAATTAATGCATTATTTGTTAAGAGTTGTATCAACGTAATAATATTAATCTTTATATAAATAAATGTGTTGTTGATTAAGAATATTTAATTGTGAACAAAATTGTCTTTGACATCACTTAATTTCAATGAACATCTTAGAAGATATTACAAAACCTTACATAGCAAAACAACGTTTGCTGGATCAGCTAGTCCAGAATAACAAGATGTAATCATTCCACAGAAATAATAAACTTAGTAACCGACAGTAACAAAATTCTAGAATTCCTCTGTAATAATATCATACGAATCCATAATAATATGTTATTGTCCATAGTAACAAAATCATAGAGCAATGCACAAAAGGCGAAATACCTACAATCCCTTAAAGTTTAATAATAGGTTGGTTAAGTGTGCCATTCACTCACCTCAGTACTTGAGCTGGCAAATGATAGCCTCTTATTACAATTTACGTTTTAAACTTTGCGAATTTCTCTCCAGAACCGTTGAAGAAGTTTCCGATACTTAAATAATGGGAACCGATTCAAGAGCAAGCATCGGAACTAAGTGATCTCTGTTGTAACAAGTTTGATCAATATTTAGTTCGGGAGGGAATTTTATGATCATCTGAGGTAGATTAGGGTTTCTTTGCCTTCAGTCAAGCAATTTTATTAAAAAAATACTCTTAAATTCAAATATCTTCTTATATATAAAAATGAATCGTAAAATGTCTTGATAAGCGCGAAACTCGAGAACGGCTGAACCGATTTGGCTGATTTCTTTTTTGTTGTGTTTGATGAAGTCTGGGGAAGGTTATTACGGAGAGAAAAATAAAAAAAAAATGTCTGAAAAAGTCTAAAAACACCACTTTTCTATATTCTCATACAAAAAATTCGTAATAATATTTAAAAGTCAATTTGAACTTTAACACCATACCATAAAGTTTAAATGTTAGTGGACGGGTTCCGGGAAGGCAAAACAATTGAGTGACGTATAAATATTAATGTCAATATTTGTCAATTTTTATACATATAGCATTAAGGCCAGGTTCCTTCAAACAATTTTCAAAAAACAGCCGACAGGCCAATAGGTTTAGGCAGAATAAAATCTGACGGAGAAGCAATGTGACTTTGTTTTAGAGAAACAGGGCAGAACAAGGTCTGCCGGGACAGCTAGTTTACTAATAAATAATACAGTATCATTGTGAACAAGAAATACCGTAATGCGCGCTAATGTTTACAGTCAGCTGTAGCTGTACGCCCGGTCAATGAACCCCCACATATAACTAGTCGTATTCAGCTCGTGATTACCTTGCATGCTATATATCAGATGTTAGTTTAATAAATTGCTACTGGTTGTGCACATACAAAATACTGTATATATTGCCGTCTGTTGTTGCTGTCTGCCGTTTGTCCTGTGGCACAAAAGTCACCTTTATTCTTTTAAAACCTCATTTACTTCGGTACACATTTTCTAAGAAAACACATCATTACAGGCTAAAATATTTTTTACTCTTAATATCCACTCGCGTGTGGGTATAAGTAACCAAAAATTAACATTGCTTGTGTATCATTTTCGCAGAAGGCTGCCAGACAGCGCGCTTTCTATTTAAGGACTAATTATTATCATTGTAAATTCTAGGAACTCTTTCGGATCCATTACAAATAGGTTTTATTGTAAATATTATATGTTGGCGTAAAAAGTAATTCAAAAACTGCTTACTATAAGATTTGTTCTTTAGAATATATTCGCCTAAGTCAGGGTAATTTAATAAATGTAAGGAAATGTTATTTAGAAATAGAAATAGTACTATTAACGAATAAAATGTTCAACGGCATTTTATTCTATAGAAAAAAAAACTAAATACTGCAATGAAGTCAATCCATTAAACTAAGTAACAAGAAACAAACTACTTTGGAATTTCACACAAAAAGTGATCATTAAATAGCAATTTGTAGTTAATTTTGTTAGTAACTTATAACATATGCAATTTGCACAAATGCGCAAGAGATAGTTTGTAGGAACCTTTAATTTAGGAAAATGTGAGCATGGGATTGTTTTATACCCAGTCGCAGTAGACAGCCCTTTTATTTATTTATTTATTCGCAATCTACAGTATATGATTTTATAATTTAATACAGGAAAACGTACAAAAAATCAGATAAACCAAGATAATTTGTGTAACAAGGTTATATGAGAGCATTAAATGCGATTCAAATAATTGTTATTTACCGTTAGTTTATACGTAACAAGTGAATATGTAACATAAAAAATAAGCAAACTTTCTTAGAATATCAAGATAGTTTTAATTAATATAATCAAGATTGGAGCAAATGATAGCTAAGATATTTTAGCCGTGAACTTTAAAGATGAGCTGAACCCAAATTAACGTTTCACAAGTTCAATTCTGTGCAAAACTTAGAAAAGGCAAAAGCTCGAGTCAATAGCATAGTTTCACGTTAATTTATTCAGCGTAAGTTAATCTCACAAGTTGCTAATGTGAATTCTTCTTGAGACGGCGGCGTACGTCTTATACTTATGTAGTTTCCGTGTCTTGCACTCCATATAATGAGAAAAGTTTCTTGTTTAACGTCGGCAGATGTCGTGTCACTCATTACGCGACGACTCAAGAATATAATAAACACTTCGGATGTAAACTGCGCAGTGTACATTCATAGAATTCATCATCATAGAGTGCCATCTTCATAATTAAGTTCAATAGAGAAAACTTCTTGCGATGATATGCTGTGCTCTTCAGAACAGCTCAATCCAGCCATTTTTTGAGACATCGCTAAGGCTAGCCACTTCTGTCTCCGATAAATACTATTTATATCCATGAAGTTATATTAATATTGTTATTTTAAAGCAAAATAGTGATTACAAACAGTAATGAAGTTGAATAAACAATATTTTCAAAGTTCTTTGTTTAAAAAAAGTATTGCTTTTATCTGCGAAGAAATCTGAGAGTTGTAGGTGGGGCCAATAGGCCTACATGTATGGCGCTGGACTCTGCAAAATTTACTCTGCTTTCCTAAGCGGCGCTGCATACGTGTGATAATTATTTTGTATTAGCAACTGTTATATTTGTCTTATCGGAACAATAGATGGCGTGATAATGGAATATGTTATTCGCGATCTTATGACTTGGGAGTCTTTAAAAGAAGAGTGAATAGGCATTTGTTAGGCGGACGCGGTTCATCATCGGACTCATCTTCACCTTCCACCAGGTGTGATTGAGGTCAAGCGTTCGCCTATAAGTTGTAAAAAAAAAATTAATGTTTCCTTTTTTTTTAATTTAACTTTTGTTAATTTAACCAAGGCTTATTTTTGTAAGGTATGGATTGCTTTTATGCATGTATGGCATGAACGCCACTGCGGTGAGCGTTCTGAAGACTTATTTAACTTTGTTTCATCTTCTCCCGTCCACAACAAAACCACTCGCACGAGTTTACAGAGCCATAGTTTTACAGTAACTCATATCCCGGCTAAGACTGTGAAGTTCCCTAATCCTTACTTATGACGAGAGATTGTCTGCGAACATTGCGTTGGACATCATCCTAGCGTGTTATGATATTGAATGCTTTAAACGAAGCGTAAAGAGATATTTCTGCAGGCTGGCATCATCACTGCGATCATCATCATCAATGGGTTTGTCGTTGATAATCTTAATCGTTCTATGGACAGCGCCATGCTAACCACTGAGCATCCTGTGGTCACTGCGCCAGGTTAGGATAAAAAACATATACACACGCCATAATGTAGCCGTAAATGAGGCGTCTAGTTTCAAAACCCGCTATAACATATTTTTTTCAAATCCCAATCTATACTAATATTATAAAGCTAAAGAGTTTGTTTGTTTGTTTGTTTATTTGTTTGTTTGTTTGAACGCGCTAATCTCTGGAACTACTGGTTCGAATTGAAAAATTCTTTTTGAGTTGAATAGACCATTTATCGAGGAAGGCTATAGGCTATATAACATCACGATGCAATTATTAGAATCTAAGACATAATGGAAAATGTGAAAAAAACGGGCAAAATTTTTCATCCTTGAGGGCTTCCATTGCGTGCGCTGCAAAAACGGTTCAAGATACCAAAAATATATGTATGAAAGAATTATTCCTCTTGAAATGATCTAAAAAAATGTCCGCGACAGTATATGTTTATCTTTTAAGATTAAGTCACTAGAACCGTTTTTATGGTAAACAAATTTGGTCGAAATTAATACATTATTTGTTAAGAGTTATATCAACGTAATAATATTAATCTTTATCCAAATAAATGTGTTGTTGATTAAGAATATTTAATTGTGAACAAAATTGTCTTTGACATCACTTAATTTCAATGAACATCTTAGAAGATATTACAAAACCTTACATAGCAAAACAACGTTTGCCGGATCAGCTAGTTATTTATAAAAAATTATAATTAATCTTTGATGTACAATCACATTCTTATAAGGTATTTAAATTATTATTCTAGAGTGAAAAAGAAAAAAATCATATATAATATTTGCTTTGATAAAAACATTTCAAATTACTATTAGAACTATTAAGTAATTTTGTACGAATATATTTCTTTCTAAGGGTGATTTTATATACGAGGGAGATATTTTAGAACACAATAATTTGTACCTTCTTATAA
This sequence comes from Automeris io, assembly GCA_036320925.1. Taxonomy (NCBI): domain Eukaryota; kingdom Metazoa; phylum Arthropoda; class Insecta; order Lepidoptera; family Saturniidae; genus Automeris; species Automeris io. The sequence continues at coordinate 13,966,961 of JAUDJH010000010.1, read as the reverse complement.
CTAATAAAAATGTAAATAACAATATTCCCTTCCAAATCACAATGAAACATTGATAAACAAATGAGAATTATTCCGTAAAAAATTTGGACACCACAGCACGTGTGGTGCACGATTAAATGGCATGTAGATACAATTCCTTTTACGTAATTTTAGGTAAACAGGTAAATTAACTCGTTACCTTTTCGTACTTTATCCTGGCTTAGGATAGACAAAATACCTACTTAATAATTAATTGTTATTTATTATATCATGTGTGTAACTGCCCCTTAATACGATGACTATAAATTACTTTGTTTTAATGGATATATTAAGATATTCCTATATATTTTGAACTAGCTGATCCGGCAAACGTTGTTTTGCTATATAAGTTATTGTAATATCTTCTAAGATGTTCATTGAAATTAAGACAAAGTCAAAGTCAATTTTGTTCACAATTAAATACTCTTAATCAACAACACATTTATTTGGATAAAGATTAATATTATTACGTTGATACAACTCTTAACAAATAATGCATTAATTTCGACCAAATTTGATTACCATAAAAACGGTTCTAGTGAGTTAATCTTAAAAGATAGATATATACTGTTTAGGGCATATTTTTAGATCATTTCAAGAGGAATAATTCTTTCTTACATATATTTTTGGTATCTTGGACTGTTTTTGCAGCGCACGTAATGGAAACACTCAAGGATGAATAATTTTCCCCGTTTTTTCCAGATTTTCCATTATTTCTTCGCTCCTAATAGTTGCATCGCTATGTTATATAGCCTAAAGCCTTCCTCTATGAATGGTCTATTCAACACAAAAATATTTTTTCAATTCGAACCAGTAGTTCCTGAGATTAGCGCGTTCAAACAAACAAACAAACAAACAAACTCTTCAGCTTTATAATATTAGTATAGATTAGAATCGACTGCTGAATATCCTCTGTGAATATATCCCTCGTCTATAAAATCAGTCTGTATAAGTTATGAGGGTCTCGCTATTTCGGTGCAATTGTTCACTTTTATAACAAACGGTGGGTAGGTAAGCGCTGCAAAGCAGCCAGTGATGGCTAGATAAATTACTTCCACTTTGATTACTTAAGTTCAAAGTCGATTATTGCCGAGATCAGATTAATCGACTAGCTGATGTTGCGATGGAGTAAATTTACTGCAGAGATTATTATTCACTCACTAGCGTGGTCGGATTACCTTTTATTATCTAACGCTAGCTTTACTTACGATATCGTTTACTCGAATGTGATAACTTCTAGATAATGTAACTTTATAATGGCAAGCAGAGTATCAGCAGCGACCTTTCACTGCCAGCAGTGATTAAGACCGTGGACGATAGCGAGAAGTCGATTTTTGTTGGCCTTTTGTGAGGCCGTCATAAGATTGAAGGAGGCCGTCAAAAAAGAGAGGGAGAAACATTCCATCATTTGATAACGCAGACTTCAGCATGAGAGGGATACATTTGCGAGCAAAAATAAGAGAAGCGTGATATCCGCCACTGATGTCTGAAATAGTATATATAAATAACATTACAGTGCAGTTAGCCTAAGACGTTCGATGACTTTAGCGTTTGCCGTAGTAATCTTTTGATTTGTCGTGACCTGACATTTATTATCACACATCTTCAAGTATGTGTTGCGCATACGCTGCAAGCTCCATCACTGCTTGAAAATGACTGAACTGTACATTTGAGAGAGCCTGCTGTTCGTATGAGACGGAGGTGAGATCGTATGGGTCTCACTTACTGCCTGATAGAGAAAACCGGAGCGGTGGGCTCTTTGCACCCAATTCTCCCAGTGATGGCATCTGTACAAGGCTGCTAACTACCTGGATTCTAGGAAGAATACGGATCCTCTGAACGGCCGGCAACGAATTGAATGGCACCCTGAAGATAGTCTGAAGGTAGAGATTTAACTGGTGGCAATCTGATACACCGCAGTCGATCGCGCCCTCAGCGCGGGCCTGAAATTATTTTACCTCTTTTCAATCTGTGGAAATTCGAATTGGACATTGGTATTTGGCTTTCACCTACTCCATTACTCTTAATTCCAGCTATAAATCATAAAAATTAGGAAGATGAAATTGAATTATTTATTGCGTTCTGACAGGGACTTCTTAACCCTAAGCTAGAGTTGTTTATACGTTTTCCCGAAGAAGAGTTATAACTATTGTATTACAGAACGGTAGTTAGACAAAGTTTGATGTATTTCACAGGGTATCGTGTAGAGCAGTTGGAATTTTGAACTTCGGATATTTATACATTGCTTTTTTATTGTGGAGGGATATATTTCAGGATACAATAATTCGTAGCTTCTTGTAACGAACTAAAATGTTAATAACTAGTCTCCCACACATACCACACAGAAAAAAATATCAATAAATGAGAATTGATTCGTAAAAAACGTAGACGGCGCAGCGCGTGTGACTTACGATTGAATGGTAACTAGATAACGTTCATTTTACATAATTTTAGGTAAATAGGTATGGACTCGATTCGCTCCGTACCTTATCGTGGCTCAGGACAGGCAAAATACTTACTTAGAAGAGGCCTGACCAAGTCCGCACTCCTAGCTGGGTATCAAGGATGAGACCCCAGTCATACCCTCGATCTTGGTAGGTGAAAGTTCAATCACTCCGGGTGCTTTAGTTGGTGCGAGTCCAAAGCAGCGGGGGGCGGCCCTCGCCACCCCGTGACGGTCCATAACGGATTTCCCATGGATTAACAAAAATAAAGCAAAATGCTTAGTCAATGTTATAATTAATTATTATTCCTTTAATTGTATATGTAATTGTGCGTAAAAATTATTATAATATGAGGATTATAGGTCACCAAACAAAATAAAGTTAGTTCCGGTTACAAATACGGATTTCTATGACATCTCTAGTATCAGCACTTAGTTTGAGTTGGTAACCCAATATTCGGGCACAGTTAGCATCAATCAACCCCGACGTTTGAGTTGCGGCCCTTGTTTGAAATTAGGCCGTTTGGTTAAATATTTTCTGAAATAAACTCCAAATGAAGCTACAACTTTAAGCGCCCGTATTAAGTTCGTTAGGTATTGAAATTTTTAGGATGTTTTACTCAGATTATTTAGAATCTGTATTTGCGAGACTGAATATTTTCAATCCCGCGAGATTCCACAGAAATAAATTATTCATATTTATACTGTACATACAGGGTGATTTTATAGACGAGGGAGATACATATTTCAGAATACAATAATTTGTGCCTTCTTATAACTAATTAAAATGTAAATAACAATATTCCCTAACAAATCATAAAGAAACATTGATGAACAAATGAGAATTGATCCGTAAAAAGTTTGGACACCGCAGCGCGTGTGGTGCATGATAAAATGGCATGAAGATAAAATGCCTTTTACGTAATTTTAGGTAAACAGGTAATTGATTCGTTACCCTGTCGTACTTTATCCTGGCTTAGGAGAGACAAAATACCTACTTAATAATTAATTGTTATTTATTCTATCATGTTTGTAATTGCCCCTTAATACGATGACTATAAATTAATTTGTTTTAATGGAAATATTAATATATTACTATTCCTATATATTTGGAATTAGAATCGAATGCTGAATATCCTCCTTGAATCTCTCTCGTCTATCGTCGTGAATCTATGTCCCTCGTCTATAAAATCAGCCTGTATATATATATAAACACTTTTTTTTGATAGCCCTTGCTAACATTTTTATAGGACCCTTATAGGAGCTGCTGTGGGGTACAGCAACCCTTGTGTCAGACTCCTACTGACTAAAACCCCCCAAGATGTCTCTTTAATTGCTCAACCCGGGCCTGGGAAACCACACTCATCCAGGTGCTTGAGGAGCCAAAGGCCTTGTTGAGATTATTAACGGGGGCATTTTTTTTTTGAAGCGGACTAACTACTGATTGCCGGGAAAGGCATTTTCAGTTCAACCGGGCTTAGGGGGCGAGCACAGAAGGTGCTCAGCCACGGGGGACATTCGAGTCCTGTAGTTTTTATACCCCTTTAATGCAAAAAAAAAATGAAATTACATTCATGCCACCTTTCAAAACATTCATTTTGTAATACCAAGCGAAATTTTTTTTATTATAGGGACGTAAGGGGATACCTACCGTTTCTCTATAAACTAAAATTGATTTTGGTCAGACACAGATGACCCCCGTTTACAGATAAAGTGTGATATTCACTATTCTACATTCAGACGGATGTTCTCAACATCTGTGAGTTGTGCGAATAACCTTATCGTTTCGTAACTCATTACGCGACGGCTCCGTCTGCTTTGACATTGGCTGGTCGCGACCACTTTCTCCTTCCAGCGAGACCACTTGCCGCGCGTTACCTCATTTCAACTTACGCAAGTTATGTCAGTGTTTATTGACATAAGTATAACGACACCTCATATTATTAAGAAGACGTCGAGTATAACAATGAGTTTTTGGTAACACATACATTTGATAACACTAATGCTATGTAATGCCCATCGGTGAAGAAAAACATTCTGAGAAAACTCGCGTAGAATCTAATACTGAGAACAGCTTGCGCTAGTGGTCACATTGGGCATGACATATAAGAGGAAAGTAAATACAACCAACAAAGTATTTTTTTTAATCCCGAAGGGGATATAGAGTGATACTAAATGATTTTTTTTTAATTATGAATAACTATATATAGTATACATGTGTGACATTTTTTATTATTATATCGTACCTAAGTCATGAGTTTATATATAAACTGAGTTTACATACAAAAGTGAAATTAGAAAAATTTAGTATAAGAAAATATACGCACTTGTTAAGTAGTCGGAGTCATGCAATGCACCTTAATACTCTCATTAAAGCTTGCTATTGACGTACGAACATTATAGCCAACAAGCTGTCGAGCTACGTTTTAATGACAATTGATTTTATATTAAATGGTACTCCCGGGCTTGCACCCATATGTGGTCGAAGTACAAACAGTTCGCAGGAGACGATTCTCCTCTTTATTTTTGCTGCGAACCGCCAAGGAATGGTTTCGCTTCCTGCGTCTGTTTTTTCAATATCTTTTTTTTATTTTTTTTTTTATTTAGGGGCTTTTATTACATTGAATATATCAGCCCCATTGTGCCCTAACCTACGTCCTTACATCCTAGGGGAGTCGCGGATGAGCAAGCGTCACCATTTGGCATTCAATATCTTATGATATGGGAATTTTCAAACTTCGAGTGAATCGGTATTTGCTGGTTGAGTTGAGGTCAAGCCTAAGCCTGTCTGTAATAAAAAAAAAGTGACACTGAATATCTTTGCATGATTGTTTTTTTTTATTGATTTTTTATATTTCTGTCACATTATTAGTTCTAGGTTTTAACTTCATAGATTTAACAAGTAAAAACGTAATGAAAATATATACTTTTTTTAATTTATCATATCGCAGTCTCCAGGTTTCTTTAGATAATAAGAGTACTGTGTTATTCCAAATGTAGTTAGTCTTATCAATTAGAAATATTTTTATTTTATACTAAAGGACGATTAGGACATTGACAACCCATTTAATGGATTTTATTTTATAAATATTAAGTTTTACAGCTCTGGATTCAAATCCTTTTGAACCCGTTGTTTAAACCAAGGACCCAAGCTAAGCGCACTCCACCTCATGCTATCAGAAAAATCCCCATATTTCCACAGATTTTTGCGATCAGAACGTCTTATCACTGTCCAGGCCCAACGCTAACCCAAAAGAAAAATAAGAACAACACATTTAGAAGACCACAACAACGATAAATCAGCAATTCTCCGATGGATGAAGTAGAGAATGCAACCCCTCGCGCTCCAAAGATGGATGTCAATTCAACCAAATGATCATTGTTGCCAATAATTAATTTCAACTCCCGAAATATTTTCAGGGCAAATGTTTGTCCTCGCCTTAAGCATGGTTATGAAATAAATGTTTAATAATAAAGACATGTCCGGTCGTGAATGGCTTGCTTTAGCGGTCATCACCTCCAGCCACTACGAATGGTGCAACGGCAGTGGTGGGACGCACGGAGTGTCTGTCAAGTTGACTAGAGACAAGAGTCCTTGTTGTGTTGTGCAGTGAATGGTGTGTGTTTATTGTGATTATACGGTATGTTATATTTTTATAAAATCGAAAGGACGATAGTTTTTTTTTATTACTATACAGGTTGTAACAAAAATATGAAATAGTACTTAATTGTATTTATATACATCACGAGAGGAATGAATTATAAAAATATTATTACAGAAACGCTTGATATTATTTTATACAAACCTTTTGCTATTTACTGAGTAGTTATAAGTGAAATAAAAATCAAAGTAATGATTTGCTGGATTTGCATACCTTTAAATACTATTTCTTACTTCTATAGCGATGTAGAGTGAGATCGAAAGAGTAAAATACGTTTAGTCGTGCTTAAGATTAATAAATTAATTATAATGATCTCGGATAATTAAGAGCGCTAATGTGAAGGTTTTAAGTTCGATTCTCGGTAGCAGTATTTGTGTGATTAGCAGAACTATTTGTTTTTGAAGCATGTATGTGTATTTACATATACATACATGCATATCTGCCTTGTACTTACAGTAAAGGTGCAAATTTTGTTTGTAACTAAGCAAATGTTTGTAATTAAAGACCATATCTTATGTGCTATTTATAAAGATTGATGATTTTAAAACTTGTTTTAAGGCCACAGAACTCCTTAATCGATTTCAACTGCTATTTTAAATGCTTATAAAGTGCGATCAAATGACCCTGTTATAACTTATTAAAAGTACTATATTTAAGTACATGTAAGTTGTGATCAAGGCAATCCTGTTACTTATAATTACAAAGTTCAGTTTAAAATGCCTAAAACAGATCAATGGCAAAACTTTCTAGAATAATGATTTATTAAAAGTAGATTCGAATAAATATATAATATTCACTTTCCGTTAGGTTCTCTTAGGTTAAGATATAGTTTAAACACAAAGTTATATTCTAGTATATGACCGGTGGTCGTGGGTGTGGTGGTAGAAGGATATGGATTTTGGCGTTTTACTGTTTATTTGCACTTTACGGCACACCGAACTACGACGCACACGCACGTACTCTAGCCTTGGATCTCGGTAGTCGACTGCTTTAGCTAGAGCATCTCTTGCGCGCGCGCACCCCTCACCCCGCGCGTCCCGTAACAACACCCTAACGACCTTAAGGGCGTATAACACAATTACGTATTGGGCAGCGTCTACATGCTATAAGTATAATATGTTTGTAAAGTGAATAAGTGTAAAACGTTTCCACAACTTTATAACTCGACGAATGTATTTGCGAAAATTATTGGTTTTAAATTTGGTACATAATATCAATTAGAATAAATAAATCATGTTCTATGTGCTCTACACTACTGGTATACATGTATACCGCGCTTGAGGGAGCGCGCCGCCCAGATCCACGAGTGAGCGGTGTGCGATGTGTTCCCGCACACCGCTCCAATGACAAATCAAAGAGATGAGGGGAGGGTGGCACTTTACAGCACTCTCTCCACCAAATGTGTTAGTTGTACGCGGGGGGGGGGGACTATTTAACCACCCCCTTCCAAGTAGGCGGGGCCTGCAGAAGGCTAGACGTCGCAGGGTGCCGAGGAAGATGGCGCAGCCTTGCCCCTGGCACTCGGCAGGCGGGAGAAGGAACACCCCGGGGGTTTTAGTCGGTGCAATTCCGACCGGGGGGAGGTCCTCACTGCCCCCTGAAGGTCCGTTAGGGATTATTATTTTATAGTTTTATAACATTCTGTATATTACGGCAGAGGATTAGATAATAAGTAATAATAAATAAGTATTTCTAGCAAATAGATTGCAATGAAGCTATCGTAGCAAAATCTTAAAATATATCACGGCATTTCACAAGCGGACAGAGAAAAAAGGTTGGGGTTCTGGAATTCGTTTTTATTTGACTTGTTTGTAATTCGAAGGCGAATGAATATTATTTATTTCAAAATTTACTTTCATAAATAAATAGGTAAGCTAATTTTTTGTTTAAATTTGCATGTTTAATATTTTTAATGATTTTTTTAACTACAGAAATGGCTTTCAAAAAGTCTTAAAATTGATTATGTCTCCTCTTTCAAGAGCAAGAGCTTGAAAACTTCAGACAAGAAAAACATGGACACATTCGTACACCATGGAAATATAAAAAAGGCAAGTTTTACCAACAAATCAAATCTAGTTTAAACTTGTGCGAAATTTTATTTAGCGATAAAACTCCACTATTTTTTTTTTTGCATAGAAACATTATGCAGTTTTAACAATTGTTAAATTTAAATCACATTAATGTAGAATCAAGCCGCTTCAAATAAATAGCATTTTATACATGTTTAAACTAGATTTTTTTTTGTGCGGGCCGTCCTTAGTCAAATATGAACGTAATCCTACAAACTCAGTCATTTTTCGTTGTCCGCTTCACGTAAAAAGCCTCTTATAAATATTATTGTACTAGAGTGTCACATAGTTCATCGTTCCTAATAATTACCATGTGAAAGTTACATTATACCCAACATATATTCAATTCGTTCTTAATGTATCTACCCATTTAATTTCGAGAATAATTACTAATGATTCCCACTAATTATGGTTACAAATTACAACTGTAATTTGTAACTCGATCTATTAATGGCTTGTTGGTGCGCTTTCTGGTATAAATGTATTTCAGATTTATAATAAATAGTCTATAACGTTAACTGATAATTGTTGAGTAATTATAATTAATTAAAACATGTAAAAAGAAATACAATTGATAAAATAAACTCTGTTTGAGTTAAAATAATATATTATAAAAAACTATCGATAGTCGATGAACCCGACCTACACAAATATCACTTCAGGCTTCGTTTAAAGGACCCCATAATATAGAACATCTCGGTGCATTCCATCAATACTTAACTGAGCCCGGGAGTAACCAGGCACTGTTAATTTACAAATTTGTTAAAAAAAATTTAGAAATTAGAACTTAAATTTGTATATTTACGGGGCTGACATGACTGCGTAGTCAAAAGCCTTTTTTTTCTCAAGAATAAAAATATATATATATAGGACGGAGGAAACATGCTCGCTGGAAGACCATTCCTCAGCCCAGCGACACGGCAAAAGTACGAGTTAGACAATTTCTCAGTCTTAGCCGGAATGTAAGTTAGCTGTGATTCCGTAAACCCGCAGTCGTGGTTTTACTATGGACGAGGGAGGGCGGAATGAGCTTACATAACTCTTCAGAACACTCTCTATAATAGAGACGGTAGAAAACGCTAAATGAGGAATTATCTCTGTACAACTAAAGCGGTTCAAAATGCTTAGTAATTTTCTGGATCATTTACAATGCGGACAGCCCTTGCTGCAACCTATCCTTTTTTTTTGTACTTGGGGAAAATCCTCATAGGACCGTCTCAGCTGCACAGGGGGGTTGCGCATCCGAGGTGTGTCGGACTTGTACCGACTAAAAACCCCAAGGTGACTTACTTCTGCGCATTGGCGGGGACTGTGGGTCCTGTAATCAATTCCCTACAGCCACGTCGCGCCGCGCCTCGTGGGGACGAACTCGGGGGAAGATGCTTTCCCCGACACTGCTCATTGTATTTAGGCAGAGCACGTCACAATGCTCTTCCTACTTCTCGGGGGTCGCTAACCAGTCGCTCAGGGTCCCCACCCTGAGCGGCTGCGACCCCAAACACATCAGCCAACCTGTCGTGGATGGACCAATCGGCTGGGACTGATGCGCCGGGGCGGTCGATGCAACCTATCCAGGGCGTTAAGCAAGTACTGGTCAGAACCGTCTCAGATCCGAACAGTATCAGGTATCAGGTTCACACGGGCTCATTTTCCGCAACTCGACGTCTGAGTGCGCCTATTTTGCGTGAAAATCCGAACAGTATTCCATGCATAGCTTGACCTGGGCCTTGTACAACTGGTTTAAAAAAAAAATTGTGTTTCCACGATGATTTATCATTAGAGGATAATCAAATACCTCATTAAAGATAAAAATAAAGAGTTTCGGTATTTCGTAAATTACATCCTTAATCATTGTTCACTGACCTTTCCTAACTCACACGATGAGAATGTTTAAAAGCGGTGTGTCGGAGGAAGCAACAACTCAGACCCAGCCGGCAGCAAACAAATTGACTAGTTTGTGTATGGAGCATATTCCGATGAAGGCCTGCAAACGATACAACGAAACAATAAAACACACCCAGGTATAATTTATCTAGATATGTATGCTTGTATATGAAATAATAAGATTTGAAACTGATAAAGAAAATAAAACATTTGATTAACTGCAACCATAAAACAAAGAAATAACAATACATATAAAGAAAGAAATCTAGTAAAAATAAACTTAAAAATATCATAAAAATTCTAGACTGCCGATGATAAGGACCCTGTCTCAGCTTGTGTTAAAGAGTATTAGTATCCTTCAGCGCTGGTATTCGGGCAGGATCTTATTGATCTTTTTACTCCAACCCCTCCCACATAGGTTGCCTCAACAAGGCTTTACGTTCCCTGGGCGTCTGGATGAATTTGTTTGAAAGTTTCCCAGGCACAGGTAGAGCAATCAGAGGGACACCCCGGGAGTTTTTAGTCAGTAGGAGCCTGACACACCAGGATCGCTGCCCTCACAGCGTCCCTGATGATCCTATTTGGGATTTTCGCCCGGGATACAAAAAAAGTATCTTATTCCTTTCAGGATTAGAATCTACTCTAATTAAAGCAAGGCGTCTATATCTTCTTTAGTTAAGTTATCTGTGTATTGTGGAACGAACGAATGGCTCTCATCATTATTCAGCTGATCACAACCTTGGAAAAATATTATATATGGATTGTATTGTTTATTTTCTTCGTGTGGGTTTTGGTGTACATCACTATAGCTATATAACAATGATGCTGATAATCTACTCTTTGCCAACAACTAAGAAATCTTATTCATTGAACAAGAATTGAGGCGTCTAGTTTCAAAAGCCCCGTAACAATTTTTTTTTCAAATCCTATAAATTTATAAAAACTTATAATTAATCTTTGACTCAACAATCACATTCTTATAAGGTATTTAAATTATTATTCTAGAGTAAAAAAGCAAAAAAAGAAAAAATAATATATAATATTTGATAAAAACGTTTCAAATTACTATAAGAACTATTAAGTAATTTTGTACGTAAAATCGTTTTAGCGGGTTTTGAAACTAGATGCTTCAATTGTTCACACTTGTTAAATATCTTCGGAACACCTTTTATAAATTTATCAAGTACCTAACAAGAGATATGTAGACATACATTTCATAAGATTCTTTGGCAATCGACAAACGTTTAACCATCATTGGCAATAAAAGGGGTATTTTAACTATTGCTACACATGATGCAATTTAATTCCTGCGTGTGAATTGGCAACCACTCAAAGCTGGTATTATTAATTTTTTTTAAACACACATTTCATTTATTTGTAATGATTTTAATGACTCTAAATATTTTCTTGCAACAAAAACAGTAACCATAGAACAGTTTATTTAAAAAAATATATGTTATTTTGATTTAAATTCATATTTCGTATTATGACGGTCTAAAAAAGTTTATTTCCATGGTGTTTTACGAAAACCTTTTATGAAATCGTTCATTCAATTTAACAGCAGTCGTTTTATCATTAAATGATTACAAATCACTCAATTTGTATCAAAATTTTCGTTGCTAATAATGATTCCTAATTTAATATATCGAGGAGTAAAAGGCTATTTGGTTTAAGCGACATTTTTTGGTGGTATAGTTATATATATATAAATATATATCAGGGATGTTACGAAGCTTCGACTCCGACTCCGATAAGTCGGAACTTCAGATCGTTATTACACCTTCTGTTCCGACTTCGGTTCCGAAACTTTTTAATCGGAGGTATTCATCGGAGGTCACCACCACTGTTGCAGTCAATTCATTTGATTTTACTTTATATGTTGTTGAAACATAATATCAATTAATCAAACAATCAGTGCTACTTAATTTGTAGAAGACATTTTTTTAAATTTAGTTTAAAAAAATATGATTAAATTATTAAATTTAAAACTAAATGTACATTTAAATTTATTACTAAAAGTTTTTTTTTATTTTAGATTTACATTAAATTAAGTAAAATAGAAATTAACACAAAAACAACCCTGCAGCAAATTTGATTTAATTTGTTCACTGGACAATGTTCACTGGAGGATAACGGTTTCTAATATATCCAACACTTTGTGAACAACAGCTTTTATTTGCCCAAGTTACGTTGTGTTGTGTTGGGTTGGGTTGTGTTGTGTTGTGTTGTGTTGTGTTCTGTTGACCCAACTTGATATACGCCGGCGATGCGCTTGAGGGAGTGTGCCGCCCAACTTATCCAGGCGAGAGCGCTGTGTGACCCCGGGGGTTTTAGTCGGTGCAAGTCCGACAACAAAAAAGCTCCCTGAGGTCCGTCAACAATATCCCCCAGGCTATCAAAAAAAAAACCTGATATACGCTTGGAAACAGTCTCGATCCTCAACATCTGTCAACACACGAGGGAGATGTAGAGGGAAATGGATTATGCTGTTGTCAATTCAAAAGTTCTGGCTTATACTTTCGAATACATGTATCAATCCTGCACCATATTAAAATGGGATCAAATTTAAGATATAATAAATAACATATCTTCACGCTATCACGCTATGTGAGCAGACATACAATAGTGGTTTTATCCACTTTGCGCTTAAATGTCGTGGACTACGCGACCAGTAGCTCAGGTAATCGCTTTCTCACAGTACTATGAAAATGTTAATAAGAAACAACAATTTTTATTGTCTGTGTATTTGTAAATTTATCACTTTCTAAATAAAAAGGTTCACTGAATAATGTTTTTATTCGTCCCTTAATAAAACTATTTTATTCTGCCGTCACTTGTGACTGACATTGCCTCCGACTCCGATTCCGACTCCGAATCCGACTCCGATAAATCAAATTTAAAAACTTCGACTCCGACTTCGGTTCTGATAAAACTGCCTCCGTTACATCCCTAATATATATATATATATATATATATATTACTATATCACAAAAATGTCGCTTAAACTAAATAGCCTTTCACCTCGCGATATGTATGTTATATATTGTAATGGAATCTATGTTATTGTTTAATATTAGTTGAAATGTTTATAGTAATAATTTGCATCCATAAAAGTAGAATTTTAATAATCTAAACATATATTTACAAATCGTAATTGGGTACACTCACGTAATATAAAACTATTAAAAATTTAAATGGCGTATTTATTAGATAACCAAACTTTAGCCATGATCGTTGGAGAATTGATAACAACGCCTTATTCTTTAACCATCGACGCCCTACCATTGAAGAGTACAAAAAGTTCCTCTTATCATGTGGTAATGTACGCTTATTTATACGTTAATTCAGTTGTCATTGTAGAAAATATTCTCACGCGAGATTCCCGAGGAGCCGAGGCTGTCCTTTCTCTTTCAATGCATCGTGTCACGTACTACTTTTTATATAGCATGATATTATTACAAGGTTCTTCATTGTACTTACTATGAAGACATAAATAGGACTTGTGTTAATTAACCTTTATTATTTACTAAAATATTTATGTTGATGCAATCTTTATCGTGAAACTCTTCAGTATCTATAAAAAATAAAAGTTTATCTTTGATATGATAGTTTTAATAAAAAAATTGTTTAGTTATAATTAATATTTTAATAAGCATGGGTCTTGACTTAATTATTACAAAAAATATCTTATTAATAAGCTATTTAAAGCACTAACCAAATTTCCAAAAATTAGGTTGTTAAACATTTTTAGCAAATAATTTAAAGTGTGTTTACAACTTTATTAATATTATTAAAACCTTTAATTAAATTAATTAAAAGTGCAATATTTTTTTATATTAGGTAAACATAGTAATTAAATTAATAATATTTTTTTTAATTTAATTACAAAAAATAGGATTCCTGTGTGATTTTAATTGATTTTTATAGTATTCATTATATTTTTTTTTTTATACCGACTCGACACAGTGACTGCACCATACCTGATGGTAAGCATGGTGCAGTCCAAAAAACGCCAGCGACTATCGAAAGGTAACAAAAAACCCATCGGTAGTCGCAGCGATCATGGCAGCCTGCACAAATATCTCTTCACGCTACGTTTAAAAGATCCCATATCATAGGATGGAGGGAACACGCTCGCCAGAAGACCATTCCACAGCCCAACGACACGGCAAAAGAAGGAGTTAGAGAACTTCTTTGTCCTAGCCGGGATGTGATGTGTATTTCCTTTACCCGATTGATATTAAACAAGTTTATACTTTACATACTAAGGAAAACATACAGCAACAAAAACACAATAAAATAATACAACACAGCGACACTTCCACATAAATACTACACAAAATAAAATTGAAGCTCAAAAATACAAAATACAAATAGTAAATCTACAGTAATAAATTATGGCAAAAATAAATATATGTTACAATGACAATGTTTATTTAAGCAATTTCATAAAAAACCAGTTGTACAAGACAAAATGTGACCATCATAATACTGATTTAAACATGTCAATTATAAAACTGCCATATCCATTGTGCATTAATTTTATCACGTTCTAAAAAACACAATTCTAGAAACAATAGCAAAATGTTCACGATTTATCCGCTTATTAGGAAACCCCGTTAATACAAAACGGTATAGTTTTTTGCTTGAACTAAACAATGGGTATGGTAGAAAGGTGAATGATTTCTGACAAAAGGCGACAATGAAAGTGAGGAAAATGGGCCCCAACAATGGCGTGAGGTGACATAACTCCATTTTATGTTGGTTTTTACCTGGAAAATCAAAATCTTTCACGTTTTTGATGATAAAGCCTACGTTTTACCGTTATTATGTTCACATCTTTATTTTCTCAACAATATAGTTCTTTAGCAGGACAAGAAATATGTCATTATTTTTATGTGTTATAATATCATCACGCTATATTATTTTTGGGGTAAGCAGAGATATTTTAGCAGTTATATCGAATGTGTCTAGTAGCGCAGATGATCACCGTTCTCAGAGCACTTACACATCTTTCTAATGTATTTTATATTAATTTCAACTAGATGCCTCCATGCATTCTTATAAAACAATTCTTTATTAATAAAAAATTAGAGTCCGACCGAAACTGGTTTTCCGGCCGAAACCGAAACCGAAACCGAAATTTCGGCCGTGGCTTCAGTTTCGGCCGAAACCGAAACCGAAACCGAAACTCACGTGGTCAAGTATAAAAGTCAACGTGGTCAAGTAAAAAAATGAAACAAAAACTTACATGTAATCAGTACCATCAAAGCATAACCTCTAAAGAATGCTTACGTCGGGTGATAACGCACTGACTAAGTTGTGTTGCTATAGAGCAATGCGAATTAGATCCGTCAACTGTCGTCTAAACGGCGCAGTTACACTCCGACGCAGCCTTGAGTTTCTTTCGGCGTTTCTTCTCAAGGTAGTCGCTTCCGAAACGCTAGTAGATCACCGTTAGGTTTCGTATTTCTGGCTGGCAGTCCAAGTCGAGGTTCGTACCCACAGGGGTGCCCTTGCATTGCCACCCAAACCATAAATTGCCGGCTGAGCACCCTCAGTGTTCGCCCACCCGCCCGGTTAAGTTGTGAAGACCTTTCCCGGTCATCAAACACGCGTAAATTCGAAAAAAAAAAAGCAATGCGAACGGCGCACGAATCCCGAACAGGGCCGCCAGCGTCCGTCAAAGCGTTGCCGCGAGAATCGAAGCTAGGCAAGCATGTAGGATAACTACCGAAATCAGTTTCGGTTTCGGCAAAAGTTTCGCCCACTTTTGACCGAAACCGAAACTGCCACCGAAACTTGATTTTGGGCCGAAACTCGGCCGAAACCGAAACCGAACTTTCGGTCGGACACTATAAAAAACCCCGAATTTAAAAGTATGTCTTAGACTTTGTTGATGTGTTTATTTACTACGCAGAAATGATTATTATGTTAGAGATACAAATATAGCTTCTTTATATTCGAATCTTTAATATAAAAAGGAAAAGGGGAGATGGTGAGGCAGAGGTGGAGATAAGAGAAAATGGAGATGAAGAGGTGGGAGAGAGAGAAGGGCATGGGCGGAAGAAAATGAGCTGAAGTGGTGCAGTAGTTTTAAACAAAAGTTAATACGATATTTAATGGGTGTTAGGCGATACGAAGTTCGCCAGGTCAGCTAGAAATAAATAAAGGTCACTATCAGAATTTAACATCGGTTGAATTGTTTAGAATGATTCGCTTAGGTCGTGCGGTCGAATCTATTGAAACACATCGAGTGTGAAATTAAACTATCGTCTGTCGACCCATCTTATCCATTGAACTAGAGAGAAATCAATAGAAAAGTTTAATTACTGATATGTTAACATTTTCTACTTTAACCGTCGACTCTATTGAAAAATTGGAAAACCGAGACTTGACTAAGTTTTTTACATGAAAATATAAATAATAAAACTTTTAATAAACATATATACATAATAAACATGTATACCTTGGTTTTTCCTGATTAAGTGCGAATTTAAGCCCTAGATGCTCACCAGCGAAGAAAAATGTCGTGAGGAAATCCGAATGGCTTCTAAAAGAATTGTCATGTATACTAATGCTATGAGAACAGCGATCAGCTGCGCTTCTGGTCACGTTGGGCACGACATATAAGCGCCAAGTGGAAACAACTACTAATTTACCCCTGTACACCCCGAAAGGGATATAGCGTGACGATATGTTATTATTATGATTAATATTTATTTTTATTTATTATATATACAATATTGTTACATTTTAAAATAAATACATATAAACAACATATAAATTTTAAAATATAAAAACATGTAGACCTACAGGGGCGAGGCCTAAGGCCCAAGCCACCGGTAGTTAGGAGCTCAGAGTGATGAACCTCCTAACAATGCGCGCCGTATCGAGTAGAACTGCCTTCTGTATCCGGCCCTTGATCCAACAACCAAGCGAGAGCCTCTTAAGGTGTTAATCGAGGCTCTTCACGATCACCCCACTAGTCGATACGACTATTGAGACAATAATCGTAGAATCTACATCCCACATGCTGGTAATCTCGTGTTCGAGGTCTAAATACTTTGATAGCTTTTCTTTCTCAGCTTTTACGAGATTTTCATCATGTGGTATGGTGATATCAACGAGTCTTGCCCGGCGCGCCGACCGATCTACTACCACAATGTCAGGTCTATTAGCAAAAATAGTCCTATCAGTGATAACAGATTACTATTATTATTATTATAAATGTTATAACAATAATTTTACTACTAAAAAGTGACGATACAATTTTATTTGTGAGAGCTCCGTCTAATGGAGATATACTCTATCCCAAAAACATTCAATTTTAAATGTTTCTATATGACATTATAACTATGTACAAATCTATTACAACATCACAGATTACGTATTCAACAACTTACCGAAGCGTCTTAGGCATTGTATTTTCTACGATATATTTTCATTAGACTTAAGTGCTTTTAGAGGACACAGATGTTTCTAGTGAAATATTACCTCTATATTTGGTGTAACGATAAATTTGGCACTGCAATTCTTTTATACAGTCAGTCCATAAAGTATTCGTACACTTTGCAATTTCGTAAGAAACTCGCTAGAACAATGCTGTTTTACATGCTGTGTCCAAATAAAAAATACTACCTACTACGGTATGTAATAGGTCATTTATTGCGAAAAAAACACAACAACAAAATATATAACATACAGTAGAAAAAAATTGCAGTACGAAAATAAATACATTTTGAGGGCCAAACAAGTATTCGTACACCTATCGATTCAACCAAAGCTGGCGTATTTTGGAGCGAATTTGGTTCAGTTCTTGAAGGGAATGGAGGGGTTTGACACTAGAGCGTCGTATAATACTGATCACAAGTGACTCCGAGAGCGCATTGAACTGCAGAGCCGGCAGAACCATAATCATGGGTCGTAAAGGCAAAGAAACGTCGCTGGAGGAGCGAAAGCTCACCATCCGCCTTCATATTCAGTATAAGTCACAGCAGGAGATCGCAAGGCTTATTGGAAGACCGCGGTCAACTGTTCAAAGTGTGATTGACCGTCTCTGTAAAACAAAATCCCTACAGAACAAAACGAGATGTCGACGCCCGTTATCCCTCAGCGAGCAGGACAAGCGCGCTATAGTGCGCGAGATAAAAAAAAACCCTCGTACGAGTACCTCCGAAGTTGCTGCAGAGCTAGAGCGACGCGGTACCAAGATGTGCAATGAGACAGACCGTAAACAGCTATGGGAATCGGGGTACAATGGATGGACTGTGCGTAAAAAGTGTTGGGTAAGTGAAGCGAACAGGAAGAAACACCTAGCTTTTGCGAGGGACCATCGGTCCGACGCTTCTGAGCAGTGGGAGCGGGGTATCTTCTCAGATGAGAGTAAGTTTAATATTTTCGGGTCTAACGGTAGGCAGAAAGTGTGGCGGCACAAAGATGCCGAACTCGAACCCCGTAATCTAGTGCCAATTGTTATGTACGGTGGCGGTTTAGTGTGTGTATGGAGACCCATGAGCGCCGCTGGTGTGGGCAACCTATACTTTATAGATGGTACAATGGATCATATGATGTTTTAGACATATTGAAAATGCACATGCATGCTAGCGCTGCTAAGTTGGGATTGGAAAACGAATTTGTCTTTCAACAAAATAATGACCCCAAGCGTACAGCAAGAAATACGAGGATGTGGCTTTTGCACAACTGCCTCAAATAGCTTCATACACCTTCTCCAATCTCCGAACATGAGCCCCAAAGAGAATTTGTGGAGATATCTCAAAAGGGAGATAAGAAAAAGGGTAATCTCCAACAAGAGCGACTTGAAAACTGCATTAAAAGAGGAATGGGATAAAATTTACTCTTCATTTACGGCTAAGTATGTGAAATCTCTCCCTAGGTGGATGGAAGCAGTCATCAAAGCCATAGGATACCCGACCAAATATTGAATTGTAAATATACACTTCGAAAGTAACAATCTGTTACAAAAAGTATAACTGTACGAATACTTGTTTGGACCTCAAAATTAGTTTATTTTCGTTCTGAATTTTTTTCTACTGTATGTTATATATTTTATTGTTGTTTTTTTCGCAATAAATGGCCTATTACATACCGTACTAGGTAGTATTTTTTATTTGGACATAGCATGTAAAATAGCATTGTTCTAGCGAGTTTCTTACGAAATTGCAAAGTGTACGAATACTTTATGGACTGACTGTATATTCTAAGTATCAAGTTACTAAAACCCATGATATCTAAACTATTATCTAAATCATAGTTTTACAGACATTTTTATACCTAGCTTTACTTTTGAATTTTCAAGATTTCCTTGTAATTTTAAATTGTGTCCAAAGCTTATTTAATAATGTGATTTTTCTGACAAAAAGCAACTCAGCATTTTACATAGAATACTTATTAGAATAGATTTCAAAAGATTACACCAAAGTATTGTCTTACCTTTTTTTTACTTACTGATGAGTATTTAAAGAAGTTGTTTAACTGCTTGTAGGTACCTTATTCTCTGATGATGAAGTACTCTGTGTAACTTTCGTCTCTAGATAAACTAATGACTTTTGTAACTCTTGTCACTGTTCGTAGTATTATTATTATGATTTGTATATGTCTTGTGAAATTAATGGGTTCTTTTTTTCCTATTGAAACTACAAAAAAAAAGGAAGTTGATATATTTGAGCAAAAATCATCCTGATTATGACAACATAATAAATAAAGTAAGAACAATCTATGGATCCATGTTTTTAGGTAAATTCAAACGATTATTTAACTTTTTTTAGACTCAAACAGATGCAATGAAGTGTCATAGGTAAGTTAAAATAAAAAGGAAATCATACTAATAATAGCTTTCGATAAGATAAACTACAATATGATTCAAATAAAAAGAGAATTAATATTACGCAAGCTCTCGTCAGTAACGCGTTCCATTACAGGACACGATAAAAAGTCCTTGTCTTAGGTAACCTATATTGTTTCTCATAGAACAGTTGCAATGCAATTCAAAGTCAATTGTAGTGTAAGTAATAGATTTTTAAGATAAAACTAATTGGAGGTATACAAAATTACAAGTAGATTTAGAGAAACAGAGGTTTCAAAAATTATTGCTCAAACCTATGTCTGTGGAAAGTCCTGTAATGGGATCCACTGGTAAGCAGTTAAGGAAGCGAACTATATCTAAACTTATTTAGGTAAATGTGACAGTACGTAAACTATAAAAAAATAGGACTCCATGAATAAATTGTAACAATAGAAGGTATCAGCAAATAGGTAATCAAAGAAAATTTCATTACAAATCTAACGGTTCACAAAACCGCTGACCATAAAGAGAGTCCTGTTTACGGTAGTTCCCATAAAAACGGTTGATTTATAGATTTCTGTCCCGCTAACTTTACTACGCAACCAATGACCGTATCCTATATCTTACATAACCCAGCCATCAAATGACAAATATTTATGATCCCAGATTCTGAGGAAATTCGTGTTGTACTAGGGGTCATCGTAATACGGACAACCGTTTCATCGTTTCGTTTGCTGAGACAAATTAATAATCAATTAAGCAAGTTTGGCGGCGCACCTATAAGCAGGAAATGACATATGATTAATTTTGTTATTCCACTAACTTCTGAGGTCTTTTTATACTAACAGCATGTTATAACGATACCTTCCCCCTTGATATGCTCATGAAGTTCTTTAAATATTGGTACCCATTTCTGAGGAAACATAACAATTCATGTCACTTTCATATTGAAGAGAAAGTCACTTTTAAAGATTTCTGTCAATGTTCTACTTATCTTTAATGGTCTTACCATTCCGCCAATCTAATTATGATCCTCAAAACTGCCAGCAGATCTAAAGTGTGAACAAAACCAAAATACAGTGTACACTCCATATAACGTCACTCGATTTAACGACAAACTCCCTAAAACGTTGATATCACTCGGCTTTGGTTGGTTTAGCTTGTTTTCCATACAATGATATACTCTATATAGCATTACACCTACTCTCAATTACGACAGCAATTTAATAATATAAAGTACTTTTTAAGCTAAGGCGACTTTTTAAGTTGCCAAAATTAGTAAAAACTGCGCAGCTGTGCACGTTCTTTTGTCGGTTTATTATCCTAGCCCGTAATAAACTCGACTGTCGGCATTACACATACCGAACTTTCTAAGAAATCCATTCTTTTGTTTACAAGTTGGGATTGCTTGCACGTGTTGACTGTTGTTAGTAGGAGCCATGGATTATCTATACGTTATCATATTCTTAGTTACTCACAAACTTTCAAACTGTTAACATGACAAGTAAGAGTTTAAAACTTTTTCTTTTTCTAATACAGATTTTTCTTCTCTCCATTTAACGACAACTCTCTATAACGTCAAAAAATGCACAGTACCTTGAGGGTCGTTATATAGAGTTTGCACTGTATATGGAAATGTTATGTTGAAGTTTACTATTGCAATAGTGAAGTATAGTTGGAGCTAAAGTCGCAGTTACAATCAATCAAATATTATATTTTTGTACTGGCTCTACTGAGTCATCACAACGTACGTAATAACAAATCTAGAGTCCTACTGATATTATAAAAGCAAAAGCTTGTGAATATGTTTGTTACCCTTTCATGATAAAACTATTGGATAGATTTGCATGAAACTTTTACAGTAATATAGATTATACATCGGAATAACATATAAGCTACAATTTGTAACGATTTTATGTGATTTTGGTCGTAATATAACGATACATGTCAATTAAGACCGGAAAAAATCTGGTCTCTGAGAGCTATCTTGGCGTACGCTGCCTAAACCATTGGAGTTACTCAAAGATAATGTATTGTAGAATTGTTTGTCTTGAATACTTCTAAATAAAAGTCCAGGATAACATATATCTACCTTTTATGTGGAAGTCACTTTGACCAAAATTGTGAACCATAAATTTAATTTAATAAGATACTATTTTACAATGCACATTTCGGTAAAATATATTATAATACAGCATAATGACGATAATGGACGAGTATCCATTATGAATTATCATCGCCATGTCGATCCACATATACCACCCCAGAAGGGATCTAGACATATGAACATCTGGATCTACACAAGCTGATCCTTAAATGAAATTGGCCGTTGCAAGTGACTATGATAGTCTAAATAGACGGACAACTTGACAGATGATGGACAGTATAGATGACGATATAACTATTTTCAAAAAGGTTAAGCAAAGTTTCTATAATGTTATGGCTTTAATCTTTACACTTGAATTGTTTTCTTTAAATCAAACGATTTGGTTACACCTTATTTAATCTCCTCAGTTGTACGCTCTTGGCAGAATGGTGGTGCTCTCATGAGGATGCATTCATTTTGGATAATGCTATCTACACGATACGTCTCCACATGTTGCAGTTCTCGTCGACACTGAATCATCGGACTATGGGAATTGCGAATTGCGAATTTCACACCACCCCATTCCACTGCCTTTCATTCATCGTTCTTTCATCCATCCGCTGATAAGGTCTGGGTGGTGCCATTTATTTAGAAAAAGTATAATACAAACTTAAAGCTAACTTAAGAGTCTATTACATTTTTCCTAACAACTAGTACCAGTACTAGTTTTGGGAGTCGAAGCTGCTCGCGTCCGTAGGCTTTACCCTAGTTTCCCTACACGTGACTCCTGGGTGGTGCTAAACGAGCAGCAGCGAGGTGGTAGGGCGTCGGTGCCCGTCTGGATCGCGACCACAGTACATCGGCGTAAAGCCCGTCATAGTGGCCAGTTTCGGCTTGTCGCGTTTCGGGATCAGCTTGTGTATATCCAGTAGCTCATATACCTAGAGACCTTCAGTCGTGGTATATGTGGGCCGACATGACGATGTAGACTATCAATGGATTTTCATCCTTTGATAGTCGCTTTCGTTTTTGGACTACACTGTACTTACCATCAGGTACTCTGTAGTCACTATGTCGATCCAGTGTAAAAAAAAAAAAAAAAAACCTAACTAAACCTTAACTAACGTATGTACAAAAAATTACCTAAGTCTTAAAAATAGAATAAAAAGCAACAACAGGGAAGTTTTTATTTTAAAATTTAACACAGCCTAATACAATAAATTAAGGGGGACTGAAGCGGGAAGCCGTGTCGAGGCGAACCTCCTGACGGCCGCGTTCTTCTCCGTCTGCAGCGGCAGACGGGTCACTGATCGAAGGTAGCTCGCGCGTCCTTCTTGGTGGAAAATCTACGGAGTCCGTCTGGGGGTTTCTTGAGTGGGATCGGAATCTGAGGGTGAGCGATCTGTTCGCACATCCGTCTAGTACTTTCCAGCGCGCCCTCTCCGGGTCGGGCGCAATATAGGTATGGACTAGATCGCGGGCTTTAGGCTTTTTCTTTCTCTTTTTAGTGTTAGATGGTTGTTTGTGTCGTAGCTTATATTAAGTCTGTCCAACGTGTAAGTGATCGACCCCATGATCGCTTGCTTTCCATCTGTCTCTGGACAAAGAGTTGTTGTATGGAGTGTTGTTTAGGGCAATGTGTCCAAAATATTTCCAACTTCTTATTTAAACAGTCGCAAATAATCTTTCTTTACTTCTAAATTCTTCTAAGATCGAAACATTGGCCCGAAATTCTTTCCAAGTGATCCGCAGTAGTCGTTGCCAATACCGCATTTCAAGAACATTAGATTTGTGTCGGCCCACCTTCAGTACCAATCCATATTATTATTATTATTTCTAGCTTATGTATGTCCTGATAAACCTATTCTTCGGCGTTGTATGCTATGTCCCAAATAACAGTTTTCCTTTCTTACTATTAATACAGTACTCCCTTGACGTTGTTTTGTGGAGAATTCAATGCAATTAACCGATTAATAATTTTGTAGTTTATCAAGGAACCCGCTTGCATTAAACGTCGCTTTCCACGTGAGTCCTACACTCGTGAAACGCCTCCATTCGGCTTTGAATAGGCCGGTAATTTTGAAGAACACCCCTTTGATGCGAATATAGTACGATGCTCATTCAAAGACGACCTTTGTAACCTATCTCGGTTTCCTACAAACAACTTTAAGCCTTAAGACAACTACTTTAAAGTTTATTGTTCTATAGATTTAAGTGTGTAAATGTTAGTGGTATCAACTACAATATTTTCGTTTTATTGCTCAGTTCGTTTCGACGAGCCTATGTAAAATTTATGTTGATATGTTTCGTATCAAAAATTGCCTATTGTGCTACTTTTATATTCATTTTTAGTTAGAGACTTTATGTTTACATGAAAAACAAACAAAAATATTTATTATTTCATAATTTACATAAGGCTAGCTAGGAAATATATTGTAATAGCTCATAGAATTAGATCTGGACACGTTCCTCGCAATAAGTTTGGATATCTTATGAAAAAAGTCGGTAGTCCAAACTGTATCCGCTGTGGCAGAACAGAGGATATCAAACATTTGTTGATGGAATGTGTCCAGAATAAAAAAGAAAAAGAAAGCTTAAGGAGCACCCTAAACATCAACTTTTTGGACTTAGGCATTTATCGAAGCTATTTAAGTAATCTCAGCAATCGAGAAGCTCGCAAAGTTTATAAATTTATTTACAATAGTTTAGTGGAACCTTAAAGTTTCTCTATCTTCTATAGTGTGCCTATAACACTTAATGTAATGTTTATGTTTTTATTTTTTATAGCTATATTTATGATGTAGCACGATAAGGCTGGCATGACTGCATGCGGCAGCTAAAAGCCCTTAAAACACAATGATTAAAAAAAAAATACATGTGTATTTGTAAATGATGGAATCAGCATTATAATAGTTATCATTCTCAGGCTATAACCGTCCATTGTTTGGAACAAGCTCTCCCAAGGTTCGCAACTGAGCCCGATTTTGATCTCATCACATCCGACAATTGCCTGCCATTTTACTCAAAGCGTCGTTTCACCTTAAAAAGATGTCCTTTAATACGTTTGTTGATACACAGACTTCACTCAAGAATGATTCTGCCCCAACGATTATCGGTTCTACGGCAAATATAACCAGCTCACTAATAATTTAATCTTGGTTTATTTTTTGGTTTTTTATTGAAAACCAAAATAGTTATCTTCAGGTGAGGACTAGCAATCATGATCCTTTTGCTCAGATGCAATTTGCACTCATAATTGGCTGATTTTCAAAAAAACTTTAAATTTTACCTTGTTAGGTGTGGAATATACATAAAAAGCCTTAGCAAAAATCTAATGAAAAAATTTATATTTCTAGCTTCAGTAGTTTAGGATATATGATGATATGTCAGTCAGGACAAGTCTTTTTATATATATTATATAGAAGATATAGATATAGCTTACTTACTTCACCTAATCCATTACAATAAAAATTATACGAGTATATAAACTTGAGAATCAGTTCAAGTTTTAATATTATTACCACAGGTTACATAAACAATGAACAATCGAAAAGCACTAAAACAAAAGAGAAAAATCTATTACAAAATCTCGGAGTAGCGCGTTTTCGTGTGAAACTAGGGATAATTCTCCGATTATTGTTATCGGTCGTGAATCGGGCGTGAACTGTTTTTCTATCCCATTGTTTTCTTATGGAAATCCCGGCTAGAGGCTCTGTCCCTATATACGGTAATATTTCCCCGACTAAGCCCAGGTTTGACGCCTTGCTCATCGAATTTATCTTTTATTTATTCTACGGTTTCACGTTTGACCGCGTTTGTCGAGGGTTTCATCATCTTTTACATGAATTGGCTAAAGAGCTATTTTCTCTAAGAGTCATTGTGATAAAATAGGTTTGCATTGATTTTTTCGATTCCATTACGATGAAGTATGATGGTTTTGTAAACAAATTTCTTCGCTTTTATATAAACGTCCGTCGAATTTATTTTTCATTTTAAAGATTCGATGTATTATCAAGCCGAATCCCTGTTGGGGGTGATTAGATTGAATGGAACTCCATTTTTGTCTATTATTGCAAACCTCATCTGCTTCTATAACATTTATTAATCACTTCATGCACTTGTGCCCATTCTAAGTACTTTTGACATTATCCTCCATCGAAATTCTCTTTATTTGGATTGTATAGGTAATTTTCTGTTAGACTCGGCTCTTAATTCCATTCACAATCATATTCTATATATTTTCCGTCATTCTTTCATCACTTTCTGATCCAGAGAAGCTTGCCATTATGCATGTTGACGACACTATCTTTCAAACCACCAATTCTATATCTCTTCGTTCCTAGTACGATCCGTGATCGTTAGTGTAGATATAAATGAGGAGAACGCATTTTCATTCTATTAATTCTACATTTATGCGACTGCTGACAAAAAAAGAAAGATTAATGAAAATTATTAATATTGTATAATTACGGTAAATACCATACAAGTTGAACAGAAATGAATTAATGGTCTGTTACGTAAAACTTATATTTTAAATACATCGATCATTTAGTAAGGGGATAAATTGTGATTAAATGGAATAAAAAATTACACAGATCCAGTACATAATCAATGTTATATATCATTGCTGAAGCATACACGTTAAAATGAGCCTCATTCATTTTAATTTCACTCACAACAGAATTGCTTCGGTGAGATAACTTTCCTGCTATAACTTCGTAGTTACCAGTTCAGATATTCCATCCAACTTTTCATATTACCACTATACTATTAAACATGACGAAAATCGCAGCATTAACAGAGCAAGTTATATTTGCCAACTGTAGACTAATAAAATACGTTTATTTAACAAATACTATTTTTAATAATCTGTAGAACTTCGTCTATTAATAATAATAAAAGTTACCTTACAACATTTATTACAAGTCTTATTTATGGTCGTAAATTATTTATTTCTATTTATTCATTTTCACTTTATACATCGACATGAAACAAATCACTAAGCCTAAAGTGAAGACTCCGAGATCGTCTGTTATATAGCATGTTATTTAATACCTCAGCTAACTTAATAACACTTAATTATTTTGTTGCAGAAAATGAAGCTTCTATATTTCTGCCTGGCGCTGTTACTGACGATTACAAAGGCTGCTTTGGATGTGGAAAAGACAGTTAAACAAGTTCAACACATCTTGCAAACCAATGCAGGATTACCAAAACTTTCAAGGGAGGATATAATCCAATTAATGAATGATATTAAAGCAGAGGATGCTAAAAGTTCAGCATCGAGCCAATCCACTGAAACTAGTTCCGAAGTGAAAACAACAACTGCGTTTAGTACATTAGAGAATGAAATCAATCCTGTAACTCAAATTCCTCATGATACAACAAGCGTTGAGGAAGAAAAAGAGGACGCTACGGCTCCTATTGCCGTACACAGTGTTGAAGAGACTACAAAAAAGAATCCAACGACATTAACAGTCGTACTTCCGTACACACCTCGGGATGGATCATCTTTACAAGAACTTTACACAATGCCACCAAGACTCGAAATCGTCCCTGTTACGGCAACTAAAAAACCGGTAAAAACTTTAAAATCAACCGACGAATTGGAAGATGTATTAACACAAATAACAAATAAGAATAGTTATGACTTTCCTGCTGAATTACAAAACTTTTTAAAAGCTCATGGACTCGAAGGCAAGCCAGGACAAGATAATTTCTTATTGCCTCTAGAAGGATTTAAGCCATTACCACCTGCAACTATTGTTGATGGATCTATACAATTGCCTGAAAACATATTGCTAACATATGACCTAATTTCACCAGCGGATTTGCAAGCAAACCGAAATAAATTGCAAACTTCAACCAGTGACAATTTTCTGTATAAGCCACTACGTCCAGAATTACCCTTCGAACTGGATACATCATCATCAGAAATCAAAGAAATCAGTTATCCTTTCGATATGCCTAAAACCAGAAAAGCAAAATCTACTAACACAGTTCCAAATTACGATCCTATAGATTATGATTCGGTTAAAGTTATACCATTGAATAAAGGCGTAAATCCAGTGGAAGATGTTCACACTATAGCGAATAGCGAACAAAATAAAAGACAGGTTAACACCACAGAAACTACAACAGAAGTAGTCACTACAACGGTTGAACCAAAGAACGCTCTAACCAACCCTCCTATAACCAATACTCCTCTAGATTCATCGCCATCAGCAGATACAGATCAAGGAGCATCTATAGCGGATTTAGAAGATTCTTTTGGTGGTGCAGCTCCTTCGCAACCAGGGGACTCTCAACTACCACCGCCAAGAAAAAACGGCTTTTACTGGATGCTCGATTGGAACAGTTTTCTTGAAGTAGGCGACGGAGATTCCAAAGTGAACATTCGTTTAGAACCCAAGTTTGGTGATCCACAAATGTTCTTGCCAGTTAATGTTCCATGAGATGATTGATGGGTTAGAAAATAAGGTTCTAGTCTTGCAGATAGGTTTAGATATTTCAACAGAGGCTTTATGTAGATTAAATCAAGTTTATAAACATACTCTATGTAATAAGTTATTGTTATTTATGTTAAATTACATCTTACACTGATTTTATTAGTGCTAGAAGCGATTTGAATTTTCTGTGTTTATGTAAACTATGTAATATTATTTAGCAGTCTTTGTTTGCTGTTAAATGAAATTTAAATGGATTTTTATTAAACATAATATTAAAGATATCTAAAACAAAAATATTAGTATGCAAATTAGACCTGACTGTTATCTTTACAGGAAATATTGAATATAACATTACAGTTCTTATATTATGAAATATATAAATGCGTCATTAAATTCTTACATTTCTATTTCACAAGCAATAGTTAAGCTTAACATGGTTTGATCATGGAATTATGTCAAAATAAAAATGACTTAATTTCTATCGGATAAAACTACGAACATCAAAACTGGAAAAAATAAAATAAGATAAACCTTTGTTAAAAAAAATATTGATATCTAATTTCACCCCTTTTGATTCTATTTAAACTTTTTAAATTACTTAGTTTAAAATATCATTTCCCTTAATCCTTGTAACATAATCTTAAAATATTACCATATACAGAGAATCATAAAAATTATAAATAATAGAATTAAAATTGATGGTCTAAGACATGATTACCTAATACTAAGATGTTACGTCAATTGGTAAAACAAGTTTGTTAATTGTTAGACTGTGGACAACGAAATGGGTCGATGGAATGTGGATTACGCGATTGTAGAAGTAAAAAGTGAAAGAGTAATTTGAACCGTGTTCACTTAATAATGCTAATAGTGACTCGCCTCGATTTGATTTTTATTGTTTTTTAATAATTTTGATAAGATGTAACACGACCGGGGACCTTCACGAAAACCAACGCTGCAGACTTACTCTGTGGCATTAAGCTAACGGAGGGCCCATTTTGCCATCCTAATATGTTTTTGTATTTTCTACTTTTCTATATGTTGTTTGTGTTACTGTATTTAATTTTTTAGTTAGTTTGTGGCGGATTAAATACATTTCATTTCATTTAATGTTTAATTTCATACATTTCATTCTACTTGTCGCTTTTCGGTATCAGAAATCAGTATCACGTGTTTTATGCGCGAAGAACCAAAAACGCAACAAGAAATATCTATATATCATCACACTGTATCCTTTTCAGGGAAAGCAGATATATTTTAGTGGCTATATCCACTTTGCACCTTTACCACATGTAGTGCTCAACATAACCAGAAGCGCAGTTGATCGCCGTTCTCAGGGCACTTACACATAACCTTTCTATTAGATGGCATGCAGGTTTTCTTACGATAATTTCCTTCACCAATAAACATGTGGTGCCTAAATAAATACATAATCTGAAAAAATCCAGAGGTACATGTGAGGATTCGAGCCGCTAATATATTTGCTCACCCTGAAAAGGATACAGCGTGCCAATATATCATTATTATATAATACAAAAGTCTTCAAGCAACAATTATCATTGATTAGCTGACCCAGCAAACGTTGTTCTGCCATATAAATTATTTCTAGTGAATACCTCCTGTATTATAATATACAATTTTGGTCATAGTGGCTTCCACATAACAGGTAGATTTATGCTGTCGGGGGCTTTTATTTATAACTATTCAAGACAAACAGTCCTACAGTACTTCATCTCTGTGTAACTCCAACGGTTTAGGCAGTGTACGCCAAAATAGCTCCCAGAGGCCAGATTTTTTTCCGACTTAATTGACATGTATCGTTATATTACGACCAAAATAACATAAAATCATTACAAATTGTAGCCTATATGTTATTCTGATGTATAATCTATATTACTGTAAAAGTTTCATGCAAATCCGTCTAGTAGTTTTATCATGAAAGGGTAACAAACATATTCAAAACTTTCGCATTTATAATATTATTAGGAAGTAGGATGGCAGTTATCCTATGAGATATCAACGAACCTGACCTAAGAGCATAACGACATAAGAGGAACTGTCTAAATTCTAAATTCTGAACATTTGAAATTAGTTATCTACAGTACTCGTAACGATATGTAATATATTAATATTTTTTAAAAAATAACATGTTCCGTCATACGTAACTAAATTATGGGTGACACTTTTCTTATTAAAGTTAATAGGATTTTTAGTTGGATTTTTGAATGGAATTTAATGGAATAAGTACTTATATAAAACATATAAGATAAACAACATATAAATATTTACATTATACAATACCTTTCATTAATTCATATAAGGTAACATATTACATTATACTATGTCGCATGTTTTTTGTTTAACCTCCTGCAGCCCAATTTAAAATAGGTACAAAGAAAGAAAACCCACTGTCCTGATATCAGAACGTAACTAATATAGTCCCTGACGCCCAGATCAAAACCTCGTATCTTTGTAATTATTACGAATTAAGCTTTAATATTTTGAGGGTACTTTGCTAGATAAATAAAAAAACCATTATAATATTTTGTTCTTTATTTAGTACTAGCTGATCCGGCAAACGTTGTTTTGCTATATAAGTTATTGTAATATCTTCTAAGATGTTCATTGAAATTAAGTGATGTCAAAGACAATTTTGTTCACAATTAAATACTCTTAATCAATAACACATTTATTTGGATAAAGATTAATATTATTACGTTGATACAACTCTTAACAAATAATACATTAATTTCGACCAAATTTGATTACCATAAAAACGGTTCTAGTGAGTTAATCTTGAAAGACAGATATATACTGTCGCGGACATTTTTTTAGATCATTTTAAGAGGAATAACTCTGTTATACATATATTTTTGGTATCTTGAACCGTTTTCGCAGCGCACGCAATGGAAGCACTCAAGGATGAATCATTTTCCCCGTTTTTTTCACATTTTCCATTATTTCTTCGCTCCTAATAATTGCATCGTGATGTTATATAGCCTAAAGCCTTCCTCGATAAATAGTCTATTCAACACAAAAAGAATTTTTCAATTCGAACCAGTAGTTCCAGAGATTAGCGCGTTCAAACAAACAAACAAACAAACAAACTCTTCAGCTTTATAATATTAGTATAGATGTTGGGTCATAAGACTGATGGGGTGTAATTCAATTCAAACATTTTACAGGACCGAAAATATTATGTTCCAGTATTAGTATGGCAGGTCTTGGACCTTAAGTAGCTGTGATTTTACTGGGCGTTTAGTACTATATGATTTTGTCCTAGAACTATCACATTGAACCTCAGGAGGTTAAACACTCGAATCATATTTGAGATGAAGAACAAAATCTTTTCTTTGGGTTACAATAAAGATAATAATATAATCGTAATACACGAGATACAATGTTTATATGTCGCTTGTTTACAATACGGCGTACCGAAAGTCGGATTTGAGCCCCTGATAAACAAACGGATTGCGCTGGGCGACAAATTGTTAAATTATGAATTTGATATTTCTTTGTTTTGATAATGACTGAGTAAAATTACTTTCTTTTTATAATAAAAGCTTAATTACTAATAATAATAATAATAAAACATTTATTTGGCACACAACACAACAAACAACACAGCAAAATAGGTTATTAAAGACAGAAAACAAAAAAGTAAACATCCTGTGTTGTGATGATGCGCCAAAGGGAAGTCAGCTCAGCAAATGCTAAGTGACCAGCCGAGCCACCCAGCGCTGGTTTTTAGCTGACACCCATTTATTGCCTCGACGCGCAGAAAACAGCGAGGAAGGGATCAATAGAGTACAAATACACAGCTTTAGAGACTAATTTTAAAGTATTATATATAATATAATAATATAAAAATACATATACATATACAAGAACACAAAAAGAAGTTTAACGGATAAAATATTTATCACCCATTATAAAAATATTACTAATTGGATCAATTTGATGACTTGTGATCTCGCTCTTTATATCTATGAGAAATTCAAGCCTCTTGTTACATATACAGAGAATAAATAATACTCTAGTATTTGATCTATGAATACAAAGTTACTACTATAATGTAGTCATGACCACAGCATACAAGTGTAAAGACTGTCATAGTGACTCGCTTTGGCGTGTCGCGGTTCGGGATCAGCTTGTGTATATCCAGTAGCTCATATACCTAGAGACCTTCAGTCGCGGTATATGTGGGCCGACAAGACGATGTAGACTATCAACGGATTTTCATCCTTTGATAGTCGCTTTTGTTGTTGGACTACACTCTACTTACCATCAGGTATATTCAGAGAAGGGCTAAATGTTATCTGATTAATGATGAACGATTACAAAATGTAGTCGTAATTTTAATTTTATTGCTCTGTAATCATGGTTAAATCCATTTAAAACATTAAGAAATGATAAATGTGTATACAATCTGGGATTTTTGTAGTGTTTAAACATAAATGAGCAAAATGCAGTCATATTAATGGTAAAAAACGTAAAATGTAATCGTTAATCATTTTTATTAATCTGATAACATTCTGCCCATCTATGGGTATATTGTACTCACTTTGCGAGCCAGTGTAAAAGAAAATTGCAGAAAAGAATTAAAGACAAAAAAAAGGTACACTGGTATTCAAAATCGTCTTTAAACTATAAACAGCGTTTCTGTAACTTGAAGTAAGCATTCTAAGTTGCATTAACAAAATTATGTGTGATTTTAAATAATAACTTATTTATAAATGCAAGTATGTAAAGGCATATCTCATTTTAATGTTTCTATTTATAGTGATAATTAGCGAATACAATATTGTGTTCACACAACCTGAAACTTCTAATAAACTACAACAAATAATTGTTTGCAAATAGCGTGGGAGTGTTTACTGAAACATCCGTGACAGTAATGTGACTCGACACCCAAACTCTAAGACATACTGGAGTGGAAACTTTAAATTAAATGCTTTTGTCTTCAAAATAGACATTCGCTATTGTGGTATATATGGGAAACATTTTAGAATATAAAAGAATAAATACTGCTTTGTTCTTACGTCGGACGCACACGCTATAATTTACTGCATGTATATACTAGACAGGCCTTGATCTAGGCTCGACAAACCGAGACCCATCCCCGGGTACCAAAATCCAGGGGGGTAGACTAGTAAACATTTTCATGTAATGTATGTATGTATGTTTTGTTCTATATAATTTAGAGACAAAGGTAAAAGGACTGCGGGGAGCGCCTTTAAAAAGAAGTTTTGTTGCGTTTTAAACATTTCAAGATCCTGGGTTGACAGCGTGATAGCGCAGTTTGTAGTGATCCTACTTACAATGCTTAGGTTCTAGGTTCGAGTCCCGGTAGTGGGAAACTTTTTTGTGATGAGCAGATGAATTTGTCACGAGTCATGGGTGAATATACTATATATTTAAGTATGTATATCTTTGTCTAGTACCCATAGTACAAGAGCAAATTTAATTTGAGACTACGTCAATGTGTGTAATTGTTATTAAATATTATTATTATTATATTATACTAGGTCCTTTTTTTTACTTGGGGAGAATCCTCATAGGACCGTCTCAGCCGCACAGGGGGGTTGCGCGACCGAGGTGTGTCGGACTTATACCGACTAAAAACCCCAAGGTGACTTCTTCTGCGCATTGGCGGGGACTGCGGGTCCTGTAATCAATTCGCCGCAGCATTATATTAGGTCCTTATGTTATATCGCCTTATAAAATTGCTATTTTATGAGTATTGACTAAATTATCAAAAACAAAAGTGGCTAGAGAAAGTAATTTCCTGCTAATAACGAAAGGCCCTCAGTGCTCGACTATTCATGACCTTAGGCCATAGATGGGCAAAATGTAATCAGATTAATAAAACTGATTAACGATTACATTTTAAGTTTTTTTACCATTAATATGACTGCATTTTGCTCATTTATGTTTTAAACACTACAAAATCCCAAATTGCATACACATTTATGATTTCTTAATGTTTTAAATGGATTAAATCATGATTACAGAGCAAGAAAATTAAAATTACGTCTACATTTTGTAATCGTTCACCAATAATTAGATTACATTTTGCCCATCTCTGCCTTAGGCTGTGTAACCCGGTCTCGAATGCCATCGATTTTTTTTTTATTAACAATAGAATTTATTGCGTTTTGCCGACACAGAACTAAGGTTGTTCGGTATAAAGCGACTATAATATCATGATGTAAAAAAAAAAAAATACATCGTGACATTACAGTCGCTTTGGAATAAAAAAAAGTAACTTCTGTATCAGTAAATAGCATTAAAATCCAATGTTCATACCAAAAATGTTATTTTTGGAGTTTAATGGGATTTATCAGCAGAATAGAATAGTGACTCTCTTTTTATCATACTAAGGTGTCGTAGGAGCTGCCCGCCGAGCCGTCGGAAGTATTCGGATTCCCAGGCTCGGCGAAGGCGAAGAGAGGGCAGTGCTGTCACCCCGGTGGTTTTAGTCGGGGCAGGTCCGATACACCGGGGGAGTGGCCCTCACCACTTCCCCTGACGGTCCGTAGGGATTTCCACCGGGTTAACAAAAAAAAAAGGTGTCGTAGGAGCTGACTAAGGTATGCAGCAGCCAAGGTTCACGTACTGTACACCCGCCTATCAGTGACGTGCATAGGGTATTTAGACAGGGTAGGCAGAATTCGCGTGATTAATTTGAATACGATATTATAATAGTAAATATTATATTACTTTTATAGCAAAGATAGAATATAGAATAGATATGAATATAAATAGTACCCTTTTCTGTTTAACTTTAAGCAATTTATTCCAGACTTATTTATCGTAAGGGCATGCAATGCTTGCATGCATCTATGGAATGAATGCTACTACCGCCTATCCACATTGGACAACCGTTCTGGGTTAAATGTAAGCCCCTTCCCATGAATTTCATAAATGTAGTGGAAAAAGAATAAGGACACCTTCACCCTGCAGTGGGACGAAACTAGCTGATAAATATAAATATTACCAATATAGGATCGAAATCTTCAGCAGCAAAACAATTATAATATCACCGGGTAATTTAATCGAAGAATGTTTATTTTATAAATGAGGTATTTCAAATGCAGAGCCTAATTTAAGAAAATTAGTAGGCACCTGAACATTGCAACGTCTGAGGTCTTTAATTGTCTTAGGAACATTTGCATATTTCGTTATTTGTTTATTTGCAGGCGCTACGTTAAATTTTATTTATTCTATTTTCTTTCGCCTTAATTACATTTTTGTTAAGAGTGATCGCTTTAAGCTCAATTTATTTGGATTTTTGAAAGTTGTATTAACAGCGTTCGCAATGAGAATATCAGCTGTATAAAATAAAATATTTTTTTACGCATAGAACGTCAGGAATTAAATTTACTAAAATCTTGATTTTCGAGCGGGCGCCTTAGCGACATCTTACATCAGTATTTAACACTTAATTGTTTCCCTCGCTCTAACTTGTAATGCTTTATAGCACCGTCTCGCTCTTCTCGCCAGCGCTTCGAACTGTGATGCTACAAATATTAAAATCCTGATTATAAAATCGGAAGATGTGGGTACAAGAGTGAAAATTTAAGGGTTATAGGCACTTTTTAATACCAAATCATAAAAAAAAATACAAAATAATTCTGGATGTGGACAATCGAATGACCTAGCAGAGTGAAAAATACGACCTATTCTCATACCTACAAAGTATACATAAAAAAATTCATAAAAATTAATAGAGCCGTTTCGGAGGAGTGCGGTCACAAATACTGGGACACGACATTTTTATATCTATACTAATATTATAAAGCTGGAGAGTTTGTTTGTTTGTTTGTTTGTTTGTTTGTTTGTTTGTTTGAACGCGCTAATCTCAGGAACTACTGGTTCGAATTGAAAAATTCTTTTTGAGTAGAATAGACCATTTATCGAGGAAGGCTTTAGGCTATATAACATCACGATGCAATTATTAGGAGCGAAGAAATAATGGAAAATGTAAAAAAACGGGCAAAATTATTCATCCTTGGGGGCTTCCATTGCGTGCGCTGCAAAAACGGTTCAAGATACCAAAAATATATGTATGAAAGAATTATTCCTCTTGAAATGATCTAAAAAAATGTCCGCGACAGTATATGTCTATCTTTTAAGATTAAGTCACTAGAACCGTTTTTATGGTAAACAAATTTGGTCGAAATTAATGCATTATTTGTTAAGAGTTGTATCAACGTAATAATATTAATATTTATCCAAATAAATGTGTTGTTGATTAAGAGTATTTAATTGTGAACAAAATTGTCTTTGACATCACTTAATTTCAATGAACATCTTAGAAGATATTACAAAACCTTACATAGCAAAACAACGTTTGCCGGATCAGCTATAGTGTCTTGATAACCGCGAAACTCGAGAACGGCTGAACCGATTTGACTGATTTCTTTTTTGTTGTGTTTGTTGAAGTCTGGGGACGGTTATAACAGAGAGAAGATTTTAAAAAATTATCTGAAAAAGTCTAAAAACAACACTTTTCTATATTCTCATACAAAAGATTTCTTATAAGTCAATTTGAACTTTAACACCATAGCATAAAGTTTAAATGTTAGTGGACGGGTTCCGGGAAGGCAAAACAATTATTGAGTGAAAAAAAAAAATAATAATAAAAAAAAATAATAATAAAAAAAAATAATAATAATAATAATATAAATATTAATGTCAATATTTGTCAATTTTTATACATATAGCATTAATGCCAGGTTCCTTCAAAAAATTTTCAAAAATCAGCCGACAGGCCAATAGCTATTAACATTAAAAAAAAAACAATGTGAATTTGTTTTAGAGAAATAGGGCAGAACAAGGTCTGCCGGGACAGCTAGTATAAGATATTATTTTAAACTTATATTTTTTAAAAGTACGACGAAATTTTTTTAGTATTGTTAAATAGATGTCGCAGATGTTAATTTAGCAGCACATTTTGCTCTTCCTCCTAAGTAATGATGATGTCCTAGCCGGTTTTTAACCACGGCGACTGTTTCAACACCGGTTAAGAACACACAGACAGTTTCCGGAAACAGTCAATTGCGCAGGAGATATTTAAGTGCATAACTGGACGCGCAGCCAGAAAAGCACTCTCTCGTCCGAGCTCCCTCAGGCCCGATGGAAAGGAGAACCAGTACGATCGGGAGGGAGCAGGATGCAGGTTTGGTCGAGTTTCCCTTCTCTAAACACCTGGTTGAATTGCGGTGTTCAAGAGATACCTTAGTCGCCTTTTACGACACCTCAGCAAGAAGAGGGAGGTGCTATTCTATTCTGCCGGCAGCCATCACGGCTTATTACGGCCTCCTAAGTATATATTATCTGTGGTACAGATAGTCGTACTTAATTAATATTGTCTGTCCATATAAGTTGTACGTGTATTGTTATTGTAATAAACAAAGCAAGTGATACACAACTGTTCTGACACACATACCATAGCATCTTCCCAAAATGTGTTTCACACCCGCAACTATGTCTTCGTACTTTGTCTCGAATTCACTACTAAATGTTCTCGAACGAAAAAATCAATTTATATTTTTAATTTCACTTTTGTAATTTTGTAATAATTTTCCAAAAAATCTACATACAAATAAATGTGTGTGGAAGTAAGAGCTGAAGCCAACCGAAACTTAACTACATAGATCAAATAAAGAGAGTTCTGATGCAATGTAATGTCAAAAGTACGCCGAATAAGCTGGAGCTAGTGAACTAGTGAGCACTGGTGCGTGAAGAGACTAATGGATGTAAAAGAAGTGATTGTATAAGTAGCTTGAAGTGGCGTTCCCTTATCACCGCCTACCCCAATGAGGCCTAGGCGTGATGATTGATAGATAGATATTTAATGCCTTACTAAAATTACATAATTTTTGACAAAATTCTAGGAAACAAAGAGCAATATCGCACTCTACTTGGAAAAAATATTCAGATTTACTTGTATATTTAACTTACTACCGCATAGCGGACAAACTAATGAACATACTCCAAATAAAAAAGGCAGTTAAATAATTCAGATATAAATTAATGACATCTTACAAAAGAGGTTTTTAAAATTCTATTCATAAATTACATAAATTTTCACATAGGCTAATTTATTTTTTTCAACTAATTCAATTGTCAATCATCCATTCTATGTTTCTTTGCCGGCTGAGCACCTCAGTGTTCTATCTCTTATCCGGATAAGTTGTGAAGGTCTACCCCGGGCACGAATGAATTGCCCAGTTCGAAAAAAAAATTGAGTAAATTCGCAATTGCAGCTTTTAACCGTTTTAAGTGTATTTCTAAAATTGTGCGTTTGTCAGCAAATCTGTTATTTAGCGCTCCTGAACCGTTTATATTTTCAAGTAACGTTTTTTCCTCATATCGTACGATATTTGCTATCGAGTAAAATATGAGTTGTTGTGAACCGATGGTAGCAGTGGGTGGTAACAAGTTCTCGAGCTAATCAGATACAACGTGGTCTCGGTGGCGGCATCTATCGGAAGTTGGGCCGTAGCCCGTCACTTTGTAATCAAAGTTTGGAGCTGGTGTCAGTACGCCTTGCGTCACGAGAGACAGCCCTACATCTACGAACACAGATAAAACATAGAAGTATATTTTATAAGCTTTATACCGTACTAGCTTTCTGTGGATTTTGTACCGTCCGTATCATTGCGAGTGTTCCGAGGAGTTTTTTTTTTTTACTCTGGCTCGACATAGTGACTACAGAGTACCTGATGGTAAGTACAGTATAGTTCAAAAACGAAAGCGACTATCAAAGGACGAAAATCTATTGATAGTCTACATCGTCATGTTGGCCCACATATACCACGACTGAAGGTCTTTAGGTATATGAGCTACTGGATATACACAAGCTGATCCCGAAACGCGACAAGCCGAAACTGGTCACTGTGACGGGCTTTACACCCATGTACTGTGGTCGCGATCCAGACGGGCACCGACGCCCTACCACCTCGCTGCTGCTCGCTTAGCACCACCCAGGAGTCACGTGTAGGGAAACTAGGGTAAAGCCTACGGACGCGAGCAGCTTCGACTCCCAAAAAAAAAGAAAGAAAGTAAAGAAGAAAGTATATTCTATAAGCTTTCTACCGTACTAGCTTTCTGTGTATTTTGTACCGTCCGTATCATGGCGAGTGTTCCGAGGAGTTATTTAACCTTATTCCACCCTCTCCCTTCCATAGTAGAACCACGGGCACGGGTTTACGGAGTCACAGCTATGCGGTAACTCACATCCCGGCTAGGACTAAGAAGTTTTCTAACTATGTATTACTTTTGCCGAGTCATTTGTCTGTGAAATGGTCTTCCAGCGAGCGTGTTCCCACCGTCCTATGATATGGGTTCTTTAAGTATAGCGTGAAGAGATATTTGTACAGGCCGGCGTGATCGCTGCAACTGTCGATAGGTTTTTTTACTGTTGATAGTTATTGTTTCTGGACTGTGCCATACTTATCAATAGACGTGATGTGGTTACTGTGCCGAACGAGGATAAAAAAAGTATAAAAGTTAAAAAATTAACTAAAATTACTAATAACCATCTTTTTATAGCCTGGTAGGAAATCTCCATGGACCATCACGGAAGCCCTGAGAGCGCCACGGGCGTTGTGAGTTACGTAAGGCCTGGAAGTCCGAATTCCTCCTACAACCAGGCTAAAGAATACCCTTATGTGAGCGTACTCTCTGAAAAGGTTGGCGTAAACGGCCATACCCCTCAGGTCCCCCCTATAAGGTTATTCTCATCACCACCAGCTATCTCAGGCAGCAGACTCCATAAAGTCTACTGCCCAGCCATTAACACTATGCCAATCCGTCACAATCGATAAAAAGATACAATTAATAACTACAAACACTTTAAGGGAAGAAAATTACTTTTCAACATGAGTGGCATTTCGATCTGACGACACAAGCCATGGTTATAAGTAGAAAGGGGCGCCGCATAGCTTTCTTTTTATAAGACAACATAAAATTAGCTCCTGGTTTTCTAATCACAGTATTGAAACTTCGAGCCACAATCAAAATTCAATTTCTTCACACATAAGACCCAATAAAATATTTTTAATCTCTATATGTATAAAATTTCCGTGTCACAATGTTAGTTACCTTACTCCTCCAAAACGGCTTTATCAATTTTTACCAAATTTTATATGGATATTCAGTAGGTCTGAGAATCGGCTACTATCTATTTTTCATACCCCTACGTGATAAGGTTTGTTCACCCTTAATATATTTTTTTATTTTTAATTATATCATTACACACGATAAGTTAGTTATTTTTTGTCTAACACTAGAAATTATCTAGAAATAACTTACCTATATAGCAATACAACGTTTGCGGGGTCAGCTAGTGAGTATATAGAAATGTAAGTTTTAAAAGTATAAATTAAAAAAATTGACTTATATTGTTTTTATACCATTTGTGACATTTTTGAGCATGTCGGAAAAGATTATCGTTGGAGTCTCTTCTCTTGCCGGTCACCGTTGTTTTGGACTGCTCTGTAATTATCATTATGTGTAGAGCCTTTGCTGTGTACAAACAAAAATTATCAGTCCATAATGATCACTGATGCTTGATATTTGGAATATATGCTTCAGTCCTTAAGTCATTAGGGTCATAGATGACCAAAATGTAATCAGATTAATGTAAACGATTACGATTATATCTTGCCCAACTATGTTTTAAACATTAAGGGATCCTCAACTGCATGCAAATTTGAGACTCATTAATTTTTAGAAGGGTTTCAATCATAATTACAGATTATGAAATTAAAAATACGACTACATTTTGTAACCGTTAACCATCAATCTGATTAAATTTTGCCCATCTCTGGTTAGGGTATAAAGGGTAATTTATATGCATCTATGCTTATTTCTTATTCACTGCCCTAAGGCCTGTCATAAATAAATTTATCAACAATATCTAGAACCCCTCCATAAGCTCCGTGAGCGATATACAAATTACTTCAACAGGAAATCTCATTTTGAATCTACGTTAGTTGTTAGTTGATGATAATTAATAAATGATCTCCGGGTCAAATGATTTACGCTGTCTTTTCAGTTAAAGACGGTATGTCGAAGGAAACAGTATCAGCACACTGCTTGTTACCACTGCTTTTATAACATATAACCATTAAAGCTATATTTAAAGTCAGTACATACATGTGTTGCGACGCTGTAACGTAGTTACGTCATGGAAGTATCACTTAACGTAGTCTGTTATTAAAAATGTATCGGCAAAGACTACGGATTGGTACAACTCCGGCATCGCAACGCGTGCACCACTCTTCGGTTAGTCTTGCGTAGCGCAAGCTTGATATACGAGCGGTGCGGCGCCACATCAACTGTGTGTTAGGTTTCAACTATAACTATGTAAATAAAACTGTACAGAGAAATACATTTTTTTTACTTATTTTCTAAACACGGGAGTAAATCCCGGTGTGTAGAAAGGTTAAAAAAATTGTCGAAAGCCTAATATTAAACAGGTCAAAAGACACGCGTCTAATCTAAAGTTAAAATATTTACGTAATTAAGGAAGATGACCCGTTGCTTTCGAAACAAACGAGTCTTCGAATATCAATCATTGTCAACCTTATTCTGAACAAATCTAGGTCTCACAAACGGGAGGAATGACCTCTTGGTCCTTAACTGTCATAACCCGCCAAGCACTTAGATTATATTTAGTGTCCTGCCAAAGTTTCGGCCGCGAGTTCGGGCTTTTAGTCACCTTTTAACAAGACGTTAGATAATTTTAATAATCTCTAGATGTTTTATACCTATATCAATATAAACCTTACATTTAAAAGTTTTAAATATAATTATATTATTTATATTTAGTCAAAATTCAACTGCTTGTTTTCGAATTTTACAACCATTGACGTCGATTTTGGTAGAAGTTTTGGGCAATATCCGATTAAGCGGGTTCGGGCAGATATTGGTCAATAATAGGTTTTTTTTATCATATCTCAGCATAGTGAGCGAAACACGCCTGATGGAAAGCATGTTGAAGTCCAAAAAACCACAATGACAACAATAAAGAAAAATATATCGGTAGTCGCAACTATCATGCTGCACTGCCGAACATCTTCTCTTAAAGTTTGCCCATTGTCTTTTATCGGGCTGTTCATGTCCAGAAAAATCCAGCTGCTTTTCGCAAGCCTTCGGTCCATTTAGCCTATAGGAGTCTCACATCACACCAGTCCAGACATGGTCTTCACTCCAGTGCTCATTTTCTTCAACGATTGTCAATTCCGCGATAAGTTCCTATAACTGACCCATTGCTACTTCAGCGTACTGAGACTGAGATTTATAGATGCTACTTCGACTTTGCTTAGTAAAGTACTCAAAAAATAAATTAGTTTCTACAAAAAACTGAATATATGATAGAAACTTAGTATGGCCATAGTATTCGCAGACCCAAGTCTATTTTGACAAAATCGGGGACTTACGAAATTCTTTGACATTCATTGAGTAATATAAATTGTAATGTTTGAGCTAAGTCCAAGAAAACTTTTTTTTTAAGCTGACTCGACACAGTGACTGCACTACACCTGATGGTAAGCATGGTGCAGTCCAAAAAACGCCAACGACTATCGAAAGTTAAGAAAAAAACCAATAATAGTCGCAGCGATCATGCCAGCATACACAAATATCTCTCCAAGCTACGATTATAGGATCCCATATCATAGGATGGTGGGAACACGCTCGCCGGAAGACCATTCCACAGCCCAACGACACGGCAAAAGAAGGAGTTAGAGAACTTCTTAATCCTGGCCGGGATGTGAGATACCGTATAGCTGTGACACCGCAAACCCGCGCGCGTGGTTCTATTCAGGAAAGGAGAAAAGTTAAAGTTGTGTCTATAATTGTCAGCCTTAGTCGGTTTGCTACATTGGTCACATTTCGATTTCTACCACATTATGTATTATTTTTTTATTCTATTACGCAGAGACACTTCAAGCAAATTGCGCTGAATGATCTTCAGCTTGCAGACTAACCTTACAATCAGTGTCAACGTCTCGATACCGAATGCGCCCGGAGAGGGCGCGCTGGAGAGTACTAGGCGGATGTGCGACCGATTCGCACACCCTCATCATCCCGATCCCACAGAAGAAACACCCAGACGGACTCCGTAGACTTCCACCAAGAAGGACGCGCGAGCTACCTTCGACCAGTGACCCGTCTGCCGTCGCAGACGGAAAAGAACACCGGCGTCAGGAGGTCCGCCTCGAAACGGCTTCCCGCTCATAGTCCCCCTTGATATTTTGTACTGGGTTAAGTTTTAATTGTTAAATAAGATCTTCCTCTGCTGTTGTTTTTATTTTTAATTAAGGCTTAAGTTAGTTTCGTCCGTTCGTTAGTTAAGGTTTAGTATGCTTAGTTTTGTTTTTCTGTAAATTTATAATGTAGGCTTAAGTTAGGATTAAGTATATATTGTAAATTTTGAGAAATAAAGGACACCACTCAACCCTTTTCAGCGGACGGATGAAAGAATGAAGTACGAAAGGCAGTAGAATGTGAGTGGTGTGAAATTTGAAATTTGATTCTCGATACCGTATGTTATAACAAATATGACGCTCTGATTGTAGTTCTCCGTCTAAGTAGTTTAAAAGCTAAAATATAGATGCAAGTACTAGCTTTTTTTGGTAACCCGAGGAATTGG
The DNA here is from genome assembly GCA_036320925.1 of Automeris io. Classification (NCBI taxonomy): domain Eukaryota; kingdom Metazoa; phylum Arthropoda; class Insecta; order Lepidoptera; family Saturniidae; genus Automeris; species Automeris io. Next base: position 13,922,875 of record JAUDJH010000010.1, on the reverse strand, counting down.
TCTACAGATTTGGAGTACCGGTCACTATCCATCGGCTAGTTTTGCATATCTTATGAGGAAAATAGAATCGCCTAATTGCAGTACCTGTGGAAGACGGGAGGATTTGCATCGCTTGCTGATGGAGTGTGACCGGAATAAAAGTGCAAGAGAGTCGCTGATGAACCAATGCAGAGTCAGCTTATGTGATATAGGCGCCTTTCATGGCGTCCTATGTGATCCGACAGGGAATACTATGGAATTGTCGGTGGACATGGTAGCACTGACTCACCAGCGACTCTCTCAGAACTGAGGTGTAGTTCACCATATTGGGTACAATAGGGCTGATATGCCAAAATGGCAAAAGCCCTGATCTTCTTCTATAATATAAAAATGAATTGCTAAATGTGTTGATAAGCGCGAAACTCGAGAACGGCTGAACCGATTTAGCTGATTTCTTTTTTGTTGTGGTTGTTGAAGTCTGGGGAAGGTTATTACGGCGAGAAAAATTAAAAAATTGTCTAAAAAAGTCTAAAAACAACACTTTTCTATATTCTCATACAAAACATTCGTAATAATATTTAAAAGTCAATTTGAACTTTAACACCATACCATAAAGTTTAAATGTTAGTGGACAGGTTCCGGGAAGGCAAAACAATTGAGTGACGTATAAATATTAATGTCAGTATTTGTCAATTTTATACATATAACATTAAGGCCAGATTACTTCAAACAATTTTCAAAAAACAGCCGACAGGTCAATAGGTTTTGGCAGAATGAAATCTGACGGGGAAGCTATTAACATTAAAAAAAAACAATATGACTTTGTTTTAGAGAAATAGGGCAGAACAAGGTCTGCCGGAACAGCTAGTAAATAATAAAATAAAAAAAGATTTGGAGTAAATGTCCCAATATTTCAAGGGAAGGCTGACTTTATTTTTAAAGTAAAGAAACAAGGAGTGAATTCATTGGCAACGCCATACAAGACAGAAATCTTCAAAGGAAGAGGGAATTGATAATTGAAAAGGTCTCGAATTCGCTGTAAGCCACATAATTGGAACCAGAAGAAAATGCTTGTCAACCTTTTTCACAAACTGTCAAACTGTGAATTGATATTTGATGCGACAGGAAATTATGTTTTTTAAATTAATTAGTCATTTTAATTTTTCAGTGAAAAGGATATAGGATTTTAACCTTTTTTTAATACAGGCTTGTCAAGTTACTACAACGAACTAGAAAGAAAGTACAATGTAATCTAAAAACGGCAGCGTTCACCAAGGAACAATCCTCTAACAGTCATCATCGACATGCCGGCCCACTGGAACCACGGAAGAAGGTATCTAGGTATATAAACAAGTGAAAGTACATAGTGATGGTCCTTGCACTTGTGTACTGTGGTCAATTAAAAATACTGGTAAAATATACCTCAAAATCAAATACAGGAAAAGATAATTTCTAAAGAATGCATCAATACGTCGTTAATATCCTAACGACTTGTACGAAGCGATTCGTCTCCTTGAATGTTTATAAAGAGCTGGCAAGGAGTGTTTTTCTTTTCGACTTCTTGTAATATGGGAGTCTACAAATAACGTATCTAACCCGTTATGCTGTACCTATGGGTCTGAGACACTACCGGTTGGTCTAATCCATCGTTTTATGGTCGGTCAGCGTACTATGTAACGAGCTATCAATTGAGTCCTGTTATAAAATATGGCTGTAGGGTGAGGTATCATGGCCTATTCCTTAGCAACAAATATGTAATAATTTAAAAAATTGTTGTTCCCGCTAATTCTGTTTTTCTGTAATGTTTGCGTTATGGTGTATGAAATAATAAACTAATTTGTGTAATATTACTTATTTATTTATAAGTACACTTACACAGTCTACATTAACACGTAAAACTATATAAGACATGAACAAGATATATTATAAATACGACTATATTTAAAAGTGTAGACTACATGCACAGAAGAAAAGAAAAATAAAAATACGAGTAACACAAAAAGAAATAAACTAATCTAATTAGAAAAATTTATAACATAAATAAAAACAAAAATAACAAAAAAAAACAATAATCTATGCAACAATCCTCTCTAATAACATCCTTTTTTTAAATTTGTAAATACTCTTTACTTTCTTTTATTAATTATTTAATCCCGGATCTCATAAACTTTAAATAAGTTCTTTGAAGAATATCTGAAATGAGGTTACCCGACATAGAACCAATCGTAATCCTTTAAGCGTAACGTGAAGAGATATTTGTGCAGGCCGGCATGATCGCTGCGACTACCGTTGGGTTTTTCTTGCCTATCGATAGTCGTTAGCGTTTTTTTGGCTGCACCATGCTTACCATCAGGTATGGTGCAGTCACTGTGTCGAGTCAGAATAAAAAAAAAAAATCGACAAAGCCCTCCGTATTAGCAAGCTAATGTGTTAGAGAGTTGGCCATCAATTCTGAACCGATGATCACTGGAGCACGTGGTAGCTTTAGTGGAGACAAAATCGACTGGAGTATATTAGCATGGAACCCCTCTCGGTCAAGGTGCAGGTATCTCATATACTCTATCAAAGATCGAACGTCCTTATTGAACAGGTGATGCAAAAAGTTGTGAATTTAGTTTTACCCGGTTAAACCGCCCCTCGAGTTTGCTCGCAACGTAAATAATACTCGAGGAGACAAAGTGCTCTAAAAAATATTCCGGCGACACAGGAGCGCAATAAAAATGAACGTTCCGACGCGAGTGGGAAAGCTACAAATGACATTATGACGTCATATCCCGTTAAGTACGCGACATAAGGAAAGACATCAGAGCATCCATCACGCGGAAACTTGTCCCAAAATATAATATATTATAACAAGGTTATGTAAGCCGGATGCAAACCATACAAAACAACTGATACGAAAATAACAATTTCCATTGCATTTATTTTTTCGCCTAGACAAATTTTTCTTCTCTAGAAGTGCGATTCGAAATCTGGCAGTTTTAATGTACGATGTTCTTTAAATAAAAGATTTAATAATTGAGAATCCATTTTAATATCTTGTTTCTTAACTGACCTTTCATAAAGGCGCGTTTTCTTAGCAACGTATGTATATGTCCGACGAATACATACCACTCCGACGCAGCCTTCAGGCTGAAATTTATATTACTCAAAGAATGTCAAAGAATTTAGTAAGTCACCGATTTTATCAACATGCACTTGGCTTTTCGAATATTGTGGCTATACTAAAGTTTCTATTACATACTCCGTTTTTTTGTCAAAACGAATTTATATTTTCCGAGAACTTTTCTAAGGAAAGTCGAAATAGCGTCTCTAATTTTTTTTACACTGTCTCGACATAGTGACTACAGAGTACCTGGTGGTAAGTATAGTGTAGTCCAAAAACGAAAGCGACTATCAAAGGATGAAAATCCATTGATAGTCTACATCGTCATTTCGGCCCACATATACCACGACTGAATGTCTCTAGGTATATGAGCTACTGGTTATACACAAGCTGGTCCCGAAACGCGACAAGCCGAAACTGGTCACTATGACGGGCTTTACACCCATGTACTGTGGTCGCGATACAGACGGGCACCGACGCCCTACCACCTCGCTGCTGCTCGTTTAGCACCACCCAGGAGTCACGTGTAGGGTAACTAGGGTAAAGCCTACGGACGTGAGCAGCTTCGGCGTTTCTTCTCAAGGCAGTCGCTTTAGAAACGCTAGTAGAACACAGTCAAGTTCGTTTTTACTGGCTGGCCGCCAAAATCGTGGTTAGTACCCACAGAGATGCTCCTGCGTTGCCACTCAACCTATAAATCTCTGAGCTCCTTCAGTGGTCACCCACTCAAACCCGGTGTAGTTGTAAAGGCCTTTCCCAGTCACCAACGACCGACACGTCAAAAAAAAAAATACACACTATGACATACCCTTTTTTAAACAAAATTAATAGAATAATATACATATTTCTATTATGAATTAAAACGTATATATAACTAAAGATCGAACTGAAGATCGTGTCGGATAACATCTGTATGTGGTGGATGTTCCTTATATCCGCACGAAAAGATTCGCATCTACATTCATCATGCGAACGGCTAAGGAGTGGAATATGCTTCCAGCGGCCATATTTCCGCGATCTTATGACCTGGGAGTCTTTAAGAGAAGAGTGAATAGGCATTTGCTGGGCAAACGCGTTTCATCATCAAACTCATCTTCACCTTCCACCAGGTGTGATTGAGGTCAAGCGTTCGTCTAAAAATAATCAAAAAAGGTACGATTAACAATTATTTGTAACATAAAGTAGAATAAAACAGTCTACAATATTTACATGAGAACGTAGCCAAATGAAGTGACTTGGTAATAATAATAAATCTTACAACTAAAATTAAATATTTAGCAATGTTCTATTATCCATAGCTCTATTTATTAGGCAACTTCACTACTCTCCCAAAACAAACAATATAATTATTAAACATATTTTCATTTCTATTTATATTTTGGCTTTAATTGTTTTCTGACCTTTCTCTAGGAATTATGTGATCATGTTCAAAATTATTTTCGGATAAAACATCCTTTTGATGAGGGGAATCTAATTTCCTCTTGGGCTAGTACTCTTGGACTCTCAAATTCTGGCTGAGACTTATACACGGTACTCTGACTTTGCTTACACTTTTAGTTGCTTACAATTTAAATATGTTAGGAATTTGAGCATAACCTACATATATATTTGTAGAGTTATATCCAGGCAGAGAAAATCGACGACTTTTATTATATATATTTTAATATTAATTAAATAATATAACATGAAATCTTTAAGTCTAAGCGATGTAGCCTCTATAAATCTCAACCTTACTTTGCAGACCTCGTATATTATTACATAATAGACACCTTTCAAGATTAAACGTGGGCTAGCAACTCATTCTGCACTACCCAAAACTTTTTGCATCCAACCCTAGATCGTTTCGTTAGCAAAAAACCTCGTAAGTAACGCCGAACCGGTCGAGTATCCTTCGAGTTGGTAAAAACGATCGAACTCTAGTTTCAAAGTCAATTGACCACCGTCTTTGAGTTGTATGGAGAGGACTCTCGACCGCAAGGCGTCGGCCCTTACTTACGATTCTAGAAGACCCAATTCACGCCGTTTCGCGTCATTTAACAAGAAAAATTCTATGGCTCTTTTTACGAATGAAAAAGTAAAAAGTGCGAAAAAAATCACAGCTAATAAAAAACGGCCAAATGTAAATTGGACTCGCGCACCGTAAATTCCATATATGTAAAAATAATCAAGGATAAATTTAAATGAATATCTAAACCAAATTTTGTCAGAAAATGTCTTTCACAGTCCTCTGTATTCAGATTTATTTTCATTTTTTAAAAGTGTTACAAAAATATGAAAAAAAAAAATGTCCATTAAAAAATGCAAGTATATAAATGCAATATATATTTATAAGTTTCTACGGAATCCTCGTCTGCTATCCGATTCACTATCTATCTATCTATTTAGTTTTTTTTTTTTGTTAAAAAAGTACTGTTATATTTATTTGAAATGATATAAACTAAATAAAAAAATACAATTGCAATAAATACTGTAATTATTAATTAGAATCTATTGAAAGTAGTTAAAAGAACTAAGGCTAGGAACTGGGACACCCGGACAATAGAATTGAGGGAGTCTGCTATCCGGATGAGGTAGAGATAGTGAGCAGTGGCCGGCGTGAGAGAGAAGTGTGCTCTTTATACCCACTTCTGCCAAAGGAGGCCATAAACAGGCTTTTCCTCCCCGGGCTACGGGAAGAATTAGGATACTCTGACCCGGGTAGAGTTATTTAAGGAACACCCCTAGGATTTTTAGTCAGTAAGTCTGAAACACCGGGGTCGCTGCCCTCACAGCCGCCCTGATGGTTCTATGTAGGATCCCCCCTGGTTACCAAAAAAATTGAACTAAGACTAAGAAGTTCTCTAACTCTTACTTTTGCCGAGGCGTTGTGGTGTGGAATGGTCTTCTAGTGAGCTTATTACCCTCGTCCTATGATATTGAGTCCTTTAAACGAAACATGAAGATATATTTGTGCAGGCCGGTATGATCGCAGCAACTATCAATTGTTTTTCTTTACTGTTGCTGGCTTTAGTCGTTTTTTGGACTGCACCATGTTTACTCTTGGGCCTGATGCGGTTACACTGACGTGTCAGGGAAAAAAAATTGCGACTCAATGTAGGATATCCCATTTCCGTTCAATTTTATATACTGTGGTGCGTTTTGCTTCGCGTTGATGATGATGAATGTAGAATGTGGAGCTCCTTCTCCCTTTAATTAAAAATACTTCTTATTTGTTTCCCAATATATATTTTGCTATAAAACTATTGAATTGATACGTTTACATAATATTTTCTTATTATTTATTATATACTTATTTAAATACGATAATTCTTTTTCGTAGCTCAAGATGCAATCTCTGGAATAAATCATAAACCCTTCAATTTCAAATTCAAACACCGATCTCCTTTTTTGTCAATTCTTTCTTACAAACTTATTTTTTTATTAAACGGCCAACATTATATTAATGTCGTAGACATATGACCTACTTTTAAAATACTCCTTACATACAATCTCTACAATACTTAGATATACAAATGTGATACGTATATTCTCGAAATATAACGCTAAATCGTAATTTTCGCTTTCACATCAAACGTGTTACCATAACACACTTCATAAAGGGATGATATTTGAATTTTCAGGTAACATTTGAATATTTCAAAGGTTTTGTTGCGCGGACCCTTATCAACCGGTTGGCTTGTCACGTCAAATGTAATAAATACCTGTAAATACTGTGAAAAAAAAATTTAACTACAAAATTTCTTATAAATTTCCAAATGAACATAACTGTGAGTATTTATTTATTTTATTTTATTTTATTTTATTTTACATAAAAGGGTGCCCAACATGAGTAACATTAGACAAGAAAACAAAAGGATCATGGTACTTAAATAGAACATATAAATGCCCCCACAATTATAGGGCACCACAGCATGCACAGTGATTAATATATAAAGCTAGTTTACATTAAGGAATAATAATAAAATTCCAAAAAAAGAAAAAACATATACATACATACATAGACACAACACAAAAGGACAATATTGTAGAATGTATAAATAACAACTTTAAACGAAACTGTGACTGATTCCAAGTAACACAAAAAAAAAATGAAAATACAGTGTGATAATCATACATAGCAATAATATATCGTCATGCTATATCTCTTTCGGAGTGAGCAGATATAGTGCCCAACGTGACCGGAATCGCAGCAGATCACCGTTCATTATTTCTAAACAGATTGAAATCGCTTCGGGAACGGACTGCGTGATTTTCGACCAACCTACCCTTAGTAACAGACCCACTGTCGGTTTATATTGATGTGCCATCACAGATAAGGGCCCGCGATAAGTGGAGCCGAAAACTTGGCGAGTTGAAGTGATGCCAAAGTTCTTTCAAACTATCCGATAATGTTAAACGCTATTCTATCGAAACAAATTTGTTATAGACAAAGTTTGGACTAATCTAAATACAGACGAAATCATCTTAACTCTTACAGCTGATTTACAGGTATTTTTATACTGTCTCTTATAAGTAACTACAATACACCTGATGGAAAGTATGGCGTAGCTCTCTGACATATAAATTATTTCTAGTGAATATCTTCTGTGGTATAATATATGATTTTAGTCACAGTGGCTTCCACATAAAAGGTAATTATATACTGTTACGTACTTTTATTTAGAACTATTCAAGACAAACAATTCTATGGTACGCCAAGTTAGCTCTCAGAGGCCAGATTTTTTTCCGATTTAATTGATATGTATTGCGACCAAAATTACATAATATCATTACAAATTGTAGCTCATTTTTTTTCTGATGTACGAGTATAATTTATATTACTGTAAAAGCTTAATGCAAATCCGTCCAGTAGTTTTATTGTGAAAGAGTAACAAATATATTCACAAACTTTCGCATTTATAATATTAGTAGGATTTATTTTAATTATTAACAACGCATTAAAGAATTAAGCTTAATGAATCGACGCTAGATTCGAAACAAATTTGTCCATCTTTATTTAAACACCTTTGTGTCCTGATCTGTCGACGGTTATTTCAGTTCCCTAATTTATATTCAATTTTACAACTTCATTAAACTCGTTAATATTATAAATTGTCTACGACACAATGAAATTGTTCCATCGAACTAATTTCCATAAAACCGGAACATCGAGTTGTTGTGATAATGCCTGAATATAATAAATGTTCAGTGTAGTAGTTAACAAGATTTAAAGCATTCGAAATTTATTTCGAATTACTTTAGGTAAATATACACATATTAACGTAAAAACTTGCAGAAGGATAATATAATCATTGATTTAGTTTTTTATTTTTTAATTTTGATTTAGTTATAGAAGAAGTAATTACAGCGATAAAAGAACTAGATTAAAAAAGTAGGAGACAGCTAGGACTGGGATAAGCTGGGGGAGGCCTATAGTGTAATAGTAGTCTATCCAAAATAAATAGAATGTTATAAAACGAAATGTTATATAATGTAACAGTAGTGCGTATTATGTAATAAATTTAAATAATATCATTTATTCATAAAATCTGATAACCATATTTTAAATAATAACAGAAACTCGTTACGTCTTTTCAAGTTACAGTATCATCCCTATAAGCAGAGATGGGCAAAATGTAATCTGATTAACGATTACAAAATGTAGTTGTAATTTTAATTTTGTTGCTCTGTAATCATGATTAAATCCCTTCAAAACATTAAGGAGGCATAAATGCAATTGAGGATTCCGTATTGGTTAAAACATAGATGAGCAAAATGCAGTCGTATTAATGATGAAAAACGTAAAATGTAGTCGTAATCGTTTTTCATTAATCTGATTACATTTTGCCCATCTATGCCTATAAGTATATGTTAAATTTTGGATAGTTGCTATACTGTGTGCAGCACAATATGATTACAAAAATAGATTAAACTTTCATCAGAACGAAATTGTCTCAATGTTTTTGTTTTCCTTATTAAACTTGAGTGATACTGATCGGGTTTTATGCGGGTGGTGCCAAACGAGCAATAGGGATAGGTAAACGGAACAGATTTTTTAAAAACCTGGTGGAAATCCTGCATAACATCGTGCCAGACTCTTACTGGCTAGAAACCTACGGAGTATCCCTCAACTCACCGGGCCTTAGTTTCCACATTTCTCCCATGACACGGCAAGCGAACTGCCTTCTTCAGGCAGCAACTAGTGAAAGGTCACGCACCTTGCAGCACACTCTTCAGAACCTTTCTATCAGGCGGTTCGTAGAACTTGTACGCACCGACTATGCCTTTTCTATTAACTCAATGGAAATCCTCATAGGCAGTAAGGACTGCGATAAGGACCTCCGCCCTGTTGTTCTGGATTCACCGACTAAAACCACCGAGCTATCAAACACTGCTTACTATCCTGACCGAACACGAGTATAGCGCAACTGGGCTGTGTCGAATTTTTACTGACTTGTGGTGGAGGCCTCTACCACTTGTGGGAGGCGTGTGAATCAAAAGGCAATATTAGCTTGAATTCCGTTTATTATATATTTGGTGCGTGTTTTATATAATTCGCATGACCTAAATATTACTGTGCATTGCATAGCGGATCAATCTTAAATAAACTTACAAGTGCTTATTGACTCCTATAGACTAAAAAACCGCAAATTATATTTGCTTTACTACTAAGACAGTGGCTTCTGTGGTTATCCACAGTTTTGCCTAGTTACTTCCTTTGGGCATAATCTTAAGATCACAGGAATATTCCACAAAACTTGACAATATTTTCAGCAGTGCGCATCATCCGAATCCACTGACTTCTCTAGAACCCCTATCCTGAGGACATCAATGTACTTGCCGTCAGGAACATTGAAATCAAAGTGACAAACCATTAAAATGAAATTAAATCAAAGAAGCAAACCATACAATTTAACTAATACTGTGTTTGTCATTCGCCATCAAAATAACGTGTTATGAACAGATATTACGAAGCAACTAAGAATTACTATAGAGAAAATTGTCAACCACCAGTTTTAAAATTTCCTTTTACTTTATAATTTTTTCGTTCTTAATTTTGTGTTGACTCCCATGGAGAGTTTTAAACATTAAAGACATTACATATTAATGAAAAAATAATAAAACAATATATCGTTACGCTATATCCCGGTCGGGGTCAGCAGAGTTACATTAGTGGCTGTATCGTCCTATATGTTGCGCCCAAAATGACCAATAGCACAGCGGATCACCATTCTCAGGGCACATTCACATGACATTTCTATTAGATAGGATGTGGGTTTTGTTACGAACCCATATCCACCGTTCATGCATTTAATGTATGACGCGGGGAATTGTATGTCGATTGACGTCAATGCAACCTTACACTTTTGTTTACTTCAGTTTTCATTAAAACTGAATTTCTAATATAAATTAATTCTATTGTATCGACATTTGGATTCAGTCTACTGTAAAACTCCTTATTTCTACAATTAAATTGAAATTAAAAGTGTATAAGTGTTTTTAAAAACAGTTTTCTCTCGATGCTTTCTATCACCGGTGAGCATGAAGTGATTAAATCTAAACTTAATCTGGAAACACGCAGAGGTATGTGCCGGCATTCGAGCCTACAACCATTTGCGTTATTGCGTTTGAATACCGGTGCCTCATCCACTAGGCTATATTTACAGATATGTAATAAAAACAAGGATAAAACATGGATGTCTTCAATTATTTAAATAAACCTGACATTGTGGTAGTAGATCGGTCGGCGCGCCGAGAAATACTCGTTGATACGAGTACCTCCATACGAGATGATGAAAATCACGTAAAAGCGGAAAAAGAAAAATCTTCAAAATATTAGGTCCTTACATATGAAATTGACGTTTTTCGTACTGGCCACTTTAATCACAAATTTCTCCTCTTTGGTAAGGAATTCCAAATTCAAATTTGTACAGCTATAAAATATTCGAAAAAATATTATAAAAAAATATTCGACTTTTTGTTCCTCCCATACAAAACGCCAATTTCATATGTAAGGACCTAATATTTTTTAATATAATATATTTAATTAATCAAAGTATGAACCATTATTTTCTATGCACTTTTGCCATCTCATAGGTAGTTCATTGATCCCTTTACTAAAAAAACCAGTCGGACGGGAATCAATAAAATCTTTGAAAGCGATTTGGACTGCCCCATCGGAGTTGAATTTTTTCCCTTGCAAGAAGTTATCCAAATTTCGAAAAAAATGGTAATCTGTTGGAGCAAGGTCCGGGGAGTACGGAGGATGTCTTAGACTTTCCAATTGAAGCTCTTCTAATTTAGTAGCCGTCTGTTGCGCAGTGTGTGGTCTAGCGTTGTCGTGAAGCAGCAGTGGCGTGGAGCGATTGACCAGCCTAGGTTGTTCAGCCGCTAGCTTTTCCATCATGGTTTGCAATTGCTGACAATAGACATCAGCCGTAATAGTCTGGCCAGATTTGAGAAAACTGTAATGAACAATACCGGCACTAGTCCACCAAACGCTTACAAGTAACTTTTTTGGGGTTTATTTTCGCTTGGGGCAGGATTTGGCTGGCTGGCCAGGATCCAACCATTGCGCTGAGCGCTTCCGATTATCGTAAAGAACCCATTTTTCATCACAGGTAATGATTCGGTTTAAAATACCTTCATTATTGTGCCGGTTTAGTAATGTAACGCAGCAGTCGACGCGCGTTTGCCGGTTTGCTTCAGTCAATTCGTGAGGTACCCACCTTTCAAGCTTTTTAATCTTCCCAATTTGCTTCAAGTGAATTAAAACAGTTTTATCACTAACATCGCAGCCTGCAGCTAACTCGGACGTGGTTTGCGATGGATCCGCTTCCACAATAGCCTTCAACTCTTCATTATCAACTTGAGTCTCAGGCCGTCCACGGGGCTTGTTCTGCAGGTCGAAATTTCCAGAACGAAAACGTTGGAACCAAAAACGAACTGTGTTTTCTTTTGCAACACGACCGCCATACACATCATTCACCCTTCGAGTTGTTTCCGCAGCACTAGTGCCACGGCGGAACTCGTACTCGTAAATAATGCGATATTTTAAGTTTTCCATTTTGTAAAATGAGTGACGCAAACAGAAAAAAACAGAAGAAAAAAACAAATGAATGACGATCATCGAAGCACAAATACATGAGTCTATTAGCTGTACAAATTTCAATTTGGAATTCCTTACCAAAGAGGAGAAATTTGTGATTAAAGTGGCCAGTACGAAAAACGCCAATTTCATATGTAAGGACCTAATATTCGACTTTTTGTTCCTCCCATACAAAACGCCAATTTCATATGTAAGGACCTAATATTTAGACCACGCACATGAGATTACCAGCATGTGGTATGTGGATTCTACGATTATTGTCCCGACAGTCGTATCGACTAGTAGGCTGATCGCAAAGAGCCTCGATTACCACCTTAAGAGGTTCTCGCTTGGTTGTTGGATCAAGGGCCGGATACAGAAGGCAGTTCTACTCGATACGGCACGCATTGTGAGGAGGTTCCTCACTCTGAGCTCCTAACTACCGGTGGCCTGGGCCTTAGGCCTCGCCCCTGTAGGTCTACATGTTTTATATTTTAAAATTTATATATTATATATTTGTATGTATTCATTTTAAAATTGAGAAATATTGTGATATTGATGAATAAAGAATTATATAATAATAATAATACATTAATAATCGCAAAGAGCTTCGATTACCATCTTAAGAGGCTCAGGATTGGTTTTTGGATCAAGGGCCGGATACAGAAGGCAGTATTACTTGGTACGGCACGCATTGTTAAGAGGTTCGTCATTCTGAGCTCCTAACTACCGGTGGTTTTGGCCTTAGGCCTCCTAGCCCCATCAGTTTAAATGTTTTTATATACTAAAATGTATATTTTATCTTTTTATATATATTTGCAGACAATTACACTCATTAAACTAGCTCCAAAGGGAGTTTGCGCTTATACTATGAGTACTAGACAAAAATATACCTAATTAAATACATATTACATCCATGATTCAAATACAAAGTAATCAATTCATCATAGAAAAGTTCACCGCAACCAGGACTCGAACCCAGGCCCTTCTGCTTTACAAGCAGAGTCACCAACATTGCGCTATTAAGCTATCAAATATTGTTAGCTTTGTACCAGAAATATGTAGGAGTAATTGAAGGGTTATCGACTTATTTCTTACATTTTTGTGATTTAGAATTTTTATACATAATGAAACCAAACCAAACCAACACCAAACACCATTTTTTTACACCAAACATACATTCATTTTAATAAAATAGTCTAGTATATTATTATTTAGACTTTCTCTAATAAAACACTTGTAAATCACCCAGTGACCGTATAACGTAACATTAAACTAACTCAACACCCGCCCGACAATTATTTTAAAATATACCTTTCTCCGAGTCTTTTATTTACCCGGACATATAAAGCCTTCGAAATAGTTTTATTTTTTCTTAAAAGTCAGTTGAATCAACGATATTCTCCGAAGCAGTTTTCTGAACGGATATTAGGGTTTCCATATATAAAAGTTCTACGGTGTGTAAAATATAAATGTTTCATATCATACTCGTATATAATTCAATATATGTATGTCAGCGGATCTATTTTATTTAAATACAATTTTCATTACAGCTTAGAGATTATAACTAATTTGTTTAAGAAACATTTACGAAACATTTTCAGGTGCTCAAAATTTTAAAACTTTCGTTTCATGTCACGGATGCCCGTCCGTCCCACATTGGCAATATTGAAAGAATTTCTGACGCGTTACCAATGTGTGCTGATTAGGAATTAAGCCGCTATGTCTGAATATTTTTATAACAAAACGAGTTGTTTAATAATAAGACATATCCTCACGCTATACCCCTTCGGGGTGAGCAGAGATACATTAGTGGCTGTTTTTTTTTTTTGAAGCGTACTACCTACTGAATGCCGGGAAAGGCATTTACAGTTCAACCGGGCTTAGGGGGCGAGCACAGAAGGTGCTCAGCCAGCGAGTTTATGGGTTGGGTGGCAATGCAAGGGCACCCCTGTGGGTACGAACATCGACTTGGACCGCCAGCCAAAATAAGATATTATCCCTACGGGTGATCTACCAGCGTTTCGGAAGTGACTACCTTGAGAAGAAACGCCGAAAGAAACTCAAGGCTGTGTCGGAGTGGAATTTGTGGCTGTATCCACTTTGCGCTTATATATCGTAAGTAACGTGGCCAGTAGCTCAGTTGATGCCATATAGATGCCATGCGGGTCTCCTTACGGTGTCTTCCTTCAACGGTCAACATTTGGTGCCTAAATCCGTTCTTCATCTGGGAAAACCCAAAGGAACATGCTAGGATACGGTCTTTGGACCACTAGCATTGCCACGCTTGGATACCGGTTCCTTATCCACTGGATACTACGGGTACCAAAAAACAAAACGAAGTAACTAAAAAATGTTACATCAATATTTTAGGTAACAATATATAGGGGGACCACGATGGAGTTGATGGAAGAATATCCAGAGGAATTTGCGAAATCTTTCGCACCATCCTTTAGTTACTTGTATAAGAGCAACATAAGATACTTCAGCGACAAGGAATCAGTCGTTAAGAAGTTTTGGCGGTTTTTGTACATATTACCTTGTGTCGCAATATTTTATATCACCTCCCTTGTGTACATTTGTGAAATACTACGTCAGAAGCAGATATTTAAGGTGGCTTATCTATTGCCTCCATTTTTGGTTTGCACTGAAGGTAAGTAAAGTTTTTTCTTTTATCTAATCTAAAGGAGCCTGCGATTGTTAAACAAAAACACTCAAATTAAATCCAATGAACTTAATAAAAGACGATGATAACATTTTAAGTGGCATTTAGACAGAGTCCAAGGAGTTAATAAAGTGCTTAAAGTGTTTTTGTATTTTTTTATTAAAATGATAGCTTTTTACTTGATTTCTTTTTTTACTTTTCATGTTACGTTATATAGGGTTTTTAATGAAAATTCTACATTAATAGAACTGCTTCTATCAAATACAGCGTCATGAAGGTACAATCAAATACGTTTATAAATAATATTTAGCCACGCTAGATATAGAGGAAACGTTACGGGGTGTGTAGAGATACTATAGTGGTATATCTACTTTTCGCTTATATGTCGTGCCCAACGTGACCAGTAGCGCTCTTGATCGCAGTTCTCAAGGCACTTACACTTAACAATTCTATCAGATGCCGCGCGGTTTTCCTAAATATGTTTTCTTTAACCGGTAACTTCACGTTTATAAACTGTGAGATACTTATTTCTTTTTCTTGCGTTTTCTTTGAAATAATTTAAAGAATTTCGTTTATAATTATTACATGTATTTTACAATATTATCTTTGTATATTGTGTCTATGAATGTATCTATATTCCCTATTTTGGAATTTTACTCCGATATGCTCCAGTTTCAAACTAGCATTATATATTAGGTCCTTACATATGAAATTGGCGCTTTTCGTACTGGCCACTTTAATCACAAATTTCTCCTCTTTGGTAAGGAATTCCAAATTGAAATTTGTACAGCTATAGACTCATGTATTTGTGCTTCGATGATCGTCATTCATTTGTTTTTTTCTTCTGTTTTTTTCTGTTTGCGTCACTCATTTTACAAAATGGAAAACTTAAAATATCGCATTATTTACGAGTACGAGTTCCGCCGTGGCACTAGTGCTGCGGAAACAACTCGAAGGGTGAATGATGTGTATGGCGGTCGTGTGGCAAAAGAAAACACAGTTCGTTTTTGGTTCCAACGTTTTCGTTCTGGAAATTTCGACCTGCAGAACAAGCCCCGTGGACGGCCTGAGACTCAAGTTGATAATGAAGAGTTGAAGGCTATTGTGGAAGCGGATCCATCGCAAACTACGTCCGAGTTAGCTGCAGGCTGCGATGTTAGTGATAAAACTGTTTTAATTCACTTGAAGCAAATTGCGAAGATTAAAAAGCTTGAAAGGTGGGTACCTCACGAATTGACTGAAGCAAACCGGCAAACGCGCGTCGACTGCTGCGTTACATTACTAAACCGGCACAATAATGAAGGTATTTTAAACCGAATCATTACCTGTGATGAAAAATGGGTTCTTTACGATAATCGGAAGCGCTCAGCGCAATAGTTGGATCCTGGCCAGCCAGCCAAATCCTGCCCCAAGCGAAAATTAACCCCAAAAAAGTTACTTGTAAGCGTTTGGTGGACTAGTGCCGGTATTGTTCATTACAGTTTTCTCAAATCTGGCCAGACTATTACGGCTGATGTCTATTGTCAGCAATTGCAAACCATGATGGAAAACCTAGCGGCTAAACAACCTAGGCTGGTCAATCGCTCCACGCTACTGCTGCTTCACGACACGCTAGACCACACACTGCGCAACAGACGGCTACTAAATTAGAAGAGCTTCAATTGGAAAGTCTAAGGCATCCTCCGTACTCCCCGGACCTTGCTCCAACAGATTACCATTTTTTTCGAAATTTGGATAACTTCTTGCAAGGGAAAAAATTCAACTCCGATGGGGCAGTCCAAATCGCCTTCAAAGATTTTGTTGATTCCCGTCCGACTGGTTTTTTTAGTAAAGGGATCAATGAACTACCTATGAGATGGCAAAAGTGCATAGAAAATAATGGTTCATACTTTGATTAATTAAATATATTATATTAAAAAATATTCGACTTTTTGTTCCTCCCATACAAAACGCCAATTTCATATGTAAGGACCTAATATTAATAATGCTGAATGCTGTAGTACCCTTTAATTATGGAGGCATTTATATGTTCTATTTTGTGTACCACGGTTCTGTTATTTCTTACTCAATATCACCCGTTTTGGGTATCCAACTATGTAAAAATAAAAAAAACCTCTAATATATGGTCTCAGACAAACGATAGGATATAGACCAAATCAAATGTAAAATTTATAGAAAGAGTCAACTAATCTAGAGAACCATTTGCTTCTTTTTCCACTTTATATTCCATTTTGAAGTAGCTCGAGATGTATCTCAAAAATACATAATCTAACAACGTTATCACAAATAAACAATAATTTAATTGAAAAACAGTTTAATTGTAAGCTTGAATACTGTCTGGTATTGTCCATGTATTTATTGTTCTCAATCGATTATTATAAAGAGTTAACTAAATATCACAACTTACTGTGTGTTTTGATTGAGTAATCAAAATACTAAAAAACTAATGTATTTATTACAGCAATTTTAAAAGCAATAGTATTAATTCGAAAATTGTCAAAACTTGCTGAAATTATTAAAGAACTTGGAAATTTGTGGCGAACGACTAATTTAACAGAATCACAAAATAAACAGAAGGTTTCGATATTGAAAAAAGTTAATTTTTGCAATCTAGGTAAGTCGTAAATAATAATGAGTACCTATTGAGTAGTGTATTAATTTGCTTTTATATCGCATTACGGTCAAAGACAAAATTATTCTGTATACGTGATGTATTATGTTTAATAAAGAATCCTAAAATAACTTTAAAGACTTTCTTGAATCAGATATTCCTTAATTAATTTACTAATTTCAAAGACAAAGATTTGATAAAATCTTCTTTTAATAATTATATACACAGACTTAAATTGCTTTTAAATTAGTAAAAATCTTATCCACGTCTCTATTGAAGTCTATATTGAACGCTTTTATTGAGTATAAAATACTTATATAATATACGCTATAAAGCAAAAACGCTGTAAACCTTCTTCCTCAGGAAACTTTAGAATGAAATTGAGATAAAGTTATTATAGCTTAGAACAAACTGCACTACTTGTTTTTTAAATTACAGACAGGTTTATGCTTGACCTCAATCACACCTAATGATGGAGCGCACTCATCAAATAAATACCAATTCAGACTTCGTTTGAAGATACCCATGGCGTAAGATGCTGGAAAAACAGACGCCGGAAGCGAATTCCACTCCTTGCCGGTTTGCACCAATAAAAAGGATGCGAATCGCCTCGTGCGAGCTGCTGAAATGTCGATTAAGAGCCCGCACGCCGTCAAGTCAATTTATGGTAGAAGAGGGATGTAAGAGTTCAATTGTGCAATTCAGTCACACATTCTCTAGAGCATAGCTTATAAAAAAACATTTCTTTTTTCACTGGCTCGACATAGTGACCACAGAGTACCTGATGGTAAGTACAGTGTAGTCCAAAAACGAAAGCGACTATCAAAGGATGAAAATCCATTGATAGTCATCAACATCGTCATGTCGGCCCACATATACCACGACTGAATGTCTCTAGGTATATTAGCTAATGGATATACACAAGCTGATCCCGAAACGCGACAAGCCGAAACTGGTCACTATGACGGCCTTGACACCCATGTACTGTGGTCGCGATCCAGACGGGCACCGACGCCCTACCACCTCGCTGCTGCTCGTTTAGCACCACCCAGGAGTCACGTGTAGGGAAACGTGTGTGCGTCACGTGTGTGTGTATTTAAATATATCACAGTTTTAGGTGTAAAAATGTATGAGTTATGTTTTTTTCCCAATTTTTAATAATTGTTTGGCTCTAGTTTCTTATAAAAATTCATATTTTTTGAGTTACAGCGTTTATGCTTTCCAGCTTCAATATAATTAACTTTTATCAATATTCTTATCATTACATAAATATTAAATATTTCTTTACATTACATAGTTAAATAAAGAAACCAATAAGGTTTTCATGTTTTATATTTCACTTAATAAATGTTACTTTTGATAAGACCGTCTCACATTAATTTTATTTCGAGTTAGTACCTTAACATGTTTTACATGTGGCGCACCCACACACGAAGTACTCTACACATGCCGAACCCCTTTACGGGATTTACCCTACACAGGATACCATACAGGTGAACAGATGGCTTAGCTGATCATCTAGCATCTGCTGAGTGGGTTCCTTTTAGAGCGTCATACCAGCACATGGTATTTGCTTTTGATCATTTCTTCCTTGATTAATCTATTCTTCTGTGTTGTACGATATGTGCCAAATAAATGATTTTTATTTCATTTATTAATATGCAATTGAAAAAAAAATGTATAGCGTTGAGAATAATTTCTTTTGTGTGTTATTCTGTGTGTTTTACAGTCGCGGCATCGCGAATGGTCGAAGATTCGAATCCAGGCACGCACCTCTGGGTTTTTCCAAATAACGTACGTATTTAGGCACCACATGCTCACCAGTGGCACACCACAGCTGCTAAAAAATTGGGTGTCCTTTTTAAGGTCAGACGGTTCTTCTCACCATCGCAACTTCTTAACCTGTATCCGGCGCAGGTGCGGTCGGGTGTCGAGTACTGTTGTCACCTTTGTGACGGATCCGCTAAATATCAGTTGGCGGCTTTGGACTCGATTGATCGTAGAGCTCGTAGACTTATTGGCGACGACTCTTTGTCAAAAATTAAAATGCAAAGCATCGAGCATCGACGTAGAGTTGCCTGCCTCGCGGTCTTTTACCGGTTGCACGGTGGAGAGTGTTCTCAGGAACTACATTCTTTGATTCCACCAGCCCCATTCCACCACAAAACCACAAGACATCGTGTCGGATACCATCCGTATGTGGTGGATGTTCCTTATATCCGCACGAGAAGATTCGCTTCAACATTCATCATCCGAACAGCTAAAGAGTGGAATATGCTACCAGCGGCCATATTTCCGCGATCTTATGACCTGGGAGTCTTTAAAAGAAGAGTGAATAGGCATTTGTTAGGCGGACGCGGTTCATCATCGGACTCATCTTCACCTTCCACCAGGTGTGATTGAGGTCAAGCGTTCGCCTATAAGTTATAAAAAAAAAACCTGTGAAGGATAACATCGCGAGGAAGGCCGTATGGCACCTAATAGAAGTTTCATGTTTTAGCGCCCTGGAAACGGCGATCAGCTGCGGTGCTGGTCGCGTTGAGCATGACATGTAAGCGCAAAGTGGTTACAGCCATTATTGTATATCTGCTCACCTCGAAAGGGCCATAGCTTGGTGATATATTATTGATATTATTAATTTCTTTTGTCTACCCTTTGATATTTTCAGTTCTCTACTGGATTAGTATATTTGGAACTGTTCAATACCTTGTTTCGCCAGGATTGGAAAGTCTAGTGAGAAGGTTCATACTAAAAGAGGAAAGTGAACTAATGCTACCAATTTCTTCTTGTTACCCACTTAACATTACCAATAATTGGGTGGTTTATCTCTGTATATACATTTTTCAATGTTACACTAGTAAGTTATTTATCTAAGTTATGATTTTTATACTGGTTCAACATAGTAAATACAGCCCATCTGATGCAACGTACAGTCTAGTAAAAGAACACCAACGAAAGTATAGGAACGAGGATCCATTGACAGATACCGTCGTCATGCTTGCCCTAATATATCAGGATTAAAGTTTCTAGGTATATTAACACCTGAAAGTACACAAACTGGTCCAGAAACGGGATAGATTGCTTGGAGGTTCCAAAACGAGTGTGCCCATGAAGTGTCGATTAACGCCATCTAGTGGTAGTCTTACGGAAACAAAACACACATGTATGGGAATAGCGTGTAGATATCATCTACACACAACTAATCGCGAAAAGCGTCGGACCGAAGTGAGTCACTTAGACAATATTTTCGCTTGCATACTGTGTTCAAAACCCAGTTTTGACATTCGCCTTATCACCTCTAAAAATCTTCTGATTTAAGTATAAACAATATAATAGGAGGGAAGCTACCTTTAATTACGTCATTAATGATTCATTTAATCTATTCGCAGTGTTCCTCTTTGTATTCGTATACGTTGGCGGAGAATTGATCATGATAACTCTGTGCGCGATCCTCGGAATAGAATTTACCCTATTACGAGAGGATTTGTTTCGCCTGAAGCCAGTCACAAATAAGAAACGGGGCGACGCGGGACCAGCCGAAAACAATACTGAATACACAATAAGCGACTTCGTAAAAAGACATCAGAAGTTGATTGAGTAAATATACCTACACACTTATACAAGTTTAATACGACAGGAGCGTCTACAATAGAATACAATATTAACTAAAAGTGAACCATATAATGTATTTTTAATACTTTTGAGTGTACGATATATGTTCATATATGTAAGATGATATTATAGACGAGGGAGATAGTTGGTGGCGTAAATAAACACTCTTGTTGAATCACCTTTTTATTAAACTTTTAAATATTGTCCAAAACACATCACAACTTGTTAGCCATTCTTTTTTTAATATCTCTACTTTTTATTATTGGTTCATAGGTAGGCACTGAAATTATACTATACAGCCATGATTGACATTAATAGGCTGAACATACCGCCCACCAAAAAGGGCTTAAGGCCTTTTTAAAATGCCTAAGTACGTTGAACAAACTAAACATAAGTTGCACTATACTAAAACTTTAAACAAATCAAACCTAGTGAACACTGCCTTAAGTGCCTGCCCTATGACCAATCTGAAACTAATTAACTCTTTACATTTAAACAATTGAAATCAAAATCAATAAACAAGCTAACTTCTAAACTTACAATCATAACAAAAAATTAAATTTAAATTTTTGTATTAATTGGTAAGGCACACAGTTTAGTGACACATCTCTTAACAATGTGCTCTCCACTTTTGACACTGTACACACGGGTGCACTGGTCTAGTCCAGGGTGCTTCGCTATAATACGTCCCATCAACCATTTACCAGGGGGAATATTGTCCTGTTTAATTAACACAATTTCACCAATATTTAATTCTGATTTTTGTTTTAACCATTTTGGACGTTGTTGTAACCTTGTTAGATATTCATTTTTCCATCTATGCCAAAAATCGTTTAATAATCTCTGTATATATTGCCATCTAGATAAGTGATTGATATTAACTTCTCTTAAGTCTTGTGCTGGTATGATAATTGGGGATTCACCGATCAAAAAATGTCCTGGAGTTAGGGGGTTCAAATTGTCAACATCAGTATCATCTATTGGGCTCAATGGTCTTGAGTTCAAACAAGATTCGATTTGACACAAAAGTGTTGTCAGCTCTTCATATGTCAGGTTTGAAGTCAATATTCTTTTTAGGTGATATTTGATGGACTTCACGCCGGCCTCCCATAGACCACCAAAGTTAGGGCTGTATGCTGGGATGAAATGCCACTGGGTACCATCCTGGGCTAAGGATTGTGTAATCTCACCATCCTCTTTGAAGTTGAGATTTGCCTGTGTCCATGCTTCTACTAAATCCTTATTGGCTCCAACAAAGTTTCTCCCTTG
The DNA here is from genome assembly GCA_036320925.1 of Automeris io. Taxonomy (NCBI): domain Eukaryota; kingdom Metazoa; phylum Arthropoda; class Insecta; order Lepidoptera; family Saturniidae; genus Automeris; species Automeris io. Next base: position 13,900,566 of record JAUDJH010000010.1, on the reverse strand, counting down.
ATCACTCCACATATGAGCACAATGGCCTCTGCGGGCAACAAATCTTCGAAATGCTCCTAAAAATGATTGTGAGGAAAGATCTCCAACCAGCTCCAAATGTATAGCCTTTGTACACATACATATAAATATGGCGATATATGCTTTATTGGTTTTTACACCTCTGGCTCGTGTCATGAGTATATTAAATGGTCCTACAAAATCTACACCACTGTGTAAAAAAGGTCGTGCAGGTTCGACTCTCACTTTGGGCAAGTCTCCCATTATTTGAGTCATAGATTTGGCTCTAATCTTAGCACAAATTAAACATTTATGCAGGTAAGTTTTTACAGCGCTCTTCATTTTTAGAATCCAGTAACGAGATCTCAGGTAAGACATCATCAACTGTAGTCCACCGTGCAAAGTTCTCTGGTGAGCATCAGCAATAATAAGTAAGGTAAGTGGATTTTTGTTACTTAATATTACAGGATTTTTATTTTCTGTACTTATGTTTGCATGTCGGAGTCTTCCGCCCACCCTGAGGATGTTCTCTCCATCAAGGTAAGGATTTAACGATTTTAACCTGCTTCTTTGCTTAACTGCATTGTGCTTTTTTATTCTTAATATATCTTCTTCAAAGTCTTCTATTTGTGCTTTTTTAATATATATTTTCATTGCTTCATCTAGTTCAGATGTAGTTAATGCTTTGCTCATCTTATTCCATTTTTTATAATAAAGAAACCTTCTACAGTATGCAATAATGTTTTTTAATTCTGAAAGTGAGTCAAAATTTTCAATTTTAATGCTATTTTCTTCTTGCTTTTGGGGCTCTATAATATTAAAACATAATTTAGTTGTACTTCTTTTTTCTAGGTTTGTTTGTATAATTTCTGGTCTACTAAATACAATCAATTTCTCTGATAGCCAAGGAGGTCCTTGCCACCATAAAGTATTATCTTGAAGGCGTAGTATTGTGCAGCCTCTTGATGCTATATCGGCAGGATTATGCTCAGACCGTACATGATGCCACTGGCTATTGTTTATATGTTCCAGAATATCTACCACCCGGTTTGCCACAAACGGTTTCCACCTACCAGGGTCTCCAAAAAGCCATGACAACACGACTGATGAATCAGTCCAGGCATATACTTGGTTTGGTGGTATTCTCATAGCTTGAGCAACATGATGTAAAAGTTTTGCAAGCAAAACTGCTCCACATAATTCCAGACGTGGTAATGATAGTGTTTTCACAGGAGCTACTCTTGTTCGTGCTGCTACAATACTTATGCTGATAGATCCATCTGGTTTCTCGACTCTACAGTAAACAACAGCTGCCATTGCATGCATTGAAGCATCACTGAATCCATGCAAATAATGTTTATCTTTGTTTGTTTGTAATGAATTACACCAACGGTTAATTTTAATCAACTTGACATTGCTTAAATCATCTCTTATAGAAATCCATTGATATTCTAACTGTTGATCAATTTTGTCATCCCATTGCACTCCTTGTAACCACAATCTCTGCACTAACATCTTGGCCATAACAATAGCTGGTGCAATCCAACCCAAAGGGTCAAAAAGACGTTGTAAGTCAGCGAGGATTGTTCTTTTTGTAACTGTTTTTGCAATAGGAGGAATATTCAGGGAGTAGTGAAAGGTGTCATCTTTTAAATTCCAAGCTAATCCTAATGCTTTTACAGTGCCATCTATTTTTAAGTTAATTTTTGCATTCTTCGACCGTAAGTCAGGATCTATGGACTGTAAAAATTCCTTGCTATTTGAACACCATTTTTGGAGCTTCATTCCACCTTTATTTAACATAGCTTGTAACTGTCTACTGCTCTCAATAGCTTCTTGAACTGTATCACCTCCTGATAAAACATCATCTACATAAAAATCTTCCTTAATTATTTTTGATGCAATTGGATAGTATATATTTTCATCTTCTGCGATCTGTCTGAGTGTTTTAATTGCTAAATATGGTGCTGATGCTGTCCCAAACGTGACGGTAAGTAATCTGTACTCCTTAATTATATCATCTTTTTGCCACAAAACTCTTTGATAATCAGCATGCTTTTTATGTACAAATATCATTCTGTACATCTTCTCAATATCACTAGTGAAACAGATTTTGTGCATACGCCATCTCATGATTATACTTCTTAAATCTTCTTGAATTACAGGTCCAGTCATCAAATCATCATTCAGGCAGATATTATTCAAGTCTTTGCTGGATGCATCAAAAACAATACGAACTTTCCTCGTCTCCTTATCTTCACATACTACTGCATGGTGGGGTAAGTATACAGAAGAATGGTTCAGTTCATCATAAGGTACTTCTTCCATATGTCCTAGTTTAAGATACTCTTCTATAATATTCGTGTAAATGTTTTTCAGATTCTCATTTTTCTTTAGTCTTTGATTTAATTGATTCAATCTTTTCAGTGCAATAGCTCTGGTATTTCCTTCCACTGACCTAGGAGGGTCTACCTTCAAAGGTAAGTGAACAACATATTTTCCTTCTTCATTTCGGGTATAACTTTGTATATATATTTTTTCACAAGTTTCCTCTTCTTTTGTAAATTTCCTTTTCATATCTATATCTTGTTCCCATAACACTTTTAGCATATCATCTATCTCTGTTTGCTGATGCAAAACTATAATGGAGCGATCAGGTGAAGTGTCATCATATATTTTACCAAACAAAATCCATCCTAGCGCAGTCTTTTGGGCACATGGGGAGCCAGGAGGACCTTTGATGACCTCATTCTCTAGGATTTGGGCATAAACATCAACTCCAAGAATCAAATCAATGTATCCTGGGATGTGATACTCTGAATCAGCAAGGGTAAGTCCTTGTAGATGTGACCAATTGTGTGATGATATTGTTTTTGTGGGTATTTGTGCAGTCAAGTGCTTGGAGACAACATATGCCTTAACTCGGAGATTAAAATCAGAATAGTATCTTGAGATAACCTCAACTTGAACTACATGGTTAATTTTCAAAGATGTAGAACCCACACCTAAAATCTTTCCTTTTACAGGGTATCTGGAACATTTCAAGAGCTGGACAGCTCTCTCACTAATCAAACAACCTTGTGAACCTGGATCAATTAATGCTCTTAAGACAGTAGTGTAACCTTCTTCACTTTTAATCTTGACTACTGCTGTGGCTAACAGTGCAGTTGTGCTTGTTGTACTGGTACAGTTGTGTGACGTCATCATTGTATTAACTTGCATATTCTCTGTCTCTTCTACACTGGAATGCAAACTGCGTGGCTGAGTAGGGTCTAAAGATGATGCTCCAACTTTGCTCAAACGTGGTTGGTGCAGAAGAGAATGATGTCGTCGTTTACATACTTTACAAGTTGCTGGTGACCTACATACTTTCATTACATGTCCTGGAACCAAACAGTTGAAGCAGATATTATTGGTTTTCACAAACAGGCTCCGTTGTGCTGGTTCCATCTTCTTAAATTCCTGACAATAACGTAGGCCATGATTCTCTTGACATTTTGGACATTTTCTTTCAGTTGAGGAGACAATATTTAATCTTTCAGTAGAAGTAACATGGTATGACTGCATGGTAGATTTTTCTCTAGTGGACTGTATAGTAATCATCTCCAAAGTATGAAATCTTGTTTCTAAGAACTTCTCCATAGTTTCTAATTTAGGCATACCATCCTCATGAATTTTACTAACATATTGCTCCCATTCCTTTTGTGATTCAACATCTAATTTTTGGTATAACAAGTAGATTATAACAGGGTCCCATGAGTCAACATTAATGTTCATATTTTGTAAATTATGCAGGCATTCTATAGTGGTATCCAAAAGAAGTTTAATATTTGTGACTGTAGGATTTATTATTCTTTTTTGATGAAATAGCCTCTTCATTATGTTCATTATAATTATTCTTGTGTTGTCGTACCTTTTAGTAAGTCTTGACCAAGCCTTTTCATAATTTGCATTTGTAATTTTAATGGATTGTAACAAAGTTTTAACTTCACCACTCACACTCAATTTTAAATAATGCAGTTTTTGCACATTATTTAAGGATGTTTTATTATGTACCAACGTGAGGAATAAATCTTTAAATGTAGGCCACTCATCATAATTCCCTGAGAATGTTGGCAATGGTATTCTTGGTAGTTGCACACCCTCATTAGAAATGTCATTATTATTTTTTGGTGCATCTTTTATTTTCTCTGACTGATCCTGCAATAAATCTAATATGAGTGTCTTTGTGTCGGTGAATTTGTCTTCACACGTATCGTAGACGTTATTTTTAAAATAATCTAATTGTTTTCGTTGATCACGGGTGATTAATTGTATTAAACATTTGTATGTCGTCTGATATTGTCTCCAATATTCTTCTAGACTCTGTAACTTTGTTTCGAGATAACCTCTTGTTAACCTTAGCTTAGGGCACTTCTTGATATTTTCGTATATTCTGGAAAATTTTTCAAAGATGTCTTCTAATTCGACAATGGTTTGATTAATTTTGTCCATGGCGGTCGCCGTTCCTCAATAATATACTAATAATAATCATCCGGCTCGGTGCAGGCCAATTTTATGGTGGCGTAAATAAACACTCTTGTTGAATCACCTTTTTATTAAACTTTTAAATATTGTCCAAAACACATCACAACTTGTTAGCCATTCTTTTTTTAATATCTCTACTTTTTATTATTGGTTCATAGGTAGGCACTGAAATTATACTATACAGCCATGATTGACATTAATAGGCTGAACAATAGTAATGGAGGATTTTAAACATTCGATTCTAACACCAAAGTTGTAAAAATGGGGATATCTTCATATTAAAACAATTTAGATTTAAAGAGGAAACATCATATTTAGAGACAATTATACACATGAAAAACAATTATTTATATATTAAGTGGTTATTTTGTCTTTTCTAAGCCAGGTGCGCCAAAGTACGAATACAAAACGAGTCGATACGTTTCCCCAAATTTACGTTTAAGGTACTTTACCTATTCAGCAATCAATGGTGTGCCACACGCGCTACGGTACAGTTTTTACGGATCAATTCTCATTTGTTCATAAATTTTTCTTAAAAATTAGTTTGAGAATATAGTGATTTACATTTTTATTAGTTACAAGAAGGTTAACATTAATGGATCCTGAAATATCTACCTCACGATCGTTTGTGAAATTTCTCTGTATAAATAATATACCAATTTTTTTGACACGGTGGAAACCCATTATTGGCTGTCAGGAGGACGCTGAGGGCCGCCTCCTCGGGATGCTAGACTCTCGTTGGCTAAAACCACCGGTATTCCTTCATTCACAAAGTGCACCGGGCTACGGGATAGAACAGCCCGAGCCCTTGGACCGCGGCTTGGCGCGTGGTGCCCCCTGGAGAGGGCAACGCCATACAGTGTAGGAAGGGTGGGAGAGAAGAGTAACCACCACCCCCCACTGCCAAGTGGTGTGTGGGAACATAAACAACACCACTGGAGTATTGCATAAGCGGCCGGCCCAATATTCCAATTTCCCCATAACTTGTCAAAAAGTGTCTAAAGCCCAAGCTACAGTCGAAACTTCGGTCCGACATTAATAAACATAGTTGTAATTTTTATTTTATTTTTTTATTTTATTCGTTCACAGACTATCAAGAAAATTAGATGACGTGTTCAATCCCATGATATTTGTGGACTTGCTCTTCGTGGGTATAACGACCTGCTTCTTCCGATACGCAGGCCAAGTAAGACTTGTTATTTTGTTTTTGTTTGGCTGACAATGGTGCATAAAAGTTTTCAAATCGAGACCATCAACAGCTAATCAAGATCATCGGATGATGCTGGAAAAAAGTTGCTTCCGTCCGAACGTTCTGGAAAAGAGGAGAAACCAATATCCAACAGTAGACAGACAATCTTCGCCTGATGTGATGGTTTTTTTTTATTACAGACAAGCTTGCGCTTGACATCAATCTCGCCTGATAGAAAATGTTGATGAAGCCGATGATAGAGCACGATCAGCTAATAAATGAGGAGTCTAATTTCAAAACCCACTATAACATATTTTTTCAAATGTCATAAGTTTATAAAAACTTATAATTAATCTTTGACTTAACAATCACATTGTTATAAGGTATTTAAATTATTATTCTAGAGTGAAAAAGCAAAAAAGAAAAAAATCATATATAATGTTTCTTTTAATAAAAACATTTCAAATTACTATTAGGTCTATTAAATAATTTTGTATGAAAAATCGTTTTAGCGGGTTTCGAAATTAAACGCCTCAAATACCGAATATAGAAAAAATGAAATACCCTTTTTCTGGGCAAAGGAAATGAAACATCATTTTTTAAATTACTGACAAGGTCCGCACAATCCAGAACCCCATTAAATATTTTATATAAAAATATCAAATTGCATATGTTTTTGCTACGTAGATTTAATGGAAATACGAAGATGTAACTATTTTTACAGATTTGGAATTAGAAACAAATGCTTGATATCCTATCTGAATATCTCCCTCGCTTATAAAATCATCCTGTATACAGGAAGAGTAATAAGATGACAGACAGGAAACGGTCTATTAAAATAATCAAGCATAGCCAACCCATGTTAGTTAGCAGAACTGTGTAGATAAAGCGCGCTGTAAATGCGAACTCACCGCGAAATGGTCGGCTCAGGCGTCGTTCGCAAAATTTCAGCGCTCAACTTGTAACTTAAGTTTCCGTTGCAGTACTCGAGGGGCCCAACTTATATGCTAAACAACTACATCGCAGTCTTCGCGTCGTTACTTCCCGTGCTGTATTTGTGTTATTACGGAGAAATGCTTACCGGGGCGGTGTGTACTCATAGCTTTATTATTCTGGCGAAGCAAAAACCGGTTACCTCTTTAGGCTAATAATTCATAGAGCCTTATAGATATGTGACTTTTTTAGAACTTTTCCGCTAAAATGGAATGAGTTTCTTTTGACCTTGGAAGCTTTCTCATTTTATCAAAGACATTTCTTTTAGATATCTTGCGGAAATTCTCACGAGGTTTTCCTTCGCTGTGAGCATGAGAGCCTAAATTAGTACGTAATCTGGAAAAATCCAGAGCTACGTCCCGGGATACGAACCTGCGACCGTTCGCTTCCGACAAGTCCATTATTCGCTAGTCTATCACAGCCACATACACAATATTTTACAGTTATATTTAAATCCTGTTATTACGTCATTTCTTGTCTCCCTTTTTTTGTATCCCGGGGGAAAATCCTGCATATGACCATCAGGGATGCTGTGAGGGCAGCGACCCCGGTGTGTCAGACTCCTACTGACTAAAAACCCCCGGGATGTCCCTCTGATTGCTCCACCTGGGTTTGGGAAGCCAAATTCATCCAGACACCCAGGGAACAAGAAGCCTTGTTGAGGCTACCTCTCTGGGAGGGGAAGGAGTAAAGCCCAGCCCTCCTAAACCTCTCTCCCAGGTGATGCGCCGGACACCGTGCGCCGCCTCCCTCTCATCCGCGCAGCAGACTCCTTCAAGTCTACTGCCCGGATTTCTTGTCTCCCGCCCCAATAGTAATGAATACCAGCAAAGTGTCTCTCTAATTTAAAAATCTCCGATTTTTCTTTCTGTGTTCTATGTCATCTATTTTTTTTCTGATTGGCCAACTCTAATGCGTACCACAAGTAAAGCTAACTAATTTGATGCTCTCCTTTCGTTCATATCTATTACAATCAGTGACGTGCATAGGACTGGGTAGGCAGAATTCGCTTAATTAATTTGAATGTTTTTTTTTATTATATTATTATAGTAAATATTATATTGCTTTCATAGTGGAGATAAATGACGTAAATATAGAATAGATATGAATATAAGTGGTTCTTTCGTTGTTTAACTATAAGCAATGTATTCCAGATTTATTTATCAATAGGGCATGCAATGCTTTCATGCATCTATAGAATGAACGCTACTGATTACAATACAGTTTTTAATTTGTGTATTGTATATTTTAGAGTGCTGGAATAGGAGAGACTGCATATCAAAGTTTATGGTACAAAGCAGGGACTGATTATCGGAAAACAGTATGGCTTATTATAAAAAGGTAATTAATTAACCATCACATCAGCAAAATATTAAACTCTTTTTATAACTAAGAGAATATATTTGGTACGTGATTATTAATTAATGGTACAGTCAGTAATAATAAAATCCTGTCCGATCCGAGAAGGTGTTAGTCGTTATCGATATTAGATTCATATTAGGTTGTCCTTTTTAGTTAAAGAGTAATAAAATATCTAAATCAAATCAAAATTTGATGGGGTAGACGTCAACTCGCCATAGACCATTTAAATCTTATGTCATTCTGGTTAATAAAATATAGTATTTTATGACCGGTGGTCTTGGGTGTGGTGGTAGAATGACACGGATTTTGGCGTTTTACTGTTTATTTGCACTTTAAGGCACACCGAACTGTGACGCACACGCACGTACTCTAGCCTTGGGTCTCAGTAGTCGACTGCTTTAGCTAGAGCATCCCTGGCGCGCGCGTACCCCTTACCCTGCACGTCCCGTAACACCCTAACGACCTTTAGGGCGTTTACCACAAACGCGTATCGGGCGGCGTCTACATGCTATAATTTAGAATTTCTTAGAAATATTGTAACGAGACCTATGCGCGAATTAACTTACTTTTAGTTATGGCTCAACGTTTCGGTTAGTTACACAGGTCATGGACGCGAGCAGACTGATGCGCTGCAGTCTCCGTCGGGGACGAGAAGTTTCTTCCTTTACCCTCTTTTGTTCTTTATAGTTTTAATAATCACTGCACATAACACTCACATAATCAGCATTTTTACAAGGCAATAAAAACGAGGACACCAGCGCCGAGCTGTAATTAAAAGTAAGTCGATTCGCGCATAAGTAAAAAGCATTAAAGTATTTATAATGAGTAAAAAATGCGAAAGTTTAACATTTTATATTTAGGACTCACTTTTATTGCGTCTGTGCAGTTTATTTGTATTTCTTAATTATAGGATTTCATATAGTGAGGAATATCTAAAATGTTTTTATATAAATAATATTTTGTGGTACGGTGAATTAGCATTCGACTGAACATTTCTAGGAATTAATTATGTTATAGCTATTTATTTCCAAATATAATATGTTACTTTATATTTGAATAAGAAAATCATTCACATATATTACATATCGTTATTTTATTATACTTTGGACAGTTGTTCCAAACGAGTAAGAACAACTTTGAGGGAGAGGTCGTCAGAAGAATACAGCTTAGAGTCGAAGCTGCTCGCGTCCGTAGGCTTTACCCTAGTTTCCCTACACGTGACTCCTGGGTGGTGCTAAACAAGCAGCAGCGAGGTGGTAGGGCGTCGGTGCCCGTCTGGATCGCGACCACAGTACATGGCTGTAAAGCCCGTCATAGTGACCAGTTTCGGCTTGTCGCGTTTCGGGATCAGCTTGTGTATATCCAGTGGCTCATATACCTGGAGACCTTCGGTCGTGGTATATGTGGGCCGACATGACGATGTAGACTATCAATGGATTTTCATCCTTTGATAGTCGCTTTCGTATTTAGACTACACTGTAATTACCATCAGGTACTCTGTAGTCACTATGTCGAGCCAGTGTAAAAAAAAAAGCTGGTTTCGGCAGCTTTTAGCAAACTAAGTCGATTTTGTCACCCATACCGCAGAGTCTGAAGACGAAAGTGCACAAATAGTATGTCCAACCTGTAATGACGTAAGGAGCTGAGACGTGGCCACTCAAAGTACCACTAGTGCACCAATTCAAAAATCATTCAACGTGCTAAGCTCGGTGTTTGTCTGAAGGATGTAATCAGAAATGAGGTGATTCATCAGAGAATTAAACTTATCGACATAGCTCAAAGTATTAGCAGGCTGGAGTGGCAGTGTGCTGGTCATATTTGCCGAAGACCAGAATATCGCTAGGGTAAACATGGTTTTGAGTGGAAATCATGCCTCAGGAAGTATGATGAAGGACGCCTTCTGGTTAGGTGGAGCGACGATTTCCGCAAAGTGGCAGGCAATTGTAGGAAAAGCCAAAGATCGGGCTCAGTGACGTACCTTGGTGGATGTTTATGTGTAGTAGTGGACGGATTGATGAAGATGATAACATATCGAGGGGTGAAAGCCTATTTGGTTTAAGCGACATTTTTTATTTATATAGTAATATATATATATATATATATATATATATATATATATATATATATATTCGGGATCAGCGTTTTTTACCGATTCTAAATATATCTATATATTAGGTCCTTACATATGAAATTGGCGTTTTTCGTACTGGCCACTTTAATCACAAATTTCTCCTCTTTGGTAAGGAATTCCAAATTGAAATTTGTACAGCTATAGACTCATGTATTTGTGCTTCGATGATCGTCATTCATTTGTTTTTTTCTTCTGTTTTTTTCTGTTTGCGTCACTCATTTTACAAAATGGAAAACTTAAAATATCGCATTATTTACGAGTACGAGTTCCGCCGTGGCACTAGTGCTGCGGAAACAACTCTAAGGGTGAATGATGTGTATGGCGGTCGTGTTGCAAAAGAAAACACAGTTCGATTTTGGTTCCAACGTTTTCGTTCTGGAAATTTCGACCTGCAGAACAAGCCCCGTGGACGGCCTGAGACTCAAGTTGATAATGAAGAGTTGAAGGCTATTGTGGAAGCGGATCCATCGCAAACCACGTCCGAGTTAGCTGCAGGCTGCGATGTTAGTGATAAAACTGTTTTAATTCACTTGAAGCAAATTGGGAAGATTAAAAAGCTTGAAAGGTGGGTACCTCACGAATTAACTGAAGCAAACCGGCAAACGCGCGTCGACTGCTGCGTTACATTACTAAACCGGCACAATAATGAAGGTATTTTAAACCGAATCATTACCTGTGATGAAAAATGGGTTCTTTACGATAATCGGAAGCGCTCAGCGCAATGGTTGGATCCTGGCCAGCCAGCCAAATCCTGCCCCAAGCGAAAATTAACCCCAAAAAAGTTACTTGTAAGCGTTTGGTGGACTAGTGCCGGTATTGTTCATTACAGTTTTCTCAAATCTGGCCAGACTATTACGGCTGATGTCTATTGTCAGCAATTGCAAACCATGATGGAAAAGTTAGCGGCTAAACAACCTAGGCTGGTCAATCGCTCCACGCCACTGCTGCTTCACGACAACGCTAGACCACACACTGCGCAACAGACGGCTACTAAATTAGAAGAGCTTCAATTGGCAAGTCTAAGACATCCTCCGTACTCCCCGGACCTTGCTCCAACAGATTACCATTTTTTTCGAAATTTGGATAACTTCTTGCAAGGGAAAAAATTCAACTCCGATGGGGCAGTCCAAATCGCCTTCAAAGATTTTATTGATTCCCGTCCGACTGTTTTTTTTAGTAAAGGGATCAATGAACTACCTATGAGATGGCAAAAGTGCATAGAAAATAATGGTTCATACTTTGATTAATTAAATATATTATATTAAAAAATATTCGACTTTTTGTTCCTCCCATACAAAACGCCAATTTCATATGTAAGGACCTAATATATATCTATAGGTATATTACTTTATCTCCAAAAACGTCGTTTAAGCTAAATAGCCTTTCATCCCTCGATATGGTTACAGACTGAAAATAATGAAGTTCAAATTAATTTCAGATCACAAAGGCCGTGTTGTTTAACTTCTCTGAGATACGCCCCAATCACACTGAATATGTTTACTAAGGTTAGTATTACAGCATAGGATTTTATTGACACAAAAACCAGAAAGAAATACATCGAGCTGCATAAGCCAAAAACACCTGAAGATCATTTCTATTGTCTAAAACTGGTTCGAGAAGTGATCGAGATAAATCAAGCGTAAGCTTTTATAGGAATGAAGGGTTTAAGTAAGTTATCATCGGTGTGGAATCCAGTGATTAGAAAACTAGGAACTCGTTTTATGTTGCCTTGTAAAAATACTGATACTGTGAGTGTTGTGTGTTGGGTTTATTTGAATTATCAAGAACTAAAGAGGATGGAGGAAGTAGCTTATGTGTCTCTGAGGCCAGCACACGTGGTTCTACTATGAAAGGGAGAAGGTGGAATGAGGTTATACAACTCTTCAAAACACTCGCCATGACACAAACGATAAAGGACACCCAGAGAGACGATTTCCCTACGCAGCTGAAGCGAATCAAAGTTTTTGGAAACGTCCGGATCAATCACATTACGATTCTAAAGGGAGATATCATATTTCTAGAGAAAATGAAAAAATTGGAGAAAATTCACTCATAGTTATTCGTAAAAAATCTCAAATTATAAACCATTTCTTTTTATTCTAGTTCGGCATATTAACTCCATTCCTGGTGGTAAGCTTGTGCAGTCCAATAAACCAACTACAGCTGTTGATATGTATCAACGCTTCGTTTAATAGACTCAATATAATTTGACGGCTGCAATAAATTCTCTGTGAGACTATTACGCAGTTCAACAACTCGGTAAAAGTATGAGAGCGTTTACTCCCTCTAAACTGCACAACAAATTGTATTTTTATTTTTGTATTCCAGGTAATGAGCACGACTTGGTCATATTTTTCGCTTATGAACACCGTATACGGGGGAGAGTAATAAAAAATATTACCGCCGCTTCAAAAATAAACACGACTTCAAAGTGAAGGGTTTATTTTCTAGGCAAATGTTTCCTAAAGGATATACTAAAAATTTTGTTTCATGTTTTGTGTAGGTACACTTTTTCTTACGAAATTCATCACTTAATTATAAAGTTAGCGAAAAAAACATACATACACCAAAGTCCTGCCATTTATGTATTCTCAAATAGATCACTTTTTAATTTTTATCATTTGTAGCGAGCTCACGCGTTGTCCCTAATTTTTTTTATTACAATATGTATTTTTTGTGTCATAATAATTTGAAGAAATCCGACAGAATAATATAAAAACTCGACAGAACAAGAAGGGCGTAAATGTCTACGAAAACGTAAAACATATTACTTTGATCTACGATTACTTTATTAGATTATGCTCTCTATTATTTTCTAAATTCTATAAATATACGTTCTTCTTTCAAAATATACAATCTGATGATTCGAATATACATTTGTTAACATTTCCTGTACTGACATAAAAAAATATTTATACATATCGACAAGCCAATGTAAAAAAGGCTCGAGAAAGGGCATAAAATACATAAAGAAAACCATTTAAGCAATATATAAAAAAGATTTCCTTCCCAAAGTTCATGCAACCATCAAAATTGATATACGTGGTGTAACGAAAGTTACAGTTTATTTTGTCCTCTACCATGGGTTTCTTTTCCATATTATTGCAAGAACAAAGGATATACAGAGTGATTTTATAAACGAGGAAGATATTCAGGAAGGATATTCAGCATTAGATTCTAATTCCAAATATGTGAAATAGTGATATCTTAATATTTCCAATAAAACAAAGCAAATTATGATCAACACATTAAGAGACAATTATACATATGAATGAATGAATAACAATTCATTATTATGAAGGTACATATTATTGTGTCCTGAAATATCTCCCTCGTCTATAAATTAATTCTGTATAGGTACGAGGTAGGCCAGATTATAATATAATTTCCAGAGCAGAGGCTGATATATTGTAGCAGTATTATTTCAGTAATAATTTCGTATTTAATACTAGCCGGGTGAGGCGTAAGTGATAGCGCTTTATAAAAGAATATTTGCTTTTTATACAAATAAAGTCGCTATGGCAGTAGCTAGGAAGACCATTTGTAATTAGCACTAGGTTACTTTCTCATATATGTATAGATATTAGATTAAAATAATAAAAAATGTTTCAGTTGTTGTAAAATTTATTTTTAATATATATTATTTTGGAACATCTGAATAGAAAAGTCGAGCGAACAATCTTTTTCTTCTTCACTTGACGCCGTGTTGGATACCACTCTTAAGGCGCGACTCTACAGCTGTTTCCTGGATATCATACCTTTATGTGGCACAAAGAAGATCGCCTTTCAATTCATCATGCGAACAGAGAAAAAGTGTAATACACTCCTCACGTCTAATTTTCCATGTTTTAGCAGATGCGGAACATCATATACTATATCTCACCTGTGACCAGGTGATTAAAGTCAAGTGTCTTTTTATAAATTAAAAAAAAAATGTTTGATGAATTGCCATGAAGGTTGCGCCACCGTGTAGGTTCTTTGCAAGTTTGACGCCAACTGTAGGTCACAGAGATGCTTTACATTGCTTTTTTTTTTTTTTGAAGCGGACTAACTACTGATTGCCGGGAAAGGCATTTTCAGCTCAACCGGGCTTAGCTTTACATTGCCCGCCGAGCCGTCGGAAGTATTCGGATTCCCAGGCGGAAGGCGAAGAGAGGGTAGTGCTGGCACCCCGGTGGTTTTAGTCGGGACAGGTCCAACACACCGGGGGAAGTGGCCCTCACCACTTCCCCTGATGGTCCGTAGGGATTTCCACCGGGTCAACAAAAAAAAAAAAGATGCTTTACATTTCGCACATCCTTACCATTAGACGAAGATATGTGAGGTTATAATACATCTATAATAATTGTTTTTTGCATTTTTTTAAACCCGTAGTAAGGGCTAACGGGTACATTTACATAGAGCGTTAACAAAATTGACTGGAGTAAGAATGACGAATGGTTCCGACCGTTTGCATGACCTACCCTCGCCCCGCTTATGTAAATAACAGGGAGAGTACATCGAAGTGATTCCTTTAGGATATCATTCACTTGTTCATATTACAGAGATACTCAATCTATATACGAGTACATTTTGCAGATAGACCAGTCTGAACTTCTAAGGATAAATTGTTAAATTTTAAGCGAAAATGAATTAAATGGGGGAAAACTATCTATAGAAATGAGTTGTAAATTAGAGTAAAATCAAATTCTACTTGAAATTCTTTACCTTTCAGTGCTTACAAAGTGAGTGAAAAATATTATTTATAATGTAAATATAAAAATTCTGAAGGAATTCTCCTTAGCACCGTAATCAAGCAATTAGTTAAAATTAAAAACAGTTCGCACCTGCTATGTCGTCCTGGGTTTTCATTTTAATTTAATCTCAAGAGTGAAGGAGAAATAAATTCAAGATTTAAAGACGTCGCTATTCATACGGAATTCACTTGCTTCGCTGTACGCCAGTATCCGCTTGGTAAAGTGGAGAATGGAAATTAATTTATTAAATTAGTACCAGAGTTCAGTGTCATATTAATTGACAGATTTAGGCAATAATCTATTATATAAAAATAAGTCCGTTTTTCCTTCCAGACGCTATAACTCCAGAACGCACGAACAGATTTCCACGGTTTTGCATTCGTTGGAAAGGTCTCGGGCTCTGTGATGTTTATAGCAACAAAATTCAGGAAAAATTTAAACAGAAAAGCAGGAAAACCATTTTTCACATACAGCGCCATCTCTGATACATAGCATGTACTACAAACCAATATGGTTTTGCATGGTGGTGGAGCAGATCGCACCAGTATTTTAAGTAGATGGCGCCGATGCGTTATACATTGTTTGACAGCTACTCATTGTACTCTCCTCTGTTAATTTCATGTGACATTTATTATGCGCACGTTCTTTCAAACGCTAACTAAAAACCAAAACGAAGCCATCTGGTGGCGAAACGAAGTTCGCCGGGTTTGCTAGTCGTAAGTAATAAGTAGTAGCGACACGCACCTCTATGTTTACCGAAATTAAGTATGGATTTAGGCACCAGAAGCTCACCGGTGATGGAAAACATCCCGAGAAAACCCGTATGACATCTAATAGAAATGTCATGTGTAAGTGCCCTGACAACGGCGATCAGCTATGATCACGTTACGCACGACATATACGCAAAGTAGATACAGCCATCAATGCATCTCTGATCACCCCAAATGAAATATATCATGACGATATATTATTAGAATTAAGAAATACATTTAAAGCGGGCTCGTAACAGTATTTTTAAGTTATACAGGTAGAATAAATGCTCAATAAATGCCTATTCAGGACCCTTTATAGGGGGTTGGGGGTGTAAGCTGGAGCGCGCGTCCCGTGTGCAAAATTCTAGAGGAAGCAGACGGGCATAAAAAATATATGCTGGAAATAAGTACAATCCTTTGTTTTGACGTTTTAAAAGTGAACTCAAAAGTCTCATAAGACATAATTACCACGTTTTAAGTTATGTAGTATCAAAGGTCGTTTTTCGTGAAAATATCGCTTATTATGAGATAAATTGTATTTACATTTTTGAAAAGTTGTAGAGCACGAAATATCTAAAAATTGTACTGTAAACATTGTTTTACATTGGAGCTGTGCCTATTCACTCTTTTTTAAAGGCTTTTGAATCCCAAAAACTACGTCCATAATTTCCATGTGAAGCTTTATAAATATAATACAATATAACTTAGAAAATTGACAATTATCTCGTGTTTGAAAAACATAATATTATCAAATACAAATGCTTGTATCAAAGGCAATATCTATTATAAATTTACTCGTAAAAATAATATTGGTTCGCATTATAATCATATATCATGAACTTTAATAAAATCACAATGTTTTCTTGAAATAAATGATATATTTTATTCTAATCTTTCAACATTCTGAAACGTTATGGACGTGTGGAGTTATCTTATTATATTAAAATAAAAAGAAGTTCAAGTGAGTTTATAACGAGCTTATTGTTTAATAGAAAAATAATTATTAAAATTCTTTAAAGATACATTTAAAATCAATTAAGTTTTCCCAGCATTCTGAAATACACAATTGAATCAGACTAATGAGATAAAAATAAATAATAATCTAATATAATCGTCACGCTATATCTCTTTCGGGATGAGCAGAGATACATTAGTGGATGTAACTATTTTAGCCTTATATGTCGTGCCCAACGTGACTAGTAGGATAACAAATCACCGTTCTCAGGGAACTTAGACATGACATTTATATTAGATGCCATGCGGGTTTCCTCACGGTGTTTTCCCTCACAGGTAGGCTTTTGGTACTTAAATTCGAACTTAATCTGATAAAAACCAGAGTTACATGCTGGGATACAAACGAACGACCATTTTCATTGCCACGCATGGAGACCGGACCCTTATCCACTAGACTATAGCAGTCTTGTCAAATAAATTGATGGATATCGCCAACAACACAAGCTACTCGTTTTTATACAACATGCAGTACCAATATCAGTATAATGTAATCAATAACAAAATGTAATCAGATTAACGATCAACGAATACAAAATGTAATCATAATTGTAATATCGTTAATTTGTAACCATGATTGAAACCTTTGTTAACATTAATGTGTCATCTTCTATCTATACATATAAAAATGAATCGCAAAATGTGTTGCTAAGCGCATACCTCGGGGACGGCTGAATGAATTTGCCTGATTTCTTTTTTGTTGTATTTAATGAAGTCTGGGGAAGGTTCTTATGGAGTGAAAAAATGTAAAAAAAAAACGAGGAAAATAGTAAAAACTACAATTTTCTTTTCCCATACAAACCATTCTGTCCCCAGCTGTCAAACATATGATGTCAATCAAAACTAAACAAAGGTGCGTCAGGATTGTCTTTGGTATTCCTTTAAGTTGATTAGAGGTTGCATGTCATTAATGAAAATCATAATTTATACGCCAAGTAATCAAACAAAAAATAACGTGTCCCATTAGACATTATAGTAAAAATATCAATACCTTAGATATGACTTCATCCGTTCAATGCAATTTTATGTCTATTAGACTGGGGCAGGCCAATAACTTTTGGGAGAATGAAATCTGACGGGGCAGCTATTAACATAAAAAAATACAATATAACTTTGTTTTAGAGAAATAGGGCAGAACAAGGTCTGCCGGGACAGCTAGTTTATATATATAAATGAATAAATTTGTATACATTTGAGAATTTATTAGTATTTAAACATAAATGAGTAAAATAATATAATCATATTAATAATTGCATAATGTAATCGTAACCATAAAACATTCATGATTACATTTTGCTCATCAATGATTGGGAGGATCGGAATGTTCGTAAAAGTTTTTGACAATGACTCGTTATAATAAATATGCGGCATAATAAGGATAGACCAACTTCAAAGTCTCCAACAGATGAAGTTGGCAACTTATTTTTC
Organism: Automeris io; assembly: GCA_036320925.1. Lineage (NCBI taxonomy): Eukaryota > Metazoa > Arthropoda > Insecta > Lepidoptera > Saturniidae > Automeris > Automeris io. The sequence continues at coordinate 13,882,440 of JAUDJH010000010.1, read as the reverse complement.
ATCTTTTGGCATAAAAAAAGTATATAATAATATGTTACCACCAATCATAAAAACATACAACGTAAAAGAAAATTGACAGTGTCTGGTACACAACCTCAGACAGTCTGAAAAGCTTCCTTACTTGTTAAGGCTTGTAGAATCAGCCCGCCCCGGCTTCCGGCCCCGCCTTTAGACAATTGCTTTCCTGAATTCACGTAGAGCTATGAAATCAAAACTAACCTATGAATTTATAATACTATCTTTTTGATACTAAAATCTTCATATTTTAGAAAAAACTGGTGGTGCTAAATGAGCAGCAGCGAGGTGGTAGGGCGTCGGTGCCCGTCTGGATCGCGACCACAGTACATGGGCGTAAGGCCCGTCATAGTGACCAGTTTCGGCCTGTCGCGTTTCGGGATCAGCTTGTGTATATCCAGTAGCTCATATACCTAGAGACCTTCAGTCGTGGTATATATGGGCTGAAATGACCATGTAGACTATCAATGGATTTTCATACTTTGATAGTCGCTTTCATTTTTGGACTACACTGTACTTCAATCAACCCTATCTATATTATATTTTAATTGGTATTCTACATTTTTGTATACGAAATAAAAGTATTCTATGTATTTATTGTCATATTTGTTTTTTGTACATTATAAGGTATGTTTTTGTATATCTGGTTAGGTTCTAATATTGAAATAGCACCGTGACGTCCGCGCAATCGGTTCCTCTGAGTGTCAGCTGACAATCAGCGCTGGATGGCGCGTACAGCGTCGCCCAGCATACGCTGAGCCGAGTGCTCTTTGAGATGGGTAGCAGCATACAGGATACATGATGTGATTTTATGTATTCTTTCATTGTTGTTTTTATATAAATATGTTTATTGTATGTTGTTTCCTTTGCCTCAATAAACTTTTTCTTTCTTTCTTTCTTTACTTACCATCAGGTACTCTTTAGTCACTATGTCGTGCCAGTGTCAAAAAAAATTACTTCTTTAGATGGATGGCTCAACTTGTCACTTAGAATTTTTAGCACGAAGTTTTAGCTTTTTGTTTCCATGTTTGTAGTGGCCGTGGTGGTCCAGTTGATAAGTCACCGGTATCCATGCGCGGCGACGCGAATGGCCGTAGGTTCGAATCAAGCAGCGTACCTCTGGGATTTTCGAAATTAGCTAAGTACGTATTTAAGCACATGCTCACCAGTAAAGAAATACATGATGAATCCCACATGGCATTTAATAGAAATTTTATGTGTAAGTGCTATGAGAACGACGAACAACTGCGCTTCTGGTCACTTCGGGCACGAGCGTGATAAGCGGAAAGTGAATACAACCACTAAAGAAAGAAAGAAAGAAAGAAAAAGTTTATTGAGGCAAAGGAAACAACACAACAAACATATTTATATAAAAACAACAATCAAACAATAATACATAACATCACATCATGTATCCTGTATGCTGCTACCCATCTCAAAGAGCACTCGGCTCAGCGTATGCTGGGCGACGCTGCACGCGCCAGCCAGCGCTGATTGTCAGCCGACGCTCAGGGGAACCGATTGCGCGGACGTCGCGGTGCTATTTCAATATTAGAACCGTTCCCTACAATAAACAAATATGACGATAAATACATAGAATACTTTTAAGTAATATACAAAAATGTAGAATACTAAATTAAATATAATAGAGATAGGGTAGATTGATAATAAAATACATATAAATACATACAGGCTGTTCCATAAAACATCAAGTAATAAAATATCAAGCCAAATTACAGAAATACCTAAAGTTGTTTTAAAACGCCAAAATCCGTGTCTTTCTAACACCACACCCACGACCACCGGTCATAAAATTAATTTATACAACACAAGCTTTGGAAAATTCCTGTGATAATTTATTTGGATAAAGGCTTATTTCGTATGTAAATGTTATAAACTTACATCGTTGTGTTGCTTAAATTGTATAAATTAAAACTTTGATAAGCTTATGTTAATGTAAGATAGAACAATGAGAGGTTTTTGATATAGTTGAGAGGCTTTAAAAGAAGAGAAATTGACATTTATAATTTCCTTTTTTATAAGCGATAGGGCGATAGCCCTATCTGGTTCGTGATTTTAGTGGCAAAGTGTAAAGACCATCATAGTATCGCGCTTAACCTATTGCAAGGTGAACGCTACGAGGCATCAAGATCCCGATTAACTAAAAAAGAGAAAGAAAAAGCCTAAAGCCCGCGATCTAGTCCATACCTAGACTGCGCCCGACCCGGAGAGGGCGCGCTGGAAAGTACTAGACGGATGTGCGTACAGATCGCTCACCCTCAGATTCCGATCCCACTCAAGAAACGCCCAGATGGACTCCGTAGATTTTCCACCAAGAAGGACGCGCGAGCTACCTTCGATCAGCGACCCGTCTGTCGTAGCAGACGGAGAAGAACGCCGCCGTCAGGAGGTTCGCCTCGATACGGCTTCCCGCTTCAGTCCCCCTTATTCGTTATAATTAGGCTAAGGTTTAAAATGTAAAAATAAATCCTCTGTTGTTGCGTTGTTTGTTTTTATTTTTAAGGCTTAGGTTAATTTTTGTACATTCGTAGTTAAGGTTTAGTTAGGTTCTAGTTGTTTAAGATTTGTAATATAGGCTTAAGATTAGGTTTAAGTTTTATATTGTAAATTTTAAATCAATAAATGACACCACCCAGACTTTATCAGCGGATGGATGAAAGTATGACGAATGAAAGGCAGTGGAATGGGGTGGTGTGAAATCTGAATAATCTGAATAACCTATTGCGTTTCGGGATCAGCTGATGTACGTCCAGTGACTCATATACCTTGACCTTCAGTCGCGGTATATGTGGGCCGAGAGACTGTTAATGGATTTTTGTCCTTTGATGGTCGCTGTCGTTTTTGGACCACACTGTACTTATCATCAGGCGCTCTGTAGTCACTTTATTGATCCAGTATAAAAAATAGATGACCCAAAGTCTCTCAAACATGAAAATAATCACTATGAAGACTTTAAACCCACAAAGGGATGTGGAATTAAGAAATACATCCAAAAATAATCTAGTATATAAGATATGGATCAACGTAAAGTAACTTTTTTTTCATATTTTTGTATGCTCATTCATGCTCATCTTCATTTTTTAAACTATGGTGTATTTATTGATACTATAACGACATAGAACGGGCAAAATGTATTAGAATCATAAAATCACGAACCGTTAACTCGCTACAGATCCTAGAAATTTCAGTGTTCTATTTAAGAACGTATTATTGCCTTCTGTATGAGAATTATGCTTTAATAAAAGTCCGTTTTGTGTCTTACATTTAATTGAATTCGAATGATTATGCAAAGTTACGATTGGCGCTTAAAATCCCGGAAACAAACAAAAAGACGCAGATTGTAGTTTTGCCATCATTGTTTGTTAGTGCGTGAACACCTCTTTTGATGAGTCTATGTGGTTTGTTTATATTTCCTAATTTCCAGCAAACGGCTGTTTCCACTCTACGCTTATATGTCGTGCCCAACGTGACCATTAGCACAGCTGATCACTGTCCTCAGGGCACTTACAGATGACATATCTATTAGATGCCATGTGGGTTTTCCTTCACCGGTAATTATCTATTAATCTAGAAAAACCCAGAGGTATCTGCGACACGAACCTAGGAGCAAGTGGATAAGACTCCTAGTATATCTCGTCTCACCCCGGAAGGGATACAGTTTGACGATATATTATTATATAAGCAAATAGAACAGACGCTGCGTTAAGAATTTTATAATGTTTAAGATGATTTTTTATGCCTGTCCATTAGAAACACTATTGAAGATAAACTATATTTGAAACAAAACATTGCAAATGAAAACAGCACGGAATATGCATGCAAAATACAGTATAACCTCCATGTAACGTCACTCGATTTAACGACAAACTCCCTAAAGCGTCGATATCACTCGGCTTTGGTTGGTTTAGCTTGTTTCCCATACAATGATACACTCTATATAGCATTACTACCACTCTCTATAACTACAGCAATTTAATAATATAAAGTACTTTTTAAGAAGATGAGCCTGAGCCTCGGCCGAGCATTAAAGAAGCTCTGGAAGCAACTAAATTATTGGAAAAGTACTTTCTTTATCACCAAGATGCCTCAATATCGCAAGATATGAATAAAATAATTAAAAAAAAATACAACAAAATTACTGGTGCAGCAAAAGACGTCAGACAAAAATAACAGACTATACTCAATAGCGATCAAATAAGAATTGTTTTTTATGTAATTACTAACACTAGTCTGAAATAAACTTTTTCTTTTTCTAATACAGATTTTTCTTCTCTCCATTTAACGACAACTCTCTATACCGTCAATATATGCACAGTCCCTTGAGGGTCGTTATGTAGAGTTTGCACTGTATTTAAGATTCACTTCACCAATGTAACCGGTGTGCAAGCGTATGAAAAACTTTGCCTCTCAAAGTCCTCCACAAGCAACAAAACGAAATCACCGTTCAACATTCATACTATAATATGAAGTTCACGCGCTAAAAACAACTGCAAACTACTATTTGATGCTATCGCGACACAGTTGCATATAAGCGGCCAAAATAACCAGACCCCACTAAAAGCTACATTTTACAATATCTTTGTCTCTACGCTGGAGGCTTCGAAAGGCGGCAAGGCTCAACTTAACGTGGTATCCGGGTCTCCCGCATTTGGTGGCCAGCCAATTAAACAAACTGTGCGAAGTTGTAATGAGATCTCAAAGAGAATTGAACAGTCAGAATGGTGCTAGCCGTTGTAATTTAAATAGTTGGAAGCGAGGAACAGAATTAGACAGGAGAGATACTTAAAATGGTGAAACATATTCCGCCTGTGATATACTGTGTAAGATTAAATAACTTAGTTACAGTAACTTAGATGGACTTTCAGGACCTTAGAAGGAAAGAGTAACTATTCATATGACAGCTCAAAAATCAATATAAAGCAATTATTTTGAAATAAAATGCATTTTTATTTATCCTCTTTAGAAACATTGCCACAATTTTTTTTTATTGTTTTTTTTAAGTATTTAGTTTTTTCTTTTATTATTCAAAAGAAATTAGGTAAAAATTTATCGGAGAATATATAACTATAGAATCTATAAAGAAACGTTAATTACAACCGTACTGATAACGGAATAAACTATTTTATTGATGATGTTGTCAAAACATTACAATGATTAAAAATTCCAACTCTTTAGAGGTTAATAATACATACACACATAATAAAGTCTAACAGCAGCTTCCACCAACATTAGCATTACAATAAGCATTAAATTGTATTTATTGTCTTACACGGAAACATTATCCAGTTTTAAAAGCAGTTAAATTGAAATCATCATTGAGGTCTAATTAAGCCGCTTTAATTAAATGCCATTTTATACAAGCTAAATTTCAATTATTTCTGGGTGCCAGCCGCCCTTAGAATCAGTCCGTAAATCAGAACTTTTTCGTGTAAAACTATTAGAATTAATGTACTGCTCACTTATAAAAATAAAAAAATAAACGCGATGAAAATTATTTTTAAATTAAAATTTTATAAAACTTATGTCTTCTTCTTTGTGTAAATCGGCGGCAAAACGTATTTTGCAAGTATAGAGACTTTTTTAAATTTCCTTTAAAAAAAATACTGGAGAATTTGCGTATATTAAAAAAAAGCAATTGTATCGAAGAACATTTGCTTTGTTGTCATAATATCGCGTCACAATTTGACTCGAGAAGAAATGTTGCGTGCTCTTGGTATACTCGAAGGTGGGGGTTCAGAGCGTGAAGTTGCTGCAGCCATTAATTCTAAGCAATCAGACATCCAACGATTGTGGGTACGTTAACGGGTCACTGGAAGTACGGCAGAACAGCATCCTAGAAAATATCGTACAACAACTCAGCGACAATTCAGTTTTTACTAAATATTGCCAGAAGAGAGCCTCAGACTACGGCTTGGCAGCTCGAAGAAAGGCTGTAGTCTGGATACCAGGTATTTGTGAACATACAAACTGCGAAAAGGAAGTGGCTCGATATTGATATCAGGTGTCGTATACCGCTGCGGATATAACTTCTTCGGCATCGCAATCGATCACGACGGCTTCAGCGGGCACGTATCAAATGAATAAAATAAAACGCAATGAAAAAATTTATTGGGCCTCAATAAAAAATAAACAAAAACACCATACAGAAAAGAAAAAAGAACCTTAGATAAAAACATATAAACATGATGAAATGGGCTCCGACAGCTCAATGCCACAGAAAACATCTGTGGCGCTAACTTTCATTAATATAATTTAAAAAATAATAAAAATAACCGACAGAACATACACCAAAAGAAAAAACCATGAAATTTAGAAGAATATACCTGCTTAAAATTAAATATTATGGCTATCCTGTGCCTTAGCATCGTCTTTTTTTAATGTAGAATCTAAATTCTGATTAGGTCTTCCATACTATAAAGAATGTATGTAGAAAACAGCATATTTTTATCCATCACAGTGTCTTTTTTTTTGTGTCTCGGGGGAAACTCCTGCATAGTACCATCAGGGCCGCTGTGCGGGCAGCAACCCCGGTGTGTCAGACTGACTAAAAACCCCCGGGGTGTCCTTCTAACCGCTCCACCCGAGCCCGGGAAACCAAATTCCTCCAGACGCCCTGAGAGCGAAATGCCTTTTCGAGGCTGCCTCTCTAGGAGGGGTAGGGGTAAAGAGCCCACCCTTCCAATACCTATATCACAGGCGGCGCGCCGCACACTGCACACCGCCACCCTCTCATCCGGACAGCAGGCTCCCTCAAGTCTACTGCCCAGCATCACAGTGTCTTAGGCTACGTTTGTTTAAGGCTTACAGTTTACAAAAATATATTACAAACGATATCATGTATTTTCTAAGAAATGCGTAATTAAAAATCAAAATAGCTTTATAAAACTTCGACTTATTCATAGGAATGAAATAGACTTAAATTTTACCGGCACTGGCTTCTTTCGATTGTCGAAACTTGGTTAAGCGGTTAACCCCATTTCCAAAGGCTGTCGAAACATTTTGGAAAGTTTGAAACTTCCAATTCCCTTACTTCTTATTCAGGAGCATAATTTTCTAAGCTTATCAATGCCCGCGGGATGGAAGCCATCGAAACAGTAATATCACTTTTGAAAATGAATGTGTCTTTATGCCTATTTAAAATATATTACTGTATAAATCCTAAACTTTTATTTTGTTTTCCAAAGGACTATTATTGGAGATCATCTGTATGGACTATACTGTAGTAATTATACGGAAGGTGGTTTTAAAATTAAGTTGCATATCTGTGGCGCAAAAATGTGTTGGCCAATTAGTGAAAAAAAAAAGTTATGCAGAAGATTTACAAAAAAGGAAGATCGATCGAATTTGAAAATTAGAAGGAAGATTATTTTGGGGATTGCGTCTTAGGTTAGGAAAAGATAAGGAATATATAAGGAAAGGTTCCAGAGACCTTCCTCCTTAAAACCGGATAAGACATCTGGGCGGTGCGCTTGAGGGAGAGTGCTGCCCTACTTATCCAGGCGAGAGTGGTGTGTGACGTGTTTCTGCACACCGCTCCAAGATATTGAGGGGTGCGAGGGGTGGCCCCTTACACCACTCTTCGCAGTGCAGAGATGCGGCCTTACAAAAAGCCAAACGTTGCCGAGGGTCGGAGAAGAGGATGACACTGTACCTCTGGCCCCGGTTAGACGGAAAGAAGGAACACTCCGGGGGTTTTAGTTGGTACAAGTCTGACACACCGGGGGGCAGCCCTCACCGACCCCTGAGGTCCGTTAGGGATATCCCCCGGGCTATTAAAAAAAAAAATATATGTATAAGGAAAGGTTGAAAAATTGGTATAAAATAAAGAGAATATTATGTAATTGTATTAATAGTTTTACAAAATATATATCATCAAAGTGATAATAAGAGTTTGATTGAAGTTCAAGACAAAGACCACATCACAGCAAAGGGCATTGGCTTTTGTTGTTTTCTATCATGACTAGCCTATTAACAATGATAACCGTTACGCTATGCGCCAAATAAATGCTTTTCTTTCTTTCTTATATTCGTGGTACTGTATACTCAGCAAAGAAATACTTCGTACATGGTTTGATGAAGTCTATCCATCTTACCAATCCATCAACAACAAGGACATATACCTTCTACTCTCCAAATACCTCCGCATCAAACAGAAACTTAAGTCAATTGTGGCAGTGTGAATTATAACACATGATGTTAATAGAACCATGAATATTAAACCAGGAAAACATCCAACCTTATCAGGTGGCCGTGTTGTACCAACATTTGAAAAGGACCATAAAATCGTAGATGTGTCATCTTGATGAGAATCTTAGTTTACGGTTGAGCAGCCAATGTGGGTATAGTACTAAAACGTTACATTTGCCAACGTTTGCCTCAAAAGCCGCTGCTTGCTTGGGATACGGAACTGTTTACTTTTATGAAGCTGTAAAACATCAGCTTAAGACTCATGATTGTTACACACTGTTAAGAAAATCACTAACAATTCCTGCAAGTTTGAATTTATTAATTTATGAAGTTACTTCAGGAACACATATTTAAAAGTAAAAAGCAATCATAGGCTGGCAGTTATGCATGTTGATAATAGCAAAAGTTTCTAGCCGGCTCTTCTCGGTAGATTCTGCTAATATGAACAAAGGAACGCTGACCGGTGGTCGTGGGTGTGGTGGTAGAATGATACAGATTTTGGCGTTTTACTGTTTATTTGCACTTTAACACCGAACTGCGACGCACACGCACGTACTCTAGCCTTGGATCTCGGTAGTCGACTGAATTAGCAAGCACCCCGTGCGCGCGCGCACCCCTTACCCCACGCGTCCCGTAACACCCTAACGACCTTTAGGGCGTTTAACACAATTACGTATCGATCGGCGTCTACATGCTATAACGCGTGTTATAATTATTGACCGTGTTCGATAATGAGTTTCAGCTGTTTGCTGTGTACACTGTACATTTGCAATGGATATTATATTTGCCAATTCAAATCGAACGTGAAACAAATATTGCTAGCTGAGATTAATTACTGCATTCATTCGTAATATTACTATCGAACAATGTCACTTGAATATTTATAATAACATTATTTATTATTTTTCTCAATTCATAAGTACTCGTATCTTTTATAATGGCCGGAAAAAGTAATTGTATCGATCCTGATCGAAAGAACAGTGTAGTCCAAGAGTAGCAATGATCCAGGGACGAGACACCGGTCCCCGGCCGATCGGTCGATCCACGACCGGTTGGCTGATGTCTTTGGGGGCGTGATTTAGCGGCCCTCGAGAAGCTGGCAGGGCATTGTGACGTGCTCTGCCTAAATACAACGAGGAGTATCGGGGAGGGTATCATCTTCCCCCGAGTTTGTGCCCATCGGGCGCGGCGCTACGGGGCTGTGGCGAATTGATTACAGGTCCCACAGTCCCCGCCAATGCGTAGAAGTAGTCACCTTGGGGTTTTTAGTCGGTATAAGTCCGACACACCTTGGTCGCACAACCCCCCTGCGCGGCTGAGACGGTCCTATGAGGATTTTCCCCAAGTTAAAAAAAAGGGACGAGAAACCATCAACAGTCGTCGTCGTCATGTCGTGTAGGCATGTGTACGACTGGTAGTACGTCTACAAGCCGATCCCGTAACGCAACAGAGCGAGGTGAGTCACTATAACACTCTTTGTATCTATTTACTGTGGTCAGAACTCATGATTCAATTCAAGGTTTAGCCCTGCTACCTTAAAGCGTTATCTAACTTACAATTAAGGAGTTTAATTTCAAAACTCACTATAACATATTTTTTCAAATCCCATAAATTTATAAAAACTTATTATTAATCTTTGACTTAACAATCACATTCTTATAAGGTATTTAAATTATTATTCTAGAGTGAATAAGCAAAAATGAAAATATTCATATACAATATTTGCTTTGATAAAACCATTTCAAATTACTATTAGGACTATTACGTAATTTTGTACGAATAATCGTCTTGGCGGGTTTTGAAATTATGCGCCTCAATGGTATGTTCAATAATGAAATTATATCTTGATGACATAGTAAAGTAGAAGATATAAAACAATATTTTTAAAATTCCACAACCGAAAAGTAAATTACAAAGGTCTATAATGAAGATACGAATTATTTAAGACCCAACTATCCAGTTAAAGTAAGGATTTAGGTACCATCCAAACGACCTATCAGGAGGCAGGTCTATGCCCAGAATGCCGTCCCCGCGTCAGAAGTGACGCAGCAGGGTGCCACCGACATCACTGCTGTGCCGCGGGAGGAGAACCCAGGGTCGGTTTAACCGAACTTCATCGCTGGGTTTTCTTACGAAGTGTCTGGTAGTTCGGCTGTAGAGCTGACTAACTAGACAATACTCTGATAGCGTCGTGCGTGAGCCAACGCATCATTTGGCAGTGGGGAGGTGACCATTGCTTTCTCTGCATTGTGGCGAGCCTGTTATGGGGCTAAGCGCGCTCCGGGCCGCGGTCTAAGGGCTCAAATCCTGTGCCATTCCGTAGCCCGGTGCATCTTGCGCTCGGAGGATCACCCCGGTGTTTTGAGTCAATGCGAGTCCGACACACCGGGGGGTGCGGTCCTCAATGCCCTCTTGACGGCCCATAATGGGCTTCCACTGGGTTACCAAAAAAAAAGTGATTTATATTCCACATACTCACCGGTAAAGGAAAACATCGTGAGGCAATCTGAGAACGGCGTTTTGCTGTGCTATTGGTCACGTTGGGCACGATATATAAGTGCAAAGTAAATACCACCACTAATGTATTTCTGCTCACCTCAAAAGGGATATAGACCTACGATATATTATTAAATTATATAACTACAAAAAGTCAACTTAAAATAATAAATAAAGCCGATGAGAACATTAATAAATATTTATTAAAAGTTAAAATAAAACACTCATTTTAAAATACAATTAACATGTTATTAAGTTACACAAGCTGCAGTTGATGTAATTTAAAACTGCCATAATCGTTATTCAGGAAATTTCAACATACAATAGAGAAACAAACGAAATTCTCTCCCTAAAATGTTAATGCGCCATTCGTTCGGAAACATTTTTATATGGTTGAACAAATTCGAGGTGTTTTTCGTTGAGTTTAATTAATTCTGTAGCTTAATATTAATACATATATATTTTTTTTTACTAAAAGTGGATTTATTACAAATGTATCTGTTTTTTTAAACGTTGCCATTAGTAAAGTTTATCATCAATTGGTCTAAATGTACTCAGCCCAAATTTTGGCCAACGATTTGGTAATACTTTACATTATTGTGTTTTTATTCTTACAATAAAATATAGAATTATAGCTGTAGGTCTAATGTTTTCTAACTGTAGACTCTGCAATCAACTTAGTCTCCATATTACTACATTGGAACATCAGATAAATACTGTGAAGTCTGAAAACCAAGCACAGTTGTGTTATCGATAGTTATCAGGAGTCATAAATTTGCCAATAGTTACCACGATCAGAGCAATCTAAATAAACATCTCTGCAGGCTTTGTTTAAAGATCCCAATAGGTATATAATAGGACAAAGGAAACACGTTCGTTCAGAAGGTTATTCCATACTTTAACGGTACGGTATAAGTAAGAGAATTACGCAGTTCTTTCTAATATAGAAGTTGTATATTACATTTAATGGCATTACTCAACTCGTGATATACAAAATAATTACTTTCCTGTCCGTATCATTCTTCCAAAGTTCCTTCATTAATACGTAACAAATATAATGGCACAAATTCTGACTTCGTCAAACTAGGTGGCTCACTCTGGCTATTAGTAATCGATACACCTTCAACTAACGGTTGTAGGTCATTCGGTGTTCTTTGTGGTTTGTAGACCATACCAACCAATGTTGAAAATATGCATATGAAGATACCAAAAATAAAACCTACCCACCACAACGACGTTAATGTTTTTTTAGTGGCTTCGATATTGATCCATTCACAACAAGCACTTATGGAAGCAAGGGTGGTAGAACAAACCCTCACTCTGTAGCTTGCCGTAATTATAGATAGTGCGACGAAATTTGTCGTATTGGCTAACACACACCAAGCTTGGGGTAAAACTAATGCAGTACTCTTCAACTTTGGTTGTACCTCTACATTGTAAGTCAATATGGGACCGTTGGTTACATTAGGTGGTCTCCATTTAACTGTGATATGACCCATTTCATCAGCAAATGCAGATACTAAAGTAGGCACATCTGCTTTAAGTGATGGCATAGTCCTAACGACACCTCTTACTGATCTACTGCAAATGTTTCCATAGCAAGCCCTTAATTTAAATCTGTAATCTCGAAATGGAGCTAAATTTGCAACTTGGTATATTCTCTTCGTGTCATGAATATTTAAAGCTAATGTCTCAACATAATCCCCAAAAGAAACATTTCCTGGGGGTATGTCTACTTGACCAGAACAACCATTCTCTAGTTCGCTACATATATCAAAATATTCTTCGACTAATTCGCCAACAGTAAAACTAGAAAGTATACCACACTTTGATTCACAAGATTTTCCATATTCCGGCGGCGGTCTCATCACCACGGCATGGCGAGTGTAATCTATGTTTTTAAGATTATTTGCGGTATTTTTACAATAATCTACAAATACTGCATAATCGGAATTCATCAAAAAAACATCGAGTTCATATCTATTTATATGTGGTCTATAATCGTTATGATCTACCCACCGAAGAACCACAAGATCGAAAGAAACAGCAAGAAGTTCTATAAGAAATGGGGGCTCAGGGACACCTACAGGAGTAGAAAAGTTAAATATGCTACTCCTACTTAAGCGCTGATGAACAAAATCATAAATTTCTATACAAAATGCATACGTCGAAGCCGGTCGTAAGGAAGTGAGCTCTACGGTATAATTTCTATCAAAATTATCCGGAACGTTTGAAACAAACCAATCCGTTTCACTACATGTTTCTGGGATGACACTACCATTAAAACCTGGCGGTAAGCGAACATATAAAATTGAGTAGTGTACATCGGTATTACTTATGGGTGCAAACATTATAATAGCTGATGTTTCGTTCAAAACATTAACTTTAATATCAACAGGCACTTCTTCACAACCACCACTGTATCCATTTGCTCCCGCAGGTATATCTTGCTCGTTAGGCTGTTCAGGGAACAAAAGTTTAAGTTTGTCTATTTCATTCATACAAAGCATGGGATTATTGAAAACATTTAAGGTACCACGATCTATTTTAAGATGCTTCGTTACGTTTGAATCGAATACTGTGTGAAGATTAACCATGTCGGAAATAATAAGGCTATAACGATTATTCTTCAGATTTTGTCCTCTGATATGTTGCAAAGACTGTAGAAAATCGAGAGATGTTACAGTGTGCGATCCATAAATTAGTACATAATCTTCAACTTCTTTTATTCGACTTAAATACGTCCTAAGCTCTTTCATGGCGTTAGTTATTGTACTTAGATGGATAGTTAAAGATCCATTGACATAAACGCATTTCTCAGCTTCTTGTATAGCCTCTTTTGTTTGTATAACTTGATTCTGGCATGTCTAAAACAAATAGTTGTAAGTAGCTACTTTTCAATGATATAGTAACTAGTTAGAATTAATTTCTACAAATGATATTGTTTCAGCATTAACCATAGCTACTAACCCGATAACATTCAGCGCAGTATTTGCATTTAGTACCGCTTGTGGTTTTTTCCTCTACGTAATCTATTGGACAAGCAAATACACAAGAACTATTCCATGCCCATCCTCCAAGTCTATAGCATTCCTTGCTTGTGATGCAGTATTTATTAACCTTTAGAACTAAGCTGTAATTAAATTAATATCATATTTATTACTTATAAAATATTTGATGATATTGGAAATACACACACTCGTGTTTTATAAATACCAATGGCTACTGCCAAGATACTATTTTATTTCTAATCATGCAGATATTCTGGCAGAATCTACTATATTTGTTAGAAATATTATTTATAATTACCATTTTACGCTCAACCTTTCAAAAGCACACAATAGATATTGTCCTCAATTTAACGCAGTGGAATCGCAGTACAGCGAACAGTAGAATTTGAAGTTATAAGTGAATTAAAATTTATAAAAATCAAAGTTCTGGTGTCCCAAACACCTAGTTTATACGTCAACGAGTAAATCGTAAATTTATAGAAGGTTCATTAGTACTTACGTTCCATTTGGACAGTTAGAGACACATTTATCTTCATGAGTGTAATAGCGGCACACAGAGCACTCATTCTTGTTGGTGTTACGGCATCCAAGACATTGTTTGTTGCAGTTTTCTCCTTCTGGTCCATCTAGAAATCGTTGACATTTTCTGAAAAGTATAAGTATTTTTACACAATGAAATTATACAGCACATCTGTGAGAATTTTCATTTAAACGATAATTTTTTCTTACTATTCTTTTCATTTTACGTATTTTTTTTTACAATATTTTTAACTAATTGCTTATTACGTTAAACTGTTATATTTTTGAGGAAACAAAATCAAGGACGAAATCTATAGAAAAGTGATCCTTCCTGATTTGTATTTTACAGTCACATTATTATTAAAAACAATAATATTTAATGTTATAATAATTATATACGGTTACACGGTGTCCCATTCGGAGTGAGCAGATAAATTAGTGACTGTATCCACAATGCACACAGTCGGTATAGTTATACTAATGTATTTATTAAAAATAAAATGAACCCTATATTATATTCGAATAAGAAAATTATTATTTAGTATATGTAATACCCATTGCTCCATTCAATTTCATGATATGTAAGTAGTCTATACTGGTAAAATTGTTAGCTCCAAATTCAATGGAGCCCTATATCCTGACATATGGCTTCAAAGTCTTTAAATTATGATATATTCACTTTGTAATTTAGAACTAAAAACACAAAAACTTTAAAATAGGTTAAATTTGTTGGTACAAGCCGTTCTAAGTTCCCGAATTTGACGGATCAAATAGTCAGCCAAAAATGTTATCGAAAAACATACTTATTATTCCAACAGTAATTAACACTGAGGTTTGTACTGCAAGTACAAAAATTATAGCACGGTGGCTCGCGAATACCATATGGGCCGATAGCATGTCTGGATCCTGGGGCTATGGTCTTCCAGTTCACCGTGTCCACGTAGCAAGCTTGTGGTAAACCTTGCAATATAACATCACCTCGATCAATTTTAATTAAACTGTATAGCCCGATCTGAAATCATTAATGCAATGTTTGACTTGATAGTAGTGATGCCACGAATAGTGAATTGGCCGAATACCGAATACCGAATATTCGGCAACGCTGTCGGCCGAAGCGCCGAATATTCGGCATGGAATACATGCTTGTCGGGGGCACGTTAGCTGGATTAAGGCAAGTTGCAACCTGTTTTCCTCGTTGCGTTGGCGCGGCCAGCAAAGACAATACAATACCCAATACAAACGAAAAACAATACCCAAACCTTTCGAAATTTGCTAAAGTTTATCTTTCTTCTCCTGGAAGTAGCGTGTTTAGTGAGAGGTTATTTTCTGAGGCTAGTAACATTTACGATGAAAAGCGTAATCGTTTGCTACCAAAAAATGCTGAAAAGCTGATTTTCATCCATAACAACTAACCACTGATCAATTTTAATTACTAAAGTGTTGTAATTTGGAAATAAATAGATAATTTTGAGTAATATAACATGCCTTTTTTACATGATTTGGTATTCGGTATTCGGCCGAATAGTACGTACTATTCGGCCGAATACCGAATAGCAAAAAAAGTGGCCGAATAGGCCGAATACCGAATAGTTGCCGAATATTCGTGGCATCTCTACTTGATAGCGCAGTTTGTAGCGATCTTACTGACGTTGCTAAGGTCCTGGGTGCGAGTCCCGGTAGTGGCAAACTTTACAGTGATGAGCAGATGAGTTTATCACGAGTCATGGCCGTATATATGTATTTAAGTGTGTATATCTTTGTCTAGTACTCATAGTACAAGCGCAAGCTTAATTTGGAACTACGTCAATGTGTGTAATTGTTAACAAAATGTGTGTTTTTGAGAAAATAAATTTCTTTAACCCGAAGTCAAATTCATTAAATTTTCGCTTAATTGTCTAGTGATTTCAGATTTCATCTCCGTACGCCAATTACACAATGATAACATTTAAAAGTTACAATGAAGAAAAAAACAGAAAGCAACATCCAATCCGCAACATTTAAGGAAATGGGTGTGTGAAATATGGCCATTTAATAAACAAATTGACTTAGAATTTAGTTTAGTTTGAATTTTGTGAATTGGATTTTTTTTTACACTGGCTCGACATAGTGACTACAGAGTACCTGATGGTAAGTACAGTATAGTCCAAAAACGAAAGCGACTATCAAAGGATGAAAATCCATTGATAGTCTACATCGTCATGTCGGCCCACATATACCACGACTAAAGGTCTCTAGGTATATGAGTTACTGGATATACACAAGCTGATCCCGAAACGCGACAATCCGAAACTGGTCACTATGACTGCCTTTACACCCATGTACTGTGGTCGCGATCCAGACGGGCACCGACGCCCTATCACCTCGCAAAATCAAATCAAATCAGGAATCAGGTAATTACACAATTTAAGTCAATGTGCTTATTAAATGTCCAAGAATAATAAGTTAATAGTTTTATGCTTCTATGGGATGTACGCCCCTGCTACTGTGTAAGTGATTATAAAATTAATTTGACTCACCTCAATTAGACTTGGCATATCATACACAATTAGAGCATAGTTGTTGATTAACCGTTTCCCTCGTATACGCGCCAAGCTTGGAAACAATGAACCAAGGGTCTCGAGGCCTTGAACTCTGTATGCTACAAAAAACCCAGTAACCTGAAAATGCCAAAAGCTATATTATCCATTCTTGGTAATCTACCATCCTACAAATGGAACGATGTGGGAAGATTTTTATAGTGGTAGGGCGATCACCCGAACTAATATTGTGTATACACTTATTCCACACTTCTATTGGCGTCATTTATCAAGAAGGATTTACCTTCATGTAGTATTTACGCCTAGATGATGACATTTGTAATGTTTTAATTGCCTCTACATGACATACCTCTCTTAGCTTAGGAAAACTAATGTTCATAAATTGTTCCTTTGTAGATGTTTCGAGAGCGGTGATTTGAAGGTTTCCTATTATAACAACGCAGTCTTTCAATTTCTGGAGACTGTTTATGGATTTACAAGTTACTGTTTTACAGATACCACGAGTTGAGTATGGTCTGCTGCTTAATTTTTGGGCTGTTGAAATAATGATTATTATCTGCAAAAACCTGGAAAGATTTATATATCAATTACTCATTTTTTTATATTCGTTAACTTAGTCAATATTGGCAATATTATGAAAAAACTATTTTTCATTATTTTTATTCAATGTGTTTAAAGGGATTTTGACTGCCGCATGCAGTCATGCCAGCCCTATCGTTATACACCATAATGAAATGAAATGAAATATATATTTATTCAAATAGGCCTACTTCCAAGCACTTTTGAATCGTCAAAAAAACAAAGTGAATCTTCCACCGGTTCGGAAAGCAGAATCTACCGAGAAGAGCCGGCAAGAAACTCTGGTAGTTGCTCCTTTTATCCATATTTCCATAGATATATTTTCCATATTCCATAGATATATATTTATAGAAAATAAAAATATAAACACTACACTAAGTGTTATAGACACACTATAGAAAATTGAGAAACCTTAAGGTTCCTCTAAACTATTGTAAATAAATTTATATCATTTTTTGTACTCGACAATATAACTACATGTCACTGGATGGAAAATGGAATGTACTCCGAGAATGTTAACAGCCGCCATAACCATCTCGGCCCACATATACCACGACGGAAGGTCTTTATGTATATGAGCAACTTGCATATATACACAAACAGTTCCCGAAACAGGCTGATGCGAGTCACTATGATGGTCTTTACATCTGTATACCGTGGTAACGATCCTGTTCGGGCAATCGCTCTGCCAAACTCAAAAAAACTCGAATGGCATCTAACCAAAATGTCATGTGTTGTGCTCTGGGAACAACAATTAGCTATTTACTTTTTATACCGACTCGACACAGTGACTGCACCAAACCTGGTAAGAATGGTACTGTGCAAAAAACGCCAACGACTATCGATAGGCAATAAAAATCCATCGGTAGTCACGGCGATCATGACGGCCTGCACAAATATCTCTTCACGCTACGTTTAAAAGATCCCATATCATAGGATGGTGGGAACACTGTCCTATAAACCTTTATGTTGTCGCGTTTCGGGATCAGCTTGTGTATATCCAGTAACTGGTATATTTAGAGACCTTCAGTCGTGGTATATGTGGGCCGACATGACGACGGAGACTATCAATGGATATTCATCCTTTGATGGTTGTTTTCGTTTGCGAACTACACTGTACTTACCATTAGATGCACTGTAGTCACTATATCGAGCTAGTGTAAGCAAAAAAAGTATACTACTGTTAATATTTGCTACGTTTTACAAGCGCAGAATTGACTTTGCGTACACCAAAATGGTTATAGCGTGACGATATATATTTATCATTTATTTATTTATTCACTATCATTGAACAACACGTACAAACACTTTACATACGGTACAGTTAACAAGCTGTGCCAATTACACAATGATAATATTTAAAAGCTAACAAAGTAAAGGAAAATGAACACCGAAATAAACACACGCACGCTCACAAATGCACTTAAGCACACATACATACACTCACACACGCTCACCCGTCTATTCGGATACGGAGAGCGACCCAAACCATGTTAACAAAATTTTATATGTAAGCGTAACTTCGTTACTGGCACTATAGATTTTATTTTATTTCCTATTTTGTATATGATTGACTTATAATGTGTAGTGGAGTTGCTATTAAATAAATAAATAAAATAACAGTAAACTCGCAACAATAAGAAATTGTGACAAGGTGAGTGTAAGAAAGCTGTATATGATATGTATATTGTATGTGTAAGCTTCTTTTTTTACTTGGGGAAAATCCTCATTGGACCATCCCGGCCGCACGCAAGGGGTGGCTCAGCCGAGGTGTGCCGGACTTGTACCGGCTAAAAACCCCAAGGTGACTATTTCTGCATGCAGACGGAGACTGCGGGTCCTGTAATCAATTCTCCACAGCATTGTGTGTGTAAGCCAGGTTAAAATGAAGCAGTGTGGCGTCTGTACCTTCCTATTGTCGTTTTAACTTTAACAAAGCTAAAACCGAGGCTATGAATGTATATGATATGAATAATACTGCTAGCAAAACATATTTATAAAAGGAAACCTTTTAGCGTGGTAGGTACGGGGGTATATAGTGAACCTACCGTAGGCTAAAGCGCAGGATAGCGTGATAGATGAGAAGTGATAGAAATGAAGAAAGTCCAGACAGCAAGTAGATAGACGTTTAATACAGCATAGCAAAAAGCCACAACACGAATAAGAAGCTCAAGTAGTGTAAAATAATTAGAAGTAAAGTTCAGAGCAGAATACACGAATAAGAACACGAAAATAATAACAATACGAAAACTATAAGTAGCGAGGGAGCGGTGCGTGGAGGCGCGTCGAATGTGATATCAAGACTCCTTTACCGGGTGCGCGGGCGGTTAAGCGCTCGCGTCGCGTGCAGATGTGCAATCCCCCCCCGCGCCCCGGTTTCCCGCGGTTCTATAGCTTAGCGCCGTTTCCATCGCACGACACAATATTAAAGAATCAATATCAAGTGTGAAAATTTTGGCATTAATGTAAATGGACGCTACTTGAACCACTTGAGGTTTGCCGATGACATTGTTCTGCTATCAGGAAATACAAACCAACTCCAAGTAATGATAAACGCTCTACACGAAGAAAGTCGTAAAGTTGGCTTAAAAATCAACCTAACAAAGACTAATATCATGACGAACCATACTAAAAGACCTATATATCTGGAAAATTCACCTTCAACATATGTCAATGCTTACATCTATCTGGGAAAGCAAATCTCATTTAACTATCAAAATCACGACCTAGAAGTAGAAGGAAGAATCAACATCACATGGAAGAAGTTCTGGAGTCTCAAAGAAATTCTTAAAAGCGATACGGCCATAAGGTTGAAAACTAAAGTTATGAATACCTGCCTACTCCTTTCATTAACATACGCCTGCCAAACCTGGAAATTTACTAGAAAAACAAAAAATAAAATTACATCCTGCCAAAGGAGCATGGAGAAAAGCATCATGAAAATCAAGAAAATCCAAAAAATCCGACACTCTGACATAAGATAAAAAACTAAAGCCATCGACGCTCTTAGCTATGCGCAAAAGCTAAAATGGAGATGGGCTGGTCATGTTGCGAGATGAGCAGGCCCACAAGGTCAAAGAAAAAGAGGAAGGCCAAACGCACGCTGGGCAGACGATGTTATAAAAGTGGCAGGCACTCAATGGCGACAAGCGGCACAGAATAAAAAGCACTGGTCATCTCTGGAGGAGGCCTTCACCTTTCATGGAGAGGGTTCTTGCTAATTATAAGACAATATTTATACTTATTTAAAATGTACATAGGGAAAGCAAGAAAAAAAGGCTTTTTTTTTTTTTATTTTATTTATTTATCAAGTGTGTTAGTATGAAATGTTTTGATAAAATTACTTAGATACATAAGTGAAGATATAATAATGTTATTTAAAATAGATGTTAGTTATAGGTCAGTATAGTATAAAGAATTAGAAAATAGATAATGTTAAAGACAGAAATAAATAAATAGATAGTGAGTATGCCACAACCTAAAACAAATTAACTCATTTCTTTTACATCAGGCGCGTAGTTTTATGGAAAAGCATACCCTATCAACGAATAGCCGATTATGAAATAGAATGGAGTTATTCACGCAATAACTCAAGGATATAGGCACAGCTCAGCGTGTTATTGGCAGGTTGGAAACTTGAATCGAAATCAACGGTATAGGGTAGTTGAAATCCTTTGTACTGTTCTTACATACCTACTTATAACCAAGTTCCTTTGAATCGGTCACCTGAGAGAAAAGATTTGAAGTTAGCTGAATAGAACTTTATTCCATTAGTATTATAAAATAACTGAACAAAACAGGTCAAAAGTAATTGAAGAAATTTTAATGCCTTCCAAATGATACTACGTGTTGAAATTCTCTTCCGGGGATTTTTTGAAGAAGCTGATATCATAGGAATAATCTGACTAGTAGTGAAATGTGAATTCCTTGTTGTAGAAAGTTCTACAATATTACTTAGGTTTAAATGTGGTTACACGATCCAGCCGACGTAGCCTTATGGTTAGAATAAAGTTTATTGTATTATTTTATTATAAACTCTAGCCCTTGGTAGGAAGATTTCACAATATATTATGACGCTATACACCTTATCAAGTAAGCAGAAATACATAAGCCGCTCTATATACTTAGCAAGTACATGGCGTATCGAGCATGACCAATAGTGCAACTG
The DNA here is from genome assembly GCA_036320925.1 of Automeris io. Lineage (NCBI taxonomy): Eukaryota > Metazoa > Arthropoda > Insecta > Lepidoptera > Saturniidae > Automeris > Automeris io. Next base: position 13,860,907 of record JAUDJH010000010.1, on the reverse strand, counting down.
ATCGCCCTTTTTTTTTGTTAACCCGATGGAAATCCTTATGGACCTTCAGGGCAGCGGTGAGCGGTGTGTCAGACTCCTACTGAGTAAAACCACCGGGGTGTTCCTCCTTTCGCAGGGTGCGTAGGGCTACGGAAAACACTTGGGTGCTCAGAACCTCAGCACGGCGCGCGCGCCCTTGCAGGCATCACCTAGGAATGGGAGAGGTGGGTGGAGTTCATCGCCTCTCCATCGCCAAATGGTGCGTGGGAACACGCACACACCATTGGAGTATAACCTAAGTGGTCATCCCCTCACATGATCCACCCGGCACTCCCTGCGAGGTCCCCGGATGATCGGGAGGCCTCGGCGGCTCTGTATTGGTCTCCGCAGTGGCGACTTTGGCATGAGCAACTGATCACCCTTCTCGAGTGATTATATGTATTTTTTTAGATGAAAAAACATGTTTCTAGGTTTTCTTCACTAAGGAGCATGTGTAAAGATTATATATGAATCACGTCAAAGATATTCACGTTTTAAATAATCATTTAGCACATATTCGGCAGTATTGAAATTCATTTTTAGGTATGCATTATTCGCTTACAATGGCGCTGCAGACAAAACATGCGTATGATTTTCCTATACAAAGTTATGAGTATATTTTTTGAATATACATAGTTATATTATATACATATATAATATATACTATATATCTTATACCTTTTATATTACCTTATAAGTTTTATTCAGAAATTATAGCTCCTATTGAATCTTGGACGTTTATTATAAAGCAAAATGTCCCACCGTGTCCGTCTGTTCGCAATAAACTCAAAAACTACTTAACCGATTTTTATGCTATTTTCAGCAATAGACAGAGTAATTCACAAGAAAAATTTAGGTTTATAATTTATTAAGGTTTTGTGTAAATTAATTAAAGTATGACGAAAGTTATTGAAAAAGTCAAGTCACCTGGGAGCTTGCTTAGATAATGTTTCCTAATGGCTTTGAGATATAAGAAAACAATGTATGATGAGATATTTCGAGGGTGAGAGAATAGGGAAAGGGTCTTTGGGAGATAGCAATTAGGTTTAGGTAAAAGATAACTCATCATTTATGGCGTTATCAAGTTCGCAGGGTCAGGTAGTATGGATGATACATCCATATAACTACATATCATCACGCTTTATCCACTTTCTGCTTCTAAGTCGTGCCTAGTGATGACAACGCCCGGGAATTTTCCCGAAGTGCCCAAAACTTCCAAGAACATTCCGTAAATTCCCGGGAATATTCCCAAGGAAGTTTTGGGCACTTTAGGAAAATTCCCGGGCTTTTTCATCACTACTCGTGCCCATCGGTATCAGTAGCGCAGTTAGATCGCCGTTCCCAGGGCACTTACACATAACATTTCTATTAGATGGCATGCGGGTTGTCTCACGGTGTTATCCTTCGCCGGTGAAAATGTTGTGTCTTAATCTCTATTTAATCTAGAAAAATCCAGATGTACGTGCCAGAATTCAAATCTACCACCATTCGTGTTGACACACGTGGGAACCAGTACATTATAAGCATAGACGGGCAAAATTTAATCAAATTAATAAAAATGATAACGATTACATTTTACGTTTTTTACTATTAATATGACTGCATTTTGCTCATCTGAGTTTTAAACACTACGGAATCCCAGATTGCATACACATTTATGATTTCTTAATGTTTTTAATGTATTTAATCATGATTACAGAGCAAGAAAATTAAAATTACGACTACATTTTGTAATCGTTAATCATTAATTAGATTACATTTTGCCCATCTCGGATTATAAGCTAAGCCGCTATAACAATAAACCACAGCCTAATAAGAAGTAAATAGAATAGTAAGTAAAAGTTATAATTACCAAATTATTGCTTTCGCCGCCATGTTACCACTGGTTTGTTTTTCTTTAAACTGAATTTCTTATATCTGTTCGTGCTCGGTATGATAGATTTCTTGAATAAAATCCGACGGAGTACTTTCAAGTACGCATACCTTACACTCGTTATAGGAAAACACATTGTGACCACAAAACTCCCATAGTTTTCAAACGATGGATTTTCTATTATCAGTTCTTGATCCAACTTTTTATTTTAATTCCACACATTGACTGCAACGTATCTGATGGAAAATACTATCAAGAAATTAAAAAAAAAACAAGTACTATAGAGAGATAGTATAGAGAGGTAGTATAGAGAGGTAGTATAGAGATTTTGGAAGTCGAAGCTGCTCGTGTCCGTAGGCTTTACCCTAGTTTCCCTACACGTGACTCCTGGGTGGGGCTAAACGAGCAGCAGCGAGGTGGTAGGGCGTCGGTGCCCGTCTGGATCGCGACCACGGTACATGGGTGTAAATCCCATCATAGTGACCAGTTTCGGCTAGTCGCGTTTCGGGATCAGCTTGTGTATGTCCAGTAGCTCATATACCTAGAGACCTTCAGTCGTGGTATATGTGGGCCGACATGACGATGTAGACTATCAATGGATATTCATCCTTTGATAGTCGCTTTCGTTTTTGGACTACACTGTACTTACCATCAGGTACTCTGTAGTCACTATGTCGAGCCAGTGTAAAAAAAAAGATAACCATCTGCCGATAATCGCCGCGATCATGCCGGCCTACACAAGTATCTCTTCACCCTTTGCTTGAAGAACCAAACAGCATAGGTCGGAGGAAACAGGCTCGTCGGAAACTAATGACCCGACAAAGGTAAGTGTTAGTGAAGTGCATAGGGTGTTTGGAAAGGGTAGGCAGAATTCGCGTAAATTATTTGAATAGTATATTATGATAGTAAATATTATATAGAATAGACATGAATATAAATGGTTCCTTTTTTTTTTTGTTTAACTTTAAGCAATTTATTCCAGACTTATTTATCATAAGGGCATGCAATGCTTGCATGCATCTATAGAATGAACGCTACTGGTAAGAGTTAGACAACTTCTTAGTGCTAGTTGGAATAGAAGTCAGCGTAAAACCATGGCTCCGTAATCTAACGCGCGTGGATTTGTTATGTAACATTCCCCATTTTTTTTTTTAAGTTACGTTCGTTGCTGGCCAGGAAAGGCCATTACAACTACACCGGACTTGAGTTGGTGAGCAGAGAAGGAGCTTAGCATAGCACTCGCCATGATACAAATGATAAAAAACGCTAAAACGCAACACACACAGCGAGCGGGCGCTGGCGGGAATTTGATGTGTATAATTCCTTGTATTTATATGGAAGACTACACACTGCATCGCCCGTCTCGACCCGCCCACGCTTTTAATGTGTAATCTATCATATAAATACAAGGAATTAGACCCATCGAACTCCCGACCCGACCCGCTGCCACTCGCTGAGTGTTGTGCTTAATTGAGGCAATGTCCCTGCGTGCTGAAGCATCTCAAGGTGTTTAGAAACATCCAGAACTTGATTCACTTTTATATTATATTGATTTAGAAATACGAGTAAATTTTCATTTTACACATTTAAATGTGTAATGTCCTCGACCTTATTTTGTCTTATACATAAGTTTTCTTAATAATTTATCAAAATTGTAATGAATATATTATATTAAAAAATATTCGATGCGGAAGTGGCTTCTTTCCTTTAGTGGTCGCAAAAAAAGCAGTAAAAACTATACTAGTTACACTAAAAACAGAGAAGTGCAACGAAGTACATGAACCGATGGTAAAAATAGCAGTAATGTGATAGTTAGGGTTTTAAAACTCTATTTCCAGGTGAAGACTATTGACGCGATGAGAGCGGCACCTATGTTCTGAAAGTGGTGTTGTTTCTCGAACAAACAGATTAATTTAACAGATATTGAATTAGTCAACCAGCAAACCAAAGACTTCTTATCTTAGAGTTTTCACCTGAAACAAATCTGAGATCTATTATGAAGATCTTCTCCCAGTAAAAAAGAAGACTGTTGAATTGGTTGCAGACTCCTAAATAACGCAAACCACTATTTACTAAAACACTAAATACACTCTTCTTTCTTTCTCATAAATGACACTGGATTTAAGTAAATCTACGCCCACACTGTGACTGTTCTGCTGAAAATCTCGCAGAACCATAGAACTCAAAAGCTATTCTGCTAAATTAATTGAAGATAATACAATTCGCGTTAAAAATATGCGAAATTAAACATACCGACCTGAATTTCACACAATTAAAACAAAGCCAAACAATTTATTAAACAAAATAAAAAACAAACAAGAACCGAACCGATTAGTATTTTTAAGTGTACTGAATTTTATATTAAACTGATTATTAACTTTATGTTAATACTAATTTAAGTAGGAAACAAGGAAAAGTTCTTGTTAACCCTGGCTAAATAATAATGTCCTTCCCGCTTTAAACGCAGTTGTTTCAGATAATGCACGCCGCGTGATAAGCAATTGGTTACTAACTGTAAAATTCAATTAGGACTTCGATGGACATTAAGTTATATTAGATCACGACCTCAAAGGTCAATGTGTAACTACAGGGTGTTTCATAATTTTGCTTTAAAATCTTGTAGTGGAAGTTAAAAATAAATAAATCATTTATTAGAAAACAATTACAAAGCTGCGCATTAAAGTCAGCTGACACCCAAACTAGGACTACCTGTGTCTTGGATGTCAGCACATTTCACACAATTCGTTACATACAGTTAATAATCGCTGCGTTGTTCCAATCTTAAGTCAAAACAATACAATAATAATATTACATACACTGTACAATCAAAGTAAATATAAATTTCACAATAATTGTTAAGCCCCAAGTACATCTATTCCCGCAACAGTTCCTCAGTATCATACGAAAGCTTTAATTACTCTAGAAAATTATACAACGTTTTTAAAATATTTCTACTAATCACCTTAAGGTTGCAAGACGTAAGGTGAAGGAGTAATTAAATTCAATCAACTAAAATATAGAGTCAAACTTTATTTGTACAAAAATATTAGTACTGTATTAATTACTGTAATTACTAATATATCCCTGCTCATCTCGAAAGAGGCGTAACGTGACGATATCTTATTATTATTTATTTTTGCAAACAATTTTTTAGAAACTCGACACATGTTCGTAAGAATAAATCAAGTTTTTTGACTTGAAAAAATATTTCGTATTTTGCAATCACTGACTACATGGCATTTGCATCTGTAGCATTTTATTGTAAACGAAAAAAAAAAATTAATAAGGATTTTAAATACATTACTCATCCAGCTTTTGTTTTTTTGCTCATCACAATACATAAAAAAATATACAACCGATGTCATGAGCGGCGAGCCGGGGTGAAAGATAATGTGCGGCATTTGGGAGACTTTAACCTTCTCCCGAGTTAATTCCTAATGTGAGGCACGATGAGAAATGGTGGTGGGAAGCATTAATGACAGGACTCATAGTCACCGCGATTGTAGTGGTTACTCCGACGCAGCCTTGAGTTTTTTTCGGCGTTTCTTCTCAAGTTAGTCGCTTCCGAAACGCTGGTAGATCACCTTAGGTTTATTTCCCTGGCTGGACGCCTAAATAGAGGTTCATAGCCACAGGGCTGTCGTTGCTTTGCCACCGAACCCATAAAATCACTGGCTGAGTAGCTTTAGTGCTTGCCCTCTTAGCCCGGTAATGCTGTGAAGATATTTCCCTGCCAAAAGAAAATTGTTATGTCGAAAAAAAAAAACCTTTTATAGATGTAGTCCTTGGATTTTTTTAGCTGTCCAAGTCCGGTACACCTTGAAAGCCATCCCCTACCCATCCTCTCCCCTTGTGCGGCTTAGACGGTCCTTTCGACCTTCCCCAAGTAAACAAAGGGTGATCTCTTACAGAAAAGACTCGTAAAACCAAAAAAATATTACCTCATAGTTTTGTGAAAATTTTAATATCCCCGACGTATAAAGCTTTCATAAGAGCTTATTATAAAATATCTTTGTCTTTGCGTTTGCATTATGAACCATCCTGTACGTAAACAAGCTCTTGGGTCAAGTGGGTTTAACGAGCAATATTGCATTTTGTACCTATGAAAGGAGTAGGTACTTAAGATTTAAGTAGAAACATGAGACCACAAGAGTGATTTTATTTTCAACATCTATGTATAGAATATAATTATATATATTGACACGGATAAACATTAATGTATTATACAAGCAGATCCAGCCAGCTTTTTTATATCCTGATTTTGTATAGTGAACACACCACGCCTGATGGTAAGTATGGTGTAGTCCAACGACCACCTAGACAACGACTGTCAACAGTAAAGAAAAACTTATCTAAAGTCGCAGCGAACATGCTGTCCTGCACAAATATCAACTCACGCTTCGTTTGAAGGACCCAATATCATAGGACAGAGGAAGCACGTTCGCCTGAAGAGCATTCTACAGACCAACGACTCGGTAAGGGTAGGAATTAGAAAACCTCTTAGTCAGGATATGAGATACCGTGTAGCTGTGACTCTACAAACCCTTGCTCGTGATTCTTTTATGGTTTTTATGAAATGGTAAGAGTGGAATAATGTGCATTGTTCAGGTGCGATTTATACACAAAACAGGCAGATTTTGGAACCATTTAGACTCTGTACTGCTGTCTAACACATTAATAATAATATCTTTCTAGTTGTTGTATTAATCATTTATTGATTATTATTAAAATTAATAAGAACATAGGCATTTGTTTTAAAAAAAATCTTATTAAAATTTTTTTATATTAATTTTTATTTCATATTTTTTTATTTTAGCTTTTATCAGTCGATAACGCAACAACTCCCCTTGTGTTGTAGTTACTCCTAGGCGGCGGTAAACATTTACCATCGTGTGGAGAGTCAGCCTATTTATCGATAAAGTTAAAATGAAATCTTGTTAACCGTATTTTAGCTCGCAACGCAACGGTGATACTACTCGTGATGCAGTTGTTCAAAGGCCACAGTAACTGCTTACCATCAGGTGGGTGGTTAGGCTGGTTTTCCTTTCACATAAAAAACAATTCTACTCGTGTTATCATTTTTCGTATAAAAATATTAATAGAATTTATTAATAGTGTTCCATCTCAGAGGCCATCAGCTTAAGCTAAGTACCAGTCAATTAAACAACATCTCACACAAACATTTTCTAAGCTACAAGATTGTCAGAGCGTGGGATGATCTCCCAGAAGATGTGATTACAACCATAAAATTTTGAACCACTTTAAAAATCGCCTGAAAAAATATTTTCTCTAAAAGAAAATACAGGCACTTATCAATTGTTTCAACTGCTTGCCCGATGAATATTCGTGAGTTGAAAAGAAACAACGTAAAACGAAACGTAAATGCTGTCATTTTGACTTTGAACATCAATGTCAAAAAACATTCCATATCAACGTAAATCATACACCTTTAACATTTGTTATTAGTTGCCTAATTTGCACTTGATATAAGTGTATTATACTATCCTGCTCGCATACTCTATCATGTTTATGAAATAGTGTACAAAGAGAATGTTTTTCTGAAATAGTAACAAAAAATACAATAATTATTATTTCAAACGAAAACATATTTAGTTTTGTCAATTTCTTTAGTTATTGTAACTTAGATAAAATGCAGAATACTATTATGAGAAAGATGTTCGTAAGTATAACTTTGACTGTTTAATGGTATTCCATTCCATTTAATAAATAGAACTTGTAATACCTTCGTTTTTACTTAACCGATTTAATAAAATATAATTTTACAAGTACATTACTTTTAAACGACCAATTATTCTTGTATAAAATTAGGTATTTTTATTAGGTTCTAATACTTATGTGAAATATAAGTAGTGTAAATGTTTTAAAATTTAACTATCAGTGAACGATTACAGTGTTGTATGATTTATTTCAAAAGCATGTAACTCAATGATTCATGTATCTGGTTAAGAATATATTATAATTTTTGAATTAATGATCTATTATTTTCAAGTAAAAGTCAGCATCAATTTATTTACTCCCATATCCACTAGCACATCTAGAAAATCTTCTAATATTTTTATCTTTTGGTTACTCTTAGATACAATAGCATCCGCAAATGTTTGAATGTATATGATAGAAGAAATACTTCATTAGAATATACAATTAAAAATATTTGATTTATTTTTTCAGATTTGTTAAGAAGAAAAAATAAATATAAAGAAGGTTACTTATCCTAGGAATATTTAACTTCCTGTACAGAATCCAGTTAATATATAACTCAGTCAACATCCAATTCAAGGAAATAATTTTAAATCAATATAAATTAGTAAACAGACTTTGAAAATGGTTCACCGTTCTTTTTGAATTAAAAAAAAAATGTCGTAAGTGCCATTTCTTATTTTTTTTGAGATACAAAAGTTGTTTCAGAGCTTTGGTCTGATCAGGTGTAACCTGACTGCAGCTGTGGGTTTGTGACTCGGTGTCCTAGTATATAAAGAGCCTGAATCCATGCACAGAAATATGACTGGCTGAGTACCTCAGTGTTCACCCTCTAACCCGGGTTAGTTATGAACATAGATGGGCAAAATGTAATCAGATTAATAAAAATGATTAAGGATTACATTTTCGTTTTTTACCATTAATATGACTGCATTTTGCTCATTTATGTTTTAAACAATACAAAATCCTAAATTGTATACACATTTATCATTTCTTAATGTTTTAAATGGATTTAATCATGATTACAGAGCAAGAAAATTAAAATTACGGCTACATTTTGTGGCTTCATTTTGTAATCGTTCATCATTAATCAGATTAAAGTTTGCCCATCTCTGGTTATGAAGGTCTAAGGTATCATGGCCTTCAACCAATATCCAATTGAAAATAAAAAAACACAGAAATAAGAATGGATGTTTTTTTTACACTGGCTCAACATTGTGACTACAGAGTACCTGATGGTAAGTACATTGTAGTCCAAATAAGAAAGCGACTATCAAAGGATGAAAATCCATTGATAGTCTACATCATCATGTCGGCCCACATATACCGCGACTGAAGGTCTCTAGGTATATGAGCTACTGGATATACACAAGCTGATCCCGAAACGCGACAAGCCGAAACTGGTCACTATAACAGGCTTTACACCCATGTGCTGTGGTCGCGATCCAGATGGGCACTGACGCCCTACCACCTCTAAAGAAGTAAGTAAGAATATGTAAGTTGGAATCCCAGCCCATACCATTAATTTTTTCCATATTAAATACAGGCAACACATACTTAGTAGTGAAAGATGACATTGTGAGAAAACCTATGTGGCATACTCTCTATCATACTTGTGCTTCATTATTTCTACTGGACTTTGTACTGTGCACATGTACATGTATAATTTAATAATCATATTAACACTAAATTGTCACACAATTTTACTATTGAGGTAGGCAGAGATACATTAGTGGCTGAATCTTCATTGTTCTTATATGTTGTGCCCAACATGATCAGTAACACAGCTGATCTCAGTTCTCAAGGCACTTACACATGACTTTCTTATTAGATTTCTTGAAGGTTTTCTCATTATGTCACCAGTACGTGTGTTGTGCCGTGTCCGTAATTACTCTGGACAAACCCAGTGGTACAAGCCGGGATTCGAAATGACAACTATTTATGTTTCCGGGAATGAATACTGTCTTTTTATCAATTAAGCCACCACAGCTGCTGAATTTCTAGTTTAATGTTAGTTTTCAATTGCTTTCAGACAAAAGCCAATTTCCCCTTTCTTTCATAACAATAATTTTACTATTGATGAATGGGATAACAATTTTGAGACAAATACAATAGACCTAAAATCAGACAATGAATTGAAAACACAATTTACAGTTAATAATGAGATGGGCTCAACTACAGGTAAGATAATATATTTATCATCATGCCGCTTGTCTATTGTTGTTGGTAGAAAAATAGAATACCACTTCTCTCTATTTTTGCAAATCTCTTTCGCTTCCCTAACATTAACTTAATCCCTTCATGCACTCCAACCGATTCCCCATATTATTGACATTACCGACATTACCGTCCATCAAAACTGTTAATTTGGTCTGAGTAGTTATGTCACCGGCCTCGGCTCTTAATTCCACTGACATTAATACTGTATATATTTTTCGTCATTCTTCCATCATTCATCCTCTCTTTACGTGCCCGAATCAGCGAAACACACTTCTATGTATGCCCCGTCCTATATTCTATAAGTTACATCAGTCCAATTTATTAATAAATATTCTATCTATTCCGTCGCGTTTCGGGATCAGCTTATGTACATTTAGTAACTCATAAACCTAAAGACCCTCGGTCTTGGTATATATGGGCCCACATGACGAAGACTGTTAATGAAATTTCGCCTTTTGATAGACGTTGTTGTCACTGTAGTCATATTATCGAGCCAGTGTAAAAAATATATCATTATATATATAAAATTCTCGTGTCACAATTTTAGTTACTTTACCCTTCCGAAACGGTTTTACCGATTTTTACCAAACTTCATATACATATGCAGTAGGTCTGAGAATCGGCTACTATCTATTTTTCATACCCCTAAGTGATAAGGGTTGTTTACCCTTAACATCTTTTTTTTTTTCAATTTAACACAATAAGTTAGTTTTTTTTTTCTACACTTGAAATTATCTAGAAATAACTTATATGGCAATATAACGTTTGCAGGGTCAGCTAGTATATATATAATGACCTCAAATGTGGCTAAGGCAGAAATCGCAGCCAAAGCTTCAATCGTATACTAGTGAATACACATTGACCCCAAACCCAATGTTTTTTCTTGCATTAACAGCCAAGCCGCAAGTGGTGATAAATCCTGACAAAAATGAGTCAATACCGAAAGTAAAGAAAGATTCAGGCCCATCGAAAGTCACGTACGTGACAGGTTTTGCCAAGACAATTCCAACAGGTATGTACACTGATTTAACAGGTTTACGCCGGCGCTTTAGTTCATATTTCTCACCCACAGAGGGCTCCGCTCTGTGTTAAAGTTTTTCACACTATCGTTATTAAAAATAAATATACTAAATATACGATTAAAATTTTTGGTAGTACTCCCCGCAGTATCACAGTCAGACGCACCGTCTGGTTTAGCAATCAACAGTGAGTCACCGGTGGTACACGCCGCCCGATGAGGCAGACTTGTGCGGGTCATCGGTGGTACGCGCCGGCGTGAACGTGTTAATATAATGTCTTATGGCGGCTTGCCCCAATAAATTAAATCTAGTTTAAGATTGTATAAAACGTTCTTTAATTACAATAATAATCGTTACGTAATATCCATTTCGGGATGAGCAGAGATACATTAGTGGCTGTATCCACTTTGCGTTTATATGTCGTACCCAACGTGACCAGTAGCGCAGCTGATCGCCGTTCTCAGGGCACTTACACATGACATTTCCATTAGATGCCATGCGAGTTTCCTCTCGATGTTTTGTTTATCGATGAGTATGTGACGCCCTAAATCCGTATGTAATCTGAAAAAAAATCAGAGGTACTTTTTTTTTGGTATCCCGGGGCAAAATCCTGCATAGGACCACCAGGGACGCTGTGAGGGCAGCGACCCCGGTGTGTCAGACTCCTACTGACTAAAAACCCCCGAGGTGTCCCTCTGATTGCTCCACCCGGCCCTGGGAAGCCAAATTCATCCAGACGCCCAGGGAACAAGAAGCCTTGTTGAGGCTACCTCTCTGGGAGGGGAAGGGGTAAAGCCCACCCCTCCAAAAACCTCCCTCACATACGCCGCGCCGCGCCGCGTCATAGGTATGTTGCCGAGATTCGAAACTGAGATCAATTGCGTTACCACGCATAGATACCGGTCAGTTGTCCACGAAGTTTCCAGTATAAAATTATTTGTTTTAATTTTCAGTTTTCCGATCTGATAAAACGTCTGTTGGACAAAATATTCAAGGGAAGGGCGAAAGACCGCCTCCAACCCGCTACACCATGCCCAATCGGGCTGCGAAACCAATGGGTATAAACTCGCAAATTATTTATCGTAGGAAAAATAATAAATGAACTTCATGATTGACATCGGTTTATTAGATTTTATTGAAATTTTCTTCGTAATTGGTATTATATGAATTTATTACCCAATCTGTCTGATAGTGCAGTGGTAGTGACCCTGCCTGCATTACTTGAAGGTCCTGGGTTCGAGTCCCCGTAGTCTTGTAGTAGTCCTGATTTACTCGGCGTTTGAAGATTCCCATGTCATAAGAACTGGTAACTCTGGTTAACACTAGGGAAGCCCTATGCTCATCAATAGGCATCCTACGACTGATAAATTGAGGTTTTTTTTTTGGATCCCGTGGGAAAATCCTACATAGGACCATCAGGGACGCTGTGCGGGCAGCGACCTGACTAAAAACCCCCGGGGTGTCACTCTGACCTCAACCCAGGCCTGGGAATCCAAATTCGTCCAGACGCCCAGGGAATAAAAGGTCTTGTTGAGGCTACCTCTCTGGGGCAGGGGTGGGAGTAAAAATCCACCCCTCCAAAACCTCTCTCCAAAATGGCGCACTGGTCACCGTGCACCGCCTCCCTCTCATCCGGGCAGCAGAATCCCTCAAGTCTACTGCCCAGCTAGTTGACGCATGATCCAGGCTATGTATAACATTCCATACAAATTAGTTTCTGTTATGACACAGATACTTTGCAGTTTCATAGAATGCTTATATGTTTCTTTATTTAGATTTTCTTTTTCAGAGTCGTCAAGATTTGCATACCCCAAAGGTAATTCTATATATTATAATTTTATTATAAAATTAATGGCGCGACAGGTATCGTTCTAAAAAGTTAAAACATTACCCAAACAGCACGAGTAGCAGTGCATAGAGCTGTTCTGGTGTCCAGTTTGTTCTACGGCAGTCAGGTCTGGGTATGTCAGATGAAGCATGAAAGTAGAATTAATGCAGTGGAAATGCGATCTCTTCGTTCTATATGCGGAGTAACGCTTGCGGATCGCACCGTTAGGTTCGTTTTTTAACTGGCCGGCCGCCCAAGTCGAGGTCCGTACCCACAGGGGTGCCCTTGCGTAGCCGCCCAACCCATAAATTTCGCTGGCTGAGCGTCCACTGCGTTCGCCCACCAAGCCCGGTTTTGTTGTGAAGGTCTTTCCCAGGCCACCAACGTAGGACATGTCGAAAAAAAAAAGCTTGCGGATCGCGTTAGGAACGAAGAGATACCCAGAATGGTTGGTTTGAAAGATAGTTTTATTGATAGCATGGATCGATGGTTCGGGCACGTGGACAGGATGAATGATAACAACTGACAGAGATTTAGCTGGTTAGACCAAATAAAAAGAGTTCTGATGGAGGGTAATGCCCGAAGTGCGCGGATTTGGCGTAAGGGCACGAAGAGACTAATTAATGTTAAGGAAACGAAAGACGTTTGAAAGAATAGAGAAAAGTAGCAGTCCATTCCTTCTGCCTACTCGAATAAGCATACGGCGTGATGATATGCAGATAAATATGTATTATAATGTACATATTAAAATAATCTAGCTACTAATAAAAGTGCGAAAGATTGAATGAATGTTTGTCACTTAATCGCGCCAGAACTAACAAAAAACCTGAACATAGAACAAGATCTGGATGGAATTTACTACAGAAATACATTTTTAGCGTGGTAGGTATGCTGGAAGTAGAAAGTAGACCTACCGTAGGCTAAAGCGTAGGATAGGGTGTAAAGATGAGATGATGAAGAATGAAATGAAGAAGTCCAGGCAGCAAGATTCGCTTCTACATTTATCATGCGAACGGCTAAGGAGTGGAATATGCTTCCAGCGGCCATATTTCCGCGATCTTATGACCTGGGAATCTTTAAGAGAAGAGTGAATAGGCATTTGCTAGGCGATCGCGTTTCATCATCGAACTCGTCTTCACTTTCCACCAGGTGTGATTGAGGTCAAGCGTTCGTCTATAAATTATAAAAAAAAAGTTGATAGGCGTTTAATACGGCATAGTAAAAAGTCACAACACGAATAAGGAGGCACAAGTAGTGTAGAATAATTAGAAGTAAAGTTCAGAGCAGAAATAAATAAATAGATAGTTAATAGGCTACACATTATTCTCTGGAATAGCACATGGGACACTTTTCTTCCCAAAAATGTAAAGCTATTCTGTAGGAACGCGGATGGAGCCACGTGACTAGTGATGAAAATGCCCGGGAATTTTCCCAAAGTGCCCAAAACTTGTATGGGGAATATTCCCGGGAATTTACGAAATGTTCGCGGAAGTGCTGGGCACTGGGAAAATTCCCGGGCATTTACATCACTACACGTGACGCAACTAACTTGGAAAATTATACCCGATAGTAAGTGTTTACCGTCCCTTGTGGACAACTGTAACATGGGCCCTGCATGGAAAACTGTTCGCACGTCTGGGACAGTTGTGGCCAGTACTTAACACGCCAGGAAGGTTGCCGCGGAGGGCTGTCTGCATTGTGATTGCCCCAGACGTTGATAAGCATCTTGAACCGCTCCAGTCGCGCAGAGATATTGCCTCAGTGAGCGTTTTCTACTATCTATTTCACGGCCAGAGTTCTGAAGAGTTATTTATCCTTATTCCACTCTCTCTTTACATAAAAGAACCTGCGCGCGGATTTAACTCAAATCCCGGGTAGAATTTAAAAGTTCTCTAACTCTTACTTTTGCCGAGTTGTTGGGCTGTGAAATGGTATTCTGGCGAGCGTGTTCTATCGAGAGAATTTTCCTTACTTTACGCAGTATAAAGGTCGCTATCGGCAGATACTAAGATAAGAATATTCGTCTACTATTGTGCCTAAAATCTAGTTTCAGTTAAACATCTGAATATATAATAATAATAATTTTATTGGATCAAAAATTTTACATTGTATAGTTAAATTTACGTTGACGCCTGCACTAGTCGTGAGACTGTGTCGCAGACGTCAGCGCCCACCATTACAGAGAATACAAATTATTAGAAAAATATACAAAAATATACAGACGTGTTGTGTATAGGTGTGTTATGTGTAGAAAAGGGTGAGTAAAGAGTGTTGTGTGTGAGTACAGATTATATATGAGCATTTAAAAGATTTTCAGTTTGTAAATAACTGTACTTTTGTGATTTGTAGTTTGTATGTATCCTTTTATGTTGTAGGTATACCCAGAAGTTTTTATGCAAGCTGTAATATGCCGCAAGGCAATTTGGGTGAGTATTATTTTTATTTAACACGTTGAGCGCCACGCCGATTTTGAAGGCAATCCCGGTCAGGCTACGCGTGCCTCTTAGAAGCCCTGTTTTGTAGGGTCAATGTCTCTTATCACAGCAGAAGAGGGTTTACGTTTAGAACGAGACGTTACGTGACTGACAGCACTGAATGGCAAGTTAAAGTAGGTACTCAGTGTCAGTCACTAGTGACTGACATAACACCATTGGAGTATTCCAGTGTCAGTCACCTGTGACTGACAAGGCGGTCAATGTGTTAAAGTACTAATACGATACATGCTAGACGATCAAAGATAACCTTATGTAGTCGCCACGAGTTGAATCCAGAGCTTAGGAATTCGTTAGCGTCGGTATCCAAGCCGCAGGCGCTAAATTCCAGGTGCGGCAGACGAGCCTAATATCCAGTGTACCCACTGAGAAATATGTCCAAAAAAGTGGGCCAACTTCTCTATCAAAAATAGACTAAAAATTTCAAGTTCAAAGTGCCTTTGTACCTTTTAAATTTTAATTTAAAAGATATTATATTATTATAGTATTATGTTATTCACCCGTGTTTTTTTTTTCTTCTGAAAACTAATAATAATCGTTTTGAGCCAAAACCTTATCGCCCTGAATGCTGAAGATTACGCGCCTTTGATGTGCGCACTTTCAACACGGAGCTCCGTTTCCTGTGAAACACTTTGCAGCTAGTTCTGTCGTAGCAAAAGGGTTAACGGCTTTTTTTCCAGTGACAATGAATATGCGGGACCCGTATAAAGAAATACAACAAAATGCACAACAAATCCCGGTCAGATACACCGAGAGTGCTCCCGGAATGGAATATCCTGCTTACGGTAACAACCAAGTGGAGACAACACCAGTGCCTCAGGCCTATTCACCGTCTCAAATATTCACAAACAATAGTCCCATCGACGGCGAAGGTACGATATTTTTATTTCATACTGGTTTGTAAAGTCTGTTCAATTTAAAGAATTTATTCCCATAAAGATACAAGTCATTTAACGAGAACATTTTGTTTTAAAAGCTATCTGGAATAGTAAAGTAGTAAGAGCTTTCTAGACATAGACATAACTATATTTGCTGGAGGGACGCGTTCGCTCAGACCGAGCGCGACATCCCCCGGTAACAATAGCCGGGCAGTAGACTTAAGGGAGTTTATTGCCCGGATGAGAGGGTGGCGGTGCGCAGTGTGTCCCAGAGAGGTAGCCTTAACAATACTTCTTGTTCCCTGGGCGTCTGAATGAATTTGGCTTCCCAGGCCCGGGTGGAGCAATCAGAGAGACACCCCGAGGGTTTTTAGTCAGTAGGAGTCTGACACACCAGGGTCGCTGCCCTCACAGCGTCCCTGATAGTCCTATACATGATTGTCCTCCGGGTTACCAAAAAAAAAAAACTGAACTATATTTGTTAGTGTTTTTCTTTAATATATTGTAATAGTAACATAGTTCTCTACCTACATGCCAAGCGAGTTCGAATTTCTTTTGCAGGGGGTAATGTATTGTAGGGTTGTACTCTCTAAAAAGTGATGTTCCGGTTTTTTAATTAGTCCGTGCCGTTCGTAAAGGTCTACGATAATTTGTTTATTACGTGCTTTATATATAAATTGTATTTCACAAAATAACCAATAAACGCGGTGACATTTTCATACAGTTAAATTTTTTTTTAGTAAATTTGTTTTAAAAAAGATTTTAAATTTAAAACGCATCAGTCAAGACATTAACAAACATGTATATAAATTGATAGTGTATGTATTTTACAGTCGGAATTGTAGATAAGTTTATTTGAAGAATGCCTATGTAAAATACCTCCTACAACAGTAATAGCGTGATGATATATTTACTTTCAGTAATTCGCGAAGGTTCGGAATCGCCTAATTTTTCGGAGACAGGAAAAAAACGTTTGAGCGCTTTCCAACGTCTGGGGCCTATAGCAGAATCCAAAAAACCTAAGCTCATCATCAATTTAATGGTCAACAAGGAACAGTCTGTTAGGTAAGATAATTTATGCACATATTAAAAAAAACTGACGAATTTAATTTTTGTCTATGGAATATAATAAAATACTATGTCTGTATGGTCCTCGATATTTGCCTATTTTTTTAAGGTGGATAAATTAAACAAAATACATTGTACGTAACATATTTAAGGGATTAACCGTGTATGTACTGTCTTCAGGTGATTACCCCATTCTAATCTCGGGTAAAAAAAATTACCACACGCCAGATTTCGTTTTGGTACTCTATTTTAATTACTGTCTAAAAATTTTAGTTTTTAAACTCTTTAATGCTTATTACTATAACTATTGAACACGTTTTGGTATAATGACTTAAACAAATATTTTTTCTTAGAAATATTTATCCATTTTATACTATATGGAAGAACAGCGAATGTCATATTTGTTTAATAACTGCTTAACATTTTTACTATCCATAAATGAATGTAAGAAATCAATTAAAAAATAAAAATTCCAAAAATAAAACGTATAAAATTGCGACGAATGACGCTTCCTATTAAAGTTTCATGCCACGGAATTAATTTTCTTGAATCCATTTACGTTATATAGAAAAAAAGTCATATAGAAATTTAGGATAGCTGATATTGAGATGATAAGCTGATTGCCCGAACTGGGTCGTCATAAGGTGTACAGGTGTAACCCCGGGCAGTAGACTGAGGTAGTCTGCTGTCCATATGAGAGGGAGGCGGTGCGCAGTGTCCGGCGTGCTGCATATGAGATAGGTTTGAGAGGTGGGTTCTTTACACCCACTTCTCACAGAGATGAAGTCTAATCAGGCTGTTCGTTCCCTGTACATGTGTGTATGCTGTGTCCATCTGGATTCACAGGCCAGTGTGGAGCGATTAAAAGGATACCCCGGGGGTTTCTAGTCAGTAGGAGTCTTTCACACAGAGGTCGCTGCCCTCACAACGGCCTGTTGATCCTATACAGGATTTTTCCCTGAATTATAAAATTAAAGAAGAGGTCTAAAGACCACCATAGTGACTCGCTTCAGCCCGACGCGTTTCGGTATCACTTTGTATATATACAATGGTTCATGTACCTTCCGTCGTGGTATATATTAAAACTACACATACATATAATAAACTAGCTGTCCCGGCAGACCTTGTTCTGCCCTATTTCTCTAAAACAAAGTCACATTGTTTTTTTTAATGTTAATAGCTATTGGCCTGTCGGCTGTTTTTTTAAAATTGTTTGAAGGAACCTGGCCTTAATGCTATATGTATAAAAATTGACAAATATTGACATTAATATTTATACGTCACTCAATTGTTTTGCCTTCCCGGAACCCGTCCACTAACATTTAAACTTTATGGTATGGTGTTAAAGTTCAAATTGACTTTTAAATATTATTACGAATTTTTTGTATGAGAATATAGAAAAGTGTTGTTTTTAGACTTTTTCAGACAATATTTTTAATTTTTCTCTCTGTTATAACCTTCCCCAGACTTCAACAAACACAACAAAAAAGAAATCAGTCAAATCGGTTCAGCCGTTCTCGAGTTTCGCGGTTATCAAGACACTATAGCTAATCCGGCAAATGTTGTTTTGCTATGTAAGGTTTTGTAATATCTTCTAAGATGTTCATTGAAATTAAGTGATGTCAAAGACAATTTTGTTCACAATTAAATACTCTTAATCAACAACACATTTATTTGGATAAAGATTAATATTATTACGTTGATACAACTCTTAACAAATAATGCATTAATTTCGACCAAATTTGTTTACCATAAAAACGGTTCTAGTGACTTAATCTTAAAAGATAGACATATACTGTCGCGGACATTTTTTTAGATCATTTCAAGAGGAATAATTCTTTCATACATATATCTTTGGTATCTTGAACCGTTTTTGCAGCGCACGCAATGGAAGCCCTCAAGGATGAATAATTTTGCCCGTTTTTTTTCACATTTTCCATTATTTATTCGCTCCTAATAATTACACCGTGATGTTATATAGCCTAAAGCCTTCCTCGATAAATGGACTATTCCACTCAAAAATAATTTTTCAATTCGAACCAGTAGTTCCTGAGATTAGCGCGTTCAAACAAACAAACAAACAAACAAACTCTTCAGCTTTATAATATTAGTATAGATGTGAATATTATATAACGATAATAAATATTATATAACTTTCATAGGGAAGATAGATTGCGTGAAAATAGAATCGATATGAATATAAAGGGTTCCTTTTTTTTGTTTAAATTAAAGGAATTTAACCCAGACTTGTTTATCTTAAGGGCATGCAACGCTTTTATGCTTTTATGAAATGAACGCTGCTGATTAAAACATAGTGATAGCGAATATCAACAAACATTCTTGGACTACACTGTACTTTTCATCAGGTGCAATATAGTTACAAGCCATTAAAAAAAATTGGCAAACCTGATACTAACCAGGTATCCTCATTGACTTAAAATGAAAACTATGACCGGTGGTCGTGGGTGTGGTTGTAGAAAGACACGGATTTTGGCGTTTTACTGTTTATTTGCACTTTAAGGCACACCGAACTGCGACGCACACGCACGTACTCTAGCCTTGCGTCTCGGTAGTTGATTAACTTAGCAAGCATCCCGTGCGCGCGCGCATCCTCTTACCCCGTGCGTCCCGTAACACCTTAACGACGCTTATGGCGTTTTAACACGAGCACATATCGGGCGGCGTCTACATGCTATAAAACTAAATAAGGATATCAAAAATTTATAGGGAAGTCGTCAACGAGACCGAAGGGCAGCAATCCAAAGAGCAATACACTCCGATACACCAACGCAAAGATATGCTGAATAGTACGGACCCGACTGTTGCAAGGTATATAGACTTGTGGCCTTGGAAGAAGAAGATAAATGCTTCGAAAACTGTCACTGCTAGAAGTTCCAAGGTACGTAAGACATTAATGGGTGATTCTTTGTGGTCGCATTACGTAATAGTTAGTAGGTTACTATCCGGCGTGGGATAGCGAATTCGAGGACCTGGTTCAGACAATCGGAAACCACATCTCCCTGCCAGCAGTGATGTCAGCCAAGCTGGTAGGACATGAAAACTGGAGGGCTGTGGTTTCCTTCTGTGAGGACGTCATGCTCCAGATGGAAGTCACCGAATAGCTGGACGTCGGAGTGCCGGCAACTGCTCTGACCCAACAGTCTAGCTGACCTATCTATCTAAGACCGGTTGGCTGATGCCTTTATGACCCTCGAGAAGTCGACGGATCGCGTAACATATCAGAAAATGATAATAGAAAAGTGTAAAATGTATAGGATTGAGATAAGCTTTCGAAATATCACATCGATATGTCATTTCCATACATTTTGGACTTTGTACTAGCAATACAAACCTGACATCTTTTGGTGGTTCACTACGAAAAATTGTATAAATTTTAGACAGTGATGTTGCTGGAACTAGAGCAAATGAAAGAGTATTACTCGACTCCTGACACCTTTACACAAGTAACTGTGAGAGACTACCCGTCCACTTGGACCAAGGAAGATGTCCTCGACGCAGTCTTAGATAGCGTCAAAGGGTGCCAGTTTAAACCGTGCTTTATTGAGGTAAGTTTTATACGAACTAAACAACATGTACGGTACTTCGATAGCTCCGCAAGTGGCACGGGCTGCCTACAGAGTCTCACTTACCGTGATCACTAGTTCGCCAACTCCTCAGGGGCCCCTGCTTCTCCTCCAGGATACTGGTGTCTTTGAGGATCTTCCAAGCACACTTGTACACTTTGGCATCGGATAATTTCTTGAATTTTATGTATATTTGTATGTTTATGTCATTACTCGGCGGATCGGTTCGAGCGAGAGCAAAACTCAATTGACAACCCGTACGGTGTTGCCAGAGCATAATCGAAGTTGTCCGCACACTTATTCGAATACGGAACACAACATAAAGGTGTAATACCGCAAGGCATCATCATCATCAACACCTATCTGTCTACATCTAGACATAGGCCTCTCTCAGGGTTCGCCACTAAGCCTGCTCTTTGGCTTTTCTCAACCATCAATTGCCTATCACTTTGCGTAACTCCTCGATCCACTAAGCCTGAAGTTATCCTACACTACGCTTATAGAGGCGCGGTCTCCATTCAAGTACACGTCTACCCCAACGGTTATCGCTTCTTCGGGAAATATGACCAGCCCACGGTCACTTAAACCTGTTAATTCTTTGAACTATGTCGATGACTTTAGTTCTCTGACGGATCACCTTATTTCTGACTCGGTCTATTGTAAAGCCGCTTTTAAACTTATGGTAATTAGTTACGTCAAAACGCGCAACCCCAAAACATTAAAATTAATAAAATGTAAACGCACCCAAACGCAAACGCCATCTGGCGAACAATCGTTCTTCTTTACATACCGTTCTCGCTTAAAACTCAAACGTCGCATCGCATCCTTTTTCCGTCGCAATCGCTTATAATAATTTCCAAACTCGCAACGCACATCGCAAATCCTCACCGACACCATACTCCACATCATATATATAACATATACACACACAGTGAGAGATTTGTGAAGTGCCTGACTGTCGCTATCGACTGGTAAGTACCATATCTAATTGTCTCAAAGTATCGCAAATCTTTACTATAAAATTATCCCGCCTACGAGGGCGCCTTTGTGCAACGGCGTAAGTCAAAACTTATCCCGGTCCGAGTAGTAATAATCATTGATTTAAAACACTCCCGACTCAAGTATTTGTATCCTATTTACCACGACTATTCCGATGAGCTCAAATACGGTAACTATGCTATAAATTAGAGGATTGTTGAGTATCCTGGTGCTTCCAAATAACGCAGCAGCATCAGGTCTAGATATCTATGTTATTGGAATATCATTGAAAGCACAGGATACAAAACTTCGAATCGATTTTGCTATTCCGACTACCCTGACCACAAGCATAGCCACGCATGGCTTTGCAATGCATCCAATTTAAATCTAAATATATATAACTCAAAGGTGACTGACTGGCTGACTGACTGACTGACTGACATAGTGATCTATCAAAGCACAGCCCAAACCACTGGACGGATCGGGCTGAAATTTGGCATGCAGGTAGATGTTATGACGTAGGCATCCGCTAAGAAAGGATTTTGATGAATTTCACTCCCAAGGGAATAAAATAGGGGATAAAAGTTTGTATAAATCTTCTCAGATTTTCGACTATAATATAATAGCTAATTTTTTACACACGCTAAACAAAAGTAATGCCACAAAAACTATACTTAATTAATTATAATACTTCTTAACGCGAGCGAAGCCTCGGGAAAAAGCTAGTAAAGCATAAAAAACATTATCTCGTTATACTTGGATATTTAATATTGACTTAAAATTTGGTCCAGTTTGAACTTTCAAGCCGCTATTTTAAGACACCAGATTTTAAGTAAATACATTTATTAAATGTCCAAATATAATAAGATAGTGCTTTATATGGGACGCACGCCACTGGCGGATCCCGTCGATTCAATTACCGCGGCCCTTGCGACCGCCGATCCTATCAACAACGAGGTACACACAAGCACTCGTCACATTCCGAGACACCGGCGTCGCCGGCGGCGCCGACGACGACGATTAAGGATAGGTCCGTCAATTGTTGTTTAAATAACGCAGTTTCACTCCGACGCAGCCTTGAGTTTCTTTCGGCGTTTCTTCTCAAGGTAGTCGCTTCCGAAACGCTGGTAGATCACCGTTAGGTTCGTTTTTCAACTGGCTGGCCGCCCAAGTCGAGGTCCGTACCCACAGGGGTGCCCTTGCGTAGCCGCCCAACCCATAAATTTCGCTGGCTGAGCGCCCTCTGCGTTCGCACACCAAGCCCGGTTTTGTTGTGAAGGTCTTTCCCAGGCCACCAACGTAAGACACGCCGAAAAAAAAAAAAAAAAAAACAAACGCCACTGGCGCATGGATACCGCTACCTTATCCTTTAGGTCACCGCAGCTACTACACAATAACGCGTTATTAATTTTTAAATAAGGGGAAACATTTATTCGTTAGATACTCATGAATGATAGAAAATAGATGCATTGAAAATAAAAGAAAATAACCTAGTTACAATTTTGTAATTATAGGTATGAGTACATATTTTTAAGTAATTTATCAGAAACAATCAGCAAAAATGTCATACTCCAATTACATTTTTTTTTTACACTGGCTCGACATAGTGACTATAGAGTACCTTATGGTAAGTACAGTGTAGTCCAAAAACGAAAGCGACTATCAAAGGATGAAAATTCATTCATAGTCTAAATCGTCATGTCGGCCCACATATACCACGACTGAAGGTCTCTAGGTATATGAGCTACTGGATATACAAAAGCTGATCCCGAATCGCGTCAAGCCAAAACTGGTCAATATGACGGGCTTTACACCCATGTACTGTGGTCGCGAGGACGTGTAGGGTGTATTTACTGCTTAAAAATAATAGTAACATTGTACGAATAAAATAAATCCTCCAGTTCACAGAACAAGAATGCAAATTCCTTGTGCTACGGTCCCGGATGGCTTTGATAGTCATACATAAATACGGTTTCTATATACGGAAAGACGAAATCGTGCTTAGCATATCTCTATCCATTCCTGAAATAACCCTGGAGGACATCGATTTCGTACCCAACAATATTTTGAACCAGCGGCTTGCACGCTGCTATGATGGGGAATCTAAGTTGGACTTAAGCCAATTTTCTATAAAAAATGGTAAGTTTGTTAATGTTATTCAACAATAGTGCACATATGTACCTAGTGCCAAACTAAGCCTGCATTTGTACTTTGGATACCAAATTGATCCTGCACTTGCACCTCGGGCCGACAATAAACCTGTATCTGCACTTTGTGTCCCGGAATAGAACTACTTGACAAAGATATATCTATGATTCCTGATAATTTCATCTAAGCAACGATTTACTTTTTGTATCAATATTAAGGTTTTTTTTTCAAACGTCCAGTTGCGTTTCGATACTAGCCTGTGTACTCAAATTAAAAAAAAAGATATTTCAAACACTGCAGCGTTAAATTGCTAGTTTATTTTTATATTACCGACAAGCTTGCCTTCAATCTTGCCTGATGGAAAGTGATGATGAGGCCGATGATTGAAAGCGCTCACCAGCAAATACCGATTCACACGACGTTTGAAGATTCCCATGTCATAAGATATAAGTAAAACAGACGCAGGAAGCGAATTTCACTTCTTGGCGGTTTGCAGCAAAAAAGAGCAGGCGTCAACCATATGTGGGCACGGTTGTTAAAAACTTTTTCTTACAGATTTTAGTTATTTCCTGTACTTTCCACTGAACCGTGGCTTCAATCAAACCGAATTGACTAAGACACAAAATATTGTCATATGGAGCTTCCTAGTAGAGCTTGACTTGTCTCACAATAGAATTACGTAAGTACTTCTTGCCACTAATAACGTAGTCGTTAGTAATTTTTAATATTCAATGGTCTCTGCTTAACGTCAAAACCAACGACTCAAGCGACGTGCACACAATCCCACGCCATTAGAAATATCCTTAACTCCCCGCAGCCTTAATTTGGGCATCTTGTTGTTGGCCAGACGCAACACTAACCTAGAAAACAAGAAAAACACCTCCAGAAGGCTACAACAGCGACAAATCGACAACTCTCCGATGAAAAAAACGGAGAACACAACCGCTTTCGTTCAAAGCGTAGATGTCAATGTGGACTTTATTTCTACTTTGTATATAGTACTTATGACCGGTGGTCGGTATGTTGATAGAATGATACGGAATTTGGCGTTTTACTGTTTATTTGCACTTTAAGGCACACCGAACTGCGACGCACACGCACGTACTCTAGCCTTGGTTCTCGGTAGTTCGCCAAAATCCGTGAATTTCTACCAACACACCCACGATCACCGGTCATATACTTCATTATTTCTACTGTGTCTTTTAAATATGCGCTATGTTAATCGTGTTTTATACTTGTTATCCGAACTTTTCTCATCATCTCATCTTTACACGCTATCCTGCGCTATAGACCTAAGTCCAATTTCACCATCGTGTCTGTCCACTCTACATTCATTAATCCACTCTTGCCGATTCCGCGCCCTCCTGATCTTACCCTCCATCAGAACTCTCCTTTTTTTATCCTCGGCCCAATGACGACACCATGCCCCATGTAAACATGATGCAGTCGAAAAACCACAACGACTAGCAACACTGAACTATGCCGGCCTGCACAAATAACTTTTCACACTACGCTTAAAGGACCCCATATCATAGGACAGTGGGAACACGCTCGCTGGAAGACTATACCACACCTCAATGACACGGCAAAAGTATGAGAGAACTTCTTATTCTTAACCGGGATAGCTGTGTCTCCGTAAACCCGCGCGCGTGTTTCTATTAAGGAAGGGGGAGGGTAAAACAAGCTGTTTTTTTATTCCGGGGGACAATCCTGCATAGGACTATCAGGGACGCTGTGAGGGCAGCGACCCTAGTATGTCAGACTCCTACTGATTAATAACCCCGGAGTGTCAATCTGATTGCTCCACCCGTGCTTGGGAAGCCAAATTTATTCTAATGCCCAGGAAACAAGAAGCCTTGCTGAGGCTACCTCTCTGGGAGGGGTAGAAGTAAGCCCAACTTTCCAAAATCTTTCCCAGGCGGTGCGCCGGACATCGTGCACCGCCTCCCTCTCATACGGGCAGCAGACTCCCTCAAGTCTACTGCCCGGCTGGGTAAAACAAGGTTAAATAACAATTCAGAACAGCCGTCATGATAGAGACGATAGAAAAAGTTTAGTTAGGCAATACCCTTATCTTCCTTATCTAATCTTTATTTAATGTATTTTTTAGCTCTATAAACGGATTTTATCTACCGCAGACAATGCCAAAATTAAAGCATTTAAATTTATCGCACAATCTGATTGACCGTATCACAGTTTTATTGAACTGTAAAGAGTTGGCGCTCCGCACAATACATTTGGAAGGAAATCCATTATGCAGCGATTACAGAGATCCAGACCTTTATGTGAAAGCTATCAAACTAATATTCCCGTGTATTTGGGAAATTGTGAGTATCATTACTAAGCTATTCTAAGAATAAAATATGGTGATCTAGCGGATAATGGACTGGTTTCCATGTGCGGCAACGCGAGTGCTCGTAGGTTCGAATCCCGGCACCGGGTTTTTCCAGAATCCGTTGGAATTTAGGCCCCACATGCTTACCGGTAAAGGGAAGCATCGTGAGGTAAACCGCATGGCATCTAATAGAAATGATATCGTCGGGTGAAAGGCTATTTGGTTTAAGCGACATTTTTTGGTGATATAAGTAATACATATATATTTTTGGAATCGGTAAAAAACGCTGATTCCGAAAATATGTCACCCGACGATATGTGTACTAGTGCTGTGAGAACGGCGACCAGCTGCGCTACTGGTCACGATAGGCATGACATAAGCGGAACGTGGATACAGTCACTAATGTATCTCTACTCACCCCGAAAGGGATATAGCGTGACGATATATTATTATTTTATTTGCTTTAGTAGATTTATTTTAAACAAATATTTTCATGTCATCGGAAATTTTGTGTATCTAACCTACATAAGAAAAAGAAAAGGTGTGTGTGCGATTCATTTTTGTATTTGTCTCTTACCTGTCCTTTTACATTTGCTCTCTCGGTCTGGCTCACTCATTTTTGTATTTGTGTCTCTTATCTGTCGTTATCCGTTGCATCCAGTTTGAAAGTAGAACGATTCTATAGAAGTTTCACTTCAAAAATTTCGTCAAATTATAATAATATTCTTTTTTCTTGGGGACGTTGTTATTTTTTTATAGTATATATTTTTTACATAGGACGGAATACCAGTAAACTCTACCACCAATTGGCTGAAAAATCTACCGGCGCCACGGAAGAACTACTGTCCAGTGGATGCGAAAGACGTCGTGGAGAAGTTTCTAGAAGTATTCTTTCCACTCTGGGACGTGATACCAGAACAAAGAGGGTTGATCGAAAATTTGTATGAAGATAACGCAAGAATGGTTGTCAATTTTACGAATACATTGCGTAAGTTGATGAGAATATTTTGATATATATATATATTTTTTTGCCCTTCTACTATAAATTGACAAGACGCCGTGCGGCTTTGCACCCTTATGTGATTGACATTCCAGCTGCTCGCACGAAGCGATTCGCCTCCTCCTTTCTGCTGCGAACCGCCAAGGAGTGGAATTCACTTCCTGCGTCTGTGTTTCCATCTTCTTATGAAATGGGAATCTTGAAACGTCGAGTGAATCGGTATTTGCTGGGTGAGCGCGCTTCATCGTCGGCCTTATCGTCACTTTCCAGCAAGTGAGATTGAGGTCAAGCGCAAGCCTGTATGTAATAAAAAAAGTAAAAAAATACCTCATTAATGTTGTAATATTTTTTTCGCGCGAGTGCGGTAGTGTGCTACCCTGCTTAAGGGGTCGTCTAGTGTGTAGAGATATATCTTCAACCCTCCGTAATATTAATTATCACATAATAACATTACGAAGTCAGTGTCAATGGATACACTTACTTAACCTAGTTCATTTAACTTAAACAAGAAGGTTGTAGTGACCTAGTGAATAAGGAACCGGTAGCCATGCTCGGCATTGCAAATGATCATAGGTTCGTATCCTGGCACCTATCTCTGGGATTTTCCAGATTAACTGCAGTTTTAGGCCCCACAAGTTTTTAATGTATCTCTGCTCACCCCGAAAGGGGTAAAGCGCGACGATATAAAAAAGGCGTATTTTAATATTCATTATTGCTAACGCATTCCATAATTGTACATCTTCACACTATCCTTGTCTGGGTGAACAGAAATATTAATGGTCATACCCACTTGACGCTGCCATGCTGTACTTCTAATAAAATATTGTATTGTATTGTAGGCATAGATGGGCAAAATGTAATCAGATTAATGAAAATGATTAACATTTACATTTTACGTTTTCTACCATTGATATGATTGCATTTTGCTCATTTACCTTTTAAACACTACAAAATCCCAGATTGTATACACATTTATCATTCCTTAGGGCGGCTTGCACTAACGAATTAATCTAGTTTAAGCTTGTATAAAACGCTTATTAATTGAATTGGTTTGATTCCATCTTAATGATGATTTCAGTTTAAGAGTTGTTACAACTAGATTTTGATTTAGTGCAAGACAATAAGTACAAATCAGCACTAAATATCATTTTATATAACTCTAAACTAGATTTAATTTGTTAGTGCAAGCCGCCCTTAATGTTTTAAATGGATTTAATCGTGATTACAGAGCAAGAAAACTAAAATTACGACTACATTTTGTAATCGTTCATCATTAATCAGATTACATTTTGCCCATCTCTGATTGTAGGTTACGGTAAAGTGTACAAGTTATTTCCGAAAATATTTCCGCGGACTCGAGCGTCGAATTATTACCAAATGGATACGTTGGACGGGAATCTTACTATAGTTAAGTACAGCAGGAGATGGCCTGATTTGGAACATGACCCCCATACATTCACCGTGGACGTTATATATCATAGTGTGAGTAGAATCATATATGTTTCTTTTTCATGTATACAGGGTGTTCATAAAACTCAATTAGCATTGGGTTTACACGTCAGTGGGCGGCACGTTTTAAGGGTTCCGGGCCTAAGGGCTGAGGTCTCCTTCTGTGAGGACGTCATGTCCAAGGCGGCCGCAGAGCGAGAGCGACAGAGGGTCGCAGTTCCAGCTGACCAGTCAAGTAACAATGGGTTGGCTGATGCTTGTGGGGTCGTGGCTGCTCAGGGTAGAGGCTCTGAGTAACCAGTTGACCTCGAGAAACTGGTGGAGCGTAGTCACACAATCTGCTGAAATCCACCGTGTAGTATTGTGGCAGGTGGTTTCTCCCCTAAGATTGTACCCTGTAGGCGTAGCTGTAGAGGATGTATTACAAGCGCCACAGTCCAAGTCAATGCGCAGAAGTAGTCACCTTGGGGCTAAAAATAGCCAGTACAAGTCTGGGTCATCTCGGCTGAGATGGTGCTATGAGGATTTTACCAAGTTAAAAAAATAGGTAAAATAAACACTTATAGGATTATATCGAGGGATGAAATGCTATTTGGTTTAAGCGACATATTTTGGTGATATAGTAATATTACTATATATCCGTATATTTTCGGAAACAGCGTTTTTTACCGATTCCAAATATAAATCGTTGTTGGTACGTATGTTTGTCTGAGAAGACATTTTTTAACAGTGTAATTAACATCAAATACAACTACAATCTCTTGGAACTGTGATTTTCGGGATTCTGTACCTCAAAAGGAAAAATATACCCTTGTAGGATCATTTCGTTGTTCGTCTGTCTATCTGTCACTCACTATATTTTTCAAGAAACGCCTGGAAATATTAATAACGCGGGTTCTAATGTTCCCTATCTATACTAATATTATAAAGCTGAAGAGTTTGTTTGTTTGTTTGTTTGAAAGCGCTAATCTCAGGAACTACTGGTTCGAATTGAAAAATTCTTTTTAATTTGAATGGACCATTTATCGAGGAAGGCTTTAGGCTATATAATATCACGATGCAACTATTAGGAGCGAAGAAATAATGGAAAATGTGAAAAAAAACGGGGAAAGTTATTCATCCTTGAGGGCTTCCATTGCGTGCGCTGCGAAAACGGTTCAAGATACCAAAAATATATGTATGAAAGAATTATTCCTCTTAAAATGATCTAATAAAATGTCCCGGACAGTATATGTCTATCTTTTAAGATTAAGTCACTAGAACCGTTTTTATGGTAATCAAATTTGGTCGAAATTAATGCATTATTTGTTAAGAGTTATATCAACGTAATAATATTAATCTTTATCCAAATAAATGTGTTGTTGATTAAGAGTATTTAATTGTGAACAAAATTGTCTTTGACATCGCTTAATTTCAATGAACATCTTAGAAGATATTACAAAACCTTATATAGCAAAACAACGTTTGCCGGAACAGCTAGTATATCTATACGGCGCGGAAAGATGGACCACAAAAGAAAGAGAAAGATGCCGAATCGACACACTAGAGATTTGTTGGAGATGGCTGTTGAGCGTTTTAAATACCCAACTGTGCATTTTTTTTTATTTATTATTTACACGCGGATACCTGATCTTAGTCACATCTGGTCGAAGGTCAATATGAGTTCGACAATAGCTTTCTTGGACTGCACTATTTTCCATCAGGTGAGACGTAGTTACTTTCTCAAGCCAGTATAAAAAATTGGAGAGGGGTAGAGCTGTACGCCTGCAAACGTCATGCCTGACCAAGATTACTCTGTCAAGAGCATATCGTCGGGTGAAAGGCTATTTGGTTTAAGCGACATTTTTTGGTGATATAGTTATATATATATTCGGAATCAGCGTTTTTTACCGATTCCATGTATATTGGTTTTCTGGAACAACTTTGTGCAGGAAGTTGGTGTCAGTGGCACACAGACTAAGATCCGGACACATTCCATCTAACAAATTTAAACATCTTATGAAACTTAATAATTCTCCACTGTGTGTAAATTGTGGAATCAAAGATGATATCCACCATTTGTTGATGGAATGTGTCCGATCTGAATCTGTGAGAAAGGCGTTTGTGAGTGCCTGTGGTCTTAACAGACTTGACATCGGGATGTTTAACAAAATCTTAGCAGAACTATTATCTGATGAGGCGTTTGGCCTGTTCAGATCAATGGCACCATATGTAATACGTTAGGTATTTCTGTATTAGGGTACGATGGGGCTAACATACGTGCACACGTAAAAGTCCCTTAAATAGAATATTATATATATATATCTATAATATTATATATATAATCACCAAAAAATGTCGCTTTAACCAAATATCCTTTCACCCGACGATATGATTGAGCGAGTGAGAGATACGCTCCTGAGAAAAACGGTCTTGACAACCGTAAAATGAAGCGACACTAAGGTTCCCGTTTTTAGATAAGGAACTCCAGGAACGGTTATTTTATATAATTTTTATTTATTCACCAGGAAAATACGACAATAGTCAAAATAGGCGGACTAATGAAACTGACAAGCAAGTCGTTAGCTGATGAAGAACATCTGCTATCGTTCACGAGAACAGTTGTGCTGAGGAGTGTAAGTGAGTTTGAATATAAGATACACAAGGAGTGGGTGCTTTGGGATGATGCGAGCGAGGAAGAAGCTAATACAGCCTTCCAAGTAACCACGGTAAGTGTCTTTTAGTATTTTACTTCTACAAATCCCTTTACGCTGTAAATTTGAGGTTTGTCTGAGATAGTATAACCAGAGATGGGCAAAATGTAATCTGATTAATGATGAACGATTACAAAATGTAGTCGTAATTTTAATTTTCTTGCTCTGTAATCATGATTAAATCCATTTAAAACATTAAGGGCGGCTTGCACTAACGAATTAATCTAGTTTAAGCTTGTATAAAACGCTTATTAATTGAATTGGTTTGATTCCATCTTAATGATGATTTCAGTTTAAGTGTTGTTACAACTAGATTTTGATTTAGTGCAAGACAATAACTTCAGATCAGCGCTAAATAGCCTTTTATATAACTCTAAACTAGATTTCATTTTTAGTGCAAGCCGCTCTAAGAAATCATAAATGTGTATGCAATCTGGGATTTTGTAGTGTTTAAAACATAAATGAGCAAAATTCAGTCATATTAATGGTAAAAAACGTAAAATGTAATCGTTAATCATTTTTATTAATCTAATTACATTTTGCCCATCTACGAGAATAACTGTTGCCCGATCAGGGTCCTGACTAGTACACAAGTGTAAAGCCCGTAATAGTGACTCACTTCGGCCTGTCGCGTTTTGTAATCGACCTGTGTACGTTCAGTTTTTCTTATACCTAGAAACAGTTAACACTAGAAAGACTGAATATAGGTATAGCACATGCGTATATGGGGAATAAAGAGAGGGGGAGGTAAGTACAACTATTAATAAATGCTATAAGATAATATATAAAAAGTCGTAATATTTAAAAAAATTGGTTATTATAAATATATATATTTTTAATATAACTAAACTTTAAAAACAGTCAAAATGACTGCTCTAGGCAATCTAGTGTTAATCAGTTTTGATAATAGTGATTCTCATATTTTCTATCATTAACAAAGTATGATTTAGTTTTGTGAGATTTTTTGGATATAATTTGGTAATATAAATAACGTGTTTATAATAATAATATATCGTCACGCTATGTCTCTATTGGAGTGGGCAGAGATATATTGGTGGCTGTATTTAATTTGTCAGTTTGCGTTTATGTGGTACCCAACGTAACCAGTTGCGCATCTGATCGTCATTCTCACAGCAGTTACAAATGACACTTCTATTAGATGAAAAAATAAACTTGAATAGAGAGAGACAAAGATTACATATTGGGAGGACAGAAGGTAGAACTAATCCGACAGACAAGTTTGAATGATCCATATTGTGAATGAGTATTTAAAAGTAAAATAATAAATCGATTTATTTTTAAGTGACAAATTTTTAAACAAAATCTCTTGAATAGAAACAAAGACACAGCATGATATTTTGAATTACGTGGTAACAAAAGAGTGAGGTCAAGTGAAATGGTATTTCTTTGACTGTAAATAGATTTGAGGACTAGTAGTAAACATTAGTTCGATTTAATCATAAATAAATAACCTGTAGACAAAAACTGTTTAAGATATTCATTGAGAACATTTGAGGCGTCTAATTTCAAAACACTGTTAAAACAATTTTTCGTACAAAATTAATTAATAGACCTAATAGTAATTTTAAATGTTTTTATCAAAGCCAATATATATGAATTTTTTCTTTTTTGCTTTTTTATTTTAGAATAATAATTTAAATACATTATAAGAATGTGATTGTTAAGTCAAAGATTAATTATAAGTTTTTATAAATTTATGGGATTTGAAGAAATATGTTATAGTGGGATTTTAAATTAGACTCCTCATTTATTGGTGTGTATATGAATTGGAAAATATAGAAGTGATGTGAATATTAAAAACATATTTAGGTATCTACTTACAATAGTTCTATAGTACATAAATCTATCTCTATAAATAGGGTCTAACTTTTTCAGAAACATTCATAGTTCTAGCTGAAAAAGACGTCACCGTGAACTGTTATCTAGCTCAAATTATTAACTCGGCCAAATAATGTTTTGAGCAATTGAGTGTGTCAAGCAATTACAAATCTCATGTAATTTTGTAGGCAAAAGTTGTAAGAAAGAATCAATGTAGGGTTTTTTATCATAGATAGATATCTGGTATATTTTAAATAAAAACTATATAATCAAAAATATTCTTTATTGGGCCTTACAAGATGCAGATTAAAATAATTTTATGAACTTACTAATATATGAATCAATTGATAATATTTTACAATAGCCTGTAACTCACAATATAATAGTTGAGGCACGTGTAAAAGCAGATTTACAATAGAATCAGCTTAAAGGAACA
Organism: Automeris io; assembly: GCA_036320925.1. Taxonomy (NCBI): domain Eukaryota; kingdom Metazoa; phylum Arthropoda; class Insecta; order Lepidoptera; family Saturniidae; genus Automeris; species Automeris io. Next base: position 13,827,331 of record JAUDJH010000010.1, on the reverse strand, counting down.
TCTTGGCACTATTACCTTACTCCAAATTACTATGCTATTGTGATACAGTGAAAATTATGGCTAACTCCTTATAACCCAACACCGGAATGACTCTCAGACCGTGTCCATAGATTCTTCATTAAGAGGTTCAGTCTCCATTTCCATATATTTATCATCCACCCCTGAGGTATACTTTATTCTTAGTTTATCGTAATGCAGCTGTTCCTTTGCCGAAACTGATGGCTTGCATTTCCCCAAAGCTGCACGAAAATCTTCAAATGTGACAAATATGTCGCCTTCAAGAGTCCCATTTGCAATATGATTCGTTAAAGAGTTAGTTGCTGCTGCTCTGACTAAACCAGACAGGTCTGCTCCAGTGTAACCATCAGTTAGCCCGGCTATCACTTGTAAATCGACATTAGGGCCCAATGCTGGCTTTGTTCCACCTTTGGTCAGCTTCTGAAGAATGTCAAATCTATCCTCTTGCGCTGGCATTCCGACGTACATCACGCGGTCTAAACGACCCGGCCGCAATACCGCAGGGTCTATAATATCTGGTCTGTTTGAAGCCGCCAAAACGAAGACACCTTCTCGACTCTCAATACCGTCCATTTCTGTTAACAACTGGTTGACCACCCTGGCAGCTCCGTTGTGGTCTTGCGACGTCCGCCGAGGGCATAAAGCATCAAACTCGTCGAAGAAAATAACGCACGGTGCCGAATTTCGTGCACGTCTGAAACACGTTCGTACAGCCCGTTCACTCTCTCCAACATACATGTTCAGCAATTCTGGACCTTTGACGGATATAAAGTTCACACCTGCCTCATTGGCTACAGCTTTCGCAAGTAACGTCTTACCACACCCTGGTGGACCACATAAAAGTACACCACTTGGGGCAGACAGTCCAAGTTTGTTAAGTTGCTCAGGGTATTTCACCGGTGCTAGAACAGCTAGCTGTAAGTCTTTGCGTACCTGATTTAATGATCCAACATCATCCCATGTCACATCAGGCACAGTTACGATACCTTCTCTTACTGCACAAGGTTTAGTTGTTTTTAAAGCTTTGATAAAGTCTTCATGTCTTATTGCAAGACCTGACAATTTTTCTGATGTGTATGGTATTATGTTGAGGAAGTCTAATACTTCATCCACTGTATTTAAGGGTTGAGCTGGTTCAGGAACAATGTGATTTGGTTCTTCTGCGTTTTCAATAAGTAACTTATCTGGAGCTGTCTCTGTTAGGACTGGGTTCTGATCCTCTATAATATTTCCTGAAGTTTCTTGGGTCTCATTTGTTGTGGGTTCTTCTCCTTCCTTCTCACCATTGGGTACAACATCTTCTTGGTTTTCTTTGCTAGTTTCTGTCTTCTGTACAGGTTCAACAACTGGTTTCGATTCAGCCATGCGTATTTCGGAAAAAATTCTCTTCACTGCATATGTGCTGGCTTTATTTACAAGAGCTTGTAAATCAGCACCAACAAAACCAGGAGTAATTTGTGCTAAGACTTCCATATTGACATCAGCATTCAAAGTGATGTTTTTACAAAGAATCTGTAGAATTTCTTTTCTGGCTCTCAATGAGGGGATACCAAGTGTTATCTCTTGTTCAAGACGGCCTGCTCTTCTTAAGGCTGGATCAAGAGCGTCTGGGTTATTTGTAGCTGATAATACAAGAACTTGAGAATTATTATCACTCAATGCATCTAAACTGGCAAGCAATTGAGCAACCATTCTTTTTTCCATATCCTTTTGAGCATGAATTCTGTTGCCACAGACCGCATCAATTTCATCGATGAACAAAACGCTGGGAGCAACTGACACTGCTCGCTCAAACAACTCCCTAATCCTTTCCTCAGATTCACCTGAAACACCACCAACTAACTCTGTTCCGGTGACAGCTACAAGGGGTAACTGCAGCTTGCCTGCTATAGCATGGGCCAGTAACGTTTTACCAGTTCCTGGAGGCCCATGTAACAATGCTCCTCTGGGTGCTTTGATTCCTAGTTTACTATAAACTTCTGGGTGTTTCATGTGCAATATTAGATCACAAATCTGGGTCACTATGTCTGAAAGGCCTCCAATGTCTTCGAATCCAATTTTGACAGTTTTTGCAGACCCAATTTCACATTTCTTCTTTGGTGCTGTGTTTTTACTTGAATCAAATTTACGTTTCTTGTCTACTGGTTGGTTTTGTTGCTTTAATGCACTCTCGATAGCGGTGCTATTGGTGCGAGCGGGTATGTGTGGTGTTATGGTGATTTGGTCGCTGATTTTGGGCAGTTTAGGAGCAGCTCCACCGTCCTCGTCGCTGCTTAATATATCTATAGGCTCCCCAGTTTTGTCAGTTGGTCGATGGTTGGTCGCAGGCCGCTTCTTGTCTTGCATTTTGTACATTGCGAGTAAACGTTCGTTTAACGCTGTGTTGTTTTCGTCAAGCAATTCTAAATCCGATTCTTCCTCGGATCCTTCCGATGTCGATGCACCGTCTAAACCGTAACTCTGCAATACCACTTTGTAAGCACTCTCAACCATCTGACAAAATGCGGTATCGCTTCTATTGTTGTACTCGCGATATCGCTCTTTTAGAGACCGCGCCATCTGGCTCACATCAACGAACGTCTTATCCACGTTTTCTGCTAAATAATTTTTCACACGAGACACGATAAGCGGATCGTTCATAGTCTTTTGTCGCGTTTGATGTGTTTTCTTCATTATTTGAACGGTAAATGACGTTACTTAACGTATAAGGTTAATATTTTTACCGAGTTAGCTTGACGAGACGCAATATTTGTCATTTGACAGCGGCGTCGCCGAATCGATGAACAAAAATGTTACCATGTTTAAATAAATTAATTACTACACAGTGTCGTATATGATCATAGCAGGATTAATAGTTATATAAGTCATAAAAAACTGATTGCAATCAAAAACATAAATCATGTAAAATACTGTTAAAAATAAATGATAAAAGGCGGAGATTACACTCTTGTGCCTGTTTTCAACCAATATTATATGGCTACAATGAATGCCCTATCTTTTGATTAAAGTGCTTAACCTCAAAACAAGAGATCCGATTAAAAAAAACTTATAATAAAATTTGACAAATTAAATCGTATTTTTTTAAATCATATTTGTGATTAACGATATAATGCCACGCTCACACCAAATAATATTTTGTAGGTGTATCCGAATATATTAACTTGTAAACATAAGCGCGTAATTTTAAATTTATTATTACAGGTGAAAACTAAACAAATATATCTAAATCTCGAATTAAAGGCCGATGATGAACATAAAGAGAAATTGACAGACATTTTTATGCAATTAACAACAATGGACAAAGTATCAAGTCAAAGGTATCATCAGTCATATCATTCTTATAATAAAATGGTGTATGTAGAACATACACATTTAATCATAATTTTTTTTTTCTTTTATTCAATTATTATTATATTTTGCAGGTGTTTGGAGGCGAAGAACTGGAACTTGAAGCATGCTCTAGAATATTTTACGAAATTAATGAAACTGGGTAGCATTGATTGTCTGAAGGAGTAAATTTATTTCAAGTATTGTTTTGGTTTCCATATACATAAAGAAAAAGTAAGATTGTCAAAAGAAATGTCACCTAATAAAAATAGCGTTTAAGTCCTGTGACTTACTATTTTCTTATAACAAATAAAAGATATAATTATTAAAACATTTATTGTATGTTTAACTTATACATTTAATTTTGTTCCCTTATACAATCATCTCTAGATGTCTGGCATACTCAATTGTCTGCTCGGCCAGCTCTGAAGATGGCAATACTCCAGCAGCAGCTGCACATGTTTCTTCAGCAGTAGTGAAATGATAACAATTATCTGCACCCATGTTCCAATTACGCTGAGAACATAATAATTACAATAAATATTACTAGTTTATTACTTGTGGTTTAAATTTGAGTAAGGAAATTAGTTATAAATATTCCAAAAATGTGTTTATCATTGAAACTATACATCTTTTTTCTACTATTATAATATCTGAAAAAGGAATACAATTTTCCTTATTACATATTAATTAATAGATATGAATAACTAAATCAGTTTACAATAGGAGAGATATATAATAAATATTATCATCCACAATAAACAAAACCAAATAGTTGTTTGGTGTAGAATTAATCACAGCTATTTCATATTAAAGATGCCTCTTTTTCGCTGTGTACAGCCAAGGAGTAGAATTCACTTCCTGCATCTATTTTTCCAGCATCTTTAAGACATTGGGAATCTTCAAACAACTATTGAATCGATATTAAATAGATGGGCACGCTTCATCATCACTTTCCATCAGGTGAGAGTGAGATCAAGGGCAAGCCTCTATAAAAAAAAAAAATACAATACTGGACAGTTTAAAGTCCAAATAAAATTATTGATTGATCATAGAGGATTAAAACACTCTTTTTTTATGTTCATAATATAAAAAAGATCTATAAAAATCAACACCCTCCTCATTTAGACATACAGTTGAAGAAATAAGGCATTTTGCATTTAATATCCTGATCACTCTCCTCATTTAAATGTACAGTAAATAATGTTTTTGTAACATTCTACACACCTTCTTTCCATAGTCTAGCACAGCTTGCTGTGAAGCCAAGTTCAATCGCCTTGCAGCCTCGGCGCAGGAAATGCACTGGTATGCCTTCTCTATGCATGCAGCAATCTCGCCTCTCACTGTATCCAAGAGAGTGTCCATGAACAGTGTGTAACTCTCAGCTGGAACATTGTCCTGAATAAAATATTATAAAATTAAATTATGAATTAAGACAGTTTAATGCAATATACTTTGTTCATCATATAATAATAACAACATAGTTTCTAAATCCTACTTTAATAGATGTTATTAATAAACAATGTGGTATTGTAGTGGAGTCTTTGTAGTACAATAACAATTGTTCATTGTACATTGTCTACATAAGATGTGCAATATAGATGAACATCTTAATAAACAAAAAGATACTTAATAAATAAAATACTCATACCTTTGCCAAAAATATTTTATTGTAACTGCCCTCCATCAAATACTGCTCTAATGCCAAAGGATGCCTAATATAAGGGTCTGCTCTGATAACATCCACAGATAAACGTTCAAGCTCAGTATGGAACTCTGCCACTCTGTTCTGGGATAGGAGGAATAAAAGATTCAATCCTAGGAGCTGATACATGAACGCAGACTCCGGAAGATGGTCCCTGTAAAATAAATAACTATTGTAATCTATTGAATCAACATGATATTGAAAAAAATATACATTCCCATAATAAAGAAATGTTTAAAAAATGTATTGACATATCCTCAGGTGAAAGGCTATTTGGTTTAAGCGAAATTTTTTGGTGATATAGTATTATATATATTTTCGGAATCAGCGTTTTTTACCGATTCCGAAAATATACATATTACTATATCACCAAAAAATGTCACTTCAACCAAATAGCCTTTCACCCGACAATATGATATCAAATCAATAAATAAAATCACTCCTAAGAAACAAGCATTATTACAATTATTAAATTGCTGCAGTATCAAGATCTAAGCAACTTCATGATGGTAGTTTTTTAAGTAAAAATAAAATCTCCCTGCTTAAATATGGAGCTATCAAACTAATGAGAATGTCAATATAATAAATATATTAATTATTTGGAAACTTGATATACCATGTCATACATTTTGTAGATAGAAAATATAAACTAAGTATGTGTTAACAAAATCTGGTCCAAGAATATGATGATTAAATTAATTTGGCAAAAACATTACAACCTGAACAAGTGTAGTTCAACACATGTTTTTGTATTAAGACAGCAAGCAATGCCTTTGTATATTCTTCTAGTCTAGTAATAATTTTATTTATTATCAGACGGGCAGTTGAAACTACCGATAAATGCCTGTAACATGCCATTAATTTTTTTTTAAGTTTTTAATTTTGGAATTGGAATTTATATAGTATTTGTCCAGGTCATTTTTCAATTGGATCATATTCTGAGCTAAGATTTTATCTTCTGGGAGATCAATCCACACTCTGACTATCCTGGTTGTAATGTTATATCATGAGTAAAGTAATCTTAGACTAAAGCAAGTCATAGTTTGTGATCTGTACAGTGTGGTCATAAACCAGCCGAGTACAGTCACCAAATCATTACAATCTGGTTGGTATGACAAAAGCAGTGAGAAAATCTTACTTGTAATCAAAATAATAACATTTCAGCTGTGACATAAATCTTTCAAAAGCTTTGACATCTTTTGCAGCCACAGCCCACTGAGCACCAATTTCTAGAACATCTCGAGCTAATATTAACTCCTTTTGGTTAGCTGACGCGTTGTTACTCGGCAAAAAACTCAATTGAGCCAAGGCAATCTGGAAAGTATAAACAAATGTTCAAGTGATAACAAGATGTGGGTAATTCTATGCTGTTTTAAATTCTTTCTAAATACAACTAATAAAATAATAAGTAATACACAGAATATACAGTTTTATAAATATACATTTTATTATGCTAAGTCATCGCATACATACCTTAATTTTATTCAGTAGTTCTCCACATTTTTCAAGTTTCCGCGGCTTTTTTGTCCACTCAGTTTTTAAATTTTGATATAAAGAAGCAATATCTTTAACAGAAGCCATTCTATATGATTATTTTAATAATGGAACAATAAGCTACAATTTACAGGTCGTTTTGCTTTTTTTTTTATTTTACGTTTGTGCATGTACGTTCATGAAACTTTGTAAATTCAATGCCTTCAGTGTCAATTTTGCTTTGCTAAAATTTAAGTAATTTAATCAATACTGGCTACTCAATACTGCAATAAAAAATGACGTGTTTAGTATTTAATGCATATACTAGTGTTATCAAATAAAATATAGACTACGTAATTAATTTATGAATTTAATATTTGGATTGTGCTTGAATTAATTAAAAACAGAATTTCTGAACACACCATTACATCAATGACTATAGATTCTACAAAGAAAAATCCTGTTCGGATACGCAATGGGAAATGAAAAACATTTTTTACAATGGTAATCTATTTTATAAACCCCAGTGCAGCCGTTGAATTTTAATATAATTTTTTTACTGAATTAAATAAAATGTAATATATAAAAGCCAAAATATCACTGAAAACTACAAAATAATTTAAATTTAATTTAAATGTGATTAAAAATATTGATTTTAATAAAAAAATTGAGCATTTTTCCAACAGTTAAAAGTTAAAACATGTACACCAAGCATTGTATCAAAATCTGCTTTCAGTTTTTCACCGACTTTTCAAGGCGAATTTTCCTTACAATATCAAATATGATTTTCTCTAAATATAACCATCGGTGATCACTTGCGATGTGTGATAATTATTTTTAAAGAAATAAAATTATGAATCGAGACGATGAGTTCACCGTCGGGTGTTGTTTGCCGTGAGGTTTTCGATGAAAACAGTCAGCCGTCTGCCGAAGGTAATTTTTTAAATAAATAAATATAAATATTATTTTAACTTGTTTAAACATAATTCTGTTGGTTGTAACAAAGTTAGTCATTAATTCATTATAATAAAGTGTTGTGTCACCCTTGTTTTCTTATTATATTCAACACAAACAATATTTTATAAATTAAATTTTTTTACCAGAAATCTGTGAATATGCTCAGCAACTGGGAATCGATCCTGAGAGTGAAAGTCACCTGCTACCACTCGCCCGAGATGGGCTTATGCAAGCTTTGCCTGCTCCATGGAAAGCCTAGTAAGATTTCTTACCTATGTACAAATACATTATAACCAAGATCTCACTGTATTTCTTTGTAGATACTACTTGTAAGTTCGATTTTGTGAAAGTTAATTAATATGATGGTTTACCATATATATGTACAATATTTTGATTTCTACAATATCTTGTGTTAATTCAGGAGCAAACAACTATCTTCTTTCCTATTTAAAATGATGTATTATGATATGATTCTTTTATTATTATGGGCTAGTATTAATACTAACTTTTATCTCACCATTTGAGCTCTTCTTGATAAGGGCCTTGTGCTAAATTGTAATCCAGTAGGATTGAAATAAATAGTATTGGTATAATAGATATAAGCAATAGTTTGTAGATATATATTGAACTTATTTAAAAGTTAGATTGTTGCTAAGGCATATGGTTTTTTCATGTAAAATATTGTAATATTTACTAGATGTAATTTCAATCGCTAGCAATATCATGTTGTATTATGATTTGACTGTTATTTATAAATTTTAAATAATAGACTTTTTAAGAGATATAAATATTTTTATAAGTTACTAATCACTAACCATTCCAAGATAAATTGCATTACAATACATTTTTATTAATGTGGAAAGGAGGCAAACAGCAACTTGTGGTCCAGCCTAGCTGATGGTAATAGGTCAATGTCACCTATGAAAAACTGCAATATAAGAATTCAAAATGTGTTACAAGAACTTTTTAGATCTATTACTTTATTGTCATCAAAATAGCTATACTGTCCACTATACAACAACTCTGCAAAAGTAAGACTTAGAGAACTTCTTAATCCTAGCTGGGATTTGAGTTACCATATACTAGTCATAGCTGTGACTTCGTAAGTATGTGCATGTACGGCTCTGCTATGGAAGGGAGAGGGTGGAATGGAACTTATCCTATTTACAATTTAATTATACATCCATAAAATGATTTTATTGTGTTATATAAAATTTATTTCTGGTATCACTTTCCTTTGATGTCTAATATTCTCATTGTTATGTTATAAAAGATAAGAAATATATATTTACTCAATTAAAATCAGGATTATAAGTAATTGTGTCATATTTTCCACTTGACCAGCTATGATGAGAAGCTGCAAACACACTACTACTACAACATAGACACTAAGAAAACTCAGTGGGAGCATCCTTTAGACAATGTGTATAGAGATCTTGTGAAAAAAGCTCGAGATGCGTCTATGCAAGACGACACATGTGCTTCTGTTCAGGTAAGTGCATATTCTAGGAAACAAGTTAGCAGCTCTTAAAATTATTATTGTTAGATATTGCCATGAGATTCTAACTATTTACCTGTCAGACCCCTATCCCCTCCCTTCACAAGCCTAAACAACAGATAGCGCCCCACGCGAATCAAACAGTACTAATCAACACCGGTGCAATCAACACACGACGCGAGCGCTAAACAGTGTATTCATTTTTCTCAATTTCAACGGCATTGAAAGCGTCATTTATTACCAAAAAGGTATGTGGTTCCTGTCATTCATATTTCCAGGATCTCATGGCCTCTAGCTAATAATAATAATTGTGTTTCTATATTCAACAATTATATAGTTGTACTTCAGATTGGAGTAACCAGGTGAAAAGTTTTTGATTAAGTTCCGCGATTATCAATGCTGGGGTAGCTTTTGATGTCCATCGATATTTTCCATATTACTCAGACAGCCAGTCACTTGTTATAACAGTTTACATTAAGTAGTGGTTTTCTGCATTGACCAGTACTGTTAGAAGCTGGGTGATTAGTCAAGTATGCCTGCTTTCTTATGCACCCTTTGTCTTTAAGTATTTTTAATTCTATTTCAACCAATTTTTATATGTGTGAGGTGACCTAGTGTATAGTGTAGTCTTAGGTTCGAATCCCTGCATGAACGCTTGGTTTTTGTTACTGAAATAAACACAGAGTTACGCACCACATGTTATTTGTAGAAGGAAAACATGATGAGGACACTCACACTACATTTAATAGAAATGTCTTTTTTGGAAGTGCCCTGAGAATAGTGATTAGCTGCACTACTGGTCACCTTGTGCACGACATATAAGCTCAAAATGAATACAACCACTAATGAATATCTGCACACCCCGAAAGAGATATAGCGTGATGATGTATATTATTATAATTGTTATGTGGGCTTTTGATGAGCTTTATCTGTACTAGTAATTGTGGCTTTAGATTTTGATATCATATTGATTTCTTTATTTTGTTTTTATAAATGTCAATCTCTTCTTAATAGAGTATTTTGAGAGGTGGTAGGGCGCCGGTGCCCGTCTGGATCGCGACCACAGTGCATGGGTGTAAAGCCCGTCATAGTGACCAGTTTCGGCTTGTCGCGTTTCGGGATCAGCTTGTGCATATCCAGTAGCTCATATACCTAGAGACCTTCAGTCGTGGTATATGTGGGCCGACATGACGATGTAGACTATCAATGGATTTTCATCCTTTGATAGTCGCTTTCGTATTTGGACTACATTGTACTTACCATCAGGTACTCTGTAGTCACTATGTCGAGCCAGTATAAAAAAAAAAAAAACATGATGATTAGGAAAGATTTTCTAATATTATTACTTTTTAAAAATACATCATTACACCATTCTGATTAAGTTTTAATGTATTTGTTATAATCATTAAGGAATAATGATTCTATTACCAAAGGCTATCTATTTAGTTAGAATTTTCTTCTTGCATCGTAAAACTGCTGATACACGCCTGTGACGGAAATCAGCTAAAACACACATAGGTGTTTTAATAATTTTGGCACATCCATGTGTATTACTTTCAAGTTTATTGTCTCTTTGTCTACCACGCTTTAATTCGCTAATTACATTAGCCCATTAGATCAGAGTGTTTAATTTTCGATAAAGCTGAAATTGTCGTCATAGTGTTGAAGCTAATTCCACGGGGTGTGCTGTTTGCTTGATTAATCTGGGATATTGGCTTTTATTCCAATTACTAGGTGAGACTACATGTTTGTATATTATGCTTATGTATTTTAATTCATAGGAACTTCCAACTTCTGAAGAGAATACAAAGAATCTCGAACGCTTTGAGACTAAAGTGGAAAGTGATGAAGAACTTAGCACGGATAGTGAGAATCATGCTGCAGACGTTCGAGAGAATGCAATTAATGTGCCAATCAAAAGATTAACACCTTTAGGCCGACCGCCGCTCTCGCCCCTTACAAAGCTAGACAAGAAACTAGGCGATATAAAAATATCCCCGTTACGACGAAGTGTGGACGGTGCCTTCGCTAAACCGAGTCTTGTTAGAAATCCGTCGGATAGGGAATTGTTAAATCGTCCATCTTTAGAAAGACCGAAGATGTTGTTTAAACAACAATCTGAAATAATAGATTTGAAGATGCACATCTTGAATAGTCCTGAAGAAGATAATTTTAAAACGCTATTTCCTGGTGGCAGGATTGAGAGGGGATTAACGTTAACTGGTAATAAATATTTCATATTTTCAATTAAAAGTTATAGATTGTAATCCTACATGATATAATTTAATTTGTAGTTGAATTATTTCCTCTAATAAGGATACAAATGTCTAGCTCTAGGATAAAGACTCCTTTGTTTGTATCTGATAAATATTCGATTAAATAAAGATTAAAGATTCAAAAATGCCACTTTACCATTTTGAAAATGCAGTATATTGCTAATAAATAAGTTAACATTACGATATGTGATCAATACGTTTTTCAGGGAAGGGAAATATGTTTCTAAAGTTATCTAAATCAGACTTGCCTAGTCCAGATACTGATAAATCTCTGCCAGGTGATTCCATGACAAAGAGTGATCCACCTAAGGGAATATTGAGGGAGAAAATGTCTGATATTTTGAGCAAAAAGATTGATCATGCTTCCATTGGTAAACAAAGGCAAACATCAAGCTTTGATGAAGACAAGAAAAGTGTCAGGTGTGCATATACATATATTTTTAGAAAATTTATCTTTTTCTATAATACAAATGCCTGCGTTTATTTACTTAGACATTGAAATTCTAAACTGAAAACGAACGACTAGACGAGTATATATAAACACATAGACAAAACCCAATTTTATACGATTTAAAACGTATAAAATAATAACTTATGCTTGTTTATAATTTAAAATAAAATTGTGATCAAATGAACATAAAAAAATTAAGTTTATTAATAAAGTACAATGTTATAACATCTTAGTATGTAATTGGTTTTCCGAAAAGGGCTAAACATATTTTATGATATTTTATATTGAGATACTATTTTACTATTAATTAACCTAGACAAGTGTCATCTCCGTGATAATCCGTTTTCACATGAAAAAAAAAAGCGTTTATATTTTATGCAATGCCATTTGAAATTGAGTAAAAAAGTGTTGGTTTTTAATGAATGTTTACAATGTAAACTACTGAAAAACAGATGGCGCTGATTCAGATAGCATAACATCCGAGCGAAGCTCGTTCACAAACTAATATTAACGAAGAACAGGTAAGGTGTAATAGTTTAAATACTTATAAAAGATGCTAGTTTCTCCATATAGTACCAAAGTTCATCTGATAATATTGAACCGAAGTATGAAGCTTTTGTGGTAAACAAAACTCTAATCTTTGAATTTGTAATATCAAATTATTTTAATATAAACTGATTCATTATTTTATGTATAAATTAATTATAATTTTTACAGGTTCAAACTAGAAAATCTCCCAGAAACAACAATAAGTCCTGGTTCAAATAGTTCATCAGAACAGAACGACGGTCAAAGTTCGATTATAAGCGCCGCTCCCGCTCCACCGTCAGTGTCATCACCTGTTGCCACGGCTTTATCAGCAATCGTAACCACATCATCATCTACCATAAATTTACCATCACCTATTGTAACGTTATCCCCAATTGTAACAGAACCATTAAAAACACCATTAAATCCATCAATAGTATTAGCACCCTTAGTAACAAGGCCCCCTTTACCACCGCGACTCTCCGATAGCCCTCGAGAATTGAAGAGTCTGTCTATATCAGAAAAAGATTCCATAGGTGAGTTGAATTTTTGCTTTTTTAGAGACATTATTTGGAGGATGAAATTATGGTTTCTTTATTAGGTGTGATCGAAGTAATTTTTTTGATGATTGTTTGTTAACTAAATTATATTGTTCGTTGACAGATGATTTAGCATGTGATTAATTAATAAAGATATAGTTGAATTCAATCTAACATCAGGATAAAGCTAAAGACATGATGATGGTTAAAAAAATGATTTCATGATATATGTTATTGTCACCGGGCGGCACACTTGAGGGAATGTGCCGTTCAATAAGGGTGCGAGCTGCACGTTATGAGTTTCCGCGTGCTGCTCAAGAGTGCAGAGGCGAGAGAGAGCGGTGGCTCTTTACACCACCCCCCCCCCCCACGCGAGTAGAGTCCTAAACAGAGGCCACAAGCCTAATTGGGTATCGAGGATGAGGCCCTAGTCGTACCCTCGATCATGGTAGGTGGAAGGTGGAACAAACCGGGGGTTTTATTCGGTGCAAGTACGACACACCGGGGGGCGGCCCTCACCGCCCCTTCGAGGTCTGTAGGGATTTCTTCTGGGTTACAAAAAAAAGATGGTATATCTTATTGTATTAAGAATATAATATTCAAATAGGGACAAGGTCAACTTTGTAGCAAAGAGGATTGCCTTATCTATTAGATAGGGATGGGACTATTGAAGATCGCGAGATAAAGCATGATTGAATTTTTAGAATCTGATAGTCGCGATCGTGGCACCTCTCCAAGACGACGAGTAGTTAGACCACCAGCCGCAGATTACATTAAACCTGACTTGTTCCAAAAGAACTTTCAGAAGATATCTGATCTTGTACGACCAGGTGATATTGAAACGGAATCTCTACATTTAGAAGAACCCGTCGTGTCCGATAAGGAAGTTAGGCCAAGGTAATGTTATTATTTACTAGTTTTTACCTTCAAAAAAAGATATATCTACGTGTCTTGAAATGATTTCCATAGTATGTAATCATAGATGGGCAAAATGTAATCAGATTAATGAAAATGATTAACGATTACATTTTACGTTTTTTACCATTAATATGACTGCATTTTGTTCATGTATGTTTTAAACACTACAGAATCCCAGATTGCATACACATTTATGACTTCGTAATGTTTTAAATGGATTTAATCATGATTACAGAGCAAGAAAATTAAAATGACGACGACATTTTGTAATCGTTATTCATTAATCAGATTACATTTTGCCCATCTCTGTATGTAATTGTAAAATGTTCTTAAACTAAAATTTGTTCCTAAACAATTATATGAATACTTTCTTCTTATAATACTTGTCGTTGGATTAATTTTTGATAATTTTAATACAATTATAGTTTAGAGATATTTTCAAAAACTTCTGAAAAACATAGAGAGGACTGATAAATTTTAAATTTTGTAGATCACCAATGATACCTCAAAAAAGTAAAATTTCGATAAATCTGATGGAGAGTATAGAGTCAGAAACGTCTATAGACTCACCTGACCGAGAGTTTGCTAACTTAGATCTGAATGATTTAGATGATTCTAATGATATACAAGTTGGTATACCTAAAGAGCCTCAACACAAGAACAGCCTGCAGAAAGAATTTGAGAATAATAACAATGATGAAAAGTCAATTGATTCCCTTGCTAATAGTGTCGCTAAAAATGCAGAAAATACTTCTGTACCGCAGATCAAGGTTCCTAATTTAGATACTAACAATTTAAACAATATACAATCAGACTCTGAAGATTCAAAACAGAAATCAGTAAAAGATGACTTGTCAAAAGAATCAAAATCAAGCTTAGGCATACCAAACGTTACACCATCACAATTAAAAGTATCGCCTACTTATAGTCATGGATCGGAATTGCGATCACCTAGATTAGATTTCGCAAAACCGTGGACTCCATTATCAACATTCAAGCCGTTGAGTAAACCAGCTATTACACCACAGGTTAAATCTTCTGATTCTGCTTCAAGCTTAGGTAAAAGCTTGACAAGTCCACGGCTAGATGGCGTTATATTATCTCAAGGAAAATCCAGTAGTGATAACGTGGTGGTACTGTACCAATTTGAAACCCAAGATGAAAATATCTCGAAACCCGCAAAATCTCCTATGATACCCGATATGGGAACGAGAGATTTTATAGAAAGAAATAAAACAGATGAAAGGAGAAGGTTAGAGTTATCGTTGCAGAAAGAGTTAGAGAGTATAAGAGTGGAGTGGACAGCCAAGGAGAGGAAAATGAGAGCGGAACTTCAAGAAGAATTGAAAACAGCAGAAGAAAAATTCTTGGCAGAAAAAAGACTGCGAATAACTGAACAAGAAGATAGACACCATAAAGAACTAGAAGAGGTAAATAATTAGTGATGGTCCGATTAGTTAGCCACTTTCGTAGTCAATGACTAGTTGCGACAGAACGTCGACAATTCAGCCTCTTTGTATATATTTCTTAGTAAAATATATTTTTTTCCAGGCATTGTTAAATATTGAAAAAGAGCACCAGCAAGCTATAGAAAAGAAAAAGTTAGAATTAGATGAAAGGTACCGCCGTGAAACAGAATTAGTAGAAAAACAACATATGGACAATATGGCGCGGCTGCGTAGCGACTTGGCAGTAAAATTACACGAACTTAGACAGGAGTTGGAAATAGGTGAAGTGTGATACTCCCGGAGACAATTAACTTTAATGTTGCTTCTATTTTGGGAAGAACTAATAGATTCCGTTTTACCTTTATTGTGTCATTAACCGTTTGAGTGCGGAGAAGCGCGATATCGCTCCTCTGATTATATTGCGGGGATCGATAGGGCTCCGCTTGTTTTATGCTAACATTTTGGAGAGAGTGACTGCGTTCTTATTTGTTTTCTAAGTTTGGTGTGAATTTAGGCTGGTTGCACTAGCGAAGTATAGAATATCTCGGTTTACTGTGGTTTGAGCTATATTTTATTAAGAATTTATTCTTTTACAAAACTAAAATAATAAGTCGTAGTTAATTATTTGATTAACTCTATTTTTACTCTACTTCGAAGCGCAGTTTCACTCCGAAGTAGACTTGAATTTTTTCCGGCGTTTCTACTCATGATAGTCCCTTCCAAAACGCTATTAGCTTACCATTAGGTTCTTTCCGCCCAAGTCTGGCTTTCCGCCCAAGTCCAGGTTTGTTCCGCAGGGGGCATAACATTACAATCATACCTATAACTCGCTGGCGGAACAGCTTAAGCTCGGCTTTCTTGTACAATGAACTTGTAAAGGTCTTTCCCGGCTAACAGCATTTTGTCCTGCCGAAAAAAAAAACTATCCATAGTCATAAATAGACTGTTGCACCGAATTGCCACGAACAAATAACGTCATTCTGAAATAGGGTTGATAATTTTATGTATTATTAACGCTTGATGGCGCAATTTGTAGTGAGCTTAATTATGACTCTGAAGATCCTGGTTTCCATCCCCAGTACCTGTAGACTACACTGTGATGAGCAGATTAATTTGTTGCAATTTGGTGTTGTGTATTTAAGTGTGTTTGTCTCGTTTGGCTATGCCAATGTGTGTAATTGTTCGCAAATATTATTATTATTTTTTTAGAAAATGAATGTGCTTTGAGAGACCTTCGCGAACAGCTCCAAGCGGGTCTGGCTAGAGACAGAACGAGGATGGTTGAAGAGAACAGATTTACCCTTGAGTCACTGCGTGAGGAACATATTACGAGGGTCACTGATTTAAGGAACGATTATCGTGCTGAGGTTAGTCATATTCTAGTAATTTCTTTAAAAATATGATCGTATTCTGCTTTTATATGTAAAAAATCGAAATATCACAATCTCTTATCAACGTGATATTTATAAGACTTAAAAACTTGAAAGAAAGATCGAGGAAAACCTAGCGAACATAAATTGGGCATTTCTGATATAAGCACGTAAACACATGGGACGGGGAAGCAATACTACTAGAGAGTAGTGACGTGCATAGAGTATTTGGTCAGGATAGGCAGATTCACATAATGAATGTGAATATTATATAATGATAATAAATATTATATTATTATTTATTTATTTATGGGCTGTCAACAGCTCCATTACACTACACACACACTTACTTTCACAGGGAAGATAGATGGCGTAAAAATAGAATAGATATGAATATAAAAGCGTTCCTTTTTTTGTTTAAATTAAAGGAATTTCTTCTAGACTTATATATCGTAAGGGCATGCAATGCTTTCATGCATTTATGGAATGAACGCTACTGCTAGAGAGAGGCAGGATGTCGTGTCTGGATACTGATAACGGACCCTGGTCAGCACCCTAGGCCTTTCACAATGCTTTGCTGCCACGCCAAAATCGTCTGGTAGACTAACTAGAAACGCCCTACCAGCACAAAATGAATGTGAATATAATCACAAATCTATCTCTGCTCATCCTGTAAGGGATATAGCGTGATGTTGTATTATTTCGTGTGAATGTAGGTGGAACGTTTGAGGGCTCAGCACGCCTGGCACCTGGAAGAGTTGCGCTCTCGGCAGCTCAACGAGAGGTCCGCGGCTTCGCGCGACCCGCGCGCTCTGGCGGAGAAGTACCGCTGTCTCAAGGAGAAATACGCGCGGCTCAAGCACGACGTCAAGGTACATACCCGTACAATCTTCCAGAGTCTTGTAAACATCCTGTCTGACCCCAAAGGGCCATGTTGAAAGCACGATAACAATACCAAAAGTAATCAAAAATTTGTATTATTGGACATTAATACTTCGTCTGCAACTGGGGTCATCTGTGACCAGTGGAGATAATTAATGAGGAAAGACTGACAAGGAAGGTATGAAGCGTCTAATTTCAAAACCCGCTAAACCGATTTTTCGTACAAAATTACTCAATAGACCTAATAGTAATTTGAAATGTTTTCATCAAAGTAAAATTATATATGAAATTTTCCTTTTTTGCTTTTTCACTCTAGAATAATAATTTAAATACCTTATAAGAATGTGATTGTTAAGTAAAAAGATTAATTATAAGTTTTTATAAATTTATGGGATTTGAGAAAAATATGTTATAGTGGGTTTTGAAATGAGACTCCTCAAATGTGATATGAATGTGAGTGCATGCAAGAGCCGAGGCCGACCAAGACTTATTTACACATATTAAATAGAAAGTATAAGTTTAAAATATGTTATTGTTTTTTCTAATAATTTCTGTTATAAAATATGGCTGTACGGTGAGGTGTCATTGCCTATTCCTAAGCAACAAATATGTAATAATTATAAAGGTTACAATTCCCGCGTTCTCTGTTTTTTTGTAATAGTTGCGTTGTCGTTAGAAAGTGTATTTAATTATAATAAACTGATTTGTGTAATATAATGACTATTTAATCACGGACCTCATAAACTCTAAACAATTTCCAGATGTCTCTGGAACGAAGGAACAAGAGACGCGAAATGAGCATGACTACGGGCTCCGAAACAGAGAAATCGAATTCACACAAAGCCAATAATCAATCTCTTGAAAGGTAAACGGTATATCGGTAGTTGAATATTAATTCTTGCACACCTGGGGGCCTAGACAAGAATCTTTTCTGTTAGCATTCACGATCAGGCCTGGATCTAAGGGGAGCAAGCCGCGGTCTATGCTCCGGACACCAAGTTTTTTTTTACCCTGGCTCGACATAGTGACTACAGAGTACCTGATGGTAAGTGCAATGTAGTCCAAAAACGAAAGCGACCATCAAAGGATGAAAATCCATTGATAGTCTACATCGTCATGTCGGCCCACATATACTTATAAATAGTTTTTTAAATTTCAATAGCGGAAGAAGTTGAAAGAAAGAAAAATCTGCCAAATTAAGGGTTAAAAATGGCATTCAGTTTTTTTACAACGTATAGACAGACGCGGCGAGAGACTTTTTTTTACTTTACCTTGTGATAACTTGTTTCCATAGATGGGCAAAATGTAATCAGATTAATGAAAGTGATTAACGATTACATTTTACGTTTTTTACCATTAGTATCACTGCATTTTGCTAATTTATGTTTTAAACACTACAAAATCCCAGAGTGTATACACATTTATGATTTCTTAATGTTTGAAATGGATTTAATCATGATTACAGATCAAAAAAATTAAAATTATGACTACATTTTGTAATCATTCGTCATTAACACGTTGAACGCCGTGGGGGTCACCGGTGACCCCCAGTGAACTTTCCGTTTGGGCCGGGGGGGGTGCACCGGTGACCCCCCAGCTAAAAAATGTGATAAAACGCTGATTTATAACACTAGAAATGATAAGAAAAACATATTTCGAAATAGATTTTTTTGTAGAATAAAGAGATTAAAACGGCCTGAACGGGAAGTATTGAGAAAAAGGGCCGGCGTTCAACGTGTTAATCAGATTACATTTTGCCCATCTCTGCTTGTATCAGTATAAATTGTTCTGATAGGCTGTTGTTATTATTGTAAAGGTGTAAAGAACTGAGGGAGGTGTCCACCAGTGCCGTGATAGAGCCGGAACCGAGCCGTGTCCGGTCGAACAACAACGCGCCGACGCCGGCGCCGGCCCGGCCCGCCGACCGCGACACCTCCCACTCGGAGAGCAACGCGCACGTGCACAACAACAATCACGCCTGGAGACTGACCAGGGATAATGTTAGTGCCTTTGTTCATCCGCAATCTATACTAATATTATAAAGCTGAAGAGTTTGTTTGTTTGTTTGTTTGAACGCGCTAATCTCTGGAACTACTGGTTCGAATTGAAAAATTCTTTTTGTGATGAATAGACTATTTATCGAGGAAGGCTTTAGGGTATATAACACCACGATGCAACTATTAGGAGCGAAGAAATAATGGAAAATGTGAAAAAAAACGGGGAAAATTATTCATCCTTGAGTGCTTCCATTGCGTGCGCTGCGAAAACGGTTCGAGATACCAAAAATATATGTATGACAGAGTTATTCTTCTTAACATGATCTAAAAAAATGTCCTCGACAGTATATGTCTATCTTTTAAGATTAAGTCACTAGAACCGTTTTTATGGTAAAAAAATTTGGTCGAAATTAATGCATTATTTGTTAAGAGTTGTATCAACGTAATAATATTAATCTTTATCCAAATAAATGTGTGGTTGATTAAGAGTATTTAATTGTGAACAAAATTGTCTTTGACATCACTTAATTTCAATGAACATCTTAGAAGATATTACAATAACTTATTTAGCAAAACAACGTTTGCCGGATCAGCTAGTCAACAATACCACTGCTTTGTTAACACGCTGGATGCTAAGAAAAAAATGCATCTGTTAGTTAGGGCCGCGTCAATCAGTGCCGAATGTATTTAACGAGTTTTCGTAGGGCAATGTTATCACCGCTGGGTGCCGAGGAAGATGGCTCAGCATTGTCCTTGGCACTCGGCAGGCGGGAGAAGGAATATCCCGGGGGTTTTAGTCGGTGCAAGTCCGACACAAAGGGGGGCAACCCTCATCGCCCCTTGCGGTCCGTTAGGGATTTCCCCCGGGCTAAACAAAAAAAGGGCAATGTTATCAAATTAAATTCCATATTTATAATCCCGCGTGATCCTCTAGATACTCCACATTAAGATGGTTTTTGAAAAAACGTAAAGAACTTAGATTTGGGGATGTATATTCCCATAAATAATAAATAAAATTGACTATTGCTAATAAAAACATACATTTGGGCGTTAGTTAAAAGTATCTACTTAAAACATTCCGTATAAATTTGAATAGAACTGTGATTTTTGCTTGAGCTAAAGGAATAGTTCACTGTTGGTCAGCACTGACCAGGTTAGCTTTCAACGTGTTAAGAGCCAAGTCCCATTAAAAGGTTGCTCGACCGGAGGAGCATTTTTGGGGCAAACTGTTATCATTGCTTTATATTGACTTACTAATAAGCTCACAGAAGTTTTTCCATATATTTATTTTTAAACGTAAAAATATTTGATGTCAATTTCTAAAACTACCGGTGGTAACGCTGATCAAAATCTTCATAAAATTAGACGTTTAAAAATTTAAACTCATTCCTTAAACAAAGCTCGAAAAAACCCACATTTAGGCTTTTATTCGTGTAAAGGTCTCTAAAAAAGAAATATTACATAATAATAATAATAAACAATATATCGTCACGCTATGTCCCTAAACAAAAGTAAAGCCGCAAAAACTATATCTAATTAATAATAATACTTCTTAACGCGAGCGAAGCCGTGGGCCAAAGCTAGTATTAGATAATTTTATAAAATGTGTACTATAATGCACTTATAATCGCATGTGGTGCGATTAGGGTTTCGTGCAAATTACAGCTTGTAAGTAAATATCTTAATTATACATCGTTACTGGTAACTAACGCTAAACCACTTAAAGGTAACTTAGGTACATCAAGACTAACAACTTTTGTTCTATGACTTTTGCCAAAACTTAACACATCCTAAGATATATATATTTTTAGTTTTAGTGGGGATTTCTATCAATCGTTAGCTCTATGTTTAAAGTTCAATCAGCTGATGCTACGAAATCGTCTGCCCCAGTTGCATCGCGCCGCTTTTCAGAGTGTTAAGAAGATCAGAACTGCAAATTTGATTGATTTATTTTTTTGTATGGGGAAAAAAGATTGAATTATAAAAAGTGGTAAGACAAAAGTTGTTAGTCTTGATATACCAAAGTCACCCTTAAAAGGTTTTGCGTTAGTTACCTGTATCCCTGTATATTTTGAGGATCATTATCACACAGTTTTATATTTATTAAATAAAACTATTTTAGAACATTCTTGTTTTCCTTCTGTCCCAATAACCTATCTAAACTTGATCTCCATTTCAGAATCCCTGATTTTCTATTATTCGTTCTATGTCTTTTGTACAAAATATTTTTATACCTACCAGCTGTCGCTCGTTTACGTAAAACGTTAAAGTTTTTGTCAGCCTCCTTTCGTATATACCAGAGATGGGCAAAATGTAGTGGTAATTTTAATTTTCTTGCTCTGTAATCATGATTAAATCCATTTAAAACATTAAGAAATCGTAAAAAACGTAAAATGTTATCGCAATCATTTTAATTAATCTGATAACATTTTGCCCATCTATGGTACATACCTATTACAGTAATGTAGTGAAAAAATTAATGTGACAAGCCGGTTTCAGACTATAATACCATCAGCCGATACGTCACAAACGTCAGTATCGAAGAGTCAACGTCATCGGAAAGCCACTGTGGCGTTTCGTGAACCGCCTCACAGAAGAAAGGATAACGGTATGGTTTTTTAAGGTTTTTACCATTTTATTTATTCACAGAAACAACAAACAATTATGATTACATATTTAAATAATACATAAAAAATACATTTTAATGAACAGAATTAAAGCAGTGTAATAAAAAAACAACTACGAAGTTCTCTAGCCCTTTTGCCGAGTCGTTGTGCTGTGGAATAAAATAAATAAATAATAAATTATTTATTCAAACAACAGAGATAAGAAACTTTTATAAAAAAACATATATTTGATGAAAATGAAAAACACATGTTCATGTTTTGTAGTTTTTTTTTAATCTATAATTTATCGTGTCAACGAAATGTTATTATTTCCTCATTTTCAATTGCGCAATTGACTGTATCCGAAAACTGGACCTCGATTTTCTTAATCGATGTTGAAACAGTCGCCGTGGCCGAATCCGGCTAGGACATCATCATCATCATCATTTCCTCATTTTTATGGTTGAATAAAATTTTAGATTTGAAAAGATATTTTTTTTTTAGGGGCCACAACGGATTGTCAAGATTCATCGGACGCAACGACAGCTGATGAGAAACCAAAGGAATCTATGAATGGTTACTTATTTTATAATAAAACGTTGATATTTTTTATAATCTCTTCGTTCCTTGCTGTTGACCACATTTTTTTTTTAAATTTAATTATACTTTCATTTAAATGTAAGTTAAAACAACTTACACCGCTCTTTCGATAATATTAAGATAAGAAAAAAATATATAAATCGTTATGCTATATCCCTTTCGAGGTGGGCAGAGATCCAGATTAGTGGCAAAAATTATTGAGATATAAAAAAATTGGTATGGGGTTCATTAAGCGAAGCGTTAAGAGATATTTGTGCAGGCCAGCATGATCGCTACAACTATCGATAGGTTTTCTTTACTGTTGATAGTCATTGTTGTTTTTTTGGACTTTACAATGCTTACAATCAGGTGGTCTGTCCACCGTGCCGAATTAGTATAAAAAAATATATTGATAAGTAAAAAAATAGTATTCAAATTTTGTTAATTTATGCTAATTTTTTGTGGTAAAAGTTCTCGAAAGCGTCATTATAATGCAAATTAATTTTAATTTGCATGTTTTACTTTTTGCAGGACCCAGTCGCAGGCGATGTTTTACGCGATTAAAATCCGCGTCTACGTCGCGTTTGAATTATTCGCCGAAGTGAGTATATCAATGGTTATCAAGTTAAGGACGTCGATATCCTCAACTTCTCTATCTCATACTTTTACCGAGTTGTCGGGCTGTGGAATGGTCTTCCGGCGAGCGTGTTTCCATCGTCCTATGATGCTTGGTCTTTTGAGCGACGCGTGAAGAGATGTTTGTGCAGGCCGGCATGATCGCCTTTTTTTGCTGTTGGTGATCGTTTTCAGTTTTGGACTGCACCATGCTTTCCATCAGGTATGGTGTAGTCACTGTGCCGCGTCAGTGTAAAAAAAAAACTTCCTTTCAGGTGTCAGCAACCAGCGTCATAGCAGCGGGTGTCGGGTCGCGATGTACCTCTGTATATATTTATATGGAAATACGTCAGATGTATGTGACTGCGAAGCGCTATTACACTGTGTCAAGCACACGAACGTGACAGTTGAATGCAGACCGGTACATCGCCGCCTGGCAGCCATTGCCGAGCTGCGATAATCTGTATCGTAACTGTTTTTTTTATTATAGACAAGCTCGCGCTTGACCTCAATATCACGTTATGGAAAGTGATGATGAGGTCGATGTTGGAGCGCGCTCACTCGACAAATACCGATTTACTCGTGGTTTGAAGATTTCCATGTCGTAAGATTTTGGAAAAACAGACGCAGGAAGCGAATTCCACACCTAAAAGAAAATTATATACGCTCAGTATCACAAAAGCTCCATATATTTAGAAGTGCTTTTAACTTCTAAATCATTAATTTTGACGTCCTGATAGCATAGGTTGTAGTTACTCTAGCAGCGACGCTGAAAATCTAAACAGAACACAAGTGTATAGACCGTCATAGTGACCAGTTTCGGCTTGTCGCGTTTCGGGATCAGCTTGTGTATATCCAGTAGCTCATATACCTAGAGACCTTCAGTCGTGCTATATGTGGGCCGACATGACGATGTAGACTATCAATGGATTTTCATCCTTTGATGGTCGCTTTTGTTTTTGGACTACACTGTACTTACCATCAGGTTCGTTGTAGTCACTACGTCGAGGCAGTGTAAAAAAAAGCTGCGGTTCAAGTCCCAGTGCCGACATACAACATTGTTGTAAGTGAACTAGTTGTATATATTATATGTATGTATATATTAGGTCGGGGAAAACGTTTTTTCGCATATATTTATAAACTTGTAATAAAATGTATGTGTGCCTGTGATAGAAGGAGATAGCAGGTGTATTTGTGTGTGTGTGTGTGTTTAAATGAGTTATAATTTTTCAAATCATTTTTAGACGAGGTGAGGGTTGGTCTAGTCCCTTGGAGTCGTTGCGACAGCAGCTTCGGAAGTTAGATGACCTAGAAGACCAGTTCCCAGACTTAGCATGCCAGCCTGCCTACAGCCTGCGCTATCCCTTCGCTGAGTTAGGTATGGAGAATGATGCATGTGGTAGGGCGAATGCCCGAACTGTTTCTTGACCATATTAGACTAGTGTAAAGACCATGGCAGTGGCTAGCTACGGTTTATTACGTATCGGAGTCAGCTCGTGTATGTACAATTGTTTAATTGCTTAGAGATCTTCTATCATAGTGTATGTGGGCCGACGTTGCGATGGTGATTGTCAATGGATTTGTTCCTTAGGGATCGTGGCCGTTTTTGAACTATTCACTGTACTTTCCATCACATTTGATGTAGTTACTTTGTCGAAACAGTATAAAATTGTCAGTCGATCGACAATCCGTTGTTAATCTCCGTCGTCATGTCGGCCCACATACACCACGACTGAAAGTCTCCAGGTATATGAGTTACTGGATATACACAAGCTGATCCCGAAACGCGACAGGCAAAAGTGAGTCACTATGACGGTTTTTAACAACAGATTGCTCAGAGCAGTCATTTTGACTGTTCTTAAAGTTTAGTTATATAAAAATACTAGCTTTTGCCCGCGGCTTCGCTCGCGTTAAGAAGTATTATAATTAATTGGATATAGTTTTTGTGGCTTTACTTTTGTTTTGCATGTGTAAAAAATTAGGGCCTAATCTGTCATTAGGCGCTAAAACTATCAAGCTATTATAATATAGTCGAAAATTTGAGAAGATTTATACAAATGTTCATCCCCTATTTTATCCCCTTGGGGGTGGGATTCATCAAAATCCTTTCTTAGCGGATGCCTACGTCATAACATCTACCTGCATGCCAAATTTCAGCCCGATCCGTCCAGTGGTTTGGGCTGTGCGTTGTTAGATCACTATGTCAGTCAGTCAGTCAGTCACCTTTGAGTTATATATATTTAGATATATATTTATAAGGAACCAATATTTAAAAAATATTATGACTTTTTATATATTATCTTATAGCATTTATTAATAGCTGTACTTACCGCCCCCCTCTCTTTATTCCCTATATACGTATGTGCTATACCTATATTCAGTCTTTCTAGTGTTAAATTCGTGTAATGTGATCATGACTCAGTTCTAGCAATCGTCCTACTACCACAAAAACTAGAAATGGCAAAGGCCTTGACCACAATAGTATCCAAGAGATAAGAACATGTCCAAAGAATGGAGAGTTACCAAATCGCTGTACTTTCTTTTTGGGTTTATTGAAATATGTAGAAAGGGTGAAACAGGATAAAACGGTACATGGATGTGTTATGAAACAGTGGTACCGGGCTCGGTGCCGGCGGTGTCAGGGTCCGAGAGCCCGGAGCTGGAGTTCGTGCGGCACCGCGCGCTGGTGGAGCGCGAGGGCATGCGGCGAGCGCGCGCCGTGCTGCGACGCCGCCGTGCCGCCCTGCGCCAGACCAACGCAGAGCTCTCGCCTCACAGGGCGCCCTCGGTGAGCACTCTGCCCTATCCCTCTGACCAGACTATCCTCATCATCTTCAGTCCATTCCGTTATTACTGTTGTGTCTCAGTTTTCAACCCTGGTGCCAGAGGATATGATATAAGAGACATACGTCTCGCTTTGACCTCTTAGAGAACCGGCAGTTAGTCCATGCCATCGGTAGGAAAGTACAATGCTGTCATCATCATCAACCTATCTTGAGATTTGTGCTGCTCGCACCGTGGGTATTACTGCTGTGTCTCAATTTTTAACCCTGGAGCGAGCATGCATGGTGCATGAGACAAAAGCCTTGCTATCACCACAAAGAGAGCCCTCAATCCACTACCCTCTTAATAATAATTCTGTCATCATCGTCAGTCTATCCGGGGCTTAATATTGTTCACTACCATAGATTCCGCCATCATTTCTATTCAAAGATGTTGAAAATGTAATGAAAAGTATACATTTTTGGGGTCTATATTCTTTCTTGCGTAA
Source organism: Automeris io (assembly GCA_036320925.1). Lineage (NCBI taxonomy): Eukaryota > Metazoa > Arthropoda > Insecta > Lepidoptera > Saturniidae > Automeris > Automeris io. The sequence goes on along the minus strand of JAUDJH010000010.1, from coordinate 13,800,873 downwards.
GTTTATAAGGTGTATTTTTTTTTTGTGGAGACTGCTTTCGTATTTATGTTTTTTTGTTTATTTTTTATTGTTTATATATTGTTGTATGTTTTCCAGAAAATGAGAAAAAACAAAATAACGTTTTAGCGTAAATAAAAAATTATACTGTCTTTTAAAAATAATAGCTGGGCTGGAAAAGTTATTTGTATAATAGTTTAGTTGGAACAATTTATTTTATAGTTTATGTATACATATTATAGTAATTTATACAGCTTAGTCTTAAATATTTTTTTAAATAATGTGGCATACGTTAAGATCATAAAAGGTAACTTTAAAAATAAAAATCTAAATTTTAATCAGAAATTACTTCAAAATCATTATCGATATTATTGTGTATGCAAAACAAACAAGATTTAAATACAATCAACTAAAGCATAATATCGTATCGATACATTTTTGGAATAAAATCACGACCAGGAGGAACGCGAAGCCACAGAACTGGAAGTGGCTCTGCACCGAGCGCGCGCCCTCCTCGGAGAGAAGGAGATAAGGCTGCGACACATCGAGCGAGCTCTAAGGACTCTTACCGACTCACATCCCTCGCCATTGATCCAGGTCTCTTGTCGATAGTTGGTAGTCGATGTACATAATCGATATGCTTAATTTGTCGTCATCACGTTCATTTTGCTTGTTTTCCATTCGATTAATCTTATGTTTTTCCGATTGTTTTCTAATTCTATATTTCGATTATTTTTACTTCTTGCCTATTCGATTGTTTCTTGTTTCCATATTTTGATTATTCATTGCTAATCTTCTTATGGTTTGGTTCGAATCTTCTCGGTTGTTTGGTGCTCTTCCGTTCTGCGATATAAGCTTTCATTCATATCAAGAATCATATTTTGCTTTTATCGACATAAATATTGGTTTTGGTCTTCTTTACTTCATGGTACAAACAATGTAGATCTGTTTAAAAAAAAATAGCTTCTCAAAAATGACTTAAGTTTTATTACGAATTATTGCTTTCATTGAGCTGTTGTTAAAGCACTTAGTGTTTTATATTTTATAATTTGCAACACATTTCGCTGAGTCATTTGTTTTTCTGATCTTTTTTATAAATTGTAATACCTATAATATTCTGATAAGTCATTGTATAATACTATCTAGTTTGCACTTAAATTATAATATATGTTGTGATGCCCGTCTCTTTTTTTTTCTGCTGGATAAAATGCTGTTAGCCTGGAAAGGTCTTCACACCGGGCGAACGTGGAATGCACTTAAGGTGCTGAGCAAGCGATTTAGCTTGGTGGCAATGCAAAAGTACCCCTCTAGGTATGAACTTCAAGTTAGCCGGTCAGCCAGGAAAATAACCTAACGATGATCTACTAGCCTTTTGGAAGCTACTACCTTGGGTACAAATGCCAAAAGATACTCAAGGTTACGTTGGAGAGGAACATGACAGTGACTTTCAACTTATTCTTGTCTATTAAAGTCGGTTGCAGTCTTTATACTGCACTGAGGGCCTAGTCAAAGTTACATACGATCAACATAACGCTGGTTGAAAAGTGCAAAATATATAAACATACCTGCAATAAACATATCCGTGATGAACTTATGGTGTTTCACTGCCTTTTGAACGGTAAACAATTCATTTACATGCTAACTTAATAATTCACAGAAACATTTCTGTAATGAATATATAAAATATAATTATATTACAGTAGACGACAAAAGTAAATACATTTTGTGACGTAGGCATATGAAAATGACCAATTGTTTGAGTACCATCAGTGACCAGAGATGGGCAAAATGTAATCTGATTAATGATGAGCGATTACAAAATGTAGTCGTAATTTTTTTGGTCTGTAATCATGATTAAATCCATTTAAAACGTTAAGAACTCATAAATGTGTATACAATCCGGGATTTTGTAGTGTTTTAAACATAAATGAGTATAATGCAGTCATATTAATAGTAAAAAACGTAAAATGTAATCGTTAATCATTTTCATTAATCTGATTACAATTTCCCCATCTATCAGAGTAGTGACAACTGGAAGTGCCTTCAATATTCACTTATTATTTACAGTTTATTTTTAATCTATATATGTACCAAACAAATATAGCTTTAATGTTTTCTTAAAACTATACAATAATTTCAAGTTTTTATTATGTTTTTGTGGAGCTAGTATAAAAAAATCAGAAAGATTCAAACACTGCAAATCGTGTGATATATTTTATACTTTTTCACTGAAGTGTGTACAAATCGTGGTCTTGCTATAAATGAAGAAAATGTGTATAGGAAGCCACCACCAGTGAAGCGTCGTCGGGCAGCTCTCCGGGAAACGAGGCGGAGCCCGGGGGTGCCGTGCTGAGGTCCCTGCGCGCGCTGCACGCCGACGTCAGAGACATCTGGCGAGCCCTAGACGCGCGGCGACCACACACTGGTATATAAAAGAAAATAAAACACATAAACTAAAAATCATATGAAACAAGAAATAAAAGCAATATAAAAAAAGAAAACAAGTAATGAATGTAAAGATGGCGAGATAAGTCCTTGTTCAGTTTTGAACGGTTGACGCAGATGCTGACGGGGCCAGGCAGTTGATTTGTGGGAGACTGCTGCTAGGATGAGAGGGAGATGGCGGGCAGTGACCGGCGTGTCAACCGTGAGAAAGGATTTGATGGTTGGACTGTGAACAAAAGTTCTCAGTCTTGATAAACCAAAGTCACCCTTACGAGGTTATGCATTAGTTGCCCGTTACCCTGTATTACGAGTGTGCACGCCACTCAGGGCTGCACTGGGTTTTCCGAACACGGAAGATAGTGGACTGTATTTTTGTAGGTGCTGGTAGGTTATTTTTCTTTGGCCCTATTAAATGCACACGACCATTATAAAATATACATATATCTATTCCGCTTACCTTGCCGCCGTGGTGTCTCTGCCTGCCTGGATCCAGACCAGCTTCCGGGGCAGTGAATCTGACACGGTCGTGTGCCCGAAGATAAAAGTCCGAAAATACGTAACTGATGCCAACTCCGTGCTAAATATAATTGTCCCACGCAACACAAAACACAGGGAGCACAATAAAACAATATAACTAGGTCCGTAGCCGTAAATAAATTAATAAAAAGCCTTCCGATACAAAACCGATGTGCCCGGTATAGTTGCGTCCGACGGAGTGTGACGTTTGCCCACCGTATGACGCCACCTGGCGGTAGGCTTGCGGAAATATACACATGTATACAGTATAATGGCGTGTACAACGAGTATTCATGCTTATCAAACTATAATTAATGGATTAAATCGAATAAGCTTCATAAGGTCAACAATATTTTCCAGCCTCGCCAGAGACGAGCTCTCTGAACGCACCGACGACGTCGCAAACACGCTTGACTTTATCAGCTGTGAGTAGAAACGTTTATTTTTATTTTCAATCAGGCGAATCGATGTTTTTTTATCACATCTCGCATTGTTACGATTCGGGAAGCTTTAGGAAAGGAGTCAATAGGCATTTGATGGTGGAACGCGGTCATTAACGGCTAAGGAATGGAATAAGCTTCCAGAGGGCATATTTCCACGATCTTATGACTTGGGAGTCTTTAAGAGAAGAGTGAATAGGCATTTGTTGGGCGGACGCGCTCTATCATCTGAATCGTCTTCACCTTCCACCACGTGTGTTTGAGGGCTAGCGCCCGCCTTGTAAATTATAAAAAAAATAGTTTGTCACGAGTCATGGATATATATATATATATATATATATATATCCATATATATTTATTTATTTATAAATATTTTAAAGCATATATGTATTTGTCTAGTACCAATGGTACAAATGGATTTTTTTTTTACACTGGCTCGACTTAGTGACTACAGAATACTTGATGGTAAGTACAGTGTAGTCCACATACGAAAGTGACTATCAAAGAATGAAAATCCATTGATAGTCTACATCGTCATGTCGGCCCACATATACCACGACTGAAGGTCTCTAGGTATATGCATACTCAGTTTGTGATCAAGTCAACTAATGTAAATGTTCGTATAATTAAAAATATTACAGCCTGAACCAACGACGCAGGATCTCTCTGATGGCGGTGTCGCCGAAAGAGCCAGAGGCATACGAGCCTGGCTGCAAACGGCACCGTAAATGAAGTTTATTGTCTCTAAGAGTATTTATAATATCTACTTATATGTAAGGGAATCACCACACTTATCGATGTAGAATCGCCTTATGCCGATCAGAACACATTTTATGTAAAAGGAATAAAATATAAGGAGACGTCTTTGAGTTCGGTGCCGAATTGTAGAACACATTACGCCACTAATAGAAATGGTAATAACGGCTGTTTTTCGATAATTAATAATGCTGTTATGTTGTTAAAAAATGGCAGTTTCTGTAAACTGTTATTTATTTAATCAAACTTTGTTACTTAAATCTTACAAAACAAAATGCCAATTAATAGTTTAAAAACAGTGAACAGTAACGTGATATATTTTTTGCAACTGACAACGATAAATGTCATTGTGCTAACAAGATATATTCGTTGAGATCGGACTCTTTCATATATGGTATGCTGTTGTAAGCGTGTCCTTGCGTCTGACAGTATGCCTGATGACACCCGAGCGGTTTCGACCTTATTTATCTTGATGCGACAAGTTTATTGATATGCAATCCACTAAATCCGATTGCGCATCGATAAATGTGGATACTCCTTAAGAAAATTCAAGTTCATTTTGTTGTCTTTTTTCTCGTCAGATTCTTACGTAAACTAACTTTGCATCTTTGGCCTAGAAATGCTAATTTCGTCTGCCTAAAAAGTTTTAGTTCCATATGTATAGAATTTTTTTTAACATTTATCTGAAAATATTTTTCCGTCCGCTCAGATTTTTCTTACGATTTTAAATATGTCTGACTGGATTGCTATTACTGTGTACAAGTCCACAGCCAGTGATAATGACTCGCTTCGGCTTCCGGTACAGCTCTTTTACATATAATTATAACGGAAGATCATACGTCGTGCATTTCGGTTGGCATGACGAAAGTGTCAGTCAATGAGTGCTGGTCTTTAGGCGTCGTGCATTTCGGTTGGCATGACGAAAGTGTCAGTCAATGAGTGCTGGTCTTTAGGCGATCATCGCTATTCTTGAAGTATGCTTTCCATCCGGTACAAAGTATTCATACTGTCCAACACTGTACAACATATATTCGCTCTTAAATTCGGCCTCTTTAATGGATACAAGTCAAGTAGGTCTACAGCCTTTTTTCATCAGTCGACACCGATAAAAATTACTGTTTCCGTTAATAGTTCATCGCTTGGTAAATACAATTGTCTTTCTCACTTAAACGTATATATATAATGTGATATAGTGTGGTTGCTATAGTACTATACTATATAAGGAGCAGATATGTAGTTATATATATCGACCTTTAAACTTTGACTTTTAATTCCTTGCAGTAAAGTTACTTCTCGAGAATTGATTATTAAAATACTCGATATTTTTCATTGTATTTGCGATTAATTTATTTCGTCTTTGCTATGCTAGTGTACGTTATTATATTTCTCCTTTATTGTTATTGATAATATTGTTTAAGTTTTATTGTTGTTGTTTTTTTTTTGTTATTGTTATATGATTCAAGTTTTATTAACTTGTTTATGTTTTTATCTTTTAATGATTCAATTTTATAACCCAGATGAGTGCTCAGCGACGCACATTGCAATACAAGAATGTAATTTCTAAAACAATAAGAAACACTGTCCATTACGGTGTTGACAATAAAATAATGCAAAAGTATATATATTGCAAATAAATTATCAAAAATAAACGTACAAAGATATTAGAACTCAAACTACAAAATAGTGTATGCGTTACGAAAGGTCAAGGTCTATACATTCTGTCAAAAAAATAAAGAGAATGAAGACGTCGATTTATAATATTCTCAAAAAAAAAAAGAATTTCGGAGTCTCAAAACATTAAAATAAAGTGACGAATTTCAATATGCCAAATTATTATTAATCATCTATCATTTTTAAATATTAACACAAAACTCCTGCCTCCGCAAAAAGTCATTTACTAGACTGTACGTGAAATATGTATATGTATTGTCAGGCTGAAAGTTAAGTTTCCGCTGGGTAATCACAAGTCTTGCTGCAATATTGGTCCAATAAAGGTATTTTATGTAAATAGTTGTAAATATTAATAATATTTAACTACCTTCAACGCCACACTATAAAATGGGTAGATTTAAATTTTATATCATACATGTAATATGTCATGGTTTAATCAGCGGCTTAAGAAATCTCACACAGACAGAGAGGCATAATATGTTGAACCCAAGGAAGGTAGTATTAGACTACCATGATGAAATGAATTCAGACTGTTTTAAGATATTATTCGTATTTGAGGACGTCCACCACCTGTTAATGAAGTTTTATAGGTTCTTCCCGGCCGCATATGGGTGTAGCGGTCGAGGTGTGTCGGGCTTGGAACCGATTATAAACTCCACTTCTGCACTTTGAAGAGGGCTATGGGACTTGTAATTAATGCTCCAATAAATCGCCGTGTCACGCCCTTGCCGGCACGATTTTGGGGGCTAGATGGCCCTTGTATCGGGGTAGATACCCTAATACCTTGTGTTACCTATATTTTACGGCAGAGCATGTGGCCTCGCTCCCTTGACTTCTCAAGGGTCGCTAACCAGCCTTTCAAGGCCCCTACCCTGAGCGGCCACAACGTCCAAAGGCAATAGGAAACCGGTGTCCGTAAAAAGATAAATTAAGACTGCTGAATGCGACAGAGTGGTTCCCGGCGCCTCGACGTATTTTCCAAACTGGATTAGCTTTCTGACGTTCCCATTTTGCGGCATGCCTTAGGGCCATGACGTCCTCTTAGAATAATAGCATAATATCCTTCAGTTTTTTATCCTGTAAACCAACGCCAATAGCCAAAGACACTGTTGGCAGAAACAGGTCGTTTCTAATTCTCTGGAACAAATTCTAACTTTTGCTTTCCCATGCCAAACATTGCGATTTAATGCTGGACAGAATCCTGGTCTGCGACATAATGTTAGCATTGGGCCATTTCTGCAAATACAAACCAGCACGGTTACTCATTAAAGTATCCGTATCCAGAAAGTATCTGTATAAGTCGTTAAGTACCCTGGTAGATTCTGTTCAGCCTATCGGATCTCGCGCACCTGCCTAAATATCAAAAGGCAGTTAATGTGTCAGAAAGTCGCTGCCTCAAAACATATTGTTCTATAGCCGCGCGTGATCTGAATGGCTATCCTCAGCTGTAACAATGGCAGTATCCTGACTAGCATGACGAAAAGAATTCAGAGTGTTTTGAGAAATGATTCGTAATCGAGAATATCCACTACCTGTTCATGAGATATGCCCTTTTTGAACATGCGAGAGATGCAATTATGATTATGGCCTATGCATAATGGGCATACACAAAATATTGGAAAATACAACATCTCATGAGACGGTGAAACTTTATAGATCAATCAAGATCGACGTAAAGGGTTCTTAAAAAAAACAAACGTTTTGTCAGCATACTGCCAAAATTAAAACCACATTCCATTGTGGTACGGGAAAATACACCTCATAAGATTTTTTATCATGTTTCCAAAATTAAAAGTTCATCCTGCTGTGGTATTGGAAAATACGTGTTTTAAGATTTTGACAGCATATTGCCAATATTAAAACCTATTTCCATTGTGGTACTCGAAAATACACCTTAATTTTTTGTCAGAATACTGCCAAAATTCAAATCTCATTCCATTGTGTTACAGGAAAATTTACCTCAAAAGAGTTTTTAGCATGTCGCCAAAATGAAAAGCTCATACTGCTGTGGTATTTAAAAATACGCCTTTTAAGATTTTGACACCATGTTGCCAAAATTATAACCTCATTCCATTGTGGTACGGGAAAATACACCTAAAAATTTTTTTAGCATGTTGCCAAACTTGAAAGCTCATTCTGTTGTGGTACTGGAAAATACACCATATAAGATTTTGTCAGCATACTGCCAAAATCAACACCTATTTCCATTGTAGTACTGGAAAATACACCTTCAAAATGTTTGTTAGAATACTGCCAAAATTAAAACCTATTTCCATTGTGGTACTGGAAAATACACCTTAAATTTTTTTGTCAGAATACTGCCAAAATTAGGATCTCATTCCATTGTGGTACGGGAAAATATACCTCAAACGATTTTATAGCATGTTGCCAAACTTGAAAGCTCATTCTGTTGTGATACTGGAAAATACACCGTATAAGATTTTGTCAGCATACTGCCAAAATTAAAACCTATTTCCATTGTGGTACTGGAAAATACACCTTAAAAATGTTTATTAGAATACTGCCAAAATTAAAACCTATTTCCATTGTGGTACTGGAAAATACACCTTAAAACTTTTTGTCAGAATACTGCCAAAATTAAAACGTGATTCCATTATGTTGCTGGAATATACGATTTACTACTGCATTGACGGTGTGATGACATATAAATGAAATAAATGTGTATTCCATGTACGTATAAACGTCGATTGCCTATATCGATAATTTCCATCAAATAATATAAAAGGTTATTTCAGTTCTAGTAGGAAACTCTACGTTGACCTTCCCAAAAATTTGTGATCGGTCAGCAAAGTCTCAATAAGTAACTAAACGCTCAAAAGACAACCAGCCTTTCAAGGCCCATGCCCTGACGGGCCACGACTTCCAAAGGCAAGATCAAACCGGTGTCAGCAATCAGATAAATTAAAAATGATGCGCGGGAGTGGTTCCCGGCGCCCCGACGTCTTTTCCAAACTGGGTTAGCTTTCTGCCGTTCCCATTTTGCGGCATACTTTAAGGCCATGACTACCTCACACAAGAAGAATATAGATCCTTCAGTTTTTTATCCTATTATAACATAGCCAACGACACTGTTGGCAGAAGCAGGTCGTTTCCAATTCTCCGGAATATATTCTGCCGCTTGCTTTCCCGTGCCAAAATTGCGATTTAATGCTGGACAGAATCCTGGTCTGCGTCGTTATATCCGGTCATATTTCTCCAAATACAGACCAGCACGGTTACTCATTGAAGCATCCGTATCCAGTGAGTATCTGATTAAGTCGTTAAGTATCCTGGTAGATTCTGTTCAGCCTATCGGATCTCGCGCACCTGCCTAAATATCAAAAGGCAGTTAATGTGTCAGAAAGTCGCTGCCTCAAAATATATTGTTCTATAGACGCGCGTGATCTGAATGGCCATCCTCAGCTGTAAGGATGGCAGTATTTTTTTTTTTGTAACCCGGGGGAAATCCCTAACGGATCTCAAGGGGTTATGAGGGTCGCCTCCCGGTGTGTCGGACTTGCACCGACTAAAACCCCCAGGGTGTTCCTTCTCTCCGTCTAGCCAGGACCGGAGGCACAGCAGCGTCCACTTCTCAGGCCCGCGACAACGTCTGACCTTTTCGGTAGGCCTCACCTCTGTATTTATGAGGGGTGAGGTAAAGGGCCACCCATCGCTCTCCTCATAAGTAGTGTTGGAGCGCTGTGCGGGAATACGTCACACACCACTCTCGCTTGAATAAGCTGGGCGACCCGCTCCCTCAAGCAGCATGCAGCAAGCATGGCAGTGTTCTGACTAGCATGACGAAATGAATTCAGACTGTTTTGAGTAATGGTTCGTGAACGAGTATATCCACTACCTGTTCATGAAATATGCCATATCTGAACATGAAAGAGAAGCATTTGGGACTTTGGCATATGCAGAATGGGCGTACACAAAATATTGAAAAATACAACGTCTCGAGACGTTGAAACTTTATAGATCAATCAAGATCGACGTAAAGGGTTCTTCGAAAAAAGATAAACGTTTTGTCAGTATACTGCCAAGATTAAAACCTTATTCTATTGTGGTACTGGAAAATACACCTTAAAAGATGTTGTCAGCATACTGCCAAAATTAAAACCTCATTCTATTGTAGTACTGGGAAATACACCTCAAAAATTTTTTTTAGCATGTTGCCAAAATTAAAAGTTGATTCTGTTGTGGTACTGGAAAATACATCTGAAAAGATTTTGTCTCGGTAAGTAGCCGAGACATTTTTATATTGCTTATATCATTAATAAGTACTACCACATATACTAGAAAAAGGCATTGTATTCTTTGTACTCGGTGGTCTATGCCTTTTTTTTTGTTAACCCGGGGGAAATGCTCACGGACCTTCAAGGCGCCGTGACGGTAGCGACACCGGTGTGCTGAGCACTTATTGGCTAGAACCTCCGGGCTGTTCCTCCTCTCGTGTGTTGGGGCTATGGAAAAAGCAGGTCCAGCATCCTCAGGTACCGGCGACGTCTGGCCTTCTTCAGGTCACTCTGTAATACGTTGCAAGGGGGTTGGTGTAAATGGCCACCCCTGCTCACCTCATTGGCTTGGAGCGGTACGGAACACATCGCGCACCGCTCACACCAGGATATGTTGAACGACGCATTCGCTCAAGTGTGCCGCTCAGGCGTCATGCCCATTAGGGAAGGAGGTATCTTGCAAAAGCCTCCCTCTGGTAGGTGATCTATGCCTAAAGATGATAGACCAAGGCAGTCTTAATCGGATTAAACAAATAATTATTTAGACATTTGTTTTAAGTTTTGTTACAATAATTAAAAAAAAGAGAGAATACGTAAGCGTGTGAATGTTATTTAGCAAAACACTAAAACACTTAGCCGTCATTTTATTGTTTTGAACTAAAAGTCGGAATACAGCCGTGGCTGGTATTGTAGATGTCTCACGACAATGTTATCGGTATCGACTGATGAAAAAGGGCTTTTTATGTTACATATAACGGTAATGTATATCCATAAAATTTCAACAGAATATTTTCATGAATAAGGGTCTTCTGTGCCGTTAGTCGTATTGTTGTAAATTGAGATATTAGTAGAATCTATTTCAATTCTGCGCTTCATTATTGTACTCAAAATGATTAATAATATAAGAAATAGCCGTTTAAAAGGCAACATTTTAATCTTCACTGAACAATGTTTAAATTAATAATAAGTACGTGTCTTATGCGCGAATTAACTTACTATTATGGCTCGACACTCAAACCTGGTTACGAAGGTCATGGTTATGAGCAGACGACATTTATATTTACAATGAGTACAAAACGCGAAAATAAAAAATATGTTTGTTTAAATTTTTCGTTTAAAATAAATGAATAACCAATGTATAATTTACTATCGTTTTAAAAATAACTCTACTTTTTATGATGTGATAGACGTTTTTCTACTAAATATCGTACCTTGTATTAGCCAAATAATGAATTTTTAGATGTATATATCTAGTCGAATTTCTTTTATAGTGAAAATAAAATTAGATATTAATAACGTGCTAATAAATTATTTGTATTTCATATACTGAAATGTATAATGAAATTAATTCATACATTGAACGATCTTTGGGTTCTTAAAAGGAAGCCTGAGGTGTTTTTTTCTATGGAAACTTTGTGGGCTTAGTTATCTTTTTGTGTGTTTTTTATTGTTCATAGAAAAAAAAATGTTTCGGCTGACATGATCACGGCAACTATCAATTAGCTTTTTTCCTTCACATAATGCTATTTTTTGGTTGTCTAAGAGATGATAGCAACATACAACCAAAGATACGTAAATACGTACAACTATTAAACATTGTTTGATTGCTCTTGGATTATATTTTCGATGATTTTTTTAACTCTCATATGAATAAAAAATGCGATTCAATTATTGACGGAAATTGGTAAAAATATAATTATTTTAGATGTTAACAAGAGTTCGTTTAATTGTTTAAAAATTCTTTGCATTTTCAGAGATTTGATCGGATGTAAAATATTGTTATAAAATGATGAAAATATAAGAAATTAATACATTTTTAAATACCTGTTCACTTTGATAATTATGTGTTTTTTGTTACTTTATTAATAGCTGATTATAGTGGCCCCCGGTAATCCGGCCCCTGTCTAATCCGGCGCACCTGAAATCCAACATACCTATCACTGTTGATTTTACCGTTAACATAATAAAGAATCCCGACAGTAAGCATCACTGATAAAATATGCTGGATATAATATTAATAATTATTATTAAATATTGTAGAACTTACTTGGTTGCTGAGCAGCGACCGTTAGATCTGATTGGCTCTCAAAAGTCGGGTGATAATAAAAGACATGCGAGACCAATTTGGCATTAGTTTACGGAAAGGCGCGTGATGTCACAAGACGCGCCAGCGCACATTAGAGAAATGTCAGTTATCAAGTGTCAGTCAGGGCGCGCTGCTAACAGAGAAAGCACGTGCAGTAATACTAATTATTCTTAACAATTTATTTATAATTCGTAATTATATTTTGAGTTGGAAACAATATTGAGTGTCTGTTCGGAGAATTAAGAGAGCGTCGTGACTAGTGATGAAAATGCCCGGGAATTTTCCCAAAGTGCCCAAAACTTGTATGGGGAATATTCCCGGGAATTTACGAAATGTTCGCGGAAGTGCTGGGCACTTTGAGAAAATTCCCGGGCATTTTCATCACGACTCGTGACTCTACATAAAAAAAAACACATATTATAGAAGCATACATCATTATGTAGTATGATTCGTAATTTAAATGTATTATTTGTGTGGGCCGACGGATAACAAGGAACACTTTTTTTTAGAAAATCCGAACTACAGTGTCTTAGAAATTGTTAGCGGTCTTTAATCCGAAAAACACCATAGGCCGACGTTGCCCTGCAAAACGTTTATCGGATAACCGGGGTTCACTGTATTTTGACAGTGATGTTTCTTGCGTATATTTTTAGCATCAAGTTATTAATTAAGGCAGAGAGATCTTTATTTACCATTTATGTACTTATTACTTATTATGGCGAAAATACTATAAGGGCTTATGTTAAATATGATTTTTATTATTGTTACAGTCAATTTCCATATTCTAGGCATATCAATGTTCGTGTATAATGTGAAATATGTCCTATTTCGGCCTTTTTTGTGATTGATAAGACATTAATACTTATATTTTCTCGCTAGGCGAGTAGACTGAATGGAAAATTGAAAAGTATCATACTAACAAATTCCATATATTTCAATAATGAGCACAATGATTATTTCGGTGCCCCAATTCGAGAAAACTATATACAGGGATACAGGTAACTAACGCAAAACCTCTTAAGGGTGTCTTTGGTATATTGAGACTAACAACTTTTGATTTACGACTTTTTATAATTCAAATTTTTTTCCCCATACAAAAAAAAATAAATCAATCAAATTTGCAGTTCTGATCTTCTTAACAGTCTGAATGGCAGCGCGATGCAACTGGGGCAGACGATTTCGTAGCATCAGCTGACTGAACTTTAAACATAGAGCTAATGATTGATAGAAATCCCTACTAAAACTAAAAAAATATATATCATAGGATGTGTTAAGTTTTGGAAAAAGTCATAGAACAAAAGTTGTTAGTCTTGATGTACCTAAGTTACCTTTAAGAGGTTTTGCGTTAGTTACCAGTAACGTTGCATGTTATAAAGGCTTCAATTTTTTAGTGTGATATTATTTCTCTTTATTGTACCTATTAGCTTTTCCTTTTTTTAACACCAAGAAAATTTATTAAAATGTTTGTTTAATATTGTTTTTTATCTCATTTGTTATTTTATCCTATTTTTTCTCAATGCAATCATAATGCTCTGTAATTTTAATTTGGTGCGCTGTATTCAAACATCTTGTGATCTTGAGTGTCTAACAAAAAGGAAAGGGTGTTATTAATATAAGGAAATTGTTAGTACGAAATAAAAAGGTATTGTGATAATAAGTAAGACTCGTCACATTTGTAATGAAACTCACATTCCATACTTTATCTTATTTAATCTTTAATATTAATACGAAATGAGCTACTTTGTAACTAAACACAAAAATAAATATTCATTTTGCTTTAAAAGTAATGACATTAATAATAAAATCGATTGTAACTAATAGGTAACCGCCATTAAAATATAATAATGCCTAATATTAATTATAACTAGTAGTAATTTTCATGAATGCCAAAGAATTACTTGAACCAATAGTTACTTTAATATATTTAGATATAATATTCTTATATACAGAGTTATTGCTAACTAGCAATATTGTTGGAAGCCTGTGATAGAGAGAATCAAAAATGCCACAATTTAAGCCACTCCAATGTACGGGCGAAATTCGATTGTTTTCGAGATATTTCAATTTTAGTGTTCTTGTTAGTATGTCCGAATATCTAATTAAATGCATTGTATTTGAATGTATTTGGATACTAGATATTTCAATTAAACTATTACATTTATAATAAGTTCAAAAACCACCTTGAATATTCTAAAATTATGAGTCTTATCAGAAACAAATGTAATTTCAAATTACAATTTATGTTTCAGAAAGTATTGTGTCTAGTTAAAAAACATACTATAATACACAATCTGTAAACTTCTGTAAAAATAAGCTCATCTAATAAGCTATAAAAAATGTTAACTCTGTTACCGTAAACAAATTAAAAAAATGGAAGCTTGAATTGTGGCATTTTAGTTCATCCTTCACATGCTTCTAGTAATACGGCGACTTTTCAATAACCTTATAATTGTATAATCATTTTTAAGTTGGAATTATATTTAATCCCATACACAATAAAAGCTATTTTATATGTTTGAAAAGAATATATTTCTTCCTAAATTAAATGACACATTTATTATAATTATTTTTATGGTGATAGTATTTCTTCTAAAAGTCAATTTGATTTACGAAACCGTAATGGAATTAAAATCCAAATAATGAAATTGTATATTATTTTCAATACAATACTCCGTTAGAAATTTTTTAGAATATAGCACAGTCTTTTAAAAAATAATTCATTTCTAAACTTGATTGCATTCCATTTTATAGTGTTGTATTTATTCTCCAAATAAAAACAACTATTAAGAATATGAAATCTCAATAATTAGCTTTTTAAGTAATTACCTAGACATAATTAATTAGAATAATTAATTTCATAGTATCCTTCAGTGCCTATCTATTATTTCATATCTATTTAATGTTTACGAGTACTACATGTAAATAATATATTGAATCACGTCCAACATTTACAATTTAAATAACATATAAAATTAATGCACGTTTTGATCCTTTAGAAATTAAGTCCAGGTGAATTAGACTAAGATAAAATTTACGGAAATGAATGATGAACAAAAGTTTTGTTAAAAACAAGACGCTAAAAGACTTGTATTAATTAACAATTCGTTTATAAACAGGGGTCTTCAGTGTCCAAGCTAAATCAATTTCGATTTAAACCTGCTAAAATAGGAGAACGGCGGGCGCCATCTTTTGTCGCTAATTTACGAGAATTTTCAAATGGTTTTTTAAATGAATGTTTTAAAAAGTGGCATTCATTTTTTCAGAATTTTTTGAGTGCAAAGAGTGTAAAGCTAGCAGGACGCGAAAGACCCTCGTTTACAGACAAAAGGCGCAGAAAAAACGATTACACAGGAAGTGTTATTCCTAGTCATGATAAACATGTCTGCTTTACATAAAACAACAATCATGAAAACTCCGTCATATAAAGTTATACTCATTATTTAACATAAGAATTATATTCCTTATAAAGATAAATTTAAAAAATCTGTAACGAAACCAAAGAAAGTAATACGTCTAAAACCAGATAATAAAAACTATTCTAATTATTATGAACAATGTTATTTATTGGTCACTTCATTATAATTCCTAAATCAAATACTTTTAAGTTTATTAGAGTCCGACCGATAGCCTAGACTACTTTCAGCCAATAAACTTTCTACGTAGCCAAAATTTAACCAAAGTCGAAGGTTTATAGTGTGGAGGCAGGGGGCGCGAGGTTTGCCACCAGCCGTGGACCGCACAGCTCTCGTCGGGGTGACTAATTTTAGTGGCTGGCCACCGCTTGTGGGAGGCTTGTGAATCAAAGGCAGTCTTGCTTGAATCATCTTTATTACTTATTTGTCGCATTTATTTATTGAAATTACCTCACAACTAATTAAATGGTGGCTAAACCCGAAACCTCGGTCGGACACTAAACATGCGTACACATTTTATTTATATCATAAATGAATGTTTAACCCATTTGCATCATCGCTAGTGATGAAAATGCCCGGGAATTTTCCCAAAGTGCCCAGCGCTTCCGCGAACATTTCGTAAATTCCCGGGCATTTTCATCACTAATCATCGTTCTAAATCCTGCAATATTACTCAAAAATCCGCAGCGTTGACGATACGAGCACGCGCAAGGAAGACTTTTAGTGTTTGTACTCATTAGAAATAGTATTATTCAAATTATTGTATTTTAACAAAAATATATATTTTTTTCACAATTGTGCAGGTTTCAAAACAAAATTAAAGAAAAAAATTAATTCATGTAATATTGAAAACAAAAACTATTGAATGCGGATTAATCCGCTCCCAGTGATAATGGTCAGTTTTAGTGAGCGGATTATTCCATCAAATAATGCATATGGGTTAATATTTCAATATAAAATGAATACGTATTGTAAAATTATAAATAAAAAAAATTTAGAACCTAGCATAAAAAAGAAGTTACTGAAAAGTGATTAAATTTTACAGTGTCTTAACTAGACAGAAATGTGCCCCAATATAAAATTATTTTTATCATAAGTAATATAAAATTAAAACCTAACAGAAAAATCAGGAGCCGATTTTTTTTTTAAACAAACTTATGAAACGTCATAATATTCTAGAAATAAATGTAAAGCGATACTTATTGTTCAGAAATAAAATCGATCAGTATATTATTAAGTTGGTTTTATTTAAAAATCCTGTTTGTGGTCACCTCAGTAGTACTAAGAATAAGGAGATAACGGTCATTGGTCCTACGGCATCTGAAAAGACAAAACATGGTTGTTTTATGTATTAATTTGGTGATTTAGAGGTTCATATACCTAACACGTTAAAAATATTACTTTCTAAATAAATATACAGTTATGAACAATTTTAATTACAGAATTCTATTTAAGCTTACCGAAACCAACTAAAGATTGGCAGACGTTTTAGGGTATTTAAAGTTATTTACTAGTTTTTATGGTGTGCCCGACTATCAAAGCATTTGAATACTTTTTGGGAAAAAAATTATGTAAAGCTACGTATAAGAGGGTATATAAATAGAGAGTGAATCCGATGGACAACTAGTTTTCTTCATGGAGACCTAATGAAATGACCAAATCTTTGGTTGCACTGCATGACGTGTACATGATAGACAGGACCGGACCCGGAATAAATATAATAATAATATATATATATATATATATATATATATATATAGGGTAAATAATGTGTGATATGCAGAGTACAATATATGCAAAGGCATATAGTGGGATTAAATAGAATAAAGCAAGCAAGTGTAATGATAGAGAAAAGGCCTTCCGGTAGGGATGGCTAATTATCGAAAAAAAATAATTGAAATAGTAACTAAATCGGTACTTTAGAAAACCAAATTATTTTGTCTTGATAAAAATCGTAACTGTTTTCAATATTCATTCAATGTTTTTTTTTTATTTACAGGCGGACGCTTGAACTCAATCAAACTTGGTGGAAGGTGAAGATGAGTCCGACGATGGACCGCGTCCGTCCAACAAATGCCTGTTAACTCTTCTCTTAAAGGCTCCTAAGTCATAAGATCGTGGAAATATGCTCGCTGGAAGAATATTCTACTCCTTAACTATTCGCATGGTGAATGTAGTAACGGATTTCTTCGTGTAGAAGATATAAGGAACGTCCACCGCATGCGGATGATATCCGACATGGCGTCTAGTGGTTTTATGATGAAGTGGTACTGGTGGAATTAGAGAATATAGCCTTCTGAGAACACTCTGCATTGTACAACCGATAGAAGACCTCGATCGCGAACCGATAAATTAACATTTTATCACTTATTGTCTTCTTTTACACCTAATACTTTGGTATTAATCGCGCCAAACGGCGCAATCCCCATACCGTCAAGAACAATAAAAGTGTAAACGCACAAAAGCGCAAGCGCCATCTGGGGTACACATTTACGGTACTGATTTCGCTTTAAAAACTAACGTCGCAACGCATTTTTTCCCCTTTCACAATCGCTTATAATTCGTTAATACACATCACAAATCCTCACCCACACCACACTCCTCATCATACAAATACAAAAATACATACACAGTGAGTGATTTGTGAAGTGCCTGACTATTGCTGCCAACTTGTAAGTACTTTGGTAATTAATTGTCTGAAATTATGGCAACTCTTTATTTTATAGTTATCCCGCCTACGAGGGTGCCTTTGTGCAACGGCATAAGTATATAAACTTATCCCGGCCCGAGTAGGTATGGTTGTAAAAACGATGGTAATGATTGATTTCACAGTACTAAGATTTTTTTAAAGAGACATCGAGCTTTATGACGCCTTGTTTTCTATAAAATTGATTTATATTATAATATAAATCAATTCAATTTATTATTGATGTATATTATAATTTTTTCGAGTTTCTATAGAAACTCGAAAAAATTTGGCATTTGAGTAATCGATTTAAAAGGTTGCGATATAATTGAATAATTGTTCTTTGTAAGATGAATTAACATCCCTAGATTTTTGGGCCCTTCACGTCATTCCACGTTGGATCAATCGTCTTCGAGTTTAACACAAGATTGCCTAGAGCAGTCATTTTGACTGTTTTAAAGTTTAGATATACAAAAATATATATATTTATAAGCAACCTATTTTTTAAAATATTATGACTTTTTATATATTATCTTATAGCATTTATTAACAGTTGTACTTACCTCCCCCCTCTCTTTATTCCATATATATGTATGTGCTATACCTATATTGAATCTTTCTAGTGTTAATAAAATGTTATAAGGACAAGGTCAAAGTATATTATATCCAAAAATATTATGAACTACTTACGACGAAATCTAGTCGCTTTGTTATACATTGCCGATTTCCCCTTGACCAGATTGCCACTTTGGCTAATTTCTGGCGAACACGTCACGTCAAGTCTCTCGCTAGTGGGTGTGTACAACAGGAGAGACCAGACATGCCATAACTTGCTCGTCACATTCCAGTTGCTGCCGGAGAAGTACTGCGGTACCTGTGGGGGATAACCGTGTTTTCACTGTCATGCTCTTCATCATCATATCAGCTGTATTGCGTCTAGTCTAGGACATAGGCCTTCCCTAAGATTCCAGAATGATCGATTGATAGTGGCTTGAACCCAGCGTCGCCCTGCGATTAGCGAATTTAGCGTGGTAGGTATGATGGAAGTAGAAAGTAGACCTACCGTAGGCTAAAGCGCAGGATAGCGTGTAAAGATGAGATGATAGAATGAATGAAATGAAGCAAGTCCAGACAGCACGTAGATAAACGTTTAATACAGCACAGTACAAAGTCTAGTAGAAATAATGAAGCACAAGTATGATAGTCCAAGTAGAAGTAAAGTTCAGAGCACAACAATACGAACACGGAAATAACAATTACGAGAAAACTATAAGTAGCGAGGGAGTGGTGCGTGGAGGCGCGTCAAATGTGATATCAAGAGTCTTGATGAAAATGCCCGGGAATTTTCCCAAAGTGCCCAAAACTTGTATGGGGAATATTCCTGGGAATTTACGAAATGTTCGCGGAAGTGCTGGGCACTTTGGGAAAATTCCCGGGCATTTTCATCACTAATCAAGACTCCTTTACCGGGTGCGCGGGCGGTTAAGCGCTTTCGTCGAGTACACATGCGCAGTCCCCCCGCGCGCGCCTATATCCCGCGTCTCTCTAACTGAGAGTCGTTTGCATCGCACGACACGATATTAAAGAATAAATATCAAGTGTGTTAGTATGAAATGTGTTGATAAAATTACTTAGATAAATAAGTGAAGATATAATAATGTTAAGGACAGAAATAAATAAATAGATAGTGAGTATGCTACATGTAGGTATGTCATAAACTGCGCTTGCCAGTACTAGCTCTATACTGGGAAATTTCTTGCCCCATTAGACAAATTTACTAATCCGCTGAGCTGTGTCGGTGATTCTATACAGCCTTTTCCGATACATTTTCATGCGGCTTTACAATGTATTGTGTGCCCGTTAATACGTTAAATATTTGTGTTACGGCGGTGTACTGCACCGTGTGCTCTTAGTGGATATCTATGTAGCTGCTACAGGATAAGAAATATTTGCTAAGTATATCTACCAAAAAATTTAGAGACAAAAATGGTTTTTCTTCATTGCCACAATGCGTTATGATCATATAACATGACGGCCGCATAACTAGTTTCACCATGTCCTCTTTTTGTGATTACCACAACACATAATGAATATTTTACTACGATTATAACACCAATTTATGGATGTGGATATTTAACAGTGATCACAATGTGTTGTGGGCACATTTTTCGCTACATGAGCATTTTCGTTCTTTGAGCGTTACATATATCATTTATATTGGAAATCGTACTTTTTGAGATCCGACAGCCCACTCCAAGCTGGGCGCCGGGAGTCCCGTGGAAGTGCAATTCAGCGCCACACTGCCCGAGGTATCTTCGCTAGTGACTGATGGAGTCACGTGTATAATGGCATCGCTCGGCGGCACTGGAAACAATTTATAAATAAGTCTCATAGTAACAGGATTAATGGGATATTTATTGCGCTAAAAGTAGAGTCCAATCGAATGTCGAGTTTTAGCCGAAACGGAGTATTTAAAAACTCTAGGAAATTAAGTTCTAGATTGACTAAAACCGAATGACATAACATAATACATACCTTCGTGTGTATGAAGTGCGTATGACAATGCAGAATAAAAAATTGACGATTGCGAAACGACACACACAATGATAAAATTGAAAGTAATGATGCTTTGTTTCAATTAGTTCCCTCTCTTGGAAAGTGCAGTATTAGATTCGCCAGTGATTTCACGATTTTTCTCATTTCTAGTGGCACATATATGATATATATCTGAGTATCTAACATCCTTACCAAAAACTGGTACGATGAGATCTTTTCTGTCGATTCTGAACTGAGGTCCCTCTCCGGACACTTCACAAGAATAGTTCAAATCTTGTTTCGGCGGCTGGTAAACCTCGAGGAAGAGGATGCATCGTCCAAGCTGACCCCGGTCTACAGTTTGCGCGCAGTCCACCACCAGAATGTCTTGCGGTAGCTCGAAACGGTGAATGATACTTTTTCCATGATTCTATTGATAAAAAACTTTTTATAGTGATTTTTCACTCAAATAATTATCAATAAATTGGGAGATTCAATTAAGTTTTTTTTTTAATTACATACAGGCTTGCGTTGACCTCAATCTCACCTGCTGGAAAGTGATGATGAGGCCGACGATGGAGCGCGCTCACCCACAAATACCGATTCACTCGACGTTTGAAGATTCCCATTTCATAAGATACCGGAAACACCGACGCAGCAAGCGAATTCCACTCCTTCGCGGTACGCAGCAAAAAGGAGGAGGCAAATCGCTTCGTGCGAGCAGCAGGAATGTCAACCACAAAAGGGTGCAAGCCAGCACGGCGTCTCGTCAATTTATGGTAGAAGGGGGAGGGTGGAACTAAATCATACAACTCAGCTGCACACTCTCCAGAATATAGTCTATAGAAAAACGAAAGGCAAGCCACTCTACGCCGATGTTCCCAACTGAGTAGTTTACGCGACGTAAGAGC
This sequence comes from Automeris io, assembly GCA_036320925.1. Taxonomy (NCBI): domain Eukaryota; kingdom Metazoa; phylum Arthropoda; class Insecta; order Lepidoptera; family Saturniidae; genus Automeris; species Automeris io. The sequence continues at coordinate 13,779,182 of JAUDJH010000010.1, read as the reverse complement.
CTCATCGGCAAGTGTTCTTTTTACGCACGTCCAACGCACTGTTACTGCACGCTACAGATTCTGTCAGTCGTATCAGTACTAAGCATTTGTGGCCTCATCACTGTTTATATCGCACAAACGCACACTTAATATATTACGAAAGTGTTAGGAACTAACAAGATAGAAATCATCGGTCATCACATTTCGATAACAAAACGCAGGCGTGTTTAAAGATACTTAAAAAAGAAATACCCGGTCTTTATAGAATATTAGGTCCCATCTAATTTTCCTACTTTCTGAATTATCTATACTTTTTGAAGCTATTGACGACATTAGTAATAACCAACCTAACTAAAAAACAAAACATCAATGAAAAATGTTTTCTGCTTAATTACAAAAAATTCGCAGATTTTTCTTTTTTTATTCATTTTTTAGATTTTGCTCAACTTTGTTCGTAATTACTAAGCTTTTATTTTTTTATTCATTTGATTACAATTTTATTTTAAGTTACAAACAAGCATTAAATTTAGCTTTCAATCATGTGTTATAATAATTTTTAACAAAAAAAAATCTGGTATACGTCAAAAGTATGCCCTAGTCCCAGACTTGGTTGATACGTTTATATGAGGGATGTAACGGAGGCACTTCTATCGGAACCGAAGTCGGAGTCGGAGTTTTTTAATTTGATTTATCGGAGTCGGATTCGGATTCAGAGTCGGAATCGGAGTCGGAGGCAATGTCAGTCACAAGTGACGGCAGAATAAAATAGTTTTATTAAGGGACAAATAAAAACATTATTCAGTGAACCTTTTTAATTAGAAAGTGATAAATTTATAAATACACAGACAATAAAAATTGCTGTTTCTTATTAACATTTTCATAGAACTGTGAGAAAGCGATTACCTGAGCTACTGGTCGCGTAGTCCCCGACATTTAAGCGCAAAGTGGATAAAACCACTATTGTATGTCTGCTCACATAGCGTGAAGATGTGTTATTTATTATATCTTAAATTTGATCCCATTTTAATATGGTGCAGGATTGATACATGTCTTCGAAAGTATAAGGCAGAACTTTTGAATTGACAACAGCATAATCCATTTCCCTCTACATCTCCCTCGTCTGTAGACAGATGTTGAGAATAGAGACTGTTTCCAAGCGTATATCAGGTTTTTTTTTTTTTGATAGCCCGGGGGATATTATTGACGGACCTCAGGGAGCTTTTTGGTTGTCGGACTTGCACCGACTAAAACCCCCGGGGTCACACAGCGCTCTCGCCTGGATAAGTTGGGCGGCACACTCCCTCAAGCGCATCGCCGGCGTATATCAAGTTGGGTCAACAGAACACAATACAACACAACCTAACTTGGGCAAATAAAAGCTGTTGTTCACAAAGTGTTGGATATATCAGAAACCGTTATCCTCCAGTGAACATTATCCAGTGAACAAATTAAATCAAATTTGCTGCAGGGTTGTTTTTGTGTTAATTTCTATTTTACTTAATTTAATGTAAATTTTAAATAAAAAAACCATTTAGTAATAAATTTAAATGTACATTTAGTTTTAAATTTAATAATCTATTTTTTTTTAATCTAAATTTAAAAAATGTCTTCTACAAATTAAGTAGCACTGATTGTTTGATTAATTGATATTATGTTTCAACAACATATAAAGTAAAATCAAATGAATTGACTGCAACAGTTGTGGTGACCTCCGATGAATACCTCGTATTAAAAAGTTTCGGAACCGAAGGTGTAATAACGATCGGAAGTTCCGACTTATCGGAGTCGGAGTCGAAGCTCCGTAACATCCCTGGTTTATATACTTGGAACTAACCTTTGCACCTGATTATACTGGCATAGATAAACCTAAGGATAAGTTAGAATATACTTATATCACAATATTAATAATACATATCTAATTGTAAATAATGTAATCTAAACAGAATAATTGTACAATGGCGTCACCAGATAAAAGTAGAAGTGCAACAGCGATTGTAACTATATATGGGTTCAGAGCTAATTTTGCCGTTTTTAGGATTGGTTGAATATAATTAAATTTTGCCGATAAATATAAAATTCCAGCACATCACATCCTGGGGTATATTGAAGGTATACATAATTTTGGGAGTCGAAGCTGCTCGCGTCCGTAGGTTTTACCCTAATTTCCCAACACGTGACTCCTGGGTGGTGCTAAACGAGCAGCAGCGAGGTGGTAGGGCGTCGGTGCCCGTCTGGATCGCGACCACAGTACATGGGTGTAAAGCCCGTCATAGTGACTAGTTTCGGCTTGTCGCGTTTCGAGATCAGCTTGTGTATATCCAGTAGCTCATATACCTAGAGACCTTCAGTCGTGGTATATGTGGGCCGACGTGACGATGTAGACTATCAATTGATTTTTATCATTTGATAGTCGCTTTCGTTTTTGGACTACACTGTACTTACCATCAGGTACTCTGTAGTAACTATGTCGAGCCAGTGTAAAAAAAAATTGTAGTTCTCGTGCAGCTTGATTTTTAAGATCTTAAAAGCTTAAAGACTAATATATGATACATTTGTATGCAACTGATAACTCATTAGTATATAAAAGCCTTTTAAAATTAAGGAACTTTTCTGAAACTAGGTCTTAAAACCAGACATTATTTATGAAAAATACTGTAAAACTACACTCTATTTCAGTGGTTTCTTTCATTGACTGACAAATATTAACAACATGAAATATGCGAACTAAAACAGCATGGCTAGAGCTCGAAATAAATAACTTTGTTATTAATAACTTTTTGTTACTATAGCAACTGCAGTACATTCTTTTTTCACACGTACAAATCCATGAGAGAAAAATATAATATAACTGTTTTTAAATAATGATAATAATCGAAAATGTTTTTAATGACTGTTAAAAATATCTGCGTCGGCTAGTGTAAAAACGTATCTAGTAGGTGCAAAGGCATGAAAAGGCCACACGATACAAATTTTGTATTGTGCCATATTAGCTGGTCCCATATTTTATTAAAGCTTACGTAATACTTGTGCATCCTGTTTTTATCAAGCTAATTTGTTTTAATTGTTCACAATGTGACATCACTGAGTTATACAATACGAGGTACGAATTGTGAATTTATAAAACATGGACACATAATTGAGGAGTATAGGAACAAGTCTGGATGAATTTGGCTTCCCAGGTGCCCAGGTTGCCCAGGTGGAGCAATCAGAGGGACACTCCAGGTGTTATGTCAGTAGGAGTCTGACATACCGGGGTCACTGCCCTCACAGCGTCCCTGATGGTCCTATGCAGGATTTTCCCCGGGATAAAAAAAGGAGTATAGGAACAAACAGCGATTTAATTATGCTATATGGGGTTTATTCAGAAGCCCGGGGAGCGAAAAGCCTTGTTGAGGCTACCTCTCTGGGAGGGATGAATTTACATTTGTTGGGCGGACGCAGTTCTACATCGGATTCATCTTTACCTTCAACCTCGGGTAATTAAAGTCTATCGTCCGCCTATTTAACCCCTTGACATATCTTTAAACGCAAAAGTAATGTGTCTAGAAATACTATTTATTTATCGGTTGCTATGGCATTCAAATATAGCTTTGTATCTTGTTCAAAATACTTTATTTGAATAACAAAACATCAACCTTAGTGTTACAACAAAAAAAAAAAACTATTATATTAGATGCTAATTATTAGTTTAAATTTTCTAATGTATGAAATTTTTCAAAACAATTCGGAATGTTCTTAAACAGTTTAAAAAAATTCTTGTAACTGTGCGGAATTATTTTCTTGATATAAGAATGATCTTTGATTGCACTGTAAACAACAATTCGCAACGGAATATTGAAGAGGTTTGAGACACGTCAATTATTGTTTTGACATAAGTCACAAATGACGTCTCCCAGACGTCATAGTATGTTAAGGGATTAATCATAAAAAAAAAAACATAATCTTACCGCAGGTCTATAGCTTATTAATTGCTGGTTGTTACTGTACAACGTCACAGACTGAAGCGTGTCGTTGGGGAACAGAACCCAGGAGCATTCCATTGCCCACCCGACCCCTGGCTTCCATTTACTGAGAAATTCCACTTTTGTTGCTTCTATTTTATCTGCAAATACAAAAAACAGCTTAAAAAATTCTATTTAATAATGACAATAATAATCGTCACGCTATATCCCTTCCGGGGTGAGCAGAGACACATTAGTGGGTGTATCCAATTTACGCTTGCATGTTTTACCCAACGTGACCAGTAGCGCAACTGATCGCCGTTCTCAGGGCACGAAGACATGACATTTCTATTAGATGCCATGCGGGCTTCCTCACGATATTTTCTTTCACCGGTAAACATGTGATGCTTAAATCCGCACGTAATCTCAAAAACCCAGGGGTACGTGCTGAGATTCGAACCTTAAACCATTCACGCTGCCGCGTACGGAATCCGGACCCCTATCCACTAGGCTACCACAGCCGTAAAAAATCCTATTAGGTTGCTGTATAATGGCTCGATAAAGTCACTACAGAACATCTGTTGGTAACTGCTGAGTATTCCATGAATAGCTATGACCATTGAGGGACTAGAATCCTTGGACAGTCGCCGTCATCACGCCGGCGCTCGTACACCACGGCTGAATTTCTTTAAGTATATGAACAACTAGAGGTATTCAAACTGTTCCCGAAATGTGACAGGGCCTCAGTGAGTCACTATAGTGGTCTTTGCAATTCTGCATTGTCAGGACCCTATTTCGGACAAATGCCAGTTGCAAAGAGTAAATATTTTTATAATAAAAGATGGCAAAGAGGCTAACAGATCACCTCATGAAAAATATTTGAGATTTTTAAGTTTATGATGATGTCCTAGCCGGTTTCGGCCACGGCGACTGTTTCAACACCGGTTAAGAAATTCGAGGTCCAGTTTTCGGAAACAGTCAATTGCGCAGGAGATATTTAAGTGCATAACTGGACGCGCACCCAGAAAAGCACTCTCTCGTCCGAGCTCCCTCAGGCCCGATGGAAAGGAGAACCAGTACGATCGGGAGGGAGCGGGATGCAGGTTTGGTCGAGTTTTCCCTTGTCTAAACACCTGGTTGAATTGCGGTGTTAAAGAGATACCTTAGTCGCCTTTTACGACACCTCAGCAAGAAGAGGGGGGCGCTATTCTATTCTGCCGGCAGCCACCACGGCTTATATAATAATTAAGCGGCTTATTTTTATTAAGTTTATAATATATTAAGAACTTCACGGTGGATTCAGCTAATAATCTATCTATGTCTGCTCACCCCGAAAGGGATATATATATTTTGTATGCCGGGACAAAATCCTGCCTTGTGCCGTTGTGAGGGCAGTGACCCCGGTGTGTCAGACTCCTACTGACTAAAACCCCCGGGGTGTCCCTCTGATTGTCCCATCCGGGTCGGGGAAGCCAAATTCATCCAGACACCCAGATAACAAGAAGCCTTGTTGAGGCTACCTCTCTGAGAGTGGGAGGAGGGAAGCCCACCCCTCCAAAACCTCTCTCCCAGGCGGTGCATCGGACACCGTGCACCGCCTCCACCCCGAAAGGAATACAGCGTAATGATATATTATTTATTAATATTATTGGAAAATAACTCCTAAAAGATCTTAAGCTCCTAATAATTTAGCATATTTATTTTATAGCGATGATATTTGAATATCCTCAAAATTATAAGTGACACATCAAAATTGTGAATGTTTTAACGTCAAATTAACAAATATTCCCTTTGTTGTATTTTCGTTTTTAAATTAGACAAATTACTAAACTGTCGGAGGGGAAGACGCCGTCATATCTCATTAAATTATACTATAGCTTGACTACTTCATAAAGGTCTCCACGAAGTACCACAAAGTAATTATTACATAGTTGTATAAAATATAAAACTGATGCCTTTATGTTCACGTCTACGTAGAATAATACTTTACATAAACAGTATGATATTTAATACAATAATAATAAATAATATATCGTCATGCTATAAGGCTTTCAGGGCGAGCAGAAATATTTTAGTGGCTGTATCCACCAATGTTGTTTTGTGGTTAGTGTGTATTATTTAATATGATATTTTCAACTATATATTTCTAATTAAACTGATAAAGAAAAGTTGATTGTGTATAGAAAATTAACTTAATTTTACCATTCGGGTTTTTCACACATTATAAATACTTTACTAGTCTTATGCGTGAACTAGCTTTTAATTATTGCTCGACGTTTCGAACTGATTACGCAGGCCATGTTCACGAGTAGACTAAAGTACCAGGGAGTTTTCATCGGAGTCGGAAAGTTACTTATTCTACCCTTTTTTATTCTTGATAATTTGAATAGTCTCGATGCACAGCACTCACAGTATCAGGGGGGGGGGGGGGGTAGAGAAAGCAAGTTCCCGCTCCCGAGACAAAAATCCGCAGCGCTTTTATGTTCTCGTGACCATAGCCGGTGTAACTAGGTCGAAACGTCGAATAATTATTAAAAGTAAGTTAATTCGCGCATAAGCCCTATGAAAGTACTTATAATTAATTTTCTTATCTTTTTTTATAAATTACTAGTACTCTAATTCATACTTCAGCTGTTTCGTCGAACTATGAAATAATCTTCCTAACGAATCCTTTCGCCTTGTGATATTGTGTCCTTTAAGCAAAAAGTTAAGAGATATTTTGTAGGCTGATACAATTGTGCCAACTATTGGCTGTTATTTTGCCTCTCAATAGTGGTAACTAGTTTATAAGTATATGATATATAAGTAATTCATTATTATTTTTATAGTTGAAACGTCGTAATTTAATTATTTTATTGTAACGCCAGATAGATTTCATTATTATACTGCAACTGATATTGCTGATATTATGTGGATTACATTATTTGATTGTGACAACATGCCTTTTCTACTTCAGGCTAATAGCTATAATACAGTTTTAAAAGTAGCGGCGATGAAAATAATGTCCTCGCGTTATACGAACATGGTATAATGGTACGGCACACTTAGTTTGAGAGGCAGCGTTTAATTCGCTCAATTGGGCAGTCGTGCGTTCCTTAATATTTCCCGTAAAGCATTTAGTACATCAACATGAATTCATACTGTTAAATATATTTTTAACACCAACACTAGCTTCTAACCTTGTATCCTTCTGGACTTTTTTAAAGAATGCCAAATTTCTTTCATAAAAATGACCACGTAGATGATTTTACGGCTTATAAATTATTTGATTACATTACTTAATATTTATAGAATATACAAAATTTTAAGATAAGTTTATAATAAATAACCGCTGTGATATCAGCCATAATTAATTTCGCATACAATCTTTTTTTAAATTATGAAGTAACCATGCATGATGGTAAATATGGTACAGTCCAAAAAACGACCACTACTTTCAACACTAAAGAAATGGCTATCGACAGTCGCAGTGGTCATGCCGGCCTGCACAAATATCTCGTCTCGCTTCGTTTAAAGGACCCAATATCATGGGAAGTTGGGAACACGCTCGCTGGGAGACTATTTTATAACTCAAAAACTCGGTAAACGTAAGAATTAAAGAACTTCTTAATCCTGGCCGGGATATTCGTTACAATATAGCAGTGACTCCATAAACCCGCGCGCGTTCTTTTATGGAAGTGAGAGGGTGGATAAAATTAAATAACTCTTCAGAACACTCGCCCTGATACAGATGGTAGGTAGCAAAAGTTTATTAAGAAAATATCTCTACGGAACTGGAGCGGCTTAAAATGTCTACGCAACTGGAGCAGCTTAAAATGTCTTAAATAAAATGCTTAAATGTATAGTAACACCTTGATCACTCACAATGTGGACAGCCCTCCGCTGCAACCTATCCAGCGCCTCAAGTAAGGACTGAGCAGAACTGTCCCAGAGATCCGAATAGTATTCCATGCAGTATTATTTTATTTAGGGCGGCTTGCACTAACGAATTAATCTAGTTTAAGCTTATATAAAATGCTTATTAATTGAATTGGTTTGATTTCATCTTAATGATGATTTCAGTTTAAGAGTTGTTATAACTAGATTTTGATTTTGTGCAAGACAATAAGTACAGATCAGCGCTAAATAGCATTTTATATAACTCTAAACTAGATTTAATTTGTTAGTGCAAGCCGCCCTTAGTAAATGACGGTCTTAAGCTTGGATTAAAATTGAGTTTAAGTACATAACATAAAATATACGCAAAGCCCTGCCAACATCTCATCCCACTTAATTGAGTTTAATTGGTAATGATTAAACAGGGGAACGTTTGCACTATGGGAATGTTTGCTGTCTTATTATATGATAAAATATTCACGGCTATATTCTTGCTCGGGGATAGGCAGCGAAAGATAATATAATACAAAGTCACTACCCTCATATACTGCTAGTTGCAAACATAAGCTGTTCTTTAGTAAAATTCTAAAAAATCGAAAATTCTACTTTTTGTGCTGTGACGGCTTTCAAGTCTTGTATTTAAGCCTTGTCAAGGATCACCACTATTTGTGAAGGATATTGTGCCGGATTTCTGGACTAAAAACAGTGACTTACGAAAAGTGTCTAAAGTTCTCCTCAGTGATTTAAATATTATGCTGCAACGTTACTGCAGCAATAAAATTGTTTAATATTATTAATTAATGGATTAACTTATTCATTAAGCATTAGGTGTTATGAATCTATACTAGGAAATACATATATTTCTTACATCTATCAGTGTAGGGTATTTCATTTAAGTGCGAACAAAACGACCTTTGGACTTGTCTATTGGGTTTATAAGAAACAAATGAACTATTTCAACTATATTCAACAACGTTGTGTGGCGCATTGGTGGCTACGTACGAGCGTATGTTGGGTCGACGGTTCGCATCTCAACTTCTGCGTGGTTTTTGTAGGACCGTAAATTTCTATATCTGGATTTTTTGAAGAATTTGTTTCACTTGATTGCACTTATATTAACTGATCACTGAATATTTACGTTTGAAAACTGCTTAAAAATGACATCTAAGATCACTACTGACCAATTAAAAAAACTGAAAGTAGACAGCGCGGTTATCACACGAAGTAGCAAACTTATTCCACAGGATATTTGCGAATCTACTGATATTGACGACGACGTCCCACTCACAGGGAAGGCGCTTCGTACTATCATAAATCAAGAAATAAGCAGTAAACTCAGCGATATTTTGACAGTACAGAAGGAACTTCGAAATACTGTAGACTCGTTTCAGCAATCACTGTCCTTCCTCAGTGATAAATACGAGGAAATAAAGGCAGTGCTTGACGAGAAGACGGAGAGAATCACTAAGATTGAGAATAATAATAAAATATTATTGGAGTCAGTACAAACTCTTAAAAAGCGTGTACATGATCTTGAACAACACGCAAGAGCAAACAACGTCGAAATTCAGTGTATCCCTGAGAACAAATCTGAAAACGTGATAGCTACGGTCCTGAGTCTTGCGAACGTTATAAATTGCGACATAAAGGACACCGATATTTCAATCTGTACTAGAGTTGCAAAGAAGGACCCCACTAGTGATCGCCCTAGATCCATATTAGTAAAATTTTCCACGCCTAGACTTCGGGACGGATTTCTGGCTGCGTCTCTTAAGTACAATAAAGGCAATCCTAAAAACCGCCTCAATACAAGTCATCTAGGATTGGCGCTCGAGAGGGCTCAGCCAATTTACATAGTGGAACATCTTTCACCTGAAAATAAGCATCTTCACGCTGTCACTCGCGCTCGAGCGAAGCAATTGGGATTTAAATTTGTCTGGGTTCGGAACGGTCGCATATTTTTAAAGAAATCAGAGGATTCACCCCGAATAATTGTTAGCAACGCAGAAATCTTAGATAAGCTCACCTAGAAGCTCCTGTCGTTAAAATTGTTGTTATTGATTTATCTACTGTATTTCTTTTTGCTTAGGTGCGTAATAGAGAGAAACTGTTATTGAATGAATACGTCACAGTTATGGGTTTATTATCAAAACACACGCGGTCTAAAGACTAAAACAATCAGTTTTTTCCATAACATGTTGTTGCAAGATTTTGACGTTGTGGTGCTTACAGAGACTTGGCTTAACGGTAGTGTAATGAACGCGGAATTGTTTGATGACAGATATCATGTTTATAGGAGGGATAGGGAGTCCAGTATGTTCGCTAAACGGAAAGATGGTGGGGGTGTTTTAATAGCTGTGTCGAAGCGACTTCACTCTTGTAGGTTATCTAAATTTGAGAGTGAGTGTGAAGACCTCTGGATTAAAATTGATAGGAAAGTCAACGACAACAGCCCTCTTTATTTATGTGCAGTATACTTACCACCGCCACTTCGGCCAAACGTATTGGATTCTTTTACTAAGAGCGCACAACAAGTTAGTCAAACAGAAAATCATACTATCATCATGGGTGATTTTAACCTCAGTGACATGACATGGACACCATTTGGTGATGATGGGAAAACTGCATGTACCCCAAAAGTAACCACATCTGAAATAAACCTGAATTTTTTGGAATATATAGCCGTTAATGACTTGAGCCAATTTAACAAGGTTCAAAATCATAATGGAAAATTATTAGATTTGATTTTAAGTAACAAGTCAATTAACAATATTGAACACAGTAATTTTTGCCTTACACCTGAAGACAAATATCACCCTGCACTTGAGTTTTCAATCCCCATGTTGATTCGTAAATTGTTACCACCAAAATTAGTTTCAAGACCAAACTTTATGAATGCGAATTATAACAAAATAAATGCGGAGCTGGATTCCATTGACTGGGAATCTAAATTTCTTAACTGTCAATCTATAAACGCAATGATCGATTCATTTTACGAGACACTTAAAACACTTATTAAAACACATGTACCTATGAAGTATAAACGAAACTCACACTATCCTATCTGGTTTTCTCGTGAATTGATACATAAGTACAAAGTAAAATACAAACTACATAGAAGGTTAAAAAAATATAAAAATCCACTAGATTCTCTCACATTTGAACAACTTAGAGATGACTGCGTGAAATTGCAAGCAAGGTGTTACAGTAAATATATTGCACGCGTAGAAAGCGCGATTGCAAGCGATCCCAAACTTTTCTGGTCATTTGTGAAAAGCAAACGAAAAAGAGGCGCTAGTTACCCGGGTCAAATGACACTTAATGATAAAGTTGCTTTTACTGGCGTTGATATATGTGACTTGTTTGCCGATAACTTTGTTCAAGCATACAATACCCCATTGGTCTACTCTAATTACATAGCTCCGGACAATTTTGCCATTAATTCATCATCGCTGAGCGTGATTTCTTTTGAAACTACAGAAATAGAAAAAGCCTTAAATTCTGTTGACATAAATAAAGGAGCTGGATTCGATGGAGTACCGCCGTTATTCGTTAAAAACTGTTCAGTAACCTTGGCTAAGCCACTGCAGTTGATTTTTAACCAGTCCGTAAAAGTAGGTGTATTTCCTGATATGTGGAAAGAAGCCTTGATCGTGCCCATACACAAATTAGGTGATAAAAGTAATGTGTCCAATTACCGCCCAATCTCCATTCTTATTGTTTTTGGGAAATTACTAGAGAAACTGATAGCAAAACGAATTTCTTGGCATTTAAAACATCTCATCAGTCCACACCAACACGGTTTTGTGAAATCACGTTCCACAGTATCTAACCTAGTTTCTTATACTGCAGATCTGATCAAGTCTCTTGATAATCGGGTTCCTGTCGATGCAATATACACTGACTTTAGCAAGGCGTTCGATAAGGTGGACCATTCTTTATTAATTCATAAGCTGTTTCTCCACGGTATTTCTGGTTCTTTATTAGATTGGTTCACTTCTTACTTATGTAATCGTACCTCTAGGGTTGCAGTTAGTGGGCATCTTTCTAGACCATTTGTGGCAACATCAGGAGTGCCACAAGGTTCGCATTTAGGACCTATACTTTTTAACGTTTTTATTAATGATATACCATTGTGTTTTAAGAGTTCGAAAGCATATTTGTTTGCCGACGACTTAAAGATCATGAAACCAATACAGTCAGACTCAGACAAAATTGATCTCCAAGACGACTTGTGTAGACTTTCCTCGTGGTGTCAACAAAATAATATGTTGCTTAATCTAGATAAGTGCTATCATATTCACTTTAGTAGAAACAAAGTTATACGTTTAGGTACCTATTTTATAAACGATTACAAACTAAAAGTTGTTAACTCAGTGAAGGATTTAGGCATTACGATTGACTCAAAACTTAAATTTGATTTGCATATACTGGATATAGTATCCAAAAGTTTTAAATTACTTGGTTTCATCACACGTATTTGCAAAAGCTTCAAGCTTCCGTATACTAAAATTAGGGTATTTGAGAGCCTTGTACGTCCTGTTATGGAGTATGGCTCGGTTGTATGGAATCCCAATTACGAGGTCTACAATAAACGCTTGGAGAGTGTGCAACGACGTTTTGTTTACCATCTCTCCTACGGTGATAATGTAGCGCATAAAATTTTGAGCTATCATGATAGATTGTTTTTTTATAAAATGCAATCTTTAGCTAGTCGCAGGAAAATATCTGACCTAATATTTTTATTTAAAATATTCAATGGATATCTAGATTGTGCAGAACTTATCAATAATCTAAAAATTAATGCTCCATCTCGTTTGCCCCGCAAAACAGCTTTCCATTTTTTTTCTATACCCTTCTTTAAAACTAATCTTGGACAGTTTTCTACCATGCCAAGGATCTGCAGGCAGTACAACGCACTCTCGCGACTCGGTGACTTGGACCTGACTGTTTCTCTTTCAAAATTTAGAACAGCGTGTAGAGAGTGACTGTATTTATTTTTTCTTTTTTTTGTGTTACTTTTTGTGTTACTTGGAATCAGTCACAGTTTTGTTTAAAGTTGTTATTTATACATTCTACAATATTATCCTTTTGTGTTGTGTCTATGTATGTATGTATATGTTTTTTCTTTTTTTGAATTGTATTATTATTCTTTAACGCAAACTAGCTTTATAAATTAATCACTGTGCATGCTGTGGTGCCCTATAATTGTGGGGGCATTTATATGTTCTATTTAAGTACCATGATCCTTTTGTTTTCTTGTCTAATGTTACCCATGTTGGGCACCCTATTATGTAAAATAAAATAAAATAAAATAAAATAAAATAAAATAAAATAAAGTCACCTTTTTTGAATATGAATATTATATTTAAACTATCTTTTGCCCGCGGCTTCGCTCGCGTTAAGAAGTATTATTATTAATTAGGTATAGTTTTTGCGGCTTCACTTTTGTTTAGCGTGTGTAAAAAATTAGGGCCTACCAAACTTCTTTGTATACAATATTCTTAACTAATCCGTCATTAGGCGCCAAAGCTATAAAGCTATTGGATGAACTTACTCGTGAGCAAGCAACATAAAACTGTCCACGTTCTCTCAAGTCAATACCCGCAAATTTAAGAGTTTGCCCCTGAGACTTGTTTATTGTCATGGTGAAGCAGACTTCACCTACCTGCATGCCAAATTTCAGCCCGATCCGTCCAGTGGTTTGGGCTGTGCGTTGATAGATCACTGTCAGTCAGTCAGTCAGTCAGTCACCTTTGAGTTATATATATTTAGATTAGATTTAAACTAAAGTTGAGTACTCTAGTGCCGAACAAAAACTTCGGCAAAAAAAAACCCGTTCGGCAAAACCTTCGTTTTCGGTAAAAAAAAAGAGGGCTGAAGTTTTCTGGCAAGCACCGAAATTAAAGTAATTATTACGATTGCGTACATTCATTATTTATTTAAGCACTTACATAGTTTGCATACGTGAATATACAAAAACAAAAAAGATATATAACAAATACGACAACATTTAAAAGTGTGGATTATATGTTCAGAAGAAAAGATAAATAAAAATATGAGCAGCAGACAGGAACAAAAAAGACTAATTTAAATTTGCAAAAAAAAACAACTATTCATTCCACAAACCTATCGATTAAAATCCTTTTTATATATCGTCACGCTATATCCCTAACCGGGTAAGCTGATATACATAAGTGCATGTATCCACTATCCGCTTATATGTCATGTCCAATGTGACCAGTAGCGCAACTGATCGCCGTTCCTACAAAACAAGTACACATGACATTTTAATTAGATGCCGTGCGGGTTTCCTCACGATGTTTTCTTCACCGGCAAGCATTTGATGCTTAAATCTGTACATAATCTGGAAACACCAAGAGTCACGTGTCAGGATACGAACCCACAACCATTCGCGTTGCTGCATATGGAAACAGGTCCCTTATCTACTAGGCCACCAGAGCTACAAGATATTTGTAGATAAATAGTAACTATTTCTAAAAACATTTCCACTAAATATTATATTTAAATTGCTTAGTTATTTATCTTTCTCTGTTAATTTTACAAACAAAATTGCAATTCAGATGAGGTAATATTATAATAAAAGATGGGAATGTAACCTTCAGTGACATTTGGTGGAGAGTTCGAAGCCTTCTCAGTTTTATTTTATATAAACTCCCTGAATAAAAGCGACCTCTAATTAAATTAAAACCACAAAAAGCTTAGTTATAATACGCTTGCTGTAACTGTTTTAACAAAAACAATTAATGTTTTAAAAGTTTTTTGTTGGTATCCCGGTGGTAAATCCTGCATAGGACCATCAGGGCGGCTGTGAGGGCAGCGACCCCGGTGTGCCACACTTTTACTGACTAGAAACCCCCGGGGTGTCCCTGTAATAGCTCCAAAAGCCTGGGAAATCAAATTCATTCTGACTCCCGGGGAGCGGAGAGCCTTCTTGAGGTCACTTCTCAGGGAAGGGTGGGAATAAAGACCCCATTCTTCCAAAACCACGTTCTCATTCGGGAAGCAGACTTCTTCAAGTCTACTGCCCGGTTTAAAAGAATACATCGAACGCCTTTTACCATGATTTTATTTATTACTAATTATCCCTGGGACTTCGTTCACGTGTAGTACATTTGCTATAATAATTATTTTAAGCTGAAATATTTGTATAAATGATATAAACTGACATATATTTTTTTCGTTTATTAACCGATTAAAATACAATTAACACTTAATGTTAAGCTTTCCACAATGCATTAGTAAAACCGCACCAAAATCGGTAAAGCCGTTTCTGAGATTAGCGGGCACAAACGCGTACATTAACAATTCCGATCGAATTTTTCTAAACTACATCGCGCATGCGAAGTTTTTACTAAAGGCGGTATATAAGTCCCGTTAAATATTTATAATAACTGCTAAAGTTTTTCGTCGGTAGATTTTGCGTCGCAAATTGGTAGTAGATGGATATATTTTTGTTTCTTTTGGCAAGTAACAGTGCTTGTAAATAGATTTATTTGAATAAGTATAAGTTATATTAAATGAAATAATAACAGTATATCCTTTAAATAATAACAGTATATTCCTTTCGGGGTTTGCAGAGATATAGTAGTGGCTGTATCAATTTTACGCTTATATGCCGTGCCCAACGTGACTAATTTTTATTATTTGCCACGCGACTTTTCTCAAAATGTTTTCCTTCACCAGTGAGCTTGTGTGATCTAAATCCTTAATAATCGGGAAAACCCCAGCTACCAGTACCAGTAACCCAGCACGTCCCGGGATATTAACCTAGGACCGTTAACCATACGGATCACTAACTCACGAAATTAAATATTTGATAAAATAAAAATGAATTGAAAATAATTTACACTGATTGCTTTGAAACGTAATAAATAATATTTTACCAAATACACGAGCATTAAATAATGTATTTAATCTTTAATCGCGTATTGTTAAATGATGATTATTTAAAAAAAAATAACGATTATATAAATATAATAACAATGAAAGCTTACATTGACAAGTTTGTTCTAAATTAATGAACTTACCTAAGCATAGCCAGAAAGCTATAATAAACAATTTAAAACTCATTTTTATATTATTAACCATAGCAAATGCATTAAAATGTTTATTGTTACATTAAAGAATACATAAACACTGTGTATGAGTCCACAACACGATTAGTACTAGTTGACAAAGCAGCGCGCGCGGCGCTTCGTACTCAATAAGTAATACTCATTCGACCGAATCATGGGCAATATTTACTTAACACGTTGGCTGCCAGCGCCGCATATATGCGTCGTCTCAGTTCTTGCATTCGAGCCCGCCGCCGCAAATGAGCGGCGTGTTTACTTTTTCGGTTTATTACAAATTCTTACGCTTATTTTTCTCCGAAACATTTGTAATGGCTTGTAAAAGAATATAATGGATTCAGACTGATCTTGGTCTGGAGATAGTTACTTTTTTTTATAAATATAATACTAAAAAATCAATGCGATTTAAAGTCCTACTATAATAAAAAATTCCATGGGCTGTGGTTCAAGATTTTTTTCTCATGCGCCGGTAGCGAAGCGGTTAAGCAGGGCTCAACTAGAAAATTGATGTGATTGTAATGACTAGTTTCAGCCTGTCGCGTATCGGGATCAATTTGTGTATGTATATCCAGTTGTTGATATACCTAGAAAACTTCTGTCTTGGTATATGTGAGCCGACATAGCGATGGCAATTTCCAACGGATTTTGACTATACTTTTAAACAAGTTTTGTGTGTTTCAAGTATTTCTATCTATGGTTACTTTGTATATGAAAACCTTAATAGTAATGGACTGGTATCCATACACGGACTCGCGAACGGCCGCAGGTTCGAACCCAGGCACTTACCTCTGAGGTTTTTCCAAATTATGTACGGATTTGGGCAATAGATGCTCTTTAGTGAAGGAAAGCACGAGGAAGCCCGTATGACATCTAATAGAAACGCTATCTGTAAGTTTTCTAAAAATTGCTATCAGCTGCGCTACTCGTCACGTTATGCAGTTTATATAAACGCAAAGTCGATCTAGCCACTAATCCTGCTTCTCCCGAAAGGGGCATAGCGTAACGATATATTATTATTTATAATTTCTAGCAACTCTAGTTACGCTTCACTGGCTAAAAGGAAACAAATTTAATACAAAAATGGAATCAGTCGGTGCACAATAATTGAGGGAACGTACAGTAATGAAGCCGCACTCATACGATTTGAGTTTTAATAGATATTATTGACACTATAAGAGGAACTGTTTGTAGTTATTGATTTGAGGACAATATTCAATGGTCTTCAATTCTTTATACTAGTTTGTCAAAGTGACTACAGTGCATCTGATGATAAGTTATACGTAGTCCAAAAACGACAGTGACTATCTAAGGACGAGTATTCATTGACGGTCTCCGTCGTCATGTCGGTCCATATATACTACGACTGAAGGTCTCTGGTAATATAACCTTCTGGACGTACGAATCGCTTTGACGGTTTATGCTCTTGTGTACTGGGGTCACGATCCAGTTCGGGCAATCACCATACCACCTCAAAACCCTCAGATTTCTAGTTTATAGCAATGTAATGAGAATGTTTTATAACTATAGTGAGATAATACTGTATTCGGTATTCCCAGCGCATGAAGCGGTGATAAATAGAATATGAAACTAATTTCCCAAGTTAAATATAACCAATGCTAGCATCAGAAACTTTTTACGGCGCGAACTTCACAAAATGGATCTTCAATAGTTAATCCGGGGCTTGGAACGGAGAGAAAGTATAATTAAGAGCGCTATTACCAGGATACTCAAATATGCAATTTATACTCATTAAAACAATGTCGTCGGTCGCATAAATCACTCCGCTCCATTAGTGTTTAAGTGGTTTAGGGGACATTTTAATTTTAATTGCGATTTCATGAAGATTTTCCAAAAGATCCTTTTAAAACTTTTTTCCACTTAATAAACAATATTATTGTAAGAAACACGTAGAATGATAATTTATTTCGTTTTACAAAAATGAATTCTTTTTTAGTAATTACAAATAAGTATGTTTCCTATTAATTAATGTTGTTGGCTAAGAAAAGGCTTTTGTACCATTTCAGGGTGGTAGGCGATGATCTATTGCAGCCGAAACTCGCTCGCGCGGTGTCAGTAGCAATAGAGCATGGCAAACAGTTCTATCCTTTGCTGTAAAATTAACATAGGTGAAGGAGGCAGACGAGTTCTGGAGGCAATTGCCAACCCCAAAAACCCTGTCCGCTGCCGCAGAATAAGACGACAGAGGAAGACCTTCGCCAGAGACCTTATTCCATAACGGATAAACCCTGGGCGGTACACTTGAGAGGGCGCGTCGCCCAATATCCAGGCGTGAGCTTTGAAGCTAATGAAAACTTATAGAGACGAGGGTAAGGATGATACTTTACATCATCTCCACATATTTTAGGCGAGAGAAGGCTGAACGTCGCCGGGAACCACGAATGTTGACAAAGCCGTAACATTGGCCCCGGCAGACAGGAGAAGGAACACCCGGTGGTTTTAGTCAGTAAGAGTCCAGCACACCGGAACGGCGACCCTCCCCGTTGGCCTGAAGATCCATTAGGATGTCCACAAGGTCACTAAAAAAAGATAAGGTCTTTACATTTATATCCAGCTTGAGAGGTGATCAAGAGTGCTCAAATAGTCGATCGCGAGAGCCTTTTAAATCTTTCTCTAAAAATATGCACTGATATCGGTCGATTCACAATTTTTGTTTGATCCAGAGTGTGCCTTATTATTTAATGTCTGTATTTGTTTACGTTGATCACAATCTTACTTGATGGAAAGTAATGTTGGGGTCGATAACGAATCGCGTTCACCCAATAAATAGAGATTAACTTGTCATTTGAAGATCCCAATATCCTAAGATGCTGGAAAAATAGAAGCGAATTTCACTTCTTGGTGGTTCGTAGCAAAAAGAATGAGCGTAGAATGTCAACCATATAAAAGAACAAGCCCGTATGGCGTCTTGTCACTAAAATTAACTTTCATTTTATAAAAACGCTTAAAATTAATCTGGTCGGAGTTCTTTTTTGCAATAAGGCGCTTAAGGCTGCTCTGTAGGTTCCCATGGCAGAGCTTAAAAACGGTTATGTAAATCCGAGTTCATTAAAATCTAACGAACTTTAGTTCCGGCGTTCAGGGGATTACCAGGGAATACGTTGCAGCGTTTAACGTTTCTCTTTTTACAAATACAAAAGTATAATATATAATCTCTATTAATTTTAACATTAGAAAATATTTTAAACTAAAAGGTAGCTAATATTCTCCAAAGTGAATGCATCATCGTGTTACTACGACCATTTTGCGTAGAGTGAACGACTGATGCGGGGAAAATATAGCTAGCTTTTGCAAATTGAACTAAGATTCTTCTTTAATTTAATTTCGTTGATGTAGGATGTTGACCGACTTGATTTTGAGGATAAGGTTACTGGGGATTGGTGATGGGTAGGCTTGCGGTACATGTTCAACCACACCACGTTTTCTATGAACCGATACTCCAATGCGATTGTTTAGTTTTTACAAATGCGCCGGTGTTAGGGATGCGCATGGCGTATAATTGTTCTTTTCGATGAAATTAAATCTACAATTTGTTTTCGGCAAGACAATTTGCTGTTGGCCTGGAAAAGTCTTTACAACTTTACCGGGCGAGCCCGCAAGTTATGGGTTGGGTTAGGTTATGTTGCATATGTATCGGACACGACCTCTCCCTGCCGGCAGTGGTGTCGGGCAGGGCATGACAACTGGAGGGCCGTGGCCTCCTTCTGTGAGGATGTCATGTCCCAGAAGGAGGCTGAAGAGCGAGAACGGCAGAAGGCTGCTCGAAGAAGACGCCGGGCTGTCGACAACCGCCCCGGCATATCGGCCCCAGCGGATCGGTCAAACCACGACCAGCCAGTTGATGCCTTAGGGGTTGTGGCTGTTCAGGGTGGGGGCTCTGAGCGACCGGTTAGCGACCCCCGAGAAGACGGCGGTGCGTTGTGACGCGCTCTGCCGAAGTATACTAGGTGGTATCGGGGGAGGCGGCGTCTCCCCCCCGTGATTGTGCCTGTCAGGCGCGGCGTAGTGGGGCTGCGGCGATTTGATTACAGGACCCGCAGTCTCCACTAATTCGCAGAAGTAGTCACCTTGGGGTTTTTAGCTGGCAAAAGTCCGGCACACCCCGGCTGCCACCCCCTTCGCGGCCAGGACGGTACTATGAGGATTTTCCCCAAAAAAAAAAAAAGGTTATGTCGCATGCTGTAGCGAATTGATTACAAAACCCGCAGTCCTCACTAATTCGCAGAAGTAGTCACCTTGGAGTTTTTAGCTGGCATAAGTCCGGCACACCCCGGCTGCTACCCCCTTGTGCGGCCGGGACGGTATAAGGTATAAGGATTCTCCTGAAGTAAAAAAAGGTTAGGTTGCACACAATTAATGGAGCCGCTGAAGTACAATAGTCCAATGGCACTCGTCTTCGATCTCAGTTTGCAGACTACACCTTTTGTAAGAATAATTGGAATTCTACGTTATTATTAGAAATAACAATTCTGCAATAAAATATTTTTTGAAGATATTATTGTGAATATTTTCAGGGCTTTAAGAGACGATTAGAGTCCAACCGAAGTTTCGGCCTCGGCTTCGTTTTCAGCCGCCCTTTAACAGATTGTGAGACAATTTTAATAACGTTTACACTCTTTATTGTGTTCATCAACATAAAACATACAATTAAAAGTTTTAAAAATAATTAAATAAACTACAGTTTAAGGTGATTGGGCGATTGCCCGAACTAGCTCATGACCACAGAACCCAAGTATAAAGACCGTCATAGTGACTCGCTTTGCCCTGTCGCGTTTCAGGATCAGCTTGTGGATATCCAGTAACTTATATACATAAAGAACTTCAGACATATTATATGTGGGCCGATATTCTAGAGATTATCAACGAATTTTCATCTTTTCCGGATGAGCCGGATGTCGACCTGAAAGCGTATACTTATTAAAATCGATTTAAAGTAAAGCTAAACTCATTAAATATATGCACACATATAGCATAAGAACAGCACACGTGGACATTTTCCATGTGAGCTGCGGGTCCTCAGGGCGAAGGTAGTCGAGGCTATCAGGGCGGGTTCGAACATAGACAGTCGACGTACATAGAAACATTAAGACACATACACAAAAAACGCAGTTACACTAAGCACTTCACATATAACCTATATCTCTATATAAAACAACATTTGGTTTTTTCGAATACTTATAACTCGAGAACGGCTGGACCGATTTTCATGGTTTTTGATATGTTGTTTTTGTCTCCATCCCGAATAACTATTAAAAGTATTGGGATGTTGACGATAAAAAAACATAAAAATAAAATAAAATTATTTTCCCATACAAAATGTGCATGGGTTTCGAACTGTGAAACATTTAATTTTCATCCCGTCCATACGATAAACACTCCCTTCAAATTAAATAAAGGTTTGTATAGGTATGAATGTATTTAAATAAAGGTTTCGAATCGACAAGCACGACAAGAATCGATATCCACAATATTCGGATAATTGCGTATTTTAGATTTAAAAAATGTATATATGTATGTATGTATGTTATATATTGGTATTCAAATACTTATGCATGCGTTAAGAAATTTATTTCACGTAAACTAAGGAGAATATATCAAAACATTTATTATGAATTCATTATATTACCTTCATGAAATCATAAATTAATTCAATTAATCTGTAACACGACATTTATTGACTGTTAGGCGGTTCAGAGTTCTACGGGTCAGCTATAATTTATATACTGCAATGAAATTCGCTTCTTGCGTCTATTTTTCCAACATCTTGTGACATGGGAACTATCAAACGATGAGTGAATCGGTATATGCTGGGTGAGCGCGCTCCATCGTCGGCCTCATCATCACTTTCCATCAGGTGAGATTGAGGTCAAACGCAAGCCTATCTGTGATAACAACAAAAGAAATAATTGATGGCATTTATAACATTTAAACAAAAATTTCAGCTTGAAATAATTATTATCATAGCAAAAATACTGCTTCCACGCGAACGAAGACGCGGGCACAGTTAATAGTAAATAATAATCATAATAAGTATTTGAGTCGCCTTTATATCTCTATTAATGTTGCAAATTAGTTCGTTTAAACTGTGTATTTTAAATGTGTGTGTGTGTGTGTAAATTGATTTTCTTTCTTAATCTTAGTTTGCATATATGGGCATAGATGCATAGATGCAATGCATAAGCAATGCATATGCAAAGATGCATAGAGGCATAGATGGGCAAAATGTAATCAGATTAATAAAAATGATTAACGATTACATTTTACGTTTTTTACCATTAATATGACTGCATTTTGCTCATTTATGTTTTAAACACTACAAAATCCCAGATTGTATTACACATTTATGATTTCTTAATGTTTTAAATGGATTTAATCATGATTACAGAGCAAGGAAATTAAAATTACGACTACATTTTGTAATCGTTCATCATTAATCAGATTACATTTTGCCCATCTCTGGTTTAACGTTTACCACAAACCCCAGTTCATTTAAAAATTTTTCGTAATGCAGTTTTTTGGCCGATGGTTGCCAAACCCGAAGCCATCGCTCAGACACTAAAGCATTATAAAAGGTTGACTCAAACAGATCTGACAACTTTTATATCATAACCTTTTGGAGCCATTAGAGTTACAAACAATAGATCACAAAACTCTCTATTTACATTTCTAAAAATAATTTCTGGAATATTGATATTATATGTGGCAGAGATCGTAGTTCGATTTTAAATTTCTAAGACCTTTCAATGTGACTTTATTTACAATGTCATTCTAAGGGTCCAGCCGGATTACGTCTGGTATACTTAGGAACAAATGTGGGCGGCATTGGTTTTGAAGCAGACGCAAAGAAATTAATAAAAACGATATTATGATCGCACTTTTGTATTTTATGACACCATAATTTCTGTTACAATGCTTAGATGACACATTCTAAATTCATACATGATATTGCTTTTTTAATTTGTATAAAAACCTTATAAGCCTAGTGAATTCGACCTCTTCAACTCTCCTCCTTCGTAGTCGTAGGGACAACTGTCTTCATACTTACACACATCTTTCATTCCTAGGTCACAAACAAAGTGATAATGCTTTAAAGACTTCGACTTCTTCAACAAATGGTTTAAAAAAGCAGCGGTCTAACCACAAAAAAAAAATTAAACACGCATTTGCTTCAGCAGTATTTAAAGAAACAAAAATAATTTATTTGGCACATGATCATAATACTCAAGTATAAATACCGTCTGTAGCATGTAGACGCCGCCCGATACGTGTTTGTGTTATACGCCCTAAGGGTCTTTAGGGTGTTACGGGACGCACGGGGTAAGGGATGCGCGCGCGCAAGAGATGCTTGCTAAGACAGTCGACTACCGAGCTCCAAGGCTAGAGTACGTGCGTGTGCGTCGCAGTTCGGTGTGTCTTAAAGTGCAAATAAACAGTAAAACGCCTTTGACCTGCCGCTTTTCGGGATTAGCTAGTGTATGTCTAGTCACTCATATACCTAGAGACCTTCAGTTGTGGTTTAACTGGGCCAACATGACGGAGACAGCCAATAGATTTTCATCCTTTGATAATCGCTGTCGTTTTTAGACTACACTATATTTATAGTGCACTTTGTCGCAACAGTGTAAAAAAATATATCTTTTTTTCCGCTCCGTTGTATGCATATTATTATAAAAACTATTTTCCTCACTTAAAAATCAAATATGTCAGTAAAAATATTAAATTTAAAAAGTGCGCTTAAAGCCGAGGTCGCTCTAAGCCGACGTCATAGGGAGTTTCAATTTCCATCGGGTGCCGTATGTAAAATAGATTCCTTTTACCTGAATGTCCAAGGAAATCCGTCGTCAATTGAAATCTTTGTGGATCGTATGAGGTATTACCGAGGAAATACGATGTTCTAGAAGGGAATATTCATTAAGTAATATTTATATTCATATCACCATATCGTCGGGTGAAAGGCTATTTGGTTTAAGCGACATTTTTTGGTGATATAGTATATATATTAGGTCCTTACATATGAAATTGGCGTTTTTCGTACTGGCCACTTTAATCATAAATTTCTCCTCTTTGGTAAGGAATTCCAAATTCAAATTTGTACAGCTATAGACTCATGTATTTGTGCTTCGATGATCGTCATTCATTTGTTTTTTTCTTCTGTTTTTTTCTGTTTGCGTCACTCATTTTACAAAATGGAAAACTTAAAATATCGCATTATTTACGAGTACGAGTTCCGCCGTGGCACTAGTGCTGCGGAAACAACTCGAAGGGTGAATGATGTGTATGGCGGTCGTGTTGCAAAAGAAAACACAGTTCGTTTTTGGTTCCAACGTTTTCGTTCTGGAAATTTCGACCTGCAGAACAAGCCCCGTGGACGGCCTGAGACTCAAGTTGATAATGAAGATTTGAAGGCTATTGTGGAAGCGGATCCATCGTAAACCACGTCCGAGTTAGCTGCAGGCTGCGATGTTAGTGATAAAACTGTTTTAATTCACTTGAAGCAAATTGGGAAGATTAAAAAGCTTGAAAGGTGGGTACCTCACGAATTGACTGAAGCAAACCGGCAAACGCGCGTCGACTGCTGCGTTACATTACTAAACCGGCACAATAATGAAGGTATTTTAAACCGAATCATTACCTGTGATGAAAAATGGGTTCTTTACGATAATCGGAAGCGCTCAGCGCAATGGTTGGATCCTGGCCAGCCAGCCAAATCCTGCCCCAAGCGAAAATTAACCTCAAAAAAGTTACTTGTAAGCATTTGGTGGACTAGTGCCGGTATTGTTCATTACAGTTTTCTCAAATCTGGCCAGACTATTACGGCTGATGTCTATTGTCAGCAATTGCAAACCATGATGGAAAAGCTAGCGGCTAAACAACCTAGGCTGGTCAATCGCTCCACGCCACTGCTGCTTCACGACAACGCTAGACCACACACTGCGCAACAGATGGCTATTAAATTAGAAGAGCTTCAATTGGAAAGTCTAAGACATCCTCCGTACTCCCCGGACCTTGCTCCAACAGATTACCATTTTTTTTTAAATTTGGGTAACTTCTTGCAAGGGAAAAAATTCAACTCCGATGGGGCAGTCCAAATCGCCTTCAAAGATTTTATTGATTCCCGTCCGACTGGTTTTTTTAGTAAAGGGATCAATGAACTACCTATGAGATGGCAAAAGTGCATAGAAAATAATGGTTCATACTTTGATTAATTAAATATATTATATTAAAAAATATTCGACTTTTTGTTCCTCCCATACAAAACGCCAATTTCATATGTAAGGACCTAATATATATATATATTCAGAATCAGCGTTTTTTACCGATTCCGAAATTATATATATATATATATATATATATATATTACTATATCACCAAAAAATGTCGCTTAAACCAAATAACCTTTCACCCGACAATATCATCTCATCGTATTTGTAAGATACATATTTATTTTCATACTTACATTTGTGTGTATGGAACCACATAAATGCTTTTATATTCTCGTCATAGTGGTCATACTTCGCTTAATAGTTACCATGGTGCAGTAAGAAAAACGGCTACGGCTGTTAACAGTAAAAAAACCTATCGATAGAAGCAAATATCTCTTCAAGCTTCACTTAAAAGACCCGATATAGAACGGCGAGAGCACATTCACCGGAAGACCATTCTACGGATCAACTACTCTGCAAAAGTAGGAGTTAGACGACTTCTTAGCAGGGATATGAATTACCGTATAATAGTTAAGTTTAATCTGGGTTTAATTTGTTAGTGCAAGCCGCGCTTAGGGTAATAATGTAACCTATAGCATGCAGACGCCGTCCGATACGTGCTTGTGTTAAACGCCCTAATGGTCGTTAGGGTGTTACGGGACGCACGGTGTAAGAGGATACACGCGCGCATTGGATGCTTGCTGAATCAGTCGACTACCAAGACCCAAGGGTAGAGTATGTGCGTGTGCATCACAGTTCGGTGTGCCTTAAAGTGCAAATAAACAGTAAAACGCTAAAATCCATGTCCTTCTACCACCACACCCACGACCACCGATCATAAGCTTTATATAATATTTGCATTATAGCTACGTACATTGCGTGATGTTAAATAAGACGTTGTTCCTTCCAGTAAACGTATGAGAATTGAACAATTCTATCCGATATCAGCTTTGGTGGTACAGCTCGCCCAGAGCTTTGATGAGCTAATAACTCAGCCAGTCTCTCTACTGTTTATTGAAAATTAGAATTTAAATACTGGTCTTTATTCACAGTTAATAACAAGTAAGTTAATGATATGGGATCTTTTAAACGTAGCGTGAAGAGATATTTGTGCAGGCTGGCATGATCGCTGCGACTACCGATGGGTTTTTTGTTACCTTTCGATAGTCGTTGGCGTTTTTTGGACTGTACCATGCTTATCATCAGGTATGGTGCAGTCACTGTGTCGAGTCGGTATAAAAAAAAAAAAAAAAAAAAAAAAAAGTTCGAAGAATCGCCTCATCATCTCAATAAATAGTTATTATGTGGTTATCAAAATTATTTATCAATCAACCGTTCAAGCGAACCTATTGTACAAGGCCCAGTTCAGGTCATGTATGGAATACTGTTCGAATCTCGGGGAAGGCTCTGCCCACTGCTTTCTCAACGCCCTGAATAGATTGCAGTAGCAGGCTGTCCGCATTGCGAATAATCTAGACTTTACTAAGCATCCAAAACCGCTCTAATTGCGCAGAGTGTTTGGGCACAGGGCATGGGTATAAAAAAGGTACTTGAGATTCCCTTCCGTCTCCCTACATTCACATTCCACGCTCGGTCCTTAACGGTGATACATGTGTACGCACGGCGGTATCGCTACACTTATCATTGGCGGCGAACTCGGTCACACTACGGAATAGTCAGTTGTTTTGGACATTACGGCGGAATATCTAATTGATTGTATACGGTGAACGGTGCTGAGCTGCAGTAGCCTGTCCTCATCATCCAGTTTCCAGGTAAGTGCCTTTTGAATATTTCATTGTCACTGTGCCTGAACGAACTCTTTGTTCCCTAATTCTCTACGTGGAAATCCAGACCAGCGACGCTCTCCGGCGGCTACATAAAAACTTTTAATACTTTCGGTCTCCCTGCGCTATCCTGCGCAGACACAGAGATATTGCCTCACTGAGCGTTTCCAACGTGATCAGTAGCGCAGATGATCGCCATTCTCGGGGCACTTACAAGACAAATCTATACTAATACTAGCTGTGTCCGCGACTTCGTCCGCGTGGAATAGTTATTTTGGGCATTTTAGTTAGTTATTTATTTTAAAATTGTAATATCTTCTAAGATGTTCATTGAAATTAAGTGATGTCAAAGACAATTTTGTTCACAATTAAATAATCTTAATCAACGACACATTTATTTCGATAAAGGTTAATATTATTACGTTGATACAACTCTTAACAAATAATGCATCAATTTCGACCAAAATTGATTACCATAAAAACGGTTCTAGTGAGTTAATCTTAAAAGATAGACATATACTGTCGCGGACATTTTTTTAGATCATTTCAAGATAATATTAGTATCTATACTAATATTATAAAGCTGAAGAGTTTGTTTGTTTGTTTGTTTGTTTGTTTGTTTGAACGCGCTAATCTCTGGAACTACTGGTTCGAATTGAAAAATTCTTTTTGTGTTCAATAGACTATTTATCGAGGAAGGCTTTAGGCTATATAACATCACGATGCAACTATTAGGAGCGAAGAAATAATGGAAAATGTGAAAAAAACGGGGAAAATTATTCATCCTTGAGTGCTTCCATTGCATGCGCTGTGAAAACGGTTCAAGATACCAAAAATATATGTATGAAAGAATTATTCCTCTTGAAATGATCTAAAAAAATGTCCACGACAGTATATGTCTATCTTTTAACATTAACTCACTAGAACCGTTTTTATGGTAATCAAATTTGGTCGAAATTAATGCATTATTTGTTAAGAGTTGTATCAACGTAAAAATATTAATCTTTATTCAAATAAATGTGTTGTTGATTAAGAGTATTTAATTTTGAACAAAATTGTCTTTGACATCACTTAATTTCAATGAACTTCTTAGAAGATATTACAAAACCTTATATAGCAAAACACCGTTTGCCGGATCAGCTAGTAGATTATAAAGCTGAAGAGTTTGTTTGTTTGTTTGAACGCGCTAATCTCAGGAACTACTGGTTCGAATTGAAAAATTATTGTTGTGTTGAATAGACCATTTATTGAGGAAGGCTTTAGGCTATATAACATCACGATGCAACTATTAGGAGCGAAGAAATATTGGAAAATGTGAAAAAAACGGGGAAAATTATTCATCCTTGAGGGCTTCCATTGCGTGCGCTGCAAGAACGGTTCAAGATACCAAAAATATATGTATGAAAGAATTATTCCTCTTGAAATGATCTAAAAAAATGTCTGCGACAGTATATGTCTATCTTTTAAGATTAAGTCACTAGAACCGTTTTTATGGTAAACAAATTTGGCCGAAATTAATGCATTATTTGTTAAGAGTTGTATCAACGTAATAATATTAATCGTTATCCAAATAAATGTGTTGTTGATTAAGAGTATTTAATTGTGACCAAAATTGTCTTTGACATCCCTTAATTTCGATGAACATCTTAGAAGATATTACAATAACTTATATAGCAAAACAACGTTTACCGGATTAGTTAGTGTTTTATATACACACATATATGGTAAACAAGCCAATTTTTATAACAACTAACTTTTCGCCTTTGTTCAAAGATATCTTTGTCACATAAGGCTTTTGAAAAATAATTTTAAAGCCTTAGACAGACACATGCAGTAAGTGCTTAATTTTCGATGTCCTTTAACACGTTCGTCGCAATGTCACCCAAATATGGGCGACGCTATTCTAATTGAAGTTTATAGAATTTATAATCGGATTTTTAAAAGGAATTTTAATGCAATAAGCACTTGTAGGTGTTAATATGACAACATTGAAACACTAAAAATATTCATATCATACAATACGGGCACCTTTTGTTTATTTATATACGATAAAACATATTCAATCATACTGTGGCGCATGTTTTTCGGTCAAATACTCTAAATACAATTTGAGGTGACGAAAAAGGTTCTTTGCGATAAGTCGAAGATAAAAATCATAATGTAATCATAATAATCGAGTTAAGTTGTTTAATACATCGCTAGTTTACGTTACGGCGTACCGAGAGTCGGATTTGGGCCCCGTGAGAAACAAACGAATCGCTCAAGCCGACAAACGTGTTAAAATTTTGTTCAAATTATTATACTTCGGGATTGAAAGGCTTAGTTAATAACATCAAGGAGTATCAGGAGATTAAACAGAATGTATGGCAACACGCGAGACAAAAAGGTTCTTATTTTATTTTTGAGTACAAAGTTCTGGGGTACTTCGCAAAGAGGATACTGTTAGTAAACCTTCTTATTCACGTAAGGAGCTTACAGCTTAGCGTAAGTCTTTGACAATCGAATGCGAACGAGATTCTGGGTTGACAGTGTTGCCAATTTGGAAATGAAATTATTACGATAACCTTTTTATGATGATGATGATGTCCTAGCCGGTTTTGGCCACGGCGACTGTATCAACACCGGTTAAGAATTTCGTGGTCCAGTTTTCGGAAACAGTCAATTGCGCAAGAGATATTTAAGTGCTTAACTGGACGCGCTGCTAGAAAAGCACTCTCTCGTCCGAGCTCCCTCAGGCCCGATGGAAAGGAGAACCGGTACGATCGGGAGGGAGCAGGATGCAGGTTTGGTCGAGTTTTCCCTTCTCTAAACACCTGGTTGAATTGCGGTGTTCAAGAGATACCTTAGTCGCCTTTTACGACACCTCAGCAAGAAGAGGGGGGTGCTATTCTATTCTGCCGGCAGCCACCACGGCTTAACTTTTTTATAACAGATACTTAAACCATCATACTCAATTAAAGCTGGACAAGGTGAACACAATAAGCCTGATGTTAAGAACAGCGCTGTCCAAAAATCAACTGGAACTAAGAAGAAACTGGAGACTGTTTGTTGATAGCCGCTATAAATAAGCTGGTCTGCTCCAAAGTCTCTTGACACTTTTTTTAACGAACTCAATATTATAGAACAAAAAGATTACACTTGATGATAGGGCACTCCACATCCTGATGACACGACAGAGGTTAGAATTGAAAAACTTTAAGTGTTCAACATTTCGATTTTTTTATTCAGAAAAATAAGTGAAATATAGAAATTGTAGAAATAAAGTTGAAACATCGGAAGGTTCTTACAAAATTTGTATGACACTGTACACTTTAAGGACTCAAAGTGCAACAATAAAAAAAACATGATATTTCAGTAATTTTAATAAACTGGTAACACTCCAGAGGTCCGCTTGAGCCGGTAAATTTAAATTTCACCGGTAAAATACCGGTTCGTGAGTGAAGTGAATTAATTCAGACGAATTTTAATCGGGACACCTTGCGATTTAAAGGTTGTACCGACAGTTGCCATTCCGAATCATAATAAGCTTTTACATATTTATTTATTAATAATAAAACAAACATTTTTATAATACATTTAAAACAGTATGTTTTCACAGAATGCTGTAATACACTATCGAAGTCACTAATGAGATAAAAAAAAAACAGAAACAAAAAAACGCAAAAAGGAATTAAGTGTATTGATAGTAATATATCGTTACGCTATATACCTTCCGGGATGAGTAGAGATACATTAGTGTTTGTATTAACTTTGTGCTTATATGTCGTGCCCAACGTGACCAGTAGCGCAGCTGATCGCCGTTCTCAGGGCACTTACATATGACATTTTTGTTACATGTAATGCGGGTTTCCTCATGATGTTTTCCTTTAATGAAGAGCATATGGCGTCTAAATCCATGCATAATCTGAGAAAACCCTCAGGTATCTACGTGCCGGGATTCGAATCAATGATCATTCACGTCTCCGCGCATGGATTCATGTCCCTTATGCACTAGGCCACTACATCACATCAAATTAATAATATATAAAAAATATGGTAAATTAATGACCGCTCGTTATTATGTATGAAACTATATTAAAAATAATTTTGTATTTAACACTTAACGAACGGGCTCCATAGATTTACGTTTTTCCATTCAGACTTCCTAGGACAGGCGACGTAGATCTACGTTTTTGCTTAAATTTTAAGTTTTTTTTTTATTTTACAGATTTTCTTGGTGATTTTTGGCTTAGCGCCCGGAAACTAGGAAAGACAGAGCAGATTCGGCCCGTCCGTTAAGTGTTAAAATAACTTTGTATTTAAAATAAAGAGGTCAATAACTATATGATACTATGTATAAGCGAAACAAATAGCTCTTGTAATAATAAGGTAGTTTAAAAACATGTAATTAAGAGCACTACGAAGGAACAAATAATTATCCGTGTCCCAAGAATTTGTTGTGCTGAAAGTTTATTGTAAGAAATCATTTCTTTATTCTATTTATCATTGGGTTTCGAGGCAAAATAATAAGTGGGAGCCCGCCGAGCGAAAATCCTGGTCTCCTTTAAACGAACAAAAGGCGAAGGCAGCTTAATTTTCCGGTTAGAGGGACAGCCCTTTGGACGCAAAAAATGTAAGCCCCATTTCGCACTTTGCCGTCTCATAGATCTCTTTGATAGACAACTCTCTGATTTGCTCCCTAAAGGATTACAACGATTTTGTCCATATTAAGTCCTTTCATACAACTTTTGAAGTACTTTTTTTTTACACTGGCTTGACATAGTGACTACAGCGTACCTGATGGTAAGTACAGTGTAGTCCAAAAACGAAAGCAACTATCAAAGGATGAAAATCCATTGATAGTCTACATCGTCATGTCGGCCCACATATACCGCGACTGAAGGTCTCTAGGTATATGAGCTACTGGATATACACAAGCTGATCCCGAAACGCGAAAAGCCGGAACTAGTCACTATGACGGGCTTTACACCCATGTACTGTGGTCGCGATCCAGACGGGCACCGACGCCCTACCACCTCGCTGCTGCTTGTTTAGCACCACCCAGGAGACACGTGTAAGGAAACTAGGGTAAAGCCTACGGACGCGAGCAGCTTCGACTTTATTTTAGTAGCACTGTAGTGACTACATCGCACCTAATGTTAAGTGCAGTACAGTTCAAGAATAAAGACTATATTCACATAACTCATGCTGAAATACTACAGGTCGAAGCAAGTCACTATAATTATGTATTGATTACCTTTTTATGATATTTTATTAACACATCGTCTGTAAGATTTTCTTCGGCAGTTTTCATTTGTAAACAGGGGTATTTCGCGTCCTGCCGGTTTCTATCCCCTTGCAAATCGCTTAAAAATTTTTAGAATATTCATGCTACTGTTCAAAATATTCATATTGAAATACCAATTGAAAATTTTCGTAAATTATGGACAGAAATATGCCCCTGCCGATCCTTTATTCAGCAGGTATAAACAGGAATTGATTTTGCTCAGACACAAATGAACCCTGTTTGGAGGCGAAATGTTAATTATGGACATATTATATGACAACAAAATATTGTACCTAAGTATACTCGTATACTAAAAGAAATATGACAAAAGTTTTAAAAGTAATTATTTTTTTATATTTTTCACAATAAAATTGTAACTGTTTCCTTCACAATATTGCCCTGAAAAGAGTATCTTATATTTTGTATTTAATTTAATAGAATACTTTTTAAGAGAACGCATTTTCTATGTTAGGTCTTTAAACTTAGTGATAACGTACTTAATTAGATACCGTGAATTTACGTTCAGTAAAGTAGAAATAAGTTATCTCTTATTACTTTTGGATTATTATTTATTTGTTTAACGATATATTTACTACTTATAAAATTTAAAAAATATATTTTTTGTTATCATGTTATGAATTCAATGTTTTAATGTTCGATAGCCTGAAGAGTTTTTGATATTTTTTTAAATAATAAATACTTAGTTTTATAATACTTATTATAGGTATAGTATTTTTCCTATATCTGTTTTTATTTTAAACTAATTATAAACATTGATAATTATTAATGATACCTACTGTGTGGGGTAATAGTTCTTGCAACATTTGGATTTGTTTTATAGATATTGCGGCTTGCTCCAACAAGTTAAGTCTTGTTGGGGACGACCTGACCCTGCCAGCGGTGGTAAAAGCCATGCTTGGCAGCGAAGAGGCATAGCGAGAAGTCACAGCCTTCTGAGAGGTTGTGATGAAGCAGAAGGAGGCCGCCGAAAGGGTCAGAGAGCGAACATCTTCTCTGGCCACTCGGCGGCAAAGGCACCGCCGACGGAGAGACGCGTTCGCCCAGAGCGAGTGCGACATCCCCCGGTGACAATAGCTTGGTAGTGGACATGAGGTAGTGTGCTGCCCGGATGAGAGGGAGGTGGTGCACGGTGTCCGGCGCGCCGCCTGAAAGAGAGATTTTGGAGGTCTTTACCCCTACCACTCCCAGAGAGGTAGCTTCAATAAGTTCTTGTTCCCGGAGCGACTGGATGAATTTGGTTTCCCAAGCCTGGGTGGAGCAATCAGAGGGACACCCCGGGGGTTTTTAGTCAGTAGGAGTCTGACACACCGGAGTCACTGCCCTGACAGCGTCCCTGATAGTCCTATGCAGGATTTTTTCCTGGAATGCAAAAAGAAAAGTTAAAATGTTGTTTAAACTTTTATAAAACGCTATTTAGCGTAAAATTGACCTTGTTTTCTGGCCTTTAAAATAATGTCTAATTTTAACAGCCGTCATATTTAAATCATCTTTGAGTGGTTGAATCGCTTCAATTAAACGGTTTATATAATTCTAGGCTAGATTTAATTTTTATGTGGGTTAGATGAGAAAAAGATCTGATACAATATCTCGAATGCTGCCCAACCCAACTGAATTCT
Organism: Automeris io; assembly: GCA_036320925.1. Classification (NCBI taxonomy): domain Eukaryota; kingdom Metazoa; phylum Arthropoda; class Insecta; order Lepidoptera; family Saturniidae; genus Automeris; species Automeris io. The sequence continues at coordinate 13,745,382 of JAUDJH010000010.1, read as the reverse complement.
GCTTTCGGATTCCTTCTAGAAGTTGTTCCGACCCAACTGCTTGTTTGCCCCAGGTATACATATTCTTGTACAACCTCCTAATTTTATTAACCGTGTATTTCATGCCAACAAATGTTATATTTAACTATGTTGCATTAATAGACCAGCAAATGATTTATAAATACGAACCTTGACAATTCTGCTAAGTATTTTCTAATATTAATATTTCCAAGTTTTCTTCTTAAAATACTGGGTCAATTTCCAAACATAGCGATGCCTCAGGTGATAATCCGAGCCTCGTGTAAAAACAAATATATGAGTCGTTCAAAGATGTAATATAAAGCGGATTGCCATCAAGGTAGGATGCGCAGTAGATGAAGGCTCTATGCCCTCGCCCCGGGCGGGGTGATAAGGTTAACGAGTCGATATCTCATTACCCTGCTTTGTTCGTGCACCCGCGCACTTTTTGTACATTGCTGGCCAAAGAAATGGTATCATATTTATATTTTTTACAGTTAAATTTTGTATCAATAAATATTTGTAACAGTGTTTTTTGTTCTTAGTACAATTAGGCGAGCTTGATAATAACGATTGTCAATAGATTATTAACTCTCGGCAGACATCTTGTTCTTAAAAAAGTAATTTAGAAAATATTGTACCATTAGGAAAAAAATATATGACAAGGTTTTTCGCAGTTTATTTTGCCTACATTCGCGTTTTATTTTTAGAGCGTAAATTGGTATTAATAGTTATTTTACGAGTATTCACATTAATATATTTTAGCCGCATGATTCCACTTATGACTACAAAGTGGTACTACGTACGCCGCAGTAAGTAGTTTGTCTATGTTTGACTAGATCGCAACCACAGCACATAGGACGCAAAGCAAATGACTCGATTTAGCTTGCCGCGATTAAGTATTATCCCATATTAAGCTGTCACGAATAAAGTGGCCCTTTTTTGTTAACCCGGTGAAAATGATCATGAACCGTCAGGGTACCGTGAGAACTGCCACCCCGGTGTTTGGACTCTTACTTACTAAAACCATCAGAGTGTTCCTTCTCCCGTCTGCCGGTCCCAAGGGTACGACCTCACCAACTTCCTCGACGAATAAAGTGATCCAAGTGAAGTTTATATAATGACAGTGAAATAAATGAAATATGATATTCTGGTTTATTAATATTCAAAAGTATAAAAAATTCCAATCGTGTAACAATATGAATAGCAAACATCTATTTTATTGGTAGGTATAATAATGATATATCAATCAGGGTTTAAGATATTATTAAGAGCATTTTCTGCAGCAAAATGTTCAAGCGTAAAACTTTATTTGGGATCGAGCTAAGTGAATTTAGAGGCCTTGTCTACGTCCAGTTATTTGTATAGAATATTCGTCATGATATAGTTAGTCTCATGTGATTATGACAGCTGTCAATAAAATCCGTGCAGTGTATTCATAAAGTAAAACTCAATTAACACACTTTACCGAGTAAAAGAATCCAACACCATCAAGGAACGGCGTTCGTGTCAATGACTCATTAAGGGCTAAATAGCCCAGTTGCCCTTATTTCATTGGGTTGAAACATTAAATGAAATCATTAACGCATACTGGAAGGCGTGGCTTAATATATTTGTTCGCAAGTGTACGACCGACGACGCGTTTCGATGCGGCTAAGGTGGTGTGTTGCGCGGCGCGACGATGTGGAAAATCGTAAACAACAAAACAGTCTATTTTGAACGTTTTTAGACCAAATAAAGACGAATCGAAAGATTGTTTTGATTTTTTTTTATTCTGACTCGTCACAGTGACTGCACCATACCTGGTGGTAAGCATGGTGCAGACAAAAAAACGCTACGGACTATCGATAGGTAAGAAAATCCCAACGGTAGTCGCAGCGATCATGCCGGCCTGCACAAATATCTCTTCACGTTACGCTTAAAGGATCCCATATCATAGGATGGTGGAAACACGCTCGCCGGAAGACCATTCCACAGCCCAACGACACGGCAAAAGAAGGAGTTAGAGAACTTCTTAGTCCTAGCCGGGATGTAAGAAACCGTAAAGCTGTGACTGTGGCTGTGTGTGTGTGTGTGTGAGTGGGTGTGTGTGATATGACTATATTTCATCATGCTGTAACTTTATTGGAGCGTCACGTCAACTCGTTCGGGTATAAAGAGCATATTGGTGAAAAAATGTGTTTGGATCAAAGACCATAGAATAAGCAGATATATTTGCTTGGATAAAAAAATTTACTATGGTAATACCCTCTAGAGCTAGTAGTAATAATGAAACGCCACTATTCAGCTAATCAAAGTAAAGGTTGAAAAATATTTTAAATGTAATCCATTTTTTCGTGCAGTAAGGCTTCGATTAACGGTTTGAATTATGGCAGTTGTTGCCGAGTAGTATATTTGTACTCATAAAGTTTTTTACAATAGTTTTTATGTATTTCAAAGAACATAGCAAATATTTTTTAAACTAATAATAATAAAAAATCAATATTTTTTATATTTTTTTACCTATAAATATATTTTACATTATGTGCTCAAATATCTTTAATAGTTGATTGTACACAGAATTGTATACATCTGAAAATACAAGTTATTGCAATAGTGTTGATATAAATTCGCAAATTAATTTCTTTTCACTAGTCAAAATTAGGCGCTCGACGCCAGAGGATACTTTATTAACCGCTTTAGCAATTTTAGTTGCACTCTAGTCTCGATTAAATGATAAAAGCATTCATACCCAGAGTGAGAATACTTATAATTGAATAAATAACTGAGAGCAAACTGCGTGCACTGACCACATAGATCGTTGAACTGAAAAATTGACAGGAGTTTAACAATTGCCTCTGGTCAAAGGCAATTTTCAATTTCAGGCAGACCGCTAAAAATCGCTTCCCAAATTGAAATGCGTATAGGACTGTAGGTGTTCTACTAAAACGATATTTTAATACACTGTGCAATATTGAATAACTACTATCGCAAGGCAAAAACTTTGCACACAGTTTAAGAGTGTTATGTTATTCTCTGTAGAAATAGTTATTAACCAAAAAAGTACAAGTGATTGGAAAAAATTAAAGGGCAATTTTGAAAATAAGGAATACATTTTTTTTTTATACGGACTAACTACTGATTGCTGGGACAGGCATTTACAGTTTAACCGGGCTTAGGGGGCGAGCACAGAAGGTGCTCAGCCAGCGAGTTTATAGGTTGGGTGGTAATGCAAGGACACCTCTGTGGGTACGAATCTCGACTTGGACCGCCAGCCAAAAATACGAAACCTACAGGTGATCTAGTAGCGTTTCGGAAGCGACTACCTTGAGAAGAAACGCCGAAAGAAACTCAAGGCTGCGTCGGAGTAGAAGGAATACATATATCAAACGCCGCAATTAAGGAGACAAGCTGTATGATCATCTGCTCCAAGTGAATATAATTTTAAAGTATTTTTTTGTAGATTTTTTAAATTAATACTCGGCACAGTGACTCCACCGTATCTGATGGAAAGTGTAGTGCAATCCAAAAACCGAGTACAACTATCTAAAGATTACCAGCTGGTAGTCGCCGCGGCGATCATTCAAGTATATACAAAAATCTCTGCACCCTTCACATAAAGAACCCAATATAATAGTAGTATGGTAAATATAATAATCCCAATAGAAAACACGCTCGCCGAAAGAGCTTTCCGCAATCCAACGACTAGGGTAAGACCTAGAGAACTTATTTTTTTTTTACACTGGCACGACATAGTGACTCCAGAGTACCTGATGGTAAGTACAGTGTAGTCCAAAAACGAAAGCGACTATCAAAGGATGAAAATCCATTGATAGTCTACATCGTCATGTTGGCTCACATATACCACGACTGAAGGTCTCTAGGTATATGAGCCACTGGATATACACAAGCTGATCCCGAAACGCGACAAGCCGAAACTGATCACTATGACGGGCTTTACACCCATGTACTGTGGTCGCGATCCAGACGGGCACCGACGCCCTACCACCTCGCTGCTGCTCGTTTAGCACCACCCAGGAGTCACGTGTAGGGAAACTAGGGTAAAGCCTACGGACGCGAGCAGCTTCGATTTCTTAGGTCCAGCTGAAATATAAGTCACCATAAAACTGTGGCACCGCAATCTTCGCGCACGATTTGGTTGTGTAAGCGAGAAGGAGTAATGAGGATAAGGTTATATATAACCTTACCAGAGTTGTATACGACTCTCTCTCTTTAGTAACTCTTCGGAACTCCTTCTCTCCTTTTCTCCTTCTCCCTTGGATATAATCTTACTAGTTTTCTTTCTAAGGTCATAAGGTTATTTGCTCTCACAAGACTTATCCCTATACACATATTATATCCATATTCATGAACCTCCCTGAATACCTCCAAAGCGAAATTATTTACATGCTCCTGGTAAACACAATAAATAAATACAGTAAATGAAGTGACAAATAGAAATTATACAAACTGTTTTGAGAGCTCGCGTCCCGTATTTTGACAGAGCACGGCCGCTATAAAGAAATCCTATTTGAATATCATAACACAATTTGTATTCGCGCTCGCACAGAGTAATTGTTCTCCGCAACGTACGTGCTGTGTTTTAAACAAGAAAAACATTGTATTCATGGGATTTTCCGAATGATAAATTTCTAGTTTCTCTTTTATTTTTGAATGTTTTTCACGCTGACGTAATAAACATGTAAAACTAATCATGGACAAAGGATTATGAGGAAACCAGTATGACATCTCATAAAAATATAACATCAGGATCACCAGTTGTGGTGTAAGCCCCTATCACTTGTGGGAGGCGTGTAAATCAGGAGGCAGTCGTAGCGTGAATTCTCTTTATTATTTATTTAGTTCGCATTTTATATAATTCGCGTGACCTAGTTACCGCAGTATATTGCACTTGCTAGTGCATCGATCTTTAAATAACCTTCCGAGTGCATTGACTTCATGTATGTAAGTGCCCTGAGAACGCTAATCAGTCAGATCTGAGTCAGATCTCACATTGAGCACGACATAAGCGCAAAGTGGATACAACCACTAATATATCTCTGCTCATGCATAGAGGGATATAGCGTGACGCGTAATTTATGTACGTGTAATTTCTTTATATTTCTCAGTTCAATGCTTACTTTTAGCTTAAATCGTAGGCTATAGAGCGCGCCGCCCAGGTCCAGGCGTGAGTGGTGTGCGATGTGTTCCCGCACACCGCTCCAATGATAAATCATGGAGATGAAGGGAGGGTGGCACTTTACACCACTCTCCTCGCCAATCTGTTAGGAGTACGCGGGGGGCGGTAACTATATAACCACCCCTCACCAAGTAGATGGGGCCTGCAAAAGGCCAGACGTCGCCGGATGCGGAGGAAGATGGCTCGGCCTTGCCCTTGGCTCTGGGCAGACGAGAGAGGGAATACCCCGGGGGTTTTAGTCGGTGCAAGTCCGACACACCGGGGGGCGGCCCTCACCGCCTCCCGAAGGTCCGTTAGGGATTTCCCCCGGGTAACCAAAAAAAGGCTATAAAATATTGACTGGATCTAATTTATATGTTAGACTGAGTCGTTAACATTTATTGAAAATCATTAATACCTTTGACTCTATTTTGGGCAGAGTCTATTTTAGATAACAATAAAAGAGTAATATTCAGCATTGACTGTGGGAAGTGCTGGCGGGACGTAAGAGTGAGTAGAGATCCTTAACATGATCTCCATTTTTGAGACTCTTCGGCGTACTGAATTGAATGACAAGCGTCACGAGATTAAAACCCGATCATCATACAAAAACAAAATGTTAACGCCATTCTCAGGTGTTCTTATTATGTCAGATCCTTCGTCAGGAAAATTGGGTACGTGAGTAACTTGAAGGCACATGAAGGTCCTCAAAAACGGAGTTGAAACAGTCACCGTAGATGAAATCGGCTGGATGATATAATTTTAGGTAGTAACATTTTTTTTTAAATTTCAGCGTGGTGTATTTTTGAACCTTTTTTATTCTGACTTGGCACGGTGACCACACCACGCCTCATGGTGCAGTCCAAAAACGAAAACTATCAGCAGCAATGAAAACTATCGATAGTCGCAGCGATCATGCCGGCGTGCACAAATATCTCTTCTCGCCACGCTTAAAGGATCCCATATCACAGGTAGGTAGGAACACGCTTACTGGGAGACCATTCCACAGCCCAACGACACGGCAAAAGTAAGAGTAAGAGAACTTCTTAGTCCTAGCCGGGATGGGAGTTCCCGTATAGATGTGACTCCGTACTCGCGCGCGTGGTTCTATTATGGAAGCGAAAAGGTAAACTCATCAAAACGCGTTAAAACATATTCTTCAGTTTTTCGTCCTAATTTATGTCCAGCTACTAATCCGGGACGCATTTGGGCTAATTGTTAACGATAATCTTTTAATTTATTCACAGCTTCGGTCATCTCCCCATTACGCAGAGATTTGTACGTTTTAATCTTATTATGTTAAAATTTTGCCTCCTGTCCCCTTTCCGTGGGTAATTAGGTGCTACACAGTTAACTCGCTTTTATATTAACCGACACAGATAACTGAAAATCAGTTAATTTTCTTTTAAGCTTGGCATAGATTAATTCAGTCAAAATCCTCGGGATGTCATTTGGAATGTATACTGAAACCTCTGGAATATATTTCCATGGTGAGTTTATAATTTTTAAGACATTTTTTTCTCATATAGAGTACCGTTATAATACCAACTATATGAATTTTTATATTGTCCAAATAAATCGATAGAGACGCTAACAAAAAAAACATAAAGTTGGTCACTTCTAATGCCAAATAATTCAATAATAAATCTTTTAGAAATCTCACTTGGACTACTGTATGTGTTACTGTGTGTGTGCGTGTGTTAAAGGTGCTGATTTGAGATTATTAAAAGTAGCATTGATTTTTTGCTGCAATATAATAAATTATTATGGTAGTTCAGAGGCGTAGCATTCCTGAGATTATTTGGTCAAGTTTTGGTCTCAAAAATAGAAAAAAAACCGAAACTTACGATGGAAGCCTTAACATCAATCAAAGTATGTCATTATCACACGCACACACTTTAGACAAAAAATATATAATTGTATCTAAAATGTCACTTATAATACGCAGTATTTTTTTTTTGTCACAATTAATAATTTTGTCGGTATCGGCAACTGAAAATTCTTTTTATTATTTGGACCTTTCCTTTTTGGATGGCTCGCGCTATTATGATGTCAGAGTGTTTTAACGCAAAGTGCCTCGTTAAGTGTAGCTTAAAAATAACTTTATTTAGTATACGTGTCACTAGCTTTTGCTCGCGACTTTGATTATGTAAAATTGCCTATTACGTCCATTATGACAAAACTTAAGAACAATTTTTTGACATATCATTGCTGTATTAGTATTAGTAATTTCGAGTAGTACTCGTACACCGGAGGTTCCGTACAAATTTGTCGCTATATAAAAAAATCCCAAGATTAAGTTTTTCGTGAAACATTGTAACTACAACTTACAGTTTTCAGATTTTTTAATATATATATATATATATATATATATATATTGTACTAGCTGATCCGGCAAACGTTGTTTTGCTATATAAGTTATTGTAATATCTTCTAAGATGTTCATTGAAATTAAGTGATGTCAAAGACAATTTTGTTCACAATTAAATACTCTTAATCAACAACACATTTATTTGGATAAAGATTAATATTACGTTGATACAACTCTTAACAAATAATGGATTAATTTCGACCAAATTTGATTACCATAAAAACGGTTCTAGTGAGTTATTCTTAAAAGATAGACATATACTGTCACGGACATTTTTTTAGATCATTTCAAGAGTAATAATTTTTTCATACATATATTTTTGGTATCTTGAACCGTTTTCGCAGCGCACGCAATGGAAGCCCTCAAGGATGAATAATTTTCCCCGTTTTTTTCACATTTTCCATTATTTCTTCGCTCCTAATAGTTGCATCGTGATGTTATATAGTCTAAAGCCTTCCTCGATGAATGGTCTATTCAATACAAAAAAATTTTTTCAATTCGAACCAGTAGTTCCTGAGATTAGCGCGTTCAAACAAACAAACAAACAAACAAACAAACAAACTCTTCAGCTTTATAATATTAGTATAGATATTGCCAAATTCTACGGTTCTAGGTAAACAGCAAGTATTCTATAGAATCTTTGCAAAAACGGCAAAAGCAATAAAATTTGCGAAGTAAACGGACGTACCTTTTGATTGAGTTTACTTAGAAATATCTTCTTTTTTTAAGCTGCAAGGCACTGCAGTCTTTAATACTTTTATATTAATTTTAATTAAATACGTTTACAGAAAAAAAGAAAAAAAAAGCAGAAAAAAGGATCAACAGGATACAGACAGACAATGATCGAAGTAATCCTACACGTGTTCATTTCTTTCTTTTTTAAGATAAGGAACCCTAAAATCAAATATGGCTCAACATCCAAGCAAAGAACACAAAAGAAAAGCCTGCTAATTTTTAATAACACTAACTTACAAGCAATCTCGCGCTAAATAACACGTCGGAAACCCAAAATGAATTCTCGAAGTAACACCCCCGGAGCAAGGCAAACATGCCGCGGCCGCCGTGTTAATATTTAGAAGGAGTTTTTGCCCCGGTCCCGTGGGAAATAGTGTCGAATATGATATTGGTGAGGCTTGTTTGGCTATCTTACTGTTTACCCGCGCTGTGAGCCCAGGAGACCTGTCTTGATGCATTCCTGATAGAAATGTGCTTACCTACTTATATTTGCTCGCTTATCTTGTCCATTACAGACAACCATAATATTCATCAATGATTATAGATAGTGAGCGGCAACGGAGATAGTCGTAGGTTCGAATCCTGATACATACCTCTGGGTATTTCCAGACTATTTAGAGATTTTGGTAACAAAGGGTGACCGATGAAGGAAAACTTCGTGAGGAAACCCGTATCTAATAGAAATGTCATATATAAGTGCCCTGAGAACGGTGATAAGCTACGCTTTTTTTCTTTTTTTTTCTTAACCCGGTGGAAATCCCTATGGACCGTCAGGGGAAGTGGTGAGGGCCACTTCCCCCGGTGTATCGGACCAGCCCCGACTAAAACCACCGGGGTGCCAGCACTGCCTCTCCTCGCCTTCGCCGAGCCTGGGAATCCGGATACTTCCGACGGCTCGGCGAGCGTTGGCCTTGGGCAGGCCTCCTCTCTTGGAGGGGGAATTTAAACCCCCTCACTGCCACTCTGCGGGAACGGCGTGTGGGCACAGACACGCCGGCCCTTCCTCTCTGCACCGGACGGGGACGCCCTCAACGTCACATGATAAGCTACGCTACTGGTTACCTTGGGCAACACTTATAACTGCAAAAGTGAATACAGCCAGTAGTGTATCAATGCTCACCCCGATAGGGATATATTATTATTATTTTTATTTACAATATTTCTTTCATTTTCAAATATAAAAACATGTAGACCTTTGGAAGCAAGTCCTAAGACCAAAGATACTGGTAGTTAGGAGTCTTAATTGGGAAATCTCTTCATAAAGCGTGCTAGATGAAATAATACCGAATTCTGCATTCTGCTCTATATCCAACAGCAAAGCGAGAGCCTCCTGAGATGGCAATCGATGCTCTTTGTGGACAGACCTTTACTCGATACGGCTTTCGGGATAGTAACTTTTGAATCCACGTCCCACATGCTGGTGATCTCATATGCAATTATTATTATTGCCAAAGAATATTAATCAAAAAACACCCCTTTCCTTAAGCCATTCACTTCTCGATGTCTACATACTTAAAACTATTTTTATATTAATCTTATGTGCACATTATTATAAGTTCGGAGCAGATTCTAGTATTTATATAAGAGATATTGTAAAAATTTACTGAAATAGGATATTTAAAAGAGAACATGGAAATATTTAGATATCTTGTTTATTTGTTTAATTAAATTATGTATGTGACGAGTTACTTTTAATTATTGTGGGCAAAACCCGCCAACGAACAGGCCCCCGTAATTCCGGCTCTATTATATATGTATAAAGGTCGTGCGCAATGTACTAGAATTTCATTCGATTGGCAACAATTGCCCGATGTACTTGTTGCAAAGTAATCAAACGATTTGATTTGATTTTGATTGTTCATTTTATTTAACCCTTTGGAAATATTACAGTAGCTAATGGGCTAATAATGGAATTCGATAGTTAATCATATTCTTATGAGAAAGTTAAGTTGGATTGGATGGATTGTAAAGACTTCGATATTTTAATTAAAAGTGTCGCCCCTCCTGCGCCTACATATTCATTTTATAATAGTAAGCTACAGAAGTTCGAAAATTAATGTTAATAGAGCGCGATTCTACAAGTTTCTTTATGTTTTAATAACTTTAAAATTAACGTGAAAAGCAGTTAGTAACACTGATTTCATTAATAGTTAAATGTTTATTCGGTAAGCAGAGATTTCCTTGAAACACTAACATGTTTTTTATGCAGTATTAATGACTTAGAAATTAATTATCTAGATGTGGCAATAAAGTGAGGCGCCGTGGTTAAAGCGCCTGTCTAGTAAACAGGTGATCACGAGTTCGAATCTCGTCGGGGCCTTGATGTTACACACCTTTTACGAGGATGAGACCCCAGTCCTGCCCTCGACGCCGGTAAGTGGAAGGTGAAACACCCCGGGGGTTTTAGTCGGTGTAAGTCCGACACACCGGGGGGCGGCCCTCACCGTCCCCTGAGGTCCGTCAGAGATTTCCCCCGGGTTACCAAAAAAGATGTGACAATAAAAGCGAAACTGAAGGGTTATCTGATTATAGGTCAATATATAATAATATAATACATAAAGACTTATTTTTTGCGTTAAAAATTAATATAAAATAATCATCAGCCAGTCAGTAAGGTCAATATTTATGTAGTGTAAAGTTACGTTAAATAAATGTAAGGCATAGCATGTAGACGACGCCCAATACGCGTTTGTGGTAAACGCCCTAAAGGTCGTTAGGGTGTTATGGGACGCGCGGGGTAAGGGGTGCGCGCGCGCAAGGAATGCTCTAGCAAAGGCAATCGACTACCGAGACCCAAGGCTAGACTACGTTCGTGTGCGTCGCAGTTCGGTGTGCCTTAAAGTGCAAATAAACAGTAAAACGCCAAAATCCATGTCTTTCTACAACCACACCCACGACCACCGGTCATAAAGGTTTTTATTGAGCATATATTTAGGAAACTGAGTGGATTAAAGATAAAAAGAAGACAACTTGGAAAACACTGTTTTACAACAATTTTCCCTCCAAATTATAAATAAAACAACACAATTATTGAATAAGAAAAATGTCTCGGACGACGCTAATATTCTCACGTAAAGTGGACAAAGCAACCACGAGATGTTTACACTATAAACGACAAGGTAATTCGCCCTCGGTGCTATAAGCGTCTATTATCCAACTATCGTATTCACTGAAGGGGATATCGGTCAGATTTTTTCTTTTCGAAGAGTTATTATTGCACGGCCGGGAAAGGTTTTCACAATTAAACCGGGCTTGTTGGGCGAACGCAGAAGGCGCTTAGCCAGCGGATATGTCGGTTGGTTGATTCTTCTAACAAGTAACAATATACTATAAACAAAATCTAGAGATTATTAAAATACCCCCATAACTTGTCCAAATATGACTTAACCCGAAAGTGTGACCGAAATTTCTGTCGGACAGTACCCATAATCCAGTGGCGTTCATCTCATACAAGCATAAAAGCAATTCTTGCCCTACACTCTACAAGCATCTAATTCTAACATTATGAATTAATCAATAATATTAAATACATTCACTTGTGATTGCGATGGGAATGTGTGCTTATCGAAATAAATAAAAAATAACGAATTTTCACAGTTCTCTAATAAAGAAAGAGCAATAGAAGAGTCGAAGGTAAGTTTTCTTACAGATTGCTTGCTTTGTGTGAAAACAATATGCACGCCACTGTCATAATCCTATCTCAAATCCCGATACCTCATCTAGTTAAAAACTGACGATGAAAAATCACTGTGTTCCGTATTGAATATTGCGTGTTAACACTGGGAAACGGCCTATACGCGGTATAATGTCCCTTTGACACGACATTTGACCGGGAAGCGGGTGGTTAAGGGTGACTCATAAAAAATTGACTAAAACCCTTGAGAATTTCATATAGTTTTATAATTAATTGTTTGTTATTTTAACTGTCGTGACGCTGACACGCAATGCGTTAGGTACAAACACAGATAGTGTTGGTAAATAACATTGTAAAATTAATTCAACCTTTCGTAAAATGGAGTTCGTGGATCTTGATAAATTGGGACAGGGAGACTATTTGTGGTAATTTATTTATAGTCGCTTGACTATATACCAACACCACACTTGCAGTAGTCATGTTGGCCCACATAAACCACGACAAAAGATCTCTAGTTAAATAAAAAACTAGACGTATATAAGCTGACCTCAAAACGTGACAGGCTAAAACGAGGTACGGTCTTTGATTTTGTGTGTTTTATTAACAATCAGTTTTGTAAATTGACTTAAAAATCAACAAGATATTAAAAGTTAAAGTTGTAACTCAATCTCTGTAGAATTTTCACTAGAAATTCGGCTCATGTTTTTAAATGCGAACCGGTAAGAAGTAGCATTTGCTTCTTGCGTGTGCTTTTGCAGCGTCATATAAGATTGGAGTCTTCAACCAACAAATAACTCGATCATGGACTGATTAATGAAAATCATATGTTCTGATTTCACAAGATCATTCATGCTGATATTTCATCGTATTTCTAACTTTAACACTGTAGAATTTTTTGATACAAGTGCGATGCATAACGGCATATGGTAATGAAAATTTTGGTTATCAACACGCGTCATAGCTCGTGAATGAATCGTCATAGCGTGAATGAGTTGTCATTACAGGGGTCTTTTTGGATTTTAAAGTATTTGGGGAAAATCCTCATAGGACCAGTCCTGGCTGCACATAAGAGGTACCGAACGAGGTGTATCGGACTTACCCCGGCTAAAAACCCCATGGTTTGCTACTTCAGCTGCACTATTGTTGCGTATACGTATTTTCTTTACATTATCTAATCCAATGGCTGTTGGTAATAAAAAATAAGGGCGTACATATATTAAAGCTATTACAAAAACATATTTGCAACAGTCGAATTTAATACCAAGTATCATTATATAAAAGTATGAGTCGATTTGTAAAAAGAAATGACGCAGACGACCACGCTTACAGAAAAATGGAAATGATTTCTCGTAACTTGACCCACGCCATTACTCCAATTTATACAAGTCCGTAAGTCATAAAAGCAGTCTATAACATTATTCTTTCGCACGAAATACACGTGGTAATAGGCACATGCATATAATATTATATGTATACATCGTAAATGACAAATGTGTCGAATAAATCAGAACTACGCGCCCTTAGAAGAATCATATTGCTTTGTAACGACTCTTTTATTTTTCGACAAATATGTAATACTGTGGAATTACGGAGGCCAATATTTATGTTCTTTGTAGTATTTTAAAGGTGGATATTTCATTGAGAACATTTAAAGAGACGTTTCATTTTCTTTTATTAATAGAGACTTGCAGTCATTGATATAAAAATACATGTAGGATGGATGTTATTGTGTGAAATATTATTATCTATGAAGTAGTAAATGCGTAGATCGGAACGTATGGGAGTGAAAGACAGAAAGATAGAAAGAGAGAGAGGATAAACGTTTTTTTTTCGATGCGAGTGCTCTGTAATTTTAAGACGACAAAAAAGTGTTAAGACAGAAAAGTATTTTTAAAAGTGCAATAAAGAAGCTTATAAAGTTTATTTTGCTATTTATTTGATCTGAAGATCCCCAAAACTACATACATATACGACAAAATTAATATAATCGCCCTGGTAGCGGAGTTTGTAGCGACCCTACTTACGATGCTAAGGTCCTCGGTTCGAGTCCCGGTAGTGGTAAACTTTTCTGTGATGAGCAGATGAGTTTGTCACGAGTTATGGTTGTATATATGTATTTATGTATGTATATCTTTGTCTAGTACCCGTAGTACAAGCGCAAGCTTAGTTTGGGACTAGGACAGTGTGTGTTATTGTTAGTAAATATTATTATATTATTATTATAATATAAAGTATGTCTTAATTTACAGGAACACTCGTATAGGTGAACTATGAATAAACAAAATCATTTCATTATTATATCCTCATTTTAGGTTCTGTTTTCGCAAGCGTGCAGTGTCCAGCGTGCTGCCCCTGAGAAAGGTTTGGATAGGTGGGCTCTTTACCACTTGTGTACGAGCATCGACTATAAGCAACGGCCACAGATGACCCCTCACAGCCGAGCGTCGCCTATAGTCGACGGCCGTGATAATAACGCGCACGGCCGATTGTCCAGTAAAGGCGACATCCAGGAATTTTCTCTTATCTCTGCGTTTGCGGACTGTTTATTCGCATAATTTTAGTTTAAAAAAAAGCTTCAAAAGTGTTTCAAAGCTTATCTCGTCACAGATCTGTCGATAACCGAGGCAGCGTACGAACGGTGAATGCCGGCTGTGGGCAACTTTTCGTGGCCGATAGGCGCCGTACCGAAGTGGTTAAACCCACTCTTCCCAGAGAGGAAACCTGAATAGGCTATTCGCTCCCCGGGCAATTGGACGAGTTTGGTTGCCCAGGCTCGTTAGCACTGATTGGAAGATCGCCTGAACGGTTTTTAGTCAGTATGAATCTGACCACCACCACACCACACAAGACCATAGTCGCTGGCTTCGAAATGGTCACAGCTTCACAGGGCAGGACTTTCACCTGGGTTACAAAAAAAAAGATACCCACATAATGCTAAACGAGTAGCAGTACAACGGTACAAGATGCTTGCATCTCTAGCTGATTAAATTGCAATATCTAGACACAAGGTCCATCATAGAGACATGCTTTGTGCGACCGCGTATTGAGATTAGCTCTCAGCTGTCATACACACAACTGGAAGTCATTTAGGCCGGCTATATATACAGAGAGTGCCAATGGGTTGTCGTCACTGGCCAACGGTGTTCTTGCATTCTCTTGTGCGTATAGCTATGTGCAGTATAACGATTTAAAGAGCCATTAAATCTATACTAATATTATAAAGCTGAAGAGTTTGTTTGTTTGTTTGTTTGAACGCGCTAATCTCAGGAACTACTGGTTCGAATTGAAAAATTATTTTTGAGTGAAATAGACCATTTATCGAGGAAGGCTTCAGGCTATATAACATCACGATGCAATTATTAGAAGCGAAGAAATAATGGAAAATGTGAAAAAAACGGGCAAAATTATTCATCCTTGAGGGCTTCCATTGCGTGCGCTGCAAAAACGGTTCAAGATACCAAAAATATACGTATGAAAGAATTATTCCTCTTAAAATGATCTAAAAAAATGTCCCGACAGTATATGTCTATCTTTTAAGATTAACTTACTAGAACCGTTTTTATGGTAATCAAATTTGGTCGAAATTAATGCATTACTCGTTAAGAGTTGTATCAACGTAATAATATTAATCTTTATCCAAATAAATGTGTTGTTGATTAAGAGTATTTAATTGTGAACAAAATTGTCTTTGACATCACTTAATTTCAATGAACATCTTAGAAGATATTACAAAACCTTACATAGCAAAACAACGTTTGCCGGATCAGCTATAGTGTCTCCGCGATAACCGCGAAACTCGAGAACGGCTGAACCGATTTGACTGATTTCTTTTTTGTTGTGTTTGTTGAAGTCTGGGGAAGGTTATAACAGAGAGAAGATTTCAAAAAATTATCTGAAAACGTCTAAAAACAACACTTTTCTATATTCTCATACAAAAGATTTGTTATAAGTCAATTTGAACTTTAACACCATAGCATAAAGTTTAAATGTTAGTGGACGGGTTCCGGGAAGGCAAAACAATTATTGAGTGACGTATAAATATTAATATCAATATTTGTCAATTTTTATACATACAGTATTAAGGCCAGGTTCCTTCAAACAATTTTCAAAAAACAGCCGACAGGCCAATAGCTATTAACATTAAAAAAAACAATGTGACTTTGTTTTAGAGAAATAGGGCAGAACAAGGTCTGCCGGGACAGCTAGTGCACTATATTTTTAAGAATTTAATTGAAGCCACGCTATATCCCATACGGGGTGAGCAGATATATATTAGTGGCTGTATCCACTAAACCTCGTAAAGGATATATTACTTTATTATTTAATTTTTACTTAATGGAATAATTTTCAAAAAAGGACCCATTAAAGTCTTTTAGCAATTAGAATCATGCTGTATATGATAGAATAATTTGAGATTAACAATGTATAAATTTATGGAGCGTGCATATACATACCTTGTTATTAACATAGATAGGAAAAATGTAATCAGATTAATGAAAATTATTAACGGTTACATTATACGTTTTTTACCATTAATATGACTGCATTTTGCTCATTTATGTTTTAAACACTACAAAATCCCAGATTGGATACACATTTATGATTTTTTAATATTTTAAATGGATTTAATCAAGATTACAGAGCAAGAAAGATAAAATTACGACTACATTTTGTAATTGTTAATCATTAATCAGATTACATTTTGCCCATCTCTGGTTATAAAGTCCAATGTTTATTCACTGAATTAGGAAATCATAAACACGTGCTATAATTGTAGCCCGAAAATGTTCTCAAATAGAACAACATTACATTTCAATTATTTGTCACGAGTTGACGCATCGTGGTTTCTTGATTGAAATTAAATTATGCTCTTTCCGTATGGTTACTTGCATAAACAACAAGATTAGCATGAATGTGCTCACAAAAATATAGACAATATGTCGCGACAGGTTGATCCCAGCATTTTGTACTACGTTATTCTTCCTTGTACTACTCAATTGCATATTCCTATACTAAAGCAACTGCTGAAATATACACTATATTCTATGTAATGAATTAAAAGAAAAAGAAACAAAGAAAAAGCATTTATATATCACATAACAGAACGTGCAACACGGAAGGATAGGTTAATCAAAATAGAAAATAGCAAAAGTAAAAACCTTGTGCTGCTATGATGCGCCAAAGGGAAGCCAACTCAGTATATACCAGTTGAGCTATCCAGCGCTAATTTTCAGCTAATACCCATTAGTGTTAATTGACCTTTACTCATGTTGATACGAAATTACTTTCGCCAAAAATATCAGTTAAAGTACTTTAAAAATTAGAATCACGCTGTATATAACCAAAGAACCGGAACATAACGTTGTAGATATTTAAGGTGCTTACATATACCCAAATATACAGTTCCAGGTTTAAGCCTGTATCAAAACAGCTGCGTAAACTGGATTTCCGTATCAATATTATTGGAAATAATGCCTTTATCGGCGTTTGCTTGCACCGTTGGATATTTGCATAACTACTGACTCTCAGCTTCAAGTTATTTGATTGACTTATTTGTTGCGCTGTGTAGCTAATTTAAGTAAACAGAAGTTGCGCTTAATTGTATCATAGTGTATCTATTTGATATGAATTTGAAACGAAGTTGAATTGTATTGAATAATGCCTGGTTTAAACTATTTCTGATATAGTTTTTTTTTACACTGGCTCGACATAGTGACTACAGAGTACCTAATGGTAAGTACAGTGTAGTCCAAAAACAAAAACGACTATCAAAGGATGAAAATCCATTGATAGTCTACATCGCCATGTCGGCCCACATATACCACGACTGAAGGTCTCTAGGTATATGAGCTACTGGATATACACAAGCTGATCCCGAAACGCGACATGCCGAAACTGGTCACTATGACGGGCTTTACACCCATGCACTGTGGTTGCGATCCAGACGGGCACCGGCGCCCTACCACCTCGCTGCTGCTCGTTTAGCACCACCCAGGAGTCACGTGTAGGGAAACTAGGGTAAAGTCTACGGACGCGAACAGATTCAACTCCCAATATATAGTAGGTTGGCTGTAGTAAGAACTCATTGTTATTTTTGTCAGAAGGCTTCTATTTACAGATGACAGAAATCAGTTAAACTCGTTGTGTTCCATAAACTCTCACCAGTGGCTTCTAGTAACTATGTAGCACACACCGGTCACAGCCTGGTCGTCATGTCGGCTCATGAGCCAAGCCTGGTGGACGGAGCTTGCGCGATATCTTATCGCGCATGTTGTTGTGGTAACTCCCCGCTTAGTGCAAAAGTCTGCCTACTTACTCATCATACGTCGTGCTAATGGTATAATGAAGAGCATCGAGCATCGACGTAGACTTGCCTGCCTCTAGGTCTTTTACCGGTTGCACGGTGGATAGTGTTCTCAGGAACTACATTCTTTGATTCCACCAGCCCCATTCCATTACAAAACCACTAGGCATCGTGTCGGATACCATCCGTATGTGGTGGATGTTCCTTATATCCGCACGAAAAGATTCGCTTCTACATTCATCATGCGAACGTCTTACGAATATTTCCGCGATGTTCTGACCTGGGAGTCTTTAAGAGAAGAGTGAATAGGCATTTGCTGGGTGAACGAGTTTCATCATCGAACTCATCTTCACCTTCCACCAGGTGTGATTGAGGTCAAGCGTTCGTATATAAATAATAAAAAAAAGCCTAGAGTGTTCTGACGGGGCAGCAGAGCATTGTAAAAGGCCTAGGGTGCTGATATAAGTTTTCAGTAAAACGGTCCAGGTCTCGATGAATAGTTTTCTGCATTTTATTTTTAGAAAGTACTATTGTATGTAAAATGTATTAATTTAAAACGCTAAACTTACAAGTGAATATAAAAAGCGAATATATTGTAGATACTAAATAACCCGCCTTTCCTTTAACGAGAGAATATTTCAAACTGAAATTGGATACACGAAATATAACTTTCATGGAGTGATTGAAAGTAGTTAAAAAGGATGCATACGGTCAGAGGGGACGGTTAGAGATATAATAGCTTTCTTCAGTAAATGCTGTCAATATTTCTTAAGGTAACTTTGTACACAAAATGTAAAGCAGCGTATTTGCAGGATACGTATAAATTACATTAGCAGATATAAGTGAATACTAGTGGTTAATATACCTTTTATTGGTTTGTTAATTCTCCAAATCTTAAACATATATAAATTTATATACAATAATGTTAAATCTAATTTCAGTGCCAACCTGTATTGTTATTTTTATTTTAGGTAAATATTTCTTCGCTTTTTCTCATGGGCATATTAAAAGTTGTAGAAAATTAATTTCGTCATTTTTAAAGAATTTAATAAGATTAATTTAATCAAAATATACAATTCTCCCGTGATTTAAAACTTCTGGTAACAAACATTTTATTATAAAATAAATCAGTGATTACGATTACAGACGATATCTCTTTCTATATTCTATTGTAGTAGGATCATTTTTAGTTGTTAGAGACGCGACTCTAAGAAATGTACGTTTAAATAGGATGTCAATTTATCTGCGAGATAACTGGGAAACTAGAATATTCATTGCAAAAGTAAATCCGCTGTGCACTGCGCTTTATAAATCTTCATTAAATAACGCTTATCTAGACTAACTGTAGGTTGACCATGATAGACGACGTGAATTAAGTACAGTCAAAACCGTTTATTGCGATATCGTTTAGAACAGCATACCGGTTATATTGACCTGGAACAAAGGTCCCGGCTGAATGCTATATGACGATCGTATCTCGAAAACATCACCGGTTGTTACGACTAAATATGAATAGTTCCTTCGATGTCTTTTATAACAGACTAGTAAACCCGGCGAACTTCGTTTTGCCACCAGATGGCTTCGTTTTGGTTTTTAGTTAGCGTTTGAAAGAACGTGCGTATAATAAATGTCACATGAAATTAACTGAGCAGAGTACAATGAGTAGCTGTCAAACAATGTATAACGCATCGGCGTCATCTACTTAAAACAGTAGGTGCGATCTGCTCCACCACCATGTAAAACCATATTGGTTTGTAGTACATGCTATGTATCAGAGATGGCGCTGTATGTAAAAAATGATTTTCCCCGTTTTCCTGCTTTTCTGTTCAAATTTTTCCTGAATTTTGTTTGCTTAAACCTCATGGAGTCCGAGACCTTTCCAACGAATGCAAAGCCGTGAAAATCGGTTCGTGCGTTCTGGAGTTATAGCGTCAGGAAGGAAAACCGGACTCATGTAGATACTGGTTGATATATGCTGTCGCGGACTTTTATTTAGAACTATTCAAGGTAAAAAATTCTACGGTACATCATCTTTATGTCACTCCAATAGTTTAGGCAGTGTACGCCAAGATAGCTCTCAGAAGCCAGATTTTTTTTTCCGACTTAATTGACATTTATCGTTATATTACGACTAAAATTACATAAAATCACTAAAAATTGTAGCCTATATGTTATTCTGATGTATCATCTATATTACTGTAAAAGTTTCATGCAAATCCATCCAGTATTTTTATCATGAATTGGTAACAAACATATTCACAAACTTTTGCATTTATAATATTAGTAGGATGTTGAAAGTATATTAAAAATATTATTCAAAAATACGCTAGACATAATAATCCCATAACCCCTTTGATCTTTTCCTAGAGATGAATTTTGACTAGCAATTTAACTGGAAACGTTAATGGGGTAGTCAATAATTTTAGATTGGTTGTATTACATTTTTTTTCTATGATAAACAGATAGGTATTTAGATTTGATCCTGACTCCACAGTGACACACCACGCCTGATGGTACATGTTGCAGACCAAAACAAAAACGACTGGCAACAGTAAGAAAAAAACCTATCGGTAGTCGCAGCGATCATAAATATCTGCCTGCATAAATATCTCTTCACACTTCGTTTAATGGACCCCATATCATAGAACGCTGGGAACATGCTCGCTGGAAGGATTTGAGGTTCTGACTAAAAATGGAGAAAATCTATATATACATATGTATAAAAATCAATTTCTGTTTGTTAGTCTCGCTAAAACTCGAGAACGGCTGAACCGATTTGGCTAATTTTGGTTTTGAATTAATTGTCGAAGTCCAGGGAAGGTTTAAAAGGTGAATAAATTTGAAAAAAAAAGGTTAGGAATATAGTAAAAACAATAATTTAGTTTTCCCATACAAACCACTCTATCCCCAGCTGTCAAACATATTATGTCAATCAAAACAAAACAAAGGTATGCCTTCAAGTTGATCAGAGGCTGCATGTCATTAATGAAAATTATAATTTATATGCTAAGTAATCAAACAAAAAATAACCCAAAAATGTCCCATAAGGCATTATAGTAAAAATATCATTACCTTAGATATGACTTAGGTCTTTCAATACAATTTTATATCTATTAGACTGCGACAGGCCAATAACTTTTGGCAGAATGAAATCTGACGGGGCAGCTATTAACATAAAAAAAAAACAACGTAGCTTTGTTTTAGAGAAATAGGGCAGAAGAAGGTCTGCCGGGACAGCTAGTATGTAATAAAAGGGCCTCTAATCCCTACAGGATGTCTTAATCCTGTTTTAGGTTGTAAGCAATAACACATTTTAAACATTCGTTTTGTACTCATTGTAAATACCTTAACGGGACTTATGGTGATGTTGATTATGATGGAAATATGGGTTTAAGCTGTCATCGGTGTGAAACTCAGTGATAAGAAAACTTGGACCTTGCTTATTTTCGCCTTGTAAAAATGCTGATACTGTAAGTATTGTGTATTATGACTATTCAAATTATAAAAAATCTCGACGAAAACTTCGCGGCAGATTAGTTTGTTCCTGAGCATGACTTGTGTAACCGGGTCCAAAAAGTTGAGTTATAATTAGAAGTATGTTAATTAGCACATAAGTCCCGTTAAAGTATAGGATCTGCCTGACATATCGTTTTAAAGAAAAAAATAAATGTTTATTGAGGTAAAGGAAATAACACACAACAAACACATTTATATAAAAATACCAATAAAATAATTGTACATACTACATCATGTATCCTGTGTGCTGTCGCCAATCTCAAAGAGCACTCGGCTAAGCGTATGCTGGGCGACGCTGTACGCGCCATCCAGCGCTAATTTTCAGCCGACACTCAGGGGACCAGTTGCGCGGACGTTACGATGCTAATACAATATTAGAACCGTTCACTATAATAAACAAGTATGACAACAAATACATAGAATACTTTAAGTAATATACAAAAATGTAGAACACTAAATAAAATATAATACAGATAGGGTAGATTGATAATAAAATACATATACGTACAGAATGTTCCATAAAATATCGAGTAATAAAGCAAAAGAAATATGTCGAATCTCATAAACTATAGTCACCCTAAACAGGGCAATCTGAATAGTTCCCATATTGTACAGCGTCGTATAACCTCTCTCACTGTTAATAGATTTTGCTCTAGACTTTTAGATTTTATCGCTCCAACTATTTTGTCGGAATATGCATCACCATTTAGCACTTTTGTTCGATTTACGAATATAACTTTTTTCTGGTTTTCATATATATTGAGTCAGATATCGACTTTGTTATTTCTAGTTCTTTTATTGCAGTTAGTTTGGTTTAACCATAATGATAACTTATTATCAATAACAGCGACGAACAGTATATTTTTCGGGAAGTTTAAGATGATACTATCATGTTCCACTCTCTCTCTCTCTTCCGTAAAAGAACACTGCACGCGGGTTTGCGGTGTTTCGGCTAACTCATATCCCGGCTAGGATTAAGAAATTGTCTTGCTCTTGCCGAGTCCTTGAGTGTAATGGGCTTCTAACGAGTACGTTGCCACTATCCTATGATATTGAGTCCTTTAATTGAAGTGTGAAGAGATATTTGTGCAGGCCGGCATGATCACTGCGACCATCGATTGTTTTTCTTTACTGTTGATAGTTGTAATCGTCTTTTGTACAGATCCATAATTACCATAAGACGTAATGGGGTCACTATGTCGAGTTAGGATAAATAAAAGTTTTATCTGGTAATACATTTTTAATTATTCAGTGTTTGTAATATTGATTTTAGGGAAACTTAAAGTTAAAGCCGCTTCAATCTGAAATAAGCTTGACATCTGTTCTACTTAAAAATTGTTGAAAAAACAATTTTACCAATAACATGGCTTACGGTGTTTTGAAGAAAGAAGGACGGGTGTACTCTCCCCGTTTTCTATAGTTGAGGAGGCACACTTAAGCCCACGTGTCTTCACAGAGTCACTGGTCTTCACAGAGTTTGAGCTTGCGCCCACGGCCAACAGCTTCGCGGATGAAGGTGTACTCAGGATATTTTTGTCGATAGGAGTCCGACACACCGGTGTCGATCCTCTCACAGTAGCCCTGAAGAAGCTATGTAGGATTTTTCTTCTTTAAAAAAAAAGGCTTACGATCTTATTCATAGTAGGTATAGCTTATAAAAAAATATAAATAAAAAATGAATCGTATAATTTCAACATCCGTTCTATAATTATCTCAAAAGTGATTCCTGAAATACGTGGAATTCAACAGGATGGACAAATTAAAAATGGCGTACCGTCGATCTCAATTTACCGATTTTCTCTCTCGTAAAAGCGAATGTAGGTTAAACAGGGGTTCCCGTTGACACTTACATAATTTAGAACGATTTGACTGTAACAAGTTCGATTTGCGAATGCTTTTATAATCTTATCTTACGAAGATATATATTAGAAGTGGGATGTACATAAAGAGCCATCCTATCTTTTTTTATTATCTTTATTTTTCTATTTACTTATTAATAGAAAAGAAAACAAATATAACTGCATATTTAAAACAAAAGATATATATCAATTGCGATGTCAGCAAAGATACAGTAGCCGTTGTATTCCCTTTATGCTTTATATATCCTGCTCAACGTGTCCAGCAGTGCAGATCGCCGTTCTTTTACAAATAACATTTCTTTTTGATGCCATTAGGGTTATGTCACGATATGTACCTTCACCCGTGAAAATGAGGTGCCTAAATCTGTACAATGGATAATATAATATTAATAATATTAATAAAATAATATTAATAATATAATAATAATGGAATAAATCTGGAAAATCTAGATGTATGAGCCGGGTTACAAATCTACGACCATTCGACTGGCCGCGTATGGATACTGGCCCCTTATTCACTAGACCACTACAATCAATCAAAAACAAAATCAACGAAAATCAAAATAAATCAATTACGTTTTCACAAAATGATAAACACAAATAACTGGCTGATTATAATTTAAAAAAAAACATAGTGAGTTGATGATTAATGATGGATTACACAGGATACAACTGTACGAGACACGAAATGTCAATATCAGATTCCTTAAAGAGAAAAAGCCTAAAGCCCGCGATCTAGTCCTTACCTAGACTGCGCCCGACCCGGAGAGAGCGCGCTGGAGAGTACTAGTTGGATGTGCGAACAGATCGCACACCCTCATCATCCTGATTATATAAGAAGAAACACCCAGATGGACTCCGTAGATTTCCTAGGACGCGCGAGCTACCTTCGACCAGTAATCCGTCTGTCGTCGCAGACGGAGAAGAACGGCGCTTCAGGAGGTCCGCCTCAAAACGGCTTCCCGCTCACAGCCCCCACATACTTTATAACTAGGTTAAGTGTTAATTTTGTAATTAAAAATACTCTTCTGTTGTTGTTTTTATTTATAAATTAAGATTTAAGTTAGTTTTCATTTGTACGTATTTAAGGTTTAGATAGGTACTAGTTTGTTAAGGTTTTATGTACATAGTCGTAAGTCTAGGTTTAAGTTATGTCTGTAAAATTTTATCAGTAAATGGCCCACTCAGACCTTATCAGCGGATGGATGAAAGAATGAAGTATGAAAGGCAGTGGAATGTGAGTGGTGTGAAATTTGAAATTTGAATTTGAATTTTTGAATACAACTGATACTAATCTTGGCTCGATACTGACCAGATACCTCATAGAATAATAAATAATTATAATAGTTTATTTAATACACATAGATCTAAAAAGTTGCTAAGTAATGGACTTGGATCATATGGTCAACTAACATCTAAAATATAAATACAATGAGTACCAGTTTTATGTATAACATCTTTAATTCACAATTCTATTCTATGATTGGTTTATTTTAAAAGTTGTTGATTCTGTCAAATATATAAATCGTTTACTGTTGACAGATTTACGTCAAACCTCTCTTTTCTTAATGTTATACCTTTGACCGATTAGACTTAGACGTAATGGTCAAAGACAGGCAGCACTACAGCTCCCCATTTATCCCGGACATCAGTCAACTATCAGCTTGGTGGGCATTTTCATTTGTCGACGTAATTATCAGAGCTTCAATTTAGTTGATCCATCGTAGTTGAGACCTTCCATCAACTCTTTCTTGTACCACTAAGCATTCCATGACACCATTAAGAAACTTTAAATGGCCAAAAGAGGTAATGAATCGGGTGTTGACTATATTAGAAAGACGGATCATGACGCCAAGCTCGTGAAGAATAGCGACATTTGAGCATCGCTGAGTTCACAATATGTAGAACATCGCCCTTTTGCACCACATCTCTAGTGTAAGAAAAAACCTATTTATATAAAAAAAAATCTACATAAATTATTATCTCTATATACATGTTTAAATAATTTAACGGTTAGGGTGGTGACATTTCCGGGCGGCGCGCTTTGAGGGAGTGCGTCGCCCAGATCCTGGCGTGAGCGGTATGCGATGTGTTCCCGCACACCGCTCTGATGACAATTTCAAGGAGATGAGGGGGAGTTGGCTCTCTACACCATTCTCCCCGAAATGTGTTAGGTGCACGCGGGGGGCGGCGACTATTTAACCGTCCGCCCGCCTAGTAGGTGAGGTCTGCACAAGGCCGGACGTCGCCGGATGCCGAGGAAGATGGCTCGGCTTTGCCCTTAGCATCCGGCAGACGAGAGAGGGAACACCCCGGTGGTTTTAGTCGGGGCAGGTCCGACACACCGGGGGGCCCTCACCGCTCCCCTGAAGGTCCGTAGGGATTTCCAACGGGTTACAAAAAAAAAAAAAGGGTGGTGACATTTGGTTAAATTTGTATCAGCACACTCCACAAGGCTTAAGATTTTTTTTTACCAGAGAAAAATCTATCACGGGACTTCCCAGTCGCCATGAGAGTGACGGCCGGTGATATGCCAGACTCTTGCTGATTAAAAATCCCTGGATGTTTTTTTTTTTACACTGGCTCGACATAGTGACTACAGAGTACCTGATAGTAAGTACAGTGTAGTCCAAAAACGAAAGCGACTATCAAAGGATGAAAATCCATTGATAGTCTACATCGTCATGTCGGCCCACGTATACCGCGACTTAAGGTCTTTAGGTATATGAGCCACTGGATATACACAGATTGATCCCGAAACGCGACAAGCCGAAACTGGTCACTATGACGGGCTTTACACCCATGTACTGTGGTCGCGATCCAGACGGGCACCGACGCCCTACCACCTCGCTGCAGCTCGCTGTTCCTATAGCGCCGAGAAAACTGTTGGTGGGAGTAAACTACGCAATCTGACATGGTACTGGCATGCGAAAGGCTTCACAGGCTTCCTCAAATTGTGGAAGGGGTTGAAGTTGACCACCTCCAGAAAATCGTCGTAATACGCAGCATGTAGGAACACGCACATTCTGCCTTCCTCATCCGCTATAGAATTAGGATATAATTTTGCAACAGATCACTTGCTAGTCCACAATTCATCTTTATGCCGTCTATTATTTAATTTATATTTATTTTATTTATTAATTTATTTTAATATATTTTCTTCTCTAACATTTATTTTTTACACTTGCAAACACACTCTCTACACTTTTTATTCCCTATCTACCTCATAACTTCCTTTCTGAGTTCGAACACTTCAATTCAATCGTAAACAGGTAAGCTTTAAAATCTATTAAAAATGCTATATCGCTGTGCTGTACAAATTTAGTGCTGATACGCACGCTTTGCACTAAGAAACTCTCAATCTAGTTAGTTCACACGCGTGAAATTGTGGTGAGTGGCACTTTAATCAGCGCCGTGGACCGGGGCCGATTTGCTATTAATTTCGTTTCTGGATTTCCTTCTCATCCCTTCTCTATTTACAAACTCCGCAATTTTTTTGAAAATAGATAATAGACAAAAAAACTTATTAAACAAATTCAGAAAAAAAAAATTGATAGCTGAAACATGTCATGTATCCCACTAATACTGAACAAAGTCAACAGTGTCACATTTATTCAAGATATCGAATGAAATCTAGATGAATAAGCCTAAAAAATATAATTGCTGCGAATGGGTCCCGGAACGTCAAATTGTCTTTTTGCCTTTGTCAACGGAAGGTCCTAATAAATAAAACGAACGGACCTGCTACGATATCATATGCACCTGTCGATTATTCAACGAGGGTAGCTCGTATAGCAATATGGAAAAGGCTTTTAATATTTAAGCAATATAATTTATGTACCTAGAGAATAGTCTCTAGCGATAGCACTATGGTGGCTCACTAGAAGCTAAACTAGAATCTAGATATATTACAAATTTTGCTTTATATTTATTTATTCAACAAATTTACAGTATATAATTTTTTTTAGACAGGACATTAATTTCAATACGAATATATATATTTATCAACCTGATTTGTAACATTAATATAGGTACAAGAGCGATCAAAGTACTCATTGTAAAATTATAAGACTAATAATATTATATACTTAATATATTAGATATATATAAGACACTTAACGATCTTAAACGATTTAAAAAACTCTGTTGTTGCTCTAAAAATCCAAAGATTTTATTCAATACATGTTTACATTACTTCAATGTTTTGTCACAATATATATATATATAATTATTAATATCACTATACCTGTAAATCCAAAGAAACGATAGTTATGTTTATTTTTATGAGTTTTATCGTGTAAAACATTAAGAAAAACGCTTTATCTCAATTAAAAAAACACCACGGCCGAGTCTATGTCACAATTGTCAAAACAATGTCCACAGTTTATATCAAATTCTACAGGCATAGACTTTTTCGCATACAGCCGCGCGAAAAGCGCCAACATATAAATCATTGAAGGAAGTATATTTCCTTTACATATATGATGTGTTTGTGTCTCTGTCCGAACCCGCCCCCAAAGCCTCAATTTATATTAAAATTGTTTAAGGGCAGCTTGCACTAACAAATTAAATCTAGTTTAGAGTTGTATAAAATGCTATTTAGCGCTGATCTGTATTTATTGTCTTGTACAAAATCAAAATATAGTTATAACAACTCTTAAACAGAAATCATCATTAAGATGGAATCAAACCAATTCAATTAATAAGCGTTTTATACAAGCTTAAACTAGATAAATTCGTTAGTGCAGGCTGCCTTAAAAAGCTTTGTCCATCCTAAGCCGCCTTTCAAAATACTTAACAAGACAAAACGTAACGATATTGGGACACTGTCGAATACGATTCCGGACGTTTTGCACGCAATGTACGGGCCCTCTTCAAACGGATTCGCTTTGCGTCACCAGTCCACATTGATCCCTGATTTATCTCTAAGCCTTTGAGCGTAATCTGGTTACCTTGAATTTTTCAGACAGATTGAGAAAAGGTGAGATCTTTGGTAATGGTCACGGTGGTAGGCATTGAACGAAAATTTTTATCTTATGAATAAGTCTACCGGAGATATAATTCGAAGGATTTGTTTTTGCTCGACAAGTGACTACAGACCATTTAATGGCAAGCGCAGTATAGTCATAGGACTGAGAATTCAATCACATTCGTTGTCGCAATGTCGGTCAGCATATTCACGACCACAAAAGAAGGTCTGAGGCTATATGAACTCTTGCATGTACACAAATTGATCCCGAAATGCGACGCGCAGAAGCGGGTTACTGTGCCGGTCTTTGCACTTGAGTACTGTGGTCGCAACCCTGTTTAGATAATTGCCTTACTATCCCAATAACCTGATTGACGCAGTGGTTGACGGTTTTACTAAATTGTTTTAGTTTGTGGGTTCTATTCCTATTCTTCACATGAAACAGATATTTCTAGGTCTATAATTTATAGGTCCTTTTCATCAGGAGCGATGTATCCACTTTATCAAGCAAATATAAAAAAAAAATCTTCATTAAAACTCTGTTTAATTTATATACTTAAATTATGATTTTAAAAGAACCTATTCATATTTGGGAGTCGAAGCTGCTCGCGTCCGTAGGCTTTACCCTAGTTTCCCTACACGTGACTCCTGGGTGGTGCTAAACGAGCAGCAGCGAGGTGGTAGGGCGTCGGTGCCCGTCTAGATCGCGACCACAGTACATGAGTGTAAAGCCCGTCATAGTGACCAGTTCCGGCTTGTCGCGTTTCGGGATTAGCTTGTGTATATCCAGTAGCTCATACACCTAGAGCCCTTCAGTCGTGGTATATGTGGGCCGACATGACGATGTAGACTATCAATGGACTGAATGGATTTTGGACTACACTGTACTTACCATCAGGTACTCTGTAGTCACAATGTCGAGCCAGTGTAAAAAAAATAATAATATTAAAAAATGAGAAGTATTTTGTAAGCTATATTCAAGCGCTGAAAGCGGAAATCTCCCATTTTAAGAATATCGTGTAGGTTGGCCGGAGGGAAACGTGGGGAAAAAATCTATTTCATTCACAACAATATCTGTCTCCCTATTTATAAGGAAACGGTTTGTCTGGCGCGCCTTCATTATTTCGAAACGGAACTAGGAGTAAGACCGTTTAAGCCGACCCATTCATTGTACGACCAGACACTGTTATCTTTGTTTACAAAGCAAATCTTAATTTTGTGTAATAATCGTTTTTCTTCGAAGTTACTAAATTCTAAACACGAATTTCTAATCACTATACTACAAGGTGCAAATTTCGTAAAAGAGGAAAAATATCTTCAAAATATTTAGAGCTCGCACATGAGATTACCAGCATGTGGGATGTGGATTCTACGATTATTGTCCCGATAGTCGTATCGACTAATAGGATGGTCGCAAAGAGCCTCGATTACCACCTTAAGAGGCTCTCGCTTGATTGTTGGATCAAGAGGTTAATACAGAAGACAGTATTACTCGATACGGCACACATTGTTAGGAGTTTCCTCACTCTGGGCTCCTAACTACCGGTGGCTTGGCTCTTGGCCTCGCCCCCGTAGGTCTACATGTTTTTATATTTTAAAACTTATATGTTTTTTTACGTTTATATTTTAAAATGAAAAAAGATTGTATATAAAATAAATAAAGGGAATAATAAATCAACACACTATATACCTTTCGCGTCGAGCAAAAATATATTTGCGGATGTATCCACTTTTCGCTTATATGCCATGCCCAACATGACCAGTAGCGCAGCTGATCAAAGGTAATAAAAAATACTATATTATATATATAATTACGGCAACTACCATAATTGTTTAAAACATGAAATACATTTTATTCTCTATGAATTCGTTTTAAACTCTTCTTTTTTTATAAAAAAGTTTCAATAAAGTTCTTAATTTTAAATTGTATAAATTTATTTTCATCGTATCGTGAATGGCACTCTTTAAAAAGATTGTTGCCAAGAATACTGTATAGACCGCTTGAGATTTAAAAAACTAAACGTTTCTCATTTGGATAGAGAATAAAAGAGATCAAAAATAATGAAAAGTTGAGTGTTTTCAGAGAAGTATTAAAAAAGATGAGGGAATTTCATAAGTGCTATTCAAGCTATGGATTGAAATACGCCGAATAAGAATAGTTTTTTTTTGTAACCCGGGGAAAAATTCTGCATAGGATCATGATGATCATGGCGTCTGTGATGCCAGTGATCCCGGTGTGTCAGACCTACTGATTAAAACTCCCCGAGGTGTTCCTCTAATTGCCCCACCTAGGTCTGGGAAACCAAACTGATCCAGACGCTCGGGGAGCGAAAATCTTTCTTGAGGCTACCTTTCCTTACCTCCTTTATCTATCCTCTACCTTAACCCTTTATGGAGCCGTGTTGTATTTCTGCAACATACCACTCAAACAGACGCAGCAATAAAAGAAATGCCGATAGACTGACTTTGCTTTGGTTTGCTGTGTTATACGGCACCAACCAAACATTCTTACGATTTAGTGACAATCCAGCTCACTAGATGATGAGACTTGTAGGTAATGATGTCTCATTGCAGTGTCAAACGAATACACGCCTCTTTCCAGCTCTTCTAATTCATGTACAAAAAATTAATTCCAGGTCAAATACTAATATTTGACTGTTGAAATTTGTGCAAGTAAAGAGTAAGAGGATGTATTTTAATAATCTGTTCCTAATTTAAACTTTAATTATTTAGTACCTTTTTTTTTTTACTTGGGGAAAATCCTCATAGGACCGTCTCAGCCGCATAGGAGGGTTGCGGGACCGAGGTGTGTCGTACTTATACCGACTAAAAACCCCAAGGTAACTACTTCTGCGCATTGGCGGGGACTGTGGGTCCTGCAATCAATTCGCCACAGCCCCGTCGCGCCGCGCCCGATGGGCACAAACTCGGGGGAAGATGATACCCTCCCCGATACTGCTCGTTCTATTTAGGCAGAGCACGCCACAATGCCCTGCCAAGTTCTCGAGGGCCGCTAAACCAGTTGCTCAGGGCCCCCACCCTGAGCAGCCACGACAACAAAGACATCAGCCAACTGGTCGTGGATCGACCGGTCGGCTGGGACTGATGTGCCAGGGCGGTTGCCGGCACCCTGGTGTCTCCTTCGAACGGCCTTCTGCCGTTCTCGCTCTGCGACCTCCTTCTGGGACATGACATCTTCACAGAAGGAGACCACGGACCTCCAGTTGTCATACCCTGCCAGCATTGCCGACACCACTGCTGGCAGGGAGAGGTCGTGTCTGATCCTTCGGACCAGGTCCCGCCGCTCATTGCCCCACGCCGGGCAATGTGTGAGCGTATGTTGGGCGGAATCCAGGTCCGAACAGCAGTGGTAGCACTGGGTCGTTACTTCTCGTCCAAACCTGCACAAGTACTCAGGGAAACATCCGTGTCCCGTAAGGACCTGTGTCAGGTGGTAGGTGACGTGATATCGACTAATAAGTCAGGCTTCGAGGTTCGGCAGAATGGCACCGACCACGCGCTGTAATTATTTAGTACTAATGTAATGTTGCATTTCTGCAACTTGCAAGGTGCTTAAGAATTATGATTATTAATTTTTAATATTTTTTTAAATTACTATTTTCGTTAATCATACTATTTACCACCCAGTTTTTACAAAACTAATACATTTAACGACCTTGCGCCATAAAGGGTTAATATATACATAATAATTTTATGTATACCTACGTTTATCATTATTTAGTATAAAGATTTAATTTGGTATAAATTTAAGAAATATCTGTGAGAAATTCTGCTTTGAGAAGAGTAATATCGAATTTCAATAAGTGAGTCAGTTTAAATTAAAATCATTTGAAATGAGTTCAGTGCATTTACACCGGAGAAAGTTTTCACTGGGACATAAATACTATACGATGTGCATTGAAATACGGAAACTATTGTGTAATTATTCTGTGAAATGTACTTTTAAAGTTTTATACGTATCGTCGGGTGATAGGCTATTTGGTTTTAGCGACATTTTTAGTGATATAGTAATGTATATATTTTTGGAATCAGCGTTTTTTCCGATTCCAAATATATGTATTACTATATCACCAAAAATAATATCGCTTAAACCAAATAGCCTCTCACCCGACGATATAATTTACACGGCATAATAAAAACCACTGTCACATAGCTATATTATTGTAAAATAAAAACATCGTAAAAACTAACATCATTGGATACGACATTTTTGGATAATAATACATCATCACCTATATTCCTTGCGGGGTGAGCAGAGATACGTCTACTTTACGCTTATATATCTTGCCTAACGTGACCAATAGCGGTGCTGATCGCCGATTTCTGAACATTTACACATGACATTTCAATTAGATGCCGTGCGGGCTTCCATGGGGTGAAGGAGTATTTTTATATTACAGCACCCAAAGACAAACTAACTACTATTGCATAGTCAATCCGTTATATATCACAAGAACCCTCATAACTTTTTTTTATTTGACACAGTGACTGCACCACATATGATGGTAAGCATGGTGCAGTCCAAAAAACGCCAACGACTATCGACAGGTAAGAAAAACGCATCGGGAGTCGCAGCGACCATGCCGGCCTGCACAAATATCTCTTCACGCTACGCTTAAAGGATCCCATATCATAGGGTGGTGGAAACACGCTCGTCAGAAGACCATTCCACAGCCCAAGGACACGGCAAAAGAAGGAGTTAGAGAACTTCTTAGTCCTAGCCGGGATGTGAGATACCGTATAACTGTGACTTTGTAAACCCACGAACTCCGTCCGATCAAGAGGTCACAATATGTGATCACGAGGTCCGTCTGGATCGCGACCACAGTCATGGGTGTAAAGCCCGTCATAGTGACCAGTTTCAGCTTGTCGCGTTTCGGGGTCAGCTTGTGTATATCCAGTAGCTCATATACTAAGAGACCTTCAGTCGTGGTATATGTGGGCCGACATGACGATGTAGACTATGTATATTTTCATCCTTTGATAGTCGCTTTTGTTTTTGGACTACACTGTACTTACCATCAGGTACTCTGTAGTCACTATGTCGAGCCAGTGTAAAAAAAAGAACTATGTTCAAATAAACAAAACAAACGAAGGCAATTTAATTCTACTCCATTTTCTCTATAACTGAGTCTCAAAATAGCTTAACGCTTAAGGAAAACACTTGGGCGAATGTTAAAGGGACATGTATTATAGATATGAGGGTTTAGCCGTGGTGGCTGCCGGCAGAATAGAATAGCGCCCCCCTCTTCTTGCCGCGGTGTCGTAAAAGGCGACTAACACCGCAATTCAACCAGTTGTTCAGAGAAGGAAAACTCGACCAAACCTGCATCCCGCTCCCTCCCGATCTTACTGGTTCTCCATTCCATCGAGCCTGAGGGAGCTCGGACGAGAGAGTGCTTTTCTGGCAGCGCGTCCAGTTATACACTTAAATATCTCCTGCGCAATTGACTGTTTCCGTAAACTGGACCTCGATTTTCTTAATCGGTGTTGAAACAGTCGCCGTGGCCAAACCCGGCTAGGACATCATCATCATCATCATCATAGATATGATGGAAGGGACTGCTTATAAAATAGACATATTGGTTCACGTACGGCGCGAAACCACAAGGCGCCTTAGAAACTACAAACTGCAGCAAATGCTTGGTCGCCTGATAGATTTAGTATATTTTTCGTTGATAATGTATACGTTTTTTTTTTATAACCTTTGTGACTAATTTCGGGATCAGCTTGTGTACATTCTGTATCTGTGCCGTGAGAAAGGTTTGAAGGGGTGAGCTCTTTATACCTTCCCTTCCCAAAGAAGAAGCCTGAATAATGCAATCGCTTCTCGGGCGACTGAATGAATTTGGTTTCCCAGGCCTGGGTGGAGTGATTAGAGGGACACCCAGGGGGTTTTTAGTCAGTAGGAGTTTGACATACCGAGGTTAATGCCCTCGATAATGTTTCCGTGCAAGACAATAAATGCAATTTAACGCTAAATAGTGTTTAATATAAGTATAAACTAGGTTTAGTTTACTTCTGTAAGCCGCCCTAACACCAGGGTACTTTATTGTTGTTAGCGCAATTAATTTTCGAGCTAAATAACTATTTTATATTTAAAAGATATCACTAAATCATGACTCAACAAAGCCGTAATGTCAGAAAAGCTTAATTATTTTTAAAATAAATATAATTTTAATAAATCCTTTTGCAAATGACAAAGTCTCGAGTGCTACTAACGATCTGGTATTAAAGCATTTAAATGTATTTTGAATTTATTGCAATAATGTGCTTCAATTAAAATGATTTAGTGAAAACTCTTAAATTGATTCAAAACGCTCTTTCATTAGTTTTCTTTAAAAAATATTTGTACAATTATATTTCAGTTTTATTTTAAATTTTACCTACAAGATCAAATAAAACCAGTTCTGATGGAGGGTATTGTTAAAAGTATGCGCAATTAGCGAGGGTGCATGAAGAGGGTAATGAATGTTAAAAAAGCGATTGAAGTTTTCAAGTACAGAGAGAATTGGCGTTCCGTTCTCGCTGCCTTCTCCAATAGGGATTCAGCGTGATGGTAGGATACATAGACACGTTCACGCCGGGACCAGTTTTCAGTGGTTTCGCTGTGTGGCGGCGCTCAAATTACTGCATCGCTTCATCTGGCGGCACACTGTTTGTGCCTAGTTAGACCGTGATAGTACCAATAGACCGCGTATGAACACGCGTTGTATGTCTGCTTAATAATCCAGTGAGTGCGTATTGTGCAATAGCACCGTGACGTCCGCGCAATCGGTTCCCCTGAGCATCGGCTGAATAACAGCGCTGGATGATGCGTGCAGCGTCGCTCAGCATACGCTGAGCTGAGTGCTCTTTGAGATGGGTAGCAGCACACAGGATACATGATGTGATGTTATGTATTCTTTCATTGTTGTTTTTATATAAATATGTTTGTTGTGTGTTGTTTCCTTTGCCTCAATAAACTTTTTCTTTCTTTCTTTTTTTTTTCAATAGCACAATCAAATGAGAGCCACCGGTGGTTCATGCCGCCCGATGGCGCAATCAGGCGTGTACCACCTGTGGTACACGCCGGCGTAAACGTGTTATATTTCATTTTGCCGTTATTTTTTTTTTTCTATTTATTTAAGGGACTTTTGTGCCTTGGCACATGCCAGCCCCATCGTATCCTAAACATGCACTACTAGCATTTATCTCTGATGGGGAGCCATCAGCCTGAACGACTCCTTTGCTTCGGCTGAGTAAGGTCTTGCTAAAATTCCGCAGAACATGCCTACATCAAATTTGTTCAGGCTAAAGGCTCCCGTCAGAGAATCTCTTTCAGACTGAGATCGGACACACTCCATCAGCAAATGTTGTACATCATCTACTTTCTTACACGTGCTGCGGTTCGATAACTCCACAAGCTTCATCAGATGTTTAAATTTGCCTGATGGAATGTGACCTGACCTCAGCCTTGCCGTTAAATATTTTGCATCATTTTTTTTAAAAGACCATATATTTTTTTTGTATGACGAAATGTTATGACTGACAAATTAAAATTTACTATTAATACTTTGACGGGTCTTATGCGCGAATTAACTTACTGTTAACTATGGCTCGATGTTTCTACCTAGTTATACAAGTCATATTCACGAGCAGGCTAGAGTACCGCGGAATCTTCGTCGGGGGTTGGAAGTTACTTCCTGTACCCTCATTTGTTCTAAATAATTTAAACAGTCAGGACACACAATACTCAGCATATCAGCATGTCATGTGTACATGGCGACATAAAATGAGTTCCTAATTTTCTAATCACTGGGTTACATGCCGACGACTACTTAAAACCATCATCCTGATTAAAAAATGTTTGTTTCTTAATGTCGATAGCTTCTCGAATCAGTCTTGGTTAAGAGAAACAATCTCTGAAGAGGACTATTGGCTTATGCAGTTTAATCCAGTGATTGGGACCCCCAGGTGTTTCGCCACGGCATATATATGAAAGAAAGAAAGAATGAAAGAAAGAAAACGTTTTATTAGCAGCACCCAGACAGAAGTGACAATATGATACAATAGATTACATGAAAATAAACATAAAAATAAATAAAAAATCACAAACAATACATAACTAAAGTCTAGGCCGCCGCCAATAAGGACCCTGTCTCAGCTTGTGCTACAGAGCACTAGACCCTGCAGCGCTGGTATTCTGACAGGACCTTGCGGACGACACAGCCACTTCACCGGCACATGTTGCACATGTTGGTTTTAATAAGTTAATTCTCGCATAAGACCCTTTCAAGTATTTATAATGTGTACAATACGCGAAAGTTAATTAAATTGAAGTTAAATTTCAGTTTTGATCGTGCTTACTTGAGCGTTTTCTTTACTTGTGATCAATAAACCAGTGCATGTTTGATTAGCTCCAGTTATTTGCCTTTCGAATAGTGTAATCATGCGTATTCGTAAAGTGTGAAATATATGTGTGAGTTACATGTTACATAAATTAATTAAACAGTTTGCTTCGTGACATGCAGTATGTATGCCTAAACTACGCCCTTAAAATAAAAAAAAAACAACATTATTTGAAATTATATCGTTATTAATATATATTATAATATGATTATATGATTAATTTAAGCTAATCATATATATTTTATCAATTAAAGTATTATATACTTGTAAAATTGCTTGCTCCGAATTCACTCGCCGCCCTTTAAGCCTTACATATAACATCGCAGTTTTTAATTTGTGTTTTTTTTATGCTTGACCTCAATCACACCTGGTGGAAGTTGAAGATGAGTCCGATGACGAACCGCATCCGCCTTACAAATGCCTATTCACTCTTCTTTTAAAGACTCCCAGCCTACCTAGCATGGGGTATAGATAAAAATTTTGTCTACACCCTTTTGTCTACTGAGGCGCGATATAATAATTTTGTCTACGGTAGCTAACATGGGGTCGCATCATATCGCGCGATTGACAATTTTATCTCACTTTGACAGCTACCAATAGACTATTTAATATTTCCGTAACATGGGCCCGCGACAAAACATTTGTTTTATCTATTTTTGACGTTTGAAAGACGAAAGTTTATCTTGGTCGTTGGAAGTGCGCGATAAACATTTAATATATATTTTTTTGTAATTTTAAATAATTTTAGAGAGAATAAGAAGATTCAAGATCATTAAAATGTAAGTTTATTTAAGTATTCATTATATTCCATTAATAAAATAGCTTTATAATAGTTATCAATATATGTGAACTGCAAAATCACATTCTCCGATAAGTTTGAACATATACTTACAGAAACAATGCGTAAAGTTAATTATGATTAATATTTTTAGATGTCAAGAGCCTATTACAATTCCGTACTTTCTTCAAATGAAGAAAAACAAGCCAGAAAAATTAATCGCCGCAATATAGGGGTTCATGCAATTCATTTGAGCTCCCTTCAAACGAATTTCGTCGCATTTATAGAGTAAATAAAGATATGGCTTTATATTTGTGCGACGAACTGAGTGTTGATCTACAGCCTATAAATGCTATTGATGGACTGCCAGCGTACTTGAAGGTATACAACTGATTTATAATGTGATATAGAACTCATATCTAACACCTCTTACATGTTTTCAAGTAAAACACATGACAAACTATCTTTCTGTACAGATTTTGACTTCGCTACATTTGCTTGCTGATGGTAGCTATCAAAGACCCGTAGGCCAAGACCATGGACTGTGTGTCAGTCAGACCACAGTAAGTAAATATCTGGACCAATTTGTGTCATCAGTTTATAATAGGTAAATAAACATATTAAATTAATTAATGTTATTTATATATTTTATCACATATACTTACTAAAAATCAAATAGTGAGGTTTTCTATCATTATGACAATGAAGCTGATCCATTCTCTGTTTCTCAATGATCAATGGAATGAAAATAATCACCAGCACAAGTATGATAAGCAAGTAACTAGTAAGCTGAAGTGACAGTAACTCCATACATCTCTCATAAAACAGATAATCACTGGATAAGATTAGTGATCCACATTTAGGCAAATGTACTATGAGGCATCCTCAATCAAGATGGGTTGCTGAATGAGGTTCATTACAAATTCTTACATTTTATATGTCTGTTTATAGACTTTTAACAAAATGGATTAGTTTCCCTGGCAATGAAGAAATGAGAAGAGAAGTAGCTCTGGGTTTTAGTAGAAAATATGGGATTTCACATGTGTTGGGGGTCATAGACTGCACACATGTAGCAATTTTTCCACCACCACATCCTCAAGGAATACAATACCTTAATAGAAAAGGAAGACATTCTTTGAATATACAATTGGTTTGTTTTTCTACATATACTTATTTTATTTTATATTTGATTTCATTTTTATGTTTATTCTTTATAATTACAGATTGCAGATGTAAACTGTAAATTATTGAGTATAAATGCCCGGTTTCCAGGGCGTGTGCATGACCAATTCATTTTCAATAACTCTGTGATAAAGGAAGAAATGAGAAAGCTGCATAATCATAGAATTGGTGAATATTTTCTTCTAGGTTAGTCTGTGCAACTGTTATGAAGTAAAATGGTTTCTTCCTTAAGATTAATTCAAATTTGTAGGACTAAAAAACAACTTTAAATCCTATATATTCAAAAAATATTCCTAAATGGGCTACAATTTTTTAATATTTGTTTCATGATTTTTAGGTGATTCAGGTTATGCACTTGAACCATGGCTAATGACACCGATTTTGCATGCAACAGACAATACCCCCGAATCAAGATATACTGAATGGCATTGCAAAGTACGAAACATTATTGAGCGTACTAATGGTTACCTAAAAGGGATATTTAGATGTCTTAGGCATGACCGACTGTTGCACTACTCACCAGAAAAAGCATCTAAAATAGTTTATGCTTGTTGTATTTTATACAACATAATGCAACATTATAGGTAGGCACTTAATAATAAACCAAAAAAGCAGTATGAACTTGTTTTAAAATATTGTTAACAGACATTTGGTTTTCCAGAATTTCTATGGATGAGTACTTGGATGCCGAAAACACAGAATTTGAGAACTTAGAAAATCTGTCATTTGATCATAGCCAAGAGTTAAGAATAGCAGAAGATAAACGAAATAGAATTATAGAAACATATTTTAGTTAATAAATTATATAGTTTGAATAAAATAATTTTGAGTTTAAGATATTTTGTGCTTAATTTAGCTTTGTAATCCCTGCTATGAAAATAAAACACATAATTAATTAAAAATGTATATTTGTTTGAAATATTTATTTCTTGTGAATTTTTCTTTTTAATATCCTGTTCTGTTCCCTCAGAATACTGTTCTCCTCTTCTTTTAATTTATTATTTTTGGAAAGCAAAGTACATAATTCCTGAAATTTTAATAATTGAATATATTAGATATCTTTGTTAAAATGTGTAAAAGTCAACTAATAGTTATAGCACTATGTGTCTACACATAATTGCATACTTCCACATCATTATATATAATACATACAGTTACAATTATTATTAGTTGGTCTGATAACCATTCCAAGCCACAACTACTTTTATCTACAGTTATATCTAGTAGTATAGTTTCATTTTAAGATTATAATATTATATCCAACAGCACATCAAGCTATCTGTTTACACATCTTGTGAGAATCAAATTCTTTATGGATCTTTTTTATATGTGTGATTATGGGACTGACATGGTCAGCCTGATCCAAAGTCACAAAAAAAATCTACAAAAATGCCTTATTATTTATTAGAAACGGTAATTACCTTCAATAATATATTATTTTCTCTTTGAAGAGATATAAATGTTTCTGGGACTCGAGATCTGTTAATGCTGCGTCTTAGCTGTGATTGGGTAGGCATATTTTCATTGTTAACAGGTGTTACCATTAGTTCTGGAAGAGTTGGAGGAAGGACAGGTATTGCAGGGTTTGGTGATAAAGGTTGAGGATTTAGGTCAGGTAATGATTGCGAGGGCTCTATGTTGGAAAAAGAAGGAGGTGGAGGTAAATCCTGGATTTGTGCATCTGCATTGGGCACTTCTGAAGTATCCTGTATGTAAAATATTATCATTAACACATAATCATACAATTTTAAAATTATTAAGTTCTACAAGGCTTTGAATATTTTAATGTATTATGGTTATAAATTAGAAATGACACACTGAGCATAATTTACCTCAGTTTTGCATAATTTAGCATGATTGAGGAACAAAAACTTCTTATCTGAATACATATTCACATATATTTTGTAAATAACTAAGTTTAAGGTATTGATCGAATGAAAAATACTTACACCAATAGGAGATTCTGCTGGTCCGATACCTATTGATGATTCCTGCCCAATTATGCTTAAAACTTTTACAGAAGTTTCAGATAATTCTGGTATTGTTGTATTATTTCCGGTTTTTAAAGTTCTCTTTCTCATTACTGCATTCTCATTGCGAGCCTTTTTTTCAAATCTCGCCATGTCTGCAAAAAAGTGATCTTTTTTCCATGACCATTGCTGAATATATTGTCTATACTACAGTCATAACCATTATAAGTGGAGAGTTTACAAACATAAATCACTCTTTGTTATGGGTCAACTTCTTATGGCTAAATAATGAAGACAGAAAATGAAATATGTTTTAATGAATTTAAACTTACATGTTTCCATTGCTCGACAGTTTTATCAGGTCCTATTTCTTTTAAAATATCCTTTAAACTGGTCCACTGGGCTTGGTGTTTACTTGCACCGAGTGGACCAGTATAGTCCCCATTAGCAAAGCTCGTATGGGTAGCCATGTAGTCCACCAATGCTCGAACTTGCGCCCCTGTGCTTCGTGTTCTAATAAAACATAAAGAAATTATTTTAAAAATCATATACATGCCGTTTATAGTTGTTACAAATTAGCCCAATGTAAGCATATATTACAAAAAATTAGTTTATATGAGTAATAATAAATGGTACGTACTTTTTTGATGTCATGTTGCAAATTTTTGTATATACACTGTAACAGAATTGTGTTTGTTATATTCGCCGATTCAAACACAACAAACAATGGCCGCCAAAAACTATCACAAAAATATCAAAGTTGTCAAAGAACACTTCCACTTAAAAGATATATCATTAACAGTGCAAAGATGCTGAAAAGTGGAAGATTTAATTTGTTAGGGTAATATAAAAAAACACGAGAATGTTATACTTTATGGATGTAGCAATTTTTTTATTTAAATCTGCTTAAAAGACTTGATTCTTGTTCTTAAATTTATAGTACAAAATAAAGGAATAGAAATGGCAACATTCTTTTATTTAGGCGCGATAAGTTTTTGTCTACGGGTTTAAATTTATCTACCTGTGTGCCCATGCTAGGAAACTCGATATATTTGACAGGCGCGATAACGTATATCTTCTCGTGCGCGAATTATATCTACATTGCCCATGCTAGCACTGCTGGTCGTAAGATCGCGGAAATATGTTTTCTTTTGTAATTTAAAACAATTGTGATAATTTTAAAAAACATGTTCTGGTAAAATTATATACTAGAGGATGACGGCCACATACATATAGTGTGTAATAATTAAAAACTTAGTTATGCGCGCTACAAGCTACGAAACTCCAAAGTGCAAAGCTCAGAGGCTTATTGCCTCAGTAAAACCCGCGTCGCCGTAGTAGGTGGTCGCTCGTCTTGGCTCAAACCGTAGTTACGTATTATATCCCGACAATTCTCGTGACGGATACTGGATTTTATATTTGCTTTGTGACTTATTAATTTCTTTAGGAATTGACTCAGTATTATTTATAAGTTCAGTATGTGAGTGAAAAAGAAATTATAGTAACTTTGACGATTTTAATTTTTCTTAACAGTTTTTGTAACTTTGCTCTGACTTTTCCTGGAAGAAGTTATATAATGAGAGTGAGTACATATTGATTTGCCTTTTAGATTAAAATAATTGCTCTTGACAAATATTATTCGTGATAAAATAACATAATAATATTTATTAGCCATAAATGAGTCTATGAATATTTTGAATGCCTAATAAGAAAATAATTAAAATCCATTTTGTTGTTAATAGTTTCTTGTATTTTTTTTATACAAGAGCTTGACAGTGAACAACAATTACTAGATAAATGAATCTTTACTATATCATTATTTAGAGTTAAAAGCTGTAAATTGCAACTGTATTATGCAAGTTAAAAATAATATATACTTGCTTTATTCCAGTTTTAATGCAAAATATATTCTAATTGATATATTTAGTATGGTTTAAATGTGTCATTTGTGTACTAAAAAGTAAAATAAATTTCACCGATTTGTTCAGTTTTAAAACAAATTTTCAATACAAAGTTTGAAGGCTTCGTTTAATAAATAAATCTAAGTTAATAATGAGATGCTTAGAAGTGAATTTTAGTTGCTACGAGTATGTTATAATCAAGTAAGCAGTCGTTTTAACAGTAACAATTGTAGAACGTTAATACCAAAAGGGTCTTTACCCTTATGTGATAGACATTGTACCTGCTCCCACGAGGCGATCCGCCTCCTCTTTTTTGCTGCGAACCGCAAAGGACTTGAATTCGCTTCTTGCGTCTGTTTTTCCAGCATCTTTCGACATGGGAATCTTCAGGCCACGAGTGAATCGGTATTTGTTGGGTGAGGTGGCTCCATCATCAGGCTCATCATCGCTTCCATCAAGTGAGATTGAGGTCAAACGCAAGCTTGTCTGTAATAAAAAAAGAAATCTATGTATGTGAAACATTTAACAAAATTTAATATGTATGTGTAACTTCGTTATTGGCATTTAAGATTTTTATTTGATTTCCTATTTTGTATATAATTTTCTTATATAGTGCTGTGAAGTTACTATTAAATATATAAATAAATGAGTTTTGATCTTAGTTTTTTTATGCCATAAAGTGCCAAATGACTAGTATAAAAGCCAGATTGAACCTACACTTTTAGTAATAAAGTTACGTATCCAACGAAGTACGCCAATTTTGAATTAATTATATTCTTTACAACTCGACTTAAAAAGAAAAGTTTAACAAATTTTTGCTGCATTAAAACGTTTTTACGTAAAAAGTTTGGAAGCGACTTTAATGGGTTCTTTTATAAACACCTATTTGCAATTTGTTAATGGATATAATTCAACTGACGGAAAATTACGAGTAAATCTTGTTTGCAAAGGTTTCCTTTTATTTTTTTTTTATACTGACTCTATAAACTACATTGCACCCTGATAGAAAGTACAGAGAAGTTCAAGAATGACATAGAGTGCACAGGGATAAATCCGTCAACAGTTATTGTGTATGTCGCCCCACATATACCACGACGGAAGGACTCTATGTATGTGGACAACTGGATATGCACAAATTATTATTAGCCGTGGTGGCTGCCGGCAGAAT
The DNA here is from genome assembly GCA_036320925.1 of Automeris io. NCBI lineage: Eukaryota > Metazoa > Arthropoda > Insecta > Lepidoptera > Saturniidae > Automeris > Automeris io. The sequence goes on along the minus strand of JAUDJH010000010.1, from coordinate 13,701,428 downwards.
AGAATAGCACCCTCCTCTTCTTGCCGCGGTGTCGTAAAAGGCGACTAAGGTATCCCTTTAACACCGCAATTCAACCAGGTGTTCAGAGAAGGAAAACTCGACCAAACCTGCATCCCGCTCCCTCCCGATCGTACTGGTTCTCCATTCCATCGGGCCCGAGGGAGCTCGGACGAGAGAGTACTTTTCTAGCAGCGCGTCCAGTTATGCACTTAAATATCTCCTGCGCAATTGACTGTTTCCGAAAACTGGACCTCGATTTTTTTAATCGGTGTTGAAACAATCGCCGTGGCCGAACCCGGCTAGGACATCATCATCATGCACAAATTGATCCCGAAACACGACAGGCCGAATTGAGTAATTATCCTATATTTGTTATTTGTAACATTTATGTTAGAGAATAAAAAACCGACCAAGTGGGAAGGAGCCCCGCGCACCAAGGTTTCCAAAAAATATTTTTTTTTGTAATGTATCTAAAAATTTTATATTTTCTCATAAGTTTGTGCAAGAGGTCAGCGCTTGTTACTAAATTTCAAAGTTTAGCTGTAGGTTTTGATTCTTATGTAAAAATGGAAATTTCACGACATCAAAGGCAATATCTTTTTATTGCATTGACTTAGTAGTTTTAATTTCTTTTCCAAGCTATAACAGATTACAGAACTACGTATTAGATATTAATTTCAACTTCATACCTTTACGCGATCCTTTTTGGGAGTCGAAGCTGCTCGCGTCCGTAGGCATTACCCTAGTTTCCCTACACGTGATTCCTGGGTGGTGCTAAACGAGCAGCAGCGAGGTGATAGGGCGTCGGTGCCCGTCTGGATCGCGACCACAGTACATGGTTGTAAAGCCCGTCATAGTGACCAGTTTCGGCTTGTCGCGTTTCGGGATCAGCTTGTGCATATCCAGTAACTCATATACCTAGAGACCTTCAGTCGCGGTATATGTGGGACGACATCACGATGTAGACTATCAATGGATTGTCATCCTTTGATAGTCGCTTTCGTATTTGGACTACACTGTACTTACCATCAAGGACTCTGTAGTCACCTATGTCAAGCCAGTGCAAAAAAAAACCTGAAAAAAGGTGTCTCGTTAGACAGATCAACAATCGGATGGACAAACTGCTAAAATAAATGACTATACAATTGGTTTAACGCTAGAGAACTTTATTTTCTATTAACAATATTATATTTTATTTATTCATACCGGCTGGCATGATCGCTGCGACTACCGATGTGTTTTTCTTACCTGTCGATAGTCGTTGGCGTTTTTTGGACCGCACCATGCTTACCATCAGGTGCGGTGCAGACACTGTGTCGTGTCAGAATAAAAAAAAACAAATTATAACGACAAAGCGCAACTGTCATAGAGTAGAATACCAACAGTTTTAAACAATAAATAGAACCGTGCTCGTTGACAGTTAAAGGCGCGAAATTTAAATTTACAGTTAACACAAACGAAATAATCATATAAGGTTTACTTTTTCTTTATACATTACGGGACCCTAAAAACAGTTGTGACTCTCTTACTCAGTTTCCTTTGTCGAATTCCGGCTAATTAAATACACATGAAAGTTTTTCGAAGACAAAAATAAGGGACACTTTCATGGAAGTACATGATTAATTATTTATAATGAAATTGCGGGTGATGGCGGGACATTGAGACCATTTGGGGCCGTTCAATTATACATTTGTTGACGGTTGCTGGTCCAATTAGAAAATACTTTGATATTTATTACTGGTTATTAATTAATCCACTTACGTTATATTTTGGAGGTAATGAAGGAAATCGAGCCTAAATATGTCTATTTCTAAGGTTCCGTACCTCAAATAACTTTGTTGTTGCCATGATCCTGCCGGCCTACGTAAATAACTCTTCACGCTTCGCTTAAAGAACTCAGTATCTGTCAAGACCATTTTTCTCAGGAATTCGTGGAGACATCATGCCTAATACGGATGTTACACATAATACGGAGTTCTGCGGTCTCTTGAAGCCCTGATAAAACCATACTCCTAATCAACGCATTTAAAAGATATATTTGTATATGTCGCAATTTTATCTTTTTGCATGCTCGTTACCATGGCCTGTGTATCCAGGTAGAAACGTTGACCCATTAATGAAAGTAAATTAATTCGCACATAAGACCCTATTTTTTTTTTTCGTAACCCGCGGAAAATTCTTAACAGACCTCCAGGGAGCAGTGAGAGCCACCCCCAGGTATGTCGGACTTGCACCGACTAAAACCCCCGAGGTATTCCTTCTCCCGTCTGCCGAGTGCCAAGGCCAAGGCTGAGCCATTTTCCCCACCACCCTCCGCGTACACCTAACACATTTGGCAGTGAGAGTGGTGTAAAGTGCCACCCTCCCCTGATCTCCACGATTTGTCATTGGAACGGTGTGCGGAAACATATCGCACACCGCTCACACCTGGATCTGGGCGGCGCGCTCGCACATAAGACCCGCTGATATGTTTATATTGAATCATCATTAACCTATATCGATTTACTGGTGACATAGGCCTCGCACAAGCTGCACGATTGAGCCTGATTTTCAGCTTTTCTCATCCATCAACTGCTTGCTACTTTGCGCAAACCCTCGCTCTATCTAGCCAGAGAGCGTCCGACACTACACCCACTGTGAGCAATTCTCACTTATTTCTTTCAGGTTCATTTATTAAAGTAATACGCGTTAATTATTAGATGGTTTTATTTACGATCACAGTGTTCTACATATTCTATGACAGTCTTGACAAGCTATCAGTGTTGCCACTTATAGATAAAAATGTTACCACATACAAAAACTTAATTTCTACAACACTCACCGAGGAGTGATCTCCATTCAAGCACACTTCTATCCCATCGGTATCAGTTCTTCGGCAAATATGAGCAGCCCACCGCCACTTTAGCTTGCTAATCCTCTGAGCTATGATGATGACATTAATTCTCTGATGAATCACTTCATTTCTGATTCTTTGCTTCAGAAAAACACCAAGCATAGCATATCCATGCCATCCAGCATGCTGAGTGACTGAATTTCTGGACTAGTCGTACCGTGAGTCCCCTGCTCAGCTTCGTACGCCATTACAAATAGGATGCACTGGTTGTAGACTTTCGTATTCAGACTTTGTAGTATGGGTGACGAATAGACTCGACGTAGTATGCTAAAAGTTGCCCAACCCAGCTATATTCTTATACTAGCTGATCCGGCAAACGTTATTTTGCTATATAATTTATTGTAATATCTTCTAAAATGTTCATTGAAATTAAGTGATGTCAAAGACTAATTTGTTCACAATTAAATACTCTTAATCAACAACACATTTATTTGGATAAAGATTAATATTATTACGTTGATACAACTCTTAACAAATAATGCATTAATTTCGACCAAATTTGATTACCATAAAAACGGTTCTAGTAAGTTAATCTTAAAAGATAGACATATACTGTCGCGGACATTTTTTTAGATCATTTTAAGAGGAATAGCTCTGTCATACATATATTTTTGGTATCTTGAGCCGTTTTCGCAGAGCACGCAATGGAAGCACTCAAGGATGAATAATTTTCCCCGTTTTTTTTCACATTTTCCATTATTTATTCGCTCCTAATAGTTGCATCGTAATGTTATATAGCCTAAAGCCTTCCTCGATAAATAGTCTATTCAACACAAAAATAATTTTTCAATTCGAACCAGTAGTTCCAGAGATTAGCGCGTTCAAACAAACAAACAAACAAACTCTTCAGCTTTATTAGTATAGATTGGCCCCTTCCTGAAAGTTGATCTTATCCATTTGGGACATCTGTCCAAGGTTATAGTTAGGTCTGTCTGGTTGAGTACAAAACAGTAAAGTTTTAAATGTTTTATTTGTAATTCTGTTCTATACATATACGAGTACATAATAATAATAATTAGACTGTCACGCCCTTAACATAAACAGTAAACAGTAAAAAAATGCCCCGAAACTGTATCGCCTTGAAAAATGACACAATTTTTCACGTTACTGTGATGCTAATGTTGCATGTGTCGCAGTCATTTACGTGAAATCTGACGTTCAAACAAATGGCCGAGCATCTGTCTCGGTAGAAGTTATTATGTAAATTGTACAATCGACGTCAAAAGTTGTTGACCAGGTTCAGATTTAAAAACTCTTATAAACCGCAGAGTATCTATACTAATATTATAAAGCTGAAGAGTTTGTTTGTTTGTTTGTTTGTTTGAACGCGCTAATCTCAGGAACTACTGGTTCGAATTGAAAAATTATTTTTGAGTTGAATAGACCATTGATCGAGGAAGGCTTTTGGCTATATGACATCACGATGCAACTATTAGGAGCGAAGAAATAATGGAAAAATGTGAAAAAAAACGGGGAAAATTATTCATCCTTGAGTGCTTCCATTGCGTGCGCTGCGAAAACGGTTCAAGATAACAAAAATATATATATGAAAGAATTATTCCTCTTGAAATTATCTAAAAAAATGTCCCCGACAGTATATGTCTATCTTTTAAAATTAAGTCACTAGAACCGTTTTTATGGTAAAAAAATTTAGTCGAAATTAATGCATTATTTGTTAAGAGTTGTATCAACGTAATAATATTAATCTTTATCCAAATAAATGTGTTGTTGATTAAGAGTATTTAATTGTGAACAAAATTGACATCACTTAATTTCAATGAACATCTTAGAAGATATTACAAAACCTTATATAGGAAAACAACGTTTGCCGGATCAGCTAGTATTTGATAAGCCCCAGAATTACATAAACATTGTGTTGTAATCATGGTTTTTTTTTTTAAATATATAACATTCTGGCTCATTCAAAAATTCTCTTTATTGGATGAGGTCAAAATTCCATGAAAACGTTGTCAAAAGTAGCTGAACAGTATAAAATAATCATGTTATTGTCTAATTTTGGTAATTCCAGTATTGTTGAACGACTAAGATGCTACGATGTACCGGAGCTTACTAAATCTGAAAGTAGTCACCAACTTTTGAGGCTGACTGTACACGAATCATTTTAAAAATATATTATTTCAAATACTTATATTGATTTACAACACTATCGACTTCTTACCAGTGTTGGTATAAAGATTGTACGACATTTAATTTTCGTTTCAAACTCTACGTTGTTTTTGATTCTAGTTTATCAGCCAATTTTATTGTCTCCGGTTTTTGATAGAATTTTTAAATCCACTAAAAAAAATAACATGTACGTTACATCCTACAGATACACGTGGTAAAATAAATGAAAGCATATAAATGACCCAGGAAATAATTTTGTAGTGGGGTAATGCTTAAACGGAGATTATTTTTGAAATTAATGCTTTTCAAAAAGTCGCTGTTTGTCTAACTTTAGCTGTGGTGGCCTAGTGGATAAGAAACCGGCTTCCATGCGCGGCAACGAAAATGGTCATGGGTCCGACTCCCGGTACATACCACTTGATTTTTCCAGATTACGTGCGGATTTAGGCATCACATACTCACTGGTGAAGGAAAATATCGTGAGGAATACCGCATGGCATTAGATAGAAATATCATGTGCCCTGAAAACACCGATCAGCTGCACTACTGGTTACGTTGGCCACGACACATAAGCGCAAGAATGGATACACCGTCTAATGTATCTCTGCTCACCCGGTAAAGGATATAGCATAATGATATATTATCATTATTATGTGTATAGCACCCGAAACGTCTTACACACAATACAATACAATGTACAATGAAACAGGATGATTAAATATACAACAACTATATATTTATAATACATGTATCATTATAAAAAGTAATATTGATAAAAAAATCAATCTAAATTTATTTTTTACAAAAAGTCTCTCTCTTGATACAGCGCGCAGTACTCGCTGAGCAAGTTTCCTTGTGCTTCCTAAACCACGGACCAATTATGAAAAACGGAATATCACTTTTGAGGGAGCACAACTCTGCAACGCGTTACCCCCTGCATTAGAAACGCGAGCTCGCTTGGCATATACAGAACTAAATTATTAAGTATGTGCCAAGTGGGCTCTTAGTATTTTACTGTTCCAGATAGTTTTTAAACTCATGTAAGTGATTTGTATCTTAATGAGAATAAACTTTTTGAAGTGAACTGATATAGAAGCTACGGGTTCTAAAAAAACAAATAAAAAAAAAAGATTGAAACGCTTTAAGATCAGTTTTAGTAAAATTTTCAAGCTATCATTTATCTTTATTTATTTATTACTTTATTAATTTAAATTGTTGCTTAGCAAAGTTGCTTAATGCTCTTTATTGTAGCAAAAATATATTTTTTACGTATATGAGTGCTATTTTTATGTTTTATATTATACTAGCTGATCCGGCAAACGTTGTTTTGCTATATAAGTTATTGTAATATCTTCTAAGAGTTCATTGAAATTAAGTGATGTCAAAGACAATTTTGTTCACAATTACATACTCTTAATCAACAACACATTTATTTGGATAAAGATTAATATTATTACGTTGATACAACTCTTAACAAATAATGCATTAATTTCGACCAAATTTGATTACCATAAAAACGGTTCTAGTGAGTTAATCTTAAAAGATAGACATATACTGTCCGGGACATTTTATTAGATCATTTTAAGAAGAATAACTCTGTCATACATATATTTTTGGTATCTTGAACCGTTTTCGCAGCGCACGCAATGGAAGCACTCAAAGATGAATAATTTTCCCCGTTTTTTTCACATTTTCCATTATTTCTTTGCTCCTAATAGTTTCACCATGAATTTATATAGCCTAAAGCCTTCCTCAATAAATGCTCTATTCAACACAAAAAGAATTTTTCAATTCGAACCAGTAGTTCCTGAGATTAGCGCGTTCAAACAAACAAACAAACAAACAAACTCTTTAGCTTTATAATATTAGTATAGATAATAGCAGTTTATAATACAGTAGGTAAATTTGTCTTCATCAAAATTTACCGAGTAAATACGAGTATAACAAATTACCGAGTAAATACGAGTTTACCAATCACAATATCATTCAATATACCATTTCATTTAATATACCGTTCAAATGAACCCTATAAATTTAACACGAAAATATCAAACGACATCCAGGATGACAGTTTATCGGTAAACGGCTAAATAATTTAGAATATTACAAGGAAAGGAGGGCCGAAGGTTGTCACAAACAGGCACAGGGAGCAGTAAAACTGGCTGGACACCCCCGAGAAATAAGGGAGGCTGGGTAATGAATATCTTAGTATCCCATATATCAATTCACAGTTATAGCCAATGAAATATTCCAAACAGACATCGTACAGACATAGACATCTCAGACAACTTTAGATCTTTTGTTTTGTAGTATATAAAGTGTGTATTAGAGTAACGTCTATGTTACTCAGGCTTCGTGATACCTCCCACAGCATTTGGTAATCGCTAAAAGGGAAGGTGGTACTCTGATGCGTCATTATGTCCATCTGTATGTTGCAGAACAGAAATAGTAGTTTTCATGTTTAGTATTAGAACAATTCATATTTTTTATGTATTAATAATTTAATTGCGGTTTTTGTCCACATTTCTTTAGGCTTTCCGGAAAAGTTGCGATTTTACACATAAGACCTTATGGAACTCAAGTCGAGATTTATTATCTAAAACATTCGTTTAGTTTTAACTGAATCATCTTTAAGTGCTCCATAGTTAAACATAAATATGTTTACGTATTATATTATTTGTAATTTAATTTTTTTTAAAGATTCTTATTTAAATTAAAAATTTGCAAAACCTTATTTATTAAAACAATGTAGTTAATTTAACCTTGATAACTTAAAGTGCTGCTTAGTTAGGAATGAAAGCGTGTGTTTTTTATTGCCCAGTGATACTGAAAAGTGCGAATATAGAAACGTGAGTCATTTTATACACTATAAAAGCCTTTTGTGTAGTTGCCTTTGTTCTTGCAAATAGTTCATCCAATGACAGCTAGCTGCCTTTTTAGCTAAATATGTCCCGTACAGTGTTAAAAATTAACGCTTTTATTAAATAATTTATATATAAAATGTAGTAACAACTTTTTTTCATCACTCTTGCTCGTAATGAGTGTATTGTTACATCACTTTTAAGCTGATAATATTTTATTACGTACTTGTGCTATAATAATATCGCAGTCAATGTGCAGTAAGTTTGATATCCCAATTAAATTACATTCGTAAATCTAATGGACCAGGTGTCCCTCTAATCACTCCACCCAGGCCTGGGAAACCAAATTCGTCCAGTCGTCCGGGGAGCGAACAGCCTTATTCAGGCTCCAGCTCTGGAAGGGGTGGATATAAAGAGCCCACACCTCCAATACCTCTTTCACAGGCGGTTGCTAGACACTGCACACCGCCACCCTCTCATCCGGGGGCTTCTCTATTATTGTAACATATATTAACCATAGCTCAGTTGAACTATGCGATATACGTAGACTATTGTATTTATCTATACGAGTATATCAAACGCATTTTTTTTATCTTGTGTAAAGTGCGAAGTAAAAGATGTAAGATTTGAATGTTAAAAAGCTGGATATACTTTCTTAACTGCGGCGTAAATAATTTTAGGGCGTCCGTACTGAAGGCTCTTTGAAGTTTTTATAAAAAGTTTTAGTAACGTGAATATTGAAAAGTTTGTAAGGTACTCCGTGCGGATTACCTTGGACCCTCGTCGTATTTGTTGTCATTAATGGAATAGTCAAATAAGATTGGGATAGTCTATTACGATTCCACAGAGGCATGAGAGGGGTGGCTCTATACACCACCCCTACCCAAACGAGTAGAGGCCTACTTAAGGCCGCACACCTTGCCGGTAATCGAGGATGAGAGCCCAGTCGTGCCCTCGATCCCTGTAGGTGGAAGGTGGAACACCCCAGGGGTTTTAGTCGCTGCAAGTCCGACACACCGGGGGCGGCCCTCATCGTCCCCTGAGGTTCGAAGGGGTTTTCCCAGGATTATCAAAAAAAAACTATATAGCAATAATATATCATCACGTTATATCTATTTTGGGATGAGTAGAGATACATTAGTCATTGCATCCACTTTGCGCTTACATGTCCTGCCCAACGTGACTAGTAGCATATCAAAATATTATTAAAACTAAATAGCTAAAACTAAATAGCTAAAACTAAATAGCTAAAACTAAATAGCTAAAAAAGGGATATTATTCCATTAATGACTGTTTAAATGATAAAAGTGCGTGGTCTTAATATATGCAATCGTTCTCGCGGGGCATTCAATCCTTTATATATTATACCTGTTATTGTACCTCATTATGTTAAAAGGAGCAACTACCAGAGTTTCTTGCCGGCTCTTCTCGGTAGATTCTGCTTTCCGAACCGGTGGTAGATTCACTTTGATTTTTCTTGACGATTCAAAAGTGCTTGGAAGTAGGCCTATTTGAATAAAGTTATATTTCATTTCATTTCATTTCAAATCGCCGTTGTCAGGGCACTTACACATGACATTTCTATTAGATGCCAAGCGAGTTTCCTCCACGATATTCTTCTTCACCGGTGACTATTTAGTGCCTAAATGCGAACTTTGTCTTGAGAAACCTAGACGTACGAGCCGTGATTCGAACCTATAACCATATGCGGTATCGCGCATGGCCATCGGCCTATTATTCACTGGAGCAACACAGCCACTGAACAAAAATAAAAACAAAAAAAAAGTTAAGTTAAATACTTAACTTTCTATAGTACATACTTGTGGTTTTTTGCTTTATAATACGTAATTAGTCTTTAATAGTATCTTAAGTCGCTTTGTTCGGCTCATTAGAACTTCAGCCATTCTGTAATTTTCTATCAGTAAATATGCTTAATGTGAAACATTTGAAAGTAAATTTAAAGGAAGTTAAATTTAATCCCGTAAATACAAAATCTCTAATTAGGGTGACTTGTAAAGACATTAAACATTGTGAGGTATTTCACAAAACAACTTCACAAATTCTAATTGGGGTGTCTGAACTTTATCGTGTATTGAAATATGTCGGCTTTTTGTTTTGTTTATTTAAAGTATTCATTCTTGCGGAGAAATGCTTTAAACTATTTTTACTGTTATGCCAATAAATATATTCATCAATTATTCAACGAATTGAAGTATTTTAATAACATTCTAACATTCATTCATTCATTCTATTTTAATCAACAAAGATGTTTTGAATTCTTATATTTTTTTTTCGTTTAATGAATATAAGAAACGTAATATTTATGCTTTAAATTTCCAATTATAACAAAGCAGTGCTTATATGTTTTTATGGGATACACACCACTGTATATACACAATTTTTTTTTACACTGTCACGGCATAGTGACTAAACCTAACTTGATGGTAAACACGGTGCAGTCCAAAAAACGCCAACGACTATCGAAAGGTAAGAAAAAACCCATCGGTAGTCGCAGCAATCATACCGGCCTGCACATATATCTCTTCACGCTACGCTTAAAGGATCCCATATCATAGGATGGTGGGAATTATGAACAATTACGACTCGGGACAAACTAATCAGCTCAATACAAAGGTTTATCGCTACCGGGACTCGAACTCAAGACCATAGCATCGTAAATAAGGTCACTACAAACTGCACCCTTAAGTCGTCAATAGAAATAATTAACTAAAATAAATGTATAGGGCTCAGGTCGGGCCATGCATGGAATATTGTTCGCATCTCTGGGACGGTTCTACCCACTTACTTGACTTACTTGACGCCCTGGATAGGTTGCAGCGGAGGGCAGTCCGCATTGTGAATAATCAAGATATTACTAAGCATTTTGAACCGCTACAGATGCGCGGAGATATTGGCACAATGAGCATTTTCTATCATCTGTATCATAGCCAAAGATGTAAAGAGTTATTTAACCTTGTTTCACTCTCTTTCTACCATATTAGGATCACGCGCGCGGGTTTGTGGAGTCACAGCTATACGGTATCTCACATCCCGGCTAGGACTAAGAAGTTCTCTAACTGTTATTTTGCCGTGTCGTTGGCCTGTGGAATGGTCTTCCAGCGAGCGTGTTCCCACCGTCCTATGATTTGGAGTCCTTTGAGCGAAGAGTGAAGAGATATTTGTACGGGCAGGCGTGATCTCTGTAGCTATCGATGGTTTTTTTTACCGTTGATAATAGTTGTCATTTTTGTGTGGCGTGGCCACTGTGCCGAATCAGAATTTAAAAAAGTATAAAAACGAAATTACATTCGTGAGCGGTATACGTTTCAAATTTACACACAAATATGGTCTAAAGTCACGGAATAACGTAGAAATGAAGTTTATTGAGCGGCCCATCCGAAACGGGACCGCCACGCGCCCGTTTCGTGGAAATACATTTTATTGGGGAGTTACACGAATTTTTAATTTCGCCTTACGACATCTACGCACGTACGTCTTGATTTTCCAAGTATGAATTAGCCTATATAGTCGATAATGCAGGAATGAGACGTGGACGGGGCACTAGATTTGACGTCTTGATGGGTGGGTTCTTTTTCACCCACTCTCCAAGAGATGGAGTCTAAAGGGCTATTCGCTCGCTCGGTCGTTGAAAGAATATGGATCCACAGGCCTGGCTAGTAGCAATTTGGGGAATACCACGCGGATATTTGTCAGTAAGAATCTGACACTTTAGGGTAGCCGTGAGGGCCGCGACCCTGATGTTCCTATGCAAGATATTCCCCCGCTTTATCAAAGAAAAAAAAAAGTTATGATGATGAGTGAAGCATACCTACTTTACTCTGATTGAATAGTAAATTTAAAGAAGTTATTAATGTGAATGGAAATAAAAGCTATTGCCGGCCGAGACTTCTCTAGACAGACGAAATAAAGAGAGCTGTGATGGAAGGTAATGCCAAAAGTACGCGGTATCGGTGGGAGTGCATAAAGGGATTAATGAGTATTAAGAAAGCGAAAGAGGTTTGCAAAAATAGTGAGAAGTGATGTTCTATTACCTCTACCTTTTTTTTGGTACCCGGGGGAAATCCCTAACGGTCCTCAGGGGGCGATGAGGGTCGCCCCCCAGTCTGTCGGACTTGCACCGATTAAAACCCCCGGGATGTTCCTTCTCTCCGTCAAGCCGGGACCGGAGGCACAGCAGCGTCCCCTTCTCCGGCCCGCGACGACGTCTGGCCTTTTCCGTAGGCCTCATCTCTGTGTTTACGAGGGGGTGAAGTAAAGGGCCACCCCTCGCTCTCCTCATAAGTAGCCTTGGAGCGGTGTGCGGGAACACGTCACACACCACTCTCGCCTGGATAAGTTGGGCGACGCGCTCCCTCAAGCGCGCCGCCCAGGCGTCTTTCCGGTTACAGAGGAAGGCCTGCGGCACAGGCTCTCCTCCTTCGTCCTGTTCTGCGTGGGCGCCGTCTATTCCCTCTGCCTACCCCAATAAGGATTCGAATAGATAGAACTACGCTTACCATTACGTATGATATTGTAATTTTATGTATCATTATATAATAATATGTCCCAATCGAAAATTCTAACCATACATTAACAATGTTGTTGTGAAGTAATGGCTGTATCATAATAAAGTATCGATAATTAAAATACGTCGCATGACTCCATCGGGGTCAGTTTCATGAATATTCATCTTAAATTATTCGTAGTGTATTACTACAGTCCCCATGCCTCGAGCTTATTGACTATAATGTAAAAGGGAAATAATAAAGCTATCGTCGATCGGGGTGGCCGTAACAATGCCAAGTAGGTATAAATTTTTACATGAGGTTGTTATCTGTCAAAGGGAATCTAAGACTGCGGACGTGGGATAATCTCTTATAACAATAATGCCGCATTATTACTTTAGTGCATTTGCGTACCAAAAAACGAATATGAGGCGTATAATTTCAAAACCCGCTAAAACGATTTTTCATACAAAATTACTTAATAGTCCTAAAATTGTAATTTGAAATGTTTTTAACTAAGCAAATATTATATATGATTTTTTTTTTTTTGCTTTTTCACTCTAGAATAATATTTAAAACACCTTATATGAATGTGATTGTTAAGTCAAAGATTAATTATAAGTTTTTATAAATTTATCGGATTTGAAAAAAAAAATTATAGTGGGTTTTGAAATTAGACTCCTAAGATCACTGAAGACAATTTTCATAGGCATGTTATAATTAATATTTGTTTTATCTTACAGTATACTTTCTAGACTTTGATTGTAGTTTTCTCTCTGGATTTGTTTATTTCTTTGTATTATTTCTGTCTGTAGCGTTCTAGCTCCTTAACTGTTCAACCGATTTTCATTTCGTTTGTTTTTTTTTTATTGTGTGTTTTGTGAATCTCGTGGTGTAGTTGTAATTGACCTGTTTCCATGGACGGCATCGCGAATGGTCTTAGATTCGAATTCGCGTACAACTGGGTTATTCCAAGTACAGTATAGATTTAGGCTCCACATTCTCATTTCTGAAGGAAAACATCATGAAGAATCCATCTTATAGAAATGGCACGTGTAAGTGCCCTGTGAACGGCGATTAACTGAGCGAATGGTTACGTTTTACGTTGAAATTGGTCGTATTAAGACTTTAAATAAACATTCAGAAGCTTTAAGATTCTAATATACAGATTTTTGGATAGAAATATTTAAGAGCTCCACATTTTTACGAGGTTTAAGAATGTGTTTAAATTGTAGCAGCAAAGGATCCATCGAAATTAATAAAATTTTGAAAGTGGTGTACAAGAAAAAAGTTTGAGAACCTCCTATTTATATTCACTGGAGTTTATTCTTATATTACATTTTAAATATTTTAAACAAGGTGTTTTAAAACTGTAGGATATATATTACTTTTTAAATGACGTTAAAATAGCAATTATAGTGCAGTGGTTCCGCAGTTTTGTAATAAAGCAGTGGCTAATCTAAGTTACAGCCTTTGGCTGGCCGTGCTATGTGAACGTATCACGAACATGCGGTATTGTTACGTTATAATCGTCAATATCACCAAGTTTATCTTCAATGTGTCTAATAAAGTTAACATTTTAACTATTTTTATACTCTCACTAGCTGATCCGGCAAACGTTGTTTTGCTATATAAGGTTTTGTAATATCTTCTAAGATGTTCATTGAAATTAAATGCTGTCTAAGACAATTTTGTTCACAATTAAATACTCTTAATCAACAACACATTTATTTGGATAAAGATTAATATTATTACGTTGATACAACTCTTAACAAATAATGCATTAATTTCGACCAAATTTGTCTACCATAAAAACGGTTCTAGTGACTTAATCTTAAAAGATAGACATATACTGTCGTGGACATTTTTTTTAGATCATTTCAAGAGGAATAATTCTTTCTTACATATGTTTTTGGTATCTTGAACGGTTTTTGCAGCGCACGCAATGGAAGCCCTCAAGGATGAATAATTTTCCCCGTTTTTTTCACATTTCACCGTTTTTTCCATTATTTCTTCGTTCGTAATAATTGCATCGTAATGTGATATAGCCTAAAGCCTTCCTCGATAAATGGTCTATTCAACTCAAAAAGAATTTTTCAATTCGAACCAGTAGTTCCTGAGATTAGCGCGTTCAAACAAACAAACAAACAAACAAACTCTTCAGCTTTATAATATTAGTATAGATTTGCAAAATATGTAAGATCAATCATGTACTCTTAATAATACCAGCATGTGGGATGTGGATTCAACAATTATTGTCCCGATAGTCGTATCGACTAATGGGCTGATCGCAAAGAGCCTCGATTACCATCTTAAGAGGCTCTCGCTTGGTTGTTGAATCAAGGGTTGGATACAGAAGGTAATATTACTCGATACGGCACGCATTGTTAGGAGGTTCCCACTCTGAGCTCCTAACTACCGGTCGCTTGAGCCTCAGGTCTTGTTCTCGTAGGTCCACATATTTTTATATTTTAAAATTATAATAATAGATCGTTACGCTATATACCTTTTGGAGAAAGCAGATATATTAGTGGCGCTATCCACTTTACCATGTCTCGCCGAGCACGGCATATAAGCATATACCGCGCCCGACGTGGTCAGTAGCGCCGCTGCTGACTGTTCTCTCAGCACTAGGGATATTTCATGACAGGACAAGACATTTTTATTAGATTCTATACCAGTTTCCGTCACCGGTGAGAATGTGGTGCCTAAATCCGTGCTTAATTTGGCAAAATCCAAATTGACATACCAGGCTTCAATTACACAATCTTTCAAACCAACCATTATATAATAAAACAATAAACAAAACAATTTACTTGTTATTGGCTTGTTAATATCTATTTTATATTTTTGTATAATTGAGACTATGTATGTGTGAGCATGTATGTTCAAATTATACGGACACATATATACCACTAGCTGTCCCGGCAGACCTTGTTCTGCCCTATTTTTCTAAAACAAAGTCATATTGTTTTTTTTAATGTTAATAGCTTCCCCGACAGATTTTTTTGAAAATTGTTTGAAAGAACCTGGCCTTAATGCTATATGTATAAAAATTGACAAATATTGACATTAATATTTATACGTCACTCAATTGTTTTGCCTTCCCGGAACCCGTCCACTGACATTTAAACTTTATGGTATGGTGTTAAAGTTCAAATTGACTTTAAAATATTATTACGAATTTTTTGTATGAGAATATAGAAAAGTGTTGTTTTTAGACTTTTTCAGACAATTTTTTTAATTTTTCTCTCCGTAATAACCTTCCCCATACTTCAACAAACACAACAAAAAAGAATCGGTTTAGTCGTTCTCGAGTTTCGCGCTTATCAAGACATAGCTGATCCGGCAAACGTAGTTTTCCTATATAAGTTATTGTAATATCTTCTATGATGTTCATTGAAATTAAGTGATGTCAAAGACAATTTTGTTCATAATTAAATACTCTTAATCAACAAAACATTTATTTGGATAAAGATTAATATTATTACGTTGATACAACTCTTAATGCATTAATTTCGACCAAATTCGATTACCATAAAAACGATTCTACCGGTTCGGTTCAACCGAACACAACCGAACACATCCGAACACAACCGAACACATCCGAACAGAACCGCACACAACCGAACACATCCGAACAGAACCGAACAGAACCGAACACAACCGAACACAACCGAACACAACCGAACACAACCGAACATAACCGAACAAAACCGAACACAACCGAACACAACCGAACACAACCCAACACAACACAACCGAACACAACACAACCGAACAGAACCGAACACAACCGAACACAACACAACACAACCGAACACAACCGAACACAACACAACACAACCGAACACAACACAACGCAACCGAATACAACCGAACACAACCGAACACAACACAATACAACCGAACACAACCAAACACAACCGAACACAACCGAACACAACCGAACAGAACCGAACAGAACCGAACAGAACCGAACAGAACCGAACAGAACCGAACATAACCGAACACAACCGAACACAACCGAACATAACCGAACACAACCGAACACAACCGAACAGAACCGTACACAACCGAACACAACGGAACATAACCGAACACAACCGAACATAACCGAACAGAACCGAACACAACACAACCGAACACAACCGAACACAACCGAACACAACACAATACAACCGAACACAACCCAACACAACACAACCGAACACAACACAACCGAACAGAACCGAACACAACCGAACACAACACAACACAACCGAACACAACCGAACACAACACAACACAACCGAACACAACACAACGCAACCGAATACAACCGAACACAACACAATACAACCGAACACAACCAAACACAACCGAACACAACACAATACAACCGAACACAACCAAACACAACCGAACACAACCGAACACAACCGAACACAACCGAACACAACCGAACAGAACCGAACAGAACCGAACAGAACCGAACAGAACCGAACAGAACCGAACATAACCGAACACAACCGAACACAACCGAACACAACCGAACAGAACCGTACACAATCGAACACAACCGAACATAACCGAACACAACCGAACACAACCGAACAGAAACGAACACAACACAACCGAACACAACCCAACACAACACAACGCAACCGAATACAACCGAACACAACCGAACACAACACAATACAACCGAACACAACCAAACATAACCGAACACAACCGAACATAACCGAACACAACCGAATACAACCGAACACAACCGAACACAACCGAACACAACCGAACACAACCGAACAGAACCGAATATAACCGAACACAACCGAACACAACCGAACAGAACCGAACACAACCGAACACAACCGAACACAACCGAACACAACCGAACACAACCGAACACAACCGAACACAACCGAACACAACCGAACACAACCGAACACAACCGAACACAACCGAACACAACCGAACACAACCGAACACAACCGAACACAACCGAACACAACCGAACACAACCGAACACAACCGAACACAACCGAACACAACCGAACATAACCGAACACAACACAACCGAACAGAACCGAACACAACCGAATACAACCGAACACAACCGAACACAACCGAACACAACCGAACACAACCGAACACAACCGAACACAACCGAACACAACCGAACACAACCGAACACAACCGAACACAACCGAACACAACCGAACACAACCGTACAGAACCGAACAGAACCGAACACAACCGAACACAACCGAACACAACCGAACACAACCGAACACAACCGAACACAACCGAACAGAACCGAACAGAACCGAACAGAACCGAACAGAACCGAACAGAACCGAACATAACCTAACCTAACCTTTTTTTTTTTTTTTGTTAACCCGGGGGAAATCCTGCATTGGATCGTCAGGGGAGTGGTGAGGGCCACTCCCCCGGTATGCCGGACTCCTACCGACTAAAACCCCCGGGGTGCTTCCTTCGCTCGCAGTTTGCGCCTGGCCCAGATATTGCTATAGGTCGCATCCCTCAGCCAGGCGCGCGTTTCGCCCTGTGGGCGTCGTCTGAAGATATACAGGTGGTGGGCGGAGTTTACCCACGACCCCTTCGTCTAGTGGTGTGCAGAAGCACACACACACCACTGGAGCATTAAGTGCTGGCGGCCGCCCCCTCAGGCTGGCTGCCAGCTGCTCCTTGAGAGAAGGCCCCCAAAAGCGACGGTGGAGCTGTCGCTGGGGTCTCTTCCCTGTCCACTGCGCCGATGACGCGCTCGCCAGGTTGGCCAGCGTCCAATCGCCTTCTCCTAATCGGCCTCTTTGCCGCGGCGCAAGCCGGGCTGCCGGCCCGGTGGCCCGCCGGTAAGGACGCGGCGGCGCACACCGTGCAATGGGCCTTCGGGGCCGTGCAGGATTGGGATTTGTGCCCCTCCTGCCCACACCTAAAACATTGGGCGCTCCTGTTGATGGAGGCCCGACACTTCATGCCCACGTGCCCAGGCTCCCAGCAGCGGAAGCATCTGAGCACGCGGGACTCCAGCAGTTGGATCTGGGCGAAGACCAGCCCGACCTGGAGCCCACTCTTCATAATTGTTTCGGCGGCGGGGGCTGGGCAAGTTACCCAACACACACCACCGCCGAACGTTGTCCACTTTATGGGGCTGACCCGGACTTGCTCCTTGTCGACCCCCGCCTTCCATTTTATCGCGGACTGGATTTCCGCCGAGGTGACGGAGTCATCCAGCCCGGATAATTTTAGGTCGACACGCTTGTAGGGGCGTTCAACCTTTACGTCCGCCGGGAGGATCTCGCGGAATTTGCGGACTAGAGCGTCCGCCTTCCTGCCGGCCTCCTCTGGCTCACCGGGGATCACGAGGATGCGTGCCTCGGTGAGCGTCTTTCGCATATGCGCCTCCTTGATGCCTTGGTCACTGAGGACAGTTGTGACCTGGCGACGGGCGGCACCAAGGACGGTCGCGAAATTTACGCCCTTTTCTGCAGCGTCCGGCTTTATCGTCAGCACGACGGCTGCCGTTTTGGGCTGCCGAACCGTGCGACGCTTCGCCTTCCGCTTCTTCTTCTGGGGGGGAGGAGGCGCCTTTTTAGGGGTCTTCTCTACCTTCTTCTGTTTGTCCCTTTTCGGCCTCCCGTTCTTGCCCACCTCTGTCCAGGGGGAGTCCTGGGACGAAGTCGTAGGTGGGGACGGGGCCTCGGGATCTGTCACATCCGGGTTTTGGGCTGGGGCGCTTCTCTTTCCCTTGCCCTTTCCCTTGCCCTTGACGGGCTTGGGGGGGACAGGGGTCGAGTGGTGCCCTGGCTCTGTCACATCCATATCGGAGGGGGCGTCCCCCTCGACGGGGGCGGCCGGCTTGGGCTTGGCCTTCCGCGCGGTCGATCCCGCCGTGCGGGGTGCTCTCTCCGATTGCAGCGGAGGACGCAGTGAGCGCCGCTCCGTCGCCTCCAGCCTAGCGTTTATAGAACGCATCTCCCCCACCATCTCGAGCATGGTTTGTTTGAGGACATCCATGTCGGAGGAGGGGGAGTGGTCTTCTTGGGTGGGTTTGTCAGGGCCACCCGATGCGAACGTTTGCATGGGGCCCCGGTATCTTTCCTGGCGGAACTCGGCACGCATGGCGGCCATGTCCTCCTGGAGATCGCGCACGACCTCCCGTAACCGATTGTTCTCCCGGTGGAGTTTCCGGGTCTCTTCCGTTACGGTGGCCGAGATCACGACCTCCATTGCCTGCTTGATGGCCGTCATGGCGGCCTTCATGTCCCTAGCCACCGTACCTTTGAGGTTGGTGGACTTCGAGATACACTCCGACAGTATCTCGAAGTTTCTGTCTATGACCTCCTTCTGAGTGTGCACGGAGGTCCCCTCAACCTCGACCACGTCGAGTCTCGACGTTTGGCGAGGGCGGGCGCTCCGCGCCGTTTCAAGGAGGTCCAACTCCTGGCGTCGCCGCTCCTCCTCCTTCTCAGCAGCGAGCAACTCCTTCTTTGCCGCCCGCAAGCCGACATATTGGCCGGTCGTGAAGCGCCTACCTCTTCCCCGTTCGGGGACCGCCGCAAGTTTGGCGGGTACGTCTATGTCCGGCTCGCTGTCCGAGCAGAACGAGCGGTATGACCGCTTTCGCTCCAGCGAGCCGGATCTGTAGGACTTATGGCTGGATGCCGAATCGTCCGAATCCAACTCCAGGCGCTCCAGAGAAACCCGGAGCTCTCGTCGTTGTGCAAGATCGGAAACCGTGTGGGTAGCCGTGGTCGTCGGAGCGGTAGGGGGGTCGGCCCTACCGCCAAGAATTGGTTTGCCCCCCCCAGAGAACGAGGGGCTGCCAGAGCGGGAACGAAGCTCCCGCTCTGGGAGGGATTCTCCGGCCGCGGAGCGGCCGGTACCCTCCTGGGGTAATACTCTTTGACTCAATGCTTGTTCCATGTTTTTTGTTTTAACATTCATCAGATTTTCATACGTCGTCAGGGATTGAAGATAGAAGAAAAAAGGGGAAGTGAATAAAAGGGGGGAGAAGAAGAATAAAAGACATAAAGAAGAAGAAGGGGGGAATACAATACAAGAAACATACGTCGCCTAACATAACCTAACAGAAAGAACCCTATCACAGAAGCCTAACATAATAATCCAGGAGTTGAGGAACACGGGAGTAAGTGGGGATGGGGTAGGAGTGAGAGTAATAACTGAGGAGGAATGAGAGAAACGAGACGGGAATGCAAGGTAAAGGGGGAGATGGGAGAGGGAATTGTTGGTCCTCTTCGCCAATAGCCAGAAATGCCTAAAACATTACTGCCTATTGTTGCCCAGGGTGCACCACGAGGAGGTGAGACCAACTTCGCACCCCAACCTAACCTAACCTTTTTTTTTTTTTTTTTTTGTTAACCCGGTGGAAATCCCTACGGACCGTCAGGGGAGCAGTGGGGGCCGCTCCCCCGGTGTGTCGGACCTGCCCCGACTAAAACCACCGGGGTGTTCCTCTTCCCGTCATATGCTGGGGTCGGTGGTACAGTGAGATCAGCGTCACCGACCCACAGCGACGTCCGGCCTTTGAGATAGGCCTCTGTCTTTCTCAATTGCAAAGGGTGGTGTAAAGAGCCACCCCTCGCTCACCTCGAAAATTTGTGTCTTGGAGCGGTGTGCGGGAGCACATCACAACACCGCTCTCGCCTGGATAATGGACGGCACGCTCCCCCAAGCGGCCGCCCGGGCGTCAATCCGGTTCAGGTAGGAAGGCCATTGGCGAAGGCCCTCCTCCTTTGTCCAGTCCTGCGTGGGCGACGGATGGGGTTGTCGGGGGTAGAGAGTGCCTCCCGTACCCTCTCCGCTGCCTCTTTCTTCACCATAATGTCCTCACAGAATTTGAGGACCGCCTGCCATGCACCTTCGCTGCCGAGCATCGTGCGAACGAGCGACGGCAGCGACAGGTCACCACCCACCACCCTGGTCAGGTCGGTCCTTTCGGAGGCCCAGGCTGGGCATTCCTCTAGCGCGTGCTGAGCGGACTCTTCGAGGCATCCGCCGCAGTGATGGCATCTGGGGTCCGGCTCGCTACCGGTTATGCGACACAGGTACCACCCGAAGCTGCCATGCCCCGAGAGTACCTGCGTCAACAGGTAGGAGATATTGCCGTGACCCCTTTCCAGCCATTCGGCCAACACCGGACGGATAGCCTCGATTGTCCGCCGGCCGTATCGAGGGTCCTCCAGCCTCGACCTCCATGTCATAATTGAGTCGGCATCCAGCAGACGCCTCTTCGCTCGTAATTCGGTCGGGGCGGTTCGCTGGCCCCGGGCTCTTCGCTCCTCGCGCCATGTAAAGAGGGACGCGAGGGCTCGAGCATCCAAGTCCCAGGGAACCGACCCCGCTATCATGCAGGCCGCGTCGCATGATACTGTAGAGTAGCCCCGAATGATCTTGATGGCCAACGCTCTTTGAGGCCGCCGCAATAGTGGAATATTGCGGCTGTTCAGAGCGTCGGCCCATATCGGGGCTCCATACAGCATCATGGAGCGGACCACGTTGCAATAGAGGCGTCTGCTAGACACCCCTGGTCCTCCTAAGTTGGGCATCAGACGCCCAAGGGCTTTTGTTGCGCCCAGCACCTTTGGCATCATTTGCCGGAAGTGCTCTCCGAAATCCCATCTGCCGTCGAGGACCAGGCCTAGGTAACGCATGGTCTTCCCGACGGCGATGCGAGCACCCCCGACAATGATGTGGGCGTCTGGAGGCAGCGAGGTCCGAGGGCCGCGAAAACACAACGCCTCGGACTTGTTGAGCGCCACCTCTAGGCCCAGCGCCTTGATCCTCCGCACCACATGCGCCGTGCCCGCAGTGGCGAGCATTGCGGCTCGACGGTACGTGTTGCCCCGCGCGGCCACCAGCGTGTCATCAGCGTAACAAATGACGCTGACGCCGGGTAAGTTCTGGCCGCGCAGGACCCAGTCATAACCAATGTTCCACAGGAGCGGCCCGAGGACCGACCCCTGTGGAACCCCACATGTCATAGCCCGTGACTCCCATCCCTCACGGGTCGGGTACCTAACGCTGCGATCCGTCAGGTAAGTCCCTATGATGCGGCGCAGGTACAGCGGAACGCCGTGACGCCGCAACGCCTCTTTTATGCAATTCCAGGGCAGGGTGTTAAATGCGTTAGCGATGTCGAGGGACACCGCCATAAGCACCCCGCCACTGGAGACGGCTTCCTGCGCGAGGGACTTAAGCTGACGAATCGCATGCACCGTCGACCTTTCCCTCCGGAACCCAAACTGGTTGTCGGCCAGATCTGGACCCTCTCCCTCGAGATGCTTGGTGATCCGGTCGGCTACCACCCTCTCGAACAGCTTCGCGACCTCATCGATAAGGACGATGGGCCGGTAAGCAGAGGGGGAGTCGGCCGGACGTCCGCCTTTCTGGAGGAGGACCAGCCTGCCCGTCCTCCACGTCCGTGGAATCGTAGCTTGGGACAGGCAGGCGTTGAAAATCCTCCTCAACCACTCCTCGAAGGCATCAAAGGACAGGGTCCAGACCTTGGCGTGGATCCCATCTAGGCCTGGGGCCGTGGACTTGCCCTTCAGCTTATCCATTACGGACTCTAGCTCCTCCCTGGTCACCGGTGGCACCTGTGGATCTTGGTTGTCGACGAACCAAGCAGGCATCATCGGTGGGGACTGATGTTCTGCCCTGGTAGGGAACAGGGAGGAAACTATAGACCGTAACAGATCTGGCTGGAGCGTCTCCGTCAGCGGGGGGGACCATGGGCGGAGCTTGTTCCGCACCATGTGATAGGGCCTCCCCCACGGATCTCGGTCTAGGAGCTCCAGCAACTCCTTTCGGGCCTCATCCACGGCTCGGGCAATGGCGACCTTGAGGGCCGCGCACTTCTCCCTATACGTCGCGTAGAGAGACTCCTCTCGCGCGACGTCTCTACGCCCCCTGCGGCGGCTTCGGGTGTAGGCCCGTCTGGCCGCAACGCAGGCGCGGCGGAGTTCCGCGATTTCGGCCGACCACCAGTACACCTGGCGTCGACGACGGTTGGGACTGCCCCTCAAACGCGACATGGAGGCGTCGCAGACTATGGACATGGCTCTCCGGAGCCGGTCTGCTTGTTCGTCCACGCTAGCGTCACCCCTCGACTCGGAGAGCCAAGTCTGGACGAGCGCCGCCTCCTGGAGGAGCTCCACGTCGAGGGACTTCAAACTCCACCTAGGAGGGTCCCTCCGTGTGTCCCTGGGGCCCGAGTTGGTCTGGGTCCCCCGTCTCGGCTTGATGCAGTACCGGATGTACCGGTGGTCGGACAGAGTCTCCTCCGCGACGAGCACCCTCCATCCTTCAAGCCTACTGGCCAGGGCGGGGCATGTGAATGTGACATCCACGATGGATCCGCCCTGTGCCCGGATGCAGGTCAGCTCCTGGCCCACATTGGCCACGGACAACCCCATACCCAGCAACCATTCCTCTACCGCCTCGCCCCGCGCATCCGTCCCCGGACATCCCCATGCCGTGGATTTGGCATTAAGATCCCCGGCGACTAGCACGGGTCGAGGTCGGCATTGTTCCACCAGGGCTCCAAGCTGAGCGAGGGACCCCTCGAACTCGGCTAGTGTCTTGTTGGGGGAGAAGTATACAGAGATGACTACTATCTCCCCCACCACTGCTGCAACGTACCCCGTCCCCCTGAAGATGGTACCAAAAGGAGGGGCACCAGCGCTCGGCCGTCTCACAATGGCTGCCGTGCTCGTGAGGTCCCCCACCCAGCAGTCGCCGTCTGGGGGAACATAATAGGGCTCCGACACCACCGCCAAATGCACCCCCCACTGTGTCAGGCTCTGAAAGAGAAGGTTCTGAGCCCTGGCACAGTGGTTGATGTTTCCCTGGAGAAATTTTAGCGGGGTGTGGTCCATTAAGGAACGGTCATTTGGATCTCCTCGCGGCTGTCCGCGGCCCTATCAGCGCCTTGGGCGCTCTCGGGAGCTGGGACCTGGGCCTGCTGCTCCTGTTCTGTTCGAGCTGCAGGCTGTCCTCTCTTGGGCTTGAGCGGTTTGAAGGCAACGGCGCAAGCCCTGCTGCCGACGCTGTGCTGTGCCGGTTTTCCGGCCATCGCGCATATGGAGCAGTACGGGACTGCTGCGGTGCACTGTCGCGCGATGTGGTCTATCTGACCGCAGCGGTAGCATTGTCTGCTGCGGTCGACCTCCGCTTTGCACTTGTCCCGTACGTGCCCCGGCTGCAGGCATCGGAAACAGCGCATTGTGCGCGCCGGCAGCATCTTGACTTGCGTCGACAGAAAGCCGACGATGAGTCTGCCACCGCTATCCACCTTCTTGGCGACTGCCACGGGACAGTTCACCACGACGGAGCACAGCCCCGATCTATCCTCGCGGATCACCCCGACCTTGACTTGATCCAGTGGGCAGTCGCCAAGCCTAGCGACGGCAGCCTGGATCTCTTCCGGGGTCGTGGAGTCGTCGAACCCTGACACTCGGAAGTCCGCCTTCTTCTCCGGCCTGGAGACGTAAATCCCATCCTGAGGGAAAAGCTCCTTTAGTTTGGCGGCCAAAGAGTCCGCCTTGTCGCCACTTGCGGAGCCCGGGAGTTGGAAGATCCGGGCTCCCGTGGCCGCAATCTTGACTCTGAGGCCGTTCTCAATCCCCAGGCTCGGTAGGTCTAGGTCTTGCTTGGCCTTGGTCATGACCTCCTTGTAGGTCAGGCCCGACGCTTCCGACCCCGGCTGCAGCTTGATCATGACCGCAGCCGTCTTGGGTGCGCGCAGCCGTACCGTGGTGGGCTGCTGCTGCCTCCTCTGTATCCGCTGAGACTGGGGCTGACGGGGAGCCGGAGGAGGGTCCCGTTGCGCGGCCCTCTGCGCTCTTTGGGCCTTGCGCTTGGTTCCCTTCCCCATAACCGCAGTCCAGGGGGCATTGTTATGTCCGGTGGTTGGTGGGGGAGGCTGACGAGGCGCCTCCCGCACCGTTAAATCTGGTTGGGCCCTTCCCGTGTCCCTGTTCCCCGTCCCCTTCGTCTGGGGTCGGGTACTGCCGGACGTCGGATCAGGCCGCGAGTTCGCTGCAGGTGGGGAACTCTTCTTCTTGTTTTTCTTTTTCTTCTTTGCCGCCCCGGTCGCGGCCTGCGGGGCCTCCTCCACCTGAGGGGCGTCCCGCGCATTGTCTGCCGCTAACGGGGGGCGATGGCGCTTGGGAGGAAGAAGACGTCCATCCACCTGCAGCCCCTCGATCTTCGCATCCATCATGAAGCTCAGCTGTTGGACGAGGGCTCGATCCCTTTCCTCGAACCAACTGCTGAGCTGTGTCACGTCCAATGCCGTCGGAGCAGCGGGAGCAGCAGGGGCTGGCGGAGCTCTTAGAGCCAGTCCCTGTGCCATCCGCGCTATGGCTTCTGCTCGATCGGCAGCCATGTCTTCCATCAGCTCCTTAAGCTGGGAGCGAAGGCGTTCGTTCTCCCTAAGGAGCCGACGGTTTTCGTCACTGGCCGTCCGCCGATGGAGTTCGTCGACCACCTCCCTCATGTCATCGGCGGCCTCCTTCATATCCTTCTTTGTGGTCCCCTTCATATTTTTCGACTTCTTAATGGAGTCCCTAATGAGCCCGTAATCCCTCTCGGCCCGCTTCAGTAACGCAGCGGCCGAGGCCTCCCTCTTGTCCTCGTCCTCGGATGACGCGACGGAGAGCCGCGATGTTTCGCGCGGACGGACATTCCGCGAGGACAGGGTGAGCTCCTTCTGCTCCTGTGGAGCCTTGTCCTCCTTCTCCTTCGCGATCAATTCCCTTTTGGCCTGCCACAGCCCCACATATTCGCCTGTTGTGGGCGGGCGGCCACGTACTTTTTTGGGGATCGCCGAGGTCTTGAGCGGCGAAGCATCCCCTTCTGAGCCACTCGAAGAGAGCGCGCTCACGTAGCGCCTCTTGCGCTCAGCGTTAGTGGAGGCTACTGATCTGAGGCTCCGACCGGAGTCGGAGTCCTCGAGCCTCTCACATATCACCATGGGCACCCTTGCGGGTGAAGCTAACTCGGAATCCGTTTGCATAGCCTTAGTCGTTGGTGCGGTAGGGGGGTCCGCCCTACCGCCGAGTGCAACGTTGCCCCCCCCAGAGAACGCGGGGCAGCCCGGGCTGGAGAGAGGCTCCAGCCCGGGGAGGGATTCTCCGGCCGCGGAGCGGCCAGTACCCTCCTGGGGTAATCCTATTTTTTGTTGCACTGCCATGATAATTTTTAACGTTCGTCAAATTTTCATTCCTATCGCGCTGGAGTTGAAGAGAAAAGAAAGGGGAAGGAGTAAGGTAAAAGGGATAGAAGAAGAAGAGATATAGAAGAAGAAGGGGGGGATAGAATAGAAGGCGTAAGGAGGATAATTCGTGGGAAGGATAGAGTGTCGAGGAGGGAAACAAGGAAAAGGTAAGGTGGGAGTGAGGAGAGGGCTGACTGCCTGCACCGGCGAACCGATGGGCGATGGGGTCGTCACGTCCCGACGCCGGAACCCTAACCTAACCTTTTTTTTTTTTTTTTTGGTAACCCGGGGGAAATCCTACATTGGATCGTCAGGGGAGTGGTGAGGGCCATTCCCCCGGTATGCCGGACTCCTACCGACTAAAACCCCCGGGGTGTTCCTTCTGCTCGTCTGCCGGGGCCAAGGGGACCGTATTGACCTCCGTCCTCGGCGGCCGACGACGTCTGGCCCTCTTCGGGCCTCTTCTTTCTGAGCAGAGGGGAAAGGCTGGAAGGAGTGCCGTTTCCCCTGCTTTTTCTTCTTCTTCTTGGGTTGCGGGGAGAGCGGTGTAAAGGGTCGCTCTCCCCTCGTCATCGAGTGTTTAGTCACTAGAGCGGTGCGCGGGAACACGCACGCACCGCTCACGCCTGGATAATGGACGGCGCGCTCCCTCAAGCGCCGCCGTCCGGCGTCTTATCCGTTATGGGGGAAGGCCTCTGGCGAAGGCCCTCCTCCGTCGTCCTGGTTGGGTGGGGCGGCGGATCGGGTTATCAGGGTTGGCGGATGCCTCCCGATCCCGTTCCGCTGCCTCCTTAATCGTCATAATCTTCTCACAGTATGAGAGAACCGCCTGCCATGCTCTGTCGCTACCGACCATCGCGCGAACGAGTGCCGGTAGCGACAGATCACCACCCACCACCCTGACAAGGTCGGCCCTCTCCGTAGCCCATGCTGGGCATTCGTCTAGCATATGCTGCGCGGACTCGTCAAGGCATCCGTCGCAGTGGTGACATCTCGGCGACGGCTCGCTACCGGTTATGCGACACAGGTACCACCCGAAGCTGCCGTGCCCCGAGAGTACCTGCGTCAACCGGTAGGAAATGGAGCCGTGACGCCGGTTCAGCCAATCGTCAAGCACCGGACGGATAGCCTCGACCGTCCGCACTCCGAAGCTGGGTTGATCCAGCCTGGATCTCCACAGTTGTGTTGATTCAGCGTCGAGTAGACGCCTTTTCACTCTTGTCTCCGTCGGGGCCGTCCGTAGTCCCCGGGCCTTTCGCACCTCGCGCCACAGGTAGAGAGACGCGAGGGCTCTGGCGTCCAGGTCCCACGGGACGGACCCCGCCAGTAGACAGGCTGCTGCACATGAGACTGTAGAGTACCCCCGCACAGCCGCAATCGCCATCGCCCTTTGGGGGCGTCTTAACAGACGGGTGGTCCGACTGTTAAGGGCGTCGGCCCATACGGGGGCACCATACAGCGCCATGGAGCGCACCACATTTGTGTAGAGGCGTCTACTAGACGCCCCTGGTCCTCCAATATTAGGCATAAGCCTCTTCAGGGCTGCAGAAGCGGCCACAACCCTGGGCAGCAATCGGCTGAAGTGCGCCTCAAATTTCCATCTGCCGTCGAGGACGAGACCGAGGTAACTCATAGTCGCCCCGACGGCGATCCGGACGCCTCCCACCATTATGTGGGCATCTGGGGGTGGAGCAAGTCGAGGGCCGCAGAAGCACAGCGCCTCTGACTTCTGCAGCGCCACCTCCAGTCCTAGGGCGCGGATCCTGCGCACCACGTGCGCCGAGCCGGCTGTCGCCAGCATTGCAGCTCGGCGGTAGATCTTAGCGCGGGCAGTGACCAGGGTGTCGTCGGCGTAGCAGATGACGTCGACCCCCGGTAGATTCTGCCCGCGCAGCACCCAATCATAGCCGATGTTCCACAGAAGCGGTCCTAGGACCGACCCCTGTGGAACACCGCAGGTCATCTCCTTCGTAGTCCATCCTGTCCGGGTCGGGTATGAGATGGAGCGACCCGACAGGTAGGCCCCGATGATTTGGCGCAGGTATAACGGCAGCCTGTGGTGCCGTAGCGCCTCTCTAATGCAGCTCCAGGGCAGGGTGTTGAACGCGTTGGCGATGTCCAAGGACACCGCCATCATTACCCCGCCGCTGGAGACTGCCTCCTGTGCCAGGGACCTGACGTGTCGGATCGCGTCGACCGTTGATCGGCCTCTGCGAAATCCGAACTGGTTTGGAGCCAGGTCCGGGCCCTCGCCTTCCAGGTGGTCGATAATGCGGCCGACCACCACCCTTTCGAAAATCTTGGCCACCTCATCCAGGAGCACTATGGGCCTGTATGCGGAGGGGGAGTCGGTCGGACGCCCCGGTTTGTTGATGAGGACCAACCTGCCCGTCTTCCACTGCCGCGGAATCGCGGCTTGGGACAGGCAGGCGTCGAAAATCCTCTTCAAACAGTTGTCCAGGGCGTCGAAAGCGAGAACCCATACCTTCGCATGGACTCCATCCAGGCCCGGAGCCGTGGATTTGCCTTTGAGGCGATCTACTGCTTTCTCTATCTCCTCCCTGGTCACCGGCGGCACCTCTGGGTCCTCCGGGATGTTGGCCCAGTCGGGAACCATCGGTGGGGGCAGATGTTCGGCCCTTTGTGGAAACAGGGAGGAGACTATGTTCTCCACCAGGTGCGGCTGGAGCGTCTGCGTCAGCGGGGGGGACCATGGGCGGAGCTTGTTCCGCACCAGATTATAGGGTCTCCCCCACGGGTCGCGATCGATCAACTCCAGAAGCTCCTGGCGAGCTCTCTCCTTGGCTTGGGCAACGGCGATGTGGAGAGCGGTGCACTTCCCTCTGTACGTGGCGTACAGGGAGGCCTCCCTCTCCGGATCTCTTCGCCGTCTCCGCCGGCTCCGGGTATAAGCGCGCCGCGCAGCTACGCACTCTTCCCTCAACCGAGCTGCCTCCTCCGACCACCAGTACACCTGGCGACGTCGGTTGGGACCACTCCTAGCTCGGGACATGGAGGTATCACAGATAATGGCCATGGCTCTCCGAAGCCGGGCCGCCTCCTGGTCTACATTTGTATCTTCATTCGGCTCGGAGAGCCAGGCCTGTACGATAGCAGCCTCTTTGAGAAGGTCTGCGTCCATCGTGTTCAACCTCCATCTGACTGGGTCCCCTCGAGTGGCCCCGGGGCCCGAGATGTTCTGGGCCCTTCGACACGGTACTACGTCGAATCGGATGTACCGGTGGTCGGAAAGAGTTTCCTCACCGGTGATAACGCGCCAGTTTTGCACACGGCGTGCCAGGGCGGGGCATGTGAACGTTACATCCACGATGGATCCGCCCTGTGCCCGCACGCACGTGTGCTCTTGCCCTACATTGGCCACGACTAGGCCAACCGTCAGAAGCCACTCCTCTACTGCCTCGCCCCGGATATCGGTTGCCGGGCAACCCCAAGCCACGGATTTGGCATTTAGGTCGCCGGCCACCACCACGGGACGAGGGAGTGTCCGTGTGACTACAGCTCCGAGCTGCGCGAGGAAGCCCTCGAACTCGGCGAACGTCCGATTGGGGGAGAAATACACCGAAATGATGGTGATCTCCCCCACCGTGGCCGCGACGAACCCCGAACCCCTCGAGATGTTGGTGAGAGGTGGGATCCCCGCGGCTGGCCTGCTGGTAATGGCCGCCGTGTCCGTATCGTCCCCCACCCAGTCGGAGCTGCTAGGAGGCACGAAATACGGCTCTGCGACCACGCCTACGTGAATCCCCCACTGCACCATGGTCTGGGACAAGAGGTCCTGGGCCCTGGCGCAGTGGTTGATGTTCCCTTGCAAGATTTTGACTCGGGCGTGATCCCTTAATTAAGCCGTGGTCATCGGGGTCGGCTCATCCACTGTCCTAGTCGCGTTTGAGGCGCTTTCGGAGCTCGGGATATTGCGCGGCAGCTCGGCATCGGCCGTCGCTGCGGGCATCTTCTTCTTTTTGAGGGGTCGGGTGTGCACAGCACAAGCCTTCCCCCCAACTCTATGCGCCGCCGGCTTGCCGGCCGCCCCGCACACGGTGCAGTGCGGAGCTGGCGCTGTGCAGTCCCTAATCAGGTGGTCAGGCTGTCCGCACCGGAAACACAGCCGACTCCTGTCCTCGTCCGCCTTGCACGTGTCCTTAACGTGTCCCGGTTCAAGGCACCGGAAACACCTCAGGACCCGCGGCTCCAGCAACTTCACTTGGGCCGACGCCCACCCAACTGTGAGTCGGCCTCCGGCAACCACTTTCTTGACAGCAGCCACCGGGCACTTCACGAAGGCCGAACCAAGGCCGGTTCGATCCTTGCGAATCTCCCCTACCCTTACTAATTCAACCCTGCATTCACCCCACCTGGCAACTGCAGCTGCCACCTCGTCTCTGGTATTCGAATCTTCCAGCCCACTCACACGGAAATCCGCCATCTTCGTGGGCTGGGTTATTATCACCTCCTGTGGGAGCACTTCTCTTAACTTCGCGGCCAGGGTCTCGGCGGTTCCTTCCGTCGCCGGACCCGGCACTTGTAAGATCCGTGCCCCCGAAGCGGCCGTCTTCACCCTGAAGCCGCTCGTAATCCCGAGTTCGGTTAGGTTGATCTTACTCTTGGCCTCCGTGAGTACGTCGCCATAAGTAAGACCCTCCCTCTCCTGCACCTTGATGACCACCGCTGCCGATCGAGGGACCCTCAATTTGATAGCCGGTGGCTTGTTCCTTGGTGGTGCGGTCGGGGCGGTTTGCCCGGAAGCCAGTTGCGAGGCTTTGAGGGCCTTGCGCTTGGCATTCTTGCTGGCCACCAGCGCCCATGTATTTACCGCGCGCTCAGCTGGTGGTGGCTGCGGTACTGTCGTATCCTGTGCGGCATCCGTGGGAGCAGGTTGGGTCTCTGGTCGGGACTTCTTTCCCTTCCCTTTTCCCTTCCCTGTCGGTTGGGGTTGGGGTTGGGTGCTTGTCCCAGCGACCTCTGCCTGTGATTGGACTCCCTCGGTTGCCGGTTGCGTCCTTTCCTTCTCCTTCTGTCTCTTCTTTTTGCTCTTCTTCTTTTTCTTTTTCTTTTGTGCTGCAGGTTCCGGAGCTGTCTCCATCTGAGACGCGTTGGGTGCCTTGTCCGAAGCCAGCTGAGGGCGATGGCGCTTGGGAGGAAGTAGTCGTCCATCCACCTGCAGCCCCTCGATCTTCGTATCCATGATGAAGCTCAGCTTCTGGATGAGGCTGCGGTCCCTCTCCTCGAACCAGCTGCTGAGCTGAGCCAAATCCAGTGTTGTTGAAGCGGCCGGAGCAGCCGGAGCAGCAGGGGCTGGCAGAGCTCTTGAAGCCAGTCCCTGTGCCATTCGCGCTCTGGCCTCCGCCCGGTCGGCGGCCACGTCCTCCATCAGGTCCTTGAGCTGAGAACGAAGGCGCTCGTTCTCTCTAAGGAGCCGACGGTTCTCGTCGTTGGCCGTCCGACGATGAAGTTCATCGACCACCTCTCGCATGTCATCGGCGGCCTCCTTCATCTCCTTCATGGTTGTTCCTTTCATATTTTTGGACTTCCTGATGTTATCCTTAATGAGTCCATAATCCCTCTCGGCTCGCTTGAGTAGAGCAGCGGCCGAGGCTTCATTCTTGTCCTCGTCCTCAAATGCAGTGACGGAGAGCCGCGACGTCTCTCGCGGGCGGACACTTCGTGAGGACAAGGCGAGCTCCTTCTGCTCCTGCAGAGCCTTTTGCTCTTTCTCCTTCATCAGAAGCTCCTTTTTGGCCTGCCACAGCCCCACATGTGTGCCTGATGTGGGCGGGCGGCCGCGTCCCCTCTTGGGTATCGCCACATATTTGGCGGGGACATCTACCTCCGGCTCGCTGTCCGAGCAGAGCAAGCGGTAGGACCGCTTTCGCTCCAGCGAGCCTTCGGCCTCGGACATACAGCTGGATGCCAAACCATCTGAGTCCCCATCCATTCGCTCCAGAGATACCCGGAGCTCTCTACCTTGGGCAAAATCGGTAACCATTTGAGTAGCCATAGTCGTTGGAGCGGTAGGGGAGTCGGCCCTACCGCCAAGCACTTGGTTGCCCCCCCCCAGAAAACGCGGGGCTGCCAGTGCGAGAGCGAAGTTCCCGCACTGGGAGGGATTCTCCTGCCGCGGAGCGGCCGGTACCCTCCTGGGGTAGTTTGATTGGACCTTGTGCTTGTTCCATGATTTATTTTTTACATACATCATATTTACATACGTCGCACAGGGGTTGAAAAAAGAAAAGATAAAGAAGAAGAAGATAGAAGGGGGGAGAAAATAGAAGAATAAAGACTTAAAGAGAAGAAGGGGGGAATACAGAAAAGAAAACATACGAACCTAACACAACCTAACATAAAATCCCTAACAGATAACCCTACCACATGTAGCCTGGAATTGGGGAAGACGGGAGTAAGTGGGGATGGGGTAGGAGTGGGAGTAATAACTGAGGAAGGATGAGAAAAGCAAGACGGGAATGCAAGGTAAAGGGAATGTGGGAGAAGGAATTGTTGGTCCTCTTCGCCAATAGCCAGCAATGCCTAAAAAGAAAAACATTGCTGCCTATTGTTGCCCAGGGTGCACCACGAGGAGGTGAGACCAACTTCGCACCCCAACCTAACCTAACCTAACCGAACACAACACAACCGAACACAACACAACACAACCGAACATAACCGAACACAACCGAACACAACACAACACAACACAACCGAACACAACACAACACAAATAAAAAAAAAAAAAAAAAAAAAAAAAATCCTCTAACGATTTACCAGATTATCTATTTTTTGGTGATCAATCTTCTTCTGACGGTAAGGTTATTTGTGACTTATTTAACTCGTGCTTCCAGTCCGCCTTTGTTAATGATAACAACCATCGCCAATCTATGGATAATTATGTCATGAGACCTTATCTCCTTAATAATCAGATATCCTTACACTCAGTAAATTTTAGGCCGGATGTTGTACTGAAATATCTTAAAGGATTAGATCCTAATAAAGGGTGTGGACCCGATGGCCTTCCCCCCTTATTTCTTAAATCTTGTCATATGCAGTTAGCTTACCCTGTCTCTATTCTCTTTAATATGTCTTTTAGTTCCGGTGTTATTCCCGTTAATTGGAAGAGATCCCTCGTTGTACCTGTGTATAAGTCTGGTGATAGACATAATATTATTAACTATAGACCAATATCTAAATTATGTACTATTGCTAAATTGTTCGAAAAAATTATATACGATAATATCTTTCCAGTGATTAAACCTGTAATCATCGATGAACAGCATGGTTTTATTAAAGGAAAGTCTACTGAATCTAATTTATGTGAATTTGTCCATCGACTAGCTATTGCAATGAACTCTGGCTTTCAGGTTGATGTAGTTTATACGGACTACTCTAAGGCTTTTGACAAAATATCCCACTCGCTACTTATCAGGAAGCTAGAAGGATTTGGCATACACGGCGACTTGCTTCGCTGGTTGACCTCATACCTTCGGGATCGAAGTCAAGCAGTAACATACGAGGGCTTTTGCTCTTCATTTGTTCCTGTCACGTCAGGTGTCCCCCAGGGCTCGCATCTTGGTCCTCTCTTGTTTAATTTATTTATTAATGATATTGTTCCTTCATTTGTTAATTCTAATATTCTTTTATATGCTGATGATATGAAGATTTTCAGAATTGTTAAATCGGGCTACGATTGTTTTGCACTTCAGAAAGATCTTGATAGCCTCTGCTCTTATTGCGATAATAACTTAATATTTATTAATGCTATGAAATGTAATGTTATTTCTTTCACAAGAAAGAATAACCCTATAATATATAATTATCACCTTAATAACAATTTACTCAACCGTGTGACGGAGGTGCGGGACCTGGGTGTGTATCTTGATAGTAAATTATCCTTTAATTGCCATATTAACACTGTCACTGCAAAAGCGTTTAGAATGCTTGGCTTCATTCTAAGGATGACTAAAGATTTTAAGAACCCTAACACTTATATCCTTCTATATAACGCTTTGGTTCGCTCGTTACTCGAATACGCCTCTACTATTTGGAACCCTCAATATAAAAAATACATCAATCTTCTCGAGAGCATACAAAACAAGTTTCTAAAACATTTAAAGTATAAATCTGATTTACACAACCTTCCTTGTAGCTCAATTCCTGCGTTGTGTCATCGTAGGATTGAGAGGGATCAACTTTTTTTATTTAAAATTGTTAACGGTCTCGTGGACTCGTCCTATTTGCTTAGTCAAATAGGTTTCAGGTGTCCGCATTCCAATGCAAGAGACTTTTCGCTGTTTAAGGTGCCATTCTTAAGGTCAAACTATGTTAATAATACTTTTGTTTTTCGTACCTGTGATCTATATAATAAACGTTTTTGCGATATAGATATACTGTCCTGTGCCTTTGGGCCCTTTAAACGAATGGTGAGAAAGAAAATATTAGCCTAAGTTCAATTTTGTTCTATAATGTATTTTTTTTAATATAAATGTACTATTTATATGTAACATATATATGTATGTATATTTGATTGATTTTTTTATTGTTATTTATTAGCTTGATTTTTATTTTTGTACTAATTTTTGTGGAAACTTTGCTGGCTTATGTAACATTTTTTGTGTATATTATTATCATTTTTATATTGCTGTATGTTTCCCTTTAAAATAAATAAATAAATAAATAAATAAACACAACACAACCGAACACAACACAACCGAACACAACACAACACAAAAAAGTGTTAAAGTTCAAATTGACTTTAAAATATTATTACGAATTTTTTGTATGAGGATATAGAAAAGTGTTGTTTTTAGAATTTTTCAGACAATTTTTTTAATTTTTCTCTCCGTAATAACCTTCCCCATACTTCAACAAACACAACAAAAAAGAAATCAGTCAAATCGGTTTAGTCGTTCTCGAGTTTCGCGCTTATCTAGACATAGCTGATCCGGCAAACGTAGTTTTGCTATATAAGTTATTGTAATATCTTCTATGATGTTCATTGAAATTAAGTGATGTCAAAGACAATTTTGTTCATAATTAAATACTCTTAATCAACAAAACATTTATTTGGATAAAGATTAATATTATTACGTTGATACAACTCTTAACAAATAATGCATTAATTTCGACCAAATATGTTTACCATAAAAACGGTTCTAGTGACTTAATCTTAAAAGATAGACATATACAGTATATCGGACATTTTTTTTAGATCATTTCAAGAGGAATAATTCTTTCATACATATATTTTTGGTATCTTGTACCGTTTTCGCAGCGCACGCAATGGAAGCCTTCAAGGATGAATAATTTTCCCCGTTTTTTTTCACATTTTCCATTATTTCTTCGCTCCTAATAGTTTCATCGTGATGTTATATAGCCTAAAGCCTTCCTCGATAAATAGTCTATGTAACACAAAAAGAATTTTTTAATTCGAACCAGTAGTTCCTGAGATTAGCGCGTTCAAACAAACAAACAAACAAACTCTTCAGCTTTATAATATTAGTATAGATTATTATGATATACATAATGATCATTATCAGCAACTTATTAACACACTCCACTGAATATAAGCCTCTACAGCATGCCATAAGAATTTTATCTGTGCCGCTCGTGCTCCAGTTCTGCATGACCTTATATATATTACACTGTAGCGCGTACAGATAATATTAACCTGTTACACAATGCGTGCGGGCAGCAACGATGCCTGCAGCACTCGTCCCTCCCCGAGCCGGTCTTAATTTGACCGTTGTATGTGGACTCCTACGCTACGCGATTGTGCTTTAAATTTACGTCAAACAACACCGCGCTATGAGTGAACGACCGTGGCACTCTGGGCCCGAACTAGGCTGACATACACATAATACATTTATCTTGTC
This sequence comes from Automeris io, assembly GCA_036320925.1. Classification (NCBI taxonomy): domain Eukaryota; kingdom Metazoa; phylum Arthropoda; class Insecta; order Lepidoptera; family Saturniidae; genus Automeris; species Automeris io. The sequence goes on along the minus strand of JAUDJH010000010.1, from coordinate 13,664,913 downwards.
TATAATATAAAAATGAATCGTTAAATGTGTATAAGCGCGAAACTCGAGAACGGCTGAACCGATTTAGCTGATTTCTTTTTTGTTGTGTTTATTGAAATCTGTGGAAGGTTACGGAGAGAAAAATTAAAAAAAAAATGTCTGTAAAATTCTAAAAACATCACTTTTCTATATTCTCATACATAAAATTCGTAATAATATTTAAAAGTCAATTTGAACTTTAACACCATACCATAAAGTTCAAATGTCAGTGGACGGGTTCCGGGAAGGCAAAACAATTGAGTGACGTATAAATATTAATGTCAATATTTGTCAATTTTTATACATATAGCATTAAGGCCAGGTTCCTTCAAACAATTTTCAAAAAACAGCCGACAGGCCAATATCTATTAACATTAAAAAAAAGAATGTGACTTTGTTTTAGAGAAATAGGGCAGAACAAGGTCTGCCGGGACAGCTAGTTAATAATATGTTTGACTTAATAAGTAACAAGCATAATTACAGCAACATTATAATTATATTAAATTAAACTGGTTTTTCTATTTCCAAGGATTAGTTATTTGAACAATACATATACATATGTAAGTATATTCAGTACGACAGTTAATAACTTTCAGAGTCTATTAACGTTGTATTAAGCGTCGTCGGATAATTACTTCTAAGTACACAATTTCGAAATTCGTACGTTGCGTTATTTGCTTTAATATAAATTAACTTCTCTATTTTTAATCGTATTTGTGACTTTGTTATTATCTCATATTGAATTTTTTTTTGTAGTATTTAAAGGAAAAGACTGTAACAAGTATGTTCAGAATTGTTAGCTTAATCCGTTTTAGTTATTTTATGTTAACGATTTTCATAACTATATTTTTTTTACATTATGACATATTTGTTCTGGCAATTGAAATATACAGTCCCACCTTTTACGTTAGGCTTTTACATCAGACAGCACCAGACTAGTTGATTTGTAAAGCATACCTCCGCACCGCGTCCCGCAAACCATATGAGAGGGCCAAGCTTACGGGACGTCCTGTTGAGTCCCTATGACTCAACCACCGCGACCTTAGAAGTCACTGCTCAGAATAACAGTGAGGTACGCACACGCACTAGTTTCATTCCAAGACATCGGCGCCTCTGGCAGCGTCGTCGATGGATAGTTTAGCATTTGCGCACCGAAACGCATTTCAACTCCGATGCAGCTTTAAGTTTTTTGGGAGTCGAAGCTGCTCGCGTCCGTAGGCTTTACCCTAGTTTCCCTACACGTGACTCCTGGGTGGTGCTAAACGAGCAGCAGCGAGGTGGTACGGCGTCGGTGCCCGTCTGGATCGCGACCACAGTACATGGGTGTAAAGCCCGTCATAGTGACCAGTTTCGGCTTGTCGCGTTTCGAGATCAGCTTGTGTATATCCAGTAGCTCATATACCTAGAGACCTTCGGTCGTGGTATATGTGGGCCGACATAACGATGTAGACTATCAATGGATTTTCATCCTTTGATAGTCGCTTTCGTTTTTGCACTACACTGTACTTACCATCAGGTACTCGCTAGTCACTATGTCAAGCCAGTGTAAAAAAAAAAACAAAAAAGTTTCTTTCGGCGTTTCTTCTCAAGGCAGTTGCTTCCGAAATGCTAGCAGACAACCATTCGTTCATGGCTGACTTTCCCAGTGGTGTCCTTGCGTTGCCACCCAACCTATAAATATGCGGTCTGAGCATCCTAAATTCTAGCTCCTCTTACCTTTTGAAGTTTTGGCCTTTTCCAGCCAACAAGACTATATCTTAAATTAAAAATAAATTATAATTAAAAAAAAAAACTTACGGCAGTTTGGTTATAGCAAATACTACTCCTTTCTATAATAATTGCGTTAATTTACGTGAATTAAACTATCTGTGAAAATAAAGTTAATTCCCCAATCGTCCACCCTCAGTATATATAATAAAACAACTTTATAACTAGTCAGTGTTAATCACAGTTAGGACACCTGGAGCCAATCGTTACAGAACTCTTCGCTTTATAACTATCAATACAGCTATTTAGATATTGTGATACGTTGGCAAAGTTGAATATAGACTCGTAAACTTTTATTGTTGCTCATTACATCCCGTTAAATACTATAAAAGCACCAATTTACATGAAAAGTTATTCTTGTAACGAGACTAAATTTTGTATCACAGAAAATAGGTAGTTTTACTGCCATGTATGTCCATAAGATGTCGAATTCCTTGCATAACCAAGAGAAATGGCGAAAAAAATAAAACGAACCAAACCAAACGTTTGGCGGTCAATTTTAATAGGGGTTACAAAAATAGGCAATAACTAATATATAAACTTAAACCATAGACTCACACTATTTATTTATTTTATTATAAATAAATGTTTTGATTATAAAAAATATATACTATATATAACATTTGTTCATGTGTTACTTTAGCCTTTACTGTAAGCATATTATAATTCTTAGCTGTTCGTATGATGAATTTATAAACGAATCTTTTCATGCGAATATAAAGAATATTTATTCTACGCATATGAATGGTATCCGTTACGACGTCCGGTGGTTTTATGGGAAAATCTCTAATAGCGATACTTCATCAAATTAGATTCTACACCCTTATAAACTTCATAGCTAAATAACCAGTTGTACATAGCTGTATATAGCAGGGACAGGTTCAAGGGTGTAAATAATTGATTCTGTTTTATTATTAATAAGTAAACACCCACTTTAGTCTGTAGGAAGTTGTCCCACTGCCGACGTTTAACAAGAAGCGAGCTGTGCTTGACAATAGCTTCGAATATATAATTAGTAGGCTTGCGGTTATCATCCTCAAAGTTGGTAAAATCGAACATAGACTGTTTTTTATTATATTGAAATGCTGAATGTTTCTTTAGAATCTTTGTGATCTGAAACTTGATGAAACCAAAAGATAAATATGCTTTAATAGTTTTAAACTTGCAAGAGAATAAAATAGAATATATTATACAGTTTCACTTTTAGCGCGTGTGAACTGCGTATACAGACGCGTACTTTTTTTGTATATAAAACTCCTTTTTTAAATTTGGCTAGCAGTTTTTTTTCTTTTTAAATTTGGCTGTAAATTTACTATTCAACAAACCACATTTATAATAAACCTTTAACAATATTGTCTAGCTCTAAATTACAGTTGAAAAATAACGATTTTTAGCGTTAGCGAAAAGTCGTCTGATGGGTACAGAAGACAATAACATTGCAGATTGTGCTGACTTGATTAACCAGATGCTATGACGCCGTCTGATAAAGTAGAGGGTAACGTGTGATATCCCACACGCTGCACATTCGAGGGGAAGTTAACATTCTATACTCGGTACTAGAGTGGAGGCCTGCTACAAGCCATTCGCTCGCTCGCTCGAAGGCAAAGAGTATACAGTGGATACAGACACTCCAGTGGTTTAAGTCAGTAAGGGGCCAGCGTAACGGAGTGACGGCCCTCACCACTGTCCTGAGGGTTCACAAAGATTCCGTAGGGATAAAAAAAAACTAAACGCTATAATGAGAAAATAAGCCATTATACATAGTTTTTACTGATAATAACTACGTTTAATATATTATCTGATTATAGTTTGAATTATTTTTAAATGGGCTCCAACGAAAATATAGCGAATCTTCTTGATAATGTAGAGGTGTCAGTTTTTTTACAAATGTACTATGGGCCAGTTAGGTTTAAGAATTGATATCATAACAATTTGTAAATAATTAATTTTAACAATTGATACTAAATTTACGTCAAACGGAAGTCGCTGAAATAATCAGTAGCAAACGTTTTCTCGTCGGCGGTAGGACAGCTGCCTTAAATCCGACAGTTTGAGGTCAGTCCCAATTCGGAACACCTTTGAATAGTTTTCCTCTGAGTGACGTTCACTGTTTGTAGACAAGGTCTACCCGCGTTCTCACTTGTGAAGTAAATAATGAGCTTTAAATATTGATTTGTAGTTTTGAGGTAGGACGTTTGCCTAAGCTGGATTAAGACCATGTGGCACACCAGTGCAAAGACCATTATAGAAACTCACTTTGGCTTGTCGCGTTTTGGAGTTAGCTCGTGTACTAACATGTTATTTATACAGGGTGAAAACTTTCAGCGGGGCAGTAAGAAGAAGTACCTTATCTGTTGCAGTTACACGAAAGTGGTTTTAGGAGACTATACATATTTTTTATGGAATTCTGTTTCCCATTCTACAGATTTTCAAAAAAAATGTACAGTTAGCAAAAAATAGCAATTTTATACAAAAAAATTGTTTGATGCCAATCGATCCTGTTACTAATATTGATTAAAAACTTCTATGGGACCTACCATCGTTGGAGTAATCAAAAAGTCACAAAATGTAAAAGACTTTTCTCGTACATTTTTTATAAACATTTTACGAAAAAGGTTTTATACTGATGGTTGAGATCTATTTGTTGACTGAATAAAAAGATAAGTTTTAAATTTCAAATTTCGAACTACGTACATATATGTACTTAGACACGATTATTAGTGGTACAAGTGAGCTGTCATGGCTACTAAGACGGTCATTAGAATCCCGTCTCTCAATATTGGTTCCCATTTTTAGGCTACACTGATGGATCTCTCGCGGCCATTGTCAACTCCATGATCGGCAATGGTGCATGGTTGTCGGAGCTCGATTTCTTTGAACTGATCATTAGCGCAAGGGAGAAGGCTGAACGCAATATGGGAGCCGTGACCAGCCTTGTCGTTCGGCGTAGAATAACTTGCCGGTGACAGTTGTACTTAAAGAAGTCCAATGGTCGTGCGTAGCGGCGGTGGTGTGTGCGTACCCTCACACACCGCCTACTGATGAGGAAAGGAAGAACGGAATCACTTCCTTCGTCTCCTGTAATATAGGAGGCTTATCTAGGCCCACGTTATAAAGTAAGTGTTATAAAGTACGAGCTCCCACGCTCGATTGTTGTGCTAATGAAGTAGTGCTTAGGAGTTTTTATAATCGGTAGAAGTACAACAGACCAGGGTCGCTACCCTCATAGCGGTTCTAAAGGTCCAATGTAGGATATTGCTCCAGGTTAAAAAGAATTAAACCACATTGAGCTTTCCTTCAAGTGTGATGTAGTCTCAATGTAAATAAAGAGCCATTACTGGTACACTACTAATTCGAATAAAAAAAAATGGATGATTGGTTGTGTTTTTTAAAATAAGTAAACAGTCACGAAGGCGTCACCCGTTGTTAATTTAGCTCATTGAAAAAAGTAACGTGGCATAGCACGCGTCAGCTGTCAGGACAATTAACAGAATTCATTATAATAAAGCAGAACAAAGGGTCGTCGGTCACGCACACGTTATGCACTGTGCCACGGTGTGCGGAGAAACAGTAAGGAAGTGAGATTTAATATGCGTCATGCATATTAATGAGGCTTAAGGTGCTCAACGCGTTGAGCAGACACTGCAGTAATTTAAGAGATAGGGGGTTTTAGGGGGTATTCAGCCGAATAGAGCATAGTTTTTGTCAAATGTGCTTTATTTATCGTAGAAATACTGTATAATTTGGGGGGTGTACCTTGAAAGATGTGATCAGATAAGAATTTAGATAGAAAACCTCAGTGTTTAGAATAACTCATTGTTTTATACCGGCTAGTGTTTTTTTAATAAATCTCATTAATAGTCAAATTGTATCTATTAATATCATAAGCAATGCCATAGATAATAGCACAGACACAAAAACTCAGATCATACATTTCTCTATTATAAAAAAATAAAATATAATTTAATGTGTTCAACAATAATAAGATAATGCTTTTTATGCTTCTATGAGAAGCATATTATTTCCCTCGGAAGTATCTGGATGCACTGGCCCGGCGAAGGCGAAGAGTAGGCAGTGCTGGGATCCCGGTGGTTTTAGTCGATGCAGGTCCGACACACCGGGGGAGAGGCCCTCACTACTACCCTGACAGTCCGAAGGGATTTCCACCGGGTTAACACAAAAAAGCATATTATTGATTTAGTTATTTCTCTTTCAAATAACCTGCAAGAACCGGATGGTTTATTTAAATTATATTATTCTCTCTATACCGTAAGTTTGTTATATTGTGTCACGACACCAGGACAATACGTATGGTGATATTTCACACATTATTATGGGGATATGCAGTTGCACAGCTACCGTTGTTTTAAGGGTTTTTTATGCGAACGTGTATCCTTTTCAGTCTTTTCGTGGTTATGTAATTCCAGTTTATTGTGTAACTTTCATTTCTTTTTAACATCACTTTCGTTACTGGCTTCGTTACATTAAAATAATTTTTAATAATGGATTCATGGATTATGTTGATTTGTTTATTGAACAAGCGATATAATATAATAATATTTATTTTTACCGACAATTACATATATTAACCCTGCCCAGAACGAAGCATCTGCTTGCAATATATGTAGACACTAGACAAGGCTATTATTAATAATAATAGATAATATATCGTCACACTATATCCTTTACAGGGTCAGCAGGGATACATTTTTTTTAATTAGATATAGGCTTGCGCTTGACCTCAATCACACCTGCTGGAAAGTGATGATGAGGCCGACGATGGAGCGCGCTCACCCAGCAAATACTGATTCACTAGACGTTTGAAGATTCCCATGTCATAAGACGCCGGAAACACTGACGCAGGAAGCGAGTTCCACTCCTTCGCGGTACGCAGCAAAAAGGAGGAGGCAAATCGCTTAGTGCGAGCAGCAGGAATGTCAACCACAAAAGGGTGCAAACCAGCACGGCGTCTCGTCAATTTATGATAGAAGAGGGAGGGTGGAACTAAATCATACAACTCAGCCGCACACTCTCCAGAGTATAGTCTATAAAAAACCGAAAGGCAAGCCACTTTACGCCGGTATTCCAAACTGAGTAGTTTACACGACGTAAGAGCCTCATCGGCAATGAGTCGCCGAGCTCGATGATCAATTGAGTCCAAAGCAGCCAGATGGTGTTTGGCGGAACCATCCCAAAGGTGGCAGCAATATTCCACACACGACCGAACTTGCGCCTGATACAGGTTAAGAAGTTGGGTCGGCGTAAAATGCCGCCTAACCTAGAAAAGAATCCCCAGTTTCCGAGCAGCTGTTTTAGCCTTAGCTTCAATCGAACGCCCAAAGTTAAGGTCCGCAGTAAGCTTCATGCCTAGAAGCTCGAGGCTATAAGCCAATGGTACGCTAACACCCTGGAAAGTAGGAGCCAAGACGAGAGGGCTCCGTTTGGCGGAGAAGAGACAGGCCTGCGTCTTCAGCGCGTTAAACCTAACCAGGTTCGCATCACCCCAATCGGATACGAAATTTAAGGCCGTATCAACACGCCGAACCATCGCCTCCCTCTCTTTACAGATTTCGATTGAAGCAGCCTGAGGCCTGGACAAGTACCTATCAACAACAGTGCTATCATCTGCGTACCCATGCGTATCATCTGATACCGGGTTTTAGCGGGTTTCACATAAGTGGATGTATCAAATTTGTGCTTAAATGACGTGTCCAACGTGACCAGTAGCGCAGCTGATCACCGTTCTCATAGTACTAGTAGACATGACATTTCTATTAGATGCCATACGGGTTCGGTCACTATATTTTCCTTCACCGGTCAGCATACGGGGCCTGAATCAGGAAAACCCTGATGTACGTGAAGCCATAATCATCTGCGTTGGCGGACATGGATACTTGTCCTGTATATACTAAGCCTTTTTTTTGGTGTCTCGGGGAAAATCCTGCATTGGACCATCAGGCCTAAAGAGCCCACCCTTCCAACACCTATCTCACAGGCGGCGCGCCGGACACTGCACACCGCCTCCCTCTCATCCAGACAGCAGACTCCCTCAAGTCTACTTGCCGGTTATATACTAAGCCACCGTAGCTAACTGTTAACTAGCTTGTTTGTTGGTAGCTAGCTTGTTCTATTCAAAGGTGCATGCATGCATGATTTTAAAACGTAAAAGATAAGCACAAATATATACCGCGGTTATAGCTTGAGGTATATTTTCATGTGCTCATATAAATCAATATTATATGTTTGACGAGACATCTGAACAAACAAACAAACAAAATTGTTTTAAGATCAAAGGCCTTTAAATATTCGATGCCGAGTTTTCCACGAATAACTTTCATAAACCAACGGAGATAGATCTGTTTTATAACATAAAATACAAACAACTTTCAATCTAAACTCTTCAATATCTGTGATACCAACTTATGGGCTTTATCCCTTTTAAGGATTTCAAATAAAAAAGGTTAAATTTACAAGAATGACTTTTGAAGAGATTTTCATTGGTTTTAAATATTTTAATTAAAATAACATGAGACTAATTTTAAAGCAAGGGCACCAAAAACAAAAACAATCCATCTTTTTTTACTCTTTTTTTCCTTAACACATAAAACTTCTATAGCTGTTATGCTTTACCATTTAGTCACTTGCGTGTGGGTGGTTACTACAAGTAACCAAAAAAAAAAACTTTTGTTTGCGTAGTGTTTTTGCGAAAAGTTGGCGGAGCTCGAACTTTATATCCAAGGACTTATTATGAACATTTACAATCCTCGAAGTTCTTTTCAATCTATCACATTTTTTTCCTAGATAGAGACATGCTTATGACAAAGTAACGACTTTTGTTATACCTAAATATTATTTATTGTTGTAAAAAGTATGTTAAACATAGTAGACTATTTATTAGAGTTTGGCTCATCTTCAGAATCTTCGTTTAAAACAGAGCAAAGGTTTTCTAAATGTAATTTAGAATATTATTTAGAAAGAGTAATAGTACTACTAACAAATAAACAAATAATTAGCATGGCATTGTATAGAAAAAACTACTTAATACAACACAAACAACTAAATCTGCTTTCCACGGTCCGTCGCAAAGAACAAACTAATTTGATCGCTCGAATACAATCGTAAAGAGTGATTATTGACTGTCAATTTGTAGTACATTTTGTTAGTATGTAGTGCCAAACGAGTATATACAAGTCGCACACATGCCCAAGGAATAATTTGTATTAATCCTACATCAGAACGGGTAAGTGTGGGATTATTTAAAACCAAGCCGTTTTTAACTTCATTATTATCCTAAGAATGCTAATGGTTAAATAAAAAATCTAAAGTAAAAGAAATATCTTAAAAACTTATAAAACATTTCTAAAACTTTTTGGGAAATATTTTGGGTTTGGTAACATCTTCAATATACTTGAATATTCTGAGACATCTCTCTAATGTTTTGTTTATAGCAGACGATATTTATTGGTTACATTTTATTACCTTTCATCGTTTATATTTCGTTATTATATTTGACTGCTTCGTAATAAATTCAGGGGAGGCAATTTAACGTAAGTATTTTGCGTTGTAAACAGATGGTACCCGAATTGGCACCAAACTGCGTCACAGTTGCCAATATCGACCACGTTTTGAGCTATTACTGTTGACTTGCTGTAGTTTATTGAAATTTTGGGAGTCTGTACTGCTGTACCTGTACGTACTCTCTTACAGGTACTCCTCCCTCTCCCTTTTACACCCTGCACGTGACTCTAGAGATGTTTTAAATAAGTAATTACCTAGTAGGGTATCTGCTAGACTGAATCTTAACCGTAGTATATATATATATATATATATAAATCGGGGGATAGGTGTATATATATATATATACACCTATCCCCCGATTTACACGGTAGATACGTTCCGGAGAAAAACGTGTAAATCGAAAATTAAAAATTTTCAAGTCAAAACCGTGTAAATCGTAAAGCTTGCAGAAAATGCATAATTTTGCTATATAACAGTTGTGATTTTTTTCAATATTTTTAGGTGTACACAGAAATAAAAATAAAATGCATTGACAGGTTAAAATATGTAATATATTACGGAAACACTGTTTTTTATTTAATTACAATACATTAAACAGAAGAACGAAAAATAAAACCAAAGGTGTTTTATTATCCTTCATCATGTGCAGCAAGTCAGCACATAAGCTCGGGATTCCCCGTGAGATGTGTACACAGCGCACGTGTTCAGACACAGTAGTATTTAGTAGAGTGCGATAAAAACAAAAAAAAAACTTATTTGGAAAACCGTGTAAAAGCGAAAACGTGTAAAACAAGTACCGTGTAAATCGGGGGATAGGTGTATATATATATATATATTATATATAGTATATATATGTAGGGACTCGATTCTGTTTGGCGAGTTTTTAATGGGACTGTCTAGAGAAATTCTAAAATAAAATAATGAAGTCTAGGTGATTTTAACTGTCTTTGTGAACAGGGAGATACGACGCTGTGGATCACAAAATATACACACTCTCATCTCAGTCGAACTATTCATCTTTTTACTAAATTAAATTATTAAAAAAAAACATACATATTTTTCTCTATATTTATGAAGATTACACACCGTTGAGTACCAAAAATTTGTTCGTTTAATTTTTTTCAAATGTTTTATCAATCGGGAAACAAAAACAGAGTCACAGATCAATCTGCAATTTCACAGGGCTACTGAGAGTATATTGATGTATAACAAAACCTAAAAGTTATGACCTTACTATCAATAGTATCAATACCGGTGGTAGATTCACTTTGTTTTTTGACGATTCAAAAGTGCTTGGAAGTAAGCCTATTTGAATAAAGTTATATTTCATTTCATTTCATTTCAATATTTGCGAAGATGCAGTCGATTTACCAAAACAGGACAAAAACGTTTTTCTGCTTTTTCAAGTCAATATAACGGGTGGTTCCTTTTTTGTAGTTTTAATTTCTCAATAATAACTTACAGGAAGTTTATTCTAGTTTTATAAATTGTTTTTAAATTTTCCATGTAATTGTTTGATGAGATATCAATAGTTAAAGACAAAAACGTCCTTTTTGGTTCAATTTCGGATATCTGCGGGACGAATGAGCGTAGCAAGTATCTAAAAAGAAATAAAATAAAACTGAATAAATAGGATTTATTTTATAAATAGTTGTTTAACAAAAAATAAATATAATTCCAGGGGTCCAAAAAATTTTTTTTTTTTGTTTTTCGGTCTTTCGCTTTAGATTACGCAAAAACTATAATTCTAAAAATTTTTTTTGTCAATAAGTTAAAAAACTAGAGTCAGAAGCTTCAAATTCTTTTTTTAAAATTGCAATTCGATTCTAGTTCACTGAGATATAGCCCGTCAATAATTGGAAAACAATTTGGATGATTTTTGTTCCCTTGATTGTTATGAAAGGTTTATATTAATGAAGATTTTGTTTATCTTTGCTGATTATGACAGGCTAGTAAGGTATATCATGTTGTTAAAAAACACTCGTGGCAATTGCATAAATCTGTATATACTTTTTACTTTCACAAAAATTGGTTCCCCAAGTACAATGTTAATTCCTTCGACATGTCGCCAATCCTGAGAAAGCGGTCTTCTTCTCAACTATTCATTGTGCCCACATTCTGAAAGTACATAATAAATGCAATCGACCTCCTTGCATTACTCACAAAATGGTTATTATAAGTAATTGAATGCAGTATCATGTCCACGTAGTGCGATGTTTTATAAAAGCCTCTATTAATTTTAATTAACTAGAAACCATTTGCTTAATTAAAATTAAGAGCTTCATGTTAAAAATTCGGCTTTTTAGGGCAGGTTTTATCAAGTGTGCTATCTGAATGTGTTATTAATAAATTACAGTAGTGTACGGTAATGTAATTATTGTTTGCTATGGAGGGGAATAGCGTCCACACGTGTGGAAAACTGGTGCAACGTGAGGTTCGAAACCAATCGCAATCGCATCGAAACAATTAAACTGCTACAGTGTATTGAATTTGTTGCTACGATAGATTTTTTTTAATATCAAAGGATGCTGATACTATGATTCCAAATGATGATGATGTCCTAGCCGGTTTCGGCCACGGCGACTGTTTCAACACCGGTTAAGAAATTCGAGGTCCAGTTTTTGGAAACAGTCAATTGCGCAGGAGATATTTAAGTGCATAACTGGACGCGCAGTCAGAAAAGCACTCTCTCGTCCGAGCTCCCTCAGGCCCGATGGAAAGGAGAACCAGTACGATCGGGAGGGAGCAGGATGCAGGTTTGGTCGAGATTTCCTTCTCTGAACACCTGGTTGAATTGCGGTGTTCAAGAATTACCTTAGTCGCCTTTTACGACACCTCGGGAAGAAGAGGGGGGTGCTATTCTATTCTGCCGGCAGCCACCACGGCTTATTCAACGGATAAGCGGCGGATTCCAAATATTAACGCTATTGGTCACATTGAGATAACATGTGTTAATAATACACAAACTATCAAACTATGTTAATAATATTTTTGTTTTTCGTGTCTGTGATCTATATAATAGTCCCGTGCCTTTGGGCCCTTTAAACGAATGGTGAGAGAGAAAATAATAGCTTAAGTTCAATTTTGTTCTTTACTGAATTTCTTTTTATATATGAACTGTTCATATGTAACATATATGTATGTATATTTGATTGTTTTTTTAATTGTTATTTATTAGCTTGATTTCTATTTTTGTACAAATTTTTGTGGTGTGTTGCTGGCTTATGTAACATTTTTTGTGTATTTTTGTTATCATTTCTATATTGCTGTATGATTCCCACTGAAATAAATAAAATAAATAAACATATAAGTGCAAAGCGGATACAATCACTGAAGTATCTCTTCCCACTCCGAAAGTATTATACCGTGGTGATATTATAATTATAAAAATCAGCTTTAATCAATGCGGGTGCTGATATTGAAAACACAGTGAATATATGTGATGCTGATATTGGCAACAACCGAAGCAATTGATACGGTAAAACAATTAGTTTTCAATATTTTAAATAATAATAATGTTATCATCGCGCTATAACCCTTTCAAGGTGAGTAGAGATACATTAGTGGCCGTATCCACTTTGCGCTTGTATGTGATGCTCAACGTGACCAATAGCGCAGCTGATTGCCGTTCTCAGGGCACTTACACATGCCATTTCTATTAGACGCTACGAGGGTTCCTCACAATGTTTTCCTTCAATGGTAAGCATGTGGTGCCTAAATTCATACTTAATTTTAAAAAAAACCTGGACGTTATTTTGCCGGTATTTGATCCTCTATCTCCACTTACTCCTGAATCAATTTTACAATAGTTTTTAAACCTAAACAAAATGTTAGTATGGACGATGTCAATGTTGCCTTTAGATTCAAGAATTTATTATAGGAATCAATAAATTTATTAAGAGTAGACTGTTTATTTAGATTAGTTCCAAAACCCTAGTAGATGTAGTATATAAGGGTTCTATAACGTACTCGTATGTTTTATATTTAAGCAAACCGGGAAGCCGTGGCTCCCCGTCTGAAAGGCTAGCTTATTCACTTTGTGAGTTTATATTCAAAGAGTTGCCGCGAAATGAAGCAAAATGTGTGTCCGTTTCTTTTAAATATTTAATTTAGGATATGCGACATGTTTATAGAAGAAAACATAATACTGACTTTCGACCACAGTTCTTTCTTTATCTACTAAATGATGAATGATGCTTAGGCCCTCATTATTTATTACAGATCATTGAAATACCCCAAAAAACTATTTTTCCGCGTTCATTGACCCTTCTCGCACTTGACAGCTCCGCGCTCGGGGTTGACGCCACGAGTATTTGAACGAAACATTAATAATTATAATATATCATTACGCTATAAACCTTTCGTTGTGAGCAGAGATACATTAGGAATATTAGATACATTTTGTGCTTATTAATTGTGCCCAACGTGACTAATCGTAGTTGCCAGTGCGCTTACATATAAACGAAAGAAAACAACAACGAAATACGATAAAAAATTAAAATTGTATTAATATTACCTCTTATTATCATCTAATCGGGGAAAAATAGCAATTACCCATTTTGTTAACTTTTTTTTTACACTGGCTTGACATAGTGACCACGTAGTACCTGATGGTAAGTACAGTGCAGTCCAAAAACGAAAGCAACCATCAAAGGATGAAAACCCATTGATAGTCTCCGTTGTCATGTCGGCCCACATATACCACGACTGAAGGTCTCTAGGTATATGAGTTGCTTGATATACACAAGCTGATCCGGAAACGCGACAGGCCAAACCGAGTCACTATGTCGGGCATTTACACCCATGTACCGTGGTCGCGATCCAGAGGGGCACCGATGCCCTACCACCTCGCTGCTGCTTGTTTAGCACCACCCAGGAGTCACGTGTAGGGAAACCAGGGTAAAGCCTACGGACGCGAGCAGCTTCGACTCCCAAAAAATAAAACACAAACTTATAAGAACACTTAAATAATTAACATTAACACGTACGTATATTAAAAATAGGAAAAAATACATTACAAATGCGACTGTATTTTAAAAAGTAGACTTCTTGCACAGAAGGAAAGAAAACAAAAATACAAACAACACACCGAAATAATTTTCATCCCTTGGCGGTAGTCACAGTTCTTGAACTATACTGTACTTGCATGAGGTACAATATAGCCACTTTGTTAAGCCGATATATAAAAAATTCAACGCAAATTCTGTAATACCTGGAATCATAAGAATACATGCTAACGAAAAAAACCGCAAAAATACAATAATGATACGAACTGCGGGTAAAGTTCACGCAGCGCAGTGCCGTGGTGGCTGCCGGCAGAATAGAATAGCACCCCCCTCTTCTTGCTGAGGTGTCGTAAAAGGCGACTAAGGTATCCCTTTAACACTGCTATTCAACCAGTTTACAACAACAGTTTACAACCAGCTTTAACACTGCAATTCAATTCAGAGAAAGACAACTCGACCAAACCTGCATCCCGCTCCCTCCCGATCTTACTGGTTCTCCATTCCATCGGGACTGAGGGAGCTCGGACGAGAGAGTGCTTTTCTGGCTGCGCGTCCAGTTATGCACTTAAATATCTCCTGCGCAATTGACTGTTTCCGAAAACTGGACCTCGATTTTCTTAATCGGCGTTGAAACAGTCGCCGTGGCCGAATCCGGCTAGGACATTATTAAAGTCCACGCGATAAATATCGCACGTTAAACTTTCGTAGTGTTGCCTGGACGTAACAATCAGAACATGATATCCAACGATATTAAATTGACGAACTGACTCGTCACTTATAACGAATCGATTTAAAGCGACCGCACACCAATTGAAATTCGCCGGTCGGCCGCTAATGAATCCATTGTACTAGGCACTGATTTTTACCGCACAATTAACTCTAAAACCGACTGCTGTGCGGTCACATTAATCAGTTTCGAATAGATTTTATTTGTCTTCATTCAAACGGCTACGTAAAACTTACAAAGGCGTAGTAATCCTTATAACCGCACGAAAAGATTCGCTGTTACATCCATCATGCGAACGGCTAAGGAGTGAAATATGCTTCCACCGGCCATATTTCCGCGATCTTATGACCTGGGAGTCTTTAAGAGAAGAGTGAATAGGCATTTGCGGGGCGAATGCGTTTCATCATCGAACTCATCTTCACAATCCACCAGGTGTGATTGAGGTCAAGCGTTCGTCTATAAATAAAAAAAATAAAAAAAAAGTAAAATTTTATGGCAGAAACACTGCGGATTTCAGACGGAGACTATGTTGTTGGCAGGAAATAGCAGCACCAGATTTAGTGACTTTTATTTTGTAATAATAATAATGGATTAGCCTCCAAAACCAACTTAGTTAAGTTTCAGGGTCAAAAGATGATGGCGCGTTTGCAAAAAGTGATCGTTCTTAATACTGCGCGATAGTGCGTAGGTTTTTGCCCTTTTATGTTTTAATAGCTGATCCGGCAAACGTTGTTTTGCTATATAAGTTATTGTAATATCTTCTAAGATGTTCATTGAAATTAAGTTATGTCAAAGACAATTTTGTTCACAATTAATACTCTTAATCAACAACACATTTATTTGGATAAAGATTAATATTATTACGTTGATACAACTCTTAACAAATAATGTATTAATTTCGACCAAATTTGTTTACCATAAAAACGGTTCTAGTGACTTAATCTTAAAAGATAGACATATACTGTTGCGGACATTTTTTTAGATCATTTCAAGAGGAATAATTCTTTCTTACATATATTTTTGGTATCTTGAACCGTTTTTGCAGCGCACGCAATGGAAGCCCTCAAGGATTAATAATTTTGCCCGTTTTTTTTCACATTTTCCATTATTTCTTCGCTCCTAATAGTTGCATCGTGATGTTATATAGCCTAAAGCCTTCCTCGATAAATGGTCTATTCAACTCAAAAAGAATTTTTCATTTCGAACCAGTAGTTCCTGAGATTAGCGCGTTCAAACAAACAAACAAACAAACAAACTCTTCAGCTTTATAATATTAGTATAGATTTATTTTAAGTACTTTTATGACGAGGCAAATGCCAGCCACATTGTAACCTAAAAAACACTACTAATATATATGTGGAGTGGGGAGCCATCAGCCTAAGAGTCGAAGCTGCTCGCGTCCGCAGGCTTTACCCTAGTTTCCCTACACGTGACTCCTGGGTGGTGCTAAACGAGCAGCAGCGAGGTGGTAGGGCGTCGGTGCCCGTCTGGATCGCGACCACAGTGCATAGGTGTAAAGCCCGTCATAGTGACCAGTTTCGGCTTGTCGCGTTTCGGGATCAGCTTGTGCATATCCAGTAGCTCATATACCTAGAGACCTTCAGTCGTGGTATATGTGGGCCGACATGACGATGTAGACTATCAATGGATTTTCATCCTTTGATAGTCGCTTTCGTTTTTTGACTACACTGTACTTACCATCAGGTACTCTGTAGTCACTATGTCGACCCAGTGTAAAAAAAAAGCCTGACCCATTCTTTTACTACGGCCGATTATGGTCTCGCTAAAATTCCGCAAAACATACCTCTAAATCAAATTTGCTCAGGCTAAAGGCACCCATCAGATCTCTTGCAGAATGAGATAGGATAAACTCCATCAGCAAATTTTGTTCATTATCTACTTTGTCACATGTGCCGCAGCTCGGTGACTCCACAAGCTTCATTAGATATATAAATTTGCCTGGTGGAATGTGAGTTGACTTCGGTCTGTGTGCTACCACACTACTAGTTGTCTATTAATGACTTTTCTGTCTTTTGGTCCCTAATTTCTGGTCGTTTGTGGACGCTGGAGGTGTACCATCCCTTGCCTAAAGCTAGAGTAGGACAGGTGGGTGGAGTGTTTATAATAATAATAATATATATACGCTATAGCCTTTTTGAGATGAGCAGAGATGCATTACTGTGTTTATGCATTTTGTGTTCATATGCCCAACATAACGAGTAGCGCAGCTGATTGCCGTTCTCAGGGCACACAATATTTCTATTAGATACCATGCGGGTTTCCTCAGAATGTCATAGGTTCATGTTCCGGTAGCGGCATATTTTTTTGTGATAAATAGATTAGATGGTCGCGAGTCATAGATATGTAATATGTATTTAAGTATATATATATGTCTGGTATCTATAACTCAGGTGCAAACTCTCTTTCGAGGATGTGACAACAGTCGTGCCCTCGATGCCGGTAGGTGGAAGGTGAAATACCCTGGGGGTTTTAGTTGGTGCAAGTCCGACACAGGGGGGGCGGCCCTCACCGCCCTCCGAAGTCCGTAAGGGATTTCCCCCGGGTTACAAAAAAAGGCGCAAGCTCATTTTAGGACTGAACACTTACAAATAATATTTATGAATACACATGAAAATAGCTTTTTTATTTTTTTTTTCATATAATGGTATAGAGCCTAACGTTACCTTTTATGATATACCTTCGAGGGGCCGGTACATAATCAAAGAAAAACCTTTCTACGTGAATAAATTCAGAATCTGTTAAACTTGCCAAAGCCGTCTCAAAACTACGATGCACAAAATCACGCGTAATTGCTTAATTAATTAAGAAAATAGTTCGAAATTAATTTAAATAATTAAAACTCGTTTTTCGTCACGTTTTAATTAAATTTAGCAAAGTTACGTTTAATTTAAGAAATTCAAATCTATTGCAGATTAGATGAGGGTTCGCAAATTACGCGATCGCGCGCTCTAGCGTGTAGAGCTGCTCTTAATTAAGATTGACCTTTATAACGCAGTTAATTTGATCAGAGATTTATTCGGCGTCGATAAATTAGTGACTCTCGTTAAGGCGCCACTTTTGTCTGATTTAAAATTAATTGGTCTTGCCACCATGCTCCGTGATGCTTTCGCACTCTTAATCAAGTATGAAATTGTCTAAAATATTCCACCTCATTACCAATTATTTCAACAATTATTATTTATTTATACAATATTGTTACATTATAAAATAAATACATATAAACAGCATATAAATTTTAAAATATAAAAACATGTAGACCTACAGGGGTGAGGCCTAAGGCCCAAGCCACCGGTAGATAGGAGATCAGAGTGAGGAACCTCCTAACAATGCGTGCCGTATCGAGTAGAACTGCCTTCTGTATCCGGCCCTTGATCCAACAACCAAGCGAGAGCCTCTTAAGGTGGTAATCGAAGCTCTTTGCAATCAGCCCATTAGTCGATACGACTATCGGGACAATAATCGTAGAATCTACATCCCACATGCTGGTAATCTCGTGTGCGATTATTATTATTATTATTATCAAATAATAGGCGAGCGGCTATCCGCTGATATGCCTATGTCTTAGCTGGTATGTTTAACTTAAAAAGACTGTTTGAGATGAGAGCCATCTATCCAGTTTGACTTTAAAACTATTAATTGACGGCGCGTCAACAATGTCCTGAGGCAATTTATTCCAAACATGCAATATTCTGTTATTAAGCGAGTGGTAACCAATATTCGTTTTTGAGTTTAACGAACCAGCTGTACAGCTGTACATTCACACAACGAGCACGGAGACAACTATTGACTTGAAAAGTATTACATAGGTTGGAGCAGTTATATTTCCCTGTTAATATCTTATATGTCTCGATAAGATCTCCGCGCTGGCGTCGCTCTTGAAGTGATGACAAACGAAGAATTCTTAATCTCTCCTCATAACTTTTTTTACGTACTATGTAAAATATGTACTATGGCTATCCTAAATCATTTACCTGTATATTTATATAAAGTATTAATATTATTTATTAATTTATTCTTTATAGGGTTGCCAGTGGCCCGTTACAACACTTCATTCGCATAACACATACACAATTACAATCAACAATGTACAGTTCCTATTAAGGCATCCACAACATACTTTACAGTGGCCTGTTTATATAAATTTTGTCAATGGTAATGAAAGTCAAGATTATTAGTTTGTGCATCTCTCAACAACCCGAAGACCTTTCTCTTGAATCTCGGCATGAAGTCCGCGAACAAATCCACCGAATCTCCAACAAGTTTGTAGGCCCGAGATAATCTACACAAAGCACTGTTGACTTTGAGGTTTGTTCGTTTGAAAGGTGGGTGAAAAAGAGAAACGGCTCGTCTGGAACATTTACCGGGGGCTCTCTATGAAAATTTTTGGAGCAGTTGGAGACAGTCAATTTTGCCATTTAAATTGATTGTCCTCAACTGCTTACTCGCACTGACTAATGAACGTTTTCATGTAACGTAATAATACATAGGAATCCTTACATATTTATTACTGTACATGGAGTATATCAAAACCGTCGCTTTTGCATACAATTTTAGTGGCATTTAATATTTAAATAAAAAATAACAATATATCGCCACGCTATCTCTTTCGAAGTGAGCAGATACATTAGTTGTTGTACCCACTTTGCACTTATAGCAAGATGTATTAAACAGTGTGTTTTTAAGGTTCCGCAACTCGAAAAGAACCCTATAGACCAACGTAGTTGATCCTCTGTCTGTATGTGAAGACCCTATTTCTCAGCACAGCGTGGAAGTGTAGAGTTGTATAGCATGTAGCCGTAACCTGATACGCAGTTGTCGCCCTAAGGGTCGTTAGGGTGTTACGAGACGTGCGGGGTAAGAGGATGCGCGCGCGCACGGGACGCTTGGAAGTTAGTCGACTACCGAGACCCAAGGCGGGAGTACGTGCGTGTACGTCGCAGTTCGGTGTGCCTTAAAGTGCAAATAAACTGTAAAACGCCAAATTCGTGTCTTCCTAAAACCACACCCACGACCACCGGTCATAGTTGAAATTAAAATCAAATACACAATCTTTTCTAGGTCGGTTTGTATGAAACAAGTTTTTACAGAGCCCTCTGTACGCGAAACCAATTCGTACTTTACAAGTTTTTATACATTTTTTCTTCTGTAAATTCTCGTAATTTCATTAAGTTACGGTTTTACTTTGAAAGTCATAAGTGGGAATCATTAAGGACAAGGTATCGATAAATCTTTTTTCTGTGTTGTTGTAATCTAATAATGCACCGAGGTCTCCGTTTGCCACAAACGACTAGTATAATAGAATATTATATTTGGATGAATATAACACTAATATTCATTGCCCGCAGATATCCACGTCTATTTAAGTTATTTGTATTTTTATTATATTATATCTTCAACATATTTTCCGCTCTAAAATTATTTAAATTTTGTTATTCAAAATATTCCGTTTTAGCGTAGTCTATTCGTGAAATCTACCGCTTGTGCTACATTGCAATTCACGGCAGAAAGGTCCACATATCTTGCTTAAAATAAAAACAAAACAAGGAACTTTTTAACATAGAATGTGACACAGCCAGAGTAACAAAGTTTCCCGCGGCAGAGTTGAAATAGCTTTGCGTTATGTCACCCACTTTTAACCGGAGCAACGTGTACAGTCAACCATAAAATGTATAATCGAATTAGGTGTTAGTCAGTTGTGTGCATTATAGAAGCGTCAAAAAGTATTATCTTGTAATACTTGGATATTTAATAAATAAATTGACTTAAAATTTTGTCGAAATTGGATTATAGACTCGGATTTTGGTAATTACCCGATTTTAAGATTATATATGTAAAAACGGAACGCACTCCGTTTCCATGGTTTATTCTGCTATTTTATAATCTATGGAACTAATGTCAGTGTGACGTGAGTGACACGGATTGTCAAGAAGTGAGGTTATGAGGTTTAGAAAAAACGTGAGACAAATATTCTCCTGTTTAATGTAAATGAAATATTATGTTAGTTAAACTAGAAGTAAAGGCTCTAAATGTTGTTTTCTGTTATTTCAGCAAACACAGTTCGTCTTTATTTCGTCCCATCTGAGCATATACCATTATATATATTTAATAAATTCACAAGTATAACTCGGTAATCCTTTTCATTCTTCTATGGAATGCACGCTTTTTTTTGTATCCCGAGGAACATCCTGCATAAGATCATCAAAGCCGCTATAAGTGCAGCGACCCCAGTGTGTTTAAAATGTTAAATAAAGTTATCGAATAAAAAAATATTAGCAGTACCAAAAACAAAGCCGAAGGGTTTATGGTAGGAGCTTTAAAAAAGAATGAAATGTATTTACATTAATTTTACAAACGTTTTTCGGATTCGAAGTATAGCTAATTTCAATCAACCCTATGTCAATAACTAATCATCCACGAGGTGAAAAGCAAGTGCTATAATATTAAAATCATTTAATCTCGTCTGTTTACCGACCTTATAACCTTATAAGCCGAGATTCATGATATTACACCTGAGGTTTAGAGCATTAATTTTCTACTTTTTGTTATATAAAATAAAACTGAAAATAGTAAGTAAACAAGATTTTATTAGAAGATGCGGTCAGGTATTAAGCGATGAGCGGAATATAATTAAATGAAATAAAATTTACCAAAATTATTATGGTGTTCAAAATTAAATGTTACATAATTTAAGACGGCTCGTACCAACAAATTAAATCTAGTTTAAGGTTGCATAAAACGCTATTTACCATTAAACTGTATTTATAGTCTTGCACGGAAACATTATCCAGTTTTAAAAACAGTTAAATTTATATTACCACTGAGGCTTAAACCACTTCAATTAAATAGCGTTTAATACAAGTCCAAACAAGATTTAATTTATAAGTAGAAGGCAAGGTAAGGAGTTAGCCAGTATACACTATGCGTATAAATAGTGCATAATTTGTAGCAATCTTCGTACAATTCGGCTTGGTGTATGCCTTAGTTGGCTCATACAACACCACGGTATGATGAAGACAGAGGTACTATTCTCTTCTGCTGGTAAATCTCATAATGATGATGGAAATGCATTATACATATTGAAAATATTAAATTAATTGAACAGGTTTCTTGCGTTCACATTACTTCAGAAATAAGTAAGTTAAATGATAAAATAGCAATGTTCGGAAGTAAGCGTTTTCGTATAAATTCACGTTTGAGTTTCGTGTGCTGAGTTCCAAATTTATAGCATCATTAAAAGTTTATTATGAACATCTTATTTAATGATTTAAAAGTTGTTTCTTCTATATATGAATGTTCATACATACATTGTTCAAATACATTGTCGTACAATGATCGCGAAACTTTAGCATTGTATTTATTCTTTAAGAAAAAACGTTATTATTTGTTATGAAATTATTTAACTTCGTTAATTTAACAAGTTCACCCCGGCGTGACCCACCGGTGGGTCTCACTTGACTGTTCCGTGGGGTTGCGTGACCCACCGGTAGGTCACACTTGACTGTTCCGTGTTCAGTCCCGCCCCAAAATGACAGGCCTTTCAAAAGATCTTGTAATTAACAATCAGCATGAATATGCAATATTCTAAAACCTCTCCGAGCATAATTTTCGCATTTAAAACTCGCTGTCAGTGAGACCGCATGCTTAGCATCAGACTACGGCTATAAATTTATTAAGCGATCATCCCCAGGTGCGTGGTCCTAAGTTACACAGTCCGTTAGTCAAAAGGATGTTTTCACCTACAAGGTGGTCTCACATTCGCAATAAATGGCCTTAATTATCCTACAATATCTTGTTTACTGGATGTGACTTTCGAACAAATAATTGACACGTAAATTAATTGAGCACTAGTGATAATTTTACTTACTTCGCCATGAAACGACATCAACTATCAATTGTCGACTTGTAAATACTTAAGAGGGGATTTCGAAATATTATAATACAAACTATTGACTATAGTGAAACTAAATCTGACAAATGATTTGTCTTATTATCCCATCTCTTTTTATTTCGTAGACATATAGTTACATCTCTCTCTTTCAGATATAGACGTGTTAAAAGGGACCTAATATGGATCTTGTGAAACTCATAAATATATTAAATTAGTCTTTAAAACCGTCTTAGAAAAATTTAGACCTAAAGTTTTAATTTCAGCTTTCGAATTGATGTGTACATATTTTTTATTTTTGGCTTGTACGAAGTTTATGTTTTATTTAATGTATTCCTTTGAGTTTTGTATAAAGCTATTTTACTTTATAAAATAGGTCAACAAGATATGAGTATATTAATTGGCAGAACCTAGCCTCGTCTGATCTTAATGCCTTCCATTAGGTTAATATAATAAGTCTATTCGTGGAAAAGATAGGCACTGAATTCGTTATTAATGTTCTGGTATTTATTCGAAAACCACGTATTGTTAGTTAGAAACAATAACTATCAAGAGATGTGTTAAATGATTAATATAAAATCTATGTAATATTTCTTATTTTTTTCAATAAATTTGAAACGGTTTAATGTTGAGGGGCTTTTTAAAATTAAATTAAAAGATTGGACACGACTAGAATAACTAACATTGAAATTTTTATTTCATAGGAAATATAAAGAAGTTACATTTTTGCTTTAAACGTGTCATACTTCTGCGCTGGAATTATTGAAGACGTCAATTAGCATGTGAACTTTCAGAAATTACCACAAAATATAATAAAAATGTTTTTTTAATAATTATAAAGCATTTAGCTTCCGTTATTACGGAAATCTAAGCTGCACATGTCGCTGGTAACCGAAGTCAGATTGTTGTTATATTTGCTAGAAAAATAGGTAAAGCATTAAAACCATACAGCCATAATCTTTCATGTCTGATGTCACAAAATATTGTCTTTTCTTTAATGCTTTTGTTAAATAAATGGCTGGCACTTTGATCCCGCAAAACTTGACGTGTGACCTGCGTTTGATTTTTCCTGACTTTAGATTTAATTGTCAAAATTTATGAGTTTCGTTATACGCATAGGATTGTACAAAATAAAGACATAACCTGTTCATATTTATTTATAGTTTTTCCGGAACAATAATTCCTAACAGCAGGTGTACTATAAAAGCCAATTAGTGTAATTACACTCCCTGTGTAGTGGTGTTTCAAACCCCGAAAACAACGTCAAGCAAATACCACAAACAATGTTGTAACATTTTATTACAGCCTTGGTTCGAATTTTATGAACCTTGTTGGAATCGTTTTAGTACGCTCGCGGATCACGCCACATCCAGTCGGTGTGATATTGATCCGTGTTAATTACGGCCGGCCTTACGATATGTCGCCTTCATTTATTCTTCTCCATGAGGGTCTGAAGCCCTAATTTTCTGTGTACTATGTAATTGTATTATTCTGGTTTGACAAACCTTGCACCCGGTTGAAAGACAAGCAGAGATGGGCAAAATGTAATCTGATTAATGATTAGAAAATTTAGTCGTAATTTTTTTTATACTGGCTGTACATAGTGTTTACAGTGCACCTGACGGTAAGTACAGTGTAGTCCAAAAACAAAAGCGACCATCAAAGGATGAATATCCGTTGATATTCTCCGTCGTCATGTCGGCCCACATATAACTCGACTGAATCTGTCTCTAGGTATATGAGTTACTAGATATACACAAGCTGATCCCGAAACGCGACAGGCCAAAATGAATCACTATGATGGTCTTTACACCTGTATACTGTGGTCATAACTAGTGATGAAAATGCCCGGGAATTTTCATCACTAGTTATGAACCAGTTCGGGGAATCGTCCTATCACCAAAAAAATCTTTGTTGCTCTGTAATAATTATTAAATCCCTTCAAAACACTAAGGAGTCATAAATGTGTATGCAATTAAGGATTCTGTAGTGTTTAAATCATAAATGAGGAAAATATAGTCATATTAATAATAGCGAATTCAAAATGTAATCATAATCGTTTTTCATTAAACTGATTACATTTTGCTCATCTATGAGTACAGGGTATCCTAAAGGTACCCGTCAGATTCTAACAGTCGTCATTTGCCATTATCAATTTGGCTGAATCTTTACATATTTAGTTAGTTTCTTACGCTTTATAAGTAAGTCAATCTTGGACGAATAATGTCGAGTCCAACAGTAATTAATAATCTTGTAGGAAAATTGATATAAATACAATTATTTATTGTACCCTCGAAGCGCGTAATACCTCCCTGAATAGTAAATATGTCGCGGGGTTTTGTGCCGGCATTTAGTAATAAACCTCTCTGGTTCCGTACACTTTGTAATATGGTCGTTACCCGCCACTGAATGAAATTTAATAGCCACTATTATAGTCGGAAACTTTGTACTGCTTTTATATTTTCATTAATTCTGTCAATTAATATGACTGCCATATTATATCGAACGGATTTTGGGCTGTATTCCTTTGTTATCTGTATCGGAATTTGGGGGTTTAATTATGAAACTTTCGATAAATATAAATTCAAAAAGTCGAATTAACTGTTTAGTTATTATTCCATAATTACCTCGATAAAGTATTACAATAATATTAATACTTTATAAATAATAATAATAATAATATATAATCACGAAATGATGTGAAATTTAGAATATTTCGAGTAATCACCTCATTCTTATACATATTTTCAACAACAATAACTTACAGTACAACAATCAGTTTTTAATATTTTAATTTGTAGTTGTAATAATAAAAAAGGTGTGTGTACGATTTACACACATTAGAAGTTAAACTTCAGTAAATAACAAGGGTAGGATAATTACACACCGACATTTGCTCTTCGCTCTGGCTCTTACCTGTCGTTTTTCCGTTGCATCCAGTTTGAAATCACAACGATTCTAAAGAAGATTCACTTCAATAATCGTCACGCTATATCTCGTTCAGGGTGTCTAGAGATACATTAGTGGCTGTAATCACATTATGCCTACTTGTCGTATCCAACATGACCAATACAACAGCTGATCGCCGTTATCAAGAGACTAACACATTTCTGTTAGATTACTATGCGCGCTCTCTCACGATGTTTTTCTTCATCAATAAGCGTGTGGTACTCAAGCACCAGTGACGTGCATAGAGTATTTGGACAAGGTAGGCAGAATTCGTATAATTAATTTGAATATTATATTATGATGGTAAATATTATATTGCTGTCATAGATTCGTAGTCAAACATAGTCGGCGTGAATATAGAATAGATATGAATATAAATGGTTCCTTTTTTTGTTTAACTTTAAGCAATTTATTCCAGATTTATTTATCATAAGGTCATGCAATGCTTGCATGCATCTATGGAATGAACGCTACTGCTAAGCGCGTACTTAATTTTGAAAAAATCTAAAAATGAAATATCGTCATAGAATCAGGAAATATATGGAAAACATGTACGCGACAAACGTAAAGCCAACAATATATACTTAAATATTTATGAATAACATTAAATTTACCCAAACAATCAGTAGCGAGTCACTGCGCTGTGATCTCTTTATTTTACTTACATTAGGCCCTTTTTATGTTGTATTAGTGTCAAGAAATGCTAATGTTCAAGAAAAAACTTTATAGAACAAAATTATCATGAACTTGGTTATGGCCGATCATGATTGAAATAAATGTGGGCAGCGAGAGGTCTCCACCCATCTCCCTATTTTGTTTTAAATCCTTTCTGAGTACTTCTAACTTCAATTAAGGTATTAACTGGACGCTTGCTTCGTTAAATACTTTTCTGGATAGTCTTCATTATATTTTGGGATTTACTTTAACTTCTTATAAATCAAAACGTAATTTTTTATCGAGATAGTATTAAAAGTATTTTTTTACTTCTTTTTTAAAGCCTTATACAAAATGTTAACCACGTTCTCATTCGAGTCCTTTTATCTTGTAATTTTTCAGAATACATTTTTAAAACCTACCAAATACTTAGAAATACGATGAACAGATTTCTATTTCTCCGTACAAAGTATTATTAAATTCATAGCAAAATGTAATCTCATATCAGTGCTCTTTTAACCTTTTTCTCACTATAACTTTTATCTTTGTCCGTATCAGAGGCTACCAAGCTTTGTTACTCATGGAGCCTTTCAAAATTTTAGTAGTTTCGGTGGACTTCCAGCTGCTACATACCGACCCAATTCATAAAACTCGTCAAAAAATATAAAAAATATCTTTATCGGTAGAAATTTGCTTTGCGGCTGTGTTCCGAAATTCGGAGTGGTAAAAAAAAATCTTACAATTAGAATCTTGAAGTTTAAAAATTATTTTTATAAAATCTCAATAAGACCATTATTCACCAAAACACAG
The DNA here is from genome assembly GCA_036320925.1 of Automeris io. Taxonomy (NCBI): domain Eukaryota; kingdom Metazoa; phylum Arthropoda; class Insecta; order Lepidoptera; family Saturniidae; genus Automeris; species Automeris io. Next base: position 13,637,558 of record JAUDJH010000010.1, on the reverse strand, counting down.
ACATTAAAAATAACCTAAAAATTTTGAATGTTTCTTACACCCATCATTTTTTTAGAACTGTATTCACTGCTTACATTAATAGGTAAAACCAATTAAATATTTTTGTTCTTTACTATAGAAAGCAGATACTTTTTGTGAACCCCCATTTTTTTAACGCCAACGTAGATCCACGTTTTGTCTCCTGTGGACTTCTAGGGATCTTTTTGAACCGCTTTGAGAATTACTGGTCTACATTCTTGTCTAATTCGTAGTCAACTTAATTAAGCATTCATTACATACTATAATATAGCAAGCTATGTTGATGGACAGTGTCCCTATGAACTTTGCCTTAATTCAAAAGAGCCGTTATTAATATACATCCCTTCAATTTAGAAGGTCTTCTAAAACTTGATACACTAAATGACAGCAATTAACTACAGTAAGGGACAGTGTGTAATCCTTTAAGTTTAATAACAGTTCAAATATCCTCTATTAGGAACGTCTTAACTAATCTCTAATTGAGTTTTATTGGCGTTTTGACAGGATGCTGGCGCTGCAAATGGATTTTAGACAACATGAGACATTAGAAGTCTTTTTTTAATTGAGTACACAAAGTTCTATAACTATTATCTCTGTTATAATTGTTCTTTATGACATGAATATGAGTTTTGTTTTCAGGGTATTTACTTTAGGACCAAATATTTGAAACTTCTTATAAATTTGATCAAATTTTACATTAATGTTTAGTGTAATTCAGAAAAATTAAGTATATGACTAGAATGTTCTCAGGCGCTACACTCTCGAATTCCGCAAGCCCAATTTGATTTCAAAACCACTAGACGCCATGTCAGAGACCATCTGTGTGTCATGGACATCTTTAAAGTCACGCACGAAGAGATTCACTTTTACATTCACCATGCGAACAGCTAAGGAGTGGAATATGCTTCCAGCGAGAATATTTCCCGTTATGACATAGGAGCCTTTAGGACATGAGTAAATAGGTATTTATTGGGGGATGTGGTCCATCGTCGGACTCATTTTCACCTTCCATTAGGTGTGATTGACGTTAAACGTCTGCATGCCATGTAAGCCTTTGAAAAACAAACCTTTCTGTATGTTTTTATACTTAAGTAATTTAATTTTTATATTTATTGATAAGGCCACAGAAAATATATTAGGTTTAAAGAAAGTTTTATTTTCTTAAAAAAGAAACATTACTTTTTTTTTTTACACTGTCTCGACGTAATGACTACAGAGTACCTGATGGTAAGTACAGTGTAGTCCAAAAACGAAAGCGACTATCAAAGGATGAAAATCCATTGACAGTCTACATCGTCATGTCGGCCCACATATACCACGACTGAAGGTCTCTAGGTATATGAGCTACTGGATATACACAAGCTGATCCCGAAACGCGACAAGCCGAAACTGGTCACTATGACGAGCTTTACACCCATGCACTGTGGTCGCGATCCAGATGGGCACCGGCGCCCTACCACCTCGCTGCTGCTCGTTTAGCACCACCCAGGAGTCACGTGTAGGGAAACTAGGGTAAAGCCTACGGACGCAAGCAGCTTCGACTCCCAAAACACATTACATTTCACTTACACGAGAAAAAATTAACAATGACGCAATACAAGGCGATAGTTATATAAAAATTTCAAACTAAGTAGTAAACATAGATAAGACTCACAGACACAGCACCAAACTATATAGACAATAGGCACAATAAACCCAGAGAGAACCACTCCAGTAAAACCATCTTATTGAGAGTGGAAGCGCTATGTAACAAAGTGTTATTATTCTAAGCCTAATAATGTATAAATATTGTAGGTTGAATAAACGTGACATAGCAATATGTCTTGGAAAGTTATGTAGACATATAAAATAAAATGTTTTTACTGTCAGCTTTGTGAAAACCGTAAATGATTTATTAACATCATTCTCCATATTTGATATTGAAATTATTGGAAACATTTATATGGAAATTTAATGAACTAATTCAATTTTCAACTTTATTAGAGAACAAAAATATTTAGATCACTTGTATTGGAAACTAGTTTCACACATCTGTAAATGAAATTATAATGACTTGAAAGTTAGATAAAGAAATTTTAAATTTCGTTCACTAGACTCCATAGAATTTAATTAGTAGCTTCACCAGTGCGAAAAACATAACGATAATGAAAATATAAAAGGAGCTCTCTCTAAACGACTTGCTTTCTTTTGTTACAGATCAAAGACATCTCAATGTGAATGGAAACAAAGATGGACCTTAAATATCTGATCTTAATGATAGCTTTCGCTACAATGGAAATAAATGTAACAGAAAGTCGACAAAATGACAAACGGAGATGGAAAAATGATAAAAGTACTTACTCGCACTACGTCAATATTTGCGATATACAAGACAGAGGGTCTAAAGTACATTGTTACTGTGAAAGTATAAAGATTAAAACAGCCACCAAAGCAGACTGCTGGGTATTCAACGGTGGTATAGCCGAGGATGATCCGTTCTGGTCTAATTTTTATTCTCAACCAAAAATTGAGAAACTTACGTTCAACGTGAGAGCAGACGGAGGACTTACTTACGTTCCTGCAAAAGTTATCGTACGACTCGACCGGCTGCAATACTTGAATATACAATACGCAAATATATACAGCATACCGTCATTTGCGTTCACAAACTCGACGACGCTCCGAGAAATAACTTTACCGAAGAACAAAATATCGAAACTGGAAAAGATGTCATTCGCTCATCTGATAATGCTGTCAAATGTCAGCTTAGTGGAGAATCAGATATCGGAACTGAAACGGGACGTTTTCTACGTTCTTCCGAATTTGCAGCGATTGTATTTATCGAAAAATACTTTGAGCGTACTCCATGACGGTTGTTTCAAGCATCTAAACAATCTTATCAAATTGGATCTGGATAATAATCTGTTGACAGTTGTCATTAAGGAAAACTTCCAAGGACTTTCTAATCTGATAACACTGGATATGAGAAACAATAAATTAACAATGATAGGGGACCTCGCGTTCGCGGAACTTTGGAGTCTTCAGGAACTTTACCTGGACGGAAATGAAATAGAATTTATATCTGAGAGAGGTTTTGGTGGATTGACTCAGCTGCGAAAACTTTCTTTGGCCGATAATAAGTTGGGAGCATTAGATGACGGTATTTTAGACGATATTCAAAAGTTGAATGTTTTGGATTTAAGGAACAATAACTTAGAAACTCTCAAACTGGAGACTGTGCAAAATGTTTTGGAAAACATGAAGTCAAATTATGCCTTAATCTCTCTTGACGGTGAGTTTTGTATTTGATAATTTTATGTTAAAATTAATTATTATCCCATTGTCAGTTCCTACGTCAACATTATAAACTGCTAGAAGAATTTAAGATACTCATTTCTCCGTAGCCATAATAATTCTCAAAATTTATTGACGTTATTGTGTCTTGTATCGTCTGAATGTTAATAAAATATTTACTTAGATATTTTAGGACTTGTTAAGGTAACTTTTTTATCTGCATAACTAGTATTTAATTAGTTTAGGGACAACTTGACACCATGTATGCTCTTAATGCTCTCATAAACTGTGTATAATAAACTTGAAAGACATTTTTTATCTATTAACACTTGATTACGTCTCTGTGGTGTGATTATAATTCTTAATAAGTATTATTTATAATTCATTGAATTGCGATTGAGGCAAAAAATACAGCAACTGAAAATACAGTTGACCTAATAGATGAACCAATTATGAAATAATTTCAAGTGATTTGATATTTTTATTAGAGCTTCGCTCTTTGATGAAAGGGCTGCCATTAACAACGATTCCACGTTTGTCAGAGAAGTTAATTACATAGAGCCACATGAATCGTTCTCCTTTAGTTGGGTAATTACTTCGATGTTGATCAACCAACCCATTTACCACGCGATTACCCGCAAAAATTGTAATGTTTGCGAAAGCTCTTTCCTTGGGGATTTTAGCTTTGATTGCGATTTAATACGCTATTAATAATAACACAAGTTTAAATTAGAGGGATAAAAAGGAATTTATATAATTCAAAATGATAGTATGAAATTCACATTTTATTTTTATCGAGATATTAATGCTAACGAAGGCCGCTAAAGTAGCAAAGAATAAAATATTGCAAGTTTTTTTTTTTTCAGGTATTGACAATTAATATTAAAAACATGTTTAAAACAGGAACCCAAAAATATATTATAATCAAACGTTTTATGGCCTATCCATAAATTCATAAACGTTTAATATTATAATGGTGTCTGACAACCATAACATGAGTCTTCCTGCCAAGTTTAGTATTATTATGTTTATATTTGTTTAAAATTAAATGCAAATCAAGATTGCCAAGTATCTGCAAAACAATGTTTAAGTAATGTACTGGAAAATAATTTAGCATCACCCAAACTAGTTTATATATCAGTATCCACAGCAACAATGAATCAGTTCGTGAAATATACCAGCTACTCGCGCTGTGACATTTTAATGGTGCCTATATTTTGCGGTTGCGAGATGCTATATTTTCCACAAAACTGGCCAGTGGCTCACTCATTTTGTTGGTTATGATTTAATACGCGATTTAGCAAGTTCATTTTGGGTTTGCGGTTTTTAAACTTACATCTCTCATATTTTCCCAATTTAGGACTTTTATGCATTAAGTTTTAAAAGGTTTGATTATGTATAATAGAAAGAGAGATACATATTCATAATGTATTGAATTTTTAATTTAATATAAATGAAGCCACTAGAACTTGAATGATGCAAGTTTTTTTTTTTGTGAAGGTCGACTTATCTGCAGTGAAATATTTATTTATTTAGTTATAAAAAATTAAAAGCTAGACTGACCAAGTACTAGTTATTCTATAATTATCATTCATATATTTATCTGGTCTTATAATAGCAGTTTTATATTATTGGGCATTATTGTTAAACCACGCTAGTTTACTTCAATGCAAATGTAAACTTCTGGGCCGCCCTACTTCCAATGATCTTAAATCTAACAAAGAATGTTTAATAAATTTTAAACAATTCAAATTTGTAATTTATTTCTTTGTTCTCAGGTAACAAATTAACTTGTGACTGCCGTCTCTCATGGATTCATAAACTTAGAAATGAAACGAAAAGTAAACGCGTGAAATATTCCCTAAGTAGATTAAACTGCATAATGGATACAAAACTCATAGCAGTTATGGGTAATGTCAAAGTAGAAAAACCTTATAAAACTGTTCAGGTTCTTAATAAAAAGGTTGTTGTTAATGATTATGAAGAGGACGATAATGTATCTGAAGATAAACACTACGAAGACGCTTTGCACGATCAAGAAAATGATTCTGGTGAATCTAAAATAGAATACCGACGTAAGTTAATTGAAATTCCTTTAGATATGCTGCCGTGCGCAAACCGTTTAGTGGACGAGTCTACGTACTCCCCTCCAACACAAGACGAAGTGAAATATTACAAAGCATCGTCAAGTGAACAGTTATTGCCATCTGTGTTTATTTTATTAGCCATGTTTGCTACGTTTAAAGTATTGTAGCCTATTTTAATTGGGATATAGTTGTACATATGTAAGACAGCGTGATTTTTTAAATTTTAGGAATAATTGCCAGATTTGTCTTTATCCTTGTAATTTTTTTTTATTATTATATTTATATTTACACGCTTGTGCTTTAATTTTGCATAAAATTCAACCTAACTTTTTTGATGAACATTCTACGAATATATACTATTGGAGATTTTAAACCATCGCTGCGATTCTATATTATTATATTGTATCCCGGGAGAAAATCCTGCATAGGACCATTAGGGATACTATGAGGGCAGTGACCCCGGTGTGTCAGACTCCTACTGACTGAAACCCCCGGGATGTCCCTCTGATTGCTTCTCCCGGGCCTGGGAAACCAAATTCATCCAGATGCCCGGGTAATGCTCTCTGGGAGGGGCAGGGGTAAAGCCAAAAGCTCTCTCCCAGGCTGTGCACCGCCTCCCTCTCATATGAATGTATGTATGTAATATGTATCTATATCTTTGTGTAGTTTCCATAACACCGGAGCAAACTTACTTTGTGACTATCTTAAAGTGTGTATTTGTTCACAAATATTATTATTATCAAATGGACTTTAAGTGTTTAAATTTCTCAAAACTGACAGTATTTTTAACAAATTTATTATTGTATCCTCAAAAACTACTCTCATAACCTGATCGCTATGATAGTTCTATGAAATAATGTCGGATATTTCACAATTGAATATGTTTGATGACTGTGTAAATATTTATCTTAAATATCAAATTTTGTAAAGGATTGTATAACATATTATATCACATAAAACTGTAAGTTAATCTAGAATTATTTTGTGTGTAATCACTGATATTATCTATACCCGTACTAAGGTTTTTTATAACATTATTATTACAATCTATAATAACGCACATAGCCTCAACCTACATGAAACAAAGTCGTATCAGTCTTGCTTTAGGGATGTCATTCTAAAAAACAAATTGTCAATTTGTCTGAAAGAGATCTAATATTTATATAGGGTCGTTACTTTTACGCCTCGGTCAGCTGGCGTCTTATTGAGTAAACGATTTTATCAAATCGTCTTTGTAAACCATCATAGAAGCAAGCTTACTTTTAAGATTGAAGTAATACTGCTTTAAGACACTATTATGTTTATTAATCTGTATATGTTATTCATTGTATACTGTGCTATATAGTTATAGTTTTTATTTTAATATATTATTATGAATACATTAAAAAACAGGCGAAAGTAATAAGTAAGTAATAAAATTAACTTAAAGCCATTTATAAGTATAATAATTATAATTATAAGTTACCGATATTATTTTAGATATAATAAAACATTTTAATTTATTTAAGAAATTAATACTGACATATTATTAGTCTTTATTTCTAGATAAGAAATTATTAGTTAACGAGACCATGATTGATATAGTTTGCAAAGTAATTATAAATCTCATAATGCTTGATCGATTGTGAAAGTTTCATTGTGAAAGGTAATTAATCTAAGATAATATAAGTATTGATATTGTAAGGTAGAGATGAGCTGTTATATGTGGTAACTCAAACGGTTATGAAAAAACTGTTATGATGGAAAAACTTGGTTTTCGTTTCTGATTCGTAAACTGTTATCAGTTACCCAAATCACTGGTACCTTTTATTATCAAATATGTATTTATAGTAGTTATATAGTTTATATTGCAAATGATAACCGAAATTAACAAGTAAAGTCATGTAATAAATATTATATTCTGATAGGTTTTATATAGGAAAAACTTACTATAATTTTTGTTTAACGTTTTCATCTGAGGGCTTTAACACAATCATATACCCTCAGCTCAAAAGAAACTAAATATTAATTACATGGTATCTCTACGTGTTATGTTAACGCTAAATATTTTAGACAAGCATTAACATTGATAAAATGTTATTTTAACATGAACTTTTGGTTATATAGACCACAGTAATGTGCAGTTTTTGTTGCCATGGATTGTTTTTTGAGGGGCGGGACGTTGCCTCCTCTACACTCTCTTCTGCTAAATAAATAATTTATATAGTCTCAATACACAACTCTCATAGTATCAGTACTTTTACAAGGCAATACAAAATATAATTATAGGCATCACACCTACATTTCTAGTTGTATATCACTGTTATTTTGCCGTATAGCTATTTCGCGTGCTACCTTATTTGTCACAATACTGGTAACGATTTGTAAATCAATATAACTTACTAATAACCGTTGCGAGTTACGTTCGGTTATATCGAGCTCATGTCTAGTCTGAGGTATTTGGACCCAAAGAGAGTTTAGCTTGTAAACTATTCGAGTTTCAATTTATTCTTGTAATGTAAATAAATATGCTTAACTTTAACTAAGAAAATACATTCATTTTCGTATTATGTAAGTTAATCATTGTGATTTTTAGGGAAGCAAAATTATTAAAATAATGAAATAAAAACAATTTAGATATCATAATGGAACATTTACATTATATCATCTATTACAATTAAAGCCATATTTCTTAACTTAGAGAAAAATAAAACATATAATTCAAAGTAAATTTAATTACGTAGAAAAATATTCGTTCCAATATGATTTAAATATTGACGTTTTTCATTCACAATAAATATATGCTATTAAATTTATGGAACTTTTGAAATATAATAATACTTTGTTCATAATTGCATGTAAATGACTGAGTTTCTATGAAAAACAGTTTTATATTTATAGATAATTTCTATTAATATTTGTATGTTTTTATATGTTTTTTGCTCTGTGTTATTGAAATGACGTCACAGTTGCTATGAATTAATAGACTAATATTTATAAACTTTGTATAAAAGCATACTTACAAATCAAGGTTATCGCGAAAAAAGTAACAAAAGGTTGAAATTTCTGAGGCGTTGTGGCGTCATGTCCCGTCTGCATCGAAATTACAGGGCTCGGGTGCAGCTTCTCTCGTGGTGACCGCTTATTTCATCAACATCCACAACCTATCTTAGCCAGACCTTAAGATAACCTTAAGACTTTAAGAGACCTTCAGTCTTTATATATTTAGACCAGCTTCACGACGGCACTGTTATTAGACTAATTTTTTGGTGGCCATCGGCCTTTTACTGCGCTGTACTGACCACCAGTTATGGTGTAGCCGCTATTCCGCGTCACTTTAAAAAGTTATTATAATTTTAGCTATATAAACTTGTAAGGAATAGGGCGTATATATAATAAAACTCATAAACTCTGTTTTTAATTTAAGTATATTCAATAATTTGTGAATTAAACTTACAAGACTGTAACAAAATGGATTTTCGTATCGTAATACTAATTTTATTGATAATTTATTCATAACACAGCGCTGATTTACATTACAAAGATTGTTTTGGAAACAAACTCTGTTTATAGGTTCACCAATATCGGTTCCGAAGACTTCGCCAAGCACTGATTGTAAATAAACACAATAAAACTTGTCAGTCGCTATACTACTAAAGTGTGAAAACAATAAATTGATACTTTTCCAGTCTCGAGTGTTTTATTTCTGATTCAGTACAATGGAGTTCCCAAAACCAACTACTTCAAGAAAGATAATCTAATTCTTTCAATAATTCAATACATTCCTAAAATGATTTTAATCAATATTAAGACTGAATACATTTTTTTTGTTAACCCGGTGGAAATCCCTTTGGACCGTTAGGGGAGTGGTGAGGGCTACTCCCCCGGTGTGTCGGACCTGCACCGACTAAAACCACCGGGGTGCCAGCACTGCCTACTCTTCACCTTCGCCGAGCCTGGGGATCCATATACTTCCGCGGGCCCGGCTAGCGATTTGCCTTAGGCAGGCCTCATCTCAGGGAGGGGGTCGTAAATTACCCCCTCATTACCTCTCATTGGGAAGACTGAATACATAATATTTATAATACATTTTGTCAGTGCAATTATGGACAAGGTTATCAAGACGAATAACTCCAAATAGTATATCCTCAAGGACGGTACGGTCGACATATGTCGGCCATGCCACCGTCCTGGAGAATCTTTGAGGCATGTGGTGTCTGCTTGTTCGTTTCTTGGCGTTTTATATAAATTTAAACTATATTTAATTTATTGTACTTATTATGAAACAATATTAAATTTCTTTCCTACGTCAATAGTTCTAAAAATAAGTGCGATCTTCTTACGCACCCATCATTGCCTACCGGCATTTTTTGAAGGAAATTCTAAATATATCGCATTTCTGTTCAATTTAAAGGAACTGGATATGGCAGGGTCTCTCGAAGCGTAACACGACAATTATTGCTTCCATTAAATACAGGAGATCAACGAAGCAGCTATAATATAATGATTTCCTTTCGTAAAATTAACCTGTAACCTTTAGATTTCTTGATATTAAACCCACGTCTTACACTTTAATAGCGCCCACAACCATTAGTAGGACTCAGTATTATCTTAAATAATAATTGAAAAACCTAACAATACAGGAGGACTAGAGGTATTCCATTAACACTAGAATGCCCAGAGCAGTCATTTTGACTGTTTTTAAAGTTTTATTATATAAAAAATATATATATTTATAAGGAACCAATTTTTTAAAATATTATGACTTTTAATATATTATCTTATATCATTTATTAATAGTTATACTTACCTCCCCCCTCTCTTTATCTATACTAATATTATAAAGCTGAAGAGTTTGTTTGTTTGTTTGTTTGAACGCGCTAATCTCAGGAACTACTGGTTCGAATTGAAAAATTATTTTTGAGTTGAATAGACCATTTATCGAGGAAGGCTTTAGGCTATATAACATCACGATGCAATTATTAGGAGCGAAGAAATAATGGAAAATGTGAAAAAAACGGGGAAAATTATTCATCCTTGAGGGCTTCCATTGCGTGCGCTGCAAAAACAGTTCAAGATACCAAAAATATATGTAAGAAAGAATTATTCCTCTTGAAATGACCTAAAAAAATGTCCAGGACAGTATATGTCTATCTTTTAAGATTAAGTCACTAGAACCGTTTATATGGTAAACAAATTTGGTCGAAATTAATGCATTATTTGTTAAGAGTTGTATCAACGTAATAATATTAATCTTTATCGAAATAAATGTGTTGTTGATTAAGAGTATTTAATTGTGAACAAAATTGTCTTTGACATCACTTAATTTCAATGAACATCTTAGAAGATATTACAAAACCTTATATAGCAAAACAACGTTTGCCGGATCAGCTAGTCTTAAATAATAATTGAAAAACCTAACAATACAGGAGGACTAGAGGTATTCCATTAACACTAGAATGCCCAGAACAGTCATTTTGACTGTTTTTAAAGTTTTATTATATAAAAAATATATATATTTATAAGGAACCAATTTTTTAAAATATTATGACTTTTAATATATTATCTTATATCATTTATTAATAGTTGTACTTACCTCCCCCCTCTCTTTATTACTTATATACGTATGTGCTACACCTATATTCAGTCTTTCTAGTGTTAAAATTAAAAAGGAAACCATTAATTTTAGTAAAACGTAGTACACACAGGCAGGGCAAGGTTACGCGTCGCAACCGAGAACGTGTCAGGAACGTGCAGCGCGGTGGAAAGAATTGTTTACAGGTCCCTCAGTCCCCGCCAATACACAGAAGAAGTCACCTTGGGGTTCTTAACAAAGGTGAATTAAACACACCTCGGTTGCCTTCCCCTAAAGTGCAGCCGGGAAGATCCTATTATGACGATTTACCTTAAGAAAATGGAACGCATGCACAAACACCTAGGCTGAGATTTTAGATGCAACTATCAGTGTGCTTAGACTTTACTAAAACATTATAATTTATATTACTCAATGTATGTCGAAAGATTTGGTAAGTTATCGATTTTATCTACATGGACTTGGCTTTGTGAATACTGTGGCTATACTCAAGTTTTATATATTCCTTTTTATCAAAGGAGTTTATTATTTGGGAACTTTGCTAAGCAAAGTCAAAACAGCCACCATAAATCTCAGCCTTAGGCACAGATTCGGAACAATTTATCAGTAGATTATGTGAATATGTGTTCCGATGAGAATACATCAACAATTCGATAAGAAATCGATTGTTCGGCCATTGCATTGATCGATCTATGTGTAGTTCATATTTGTAATATCGATAAATTCTCATATTTCAAATATAAAAATTTCTTTAATTATAATGAGCTGAAGCTGTAGCAGTCTTCTTATACAACTCTGGCTTAAAACTTTAGTTTTACAATTAAGAAAAAAAGGCCTTCATAAAAATATGTTCAAAAAAGCTAATCATATTGTATTTAGAAGAAATCAAGTTACCACTTTAAAAGAAACTGCTGAGTGGGAGATAGAAGAAAATTAATCCATAAAATGTCAACTTTAACACAGACATGTTGACTATCAGCACTGACTTCCATTTTAACATTCATTGCACGCCCGCTAATGACATTTTATAATGAGCTTGACCCAATAGCGAAGTCGATCTCAGCAATAAGCAGAAAGTAATATTCGTTAAGAAAGGTCGAAGCGGTAAGCCGATTAATTAATTAATCTAACGTCGAACGCCCCACTGTGCTGACTTGAGAATTTTACGCCACTTACTGAAAATGGATTTCTTTGTGGCAGCTTTAATCGCTGAAAGACGTTCTAATAAAGCTATGGCGGTTACCTGTGACTGATATTACCCGAAGCTATGACATGGGTTCTTACACAAGGCTCTCCACGATGCTCACATAGGTTATTTGCTTTCCAGTTGTCTACACTGCTACAATGACTATTCTCCATCAGGTGGGCTGACAGTGTATTTGGCACCATTGGCATAAAAAGACACCTTGTAAATCTAAAGCGGAATCCATACGAAAATGATATTTATTTGAATGAAATGCTATTTATTTAATATTCTATTAGTTACACGTAGTCTATTTCATTTATTTACTTATACTTTTGCTCTTTTTTTAGGTACTATAATACTATATACTATAGTACCACTAATACATCTGGTAGTCGATTTATTTATTATATGTAATAATTTATTTTAGTATCCCTCGTATTTATTTTGTATTTATTATTTAAGCTATATGTATTTTTATGGTTTATTGATAATTCTTATATGATGTAACACGACCGGGGCCCTTCACGAAAATCAGCGCTGCAGGCTCCCTCTATGGCTTTAGGCTGATGAAGGTCCCATTTTCGCCATGTTTATATGTTTTGTATTTTCTTTTGTTTTGTGTTGGTTGTATTGCTGCATTTAAATTTCTGGTTTTTTGTTGATTTGTGGCGAAATAAATACTTTTTCATTTTCATTTTTACACTTTCAGATTTTAAATGAGTAATCAGTTGTAAATCCGACTTCCGATTTATCTTTCAAAATATTTTATTCGTAACAGCAAATAAGTATGTAATGGTAATTTTATTTATATAATCATGATCTTACGATTTTTCCTTATACTAATTTTATAAAATATAGTTTCTGCCTTTTGGTTAATGGGAAGTAACCTAAGTTTTGGATTCTCTTGTGAAAACGTAAAGGAATATACTTTTTATTGAGCTTCCTTGACAGTTTAATTTATTTAGCGGTACAAGGGATAGCAGACCGTGTTATTTTAAATTTATCCTCCACGCGTTTTATATATTGAATAAAAATCACAGCTTATTACAAAACTTGTTAAATTAAAAGGTATCAAACAAAAAAATAGTCAAAATTATTTCCCTTGGTTAAATAAATAAAAAAAAACAGAGAGAGAGAGAGAACTTTGAAAGACAGGCACAGCGAAGCGACCTTACAAATAATTCTCTTTCCTTATGCACTAATCCTAAAAATATTTATTTTTGTTGATAAAGAAGGTATACCAGAGTAGCGATTCACCTCCTCTTTTTTGCTGCGAACCGCCAAGGAGTGGAATTCACTTCCTGCGTCTGTGTTTCTAACTTCTTATGACATGGGAATCTTCAAACGTCGAGTGAATCGGTATTTGCTGGGCGAGCGCGCTCCATCGTCGGCCTCATCATCACTTTCCAGCAGGTGAGATTGAGGTCAAGCGCAAGCCTATCAGTAATAAATAAGATACAAAGAAAAAGATTGACATATCGCTTAACTTGACATCTGAGACATGATGTCCTTACAAAAGAAGATCACAAACGATTTGTTTTTTTTTTTTATAACCTGGGAGAAATCCCTATCGGACCTCAGGGGGCAGTGAGGACTGCCCCCCGGTGTGTCGGACTTGCACCGACTAAAACCCTGGGGTGTTCTTCTTCCCGTCTGACCGGGGCCAGAGGTACAGCGTTATCCTCTTCTCCGACCCTCGGCAACGTCTGGCCTTTTGTAAGACCGCATCTCTTTATTTATTTATATCAACTAGTATCAACAGTCCATGCTTCCTGTACACAGTGTAGGCAGTGATAACTATTTGATTATTTCCATCCCGGTTTTAGTTATAAATCGTTTCATCGCCGGCGTGACCCGGCTGACTGAATACGGACGCCCTTGTTCGCAAATTGATCCATATTGTGCGGTGTCTAACGATCATATTTACGGGGTATTTTGTAAACGGTTCGACTGCTCTGAAGAAACGAGGTACAGCAGATTTTTTTCACAAACCGAGTATTCGGCGCATTTACCACGTTTTTATGCAGGTAGGGAGCGAATGAATGAATGGCGTTATGTATTATTTTAAACAAGTGCGAATTAAACAATTTTTTTTTTTTACACTGGCTCGACATAGTAACTACAGAGTACCTGATGGTAAGTACAGTGTAGTCCAGAAACGAAAGCGACTATCAAAGGATCCATTAAATAAATAATCCATTGATAGTCTCCATCGTCATGTGGGCCCACATATACCACGACTGAAGGTCTCTAGGTATATGAGCTACTGGATATACACAAGCTGATCCCGAAACGCGACAAGCCGAAACTGCTTTACACCCATGTACTGTTGTCGCGATCCAGATGGGCACGGACGCCCTACCACCTCGCTGCTGCTCGTTTAGCACCACCCAGGATTCACGTGTAGGGAAACTAGGGTAAAGCCTACAGACGCGAGCAGCTACGACTACCAATATATATCATAAGTGTAACATATATTTTATTGAAGTTATATAACAACTGAAAGTCCACCTTAAGTACTCCATCACCGACGTTTACTTATTTCTTCATTACAATCTTTAGCAGCCCGATTCTGCCCATTGCTGGGTTGACTGTTTTTTTCTTGGGGAATATCCTCTGTACTGTATTGGTCGTACACAGAGATAGAGCAATCGTGGTATGCCGCATGTGTACCAGCTGTTACGATGTAACAGTATGCATCGGCTGCCCGGGGGGACGGTGCGGGCGCGCGGCACTGCAGTTACAAAAAATCTCCACGACGAACGTACGCTCGCACGCGTCTTCCGAACCAGGCATTATAAACAATATACAACTTAGTTCACACATCGAAGTTTTTTATTAGCAAGGACGCTTCTTTACATATGTATAAGAAGGCCTGGTACTCAGCCACAAGCTAAAAACACCAAGACGACTATACTTGTACAGTAACGTGGACTGTGGCTTCTGTAATTCACAGCCTCGATGTGCTGCGGCATTTGGACATTGTCAAAGGGAAGTCTAGAATCTTCTTACCTCATAACATTTTCGGCAGAGCGCACAACCCTGCTCGTTGATTTCTCGAGGCTCGATAACCGGTCATATGAGGCCTTCATTCTGAAGCTGATATTTACATTTTACAGACGTCACTGTCACTTTGCTTAGATTTAACTTAAATATTACAACATATGTTATTTAATAAAATGTATGAATGTTACCAGCTTGCTCAACTTGGACTTGGCCGTGTGGCTGCCTACACTCAAGTTCCTATTATATATTCCGTTTTTGATCAAAGACAAACTAGATCTACAGTTAAAGTCTACGAAAAGTCAAAGTAGCGTTTATAAATCTTTGCCAGAGCAGCCGTGACCTCAGAGGCGTCAGCAAACTAATCATGAAATGAGCCAGCACTCCAATGTCTTCGAGTGGGGAGGATTCCCTCCCTTATCCTGCTCCTTACATTATTTCTTCTTCCTGCCACAATCTGCGACCCCGAGTTCACCCAGTTACGACGTGCCAACTTGTTACTTTATCAACCCCTCCCGAAATCGGACGTTTCACGCTTAATTTTTGCTCAGATAGTTGCCAAAAAAAGTTTAAGAAATTATGGCACATTTAATAACGAAATTTTTAAGTTATGTAAAATTTCTAATAAGAAATAATTGAAGTGTACTCAATCCTATAAACGGCACCCGTTATAAATTTCTATGGTGAAAAAGTTAAAATGTTTTTTTGTGGGAACGATAAATTTTGCATTGTGTTATTCCGAAACAACGCCCGGGGGCTCGAATTGTATTGTTATTGTGTAAAAATATCATCTAAATTTTGTTTCGTAATTGTTTTTTTTCGAATACAAGATTTGAGGGACGATCAACTAAAATTTTAAAAGGATTTCGATTTATGTAGAATGGAAATGCGGCACGCATGAGAAAAGTTAATGAAAATGATAATAAAATGATTTGTTTAGTAAGAATATTTATTATGATTGTTCTGAAGGTAGTTGAAGTCAAAAGTGTATAACATCGACTATAGGTGCATCAATGGAACTAACGAATATTGAGGATGCGAAAGAATTTTCTAAGGGCAGAAAAAGTGGCGTTTCATTCTTTCTGCCCACCGTAATAAAAAATTTGAATATGATAGTTACTAGGACTAAAAGGGGAGGTAGGGGAGAGGGGAGGGTTGAAACCAAGGAATAAAAACTATGGCGCTAAAGGTGTAGATATAGATAGGGTTGTAATAGCCTTTATAGTAAATCCTTAGATAGTATAAAATAAAGGCTCTTCCGCTGTCTATTCGCTTTGATCTTTATTAGCAATAGATAGAGGTGAGATGATTCATGAGGAAGGTTTATATATATATAATACATATGTATTATAGTACAGAAAAGTCTGAAAATCCATAGATTTGTAATGTGATGTCGTAATGAACATATTTTTGGGCACTTCCTTATACGTAAATCGCAAATGCTCGCTAAAACTTACGAGATAGATCAAATTAACTATGTACAAATTAATT
Source organism: Automeris io (assembly GCA_036320925.1). Lineage (NCBI taxonomy): Eukaryota > Metazoa > Arthropoda > Insecta > Lepidoptera > Saturniidae > Automeris > Automeris io. Next base: position 13,620,928 of record JAUDJH010000010.1, on the reverse strand, counting down.
ATGTACGAATAACCATCTTGTATCTAACGTAGATACAATACCTTGAATCTATTCGTTATGGCATTTGGCATATGTCAGATCAACATTTATCGGGTCAGTTAATTTTCTATATTTAGCAATTTAGTTAGTCTCCGGTTATTAATGTAATATGCAATTAAGTATATATTTTCTTGTATATACAGAGTTTTTTTTAATACGAATTTGCACCAATTATATGATAAATTTTTATTAAATGGAATAATTAATTATTGTGATCTCAGGTGGCCAATTAGAGAAAGAAAGGTTTTTTTGTAATTAACATTTCTAAAAAACTACTTAGCAATACGTGATTTGTATAGAAAATGAACGAAAATATTGTATTATAAATATATAGCATGTAGACACCGCCGGATACGTACTTGTGTTAAACGTCTTAAGGGTCGTTAGGGTGTTACGGGACGCATGGGGTAAGGGGAGCGCGCGCGCAAGCGATGCTTGCTAAATTAGTCGACTACCAGGACCTAAAGCTAGAGTACGTGCGTGTGCGTTGCAGTTCTGTGTGTCATAAATTGCAATAAATATTAAAACGCCAAAATCCGTGCCTTTTTACCAACTAAACCACGACCACCGGTCATAAATATTAATATTACCATTGCATGAAACTAAGTTCATTTCTGAAAAAAAAAAAAAAAAGAAGTTTTTAACCAACTTTGTAACTTTTTTATGACTGTAGTGGGGTGTCTTATTGTGATGGCTCGCCCTTTGGATTTCCTACATATTGAGTATGGATTTATTGCTACATGCTCACCGATGAAGAAAAACAGCGTGAGGAAATTCTTAATGTATCTAAAAGAAACGTCATGTGTACTAGAGCTGTGAGAATGGTGATTAACTGCACTGTTGATGCTATATTGGTCACGTTGGGCACGACATAACTTTTGTAAAATTGTTTCCTTTATCAAAGGCACAAATACATATATCATCTGAGAGTTGCTAAAGTATTTCTTAAAAGCGGCATGCCTGCGACGCGCTGTGAATATTCGTTGTGTAAATATTTGCTTACATTTAAATATACGAAATCCATTTCGATTGTGAATTATGCATTTTATTTTCCTTTATGTTATTTAAATTTGCTATATTTTATTCTCGTACGATTAAGTGATACTCTAGTATGAATATCAAACAGGCGAACTTTAAAAAAAAGTCTTTATGCATTTTAAATCACCATTAGTAACAAGTACTATATCGTTCAGTTTCAGTAATGTTCCTTAAATTTTAAGACTCACTTAAATTTATTGAGATAAGAAATTATAAGCTATTGGTGATTATTTAGTGTTTAAAAGAAATGTTTCTGAAATGGAGCGTAGAACCATTTTAAAATACTCAATATTGAATCAAAGCATCTCGTATTTAGCTATTTGTTTAACTATATTTTAATATAGCTAATTAAATAAAATTTAAATAAAACATCGTAGGTCATATCTCTTTACAGGTGAATAGAGATATATTTAAATCGCTTTATCCAATTTATACTTATGTGTAACCAATCAACGTGATCAGTAACACAAGTAAATGACATTCGGTACATATCCAAAAACATCTATAATATAAAAATGAATCGTTAAATGTGTATAAGCGCGAAACTTGAGAACGGCTGAATTTGGCTGATTTCTTTTTTGTTGTGTTTGTTGAAGTCTGTGGAAGGTTATTACGGAGAGAAAAATTAAAAAAAATGTCTGAAAAAGTCTAAAAACAACACTTATCTATATTCTCACACAAAAAATTCATAATAATATTTAAAAGTCAATTTGAACTTTAACACCATACTATAAAGTTTAAATGTTAGTGGACGGGTTCTGGGAAGGCAAAGCAATCGAGTGACGTATAAATATCAATGTCAATATTTGTCAATTTTTATACATATAGCACTAAGGCCAGGTTCCTTCAAACAATTTTCAAAAAATCTGACGGGGAAGCTATTAACATTAAAAAAAGCAATGTGACTTTGTTTTAGAGAAATGGGCAGAACCAGGTCTGCCGGGACAGCTAGTTTATTATAAAAATATACATACATCACTAGAAATATCAGACATTTATCCAATTTCGAGCTCAAGCACAATATTTGTGCTGTAAATTGGTGAAATGTTGAATATCTTGCTGACTGTGGATGATACAACTTCAAATCTTAAAAATAACGTTAACAGCACAATTTTTCAATATTATGTTATCAACAAATTTGTGAAAACGTTAACATACTTCACCGCATTTAGCAAAATATGAAAGAAAAACGCTATTTCATCTTGCCTAATTTAAAACGTAGTAACAACATCTCATGAGACTTTGAATTAACTTTTAAAACATCAAAACAAAAGGCTTTCACTTTTAACGGCTGCTTATGGAGCCTTTAGCCTACTTTTTAAGATATAGAATATTATTTGGTGGGCACTCCGGCTGGTTGGCTCGTCTGCCGCCCCTGGAACTTAGCTTGTACTTGCCCTTCCCTGGATCTGAGTCCGGGATTATGAGGCAGCATTATAGATCTTGTTATAATTGTTATGAAATTACAGGATGATAAATTATGGATTAATCAAACAAGTGGAAGCTGTTTACATTCCTTTAACAATTAGAAAAGTGTTAATTATCATTCAATTACTTTTTAAATTATCTTTAATTATAATTAAGAATACTTTGGTTAGCTTGCAAACGAAAGGAAGTAAAAAAACTAATTCATTCGTTTAGGAGCTACGTATCACATATAAGCACAATTATACGGACCCAAATGTATACGTGTTAGGATTATAACATTCCTCTTTTTTAAGGGGTTCAAAATAGCTATATTTCCATAAACGCCTGTAGCGCAATAATAAAAGAATGACGCAATATTCGCGGCAACAGATTATCTTAACGATTTCAGCTAGGGGATGCCAGATGCTTCAAACATTAACAGCTATATTGGAACGAATTGTCAACGAGGTGGATTAAACGATTTGGTAACAAAAATTCATCATATCAGATGTAGGATGTCCACTGGTGGACATAGGTCTCCCCTAATGTTTTCCAGAGAGATCGGACGGAAGCCTCTGGCATCCACCGTCTTCCTGCGATCTTAATTAAGTCTTCTGTCAACCAAAGATGGGCAAAATATAATCTGATTAACGATGAACGATTACAAAATGTAGTCGTAATTTTAATTTTCTTGCTCTGTAATCATGATTAAATCCATTTAAAACATAAATGTGTATATAATCTGGGATTCTGTAATGTTTAAAACATAAATGAGCAAAATGCAGTATTTTTTTTTTTATTCTACATATATTAGGGGACGTTTACGTGTGTACGTATGTCAGCCCCATCGTACCCTAATACAAAAATACCTAACATATTACATATGGTGCCATTGATCTGAAAAAGCCAGACGCCTCATCAGATAATAGTTCTGTTAAGATTTCGTTAAACATCCCGATGTCAAGTCTGTTCAGACCAAAAAAATGCAGTCATATTAATGGTAAAAAACGTAAAATGTAATCGTTAATCATTTTCATTAATCTGGTTACATTTTGCCCATCTATGCTGTCAACCTATAGATAGATATCCTCTGCTATGCTTGCCAGTACGTGATCTCCACTCGAAAACTTTCCTGCCCTATCGGCCATCGTCTATACGAACTATGTGTTTTGCCTGATCACTGGCACTTCCGACTTGCTAATCCGCTGGTCTGTAATATTTTATTTCTGATTCGTCACGTTGAGAAACTCCAAGCATAGTCTTCTCCATAGCTCGCTATGCCTTTCTAATTACTCCATAGTAAAGACCAGACATAGAAATAGTCGCAGTGGGAGAAGCTTGCTTCGTCACGGGCGGAATGGAGGAGACTCATCAAGTCTAGAGTCTTTGAATTCGAAATCGAAACGAGTTAAAAGCCCGGCCACCTGCAGCTATTAACTACAATTTTGTTAACGGTGTGCTCACATGCCCTCAATGCTCAAGAGTCTTCTTAAAGAAGATAGGGTATGTGAGTCACCTAAGAGCACACGACTGGAGAAATCGGAGTTGATACAGTCGCTGTGGCCGAATCCGGCTAGGACATAATCATCATCATCTGTAAAGACCTTGTTCCTGTAATATGTGTCATCACTGGCAACACATATTGATCACAAACTATAGTATCTAAGCACAGGTATCTTGAGCTAACAAATATTAGTTAGAAATAAATTATAATTGTTGCTGATGCATAAAATAGATAAGTTTTTATGACGTCTCAACACTTCTCTCTTTAAACATTCGCGTTTTTTACCCATTGTATATAATTTTTCATTTACGTCGCTTTGTAAAAATGCTGAAAATGCGAGTTTTATGTGTCTTGATAATTTAAATTTTCTAGAAGAAAAGAGGGTAGAAGAAGTAATTTACCGCCCCCCACGAAAACACGTTCGATATTTTTTATGATATTATGATTTTTTCCCCGGAAAGTTCGACCTATGATTTTAAATGACTTTTTTTAGACATGATCGAGGCTCCTGTATCTTTGCTTGTAACCCGGGGTAATATCCTGCATAGGAGCATCACAGCCGCCGTGAGGGCAACGACCCCGGTGTGTCAGACCCTTACTGACTAAAAACCCCTAACGTTGTGTCTCTCTGTTCCACTCGGGCCTGTAAAACCAAAGTCTTCTAGACGCCCGGGGAGTAAAAAGCCTTGTTGAGGCTACCTATTTACCAAGGGTGGGAGTAAAAACACCATCCCTCCAAAATCTCTCTCTCAAGCGGCCCCCAGACAGTGTGCACCGCCTCCCTCTCATCCGGGCAGCAGGCTCTCTCAAATCTACTGCCCGGGCATTACCTACACCTGACTGTACTGTACTTAACACTGACGGAGCAGCTTTATAACAAAATAAACGTCAATTAGTTATATGTTAGAAGTGTGCTTAAACTTAGTTCTGAGTACTTAAATGTTTCCCGAAGTGCATTAAGCTAGCAAGTCTTCAAGTAAGCTATGTAATATCTTAGTCTTGTAAGTGCAAACACAACTTAGAACTTAAATTTGTATTATAGCGTGCGTTTGTTAGCGTGCGTGCGTTCGTTCGTAAGTATCTGTCTGTGTGTGCGTGTGTGTGTGTGTTTTTTAATTGGCTGTAGCTGTAGTGGCCTGACGGATAAGGGCGGCGTGAACGATCGTATGTTCGAATCCTGGCACGTACATATGGATTATCTAGATTAATTACAAATTCAGGCACCACATTTTTACCGGTGAAAGAAACATCGTAAGGAAATTCGCATGGCATCTTATAGAAATACCATGTGTGGGTATCCGGAGAACAGCGATCAGCGATCTGTAGTGCACTGGTCACGTTGGGCACGATGTATAAGCGCATAGTGAATACAGCCACTAATGTAAATCTGCTCACCGCTAAAGGGATATAGCTTAGCAATATATTATTAGTTAATTCGTTTTGATTGCGTCTGTATTTTATGTTGTTCATATATGTGTTGAAGCCGTGGTGGCTGCCGGCAGAATAGAATAGCACCCCCCTCTTCTTGCTGAGGTGTCGTAAAAGGCGACTAAGGTATCTCTTTAACACCGCAATTCAACCAGGTGTTCAGAGAAGGAAAACTCGACTAAACCTGCATCCTGCTCCCTCCCGATCGTACTGGTTCTCCTTTCCATCGGGCCTGAGGGAGCTCGGACGAGAGAGTGCTTTTCTGGCTGCGCATCCAGTTATGCACTTAAATATCTCCTGCGCAATTGACTGTTTCCGAAAACTGGACCTCGAATTTCTTAACCGGTGTTGAAACAGTCGCCGTGGCCGAAACCGGCTAGGATATCATCATCATCATATGTGTTTGTTTTAGTGTTATTCCTGGGGCTAAAATTCAAGATGTATATTTTTAAATTAAAGTATTGGGTCTTTCAAAAGGAATGTGAAGATGTAGAGACCGGCTTGATTACTTCGCCAATCGACGGACATGCCATTGCTCTTGATGGTTACTCGATACACATAAAACATGGAATTTTAGGGAGTCGAAGCTGCTCGCGTCCGTAGGCTTTACCCTAGTTTCCATACACGTGACTCCTGGGTGGTGCTAAACGAGCAGCAGCGAGGTGGTAGGGCGTCGGTGCCCGTCTGGATCGCGACCACAGTACATGGGTGTAAAGCCCGTCATAGTGACCAGTTTCGGCTTGTCGCGTTTCGGAATCAGCTTGTGTATATCCAGTAGCTCATATACCTAGAGACCTTCAGTCGTGGTGTATGTGGGCCGACATGACGATCTAGACTATCAATGGATTTTCATCCTTTGATAGTCGCTTTCGTTTTTGGACTACACTGTACTTACCATCAGGTACTCTGTAGTCACTATGTCGATCCAGGGTAAAAAAAAAATTCTTTTCTAATTGATGGTGAGAAACATATCAATATTAACTGCATAGTTTAGAAAATATGCCATACAGATGAATATATAGACACACAATGATAATGACTTTGATTTTCATTCAAAGATTTTTAATCGTGTGATTTCTTTTTATTTATGAATATCTCTTTATAACGTTCAAAAGGCCTGAAAACATTATAAGACCAGAGATGGGTAAAGTGTTATCTGATTAATGATTAACACTTACAAAATATAGTCGTAATTTTAATTATCTTGCTCTCTAATCATGATTAATTGCATTTAAAACGTTAAGAAATCATGAATGTGTACGCAATCTGGGATTCTGTCGTGTTTAAAACACAGATGGGCAAAATGCAGTCGTATTAATGGTAAAAAAACGTAAAATGTAATCGTAATCATTTTTATTAATCTGATTACATTTTGCCCATCTATGTATAAGACCATCACAGATACGTTTATTACAGTGAAACTTAGATAAAACCATAAAATTACATAAAAATAGCAATAACTAGCTGATCCGGCAAACGTTGTTTTGCTATATAAGTTATTGTAATATCTTCTAAGATGTTCATTGAAATTAAGTGATGTCAAAGACAATTTTGTTCACAATTAAATACTCTCAATCAACAATACATTTATTTGGATAAAGATTAATATTATTACGTTGATACAACTCTTAACAAATAATGCATTAATTTTAACCAAATTTGATTACCATAAAAACGGTTCTAGTGATTTAATCTTAAAAGATAGACATATACTGTTGACATTTTTTTAGATCCTTTCAAGAGAAATAATTCTTCCATACATATATTTTTGGTATATTGAACCGTTTTCGCAACGCACGCAGTGGAAGCACTCAAGGATGAATAATATTCCCCGTTTTTTTCACATTTTATATTATTTCTTCGCTCCTAATAGTTGCATCGTGATGTTATATAGCCTAAAGCCTTCCTCGATAAATGGTCTATTCAACACAAAAATAATTTTTCAATTCGAACCAGTAGTTCCTGAGATTAGCGCGTTCAAACAAACAAACAAACAAACAAACTCTTCAGCTTTATAATATTAGTATAGATTAAAAAGCTACGTATGGCAAGACGCGCGGTCAATCGAGAGACGTCACACGAATTCCTTTCCTACCGTTCCCCCGCGGCCGGTGCGCAAGCGAACCGTACAAATATTACGGCGTCCGCGAGAGTGGACCGGCAGAGTGCACGCTACATTTTCACTTTAGCTTTTAGCGAACCCAGTGAATGACGATATTTTACAGTATCAAGAGACAATAGTCCATGGCATGGGTCGAAAACCATTTCTTATATAAGGGCCACAAATATTAGGAGTATATTGGTGCGGGCCACATTTCATCTAATAAACAATTTTTTTAGATAAAACTAAAAATTTTGCATTTTAACCATATTTATTGTTACTCTCATTTTGACTGTGATCGCTTGAACTGAATTTCCGGCTTCCGCGCACACGAAACAATGAAATACAAACTTATTTTTATAAGTGTTTTTAATTTATTGCCCGCGGTGCGACGGTCTGTGGAACGACTCTTACGTGCGCGGGCCGCACCGTAGTGGCATACGGGCCGCATGCGGCCCGCGGGCCGTTGGTTGTCGACCCCTGCTCTATGGACTGTGTATGTAACGTTTACTAATATAAATATCTTATTTCTATTGCGAAAATGAAATTGGTTTTGTATATAAGAAATAGTAATTGAAGTATTTGAAAATACATTACCGTTGACTTAAATATGTATATAAATTATATTATCCTATATTTATTCGGAATCTCAGGTTTGGACTCGTACAAAAATTAGACGTTACGAAGGAACACAGAAAGAAAATTAAGCGACTGGGCGCCCCAAAACTCAGAGGTACAGTCGCTGTGAAAACTATATTAATAAAAATATAATAGATGTTTATTTTATATAAGTACGGCAGAGTAAGTAAATCTCAGTTAAAATTAAGAACAATGCAATCCTAGAACTAGCAGGACTCCAGTTCGCAGCTACAACACTTTTCTGCAGGATTTTTCCTCAAGCTACCAAAAAAAATGAAGCACAGGAATCTCTAAAATCAGTTTTATGGAGACTGCATTGTATTATCTATCACTACGTAATAGAATGATGTAGACTACATTGTACTTTCTCCAAGAACCTGTATTGCTATCTTTTGTAAAGCAAAAATTGGGCTTGGCGCTATATTAGCCCGTAAGTTTTCCATAGTTTAACATAGTCTGAGTAGTGTAATATTTGATGTAATATAAGAAATCTAATTGAGAATATTATAATGTAATTTTCGTAATTATTTGTTTTGTCATCGACTGTACCAGCCTTCGGAACGAAACTTCTTTAGAATATACCGTAATCGAAGCCGAAATTACATTAACGCGAAATGGGATTTACCTTATTGGATTTCCAATACTAATGACATTTTTTTTATAAATATTGCTCTCGACTACGTCTCGTATGATTTGTTATTGATGGAAGCATGACCCTGTTCGCATGTATATCTTTTAATAACATTTATAAATACGGCATTTATACGGATTATACAAATAGATCTTGTATTTTTTTTTTAGTTCATAAAAATTTACACTGGCTCTTATAGTAAAAGTTATTGAAGACGAAGATTGTCATCAAAAATCAAGAACCTACAGACATCAAACAACGTCATTACGTTTTCCTTTACTGTATATAAAGAATGAAAGAAAAGAAAGAAAAGAAAGAAAGAAAGAAAAGAAAGAAAAGAAAGAAAAGAAAGAAAAGAAAGAAAAGAAAGAAAAGAAAGAAAAGAAAGAAAAGAAAGAAAAGAAAGAAAAGAAAGAAAAGAAAGAAAAGAAAGAAAAGAAAGAAAAGAAAGAAAAGAAATAAAAAGTATTTAGTTGGTACATAATACGTGATTAACATACAACACAGAAGGATAAACCTATCCTACCTACCTATCTATCTCTTGATTAACCAATCAAGACAAAATAATAAAAGCAGACAAATTGTGCTGCGATAAAGTGCTAAAGAGAATTCAGCTCAGCAAATGACAAGTGACTAGCTGAGTCAACCAGCGCATATTTCACCTTACACACATTTGTTGAATCATCGTTCAGAAGCAAGAATGTCTGTAGTGCAGTACTTTGGTTACGTTACATGATGAAGAACAGATAACCTGGAACGGCTGATAATAACTGGAAAGGTAGGAGAGCCGGAGCCCTAAGAGCGGGTCAGACCAAGTCTCGGAATAGCTGGAGATCCCCGTTTGGGCCGCACACCACGAGACAGCAGAACGGAACAGATGGAGGCAGCTAGTTTCCCGAAGGATTTGGAGTAACGATCCTCAGCAGTAAAGGAGTAATGAAAAGTATTAGTTTGTGTATATCCAGTATTTTGTATATATTCTTATACTTAGAGACTTTCCATCGAGGTATATTTGGGCCGACATAGCTATTAGAACTGCCAATGGATTTCATCCCTTGGCAGCTGTTTCTGTCTTAAACAAGACTACTTTCCATTATGAGTAATATAGCCACTTTGTATACCCATTATAAAAAAAGAGAGAAATACAAAAATTTCTAGATACAGGATCGGGGGAAACAGTTTATAATACTTCTTTTATAGTTCACGTATGTAACATCAATGTTGCATTAACAGTCTACTGCCACAGTTAAAGTCGCTTAAATGTTTTATTTTATTACCCAGTGTTTCCTAGGAGTTCTCCTTCTGGGAAAAGTTAATTACATATAAATTTTCCTGGAAACTTTGTAATGAAATTTCTATTTTAGTATACGTTGATATTTTTTATCTGATGAGCTTACAAATAACAGAGAATATGTTGCTTCACGATGATACATGTGTTTCGTACTAGGGTGGTGGGTGGAGACCTCTCCCTGCCGATGCTCATTCTAATTATGGTCGCCAGCGAGGGTGCATGGAGAGCCCCGCTCAATTTCAGCGAGCAGGTGCTGGCACAGAAGGAGGCAGCGGAGCGGGTTCCGGAGGCGCTTACTTCAGCAGCGTCATCCCATCCCGTCCGCCGACCTGAAAGAATGGGACGTCGTAGGCAGAGATGGGCAAAATGTAATCTGATTAATGATGAACGATTACAAAAAGTAGTCATAATTTTAATTTCCTTGCTCTGTGATCATGATTAAATCCATTTCAAACATTAAGAAATCATAAATGTGTATACAATCTGGGATTTTGTAGTATTTAAAACATAAATGAGCAAAATGCAGTCATATTAATGGTAAAAAACGTAAAATATAATCGTTAATCATTTTCATTAATTTGATTACATTTTGCCTATCTATGGTCGTAGGGCGGCGTTTCTAAGATCCGTCCGCCTCTAACGATAGCACCGGGCGGCACACTTGAGGGAGTGTGTCGTCTAACAAGGGTGCGAGCGGCACGCGATGTGTTCCCGCGTACCGTTCAAGAGCGCAGAGGTGAGAGAGAGGTGTGGCTTTTTACACCACCCCTCCCCAAGCGAGTAGAGGCCTATCCAGAGGCCGCACGCCTTGCCGGGAATCGAGGATGAGGCCCTAGTCGTGCCTTTGATCCTGGTAGGTGGAATGTGGAACAGGCCGGGGATTATAGTCGGTGCAATGCAATGTAAACAATGTTTTAAAAAGCGTTTTCATTAATTATCATTTATTAGCAACCAAAAAATGTTGCACAGGTATCCACTATCAAATTTACACTAATTTAAAATATCTGTTACGGTTTTTTTACTCCTTTATACCAGTTCCCCTCAGTAAATATCAAGTCATACAAATTTGCACAACGCGCATCACTAACGCCGGCATATTCAAAATAGTCGCATCGGAATATCGGGCGATATAAAGCGTGCTGTGGTTGAACACGGCACAGCAAGCCTGCCCATCACCAATTCCCGGTGAGTATACTAAAAATCAAAACTTTCACTACCCTACACGAAAGAAACCAAATTAAAGAAAAAATTCTTTGTTCAATTTATATAAATACTAGCTGATCCGGCAAACGTTGTTTTGCTATATAAGATTTGGAATAACTTCTAAGATGTTCATTGAAATTAAGTGATGTCAAAGACAATTTTGTTCACAATTAAATATTCTTAATCAAAAACACATTTATTTGGATAAAGATTAATATTATTACGTTGATAGAACTCTTAACAAATAATGCATTAATTTCGACCAAATTTGTTTACCATAAAAACGGTTCTAGTGACTTAATCTTACAAGATAGACATACACTGTCTCAGACATTTTTCTAGATCATTTCAAGGGGAATAATTCTTTCTTACATATATTTTTGGTATCTTGAATCGTTTTTGCAGCGCACGCAATGGAAGCCCTCAAGGATGAATAATTTTCCCCGTTTTTTTCACATTTTGCATTATTTCTTCATTCCTAATAATTGCATCGTGATGTTATATAGCCTAAAGCCTTCCTCGATAAATGGTCTATTCAACACAAAAAGAATTTTTCAATTCGAACCAGTAGTTCCTGAGATTAGCGCGTTCAAACAAACAAACAAACTCTTCAGCTTTATAATATTAGTATAGATTTCTAGTTCAAAATCCGATTTTTTTGTACGTGAATAGTTTCAAAGTTAATGAAATCCTTTATAAAGTGTTCTTACTTAATAAAGCCTAGAGCATATTAGAAATTTTGATTTCATTAGAATCTAATAAAATATTAACGAGTAATTAAATTCTATATTTTATTAAACTACTACAATCTTAATTGTAGGTATACCTTAGGATCTTGGAGACGCACTTGAGTAGAGTGCGTCGTTCAGACGTGAGCGGTATGCGATGTGTTTCACACCGCTTCAATTAAAACTAGAGACGAGGGAGGTGATGGCACTTTACAGATCCCATCCTTACGCAATTTGGATGAGGCCTGAAGAAGGTCGGACGTCTCTGGGAGCTGAGGAAGTTGGCAAAACCGTACCTCTGACCTCGGCAGACAGGAGAAAGAACATCCCGTTGGTTTTAGTCGGTAAGAGTCCGGCATACTAGAGCACCGGTGAAGATTTCCATCGGATTAACAAAACAAAAGGTAAAATTGTTTTTTTTATCTTGACTTGGCTCAGTCACCACCTCACGTCCGATGGTAAGCAATGTACAGTCCAAAAAATGACTACAACTATCACTAGTAAAGAAATATAATGGATAGTAGCAGAGATCGTGAAGACTTACACAAATATCTCAACACACTTCATTAAAAGGTCCCAATATCATAGCACGGTGAAACTCGCCTGAAGACTAGGCTTGTCGAATTAATATCGATACATCGGTATATCGATATTTTCAATTCAATATATCGATATTTTTGGGCGATATATTTTGTAATGATATATCGATACAAAATATCCAGTATGGAAAAATGTATCGAAAACGATATTTTTTTAATTGTTATGGCAGTTAAGTCTCTGAAATCTGAAACTGTAGAAGACAGGACCAAACAAAAAAAAAGAACTATGTTGTCTATGACTTTTGACTATTATGTTTTACATCGGATTTTGTTCATGTATATTATTTGCTGCCATTTATTTATTTATTATTTATTTTTATTTGATATCTTAAATTTAGAAGATAGCCTTTTAGTTCTTGATATTTTTGTAATTTTGTCTAAGAAAAAGGAATACTGGTAAAATACTTTCGTGTGTATTGAGATTTATTCGATATATCGATATTTTTCCTTCAATATATCGACGCCGATATTGATATTTTAATAAATATCGATACATTGGAATATCGATATTTTTTTTCTTTTTCGACATCCCTACTGAAGACCATTCCACAGCTCAACGACTCAGCAAAAGTAAGAGTAAGAGAACTTCTTAATCCTAGCCGGGATGTGAGTTACCGTATAGCTGTGACTCCGCAAACACGTGGGTCTTTTAATATATGAAAGAGAGGACAAAACTATCACAGGACGAAATTCGATCGACATTCTCCGTCGTCATGTCGGCCCATACTATATACCACGCCCTCGAGAAGTAGGCAGAGCATTGTGACGTGCTCTGCCTAAATACAATGAGCAGTGTCGGGGAAGATATCTTCCTCCGAGTTTGTGCCCAGCGGGCGCGGCGCGATGGGGCTGTGGCGAATTGATTACAGGTTCCGCGGTCCCCGTCAATGCGCAGAAGAAGTCACCTTGGGGTTTTTAGTCGGTACAAGTCTGACACACCTCGGTCGCGCAACCCCCCAGTGCCAAAGAGAGGGTCCCATGAGGATTTTCCCCAAGTAAAACAAAAAAGAACTATATATCACGACTGAAGGTCTCTAAAGGTATGATTTACTGAACATACACAAGCTAATCCTGAAACGTAGCATGCCAAAGCAAGTCAATATGCTGGTCTGAATATTTGTACTGTGGTCACCTAGTGTGGTCATCTAGTTCAGAAAATCTACCACCCTAAATGGAACCGTTTGCTTTAATAAAATAGCTCATTAAATTGGTCCGTGTAAATGCAGCATTAATAGATATAATCCCAGTTTCAGAAAGGCTCTTTACAATTAAAAAACCTATTAAGCAGTAATCAATCCCCAATTTCATATTAATGTTTGATTTACTAGTTTTTTAAATAAAAGTGCGTTTCTAAAACTGGGCATTAATATCACAGGAATTGTGCAGTATTGTATTAAAAGAATGCGTTGTAATTTAAATCTATGATTATATGCAATTTTAGAAAAAATATATAATTAGTCTATTGCCTTAAGTCACGAGTCGCGACTAATTGTCGGTTGGCGTGTGAACTGAGCGACTTTTTTAACTGTTTTCGTGTGGACGAGCGCTTTGAACAAGTTTTAATTGCTACAAATAGCTAAACTATATCCATTTGATATAAATTGAAATCTCTATCAAAAACGACAATATGGATAAATCTGATATTGGATTTTTTTAAAACATAAACGACCGAAACATTACTTTTTTTTTTGTTTTTCGACAGGACATTATAATATTGGACAGGAAGCTTAAGGTGCTCGGTCAGCGTATTTATGGGTTGGATGGCAAAGCTCCCTAAGGATTGGACCTAGAATTGGGCGGCAGGTCAGCGAAATAAACCTAACAGTGATCCACTAGCGTTTCGGAAATAACTGCCTTGAGAAGAAACGCCTAAAGAAACTCAAGGTTGCCTCGAAGGTGATGAATTATTATTATGGATTCTGCACTTATTTGCCATCTTGATTTACTCGGGCAAAGACAGTCCAAAAAATTATATCTTCGATATTAATTAAAAGATACTAAATAAGAAAAATAATATATTTAAGGGCGGCTGCACTAACAAATTAAATCTAGTTTAGAGTTATATAAAATGCTATTTAGCGCTGATCTGTACTTATTGTCTTGCACTAAATCAAAATCTAGTTGTAACAACTCTTAAACTGAAATCATCATTAAGATGGAATCAAACCAATTCAATTAATAAGCGTTTTATACAAGCTTAAATTAGATTAATTCGTTAGTGCAAGCCGCCCTAAATGAACTGAAAATTAAGACCCGTTATTCTCATAGACCTATTATATTAGACAATTGTAAATTTCAAACAAATCCAGAAACACAATAGAATTTTTAGTTAATTACTAATGCTTTGTTCGAAGACACGAATTATCGTGGTATTACAGACTGAGGTTGGGTCATATTCCATCAGGCAAATTTAAATATCGGATGAAGCTTTTGAAATCACCGAACTGCACACGGGACAAAGTAGAAGGCGAAATAGACAAGATAAGCAGAATAGATGTGTCCGATATCAGTCTGCAAGAGCTTCCCTGATGAGAGCCTTAAGCCTGAGCAAATAATATGTAGGCATGTACTGCGGAATTTTAGCAAGACCATACTCAGCGGAAGAGAAGAAAAGGTTAACGGCTCCCCTCCACACGTCCTAAAAGTTCCTAAAATAAATAGAAAAAGAAAGAAGATACGTAGCCAAAGCTGAGGCTTACAGAGCCTATTTCGACTTTGCTTAGCAAAATTCTCAAAAAATAAATTCGTTTTAACAAAAAAAAACTGAATATATAATAAAAACTTGTGTATAGCCATAGTATCCGCAGAGCCAAATCCATATTGATAAAATTGTTGACTTACCAAATCCTTTTATATTAATTGTAATGTTTTAGTAAATTCTTAGCAAACTTAAAGATACGTCTATATAGGTATCTCAGCCTAAGAACAATTGTTTTATGTTGATACAATAACAAAACAGTGCCTATTTATTTCAGACTTTATTTAGCGTTCATATGTGACCTTAAAAATAATCTTAATGTGGCTGTGTGGTGGTCTAATGGGTAAGGGACCGGTATCCATGTGCGGCAACGTCAATGGTCGTAGGTTCGAGTCCCGGTGCGTACCTCTGGGTTTTTCTGATTAGTTACGTATTTACGTAGCACATGTTTATTTTTATACATAATATTTTTTCTTTTAAACATTTATATTTTATAAATAATAATAAATCATCGTCCTATATCTCTTTCCGGGTGCGCATATATACATTTGTTGCTGTATCCATTTTGCGCTTATATGTCGTGCCCAACGTGACCAGTAACGTAGCTGATCGCCGTTCTCAAGTCACTTGTGGATGACATTTCTATTAGATGCTATGCGAGTTTACACACGATGTTTTTCTTCACAGGTGGGCATGTGGTGCTTTATTTCTTGTTAATCCGGTGGAAATCCCTTCGGACCGTCAGGAGAGTGGTGAGGGCCACTCCCCCGGTGTATCGGACTTGCACCGACTAAAACCACCGGGTGCCAGCACTGCCTGCTCTTCGCCTTCGCCGGGCCTGGGTATCCAGATACTTCCGGAGGCCCGGCGAGCGATTGGCCTTAGCATGTGGTACCTGAATCATTGCTTAATTTTTTTAAATAAATTATATTAAATAATTCATAAAAATGCCGGAAAAAATAAAACTATTTTTACAATTACAATTTATAATTAGTCCCAAACATATGTGTAGTAAAGATGGGAAAATATGTGAAATCACTGATGATGTAACAGTGATCAGTGTAGGATGGATGTTATTGTGTGAAATATTATTATGTATGAAGTAGTGAATGCGTAGAACGGAACGTATGTGAGTGAAAGAAAGGAAGGATAGAATGAGAGGGAAGATAAACGGTTTTTTTCAACGAGAACGCGCTGTGAGATTAAGACGTAGAAAAGTGTGAAGACGTAAAATCAATTTCGAAAGTGCAATAAAATAGTTTTTAAAGATTAATTTAGTGTTTATTCTGATCTAAAGATCCCCAAAACTACATAAATAAAAATCACGCGTACCCAGACCGAAATAGGAATATGACAACGCTACGCGTACGAAAGAGATGAAGCTAGTTGCAGTCCTGTTACAATTTGTCGCATGTCTAGTATGAAAAACAATTTAAAAATCACAATAATTACTTGAACAATAAATTAACCATGTTCTAGGCGATTTAAACGGTATAATTGAGACACATTAGTTGAATATATATAAAAATATTTACATCCGGCGTTTGGATTTATTGCAGTAATTGATGGGAACTATGCAGGTGCATGTATGTGCATGCAAAGTTGCATGTCACGTATTCATAAGTTCTTTTCCAGTGGTGACTTTGTTGTGAAAATCTGTGGAATTATTTTATAAATTTTATTGGTCACATTAAAGTTTACCGAAGTCTCCACACAATGCAGGTTTTGGCGAGAAACGTCGCACTGAGCTGTATTTATCAGTGATACATGTGTGCCAATAACAGAGAGAGATATAGGCGTCTTTTTACCAAGATAATGATGATGATGATGTCCTAGCCGGTTTCGGCCACGGCGACTGTTTCAACACCGGTTAAGAAATTCGAGGTCCAGTTTTCGAAAACAGTCAATTGCGCAGGAGATATTTAAGTGCATAACTGGACGCGCAGCCAGAAAAGCACTCTCTCGTCCGAGCTCCCTCAGGCCCGATGGAAAGGAGAACCAGTACGATCGGGAGGGAGCGGGTTGCAGGTTTTGTCGAGTTTTCCCTTCTCTAAACAACTGGTTGAATTGCGGTGTTAAAGAGATACCTTAGTCGCCTTTTACGACACCTCAGCAAGGAGAGGGGGCGTGCTATTCTATTCTGCTGGCAGCTACCACGGCTTAGACCAAGATAATATCCATTATAGAACTAACTACCTGGACTTCATGAGAGTGACGGCCGTGATTATGTCAGATTCCTACTGACTAAAAAGCCAGCCAGATATTCCTATCTCGCCTCAAAAAACCAGCTATGGGAACGAACTCCGTAATCTATCGCGGTACCTTTTTCTTCCGAATTGACCGAGTGTTGACGACCGGGAAAGTCCTCCACAACTAAACTGGGCGGGATATCGAGCTACCAGCCCGCAGACGACGTTTTTATACTTGCTTAGATTATGGAAGTGGGTAGAGTTAGAAAAAGAGTCTTCCCCCAGAATACCGTCATATAACATCCAAGTCTTTTTGTACAGGATCGACAAAATAATTACACCACACTTTATGGAAACTATAACGTAGTCCAAAAAAGGCAAATCACTAAGGGGCGAAAATCTGCCACATAAGCCCACATATACCACGACGTGGGTCTCTAGATATAGGAACAACTGGATATTGGCAAACTGATTCTGAAACGCGACAGGCCAAAGCAAGTTATTATTATGGGCTAAACTTGCGTACTGTGCTCATAACCTAGTTCGAGCAGTTGCTCTACCACCGTAAAATATATACAGGTGCTATTATAAACGAGGGAGGCATACAAGGAGCATAATCAACATTCAATTCTAATTATAAATATGTAAAAATATTGATATCTAAATCGTCGGGTGTAAGGCTATTTGGTTTAAGCGACATTTTTTGGTGACATAGTAATATATATATATATATTAAGAATCGGTAAAAAACGCTGATACACGTGCCACCAAAAAATGCCGCTTAAACCAAATAGCCTATCACCCGACGAAATATAACTATTAAAACAAAGTAAATTATAGTCAACATATTTAGGAGCAATTACACACATGCAAGAATGAATAACAATTAATTATTATGCAGGTATTTCCCCTGTCCTAAGTCAGGATAAAGTGCAAAGGGAGAATGAGTCACAACCAGTTTACTTAAAATTACGTAAAAGTAACTTTATCTACTTACTAATCCATCATGCGGCACACGCGCTACGGTGTACACACTTACGGATCAATTCTCATTTGTTGATCAATGTTTCTTTATCATTTGTTAGGGAATATAGCTATTTACACTTTCATTAATTGCAAAAAGGTACAAAATATCTCCTGCGTCTATAAAATCACCTGTATTCAAATGAACACAACCAGTTTTAGTACTTGAGCTACAGGTAAACATTAAACATACCGCATTAAACAAAACTTCAGTAAAAAAGACATTGACCTTAAAAGATGTTCAGATCAATAGAACCTGATGAATAATTAAACAATTTGGATAAGGCAGGTGAGACACAAGCACATTACATATTTATAGTAGCATTCAATTACAAGGTCATGGATTAGGCTAGCTGTAACAATAAGGATAGAAGGATATATGTAGTCAATCGATGGGCGCCATCAATAAGTTTCCATAATGTTACGACGGAACTAGGGCCAAACTTTAGCCCTAGATTTCTAGGCTTCCAGGCATCGCACGACTATAATTTTAAAACGCATAGATAGTCTTGAGGTACTGCTTCGAATGAAGTAACTTTCAACCAGCCCGGCAAAAGTTGTTTACCATCGAAAACATCGGAAAGGTCGCATCTGTTTCATCTTTTGCCGCCCGAGTTCTTGACGCGTATATCGGTGAGACGGCCGCTATTCGTGGAATTCCGGTTCGCGAAAGGTCGATGAACCCATTCTGGAATTTACGAGTAAAAACATAAGGTTCAAAAATCTCTATAAGATTCTAGTTATTACTCGAAAATGCTGGAAAGCGGCTGTTCTAATATAAATACGCGCTCGATGCGATCACAGGACAGTTCTAATTTGGACAGCGACACAGTGCGATATCACAAGCGATCTTCAAGGACTTTTGCGATCATACTGCGACTGTATAGTGATTCTACGTGCGATTATCATGACTGGATTTTTAATATTGGACTTCGAGAACTTTCTGCGACTGGACTTTGGACGACGGATCTTCAAGAGCGTTTATTGACGTGTTTCTAGTACGTTCGACGAGTTGACATCGCGATCATTCGACCGCTGCGATTCCAGCCGTTTCTGCGACTGCGTTTTGATTTTGTGTACTCTCCTTTGTTAATAAATTGATTGTCCGTCACAACCGGCATTTTAATACCCCGCGCTCGTAACAATAATTAACTTAATGTGTGTCTGTGAGTTTTGAAAATAATAACAGTTGGGTTTCTCTTTAAGCAAATTGATCGTTTCATTTATCACATATATAAAGCTATACGTTAATCCTAATGCAGAGTAAGTACAACCTCACATGTAAACAAAGAAACAACCATTAAAGCTATTAATTCCACCTTTGTAATGTTTTATATTAAAGTAAACGATTATTGTTGCTTCCTTGAGAGTTTGTGTTTTACATAAGCTGAGTTCTTTCACATTGACATTAGGAGAATTGTCACTTTGAAACCAATGAGCAGCGTCCATATAGATCATAATATCTTCTTTTTTTTTACTTGGGGATAATCCTCATTGGACCATCCCGGCTACACATGGGGTATGGTAACCGAGGTGTGCTGGACTTTTACCGTCTAAAAACCTCAAGTTGACCTCATCCGCACTAAGACGGGACTGTGGGCCCTGTAATCAATTGCTCCACAGCCCCGCCGTGCACGGCATTCCTTAAGCTATGTCTCGCAGGAAGGTATTGTTGCTACCTTCCCTCATCAGTCTCGCGAAATTTAAGGTGAACGCTTCCGCTCCACCAATCTCTAGATATCGCTAACCAGGCGCCCAGGGGCCCCACCTTCATGGATCCCCACAATCGGTCATGGACGAGCCTGGGTGATTGCCAGCAGCACGACGTCTTCTCCTACGAAATCATAATGTCTAGAGCGGCGAAGCGTAGCAAATGCACCGAAAAAACTTTATTTACATGAATATAGAATGACCTTAATTATTATTATATAAACTTATGTCTAAAGGTGAGATCACATCCTGAGGGATTACTGACTAGTGACTCGCTTGGTAAGTTATCCGAAAAATGGACAGTGTAAGACACTCGAGTACGTCTACATTAACTTATCGTTTCGTATCGAGTAATAATCATATAATTGTAACATAGTTACAGAATTCAGTAGTCTACATAAAATTTGAAAGATAAATGAGTTGTAAATATGCTAAGTAGCAAGATTTATAATATTCGTATAAAGTCTTAGTTTCATTACTCATTGATGATAATATTAGTATTAGGGGCTTATTGATTGAGTGATTAAATATTAAGGAAGACTTGCATCAACTAATTGAATCTTGTTAAATCTATACTAATATTATAAAGCTGAAGAGTTTATTTGTTTGTTTGTTTGAACGCGCTAATCTCAGGAACTACTGGTTCGAATTGAAAAATTATTTTTGTGTTGAATAGACCATTTATCGAGGAAGGCTTTAGGCTACATAACATCACGATGCAACTATTAGGAGCGAAGAAATAATGGAAAATGTGAAAAAAAACGGGCAAAATTATTCATCCTTAAGGGCTTCCATTGCGTACGGTGCGAAAACGGTTCAATATAGCAAAAATATACGTATGAAAGAATTATTCCTCTTGAAAGGATCTAAAAAAATGTCCCCGACAGTATATGTCTATCTTTTAAGATTAAGTCACTAGAACCGTTTTTATGGTAAACAAATTTGGTCGAAATTAATGCATTATTTGTTAAGAATTGTATCAACGTAATAATATTAATCTTTATCCAAATAAATGTATTGTTGATTAAGAGTATTTAATTGTGAACAAAATTGTCTTTAACATCACTTTATTTCAATGAACATCTCAGAAGATATTACAAAACCTTATATAGCAAAACAACGTTAGCCGGATCAGCTAGTCGCAAATAAGCCCATAATCTTAATATTATCATCAATGAGAAATGAAACTTAGATCTCATATTTTAAAGTTGAATTTTGTAATCAAGATGTATTACTAGAGTTTTTTTTTCCGTAAATTGTTTCCATTTTTTTCTACTTCGTCAAATTCTATTATGGTTGTCTAAATCTAAATCTTCAAACAATTTATTTATTTATATATATTATATAAAGTGTTCTAAAAAATCTGTTGCCTATAGATGTACAGTCAGTTTTACCAGATCAGTGCGGATTTAGACATTTTCATATTTATTCTCGTCATTTTTTGATGACGCCTTATTTTTTTTTTTTTTTGTATTCCGGGGGAAAATCCTGCATAAGACCATCAGGGACGCTGTGAGGGCAGCGACGCCGGTGTGGCAGACTCCTACTGACTAAAACCCTCGGGGTATCCCGGGGTGATTGCTCCACCCGGGCCTGGGAAACTAAATTCATCCAGACGCCCAGGCATAACACCTTATTGTATCCTATCTCCTTGCTAAGTAATGTGGTATTATCATTAATCTTAAAAATTATTATTATTATCACACTAGTTGATTAATAATGTAATGATATTTTTATTACGTCTATGTAAAACGGGCTCAGTCTTGAAATTTTAATGAACTTAAATAGTACGATTCGGCAGGTTCTAATAATATAATAATAACTAGCTGACTCGGCAAACGTTGTTCTGCCATATAAATTATAGCAGACCAACCACACTTTGCTGTGACTGGTTTTTGAATAATTACTCAATCCAGTCAACGGATAGCGCCATCTTTTAGAATCGGTTGGAGCTAACTGTAAATTATGACTGCTAAATAATAAACAAATAATTTGGAATAAAATAATATTGCGACTATGAATTGAGATGAAAACTATCCTATCTTTTAAATTAGAACAAACTTCACGTGGTGTGTAAATTTCATTAAAATCGGTTTAGTAGTTTAGGAGTCCATCGCGGACAAACATCGTGACAGGAGACATATATATATTAAGATGTGTTCTCTAGCTCAAAACGTTCGCCATGTTTTACTATGTTTGCTGGATTTTAGATTGATTTTAAACCACTGAAGACTGCCGTATCCATTTAATTTATAATCAATGTAATCCGACCAGTAACATTCAAACTTTACATTATTAATCGACACGTTAGAACACGAAGGTTGAGATACAAGCATCGGAACAAAAGATAACTTGTGTCAAGTCTCTTACAAACACTAGTCAAGTCACTACACAAACTGATCAACTGTTTACTAAATTGACTTTATGTGTTTATCTTAAACTATTTTATGTAGTTTTAGTTATAAGATAACTGTATAATATAGGACTTACTTGGTTGCTAGACAGCATCCGCGCCCGTTAAGTCTTATTGGTTCTTGGAATTAGGTGATGTTATAAGAAGCGCAACACTGCTTTCTTATTGGTTCATAAAAGTGGCGTGATGTTAGGAGACACGTCAGCGCAAGTCGAGGACAATCCCTAACCGCGAGTCAGTCTGGGCACGCTGCTAAGAGAATAAATACTCGCTACAATAATTTAGTTCAATTTATGATTAAATCGTAAAAGTCTTTATTAATATATTATAATCATAACGTATATGCCTATTGATTTACTTCATTATTTGATCTTATACTTGATAATATTGATTCATCATCATCATCATCAGCCCATTTTAGTTCATTCTTGGGCATAGGCTTCTTCCAATAAACGTCATTGAGCCTGGTTTTTTGCTCCTCACTTCCAATCCTTTCTGGCCACCTTCCGCAAGTTGGCGGTCCACGCTACGCTTTACTGAGTCGCATTTCTCACTTAAAAACCCGCCTGTCCAACAATCATCGATTTTTGGGTATATTTGCCCTGCTCACTGCCACTTCAGCTTGCTGATACGGAGAGATATGCCAACAACTTTGATAATATTGATTGCTTGATCTTAATTTAGGCATGACATGATCACCGGTGAAGTAAAACTGCCGTTGCCGACCTTCAAATTTATCTATAAATTAAACTATGGACAACTATTAGTCTTGTATATGAATGCACAGGGAATTCTGACATCATTAATTGCAATAACGAACTCTTCACAATCCACTTGATTTTTTTTATTAATTATTGAATTTCATTGTCAACCCATTAACGATTGTAATTTTCCAAAATTGACAAATAAAATGAAAACTGTAAACGATTACTTTGCAACACGTGAACTAGGCAACCGTTGCTGACCAAATTATATCCTAAAGCGGTGCATGCGACTTTTGAATGGCGGCTTGCCCGTTGGTGAGTATTGCTCACCATAATTGAGGAAAGCGTCGTCATATACATATTCTTAAAGACTTTTAGAGTTCATGACTGAAAGTAAATTTAGAACTTTATTTGAATACTTTAAGGCCCGTCCTAAACTCTCATTTCGCAAACATTAAAAATGATGTCGAAACAAAAAAGTAATTTCCTTTCGATTTTATCTAAAGTCGTCAAGTTGTAAACTCTTTATAACTTTCCCTTTTTCCATATTGGATGTATTGAAAATTAAATGTTTTATTCATAGATGGGTACTTTAATTTTTTGGTGAGGCAATAAGAAATCTGTTTGATTTATGGTGTCCCATGGTGCCATGACTAAGGGATTATGGTAATGAGAATGGCACTTTAAGTGGCAATTTCAGTTTGATATGGGGTGAATAGTGTAATAATATAATGTGTTATAAAAAGTTTAACGGTTTCGTACTTGGAAATGTTATTAAATGATATAGGAAAATAATAATTATTATCGTCACGCTATATCTCTTACGGGGTGAGCACATTATACATTATATAATACATTATGCATATCGAGGGGTGAAAGCCTATTTGGTTTAAGCAACATTTTTTGGTGATATAGTAATATATTTATTAAAATCAGTAAAAAACGCTGATTCCGAAAATATTCATTACAATATCACTAAAAAATGTCGCTTAAACCAAATAGCCTTTCACCCCTTGATATAATAAACTAGTAATTACATACATATGAGGCATCTAATTACAAAACCCGCTAAAACGATTTTTTGTGCAAAATTACTTAATAGTTCTAATAGTAATTTAAAATATTTTATTAAAGCAAATATTATATATGATTTTTTTCTTTTCACTCTAGAATAATAATTTAAATACCTTATAAGAATGTGATTGTTAAGTCAAAGATTAATTATAAGTTTTTATTAATTTCTGAGATTTGAAATAATATGGTATAGTGGGTTTTGAAATTAGACTTATCTATGTCGACATAGAATGCTTTCCCATTTCAAGAGTCAATTAAAAAACAATATACACGTAGGGTTCTGTAGCCCAAGAAGAAATAAGGAACCCGACCAATTTGTTGTTCGTCTTTCTATCTATTAAGGTTATGTTTCTTGGGAACGCGTGGATAAGTCGAGCTAAAATTAACATCAAAGGTTCATTTCCTTGTAGGTTTGTTTGCACGAAATAAGTTTTTTTTTTATACTGGCTTGACATAGTGACTACAGAATACCTGATGGTAAGTACACTGTAGTCCAAAAACGATAGCGACTATCAAAGGATGAAAATCCATTGATAGTCTACATCGTCACGTCGGCCCACATATACCACGACTGAAGGTCTCTAGGTATATGAGCTACTGGATATACACAAGCTGATCCCGCAACGCGACAAGCCGAAACTGGTCACTAAGACGGGCTTTACACCCATTTTTTTTTTCTTTTTTTTTTTTTTATTCTGACTCGACACAGTGACTGCACCATACCTGATGGTAAGCATGGTGCAGTCAAAAAAACGCTAACGACTATCGATAGGCAAGAAAAACCCAACGGTAGTCGCAGCGATCATGCCGGCCTGCACAAATATCTCTTCACGTTACGCTTAAAGGATCCCATATCATAGGATGGTGGGAACACGCTCGCTGGAAGACAATTCCACACCCCAACGACACGGCAAAAGAAGGAGTTAGAGAACTTCTTAGTCCTAGCCGGGATATGAGAAACCGTAAAACTGTGACTCCGCAAACCCGCGCGCGTGGTTCTATTCAGGAAAGGAGAGGGTGGAACAAGGATAAACAACTCTTCAGAACACTCGCCATGATACAGACGGTAGAAAACGCTCAGTGAGGCAATATCTCTGCGCAACTGGAGCGGTTCAAGATGCTTAGTCACGTCAGGATCATTCACAATGCGGACAGCCCTCCGCTGCAACCTATCCAGGGCGTCAAGTAAGTACTGAGCAGAACCGTCCCAAAGATGCGAACAATATTCCATGCAAGGCCTGACCTGAGCCTTATACAAAAGTAAAAATACCCATGTACTGTGGTCGCGATCCAGACGGGCACCGACGCCCTACCACCTCGCTGCTGCTCGTTTAGCACCACCCAGGAGTCACGTGTATGGAAACTAGGGTAAAGCCTACGGACGCGAGCAGCTTCGACTCCCAAAAGTTTGCACCAAACTCTCTAAACGCAAATCCGATTCATACTTGTCCACTTTGTTTTTTTTTTCTTCTGTCAAAGGTTTTATATAGGAAATGCATAAAATCTCGAATACCGTTTGGGATAAAGAGTTCAAAGTTTAACTGAATTACTTTTAATTAATACCAAAACGATCCACAAGATACGTGACGAAAAAGTCTACGGCCATATTTGTTATATAAACCAGGCTTACTTTAGTACTAGGTTTTACTTTAATAATACCAAAAAAATCCTTTCTCAGTGTATTTACAATCTAATAATGCCACGAGGTCTCCGTTTGCCACAAACGACTAATTTCATGAGTATAAATTAAGTTGGAATACTCAACATTCATGCAATTAAAGCCATATAAAATCTTGTAACGAATACCAAGAATTAAATTAAGCTAAAGTTCGATTCATTTTTTGAGTTTTTCAAACTGTAAATTTTAAATATAATTCCAGAGGAAACCCGTTCGTATAACGAATCTTAATGAGTTAAGAACCCGTAGTCTGAGCCGCGTAGCTCCGATAAGCTCGCACGAACCCACTTTACTCCTAGACTAATTGGGTAATTCGTTTAAGCGATATCCTACCGGCTTTGAACTATTAATGGTTGCAATTGCATTCGTCCCACTTAACAACTTTGGTTTTGGTGGAATTACTCTAAATTTTGTTGTGTTTCATTACATATTTCCATAGATGGGTAAAATGTAATCAGATTCGAAAAACGATTACGATTACATTTTACGTTTTTCATCATTAATATGACCGCATATTGCTCATCTCTGATGCTCCTGTGCGTCAGACACGTACTGCCTAAAACCACTGGAGTTTTCCTCCGACCCATCTGCCGGGGCCAAGGGTACAGCTGTGCCAGCTTCCTCGGCACCCAGATACGTCGAGCATTCTGCAGGTCTGTCACTTCTACATTTGCGAGGGGTAATGTAAAAGACCATCCTTCTTTCAACTAATTTGTCTTGAAGAGGTGCGTAGGAATATATATAACACGCATTGTGTAAAATTCATCCTACCCAACCCATAGGCAAATAAACCTGTTTTATTTTAGCATTTGGGCTCATTATAATATTTTTAATAAAAAATGACTTTCTCACATCAAATATCATGAGGAAAATATATATCGTTTACTCGTTTTACGTTCCACTGATAAACGAAGTGTATTCTATTCGAGCATAGAATTATAATATCAAGTAAAGATTCCGTATACATTTACTGTGCATATTATTTTATATATAAAATACACTAGATATAGAATTAATGAAATTTTTACTTTGTAATTGTAGGCAGCATCCCTAATACTTAATGAGTATTGTTTCATAATAGACAGTTTGGTTTCTATTTTAAAGTGTATCCATGACTTTGTAGAGTGCTTTACAATATAGAAAACTTTCGCAGAATTTAAGTTTTTTTTTAAACAAAAAGACAGTTTTATATAATTGTTTTGTCTGAATCAGCAAGTGTATCTAAGGAACTCTAAATATACCATCTCTGCAAACACTAATTCAATTTTCCACTCGACTGAGTCCAGTTAACGAGTTCCTTATTTAACGTGCTCGATATATTTTTATTGGATCAAGCCTCTTCAAGCGTTCAGTTGCTTAACAAACAAGTGCATTAATGTTCTAGCAAAAATATTATTAAACTATCTTTATTTAGGATAAATAAAAATATATTTATGGTGGAGTCTCAAGACAAAGTCAATATGCCTAATTCTAAGCACTTTGTAATCTTTAAATAGAAAACAAATTGAATCTACCACTGGTTTGCAAAGCAGAATCTGCCGTTAAGAGCTGCTAAGAAACTCTGGTAGTTGCTATTTTTAACATTCCTAGTTGTCGCCTAGTGGTCGAAATTCGATCATATATACTAGCTACTAGCTAATCCGGCAAACGTTGTTTTGCTATATAAGTTATTGTAATATCTTCTAATATGTTCATTTAAATTAAGTGATGTCAAAGACAATTTTGTTCACAATTAAATACTCTTAATCAACAACACATTTATTTGGATAAAGATTAATATTATTACGTTGATACAACTCTTAACGAATAATGCATTAATTTCGATCAAATTTGATTACCATAAAAACGGTTCTAGTGAGTTAATCTTAAAAGATAGACATATACTGTCGCGGGACATTTTTTAGATCATTTCAAGAGGAATAATTCTTTCATACATATTTTGGTATCTTGAACCGTTTTTGCAGCGCACGCAATGGAAGCCTTCAAGGATTAATAGTTTTCCCCGTTTTTTTCACATTTTGCATTATTTATTCGCTCCTAATAGTTGCATCCTGATGTTATATAGCCTAAAGCCTTCCTCGATAAATAGTCTATTCAACACAAAAAGAATTTTTCAAATCGAACCAGTAGTTCTTGAGATTAGCGCGTTCAAACAAACAAACAACAAACTCTTCAGCTTTATAATATTAGTATAGATTAGTATAGATAAATTATAAGTTTCTATTGTCAAAGAGACAAACAAAATTCCTCTATTTTCAATTTGACCACAGACTTTAATCATAAACAAAAGAGTATATATGCGTATATGTGTTAAATACATGGTAGTGTATAATGTTTATTTATTTATTTAATATATTTATGCTTTTTTTTTAATAGTAGCATTCTGCACTCCTTCTCTATATATACGTGTGCCAACTATTATACTCGTCCGTCCGCACAATTTTTGTAAGAATGGGGACAAAGTTTTTGCTTCACGTATTAATACATAGACGAGGTATATATACACAGAGTGATTTTATAGACGAAGAAAACATTTAAGGATACCGTCATTTGTACTTTCATATAACTAAAAAAAAACGTAAATAACTATATTCCTTAAAATTCGTTATGAAAAAATGATGAATAAATGAGAATTGATTCGTAAAAAGTGTGGATACCGTAGTACAACCGACAAGTTATTTTCGGTACAAAGGCATTGAATCGTTTTCCTTCTCACTTAATCCCGGCTTAGAACAGGCGAAATACCTACATAATTACTAGTTTTTATTCATTAGGACTGTGTAATTGTCCCTAAATATGTTGACTATAATTTATTTAGGTTTAAAAGAAATATTAACGTATTTTTACTTATTTGAATTTATAATCGAGTGCTGAATATTCTTCCTGAACATCTACCTCGTCTATAAAATCACCTCGCATTATACACAAAGGAATGAATGTATGTGAGAAAAGAAGTTGCAGGTACTACGAGGACGCATTCACATCAAATAACAATAATTTATGGAATACTAGCTGTCCCGGCAGACCTTGTTCTGCCCTATTTCTCTAAAACAAAGTCACATTGTTTTTTAAATGTTAACAGCTTCCCCGTCTGATTTTTTTGAAAATTGTTTGAAGGAACCTGGCCTTAATGCTATATGTATAAAAATTGACAAATATTGACATTAATATTTATACGTCACTCAATAATTGTTTTGCTTTCCCGAAACCCGTCCACTAATATTTAAACTTTATGGTATGGTGTTAAAGTTCAAATTTACTTTTAAATATTATTACGAATTTTTTGTATGAGAATATAGAAAAGTGTTGTTTTTTAGACTTTTTCAGACATTTTTTTAAATTTTTCTCTCCGTAATAACCTTCCCCAGACTTCAAGAAACACAACAAAAAAGAAATCCGCCAAATCGGCTCAGCCGTTCGCGAGTTTCGCGCTTATCAAGACATTTAGCGATTCATTTTTATATATAAGATATTATTTTTTTGTTTTTTTTTTTTTAATTTTAATGTAGATGCTCTAAAATGTTTTGCGATGTATGTCGCTAAAACGATCTTTACTCTTGTGTACTGTGGTCTCGACCCAGTTTGATCAATCGCTCTACCACTTCAGTGAAAAGTATTTAGGAGTGATTATGTCGTTCGAAATCAATGTCGCATTCGATGAAACTTGACACGTTCAGTGTGAACTCTTTGCTAGCTTAGAACGTAGTGTCTACCAGTTTTTCTTACTACAGCTTCGGTCTCACCCCGCAGTTGTACACGCAGATGCATTGGCGGTAAACCTATAGCAATTGTTTATACATACCAATTGCTCACCGTGAATATTGATTATTGCGTTCTTGCTAAAAAGGCCTTATGCTTTAGAAATCGTTGACAAAGGAACGCAATTTAACAACGGCAATTAGTGGCGTAGTAAACCCAAACATGTTAAAATAAAAGTAAAATAGACAAGTTTTGTTTACCTGCTAGTACAAAAACAATTTTAAATTAAATATTCGCAATTAACATCGTCAATCAAACAAATGCATCAAATGAACTCTTGATGAAAAATAGTAAAAAATGGACTGAAAAAACACGTACGACTCAGAGGTTAAAAACCTAAGTTTTGTTGATTTGTGTATGCTTAATATCTTTATTTACTGCAGTTTTTAGAGTTCAGCGTCTCTTCTATACGGTTACTTTAATTAAAATATATAAGTAAATCTAAAATTTTATTTTGCGTTTAAATTACAGACGTAAATTACAGCACTTCACTTAGAGCATCTGAGAGATCGTAGAAAATATACCTTAAAAATATTAATCACCGTAATTAAAAAGACAATAATATAATAATAAATTTTATAACGCATGTGATAAATTCTTATAACAAAGTTTTTGATTTCGAATATGTTTAGATTAGATGATGAATTGCATAATGGACACATTAAATGGAATTTTCGTTGCTTGCTAGTAATGTTAGTTGATGTGGTGGTCAGGTGGATAAGTGACAGGTTACTATGGTGGCCACGCGAATGGCCATTGTAGTATGCAGCGGCAAATTTAATCGCTTAAAGTTTATAATCGCAATAAACTTTTGGTGGATTAACTACAAATTTACAGTTTTGTTTGTATTATAGACAGGCTTTCGCTTGACCTCAATCTAATAATCTATGTAATGATAAGGCCGATGATGAAGCATGCTCACCCAACAATTACCGATTCATTTGGCGTTTAAGGATTCCTATGTCGAAAGATGTCGGAAAACAAGACGCAGGAAGCGAATTACACTCCTTAGATTGCTGAATTGATTCGTGCGAGGAGCTGGAATACCAACCACATAAGAGTACAAACCAGTACGGCGCGCAGTCAATTTATGGTAAAAGGGGTGCAGTAAATTAAATTGTACATAAAACTCAGCTGCACACTCTCTAAAGTATAGTCTATAGAAACCCGAAGGCAAACATTCTACGTAGGTGATTAAAACTGAGTAGATTTCGCGACGTAAAAGCCTCATCAAAAATCTATCATCGAGCGCTGCGATCGATTGAGTTCAAGGCTTCCAAATGATGTTTGGTGGAGTCGTCCCAGAGGTCGCAGCAATACTCCAGACACGACCGCACCTGTCCTTGATACAGGTTAAAAAGTTAAGTCGACGTGAAATACCGCATGACCTTGAAAAGGATCCCAAGCTGCTGAGCAGTTGTTTTATACTTTAGCTTCATGATGATCTCCTAGCCGGGCTCGGCCACGGTGACTGTTTCAACACCGATTAAGAAAATCGAGGTCCAGTTTTCGGAAACAGCCAATTGCGCAGGAGATATTTAAGTGCATAACTGGACGCGCAGCCAGAAAAGCACTCTCTCGTCCCAGCTCCCTCAGGCCCGATGGAAAGGAGAACGACCGGGAGGGAGCGGGATGCAGGTTTGGTTGAGTTTTCCTTCTCTGAACACCTGGGTTGAATTGCGATGTTAAAGGGATACCTTAGTCGCCTTTAGTTTACTTTACTTTAGCTTCATACTCGAGAGTCTGCTAACCATTACTATTAGGTCCTTACATATGAAATTGGCGTTTTGTATGGGAGGAACAAAAAGTCGAATATTTTTTAATATAATATATTTAATTAATCAAAGTATGAACCATTATTTTCTATGCACTTTTGCCATCTCATAGGTAGTTCATTGATCCCTTTACTAAAAAAACCAGTCGGACGGGAATCAATAAAATCTTTGAAGGCGATTTGGACTGCCCCATCGGAGTTGAATTTTTTCCCTTGCAAGAAGTTATCCAAATTTCGAAAAAAATGGTAATTTGTTGGAGCAAGGTCCGGGGAGTACGGAGGATGTCTTAGACTTTCCAATTGAAGCTCTTCTAATTTAGTAGCCGTCTGTTGCGCAGTGTGTGGTCTAGCGTTGTCGTGAAGCAGCAGTGGCGTGGAGCGATTGACCAGCCTAGGTTGTTTAGCCGCTAGCTTTTCCATCATGGTTTGCAATTGCTGACAATAGACATCAGCCGTAATAGTCTGGCCAGATTTGAGAAAACTGTAATGAACAATACCGGCACTAGTCCACCAAACGCTTACAAGTAACTTTTTTGGGGTTAATTTTTGCTTGGGGCAGGATTTGGCTGGCTGGCCAGGATCCAACCATTGCGCTGAGCGCTTCCGATTATCGTAAAGAACCCATTTTTCATCACAGGTAATGATTCGGTTTAAAATACCTTCATTATTGTGCCGGTTTAGTAATGTAACGCCGCACTCGACGCGCGTTTACCGGTTTGCTTCAGTCAATTCGTGAGGTACCCACCTTTCAAGCTTTTTAATCTTCCCAATTTGCTTCAAGTGAATTAAAACAGTTTTATCACTAACATTGCAGCCTGCAGCTAACTCGGACGTGGTTTGCGATGGATCCGCTTCCACAATAGCCTTCAACTCTTCATTATCAACTTGAGTCTCAGGCCGTCCACGGGGCTTGTTCTGCAGGTCGAAATTTCCAGAACGAAAACGTTGGAACCAAAAACGAACTGTGTTTTCTTTTGCAACACGACCGCCATACACATCATTCACCCTTCGAGTTGTTTCCGCAGCACTAGTGCCATGGCGGAACTCGTACTCGTAAATAATGCGATATTTTAAGTTTCCCATTTTGTAAAATTAGTGACGCAAACAGAAAAAAACAGAAGAAAAAAACAAATGAATGACGATCATCGAAGCACAAATACATGAGTCTATAGCTGTACAAATTTGGATTTGGAATTCCTTACCAAAGAGGAGAAATTTGTGATTAAAGTGGCCAGTAGGAAGAACGCCAATTTCATATGTAAGGACCTAATATTAAAAACTCTCAAACTTGAGGTAGCCTACGGAACATTCTAGTTTACGTGACTAAACACGCTTTGTGTACATTTTTATGCTGGCAGTGCCCTAGCTGAATGTAAATATGGATAGCACTTTACCTTTAGAATGTTTCGTTGAGTGTTTGCTCGTAACATTTTACTCTTTTGCGCCTTTAGTTTAAACACGACTGTGTTTTTACCTTTACTGTCAACCTGAAGGCTTAGTTGGTAGAAGTGTGGTTTGTGGCTAGTCCTGAGTTTAGATTTCGATATCAGGCGCGTTTTAGAATTAGCTCGTTGTTAGTGTAGACTACGACCAATATGTTTTTTTTTACAGTAACTTAAAAAAACGGGTACATTGCATCTAAGCAACAGTAGAGTGTTTTTCAAAAATGACAGCGACTATAAAGAGATGGAAATTCATTGATACTCGCCGTAACCATGTCCGTCCAAATATATGTCGGTCCCTTGGGATCTGTACAAATATCATCGTTACAAGTTTATAATCGCAAAAAAAAAAATATTGGTGAGTTAACTACAAATTTACAGTTTTTTTAATTACAGATAGGCTTGCGCTTGACCTCAATCTTACGTGATAGAAAGTGATGATGAGGCCGATTATATAATGCGCTCGCCCAACAAATAACTGGGAGTCGAAGCTGCTCGCGTCTGTAGGCTTTACCCTAGTTTCCCTACACGTGACTCCTGGGTGGTGCTAAACGAGCAGCAGCGAGGTGGTAGGGCGTCGGTGCCCGTCTGAATCGCGACCACAGTGCATGGGTGTAAAGCCCGTCATAGTGACCAGTTTCGGCTTGTCGCGTTTCGGGATCAGCTTGTGCATATCCAGTAGCTCCTATACCTAGAGACCTTCAGTCGTGGTATATGTGGGCCGACATGACGATGTAGACTATCAATGGATTTTCATCCTTTGATAGTTGCTTTCGTTTTTGGACTACACTGTACTTATCATCAGGTAATCTGTAGTCACTATGTCGAGCCAGTGTTAAAAAAAAAAAACGATTCTCTCGTTGATTGAATATACCGATGTTGTAAGATGTTGGAAAAATAGTCGTAAGAAGCGAATTCAACTCCTTGGCGGTTCGCAGCAAAAAACAGGAGGCGAATCGCCTCGTGCGGGCTGCTGCAATGTAAAACACATAAGAGTGTAAAATCGCACGGCGTCTATACTTTTCCTGTGAGACTTTTCTTATGCTATAATAAATTGCTTTGTACCAAACATGGTACTTTTTTTTTTTTTTTTTTTTATAACTTATAGGCGAACGCTTGAACTCAATCACACCTGGTGGAAGGTGAAGATGAGTCCGATGATGAACCGCGTCCGCCTAACAAATGCCTATTCACTCTTCTTTTAAAGACTCCCAGGTCATAAGATCGCGGAAATATGGCCGCTGGTAGCATATTCCACTCCTTAGCTGTTCGCATGATGAATGTTGAAGCGAATCTTCTCGTGCAGATATAAGGAACATCCACCACAAACGGATGGTATCCGACACGATGTCTTGTGGTTTTGTGGTGGAATGGGGCTGGTGGAATCAAAGAATGTAGTTCCTGAGAACACTCTCCACCGTGCAACCGGTAAAAGACCGCGAGGCAGGCAACTCTACGTCGATGCTCGATGCTTTGCATTTTAATTTTTGACAAAGAGTCGTCGCCAATAAGTCTACGAGCTCTACGATCAATCGAGTCCAAAGCCGCCAACTGATATTTAGCGGATCCGTCCCAAAGGTGACAACAGTACTCAACACCCGACCGCACCTGCGCTTGATACAGGTTAAGTAGTTGCGATGGTGAAAAGAACCGTCTGACCTTAAAAAGGACACCCAATTTTTTTGCAGCTGTTTTCGCTCTAAGCTCAATCGACCGCCCAAAGTTCAAGTCAGCTGTCAGGTCTAAACCGAGGAGCTCAAGACCATCAGTCACCGGCAAGGAAACACCCTGGAAGGTGGGAGTCAGGTGAAAAGGACTCCGTTTAGCGGAAAAAAGACACGCCTGTGTCTTGGTAGCATTAAAACTAACAAGATTCGCATCGCCCCAATCAGAGACATATTTAAGTGCTAAATCTGTTCGCTTCACCATAGCCTCCCTCAGCAGAGAGATCTCGACGGCATCTGCCCGCGGTCCAGATAAGTACCTTTCAGTAACAGTGCTATCATCCGCATACCCAAGGATACCGGGTTTAAGCAAATCGTTGATGTGTAGCAGAAACAATGTTGCTGAAAGTACTGATCCCTGAGGAACACCGGCATTAATTGCCAATTGGTCCGACGAACAGCCATCAAAAACTACTCGTATAGACCGTTCTCTCAGGAAATCACTGATCCAGACTCTGAGACACTCCGGCAGCCCATAAGACTGGAGCTTGCTTAATAGGCTTGCGTGCCAGACTCTATCAAACGCCTTGGAGATGTCAAGAGAGACAGCAAGGGCCTCTCCGTGCTTCTCAATGGCTTCACCCCAGTAATGGGTGGCACACACAAGGAGGTCCCCAGTAGATCGGCTCTGACGAAAGCCATATTGCCGATCACTGAGAATATCATTTTGCTCTAGGTATGCCAGCAATTGACGGTTGATTATGCGCTCCATTACTTTTGAGAAAAGTGAGGTGATGGCGATTGGTCTATAATTAATAGGGTCGGCACGGCTACCTTTCTTGGGAACTGGTTGCACATTTGCAAGCTTCCAACACTCGGGAACAATACCGGTCCGCAAAGAGAGACGAAACAGGCGTGTCAAAACAGGAGACAACTCTGGAGCACAGGTTCTAAACACTCTTGCTGGGATACCGTCTGGTCCACTGGCTTTGTACACATCTAGACCACGAAGCACTGAGCGCACATCCTTCATACGGATCACTACGTCGCTCATTAGTGTGCCACATGCAGGAATAGACGGTGGTTCCTTATCCCCACTATCCAGATGCGAACTACTCGCAAACAGATTCACAAAGATGTTCGCTTTATCTGTTGCGTTATGAGCCAGCTTCCCATCAGGCCCCAGAAGAGGAGGGAGTGAGGGTCTCCGAAAATTCGTCTCAACAGACTTTGCAAGGGACCAAAAAGCTTTGCTACCACAGGGGTAGTCTGCTAACTTGGCCCCATTGCGACTAACGTGCTGAAAACGTGATTTTCGAAGAGCTTTCTTGTAGGACTTGGCAGCTTTGTTGAATAATACTTTCTTCTCACGCACATCCTGGGTTTTACGCCAGCGAGCATCCGCCCAAGATTGAAAAGCCAGTTCTTTCACTCGCTCTGCTTTGGCGCACTCTGAATCAAACCAAGGACGGGCACTGCTACCCAGAGGTACGTTAGCATATGGAATAAAATACTCCATAGCTAAACGTACAACATCAGTAATGGCAGAGGCGCAACTTGATGGATCGATTGAAGAAAAGCATGTTTGCCGCCAAGGGTATGATGCTAAGAAATGACGCATCTCATCCCAATCTGCTGATTTATAACGCCATAATCTACGGGAACCCCTATGACTCACATCTGGCGGTGAATGCGATGAAACAGACCTAACAAGACAATGATCTGAACTGCCAAGAGGGGCCGTGATCAAGACAGAGAACCTATCTGGGGCAGTCGTCAGCAGAAGATCCAGACAGTTTGCAGTATGACCAACAACGTCAGGCACCCGCGTGGCCTGGCTTACCAGCTGAGAAAGGTTAAAAGAAAGTGCAAACTTACGTGCTTCTCTCCCAGCATGGTCTGTCTTCTGATACGGGAACAACCATTCTTGATGGTGAGCATTAAAATCCCCCAGAAAAACCAAGTCCGCGGATGGATAACGCTGCTGAGCCATATCAGCTGCCTCACTCAAGTGCTCAAAAAATCTGTTCGTCTCCTGATCACCACTGTGTGATCGATATACCACAATATAAACAGTCTTCTCCACTCCAGAGTCGACCAGCAACCACAAAGTTGAAAAATGGGAGTCTTCAAGGTTACGGAGACGCCGGCAGCAGATGTCGTCGCGAACGTAGACGCAAACCCCAGCACGCTGGATAAAGTTGTGCTCCAGGGTATAGCCTGGGTAGTTAAGATATGCATCATCGGCAGGAGTTCGTACCTGCGTCTCCGTAAGGAAGAGTAAGTTAGGTTTATCAGTCTCCAGATGGTGGTGGACTGCGTTGAGGTTTGCGTGCAGACCTCTGATGTTTGTGAGGTGCACCTTCAATGGGAGGAAGTGCAACCGCTGTTTAACCTTACTCTTTTTCCTTGTTTTTTTCATTATTTACTTGAGTGAATAAGGGTAGAATGAGTTTGAGATGAGGCGAAGCAAGGAAGACCAAACATTATAGAGGTAATCAACGCTGATGGGAGTCTCAATCGGAGACTGCGGGGACGCCCGAACCCCCCCCTCAATGGCCGTCGGAACCTCCCTTCCGGTCGCCAACCGGCACGACGGAGCATTTCGGGATTTTTCGCAAGGCGGCGGGGCAGCCTTTCAGAGATGGCTAGTCACCTACTTGGGCCCCCTACAACCTGCGGTCGGCCAGCGGTGCACCGTGCTTCGGATCCCGCTACCCTCCACATTGAGACACCCGGCGCTGAAGACCACAACAATGCGATCGGTCCACACATGCCTCGCAACTATCCCTTCCACATTCCACCAGGCTGGCTACTTACTTATGGTAACTTGGTAACATGTAAACATGGTATAACATGTATAGTAACATGTAAAACATGGTAACTTGGTCAACGGGATGTACTCTGCAGGTTTTAATTCCATTGCAATAACACAAATCTTACAGAATAAATGGCCGTTTCGATTACGTTACAGACTGAATATTTGATTTTAATTTCTACTTCATACATCTATGCATTCGTGAGAAAAAGGGGTCTTGCAGAAATATAGACGGACGAATGACTAAGTAATTGTATAGTGGTTTCTTTTGAACTCTAAAATATATTGTACTTGATACAACCCGCTACCTTATGGTAGTATAGGCTGTATTTTAGGTAACATTTTAAGGAAAAGTATCATATAAGCACATCAATAAATCCAAGGCTCGGGAAAACTTTTGAAGCATTCTAAAAAGATTCCAATTTTTTTAATTAGCTATCCTATAAGAGTTGAAACTTGGGGTATTCCATTTTGAGGTATAGGTATATACCCTGAAATTAAAATGTCTCAGAATTCATATTTTTATATAACCCGGACGCTGGCTTTCGTCATATAAGCGCCGTTTTCTTCAAAGGTCGCTATAGTGTGAACCTTTAGATTCTGTGTAGTCAAGCGGGCTCGAAAAAAAGGTTGGGACATTTTTCACTCAGAACGTGCGTGAAGTCAGTTCCGACAGCGCGATTTCTGATTTGTCCTTCCATTACACCGGAGACAGGTATTATTTACGAATTGTATAAAAAATCGTACTGAAATTAAAATAGTTCTGGCTTAAAATCATGAGGTTTTGACCATGGTCGCCACGCTAGCCTTGCGAGTTGGAGACTCCAGGCTTTAGTTTTTCGTACCAGTATTGCTTCTGTCCATCACCAGCTTTTAATTTAACTACATTAGTATTGTGATGGCTATACCGCAATCAATCGTTAGTTATAACCTCGCGCTTCGTGCAGGTAAGGTTGTCTTGAAAAATTAAGCTGAAATTGTATCCCCATACATCCCTAACACCAACTCAGAGAACTAAGGTCATCGGCATAGCTCAGAGGAATAGCCAGCTGAACTGGCACTGGGCTGGTCATATTTGCCGAAGAGCTGACAGCCGCTGAGGTGGACGTACTCTTGAGTGGAGACCACGCCTTGGTAAGTGTAGTGTGGGGCGTCCTCTGGCTAAGTGGAGCTACGATTTTCACAAAGTGGCAGGCAATTGCAGGATCGGAAAATTCGAAGATCGGGCTCAGTGGCGAACCTTGGGAGAGGCCTATGTCCACCAGTAGAGGAATATTTTAAGTTTTACTGGCATCAATTCAATGAGTTTATACTCATAAAGATACAAACCACCCTCTCCCTGAATAGAACCACGCGCGCGGGTTTACGGTGTCACAGCTATACGGTATCTCACCTCCTAGCTAGGACTAAGAAGTTCTCTAACTCCTTCTTTTGCCGTGTCGTCGGGCTGTGGAATGGTCTTCCGGCGAGCGTGTTCCCACCATCCTATGATATGGGATCCTTTAAGCGTAGCGTAAAGAGATATTTGTGCAGGCCGGCATAATCGCTGCGACTACTGATAGGTTTTTCTTACCTGTCGATGAAAGCTTGTTTTTATATAGTCTAATTTATGGTTCCATGTTAACTGTTTTTTTACACTGGCTCTACAAAATAGCTACAATGCACCTAAAACGAAAGCGACTCTCAAAGGATGAAAATCTAATGAGACTCCGTCGTCATGTCGGCCCGCATACACCACGAGTGAAAGTCTCTAGGTACATGAGTAATGGGATATACACAAGCTGATTCTAAAACGCGACAGGCCAAAGCGAGTCACTATGACAGTGTTTACACTTGTATTATTTATTCTGACAACAAGACATTTAAAGCTATCGACATCTTTCACTCTTCGTACCCACAGTTAAACATAAAATGGAACAGCGCGTAAACAGTTCCCTAACTTACAATTAAATGTAACTTTTATTACAGCTTTTCTTTCTTTCATTTCCTAAACTCAATATATTTTTGTTAGTGTTTTTATTTGCTTAGTTTATTCACTATTTTAAGACACATCTCAGAATATTTAAAGAAACGGTATTTTTGTTTTATGGGGTTCATACTATTGTCGATTATTATTATTATTATTTTAGTTATTGACCTTATTGTTCTAAATTATATTGTTGACGCATGCTTGGCTTGGTTTTTTTTTTTTACAAAATTGTTAAAAACCTTCTTGAAGCTCCTAACATTTTACCATCTATAGCATTTTCTGCTCCTACTAGATTACACAGAGAATTTAATTTTAACTTGTTCCGTATTCCAAGTTATTCCACAAATAAAGGTCAAAATGCATATCTATGCAGAATGACAAAGTTATACAATTATATGTCGAGATCAATAAATCTTGACATATTTAACGAAAGTATTTATAAATAAAAAAAAAATATTCGAGAAGATTGTTGAATAGATTATTGTTTCTTTTTGCATTTTTTTTTAAATTTATTTTTGTAAATTAGATTAGTATATTTCTTTTTATGTTATTCGTATTTGTATTTTTCTTTCCTTCTATGGAAGTAGTCTACACTTTAAATATAGTCGTATTTGTAACATATATTGTTCATGCCTTATATAGTTTTATGTGTTAATGTAGACTGTAAGTGTACTTATAAATAAATAACATAAAATATTAAAGATGGCCTGTTACAGTTTGGTGTAAATTATATATTATTTAAAGAGTATTTCACACTTGATACGTGCGGCGTGCGTGCGCGCGTGACACGCACCGCTCCTGGGTAAGCAGAATTTGAAATACACTTACTATTCCGAATACATATTTACGTTAGCTACGTGACTTTCATGTCCTGCTATACATAATTGTATTCATGAATATCAGTACATTCAACTACTAACGGTAGCTTCCGGTGAAATAGAAAAATACTGCCAAGTTTGGACTAGTTCAGCGGAAAATGCTGAAGAAAGCTAATCTTTACCATGCTGCTATTGTTTGTAAATAAAAAGAAGAAGATTGATTTCTTCGTTTGTTAAGAAACAAATGGTATCCAATTCCTAATTGATCTGATAGTTAATATTATTCACGTTTATAGAATTTTATAATCGGTGGTCGTGGGTGGGGTGGTAGAAAGACTCGGATTTTGGCGTTTTATTGTTTATTTGCACTTCAAAGCACATCGAACTGCGACGCATACGCACGTACCCTAGCCTTGGGTCTCGGTAGTCGACTCCTCTTACCCCGTGCGTCCCGTATCACCCTAACGACCCTTAGTGCGTTTTAACACAAGCACGTATCGGGCGGCGTCTACATGCTATAATTTTCATATTTTTTATATAGTTTGATTAAATTATTTTTAAAAGCTAACGTGTATAAATGAAGTGGAATAATAAAATCATATAGGTAATTATAATAGTTATATAGTACAAAGAAGCGGTATTATTACTGTGTTGTGTTTTCTTTGTTTTCCTATATTTATTTAATATAGGATATTTCGGCGTTTCTTCTCAAGGTAGTCGCTTCCGAAACGCTAGTAGATCACCCGTAGGGTTCGTAATCTTTTTGGCTGGCGGTCTAAGTTGAGGTTCGTACCCACAGGGGTGCCCTTGCTTTGCCACCCAACCCATAAACTCACTGGCTGAGCACCCTCTGTGCTCGCCCCCTAAGCCCAGTTAAACTGTATAGGCCTTTCCCAGACCTCAGTAGGTAGGTAGGTATCTATATGAAAAAAGAGATGATGCCTTACGGGCACACCTATCACGAGTGACAGGTCTAAGTGAGTCAATATGACGGACTTTATTGACGGAAGTGTCCTAATTTTTCATTTTAACTAATGTTTAAAAACGAATTCCAATTTGTTCCAAGTTCTTTGTCTACATATAAGTAATAATGAATGTGTCATACTGTAATAGACTATTTGGCCGCAGTGTTATTCCAAAACTGTCCATCCAGCGATACTGTTTAATTATTTCTGGAGCAGATTTATGTGCCGTTAAGTGTCAACGTCAATACGGCTCGCGACGGAGCGTAAAATAACTTGCAATTTATCCCCGTAAAGTATTGTTAGAGGCTTATTCTATAAATTTCAATAGGCTCAGCTCTCAAGAGCGATAAAAGAAAGAAGCAATCGTTTAATTAAATTCAGCCACAATATTGTAAATCGCTATATCTATTTCGGGGTTAGCAGAGACACATTAGTGGTTACAGGGATGGGCAAAATGTAATCTGATTAATGATTAACGATTACAAAATGTAATCATGATTAAATTCATTTAAAACAATAAGAAGTTCTAAGTGTGTATGCAATCTGGGATTCCGTAGTGGTTAAAACGTAGATGAGTAAAATGCAGTTATATTAATGATAAAAAAACGCAAAATGTAATCGTAATCGATTTTATTAATCTGATTACATTTTGCCCATCTATGAGTGGCTGCATCCTCTTTGCGTTTATCTTGGACCTATGACCAGTAGTGCAACTAATCACATTCCTCAAGCTACTAACACATGACATTCTTTTAGATTCCATGTCAGTTTCCTTACGACGTTTTCCTTCATAAAAAAACAGATAAAAATAAAAGAAGCTAAAGTCTAACATAAAACGAAATTTCAGGCTCTCGCCGACTCTTAAGGACCCTATTTCAACTTGTGTACTAAATTATGTCAGGGTCTTACGGACGACACCCCTACTGATTAATAAATGATAGTTGAGAAAAATATATAATAAATCGACAAATTAAAAATTCATTATTCGAATGTCGATTACTTTATCTTCTTCTTTATCTAGTAATTATACAAAATACATATACTTTCGAATGTAAATCGATATTTGAATAGATATTGCAATTAGTATTTGAAGTTTGAATAAAAATTCTCCAATATCCTGCTGACGCTACGTGTATCTATAGCCTGCAAAAATACTTTTTTTTATACTGGTTCGACAAATCGACTAGTCCCTGCAGCTTATGGGAAGTACAGTGAAGACCAAAAACGAAATCGATTATCAAAGGACGAATATGAATTGATAGTCTCCGTCGTCATGTCTTCATGTCTGCTCACATTTACCTCTCGGTCTCTAGGTATATGAGTTACTAGATATACATAAGTTGATCCCGAAACGCGACAGACCAAAACGAGTCACTATGACGGTCTTTACACTCGTCTACTGTGGTCATAACCCAGTTAGCTCAATCACCCTACTACCGCAAAAACATGTTTATAGTTATTGCTCTAGAATAAGGATATAAAATGTTCTGCAGTTGACAACAAATATTGTACAGAGTCTGTGAAAGGTAACTTTTGCATTGATGTAGGTTTTTTAATTTTATATAGCCTGAGCAACACGATTCCCCGGGTTTCCGCTACTTTAAAACGAAACTTTCTCTTAAATAAGGCCGTTATGAAATTATCCGATATCGAAACTCGGGTGCCTATTGTTGCTTGTTAAAAGTTTTATTCTTGTTTTATGAGAGCTTGGAGCAGTAGCCTTCATATTTGTTGTTATGATTTCATCGAAGAAATACACTTCATTTTTTGTTTCTTAAAATAAAGATAAAAAACGTACGTACGCTATAACTGGATTCCTTCGGCCTGCCGCATTTCGGGGCTAGTATGTTTACATTCAGGTGTGCATATTCGAGACCCTCGGTCATAGTATATGCAGGATGGCAAGAAGATGGTCTCTGTCAAAGATTTTTCGTCATTTACCGTTCTCTGTAATCTTGAACTATATTTTTTTTTACACTGGCTTGACATTGTAAAAGAAAGAAAGAAAGAAAGAACGAAAAAGTTTACTGAGGCAAAGGAAACAACACACAACAAACATATTTATATAAAAACAACAATGAAAGAATACATAACATCACATCATGTATCCTGTGTGCTGCTACCCATCTCAAAGAGCACTCGGCTCAGCGTATGCTGGGCGACGCTGTACGCGCCAGCCAGCGCTGATTATTCCAGCGCCAACATTGTGTTTACAGAGTACCTGATGTTAAGTA
Organism: Automeris io; assembly: GCA_036320925.1. Lineage (NCBI taxonomy): Eukaryota > Metazoa > Arthropoda > Insecta > Lepidoptera > Saturniidae > Automeris > Automeris io. The sequence goes on along the minus strand of JAUDJH010000010.1, from coordinate 13,577,388 downwards.
CAGTGTAGTTCAAAAACGAAAGCGACTAAGGATGAAAATCCATTGATAGTCTACATCGTCATGTCGGCCCACATGTACCACGACTGAAGATCTGTAGGTATATGAGCCACTGGATATGCACAAGCTGATCCCGAAATGCGACAAGCCGAAACTGGTCACTATGACGGGCTTTACACCCATGTACTGTGTTCGCGATGCAGACGGGCACCGACGCCCTACCACCTCGCTGCTGCTCGCTTAGCACCACCCAGGAGTCACGTGTAGGGAAACTAGGGTAAAGCCTACGGACGCGAGCAGCTTCGACTCCCATATACTTACTTGAATATACTTCTGATTAAATGTGGTGATCACAGCTGTGGATTTTGCATGGAATAAATATTTTTCAGACATGAATATAACAGGCAGTACCCAAACTTCGACATCTAGACATAATTAATAATGTTGGAAGTTTCAAAACATCAAAGTGCTGAGTAAGTAGAAAAATGTTCGTAAAGAAGCTCGCGACATGAGCACTTTTCCCGGTTCTAAAGCCGGGTCCACATACGTATAGTTTATTCAATATGAATACTGCATTCGTATCATGATAAATGCCCATAAAACTGTTATCTGCTTAGCTGTCCAGGTTAGCAAGCTAAAGAGGAAGCGAGCCATCCACATTTATTCAAAGAAGCTACGTTCGCTGGAACACACAAATTATAATGTTAATTAGAGACAACGAATTGTCAAACATTGTATGTGATCTTCCTCGGAAAGATGTACTTATAACTAGTAAAAGGCAGTTAGCAATAATTTAATTATTGGAGCTGAAGATTATAGTCTATTGCATTTTTTATGAGAAGTTAACGTCCACCAGTGGATTGGATAAATTTTAACTGAAAGAAAAGAAATGGCACAAAGTTATTAAAATAAGGAGATCCGGACGCATCAATATTGTAAATCAATACTGTAAATCGTCGAATATTATATTGTTCTATTATTAGAAACATTTTTATAAGAAAATGTTTATGGTTATTCATTTGGTAGATATATGTGGTTTCTTCTTTGTATACGAGCATTTTATCAGGGACTTCAGGCAAGTTAGCATTTGTTAAACAAGAACCACAAGTAAAAGTGTAAAATGTATGCAACTGGCATAAAGTGACTATGTGATATTCCGAAAGATTAAGTCTATATACCAGATATTTCACTTTATCGTGATCAAGGCATATGGAGACTACGTGTGATGATTACGTATCAATATATTTATCGAGTTGTTCACCCATCCTCGTAGGAGATCTTGATATGCAAGATACCCAGTATTGTGTTCGGAAGAACAAACGATACATGTGTGGACCCGGCTTTACATCATAGAACTTTTATCATACTGTTTGGGCACTTAGGGCATATACTTTAGGCTATCTTTTAAATAGTTTCAAGGACTCTAGTTAAAACCCCTGTCAGTAAATAGTATTTTAAACGTGTAAGCACCTGAGAAAAGTTGTAGACAGCCTACACGTTTACTGACGGAATTCGTTACCCCTGAAAAATAAACTAACTTATACATATTTATGTCATTACTTTAACCAGGAAAAAATTCTACATAAGATCTTTAGGAGCACTGTGAGGGCAACAACCCTGGAGTGTCGGACGCCTACCGACTAATTATCTCCTGGGTACTCTTCCATCCGCGTGGCCATTGGCCGTGGGCGTGAACCAGCACTCTGCCACGACTGGCAAACGGTGGGCTTAAGTGGTACTCCACAATTACGAGAGACAGGGGTAAAACCTCCTCCCTTTCTCAAAAATAAACGATACAAGAGTACGCGCGCACCGCCGTCTTCGTGTACGGACAGTGGACTCCCTCAAGTGCCACTGCCCATTTATATTTGTTCCTGAATTATTTTTATAAATATGTTTTAATAGTGCACAGGAAAAGTATTTTCCAATGTAAATATATTGACAGAAGATAATTATTTCGAGTTTGTACTAACACACATTAACGCCATAAGGAATTTACACTATACGATATTTTATCAAAATGTAATATAATCATTTATTATATCTTTTTTATGTGATTTATGAACTAAAGCTTGACTCACATGTGGTCAAAGACGAAGCTTGTTATAGACTGAGTTTGCCCAACAAATGCTTATTCAATATTTTTTTAACGGCTCCCAAATCGTGAGCCATATTGAAATCTATTTATCGTGAGCGCCAAATGATGTAACTTGTATGGATGAGTAGTTATATTCTTTATTTTATTGAGATCTAATCTAGATACTTTTTTATATTTGACAAACACTATACTTTTTTATAAATAAATACAATAACCTCAGAAGGTTTTGCTTTATTAAGACAAAAGTAAATCCTCACGTAGTACATCATTGCCCTTTTTGTTATATAATATTTTTCTGCAAGAATAAGCAATTAAGCGTTTGATTCCTTTAGAAGAATCGTGAGAAAAAAATGTCAGCTTAATTTTTTTAGTGCTGTTTGATTTTTTTACATAATAATTTTGAATAATTTTATTCCCTTGGTTTAACTTTTATTGTATATTCTTTGTATAGTTTTATTATTTATATATTCTTGTATGTTACTCATACATTTCAAAGAATTAAAAAAATAGATAAAAAAAGGATTCTAAAGTCGGTATCCTGTGATAACATTATCTTCGTTTTAGCGGCTTTAAATATTAGAAATATTGTCATTTACCTGAAAAAGAAAGTACAACGTTTGTCACGTATTGATTTAGTTCAATTTATGTTACATCACTCTCGGTTCCGATAAAAATATCGTGATTGCTAAAAGGGTTCAATACGCCTGTGATTAATGAAACGTGTATTGTTAACACATTGGGAACCGCCCCGACAACGCGATCACAGTAGGTACCTATTTGTTAACCGTCCCTATAGAAGTTTTACACTGTAAACGAATCGCTCTGGTTTCGGTGATTGGGAGAAAAATGGATTCTACACGTATTTACGGGAAGGCGGTTTATGTTTGATGTAAAAGTGTTTACGATTTCACAACGTCCTCATTGAGTTTATTATACCGTATTCATATTCCGCTCTCGTGTTATGGGAGGTTTAACACATCATTTATAACAACGATGTTACCTATATCACAGTATTATAGGCCGTAACTTGAAAATTCCTCTACCTTACATAACTGATCGTTGCTGTAAAGGCTCTAGTGGTTGGAGTATTCTAGAATAGTCTCTGGGTCGATTCCTAAGAAGAATGCGGATCCAGGCCCAATTTGTAGTGAGTTAAGGGATATTCCGGGGGGTTTTAGCTAAAAGAAGTCTAGCACACCAGAGTCAACACTCTCATGTTTTTTTTTTTTTATACCGACTCGACACAGTGACTGCATGATTGCCTTGACGGTCCTATGCATGATTTTTTCCCCGAGGTAACGGAAAAAAATGGGCAGCTTCAAACAATAACCACCGAATAGTGTCAGGGAAGGTAGTTTGGTGTCTCGCCATGATATCATGCCTGGCTGATACGATATGTTAGGTCTGAGAAATAATGATTACTAAGCTCACTGTCCTCATAAAAGTACTGAAGTAGTCATCTTGATGATTTTAGTTGGAGCAAGTCCAGATGCCTTTGCCTATCCCTACCATTTGTGGACGGGCAACTCAATTAAGATTTTACTTAAGTATAAATAGAACTGGAGATATTGCACAATTTCTTCTTAATGAAACATCCTAGAATTTTTGTTTTTATCTAAAATTATAATATTTGAAAACCTGTCTTTTGATGAGCAGTAAGCAACGTATTAATTATAAATTTTGATTATGAGTAATTATAACTCTGTTTTTTTTTTTCATTTCTTCTAGTCTAAGTCCTTAAATAAGTGCATTTTTGCATATCTATACTAATATTATAAAGCTGAAGAGTTTGTTTGTTTGTTTGTTTGAATGCGCTAATCTCAGGAACTACTGGTTCGAATTGAAAAATTATTTTTGTGTTGAATAGACCATTTATCGAGGAAGGCTTTAGGCTATATAATTTCACGACGCAACTATTAGGAGCTAAGAAATAATGGAAAATGTGAAAAAAACGGGGAAAATTATTCATCCTTGAGGGCTTCCATTGCGTGCGCTGCAGAAACGGTTCAAGATACAAAAAATATATGTATTAAAGAATTATTTCTCTTGAAATGATCTAAAAAAATGTCCTCGACAATATATGTCTATCTTTTAAGATTAACTCACTAGAACCGTTTTTATGGTAATCAAATTTGGTCTAAATTAATGCATTATTTGTTAAGAGTTGTATCAACGTAATAATATTAATCTTTATCCAAATAAATGTGTTGTTGATTAAGAGTATTTAATTGTGAACAAAATTGTCTTTGACATCACTTAATTTCAAAGAACATCTTAGAAGATATAACAATTTTAAAATAAATAACTAACTAAAATGCCCAAAATAACTATTCCACGCGGACGAAGTCGCGGACACAGCTAGTAATAAAATATAACTAAGAAGTATTTATAGAACCGTCTCTTTTTTAATGTTTTTTGCCTACTATATTAAACTTCGGTGCGGAATCCTGGACTCTAGCCAACGAAGCCGTATACCGATTAAGGGTTGCACAAGGAGCAATGGAACACGCAAGTCTAGGGATCAGATTGCTAAATACTGTATCTAATATTAAAATCTGGCCCCATACAAAAACCTTCGATGACGGTGATCGAGTAACGGCTCTCAAGTGGTGTTAGGCAGGATACTTAGTCAAACGAAGTGATGGCAGACGGGGTCATGTAATAAGCAAGTGGTGGTACAGACTGGGTAGAGGGAGCGTAGAACATCCAGCGGAAAGAGGAGCTGATAATATTGTAAAGTTCATGGAGCTTGCCTGGAACGATTGACACATGATTGAGAATGATTGCACAGTACGATGTAGGCCAATGCATAACAGTGGACGGCTGCAAGCTGAACTAAGTAGCAACAGCTTGTCAAATTGAGCCCTTATATATTTAACTACAGCACACAAACAATTGAGTTTAAATCGTATGAAATTGGTCTATATGTCACTGCGAAATAGATAACGTCGGAGGCAACATCTAGTGCTTATATAAAAACAAATCCATAACTCATCTTATTACCCAGACAACGATTGAACCTCCTGGGGAAAGCGCCGGCAATATTCCTGGGTAATGAAAGAATAAAACAAACCGGAATACCGATGAGCGATGTTGGAGAAATATTGATAATGACTTTGATTTATACATTCCGATATTTCTTTTAAACGTAAATGATAAATTATTTCTCTGTTATCTTGCTTTATTAAATTTTAGTATATTTCCTTCATTATGTAATCTAAAAAGGGGATCGAAATACCAGGACTTAAAAAAAAACTTTAATATAATATTATACAAGTAAGAATACATTCGAACAGTTTCGAGAAATAAAGACGTAACCTTCTTTTATAACTATTTAGAGGAGACCACAATCGAAAAAAAAATATTATAAAAAAAATTGTAAGTTGGAAAAAGAGATACACAATATGAATGTGAGTGAAAGTAAGAGGTAAGGCCGACCGAGATTCACCTACAGAGAAAGAGGAAGAAAAGAAATCTATATTGGGGTAGTCAGAGAGAACGGAACGCCACTTCTCTATTCTTGCAAACCTCTTGGTAACCTTTGGTAACAATGATCCAAAATTAATATTTCACTTAAAATATATGAATATGTTTAGTTACAAACTAATGTAGCTGTAATTAATTATATTTATTAACTAGCTTTTTCCCGTGGCGTCGCTCGCGTTAAAAAGTATTATTATTAATTAGGTATAGTTTTTGCGGCCTTACTTTTGTTTAGCGTGTGTAAAAAATTAGGGTCTACAAAACTTCTTTGTACACAATATTCTTAACTAATCTGCCATTAGGCGCTAAAACTATAAAGCTATTGGGTGAACTTCCTCGTGAGCAAGCAACATAAAACTGTCTCTGAGAGAAGCAATGTTCTCTCAAGTCAATACCCGCCAATTTGAGAGTTTGCCCCTGAGACTTGTTTATTGTCATGGCAAAGAAGACTTTTAGGGGAAACTGTAATCGTTTAAATTGACAAAGTTTCATACAAACTTTCATCCCTATTTTACCCTCTTGGGGGTAGAATTGATCAAAATCCTTTCATAGGAGATGACTACTTCATAACATCTACGTGCATGCCAAATTTCAAGCCGATCCGTCCAGTGGTTTGGGCTGTGCGTTGATAGATCACTATCTCAGTCAGTCAGTCATCTTTGAGTTATATATATTTAGATATAGGAGTAGTCTAGCATACCAGATATGATCGCCAGTACGGTGTTACGGATAGCCCACACTCTGCTCATTAATAACGCGCACCGTTTGCTCAAAGTTACGAAGAAGCAAACGGTTCGCTCCTCTGCGAACATGACCGACGCACCGAAGAAACGAGCCAGCCACAATAACGTCCGGAATGCGTTATTGTATTGAACACACGGAGCACTATACGCTCTTTGAGTATACAAGTATCCGTAAGTTACACGTGTAAAATGATGTACAGAAAGCCTTAAAAGTGTCAGTTTTACTACCTGGGAGCAACGGGTAAGCCTATGAGCCCACATGTTCGTTTTTACGAATAGCGTCCACGATTACGGTCACAATCAACATCATCCTTCAGGCTGTCGGTAATCAAGTGAGTGATCTGAGTATTTAAACTTTTTTTTTGTATCCCGTGGGAAAATCATGCATAGGACCATCTGGGACGCTATGAGGGCAGTCCTTCTGACTAAAAACCCCCGGGGTGTCCCTCTAATCGCTCCACCCGAGTCTAGGAAACCAAATTCATCTGGACGCCCCGGGAACAATAAGCCTTGTTGGACCTCCCTTTCTGGGAGGGGAAGGATTTAATCTCTCCCAGGCCATGCGCCGGACACCGTGCACCGCCTCCCTCTCATCCGGGCAGCAGAGTCCCTCAAGTCTACTGCCCGGCTATTGTCACCGGGGAATGTCGTGCTCGCTCTGGCTGAGCATTTAAACTGCTTATCTCTATATAGTTCTGCTCCATATAAAGCAATAGAAGGTACATTTAATAATACATACAATTAAATATTGATTAAACAAAATTTAATTGTATGCTCTAAAACACAACGCTTGAACTCCCGTAATGAGCTACTTATGTTTCCCACTTTCATAATTTATTGCCTCTTGATAAATTATTCAGCGCGGCAAAGCGTCGGACACTCTATTCTAGTATCGATCGATATATACGATGGACGTCGCTTTATGTCACTCGTTTGGTGTGGTACCTTAGTGGAGTGTCAAATTTAGTTTACAACATTGTATAATGCTTCTGGTCTCGTGTGCGAAATGAGTATGGATACAAGCAAAGTGCACCCGGCGAAGTTTAAGTTAATATTTTCTCTCTGCTTCAAAGCTGAAGTTATTTATTCATGTGAGTTACACACTAGCGTTTTTATCTTTAGTAATATTATTCATTCTAAAGTGTGGATGTACTGTTTCCAGGTCAATACGGCTGAATCGCTTTTGACGAATTTTAGCATAGAAATAGATTACACCTGGGAGACAGATATTAGCTACCTTTCATTGCAAAATTAAAATTTGGAAGGGTTGAACGATGATTTTTTTAAGTTAGAGTTACAAGTTTTGGGGATCTTCAAATCAAATAAATAACAAAATATAAACTACTTTATTGCACTTTTAAAAATAATTTCTCGTCTTAACACTTTTTACGTCTCCATATTACAGAGCGTTCGCGTCGTAAAAAAAACCTTTATCCTCTCTCTTTCTATCGTTCCTGCCTTTCACTCACATACATTCCGGTCTACGCATTTACTACTTCATACATAATAATATTTCACACAATAACATCCATTCTGCAAGTATATATTTTTTTTATGTTTTCTTCTTGGATACAATAGGAGGAGAGAGAGACGAGGGCAGAGGAAAAGGAGAACGGGAGAGGGACGTTCACAACGTGATGAGTAACGCAGCTGATCGCTGTTCTCAGGACACTTACACTTGAGATTTTTGTGTTGCTCTCAATCATTTTCTTCACCGAATTGCGTTTCGATCGTATTTATTCTTGTGATAATATATTATTATTTGTTGTACATTTCTGTTTAATGTGGACACTTTGCAGGCTTATGTTTCTGCTTTATGTTGCTGTTTGTTTCCCTCACTAAGTAAAATTAAATTTAAATGATAGAATATACATTTAACGTAACTATCTCGCAAGGTTCCATAATAGGGTTAAAGATCTCTTAAAAATATACGAATATTATACGTAATCTAATTTATTTCTTAATTACAGTGTTATTCATTGCCAGACATCTAAGTATCATTAATAATGATGGCCATTATTATTGAAATGTTGTTCGGAACGTGAGATGACTCTTGAAGAATATACTGGAAATTTGATTAGGAAAGAAATGAACCCAATGCTATATTTTTTATTATTTTCCCGATATTTTCAGATAAGAAAACTTTTACAATGCTAATTGAACGTTCGTAATAAGTTAGAAGGACTAAACGTCTAAACGAAGTAAACGACAATAAATCATCAAATTTTCTTATGGACTATAGAAAGTAATTTTTAACATATAAATAATCTAAGCCCAAATACTTAAAAATATTTTAGTTTTTAAACTTCGTACTATTTCCATTTACCAGAAAAGACATAAATTTATTTTAAAAAAAATGTTATACTTTCTTGACATAATAACTACAGTGCATCTGATGGTAAGTACAGTGTAGACCAAAAACGAAAGCGATTACCAAAGAATAAATATCCATTGATAGTCTCCGTCGTCATGTCGGCCCACATATACCACGACTGAAGGTCTGTAGGTATATGCGTTACTGGATATACACAAGCTGATCCTGAAACGCGACAGGCCAAAGCGAGTCACTATGACGGTCTTTACACATGTGTACTGTGGTCATGAGCAGTTCGGACAATATCCCTACCGCCAAAAAATCACTGCGATTTGTAAAATTAAACATGAAGATCGCTTTAATATTAATACATAAGGAAAATGTTGGAGGACACATTGCTTTGTGGCGACCTTGCTATATTATCCGTCTACATCGACCACATCGTTTAACTATGTTGTAATTTGATTTGTATATACGTAAATACACGCCTATAGATTTAAACAGAAGTATTATTTTTGGGATATTTATTTATTAAAACAATTAACACATATATCAATATATAAAACATAAATATAAAGATACATTACAAATGCAAATACATTTAGAAGTAGACTGACTACCCAGAAAAAAAAAAGAAAAATGTAGATACGAGCAACACACAGACAACAACAGTAACAAAAAGAAAAACACTAAATTTAATTTGCAAAAAAATGCAAATAACGACATTGAATATCCCAATACTTCTTCGTTTCATAACACAACGTAATTTGTTGTTAAACGTAATTTGTGGCTTTAGCCGGCATTCATTTTATAGAAAAGTAAAAAATAAAAAATAACTTACTAAGAGTTATCCTAATTTTAATTTTTATTTAATATACCAGCAAAATCTTTAAATATACACTTAAATGAGAAAATTCGAACATCAACTTGCCATCATGCAATGTGCACACTTCGCGGCGTGCTGCCCGGTTCAGTTTCACCACTATGACGGAATGGACTGTGGTAACGAAAGGGTTAATTAATATTGCCGATGCCAACCCTGAAATTCACACTATGATACAATAAATTGAAGAAGTTAAATTGATGGTCTTCCGACGAGAATCTTCCCGCCACCTTTGATACGGAGTCCTTTAAACGAAGCGTAAAAATACAATATATTTGTGCCGGCCGGCATGCTGCGACAATCGATATGTTTTTTAACTATTATAGCATGCAGACGCCGCCCGATACGTGTATGTGTTAAACGCCCTAAAGCTCGTTAGGGTGTTAGGAGACGCACGCGGTAAGAAGATGCGCGCGTGCACGGGATGCTTGCTTCAGTCGACTACCAAGACGCAAGGCCAGAGTACGTGGGTGTGCGTCGCAGTTCGGTGTACCGTAAAGTGCAAATAAACAGAAAAACGCCAAAATTCGTGTATTTCTACAACCACACCCACGACCACCGGTCATACTATTGATAATCGTCGTTTTTGGACTGCACCATATTTACCAACAGGCGTAGCGTTGCCACAGACCCGAATCAGATTAAAAAAGGAATTATAATCAGAAAAAATATTAACATTCAATCTATTAATTCAATTGTTTGGTATATTTTTTATCCTGGGCTGTAAAATAGAGGGTAATAGCGACTAGTAATTTTTCCGGGCACTGTAATAGTTTTTAGTGCCGCAACCCATGTTCTACAGCCTAATGATGTCATGCACTTTGCCTTATCAAAACGTGTTCTGGGTAATTTAAAATATGAAATCGCTTCGGGCCCACATGATGGATTACTGAAAATTGCACACATTATATTAAAGAGGAAATTCAGTTTTTAATATAAATTATGCAAGTGTAATGAAGGAATAGCTCTTTATGCGACTTGTATAAGAAATTATTCGTTTTTACTGTAGCCGATAATAGACATATTTATGTCTTGGAATTAAGAAATACTTGGAAAGATAACATAGAATACTACGCGCGGATAAAAATGGAGCAACATATTTTCGGTTCCCGTTAGACAATTCTTTTAGATGCCATGTGGGTTTCCTCACGATATTTTCCTCACCGGAAAGCATGTGATGCCTAAATGACTTAAGATTTTTTAAAATAATTGTTATAATACATTAAGTACATTCAATTATACATTTATTTGTTCCTTTTTGTTGTTTCCTTTGTTTTGTAAAATATATTTTAATATTAAAAAGTTTTCGAAATATTCTGGATAAAAGTACGAAACAGAAAAATAAATTATTATAACCTGAATAATTCGCGTCAAATAAATATTGTTGTTGTCCCTAGTTTCCCTACACGTGACTCCTGGGTGGAGCTAAACGAGCAGCAGCGAGGTGGTAGGGCGTCGGTGCCCGTCTGGATCGCGACCACAGTACATGGGTGTAAAGCCCGTCATAGTGACCAGTAAAGGCTTGTCGCGTTTCGGGATCAGAGTTGTGTATATCCAGTAGCTCATATACCTAGAGACCTTCAGTCGTGGTATATGTGGGCCGACATGGCGATGTAGCCTATCAATGGATTTTCATCCTTTGATAGTCGCTTTCGTTTTTGGACTACACTGTACTTACTATCAGGTACTCTGTAGTCACTATGTCGAGCCAGTGTAAAAAAAAAGAAAAAAAAAAGAACATATTTTTGGCTCAACTCGGCGCTGCTGTGAGGTCTCTTTACAACTCTATGGTTTTTATTTTATAAAAATATAACTCTGTTTTAGCTGCAGATTATTATAGACATATCTTTTTTTAATTTACTAGAATATCGAGCATCGACGTGAAGCCACCTCCTTCGCAACCTTTTACCAGTTGCACAATGGGGAGTGTTTTCAGGATCTACATACACTTTCTAATTACTCTCTAATTCCACTAGCCCCATTTCATCATAAAACCCCCAAACGTCGTGTCGGATATCATCCCTACTTCATAAACGTTCCTCATATTCGCATTAAGAAATTAGCTTCTACATTCATCATGAGAACAGCTAAGTAGTGTAATTTTCTTCCAGTGAGCATATTTCTACGATTCTATGTCTTAAGAGCGTTTATGAGTAGAACGAATAGGCATTTGTTGGGCAAACACGAACCATCGTCGGTCTTCGCCTTTTTTTTGTAACCCGGGGGAAATCCCTAACGGACCTCGGGGAGAGGTGAGGGCCACCCCCCGGTGTGTCGGGCTTGCACCGACTAAAACCCCCGGGGTGTTCCACCTTCCGCCTACCGGCATCGAGGGCACGACTGGGGTCTCATCCTCAATGACCGGCTGGGCGTGCGGCCGTGAGTAGGCCTCTACTCGTTTAGGGAGGGGTGGTGTATAGAGCCACCCTTCTCGTGCCTCTGTGTTGTAGAGCGGCACGCGGGAACACATCGCGCGCCGCTCGCACCCTTGTTGGACGACACACTCCCTCAAGCGTGCCGCCCGGTGCCGCCGCTCTGCGGCGCCCTGTTCTTTTAGGCCGGCGGGCAGGTGGGGACGGCGCTGCCAAAGATGTTGTAGCCAGCGCCTCCCGGACCCGCTCCGCCGTCTCCTTCCTAGCTAGCACGTCCTCGGCGAACCGCAGGACCGCCCTCCACGCACCTTCACAGCCGACCATTAGTGAAACTAATGTCGGCAGCGAGAGGTCTCCACCCACAACTCTCTCCAGCTCGGCCCGCTTCGAAGCCCAGGCTGCGCATATCTGGAGCGTGTACTCAGCCGCCTCGTCGGGGCGTCGGTCTTCGCCTTCCACCAAGTATGATTAAGGTCAAAAGTTTGCCTGTAAATCATAAAAAAATATTGTTGTATTCTCAGTGTTAAACTCCTTTGAAGTACTTATGAGCTTATTCCAAATTATTTATATCTATAACTCCTGCTTACCGACATAACTAAATAAATAAATAAATAATAATAATAAATAATAACTGATGCATATCAACACAACCCTTCGAGCACGAAAGGCCGTAACAATTTGTGCCGCACGTCGCTACATCTAGGATGACTTGGACCCTACTTGCGAACTTGCCCGATTTGCCCGGGAATTAGCTGAATTTAATACGCCTCTATGTGGACCCGTCATATGTGACTTGCTGCTTTGTAGGGTGACCATAAGTTTTTAAATATTTTAAGAGATTATTTTTATTTATTAGTTCAAATTTAGTAAGGATTGCGAAGCTTATGGGTCAGGCCTATGGACAGCTGATGCATTCGAAAATATTGCGAAACAATTTTAAAAACATATACTAATTATAATTAATGTTTTAAATAACCAGTCACTAACGCAACAAGAGATTTTAAGTTAACACTTAACGGACAGGCCGAATCTGCTAACTATAACTAATGCTGATGATAGTGCTAACTAATGACACCAAGAAAAAATCAGTAAAATAAAAAAACGCAACGTACCTAAAATTTAAGCAAAAACGTAGAATTTACGTGGCCCGTCCTAGGAAGTCAGAATGGAAAAACGTAAATCTACGGGGCCCGTCCTAGAAAGTCAGAATGGAAAAACGTAAATCTACGGGGCCCGTCCTAGGAAGTCAGAATGGAAAAACGTAAATCTACGGGGCCTGTCCTAGAAAGTCCGAATGGAAAAACGTAAATCTACTGGGCCCGTCCGTTAAATGTTAAGATCGCGAATCAACAAACGTAGAGTTAGATATTTCAGATAAAAATATGAATCAATAATTTACAAAAGTATGAATGACTGAATTAAAAGAGATTCTTCAATATAATTTTCTTTACCGGTGAGGTGCCTTAATCCATATTTAATCTGGAAAAAAAACCCTCTTATCCTAATTCACGTCGTCACTCATGGATACAGATCCTTTATCCACAAGGCTAGTCTATCCACAGCCGATATATTATTATTTAATACAATATTTTTGTATTAAAATAAAAAAAATATATATTTCTTTATGAGTTCATTGGAATGATGGTGTCTCTAACGCCCCCAGCTGCGTATAGGTCGTTAACATCTGCACAAGCCTAATCTCTTGTTCCTAAAGCCGTGACCTTTGATTTAATAACTTTATATGTACAGGAACTTGGCATTGTTTTAATTGAATGTTTCCTTTATTACTCTAACGGGCTTTAGGCAACCTTTTGATATGAAATGCTGGTCTCATTCATTTACCAAGTAATTTCTTATACAAACTTGTAAGTTTCTTAACCAAGAACTCAGTAAAACAGTATTGTTTCAACATGTTTGAGCTTGTAGAGTAAAGATTTCAGCTTAATTATTTTTCCTGGTAACATAAAATTTATATTTGCAGGGCTTATAACAATACTGAGAGTAATAAATATCCTTTAAGAATAAAAAGCGGCAAATTATTTTCATGATATCATTATCAAAATACATCTTACAATGAAATAATTCGTGATAATTTGCTTTCCTTTGAGCACGAGCTATGCACGCTCCCAGTATTGCCATGTACATTTCTCAACTTTCAACATTAGCCTCATTAAAGCTTTCCATCTATTGATTGAGGTCAAGCGTGAGCAGTGCTGTCTGAGACGGCAACGACCGCTAAGGGATGCGAATCTATTGACAATCGCCATCGTAATGCCGGCCCACTTATATCGACTGCTGGTGTGTAGGTACATGACTGTAACTGGCTTTATATAAGGCGAAAGGCTTTTGAAACACAATAAAACTTGTCTTTATTTTTTAGCTTATTTAAAACTCACGGTACACATTTCTGTTTATTACATTGCAGTTTGCCTGTACTGGAACTTGAACCCAGGACCTTCAGCTTTGCAATTAGGATAACTACAAACTACGTCATGAGCCCTTTTTTTCCAGCAAGACTATTTGCTTGCCTTTAAAACTTCACCGGGTGAGGGTGGTGAGCACATTTTGGGAGTCGAAGCTGCTCGCGTCCGTAGGCTTTACCCTAGTTTCCCTACACGAGACTCCTGGGTGGTGCTAAACGAGCAGTGGCGAGGTGGTAGGGCGTCGGTGCCCGTCTGGATCGCGACCACAGTACATGGGTGTAAAGCCCGTCATAGTGACCAGTTTCGGCTTGTCGCGTTTCGGGATCAGCTTGTGTATATCCAGTAGCTCATATAACTAGAGACCTTCAGTCGTAGTATATGTGGGCCGACATGACGATGTAGACTATCAATGGATTTTCATCCTTTGATAGTCGCTTTCGTTTTTGGACTACACTGTACTTACCATCAGGTACTCTGTAGTCACTATGTCGAGCGAGTGTAAAAAAAAAACATAAGTTGCTCCGGTTGAGTTGCAACGCAAGGCCATCTCCGTGTCCACAAACCTCGTCTTGTACGGCCGGTAAAACGACCTGACGGTGATCTTCTAGCGTTTTGGAAGCGACTACCTTGAGAAGAAATGCCGAAAGAAATCCAAGGCTACATTGGAAGTCTATAACAGCAGTAATATGTCTTGAAAAGGGAAGTATTACGATAATGACAAAGCGAGTAAACGCAAATATTTGTAAATGAAATTATGCCGGAAGTAAAGCAAACAACAGCTTTGTGATGCATGGAACATCACAAAGCCACAGGCATCCTAAGCAAACAGTTATGCCATCGAATATTAAATATTTATTCATGATAAAGGATTGTTTCCTGAAAGGTGACTTTAAATCAATCGCGTTGAAATATAAAACACAATTTCCTTTTTCAGATTAAATCCAGGGATTTTTTTATATTGACTCGACAAAAATACTTCACTGAACATAATGGATTGTTTATTATCCTGACTCGGCATAGTCACTACACAGGTCTTATAGTGGTGCGCGCTTAAAGGAGCGCGACGCCCAGATCCAGGCGTGAGCGGTGTGCGATTTGTTCTCGCATACAGCTCTAATGACAAATCATGGAGATGAGGGGAGGGTGGCACTTTACACCACTCTCCCCGCCAATGTGTTAGGAGTACGCGGGGGGCGGTAACTATTTAACCACCCCTCGCCAAGTAGATGGAGCCTGCAGAAGGCCAGACGTCTCCAGGTGCCGAGGAAGATGGCTCAGCCTTGCCCTTGGCACTCGGCAGACAGGAGAAGGAACACCCCGGGGGTTTTAGTCGGTACAAGTTCGACACACCGGGGAGCGGCCCTTACCGCCTCCTGAAGGTCCGTTAAAGTCTTATAGTGGTGTAGTCCATAAAAAGACTACGACAATCAACAGTAAAGAAAATCCTATCGATAGTCGCAGTTGACATGTCGACTTGCATAAATATCTCTTCAGCTTTCGTTTGCCAATATCATACAGCGGGAGAAACACGCCAGTAGGAAGATTATTATACAGTTTAATGACTCGGTAAAGTGAGAACTTAGGTGAGTAAGAGAACTTCTTAGCTCTAGCCGGGATATAAGATACCGTATATCCGTGACTTTTATTGTTTTACGTTATTAAAAATAGCTAGAACTTTTAAATAAGCACGTAGAGTTAAAAAGAAAAAGAAATTTTAAGTTATACACTAATTATATCGATTATTATGTATAAAACTTTTTTAAATTTATGTGATCATACAATTGTTCAATTTTTGTTATTTTATGTATAATTTTATTTCATATTATTGTAAAGTCATTCGTCATAATAATTGTACATTTTTATTGGATATTGTTGATCGAGAAATAAATGCCTTTTTTTATTTTATTTTTTTTATTTATAGGCGTGACTTCGTAAACATGCGTGCGTGGCTCTATTAAGGAAGAGAGAGAGTGGAAATGGTTTTGTGTCCCTTAGCTTGATTTTTTTGTGTAAACTTTGCTGACTTATGGATCTTTTCTATTGCTTATATATTGATGTATGTTATCCTGAAAATGTAAAAAATAAAATAACGAGTTCGGTAATGTTTAAAATGAATGAGAAATAAACAATTTTCTGGTTTCCAGTCCGACCGCAGTAGCATGTCACGCTCAGGGCGGCACTTGTCGCTGTAATCGATTCGAGCCGCCCATACCCAGTAATATCACACTTTAGCCCCAACTAACTCGCGCTATGTAATTTCGCGAACGTGGAAAATATTGCTGGCATTATTTCATACAGATTTACGACCGAATGTAATGCTATTCATAGTTTTTATTGCTAATGATCGCTTTTATTATTTTTTAGTACCGAGCTGTACCAATTTTATACGTGACTTCCATTTGAACGCCCTTATTATAACAAGAGTTTTAATATTAATGAAGATTTAACCGATAGCGCTTACATGCCAAAATTACTGGAAGCGTTATACAGCTCCTATTTGTTTTAAATATATAAAAAAAAATACAACCGAACATAGATCCTTCTCCTTTTTTAAGTCAGTTAAAAAATTATCTTTTTTTTTATGAAAACTAACCCATTTTCGTACGAAGATCAATATCTTGTATGTTACAAAAACTAAACCGAATAGCGAAATTAAGCCAAATTCAATTAAAACTTTTTCATACATTGTCTATACTAATATTTACGCATTTTTAGTGGATACTGTCAGTTTTACTTGACTCAATAATAGACGTCAGTTTATAATAAGCACTAACATTAGTGCTTAGGAATTTAAAAGCAAATTAATCACACAATGTATTATAAATTCTATAGTAATAGCCAAGCGAACTATTTTAATAACATTATATTCATAAAGTAGTATGTCTAGTGACTACTTAGACGATTTCCTCAGGGAAACGTAACTTAGGAAAAACTGCTTAAGATAACGGAAACCTTTCTTATACGGGTTTTACGACAAGCATTTAGCTAATTATTTCTTTGAATATTGTACTTGAAATAATATTGTAGTAAATGTCTTTTTTTTGTTTACCCGGGGGGAAATCCTGCATAGGACTATCAGGGCTTTCGTGAGGACAGCGGCTCCGGTGTGTCAGACACATACTGGCTAAAAACCCTTGTAGTGTCTCACAAATCGCTGTCAGCTTGACCTGGTGATCCATATTCGTCCGACGACCCGGTGAGCGAATAGCCTTTTTGGTTCCATCTCTTGGAGAGGTGGGATGAGCCCACCCCACAAAACTCTTCTGTCAGTACGCACTGTCTTCGGTTCACGTATTCGTAATATACCGGCTAGTACTAAAAATTATCTAACACTTGCTTTTGCTTAGTCGTATAGCTGTGGAAAGGTCTTCGGTTAAAAAAAGCGAAAACAGTTATATGTGTAGAATGTGAAGGTGTACGCCAGATGGCGTTTGCGTCTAGGTGCGGTTACATTTTATTAATTTTAATGTTCTGGGGTTGCGCCTTTTGGCGTGACTAGTCAGGTAAAATTACGAAAAGTACGAAAATATTTGCATAATTTAAACGCCAACGTCAGCTATACCTTACTCTGTGTCCTAACATATCGACGTGCGTGAAAGGCCATTGTTTGTTCGCTCGTCTGTAACAATGATGTATGGTCGACAGGCGCCGTATCAGACCGACCGACGCAAATTCATAAATCATTTTCAACCAGTCCGGCCACTTTGAAGCGTTATTTGTGCACTGTTCTATAATTGTTTTACTGACAGATCAAACATTTTCTCTCTTACATGTATAAAATTGTATTATTAATATTTATGACATGTGAAAAAGAATGTTTTGAAATAGACTTTCATAGAAACGTGTTTTAAAGCTCGGTGAAATAAATACATATATATATATATATATATATATATAGGTTTAATCATCCGAGAAACTGAGAAAAAATACATTAAGCAACGTTTCATACTTTTGCCTGGTGTATGTAGAGTGTATACAATTAAGTATAAATAACTACTTATAATAATTATCTATACTAATATTATAAAGCTGAAGAGTTTGTTTGTTTGTTTGTTTGTTTGTTTGGACGCGCTAATCTCAGGAACTACTGGTTCGAATTGAAAAATTCTTTTTGAGTTGAATAGACCATTTATCGAGGAAGGCTTTAGGCTATATAACATCACGGTGCAACTATTAGGAGCGAAGAAATAATGGAAAATGTGAAAAAAACGGGCAAAATTATTCATCCTTGAGGGCTTTCATTGCGTGCGCTGCGAAAACGGTTCAAGATACCAAAAATATATGTAAGAAAGAATTATTCCTCTTAAAATGATCTAAAAAAATGTCCGTGACAGTATATGTCTTTCTTTTAAGATTAACTCACTAGAACCATTTTTATGGTAATCAAATTTGGTCGAAATTAATGCATTATTTGTTAAGAGTTGTATCAACGTAATAATATTAACCTTTATCCAAATAAATGTGTTGTTGATTAAGAGTATTTAATTGTGAACAAAATTGTCTTTGACATCACTTAATTTCAATGAACATCTTAGAAGATATTACAAAACCTTACATAGCAAAACAACGTTTGCCGGATCAGCTAGTAGAAGCATAAAAGTGAATTATCTTGTTATATTGGAACATTTATTATATTAGTTTATAATTTGGTCTAAATTAGATTCTAAATTCCCTAATTTGGTAATTAAGAAAGTGTAAGTCAAAATATTTATTGAATATCCAACTAAAAGAAAATTATGCTTTTTATGCTTTAATGGGATGCACGCTACTGCGTCTTCAGTTAAGTTGCGGTTCAGTATAAGACGCCGATCATTTATTTATTCGATCACTCTAAACAAAGTACCTGCTTCAAAAAAGCCAAGCAAACAAAGGACCGTATTACCTGACAAAATAAAACTGCCGTATCGAAACCTCAAATCCCTTACGTCCATGTTTCGCAAGTCTTTCACGCGAGTACCCTTCAAAAACTTTCGAACCCCAATCAACCTGGCGATGTACCGGCATTTATCGTTACCCAATATCGTCTATCCTACATGTAGTTTCGAACTCGACGCCTCGAGAAGGGAAAATGGGTAGAAAAACAACTTTTCCTAAATCACTAGAAAAGTAACGAAATAACTGCCGCGATGTGGTTTCAATCTTTCAGTAATTTAATGTATTATTATTAGGTCCTTACATATGAAATTGGCGTTTTGTATGGGAGGAACAAAAAGTCGAATATTTTTTAATATAATATATTTAATTAATCAAAGTATGAACCATTATTTTCTATGCACTTTTGCCATCTCATAGGTAGTTCATTGATCCCTTTACTAAAAAAACCAGTCGGACGGGAATCAATAAAATCTTTGAAGGCGATTTGGACTGCCTCATCGGAGTTGAATTTTTTCCCTTGCAAGAAGTTATCCAAATTTCGAAAAAAATGGTAATCTGTTGGAGCAAGGTCCGGGGAGTGCGGAGGATGTCTTAGACTTTCCAATTGAAGCTCTTCTAATTTAGTAGCCGTCTGTTGCGCAGTGTGTGGTCTAGCGTTGTCGTGAAGCAGCAGTGGCGTGGAGCGATTAACCAGCCTAGGTGGTTTAGCCGCTAGCTTTTCCATCATGGTTTGCAATTGCTGACAATAGACATCAGCCGTAATAGTCTGGTCAGATTTGAGAAAACTGTAATGAACAATACCGGCACTAGTCCACCAAACGCTTACAAGTAACTTTTTTGGGGTTAATTTTCGCTTGGGGCAGGATTTGGCTGGCTGGCCAGGATCCAACCATTGCGCTGAGCGCTTCCGATTATCGTAAAGAACCCATTTTTCATCACAGGTAATGATTCGGTTTAAAATACCTTCATTATTGTGCCGGTTTAGTAATGTAACGCAGCAGTCGACGCGCGTTTGCCGGTTTGCTTCAGTCAATTCGTGAGGTACCCACCTTTCAAGCTTTTTAATCTTCCCAATTTGCTTCAAGTGAATTAAAACAGTTTTATCACTAACATCGCAGCCTGCAGCTAACTCGGACGTGGTTTGCGATGGATCCGCTTCCACAATAGCCTTCAACTCTTCATTATCAACTTGAGTCTCAGGCCGTCCACGGGGCTTGTTCTGCAGGTCGAAATTTCCAGAACGAAAACGTTGGAACCAAAAACGAACTGTGTTTTCTTTTGCAACACGACCGCCATACACTTCATTCACCCTTCGAGTTGTTTCCGCAGCACTAGTGCCACGGCGGAACTCGTACTCGTAAATAATGCGATATTTTAAGTTTTCCATTTTGTAAAATGAGTGACGCAAATAGAAAAAAACAGAAGAAAAAAACAAATGAATAACGATCATCGAAGCACAAATACATGAGTCTATAGCTGTACAAATTTGAATTTTGAATTCCTTACCAAAGAGGAGAAATTTGTGATTAAAGTGGCCAGTACGAAAAACGCCAATTTCATATGTAAGGACCTTATATTTTATTTTCCCTTCACCTATTTTTTTTTGCTTATACTGAAAGAGCATTAACCTAAAAAATGACCTCATAATGATAATAACCTAAATAAAATGGGCTATTATGCTCTAGTAATCATGTGGTTATCGTTGTCTAGTGGATAAGGGACCGGTATCATCAATTAATTTACGTTCCTTGGTAATCGTTGCTGTTCATAGACTTATACTGTACTTTCTATTAGGTGTGTTATACTCACTTTGTGGAGTCAGAGTAAAAAAAAAGACTACAGTGCAATTATAACTGAGTTAAACAACTTAAGTTCCGTTGGAACAAGACTATCAATTAGCCCGAGATTTTGCGCCGCAGGCTAAAGAATTTTATATCGTCCACACTTCAAAGTTGCTAACATTTAACAGTCGTTTTTATTTTCACCGCTGAATCAGGAATTCATGCGATAACAGACTCTATTTCCTTGAAATATGGTGCCACGGAAAATGTATAAAAATTTTGTCGAAATTAATAACTTGGTCGAATAAATATCTCTTTCCGGAGATTCTTTATCGCGTCCGGGAATGTTCCGGTACTGATGTAAAAATAATTGTAGCGTACCTTCTTTTTATGGGTTCCGTCATTCCGATAAACGTAAAGCTAAATTTCGGGAGTGGATTTGGAATATTTTTATGGCGTCGATTATTACATGGTTATTAAAAGGATTTAACGTGGAGCTACGGTTGTTAAATAATTTATTTTTATCGTAAAGGCTGTGTTATGAATTTTTGTTAGTTATCGTCAGAGTTCAGCTCGCAAAGCGATTCTTTTTAATTCACTTTGAATATAGCAAATGTATCAAAATCCTTAATTGAATTTTGAAAGGTATTTTGTGTTTGTGCGCTTTTAATACCAGTAATGACATACGGTACAGAAATGAGATCTTTTACTATGAGTCTCATTGGAAAATTTAGCGTCACACGGTGAGATATAAAGAAAATTTTGGGGTTCCCTAACGTGATCAAATCAGGAATGAAGAGATCCGTACACCAACGAGGGTCTAAGACGTAGCCCAACAGATAAGCAAGTTTAAGTGACAGTGGGCAGGACACAGCTCGTGGAGCAGATGGACTATGAAGCAAGAAAGTTCTCGAGTGAAGAGCGCGAACTGGCTAACGCAGTATAGGACGTCCATCTACAAGATGGATAGATGATTTAATACAGACTCCATGGTTACGCCGGATGCAGGCCGTCTTGGACTGGTCGCTCTGGAAACTATTAAGAGAGGCTGATGTCTAGCTGTGATCGTCCAATGGCTGATATGATGATTCCTTTAACATACGGTTATAAAAACTATGACCGGTGGTCGTGGGTGTGGTTATAGGAAGATACGAATTTGGCGTTTTACAGTTTATTTGCACTTTAAGGCACACCGAGCTGCGACGTACACGCACGTACTCCCGCCTTGGGTCTCGGTAGTCGACTAACTTCCTAGAGCCGTGCGCGCGCGCATCCTCTTACCCCGCACGTCTCGTAACACCCTAACGACCCTTAGGGCGACAAGAGCGTATCGGGTTACGCCTACATGCTATAAAACGCTTTTAAAAATAACTTATCATCAATCGCATACAAAATGGTGCATTAGTGTTTAAAATTATTTAACAATTTAAGGAGTAATTCTGAAAATAGACGTTAAAGTTTTTTTCTAAAATTCTTCTGGGCTTAGGTATACGTTCTGGGGGCTTTTTATGATGCACTGCTGGCAGGATTGCTGTTTCATCGGAATATGCTTCCACATGAATATATAAAAGTCAGTCATTTTGCTTAAAGCCATTGCTTCGTTGACACACCATGATAATTTACTACTGTTTGATTGATATACAAGCTTGGAATGTACACGGATCTCTGTTTCGCCCATTACAGCAAAGGATTGTTTATAGTGGCACCAATAGAAGGTGCGGATAAGTGGATTGTATATGCGGTATTAGAAATAGAAAGAAAGATGAATGAAAAAACACACAAGTCCATACGATCTTCATATATCTCTGATGACATCAACTTCTATTTTCTTCGTCCGGTTGTGATGCTATGCCATAGTACAAGGACAATATTATAACTATTTCTCGTGTGTATGATAGCGGGTAAATTAAGCAATGCAATATCCTGCGGGTAGTGACGTGCATAGGGTATTTCGACAGGGTAGGCAAATTCCCATAATTAATGTAAATATTATATAATGATAATTAATATTACATTACTTTCGTAAAGAATATAAATGACGTAAAAATAGAATAGATATGAATATAAAGGGTTCCTTTTATTGTTTAAATTAAATAATTTTATTCCAGACTTATTTATCGTAAGGGCATGCAATGCTTTCATGCATCTATGGAATGAACGCTACTGCCCGCGGGAATGCATATTATTACAGGATGATAAGCTATCTTCGCTGTGTGTGTATGTTTGAGAGTCGAAGCTGCTCGCATCCGTAGGCTTTACCCTAGTTTCCCTACACGTGACTCCTGGGTGGTGCTAAACGAGCAGCAGCGAGGTGGTGGGGCGTCGGTGCCCGACTGGATCGCGACCACAGTACGCGGGTATTAAAGTCCGTCATAGTGGCCAGTTTCAGCTTGTCGCGTTTCGGGATCAGCTTGTGTATATCCAGTAGCTCATATACCTAGAGACCTTCAGTCGTGGTATATGTGGGCCGACATGACGATGGAGACTATCAATGGATTTTCATCTTTTGATAGTCGCTTTCGTTTTTGGAGTACACTGTACTTACCATCAGGTACGCTGTAGTCACCATGTCGAGCCAGTGTAAAAAAAAATGTAGACGGATTGTGAGGCGACCGTCAAGGGTAGCGTATTGGATAACACTAGTATGGTCGTTAGAGGCACGGCCGCGTGTGATTGAAAAGGTGATACAATTAGGGTAGGAAAACAAAAAATGGTAGTTTCTTTAATTATGTTCAATTCGGCACGACCAGTTGATTTGTCATTATTGTGATGAGCTGGACATGTTCTTCTTTTTATCTGAACTGGCGTTGTGGGTTTGTACAGCGCCAAGATGCCAGGATGGCAGAATGTTGAGGGGAATCGCTGATATTCCTGATGGGATGAGGTGGAGTGCGCGTCGCTTGAAGTAATTGATTTTGATGTAAATTAGAGACTATTGGATATTAAATATAATTACAACAGACTCAAAGGGACTTGTACCCAGGGCCGTAAAACTCAATATATAAAAATTGTCTTCTTTTTTCCTTTACATTTTCCTCTTTTACAAAAATTACACAGACAATAATCCTTTTCAATTAATAAAGGTTTAAAACCAACCGGCTGTTAAGTAAAAGAAAATTAATTACAACAACGCGAGGTACTATGAACTACTAGGTTTAAGTTTGTTTCTCAACTTAGCCAAGTTAATTCCACGCCGACGAGTCGACTCGATAAAGCGCCTAAAAGTTTGAAACGGTTGCGGGTGAGAAATCCGTCTACGGACGTGGCACGATACGAAACTTTCACCGTACCTAGTACTTAGACGTTTATTGCTGTAGTTTTTGTATGAGCTTTGCATTTTTTTATCCTGACTCGACTTTATAACCATACTTCACCTGATGGTAAGCATGGTGCGGTTCAAAAAACGACTGCAACTATCAACAGTAAAGAAAAACAATCTATAGTCGCAGAGATCGTGCCGGCATGCAAAAATATATCTTCACGCCTCGTTTAATCGCTTGCTTTATGGTTAAATCTCGAAGAATAGTACGCGTGCAGACAATTAAATTTAGCGCAATTATATTAAGCTCAATTTAGCTAGAATATAAAAAAGACCATGTGCAACAATAGTAATATTTCTATTTTTACAAGTTTAATGAGATTCATATGAAACAAATATACTGCGGGCGACGCCCGTCAAATTCGAATTTCGTGCATAAAATCATTTCTACTCAAGGGTTTAAAGGATCATAAATATAGGATCATAATAAAGGGATGAAAATATCATAGGATAGTGGGAGCATGCTCGATAGAAGATCATTCCTCAGCTCAACGACTTGGCAAAAGCAAGAGTTAGAGAACTTCTTGGTCCTAGCCGGGATGTGAGTTATTGTATTGCCATGACTTCGTAAAACCGCACGCGCGGTTCGTTATAGAAGGGAGAGGAGTTCTTCAGTTTATTCGTCGTGATGCAGACTTTCTTTCCGACAGTAGCCACACTCCGACGTAATTTTGAATAATTGTCGACGTTTTTTTAATGGTAACAATCTAGCTCAAGATTCACACCATAGGTACCCAAGCAAACAAAGGAGGAGGGCCTTTGCCACAGGCTTTCCTCCCTAACTAGAAAGACGCCTGGGCGGCGCGCTTGAGGGAGCGCGTCCCCCAACTTATCCAGGCGAGAGCGGTGTGTGACGTGTTCCCGCACACCGCTCCAAGACAACTAGATACAAGGAGAACGAAGGGTGGCCCTTTACACCACTCCCTCGTAAACACAAAGATGAGGCCTATCTAAAAGGCCAGACGTTGTCGCGGGCCGGAGAAGTGGACGCTGCTGTGCCTCCGGTCCAGGCTAGACGGAGAGAAGGAACACCCCGAGGGCTTTAGTCGGTACAAGCCCGACTCACCGGGATGCGATCCTCATCGCCCCCCGAGGTCCGTTAGGGATTACCCCGGGTTACAAACAAAAAAGAGTACCCAAGTATTGCCATAAGAATCAAAAAAAGCTTGTATAGAGCAACTGGCCGCTTTTTACTATGTACTGCCGAGGAATTCGCTATTTGTATCTACTTTTCCAGCATCAAAAGAATTCGGACTCACCAAGCAATAAATGAACCGATTTTTGTTGAGTGAGTGCGCTCCACCATAGACCACTTCATGATTTTCCATCAAGTGACATTGAGGTCAGGCGTACCTTTACATAATAAAATCCCTGGTTGAATAATTTAATTTCTCGTTGCTTTCATTCCAGTAAAGTTGCAAAGGTTGCAGGACATCAGTATTAGTCAGCCTAAAAAAGGCCTTCATTACGAATTTTACGTGAAAAAACTATTCGCTTTATGTGAGATGATAATTCAGAATCTAAATTGAATATAAGCGATTCACATTACATTCTGCTGAACATGTTTACCATAGAAGAGCTCTTTTGTGCCTTATGAGATCGACGACAGATGTTGTTATCCATTATGGGACCTTTATTAGGGCCATATTTTCCTTTCCCGTTATACAATGTTCGACTAAAATAATATCTAACTCAATATATCTAGGAATATCACACAGCCTTGGGAAGATGAACCGTCGAAATTCTTTTGTGTTTGATGTTACAAATATAGCAAAACTAAAGGATCTAGGTTTATATTAGAAACTTGATTTAGCTAATGAAACTGAATTTAATTCGATTTAGGTAAAATCGTATCGGAATTACTTTGATCAAGCAAATAATGTCGTGGCTGATATATACATAGTGTAGAGGTTTAGCATGATAACGAATTATTTATGATATTATGACGCCCACATACCAAAATAAGCTCTAAATTGAAGAGTTCAGAGTACAAGAAAACGTGGCTGTTCTGGAGACGCACGGAGACATTTGTAGTACGTGGGACGCCCTGAAGCATTATGCATAAAACAGGTCAAAGAGGTTGTGATTGTGATGGCCTAGTGGTTAAAGGAACGGTTTCCTTACGCGGCAACGCGAATGGTCATAGATACGAAGCACGGCACGTACCTCTGTGTTTTTCTAGATTGAGTACGAATTAAGGAACCGCATGGTCACCGGTAAAGGAAAACGGTGTTAGGAAACCCGTATGGCATCTAATAGAAATTCCATGTATATGTGCTTTCTGATTATGGTGATCAACTGCGTAACTGGTCACGTTGGGCATGACATATAAGCGCAAAGTGGATACAGCCACTAATGTATATCTGCTTACTCCAAAAGGGATATAGCGTGTCGATATAAGCCTGTATACGCCAACCGCATACGGATTTCAATCCATATAAACGTCCTTTGTGTAGACTGAATCGCTTATGACAAATGTGGAGCAATCCTTCAGGACAATGGTCGCTGTTCCGCTTTGTTTGGCTGATATATGACAGTTTTAAAATGGCCAATCGTTCGGTTCTTTGAAGGTAATAAAAGCACTTACGACTATATCTACTTAGATCTTGTTTTGTTATATATTTTTGTTTGACACAGCAGCGTGCGGTGTACTTTAAAAAGGGGTAGAACGTTTTTATACTGGTCCAACAATGTCACTGCATGGCACCTTATAGAGAGTACAGTGTGATCTATAAATGTCAATAGCTGCTAAGGAACAAAAGTTTGTTTACAGTTCCCATTGTTATGTGTCCACTATACCACGACAAAAGGTATAAAAACAATTCATATACACAAACTGATCGCGAAACGCTAAAAATGATGTAGCGAGTCATTATAACGGTCTATAAACTTGTATAATATGGTCTCGACTTTCTTTCGGCACTCGCCTTTCTTAATATTTATATGTTAATAATTGTTTTGTGAACTTCTACAGAAGTTGGCCCATAGACAATTCTTAATCGAACAGTCGTAATTAAAAAAAAAAAGTTACTGCGGTGATAATACTTTAAAATATATCAAAACCATAAAAGTATATATGGCTAGTATATATATGTCGGTGCTATCCTCAATTATTTTGGGAAACATGTGCAAAAGGCAGATCCCCACTTTTTGGCTTTATTATATAAATGTCCCACGAACAACTCTAAGACATCATTTAGTTGGCAAGAGTCCCCCGATGCACGTGTTATAAAGTAATCGTTTACAGTGTTCATTTTATAGAATCCGAAGATCGGGTTTTGTGGCGTAACTTGGGAAAGGCTTATGTCCAGCAGTGGACAGATACTGGTTGATGATGATGATGATAATGATGCGTTAAATCGTTAAAAATCGATTAATTTCATATTTTACCATTTAATAACATATTAGTGGGTGCTCTGTTGGCACTTGTACGTTTCCTATTTCTATAATTCATACGTGAATGTGTTTATACATAGCTGCTTAATAATACAGACTTGCAGCGTCAGGAACAAATCTTGCAGTTGAAACAACAATATAAATTGAGAAAGGGGTCGGTAAATGAAGTTGAGTTTGAACACAAATAAATCAGTTGTCGTGCACGGAATCACGCGCAATCTAACGCAGCTTGTTAACGCGAGTAAACTTGTTCCGTTCGCTCACTGCCCGCCGGTACTACGTACGACTAACTAGGGTGCATCCTCTTTAAGGAATTACTACATTTATACTGGTTATCGGCACTTAAAATACTGCAATATTGAGCCCACATAGAGGGCATGTAGAGCGTCGCTCTAAGTGGAAGATTCTTGTACTGCGCATGGTGGCCAAGTTTGAGAGTAGACGTTGGGTTGAGCTAGGTGAGAAGCGAGGGCTGATGCCTTTGGGGTCGCGGCCGCTCAGGGTGGTGGCCCTGATCGACTGATTAGCGACCCTCGAGAAGTAGGCAGAGCATTGTGACATGCGGGGAAGATATCTTCCTCCGAGTTTGTGCCCAGCGGGCGCGGCGCGACGGGGCTGCGGCGAATTGATTACAGGTTCCGCGATCCCCGTCAATGCGCAGAAGAAGTCACCTTGGGGTTTTTAGTCGGTACAAGTCCGACACACCTCGGGTTCGCGCAACCCCCCAGTGCGACCGAGACGGTCCAATGAGGATTTTCCCCAAGTAAAAAAAAAAAGGTGAGAAGCGAGGCCGCATCTTACAACTACGTCGGCGGTGTCCTGAGAAGCCGTTACAGGACATTCCACGCTAAGTTAGGTTACGTAAGTCATCAGCGATCTCACTTTATTTTATTATTTTTTTACACTAGCTCGACATAGTGACTACAGAGTACCTGATGGTAAGTACAGTGTAGTCCAAAAACGAAAGCGACTATCAAAGGATGAAAATCCATTGATAGTCTACATCGTCATGTCGGACCTCGTATACCACGACTTCACTTTCACTTTTGCCAATTGGGGCGGCAGCCTGCGCCAGCTTGACATGATTTGGAAACGTCGTTAAGTCCGAAATCAGCTGGGACTTCAACATCATTATCATATATCTGGATTATGTTATTAAATCACCCAATTATTTGTCTTTATTTGTATATATTTTAGAAGTTTAAAGTTCGAAGCTGGTATTACTATGAAACTGTGCAAAAGACGAATGTCATTTTAGTGATAAGTTAGTTTGAAGGTGGTTATAGAAAAAATGTATTAAAAAGAGAATGAAGCGTTACTTTGGCTTCCGTATATAAAATTTAGATAAAATAGTTTTGATCCTAAATATATCTTCCCTCGATCCCACATATATATACTTTTCCATTTTTGTTTGTGAAACTAGAAAAATAATGAATCATCAAGAATTATTCAAAAATACAGTTATTGAGGTGAAACTTCTTTGAAATCTTTATGATTTTAAACATGTTGAAACAAAAAAGCGACACAGAGATAAACTTTACTTTACTTTCTTTTTTTTTTTTGGGAGTCGAAGCTGCTCACGTTCGTAGGCTTTACCCTAGTTTCCCTACACGTGACTCCTGGTTGGAGCTAAACGAGCAGCAGCGAGGTGGTAGGGCGTCGGTGCCCGCCTGGATCGCAACCACATTACACGGGTGTAAAGCCCGTCATAGTGACCAGTTTCGGCTTGTCGCGTTTCGGGATCAGCTTTTGTATATCCAGTAGCTCATATACCTAGAGACCTTCAGTCGTGGTATACGAGGGCCGACAGGACGATGGAGACTATCAATGGATTTTCATCCTTTGATAGTCATTTTCGTTTTTGGACTACACTGTACTTACCATCAGGTACTCTGTAGACATAATGTCGAGCCAGTGTAAAAAAAACTCATAAATCTACAGGTTTGATCTTGCGAATAAATTAGATAGAACACTTGATGGGGTTTCATTTCTACTACCTAGTTGTGAACTGCACACCTATACACACATGTATTAATAATGATATATCAACACGCTACATCCCGTTCTGCGTGATTAGAGATACATTAGTAGCTGTATACACTTTACACCTAAACTGAACGTGATCAGTAGAATGCTTGATCGCTATTCCCAAGGCCCTTACATATAACATTAGATGCTATACGGGTTTCCTTAGGATATTTTCTTGTCTATATATAATATTTTGCCTGAATCGGAACTTAATCTAGAAAAACTCAGTGCTACGAGCCAGGGTACAAACTTTTGACCATCCGCATTCGATGTCAGTCCCTTATCCACTAGACCTTCACTACCAAATTTTTGAAGTGAAGCTTCTATAGAATCGTTGTGATTTCAAACCGGATGCAACGGAAAAACGACAGGTAAGAGACACAAATACAAAAAACAAAAAATCTAAATATTTTCACTTTTAAACAATTAAACTTTGTAATTATCCTCCCCTTGTTATATATATTCATCTCATTCTTTTATCGATTTGCTGAAGTTTCACTTCTATCGTGTGTGAATCGCACACACACCTTTTTATTTTTTTCTCTTTTTATATTTGGATCTCTATCATTTTTACACTATCACTTGGGCCACTTTGGTTCTGAATGCCTCATATCGTCTTAATTAAGATTGCAATTATGTTGAGCGCACGTTACATACTTGGAGCGCGTTATAATCGGAAAACTCTATTTATTTTGTGATTGCCAATTGGATTAGCCAACTGTTTTAACCTAGGTAGGTGAAATTAATACAACTTTTTATTGGTCAAGTTAAAATTACTTTTCACACTCCGCTATACTTATATATTGTTTTTAACTAATACTTTTGCGCTAGAGGTCAATTATGTTGTGAATCGTACTGGAAATACGATTTTAACCTGTCAAATAAAGATATTTTCAGTCTTTCGATAAACTTTGAGGGTACACACGAACTAGCGACTTTGGAAAAGTATTTGAAAGTCACGAAAAACATTGAATCTCGGGTTTTAAAGCAATAATGAGTTAAATGGAGGTCCATGTGTATTTTTGTGCTTATAAAGGTATTGATATTGATTAGGTATATAAGAAGTAGTTTTTCTGCAGAAATGTCTAATCAATACATATAATAAATCCTTTCCTCAGCCACTATATAATATTATCTAGATAAAAAATTGTTTGAGAGCTTCTATATATACAGCCATCCAGAAAAAATTTGCTCCCGCGATATAGGTTAGTAAAAATGAATAGTAAACATTAATCAATATACACATATGAGTACTAAGATTGTGCTCGTAAGTCTTAGAAACGACTTTAACGATTTAGATGTGGTTGTCAGAAATATATTGTGAAAAGCTTCACTTGGTATTTAGTCTTGGTTTAATTTCAATCGGTTTTTAAATAAAAATGTTACGTCAGCTTAGAAAAAAACTGTTGATTAAAATAGATGCTATTTTTCGATGTTCTATAAAGAGTGTTTGTACATTTTTTGTAAAACTATATTTAAACACTTTAAACGATATCTATTGTCGAGTATTAATTTATTCTATATTTAATTCTTGTAATTTATGTAAGAAACAATCGATGGCACTTACATCATATATACAATGACTTCAGTTTGAACTAGTTATTATCATATTAAAAGTTCTATTTCCACGTGAATAATGTTGTGGGCACAACTACTAAGTAAATATATATATTTCTAAGCGCTTAAATTATTTTGTAAATTTGTTATATGATTTAATGTAGTTCAATATATGTACTTCCACATACAACCGCCATAATACTTTTACATAAAATAAACACTTGACATTGGAACAGATTTGACTGAAAAACTCAAAAGATCTTTTAGCTATTCTCACGTAGTAAAGATAATGCATCTTCATTTGAATTATTTTAAATTTGCTCGATAAAGTAACTACATTGCCCCTGAGGTAGTATAAGCGATTCGCCTCCTCCTTTTGCTACGAACTGCGAAGGAGTGGAACTCGCTTCCTGAGTCGGTGTTGCCGGCATCTTATGACATGGGAATCTTCAAACATCGAGTGAATCGGTATTTGTGGGTGAGCGCGCTCCATCGTAGGCCTCATCATCACTTTCCAGCACGTGAGATTGAGGTCAAGCGCAAACCTGTATTTATAAAAAAAATTAGATTAAAAATGGCAAAGACTGTTAAGGGAGAAGAACCCATTAACAATGAGCACTGTTATACCGGCCCTCATATAGTAAACCAGGACAGAAGGTTTCTAGGTTTCTGAATAACTAGGCGAACATAAGCAAATCTTGGAGCAATTGGTCACAGTTATAGCAATTTTTTTCTTTAGAAATCATTGAAATATTACAAATAAATTCGGCAGTACTAAAACGAAGCGAGTCATCGCGTTTATCACGATTTTTTTATGTAGTAATCATTGGAACATGACAAGCAAGTCGAGCGATACCAAAATAAAATCCGGGTGCTCGCTGAGATATTTTTACACTGTTGATAACAAGCCCTGATACAAAGTTAACCGGATAAATTGTTATACAAGCTTTAACTTTGTCGTTTTTATGGGCGAGTTACCACGTGTGAGATTACGGCATACCGTCCTAGGGCAAGATTTATTTATTGAAAATGTCGCTTGATATTCGCTTCTCATGGGAAGACGAATTTCGGTCTTTTAAAAATAAAATGGAAAATATTTGTATCGTTCATTAGTTAATGAGGGAAACAAGAAATAATATAATATTATGCATTAAATACTGAATATACTGCAATATTTTTTCGTTTAACAGTATCAAGGGTATGTCTCGTGTATTGTTCGCCGCATGTCAACAACGGAACCAATTCATTATGTCAAACTATGTCGTTCTGGTTAGCGTACACTAAGCAAAAAAAAAAGTATTATTTTGATCATGATATATGTCCTGATTTTATATTTATGAGTATACTGGAAGATAGACCGCGACTACGTCTGCATTAATAAAACACCAGATAGATGTATTCAGCATCACTCCGTTTCAATAGTTATGTCCACTTGACTAGTCATGACCTGACATTTATTATTACACACGTAAATAGATACGTTTGTGTCCGTACGATACAGATAAAATATGTAATGAAATAAGATGATTTGGAGAATAAAATTAAATTGAATTATATGTATAAATTAAATTAATAAACATTATTTCCACTTGATCACTGTAGTGTATAATGCTGTACCGCGGAGATTTCAAGCTTTACCAGAATTTCCATTTTACTGTTTTTAATTTAATTTAAAAAATAAAGATATTCTAAATATATCTATTTATTATTTATATGTAATAGAATGTAAAACATCTTAATGTGAATCGCAAAACAAAAACTATGAAATTTTTGTTTTGATAATGTTAAGTGGAAGATATTTTTAATTATATTTTGTACTTAAAAATTATTGTGTATATATTTAAAAAATATATTATTTTTTCTTTATATATTACAAAACAATGTCTAACGTACAATATTATTTTTTCAATGCATAGAATCATAAATGATTGGCTTTTTTAAATAATATATTTTGTACAAACTATGCGTTGATCTTTACTATTTTACTGCGG
Organism: Automeris io; assembly: GCA_036320925.1. Lineage (NCBI taxonomy): Eukaryota > Metazoa > Arthropoda > Insecta > Lepidoptera > Saturniidae > Automeris > Automeris io. The sequence continues at coordinate 13,544,128 of JAUDJH010000010.1, read as the reverse complement.
CACCTTTTCTACAACTGGGTCACACACAACGTCCTAATTACATTTAATTTGTCCTTCATTGTTATTATAATTTCGTTAGAATTAACAAGTAAAAAATATATTTTCTAATATACGAGGTTACTTACATATTTAAGTAATATGCATATAAATTAATAAATTACTAACATTACTTGTTTAGAACACGATATAAAAATTGTTTTATGTGTAAAATATATTTTTAAACACATTTATGGCACAGTTTCTAGCTGCCCTTTTTTTACTTGGGGAAAATTCTCATAGGACCGTCTCAGCCGCACAGGGGGTAGCGCGACCGAGGTGTGTCGGACTTGTACCGACTAAAAACCCTAAGGTGACTTCTTCTGCGCATTGGCGGAGACTGCGGGTCCTGTAATCAATTCGCGACAGCCCCGTCGCGCCGCGCCCACTGGGCACAAACTCGGGGGAAGATGATACCCTCCGCGATACTGCTCGTTGTATTTAGGCAGAGCACGCCACAATGCCCAGCCAACTTCTCGAGGGCAACTAAACCAGTTGCTCAGGGCCCCCACCCTGAGCAGCCACGACCCCAGTTTCTAGCTGCCTAAAGTAATCTAACAAATATATTTTAAACATAAAAGGAGGACAGACTTATCTTTTTCTGAGTTACAGTAGGACGTTTGACCTTAGTCTCATCTGGTGCAACGTGCAGTTGTGTCTGAAGATGTACCACGTCCGCTGAATAAATGCCTTTTCACTCGTCTCTTAAAGACTCCTAAATCATGAGAACATGGAAAAATGTTGGCTGGAAATACATTCCACTCATAAGCTATTCACATGGTGAATGTAGAAGCGAATCTTTTCGTGCGAATATAAAGATCGTCCACCATACACAAATAATATCAGCAACGATGTATATTGGCTTTAATAAATAAATAAATAAAGAGCACCATTTAAAAGAATATATACATTGTCCTACATTTAATAAAGTTGAAGTCGATTTATTTATATTTTATTAATGTTTTAACAATTCAGTGTCATCTATAAAAGGCAACAAACGCCAACGAATAAAAATTCGTTAACAGTCGCCATCGTTATGTCGGCCTACATATACCACGATGGAAGGTCTCTGAGTATATGAACAACTGGATATACCAAACTGATTCCGAAACGCGACAAGCCGAAGGGAGGGACTAGGATGGTTTTTACACTTATGTACTGTAGTCCCGATCCAGTTCGGGCAATCACCCTACCATCTCAGGTAAATAAATAAAGATGAAATTATTTTTAAAGTATAATTCAGCTTATTTTTTATATACCAATATTATTTCACAGAATATAAGTCTTTAAAAGTATTAAGAAACGATTATGGGCGAATATACTTCGTGAATAGCAAATTTCATGGAAAGTTGAAAGGTAACAGAGCAATTCTCGTTCAAAATATAATTTATGGCGATTTATATGTCCCATAAAATGCGCCCTGGGGATTAAGGTGGTCATAATGAAAAAAATTAAGTGAAAAATTTATTTAATATTGCTTCGAATTTTACGGTTCTTTGTTAAACTTTTTTTTTTGTTTATTTAACGTTATTATTCATGAATGTTTTTCCTGTAAGTATAAACGACAATATCCTGTTTAGTTTAAATAAAAATATATTTACTTTTATACTGGCTGGACTAAGTGACTACATCCCACCTGACGGAATGTACAATGTAATCTCAGAACAGCATCTACTGACACGGGACAAACCCATCGACAGTTGCTATCGCTATTTCAGCCCATGTATACTACGAAATAAAGTCTACACAATGATCCCGAAACGCGACAAATAGAAGCGAGTCATTATGATAGTCCTTGCACTTGTGTGTGAGTATCTTTATTTTACAATGTCTTGGCAAAGTGACTAAACTGCAACTAAAGATAAGTACAGTGTAGTTTAAAAATGACAGCGAGTATTAAAGAGCGAAAATCTATTGAAGTACGTCATCTGCGCCCACATATACTATAACTGGAGATCTCTAAGTATATGAACTTCTGGATGTACATAAACTAATCCCGAAACACGACAGGTCCTAGCGAGTCACTATGGCAGTCTTTACACTTGTGTTTGTAATTACAAATCAGTTAGGGCAATCGCCCTTCTGCCTCAAAAATTATGTTATTGATTACATTATGGGAAATACGTTTAACTTTTATAGTATGAAAGAGTGAATTAATTAGAATTATTTTGAATTACAAGTTTTCCAATGTAAGCTATACCATTGAATTTTAAGAAAACATAAATTCATGCTAGCTTTTAACACACTTAAAGTATACATTGCTACGTTTGGATACCGTATGTTTAGTATATAGTTAGTATAAAGTAGATACCCTAAATATTATACTAATAAATCTACCTATTTTACTATTGGCTAGAAATATTGTAGAAATAGCGTAACTAATATTCCGTACGTAGCATTACTATACAAATAGCTACGAACTTTCGTAGCGAAACTTTTGTGCTTAAAATGCTCCTTGCTAAATGACTTACGTCAAAGTACAGAATAAGTGGCGGAGTGACGTAGTGGAGTGTTTTTTAAACGCTTTGTATAAGTATTTGTGGTTGCGAGGCCTAGTAAATAAGGGTTCCATATTTATGAGCGGCTATGCAAGTATTCGCAGGTTCGTATCACGGCACATACTTATAAGTTTTCCTAGGATAAGTACATATTTAGACACCTAATGTTCACCAATGAAATAAAGCATCGTGAGGAAATCCGCACGACATCTAATAAAAATGTAATGTTTAAGTGCCATGGAATTTTTTTTATAACTTATAGGCGAACACTTGATTTCAATCACACCTGGTGGAAGGTGAAGATGAGTCTGAAGATGAACCGCGTCCGCCTGACAAATGCCTATTCACTCTTCTTTTAAAGACTCCCAGGTCATAAGATCGCGGCAATATGGCCGCTGGTAGCATATTCCACTCCTTAGCTGTTCGCATGATGAATGTAGAAGCGAATCTTTTCGTGCGGATATAAGGAACATCCACCACATACGGATGGTATCCGACACGATGTCTTGTGGTTCAAAGGGCGATCAGCTGCGCTTCTAGTCATATTTGGCACGAGAAATAAACGTTAAGACAGCATCTACTCACCCCAAAATAGATACAGTGTGAATATATATTATTAATTATGTAAGTACGTGTTATAGAAGCAACTTTTTGGAACTAAAATACTCACTGCCTGAAATTTTACATACGTAGCAGCTTTTAATCTGCACACGCTACTACTACGAATTAGCAAAGAAATTCTTTAGAACTTAAACATCGTTTTTTTTTTTTGGTAACCCGGGGGAAATCCGTTATGGGCCGTCAGGCTGCGGTGAGCCTCACCCCTCGGTGTGTCGGACATGAACTTACTAAAACCCCCGAGGTGTTCCTTTCCCTGTCTGCCGGTGCCAGAGGACAGGGCTGTGCCAGCTTCCTCAGCACCCAGCAACATCTGGCCTAATGGAAGGCCACTGGACAATGTTGGTTCACCTTCGTTGTCTTGGAGCGGTACGCGGGAACACATCGCGCACCGCTCTTGCCTAGAGAATGTTGGGCGACGCACTCCCTCAATTGCGCCGCCCAGAGAACTTAAACACCTACTTCAAGAAGTTATATTTCTTATCAACTTCAATATTGAGCAAGTACTAGTGCTCCGAGCTGTGCGAAAAATATTTGAAATTAAATTCTACTAGAAGTTATGTAGGGGAATGTAGCTTATACTATGCGCGTAGCACAGATACGTATTTACGTAGCGACGTTCTACGAAGCAGATATCGTAGCACGTAGCTACTGTAGCAAGCTATGATTATATTTTCTCGTACGAACGCATGAGTGATTGATGGCTTCGGAGAACGTAATGTTGACGAGAAAGAAAGCTTAGATAAATTCGATAAACAATAACGCTAATAGAAAGAGCCAAATATATTTACGATTTCAAATGTTATTTTGTCTAGGAACTCTGTTTTTACTCCAATTATAGTAATTTTATTATTTCATCCGGCATCTATTGAACCTATATTAAAGGATTTTTTTTCAATTCTGGTATATAAATATTCCAGAATAAAATTATCATATTGCTTTTAAAAATTTTGGAAGACATTTCCAAGATAATAGAATATTATAATAGATTAATATTTCCACTCGAGAAGGAATTAAGGCAATTTTAATATAAAACATTGTGTATAAAGCGACAATTTGAACTTCCGTTAATAATGTAACTTTAATCGAGTATAGCCGTAGGGTTTTGCAAGTAGTTAATTTTGCACACAATTTTTTTACGAAGATTGTTTATTTTATACATTATACTTTTGTTAAGCAACGAAAGAGGTCAGACTGAGTTAGAAACATGCCCGCGGTAATGTTTTAGAACGCACGATATAGGTTTGAACTCGAAAGTATACCACAACTCTCACAGTACAAACGGCACGCAGATAATTCTGTGGTTGCGGTCGTATCTGTTAACGGCAGATATGTCTGTACCACATTTGAAACTATGTAATTGTTCTTTATTATCTTTAACTTGCAGCGTCACCCATTTAGGTTATTTCTTGTACGCACTGGAATGTGATGTATTGTATCCAAACGGATATAAATTAACTTAATAATAATAACTTCGCCCACGAGATTACCAGCATGTGGGATGTAGATTCTACGATTATTGTCCCGATAGTCGTATCGACTAATGGGCTGATCGCAAAGAGCCTCTATTATAATCTTAAGAAGGTCTCGCTTGGTTGTTGGATCAAGGGCTAGATAAAGAAGGTACTACTCGATACCGCACGCATTGAAAGGAAGTTCCTAACTACCGGCTCCGTAGATCTATAAATGTTTTTATATTTAAAATTCATATGTTATCTTTTTATGTGTATTTATTTTAATATGTAAAAGATTCGCTTCTACATTCATCATGCGAACGGCTAAGGGGTGGAATATGCTTCTACCGGCCAAATTTCCGCGATCTTATGACCTGGGAGACTTTAAGAGAAGAGTGAATAGGCATTTGCTAAGCGAACGCGTTTCATTATCGAACTCATCTTCACCTTCCACCGGGTGTGATTGAGATCAAGCGTTCGTCTATAAATAATAATAAAAAAAACATGTTATAAATAACATTAATGTATCATTATGCTATATCTCCTTCGATTGAACAGAAATATTTTAGGGGATGTAACTATTTAGCGCATATATTACGTACTCTAGTCAGGCAGTAGACTTGAGGGAGTCTGCTGTCCAGATAAGAGGGAGGCGGTGCTCGGTGTCCGGCGCGCCGCCTGTGAGATAGGTGTTGGAAGGGTGGGCTCTTTACCCCCACCCCTCCCAGAGAGGCAGCCTCGACAAGGCATTTCGCTCTCCGGGCGTCTGGATGAATTTGGATTCCCAGGCTCAGGTGGAGCGATTAGAGGGACACCCCGGGGGTTTTTAGTCAGTAGGAGTCTGACACACCGGGGTTGCTGCCCTCACAGCGGCCCTGATGGTTCTATGGAGAATTATACCCCGGGACACAAAAAAAAAATAAAAATATATATATATTATATTACGTGCTCGACATGAGCAGTACTACAGCTAGTCGCTGTTCTCAGAACACTTATGCTTGACATTTCTATTAGATTTAGTTTTCCCTCACTGGTGAATAAGTGATGCCTTAAACAGTACTTAATCTGAAAACCCCGGGAAAAGCATTAATCCGGTAAGTTAAAAATTGATTTATATTTATGTGAAAGGAAAGTAAACATCCAACTTGATAATAAGCGGTCTTTATCACTTACGAAAAACTGCAACACAAGAAGTATCATCGTTACGTTGCTGACCAGAAAAGACTTTCCAGTTCTTTTTTGTAGAGCCTCATGACATAATCCTGAGGACATATTGCGCCTAAAAGCGCATTCTGCCCTTAAAGTATGCGACAACAATTTTCTAAAAATATGTTTGTTATATCTTTAGAATACGAGTATTCGATCTCCGGAGTTTTAGTTTTTGCACCTAAATGATGTTTATTACCTAATGAAAGTAAATTCTATTCTGTGTAGTCAGAAAATAATTACGCCGTCTCAAAGAAGGGTACCTCGATTGAAACTACATCAACTGTTTTTGAACAAAATTGGCTGTTTCTAAAATGCAGCGTCTCGATCAACTTGACGCCAAGGGACACTGGAAAATACATTCTAAGTTAAAACTTCTAGAGTTTATTTTAAAATGGAACTGTCTGGGAAATTTTTAGACGAAATTCGTGCAAGTATTGAGCATCTTAGGATACTTTACGAACATTCACAAAATGATGTAGTGTTCGAAGAAACTCGCAGTCTGATCAGAGTTATAAACATTTTGTTATAGATTTTAAAAAGCTCTCAAAGAAGATTGATAATGATTCAATTATTGAAACATTACACGCTATAACAAACATCTTTAGATCTAAATTCTTTTACGTTATATGCAGTGTGAGTTGACTATAAGAAATCGTCACAAAATGGGTAGCATACAACTTTTTATATTGTATTATTTTAATGTGTAAATATAAATAATAAATATATATAATATAAATATATATAATAAATAATAATAAAAAATATAAAAAATAATAAATATGAAACATAAATTTATTTACAAATGTTACGGTGGTCCAATCGTCTTTAAATTTATTTTTGTTGCTTATTATCTTGTTATGGGATCAATTAATCCCGAAAACATATTATTACGACGGAACTAGGGAGCAACTTGTACCCTAAATTTCTATGTATCACACGGCTATAATTTTAAAACGCATAGATTAGCTTGAGGTGCTCTTTCGAATGAAGTCATTATAAAAAAATCGCCAATAATTATTAAACACAAAGAATTGCCGCCTGTTCATTTAGAGTAACCAGGCGCTCCTGACCTATATATTCATTAGAAAGCAATATATCTATGAAATGTCGAGCTTCGAAAGATGAATAAAGCATTTTGGAACAACCGGGTAAATATATAAAGTAAACAGATCTCTTTAAATCTTTCTCGAAACCACTGGAAGCCTAACGCACCGATGTAAATACCAGATGGACAGTTTATATTTGGAAGTCATGTTTGGAACACGCTGAGACTAATGTGATTAGATAGTGTTTTTATGTGTGAATATTGAGACTGGTTTTTGTGACTGAGCTACGACAACTCTCTGCGATTAAACTTTTGACTATTGGACTTTTTGACAGTAGAACTTTGGGAACTTTCATCAACTGGTTCATTCAACGAGATCATTTAACGACTATGTTTCGAGACGTTTCTATTAAATGCATGTTAGCGTTGTACTGTATCTTCAATAAATAAATTGTTAATTTTTCAACACTGGCGTCTTATTACCCTACGTTCATAACAATATTTTTGACAAAATTAGATAATCTATAAAAAATAATCAAATTGTTCTTATACTAATAAAACTTGAAGTCTGTCAATTTGACATATAGCCTTTAGACTGTCATTTATTGAAATGGATCAAGCAAAGTTGAGTAGCCTTATTTATGATATTGCATCTCCATGAACACTCTGACGTATGGCATGAACTGCAAAGCTGTTAAATTGGTTGACGTTATAAAACTCATTCATTTTTAAATTACGAAGAAATGTTTAAGAACCAATACCTTCTCAGTCTTTTTCATAATGATGATACCATTACAAAGGTTCTATAAATGTCTCCGATTCAATTTGATTATACAAATATATATTTTTAATTAATTTAAGGTTCTTCAATAATATTGAATTAATACTCAGGATAACGTATAATCATTAAGCAGGTATTACCTAGTACCTACATATAAGAGATGTCACGATATAGGTATACCGTTGTTCTAAATAACTATATGACTATTTTATACATTATTCCAAGAATGAAATAAAATTTTAATAACATTTATATACCTATTGGTTATAGTTATTGTGATGCAATTGAAAATGACACGATTGGACTTTAAGATAAAAGTAATATAATCTAACCGATTTCAAAAATACACAATTTCAAATCGATTTCTCGTCAAAATTGGTTAAATCTGTTACTAATTTTATTATTTACTTACCTAAATAGGTTGATTTGATTAGTATTCAAATGGACCTATTGAATTGTTATGGATAGCGTTAGACAAGACTGTAGTTTTATGTACTAAGGTACGTTCTATCCAACACATAAATATTAATCAAGCACTTCCAACTTTCTTCGCACCGTTCATAAAGTTTTCACAACAAAATCCACAGTTATGAATCTCATCAAATTGCAACGAGTTGCAAGCAGTTTTATACCCGCATTATTCTTTGCACGTTCGTGAAATATCCAAAGATTCTGTGTTCTTGCTAGGGATGTAGTGAATATCTGTATTCGAGTCCGATATAATCGGATATCCGAAATTTTATAGTAACTCGGTAAAGTAACTAAACGCGACCTGGTGTTAAGACAAGCGCAGTTCAAAAATCATTTTTTTTGGTAACCCGGGGTAAAATCCTACATTGGACCATCAGGGTCACTGTAAGGGCAGCGACCCTGGTGTGTCAGACTCCCACTGACTAAAAACCTCCGGGGTGTCCCTCTAATCACTCCACCCAGGCCTGGGAAACCAAATTCGTCCAGTCGCCCAGGGAGCGAACAACCTTATTCAGGCTTCCTCTCTGGGAGGGATGGGTATAAAGAGCCCACGCCTCCAGTACCTCTTTCATAGGCGGCGCGCTAGACACTGCACACCACCGCCCTCTCATCCGGGCAGCAAACTCCCTCAAGTCTACTGCCCGACTAAGTTCAAAAATCAATCTCAACTTTGTGTTAGCGGATATGAAGTTCAAGTTTGTGAATGCACCTACAACAATTTTTTTTTAATGAGTGATTTTATAAGAGCTAATAAAGTGTAAACATTATGCATCAAATTCTCCTCCCAAACATGTAAAAAAATTATACCTTGTAGCGTGGGTGTACTCTACCGACGGCCGACTCGGACTGACTAACGAACGGATAGGTTGGACATCCCGTCGCACTCCAACGCATCTATCACGCGACCTTCAAGCGACCGATCCGAAAGTACGCCTCTTCATCAACCGACCTTCAATAAAATCTATCAGCTGCGACCGTTGCTTGGGATTCCAGTACGTCATACAATCTTTAATATTTTCATTAAAACAAAGTAAATAATAAACAACATAGTTCCATAATAATGAAAAATCAAACCCATGAAAGAATGAATAAAAATTAAATATTAAGTAGATATTTTGCCTGTTCTAAACCAAGATAAAATATGAGGGGAAAGGAGTTAATACCTATTTGCTTAAAATTACAAAAAAATAAAATTATCTACTTACCTTTCAAATCGTACGCTACACGTGCTGCGATGGCTACATTTTTTACGTATCAATTTCCTGAAATATCATCTGTATACTGGCTCGAAAAAATTAGTGCATCGCTCCTGAGGGTATGTACAATGTAGTCCAAAAATGGCAGCAACTGTCTAGGCTTTTAAAATAAGATGTCAAGATAAATATTACTGTAGGGTTACATAAAAAAAACTATCGAGAAACAAAAAGTTGCTCGTTGATAGTATTTTTTATAAAAACTTTTGTGAAACTTCTCAGACGGCAATGTGTAATTATTATTTTTTTTACACCGACACGGCACAGTGACTGCACCAAACCTGATGGTAAGCATGGTGCAGTCCAAAAAAACGCCAACGACTATCTAAAGGTAAGAACAAACCCATCGGTAGTCGCAGCGATCATGCCGGCCTACACAAATATCTCTTCACGTTACGCTTAAAGAATCCCGTGTCATAGGATGGTGGGAACACGCTCGCCGGAAGACCATTCCACAGCCCAACGACACGGCAAAAGAAGGAGTTAGAGAACCTCTTAGTCCTAGCCGGGATGTGAGATACCGTATAGCTGTGACACCGCAAACCCGCGCGCGTGGTTCTATTCAGGAAGGGAGAGGGTGGAATATATTAATGTGCGAGAATTAAGAGTATTTTAAGGGCACGTAAGAACGCGCGTTTTAGTACATTACCTAGGTTTACATGAAGGTTACATGAAGAAGACGGAAGAAACAAGGTATAGAGTTTGAAAAGGCGAGCTTTATATTATGATAGCTATGCGCACGCTGTATATGTATGCCTAAAATACTGAATAATTTATATAGACCGTCATAGTAACTCGCTTCGGACAGTCACGTTTTGGGGGAAGTTCTTACAGGCACAGCTCTCAAATGTCTTCTTAAAAAAGCAACTATGGAAATGAAATGAAATGAAATATATTTATGTTCACCACAAACTAACAAAATATTAGAAATTCAAAAGCAACATTTCTGTTACAAGACAACAACATACAAAAACAAAAGAAAAAACAAAAACATATTAACATGGCGAAAATGGGACTTCTATCAGCTTAAAGCCACACAGGAAGTCTGCAGCGCTGATTTTCGTGGAGGGCCCCGACACCTTTACACACACACCTTTTATATTACGGTTGCAGGCGACTGTAGCCACTCCCCACCAAGCTTTTTTAAAGATCTAAAATTGGATATACCTATCCGAAATCCCATATTCATAACATCCTTAGCACAACGAAAATGTTCTTTAAATATGTGTTCACGTGCATTTCAAAATGGACTCTAACGTTAACACATTTCAGTTGTTTATTGAAAGTACTAATCGTGCTAGTGGAGTTACTATTTTTTGAATTATGTTATGAAATGCAGTGAATTGTTTTGTAGTTTTTATATGCATTACATACATGGAATATAGAAGGCATTGTATTTTAACTCATGGGGTATTTTACAAAATTACAAATTAATTGAATTACAGTACAGTCCAAGAAACTATTAAAGCGACTTTTATAGGTCTATACAAACTAGACACCGCCCGATACGTGCTTGTGTTAAACGCCCTAAGGGTCGTTAGGGTGTTACGGGACGCACGGGGTAAGGGGAGCGCGCGCGCAAGGGATGCTTGCTAAGTCAGTCAACTACCGGGACCCAAAGCTAGAGTACGTGCGTGTGCGTGGCAGTTCGGTGTGCCTTTAAGTGTAAATAAACACTAAAACGCCAAAATCCGTGCATTTTTATCAACTCACTTACGACCACCGGTCATAGGTCGAAAATTTATTGATAGCCTCCGTCGTCATGTCGGCCGGCATACACCACCACAGAAGGTCTCGAGGTATATGAACTAGTGGATGTAGGCAAGCTGATCCCGAAACATGACATGCCAAGGCGAGTCACTGTGGCGGTCTTAACACTTGTATACTGCTGTGTACTTGCCTGTGTGTTATGTAATTAAAAAAGAATTTAGCATTACTTATTCATTGGAATATGCACCATAGAAAGCTTTACGAATCAGTCGTTTTGCTGGATGCTAGCCACTTATTCGTCGACATTCATTCTTATTTATTTTAGTACTTACTCCAAAAGAGTAGTGTTGTTATTGTAAAAATATTCTCGGATTTTATTATGACACTGACGTGTTGATTTATTAAGCAAATGGTTTAAAACATAATCTCTTGATGCGTCAGAAATGCCACGTCATTCACATGTCACACATTTGAACGGCTGTTACTTTGTGAATATTTTAATTGTCAGATTTAAATAACTTTATGCGTTTATTTTAAGTTCATTGACACTAAAAGTACATTGGTGGTTCTATTCCCTTTGCGCTTATATGTCGTGACCAAATTGACTACTAGCGCAGCTGATTCCCGTTCTCAGGGTGCTTACTCATGAGATTTTTATTAGATGTCGTGCGGGCTTCCTCACGATGTTTCCTTCATCGATGAGGTGTAGTGCCCAAACTCGGATTTAATCCAGAAAAACCTAGATGTACGCACCAGAATTGCAGTGATTATGAACAAAAGTGCCGACTTCAAGCAGTGTAGAAGAAGAAAGCGTAAGTTTGACTCTATAGTATTAGGTTACATAGTAAAATTGAGTAGGAAATACATCGCGAGGTAACTCGCATAGCGTTTAATAGAAATGTCATGTGCAAGTATCCTGAGAATGCTGATTAACTGCGCTACTGGCGTCATTGGGCGCGACCTGAGCGCAAAGTGAATACAGCCTTTAATGTATTTTTTTTACACTGGCTTGAGACATAGTGACTACAGAGTACCTGATGGTAAGTACAGTGTAGTCCAAAAACGAAAGCGACTATCAAAGGATGAAAATCCATTGATAGTCTACATCTTCATGTCGGCCCACGTATACCACGACTGAAGATCTCTAGGTATATGAGCTACTGGATATACACAAGCTGATCCCGAAACGCGACAAGCCGAAACTGGTCACTATGACGGGCTTTACACCCATGTACTGTGGTCGCGATCCAGACGGGCACCGACGCCCTACCACCTCGCTGCTGCTCGTTTAGCACCACCCAGAAGTCACGTGTTGGGAAACTAGAGTAAAGCCTACGGACGCGAGCAGCTTCGATTCCCCAAATTATACTCACCCTTTTTTTACCCAGTTAGGAGAGTGGTGAGGACCACTTCCCTGGTGTACCCAACTTGCACCGGCTAAAACCTCTGGGTTGATCCACCGAGCACATGTGTGCCGGGCGTGGTGGTATTGCTATGACGCATCCCCGCCGACCTGGCACTGCGCGTGGCCACATTACGGGCTCATAATAATTGTAGGGGAAGCAGGTGGTCGATACCACCGGAGTATAGTCTAAGTAGCTGGCCCCTCAGCCGAGCTGCCCAGCACTCCGTAGTTTAACAATATACCTCCACCTATAAGACCTTCGTTCAGTATTTATGCTTTTAAAAATAAATTTAAAAAATATTTGTTTGAATCTCAAATTAAATACGAAAAAATAACTTTAGATATTTCTATAATTTGACTTGATATTTTATGGAACAGCCTGTATGTATGTATATGTATTTTATTATCAATCTACCCTATCTCTATTATATTTTATTTAGTATTCTACATTTTTGTATACTACTTAAAAGTATTCTATGTATTTATTGTCATACTTGTTTATTATATGTTATAAGGTATGTTTTTGTATATTTGGTTACGTTCTAATATTGAAATAGCACCGTGACGTCCGCGCAATCGGTTCCCCTGAGCGTCGGCTGACAATCAGCGCTGGATGGCGCGTGCAGCGTCGCCCAGCACACGCTGAGCCGAGTGCTCTTTGAGATGGGTAGCAGCACACAGGATACATGATGTGATGTTATGTATTCTTTCATTGTTGTTTTTATATAAATATATTTGTTGTGTGTTGTTTCCTTTGCCGCAATAAACTTTTTCTTTCTTTTTCTTTCTTTATGCTCACCCTGAACGGGACATAGCGTGGCGATATATTATTATTATTTTAATTAAGTAATTTACGAGTTATTACACCAGCTCTCATTCAAATATATACGTATTAATAAGTAAAACCCAGGGCCGTTAGACCTAATCCTTAACTATATACAATGAACCAGTTAGTAAAGGGATTCTCATTCGGAAACAATACAACAATAGCGAGATTATTTAATTCTTGCGTCTAACGATTTTCGGATGTAGTTACTAGTTATTATACACTGATTTCGTTGTCTTCAAAACAATAGGCCCTTTCTAAGGCCCTGCTTGAGTGACAAATGGAAGGTACACTTCCTTAATCCGTAGGGTGTTTGCGTTTGAATGTGCGGGGACACACGGCGCTGTGTTGCCTCGAACGTGACTATTATTGTTGCATTTTATTACATTGTTCTCATGGAATCAAGAAATATATTCCAGAATAATCATGTACAAAATACACAGCATTGACCTCCACGCTTGGAACTCCATACGTGACTTTGTTTTGTCTATCGGAGGATTGATGATTTGTCGTAGTTGTGGTCTTCTGGACGTATTGTTTTTGCTATCTGGGCTGATGTTGTTAATTCGGATAGCCACAAGATGCCTGGAGGGTAGAATGCTGCGGGGAATCGGTGATTTTCCTGACGGGTTGAGGTGGAGTGCGCTTCGCTTAGGGTCAATAAAATACTACTTAATACTGAAAATACTAACAACGGGCTCAAAAGGGCTTATCTTGAGCCGAAACACTTAATAAAAATATAAAAAAGACAAACAAAATACACGAAACCAACATAATGCTCATTTTATTGTATTGTGTTTTTATTTAAATCTGTGGTCTTTACTCGCTTTAAGTATAATACAGAAATGGCAAATTTTAATTAATGTCAGGAGATCATGAAGCGTCAAATCGCTGCAGTTCGTAGAAATTTCAGGTTTCTAGTTTAGAACATATTTCTAGGCTCACAGACTGCGCGTCCGCCGCTGCAGGCAGAAGTTACACAGTCTGCAGTTTCCTGATTTGATTTGAACCCCGTGATTGTGCCTGTGAGGCGCAGCGTAGTGGGGCTTCGGCGATTTGATTACACGACCCGCAGTCCCCACTAATTCGCAGAAGTAGTCACCTTGGGGTTTTTAGCTGGTAAAAGTTCGGCACACCCCGGCTGCCACCCCATTCGCAGCCGGGACGATCCTATGAGGATTTTCCCCAAGTAAAAAAAAAAGTTTAGAACATATTGTCAAGTTCACTTTGGTACGTGTGTTGTTTCTTTACATTTCCCATTTTTTTTAATGACTTGATAATGGAATTTAATTGCATTTCTTGTCATATTAGTTATTACGTTGAAATTAATATCCAATACTTAAGTATTTAATCCTTCGTAGCTCTAAAGTATATTTCAAAGCTACCTCAACCATAACCATTTTGTAGTTATATCACAAAAAATTACTATTACAAATTTATTTGGTTTGTTTTTTAGTTAGTAATTATTCTATGAGCTTATGTATTTATTTTTTATACAAAAAAATACCGATAGGCATATAATTTTTATTTATTTATAGACGAACGCTTGACCTCAATCACACCTGGTGGAAGGTGAGGATGAGTTCTACTCCATATATACACATATTCATATTCATATTATATTGTATTGTTTGTATATTCATAATGTTGTACTCCAGCGCAATGCGGTTCGAGGTTCGCCCTAATGGCTTGAATCATTAAGATTCTGACACACCTGGAAATGTCTGACAGAAGACAAAAAAAGGTATGTTGTCATACTATATAAACTTGTTCTGTGAAATACACACCCGTGTGTTTACAAACGCCAAGTACCCGTGAGTCCTCTAGTCCCACATGAGCCTGAAAGTCCTCCAGGGCAACCGCAGATACGTCAAGCAACTAACGCGAACTCGCTAGATTGACTAGTACCCTTACTTACTTACTTTAATTAACAGTAACTAATGTATGAACTCCTCTAAGTGTACACGAAACTGTTTGAACAGATCCATATATAAACCTTGAAATTGGGCCGCTTTAAATTAATTATCTTAAAACCATTGGCAATACATATTTAATCAATTAATTACATTAATTAACTTCAATGAATATACTATGATATTATATTTATTATTTATTTTTATTTTACATAATAGGGTGCCCAACATGGGTAACATTAGAAAGAAAACAAAAGGATCATAGTACTTAAATAGATCATATAAATGCCCCCACAATTATAGGGCACCACAGCATGCACAGTGATTAATATATAATGCTAGTTTACATTAAAGAATAATAATAAAATTCCAAAAAAAAGAAAAAAGATTTATATATATATAGACACAACACAAAAGGATAACATTGTAGATTGTATAAGCAACAACTTTAAACGAAACTGTGACTGATTCCAAGTAACACCAAAAGTAACACAAAAAAAAAGAAAAAAGAAATACAGTCACTTTCTACACGCTGTTCTATATGTTGAAAGAGAAACAGTCAGGTCCAAGTCACCGAGTCGCGAGAGTGCGTTGTACTGCCTGCAGATCCTTGGCATGGTAGAAAACTGTCCAAGATTAGTTTTAAAGAAGGGTATAGAAAAAAAACGGAAAGCTGTTTTATGATTATGATAATGCGTAGTCACGATTATCCCTTTCGAGGTGCGCAGAGATACAATAGTGGCAGTTTCCTGATTGCGCATATATATCGTGCCCAACGTGACCAGTAGCGTAGCTGATCACTGTTCTCGGATCACTTACCCAAGGACATTGCTATAAGATGCCGTGCGGATTTTCTCATCATGTTTTCTTTCACTAAGCCCGTATCTAGTCTAGAAAAATCCAGATAAACGTGCCAGGATTTGAACTTACGACAATTCTCATCGCCGCGTCTGGTGCCGGTTCCTTATCAACTAAGCCACAACAACCTATGATTATTACAAAACCTTATATCGTAAATGTCATTCCTCTTTGTATTACTTCTATAGTAAATATTCCTGAACAATTAAAATAGATGTCTGATATTTGTATATATTTTACTAATTTGACCAAGGCATAAAAATATACCAAATTAAATTTGAGACACGAGTATACACTTGAAATGGATTTTCCCTTTATGGTACCCGATTCCATTTCAAATTATCTAAATTTTAATAATTCCCTAATTAACTTACTCCTTAAAATAGTTACGAGTGAAATGTGAATAATTATTTACGTACACAAATTTCACATCAGCGTTTTCGATACGCCCAGCCAATGAACCCCGTACAGCGTTGACGTTTAAACGATTATAAGGTTTAGAAATCGGATTCCTTATTCTTTATTATGTTTTTCGTTCATTGCTTCAAAAAGATTGTTATTCATTGTTTTTTTTTTTGTTGTATTAAGACAAACTATCGTAAAAAAACGTTAGTTATATATTTGGATAAAATAAACAACAAGTATAAAAAATTATTATATAATAATAGAACCACTTTATTTCCTATTCATATAATAACTTTAAAGTCACTCCTTTGTAAGAGAAGTGAAACTTGGGTAAAATCGTTCTATTCCGCATCTCCATGAAACGAAAAAGCGACAAGCGACAAACACATAAAGATTTATTTATAGATTGAAGCCTGTGAGAGTATGAAATAATCGTATAATACATACATGATACAGTTTAACTTCTACCGCGTGTGCATTACCCAGTCACATATTTTTTTAAACACATAAATCTTAATAAATAGAATTGTTAAAACAAAAACAACAGTAAAGGAAACACTCCGAGCACTATTTAGACTATAAATGCACCACAAACAGCTAAAGTTTTGATGCATTGCACTGTAAGTAAAAGAAAAGTTTCGCGGCCGGAATCTCAAAGAGGAAGCGCGAAAACAACTTTATTTCGTATTTTGAGAACGAATTGCGTCAATATATAGTTTTCTAGTACGTATTCAAAGAATACTTTGCTAAAACACAATAATACTTAACTTCAATAAATACCAAAAACCCTTTTTTTTACATTGGCTCGACATAGTAACTACAGAGTACCTGATGGTAAGTACAGTGCAGTACAAAACAAAAGCGACTATCAAAGGATGAAAATCAATTACCACGACTGAAGGTCTCTAGGTATATGAGCTACTGGATATACACAAGCTGATCCCGAAACGCGACAATCCGAAACTGGTCACTATGACGGGCTTTACACCCATGTACTGTTATCGTGATTCAGACAGGCACCGACGCCTTACCACCTCGCTGCTGCTCGTTTAGCACCACCCAGGAGTCACGTGTAGGGAAACTAGGGTAAAGCCTACGGACGCGAGCAGCTTTGACTCCCAAACCTTACTTACCTTTTCTTATTTATTTACTTCCCTACCTGCCTACCTATTTACTTACTCGCCAGCTTACTTATTTACTTAATTACTTACTAACAACTTAATTAATCTTAACAAAGCTTTGTTATATGCCGTGAATACAAACAGCAAATGTTAGGGCACATAATGCGTTTTAACAGCGGTGCGATGCCGGAGGTCTGTTGCTTGAATGTTTTCTATACAAAGATCCATGGTGTGCACACGACGCTTTTCAGTGCCACACCGCAAACACATCGGACTTACGCTTCGAGAGACGAGTTGAAGGGCGGCGCACGCGTTGCGATAACAGAGCGGTACCACTCTATAGTCTTTTCCATCTTTTTCAATACCGTAAATCTTTGCAATGTGGGTCCGCACTACCACCGGTCGATAATACATAATTTACACCCAGTCTACAACAGTGACGTGCATAGAGTATTGAGACAGGGTAGGCAAAATTCACGTGATTAATTTGAATATTATATTATGATAGTAAATATTATACTGCTTTCATAGAAAAGATAGATGGCGTGAATATAGAATAACATAGATATGAATGTAAATGGTTCCCTTATTTGTTTAACTTTAAGCAATTTCTTTCAGACTTGTTTATTGTCCATCAAAAGGCCCCTCGGCAAACCGAGAAAGGCTCCCGCCCCTGTCGACGATATACCGTTGCCGTTGGTGCGTGTGGAGCCTATCGAGAAAGAGGCCTCTCCAGCAGCGGCACCTTCGTTGCTGCTTGGGAAATTCGCCTCGAAGAGAGCGTCCGGTAATGAGCCTGAGGGGGCAGTTGCCTGACATGAGAGCTCCAGTGGTGGCGTGCGTGCTTCCACGCACCACTAGGCGGTGGTAGAGAGGCTTGGCCTCTCCCGATTCGTGTAGTAGCCCACAGGGCTGATCGCACACCAGCCCTCTTGGAAGTCCTCGGTGTACCCGCGGGCTGATGCATAAGCGACTGTAGGAGCAGCCTAGGGGTTTTAGTCGGTCGAAGTCCAGCATACCGGGGGCGGCCCTCACTGCCCCCTGACGATCCATGAGGATTTCCCCTGGGTTACCAAAAAAAAGACTTGTTTATTGTAAGGGCATGCAATGCTTTTATGCATCTATGGAATGAACGCTACTGGTCTATAATTCAGTTACAACATGTAAACCTCTATATGTCAATTATACTACTGCATAGTAAATGTAAAAATAACAGAAGTAATAAAATTGTTTAAAAATACTATCCACTGCACCAGCAGTCGTAAAATGACCGTATGTTTATTTACGAAAGAACACGCTGTAAAATGTTACAAACAGCTATACAGGGACAAGTATATTTCTAGGGTTCCGTAAAATATTTTGTTACGCAATAATATTTAAATGAAACAGAGTTCGTTGGGGCAGTTACGTGATGCGTCCGTTGTAAATTCATTAAAAGACAGATCTTGAAAACAACCTAATTTGGGAACGGGTAAATGACGTGAAAATCAGGTAAATATCACCCTCTCCCTTCCATAAAAAACGAGTTCGCAGACGGCTATGCGGTAACTAGTATACCAGCTAGGACTAAGAAGTTCTCTAACTCTTACTTTTGTCAAGTCATTGAGCTGTGGAATGTTTTTCTAGCAAGCCTGGATACTGTATTGCAAGGAATTCCAAGACACTACTAACAATAAATAACTTGTAAACAACCGCTATACGGAACCAGGGGCACATAAAAGAGTCTCCGTTCTACGTCAATATATTCGCCGGTTATTGCGGACAATAAATTCATATTTACGATGCCTAATGCAGGAGTACCTGGACAGTGGGGCTGCATTTATATCTATACAAAGTTACGTAATTAATAGCAAATAGAAATGTTCTATTTAGGCCGTCATATTTCATAATAATTGTTTAATTATTATAACCATAGCAACTGCGTTCTTTATAAAACAATTGACACTTTAGACATTATAAGATAAAATATACCAATATATTAACGAAGTAAGCCGCTTATTATTAGGTCCTTACATATGAAATTGGCGTTTTTCGTACTGGCCACTTTAATCACAAATTTCTCCTCTTTGGTAAGGAATTCCAAATTCAAATTTGTACAGCTATAGACTCATGTATTTGTGCTTCGATGATCGTCATTCATTTGTTTTTTTCTTCTGTTTTTTTCTGTTTGCGTCACTCATTTTACAAAATGGAAAACTTAAAATATCGCATTATTTACGAGTACGAGTTCCGCCGTGGCACTAGTGCTGCGGAAACAACTCGAAGGGTGAATGATGTGTATGGCGGTCTTGTTGCAAAAGAAAACACAGTTCGTTTTTGGTTCCAACGTTTTCGTTCTGGAAATTTCGACTTGCAGAACAAGCCCCGTGGACGGCCTGAGACTCAAGTTGATAATGAAGAGTTGAAGGCTATTGTGGAAGCGGATCCATCGCAAACCACGTCAGAGTTAGCTGCAGGCTGCGATGTTAGTGATAAAACTGTTTTAATTCACTTGAAGCAAATTGGGAAGATTAAAAAGCTTGAAAGGTGGGTACCTCACGAATTGACTGAAGCAAACCGGCAAACGCGCGTCGACTGCTGCGTTACATTACTAAACCGGCACAATAATGAAGGTATTTTAAACCGAATCATTACCTGTGATGAAAAATGGGTTCTTTACGATAATCGGAAGCGCTCAGCGCAATGGTTGGATCCTGGCCAGCCAGCCAAATCCTGTCCCAAGCGAAAATTAACCCCAAAAAAGTTACTTGTAAGCGTTTGGTAGACTAGTGCCGGTATTGTTCATTACAGTTTTCTCAAATCTGGCCAGACTATTACGGCTGATGTCTATTGTCAGCAATTGCAAACCATGATGGAAAAGCTAGCGGCTAAACAACCTAGGCTGGTCAATCGCTCCACGCCACTGCTGCTTCACGACAACGCTAGACCACACACTGCGCAACAGACGGCTACTAAATTAGAAGAGCTTCAATTGGAAAGTCTAAGACATCCTCCGTACTCCCCGGACCTTGCTCCAACAGATTACCATTTTTTTCGAAATTTGGATAACTTCTTGCAAGGGAAAAAATTCAACTCCGATGGGGCAGTCCAAATCGCCTTCAAAGATTTTATTGATTCCCGTCCGACTGGTTTTTTTAGTAAAGGGATCAATGAGATCTACCTATGAGATGGCAAAAGTGCATAGAAAATAATGGTTCATACTTTGATTAATTAAATATATTATATTAAAAAATATTCGACTTTTTGTTCCTCCCATACAAAACGCCAATTTCATATGTAAGGACCTAATATTTATCCTGAACCGTCTCATGCAACAAATTGTTCCTGAAACGGATAATAATATATAAAGTATATTAGGTCTAAAAGAATCGGATAACGATTTTTAGCAGAAATACTATACAAAGTTTTGAACTTGCCGTATTAATTAAAATATGTGATAGAGGACCTCAAATGCTACAATTTAATACACATCAGTGTAGAAAAAGCAATGGTTCTCGAAATATTACAATTTTAAGGTTTATTTGTAAGTTACACAACTTCAATATTTAAAATGGTAAAATAACTTCAAATTTAATTCGCAGAAGGCTTACGACGTCCTCAAATTCACTATAAAATTGCGTTTAGTGCTGTAGTGGGTCAACGTTCTGCTTCGATGCTGTAGCGGTTGAGAGGCAGTTCCGATGGCATCCTGAGCATTTTGGCTGAAAGAATGGACCGGCTTTTCATGCGGTTTTGGGTATAGAGGCTCAACCACTGATATTTATATCATTAATTATTTTTTCTCAATAATATTGTGACTTTATATTGCTTAATATCGTATTTAGAGGAATCTGAAAGAAAGTTTTATTATTTATTAAGCTATTTCCTCTATATAAAATCTAAAGCTCTATTACAATCTAAGGTTATAACCATAAAAAGATAGATTTGGGAGTCAAAGCTGCTCGCGTCCGCAGGCTTTATCCTAGTTTCCCTACACGTGACTCCTGGGTGGTGCTAAACGAGCAGCAGCGACGTGGTAGGGCGTCGCTGCCCGTCTGGATCGCGACCACAGTACATGAGTGTAAAGCCCGTCATAGTGACCAGTTTCGGCTTGTCGCGTTTCGGGATCAGCTTGTGTATATCCAGTAGCTCATATACCTAGATACCTAGAGCCGTGGTATTTGTGGGCCGACATGATGATGTAGACTATCAATGGATTTACATCCTTTGATAGTCGCTTTCGTTTTTGGACTACACTGTACTTACCATCAGGTACTCTGTAGTCACTATGTCGAGCAAGTGTAAAAAAAAAAGAATCAAATATAATTTTAAATTAGCATGTAAGTTACAATAAGTATTGTTTAGTTAAAAAACATACGATGGCACAAAGTCTACAGACCGCTGAAACAACATGTCCGTCATCGATGTTATGTTAAAGATATGTAAATATTTAGAAAGATGTGAACGTACGAGGGCACAACACTTCAATTAAGTTCATACATTTCGCTTGAAATAAGCTCTGTGGTTAAGCACAGGTCTAAATCCTATTTTACACATCTAATTTCATATTTGTTCTCTTTGTGGCTGTGTGGTTGTGAGTTGGTTTAAATTGTTTCATTTTATGTCTATCACATGCTTTTATTAATGCGGTCAGTTTTCAATAACCGTATATATTAATTATTTCTTGTAAAGTTTATACCCTATAGTACTAAAATAGACTGTTCATAGACGCTACCTGTACTTTGCTTACACTTAACTCTTCAATATGAATTATATTATTTAATCCCTTTTAACCAATTAACGCCGAGATGATCAGAATTTTTACTAACTTTTCAACGTGTTTTTTTATTATGTTATCGGACCAAAAAAATAATGTAATACCTCTATTCCTACGCAAAATTTGATGCTCTTTCAGAATCTGAATTAAAAATTTCGATTATAAACCGAGAAAAAAAAAAAGCCGATTTTAACGTGAAAACGTGAAAATTTTCGATAAAAATATTTATTCGCATTATTTTTTTACAAACATAACGCAAAGGTATCAACTTTTTACTATGATCAGAAGTGCTTATGGCATTCGAACATTAAGACGAATTTTTTTCAGTAAAATTCATCTACGCGTTTTTTTTATAAATGGCGGCGTGAATGAAAAAATTGTATAAAAAGCTTAATCTGTCGTTTTCTTAAAAACTATAGACTTATAAAAAAAATTCTAGGAACAAAAATGTCTTATAATTAGTCAAAGACACTCTCAAATTTTTCAAAATTTTTAAATACAATTTTTGACTATCGTAAATTAAAAAAAAAAACAATTTTCTAAAATACCTATAAAAATAAAAAATAAAAATTGAGTGTTACTTGACTATTTATAAGACTTTCTTGTTCTTAAATTTTTTTTTTAATTTTATAGGTATTTTTCAAAAATTGGATTGGAAAAGGCGGTCGGGAACGGAATATTCTTGTCATATTTGAAACGGGACCGCTAAATATCAATTGGCTGCTCTGGACTCGATTGATTATAGGGCTCGTAGGCTTGTTGACTCGATAACTCTTTGACTGAGTTTAAAATACAGAACGTCGAGCATCGACGTGAAGTTGCCTGCCTCGCAGTCTTTTACCATTTGCACAATGGAGAGTGTTCTCAGGAGCTACTTTCTCTAATTCCACCAAACCCATTTCGTCTCAAAACCACTAGATGTCGTGTCGGACACCATTCGTATGTGGTGGACGTTCCTTATTTCCGTAGGAAATTTCCGTGCGAGGTGGTAGGGCGTCGGTGCCCGTCTGGATCGCGACCACAGTACATGGGTGTAAAGACCGTCATAGTGACCAGTTTCGGCTTGTCGCGTTTCGGGATCAGCTTGTATATATCCAGTAGCTCATATACCTAGAGACCTTCAGTCGTGGTATATGTGGGCCGACATGACGATGTAGACTATCAATTGATATTTATCCTTTGATAGTCGTTTTCGTTTTTGGACTACATTGTACTTACCATCAGGTACTCTGTAGTCACTATGTCGAGCCCGAGTAAAAAAAAAAGAAGAAATTCGGTTCTACATTTATCATACGAAGAGCTAAAGAAAAGAGATTCGCTTTTACATTTACCATACGAAGAGCTAAGGAGTTATATGTGCTTCCAGCGAGCATATTTTCATGATATTATGACTTGGGAGCCTTTAAGAGAAGAGTGAAGATTTATGGTGCGGACGTAGTCTTCACTTTCCACAAGATGTGAATGACGCTAACCTCATAGAAGTGTACGCCTGTAAATCATGAAGAAAATAGTAGTTTGCATAATTTTCGAGAAGCAAGTTCTTGTTAAAATTTCATCAGCACTAAAGCGAAACCGTTTTCTTGTGAAATATTATTACAGAGTTCAGTATTTTCGTTCCATTACCAGTTCACGTTGTAAAATGATAATTTTGATGTGGAAGCTACTAATGCTGTGTAGTTTCAACTATATCCTAAACCAACAAAGGATTAAAAGGGAACATAAACGCGTGATACAAGATTATAAACACAATGTTCTATTTACTACCTAGGTAGATAGTCCTAATATTTAAATAGCACCGTGACGTCCGCGCAATCGATTCCCCTGAGCGTCGGCTGAAAATCAGCGCTGGATGGCGCGTGCAGCGTCGCCCAGCACACGCTGAGCTGAGTGCTCTTTGAGATGGGTAGCAGCACACAGGATACATGATGTGATGTTATGTATTCTTTCATTGTTGTTTTTTTTATATAAATATGTTTGTTGTGTGTTGTTATCTTTTGGCTCAATAAACTTTTTCTTTCTTTCTTTATAAAGCAATTGATAAAACTGGATCTTGACCGCAGTATACAGGTGCAATAACCGTCGTAGTGACTTGCTTCGGTTAGATGCGTTTCGAAGTCTGCTTGTGTACTTCCAATTGTTCAAATACCTAGATATCTTTAGTCAGGGTATATGGGGGCCAGCATAACGACGGTGACTCTAAATTAATTCTAGTTCCGGTCCATCAGCTGCGTTGTATTTACTTTATCGATCCAAAAAGGGGACAAATAATTAACTTTACAGTCATCAACAAGCTATATTAGGCATCTTCTAAAAAATACCATTCAGCTTGGTCTACCCGGGCAACTGGACGAATTTGGTACTTCAGGCCCTAGCGGAGTCATTGGAAGGACGCCCTGCTGGTTTTTAGTTATTAGGAGTCTGACACATCGTGCTTGCTGACCTCACAGCAGTCCTTATGTTTCTATGCAGGATATACCCCCGGGCTACCAAAAAATATTGTTTTCGATTCTCCCCAATGAATTATTCGTTAGGTATACCCTAAACTACGATTACCGAATTGAAGTCTCTCTACTCCATTGGCTTAGTTAAAGCTACATTTATTCTACAATATCCCAACTATGGTAGCGTCAAATGCTTGAAATTGACATATTGTGTCAACATGATATAAGCCGTGGTGGCTGCCGGCAGAATAGAATAGCACCCCCCTCTTCTTGCTGAGGTGTCGTAAAAGGCGACTAAGGTATCTCTTGAACACCGCAATTTAACCAGGTGTTTAGAGAAGGGAAAACTCGACCAAACCTGCATCCCGCTCCCTCCCGATCGTACTGGTTCTCCATTCCATCGGGCCCGAGGAAGCTTGGACGAGAGAGTGCTTTTCTGGCAGCGCGTCCAGTTATGCACTTAAATATCTCCTGCGCAATTGACTGTTTCCGAAAATGGACCTCGAATTTCTTAACCGGTGTTGAAACAGTCGCCGTGGCCGAAACCGGCTAGGACATCATCATCAACGTGATATATTGTAAGCTTATGTCATTTGTACTTCATTCGTTAATTTTACACTTTACTACTTGCGATATCGCTGATCGAATGTTATTTTTTAGGCCCTCAGTTGCCTACAGCAATTATCAGTCCTTTGGCCAGGGCAGCCCACTGCCTCTTCAGCTTGCTAATTCAGAGAATTACATATGTCGATAACTTTAGTGGAATTGTTCAGGATACCTGGCAAGACGAGGTTATAGCTGATTGAACTTGGGGGTCAGTGTGTGGTGGCCCAGATTGAAAAAACAAAGCATGGAACGTCTGGCTGCAAGATAAATGAACGATGTGATCAGGTTTTCGAGCCATAAATGGATGATCTCGGCACGGGATCGAGAATGGTGATATAAAATTAAGAAGGCCTTTATTCAGCAGTTGTCAGAATATTATGCTGATAATTATGATATCGGTAAGTTTTAGACTTTGTCGGATAACCCGATTTAAGATTCTTCTAGAACAAGTTCACAGACTTTTAAAATATTCCCTCTTGTAAAAGAATCCCATGATAAAGTGAACAGAAGGAGAGCAGCCGTATCTTGATATAGACCACATTTTACGACTTCTTAGTTCCGTATTAGTGAAGACTACATTGTAAGCTTTGCATTGGAACAATGAATTTATTGTCAAACTTTCTATACAGGAGCAGGTTGAGCCGCATTTACACCGACTTCTCAAACATTGTTACAATCATAGATGGGCAAAATGTAATCAGATTAATAAAAATGATTAACGATTATATTTTACGTTTTTTACCATTAATATAACTGCATTGTGCTAATTTACGTTTTAAACACTACAAAATTCCAGGTTGCATACACATTTATATTTCTTAATGTTTTAAATTGATTTAATCATGATTACAGAGCAAGGAAATTAAAACTACGATTACATTTTGTAATCGTTAATCATTAATCAGATTACATTTTGCCCATCTCTGCTATAAATACGCTAGATATTGTTTTTGTTAATAATTAACTTGGACGGTGAGAGCGTCGGCCCCAGCAAGGAACAGATGCAGGCGGTATGCCATTAAGTATTAGGTAAGTTTTAGCGACTGTTCTTGCGAAATGCGATCAATGCATATGATATGAGATAAACGATATCAACAATTAGGAACAGTTTATAGCCCAAATGATTGTTAATAACGTGTTTTTGAGCAATTTTTACATATTCAGCTGGTCAACATTTTTTTACATGTAAATGTCTTTTTAATTACAGTTTTTGTATAGGTTTAGTAATTTTTAAGCATTATGCATTATGTTTGTAATTTTTTATATATAATATTTGAGTATTTTGATAATATTTAATCAGAAAAACAATCGTATATAACTAAGTGTTAGTAATAGAAATTAAACTCCTTAGGAGTTTATTACGTGCATAATTCATGCTTGATCCATATACTTATACTCTAGTCGGGCAGTAGACTTGAGGGAGTTTGTTGCCCGGATGAGAGGGCGGTGGTGCGCAGTGTCAAGCGCGCCGCCTATGAAAGAGGTACTGCAGGCGTGGGCTCTTTATACCCATCCCTCTCAGAGAGGAAGCCTGAATAAGGCTGTACGCTCCCCGGGCGACTGGACGAATTTGGTTTCCCAGGCCTGGGTGGTGTGATTAGAGGGACACCCCGGGGGTTTTTAGTCAGTAGGAGTCTGACACACCGGGGTCGCTGCCCTCACAGTGACCCTGATGGTCCAATGTAGGATTTTCCCACGGGTTACCAAAAAAAAAATTATACTTATACTCAACTTTTTTGATTATTAAATGTTATAATAATAATAATATATCGTCGCGCTACATCCTTTTCGGGGTGAGTAGGGATACATTAGTTGTTGTATGAACTTTTCGCTCAGACCAACGACCAACGTGACCAGTAACGCAGCTGATCGCCGTTCTCAAGGCACTTAAACATGATAATTCTATTAGATCCCATGCGAGGATCCTCACTATGTTTTCTTTACAGGAGAGCATATATTGCATAAATCCGTACGTAATCTGGAAAACCCAACGGTGATTACCGGGATTCAAACCATTGACGTTGCCGCGCATAGAAACCGATCCCTTATCCACTAGGCCTATCCACTAGTACATTCACACACACACGAATATATTATTAAAACATTTCCTTGGCATCATTAGTCCACAATAGTACCTTTAAATTTATTATTATTTTATTGTCATTTTATTTTACTATCGTTTTGATGGCCCCGTTTGGGCCACTCTGTTTCTGGCGGCCCGATAATATTTAATCCCGTAGTAAAAAGCCCGCGTTATCGTTACAAATCCTTGACATTTTAATATTAATTAATCCCAAGTCACCTCGACGTTTCGAATGCTATTTGTTTACCGAATAAACGTCCTTAATAATTTAAATAGTGAATAATTAAAAAAAAGAGAGCAACCTTACCGTATTCCGACTTAATTTTTACCCTGAAATTTAGTATTTTTGTACATGAGGAATTTTTGAGGGTATAATTTTCGAAATTGTCTTAGAGGCTTAAATTTATTCACTCAAGATATATTGAAGATAAAAATGCACAATTACATAGAAATTTTGTCACTTTATACTACCGTATTATGAAGATAAGTATATTTTAGAATAACTACTGTTTTATATTTAGTTTGACTTATAAGTCATGTCTACATGCTATAGCATGTAGACGCCGCCCGATACGTGCTTGTGTTAAAACGCCCTAAGGGTCGTTAGGGTGTTACGGGACGCACGGGGTAAGAGGATGCGTGCGCGCACGGTAGCTTGCTAAGCCAGTCGACTACCGAGACCTGAGGCTAGAGTATGAGCGTGTGCTTCGCAGTTCGGTGTTAAAGTGTTAAAGTGCAAATAAACGGTAAAACGCCAAAATCCGTGTCTTCCTACCACCACACCCACGACCACCGGTCATAAACTAGATTTTTTTAAATGTATTACCTATTAATTTAAGAACCTTCTTATCCTAATATTGACGATGATAATAAAATCTTGACCGATTTCAACTTGGCAACGTTTCCAAATCACACCAAGTAGGCGCAGGCTGCAACCTTTCAGGCGAAGTTGAGTTCAGAAACAGACAATTGCACCGAATATATTTGGTGCGTGTATGCTAGCGCTTGCATAAACGCACCCTCTCGTTCAAACCCCTCTTAATCTAATAGGAAAAAGGACCGACACAATTAGAAGGAGGTAGGATGCAGTGTCTGAGTACTGATAATTGACCTCTATCAGTGCCTTAGGTCTTTCTCAATCCCTTACTGCCACGCCGGAATCTTCGAGTAAAACTAAGCTGTTATTCTGCATATTAGACAATTGTTCGATACCAGTTAAACATATTTCATAAATAGGCAAAATGTAGCCAGATTAACCCATTAACCCCGAGATGTGCAGAGTTTTGACTAACTTTTCAACGTTTTTATTTATTATGTTATTGGACCAAAAAAATAATGCAATACCTCTATTCCTAGGTTAAATTTGATGCTCTTTCATAACCTGAGCTTGAAATTTCGATTAGACATCGTGAAAATAAAATATGGCCGATTTAAACGTGAAAAACGTGAAAATTTCGGAAGAAAAATGTCTTTTGCATTTTTTTTCACAATGACACCGCAAATATATCAACTTTTTTCTATGATCAAAGGTGCTCATAGCACTCGAACATTAAGCGGATTTTTTTTTCAGGCAAATTCACCGACTCGTTTTTTTTAAATAGCGGCGAGAATGAAAAATTGTATAAAAATCTTATTCTATCGTTTCCTTAAAAACTATGAAGATTAGAAAAAAATGTAAAAACAAGAAAGTAGCAACACTAACAAGATAACCTTTGAGTGTACCGCCCGGCTTAGCCGTGCGAATGACCAGTTGTTCTTAATTGAAACGGATATTTTCTCCGCGGTTTGTATCTGCTGCCTGTGAAATTGCGCTTATTCTAAGTTTATTTCTCACTTGACATTTTTAAAATTGCATTTTATGCTCAAAGGAACTTATGACTTTTTGTAATTATACTCAACATGGTAGAAATAACATTTTAAAATACTCATTTAGCAATTTCGATCAACAAATAAGCCCCAACGAAACTTAAACAAATATATATTTAACAATAAAAATGTTCGTTAAAAGTAATTATAATTATTATTTTAAATTAATATAACCCACAATGATGGACATTTTAAAAATCTCATCATTGAATAAAAAAGGTTCGGCATAGACACTATTAATATATTACCAGATTGTGTGTATTATTTTTCAAATAAGACTAACGATGACTATGTCGTGTTAAATGTATTTAAGACACTAGTGGTTCATCTCGAATTAAGACCACGCAGAATTAAATAATTATTATGAAGGTATATAATAAAACAAAAGAGAAAATAGAAATACATATATACAGAATATATCCTACAAATATTATAATATATTTATTACATATATTTTTCCGACTTTATCCATGCGTATCAACACGATTGGTAGTAGGTTTGTATTTCAGAACGTGCCTCTGGGCTTTTCCAGGTAAATGCGGATTTAGAAACCACATACTTACTGGTGAAAGAAAATATCGTGAAGAAGCCCATGTGGCATCTATCAGAAACGCCATGTACATTTGAGCGCTTGTGCTCTGAGAATGACAATCTCCTGCGCTGTTGGTCACGTTTGGGCGCGATAGATTATAAAACCGCAAAGTGTATACAGAAAATAACCTATCTCTGCTCACACCGAAAGGGATATAGCATGACGATATATTATTATTATTTAATACATTTTTCAAGAATCATAAATCCAGGTTTCTTGTATAAAACAAATTTATAATAAAAAAACAAGTTTTTCAATTACAACTCCTTAATAGTTCGGTAAATGCTAAATGACCGAGTCGACATACAGAACTCTTGTTTCCAACAGTGAATATACTATGATACTGAGAAAGTTATATGACTTGATAGAAAATATTTTGTTACATAGCTACATAAGCTATAAAACAGCTATAAAAATACTTTAAATTAATCTTTTATGTATTATAATTAAACTATTAAATGTATTTGTAACAGAATAAATTAAGCAGTTTGTTCTAAACAACTACAATAAAATCCGCTGTAAGCCAATTAACTAACAACAAAGCAATAAATCACGCGTAACTCCATTCAAATACTATAAATATAACTTTTCTTTTAATAAAAAGGCGCTCGTAAAATATAAAAATCGCACCCCGACGTAGAGAACTGAATAGGTACGATTTTGGCCAAAATTACTTAATACCATTTGCCTGTATTTTGTCCAAGCGGAACTACCAAAAAAGATGAGTTAATGACCCCTCAAGCGCACCGCCCAACTTATCCAGGCGAGAGCGGTGTGTGACGTGTTTCCGCACACCGCTCCAAGATATTGAGGTGTGAGAGGGGTGGCTCCTTACACCACTCATCGCAGTGCAGAGATGCGGCCTTACAAAAGGCCAGACGTTGCCGAGGGTCGGAGAAGAGGATGACACTGTACCTCTGGCCCCGATCAGATGGTAAGAAGGAACACCCCGGGGGTTTTAGTCGGTGCAAGTCCGACACACCGGGGGCAGCCCTCACCGCTCCCTGAGGTCCGTCAGGGATTTCCTCCAGGTTTTCAAAGAAAAGGTTAAAATAAAAAACGTTAAATCGCTTTTTTCTAATAACTAAAATTTAGAGTTGTTCAGTTCCCCTTCTACACTGACGAAACTTTCGTAATGAAATATAGCAAAACAGTTTTATAAGCCAGTGCGTGATCAAGGCAATAAAATGCGTGTTCGCCTATTTTTCAACAAACCTGCGAAGGTGTTTCTCAATCGGTCAACTACGGATTCTCCTTAGCCACAAAGTCACCCTAATATTTAACTTTTATACTTTATCATTAGTTTTATTATGGTCCTTACCTTTGAAATTTTCGTTATAATACACAGATTTTTATTTTATTTTTTACTAAATAACCAACAGAGTAACTAATAAAATAAATATATATATATTATGACTTGTGGTCGTGGGTGTGGTTGTAGAAAGACACGGATTTTGGCGTTTTACTGTTTATTTGCACATTAAGGCACACCGAACTGCGACTCACACGCACGTACTTTAGCCTCGGGTCTCGGTAGTCGACTGCTTTAGCTAGAGCATCCCTTGCGCACGCGCACCCCTTACCCCGCACGTCTCGTATCACCCTAACGACCCTTAGGGCCGTGTAATACAATTACGTATCGAGCGGCGTCTACATGCTATAATATATATATATATATTGTCACGCTATATCCATTTCGGTGTATGGACTTTGCGCTTATATGTCGTGTCCGACGCAATCAGTAGCGCAACTGATCGCTGTTCTCAGGGCACTTGCACATGAAATTTCTATTAGATGCCATTATCTGACATCTGTCATTATGTCGTCCCACATACACCACGATTGTAAGTCTCTAGGTATATGAGTTACTGGATATACACAAGCTGATCCCGAAACGCGACAGGCCAAAGCGGGTCTCCATGACTGTTTTATTTTGCGTCCCCTAGCTTGATTTTTTTTTTTATATATTTCTGTTGTATTAAAAATATAAAAAAAAATCACAACACAGGCGCCAAATGTTAAATCAAAAACATGTTCTTATTTAGAAATTTCATCGATCAATGGCAAATTGACGCGTGGATTTCAGTTAAATTATTATGCAGCTTCAAAGGTTAAAGAAGTCAATATAATTAATGGAAGCCCCAGCCAACAATAACGAAATTAATCCGATTGGATTGTACGAAAAAATATAAATTTCCTCTCGATCCAATTAAAACAGGAGGGAAACAGCAAACAGAAGTTGCCTTGACTTCTCGTTAATACGTAACACCTGTTGCAATCTAATTTACCTTACATTTAAACAACCTGAGCCCTTGGATATGCTTGTGTTACTTTCCTGTTTTATACAGTATCTAATAAAAACTCTGCTCAACTTGTATTTAGTAAAAAATATTCGGAAACCTCCGGAACTATGCTGTGCATACGTCGAAGAAAACGGAGGTAGTATGAAATATTAAGCTGTAAGAACGATTTTGAATAAAGAAATAATAATAATAATAAATAATAAAATTATTTATTCGACAACCAACTACAAGGCAGCACATTAAAAATCAGCTGACATCCAAACTAGGACACCCTGTATCTTGGATGTCAGCATATTTCACGCAAATTTGTTACAGTTTTTTACTGCTGCGTAGCACCAATCATAACTCAAAACAATACAAAAACAACATTAATACCAAACAACAGACTATACAAACAAAGTGAATAACAATTACAAAAGAATGTTAATATTAAAGCCCCAGCACATCTACACCTGCAACAGTTCCTCAGTATCATTATATTTTAGATTGAAAGAATAAAGGTAAAAAAAAGATTAAGATAAGATAGATTAAGATATTTTTTTTTATTTTTTTTTTTAAATGTTTATCTCTCAAATTTAGTTTTCACGCTATATTCCTTACGGGATGAACAGAGATACATTAGTGGCTGTATTCACTTAGCGCTTATATGTTGTGTCCAAAGTGACCAGTAGCTCAGATGATCGCCGTTCTAACAGCACTAGTACACATGGCATTTATATTACATGTTGTGCAGGCTTCCTCGTGATGTTTTCTTCACCGGTGAGCAAGTGATGTCAAATCTGTACGTAATCTGGAAAAATCTAGAAGTAAGTGCCGGGATTCCAATCTACGACTATTCGCGTAGCCGCCCATGGAAACCAATCCGTTATCCACTAACAACCACAGCCGCGTTAACCTTTTTATTCTGTGTTATTCTCTTGATTGTGCTTTTAGCGTTGCTGATGATGATGGACGATGATAATATCGCCCGATGTCGACAGTAGAAGTGGAAGTGACGAAACAAGAGTAGGGAAGGCAGCAAGGTAGAAACACGTTGAGTACGACACATTAAAAAAGTCACAAGATGAAATGTTATAGTACAAGTACAGTTCAAGAATTATCGAAGTTCACGGCACAACAATACAAACAAAAAACAAACAACAATGTGAAAACTATAAAATAACGAGCGAATGGTGCGTAGAGGCGCGTCGAATGTGTTATCCAGACTAGTTTACCGGGTGTGCGGGCGGTTAAGCGCTCGCGTCGCTTGCACATGTACAATCCCCCCGCGCGCCCTGGTATCCCGCGGCTCTCTAGCTTTGTGCCGTTTCCACCGCCCGACACGATATCTATACTAATATTATAAAGCTGAAGAGTTTGTTTGTTTGTTTGAACGCGCTAATCTCTGGAACTACTGGTTCGAATTGAAAAATTCTTTTTGTGTTGAATAGACTATTTATCGAGGAAGGCTTTAGGCATTAGCATAACATCACGATGCAACTATTAGGAGCGAAGAAATAATGGAAAATGTGAAAAAAATGAGGAAAATTATTCATCCTTTAGTGCTTCCATTGCGTGCGCTGCGAAAACGGTTTAAGATACCAAAAATATATGTATGACAGAGTTATTCCTCTTAAAATGATCTAAAAAAATGTCCGCGACAGTATATGTCTATCTTTTAAGATTAACTTACTAGAACCGTTTTTATGGTAAACAAATTTGGTCGAAATTGATGCATTATTTGTTAAGAGTTGTATCAACGTAATAATATTAATCTTTATCCAAATAAATGTGTTGTTGATTAAGAGTATTTAATTGTGAACAAAATTGTCTTTGACATCACTTAATTTCAATGAACATCTTAGAAGATATTACAATAACTTATATAGCAAAACAACGTTTGCCGGATCAGCTAGTTAAGAAATAAAAATCAAGTGTGTTAGTATGAAATGTGTTGATAAAATTACTTAGATAAATAAGTGAAGATATAATAATGTTATTTAAAATAGTTGTTAGTTATAGGTCAGTATAGTATAAAGAATTAGAAAATAGATAATGTTAAAGACAGAAACAAATAAATAGATAGTGAATAGGTTACATGCTTATGTAATAAAATAATACAATTCAGAAACACGGACAAAATCAAACTTTCTATGTAAATAGGAACGATTCGGTTATCGGTTATGTAAAGGTTTCAGATGCTGCCAATTAGAAACAACGAATTGGAAATATTTTTCACGAATGCCATTAAAATAAAATTTCTAAATTTGGCCCTCTATTTATTGGCACGTTATATTATTATTTATAAATTGTTGATGTTTTAATGATGGGGTCCTTTAGTGATGATTAAGATTTATGAAAACGAAATGAGAATAATTGTTGAATTTAGGTTCAATGAAAAGCAAGGGAAGTTAATAAACTGAGGGCATCGTGCAGACTTTTTTTTTTTTCTTTTTTTTTTTGACTGATTTTTTTTTATACTGGTTTGATAAAGTGACTAGGGTACCCTAGGTGGTAAGTACAGTGTAGTCCAAGAATAACAGCGACTATCAAAAGACGAAATTTCATTGATAGTCTTCGTTATAACGGCTCACATATACTGCGATTGAAGATCTCTAGGTATATGAGTTACTTGACATATACAAGCTGAAATTTGCAGTTTTTAGATTATTTCCATTAATAGCACTATAATATATTGCTTCTCATCAAATTTGATGATTCTAGATTAACAGGAAGTAGATTTTATTTCCCTTTGATTTGGGTTTATTTGCTCTTCAACTAAATAGATCCTAACATTGATACCGAGTAACGCATTCACTGATTGGACGGTGTTTTTATAACAAACTGTATTAAATTGATACTATAACTTTGCCGCTGTCATAAGTGACCCCAATTAAGTTAAAATAATACAACGTTTAAATGTCAAACTAAGCGGTTCCAATGAAAACGATAAATACTCCGCGCGTTAGAATTACCAAACAAAAATAAATTTAATTTATCGTGTTTCATTCATCAATCACTCTATTGGAAGACTGTTTTAATGGCTTATGGGACATCGAAGTCATTTGTCATTAAATGTGAGCATTTCTGATTTTCTGAGAAAAACATAAACTATATAAGAAAGTATTATAAAGTTTAACAGTATTATTGTAATGTATTTGTAAAATTGTATTCTGTATTTTTATTGTAACTTACTTTGTTATTCGTTGACGCAATAAATGGGTGTCAGTTAAAAATCAGCGCCGGGTGGCTCGGCTGGTCACTTAGCATTTGCTGAGCTGACTTCCCTTTGGCGCATCATCACAACACAGGGTGTTTACTTTTATGTTTTCTGTCTTTAATAACCTTTTTTGCTATGTTGTTTGTTGTGTTGTGTGCCAAATAAATGTTTTATTATTATTATTTTTTTATTTTAATTTAGTCGTATCTCCTAAATGCGTTACAAACTCTCAGTTAATTTCTTATTTTTATATAAAAACAAAGTCTTAGCTGCAGTATGAATTTATACCTTTTTTTTTTTGTTACCCCGGTGGAAATCCCTGCGGACCGTCAGGGGAAGTGGTGAGGGCCACCCCCCTGGTGTGTCGGACCTGCCCCGACTAAAACCACCAGAGTGTTCCTTCCCCGGTTTGCCGGATGCTAAGGGCAAAGCCGAGCCATCTTCCTTGGCATCCGGTGAATGAATTTATACCCTACTAAAATACTGTAGAATTTATACCCTACAGTATTTTACTCCTAGCCCAAAAACCTTGAAATGAACCCAAATAGTGCTCTGATGAAAAAATCCTTACCGAAAAGTATAAACAGGCCTAAAGTAAAAAATATCCTCTAATCTGACGGCTAGGCGGCGACCGCATGGCGTATTTTTACCGCACGTTATATGCGCAAATTTCATCCGCACTGCGTGCCTTTGTAGTAAAAATTTTCGCTTGGATTTTTTCCACCAGTGCGGCAAAAATAGTATTGTGTCCTAGATCTAAAATGTATTAAGTCATAATTTCTTGTGTGTGTACATTATTTTCTCTTCGCAAATCAAATCTTTAGGCACACCACACCACCACAAAAAACCAAATATGATAACAACTTACTATGTTTTGTTTGTACTATATAAGTTGTTTTTTTTACAGTTCGATTGCTGCCTTTATAAGTCTGCTTTGAATTTACTCAAGCTAAGCTGAGTAGTAACAATTGTCACGCTGTTTATATGTATAAATATGAAAGCATTAAATATTTACCTAACCGTTAACAAAATTTAATCGCAACCTAGCCAATGTCTGTGTATTACTGAATAAATTTAATTAACCCTTATAAAGCTGTAAAATTACACGAAGCAATTAGGTTGAAACGGTCGGCGATTTAGGGTTAGGATTAAAACGTAACAACATTTCGTAAATGCTGTCAACATACGGGTTTTACCTTTGAACTTGGGAGTTTTCATATTAAAATGGAGATCTTTTTATAGGTTTTAAATATGCTAGGTCAAACTTACAAAAAATAACACTATTTATTCATAATTAATACGTACGGTTGTGGTGGCTTAACGGATAACTGACCAGTTTCCATACGCGAAAATGGTCGTAGATTCGAGTTACAGCGCGCAGCTTTTGGTTTTCCTAGATTAAGTGCGGATTTAGGTACCATATATACCTACCATACCAGGTTTTTAGGTAGGGAATAAGCATAGTATCTTATAGAAACATTATATGTAGGTGCTTTGAGAACGGCGATCTAGTGCGCTACTGGTCACGTTGGGCACGACATATAAGCGCAAAGTGGATACAGCCACTAATTTATCTCAGCTTACCCTGAAAAGCATGTAGGGTGACGATATATTATTACTATTATTATGAATAATGAAGATAAGTTAGTTTTAAAAGCAAAAATTTGTTACATGTTACTAGCTGACCCGGCAAACGTTGTTTTGCCATATAAATTATTTCTAGGTGACAATTGATCAGTTATCGAGCGGGATCAAAAATGATTAAATTACTAAAATGGCTATTAAAAATAGGGGTTGGTGATAAAAGGGTAAAAATTTAGGGTTGTATGTATTTTAGCGCCACATTATAAAAAAAAATTATCACTTAAGGGTCCGGGGAAGTAGACGCTGCTGTACTTCCAGTCCCGGCTAGACGAAGAGTAGGAACATCCCGGGGGTTTTAGTCGGTGCAAGTCCGACACACCTGGGGGTGACCCTCATCGCCCCCTGAGGTCCGTCAGGGATTTCCCCCGGGTTACAAAAAAAAATCACATAGGGGTATGAAAAATAGATAGTACCCGATTCTCAGAGCTACTGAATGTGTATATAAAATTTGATATAAATTAGTAAAGCCGTTTCGGAGGAGTAAGGTAACCAACATTGTGACACGAGAATATATATATAGAGAGAGAGATTACATGCTATGTAACTACATTGTATGAATAAAAATATCTGTGCGAAAATCTGCATTCCATCTGACATAAATAACATATGTAATTGTTCGGAGAACGAGGATCAGCTGCACTACTGGTTACGTTGGGCATGACATACGGGCAAAGTGGATGCAGCCACTAATATTTCTATTCATCCTGAAAGAGATATAGTCTGATGTTATATTATTTCTATTAAAAATTTGTGATAATCCAAGACACTTTTTTTCTGATTCGGCATAGTGACCACGACATCCTCGGTGGTAAGGATAATGAAGTCCAAAAACGACTACGAATGTCAAGAGTAAAGAAAAACCTATTCATAGTCTATGTGATCATGCCGGCCTGCACACATATCTATTCGCACTTCGTTAGAAGGACCAAATATCATAGGATAGTGGGAACACGATCGCAAAAAGACCATTCAGCTCAACGACTCTCTAAAAGTAAGAGTTTAGAACTTTATAGTCTTAGGGCGGCTTGCACTAAAAATTAAATCTAGTTTAGAGTTATATAAAATGCTATTTATCGCTGATCTGTACTTATTGTCTTGCACTAAATCAAAATCTAGTTGTAACAACACTTAAACTGAAATCATCATTAAGATGGAATCAAACCAATTCAATTAATAAGCGTTTTATACAAGCTTAAACTAGATTAATTCGTTAGTGCAAGCCGCCCTTAGTCGTGCTTTCAAACGAAGTTAACAAAGTTAATTTAATAACTTTTAATTATTTAATTTATTTAGGCAATACATAATTCATCTTTGATACATATAAAGTATTTTAGGGGTTATCAGGAATAATGTAAAATATTTTGGGGTAGATTTTTATACTGAGTTGGTAACACTGGCAATGGCAGCGCTCGCCACACTAATTCGCGTCTCCGTTGACATTTTTTTGCGAAAATTTTAATTATTCAAGCCTCTGTGAGGATGGAATAATTTTTAAGGCGCTGTCTGAGTGTACGAAAAATGTCATGCTCAGTGATGATTTCGGGATGGAATTCGTCGAGGTTCCGTGGTAAGGGGACGGAATTTTGCAAGGAATGTAAGGGCCAGATTAAAGAGAAAGGGTATCGTGAGTTTATTTTCATTATACAAACATATATACAGTAGGCAAAAAAAGTCATCGGCCACTTCGACCATTTGCCTATTCTTGAAGTTATTCTTACTAAGAGGTGTGAAATTCCACTCCAATTCATTATATTCACTTAAATTACAGTATATTTCAGATATGAATCTGAATTATTAAGTCAGAAATGTATTATTTTGTGAAAATATACTGTAATTTAAGTGAATAAATTGAATTGGTGTGTAATTTCTTATCTCTTAATAAGAAAAACTTCAAGAATAGGAAAATAATGCAAGTGCCCGATGACTTTTTTTGCCTACTGTATATATGTGGGTATAGTGGATAAGAGACCGGTGTCCACGCACGGCAACGCGAGTGTTCTTAGGTTCATATTCCGACACGTACTTCTTGGTTTTTCTAGACGAAGTACGGATTTAGGCAGCACATGCACACAGGCGAAGAAATACAGGCGAGGAAAGACACATTTTTTCCTGCCAAAAAAAATTAAAGTGACAGTTTTTCTCACCATTTTTTTAAAGTATCCAAATGTACAAGACATGATAACGAAATTTAAATAACATGATGCGTTAGAAAATAATCTTTGTTCTTTTTTTTACTTGGAAACAATCCTCGTAGGACCTTCTCGGCTGCAGAGGAGGGTAGCGGCCGAGTAGCGCCGGACTTGTACGCGCTAAAACCCCAATGTGACTACCTATACGCATCGACGAAAACTGTTGGCCCTATAATCAGAGCTCCACACCTTTGTGGGGGGGGGGGGGGGTTTGTTCTACGTTATTATTTTACGTATTTCTTAATTCAAAAGTAATATTATTGATTATAAATGAGTAATATTCTGTTAAAGCAATCGTGTGTTGTTGTGTGTGTACGCCTTAGTCTTCTTTTTTATTCTTATCAAAATATGTCGACTTTAAGAAATACAGAAGAACAAAACGCAAACATATACCCCATTTGAAATATTGATTGAGGTA
This sequence comes from Automeris io, assembly GCA_036320925.1. Lineage (NCBI taxonomy): Eukaryota > Metazoa > Arthropoda > Insecta > Lepidoptera > Saturniidae > Automeris > Automeris io. The sequence continues at coordinate 13,504,428 of JAUDJH010000010.1, read as the reverse complement.
TGAATCGTGAGTTCGCTACCAAATTGCGGGAGTTGTATTTTTTTTAGTGATCAAAGTTACTGATATAATATTCGTACAAGACTATATTTTTCTGCGCAAATATGATGAAAATCGACGTATAACACGCGTGTGCATTTTGACCTTTACAAACTTGGTTTTCCTATTGCTCGCGTAATATTTCATCCCGTAATTAATGATAAACTTGGCATACTTGCTTTATAATGTATTATTCCGAAGATTTTTAGGATACTATGGATAGAAAATTAAATAGATTTAATATAGAAACCGAGTGAGCGCTCGCAAGCCTCGATGAATTCGTAACCACTAAAGGATTTAGCGAGACTAGACGTGATAGTGCTCGTAAAATATGAACGAAATATCGGTTTAATTTCAGAGCGGTCCGATAACCCATTTTCTAAATATGAGTTTCGTTGGTTGAATCCACGATTGGTTTCTTCCTGTTCGCTTTGATGCGGGAACTATACTTCAGTGCTTATGAAAAATTCTATTATTTACAACCTACTGATGCGTGTTGAATATTTAACATCAATTAGGGTTCCGTACTTCAAAAGGAAAAAGAAACCCTTACAGGATTACTTCGTTCTCCATCTATCTGTCAAAAACGTTTTTCTCAAAAACGCGTAGAGATGTTAACTTGAAGTAACCACTTCGTCTGTAAATATTTTTTTCCGCACTGTAAACGCGGGCTATTCACGTCTGAAGACTTATTACCCCTTTAACCCTTAACCTGGCAGAATGTTCTTTCTTTCAATATCAAAATAATATTCATACCGCTCAACCCTTATGTTCCAAGGATTTCTAATAGAAACTAACCATGCGTTCAAAAACTGAGAAATTACCTAAATATTTATATAAAAAAAATTAAGTTTGCGCTAAAAACTTATGGCAATAGGTTTTGTAAATTCTGATGTATCTCCACAGATACACTATCAATAAAAGGGTTTATAAATTCAGAGTGTTCTGAAAAAATCATGCAACTGTTTCAAATATTCTGGATTATAAAATGGAAATTCTCCTAAATTAGAGACAGAAGGGGTAAGGAAGTATCCGCCGCTCCCGTATTTAGCAGGTATAAACAGAAATTGAATTTGCTCGGACACAGAGACCTCCAGTTTACAGATGAAGTGTTAATATCAAATACTCAAGTCTGCAGTTAGTTTATTAAAATAAAAAAATCATATTTGTAAGTCAACGCTATACAAAGTTACGTCTTTTTATACCGTTTTTTTAAGGGAATCATAACAAGAGATGGCCAAAACGTAATCTGATTAATGATTAACGATTACTAAATGTAGTCGTAATTTTGATTTTCTTGCTCTGTAATCATGATTAAATCTATTTAAAATATTAAGAAGTCATAAATGTATATGCAATCTGGGATTCCGTAGTGTTAAAAACATAGATGAGCAAAATGCAGTCATAGTAATTGTAAAAATCGCAAAATGTAATCGTTTTTATTAATCTGATTACATTTTGCCCATCTATGATCATAACCTATAGTCCCCTTTCTGTTATTCTAGAACCACAAATGCAAGAGCAGTCTTAGGTGACTTGCATCGACAAATTAAAGCTAGTTTAAACATATATAAAACGCTATTTACTGATAAATTTCTTATTGTCTTGCACGGAAATATTGCGTCATGTGTGAGCGCCCTGAGTACGGCGAGCAGCTGCGCTACTGAACACGTTGGCCATGACTAATGTATCACAGCTCACCTCAAAATGTATATATATATATATATATATGGCTTGAAGCAGTGACGTGCATAATATATTTGGACAGGGTAGGCAGAATTCGCGTAATTTATTTGAATATTATGATGATGATGTCCTAGCCGGTTTCGGCCACGGCGACTGTTTCAACAACGGTTAAGAAATTCGAGGTCCAGTTTTCGGAAACAGTCAATTGCGCAGGAGATATTTAAGTGCATAACTGGACGCGCAGCCAGAAAATCACTCTCTCGTCCGAACTCCCTCAGGCCCGATGGAAAGGAGAACCAGTACGATCGGGAGGGAGCGGGATGCAGGTTTGGTCGAGTTTTCCTTCTCTAAGCACCTGGTTGAATTGCGGTGTTCAAGAGATACCTTAGTCGCCTTTTATGACACCTCAACAAGAAGAGGGGGGTGCTATTCTATACTGCCGGCAGCCACCACGGCTAAAACGGCTTGAATATTATATTATGATAGTAAATATTATATTGCTCTCATAGGAAAGATAGATGGCGTGAATATAGAATAGATATTAATATAAATAGTTCCTTTTTATGTTTCGTTTTAAACAATTAATACCAGACTTATTCATCGTAAGAGCATGCAATGCTTCCATGCATCTATGGAATGAACGCTACTGGCTTGAAGATATATTATTATTATATAAGATATATGTGAAGGTGAGATGAAATCTAGTATTTATATAATTATGTTTTTAATTATAATTAATTAAAACTAACTTCGCTACATATTAAGTTTAGAAAACAAAAACCTTTGCTCATCATGCTCCACGACTTAATTTGCTGAACAAACTGCATAAAACTGCAAACTTTTCACAAATAAATGCGCAGTACATTTGTCTCGAGGTGAACGGTCCCTTCATCTAACGAGTTTGCGTCCTTCATATATTTTTCAAAAAGCTGAGGATATTCTTATCGATTTTAGGATTAACACTAGATTAAAATGTAAAGCTGTCTGTCTTCATAAGCTTTGTATATATTTTGTTAACACATTAAAACTATTTTATCTTTTATATTAGGTCCTTACATATGAAATTGGCGTTTTTCGTACTGACCACTTTAATCACAAATTTCTCCTCTTTGGTAAGGAATTTCAAATTCAAATTTGTACAGCTATAGACTCATGTATTTGTGCTTCGATGATCGTCATTCATTTGTTTTTTTCTTCTGTTTTTTTCTGTTTGCGTCACTCATTTTACAAAATGGAAAACTTAAAATATCGCATTATTTACGAGTACGAGTTCCGCCGTGGCACTAGTGCTGCGGAAACAACTCGAAGGGTGAATGATGTGTATGGCGGTCGTGTTGCAAAAGAAAACACAGTTCGTTTTTGGTTCCAACGTTTTCGTTCTGGAAATTTCGACCTGCAGAACAAGCCCCGTGGACGGCCTGAGACTCAAGTTGATAATGAAGAGTTGAAGGCTATTGTGGAAGCGGATCCATCGCAAACCATGATGGAAAAGCTAGCGGCTAAACAACCTAGGCTGGTCAATCGCTCCACGCCATTGCTGCTTCACGACAACGCTAGACCACACACTGCGCAACAGACGGCTACTAAATTAGAAGAGCTTCAATTGGAAAGTCTAAGACATCCTCCGTACTCCCCGGACCTTGCTCCAACAGATTACCATTTTTTTCGAAATTTGGATAACTTCTTGTAAGGGAAAAAATTCAACTCCGATGGGGCAGTCCAAATCGCCTTCAAAGATTTTATTGATTCCCGTCCGACTGGTTTTTTTAGTAAAGGGATCAATGAACTACCTATGAGATGGCAAAAGTGCATAGAAAATAATGGTTCATACTTTGATTAATTAAATATATTATATTAAAAAATATTCGACTTTTTGTTCCTCCCATACAAAGCGCCAATTTCATATGTAAGGACCTAATATGTAATTACTTGATCCGGCGAACTTCGTAACTCCTAATAGTCCATGAATGTCCTATTTACTTTAAGTTGAACCTACAACCCCACGACCTCTCCCTTTACCTTCCCCTTGAGTTCTCCCTTCTCCTTTCCTTCGACCTCTCCTTTCTCCACCCCCTTCAAATTCTCCCTCCTCTCCTTCGATCTCTCCCTTCTCCACCCGTTCTAATTCTTCCTTCCCCTGACCTCTTTCTTCTCCCGTCGACCTCTCTCTTCTATTGCCTCTCAACTTCACTTTTCTCCTCCCCCTCTCCACCATACCCATTATATTAAATAGCAAAATATAAAAAATCCATATTTGTACCATTAACTTAAAAAAAATCATCATAGGTAATTGCATCCCCGAATTCCATCCATTCATGTTTTATTTAAGAAACGAAAAGTGGCCTACGTCCGTGGGTGTGTGGTACGTGCTAATTCATCGAAATCGGTTTCACCATTTTGATGTGAAAATGTTTATCGAATTTTCTACCAATATCACTTCTAAAATATAGTCTTATGCTCGAAAAAGAAAAGGCTTTCATTTTATTTTCTCATCTATCGAAAAGAAACAATAAGCTCGTTACAATGACATCATCACGTATCGGCTGAGAGCTTGTGTCTCCTACAACATTTCGCTTTCAGTGCTATTTGGGCTTACAATAACAATATTGTTTCCGTCTGGAGCATCAGTACTTACAAAGTTAACAAACAATCTTATTCAGAATTGGAATCTATTTATAATTCAAAAAACAAAAATCTCTGGTGCTAACGCTTTCCAGAACATTTTTCCCGAAAGATTGACTGATTTTTAAGTTTCTACCCCAACTTCTTCAAACTTGAGCTGCCGGCGATTTTCCTCATCGTTAGTCTAAAAACGATCGAGTTAGGTAGTAAAAAAAATTAATAGTTAAGATCGATTTTAAATAAGTTTTATTTATCACAAAGTATATGTTAATATAGCCACTTCCTCGAACCAGAAGAAAAACAACATTATCAATATAAGAAAAAGAAAGACACCAGTGTAAATGTTATTCTATTTTATCATTGTTTCATACATTGAGGAACAAATAGCTAAAAGCTATGGAGAAATAATATTTTTATAAGATTATAAGAAAAATGTACAGTGATGAGACTTCAGCTGGGTCATATTGCCGTCAAATTATAATAAATACATAATATAAACAGTAAATAATAAAAACAGTATTACTAATAATTTATTCTAAAAGCAGTTTGAAAAGGTATAGGTATAGTCGGCTGACACTCAATCTCGAACTACCTGTATCTTCGCTATTCTATTATCTATTCTATTAATTCACGTGCGCGCCCGTATGGGCCTCATACTATGCCTCTATATTAGTGGACATATCCATAGGACTGGAAGGTTGTACAAACATGACCTCATTTGCTCACTCCTTATGTCGTGCATATAACTAGCTGCATCTGCTTACCTTTGCCGTGCCTAAGTAGCGTTTCAGGTGAGGTGCATGCTCGTCCGAAGTCCATCCCATCCAGTGTTACCCAGCGTCGGTCGGTGGTCACAATATCCATGGGGACAGTAGTGTTCATATCATAGATGCATGCAAGCATTGCATACCCTTATGATAAATAAGTTTGGAATAAATTGCTTGAAGTAAAACAAAAAAAGGAACCATTTATATTCATATATATTCTATACTAGCTGAGCCGGCAAACGTTGTTTTGCTATATAAGGTTTTGTAATATCTTCTAAGATGTTCATTGAAATTGAGTGAAGTCAAAGACAATTTTGTTCACAATTAAATACTCTTAATCATCAACACATTTATTTGGATATAGATTAATATTATTACGTTGATACAACACTTAACAAATAATGCATTAATTTCGACCAAATTTGTTTACCATAAAACGGTTCTAGTGACTTAATCTTAAAAGATAGACATATACTGTTGACATTTTTTTAGATCATTTCAAGAGAAATAATTCTTTCTTACATATATTTTTGATATCTTGAACCGTTTTTGCAGCGCACGCAATGGAAGCCCTCAAGGATGAATAATTTTCCCCGTTTTTTTCACATTTTCCATTATTTCTTCGCTCCTAACAATTGCATCGTGATGTTATATAGCCTAAAGCCTTCCTCGATAAATGGTCTATTCAACTCAAAAAGAATTTTTCGATTCGAACCAGTAGTTCCTGAGATTAGCGCGTTCAAACAAACAAACAAACTCTTCAGCTTTATAATATTAGTATAGATAAGGGAGATAAATCCGATGGCTCAGGGTCCCATGCCATCCCAGGGGGGCCGTCCGAAAACACAATATTAACCTGCGATAGTATGCGCACCGTCCGATTGCAAGTTCAACCGACAAGTAGCAATCCATCAAACATAAAGAGCTGACAATCCGGCGGGGTTCGCAAATGCAACCAATCACAATAGATACACATGCATTAACAAATAACGTCAACATCCATAATATATTACGTGCAGTTTATATACACTGTGTAGCTCTAATTTTAACTTTTTATTAATATACGAGTATTTAGAGCAGAAAATAATGTCTGGCGTCAATAGTCTTCACGGCTCAAAGGCTCGTTAAAGTATTTACCATATAAATTGATAATTATACATAAAGGATTTATTGTTATTTAATTTAATTACAGATTTTCTTTTTGATTTATGAATATAATTCCTTTTTTCTTATTTCGATCGAGAATTGAAACTGATTAGTGTAAAGTGAAACAGTTGGTATTTCTGTTCTGTGGTAAAGGTAAATTTTCCCTATTCCGTCAATATTATCGTACAAAAATGTATGAAACTGTTGGTGTATTGTTTTAGTTTGTGAAACATGACCTTTATAAAAAATATATTAAAATAGCCTGCCCGCAAGAGTCCTTTTCAGGATAAACGCATGTACCTTGTAAGGGCTGTTACATAAAAATAGAGATCTAGGAAACCATGAAATTCGAGAACAAAAAAAAAAACAAATAAATTTACTTAAATATATTTAAGGTTAAACTTAAATCTAATATATCATCGGGTGAAAGGCTATTTGGTTTAAGCGACATTTTTGATGATATATTAATATATATATATATATATATATATATATATATATATATATATATATATATATATATATTTGTAATCAGTGTTTTTTACCGATTCCAAAAATATATATACTACTGTATCACCAAAAAATGTTGCTTAAACCAAATAGCCTTTCACCCGACGATATAATATATTCAATTAGTATGCTAAAATACTGATATTTATTATAGAATTGGATGTAGTGGCGTGGTGAACTAGGGACCGGCAACGATTCGTGGCAACGCTAATAGTGGTTGGTTCAATACATCCCGGATTCTGGATGAATTTGGTTTCCCAGGCTCGGGTGGAGCGATTAGAGGGACACCCCGGGGGTTTTTAGTCAGTAGGAGTCTGACACACCGGGGTTGCTGCCCTCACAGCGGCCCTGATGGTCCTATGCAGGATTTTCCCCCGAGAAACCAAAAAAAAAAAAAAAAAATACATCCCGGAAGTAGTAGGGATTCACAGGTTCTGGCTCACCGCCTTTGGCTCTCTCATCGGTTCTAGCTCACTGATCACGGCGGCAACCCTAAAAAAAAAAAAAAAAAAAAAAAAAAAAAAAAGGTTTTCAGGGTCGCTGAATCGAATGCAAGTATTTAAAATTGCGTAGCTTTAACCGTTTCAGAGATAGCATAACATTAACTAGCCTATAATAATACAAAAGCAATGGGGTACAATTAACAATGGATCATCCGAGCAAGGGTCGTCTATTGTTCGGCTCGAACGCTATTGTTGTGTTACGGTCGGGGGGTCTCAGGTACTTTTTCTATGTATAATAATAAAAAGCCGTCTACATTCCTTCATTACTCATATTCATTTATTTTAAAACAGTAATTAAACAAATTCCATAATAACATATCATTGTACATGGTATCGATGTCAAATTGATTAATAAAGTAATTCATTGTACAGTTGTGCAACTTGTAGTACAAATACATTAAACAGTATTGACCACATACTGAAGTCCAATTGTTTTGCAATATTTTTTTATTGAAACTCCATCGGTGGCTATTTCTCTTTAAGAATGCATAGTGATATCCAGAAGGTGGTCGTCCATAGGAGTCGAAAAATTCACCAAAACCATTTTTGTCTATATGTAGTGCAACCCAATGTGATCCAGGTTTTGTATCGGGGTCCAAATTACTAATTAAATAACTAGGAGTTTCCATGTATATCGGTAATCTATTTGCAGCATACACATTATACCGCAAACTTGGATGTATTTCGTTCAAATATTTCTGTAGTTCTATTGTATTCATATTTATTTAAAAATACAACTTTCCAACCCCAGAGATCGCAAACATGTGTGCGATTGTAATTACAGTAACTTATTATATATCGAAAGGGTGATTATTAAAAATAATACAAAGTAAGTTCATTTTAATTAATTTATTCAAAAATGTACACACAAAGAGATACATACAAATATTACAAAGTTAATATTTTTACAATATATATATATTCAACTATTATAATCGACGGATACATTGCGGTTTTTATCTATCTCAATAACATTATCAAATTCGGCGTAAACAATACAGTTAATAGTTTGTACAAGCGTTGACTCAAATCGAACTTCTAATCTTACAGTGCCATGTCTTATAAGATTCCAATGACCTGAAGAGTTGGCTGATAAATCCGGAGTTAAATCAAAAGCTAACAAACAGTAACCGTTCGAATATTGTTCTCTCGAAATTCCATTCCCTTCATTTAAAAAATGTATACCCGTACCCGAAAATAATGTATGATAAGCCGTGGTGAAAATATGGTTTTCAAACGAAGGTTGTAAAGCTTTCGAAGGTATTTGTTGACCATCAATATATAAACAAAATGTGTTAATGTTGTAATTTTCGAAATTAAATGGATTTTTAGTGAGATTACCGTTAAATGCCCCGTTATCAACAAACCCAATAATACATCTTTTTGGGACTTGCCCCAAAAAAATGTTGTCAAGTGTTTTGCCTTGAATCCCAGATGGTATAGTTAAAACTTTCACTTCAGCTCGAGTGACGGGATATTTTGCTGTAGAAAAAGCCAATGCTTTTTGATGTGCAAGTAAAACAGTTGGATTGATTCGTGCTTTACGAACGATAAGTGTTGCATCTGTAATGCATACTTTAAACTTTGAATCACTTGAAGGGGCCATTAAGTTAAATGTTTCTCTAGAGCGAACTAATTTAACTGACATTTCTACACCATTGATCAAGAACTTTTCTTGGTTAAATATATCGCCATGTAAGTGTCCAATCATTTCAATTTCTTGACTTTCAGAAGCTAATTTTTGTCTTTTAACAAATCCTCCATTTTCCTCGCCGGTTTCATTCATTTTGTTGGCTGTATCTTCATACCAAAGGCCACACGTAAGATGAGATTCTTTAGCTGGTTTAGCATAATTCAACAAAGTTTCCATGTAGGCACGATACGCATATGTATTATTTGGAGGTGATATAAGTTTTTGATTTAAATAGACATCAAGTTGACTGAAGATTGAATGCAACCAATTATTAACCGGAGCCACTACCGTTGAGGCAGCTACCTTAGAGGAATCTTGATGCAATATCCTGGCTTTTATATGAATCAAAGTATGAGACAGATCTATATAATCTTCATATCTTCTTACCGTTTTGACGAAAGCATTCCAAAATTTGTTAGTTATGACTCAAACATTTCTAACAGTTTCATGTTACAACTTGTTTCATTGTCTGATAACAGAAAAACGTTCCAAAGTATTACAAAAATTTCTAAACAATGAGTCAAAATATTTTTAACAATAGTTTAATGGAAAGATGACTAACAAAGACACCTTACAAAATGTTATAAACCTATTCATATCTTTTGTTCATATCGAAGCCGGAATTCATTATCACAAACCTTTTGTGCATTGGACCCATGAGTCATGGTGTAGGAGCGATATTTTCTATATATATAGGGTTGGAACTGTTTAAGTTACATTGTGAAAGTGTCTTTTCTATAGTGAACATTTAGTTTGTTATATTTCGTGTATTTCTAAGTGAAGTGAAATACAAGTATAAATTTAATTTACAAAGTATTAGTGACATAGATTCATAAAACAATGAATGTAAGTAATTTTGTTATTACTTTATACCACACTTATATACACTAAAAAACCATCGCTACACTACGAACATCCATCAATTCAGATTTAAATTTATAAAATATTTTTACAGAACTCACTGGAAATTATTGATGAAGAAAATACTTTTAAAAATTACTACTATCCTCTATCGGATGAAGGTAGTCAGGATTTACTTAGTAATTTACAATCAAAACTAAAGAAAAAGAGGGAGCAAAATATTATTACCAAGAATTTAGATGAATTCTTTGAAGGTCCTATAATAAAACGAAAAAAACTTTCATCCACTGTATCTCGAATCGATGAAGAAGGTAATACCGTCTGTTTATCAACAAACGTTGATGATGGTTCCAGCTCAAGTAAACTTATTAAAATAGAAATATATGACATGAAAAAGATTGCAAAAATACCCTCCACAGAACATTGGAAGCACGCAGATTTTAGAGTTAAATATTACACAAATGATAAACACAAAAATTCTGCAAACGTTAGAAACATTGTTTACGAAATAACTAAAGAAATTTCTAAGACTGAAAATTGTAAAAAATCTCACTTTAGTAATAAGTAATAAACGCATTCCATTCAATTAATATTCGTGTATATATTATTTACTTATAGTTTCTGAATATAATAATCATGTGTATTTTATAGCTAGAATATAAAAAAACTATTTTTGTAAATACAAATTTTTATTAGTACTTTCTTTAAATAAGTTCGTGTCATATATTTCCATTTTATTGAAACATAATCTAAAATTATATCTGTACCTTTCTTCAACGCAAATCTAATATGGAATGTATAATTTGTGGGGAATAGTTCCAGAGAGTGGATTGAAAGACTCCACATATGATGAAGAATTGTACAATATTTGTGCAGTAGTTGAGGAAAACATAGCGTGAGTATGCCTTCTTAAATTATCTCAAAATTTACAGAATTGTTTTGTTCTTCTTCTATAAATATGTTTCTTCTTTGTTTTAGACAATCAAAACAATCATATCAAATCGGGATGGGGTCTAAGAAACTTTGTAGTACGAAGGATGATGACAATAATAAGAAAAAGACTAGATATGAAGATAGGCCATCAACTTCATTATCATCGATCGGGATATCAGCAGACCTCGATGTCGACAAGGTGCAATGTAACACGTGTAAAATTTTGATAACTAGAAAATACTTTACCAATCATTTGAAAAGCAAAATTCATAATAATAATGTTTTAACTTCTCACACATCTCTTAAAAATGTATCAATTGCTGAAACAGCCTTTGGAAATAGAATAATTACATATAAAATTAAAAATAAATCTGATTTATCATCTATGTTAGATTTTGAAACGCCGGAATTGTTTTTAAGTTCTATAAAAGATGATGTGCTATTTTTGATTGAAGAATCTATGCAGAAACATACTGCTTTTAAAGTAAATTTTATACTACACGCAGATTTTATACAACAAACTAAAGATATTCTAAATTCATTTGATTTTCAAACATGTAATTATATAATTTTTCGAGGTGATGACTTAAATATTTTCTTTTCTTCATTATGTGATGCTATAACAAATAAAATAAGTGCTTTTGAACAAAAAGACAGTGGGTGGAGTCTTAAACAAATTAATTGCTTGGACATGAATATTAATAAATTTAATCCGCTACGTGGTACGTCATATATTGATTTACCTAAAGATATTAGTAATAAAAAAGCTGTGATAAACGTAAAAAACTCTGACAATTTATGTTTTCAATGGGCATTACTTTCGGCATTATATCCAGTGAGTAAGAACGCAAATCGAGTATCGTCCTATAGCATGCATGTAAATAAACTAAAATTTAATGGTGTATCTTTTCCCGTTAAATTAAATGATATATCAAAAGTTGAAAAATTAAATAATATTAGTATCAATGTATTCGGTTTAGAATTTAATAAAGAAATGAAAAGGCATAGTGTAGTGGGTCCACTATATTTAACAAAATGTCGTAGAAATAGTCACATTAATTTATTACTCATAAATAGAGAAAGGACTTACCACTATTGTTATATTAAAAACTTATCAAGATTGGTCAGTAAACAAATTTCAAATCAAAATCATGTGGTTTATATATGCGATGGATGTTTATTGCATTTCCCCACAAAGGAAAGGTTGAATAACCATCAACAATATGATTGTTCACATATTACTGTAGAACTACCAAATATAGATAAAAGATATAAAAATTGGTTTGGACAACTAGTGTCAAATACTCAATTAAAATTTGAAAATTTTCATAAAAAGTTAAAGATACCCTTCGTTATATATGCAGATTTTGAAGCCTTTTTAAATCCAATAAAAACGTGTTCTAACGATCCAAATAAACCGTATACTAAAAATGTTCACAAACATGAAGTTTATAGTTTTGGATATTATATTAAATGTTCATATGATAATAGTTTGTCAAAATATGTAACGTATAGCGGTCCAGATTGTGTACAGATATTTATGAATCGTTTATATGATGATTTAAAAATAATAAGTAAGAAAAATAGTTTTCAAAAATGCCCCAAACCATTGACTGCAGAAAATGAAAAGGAAATTGCGAATTCTAAACTCTGTTGTATATGTGAAATAGAATTTTCTGATGATAAAAAGATTTCATATTTTGATTGGTATACAGGTAATTTTAGAGGTGTTGCACACGATGTTTGTATAAGCAAATTTAGGATACCACGTCATGTTCCAGTATTCCTACATAATCTCAGCCACTATGATGCACATTTCATTGTTCATGCATTAAACTTTGTAGAGGGTGATGTGGATGTCATTCCCCAAAACAAAGAAAGATACATATCTTTTTCTAAAACATTAATAATAAATAGCCAAATTTTGAATTTAAGATTTCTTGATTCCCTAAAATTTTTACCATGTAGTCTTGAGCAATTAGCTAAAAATCTCAACGATGAACAATTTATTACTTTAAAAAATAGTTTTCCAAGAAATGAAGATTTCAGGTATGTTAGGAGAAAAGGTATTTATCCTTATGAATTTATAACATCATACGACTGTTTAAAATTAACATCTATTCCCACTAAAAATCAATTTTACAGTTCATTAACTGATTCAAATGTATCTAATGATGATTATAATCATGCACAGAATGTTTGGCAACATTTTGGTTGTCAAAATATGCTGGATTACTCTAACTTATATCTGAAAACAGATGTTATATTGTTAACTGATGTATTCGAAAACTTTAGAAATATTTGTATAACAACTTATGGATTAGATCCTGCTCATTATTATACAGCACCGGGCTTGAGCTGGGATGCTATGTTAAAATATACAAAAATAGAGTTAGAATTATTAACAGACTTTGATAAAATTGCTTTCATCAAGGCAGGTATTAGAGGGGGAGTATCACAATGCAGCAATCGTTATGCTAAAGCTAATAATAAATTTTTAGATAATTATGATGAAAATAAACCTACATCATATCTTGCTTATTTCGATGCAAATAACCTTTACGGTTGGGCTATGTCTCAATATTTACCTGAAGGAGGATTTGAATGGGTCAGTCCAAATACAAGTTTTGATATACCCGACACGTCTGAATTCGGTTTTATTTTAGAAGTAGATTTAGAGTACCCAGTTGAACTTCACGATTTACACTCTGATTTTCCACTTTGCCCTGAGAAAATATGTATAAGTAGTGATTCTAAAGAAACCAAATTAATACCAAATCTTTATAATAAGATCAGATATAAAATTCATTATAGAAATCTTAAACAGTGTCTGAATATGGGAATGAAAATAACAAAAGTTCATAGAATACTAAAATTTAGACAGAGCTCATGGCTGCAAAAATACATTGATTTAAATACAAAACGTAGAATAGAGGCAGTCTCGGATTTTGAAAAGGATTTTTATAAATTAATGAATAATTCCGTGTTTGGGAAAACTATGGAAAACATTGAAAAAAGGGTTAATGTGAAATTGTTAACGCATTGGGAAAATAACGGTAAAACTCTAGGTGTACAAGATTTGATTGCAAAACCGGAATTTCACAGTTTATCGATTTTTGCAGAAAACTTAGTTGCAGTACAATTGCGAAAAACAAAGTTGGTTCATAATAAACCCATTTATTTAGGATTTTGTATATTGGATATTTCAAAAACTCTTATGTATGACTTTCACTACAACTACATGATGAGGAAGTTTGATAATAAATTAAAATTATTGTATACTGACACAGATAGTTTAATATATCAGATTTTTACAGACAACTTTTACAATGATATTAAAACCGACCTCGTTTATCGATTTGATACATCCGATTATCCATCAGATAATACATATGGTTATCCAAAAATCAATAAAAAGAAACTAGGATTTTTCAAAGATGAAAATAATGGAAAAATTTTAAAAGAGTTTGTAGGTCTAAGATCTAAAATGTATGCATTTGACGTCGAAAATAAATTGACAGCAAAAGCAAAGGGTGTTAATAAATGTGTTACAAAAAAAATGACCATGGAAAATTATAAGACTTGTCTCTTCACTAAAAATATCCAATTTTGCAACATGTACAGATTCAAATCAATTAAACACACAATTTTCACCCAGCAAATAAACAAAAGATGTTTGTCTTATAACGACACAAAGCGTTATATTCTACCCAATAATATGGATACACTGGCGTGGGGTCATTACAAATTAAAATAGATTATAGAAAAATCTGTATGTAAATATTTCTTTGTTAATATATATTTCTATTCAATGTTCTAATTAATTACCTTAATGTTAACTAAAATATGTATGTATTTCGATTAGTTTATGAATATAATATTTGTAAATATGTTGCTGTACACTGCTGTATTTGTATACTAGTCTTAAGATGTATCTTTTATTCAATTATTATTGTCAATAAATAGTTAATATTTGTAAATACGTTTTCTTATGTTTATTTTTTAATATGCATGTAGTAAGTGAATATATAAACCAACAATTGAACGAAATGTTTTATTTCTCTCTGTAACTCTCAAGCATTTACACACATGCAACGTGATGTTTCACTTTATTCATCCATTTACTGCAATAGTTGCAGGTCCAAGTGGCTGTGGAAAATCAAATTTTGTTACAAACTTCATTAAATATATTAATAACATATGTAGTAGGGAGTTTACACAAATTACTTGGTGCTTTGATGAAATGCAACCTTTATATAACTTGCCAAATGTAAATTATCATCAAGGTATACCAGATCTTAATATGTTTGATGGGAAGAATGCAAACCTTGTAATAATTGATGATCTTATGAGAGAGTCTGATGGTCGCATTGTTGATATTTTTACCAAAGGAAGCCACCATAGAAACTTAAGTGTATTTTACATCACACAAAATTTATTTCACCAAGGTAAAGGACAAAGAGACATTTCTTTAAATTCAAATTATATTGTTTATTTTAAAAATCCCCGAGATAAAACTCAAATACGATACTTAGCACGCCAAGTATCACCAGAAAATCCAAAATTTCTTGAAGATGCCTATCGTAATGCAACTATGGAAGCACATGGGTATTTAATGATAGATCTTAAACAAAACACTGATGAAATGTGTCGAATTAAAACAAAAATATTTCCTCCAGATGTACATTGCGTTGTTTATGTCCCCACCAAAGGCTTTAAATATAGCAAGAATCAACAAATTCCTGTCATTTACACATAATGCCGCGAAGTCTAAACACGCATAAAGACTTACTGAGAGCACTACATAAGCTTAAACCTAAATATAAGAAAGCTCTTTTACAATCGTGTGACGAAAAGGAAATTAACTGTATTTGTGAATGTATACATAACGTCCTCCAAGGTAAAGTGGAACTACCAGAAAAAGAGAAAAAAAAACTTAAACGATATAAATCTATACTGCGGAAATTGTTACATAAAAGTTCTAATAAAATAAGAAAAAATATTATTATTCAAAAAGGTGGTGCATTTCTACCAATAATATTGGGTTCAATTTTGAGTGGCTTAGTTAATTATTTTATGTAATAAAAATGGAGCAAGCTAAGAAAATGTTGCTCATTGAACCAAGTTTAATGGACAAACTAAAATACAACCAAGTTCCTGATAGACCCACTTCTAGATTAGATGCTGAGATGAAAAATATTTTGAATAGTAATATGGATGATAGGAAAAAATGTATTCTATATCTACAAATTTTACAAAGATATTTACACTTTACTGGAGAAGACCGTCAACCTCATGAAATACCAATAATAACTAAAAGTATTGATACTACCACTCCAGAAGTAAAAGTAAATACATCTAATAAAAGTAATTATACCGACGACAAGAGTTTAGTTACAGCTCTGCCACCAAACACTGAAGATAAAAATCAGGAGAGTACTATATCTTATGAAAAACTTCCTT
This sequence comes from Automeris io, assembly GCA_036320925.1. NCBI lineage: Eukaryota > Metazoa > Arthropoda > Insecta > Lepidoptera > Saturniidae > Automeris > Automeris io. The sequence goes on along the minus strand of JAUDJH010000010.1, from coordinate 13,488,208 downwards.
ACACGAAAGATCAAATTCTTAGTTTAATACCAAAAACCTATGTAAAGAAAGGTGGGTCTTTATTGGAATTGCTAACTCTAAGTACAAATAAAATTCATTGGAATGATGATGGTACAGTCATTATAGATAACGAAAAAATTCTTGGAAGTAATATAGTAGATTTGTTAAATGATGCAATTAGACCGTTAAAAAAAAGTGATCCAATAGGTTGGGAAAAGTTTGCAACAGCATTGAAGGATATTAAAGTACCGTTGACTTACGTTGGGAATCCAGCTAGAAGTGAATACATACACCGGCTTCAATTAAAGGATATTGACCAAGTATCTACAGATGAAGAGTTTAATGATAAAAAAAACAATCTAGAAAAGATAAAAAAACCTATAAGAAAAAAAAAATAGTTGGGAAAAATGGACCCCATACTAGAGATAACTAAGATTTATTATGATCCATCACATCCTGCTGGTTACAGTAGTATTGAAAAATTGTCGAAAGCTATGAAAGGTAAAATGACTAAGGAAGACGTTAAAAAGTGGCTACGGTTACAAGAAACATACACGTTGCATAAACCAGTACATAGGAAATTTCCTCGAAACAAATATATTTTGTCCAACCTAAATGAACTTTGGCAGGTAGACTTAAGTGATATGAGATCTTATTCTACACATAATGACGGATTTAATTATATACTTTGTGTTATTGATGTGTTTACTAAATATGCTTATGCTAGACCTATGAAAAATAAAAATTCTGAAACAGTTAAATCATGTTTTGATAGTATTTTTAGTAAAGCTAAAACCACACCAACACATATACAATCTGATAAAGGAAGTGAATTCCTTTCAAAAGATGTAAAGGGTTATTTAAAGAGTAAAAATATAAATTATTATACAACAAATAACCCTGATATTAAAGCCAGCATTGTAGAAAGATTCCAAAGGACACTAAAAATGAGAATGTGGCGTTATTTCACTCACAAAAATACCCATAGGTATATAGATATCCTACAGAACTTAATATACGCATATAACCATAGCTATCATTCTAGTATTAAGATGTGTCCTTGCGATGTAAATTTTGATAATATAATGACTGTTTGGAATAATTTGTATGACAGAGAAAAAGTTAGTCAACCTACAAATATTTCACTTCCAAAATTTCATATTGGTGACTATGTAAGAATCACCAAACACAAACATATCTTTCAAAAGGGATATGAATCCAATTGGAGTGATGAAATTTTTATTATATCTTCTATAATAGATAGATCACCGTGGGTAGTATACACATTAAAAGATTTACAAAATGAACCAATAACAGGAACTTTTTATGAGAAAGAGTTACAAAAAATATCTTATGATCCTACTTCAAGTTATAAAATAGATAAAATTATCGGTTCCCGCTATTCCGGTAACAGAAAGCAAGTGTTGGTCAAGTGGAAAGGTTATCCGGATAAATTTAATAGTTGGATATTGGCTTCTAGTTTAAAGAAAATATGATGAAGGAAAGTTTTTATTTAACATTGTTGAGTAATAGCTCCATGGAATACTTCCCAGAAAATACGACAACCCAGTTTTCAACCAAATTACCGAAACCTATTATACTTGAAGGTAGATGGTCTGTTGGTGTCGTTGAATTTCAATATCCATGCACGATGTTTACAGTTCAGGAACATGAAAATATTGTTTATATAACAAAATGGGCTGTAATGCCCCATGAGGATAAACCTTCACTAATATACTACAAACATTATATACCAGCCACCAACTATGATGATATTAATCAAATTTTAACAGCATTAAACAGCATTGATGATAAAGTTATATTTCGATATGATGAAATTTCAAAGTTTGTATCTGTAACTGTAATGGATGAATCAATAAGATCAGTTACGTTAGCACCTAGCTTAAGTCTTCAACTAGGATTTGAACCAACTAGAAACTTAGCACACAGGGGTGGTTTTGGAAAATGTTCAGCGAATTTACATCTAGGGCTACCATCCCAGTTATTTGTTTATAGTGATATTATTGAACCGCAAATTGTTGGGGATGTGATGACACAATTATTAAGAATAATACCACTAGACCCTTCAAAATACATATATGGAGCTAATAAAATGCATGTTTTCTCACCACCTCACTACATACCTGTTATGCGCAGGGAGTTTGATACGATTGAAATAAATATAAGATCAGGCACAGGACAAAAAATACCATTCCAGTTTGGGACATTGTGCATTAAACTCCACTTTATGAAACTATAATGTATTCCAAAGAATATAATGAAATTTGTCCTTATGAGCACTATTATTCACATCAAGCTGGTCACGGTATTGGTGTGATTTATCGAGGAGCACCGTATCAGCGTGGACATGGAATTGGTAGTTTTTTAGGAGGCTTATTTAGATCTGTTTTACCATTGCTCTCTAGTGGTGCTAAAGTAGTGGGTAAAGAGGCTTTAAATGCCGGTGTGGGTCTATTATCGGATATGGTTAATGCACGCCCCATGGAAGATTCAATAAGAACTAGATTGAAAGAGGCCAGCTCAAATTTACACAAAAAAGCTCAAGATAAAATTAATCGAATTAACATGTCCGGTTCAGGATATATAAAAAAGAGGAACCGTTTGAATTCTCTCATTTCAGCACCGAATGTCAAGGTGAAAGGTATCAAAAAATCAAAGTCAAGTCATACTAAAATCAAAGACATATTTTCATAAAATGTCATTTCTACATAACAAATCATGTGAGTGCATTAAATCAGAGTTAGATTTATTTGCATTACCCTCAACACAAACTAGTATAGAAAATGGAATATGGATACATTATAAACCTATATCATCTCTAGCTGATGATGGGCCCCTCGAATTTCAAGTACCAGGAACTGGTGAAGATTATATAGATCTGTCTCATACTTTGATTCATATAAAAGCCAGGATATTGCATCAAGATTCCTCTAAGGTAGCTGCCTCAACGGTAGTGGCTCCGGTTAATAATTGGTTGCATTCAATCTTCAGTCAACTTGATGTCTATTTAAATCAAAAACTTATATCACCTCCAAATAATACATATGCGTATCGTGCCTACATGGAAACTTTGTTGAATTATGCTAAACCAGCTAAAGAATCTCATCTTACGTGTGGCCTTTGGTATGAAGATACAGCCAACAAAATGAATGAAACCGGCGAGGAAAATGGAGGATTTGTTAAAAGACAAAAATTAGCTTCTGAAAGTCAAGAAATTGAAATGATTGGACACTTACATGGCGATATATTTAACCAAGAAAAGTTCTTGATCAATGGTGTAGAAATGTCAGTTAAATTAGTTCGCTCTAGAGAAACATTTAACTTAATGGCCCCTTCAAGTGATTCAAAGTTTAAAGTATGCATTACAGATGCAACACTTATCGTTCGTAAAGCACGAATCAATCCAACTGTTTTACTTGCACATCAAAAAGCATTGGCTTTTTCTACAGCAAAATATCCCGTCACTCGAGCTGAAGTGAAAGTTTTAACTATACCATCTGGGATTCAAGGCAAAACACTTGACAACATTTTTTTGGGGCAAGTCCCAAAAAGATGTATTATTGGGTTTGTTGATAACGGGGCATTTAACGGTAATCTCACTAAAAATCCATTTAATTTCGAAAATTACAACATTAACACATTTTGTTTATATATTGATGGTCAACAAATACCTTCGAAAGCTTTACAACCTTCGTTTGAAAACCATATTTTCACCACGGCTTATCATACATTATTTTCGGGTACGGGTATACATTTTTTAAATGAAGGGAATGGAATTTCGAGAGAACAATATTCGAACGGTTACTGTTTGTTAGCTTTTGATTTAACTCCGGATTTATCAGCCAACTCTTCAGGTCATTGGAATCTTATAAGACATGGCACTGTAAGATTAGAAGTTCGATTTGAGTCGACGCTTGTACAAACTATTAACTGTATTGTTTACGCCGAATTTGATAATGTTATTGAAATAGATAAAAACCGCAATGTATCCGTCGATTATAATAGTTGAATATATATATATATATTGTAAAAATATTAACTTTGTAATATTTGTATGTATCTCTTTGTGTGTACATTTTTGAATAAATTAATTAAAATGAACTTACTTTGTATTATTTTTAATAATCACCCTTTCGATATATAATAAGTTACTGTAATTACAATCGCACACATGTTTGCGATCTCTGGGGTTGGAAAGTTGTATTTTTAAATAAATATGAATACAATAGAACTACAGAAATATTTGAACGAAATACATCCAAGTTTGCGGTATAATGTGTATGCTGCAAATAGATTACCGATATACATGGAAACTCCTACTTATTTAATTAGTAATTTGGACCCCGATACAAAACCTGGATCACATTGGGTTGCACTACATATAGACAAAAATGGTTTTGGTGAATTTTTCGACTCCTATGGACGACCACCTTCTGGATATCACTATGCATTCTTAAAGAGAAATAGCCACCGATGGAGTTTCAATAAAAAAATATTGCAAAACAATTGGACTTCAGTATGTGGTCAATACTGTTTAATGTATTTGTACTACAAGTTGCACAACTGTACAATGAATTACTTTATTAATCAATTTGACATCGATACCATGTACAATGATATGTTATTATGGAATTTGTTTAATTACTGTTTTAAAATAAATGAATATGAGTAATGAAGGAATGTAGACGGCTTTTTATTATACATAGAAAAAGTACCTGAGACCCTCCGACCGTAACTGGATTCAAACAATAGCGTTCGAGCCGAACAATAGACGACCCTTGCTCGGATGATCCATTGTTAACTGTACCCCATTGCTTTTGTATTATTATAGCCTAGTTAATGTTATGCTATCTCTGAAACGGTTAAAGCTACGCAATTTTAAATACTTGCATTCGATTCAGCGACCCTGAAAACCTTTTTTTTTTTTTTTTTTTTTTTTTTTTTTTTTTTTTTAGGGTTGCCGCCGTGATCAGTGAGCTAGAACCGATGAGAGAGCCAAAGGCGGTGAGCCAGAACCTGTGAATCCCTACTACTCCCGGATGAGAGAAAAGCGGTGCGCAGTGTCCGGCGCCCCGCCTAAAAGTTAGGTTTTGAAGGAGGTCCTTACTCCTACCCTTCCCAGAGAGGCAGCCTCGACAAGGCTTTTCGCTCCCCGGGCGTCTGGATGAGTATGATTTTCCAGCCCGGTTGGAGCGATTAAAGGGATACCCAGGGGTTTTTACTCAGTAGGAGTCTAACACACCAGGGTTGCTACCCTCACAACGACTCTGATGGCTCTATGCAGGATTTTCCCCCGGGATACCAAAAAAACCTGATACGTACTTTTAGATATTAAAGGTTAATTTTGGAGTTAAGCGCCTCATGCTCACCAGTGAAGCCAAACATTGTCAGGAAACGCGTACTGTATGACGTAAGGGACGACATATAAAAACGCATACTGAATACAGCCAATAATGTACCTCTTCTCACCCCGAAAATGATATAGCGTAACGATATATTGTTATTATGTAACCACTTTTAAGGGGCTCTGGTACTGAAGCAATGTTCTTGTTGGTGCTCACTGATTAACGTCTCAAAAATAACAAACGTAAAAACAATAACAGAGTCGAGCCTGAAGCTGAACAAACGCAAAGTTTCCTGGTTAAAAGTTTTAAAGTAAAGGGTCTTTCTACGAATTCTCTGCACGTTTTAAGGCACACGGGCGTTTTAATTGCACAATACATTCTGATGTACTCAATCTAAAGCCGTTTTTTCATTAACCGATACGATAACTGGAAATCGACTAACCATAGACATAGCACGACTAGAAAATGTTACAATTCACGGCCTAATAGCTTAGTTTGTAGAGACTATGCCTAAGATATTAAAGCATTCGAATCTCGGTGCTGGCAAGTATTTCTATAATAAACAGATTTGTATGCCGCGAGCTAGATATGTTTACCTATTTGAATTTAAGTATTTCTACAAAGTTGAGATTTACAAACCTCTATAAAGTAAATAACTCTGACTTTGCCCAGAAAATGTCTTCGTCTTGAAAAAAAAAAACTGAATATATAACAGGAACTTGGGTATAGCCTAAATATTCAAAGAGACAAATTCAAGTTGACGAAATGGGTGAGTTAGCTTTAACTTTGACATTCAATGAATGATAAAGTTTGTATTGTTTCAGTAAAGTACCAGTTGTTATTGTATCTAGAAATCTACAGCAGTGCTATATGTGGTATACGGTACTTCAATAGCTCCGCAACAGTGGCACAGGCTACCTAAAGAGTTTCACTTACTGCGACCACTGGTTCACCAACTCCTCAGGGGCCCCTGCTTCTCCTCCAGGAAACCGGTGTCTTCAAGGACCTCTCCTTAGCACACTTGTACACTTTGGAATCTGATTATGTTGGAAATTATGAATATTTGTATTTTTTTATGTCGTTACTCGGCGGATGGGTCGAGCGAGAGCAAAACTCAATCACCAACCTGTACGGTGTTGCCAGAACCGTATCGAAGTTACCAGCACACAAATTCTAATACGGAACATGTGGGCTGATATAACGGCGGCAACTGTCAATGGATTCTCGTCCCTTGATAGGCATTACTGTTTTAATACTAAACAATGCTTTCCATCAAATGCACTTTGTCAAGCCATATGAAAAATATTTTTAAATGATTCTAAAAATCTATACACATGTATTGGAAATTTCTGTATAGATCTATTTTTATAGAATGTGGACGATAGCCACGAACGTTGTTGGTATGAGTGGAATGTGTCGTAATAGCATGCTTTTGCATAAATAGCTACCCTCCGCATACAAATCTGAGAGAGGTCCTCTCTGTGAAAATTGGAATAATCCCACATACAAAAATACCAGTACAGAATTATAATTATAGAAACTTCTGATGCAAAATTGTACTCTTATATTTGAAATGTAATATTTAAGCAAGTTAAACTCTTGCCCCCAATGAAGTAAATTGCATTCATCGCAGAATTAACCTTTTCTTTATTAAATACTAGTTGTCCCGGCAGACCTTGTTCTGTCCTATTTCTCTAAAACAAAGTCACATTGTTTTTTTAATGTTAATTACTTCCGCGTCAGATGTCCCGGCAGACCTTGTTCTGTCCTATTTCTCTAAAACAAAGTCACATTGTTTTTTTTTAATGTTAATAGCTACCCCGTCGGCTGTTTTTTGAAAATTGTTTAAAGCAACCTGGCCTTAATGCTATATGTATAAAAATTGACAAATATTGACATTAATATTTATACGTCACTCAATTGTTTTGCCTTCCCGGAACCCGTCCACTGACGTTTAAACTTTATGGTATGGTGTTAAAGTTCAAATTGACTTATAACAAATCTTTTGTATGAGAATATAGAAAAGTGGTGTTTTTAGACTTTTTCAGATATTTTTTTTATTTTTCTCTCCGTAATAACCTTCCCCAGACTTCAACAAACACAACAAAAAAGAAATCAGCCAAATCGGTTCAGCCGTTCTTGAGTTTCGCGCTTATGAAGACATTTAGCGATTCATTTTTATATATAAGATAAAGAAATCTAGACAATTAGACATACTCAATACATACACTCCCCCATTTAAACACACACACACACTCTCTCTCACACACACACATACTTATAAACTTATACCGTAAATATATGTATATATAAAAACAACACATACCTGAATAATCCGAACGGAAGTGCGAGTCTCACCAGAGACAAGTTTTACTTAATTGGTGAGATTAACATATCACCCTGTGTATATGTATAAGTTTTATGTTGAAATAAAGATTATTATTAAGACATTGATTTAAAATAAACCCATAAACGAGAATTAACTCGATTAAAATAATTCAAAAATTATCCGAGAATACGGTTTGTCTCTGCAGAAATTAGGCACGATGCTACTGGCCGAAGGATTTTGTCGACCAAAGCACACAAGGGTAGGGTCGAAACCCAATTAATTCCGCAGTCTCCCTTCTCGGCTTTTCAAGTTTTTCGGTAACATACGTGTTCAACGAAATTTAATCTGGTAAACTATTAAATGGATTGTCATTACGTTTGGATTAAGGCGCTAGATTCAGTGACCTTTTTATTTATACGATTTCATAATAGTAGTAATAGTATTTGTTTAGTTAACATAAACAAGAAATAACCAATTTAAAAACAAGTATCTGTATAATTTTAACAAAAACAATAAAACAAAATCCTATTTATTTCTTGAAATTTTTATTCCTGGATTCTTTCTTGGGTTACATTTTGTAGATTAAATTCGATTAAATTATTTTCATCACACGTAAGTGTAAACGTAGCTGGTGTATTATTACAGCGCCAAGGCAAAAAATCATTTAGGAAAATAAATAAATTAAAATTTTAATAGATTTAATAGGTTAAAAGACAATAATATTAAAAAAAATGCGTTTTTGTGTGTGTGTAGGTTTTCACTGTGATTATTATAAAAGTTGATCCATTTCTAATAATGCAAAAGTACAAAACGTAGGTACGATCCCGTCGAAAATACTAATTGAGGTACGAAACGCGAATTGCCACCAAACTATGAAAATTTTGTATTTTCACTATTATTCCATTAATTAAAAGTTATCAATAGAAGATTAACTTTGTTCTCGCAAGCCTTTTGGTCACTACAGAGTGGTTTTCTCTTGGCTCTCGCATTGTTACTCGTGCATAATTATTACAATTTGCCAGTAATAACTGATTTGTACTCTTGTACTCTTGTTTTATAATATATTATTGAGGCACTGTGTTAAAATAATATTGATTAAAGGATGTAGAGTAAAATCATTCCGGTCACTATCCATCGGCTAGTTTTGCATATCTTATGAGGAAAATAGAATCGTCTAATTGCAGTACCTGTGGAAGACGGGAGGATTTGCATCGCTTGCTGATGGAGTGTGACCGGAATAAAAGTGCAAGAGAGTCGCTGATGAACCAATGCAGAGTCAGCTTATGTGATATAGGTGCCTTTCATGGCGTCCTATGTGATCCGACAGGGAGTACTATGGAATTGTCGGTGGACATGGTAGCGCTGACTCACCAGCGACTCTCTCAGAACTGAGGTGTATTTCACCGTATTGGGTACAATAGGGCTGATATGCCAAAATGGCAAAAGCCCTTATAAATAATAAATAAAAAAAAAGAGTAAAATCAATCAAAAAGACTAATATTGCAGATTTGCTAAATTATTTAGATATCTACTTAGGTTTGTTTGTAAAAGCTCCGACCATTAGACTTGAGGAAGTCTACCCGGAAGAAAGGGTCGTAGCGCGCTGTGCTTAACGCGCTGCCTGTGTGAAAGGCTTAGACGGGTGCGCTCTTTACACCCACACCTCCCAGAGATGAAGCCTTGACAGGCTGTTCGGCCGCGACGCTCACGCCACGGTCTGCGCCTGCGCATTGGATTGTGCGACGATGGCAGATTTACGGCCGCTAGCATTTCCGACCTACGACGCAATATAAAAATAAATATCGAGTGTCTTAGTATCAAATGTGTAGAAAAAAAGGCTTGAATAAATTTGTGAAGATATAAAATGTTATTTAAAGTAGTTGTTAGTCATTGCTTAGTATAATATAATGAAGTAGAAAAGATAACGAATAGGCTACAAATTTTGTGATCTGCCAGATATTAACTCACTTTTTAATGTCCACTATAAAATTCGACCTAATTTTCTGACCAGGAATATGCGAGTATTATAATGTGGTATAATTAAAACGAAAAACTAATTTATATTGTTTCCTTTATGATGCTCTTGCACGAAAAAAGTTTTACATTTAATTTTCCTCTATTAAAAGTATGTATATATGTTTAGCATAATTTGTAGGTATACTTTGTTCCAAAACACATGAAAACAGTGTTGATTTCAGTGCTTCAGTGTTAAAAGTGAGTTCATTTTGCATGAATCCATCGAGTGAATCGGTATTTGCTGGGTGAGCGCGCTCCATCGTCGGCCTCATCATCACTTTCCAGCAGGTGAGATTAGGATTAAGCGCAAGCCTGTAAGTAATAAAAAAAAAAACATTAATTTTCCAAAACTTGGTAGCTAAAACCCGGAGCTCAAAATATATCAGAATTATTTAAACAAAAATGTAATCAATCTTAATAAGGAAGAAAAGTTAATCTTAAGATAGGATAGTTCTAAGATATGAATAACATACTACTTCACACATAAAATTGTCATTACTAATTAATATCAAAAACAAAATTATATCGACAGTGAGATACAATACATACATTTATTCTATTAATACAAACAAATAACTCTCATTAAAAAACCGTCACGTATCTCTCGTTATTACAATGATTAAGAATCTATTAGAAATTATGTATTTGATTTGCATAGATAATTCTGTGCTAGCTTCGCTTCTTACTTCCATCCACATTCTCATTGTACATACTTTTATTATCCTTTCATTGTTTATTCTTTCTGTGTTTGGATTAGTGAATTCTCCATTAACATTAAATAACAAAGCTATACAATTATATGTCAAGACCAATAGATCTAGAATAGATCAATAGATCTCGACATATTTAACGAAAGTATTTATAAATTCAAAAAAAAGAATATTATTCGAGAAGATTGTTGAATAGATTATTGTTTTTTTGGCATTTTTATTTTATTTCTTTTATATTTTTTTGCAAATTAGATTAGTAATTTCTTTTTGTGTTACTCGTATTTTTATTTTTCTTTTCTTCTGTGCAAGTAGTCTACACTTTTAAATATAGTTGCATTTGTAATGTATCTTGTTCATGTGTTATATAGTTTTATGTGTTAATGTAGACTGTGTAAGTGTTCTTATAAATAAATAAATTAATTAAATAATGTTGGCGGTTAATGTATTGTTGAGATGTGATTTGAATTTATCTTCTAACAAATGTCGCTTCCGTCGAACATTGCTTTTGACGTGAATGTTTTATGCCAATGGTGACAGACACCTGACATAAAGTTGTAACTATCGCCTACGAAAATCTGTAACACCAGAAGCGTCATCATCATCTTGTTAAACTTGAAGAGTGTTTATACTCTTAAAAAAAAATTACATGAATCCAAAAAAAATGTCTGCAACACATAGCCCATTCGTTAACTTTAGCATGCACAACAAGAATGCTCTATCAAACTGTTAAATAGTGGAAGTTTACCTGGAGTTAATAATCATATTGAGAATTTAATTAAAATATGGTTACCTCAAAACTGGAAAAATTTGGCGCGATTTCAAGCCAGCGTGCCGTTATCCCTTGGGTTATGAGAGCAGACAGGAAATTGGAATGGGCGTGGTGGAATATTGGCGGGCGGGCTCCAACAGCATCCAATAATTCGCAGGATGTTGTCTGAGAGCTCAAACTGTTTATAGAGGTGCGATGTTGACGGCAGCCGTATTGGGGTGCGATTGGAAATGCCCTGAATAAAGCTTTAGTTATTTACTATGGTAAATTGTTGGGGTTCAACATTGAGGAATGATAGGACATCCTCGTTTACGAATAGTTAAAATAATGTATTTTTATTAACTCATTGATCCAGTTAATTTAGTCTAAAGTGCACCCCATTTTCATCAGATATGACAAAATCTTTCCATGTTTAGAGACCACAATATATATAGCTTAGTTACTATTTCGTTAAATGTTGATAAAAAATATATAAACATTATAAGAATATAAATGCTTTAACGGGACTTACGCGCAAAACAACTTACTTTTAACTATGGCATTTCAGTCTGCTCGAGACTATGATTTGTGTAACCAGGTCGAAACATCAAGCGTTAATTAAAAGTTATTTCGCGCAAAAGTCTCGTTAAAGTATTTATAATGAGCACAAAATGCGATAGTTTAATTTTTTTTTACACTGTCACGATATAGTGACTTCAGAGTACCTGATGGTAAGTACAGTGTAGTCCAAAAACGAAAGCGACCATCAAAGGATGAAAATCCATTGATAGTCTACATCGTCATGTCGGCCCACATATACCACGACTGAAGGTCTCTAGGTATATGAGCTACTGGATAAACACTAGCTGATCCCGAAACGTGACAAGCTGAAACTGGTCACTATGACGGGCTTTACACCCACGTACTGTGGTCGCGATCCAGACGGGCACCGACACCCTACCACCTCGCTGCTGCTCGTTTACCACCACCCAGGAGTCACGTGTAGGGAAGCTAGGGTAAAACCTACGGACGCGAGCAGCTTCGACTCCCAAAATGTGTTAATAAGAATATTTTTTTTAATAAATTTTAAGAATAGTGACGAATGAGGAGTGGAAATAGAAACAATAGTCAATTCATTTTGAATAACAGTAGAGTAATGGGATAATATTATATAATATTTGGGTGGCGTAGGTACTCGAGGGTAGGTGTCCCCCCATCATATCCAAGCGTGAGCGGTGCGTCATGTAATCTCACGCACCATACTGATTCTCAAATGAGGTAAACGTGGGGTGTCCTTTTACCACCCAACGCAAAGGTAGGTGAAAAAGGCCTACATAAAGCTCGATGTCGCCAGGTGCTGAGAAAGTTAGCAAAGCCGTAACGCTAGCCCCAGCAGACGGATCAGAGAACACCCCGGTTGCTTTAGTAAGTAAGAGTCACAACAGATTTGCTACCCTCAAATTGGCCCTGATGGTGCACAAGGATTGCCACCTGGATACCAAGAAAAAATAGGTGATGAGTTAGCTGACTGGAGCATGTTACAAAAATAATACAAAGGTATATTCGTTTTAAAGACAATATAATTACGTCAATAGCCCGGAAACAGTATCGCTTTAACATCAATTAAAAATAAAAGAAAAATATCGTATCGACACAACAGTGCATTTGCATTACAAAGGAAATTATACATTTGGAGATATATTATGAGACTGTAAGCATGTGGAATTATGTATGATAGCCTTTGAAAATTCTCTCTTGAAATAACAATTGAGGAACCCATAACAAATGGGAAATTATTAGAGGAAAGTGACCAAATATGGGATAGTATCCCTAATATGGAATACCGGCAATTCTTTCAAACGGAAGCTCACACACGCAATATACAGTGTTTGTCTTCTTCTTTCTGTTCCCATTCGCGCGTTGAAGTCATCAGTCAAGCGAACCCTTTCATCACTGTCGCAGTGTTTTGTTTTATTGCTTCCGCATAACTTTCTAAGGTATGTAAAAAATACGTATTTTTCGTACAAAAAGTGCACACGGTATTATAATCACAACTTCTAGAGATAGTTTACATGTTATTTTGTAGGTTTTAGCGGTATTTGATAGTATTACTTTCCTAAATATAAAAATATGAATGTCAGTTTGAGTTGTCGAAAAATCCAAATATGGACAGAACATAGTATCCAATTATGGACTGTTCCATATTTGGTTCTCTTAAGAATAGCAGCTGACTTCATGATTTTATTAATTATAAATTGAAAGTACATTTTTCATTTTTATCAGAATGACTAGTAACAACTCCTAAATTACGCAAAAAGAATGGATTTCAGAGCATATGGCGGAAGCTATTAAATTAGTAAGAGAGAAAAGATGGGTTATATGAGAACTGCAAAAGACTTTGATGTACCGAGATCTACCTTGTTTCCCATATCGTTGTCAATAATAGGGTTACTGTAGCTATTTTCGGTGAAAGACGCAAGTTTAAATTTAAATCTTATTCAGTTAGATCCTCAATTTAAATCATTTGTTCTCATGAAGATACAAATTACTTACAAGAAAATACTTGTGTCTTAAAACCTACCTGGAACAGTCATTGTGGTAAGAGCTCATTTGGCATTAACCGAACTAAATTTGATCCGCCCACGCATTTCTCGATTGTATACTTGCAATAGTAATTTTTATCTTGAAATATTGTACCAATCATTTAAAATACGAAAATTTTAGAATAACACGACTATTAGAATAGGATACATTTGACTACAGTGCACCTGATGGTAAGTAGAGTGTAGTCTAAAAACGAAACTGACTATCAAAGGATGAAAATCTATTGAGTATCCGTCGTCATGTCGGCCCACATACTATATACCGCGACTGAAGGTCTCTAGGTGTATGAGTTATTGGATATACACAAGTTGATTCCAAAACGCGACAGGCCAATGTGATTCACTATGACGGTTTTTACACTCGTGTACTGTAGTCATGAGATAGTTCAGGTTTTGAAAACATGATTTGGGCCGGAAAAAAAACGATCTTATATGTCAGGTTTAAGTTACAATCTTATAGTATTCAGGTCACGTATTGTCGATGATTCTCAGCATTTCATGGCATAAAATAAATATTCAAATGAAACATAAATTCCCCCATTTCATTCACACCCATTCGCCATTTGCAATAAGCAATGACTGTCTGTTAATGTTCTTATGATAGTCTATAAAAAAGCCTTGAACCGTTACTTGATCGTGTGTGGCTATGAAATCCGTGTTATATTACGCTTTATATATAACGCTTATTATTTAACACGTTTGCTCTTCTCGAAATGTATAACAATTTTCTTGTTTAGTTAATAATCGCTAGTATATTTTTTATTATGGTCAAATAAAAAACTTTATGAAAGTCAAAATATCCATTTAAATATATAGTTTTACTGTTATCAATTAAAAATTTGATACCTGAATTTATTACATCATCGGCTTCATTTATACCTTTCTAAAAGTGTAATTTTATGTTTTAATATTATTCGTACTGCATTTACTTACTTGTATATTTTATTCAATTCGCTTGGTCCCTATTTTCTGTTCGTTTTTTTTTAATCCTGACTACAGTCCAAACAACGACTATAACGATCAACAGTAAAGCAAAAAGACCAATATATTTGTACAGGCCAGCATATTCACTGCAACTACCGAAGGTTTTTTCTTAACTGTTGATAATTGTCGTTTTTTTGACTGCACCATACTTACTATATGGAAAAAAAAAGATAGTCGAAGTGATCATACCGGCATGAACAATTCTCTCCATGCTTTGTTTAAAAGACCCAATATTATAGAAAGAAAGAAAGAAAAAGTTTATTGAGACAAAGGAAACAACACACAACAAACACATTTATGTAAAGACAACAATGAAAGAATAATACATAACATTACATCATGTATACTGTGTGTTGTCGCCAATCTCAAAGAACACTCGGCTCAGCGTGTGCTGGGCGGCGCTGTACCCGCAATCCAGCGCTGATTTTCAGCCGACACGTAGGGGAACCGATTGACCGGTTGAACAGATTATAGGACGGTTGGATCACACTCGCCGACAGACCATTCCACAGCTCAATGACTTGACAAAAGTAAGAGTTAGAGAACTTCTGAGTCCTAGCTGTGTTATGAGTAATAATAGATAATAAATAGCAGCTTGATAACAAAAAAGCAATTCTTCATAAATCCTTTATTGGTCAACTTTGTGGCCACACAAAGCTTAGGCAATGCCTCAAAAATATATTTTCGGCTCAGTCGTTCATCTCCACTCATCTTGATTACTTTCAGCTGTACACCTAAAGAGGTTTCAGCGAAATTATATTTCACCGAAATAAAAAACATAATTTTCTATCACTTGAAACGGTTTTATTAAGTTCTACTTAAGCCCTAATTTTGTTAGGTTTTAATTTATTAGCCTGCGCAAAGTTTTAATGAAAATGAATGTTTTATATGTGATACGTGTGATAATTAAGTGTTGTTGCGCGTGTTTATTTTCTTAGTGGCGTGCTCAGACTGACACGCGGTTAAGGATTTACCTCGACCGTCGCTTGCGCGTCTCCTAACATCACGTAATCTTTAAGAACCAATCAGAAAGCAGTGTGGCACGTACTGTAACATCACTCGATTTCAAAAACTGACGAGACCTAACGGCTTCTACCGTAACCTGCAACCACGTACGTCCTACAGATTATAATTGCTTCTTCTAAAAGTTTTTAATGTTTTGATTGATATTTACGAGTCCGACAAATAGCACGTAATTGAAACTGCTGATAGGCTATAAGTACATCTAATAACCTAACCTTTATTACTTAATTTATTTCGTTACAAACACTTGATTGATCATCACAACGGACAATACCTTGACCATTTCTTTGGTTGTCGTGGCAACATTACTTTTCAAATACCATTTGACACGAATCCATGACTTCGTTAATTCTATTGTTACTCCTAATATATCAGGGGGTCATTTTCGCTTGGTAATGCGAATGCAGCAACAAAATTTGATTATGCTGATTCGGTGATCCTTATGGTATAGAATTTAGGAGTTTGAAGAGTCAATATTGAATAGCATAATGGTTTAATGACGCTTTACTAGCGGGTTCCACACGTGTGTTGATTGGCAGAGTTGACAGTTAAGAAGATAAACGATCGCCGTCATTTGTCATTTCCTACACTGGCGAGAATTTTTACATGCGCCCTATTAAATGCACATTACAATGAGCTTCCTACGTTGATTGATGAATTTATATTTTAGTGCAATTTACTTTGTACTACTAGCTTTAGATCAATAAATATATTTATATCATCTAAATAATGACAATAAAACTTTTCCCTTTTAGGAAACCACGCTCGCGGGTTTACGGAGTCACGGCTGTACGGTAATTCATCTACCAGCTAGGACTAAGAAGTTCTCTAAATCTTACTAAGTCGTTGAACTGTAGAATGGTCTTCCGGTGAGCGTGTTCCCACCGTCCTTTGATACCGGATCCTTTAAACGAAGCTTGAAGAGATATTTCTACTGACCGGCATGACGGCTGCGTCAACAGATTCTTCTTTACTGTTAAAAGTCGTTGTTGTTTTTTGGATTGCTTACCATCAGATAACTACCATTGTTACTACGTCGAGTCAGGATAAAAAAGGAATTGAAGAAAGAGACAGGTCAAAAGTGAGCGATCTAAAGAAAAGCTGGTGGCAGACCAGCTAACAGCTTCATGATATATGCTTACTATTGCCTTTAAAGGATTATAACTCAAGAAGCGTCATACGTTACCCGTAAAGAGAAAAATCTAGCCCTATTTTAGGCTGATATTGTACTTTCGAAATTCATTCAATAGTATAAATTTTCCACCTATTCACTTTGATTGGAATCCATTCCAGCACACTGCTACTCATTTAGTGCCACCTAAAGGTCACGTATATGGAAACAAACGACAAGGCAAAAGCATAGATTCTCTTACGCCATCTTTGAACTAATGCCTTCTCATTTTATTCCTTCGCCGTTAAATTAGTTTCAACTATAGCTACCACAGCTAATGAAACTACACAAATAATCACTATTATAATAGGAACGTAACTAAGTCCTATCAATCACAAAGTAATATAAAAAGCGACAAGTATTTTCTCTAAGGGTTTCGTCTGTCCCCGACTCGATGAGATAGCTTTGACGCGCACAATCTCTCACGTCGCCTTTGTGTGGGGTAACCAGTGATTCTATTGTGCTATTTACTATGTTTTTGCGATTAACTGGACCCCAAATATTTGTACATGCTATGTATTCTATATATATTTTCGATTACTAAACACAATGGACGACTATATTGGAACGTTACCTGACAATACCTTTGGCTGTTATAACTCAATTTACATAGAAAATGCTGAGTAACCAATTGTTTGATTTGGTGTTAATATTTAGATGTTTAATACTAATTTTTATTCATTTTTATTTTACATAATTGTGAGTACCCAATATGGCTGACATTGAGTAAGTAAACTAAAATTAAGAATATTGTAGATAAAAAAAGGGAATATACATACGAACATAGATACAATACAAAAAGATAATATTGTGTAATTCATAAGTAATGACTATAAGCTAAATTCTATGAATTATTTCACAGAAAACACAAAAAAGAAATACAGTCACTTTCCACATGCTATTCTAAATTCCGAGAGAGAAACATTCAGGTCCACGTCATTAAATTGCGAGAATTCGCTGTACTGCTTGCAGATCCTCGGCATGGTTGAACATTGGCCAAGATTAATTTAAAAGAAATATATGAAAAATAAAAACTCAAATCGATTAAACAACATCTTAGGGCAAAAAGCATTCCGAAATTTTAAAGCGACTAGTAAGTATACGGGATTCATGTATGATCCTTAATAATTGTGGTCTAAATAAATTTAGTTTCGAACAAAGGGAATATAATGGATAAATAAAGATAACGTCCATTAAAAATCGTATAAAAAATGGTCGTTGAACATTTAACAGGTAAAATTGATTTTAAGGATTATTCACCCATAAGGATAAATATCGTCACAGAATAAGAGAAAATCTATTAAAATATTTTCTTCTTTTAAGCTAAATGTCTGAGCCTTCAGTTCTCTTTTAAGTCCCAAATTAAAAGTGAAAAGCTTAATTTAAATTGTCACTAAGAGGATTTGTACTAAATCGTTAGTACTTTCAAAAGTTTTAGACTAACGAATGGTTTACGGGATTAAAATAATCTCTCACAGTTGTTAAAAGTTTTAAAAATGTCCAAAAAGCTTACTTTAATCTCTAAAAGCTGCGTAAAGCTGAAAACAGCTTTGTACGTTTTCAATTCGTCTTCAGATATTTGTAAAAAAACCAAGAATCCAAACATTAATTCACCATATTTAATTATAATTCTCTAGAGTTCATCTGAATCAGAAATCCAACGATGATGGAATTCCAATATTTGCAAATTTAGAAGCAAAAAAGCTGTTACTTGCAATATGTAAAGCTCTTATATCTTGTCTTTTATGAACAATATTTGCCATATTATCTATAAGAACATCTCCTATGACAACCCTCTAATCTTAACGCGTACGTTACGAGTACAAAGTACAAGAGTGAAATTTATTTCCTAGTTATTAATCTCTCTAAGCACCTCTGAGATAGTTTACTTCTAATATTGGCTTAATTCATCGTAACATTTTCCATCTATAAGCAGCAATTTATTGGTTTACCATTACCATATTACTTCAGTATTTTATAAATGTATATCGTTTACCTCATAGATGATATCAACCATTTGTTGATGGAATGTGTCCGATCTGAATCTGTGAGACAGGCGTTTATGAGTGCCTTTGCTCTGAACGGACTAGACATCGGGATGTTTAACGAAATCTTAACAGAACTGTTATCTGATGAGGCTTCTGGCCTGTTCAGATCAATGGAACCATATTAGGTATTTCTGTATTAGGGTACGATGGCGCTGACATACGTACACACGTGAAAGTCCCCTAAAAAATAGAATTAAAAAAAAAAACATTTACCTTTCTAAACATTAACTCTTCAACTTTTATGACTAAATATACTATGTATGCTCTGTATGGATAAAGTTATTGTCACTGTTATTATTACTATGCTCGAAATGGAAGACTTTGTAACCATTTGCTAATTAGTCAAGTTATAATGTAACATAGTTGCTTATGATAGATGATAGTCGTTGTGATGGATTATTTTGTTTTTTGTTAATATATTTACATTAATACTATAATACTAATTAATACTTTTTTTTTTGGTGGTACGCGGATTATCCGAACTGGATCAAGACCACAGTACACAAGTGGAAAGCCTCTGGCCTGTCGCGTTTCGGGATCAGCTTATGTATATCCAGTAACTCATATACCTAGAGACCTTCAGTCGTGGTATATGTGGGCTGACATGACGATGTAGACTATCAATAGACTTTCATTCTTTGATGGTCGCTTTTGTTTTTGGACTACACCGTACTTACCATCAGGTGCTTTGTAGTCACTATGTCGAGCCAGTATAAAAAAAAAACAATTAATTAATGCTATGTAACACAGTATTAATGTAAATTTATATAGTTTTTCTTTATTTTCTATTTCGTAATTTTTATTATCGACTTTGTTATGTGTTGTGAAGCTATTATTAAAATAAACAAATTATTTATGGATACTTCTATATTTTTTTTTATCCACTTCCTCTACGTATCGCTTTCCTCAATGCTGAAAGGCGTGAATTCCCCCAGGATTTCATTCGTTGTATACTGGTTCACTATTCCTGTCTATTCTTGGCATTGCGGAGAGCAACGTGTAAATTTTTACTCAGTGTCCCGGGATAGATCAGTCTATATTATTCGGTGCATATGTATATAATTTTTTACATTAGTCAGATTTACATTATCAATTAACTAATAATTATTTTGTACATAAAAATAGAAAAAATATTTATCGAAAGAATGTCTTGTTATGTAATACAATGAAATATTAACTTCGTACTAAATATAGACTATAGCATGTAGACGCCGCCCGATACGTGCTCGTGTTGAAACGCCCTAAGGGTCATTAGGGTGTTACGGGACGCACGGGGTAAGAGGATGCGCGCGCGCACGGGATGCTTGCTAATTCAGTCGACTACCGAGACCCAAGGCTAGAGTACGTGCGTGTGCGTCGCAGTTCAGTGTGCCTGTTTTAATTCCAGTGAATTCCATTAAATTCTAGTTGACAATTTCTCTCTGAATTTAGCAATAAAAACGGCTCACTTTATTTGTATCGTCAACTGTCTAAATAAAACTTGTAGGTAAACACTAGTTATTATCAAACAGGCGGCGGTAGCACCGGGCCGTGAAATTATGCTTCAGTCCCATTGTATGTGGCACCCCTCAGAGAGAACGCGCAATTCACGAGAGGTAGCGTTTTCATCAAGGTTCATAGTTAGCTTTTTTCATCAACGTAAAACTCCCGAGAGACTTATCTAATTGGTTTAATTTTGTTATTTAAAATTATAAGCATTGTTACTTATTTTTGTAAAAAAGCATTTGTAAAACATGACCAGCTCTTAGAATATTCGTGACAAGACTTCCTTCCAGATCACAATTATCTATTCATTCACTCTTTATGACTAGATATTTTTGTTTGTACGCTTTAATATTTAATTTAACCTTTTATATTTTTATACCATTAATTTAAAAGATCTTTCTTTCCTCTTTTATCTTGGACCACCATATTAATGCCATAGGGGATTGTGACAACGGGGAGTTCCGCGTAATACCTGGTATTTAGACATGTCATGAGGGTGTTAGGGGGATCCCGACGGGTACGTTCTTGACACTGACCAAGCGCTTTGTTAGATAGGGAAAGTATTTTTAATTCTTTTGGGAATTCAAGGAACGGCTCTGCATATTGTATGTCGAAGATAGGAAAGTATATTCTCAAAGCATATTAAAGAACTAAAGTTAATGACAATTAAGAGATTATCTTCATCTGTACAAACAAGAATTCTCTAATATTTTAAACACATTGTTTGAAACTAACGCTCCATATAACGATTCATTGTGTAGGAGTGGAAGGAAGGAAAGCGGTCACGGGGTCGATCATATACGCATTGGACAGATTTGATTAAGGTTGCTTCATAAAGGGTGGGTTCTATACACTCACCTCTCCCAAGAGCTCAGGCCTAAATTGGCTGTTCGCTTACGGAGCGTCTGGAAGAATCTAGATTTCCAAGTCCAGGTGGAGTGATTGGAAGGGCACCCCAACAAATTTTTAGTCAGTAGGAGTCTGAAAAACTGAAGTCGCCGTCCTCACTAGCTACCCTGATGATCCTATGCAGGATTTTACACCGGAATAGCAAAAAAGGCTGCTACACACACGTCCATAGTTCATAATGTTTTCGTAACACTGATAACCGTAACAAATGGCGGCGCAATACAAGGCCAGCATTATTTGTATGATGGATGCATCATCATAAGTCCAAGACAGCTATGCCAAGAGTATAGAACTGAGGAGAGAGAGAGAAACACTGATTGACGCGGAAAGGCTTTAAGCTAGCTAAAGAGGGGGTTATTTTAATACAGTAAAAACAAAAAGGTCATCATTTATCTTGTTTCTAGTTAAACAATATGACTTAACACCAGATTGTAGGAACATTCTATTGCACAGAATTGTATCACCCTAATACACTCGATGACATCAAAATAGCACCGATGCCATTTTTTTTACACTGGCTCGACATAGTTACTACAGAGTACCTGATGGTAACTGCAATGTAGTCCAAAAACGAAAGCGACTATCAAAGGATGAAAATCCATTGATAGTCAACATCGTCATGTCGGCCCACATATACCACGACTGAAGGTCTCTAGATATGAGTTACTGGATATACACAAGCTGATCCCGAAACGCGACAAGCCGAAACTGATCACTATGACGGGCTTTACACCCGTGCACTGTGGCCGCGATCTAGACGCTTTATCTTGATAAGACAAGTTTGGTAATACCTGATTGATTCTAGACAATCTACTCCACGGATTAATCCTCCGTATAAGCAAGCTGAAGTGCCAGTGATCTGACCACATATATAGAAGAACCGAAGATCATAATAGGCAGGTTCTTGACTGAAGAGCGCAAATCAGCAATTAGTCTGAGACGGGTCCAGCAAATTGGAACGCCGACTTGTGGAAAGGTGGCTGAAAAAGTTTGGAAGGTAATAGCCGAGAATCGGGCTGAACGGTATTTATTACGAGAAACTTATGTCCTGCAGTAGACTGAGGTCAACTTATGATGATAACAGTCTAAATACATCTACGCCATTTTGTCGATTCACAAAATATGGTATTTCTAAAAACCAGAGTACTTCGCATCCCGACTAAAAAACGCAAAAAGGTATCTAGAAAAGTAGTCTCAGCGCATGAGCAAAACATAAGTAAAATACGACAAACGTCGTATGAATGCTAAGTAAAGAAGTAACACGTTTCGTCTATAAAAATATTGAGACTATATTTTCCATTACGGATATGGAAACGTACCCAACTATACATATTGCTTTACTTGTAGCATGATATGAAATATATTTTTATGATTCTTTTACATTATTTACTGATTAATGATTTCAAAAGCTAGATAAGCAGATTTTGTTAATAAGAATTTTGTTAAAACTAGTTTTTTAGTATCAAAATATTAATCTTCTCAATTCAGGTGAAAGGTATTATCTGGATCAGTTATAAAGATTACAGAAAATCTCTTTTTTTAAATAGGATAGCATTTTAATCAGATACTAAATCCAACCGATGGAAAAGTTCTTTAACATATGATATAAAGTTTTAATGAAATAAAGTCCTAATGTCGGTTTAACAAATACCTACAATATTATAAATTATCTATTTTCATCTACGAAGTAGAAACACGGACTTTTAAGAAAACCGACCTAGTTCGCATTGATACCTACTATTAAATTGGAGCGTCTGCTGTAGATAGCAATTTTTACTATTATTTTTAAAATATGTACACAATTTGTTTGAAAGCCTATTCAAACAAAATAAAATAAAAATAATATCGAGGGGTGAAAGGCTATTTGGCTGCAACATTTTTTAGTGATCTATATATTTTCGGAATAGGTGAAAAACACTGATTCCGAAAATGTGTTTTACAGAATATCGCCAAAAAATGTCTATTAAGCCAAAAAGTCTTTCACCCTTCGATATGGTAGTAATATTTAGTAATCTAGGTATATATTATGCACCGTAAAATCAAACATAGTGCAAAATCGAACACCCCGTGAGGCGGTTGCACCCTTGCACATAATAACTCGGCCAGGATCATGCGCCCTCGAACAATGAGCAATCAATGGCTAAATTAAACAAGCGGCATCCTATACGTGAACAATGATATATAATTTCTAGATATGGTTTTAAACAAAAAAACTTTAACAGAAAAAATTCTATAATAAATACTGAATTCTGTAACACTGTTTGTAAAGACAGTTTGTCTTAATATAAAAAAGAAAGATAATTAATATATCTTCGGTTATATCATTTGTCAGAATACGTAAAAAGTTCCACAAAAATAATCAGAATATTTTCTCATTTTTTTCTTGCCTCATAAACCTTCTTAATCATTTACACTCCCATTACAATAATGGCGTTACATGCCTACAAAATGGTGATCAAGTCATTGTCAATTTATTTATTATTCTATTTGCATTTATTTTGTGTGTATCTGTATATTAATGATAATAATGTATATGATATGTGTAGTCGTATGTAATATACTTATATATTTGTGTTCTTGTGTATGTGTATTTTCATCTATGATATATATCTATCTATGATACTTTGAATTTTAGTCTCTAATGCTGTGTATCTGTACTATATTGATCCCTTCCTTGCTGTTTTCTGCGCGGCGACGTAATAAATGGGTGTCAGCTGAAAATCAGCGCTGGGTGGCTCGGCTGGTCACTTAGCATTTGCTGAGCTGACTTCCCTTTGGCGCATCATCACAACACAGGGTATATGCTTTTGTTGTTTTCTGTTTTTACTTACCTATTCTGATGTGTTGTATGTTGTGTTGTGTGCCAAATAATTTTTTTTTTTATTATTATTATTATCGTCAACAGCTTCAATTAAAATATTTTTTATGTCAAAGGTCCGCCTGAAGGAGATGGTTACTTTAGCCTGTGGACAACTGCAACATTAGAAGCTGTGCTATCAGGTGCGATGTAGTCACTTTACTGAACCAGTATAAAAAGAACTACGCAGAACCTATGGATCCTTTAGTTACAAGTACGCTTAAACAACATCTAGTGCTGCAACATCCATGATCTACACCCACCCCTTGTTTGCCTAGCGTGAAGATGCTCGCTGAGTGATCGGCTTATTTCGGGAGGGTAATCGAGCACTCGCGAAGCGGAAATGAATACGTTTTAAGGTCTAGAGCACAGCTAAAGGGAATCATTTACACACGCTCACTTGTAATTACGCTACGTATAGGAAAATATTGACTTTAATTGTATCGAGTTAATGTGACTACATTGTGTTTACATGACTTTTTATTTACTTTTTTTTAACCGGGGGGAAACCTTACATATAATCTTCGAGATTGCTATGGGTGAGAGCTCCAGTACACTAGACTTTGCTCTGCTAAAAACCCTCAGATTGTCGTTTCCTCATCGCTGCTACTCGAATCTGGGAGACCATTATCGTCCTTCGGCCCGGAGAGAGAATTATCTATAAGACCTCATCTCTTCAAGGAGTAGATTTAAATAGTGCCGTCGTCTAGTCACCACATAGGCTTTATGCTAACATCACATACTGCCTCTACGTCTTTTTTTTACACTGGCTCGACATAGTGACTACAGAGTACCTGATGGTATGTACAGTGTAGTCCAAAAACGAAAGCGACTATCAAAGAATGAAAATCCATTGATAGTCTACATCGTCATGTCGGCCCATATATACCACGACTGAAGGTCCCAAGGTATATGAGCTACTGGATATGCACAAGCTGATCCCAAAACGCGACAAGCCGAAACTGGTCACTATGACTGGCTTTACACCCATGCACTGTGGTCGCGATCCAGACGGGCACCGGCGCCCTACCACCTTGAAAACGTCTTCCGGATATCAGACTCTCTCAACTCTACTTCTCAATCAATGCTTATCGGACCTAATTAGACGAAAGTTATCTTTAGTACAGATTGAAGCAGTATTAAAACTTCTCTAAGCAAAGCTTGCCTACTTATCTCGCTTCGCAGCTCTCTCGACGACGTCATACACGAACTTGGGAAAGGCTACGTGCTGTTATTTATCTTGCAGCAGCGCGAAGAAGCCTACTCTCAATTTTTTACGCCCACATAAGCGACAGTTGCCGCTTGCCTGCAGATCAGCTTTTAACTTAATTGTGTTCCTTTCATATAACAAAAAAATATAAACTTAGCTTTCATCATCAACCCATATCCGACTGCTAGCCTCTGCCAAGGTTCGCCACTGAGCCTGATCTTCGGCTTTTCTCATTAAACTCTTAACCTGCCACTTTGTGCAAATTGTCTCTACACTTAGCCACAGAGCGCGCTACACTACCTTTACCTTGACGTCCGCGCAATCGGTTCCCCTGAGCGTCGGCTGACAATCAGCGCTGGATGGCGCGTACAGCGTCGCCCAGCACACGCTGAGCCGAGTGCTCTTTGAGATGGGTAGCAGCACACAGGATACATGATGTGTTGTTATGTATTCTTTCATTGTTGTTTTTATATAAATATGTTTGTTGTGTGTTGTTTCCTTTGCCTCAATAAACTTTTTCTTTCTTTCTTTTTTTCTTTACCAAGGTGCGATCTCCACTCAAGAACACGTCTAACCACCGGTTATCAGCTTTTCGGTAAATACGACCAGCCCATCTCTTCAGCTTGCTCTGAGCTATGGCGATGACTTAAATTCTTTGACGAATCACCTCATTTCTGATTCGATCCTTCAGAGAAACACCGAGCATAACACGTTCAATAGCGCGCTGAGCGACCTTGAATTTGTGGATTAGTGAAATTTAAGTTTACATTCGTATTAAATAATATCCGACGTCCGTTGTGTCGGAATGGCTGGATAAAGTATATGCACAAAGTATCCTTAAGACATTTTGACTACAAAGAATATCAGGGTAGTAAAATGGCGGAGGAGCCGATGCGTTACCAGTGGTCGCAAGGTTCGACTGTTAGTTTGTCTGACTTTACGATTTTCCGAGTGATGCACTCGTAAACGAATGTCTCAACGGTACCTTACGTACTCATACTGTTAGAGTACAATAACTACAGACTTGTAAGATAAAATCATATATCTTAAACATTATTCTTCATTAAAATTTGTTTCAATGGTTTTTTTACACTGGCTCGACATAGTTACTACAGAGTACCTGATGTTAAGTACAGTGTAGTCCAAAAACGAAAGCGACTATCAAAGGATGAAAATCCATTGATAGTCTCCGTCGTCATGTCGGCCCACATATACCACGACTGAAGGTCTCTAGGTATATGAGCTACTGGATATACACAAGCTGATCCCGAAACGTGACAAGCCGAAACTGGTCACTATGACGGGCTTTACACCCATGTACTGTGGTCGCGATCCAGACGTGCACCGGCGCCCTACCACCTCGCTGCTGCTCGTCTAGCACCACCCAGGAGGCACGTGTAGGGAAACTAGGGTAAAGCCTACGGACGCGAGCAGCTTCGACTCCCAAAAGCTTTATTTTTCAGATAAGGCGTTTTATGATTGAGGCCAGAAAACTTATTTACTTAAACCCGTAAATTCATAGGTTGTGTTGGCCTAGTGGATTAGGAGCTGGTATTCATGTGCGGAAAACATCATGAGGGAACTCACATGCTATCTAATAGAAATGTCATGGGTACTAGTACAATAAAATCCGCGATTAGCTGTGCCTCTTGTCACGTTGGGCACGATATATAAGCGAAAAATGGATACAGCCACTAATGTATTTCTACTTACCCCGAAAGTGAAATAGCGTGAAGAAATACTATATTACTATTATAAATAAATGACGAAAAACTATTTTGTCATTTGTCCATGAAACAGATCTTCTAATATGCTATTAGGACTTTTCAAAGAACAAAGTTGAGTTTTAAAATTAAATTCGAAAGAGAAGAAAAATCATTCAGGCCTGAAAGGGTTAAACAACTGTACACGAAGAAGAAGATTACGTAATCACCTAACAAAATATTTAACTAAAACATTTAAACAAAGATATAAGTTTTACAACTTACGTGTATACGAATAAGTGACGTCATAGACGGACGCCATTACTATTTTAACGTATTCGTGTGAGTTCTGAATTGTTTTTATTTAAAAAAAAATCTCCATCAAAACTTTTATATTTTGTAATGTCCGTAACATTATAGAACAAAGAAATAAAGAAAGAAAAAGTTTATTGAGGCAAAGGAAACAACACACAACAAACATATTTATATAAAAACAACAATGAAAGAATACATATCATCACATCATGTATCCTGTGTGCTGCTACCCATCTCAAAGAGCACTCAGCTCAGCATATGCTGGGCGACGCTGCACGCGCCATCCAGCGCTGGTTTTCAGCCGACAGTCATTCTATGTGGTAAAAATAATCCGTTTGCTGCAAGAATAGTAGTTAATATAAACAAATTGACAAAAAAGGAATTCTGATGGTTATAAAATGTCGAAGTCTGTAATTTTAGTGGTTATATTAAATAAAATACGACGACGTAAGCTCCGCAAAGACGCTGTTTCTTATTATGGCCAAGTAAGAAATAAATGGAACAAAACCTATTAACAAAAGTAAAATACATTCCGAGAAAATACTATAAGATTTTCAAATGGATAAAGACATTGACTAAGCTGTACTGGGGTTTGGCACTACACTCCTTTGCAATCAATAGGCTTTAGATTCAAAATCCTGTATTACATTGTTTACGTAGCCCCTGAGTATTGCTCAACGAGCAGAAATGCCATCTTCAAAGTTTTACACTAGATGATTCCTAGGCAGAGTAAATAAAATGTAGTCAGATTAACGATTAACGATTACAAAATATAATCGTAAGTTTAATTTATTTAATCTGTGAAACACTCATATAATAATAAATAATAATGAGTCAGAAATAATAGTAGTAAAATATTAATAGAGTTATAAATTAGAACGCAATTGAGGTTTGCTCAGTGCTTGAAACATAGATGGGCAAAATATTAATGATGCAAAATGTAACTGTAGTCGTTTTTTATTACTCCGATTACATTTAATCAGATTACAATGCGAATCAATATTTAGACGGTATTTAAAATAAAAAAAGTACGTTTTCTAAATTGATTTATACGTAAAAAAAAAAAATAGTTCAATTACAGTTGTATTTTATAGGTGTGAAGAATTAAGGACAAGATGCGGAAAAATTCTTTTTTCCGTATTATTACAATTTAATAACGGCGCGAGATCTCATTTTGTTACAAACGACTAGTTTTAGTTTATGTTTTCCTACCTTTTTTTTTTGTTATTCTCCCTAGTAAAAGTAGTTTTAAAAGCGATTAAAGAAAGAAAACATTTAATCGGTAGCAGGCACAACCAAGTTTACAATATAATACAATGAGAAATAAAAACAAAAAATTATCTAGGCCACCGCCGATAAGGAACCTGTATCAGCTTGTTACAGCAGAGCACTAGACTGGAGCGCTGGTATTCTGACAGGGTCTTATGGAAGACACAGCCACTTTTATTTGTATCCCGGGGGAAAATCTCCCCTGGAAATTCGAGGGAAATTTTCCGTAGGTTTTACCCTAGTTTCCCTACACGTGACTCCTGGGTGGCGCTAAACGAGCAGCAGCGAGGTGGTAGGGCGTCGGTGCCCGTCTGGATCGCGACCACAGTGCATGGGTGTAAAGCCCGTCATAGTGACCAGTTTCGGCTTGTCGCGTTTCGGGATCAGCTTGTGTATATCCAGTAGCTCATATACCTAGAGACCTTCAGTCGTGGTATATGTGGGCCGACATGACGATGTAGACTATCAATGGATTTTCATCCTTTGATAGTCGCTTTCGTTTTTGGACTACACTGTACTTACCATCAGGTATTCTGTAGTCATAATGTCAAGCCAGCGTAAAAAAAAAATTCCACATAGGAGCATCAGGGACGCTGTGAGGGTAGCGACCCCGGTGTGTCAGACTCTTAGTGACTAAAAACCCCCGGGGTGTCCCTCTGATTGCTCCACCCGGGCCTGGGAAGCCGAATTCATCCAGACGCCCAGGGAACTAAAGGCCTTGTTGAGGCTACTTCTCTGGGGGAGGGGTGGAAGTAAAAATCCACCCCTCCAAAACCTCTCTCTCAGGCAGCAGACTCCCTTCAGAACATTACACATTGCTATTATACGTTTAAGACTTCATTAATTAAGTTAAATAAATCTAAGTTTAACCTTAAGACGAAAGCGTAGGCCTAGACATTTAGATATATTCCTGTCTCTTATATAGTAGTATGTTATTTAGTGATTCTGATATTTATCATGTTACACGCATTTATCCAGTAAATTCTAGTTGTGAATTATTATCATGTGATGCAGGCTAAACGTTCGCGCTTGTTGTTTATAACGCTAGCTCACGCACGTGTGCTATAATGATTTTAAAAATATATAGAGAGTTCATTTTATATATCTCGGCATATCAGACAATGTTTATTCGGACAAAATTTATAGAGCTTTCAAAATAATATTTAATTAGTGTTTTTCAAGTTGTCAATCAAGCTAACAGTTCACCTGATGGAGAGGACTTATGTCTATGGACATTTTTTTTTTACTTGTGGAAAATCCTCATAGGACCGTCTCGGCTGCACTGGGGGGTTGCGCGAGACCAAAGTGTGTCGGACTTGTACCGACTAAAAACCCCAAGGTGACTACTTCTGCGCATTGGCGGGGACTGCGGGTCCTGTAATCAATTCGCCACAGATGTCTATGGACAACGTTATGTTACCAACCTTAAAGAACATTTTTCCTCCCTTTTTGAATAACCTCATGTCCTAGCTCTAGGTAAAAATAATCTTAGGTACTCATGCAAATGCAGCTTCCATAAGCCACCATATTATTACTAAAAAATACACAATATCCTGTGGTCAAAGAAAGACAAATGTGAGAGAGATACCCCTGTAAAAAAATACCGTAAAAATTTATAGCAACATACACTTAGTAAAAAAACCTAGAAAACTTGTATATAAAAAAAGTATAAACTGTTTTTTTCACTTTGTCAATAATATAAACAGAAGGAATGTTTTATTGTAATATAAGAATATTTCTATTAACGGTTATCAAATAATAAAAATGTATTATATTATATTCTTTAATTAAACTAATTGCCGTAGAAGAAAATATAATTACAAACATTTTTAATCCTGTTCTTTGTCCAAAAGAACATCCAAAAGAAATATTTGTTAATAACTATGCCTTTGAAATTACCTTTCTTTTTAATCGTTACCTTATCGACGTATGCTAATTAATCTTGCTAGTTTTTTGCTAAATTTTATTTTGAAGTTTATTTCTTTTTACTTCCAATGCTCAAAGTAGTCGTAGGCATCCAACAACATGAAATATTGATAAATATTCTTTGGCGTTACATAACAACTTAGAAGTATCTTATATTGTGAATGTCTATAATTCAAACATAGTTTCCTTGAGTTTGTGAATTTGCTAAATAGAAACGTGTCATATGTTTGAGGTTAAATATATATTTTATTTTGCGTAAAACATTTATAGAATATTATCATTGTATTTTTTTATTTATGGATGGCTGAAGTTAATTGATGCGGTATGCTGCATCAGTAAAAACCGCAAGCGAGTTTGAACCGCTAAAATGCAACTCGATTCGCCGTGCGTGTTCCCACAATATGACCTCATCACTGTTGTCACATAATTTAACAACCTTGAAAGAAGATTTTCCGTAGGAACACGATCTTCATAGGGCTAATAATACTACTTGATGAAGTCCCTTTGTAAAAGAACAACGCTATTCTGCATTGTGACTTCACATTTTAACTAATATTGTAATAACGCAATTTAAGGCATTATTTACACTCAATGGGTAAATTTGTTGTAAAAATAAAAATTTGGCTCTCGATAATTCGTTGATTTCACAGGCAAGCGCAAGAACACGTTTATAGCAACATGCAAACTTAGGGTGGTGGGTGGTGACTAGTGATGAAAATGCCCGGGAATTTTCCCAAAGTGCCCAGCACTTCCGCGAACATTTCGTAAATTCCCAGGAATATTCCCAAACAAGTTTTGGGCACTTTGGGAAAATTCCCGGGCATTTTCATCACTAGTGGTGACCTGTCGCTGCCGGCGCTCGCTCGCGCGATGTTCGGCAGCGACAGAGCATGGCAGGCGGTCGTCACATATTGTGAGAGTGTTATGGAGGCGAAAGAGGCGAAAGAGGCGGTGAAGAGGGTCAGGGAGGTAATAGCCGGCCCCGACAACCCGATCCGTCGCCCGCGCAGAACAGGACGAAGGAGGAGGGCCTTTGCCGCAGGCCTTCCTCCGTAACTGGAAAGACGCCTGGGCGGCGCGCTTGAGGGAGCGCGTCGCCCAACTTCTACAGGCGAAAGCGGTGTGTGACGTGTTCCCGCACACCGCTGTAAGACTACTTATGCGGAGAACGATAGGTGGCCCTTTACTTCACCCCCTCGTAAACACAGAGGTGAGGCCTACCGAAAAGGCCAGACGTCGTCGCGGGCCGGAGAAGTGGACGCTGCTGTGCCTCCGATCCCGGCTAGATGGAGAGAAGGAACACCCCGGGGGTTTTAGTCGGTGCAAGTCCGACACACCGGAGGGCGACCCTCATCGCGTCCTGAGGATTTGAGGGATTTTCCCCGGGTTACAAAAAAAAAACATGCAATCTATCAGACTGTCCGTTCTCAACGAATGTATGCTGTCAGCGCAATAACGTTAATCGTTGTGAGTTGTGAAAGTTTTATAAGAGATGACGCTACTGTTAAATGTTTTAAACCATGAATTACAGTTTTGTGCGTTTAGGTTTAAGCAATAACGCTTATATTCATAAATAACAGTCTATAGAAAGTATTATTTGTAAAAAATAAAACAAGATTATTAATTATTGAAAAACAGCTGTTATTACCAACTCTAGTTATAACATCATGACCATGTTGAATAATTATCCCAAAAAGTTTGTATAAATAAAACTAAATAGATAAACAAAATAAATATAATAATAAAATTGGTTAAAGCAAATATTTCTTACAACCATTTTCTGCCTTAAAAATTGAATAATATCAAACAGTTATCAAATTTCTCTATAATAATATTGTAATAATAAAAGGCATTCTATAAAACACAAACCTTGGAAATAAGATAGTTTAAATTCTTCGTTTGGTAACACTGTGTTTATTTTTAGAAATAAATTAGACCAATCAACGTATAGTAATGAACTAAATTTTTAGTTTACTGAATAACAGTATGCCTTTAGATGTCGTATTTAGTCAATTCAAACCATGGTCTCGACCAGGCCGGTGTAGAAGTCACAAAAACAGAAAAAAAAATATATTTTGATAAAAATATTGCTAGGGCAATGAGGATTCCGTGAATGCATTTGCAAGCAAAAATTCTATATTCGCAGTAAAACCTGAAACAACAGTCTGTGAGCAATACAAATAATTGTGTCTGAAAAATTTAATTATATCTGTAAATATTATAGAGCGCAATAAATTAAATTAAAAAATTGGTTTGTGTGGATCGAAAGTAACCCCTATAAATTTGAAATCTTAGTTTAAGCAACTGAGCCAGTCAAGATATTTATGACATTTGTTGCTTTTAGAAACTAAAGTATAATTCGCTAGTGCTTTAAATTTAAAGAGATTTTCTACCAGTAGATGTAAAATCACAAAAATGAGTTTTGCGACAACAATCTGTAAAAGCGAGAATTAAACTTAAGAACGTGTTGTTACAGTATAACTGAAGAAGTGAACTATCTCTCCTCTATAAACTATACCTTTACAAAGAGATCTGTCGAAAAATATTTACGTGTAATACGATTTTATTAACGTTTCGATGGTTACAAAAAGACCCTCTTACAAAAATAACACAATTAATCCGGTGAATGTTGTTAGCTGTTATTATTATAAGTTTAAAATGGAAAGGGGATGTTGGGACTTGGAAGGAACAAAGGAATCTTCTCTTCCGGCTGACTGACTTTTGTGTGTGGGGCATGGTGTAAGTTACAAGCGGAAAAATATCTATTCCTTTATCAAGTAACATTTATTTTTATTGTTGAATCTATTAATAAATGATTGTATTGATATTATACTTTTCTTTATTTATTTTAAGTTAATAAAAGCGAATATAAATTGTTTGTATTAGCTGGATTTTTTTTAATTTATACTACGTGAATATTAGAAAATTGTTTAATTTTGTATCTTTGAATTAATGGAATAAGTTTGAAATATATATTTTTTCTATTGTTACTATATTATTTTTATGGCGCATATTACGTTTTATATTTTAAAAAGGCAGTTTGAAAAAATTACTCACAACTTGCAATAACATTAACCCGTGAAGTTTGTTGATTTACCGGAGTGTGAGATTCTACTTGATTTATACATTTGTAATATTAAAAGGCAACTGTATATAGTCTTCGCCAAGAGCCTCTGCTAGTCGTTTTAAAAATAAACATTTCAGAAAAATAGTCTCTTCAAATGGTTAATTTGAATATTATTATTTAAACTACCACTTTTTCCTAATTCAGTAACACTGTAAGTAGTATACCGAATTGGAAATTTATTCACTATAAATAGTGAGTATATATTTAATTCGAATCAGTTCTGTCAATTCTTAACATAAATAATATTCTTACAATTTTTACTATTTTCAATTTATTTCAAAACTAATATAGTAACAGATAAAAAACTTACAGAATAAACCTATTGTATCAGTAAAAATATATCTCATTCTCAAAAGAAGATACAAATATTCTTATAGAGCCGTCTCACTGACTATATGGAAAAATTATTTTTGTCAGTTTTAAATATAGCTAAATTTTCCCGTCAATTCGTGGTTTTCAGAGGGAATTTCACATTTGAAAAAATAATTTCAAAATTATTACAAATGGTTATCAGGGATAAAAAAAACACCCGTTTCGAATATTTATGAATAATTTAATGAGATGATTTTTTAAATGTAGCTTGTTAGTCACATCAAAAAGTGTCTAAATTTTGTTGAAAATGGACCAGTTGCTTTTGAAAAAATAAATTTTTGATTTACCATTCTTTTTTCGAGTTTTACAAAAACTAAAATAATATGAATTCTTTCATTTACAAAATCAAGGTATCTTAATTCTACCAATATACTCACAATATTGTGCCGTGGTGGCTGCCGGCAGAATAGAATAGACCCCCCTCTTCTTGCTGAGGTGTCGTAAAAGGTGACTAAGGTATCTCATTAACACTGCAATTCAACCAGGTGCTCAGAGAAGGAAAACTCTCCAAACCTGCATCCTGCTCCCTCCCGATCGTACTGGTTCTCCATTCCATCGGGCCTGAGGGAGCTCGGACGAGAGAGTGCTTTTCTGGCAGCGCGTCTAGCTATGCACTTAAATATATCCTGCGCAATTGACTGTTTCCGTAAACTGGACCTCGATTTTCTTAATCGGTGTTGAAACAGTCGCCGTGGCCGAATTCGGCTAGGACATCATCATCATCATACTCACAAAAGATGATCCAGCTATCTCTCTGGGGCCAATTTTGTTACCCTATTCTGTAATGACTTTCATTACACACATTTGTTTTATAATATTAGTTAAACTATGATATCGCCATTATCTTTTCACTTGCTCCATACTTACGCAAGGGCGTGTTACAACCGTGCAATGCTGTTTTGCACGTGAGTAAGCTCATCGCATCTATCAAAATGATTTATTTACTTTGAATGAGCCTAGATATCTGTTCGAGTACTATAAAAGCAAGGGTGTTTCGATAAATTGCTTTTAATTCTGTTTAATTTTACTTACACCCTAGTATGTATTTCAATTGTTATTTCTAACTTTTCGATATTAATTATAAAGTAAACTACTTTATAATTAAATAATAAGACATCATTACGCTATATTCCTTTCAGGGTGAGCGGAGATACATTAGTAGCTGTGTCCACTTTGTTAATTTACTTTTGCACTTTGACATATATTATCGTGCCCAACGTGACCAGTAACAACCGTTCTCAGGGCACTTACAGGTGACATTTCTATTAGTTACCATGTGGGTTTCTTTATGCTGTTTTCTTACTTTCTGTACTTAAACTGGAAAAATCTAATGGTACGTGCCGAGATATGAACCTACAACCATTCTCGTTGCAGTGCAAGTATAGTAGTCCCAAAACCAACGGCAACCACAGCTTCAAAAAACTATTAAAACTTTCATTATTATTTATGTTTCACAGGTAGTCGGTCAATTTCTATTGTTACTGACTTGTAAGACGCGACGGATCAGTTTAAAATGGTCACTCTAGAACTAAAAACACACAGCAATTTCAAGGTGAACTGAGGTGATTCACCATTGCTTACATTGACAAAATAGTACGTAAAAGCATGTTATATTAAGTAAGAAGAGTAATTAGATAGAGGGCTGAAAATATCTTGAAAGAAACACGTACCAAAATGCCAACGCTATAGATCGAAATCGATGCAACAGAAATTATAAAAGACCCTATTATCAAAAGCGTACCACTAATCCGTTTCGACATCTGCACAGCAATGTCGTGCAGCGCGGCTCACAAATACTCACAATGGCCGATATAAAGATTAATCCGCCGGGCTCAGATTACATCCACGCGATAACATTGTGTGGGCCCTTGTCGACGATTCCATTTTGCGGGACTATTTCCTTGGCCGTCTATCGAAATATTTATAAAGATTTATAATGTATTTTTAAAGGATCATATAAAAGATTTTTGTAACTACCTAATAGCAAAGTTACACTTTTATACTTAGGGTGTTTACGCACTGAATTTAATCCGTGAAAATACGTTCCAGAGTGGACGTATAAATATTTATTAGGCAGATTATACTCTACATCCGTCATCCGATTTTATCTGTCCTCTGTTATTATTTAATTCGAATCGAAATATTTTCGGACCAATGTAGCTTGTTTTTGTAATTTATAGGCTGACGCTTGACCTCCATTATACCTGGTGGAAGGTAATGCTGAGTTCGACTATATACTGCGTCCATCCAACAAATTACACTCTTGTCTTAAAGGTTCCTAAGTCATAAGATCGTGGAAATATGCTCGATGGAAGCATATTCCACTCCTTAACCGTTCGCATGATGAATGTATATCTTTAATTAATCTTTAGCTGTAGTGCTATTTGTACGAATGCTCGCACACTGAGTACAAATGGGATCTTAATTATATCCGAAAGAGTTACGGGTGGTTAGGTAGGAGGAATGTAACTCGGCGCGGCATCCAAATTAGACTTAAGGTTTTTTTTTATTTATTTCTATTATATATTTCAGTAGATTCCTTTTTTTTTGTTATTCCCTAGTTCCATGGTTTCTGAGATCTGTATTGTAATAGATTGCGATTGGAGACAGTGTATAAAACAATATTCGATCCGATTTTATTGTTCCGTATGTTAACGGATTTCGGTCGGGTATAGTGCGTAACTCCCTTTACGACGTTCAAAGGTGTTCTTTAATTTTTTCACTAACAACAAAATATAAACGTTTATTACCGTGATTTAAGATATACTGCAGGAATCATATTACTGAAAATATTACGAGTGTGTATTTATTTGTACTCTCTCATATCTGGTAAATATGATAGTTTAGAATTTTTCGAAATAAATTGTGTTATTAACTACACCGGTCTCTCATTTCGCAGGTTGTTATTGTTTCAATCTCAATTTAATATATCGTACTATGCCGTCCTAAAAGTGACTTTATTATTATGATCGCTTTCGAAGACGTTTTGATGAAAGGGTTGGTGCAAAGGGGGATCATAGTTTCTGTCTAATTTGCGTTTATATAGTCTCCCACGTAAACAGTAGCGCAGCTTATTACCGTCTCTTTTTTGTCACTTTCATAAACCGCTGCTATTAGATGCAGCGTCATTGAGCTGATTACCGTTTTCATAGCTCTAGATATATTGCTACATTTTATAAGTATCATAATTTGTTTACTTAATGAGCCTGAGTAGTGCAATTGATGGGTAAAGGCTTCTCTTCCCTTTTCCAACTCTTATCTTTTAGCGTTTTGGGCCACTCTTTTAAATGAGTGATCAGCACGTGCCGCTATCTTCATTTGGGCCAGCCAACATGTTTTTATCCTTGTGAGACCCACTGGATTGTTGCTTTGGCCCACATCTCACCCGACATGAAAAGCTCAGTCCCACTTTTCTTTATTTTTAAAATTTTTTAATCAAGAACACTGGTAGTCTTACTGAAAGTTAAATATTTGTAAAAGCGCAAAACAAACATTGCAAACGGGAAATCGCCGCAGTGCCTTCCGATCCGTATTTACTCAAGTGCCGTAACAGCCTCTTGCGCGATTTTGCCGAGAGATTTCTCCTTGAAAACCATACGAATACAGTTTCTAGAGTTATTTATAATTGGCCCACTTGATGTTACTTGTACTTGACTTTTATAGTGATTTACATTCTACATTTAACGCTAATAACTGTGTCATAACATGTACTTTTATATTTTTTGTGCCTGCGATATGTATAATAAACGTTTTTGTGTTGTCGATATTCTATATTTTGCATTTGACTACTTCAGATGAATGCTGAGAAAAACATGTTAGTTTGAATTAGATTTTTTTTGTTGTTTTTGTTATATAATTAGTTAGTTTTCTTTATTGTTTTGTGTCCCTTAGCTTGATTTTTGTTTTGTCTTGTTTTTGTGTGAAAAATTAGCTGGTTTGTGTAACTTTTTGTGAGTATTTTATTATTCATATATTGCTGGATATTGCCTTAAAATTTGAAAGAATAAAAATAAAACAAAATAATTTGTTGTTGTTGTAAACTTTATACTGAAATTCTTGTTAAATAGCGAATCGAAGGACGCTGTTCATTTTCAAGTCTCCGCAGTAGTTCCCTTGTGGGATATTTTTAATCCTCTAGGCAAAAAGAGGGTCGTTATAACTTAAACGTGTGTGTATGGATCTGTGGCTCTATGTATTTCCTTTCCATCGTAGCTCCTGAACGGAGGAACTGTTTTCGATTAAGCTTTTTTTATTTAAAATGTGACTTAATCGAGTATATTTTTAGCTATCGTCAAACGAAATCTAATCCGTTATTTAATTATCATCACCATTTTTCTAGTTGTTGAAGAGATGTAAACAATTTGTAATGGTCTAATTGATTCAAAATAGAGTGTCTTGTAACTTCCATGATATTGCAATAGCTTTGACTTGATTCTGTATTATCATCAGAAAACAGCAGAATTATTCGTTTTTGAACCGCACCAGGCTTACCATCAGCTGTGATGCCATCACTTTGTCGAATCAGGATAAAAAAGAATGTTTTTGCAAAAGGTATGACGAGTTACAGATATCCTAAACTGTTTTCTAAAAACTCCAAAACCGTTTACCATTTCGTTGTCTCGCTGCGATTCAATCAAAAAGTTTTCTGTCAAGCTACTCGTTTATAAGACTGCAGTGCAAACAGCGAAAAACGAATTGGTTTGTTGACTCTACGATACTGCATCTATCTAATAAAGTAGACAACCTACCGCTCAATGTATTTATTTAGTATATATTATATTCCCGTTTGATACTTCATACTTTGTTGGCTTCATGAATAAATTATTATTTGTACAATAAACAGTTGTGGTTTCTTTACATTGGAGTAATGATTAATGTATTTCATATAAACGAAGAAAGAAAAGTTTATTGAGAAAAAAGAAACAACATAGACATTTATATATAACAATGAAAGATTAATACATAATATCACATTATATATTCTGTATGCTGTCAAGAATCTCGAAGAGCATTAGGCTCAGCGTATGCTGGGCCATCCAGCGCTGATTTTTAGACGACGCTTAATGGAACTGATTGCGCGGACACCGCAGAGCTAATATAATGTTATAATTATTCAATGTAATATAATAAATAGGTATTATAATAAATACATAAAATACCTTTAAAATAATATGCAAAATATTAAGAATACAAAAATAAAAATAATATAAATAGGGTAGATAGATAACAAAATACATATACATACAGGTTGTCCTATACAAATTAATGTTTCGTTCAGTAGAGGGAGTCGCTGCCCGGATGAGAGAAAGGCGGTTCACGAGTACTTGAGTATATTAAAATAATAAAAATTGTGATAAAACACTTAATCCAGCGAAACAAACTCACAGTACAGACCAGTACAAGTAAGTAAATATATATTTGCGTTATCAATGCGTTCAGTGACGGCTATCGGATATCGCTATATAGGGATTAGTCGCGGGCGACCGGTTTTGTTGACGTCACGCCGTTGAGCCTATCTTTATTTATAGTTTTTTATTTATAAACCTCCTTGTGTCTTTGAGCTTATTCATTTGTATATCTACTAGTATCCACAAGGCAGTATTTTGGGTCCTATTCTTTTTCAAATTTACATTAATGACATCTGTCAAATTTGCTTTCCTCAGTCTCACTTTTTCACGTATGCAGATGATACAGCAATTCTAGTATATGATCACTCATGGCCTGAAGTTCAGAATAGATCAGAGACTGTTCTAAGACTTGTCTTGAAGTGTCTCGCCCAAAATTCACTTTCTCTTAATATTGGAAAGAGCAAATATGTAGCTTTTCATGTTAGCCCATCCTCCCATCCGACAGATAGTTCTATATGCATTAGGGGACATTCATGTCTTTCTGATTTAGAATGCAAATGCTTGCCGCTAACAAGAACTGGTGTGGTGAGATATCTGGGAGTATATTTAGACGAAATGTTAAGTTGGAAGTCTCATATAGATATTTTGATCAATAGAACTCAAAAACTTATCTATGTCTTTAAGAAATTGAGAAATTCTGCTGACATTTATACTCTTAGGACTGTTTATTTCTCTCTGTGTGAATCCTTGATATCTTACTGCATTGCTGTTTGGGGTGGAGCCTCTAAGACCACTTTATTGAAACTTGAGAGGGCTCAAAGAGCTGTCTTAAAAGTCATGCTTAAAGAATCCAGAAGGTTTCCTACTGAGCTGTTATATTCTAGATGTCAAGTTTTAACAGTAAGACAGCTCTTTGTCTTGAAACTTGTCCTCCGCAAACATAGAGTGGTCCTTATAGGGACAGATAGCAAAAGGAAACCTCGCAGAATGAGATATGTTTGCCATATGCCGATTCACAAGTCTCATTTTGCTGAGAAACAATTTTGGGTTCTTGGTTCAAGGATTTATAATAAGGTTAATCATGTATTAAATATCTTGAACTTATCAAAATTCGAATGTAAGATGAAGCTGAGAGACTGGTTGTTGAATCTAAAATATAATGATACAGAGGAACTGTTGCAGGTGTAGATGTGCTTGGGCTTTAATATTAACATTCTTTTGTAATTGTTATTCACTTTGTTTGTATAGTCTGTTGTTTGGTATATAATGTTGTTTTTTTTTTGTATTGTTTTGAGTTATGATTGGTGCTACGCAGCAGTAAAAAACTGTAACAAATTTGTGTGAAATATGCTGACATCCAAGATACAGGTGTCCTAGTTTGGGTGTCAGCTGATTTTTAATGTGCTGCCTTGTAGTTGTTTGTCGAATAAATAATTTATTTTATTTTATTTATTTATCTGAATAAAAAATACAAAGATACATTAAAAAAATTTAAGGACACGAAAGAAGCTTGCAAAAATAGAACATGACGTTTTATTCTCTCTACCTCACCCAGTATAGAAGCCTAGTGGTTTTAGATAGTAACTAGCCTTTACCTTCGACTTCGATAGTCCTAGCCATAGATGAGCAAAATGTAATCAGATTAATAAAAATGATTACATAATGATTACAATGATGACATTTTGCCCATCTCTGGATCTAGCCAGGGTATAAGTTACCGTAAAGCCGTGACTCTGACAATTTTGTGGAGGGAGAAGGAAGAATAAGGTTAAATATATTTTCAGAACTCTAGCCGTGATACAGATAATTAAAAACGCTCAGTTAAATAATATCTCTGCGCAACTGCTAAGTAATAATAAACAAATCACCAAACCAGAAAATAAATAATTCGTAAACCTATTTTATTGAAATATAATATTTCCGGAATAGTAGAAATAAAAACTAGAATAGTCCTTCATTATTATTGAACCGTGGGTCTTTATAACTTAATCCATGAATTATAAACACGTGAATAGCTAAGAGCACTATAAAGAAATCACGATATGTGTGCAATATCAAACCTTTGAGCCCTTAGTTATGAAATTATGCTAATAAGGCCACGTTTGAACATTTTAGCCAACTTAAACTCTCCCATAACGTCTAAGCTTTAAAGTCTATTATCGATTTACTCTGAAAATATGTGGGGTCCATGGTTGTATAGTTATATTTATTTATACGGAGATTATTATAAAAAATATTTCATAGACTCATCGCCTTTATTTGAACGTAATATTAAGCTTAATGTTAGGGGTAACTTTATAGCTTCGGATTTTGTTATTAAAATACTTAATTTGAAACTTTTATTATGTCCTTCTTACGTTCAGCTTCGGCTTGTCGCGTTTCGGGATCAGCTTGTGTATATCCAGTAGCTCATATACCTAGAGACCTTCAGTCGTGGTATATGTTGGCCGACATGACGATGTAGACTATCAATGGATTTTCATCCTTTGATAGTCGCTTTCGTTTTTAGACTACACTGTACTTACCATCAGGTACTCTGTAGTCACTATGTCGAGCCAGTGTAAAAAAAAAACACGTACGATTTATTGATTTAAAAAATCTGTCAAAAGTTACGCAATATTGCGCAGTTACGCAGTTGTCGGGCTCGTTATTGTTTTCCATCAGGTGTGACTTAGGTAACGCGTTACCTTGTTAATAATTAAAAAAAAAAAACTTAGAAAAGTAGGCAAAAGTATTCAAAATTATACCAGCAAAAAAGTCTGTAATTTATATATAAAAAAGTGTAGTAAAACCTCTCTTCAAGAATACAATGCTATTCAGTTTTCGAGAGCCCAAACAATGAAACCTATTTGGCATGCACGGCACGTTGTAAAAACACTTGAAAATGCACGAGACAATGCATTTTAGTACTTTTACAATTGCCCTCTGCAATGTATTTTCTGGAAGTTAACGGCGAGCATCTTTTTATGATAACTTTAACAGGTAAATGCCGAGGGTCCTTTTAGCTAGCGATGTGCGTAAATTCTACTTAACAATTGTATAATATTTAGTATAATACACATTCACGCTATATCCCTGTAGCCTATTAACTATCTATTTGTTTATTTCTGTTCTTAACGTTATCTATTTTCTATTTTTTTTATATTATACTAACCAATAACTATTTTAAACATTATTATATCTTCACCTATTTACGAGTATGTTGC
The DNA here is from genome assembly GCA_036320925.1 of Automeris io. Taxonomy (NCBI): domain Eukaryota; kingdom Metazoa; phylum Arthropoda; class Insecta; order Lepidoptera; family Saturniidae; genus Automeris; species Automeris io. The sequence continues at coordinate 13,445,483 of JAUDJH010000010.1, read as the reverse complement.
ACATGACATTTATTCCTTTATATCTAGTATAATATTGTATCCAGAGATGGAAACATATCCATGCGGGCCGGAAATTTAGCACCGTCGCACAGTGGCACAGGCCGCCCGCTTGAGTTTGAATATTGCGATCGCAACGACACCACGCACCACTCCTTCGCAACTTTTACTGTTCTCGTTGTTATTCTTTGTATTGTGTATTCTATCACTGTGCTTTGTACTCTATTTCTACTTGGACTGGCATACTTGTGCTTATTCCTAAAGTTATCTTATAACTGGGTTCTTTTGGGACTTTCGGGAGTCAAAGATGCTCGCGTCCGTAGGCTTCACCCAAGTTTCCCTACACGTGACTCCTGGATGGCGCTAAACGAGCAGCAGCGAGGTGGTAGGGCGCCGGTGCCCGTCTGGATCGCGACCACAGTACATGGGTGTAAAGCCCGTCATAGTGACCAGTTTCGGCTTGTCGCGTTTCGGGATCAGCTTGTGTATATCCAGTAGCTCATATACCTAGAGACCTTCAGTCGTGGTATATGTGGGCCGACATGACGATGTAGACTATCAATGGATTTTCATCCTTTGATAGTCGCTTTCGTTTTTGGACTACACTGCACTTACCATCAGGTGCTCAGTAGTCACTATGTAGAGCCAGTGTAAAAAAAAATCTTCGTTACACACCTATCTCCATGCTGTCTGAATTTTCTTCATTAACTTCATCCTGTCATTTTTACTCGCTATCCTACATTATAAACCTTAGGTAGACCAACTTACCACCATCGTGCCTTCCTCGCTATATCCCTTTTGGGGTGAGCAGAGACAAATTAGTGGCTTTTCACGTTCTGCTTATGTTGTGTCCAACATGACCATTAAGCATGTGTCAACGGTGACGTTACACAACACTTTTGCCTTAGATGCCGTGCGAGATTTCTGAAGATGTTTGAATTTACCAGTGAGCATATGGTGACTAAATCCAGATTAAATCTAGAAAAACTTAGTGGCACATGCTAGGATTTGAAACTAAAACTATTCTTGTTGCTACATGTATGTCGGTATGTTACCCTCTAGGCCGCCACGCCACAAATTAAACATAAATAAAGTATTAGGGTATTGTTAATTTAATAAATACTGCCCGCTGTCATTTGCACCACACCTTGAATTCAAAAGAAGTGTTAATAGTAAACGATTATTAGAAATGTTCATTGTTAAAGATAATAAAAGAACTCTGAAGGACCCCTGTAGGCAATAACAAAGTTGTAGTAATGGATTCTGCAAAATTAAAGGAGTTCAGAATTCTTCTTCTTAACTGCATCTAGAACAAAGACATGCTCTTCAATTAGTATCTAGTCTAAAAGCTTTAATAAATACGAATAACCGGATAATAAGTCAAAGACTTTAAACTATTAAATATTAAAAAAAAAATACATATATATTTATACTTTTCTTAGATGTGGCTGTGTTGGCATAGTGGATAAGGCACCATCCATGCACAGCGACGCAAATGCTAGTAGGTTCGAAGCCTAACACGTGTATCTGGATTTTTCCAAATTAAGTTCGCATTTAGGCATATATGCTACATGTTATCTACTAGAAACCCGTATGTTATCTAATAGTAATAACATGTGTAAACGCCCTGAGAACGGCGATCAGCCGCGCTATTGGTCCCGTTGGGCACGATATATAAGCGCAAAGTCAATACAGCCACTAATGTATCTCTGCTCACCCCGAAAAGGATATTGTGCGGAGATATATTATTATTATACATAAAGAAAAAATAAACCTTCATATATGTGTAAATAAAATCAAATCTAAATAAAAATATATAATGATGTTCTGCGACGAGAGAAGAGTATTCAGGACTAACGTGTTACATACACGAGAGACGATAACGAAATAAATGAAGGTCCATTAATTTTGTCAGCCCTAGTAAGGACAAAGCGTTATAATAAATTGATGTATCTACGGTATATACTGACGGTTAGTGTACCTACATTAATTTAATCAACGCCAGCCCCACACGGCGGATGATAAATTGAACACATCGCAATAATGATAATTCAAAGATAAGGCGTAATCAAATCAACCATAAATGTAATCAAATTCAAAGGTATATTGAATTAGATTCAACCCCCATTGATGTCTCGAATCACACCTGCCTGCTTTAACACAAAAACTTACGAATGGATTTTTTTCTTAGCCGCTATTAGTATTTTGTTTTGGTATCATTTTCGTTCGTCGGCAAGTTACCCATATTTTGGTGACGCACTTTTTGTTGAAGTTGATTGGATATTTAGTTGGATTTAAAAAAAAATGGAATAATCACTTATATGTAAAAGTAGGATGTATACCATTAAAATTCTAAAAATATTAGCATTATATATTACTATTTAGCATATTTTTTACTAAAACACATTTGAGGTGATAAACAAAATTTTTTGTAATAAATCGAATATAATAATATTACAACATAAGCATAATATTCGAGTTACATTGTTTATATTCCTGCATTTCGCTTGTTTACGCAGATTTGGGCCCCGTGAGAGACAAAAACGAATCGCAGTGGGCGACGAATGTGTTAAGACGTGCTTTGTTGATTTGGATAGGTAGAAAATTTATACAACTGTAGTAGCTTTTTTGGTTTATTTGGGGAAAGGCCTCCTGGAACCGTTTAAGATGCACAGAGCGATTACGTGACCTAGTGTCTTGGAATTGTATCAACAAAAAATCCCAAAGTAACTACTTCTGCGCATTGGCGGAGACTTCGGGTCCTGTAATCAATTTGCCACAGTCCTATCGCGCCTTACCCGTTTAGCACAAACTCTGGGGAACATTCTGCCTTCCTCAGCAATACTTGTTGTATTTAGGAATAGCACAATGCTCTGCCGACATCTCAAGGGTCGCTAACCGGTCGCTCAGGGCCCCCACCCTGAATGGCTATGACCCTAAATACATCAACCAACCGGTCGTGTATCGACCGATCGGCTGGAACTGATGCGATGGGGTGGTTGTTAATACTATTTAACTAATGGCTTTTTAGCACTTTATTTTATTTTGGGTATTGTCTTCATTAACCCTTTTACGTCCACGGAACGGATTTTCAAGCTTCGAGTTTGAGCTGATACCATGCCGTGAATTGGAACGGGAAAAATATGAAAATCATTGGGGCCTATCTTTTCGAGGGCCCTCTTTCGAATGGTGATAGTTAAAAATCGCTGAAACGTGTAAAACTATGGAAAAATTAAAAAAACGAAAAAAAACGTGATTTTTTGAAAAAACAATTATTTGTTTATCATGCTTAGTTTTCTATACATTTTTTTACATCTCTAAAACTGCGAGACTGCGCTTTAGAAAGCGTCCATGGTACTTAAACTATCAATAAAAATTGCTACACTAGCTAAAAATTTTTTTGGCTGATCTCAATGGCGGCTTGAACGAAAGAATTGTTTTTGTAAACTTGAAGAATTTTTTCCTCGGAAATTATAGTTTTAGTTAGTTATTAGCACGTTACTGCGGTTTAATTTTTTTTACACTAGCTTGGCAAAGTGACTACAGTACAGTACACCTGATGGTAAGTACTTTGTAGTCCAAAAATGATAGAGACTATCAAAGGACGGAAATCTATGGATAGTCTCCGTCGTCATGTCGGTCCACATATACCGCGACTGAAGGTCTCTAGGTATATGAGCTACTGGACGTAAATAAGCTTAACCCGAAATTTGTCAGGCCAAACCGAGTCACTATGACGGTCTTTATACTTGTGTACCGTGGTCACGATCCAGTTCTCAAGAACTATATACATTGATGACTTTCCGTCATGAATATTAAAACTCAATTTGTATTTTTATCAAAATAGCAAGATTTTCATGAACGGAAGAAGTAAATACAATTTTATTGAAGATCCCTTCTACACTTGTTTTGATAGATTGCCTGTCAGAGGGACCCTGGAGAGAGATATCGACTCCCAATCAACTCTCTGTTAGCTTAGGTCCTTTATTAGGCATCTTGATTATTTTGATCCTCCTATTTATTTGGCATCTAAGGATATACTACTAGAGTAGCTGTTTTCACATTTTACGTAATTATTAATTATATATATTTTTTTTTTACACTGGTTCGACATAGTGACTACAGAGTACCTGATGGTAAGTAAAGTGTAGTCCAAAAACGAAAGCGACTATCAAAGGATGAAAATCCATTGATAGTCTACATCGTCATGTCGGCCCGCATATACCACGACTGAAGGTCTCTAGGTATATGAGCTACTGGATATACACAAGCTGATCTGAGCTATATATTTGTATTTACAAAATCATACTCTTAAAAGATGAACAATAAAAATGTGTGTGGATATAAAAGCCCAGGTTGACCCAGACTTACCTACGCGGACTAAATAAAAAAGATCTGATCTAGGGTAATGTCAAAAGTACCCGGTATCAGCGAGTGCATGCAGGGACTATTGAATGTTAAGGAAGCAAAAGAGGTTTACAAAAATAGAGAGAAGTGGCATTCCATTCCCTTTGCGTACCCCAATAGGGATTCGACGTAATTATAGATGTAAACGAAGCGTGTGACACTTCTTTTAAATAAAGTTTTTATTAAAGCTGTTTGTTTTTTTTTTGTTTTTAGCTCTTTGTCTCGAAACTTGTCCTCCGCAAACATAGAGTGGTCCTTGTAGGGACAGATAGCAAAAGAAAACCTCGCAGAATGAGATATGTTTGCCATATGCCGATTCACAAGTCTCATTTTGCTGAGAAACAATTTTGGGTTCTTGGTTCAAGGATTTATAATAAGGTTAATCATGAATTAAATATCTTGAACTTATCAAAATTCGAATGTAAGATGAAGCTGAGAGACTGGTTGTCGAATCTAAAATATAATGATACAGAGGAACTGTTGCAGGTGTAGATGTGCTTGGGCTTTAATATTAACATTCTTTTGTAATTGTTATTCACTTTGTTTGTATAGTCATTTGTTTGGTATGTAATGTTGTTTTTGTATTGTTTTGAGATATGATTGGTGCTACGCAGCAGTAAAAAACTGTATCAAATTTGTGTGAAATATGCTGACATCCAAGATACAGGGTGTCCTAGTTTGGATGTCAGCTGATTTTTAATGTGCTGCCTTGTAGTTGTTTGTCGAATAAAATTTTTTATTATTTATTTATTTTTTATTTACCGCGTAATAAATATGATCTGTAAACGTATCCGAACTCACTTTAATTTATGGAGCTGTTGGCGACATTGATTCAATGACATGACGTTTGGAGGTTAAGTAAAATAAAACACAGTAAACAATTTAAATATAAAATTATCCAAAATCCGTAATATTAGCTTTAAATGTCGTTTTGTAATGATCCTTCGATATTTTTAATAAAAACTAGCTTAATTGAGTTGCTCTCTCTACAGAGAAAAAAAATCATTACAAAACAACATTTAATTCTGTCTCTGATTCATAATTGTTAACGCTCCTTATTTGATCTCTTTTTGGCCTATCATTATTATTATTTTTTTTTTTTTTTAATATCGAAGGATAATTACATAGATAAATAGAAAATAATTCTCTGACTACACAGAAGCCATTTATAATCATTATTTATATTTAATAGGCCTTTTTTATTTTTACTTGAGGAAGAACCTCATAGTACCTTCCTGGTCACACAGGGGGTATCCGTCGAGGTGTATTGGACTAGTACCGGCTAAAAATCTCAAGGTGTTTTTTGAATATTCCACTTTTTCGATCACAAGGTCGAAAATCATTAGCACAAGCTAATGGCGTATAGCCACGCTCCGTGACCCTTTGGTAACCCGTGGAATATTCAACATAGGACCATCAGGGCTGGTGTGAGGGGAACAACCCCAGTGTAAGACTCCTACTGACTAAAAACACCCGGGGCGTTCCTCTAATTACTCCACCTAGGCCTGGGAAACGAAATTCGTTCAGTCGCGCGGGGAACGAATAGCTCTAATCAGGCTTCTTCTCTAGGAGGGATGAGTGTAAAACGCCCACTCCTCCAAACCTCACGGGCGGTGCGCCGGACACTGCGCAACATCTCCCTCTCCTCCGAGCAGCACACTCCCTCAAGTCTACTACTAGACGTTTCGTGACCTGTATTAAGAAAAAATAAACAAACTACTATAGTCTAAAAGATATCTTTGTTGACGTTTCATTTATAAAATGAACAATATTATTACTATTTTTTTTATTAATAAGTATGAATGATAAGCAAAGGCGTAAAATATATATTTAAAAATTGTATCTACTCATTACAGTTCCTTATTATTATATATTTTTTGACAACTTATGACAACCCTTATAACCTTTAAATTGCTAGGTCTTTTTCTTGATAGAAAACATAATGTTTTTAACTTAAAAGAATCTTTTAGTAACCCTTTTGGTCTGGGTAGGGTTTAAGCTTTTTGAAATTGAGTGACGTTAGAAAGTAATTTAGAATTCAATGTTATTTTACACGATCGTACCTCTTTTATTATTAGTGCAATTCAAAAATACTTTGAATAATTAAACATTACTCAAGATTCCGTACAAATCTATATAAAAGCAATTGGAATTCGCGACTTTTTATTATAATCAATAACATTTTCACTGTAAAAAGTCTTAATATACCAGGCTGAACAATTATAATCATAATATATAACTTATGATAACACATTTGAAATAATACACTAAAGATACGCATAAATTATTTATTTTTCACAATATCCTAATATAAAAAAGTTGCAGCGGTTAATACAAAAAAAGATGATATAATAAAAGTGAAAAGATCGATAATAAAATGAATGAATGAGTGAAATAATACCCGTAAGTTACACTACACAACTTATAAATATATCAGTACACGATGAATGAATTATTGACCTTTCTCAAATAACTCTTAAAAATTTCTATTATACATTTTCGTGATTTGTTAAAGAAATAACAGTTAACACGATTTTCTTAAATCCGCTACAAATTACTTGAATACAATCTATTATTGAATGTATGATTTTTCTATATAAAGTTTTCGGCTCTGGGCACACGTCCTTTTGAGCCCGTCGTTAATATTTTTAATATACAGTAGTCTGTGATTACCGTCGAAACCAACAACCCCAAGCACTTTAATGAGTTGATCTGTGTTTTTTCTCAGCACTCTACCATGCAGGCATCTTACCATCCACCATGCCATCTGTATGTGGTAGATGTTCCTTATATCCGCACGAAAAGATTTGCTTCAACATTCACCATGCGAACGACTAAAGAGTGGAATATGTTTCCAGCGGCCATATTTCCACGATTTTATGACCTGAGAGTCTTTATAATAATAATAATAACTTTATTTCATATTTCTTAAATAAAAAATACATAAAATTTTAAAACTTAATATTAATTTCTTAAATAAATACCAGAGTGGATGAGCTTTTTCACCCAAAACTGAATGAAAGGCCCATCCACTTTCTCAGACAAAATACTTAAAATGCCATCAGTACTGCCCCTCAAACGCTGCAGCATCGAAGCACACCGCCGACGCATAACTGCATGAAAATCATGCAATCCTGCTTCGCCAAATATACCCGACGCACTACAGAATCGGGGCAGCCCCAACAGCACTCTAAAAGCATTATTATACTGAATACGCAGGGCGTTGTACGCCCCCCGCGAGTACCTCACCCACAAGCTGAATATGCTCATAAGCCCATAAGCTGATTTATGAGAAGAGTGAATAGGCATTTGTTGGGCGGACGCGTTGCATCATCAGATTCATCTTCACCTTCCACCAGGCGTGATGGAGGTAAAGCAAATAATTAAAAAAATGTCTCTATTCAGACCTTCATTATCACCAGTCCAGACATCAAGAACAATACGTACAGAATTCCACAAAAACAACAAATCAGCAAAAATCCGAAAAACGAAACAGAAACACATGTATTCGCGTTCCCAGCTTGAACGACAATCGAATGTTTGAAATATTCTTAGGGATACAATTCTTTTCTAAGCTATAAGAAATGCTGAAAAATATAGAAAAAACAGAATTCGTTTCCGATGATCTTAGCACATAAAAACTCATGTCTTACGAATATTTTTTTTTTATTTATTTTTATTTAGGGGCTTTTATTCACGTGAACATATCAGCCCCATTGTACCCTAACCTATTTCCTTACATCCTAGGGGAGTCGCGGATGATCAAGCGTCACCATCAGGCACAGCATTCTGACTTCACTAGACAAAGGATTGGCCAAAATGCCGTGCCATGCTCCAATATTTTGTCTGTTAATTTTCAACTTGCTCATCAGCGACTCCCGTCTTACGAATATATAGTGGTTTATTTAAAGGAAACGTAAAATAAAACTAGACTATAAAATAAAACCTAATGAGTTCCTCAAATTTATCTGAAAATAAAAACTCAAACGTCGACGTTCTTTTTAGAACTATAAAATAAACCAGCGCGTTTTGTTAACGAAAATGAGGAACAAAAGGTTTTACCGCAGTCGTCAGGAAAATTAACGTTCTGACTAAGCAAAATAAACGCACGTATTTGTGCATTCATACATTGACTGGAGTCAAAGCTATCGGCGTTTTATGAAGAATAAAACTCGGTTGCTGGTTCAATGATAAAATTTATTGACAGCGCTAGTTACAGTTAACACGTAAAATATAACAAAGCACAACTTTTCTATAGTCAAACACAGAGACCGTCAAAATATCCCCAGTCATATTTGTGAATCCACAGAATTGCCATTGTAAATTTAAAACTCCTACATAATTCCTGTGGCGATTACAGCAAACGTAGTAAAACATCTTTTTTTGGCAACACGGGCTTAAATCCTGCAAAGAACAAGCCAGCCATGTCCACATAAAATTAATATGTATAATATGATATTTATTTTAAAATGTAAATATCTTGTAAGTATGATAAATAAATAAAATATAATCAAGATAAATTCATAAGATCATATATAGAATTAAGGAAATATTATAGTACAACTAAAGAGGCTGTTTTTGTACAAACTAATATAAATAAGCGCTCCATTAGTCTCCTTTGACTAAGAATAGTTAAGAATCAGTGGCACACACACACACACAAACACACACACACAGGACTTTAATAGTTTTTTTCTTTTAATCAATATTTTAAAGGGCTTTTGACTGCACATGCAGTCATGCCAGCCCTATCGTGCTGCACCATATATATAGATACAAAAAATAGAAAAAACATTACACTTAGTGTTATGGACACACTATAGAAGATAGAGAAACCTTAAGGTTCCACTAAACTATTGTAAATAAATTTATAAATTTTGCGAGCTTCTTGACTGCTGGGATTACTTAAATAGCTTTGATAAATGCCTAAGTCCAAAAAGTTGATGTTTAGGGTGCTCCTTAAGCTTTCTCTTTCTTTTTTATTCTGGACACATTCCATCAACAAATGTTGGATATCCTCTGTTGTGCCACAGCGGATACAGTTTGGGCTACCGACTTTTTTCATAAGATATCCAAACTTGTTGAGAGGAACGTGTCCAGATCTAATTCTATGAGCTACTACAATATATTTCCTAGCTAGCCCAACCTTAGAAAACCAAGGAATACGAGGAGGCTCACTCTGCATTGTACGATACCAGATGCCTTTCTCTGTTGATCTTTGGTCAAAATATTCCTTCCAGCTGTTGTGTATTACAATTTTGAATTTTGGCAACAACTCAGAGTAATCACTTGGCGGCGACATGTTTGAGCCTGTTACTGCTGCATTTTTTGCGCTGCGGTCAGCCTCCTCGTTTCCTTGTAAACCAATGTGAGATGGAACCCATTGCAATCTCAGATCAATACCGAACGTAATAATTTCTTGAATTTGTTTAATTATCTCATATGCTTTCGGTACGCCTCTGGATCCAGAGGTGCATCGAGCAATATGCTGAAGAGCACTCTTACTATCTGTAAAAATGACTACTTTAGAGAACCCTTTATTTCTAATATATTTAATAGCCTCTGAGATAGCAATGAGTTCCACACTCATAATTGTCAAGTTATTGTTATTAATTGTAAATTTAACATCTTGTTTACGTAGCGGATCATACAGGGCGACTCCTCTACCATTAATGTTCTTTGAACCATCGGTATATATATGGTACCAATCTTTGAATTTTCTATGGATGTCTTCTGAAATTTGGCTTTTTAAACAATCAGAGTTATAGTTTTTTTTGCTTTTATAAATACAGTCTAGATTAGAGTAAATAACGTTAGTGGTGCTTAAATTTGTAATCCAAGTTTCCAAAGTGTACATTAAAAGGAGGTCACTAGAAAATATGTTCTCTGATTTAGTCTCTTGATATACTGAACTAAGTAAAGGCTTTTTTTTATTTAACCAATATCTGTTGGAACAAAGAGCGTTAAGTATATCTAATATCACTAAAATTTCATTGTTTGACCAAGATTGGGCTTTGATACAGTATTTGACAGCTAAGAAACGTCTTCTAAGATAAAGAGGAGGGATACATAGTTCGGACTCCATCACATGGATCGGCGTGCTTCTTATAAATCCACCGATCACCCTCAGACTTTAATAGTTAAGGTTCATACATATGCACGAGACTGCCATACGAAATTTTGGAAAATTATCATAGTGTAATATAGTCGCAATATTTTACAGCGCTGTGCTCAAGGAACGTTTGCTCTCAGCAGGTAATCGTCGCGTACAACTACGTTTTACCTGCTTAGTCAGTACGCAAATAACAATAGAATCTTACACGATTTTGAGTTAGAAGCATAATGACCTTGCCGCGTTTCTTCCGCATTGCTGCAAGCGTCAAAGCACCTCTTTCATTCGAAATTAGTTACCATTTATATTTTATATCGCATATTAAACACTATCACCTATTTATTTAAATCGCTTGGAAAGGTATTTCGTGTTTTCATATTTCAATGTCTATCTCTACAAAGATATTGGTTATTTCCTGAACAAAAATTACCCTGTTTTAACGTTGGCTATTTTAAAATACTTGATGAAAAAGATAGAAATAATGAGCTGCTTTAATATTAAAAATACCCGTATTAGCTTTACTTTAGAACTTTCATTAATCTCTTTATGCACTGTCACTGATTCCACGTACTTTAGCCATTATCCTCCATCAGAACTATCTTTATTTGATATGTGTTATCAATAAAATTCATAAATTCGTCGATTGAATCTCTTAAGTGCTCGCCTTCCTTAGAAGTCCGATAATGCTTTTCAGGTCCTTTTAGGAAAAAAGTATTAGGTCCAAAAAATGAAACGTAGCGTAAAATATTTATCTTCACATGTAAATGTCAAAAATTAAAACCTTGACGTGGGAATAAGTGATGCGTAAATAGAAGTATGAAAGTATGTAAACAGAAACCTACCATTTACTTTAGACACCCATTCGAACATTTAGTACATATTTATGTTTTCATATTTATTTAGAACTACATAGCTGTCCCGGCAGACCTTGTTCTGCTCTATTTCTCTAAAACAAAGTAACATTGTATTTTTTTATGTTAATAGCTGCCCCATCAGATTTGATGCAACCTCTTGAAAAACTTGAAGGCATACCTTTGTTTTGTTTTGATTAACATCATACGTTTGACTGCTGGGGACAGAGTGGTTTGTATAGGAAAACGATATTGTTGTTTTTAATATATATTCCTAGCATGTGTTTCATATTTACTTTAAACCTTCCCTGGATAACAACAATTAATTCAAAACCAAAATTAGCCAAATCGGTTCAGCCGTTCTTGAGTTTTAGCGAGACTAACGAACAGCAATTGATTTTTATAAATATATAGATTAAGAGCTTTTGTAGGTTAAGTTAGATTGGTTGGTTTTGGCGTAGCATACATGTCCTGAGCACCGACTGATAGAGAGGTCCCGAGGGGAGGGGTTTTTACACCGATTCTTCTGAGAAATGGAGAGTAAAATGCTATTTGCTCGTTGGGTCGTTCGAGGAATATGGGTTTCCAAGCGTGGCTAGTACGGATTGGAGGGACACACTGAGTGTTTTTTTTCTGACCTCACGTGGCATAGTGACGTCATGCTTGATGGTAAGCATGACGCAGTTCAAAAAACGATAACTGACTATGAACAGTTAAGACAAAACTTTTGTTAGCTACTCTTAAAGAACCCCTTATCGTAAGACGGTGGGAAGAAACAAGCCAGAAGACCATTCCACAGCTCAATGACTCGACAAAAGTAAGAGTAAGAGAACTTCTTAGTCCTAGCTGGGATTAGAGTTACCGTATAGCTGTAACTCCGTAAACCCACGTGTGTGTTTCTATTCCGGACAGTATCCAATTATTTGAAAGTGAGGGTTAGTTTTTTGATTTTATTATGCTCAACATCATATTTCTTCTATTTTGGTTAACATTCAATTATATTTCAGTTTCATGCTACATTTGAAATAAACTTCATACAAGTAATGTTATTTTTAATAGATATGAGCCCGAGCTTAGATCGAAACTATATTTTTAAGACAATTGCACACTTTGCAAATATAGTATAAATTTACAAAAACTAAGAAAAAAATGTGTCCTTTTAAATAAATTGATAATTTGTTCCGAAGTTTCGAAATAAGAAAAGACGATTTTTTTCAAAGAACTGCCATTGAGAAAAATCACAAAGGTGTACCGCCACTCGTTCGGAGAATTTGAGTGAATGACTTGTGAGAGAATGGAAATAGACTTACAATATGTATGTAAGTGGAAACAAAAGCCGGGTCGACTGAGACCCTGAGATCAAATAGTATTTTAAGAGAAAATAAAGTAAAACTATGATGAGTGATCGATGCCCTCAAGAATCTAGAATTGAAAGTAAACATCGATGTATTCTTTTTTTATTTATTTGTATTTAGGGGATTTTATTCCAGCGAATATATCAGTCCTATTGTGTCCTAACCTACGTCCTTACATCCTAGGGGAGTCGTGAATGAGCAAGTTTCACCATCTGGCACAGCATTCTGGCTTCTTTGGACAAAGGATTCGCCAAATGCTGTGCCATGCTCCATGTTTGTCTGCTAATTTTCAACTTGGGAGTCGAAGCTGCTCGCGTCCGTAGGCTTTACCCTAGTTTCCCTACACGTGACTACTGGGTGGTGCTAAGCGAGCAGCAGCGAGGTGATAGGGCGCCGGTGCCTGTCCGGATCATGACCACAGTACATGGGTGTAAAGCCCGTCATAGTGACCAGTTCCGGCTTGTCGCGTTTCGGGATCAGCTTGTGCATATCCAGTAGCTCATATACCTAGAGAGCTTCAGTCGGGGTATATGTGGGCCGACATGACGATGTTGACTATCAATGGATTTTTATACTTTGATAGTCGCTTTCGTTTTTGTACTACACTGTACTTACCATCAGGTACTCTGTAGTCACTATGTCGAGCCAGTGTATATAAAAAAAACTTGCTCATCAGTGACTTCCTTACAGTCTCGTTCCGGGCACACTCCCTCAGCAAATGATGCACATCTTCAGTTTTTCCACACACACCACAGTTCGACTCGGTTTTTCTCATGAGATATACATAACTTGCTGTTGGACAATGCCTGGAACGGAGTGTTAAGAACAATTTTACATCATTTCTGCTTGTTTTTGCTTCACTGAACCAAGTGACATGAAGAGGCTGACTAACGATCGTTTATCGATATATTCGATGCATCGATAAAGACATTAATGTAGTTTTGGGGATCTTCAGATCAAATAAATAGCAAAATAATTTTTCGTCTTAACCCTTTTTCACGTCTTAAAAAACAGAGCGCTCGCATCGAAAAAAAAAACGTTTATCCTCTCTCTTTCTATCTTTCACTCCCATACGTTCCTCACAAAGGAATACAGTCAACACACGAGTATAATGTCTGTGTAAATGTAGTAATATCCGTGATATTATTTTACTGAGTATTTTAATCCATTTTTATAATAATATATCGTGATCCTTTACAGGGTCTGCAGAGATAAATTAGTGGCTGTATCCACTTTACGCTTATATTTCTTACCCAACGTGACCAGTAGGGCAGCTGATCGCCGTTCTCAGGGCACTTACACATGATACTTCTATTGGATGCTATGTGGATTTCCTCACGATGAGGAAATCCACACCGGTGAGCATGTGGGGCCTAAATCCGTAGATAAACTGGAAAAATACAGACGCACGTGATTCGAATCTCCGGCCACTCGCGCTCCCGCGTTTAGTAACAACTAAGCCACCACAGCTACTTTAATTTTTTTTATTGAAATTGTGTAAAAATAAATCAGAGCACATGGTGTGAAGTAAAAAATATATATGTACTAGCTGACCCCTCAAACGTTGTTTTGCCATATAAGTTATTTCTAGGTAATTTCTAGTATAGACAAGAAATAACTAACTTATTGTAAGTGCGTAAGGATAAAATAAAAAATTTAAAAAAAAATGTTAAGCGTGAACTACCCTTAGGGGTATGAAAAATAGATAGTAGCCGATTCTCAGACCTACTGAATATGCATATAAAATTTGGTAAAAATCGGTAAAGCCGTTTCGGAGGAGTAAGGTAACTAACATTGTGACACGAGAATTTTATATATATATATAAAGATAATTTATTAAACTGTTAACATCATTTATACATACAGAATTTCTTACAAAGCTAGAAATGTCCGTTATAAATAAAAGTTATATATGAAAGGATCATGCCCCGTATGTCAGTTGGCATGCAAAAAATCATAGAAAATCCGCTCTCTGACGAGGTTTTACCCTAAATTATTTATATTACCTTGGCTCTCCATTAAAGGACCCTACGCTAAATAGAGTTGTCCACTCCCCTCTAGTTTTCGGAGTCCACGCCCCGTGTTAGGGGCTTTACGTTCAGTCGACAACGAGCCTTTAGAGAGACTGTACATGAGTTGTCTATAAAACTCACTTTCGTGATCCGGAAATATTGAATAAACTACAAAATTAGTGATAAATATTTAAGTGCGTGAATTGGTGTTTAGAAAGATCCTGTATTCAAGTATGTATATTATATTCTGATTTAATTTATTTATTTTGCTGATCACCTTTACATATTAATTTTCTAGTTATTACGACCTGAGCGTTTAGGGTGAAGAATGGATATGAATATTGGTGGACGGTTTTTCTCCATACGGCTATATAATGCCCACTTTTCTCAAACTCTACCATTTGTCTAACGTTTAAGTGCATTGTTTGTTACGCTAAACCATTTTTGTTTTGTTGCTTTGTTCTTATTATTGCTTTGATTTTGTTTTTGATTATATAAAATAAAGTTGTTCCGTAGATATATAGTGGCGCAGTGGCGTGCATCCCAAAGGAGCATAAAAAACATTATTTCACTTGGGTATTCTATTCATACGTATATTGATTTAAAACTTGGTCCAATTTTTATTCTGAGACTCCTATTTCAAAATTGACAGATTTTAAGTCAATATTTTTTATAATTTCGAAATATATATAACAAGATTATGCTTTTATGAGATTCACTTCACTGAATGTTGCTTTATTTTAAAAAATCTTTATATTGCCTTTGAAATTCTTTTTTTTATCAATGAAATATTAACAGTCAAGTATTGGCAGACCTATCTGTACTGTAATACCGTTAAATATCGTATGTAATATAATAGTATTGTGGTCGCACAGTGGTTGAAATTCGACCATAATTAATTAAAAATAACTAATATATTGTAATTAATTAATTTCGTTACAATATAAAGCACACACAACTATTATATAACAATGATGGCTGTGTTTGAAATTCAGTAAGATTATAGACAAACAATATTAATCTATTCTCAATTTGTACCACAGGCTTTTACCATAAACAAAAGAGTATATATGCGTGCGTGTGTCAAATGCATTGTAGCGTATGTAATGGTTTTTTTTTGTTGACTATGACTAAATATGAATAGTCTCTTCGATGACATTATAACACATTTTGACTGTAATTACATGTTTAGTAGATTCATCTATAATTTAATAGAACTATTTAAGTATAAAATCAAACTCAAAATAATGTTATAAAGATAGGCTTATTAAAATACCTCTAAATTGTCAATAATATAAGTGGATCATCGATTCGGACAAACATATAATAATATATTGTTAAGCTATATCGTTTTTAGGGTTCGCAGAGATTCGTTAGTGGATGTATCCACTATGCGCTTTTATGTCGTGCCCAACGTGACCAGTAGCGCAACTGATCGTCGTTCTCAGGTCACTTATATATCGAGGGGTGAAAGGCTATTTGCTTTAAACGAAATTTTTTGGTGATATAGTAATATATATCTTTGGAATCATCGCTTTTTACCCATACCAGTCAATATATATATATATATATCGACTGGTATCGGTAAAAAGCTATTTGAAAGGCTATTTGATTTAGTGATATTTTTTGGTGATATAGTATTATATATATATTTGGAATCGATAAAAAACGCTGATTCCGAAAATATATCGTCGGGTAAAAGGCTATTCGGTTTAGGCGAAATTTTTTGGTGATATGGTAATATATATATATCTTTGGAATCAGCGTTTTTTACCGATTACAAATCGGTTTGCTACCAAATAGCCTTTCACCAATCGATACTACTACATCACCAAAAAATGTCGCTTAAACTAAATAGCCTTTCACCCCTCGATATAATATTTCTATTAAATGTCATGCGGAAAGATATTTATATAACTATTCATACTAGCTTGACATACTGACTACACATTACTTCATGGATAGTACAGTACAGTTTTGGGGGTCGAAGCTGCTCGCGTCCGTAGGCTTTACCCTAGTTTCCCTACACGTACGTGACTCCTGGGTGGTGCTAAACGAGCAGCAGCGAGGTGGTAGGGCGTCGGTGCCCGTCTGGATCGCGACCACAGTACATGGGTGTAAAGCCCGTCATAGTGACCAGTTTCAGCTTGTCACGTTTCGGGATCAGCTTGTGTATCCAGTAGCTCATATACCTAGAGACCTTCAGTCGTGGTATATGTGGGCCGACATGACGATGTAGACTATCAATGGATTTTCATCCTTTGATAGTCGCTTTCGTTTTTGGACTACACTGTACTTACCATCAGGCACTCTGTAGTCACTATGCCGAGCCAGTGTAAAAAAAAACAGTTCAAGGACGACAGCGTATATTAATGGACGGAAATTCATTGACAATCGCCATATAGGTCCACAAATGCCACAACTCAAGGTCAATGTGTTTAAAAAATTGGAGGTACACAAGCTGATCCCGAAAAGCGACAAGCTGAAGCGAGTCGCTATAACAGTCTCTATGCTTGTGCACTGTATTCACGACCGATTTCGGGCAATCACTTTTGAACCTCTAATTCCACCTACAGTTTTTCAAATTAGAGTTATGTAAACACTTTTCTGATTAATGATTTCCATTCAACCGTAAATATTTGACAGATTTTCCTCACATCGAGTAACAGTTAACGATAAATTGGACCTCGCGTAACCGGAACGGGAAACATTCCGGCAAAATTAGAAGTATTCAAGCTCCGATTTCCTTTCTTTTGTCAGTTACGGATATATTGTATCCGGAAAATTTATAACATTCAATTTTTCTATCGATTCATATATCTATCTATTATCACGCCGAATCCCTATCAGGGTAGGCAGAGAGAATTAAACAACACTTCTCTCTATTCTTGCAAACTTCTTTCGCTTCCTTAATATTCATTAGTTCCTTCATGCACTCTCGTCGATACCGCGTACTTTTGATATTACCCACCATCAAAGCTATTCTTAATTAATCTGCGTAGGTAAATCTCGGTCGGACTCGGCTCTTACTTCCACTCACATTGATATTGTATCATTTCTGTCATCCTTTCAACATATTCTATCCATGTGCCCGAACCAAAACCATGCTATTGTTCATGCAAAAAAAAAAAAAACAAAAAAATCCAAATCTAAATTTACTTTCAAAAATAGAATTAAAATGATATTTATTTAATAATCTATTAGTTACACGTAGTCTATTTCATTTATTTTTACTTATACTTTTGCTCTTTTTTTTAGGTATACATATATTTTTACTATAGTATCTATCACTAATACATCTGGTAGTCGATTTATTTATTGTATGTAATAGTTCATTTTAGTATCACTTGTATTTATTATTTAAGCTATATGTATTTTGTTGTTTATCGATAATTCTTGTAAGATGTAACACGACCGGGGCCCTTCACGAAAATCAGCGCTGCAGACTTCCTCTGTGGCTTTAGGCTGATGAAGGCCCCATTTTCGCCATGTTAATATGTTCTGTATTTTCTTTTGTTATTGTGTGTTGTTTGTAATGCTACATTTAAATTTATGTTTTTTTTTAATATTTGTGGCGAAATAAATACTTTTTCATTTCATTTCATACTGTCGATGACACTAATTTTTCAACCGACCATTCTAAGTATCTCTTCGTTCCTAATGCGATCTGTAAGCGTTACTTTGCATATAGACCGAAGCCGTGGTGGCTGCCGGCAGAATAGAATAGCACCTCCCTCTTCTTGCTGAGGTGTCGTAAAAGGCGACTAAGGTATCTCTTTAACACCGCAATTCAAGCAGTTGTTTAGAGAAGAGAAAAACTCAACCAAACCTGCATCCTGCTCCCTCCCGATCGTACTGGTTCTCCTTTCCATCGGGCCTGAGGGAGCTCGGACGAGAGAGTGCTTTTCTGGCTGCGCGTCCAGTTATGCACTTAAATATCTCCTGCGCAATTGACTGTTTCCGAAAACTGGACCTCGAATTTCTTAACCGGTGCTGAAACAGTCGCCGTGGCCGAAACCGGCTAGGACATCATCATCATCATCATAGACCGAAGAGTTACTCAACTGCATTAATTCTACTTTCATGCTTCTTCTGACATACCCAGGTCTGACTGCCGTAGAACAAAGTGGGCACCAGAACAGCTCTATGCATTGCTATTTTGCACTTTTATATGAATTGCTATTTTAGAACGGTACTTAGCGTTGCCCGAGTAGAAATAACTTACCATCTTGGACATTGCTTTTCCTAGGACGTCGATAACCAATTTTTTTTTTTTCTAATTAACTAAAAACTATACGCCGGTTTTCATATTGCTTGCTTCGAAATTAACGAACTTTCAATCAAAATTTCGTCCCTTTCAAGGTAAGCAAATATACGCTGTATCCACTTTGCGCTTTTATGTCTTAACCAACGTGACCAGTAGCGCAGATGATCGCCGTTCTCAGGGTACACACACATGACATTTCTATTAGACGCCATGTGGGTTGCCTTACGATATTTTCATTCACAAGTGAGCACGTGATTCCTAAATTCTTAGGTATATTAGTCTGGAAAAGCGAGATGTACGTGCCGGGATACGAACCTAAAACACCGTCATGGATATCAATTCCTTATCCACTAGACCACCATAAGCTTAATATGAATATGGCCTATATATTTAATTTATAAAAAACAATAATAATATTATAATAAAGGTACTTATAGATTTTCTATAGTCAATGTTTACTGCAACAATACTCCATATTGAAATCCAACCGTCATTACAATGTGTACATCGGATAATAATCCCATAATAGACGGACAGCTGATCGAATAATGCCATCCA
Source organism: Automeris io (assembly GCA_036320925.1). Lineage (NCBI taxonomy): Eukaryota > Metazoa > Arthropoda > Insecta > Lepidoptera > Saturniidae > Automeris > Automeris io. The sequence goes on along the minus strand of JAUDJH010000010.1, from coordinate 13,425,924 downwards.
AGGTATTCCTGGAAATCTCTTTGTGTCAGAGCTGCCCGTTCAATGACCACTTAAGATATTGTGAATAATGTATGATTCCTTTTAGCCTCTTCCCGACTTAATGAAAATTGACTCTAATGAAAGCTGCACTTCTGTATACACATATCGCTATTTCAACAAAATAAAGCGGTATAATGGTTTTGTATTCATCATAATACATTATTATAAAAATGTGCTACGTTGTAATGTAATGATTACAAAGCACACTCGTATCGGACGATGTTTTTCATCACACCTACAAAGAAAAAAACAGTCTTATGTAATATTATTAATTTTTAATTATTGAAATAATTAGTGAAACTAACTAAATGTAATTCACACAGCTTGGTGCTTCAATTAGTATTTTCGATGGAAACAAACTTACGTCTGTTTTTTGTGCCCTACTAGAAATCGTCATTTTTGATAATAATAACAGAAAATTGTAACAATTGCTTTAACAAAATATCACGTGCCTATAAACAAACAAATGTAAGTGTGTACAAACACCAACGGCATTCGGGGAATACAACAAATGTAAAAAATCTCTTTATCGGTTTAAAAAAAAACCTATTACTCGAATAAATTTAAAATGCTCCATTCATTTCAAACATAACAGAGTCAGGTGAAGCAGTTAATACTAAAATATGTTTTCAGTTAATTCTACATTTTAGTTGTAGAAAAAACAATGAAAAACTTTCATATTTAATACTGTTTAGATCATAGATAATAAACAATTTAAAAACGTATTTTACTTTGGACTCAGATACAGTAACAAAATTAACCATCATCTTTAATATTCCGCCCATAACCTTCGAGTAAATTAGGTTCTTTATTAGATCAATAGCTATAATAGGCTATTGGAAAAGAATTTGCGATCAGCACTTTAATAAAGGCTTCCTGGCATCAAAACGTGCTCTTGGGATATTCAAATTCTTAGCTCCTTATTATTTCTAATTCTTTCTTCATGAATTTAATATACAGTACCCGATCGCAATTACATTGTAATCCAATGTGGGTAGCTCAGCTGGTCACTTAGCATTTGCTGAGCTGACTTCCCTTTGGTGCCTTTTCTTTTCTTTTGCTGTTTTCTATCTTCATTAACCCATCCTTCTATGTTATATGTTATGTTTTGTACTAAATGTTTTTTTTTCTTTGTTTCAAAAACCTACAGCAACTGTAGAATGAGATTGTGGATTGTTGACATAGTGAATGTTGTAGTGAATGTTCATAACCACATATGATGATGATGATGATGTCCTAGCCGAATTCGGCCACGGCGACTGTTTCAACGCCGATTAAGAAAATCGAGGTCCAGTTTTCGGAAACAGTCAATTGCGCAGGAGATATTTAAGTGCATAGCTGGACGCGCAGCCAGAAAAGCACTCTCTCGTCCGAGCTCCCTCAGGCCCGATGGAATGGAGAACCAGTACGATCGGGAGGGAGCAGGATGCAGTTTTGGAGAGTTTTCCTTCTCTGAACACCTGGTTGAATTGCAGTGTTAATGAGATACCTTAGTCGCCTCTTACGACACCTCAGCAAGAAGAGGGGGCTGCTATTCTATTCTGCCGGCAGCTACCATGGCTAAACGGATATCAGGATTATGTATTATTTAAATCAACTTGTACAGATGATAACGCTAAAGTAATATTTATAATTATTAATTTATTTCCGAAATTATTTAGGTTTACACATTTTTTTATTTGGAAAAACTTAATAACACAAGGAATAAGTCAAATCATTTTTATATCGGAAGAATCTAACAAGTCTGTGATAACTGAAGTTCTAGGAAATTACGTTATAAATAAATAATAAATTTCTTTATGTCAGCCAAAAGAAGACGTAGTACTTTGATAGCAATGAAGGCACAACATCTTCCCGAAAAGCTTATCGATCGGAGTTTTTCTCTCACACAGGATAACATTGTTACGTCCTTTGTCATTCCCTCATCATCCATATGCTATCTAAACTAACAAAGGTTTGATTACTTACTGTTTTAGCCTGGAATTGAAAAGAAACAAGAATAATTTACCTGTCTATTACTTGTAGTTCAAAATAATCTTTTAACATCTGATTGAACCTCATCTTTTAGTTCAACTATGGCGTGAGAAAGAAACTATTGTATTATTGTGCCTTTATAAACCTACAATAAAGAGGGCAAAATAAGATTTAAAATCTCTAAAATATTCCGTTTAATGAAACAAAGTAAATGCAGTATCTGAATATCTTAGAACGTTTGCATGATTAATGTTAGAGATAGCTTTAGTATTAAGGTGTTAGGTTCATTTTCAGTATCTGTTTTACGCAAAGCACAGAAATAATCTTAATCTAGATTCATGACTTTGATCATTCAATACTTCGTAACCCCAATCTTTGTATTGAAGCAATAATTTGAATGTGCCTTTCATAGCCTTTACATATTTGACACTTATTGTGCGAAATACTGTTATTAATAGCCATCGCTAGCCCATTTAACCTACGACAGGTATAAACAAAACGACCCATTAGGATATGAGCGATAACGACCACCATTAGACTTATGTCAAATTTAAACTCATATATAGTTATTGATAAATATCACAGACATTTATGAGATTAGATCTAAGTTTTCCAGTAATTTCCATGGAATTTACGAAACAAAGTGGATACAACCATTAATGTATCTCTGATTATCTCGATATAGATATAGCGTATCGATATATCATTATTATGTGCTGAAGCGGCACATTAAGAAATGCTCTCTGGAACCGTGAGAAAAGCTTGCTTCCTCTCGGGCGGACTGGAGGAGACTCGTCATGTCCAGAGTCTATGGTTTTGAGCACAAGTGGCGTAGCGAGTGCGGCTACCTGCGGCTATTAACTACAATTATGTTAATGGTATGATCGCATGCCCTCAATGATCAAGAGTTTTCCTAAAAAAAATAGGGTATGTGAGATGTGAATGGTTTGATCAGATGCCCTCAATGATCAAGAGTTTTCCTAAAAAAGATAGGGTATGTGAGATGTGAATGGTATGATCACATGCCCTCAATGCTCAAGAGTTTTCCTAAAGAAGATAGGGTATGTGAGTTACCTAAGAGCACACGACCGGAGTAATCGATGTTGAATCAGTCGCTGTGGCCGAATCCGGCTAGGACATCATCGTATCATTATTAATTTACTATTTTCTTTTTAAAATAAAAAAATAGAACGAATAGTCCGAGGCTACTTTTAATTATTATTTATTTCTTTTTCCCTTTTTTTATACTGCGTAGCAATGTAATAATTCTTTGTTAGAATTTTTACTTATTTTTACTGTTATATCGAATTGATGCGATATTTAGATGTACGAATTCTGTTTATACAATATAGGATGCCCTCACCACCTACGATGTCCCAAAGATTTACGCCGCCCACTCACACCAATTTACTGCTATTCAACGTTTAGATTAAATATGATTTATTTCTATCTCCTAATCTACAAAATTTCATACATGAGATTAAAATATCCATTTGTAAAGCTTTTATAATTTAATTGCATAGGGCGTAGATTGAGTATATCAACTATAATGCCGATTTTATTAAAGAATAATTCTTCTAATTCGTAAGCTAAAGGTCAGTTATAAATTATAATGCTATAGACAAAAATGAATTAACATCCACCAATATGGTCCGACTGCGTTTTAACAAATAAAGTTTTATGAAAACTAAAAATACTTTATAATAATAAACTAACCTTGAGAGAACTTATATATTTTATTATTCACTCTTCCGATGACGAAAGAAAACCCAAAACTAAATAAGTTATTATAGAAAAAAAAAATCAATAAAAATGAGTGTCTAATTAAAAACATGATGGTTCATAAAAAACCAACGCGACACCTTGACATAAGAGGTTGAAAAATATGAATTCTCTTTAAAAGTATCCAAAGGATACTTACAATATTCTGTCGTCTTTAATAAACGGGAGAAATACTGCGATGCGGAAATTTTGAGAGATTTTTTTTAAAGAAATTTCATTGTGAATGAGCACCACAAAGAGGGGGAGCTCAGTACCAATTAGTGTCACTCGCTTATTAGTTCTCGAGATGGGAGGGGGCACAACTCTTGGCGCGTGGTACAAGTTAAAAGTTTTAAAAAGTAAAATTATTTATTAAGCGTTCACAAAACTGTATAAGGGATGTCATTATACATAGTTCTAAAAAAACAAAAAACAAAATAACAAAAAAAAGCAGATGATATTATAAATAAATTTAGATAGTTGTTAAAATAGGGACAGAGTGAAAAAATGATACTAAAAATAATGAAATGATAGATAATTTTTAGGAGAAATAATCGTTACTACAGAAATATGTTCCTGTGATGGCAAAAGTTAAAAAGAAATACTAATCAATAGACAGATAGATGGCATTAAGGAAGTAGAAGATATAACCGTCTCAAATAAAACAACCGATAAGATAGTAACAATACAGAAGTGACTAGAAGACACTTATACCTCACAGTACACACCAACTGCTAAAATGAAAAATCCAAATGAGTTAAACTTAAGTTTAAAAGGAAAATAATAGATTGTACACTTAATAAAATCTTAATACAACCTAATGAATATACTGACAATAAGCTTATTGAAAAAGTATCCAACGGGAGAAGGAGTTTGATTTGAATTGATCAGCGATATATTTGATAAATCAGCGAGACATTAAATCAGTCATATTTCGAATAGTGTATTAATTAATTATATACTATGATGTAGCGAGTTAGACTCGATGCGTGTCGAGTTAAAAGCCCGGCCACCTGCGGCTATTAACTATAATATGTTAATGGTATGCTCACATGCCTTTAATGCTCAAGAGTCTTCCTAAAGAAGACAGGGTATGTAAAATGAAAAATGAACATGAATTGTATTTATTTCGCTACAAACTAACAAAATCTAGAAATTTTAATACAGTTACAGAAACAACATACAGAAACAAAAGGAAAATACAAAAACATATAAACATGGCGAAAATGGGACCTTCATCAGCAAGCCACAGAGGACGTCTGCAGCGCTGATTTTCGTGAAGGGCCCCGGTCGTGTTACATCTTATAAGAATTATAAATAAACAATAAAAATACATATAGCTGTATGTATAGTATGTGAGTCACCTAAGAGCACACGACCGGAGAAATCGATGATGAATCAGTCGCTGTAGCCGAATCCGGCTAGGACATCATCAGTATCATGCAATTTTCAATGAAAATATTGGCAATGCCATTAAAAGGAAGCAGAATAAATTTTAAGAACAATGGCTAACATCAAAAGATAAATTAAGATAAAAATCTATTCACAGTAGTTTTTATCTCGGTCCATAACTGAGCAGCTAGTCTATTAATATTCCTCAATCATTTTTTAAATACCATGGCAGAGGACGTTTAGTAATTTACCAATTAAATCTACGAACAAAAATAGAAAAAGCAGATGCTAAAAAGCGAATTCAATCTCATCATCTAACCATAAGTTTATGACTTAGGTCACATTTAGATGTAGTAGATTTCGTAATCTAGAGCTAGTTGACTTTGGAATTCGAATTAGCCATTCAGTTGAACGTTGAAAAATCTCACGATTATTCAAGCTTCATATCTAGTATTACTTCGCTTAATTGTTTTCTTAATTTCACTTTACTAGCGACATATAGATTTTACTATCTACCTTGGAGACATAATACTTGTTCTTGAAGTGTGGTGAATATACCATTTACATGTTTAACTTCATTCTATTTTTTCCTATCCACAAGACTTGATAAACAAATTCATAGTTTTATAGTTACTTCCATACTCACATACTCTAAAAGGTTCTTAACTCTTACATCTGCTGTGTTATCTGATTTATAAATTATGTCTTATCAAGTGTGTCTTTTTTTTCTTATGATACTGAGTCCTTTGAAATTTGAAAAACTATAATAATTATAAATGGATCCATTATCTAGATTATCAATTGTTAGAGTAATTTTTGGACTATGTCGTTTTTAACATTAGTTTAGGGTAGTCAACTGGTCACTTTACACTTTTGTACACTGGTTAAGATTAAAATGGAAATGCATTAATTTTAATAATACTTTAAGGGGCAATCAAAGACGAGGGAGTACCGCGTTTAGGTAAATAATCAAATCATAATTTTCGCAGTTTCAAGCCTTTTTTGATGAGTAAAGAATTCCTTAGGCTCTATGTCACTACCTACCTAAATATTTCAATGTATTTTCGCGGTAATCTCATTTGTTACTTTATTTATGACAACCCTCTAAATCGGGACTTTTCAGCTTGTATTTAGAGTATTTAAAAAAGTTGTAGCATGCGCTTTGCTGGCCCACACTCGTAGACGTCGTAATGTTGGTACGGACCGCTTGCGCATCGTCAGCGGTGGACGGTAGGAGGGAGATCGTGGGACCTCCTCTATCGACCGCGCGCTATGCATACGACACTATCTTATTATTGTTTATTTTTATGTAATTTTATGGGTTTCTCTAAGAAATTGTGCATTAAACGTATTTCTGATGGACTTATGGTGTTTCACTGCCTTTCAAACGTTAAAAAATATAATAAAATGAATTTATTTTGATACAAAGTAATAAAAAATTAAGAAGATTATTTTTGATATATCGTTTAAACTTTGTTTACAGATAGCTATTACGGTTACTTAAGAAGTTAAGAAATATTTTTACGTGCGGCTTATACCGCTAGGGTCCGTAAACTTAATGCAAAGAGATACAGCCGCTAATATATTTCTACTCACTTTGAATGGTGATATTATTATTGCAAGACCAAGAATAAGATTCGTAGAAGAGGAATTAATTAATAATCACTTAAAGTTCATAACAATACATTTAAGAGAAGCAGGCATACCATCGCAATATTGTTGCTCAAACCGCACAGTACTAAAAGCTAGTCGAGGCACATCCCTCCATCCACTTTCTCCAAATGACGGGTATTAATGGATTAACGTACTTCCCTGATGCTCGTTTGTTTAAGTATTATACCTTGTTGAATATAGGTATCTGTTTCCTTTGAGAATAAGACTGAAGCAGTTCTTATAAGTTTAAATTTTAATAAAATTATTGTGATTATTAATTATATGCTAATAAGGTAACATTACGATTGCTCGTGAAAATTAAATCACGCTGTCTTTTATTAATTGTAAGTGATAATTAATAAATTAAAAATTATTTTTATGAGCGGTGGTCGTGGGTGAGTTGGTAGAAAGGCACGGATTTTGGCGTTTTAGTGTTTATTGCACTTTATGACACAGAACTGCGACGCAAACGCACGTACTCTAGAAACTAGAGTACGTACAGCACTAAAACGCCAAAATCCGTGTCTTCCTACCAACTCACCTACGACCACGGGTCATATTTACGAATTTCATATCACTAAAAGAGTGTGGCTTAAAAACCTATTAAAGAAAATATTATACATAAAAGTGCTTCAAATAATTTTCTACAGTCATAGTTAATCACGCGTGAGTGGGATACAAAGTAGAAAATAATATTTATAATATTATATTTGAGTGCTATCGAAAAAAGTAGTAACCATGACAAAATTCCAATACAGACGGGGTGCAAAGCACCGGGTAGAACGCCTTAAGCCCTGACAATCGTGGACAAACGGGCCGTATGGTAACCCTATATATATCAGTACAGTATCAGGATTTGAAAAAAGAAACACAAACTTAACGACACATTTTTGAATGTAAAACAAAATTTTTTCTGAGTATTTCTCGGTAGGAATTTTTTTTTGGATCAGACCACAACTTTGAAATCTTTTAAGCTCATCCCAGCATTGTAAAATAAAGTTATGCGACTCGTTAATTACAATAATTACAAAAATTACTCGACATACTCGTACATATCTTAAGGTAAACACTTTTTAGAAAGATCTTATTGAATGAGCAGCATACTGCGCCACAACTGGATGCCTCTTTTATTTAGTGGTTTAATTTTTTTTAATTTGTTTTTATCCATTTGCTTTTATTATTGTATGTATCTGTATATTAAGGATAGTAATGTATACGGTATGTGTATGTAATATACTTGTATATTTATATGCGTGTGTGTGTGTATTCTTGTGTATGAGCATATATATATGATTGATCTATGATACTTTGAAATTATTCTCTAGTGCTATGTATCTATACTCTATTAATCCATTCCTCGCTGTTTTCTGCGCGTCGACACAAAAAATGGGTGTCAGCTGAAAATCATGGCTGGTTACTTAGCATTTGCTGAGCTAACTTTCCTTTGGCGCATAATCACAATACAGTGTATTTGCTTTTGTTGTTTTCTGTCTTTATGAACCCATCCTACTATGTTGTATTTTATGTTGAGTGCCAAATAAATGTTTTTATCACTATTATTATTATTAAAGGTTAACGAAAATATTAATTATCTTTAATATTAAAAAGTAATATTACCAAATGAGCCCATCCCCTTTAAATTAGTAACTAATGGGCTACATAATATCAAGATTAATCCGAGCGGAATTACGAATAGGAGTAATCTAAAATACACGAAGGAAAATCTCTAAGTTTCTCTCACGGTCGTTTAAGCAGCTTGTTTTGCATTTTACCGGGCAGTAAACTAGGGAGTGAACATTATATTACTTTTTAATGCAGCTTCGGGAGCAGGCACCGGTTGGACGTCCCATTCCGCACTGAGAATTTTCTTAATAAGATATTATCGACTTTTTTATCTTCAAACTTTATCTATTGCGTGGACAATTTGTTATAAATTATTAAAATCTAGTAAACAACTAATATCTTTATGACTCAGTATGTTATTCTTAACTCTTTATACAATGCTGTCTGCTGAAATAGAATGGAACTCAAAATTTATTAACACATTTTGCGGACTTACTGAATAAAATTAGAAATAATTAATAAAGTACAATTCTGAAAGACAGTGCATTTTTAAATTAAAATTTAAAGGACTTTTGATACTGGGTATTGCTGCTAACTGTATTTTTATTTATAACTTTAAGGGTGGATTGCGTTAACAGATTAAATCTACTTTAAGCTTGTATAAACGTTATTTAATTGAAGAGGTTTAATTCGATGGTGATTTCAATTATACAATTGTTATAACAATATAATGTTTCCGTACTAGTAAATAAGTACATTTAAACGGGTGTCATAAAAGTTTGAACTATATTTAATTTACCGATGCAAGACGCCCTAAATGAAGAGAAAATAAATTTAATGCTATGAGCATAAATACTTCAAATATTTGTTAATTTTGAGTTATATATACAAACCCTCAAGCAAACACTAATAAACATATCTCTCTGATGTCCATATTTTCCTAAAATCTAAACGATATTAATCAGAATGAGTCACAACAAATTGTATGGATAGAAAAATAATAATTCTCTCAAATTACATCTATTGGCCGATCACAGGTAGAAATTCTTTAAAAAAAATCCCGGTGGCATTGTAAAATGGGGCAATACAAAATAAAATCTCAGGTAGTAACCAATTTGGAGTTGTGGGTGGGGTGGTTTGACTTTTTATGTCGATTCACAGGGACTATTTCTGAGGAATTTGGGAGGTATAGTTTGTACTCTGGAAAGATGTATATATGTTTTTGTCTTTGCCTAGTATATCAATTTTACACCGGACATGCAAATTTTCGGTTAGAGGCCTAATAATACAAAATGTTCATATTTTAGTGGCAAAGTGTTTTTTCACTAAATATAATTATTTATCAAATGAATGATACCTTTTTTGTATTTAACTTTTAGTGATTTAACCAAGACTTATTTATTGTAAAGTATGCATTGCTTTTATGCATATATGAGATGAACGCCACTAGTTATAGTCGATAGTTTAAAAAAACAGCTATTAACTCAGTAAATACTGTGCTTCCCAAATAAATTTTTAAATCAGTAACATTAATTCAAAAGATTTAGATTGAGACAACTGTAACAAAATTCGATAGGATATATATGTATATAACTGGAAAAATAGTATTAGCATAGTAAAACTAGTTTTGAAAAGATATCTTTAAATATTTGTACTTAAGGTTCATTTCTCATTGACAATAAGACTATTTTATGTAGGATTTAAATATTCGAAAAAAAATAAGACTCTTTTTATCTTTTAAACAATTGATTATAGCAATGTCATCAACACGAACAATAAGCTTACGAAAACAGAGAATATGTTGCTTTACGTTTAGCCAAGCGTTTTGTACTATATAATCCATCCCTCCATATGTTTCTAATTCAATTATTTTGCGTAATATTAAGTTAAAAGGATGGTATAAAACATTCACTAACGTGTACTGTCTTACCTCGGGTATATCACTCAGATAAATCTCCCTAGGCTCTTTATGTTGGGTTAATCTCTTAGAAATCTTGTTTTTCATCCTGTCTTCTTCATAAATCCTTGTTGATGTCGCTACGGCGTGTTATATAATTGTTTTCTTGATATTATAATGTTTGTTTGTAATTTACATGTGGAGCTTTACATGTTTTTGTTAGGATGAGGTATTTTGTAATATTACTAACGGATCCAGCCTGCTTTTGCGCCTCGGGTGTACAGAGGAACATTAAGTCTTCATAAAAATTATTTAATCTGGTATCTTCTTCATATGCTTTATTTTAATGCTTTTTATCATCGCAAACTATCAGGTTCCCATTAAAGCTTTGTGTCCACTAAAATGTATCATGCCATAACCATGCTATAAACGTTTCAGGAAAAATATGATTTGTAAAGGAATGTATGAAAATGTGACCACTAGACCGTTCTGTCATCGTGTTCTAAAGGCACTCCCTAAGTATTATAGTTTGCCATTACAGTCACGATATCTCCTCGGACGTAGCCTTGACCTTTTTTCGGCATTTCTTCTAAAACTAATCGCTTCCGAAACGCTAGTGGACCTCCGTTAGGTTGTTTCCACTCAAGTTGAGGTTCGTATACACAGGGGTATTCTTGCGTTGTCACCCAATCCTGTAACCCGCTACATGTGCACTTCATTGCTCGATCCTCTCGCTCTGTGAAGATGTAAAGGCCTTTCTCCGCCAACAGCGTAATGACCAGCCAAAAAAAAAGTACAATACAATGGAGCATAGCCACAAGACAATATACATGCGAATGACAGAGTTTTTATCACTAAACTTATTATGAATGGACATGAAAAGCGATAAGATTTTGTAGCGGGTGGAGTATATCATGTGGTTTTTTCCGTGCATTATGCGATTACACCATGTCGACGCAATAAATGGGTGTCAGCTGAAAATCAGCGCTGGGTGGTTCGGCTGGACACAGCATTTGCTGAGCTGACTTCCCTTTAGCGCATCATCACAATACAGTGTATATGCTTTTATTGTTTTTCTGTTTTTATTTACCTATTTTGATGTGTTGAATGATGTGTGCCAAATAAATGTTTTTTATTATTTTACTATCACGCAATACGGTAAGGTGGAGAGGCTCAGTTAGCTAAAATATTAAAGTTAAATTTTAACTCGTGTCAATATCAGTGGCGTGCATAATGTATTTGGACAGAGTAGGCAGATTCGCATAATAAATTTGAATACTATATAATGATAATAAATATTATATTACTTTAATATGGAAAACAGATGACATGAAAATAGAATAGATATGAATATAAAGGTTTCCTTTTTTTGTTTAAATTAAAGGAATTTATTCCCGACTTATTTATCGTAAGGGCATGCAATGCTTTCAAGCATTTATGGAATGAACGCTACTGGTCAATATCATACCCAATGCCTGTTTCTTCAGAACATTTACAAAAATCAAGAACATGTGACTGGTTTTAAGAATATACGTTCCAAAAACTATATTTTATAAAATATATCTTTAATTTCTATGCAAAAAGTATCGCAAAACCAACCAACCTAGATGTAGTTAGCAGAAATATTGATTTCGACTAAAATAACCCTTTTTGATATAGTCAGACGTGCTGTGGTCAGACTATAAGCAGAAGCGATTTTTGCGTCTTATTTTCTACTTAGAATTAAAGCGGATATAAAAGCATTTGGAATCGGTAAGAGTGTATGAAGAGATGAATAAGAATCGAAACGAGAAAGGTATAGGTTGGGGTCGGGGGGAGGGTCCATGAATGACCACTGAGTTACCAAAAAAAAATATGTGTGGTAAGGAAGAGGAGGAGATACATGAGAATAATGTCCACTATTAACAAAAAACACAAAACTTTTCTTTCAGCTCCATTTGAAATAATTTAAATAATTACCTCTCTAAAATCAAGCAAATGCTGGCTTTGTTTTGTTACCTCTCTTGCCAAATCATAATCATACATTCCCGTGAACGCGCGAATAACGTGTACTGTACAATAAATTTAATTTTAGTTCGAGTAACTCTCTCCTGGCGGCGCCAGACCAGCAAATTAGATGGTAATTGTGAGTTTGCGATTCGACGCTGAATATTGCTGTGTTTGGTAACTTGTTGAGTTTTAATATATTTTGTTCTAATTATTTTGTAATGCAGTATCTACGGCCAAGACTACATTATGTGGTAACGCAAATTAACTATATAGCACAGACAGAAATTACAATGTAAGGTGTATCACAATATATGACAGTGGAACTTCACAAGGAAGTCGAGAATAAAGGATTAATTTTTTGTATCACGGTGGAAAATCCTGCATAGGACCATCAGAGACGCTTTGAGGGCAGTGACCCTGGTATGTCATACTCCTACTGACTAAAAACCCCCGGGGTGTCCCTCTGATTGCTCCACCCGGGCCTGGGAAGCCAAATTCATCCAGACGCCCAGGGAACAAGAAGCCTTGTTGAGGCTACCTCTCTGGGAGGGGAAGGAGTAAAGACCCACCCTTCTAAAACCAAAACCCAGGTGATGCGCCGGACACCGTGCACCCTCTCATCCGGGCAACAGAGTGCCTCAAGTCTACTGCCCGGGAAAATAAAGGATTTGCGGTAACGTATTCGTATGCTAACCCACCTTGTTCTGAAATCGATGCTACGTTCCGCTATATTTAATGAAACTCCAAAAATATTTAACTTTTATTTTTAGGTTTAGTAAATTATATTTTTATTATCAGTGTTCTTTCAAATAAAATTGTTTACCATACGAATATATTATCTAAAATATTACTGTTAAGGCCTCTGGTCTATTCCTTTCTTTGTCATACCATGGTACGGTTTTATAGTTCCTTTATTACATTAGTGTGGTATTACCCCAAAAATGGAACTATGTGACCGACACTAAATAAATGAAGATTTATTTGTTGTCAAAAAAGATATGTTAATAAATTATATCAAGAAGCATTACTAAGATATAAAAATAAAGTTTTATTGATAAAACTCAAACATAAACCCAAAAGGGAAGGTGCTAGTAACTGCATACGCAAATTGTCTTCCGAAAGAATGTCTCAATTAATTAATTACTGCCATAAAATCATATAATAGCTTATTGAGATTCTTTTAATTTATATTTTTAAAATAAATGTCATATTTTTGTAAACAATATCATCATGGCATCTGTAGCATGTCCACTGCTGGGCATAGGCCTCTCCTAATGTTTTATTATATAGAAAGACCTGTAAGAAGCTGTTGAAATAGCGTCCTTTTTTTTTACTTGGGGAAAATCCTCATTGGTCCGTCCCGGCTACACATGGGAGATGGTAACCGGGGTGTTTTGGACTTTTACCGACTAAAAACCCCAAGTTGACCTCATCTGCACTAAGACAGGACTGTGGGCCCTGTAATCAATTGCTCCACAGCCCCGCCGTGCATTGCATTTCTTAAGCTCTGTCTCGCAGGAAGGTCTTAGCAGCAATGCTTTCCCTCATCCGTCTCACAAAATTTAATATAAACGCTTCCGCTCCACCAATCTCTAGATATCGCTAACCAGGCGCCCAGGGCCCCCACCTTGAGCACCCGCGATTCCAAGGGTATCAGCCAATCGGTCAAGGATGGACCGATCGGCTGGAATTGACGTGCCGGGGCGATTGCCAGCACGGCGTCTTCTGCTGCAAGTGGGATTAGCTCTATCCCGCTCACGCTCTGCGGCCTCCTTCTGGGACATAATATTCTCACAGAAGGAGACCACAGCCCTCCAATGTCCTTTTGCGATCTAGATTCTTTTTTGTCTACCTTGTAGGTCAAACCATGTAGATAGGCATTGTAGGTTTTTGTTATTTGCGTAATAAAAGAATAGATACTGACACAAGCACGTTTATTTTATAACTGACTTCGCACCGCGCGCCGTGCGCTAGTTCTCTTACAAATACAATATTATGTAGCTTATACTTACAACTAACAGTTTTGTAAATTCATGTCATATCCAACAATAATATTCTAAAGTCAAATATAATACTATGGAGGACATTCAAAGGATCCTGTTGTCAATGGCTTAAAAGGGTGTAAATTGGGTGTATCATAAAAATATTAGGAATTTTTCACATATCTATTTTTTATTATTTTCCGCTATCATTCCGACCGTAAGTTATTCTGCCATATCTGTATACGTTGCCGAAATATCAAATGTATGTCAACAGCAGGTATAATACAAATTTAGCAAGCCTTATAAAAGATGTATTGAGTTAGGTATGAAAGACCTTCTCGGAAACCAATAGGTAAAAATAAATCTCGCTATAGAATTCCATCAGGCATTATATTTCATAACTACCTTTCTTCACTAAAGGGGATTTTGTAAACCTAAATTTTATTACTAGTATTTTATTTTTTTAATTGAAGTAACATGTTTTCGAAATCATATCATGCATGTCATACATTAGCGAAAGAGGATTATTTATAATATCATTTTTCAGTATTCGATGGACAAAAATACTTTTATATCTTGAAATCGGAAAATGCTATCTTTTCGAAATATTTTATGATTTACAGTTCCTAAGCTTAGCTAAGGAGTGGAATATATAATCATATGTAATCATATCCCACTCCTTAGTTGTTCGCATGATGAATGTAGAAGCGAATCTCATCGTGCGGATTAAAGAACATCCACCACATACGGATGGTATACAACACGATTTTTATGATAAAATGAGGCTGCTGGAATTAGAGAATGTAGCTCCTGAGAACATTCTCCATTGTGCAACCGCGTCAAAGTCTGCAAGGCAGGCGACTTTACGTATATGCTCGATGCTATGCATTTTAGTCTCAGTAAAAGACCTACGCCAACAAGTCTACGAACTCTACAATCGACCGAGTCCAGAGCTGCCAACTGGTATTTTGTGGAGCCGTCCCAAAGACGACTACAGTGTTCCACACACGAACGAACCTTTGCCTGATACAGGTCAAGAAGTTGTGATGGTGTGAACTAACATCTAGGACAGCCTCGTTTTGCACACACCTATTAAAATACCCCTTCAAAAACTTATGGGCTTCTGCGCAACTTAAAATTCCCTTGCGCTGAGCTCAAGGTCCTTTGATAACTTAATAACATTTTGGTTCTTGTTTGATATGAAAGAAAATAACAAACAACCGGCAGAAACCTAAGAAAACATAACAGTATTTATTAATACGGTCTTTTAACAGAGCTAGTATACACAAGCAAATAATCAAATAAAACACATTTGCTTATACTCTACCAAAATAACGGGTGTTTAAATAATAACATCAGATGTCGCGTCCCGTCTTAAAGCTATCCTCTTATTCAGTCAGTTTCTAAAACTCTCCGTAGATTTCCAAACAGTTTTAAACACAAGTCAATCGTCATTTGCGTAGTTCATGCATTATTAGTGTTTAAAAGCATTTGAAATATTAAGAAGTATTCAGAAACCGAGCGTTTGTCGTTTATACATCTTTAACTCTAATGTTGCGATAAGACATTATTTCATGAAATAATAAATTTTCTGATATATTTTCTTTCAGATTTGAATTATTTTTCTTCTTGTGTCAATTTATTTGACTTTAAGTGTGTCTTGCACCAGCAAATCAAATCTAGTCTAAACTTTTTTTTCTTGGTAACCCGGTGGAAATCCCTTCGGAGTGTCAGGGGAGTGGTGAGGGCGACTCCCCCGGTGTGTCGGACTTGCACCGTCTAAAACCACCGGGGTGCCAACTATGTCCTCTCCTCGCCTTCGCCGGTCCTGGGTACCCGTATACTTCCTACGGACCCGGCGAACGACTGGCCTTACCAGGCCTCCTCTCTGGGTAGTTTAAACTGATAAAAAATACTATTTATCGTATACTACTATATAATTTATATAATGTATTTTATATAATTTTATTTTTTATGTAACTTATACTTATTGTCTTGCATGGAAACATTATGCAATTTTAACAACTGTTCAATTTAAATAATTGGGATCAAGTTAAGCCGCTTCATTTAAATAACGTTAAGTTAAGCTTTAACTAGATTCAATTTGTTGGAGTGAGCCACCCCTAAAAGTTAACTTGGACCAAAAGTAGTAAGAATAAAATCTTAATAGCAAATTAGATGTTGTGTCAGGGAGAAATGAATAAAACAGTTTTCTGATATATCGATTTTAGTGAATAAATTTTGTTTCCTCAATTTGTGGGTGTACGCCTGATCGAAAAGGTTAACTAGGCTTACCTTGAGTTTTTAGTACACAGTTGCAGAAAGGATCGTATTTTAATTGCCAAATAAATAAATGCATGTCTATGCTTAATTAAAAATGATATTTGCAGAACAAAACACCCAACTGTTTATTCAATTCGACGAGATTTCATAATAAACTTTCGCTCTTGAAATATTTGTAATTACGAGTAAATTGAAGCGTTTTAAACATAACTTGAAAACTATTTGGTTCCAGACCGTCTTCATTAGTCTATATATACATTAATTTATTGACTAATCTATACTAATATTATAAAGCTGAAGAGTTTGTTTGTTTGTTTGTTTGTTTGAACGCGCTAATCTCAGGAACTACTGGTTCGAATTAAAAAATTCTTTTTGAGTGGAATAGACCATTTATCGAGGAAGGCTTTAGGCTATATAACATCACGATGCAATTATTAGGAGCGAAGAAATCATGGAAAATGTGAATAAAACGGGCAAAATTATTCATTCTTGAGGGCTTCCATTGCGTGCGCTGCAAAAACGGTTCAAGATACCAAAAATATGTGTATGAAAGAATTATTCCTCTTGAAATGATCTAAAAAAATGTCCGCGACAGTATATGTCTATCTTTTATGATTAAGTCACTAGAACCGTTTTTATGGTAAACAAATTTGGTCGAAATTAATGCATTATTTGTTAAGAGTTGTATAAACGTAATAATATTAATCTTTATCCAAATAAATGTGTTGTTGATTAAGAGTATTTAATTGTGAACAAAATTGTCTTTGACATCACTTAATTTCAATGAACATCTTAGAAGATATTACAAAACCTTACATAGCAAAACAACGTTTGCCGGATTAGCTATAGTGTCTAGATAACCGTGAAACACGAGAACGGCTGAACCGATTTGACTGATTTCTTTTTTGTTGTGTTTGTTGAAGTCTGGGGAAGGTTATAACAGAGAGAAGATTTAAAAAAAATATCTGAAAAAGTCTAAAAACAACACTTTTCTATATTCTCATACAAAAGATTTGTTATAAGTCAATTTGAACTTTGACACCATAGCATAAAGTTTAAATGTTAGTGGATGGGTTCCGGGAAGGCAAAACAATTATTGAGTGACGTATAAATATTAATGTCAATATTTGTCAATTTTTATACATATAGCATTAAGGCCAGATTCCTTCAAACAATTTCCAAAAAACAGCCGACAGGCCAATAGCTATTAACATTAAAAAAACAATGTGACTTTGTTTTAGAGAAATAGGGCAGAACAAGGTCTGCCGGGACAGCTAGTGTATAAATAATTTGTAGAAACTTTTCAATGATAATACATTAGCATTGACAAACATTCTCTAAGCTAAAATTAGCTGGGGGAGGGGGGGATGTAACGAAAACGAAACGAACAAGCCATTTCTTTTTCAACTTATTCATACACCGAATATTTCTTTAATAATAAATAATAATACATCGTCACGCTATATTCCTTTCGGAGTGAGCAGAGATACATTAGTGGCTGTTTTTTTACACTATTTCGACTTATTGACTTCAGTGCACCTGATGGTAAGTCCAGTGTAGTTCAAAATCGAAAGCTATCAAAGGATGAAAATCCGCTGATAGTCTCCGTCGTCATGTCGGCCCACATATACCACGACTGAAGGTCTCTAGGTATATGAGTTACTGGATATACACAAGCTGATCCCGAAACGCGACAGGCCGAAGCAAGTCACTATGACCATCTTTACACTTGTGTGCTATGGTTGTGACCCAGTTCGGGCAATGGCTGTATCAACTTTCTCGCTTACACGTGACATTTCTTTTAGATACCATGAGGGTTTCCTCACGATCTTTTCCTTCACCAGTAAGCATGTGATGTCTAAATCTGTACGTAATATGTCAAAATCCAGAACTTCCTGGGTACGAACTTACATCCGTTTGCGATATCGCGCATGAATACCAATTCCATCCACTAGACCCACACGGACACTTCATTTTTTTTTCTTGTATGAACAATGTTACTATCGACGATTCGAATACGTATCGATTACTTTTGTAGTTTTAATACGACGATTTAACAAAGCCCTTTAGATTAAAAAAATGACTTTTAACGTTAATCAATCATTAATTTATTTGCTATACGGTAACTCACATCCCAGCTAGGACTAAGAAGTTCTCTAATTCTTACTTTTGCCGAGTCATTGAGCTGTGGAATGGTTTTTCGGTTAGCGTTTTCCACCATTCTATGATAGTGAGTTCTTTAAATGAAGCGCGAAGAGAATTTTGTGCAGGACGGCATAACGATAGGTTTTTCTTTACTATAAATAGACATTGTAGTTTTTTGGTCTGCACCATCCTTACTACCAGGCGTGGGGTGATCACAATGTTATTTTAGGATTTAAAAAAGTTACATCAAATACAACGTCAATTCCGAACGATATATTAATCACTCTCAAACAACAAACAACATTAAAACACGCATAGATATACACATATAAAAAATAGAGAAACTAAGTCAATTTCAAAGACATTTAAAAGATTTCTGAAATCTTGGAGCTATACTTTTCTACGTTTCAAATGACGAAGCTGGTAAAATTTAACCCAATAAAGAAAACAATACCTCTAATTAAAAGAGGCCAAAGGCCGTCTTGGGACACCCCTCGAAATTTTCAACCCCAATAACCATTTAGAAAACAAAAGGTCTTTCGACGCTTTGTCTCGTCCTCGGACCTTGTTGATGTTTGAAGCAGAACAGAGATAAAAGACATTTTTAATTAACAACTGACGGGCTAGATTTGCGATGTGCAATTTTCTTTTTAAATGGTCATTTTGTCGTCTGATCGTAAAGTTAATGTTATGTCGTTAAAAAAAACGAATTACTTGAATTTAAACTTAATGAAAACGTCGATAATGGCTCGAAAATCCCGGAAACACGTGGTTTATACAATAACTAGCGGACCCAGCCTACAAGCGTTAAATAGATAGTCAGTGATATACCTGTATATACCCTGAAAGGGATATAGCGTGACGATATGCTACTATTATGTTATAATTATGTTAAACTATTTTATCCGCTGTACTTCGCACCGCTATGAATATCGTGGTAACCTATTCTCCCCCTCCACACCCTTCCTTCTCCTTCCTCTCCTATTTTTTCTACCGTCTCCCCATCTGTTATTTATATTCTATGTAATCTTAATAATTGTAATTCATATCAAGTGTCCAATGTGTTTTTATTTTTAAATCGTCATCAGTATGAGACCTGCGCTAAATTTTATTTTTAACATGAATACTAAGATATTCATTTAAATTGTTTAATATAAAGGATTGTCACAATTTGCATGAAATGCTTAAGGTATCTAAAGTGTTTAAGTTGATAAGGATTAATAATGTTGTGTTCGTCTAAATATCTTTCCGATAACCGTATTATAAGTGATCATTTTTTAGAAGTTGTAATGGGTATAGTAATGTATCCGTAACAGATGTTCAGTCTACTACTTTTATGTAGACCTTTAAACGAGGAATATTTCACATTACTTTGTTTTTGCTATATCTCAAAGGTAATGGGCAGTGCTGTCGATAAAAGCTCCCAGGCCATTTGCCTTTTTCTGATATTGTCAACATTTATCGTCATATTTCAGCCAATTTACACAAAATCTTATCTAATTATACATAAAAACCTTCTTCCTGGATCGCTGTATTCATTGTTGAAAACTGCATGTAAATCTGTTCAGTAGTTTTTTTTTTTAATTTATAGTGATAGTAGTCAGCTTTACTCCGCATGTAACTAAAATAGATAATAAAATATACCATAACTTCAACACAGTGGCGTGCATAAGGTATTCGGACAGGGTATGCAGATTTACATAATGAATTTGAATACTATATAATCATAATAAATATGATATTACTTTCATATGGAAAATAGAATAGATATGAATATAAAGGGTTCCTTTTTTTTTGTTTGAATGAGAGAAATTTATTCCCTACTTATTTATCGTAAGGGAATGCAATGCTTTCAGGCATTTATGGAATGAACGCTACTGCGTCAACATCACTTAGATTGTATAATATAAATTATGTGCTAATATTTGGAGGAGGCTTACCCAATACGCACCCTTAGCACGGCTAAATAAATTTATCAAAGTAATTACGATAAAATACACTAACGAGAAAGGGGTTCCTGTTATGAGTCATAGTCACGTGATACGTTCCGATGAACCCTAACCTCCCCTCAAATTAGGCTGAGTGCAGTTGAAACATCAAATCCACGAGTCAACGATTGATTGACTAACTTTAGACCGTGAAGTTACGTTGATTCAATGTGTAACATTAGTAAAACTCAACAAATACATTTATTTATCGATTTTAGTTCGAAACTCTTGATATTTCATTATTACTTTATTGTCGCATGAACATCGCGACCTAAATAAAACAAGATTACTTCTATCTCTATTTAGCGATTTTTATTTTAATAAACATATTGTACCAAAGAATATATTTTTGTATAGTGTTGTGACTTTTTTACTCCCCGCTCAGCTAATATCAAATCTTATCAAAACGTCTTTGATAACCATTATAGAAGTAATCTTACTTTCAGAACGTATTTATTAGAGTCCGACCGAAACTGGTTTTCCGGCCGAAACCGAAACCGAAACCGAATATTCGGCCGTGGCTTCAGTTTCGGCCGAAACCGAAACCGAAACTCACGTGGTCAAGTATAAAACTCAACGTGGTCAAGTAAAAAAATGAAACAAAAACTAACATATAATCTGTTCCATCAAAACATAACCTCTAAAGAATGCTTACGTCGGGTGATAACGCACTGACTAAGTTGTGTTGCTATAGACCAATGCGAATTAGATCCGTCAACTGTCGTCTAAACGACGCAGTTACACTCCGACGCAGCTTTGAGTTTCTTTCGGCGTTTCTTCTCAAGTTAGTCGCTTCCGAAACGCTAATAGATCACCGTTAGGTTTCGTATTTTTGGCTGGCGGTCCAAGTCGAGGTTCGTACCCACAGGGGTGCCTTTACATTGCCCCCCAACCCATAAATTGCCGGCTGAGCATCCTCAGTGTTCGCCCACCCGCCCGGTTAAGTTGTGAAGACCTTTCCCGGTCAACAAACACGCGTAAATTCGAAAAAAAAGCAATGCGAACGGCGCACGAATCCCGAACAGGGCCGCCAGCGTCCGCCAAAGCGTTGCCGCGAGAAACGAAGTTAGGCAAGCATGTACGACAACTACCGAAATCAGTTTCGGTTTCGGCAAAAGTTTCGGCCAATTTTGGCCGAAGCCGAAACTGCCGCCGAAACTCGGCCGAAACCGAAACCGAAACCAAACTTTCGGTCGGACACTAGTATTTATGAAAGTTAGATTGGTACAATATTATTGTAAGAGACCGAAGTAATGTGAACGAAACTAAATAGTTGCGTTATAAGGCACTTATTTGTTGATACATTAATTAAATACAAATACTCGTAAACTCTTTATCAGCTTTTATAACATCTAGAAATGATTTTAAGGTATTCAACTAAGTTTAACACAAACAAAGTATCTAAGTTAAGGAGATTAAGAAAAACTTCTACAAGAACTTCTTTTACAACTTTTCACTTGACTATATAAAATGTGCTAACTAGTGCAATATTAAAAGTTTAGTCATTTCTTTCTTTATAAACTAAACGGGCTGAAGATGCAAGTTCTTTGTAAACGGTTTCTCTTGAATTTATATTTTTTTGTTCCAGGTTACTGAAAGGCGAGAGCATGGAGACCGCCGTCCAATATTTACTTCTAGCTTTAGCTTTGACTTCAGCGCAAATATCCTACACTGAAAGCCGTCTAAATGAAAAACGGAGAGATAAAACTGAAAGGCGCCACCACGGAATGCCGGCAAAGGACAACATATGTGAAATAACCAACAGGGAATCCAAAGTCCACTGCTATTGTGAGAATACAGATGTCAAAACTGCCACAAGAGCTGATTGCTGGGTATTCAATGGTGGGATTGACGAAAATGATCCGATATGGGCTAGTTTCAGTTCTCAACCGCATTTAGAAAGACTGACATTTAACGTGAGATCTGATGGAGCATTGAAATTCATACCACTGAACGTAATACATAGGATGAAAAGATTGCAAAAATTGTATATACATTACGCAACGCTGAGTAAAATAGAAAAGAGAACCTTTACTAACATGTCAACGGTTAGGGAAATCACGTTAATGAACAACAAAATATCGGAGCTCGACTTTTCGTCGTTCACAAATCTCCCGTCACTCGTAAACTTGACTATAAAAGAGAACAAAGTGACCGAGATACAGCGGGACATTTTCGTCGATTTACCCAGTTTGAAATATCTCGATCTGTCGTTCAACGCCATTAATTTGGCACACGATGGTTGTTTCGAACATCTGACAGTGCTCAATGATCTGATATTAGAGGCAAATTCAATTAGTGTGCTAACTAGAGACACTTTTCGAGGTCTGGCTAATTTAACGAGATTAGATTTGAGGTCGAATAAGTTGTCAATGATAGGTGATTTAACATTCAGTGAATTGTGGAATTTAAACGAGCTTCTACTTGATAATAATGAATTGAAATATCTATCTGAAAGGGCGTTCGACGGTCTCGCCCTACTTCAGAAATTGTCCATGACTGGTAATAAATTGAAGTCAATCAACGAAGGTCTTTTAGAAGGTGTTCGTGGGCTCGAATTGTTAGATTTAAGGAACAATGAATTAGAATATTTTACTTACGAAACTGTCAAGCCCATTCTTGAGAATTTAAAGATAAAGACGTCGGTTTTATATTTAAGTGGTAAGTTTGATTTGTTAAACCTAATATATACCAGAGATGGGCAAAATGTAATCTGATTAATAATGAACGATTACAAAATGTAGTCGTAATTTTATTTTTCTTGCTCTGTAATCATGTTTAAATCCATTTAAAACATTAAAAAAATGATAAATCTGTATACAATCTGGGATTCTGTAGTGTTTAAAACATAAATGAGCAAAATTCAGTCATATTAATGGTAAAAACGTAAAATGTTATCGTTAATCATTTTTATTAATCTGATTACATTTTGCCCATCTATGATATATACTTGTATTAGTAGATGAGCTCAGGGTCACGAGATTTGTATCTTTTTTATTTATTTTCCATTCTGGTCTAGATTTTTGATATATTGTCTTTATTTAGCAAGATGTGATACAAAGTATTCATAAAATTTTCTACTTAATACATCCTTTTGAATTAAAATTTCTGTGTAAAGTAATACATCTTGTAATCCCATGAATATATACATACAGAATGTATACTTATGTAGCATTAAAAATGGCAATGATAAGATAGTAAGAGTTTTAGTTAAAAGTCAAAACATAATAACCAGAAATTAGTTTTACAATACAGTTCTTATTTTAGCACAAGCTACTACATCAGAAAATGTAATTAAATTACCATTGTATGTCGTAACATAAATTATACACAATTATTTCCCCATCACGAGGTCATTCAACAAAAAATATCTGTTAACAATGGTTATTTGAAAGCAAATACATTTAAAGGTTGCTCATGGGAAGATTAAATAACAGTGTTTTGCGCAAACATAAGCATACAGCTAACGTGCGATGGCACAATCCCCTTCATTCCCCACGCGTTAAGGACAATTAATGTGCATTGCTCCCTCTTTTATCCCATCGACAATGGTATAACCTGATTTAGATATAATGAAATGTATTTCGAAAATCTAATAAAACGTATAAACTATTTTTTTTATTAATAATGAAAATATTTCATAATTGGCCACGTGACTTTCATATTTTACAAATCATGTTTATCTAAAATACACCCCAGGTCATCTAAAAAGCAAAAATAATTTATCTAAAGATCACGAGCAAAAGTAGAATATGAAATTTTAATTAATTTTGTACTAAACTTTATCATGGAATAATTATTAGTTAGCCTTAATTTTCCTGCTTGTACAAGTTTCGAAAGCTCTTATTTGTTAACAATAAAACTTTAGACTATTTCATTACCTCGGCAAGTTTTCAAAAGCAACTTATTACTTTCATTCAAATAATCTTATAGCTTCTTAGTTTTGTTAACTTAAGATGTAGAATATTGTTTGATAAAGCTTTCGTAAGCTATCTATATTTTAAAATTATGCTGGTAGAACAATGTAATAAATTTCCCTTCATATTTATCTAAGCTAAATAAATTTAAAATCGTCCATAGTTTTGGTATTGCTGGTACAAAAATACTATGGTTAGAATTTTATGGTACATTGTTTATATTATTATAGGTTTTACACTAAAGGAACAAAATTCTAATGTAATGCATACTACAAGTTTATAGAAAACTACGTAATTAGAAATGTACTAGGTGTAATTTTTATTTGAGACCATTAGAAGTACAGTAGCCAAATTAGTATTTTGGGAATACAAAAAGTTATGCAGTAAGGTATTTGAAAACTCAAACAGTTTCCCAACAAATATAATAGATTCCACGATTCATCTTCTCATAGAAATTTTATATATGATTATAATATTAACGGTCTGATAGCGCAGTTTGTAGTGACCCTATTTACGATGCTAAAGACCTGGGTTCGAGTCCCGATAGTGGTAAACTTTTCTGTGATGAGCAAATGAGTGTATTAGAAGTCATGGTTGTATGGTATATTTTTATCTAGTACCCATAGTACAAGCCCAAGCTTAATTTGAAACTATGTCAATGAGTGTAATCTTTAGTAAACATTTTGTAAACATTATATCTTTACAATAACAAATTACCCTCCTGTAATCATTAATTTAACGATAAGATTAGGATAACCTTGATTCAGGTGGCTTGATTAAAATTTTAATTAAATATAATTAGGATTATGGTTTGAGCAGATTAATATCTTCGCGTGCTACCCATAGTAAAAGCGCAATCTTAGTTTGGGTCTAGATCAATGAATGTAATTGTTCGCTAATAGTTCTACTCGTTTATGTATTAATGATTGTAATAGTTAATGTTGAGTAAGAAGCCTATTAAATTTCTTATATTACAGGTAACAAACTAACCTGTGATTGTCGCATCACTTGGATTCAAGTACTCCGCAACGAAACGAAAAGCGAACCTCTGAAATCAGCATTAGATGATGTCACATGTGTACCAAACATTGTAGATGTTAAACCTACAAACGCAGATCCAGAAACGCATGTTGGTGAAGCCAGAACTGAACACTTATATGAAATAGAAACGAATAGTGAAGTAATTCAACAAAACGGAAACGATGAAGAATATGACAGCAGTAAATATAAATACGAACCATCAGTACCTCCGATAGTAAATGAACAATTGCCGATAGTTAATCTATCACCGCAATCATTACTTTGTCTCCATGAATCGGTTCAGAATAGTGAAGATTCTTTGATGCTATCGTCAAAACATGAAAGTTATTGGCGGCCAAACTTAAGTAATAGATTAGGGTCAAGTTTTGGTTTAACAGTGTTATTTGTGATCCTACATTTAAGGTTTTAAATATGAAAACAGTTGTTATTGATCAATAGATATTTTCTGATTTGTGAAATTCAAGCGATATCCCATACACTTTCCAGTTTAAAATTTGATTTGGAATGAAAAACGAGTTGGTAAACGGACTTCTGATTTTTCAGTCCGATATTTTAATTCCAACTATACATGACCACTTTGTCGTCCGCACAATTCGCTTGGCGCCGGCAGCGCTAATTCGGATCACTTGACTTGTCGCCGGCCGTTCTCGACATTATAGGGAGATTATAAATTGTTAACTTATACTAATCTCATCGTTAGTTCTCATAAATTCTCAACCCTTTTACCCTACTTTCACTTTCATTTCGAAGACCGAAAGTTTGCGCACGTCACCACTGTGGTGTCGCCGGTCGGCATAGTGTTAACTCACTTTTAGGCTAGGTCTGGATATCGATTTAGGGTTGATATTAATTACGTATCGAATACTTTCTGCTTAACTACCTACAATATTCAAGTAAATATTGTACAAATTGACAAAATATTAAAAATACATATCAAAGCAGTTCTCAGCAAGCTTGATACAACTTAACGTCGTAGGACCTAACCAGATGGCTACCTACATGTACTCGATACTAAGGAATAAGTTTATCAATTAAATTTTTACCACAGTAGAAAATCGTACATATCAGTGAGAATCATTTCAAATAATTTTTTTGATTGCATTAACTATATTTGCTTTTTCTGTAATTACGCATGTTTTAGTTCCATTATGTTTATTATTTTAACTTTCTAATTAATAACAATAATTAATTTTGTAATGCTTAAGATTTAATCTTAAATGTATCTTTTGCAATATTTTAACAAATCTTTATTAACAAGTAATAATATAAACGTCCCAGAAAAACGTAAATCCCAGAACATGCCACTGAATTTTTCAGAATATGTATGAATTAAGGTACTACATGTTCACTGGAGAAGGAAACCATCGTGAGCAAACCCGCATGGCATCTAATAGACATGACATGCCCTGTGAACGGCGATCAGCTTCGCTACTGGTTAGGATGTGCACGACATATAAGTTCCAGGTGGATACAGCAGCTAAAGCATTTCGGCTCACCCCGGAAGGGATATAGTATGACGATATATTATTTTAATAATATTTCTATATAAACCAATAAATACAGTTTAAATTTAAATAATGTTTTATATTAATTTAAACTAGATTAAGTTTGCTGGTGCAAGCCACACTAAAAGATTGGAATGTGTAACTTTAAGGGGCATCCAGACCTTCTAATATAATCCTGTATATCAAATAACGTGTACTTAAAATAGCATTACTAAAAGATCTGATGTGTGATTTATAAATCTTTTTTACTCTAAGTGGGAAGGTGTGGATGCCCTATAATAATATAAATAAATCCACGCTTCTGTTAAATGAAGGGGGTGTCCATACAGCTCGTAGCATTACCTAGTTAAATGGCCAGGCCTATGTTTTTTGTCCAGAATATGCTCCAGTATTATTTTAATAAAAAAAATGAACTCACTTAGTAAACCAAGCGCTTTTTTGACTAGTCATCGCTTAGGTTTAGGCGTGATTTGCGTAGATTGTAATAACAAAGACTGGTCTAGATATTTAATTACTATGATCTGATATTTAAGTGATTATTACGCAAATAATCTACTTTTATTTAGGGTGACTTAGCTAAAGGTATTATTTTAATTGATCTTTTTGCTGTAGTTTCAGAAAATTTCACGAAATCGTTACATAACCAAAAAAATAAAATTTCAGATTTTCGGCAAAGTTTTTCTTGTATAATAATAATTACGATACATTATTCTCTTAATTAGGGATTTTCATTTATAATTTTCGATAAATTGTTTAAAGGTATTAGATAAAACTTCATCAATTTAAAATAAAGACTAATTATATTTTATATCTTTAACGCGTTTGTCGCCACGTCCACCAAATATGGGTGACGCTTTTCTTGTTGAAATAAACCATATTTTAGTTGGACTTTTAAAAGGAATTTACACAATAACATTAAAATACTTACAATATCCTATTATATTATGTCGCGTGTATTTCGTTAAAACAATCTTAAGCCATTTGAGGTGAGGAATAAAATTCTTTGCTATAAATCGAAGATAATAATTTTATAATACTCAACTTACATTGTTTATATATCGCTTGCTAACGTTACGACGACCCAGATTTTGATTTGGGCCCCGTGAGAAACACATAAAAATCGCGCTAGCCGACGAACGTGTTAAAATAAGGAAATTGAATATGTGAATTTTATATTTATGAACAGGATTAAATTTAGTTTACTTCATAATAAGTTTAAAGCTTTGTAAATATAGAGCAAATTAAGCGTAAAATTGGTGCAAAGTTGACTGAAGCACAATTGATGTTTGTACCGGTCGTTTCTTAGAAAAAATAAATACCACTTGCAAATAATGATAGCTAAAGTAAGGCTAAAATAAAATTTTAAGTTTCTGGTTATTTTAATAGCGTCGCGATGTAATTATATATATTTTGAAATAATAAATTCTCAGAATAAATTTTTACGAAGATAAAAAAGCATAACTGACCTATATTTAGTGCTTGGATAGTATAATGAGTTGGTGTTCCTTTATTTAAGCACGATCAACCATGTTACAAAGTAAAGTTTAACTTTAGTTTATTTTAAATCAGTGCAAAAGTTTTTTTAATATCGAAGATATTTCTTGTACAACCTTTTTTCATTGTATTAACAGAAATACAGATTTTTTTCATATAAAAAAGAGATACACTAAACAGTAAATTCAATTTTTAGTAAGGGTTAAACTGTAGCTAGAAGAAAAACTGAAAATATTATGTGTGAGGCTGACAAACACCCATTTATAATAACTTTTTCATTACACTTACTCGTAAAGCATATATTATTACATCGCTTTAATTTAATCACATAATATAAGACTGTCTTTTTCCTCGTAAGTGTGATGATAAAGATTGTAAAACACGTGTGTTCTTTTTGACCATAATAGACTCGGCTACCGCCGTGTTTTCAATCACGAAATTAGAACAGTTGTATTATGTTTTTTTTATTTCAATAAGTATCGTTTCAATATTTCGAAATCATGCTGGGAAATGACGGAAATTGTTAAATGTCAAAGGCACCACGATTTGTAGGGGCCATTTGAATCAGAGCCAACTTGTTGAAAATTGAAATATTTGTACCCCCAACGTCCCGCGAAGTAATGTGAACGAATTATTAACAACAAATCAAAAACCGACGTTGGATAGTTAAAAGCGTTGAATGATTAGAATGTAAGACTCCATTTGTAAATATTTAGATTAAGAAAAGTTTGGCACAAAATAAATTTTGAGATTAATTAAAAGGCTTTTTTATTTGTCACTCAAAAGAAAAATTGAACTTATATAAGATTACGTCATTGTTAGTTTCTTTGCCGGGCAATAGTCTTGAGGGAGTCTGCTGCCCGGATGAGAGGGCAGCGGTGCACGGTGTCCGGCGCATCGCCCGGGAGAGAGGTTTTTGGAGGGGTGGGCTTTACTCTTTCCCCTCCCAAAGAGGTAGCCTCAACAAGGCTTCTTGTTCTCTGGGCGTCTATATGAATTTGGCTTCCCAGGCCCAGGTGGAGCAGTCAGAGGGACACCCCGGGAGTTTTTAGTCAGTAGTAGTCTGACACACCGGGGTCACTGCCCTCACAGCGTCCCTGATAGTCCTATGCCAGATTTCCTCCGGGATAAAAAAAAATTGTTAGTTTGTCTATCAATATACTTATTTCAAGCAAAGCTTCGAAGTATTTGTTTTTATCCTGACTAGTTGTGTGGTCACCATGCATGATCGCCGAGCCCTCGGAAGTATCCGGATTCCCAGGCTCGGCGAAGGCGAGGAGAGGCAGTGCTGGCACCCCCGTGGTTTTAGTCGGGGCAGGTCCGACACACCGGGGGAATTGCCCTCACAATTTCCCCTGACGGTCCGTAGGGATCTCCACCGGTTTAACAAAAAAAAAATGGTCACCATGCATGATGGTAAGCATGGTGCTGTCCCAAAAGCGACAACCACTATTAGCTGTAAAAAATCTATCGATAGTCTCCGTGTACCGGCCAGAGATGGGCAAAATGTAACCTGATTAATGATCAACGATTAAAAAATGTAGTCGTAATATTAATTTTCTTGCTCTGTAATCATGTTCCATTTAAAACATTAAGAAATCATAAATCTGTATACAATCTGGAATTTTATAGTGTTTAAAACATAAAAGAGCAATATGCAGTCATATTAATGGTAAAAAACGTATAATGTAATCGTTAATCATTTTCATTAATCTGATTACATTTGCCCATCTATGGTGCCAGCTAACACAAATATCTATTCACGCACCGTTTGCAGAACTCAATATCACAGAACAGTAGGAACATGCTCACTGGATGACCATTCCATAGCGCAAAGATCCGGCAAAGTAATAGTTAAAGATCTTCTTAGTCCTAACTGGGATTTGAGTTACCGTATACTGTGAGTAACACCATAAACCCGCGCGCGTTGTTCTACACCGTATAGCTGTGTCACCTTAACCCCCGCCCGTGGTTGTATTATGGAAGGGAGAGGGTGGAACAAGGTTAAATACCTCTTAAGAACACTCATCGTAATACAAACGGTAGTAAACACTTAGTATCAAGTTGAAATTAAGAAAGAAAGAAACGTTAATTGAAACATACAAATTTAGGTGTATCTATCTATCACTACGTAGAATCTCTATTAGGGTAGCCAGAAAACGCTACTTTTGTCTATTAATGCAAACCTCTTTCGCTTCCTTAACATTAATAAGTCGCTTCATATATATTTAAATAAAACAATGAAAGTATAATACATACTATATATACATATATGGGTATCCTTTTTAAGGTCAGACGATTCTTCTCATCTTCGCAACTTCTTAACCTGTATCAGGCACAGGTGCGGTCGGGTGTCGAGTACTGTTGTCATCTTTGGGACGGATCCGCTAAATATCAGTTGGCGGCTTTCGACTCGATTGATCGTAGAGCTCGTAGACTTATTGGTGACAACTCTTTGATAAAAATTTGAATGCACAGCATCGAGCATCGACGTAAAGTTGCCTGCTTCTCGGTCTTTTACCGGTTGCACGGTGGAGAGTGTTCTCAGGAACTACATTCTATGATTCCACCAGCCCCATTCCACCACAAAACCACTAGACATTATGTCGGATACCATCCGTATGTGGTGGATGTTCCTTATATTCGCACAAAAAGATTCGCTTCTACATTTATCATGCGAACGGCTAGGGAGTGGAATATGCTTCCAGCGCCCATATTTCCGCGATCTTATGACCTGGGAGTCTTTAAGAGAAGAGTGAATAGGCATTTGCTAGGTGATCGCGTTTCATCATCGAACTCATCTTCACCTTCCACCAGGTGTGATTGAGATCAAGCGTTCGTCTATAAATTATAAAAAAAAAACATAATATAATCTCATGTATCCTGTGTGTTGTCGCCAATCTCAAAGAGCACTCGGCTCAGCGTGTACTGAGCGACGCTGTACGTGCCATCCAGCGCTCATTTTGACCTGACACTCAATAGACCTGATTGCTTGGGCGCCGCCATGCTTATATTAGAGCCGTTCGAAATAACCAAAATACAATAATAATAAAATAGAAAATGAAATACACTAGTTGAAGTTAATCTTCTCAGTTAACAAGTACCTTTGGTTATCCTAATTAAACAAAGTGATAAAACCCGCATGGTATCTAATACAAATGTCACATGACATTGTTATAGAACTTATCGACTTATAGATCTTATAGAGTTTCCTATAGAACAGCGATCAGCTGCGCTACTGGTCGCATTGGGCAAGACATATAAGAGCAAAGTGGATGCAGCCACTAAAGTATCTCTGCTTACCCAAAAGTTATATAGCGTGATAAAATATTGTTATATTAATTTTAAAATATAAAAATATGTGGACCTATGGGGGTGAGGCCTGAAGCCTAAGCCATTAGCAATTAGGAACTTCATAACAATGCGTACCATATTGTGTAATACTACCTTCTGTATTCGGCCCTTGACCCAGCAGCCAATTGAGAGCCTCTTAAGATGGAAGTTGAGACTTTTTACAATCATCATTATTATTATAAACTTCCAGAGTATATTCAATCCATTGCTATCTTGTAGGATAAAAATATCTTTAGAATTCCGTGAAGCAAACAAACTCCATACAGACATGTTTCATTTTAGTAATTATATGAAGGCCTTAATTCGCGTCCAGCTTTGAGGTAGAACATCATAATTTATACATGGATAATTATGTGAGAAAAATTAACAGAGTGTGTGCTTTGTGCTTAATTAAGTAAAGTGTAAAGGGTCAGGCAGTATCTCACCTGAAGAGTCAGGAGTAATTTGCGGATTACAAAATTTTAATGAGATTGTTTTGTGAGGTGGTAGGGCAGTACCGTGGTATGTTTACTTCGACCACTAAAAAGAGAAAAGGTGTTTATTTGCTTCATAACATACAACACAGTAAAATAGGTTAATCAAGAGAAAAAACAACTGGGCGGCGAACATATTCAGGCGTGAGCAGTGCCCGATATTTTTCTGCATATCGCACCACAATGAGGTTAGCAGGGAGTGGTCTTTTACACCAACCCCCTTGCAACTTAGTAGAGAGTGGCTCGAAGGCCAGACGTCACCGGGAGTTGGGTCTGCCTTCCCTTTAGGACCACCTCGGTGGCTATAGCCCATAACAGTCCAGCACAGAGGAACCGTCCCCTTCACGAAGCCCTGATAGTTCATGAGGACTTACCCCAGATTAGAAATAACGAAAGAGAAACAACAAAAGCTAACACCTTGTGCAGTGATGATGCACCAAAAAGAAGTCAGCTCAACAAATCTTAAGTAAACTGCTGAGCCTCCTAGCGCTGCTTTACAGCTGATAACCATGTATTGTGTCAATGTGCGGAAAACAGCTCTTCAGGAAATTTTAGAGTATAGCACGAGCCGAGATTGGAACCTGGAACCATTCAAGTTGCCGCGCGTGATTACTAGTTTCTAATCCATTAGGCCTCCACAAACACAAGCTATAACTGAAACCATGTTGATATTGCTTCCAGTGATTTAAAACCAAAATAGAGGACTTATACAAGATAAGTAACTGGTCTTCCGGCGAGCGTACTCCGACCGTCCTATAATATGGACCCTTTAAATAAAGCGTGAAGAAACATTCGTACAAGATCGCATGATCGCTATGACTACCGGTTTTTTTGTGCTGTTGTAGATCGTTGATGTTTTTAGCCTGCACCATACTTAGCATCAGACATGGTGTGGTCACTTTCCCGACTCAAAATAAAAAAAAAGTGATAAGTATGTTATTTTAACATGAGCTTTCTAAATTTCACATTGTCACTTTGGGTTACTCCCATACATTTTGTGTCCGGTATTCGAATTTGTGTGCTGGTAACTTCGCTGCAGGTCTGGCAACACCGTATGGGTTGTCAATTGAGTTTTGCACTCGCTCGACCCATCCACCAAGTAACAACGAAAAAACATACAAATATTCAATTCTGTCGAACATCCGATTCCAAAGTGTACAAGTGTGCTAAGGAGAGGTCCTTGAAGACAGCAGTTTCCTGAAGGAGAAGCAGGAGCCCCAGAATAGTTTGCGAACTGGTGATCGCGGTAGGTGAAACTCTTTAGGCAGCCTGTGTCACTGTTGCAGAGCTATCAAAGTACAGTACATTTTATATTTTCTACTAGCGTCATTGATAATTATATGTTATTTTGTCTAAGCTCTCTGGAGTATCATAGATATGTACAAGCAAAATATTAATTAGTCTTATTTAGGCTTTGATATTAAAAATACAAACAAAGAGACATTATTCATTCCAAACAAAGGACATCAAAGAAAATAGAAAAATAAATTAATGACGAATAAGCCTAAAGAATTTCGTCTTTAATTTAGATAAACCTTAGAATAATTTCGGTTGAAATATTCCTGTATTTTCTTGATGAGTCCGAGGAGATTATAAAAAGAAAAAAACAAATGACAATAAGCATGGGGCTTACGGTTTTGTTAGTTAGGCGCGCTAAGTAAGAAGAGCAAATAG
This sequence comes from Automeris io, assembly GCA_036320925.1. Lineage (NCBI taxonomy): Eukaryota > Metazoa > Arthropoda > Insecta > Lepidoptera > Saturniidae > Automeris > Automeris io. Next base: position 13,391,800 of record JAUDJH010000010.1, on the reverse strand, counting down.
GTCGACAAAATTTTGTCTTTTAAAAATTTTCTCGCAAGAATCATCCGCGCCGAGTCACCTAAACACCCCTACTATTTTGATTTTGTTTTATATTTTCAGGGAAACATACAGCAATATATAAACAAAAAAAATATACAAAAACAGATATATATATATATATATATATATATATATATATATATATATATATATATATATATGCCAAACACCACACTTTATTATTATTATTATTATTTAAAGGCGGACTCTTGACCACAATAACACCTGGTGGAAAGTAAAGATGAATCCGACGAAGGAACGCAGCTGCCCAACAAATGCCTATTCACTCTTCTTTTAAAGACTCCCAAGTCATAAGACCGTGGAAATGTGGTCACTGGAAGCACATTTCACTCCTTAGCTGGTCGCATGATGAATGTAGAAGCGAATCTTTTCAACACAGATACATATGCAAGCAAAGCAATAAATAATAACAATTGAGGATTCCCCAAAAACAACCGAAATTTCTGTACCCCTAGTATTTATTATTTACTTTACACGCAATACCTTTTTTTTCAGTGTTTAAATTTTCAACGGTGATACTTTATTTTTTCTTGTAAACACATTCAAACAGTAACCAAATTGTAAAAAAAAAAAGATTTTAAATCTTTGTCAGTAAATTAATAAAGCTTCCTTTATATGAATGCTCAATAAATTTGATTAAATCATATTAATAATTTGATAAATTTGATCAATTTTTGTATGATTACTCACTGCTTTTAAGAAACGCTCCGATTATTTGTAATCAGTGTCTATTGTTGAAATATAACCAATGCATATGATTATGTTTGTAATATTTACAATGGTGCGATTTACAGCCCAATGATAAATAATATACTGCTGCCATTGCCAACATATAAACATTTTCACGTATAACAATATCATACATTTAATGTTTTCATTCAGGAAATGAGCTACTGAATGGAATTACAGTGTACAGTGGATTGTTTTGGAAGTGAATTGGCTTGATGCGCCACGAAAAAAATGCTACCTGGATGCTGGATCAAACATCTTTTACAAATGGGTGAGGCCAATGTAATGCTATTAGAAAGCAGGACGATTGTCTGAACTAGGTTGCGACCATAATACACAAAGACTATTAAAGTAAGTCGCTTTGGCGTATGGCGTTCCGGGATAAGATTGTGATTTTGAGACCTACAGTCCTAGCATGTTGTGTAGGCTGGCATTACAACGGCGACTATTTATGGATTATCGTCTCTTGACAATCGCTGCTCTTTATCTACACTTCTTTCCACCATGTGCGGTGAAGTTATTTTGTCGAAACTCAGTGCATTTTAGTTAGACTGAAAAATCTTTACAACTTATCCGAAGTCACGGCACACCTAATCGTAAGTGGTTAACACCTTCTGTAGACTACTGCAACACTAGGAGCATTGTTATTGCATTGCTGACCAAGAAGAAGGTTATTCACTTATCTTTTGAAGGCCCCATGTCACTGCCCTGGAGAACAACTCTGCTAGGTAACTCACTCTATAACACCAAAATACGCAACAAGAATATTCTAGAAAATCGTTGAGCTGTCGCGATTTTTTTAGAGTGTGGAGAGACGCCAACTACCAACGACGAAATGGCGCTAGAACAACCAGATTAAATAGTTCTTCAAAGCACTCCCAAATGTATACAGGGCAAAACGCACCGCAACACCTGTATAGATTTAGAGATTCTATATCGATCCTAAAAATTAAAGTGATAATACTTCGAGTTCAAGTTGTAGGGGTTAAACAGTGTGATTTCCATCGCGACGGATGTTAATGCGCCGTTCCCTGATGGGCGCCATTTACCGTTATTACACCTCCTTTCGAGGAAATATCTCTATCACAGCACAAAAATGAGTTTCTAAATAACTTATTTAGTCACATACCTCATTTTGGAAACGTATTTTACTCGAGCACACGCCTTTTATCGTTTGAAGTGGATTTAAGAAATTTTCGACTTACTTTTTTCCCTTCTAAACAAGATTAAGCTCCTCACAACTCTTGTTTACGCTTTCAGTATTAATAGTACGCATATTTTGTATATAGGAAATATTCTGTATAGAGAATGACATTTCTTGTAAAGAGAATAACAAAATTCGGGTCATAGCATGACAATATTTCGAGGGGTAGAAGGCTATTTGGTTTAAGCGACATTTTTTGGTGATATAGTAATATATATATATATATGACGGGGTACAGCCTGTCAGGGCGCCACGTGCACTTTCTTCATCAATCTGCCTACTGCCTACGCTACAACTCATTTTACAAAGGAAACGCGACGATCTCTGAGATGCGTCCGATCATTGCGACCGTCCAAATATGAATGGCTTCCAAAATGACTAATCCCGACCAACTCTCCTTAATTCAGTGTTGCCAATTTTATAATTCAATCTTGTACTAAATAGAATATTTAATTACGATTGCAACGCCATCTCTGATTCCATCCAGGCACTAAACCTGACATTTCAATTAATAAAAATTTAGACGCTCTCACTCCGACATATATATGTATATATATTTGGAATCGGTAAAAACGCTGATTCCGAAAAAATATATATCACTATATCACCATAAAATGTCGCTTAAACCAAATAGCCTTTCACTCCTCGATATTATACCAATATTATGTTAACTACGACACAAGTTGTGTACTATAATATGTAATTTACTGATGCTTTTCTGAAATCTCAAAAGCCCTCACGTGCTCGCGCGTTAAATACTTGATTTGTGGCCTTTAATAACAAAGAGTGTAATTTGATTCCTCTCAACAATACATTAATACTGTTTGAAGACCATTCCATTATTGTTGGAAATTATATTGAGCTGTTACAATTGTTCAGTTGCAAGGGGACGCGAAGCTTAATGTTGGGGTGGAATTGTCACACGTATTCTATTGACAAAACTGATTTATTCCTGCTGTTTATTGCGGTTTATTGTAACAAAAAATGTTTATCCCGTCCTGCGTGGTATAATTGTGTGAGAAAAAGCCGATATTTTTTTTTAACCCTGGCTCGACATTGTGACTACAGAGTACCTGATGGTAAGTACAGTGTAGTCCAAAAACGAAAGCGACTATCAAAGGATGAAAATCCATTGATAGTCTACATCGTCATGTCGGCCCACATATACCACGACTGAAGGTCTCTAGGTATATGAGCTACTGGATATACACAAGCTGATCCCGAAACGCGACAAGCCGAAACTGGTCACTATGACGGGCTTTACACTCATGTACTGTGTAAAGCCCGATCCAGACGGGCTCCGACGCCCTACCACCTCGCTGCTGCTCGTTTAGCACCACCCAGGAGTCACGTGTAGGGAAACTTGGGTAAAGCCTACGGACGCGAGCAGCTTCGACTCACACTTGACTTCTTATTTACTTTCATTACAATAGTTGTACTAATAAAAACATTTTTTTTATTAGAGATAGCCCTGCGTTTGACCTCAGTCTCACTCGATGAAAAATGATGATGAGGCCGGTAGTGGAGCACGGTCACCCAACAAATACCGATTCTCTCGTTATTTGAAGATTCCCATGTGATTTGATGCTGCAAAAGCAGACGCAGGATGGGAATTCCAATCCTTGGTGGTGCGCAGCAAAAAAACAAATACGAATCGCGCCGTGTGAGCTGCTGGAATGTCAACCACACATGGATGTAAACCTAAGCGGCATCTAGTCAATTAATCTATTTATTAATATTATTATTAATATACTTATACCTACCTACCTAACCTACCTACTTAGTGCCTAACTTACTGTACTTAGTGTTTTTACTTATACCTACCTAGTGCGATAATATAATATATAAAGTTAACACCGTGAGTAAAAAAATACAATTATTATAGAAAAGGAAAAAATTAACTAAGAAAAATAAAAAAAGTTATGGATAGGGACTTGTGTTATATAGACTTAACCAGTGTCTGTGTCCAGTGTCTGGTACTTTTATATATTTTTATAATTATACCTACGTGAGATTTCATGCTTAAAACAGTTCCTCTAAAGAGTTGGCTGAAAAGATTATCCGCTTTACGGGGATATCGAAAGGGAACTTTGAATTGTAGTTTATTGAGTAGTTCTGGACAGTTATTGTAATTATTTACGATTTTAAACGAGAAGACTAAATTTGAAATATCTTGACGTGTTTCTAAAGATTAGGTATAGCTTGAGTCCCCTTTTTATATGTATACAATAAACTAAGTGTTACATAAAACGATTTTAAATTCGTTCAATATTACGAGAATGCGTAGCATAGTGAGGTCGCCGAACAAAGAGTATATAATACGAAATGCGATTATTTGTTGTTCTGCCATTGGATACCGTTGTTATCATCGTCATCAGCTTCCCCCTAAACTGGATATGGGCCTGTCCTAAGAAGCCCTGCGGTAGCGCCCTTTCCATCCAATCCTTATCAAATTTATCGATATAGCTGTCCGTATTAGTAAACTGAAATGGTAGTGGACAGGTCATATTTGCCGAAGAACCGATGATCGTTGGAGCAGGCGGGATTTTTAATAGAGTTGCGAGTCAGCAGGTGTAGCGTGGGACACCACTTTTGTTATGTCTCGAGGGAAAATCCTACATGAGAACATTAGAGAACGTGTCAGACTTCTACTAACTACAAAAACCCCCGAGGGTGTCTCTCTAATCACTCCACCTAGGCCCGGGAATCTAAATTCATCCAGTCACCCAGGTCAAGTTTGTTGGAAAGTTTTGGATACCGTTTTTTTTTTACCAAATCATCAATGTTATTAATTTTTAAGTTTAATTGATATTTTAGAATGATTTAGTCTGCATTTTGTAAGAAGATGGCGCAACCAATGATGTCATTCAATTGATCAACGTTGCAGTAATTAATAGACTTAACAACGCTTAAACAAAAGCATCGTGAGGAAACCCGCATAGCATCTAATAGAAATGTCATGTGTAAATGCCCTGAGAACGGCGATCCGTTACGCTAGTAGTTACGTTAGTCACGGTATATAAGCGCAAAGTGGATACAACCGCAGACGTATCTCTACTTACCCCGAAAGGAATATAGTGTAACGATATATTACTATTATTAACTACGTTTAAATCGTTAAGTCGATAAATTTACTACTGGCTTGGAAATAAAAATGTACAAAGAAAACTGTGCAGAGCCTCGTGTAGCTGCTCATTTTCAAGATGTTCCATAATACAAGCTGAGTAAATATTCTCCGAAAATAATATAGCTGCGCAGCTATGGTGCCTTCGATTTTCTTGGAAGTGAACTTAACCTACAGATGATGAGCATCCTCGGCAAATGAAGTTCTCTTCCAAGGAAATTCAAATCTTACTGAAGATGTTACAATAGCAAGAGTTCAGATGGAAGCGGAAAAATTATCTAAGTATGATGATTTAAGAAAGGCGTTAGTAGCACATAGACTGAGGTCAGGTCACATTTAAATATTAGGTCCTTACATATGAAATTGGCGTTTTTCGTACTGGTCACTTTAATCACAAATTTCTCCTCTTTGGTAAGGAATTCCAAATTCACATTTGTACAACTATAGACTCATGTATTTGTGCTTCGATGATCGTCATTCATTTGTTTTTTTCTTCTGTTTTTTTCTGTTTGCGTCACTCATTTTACAAAATGGAAAACTTAAAATATCGCATTATTTACGAGTACGAGTTCCGCCGTGGCACTAGTGCTGCGGAAACAACTCGAAAGGTGAATGATGTGTATGGCGGTCGTGTTGCAAAAGAAAACACAGTTCGTTTTTGGTTCCAACGTTTTCGTTCTGGAAATTTCGACCTGCAGAACAAGCCCCGTGGACGGCCTGAGAGTCAAGTTGATAATGAAGAGTTGAAGGCTATTGTGGAAGCGGATCCATCGCAAACCACGTCCGAGTTAGCTGCAGGCTGCTATGTTAGTGATAAAACTGTTTTAATTCACTTGAAGCAAATTGGGAAGATTAAAAAGCTTGAAAGGTGGGTACCTCACGAATTGACTGAAGCAAACCGGCAAACGCGCGTCGACTGCTGCGTTACATTACTAAACCGGCACAATAATGAAGGTATTTTAAACCGAATCATTACCTGTGATGAAAAATGGGTTCTTTACGATAATCGGAAGCGCTCAGCGCAATGGTTGGATCCTGGCCAGCCAGCCAAATCCTGCCCCAAGCGAAAATTAACCCCAAAAAAGTTACTTGTAAGCGTTTGGTGGACTAGTGCCGGTATTGTTCATTACAGTTTTCTCAAATCTGGCCAGACTATTATGGCTGATGTCTATTGTCAGCAATTGCAAACCATGATGGAAAAGCTAGCGGCTAAACAACCTAGGCTGGTCAATCGCTCCACGCCACTGCTGCTTCACGACAACGCTAGACCACACACCGCGCAACAGACGGCTACTAAATTAGAAGAGCTTCAATTGGAAAGTCTAAGACATCCTCCGTACTCCCCGGACCTTGCTCCAACAGATTACCATTTTTTTCGAAATTTGGATAACTTCTTGCAAGGGAAAAAATTCAACTCCGATGGGGCAGTCCAAATCGCCTTCAAAGATTTTATTGATTCCCGTCCGACTGGTTTTTTTAGTAAAGGGATCAATGAACTACCTATGAGATGGCAAAAGTGCATAGAAAATAATGATTCATACTTTGATTAATTAAATATATTATATTAAAAAATATTCGACTTTTTGTTCCTCCCATACAAAACGCCAATTTCATATGTAAGGACCTAATATTTGATGATCCCTGTGGAGTCACCGAACTGCAGCACGTGTCACAAAGTAGATGACGTACAGTATTTGCTGATGGACTGTGTCCAATCTCAGTCTGCAAGAGATTCTCTGATGGGAGCCTTTAGCATGAGCAAATTTTACAGAGGCACGTTCTACGGAATTTTAACGAGATCATATTCAGTCGAAACGAAAGAAGTGTTCAGGATAATCGATGGCTCTCCTCTACAAATAAATGTTAGTAGTGTGTTTTTAGGTTACAATGGGTTTTGCCTCGGTGTTTAGTTTCAATATCCATAGCAACCACGTTGTTTATAAAACAATTGAGACTTTAGACATCATAAGAAAAAATATAGCAATATATAAAACGAAGCCAGCCGCTTATTATTTATCCTGAACCGTCTCATGCAACAAATTGTTCCTGAAACAGACACTCGGCATAAAAGTCCCTTAAATAAATAGTGAAAAAAAAGGCGAATAGAACAGTAAATTTACCCATACTCGAGACTTTCAAAATGTAACAATTACAAGCTAATTCTATTTGAACTTAACCATTACATATATATATATTATATTATATTATATTATTAGCAAACGTGTTTGTGATATACAGGTGATTTTATGACATGGAAGACATTTCAGAATACAATAATTAGTAACTCCTTGCAACTAATAAAAATTTAAATAACTATATTCCCTGTTTAATCATAAAGAAAAATGATTAGAATTGAGCCTTAAAAAGTATGAACACCGTAGTGTGTGTGGCGCATGATTAATTAGTAAGTAGACAAAGTTTCCTCTAAGTAATTCTAAGTAAACAGGCATTGATTTGTTTTCCTTTCGTATTTTATCTCTACTTAGGACAGGAAAAATACCTACTAAGTAATGAATTGGTTTCCATTCGATCTTATGTGTAATTGTCTTTAAATTTGTTGACTATAATTTATTCTGTTCTAATAGAAATATTAAGATATCACTATTTTTACATATTTGGAATTAAAATCGAATGCTGAATGTCCTCTCTGAATATCTCCATCATCTATAAAAGTGAACGTATGAACGCATACTCGTATGTACAACAAACAAACGTCTTTGTGATGTGGACGCTCTGTCTTGTACAATTGGCTCATTTAAGAGATTGGTGAGAGAAAAGATGTCTGCTTAAGCTTTTTATTACTGTATTTATTTTTATATAATTAATTATCCCGGATTTTCTCGTTGTGTTTTGTGTTCTTTAGCTTGATTTTTGTTTCGTTCAGTATTTTTTGTTCAACTTTTGCTAGTTTGCGTATCTTCGTTATTTTATTATTTTTATGTTGCTTTATATTTCCGTAATTATATAAAAATGAGTAAAATAAACAACAGAAGGGAGGGGAGGGGTAGAGGTGTAATATGGGAGGGGGAATGAGAGAGAAAATTGGAGAGCGAAGTAGGTTAACACGACATTCATAGCGGTACGAAGTTCGCTGGGTCATCTAGTTAAAGATAATTTAGTTTTCTTTATGAGTTACTGGCCAAAGCTTGGGCTCTTTAGGGATCTATTGTAAGGTGTATATAAGACTGATGATTGCCCTACCAACTTCTATTCACTCTTACTTTAACAGCTCTCAAATCATAAAAACAAGAAAAAGTAGACGCGAAGTTTGAAGATATTGACCCCAATTAAACTGTGTCTGACCAAACCGTGTGCTTGTCTAAAACATCATTGAAAATTGTAGTCTTAAATAAAGAGCAAATAGACGATTAATTGATTAAAAATAACTAAATTCTGTGTCCATGTCTTTTGGTCAACGTTGGTCGTTTCACAATGCAAAATTGGTGAATTCGAAGTCCATTACAATGGAATCATTCGTTTCAATAACTGTAATTACGACGTTTAACAGTTTAGTTACTTCGAAGTTCGAACCTCTATAGTTAAAACTGGTTGTTAATAACTGGTTATTATAGCGATAGTGGTTGTGAAATAATTGTAGAGTAATTTACGTTATGCATCCATCGTTGTAGTTAATAATTTGTCTAACGTAAAATCCATCCATTTGTTAGTTTTGGCGCAGGAATTTGTTATAAACGTCAGTATTTTAGAGCATCTTCTTTTTAGACATACGATTTAATACAGGAATCGTGAAGGCGCGCAACCCTGTCAAATAAAAACAAAAAACGCACGGAAAGCATAAGTCTGAGACAAATGGAGAGTTGTAGTAAAGTGCGCCTCAAAATGATAAGCTTGACTACATATGGTCAGTCAAAAGCATACGATTAAAAAGAATCTTGGTAGATGCTTACAGTGATCAAGGCATTGGTCAGAGTTTTAATTTTTTTTTTACACTGGCTCGGCATACTTTTTACAGAGTTCCTGATGGTAAGTACAGTGTAGTCCAAAAATGAAAGCGACTATCAAAGGATGAAAATCCATTGACAGTCTACATCGTCATGTCGGCCCACATATACCACAACTGAAGGTCTCTAGGTATATGAGCTACAGGATATACACAAGCTAATCCCGAAACGCGACAAGCCGAAACTGGTCACTATGACGGGCTTTACACCCATGAACTGTGGTCGCGATCCAGACGGGCACCGACGCCCTACCACCTCGCTGCTGCTCGTTTAGCACCACCCAGGAGTCATGTAATAAGGTCGATCCTATCTGGTGGAGACCTTCCACGGGCTATGACACTGACCATTCTTTCCATGTCCAAAGTAACGGTGTGTTCTGAAGTTGAATATGATAGCTAAGCGTACAGCATGTAGACGTAACCCGATACGCAGTTGTCGCCCTAAAGGTCGTTAGGGTGTTACGAGACGTGCGGGGTAAGAGGATGCACGCGCGCACGGGGCGCTTGGAAGTTAGTCGACTACCGAGACCCAAGGCGGGAGTACGTGCGTGTACGTCGCAGTTCGGTGTGCCTTAAAGTGCAAATAAACTGTAAAACGCCAAATTCGTGTCTTCCTAAAACCACACCCACGACCACCGGTCATAAGCGGCTTTTTTACGCCGAGGTTCTTAATGATGTATGTATTAACAAAAACGTATCCCGAAATATGACAAGAGGTTTATTAAATGCATCATATTTTATACGCGAACTCATAAGTTTATGAAATGGACCAAACAAAGTCCCAACTAAAACGTATTTCTTACAATTAGTTGCAATGCAAATTGAGGCTTCGAAGTAGCCGTTCCGTTCGACTTTAGTTCAATCATAATTTGCATTCCCTCCTACTGAATTATTCGATGTTAATTGATGCGCTATTTAATCTATTTTACGTATATTAAGTTTCATTTCGTACTAGAATTGCTCTAGCAATTAATCCTTGACATTATTCCAGTAGAATAGTTTCTTTAAAAGAGCTATCTTGATACCCAAGTTTTCAACAGCTTTGTAGCGGATATTACAAAAATATTTTTGTACTGCATGATTGTACTGCAGGAAATGGCAAGTACAGCGCAGTTCAACAACCCAGTTACTATCAAGGAACGGGATTTGACAGCCATCTTTGATATGTTGGTTTTCTAAGTAAAGGAGCAATTCGACGTATATATACCTATAAGCTGACCTCGAAACGCGAAAGGCCGAAGCGAGGCTTTATAACTTTATTATCTCTGCATTTATGAACTGTAGTCACTCCCAGTTTAAACAATCACCACATGAATTGCTTACGCATGATGTTAATACTATATGTACTTTATATATAAAATTCTTGTGTCACAATGTTAGTTACCTTACTCCTCCGAAACGGCTTTACCGATTTTTACCAAATTTTATATGCATATTCAGTAGCTCTGAGAATCGGCTACTATCTATTTTTCATACTCCTAATTGATAGGGGTTGTTCACCCTTAACATTTTTTTTTTAAATTTTATCCTTACAATAAGTTAGTTATTTTTTGTCTACACTAGAAATTATCTAGAAATAACTTATATGGCAAAACAACGTTTACCGGGTCAGCTACTGTACTATAATACTTTGCAAGAGGAAGTCAGTCTGTGAGTGTTCTTACAAATTACTTATCACTATAGTTATCTAGAAGTGAACAATGTCATCTGCCTGTACAATTTGAGATCATTCGCCATTTCGCCAGCGTTTACGATTTAAGCGCACAAAAGTGTGTTTGTTACGACATCACATTAAAAATCTTTGATTTTTTCGGCTAATCTGTACTATAATTTACATATACTTTATATCTAAACCTTTCCTATGAATCGCTATATCTATTACTGAAAACTGCATTAAAATCTATTGAATAGTTTAAAAGATCTCAGCGAACAGACAGCGAGATCGACTTCATTTTATGCTATGTAAAAATAACAAAGTTATATGATGGATATATGATGGATTTAATCATATTAACTTTATTAAGTAGTATATGCTTGTAAAATTGTTTACTCTGAATTAACTGGCTGCTCATAAGCCTGACATACCTATGTCTTCGAAGTCTTTAATATGTGATTTATTCTCCTTTGTAATGTAGGTAAACAAAACTTGCCAATTGTACTTTTATTTTAATATGTTTGGGCTTACTACGCTATAGAATTGCCGTTGTTAATTGCGTTCCTTCGGCAACGATTTCTAAAGCGTAAGACCTTTTTAGCAAGTACGCAATAGTCAATCTTTCATGGTGCCCAATTGCTATGTGTGATTTGCCGCCAACGCACCGGCGGAGTTAGGCCCAAGCTGAGAGAAAAAGAAACTCGGCAATACAGTACGTTTCGGGCTAGCAACGTGTCCACACTGAAACATCACAGGCTCCATCTAATGCAACATCAACTCCGAATGATATAATCACCCCAAAGTAACTTAAAACTTTTAAATAAAAAATAGAAAAGAGTTAATCTCAGAGTATTACTTTGCCTTCATGTTTCTGTGCACGAACTCGACTTTGGGCTGTATATTTTAATAAACATCAAAGTTTAGTAAACACCGTAACACAGAGTATCTCGTAGTATTAAATATTCTGATGCAGTTTCTTCGAAAATCACGTTAAACTTTAAATTTCACCAACAACTAATACGAAATATACTTAACGCTATTCGAATACAATTTGACGTAACTTTATTTCTGTTTCGCCAATTCACTGGGTCGTTCAGGATTGTTTAGCACGTAGGCACCGCCCGATACGTAATTGTATTAAACGCCCTATAGGTCGATAGGGTGTTATGAGACGAGCGGGGTAAGAGGATGCGCGCGCGCAAGGGATGGTCTAGCAAAATCAGCGGACTACCGAGACTAAAGGCTAGAGTACGTGCGTGTGCGTCGCAGTTCGGTGTGCCGTAAAGTGCAAATAAACAGTAAAACGCCAAAATCCGTGTCTTTCTACCACCACACCCACAACCACCGGTCATAATTGTAAATTAGTTGTTAATATGAAAGTTTGAGATGATTTAAGTGTGTTGAACTAGAACCGAAGTTCTATTATCTAAATTAAAGTTTTACTTTGTTTCTATTTCTACGTTCTTTGACAATACTGTGCTTTCCATCAGATGGAATGTAGTAAATTTGTCAAGCCAGAATAGATAAAATACTGGTAAAGATCTAGAAGTAAAACAGTACCTATTCAAATTGGGGATATATTTATAAACCCCATATTACAATATGTATGATTAAGTTGACTAGAAACATATAATAATAACCTTAAACTCTTCTAACCACCATTATTTATAAGAGAGTTCAAGAGAAATGAAATAGCATTAAAATAACGAAAATATTCCATTATTGTTAATATAAAGTGGTCCCGAGTGAAAACCAATTTAAAAATAAAAATCTGCTCATACTATATGCAAGTTGCATAATGTTAGAGGTTTACTTAAATATGAAAACTATCTAATTTCCGATAAAGCGTATATGATATCGCTTCGGTTAAACTATATTTTATAGATTTCATAGGCAATATTCAAAATGAAACTAATACCTGAATAGGTAAAATGTAAAATTTATAGTTGTATGCTAAAACTAAGCTTAGGCTGTTCATATACTGTCAATTTATGACAGTTTTTAAAATAGCATTAGAATATTATTATAATTTCTTTCTCACTTCATAACAAAATTTGTTTCTTTAATCAAAATCCTGTCCCTTTTTATTTATCTTGTACAACCATTTACAAATCCTTTTACAAAATAAAAAAGAAATAATTAAAAAAAAAATAGCAAGATACAAGCACTTATAACTTGTTTCAACTTGTTACCTGGTAATAATTAAATAAATATAATAAATAAATTCGTTTTTTTATTTGTATTTTTGTTTACTTTTTCATCTTCTTCCAGTATTACCTATTAATTTACTCAATACGTTTTTTTTTATTTCCTGTTCATAGTTGTACTTTATCTTATTGAATTTTTTACAATGTATTCGTATGTGTTCGACATTTTGTTTGTCTATATTATTCCAGAAATTTCGGATTGTGACTTAAATTTTTCTAATTTTTTTTTTAATAACTAAAGCAGCCATGGTCAATTAATATTTGAACAAATTTGTTATTCCAGTATAAGTTTTTTTATTATTTTATAGCTCACTCTTAAATGTAAGAAGAATATTTTTGTTATTGCACCACTAGTCTGATTTATTTGTATATTTCAGCATATGACCGGTGGTCGTGAGTGTGGTTGTAGAAAGACACGGATTTTGGCGTTTTACTGTTTATTTGCTCTTTAAGGCACACTGAACTGAGACACGCACGCACGTACTATGGCCTTGCGTATCGGTAGTGGACTGACTTAGCAAGCATCTCGTGCGCGCGCGCACCCATTACCCCGCACGTCTCGTAACACCCTAACGACTCTTAGGGCGTGTAATATAATTACGTATCGGGCGGCGTCTACATGCTATAAATATATGAAAGCTTGGTTCCTAAGTTCATAATAAATTCATAAAGTAACCGCTGTATGCAGGTTACCTTATGAAAGAACGAGTTGCCCACATAACGGATATTGAAATTCTGCAAATGCTTTGCCGTTTCATATCATATGCAATAGAGTATTGATAAAACTCATGTACGAATCTATACAAATATTATAAAGCTGAAGAGTTTGTTTGTTTGTTTTTCAGATTCAGATTTTTCAGATTTCACACCACCCCATTCCACTGCCTTTCATTCATCGTTCTTTCATCCATCCGCTGATAAGGTCTGGGTGGTGCCGTTTATTTAAGAAAAAATAATACATACTTAAACCTAACTTAAGCCTATATTACATTTTTCTTAACAACTAGTACCTAACTAAACCTTAACTAACGTATGTACAAAATTAACCTAAGTCTTAAAAATAGAATAAAAAGCAACAACAGGGAAGTTTTTATTTTAAAATTTAACACTTAGCCTAATACAATAAATTAAAGGGGATCTGGGGCGGGAAGCCGTTTCGAGGCGAACCTCCTGACGGCGGCGTTCTTCTCCGTCTGCAGCGGCAGACGGGTCACTGATCGAAGGTAGCTCGCGCGTCCTTCTTGGTGGAAAATCTACCGGAGTCCGTTTGTTTGTTTGTTTGTTTGTTTGAACGCGCTAATCTCAGGAACTACTGGTTCGAATTGAAAAATTATTTTTGAGTTGAATAAACCACTTATCGAGGAAGGCTTTAGGCTATATAACATCACGATGCAATTATTAGGAAAGAAGAAATAATGGAAAATGTGAAAAAAACGGGCAAAATTATTCATCCTTGAGGGCTTCCATTGCGTGCGCTGCAAAAACGGTTCAAGATACCAAAAATATATGTAAAAAAGAATTATTCCTCTTGAAATGATCTAAAAAAATGTTCACGACAGTATATGTCTATCTTTTAAGATTAAGTCACTAGAACCGTTTTTATGGTAAACGAATTTGGTCGAAATTAATGCATTATTTGTTAAGAGTATTTAATTGTGAACAAAATTGTCTTTGACATCACTTAATTTCAATGAACATCTTAGAAGACATTACAAAACCTTATATAGCAAAACAACGTTTGCCGGATCAGCTAGTAAAAAATAAATGGCTTTGTATAGAGCGACGGTTTGTGAATTCAATACGAGAATGCGAAAAAAGTCATTACGCGCTCTTCGTGGACACAAGACCTAACATGGACGCAACATTTCCGGAACGTCAAAAAATAGGTTTACGAGGAAATGCGAATCTGAACGACACTCAGGAAAGTTTGCTTAAGAGCTTCATTCTCTGATTCCTCTTTTCACCACAAATCCACTAAACTCCATAATGGGTGCCGTCATTACGTAGTACATATTTCCTATATCCGTACTAACAGTTTCTTTTAATCATTCATAATGCAATATAGTGCAATATACTCTCAAACATGCCCGGATTTTTCAAACAGGAGCCAATGCCCAATGCGTCATATTCCAGGAGTAGCAGACGAGCATATCACCCTGTGTTCCCGCTGAACAATATATCTAAAAGAGTACGTCAACCTCTCCATAAAAAAATTGCCGAAAAATACAAGGACTTGGTTTTGATGTTTGTTAAAATAAAAATTCAGTGCTTGTATAATGAACTGTATTATAATTTTTAAATACTTAATCTAACACATCTCTTTATAGCAAGAGCGTATTCAATTCAACGGAAACGGAATGTACATTTGACACATTATATATAATGTTACACACATTATCACTGTGGCGAGTTTTTGTTTTAATTTAACCAATATTATTTATGTTAAAACTTAATTTTAACAATGTTTCAAAAGTTATCATAAGATATTATTACCACGTCTATAGTTATCCAAGGTCAATGATTGCTTTTCGTGAATATTTCACCTCTTATGTCATTTATCGCATTTTGTGATATTTATAATACGTTTCAACAAAGTTGCTTAATACAGAAACTCAAAAATTGTGTTAAAGCATTTTCTATTGGATTATTCTATATAATTGAGAAATAAAGGTAAAAAGACTGGTGATGGCCTAGTAGACGCAGAACTGGTACCCATGCCTTGCATTGAGAGTGGTCGTAGGCTCGTATCCGGACGCGTACCTCTGGGTTTTCCAAATTATGTACGGATTTAAGCCCCGCATGAAGGCTAGGCTCATCCGGGAGGGAAAACATCTTGAGGAAGCTCACATGGTATCCAATAGAATTGTCATGTGTGAGTTGCCTTGGGAACGGAGATCAGCTGCACTAATCTGCACATTGAGATCTACACGGCCGCGATATATATATATTTTTTTACACTGGCTCGACATAGTGACTACAGCGTACCTGATGGTAAGTACAGTGTAGTCCAAAAACGAAAGCGACTATCAAAGGATGAAATCCATTGATAGTCTACATCGTCATGTCGGCCCACATATACCACGACTGAAGGTCTCTAGGTATATGAGCTACTGGATATACACAAGCTGATGCCGAAACGCGACAAGCCGAAACTGGCCACTATGACGGGCTTTTCACCCATGTACTGTGGTCGCGATCCAGACGGGCACCGACGTCCTACCACCTCGCTGCTGCTCGTTTAGCACCACCCAGGAGTCACGTGTAGGGAAACTAGGGTAAAGCCTACGGACGCGAGCAGCTATATACTTATGCCGTTGCACAAATGCAGCCTCGTAGGCGGGATAATTTTATAAAATAAAGAGTTGCGATATTTGAGACAGTTATCAAAGTACTTACCGGTTGGCAGCGGTATTCAGGCACTTTACAAACCACTCATTGTGTATGTATTTGATTGCGTATGTGGAGTATAGTGTTTGTGAGGATTTGCAATGCGTATAGCGAGTTTGAATAATAATTAGATGCGATTATACGGAAAAAGAATGCGATGCGATGTTTGTGTTTTAAAAACGAGAACTGTTAAGTATGAGCAGTGAATGATGTACGCCAGATGGCGTTTGTTTTTAATTGCGTTTTACATTTTTTATTATTTTAACGTTCTGGGGATATGCCTTTTGGCGCTACTAAGCTCGATATATTATTATAATTGTAATAAAAGTTCAAATACTTTATATTCATTGTTACTTTGATTGGACATCTCTAAAATAATATACACTGATGTATTTGTCAGTTAAAAAGCAACGAATGTAGCTAAAGAGATGAACTCAAAACAGCGTTTAAGAAAATAACTGCCTAGTGGTTGAATGCAATCTCCGTAAAACCCGTGGCGCGTGCATACAACCCTCCGTGGTTTGTATTCACAGCGCCTGTTTCATATGCCGCTACTCCATCGAGCACCTTTCATATTCCAAGATTACGGTGCCGTTTCGCTAACACAATCATTTAGTCGTTATCGTTCACATATTACGTTTTTTAAACCTGCCTTTACATTTTAGCCAGGCCAAAGGGCGCAACCCCAGAACATGAAAAACAATAATGTAAACGCACCTAAGCCCAAACGCCATCTGGCGTACACATTTACTTCTTTCCTAACGCTCTCGCTTTCAAACTCAAACATCGCATCGCATTCTTTTCTATCACAATCGCATCTTTTAATTAATTCAAACTCGCTATACACATTGCAAATCCTCACAAACACCATACTCCACACCAGTAGCGTTCATTCCATGGATGCACGAAAGCATTGCATGCCTTTACGATAAATAAGTCTGGGATAAAATTCTTTAATTTAAACAAAAAAAGGATCCCTTTATATTCATATCTATTCTATTTTTAGCCGTGGTGGCTCCCGGCAGACTAGAATAGCACTCCCCCCTTCTTGCTGAGGTATCGTAAAAGGCGACTAAGGTATCTCTTTAACACCGCTATTCAACCAGGTGTTCAGAGAAGGACAACTCGACCAAACCTGCATCCCGCTCCCTCCCGCTCGTACTGGTTCTCCATTCCATCGGGCCTGAGGGAGCTCGGACGAGAGAGTGCTTTTCTGGCAGCGCGTCCAGTTATGCACTTAAATATCACCTGCGCAATTGACTGTTTCCGAAAACTGGGCCTTGATTTTCTTAATCGGTGTTGAAACATTCGCCGTGCCCGAATCCGGCTAGGACATCATAATTTTCACGCTATCTATATTCCCTATGTAAGTAATGTAATATTTATTATTATTATGTAATATTTACATTAATTATGTGAATCTGCCTAGCCTGTCCAAATACCCTATCCACGTCACTGCTCCACATACATAGTGAGTGGTGTGTAAACTGCCTGAATATCGCTGCCAACTAGTAAGTACTTTTTTAATTTTCTCAAATTATCGCAACTCTTTATTTTATAAAATCATCCCTACGAGGGTGCATTTGTGCATCAGCATAAGTACATACCTTATCCCGGCCCGCGTACATTTCAATTCCAGTTTAATATATAAAACGCTTTTTATCGTTAAATTGTAGTTATTCTAACAAAACATTATCCAATTTAAACAATGGTTAAATTAAAATAATTTAAATTAAATTAAGCCACTTCAATTAAATAGCGTTTTATATAAGCTTAAATTAGATTTAATTTGTTCGTGCAACCCACCTTTAAGGTTTTTCTATTTCAAAAGTATACCGGGAAGTAGACTTGAAGGAGTCTGCTGCCCGGATGAGAGGTTACCGGAGGGATGGTCCTATACACCCACCCCAACTACTGTGGAAGCATTAACAAGGCTGTGCGCACGCCGGGCTTCTGGATGATTTCGGATTCCCAGGCACGGGTGGAGCAATTAGAAGAACACCCTGGGGTGGGGGGAGGGGTTTAATCAGTAGTAGTCTAACCCATCAGGATCGCTGCCCTGACAGCGGTCCTGATGGTCCTATGCAGAATGTAACTCAGGGTTAAAAAAAAGGTTGACAAGTATGAAAAATATAATATAACCAACAAACATCACGTGACATTTTAATAGCTTATTTTCATACATTTTTGGATTATGTACTAGCTTTAAACCGCTGATAGAAAGATATCGTATCCTGGACCTCTGATTATTTTACAATAAAATAGTTACACAAATATGTTTCTTTTTTTTATAATTTACAGATGGACGTTTGACCTCAATCACATCTGGCGACCGCTCACCAAGCATTTTTTAGAAGGAAGATATGTAGGTAAACAAAACTTGTTTATTCTACTTTTATTTTAATGTATTTAGGTTTACTATGCTTCGGAATTGCCGTTGTTAATTTCGTTCATTTGTCAACGATTCCTAAAGCGTAAGACCTTTTTAGCAAGACGCAATAGTCAATCTGTCACGGTGACCAATTGTTATTTAAAAAACAATTGCCATGACTTTTTGCCGCTAACGCACCTTCGTGCACACCGGCTCAGTTAAACCGAAGCCTGTGAAAAGAGAAACTGCTTTCAGTACGTTCCGAGCTAGCAAAAAGATGACACTGAACTTCCCAAGTTCCATGGAATATGACATAAATCTCGAACGACATATTAACTCTAAAAGATATATTAATATTCATAACAATTTAACTTTATGTACAAACTAGCTGATCCGGCAAACGTTGTTTTGCTATATAAGATATTGTAATATCTTCTAAGATGTTCATTGAAATTAAGTGATGTCAAAGACAATTTTGTTCACAATTAAATACTCTTAATCAACAACACATTTATTTGGATAAAGATTAATATTATTACGTTGATACAACTCTTAACAAATAATGCATTAATTTCTACCAAATTTGTTTACCATAAAAACGGTTCTAGTGACTTAATCTTAAAAGATAGACATATATTGTCGCGGACATTTTTTTAGATCATTTCAAGAGAAATAATTCTTTTTTACATATATTTTTGGTATCTTGAACCGTTTTCGCAGCGCACGCAATGGAAGCACTCAAGGATGAATAATTTTCTCCGTTTTTTTCACATTTTCCATTATTTCTTCGCTCCTAATAGTTGCATCGTGATGTTATATAGCCTAAAGCCTTCCTCGATAAATAGCCTATTCAACACAAAAATAATTTTTCAATTCGAACCAGTAGTTCCAGAGATTAGCGCGTTCAAACAAACAAACAAACAAACTCTTCAGCTTTATAATATTAGTATAGATAATAATTGCGATTTTTAATCTGCAATAGTTAAAACGGCACCTTAAGCAGTGTTGACATGATGTCGCACGGCGTAAATAATAAAGACGCGAGGCTCCCTGTCTCGAGATGTGTAAATATATGTACATGGTACTTTTTATTGCGACTGTTTCTATTACATTTTTTTATAAACACACTGCGATATCATCTTTACAAAGTATCTGTCGGCTTCTTTTGATGTTTCTATGATTACTTTTATGTTGATACTATATGATGATCAAAAAACAATATTTTTATCATTATCAGCAACCTACCGTAGTCCACTGCTGGTTATAGGTCACTCCTAACAAGCGCCGTTGTGTCCAGTCTTAAAATATTTTCGTTAATCCCTTTCGGCCACTTTTCGCAGATCTCTTTCTTCTTGGAGGCTCCTTACCGAAATTCAAAAGAAAGGCATTGGAAGCACTGAGAGTCACGTGAAGGTAAATTTTTGCGTGTTAATATTTGTGTTTTTGTTTTAATTTTACTGCTTTTTTTATTCTTCTTGTGGTTATGGTGTGCGCGTATTCTGTTTTTTCTTTGTTTTTGTCTTCGATTCTTAAATGATTTGGTTTCAATGTTGATTTTGATGACAATGTTGATTTATTATTTTTGTTTACTTTTGGTGCATGCTGCATTAGCCTTCACCGGTTGATACATTTTAATGTTTTTTGTTAATGATCGTCATTGTAACATTTTTTTATAATGTGTCAGCCACTGGCTGCCCTATAAATAAATTAATAAAGCTCTACCTTTTGCCAGAGGTATCTCACGCTACACCTATTATCGATTCGCTGACTCCTCTCAAAAACACGTTGCAGCATTATCTGCAAGCATTAGGTCACTCAACTCTTCCCTAATTTACTGTAAAAATATCCTGTTCAAACTCATTAAAATTGTCCCGATCAGTGGCGTGCAGCCCATAGCAGCATAAAAAAGCATCTTGCTACACTTGGACGTTTACTTTTAAATTTGGGTCAATTTGGATTCTGAGACTCTTATTCTGATGATTATTAAATCTTATATATATATATGACTTAAGATCTAATACTACTATACTAGCATTTATAAAATGCACAAATGTAACAAGATAATGCTTGTAAGGCAATGAGATTACAAATTGATACATAATTGTGTCGAGGTGCCTTTAAAATTTTTATTTTATTCATATTCGGTCATAGATGGGCAAAATGTAATTAGAGTAATGAAAATGATTAACGATTACATTTTCCGTGTTTTACCATTATTATGACTGCATTTTGCTCATTTATGTTTTAAACACTACAAAATCCCAGATTGTATACATATTTATCATTTTTAAATGTTTTAAATGGATTTAATCTTGATTACAGATCAATAAAATTAAAATTACGACTACATTTTGTAATCGTTCATCATTAATCAGATTACATTTTGCCCATCTCTGTATTCGGTATTTTTTGTAGTACTTTCTTATTTACTCTAAATTTGGCGTGAAAATTGTTTGTATTTTTAGGAATAACAAATAAATATTGTACAACAGAATATATTCCGTCTTAGGAGACATCAAGCGACCGGAGATTACGCCTGCCTTCACGAGATGAGCAACACCCACAAATCTGTCCTTCCGACCTAACATTAATTTAAAATATATTTTATTACATTTGGTATATGGGTACTTCATAATATAAAATATCATATATTTGTTTTTTTTTTCAATAAGAAAAAATATCTTATGATACGACATAACCTTTTCCTATAGAGAACGTATGGCAGTAGTGACCACAGTTGTCCATGCCGATTTGACTCGGCCTAGTGACCACATCACTCTTGATGGTAAGTATAGTACAGTCCAAGAAACGACAAGGACGATTAACCGTAAAGAAGAAACTATCGACAGCCGCAGTGATCGTGCCGGCCTGCACAAATATCTCTTTACGTTTTGTTTAGAGGACCCAATATCCTAAGACAATGGGAACACGCTCGCTGGAAGACCATTCCACAGCCTAACGACTTGGCAAAAGTAAGAGTAAGAGAACTTCTTAGTTCTAACCCGGATGGGAGTTACCGTATAACTGTGACCCGTTAACCCGTGCGCGTGGTTTTACTATAGAAGAGATAGAGGGTGGAACAAGATGGAACAATAAATGAATTAATATTATTGTTCTAAATAATTTTTAAAATAGAAAAGAAATATTTAACTTACTCGCCCTCTTAACTGTATCTAAATTCTAACTAGTTGTCATTTATTATGTAATCCGTGAACTCATTATTTATCAGTTTCGAAGCTCCATGAGAATCATTTTGGTTTGAAATTCGATGAAACGAAAAACGATACTAAAAAGAGAATCACATAAATCTAAAGGCTTAAGTCTGTGAGAGAATGAGACAAGAGGATAAGATCAGATAATGTTTTTCTGTTACATATATTACGCACTTTCACTTCTGCCGCGTGTGAAGTGCACACATGTTTTGTTCCTATGCCTACGAGGTAACAATTGTTTAAAATCAATTTTACTAATTACATTCAACAAATTGACACTAGTTCCAATAACACTCAGAATTGTCTGTTCAAACGAGGAGGGGTGGGAAGTTTCAGTACGTACAAGAAAACTCGTTAAACATTAACATCCGACTGTATAGCACCTGATATCTTTACGTTGGAAGAACTGTTGTAACTGATCCAGTTACTTGTACAAGTACTTAACCGTAATTGCTAATTTTTGATCAAAACATCTATTTTGTCCATTTCTAAAGCTTTGAAAACTCCAACCTGTCCAAAAAGGCCGTGGTTGAAATATCTTAATTTGAAAAGATTAACATTTTTTTAAATTATTATTTACAGGTCAAGCGTCCGACCTCAAACACACCTGATGAAAGGTGAAGATGAGTTCAACGATGGACCGTGTCCGCCCAACAAATGTCTATTCACTCTTCTCTTAACCCTTTCGTTACCGCAGTCCATTCCGCCAAAGTGGTGCTACTGAGCCGGTCAGCACGCCGCGAAGTGTTCACACTGTATGATGGCAAGTTGATGTTCGAATTTTCTCATTTAAGTATATATTTAAAGATTTTGCTTGTATATTAAATAAAAATTTAAATTAGAATAATTCTTAGTGATTTATTTTTTACTTTTCTATAAAATGAATACCGGCTAAAGCTGGCGCTGGTGCACATGGGGCGTTTTGTGAATGCCGTCTAAAGCCGGCGCTGGTATCGAAAGGGTTAAAGAATCCTAAGTCATAAGACCGTGAAAATATGCTCGTTGAAAGCATATTCCAGGCTTTACCTGTTCGCATGATTAATTAAAACTGAATCTTTTCGTGCGGATATAAGAAACGTCCACCATATACGAATGATATCTGACACGGTGTCTAGTTGTTTTATGGTGACATTCAACTGGCGGAATTAAAGAATATAGCCCCTGAGAACACTCTCCATTGTGCAACCGGTAAAAGACTACGAGGCAGGCGACTTTACCTCGATGCTCGATGTTCTGTATTTTAGACTCAATCACAAATTTAACGCCAACAAGTCTTTGACCTCTATGATCAATCGAGTCTAGGTATGTGGTACATGTGATCGAACTTTGACGGAACATACTTCTAAACTACATTCGTCGTCACGTCATGTGTTTATGGTGTGTTTTCAATCTCTACGCAAAATTACCTACTTAAATCACTATATTAGTTGCCTGATGGATCAAATTCTTTGTTATCATAGGACGAAATTGTTTCCTTACTCCGTAGGATAAAACCTTATTAATTTTTCTTTTAACAACCTCTACTAAGATCTAAATTTCATAATGACGTAAATGTTCTTGTTTTATTGACTTTAAAGTATGATTGTTCCTGTTGTGTTTTCTATTTGTACATGTATGTGTATGCACAAGAATGTTGTTTGTCCGAGTATGACCTGCTTCTTTATACTTTTTCTTTAT
Organism: Automeris io; assembly: GCA_036320925.1. Lineage (NCBI taxonomy): Eukaryota > Metazoa > Arthropoda > Insecta > Lepidoptera > Saturniidae > Automeris > Automeris io. The sequence goes on along the minus strand of JAUDJH010000010.1, from coordinate 13,368,214 downwards.
TTACTTTAATTATATTACTCTTACATTGCACAGAAACACACAATAAAAACATGAAATGGCAGTCCTTGAAGACCTTTATTTTATTTATTGTTTTAAATCTCAATTTTTTAAGATTCATTAATTTTTCTAATAATATGTTATTTGTATTCTTTTTTTTTTCAATTTTTGTTCTCTTTCTTTTTGTTTTGATGTTTCTCGACCAGTATTCCATAAGATTGTATGTACATTTTCAGCGAAAATCGTCTCATTTGACAGATGCACATATATAATTACAAAATTAACTAAATTGTATTTGTATTTTGTATATTGTAAATCAAAGCAACATTCGATTGGTGATATGATGCCAACGTTTCCAGTCGATTGTATGCGCTTATAATCTAAACGAAGCATCGACAATATAGTATAACACAAGCAACAGAGAGCCGAGAAAGGGCTGTGCTCCGAAGAAAATTAGTGTCGTCAGCGAGCTCGGAGTACACTTAAAATTTTATTAACGATTAGCACTAACCCTTAACTCGTTTTGTAAAGTTTTAAGGGGTTAAAGTAATTTTAACGTCGGAGCGGCACTCCGAGAAGTTCAAATAGTTTCGACGAGGGGATAGCACAAAATACTACGTTTAGTTCAACCCATGTTCGTATATTTATTTACTTTACTATAAAATAGGATTTATAGAAATACTCGCTTTTTTTTTTGTTTTTTTTTTTTTTTTTTTTTTTTTCAAGTAAAAACGATCGAGTTATGCTGCGGGTTGTTAATAATACTTAGTCTATAATCTTATTAATTATCTTGTTCTTTTGCCTTTCTATCTCATAATTTTTTAAAATAATTTACAAGCGGACGCTTGACCTCAATCACACCTGGTGGAATGTGAAGTCATCTTCGGACGTTGCTTGCTTGTTGGTTGGCGGATGTATACCAGAGATGGGCAAAATGTAATCTGATTAATGATGAATGATTACAAAATGTAGTCGTAATTTTAATTTTCTTGCTCTTTAATCATGATTAAATCCATTTTAAACATTAAGAAATCATAAATGTATATACAATCTGGGATTTTGTAGTGTTTAAAACATAAATGAGCGAAATGCAGTCGTATTAGTGGTAAAAAACGTAAAATGTAATCGTTAATCATTTTCATTAATCTGATTACATTTTGCCCATCTATTATGTGTTCTATGTGCAGAGAAAGTGCATGGAACATTCAGTAGCTTAGATGTTAGCAATTTGCGTGTAATTTGGTATGCTATATATGGTATACACTTTAATCGTCTCTTAGGACACCTTAGTATGATGAAGAGGGAGCCACTATTATATTATTATTTATTAAATGTGTCATAACGAAAATACTTTGCTATTAGTTTTAAGAAACACAATAACATTGGATAGAGCGGTTTGGCGCACATTTTGTTGTATGGCAGTGAGGCCTAGGTATATCAGAAGAGCCTTGAAAGTAGAATTAATGCTGTGGAAATGTGATCTTTTCGTTCTATATGCAGAGTAACGCTTAGGGATCGTGTTAGGAACGAATACATATATAGAATGGTTGGTTTGAAAGATAGTGTCATCGACAGGATGTACAAATTAGGGATGTAACGGAGGCAGTTTTATCGGAACCCAAGTTGGAGTCGGAGTTTTGAAATTTGATTTATCGAAGTCGGAACCGAAGTCGGAATCGGAGTCGGAGGCATTGCCAGTCACAAGTGACGGCGGTAGAAAGTAGTTTATTATGGGATATATAAAAACATTATTCAGTAAACCTTTTTAATTAGAAAGTAATTAATTTACACACCCACAGACAATGAAAATAAAAATTGCTGTGTTTCATAACATTTTCCCATTAACAGTGAACGAATTAAATCAAATTTGCTCCAGGGTTGTTTTTGTGTTAATTTCTATTTAATTAAATTTAATGTAAATGTAAAATTAAAAAACCTTTTAGTTATAAATAAAGTAAGTAGTGTGCGTAGTGTTAAGGCAGCAGTCTATGTTGGCATATGACCCAAATATTGCGAAAAAACTCGTAGGAGAGGTAGAGTGTGTGAGCAAGAATTCGGTAGAACGACATTTTTACAGCGCTTTTTTGCCTATCAGGGTCCTAATCTGTATAATAAAATAAATGATATACTATTTCTATACCCACTGACACAATATACATGTAAACAAAACCTTACACAATGGTTACTAACACTTGACTACAACACAACAGAAACACTATACTCAAGCACATACACACACGCACACACAAACACTATAAAATTAAATTAGATTATTTGTATATTAGTGATAAGGAAAGAGCGGGTGTGAGGACCTGGTGATCTGTACCACAGGTATAAAACCTACAGCAAACACCAGTTCCTCACAAACGTTTTTATTGTAAATATTTCTGTTATTGTGTAATTCAGTTATTGTTTGTGAGGAAAATAAATAAATATATATTATTATTATATTTATAAATTTAAATGTACATTTAGTTTTAAACATATTAACTTTAATAATATTTTTTTAACCAAATTTTTAAAATTTTCTTCTTCAAATTAAGTAGTATTGATTGTATGATTAACTGATATTATGTTTCAACAACATATAAAATGAAATCAAACGAATGGACTACAACAGTGGTGGTGACTTCCGATTAATACCTCCGATTAAAAAGTTTCGGAACCGAAGTCGGAACCGAAGGTGTAATAACAATCGGAAGTTCCGACTTATCGGAGTCGGAGTCGAAGCTCCGTAACATCCCTGGTACAAATGCATGCTTCGATAGTTCGGGCACGTAGAGAGGATGAATGATGAAAGGATGATAAAAAAGATATGCAATGTGTATTTTAGTGGAAATAAGACCCGAGACCGACCGAGTCTTACCGCAGAGCAAATAAAAAAATTTCTGATGGAGGATAATGTCAAAATCTGGCAAAATCAGCCAGAGTGCATAGACTAACGAATGTTAAGGAAGCGAAATAGCTTTACAAGAAGTGACGATCCATTCTCTCTGCCTGCTCTAATAGGGATTCGGCATGATGATAAATCGATAGTTTTAAAAAACAGAGGTATGATGTCTAGCACTCCGCCTTCATCCGTTACTCATTCACGCGCATACACCGGGCCAATTAGACAAAGATGGCGTGAAATTCTGTCACTACATTCCATGCAGTTTATAATTGAGGCGTATCACGCCAATTATCTAATCCAGTGAATAAATTGATTGAAATAAATCAAAGCTGATTATAACTGATCTAGATTAGGGCTAATTGCATCGCAATGATGTATGGCCACTGATATCGCGTAATATTCCGCATATTGAATATTAATTGACAGATAGAAATATTGTGCTTTGATAGCTTGGTTGATCCCAGGAAGATTTAAACAAATATTATATATCTGATTCCATTGGCGTTCATCTATTAGAAGCATAAATACCAATACTTGATTATACTTATGCAAAAAATCGTATTAAATATGGCAGAATACATGAGATCTGTTACTCAAGGCAGTAGGGTTGCCGAGTAGGTCCGGTTCTTTAGGGCAACAAGCCCGGCCTTTTTTTTATTCTGACTCGGCTGATGGTAAGCATGGTGCAGTCCAAAAAACGCCATGACTGTGAACAGGTAAGAAAAACCCATCGGTAGTCGAAGCGGTCATGCTGGCCTGCACAAATATCTCTTCACGCTACGCTTAAAGGATCCCATATCATAGGATGGTGGAAACACGCTCGCCGGAAGACCATTCCACAGCCCAAAGACACGGCAAAGCAAGAGTTAGAGAACTGCTTAGACCTAGGTGCGATGTGAGATACCGTATAGCTGTGACTCCGTAAACCCGCGCGCATAGTTCTATTCTAGAAGGGAGAGAGTAGACCAATGTCAAACAACTCTTTGGGACACTTGCCATGATACAGACGGTAGAAAACACTCAGTGAGGCAACATCTCTGCGCAACTGGAGCGGTTCAAGATGCTTAGTCACGTCAGGATCATTCACAATGCGGACACCCCTCCGCCGCAACCTATCCAGGGCGATAAGTAAGTACTGAGCAGAACCATCCCAAAGATGCGAACAATATTCAGTGTAGGGCCTGAACTGAGCCTTATACAATAGAAACAATTGACCCGGCGTGAAAAACCATCGCAATCTGTTTAGGACACCAAGCCTACGTGATGTTGAAGAGATCACAGACCCTAAATGATCCCTTAGGTAAAACCTATGCCTCCAGCGCCAAATTCTAGGAGCAACAGCCGAGCACATTATCGAGCGTATCTACTGAATAGTATATTTCAAAATCAAAATCAACTTCTCCATAACAAATGGGGCCCAGAATTTGTAGAAGCCTTGGTTTTGACATTTTAAAGTTAACCCAAAAGTCTCATAAGACATCATTACCACGTCTTAAGCTATGAAAGGTCAAATCTCGTTTTTTGACATTTACGTTAGTTTTTTGTTGACATTTACATTTTCACAAAGTTGTAGAGTATAAAATATCTAAAAATTATGCTATAAACATTTTTTTCATGAAATTAATCCGTATAATTGAGAAACAAGGGTAAAAGATGTAGCAAAAAGGCACCATCATAGGACGCTATGTTCGTAATGGAGTTTGGAAGTTAGTGGCAAAACTTCCTACGATCCTATGTTGTGATTTTTAAATCAGCAAAGCTAAATCCGATTCACTTTTTCATATCTCCCAACCACTTCCAACTCCTACGGCCTGGGCTTATATTCCCTTTCTGGAATCTTGTTATCAAGTATCAGTTTAGAATATTCTTATTGGGATCCTCGATACAAAGCTCCGAAGAAGATTACCCTTCGTTTAAGGACTGTCAGCATCCGTTTTCTCTTGCAATAGGCCATTAACCTTGAAGTGAGAATTGAAATCAATCCAGGGATTGTGGACCATTTTACGCAATACATTCGATCACAAATTTCCTTTAAAAATATTTTAAAATGTATAAATACATCCATTATATATTTTTGTAATAATAAATACGAATATAATAGCTTGAAATAAATCGTAGTTGAGTCGAAATTAAATCACCATTAGTATAGAACCACTTTATTAATGCTTACATGTTTATTGGAAGTGGATTCAGCTATGTGGCTGCTCTGTCTGATTATCTTATTAAATTTGGTTCAAACTCATGCTGATCTCATGACAAAAAATTCTGAGAATTACGTAAGTACAATAAAACTACATTTCTTAAATTCACAACTAAAATATAAGTTAGGCCAAGATAAGGTCAAAATAGACTTGAGGCAGTCTGCTGCACGGGTGAGAGGGAGGTGTTGCACGGTGTCCCTCGTGCCGCCTAGGAGAGAGGTTTTGGAGGGTTGGCTTTTACTCCTACCCCTCCCAGAGAGGTAGCCTCTGCAAGGCCTTTTATTCCCTGGGCTTCTGGACGAATTTGGTTTCCCAGGCCCGGGTGGAGCAATCAGAGGGACACCCCGGGGGTTTTTAGTCAGTAAGAGTCTGACATACCGGGGTCGCTGCCCTCACAGCGTCCCTGATGGTCCTATGTGGAATTTCCATCAGGTCCCCAAAATAATTAAATAGAGACAAAGTAGGCTAAGGGTAAACAAGATTACCTTTGCAATTGGATAATCATTTTGAAAGTTTCGGGATATCATTTACATTTTTTTTTCTCGAAAATGAGCAAAATAATACTCAAATATTTTATTAATTATAACTAGGTGTATAATATTTTGCTGCCAAAAATTTTAACAAAATTTCATAATAAATGTTCCCTTAATTAAAATATGTTTTGAAGTTAATATCATAAAACATGCTTTTGAACTAATTTCTGTTCAGCGTAAACATTAATAAACAAGTAATAGAATAAATATTCCAACATTTACTCATAACAGAATATTAGACATATCAAATTCCAAGACCCAAATCGTTTGATCGTTAACCAAATTTTCTCGTACTAATAACTTTCAAATTTCTCTATCCCAAGGGGCCTTATGTTGCAAAATGGACTCAATATGGAAGCTGCCGAGGTCCCAAGTCGACAAACCTTTCTGTTTTTGATACAGAGCTAATCATAGAAAACAACACTTATAAAGGTGTCATGAATTTTACTTTTACTGTTGCGGCCCGTATGACCGAGGTTAATATGCAAAATAATTTTTAAGATGTGTGATTTAGATTATAGCACGTCCGAAAGTCTTTAGTGTGAATGAATGGATGAAACATAACTTTGTTCATTTACACCTAATTCCACGTACTTTTGAATCATCAAAAGAAAGGAAATTGAATCTAATACCAGTTGAGAAAGCAGAGTCTACAGAGAAAACCCGGCAAGATACTCTAGCAGATGCCTTTTCCGATATAGTGAAGTACAAACTTATACATAATGGATCGAATTGTATCAGTGTACCGGCACATGCCGCTAGGTTTTTCAGATTAAGTATGGATTTAGGCACCAAGTGCTTATCCGTGAAGGAACACATCGTTTCACACAGCATCTGATAGAAATGACATGTGTAAATGCCCTGAGAACGGCGATTAGCTGCGCTATTTGTCCCGTTGGATACTATGTATAAGGATAAAGGGGATAATGCCGCTAATGTATCTCTGTTAACCCCGAAAGGAATACAGCGTAAGGATGTTTTAATAATCTCTAAACGTATGTGAACTGATTTCAGGCTACTGTGGCTTTTACTTGTAAACTATGGTCGAGTTTTAGTCGAACAAAATTTTCCTAGCATCAGACTATTTCTCATTTAGTACCACCTACCTAATAAGGATCATGTGTTGTGTTCCTAGGTTATGTCACACAAACACTAATAGTTCTAACTGGTGACTTTCAACTTGATAATAATTAATAATATAATATATCGCTACGCTATATCCCTTGTGGAGTGAGCAGAGATATATTAATGGCTGTACCCACTAGCAAACTTGATGATATTTCTGATAAACGCATAACATTTTATAATAAAAATATTATTAAGAAGTCATGATAAGAGAAAAATAAGTATTTGCTTTCATATGTTGTTTTAATCTTCGTCTGAAGTCAAAGTTTCTTACAGGTGAAAATGATTGTATATAGCTTGAATGGAAATCAAAAAAGTGTTCTCTGGAACCAACGAATCGACAAACCATGTGAACATATTGCTATAGCTGAAATTATGGAAAAGCAGTTTGGAGTGAAAGACTGTTTATTCCCAAAGGTAAATATGATGTTAAAAATTACAACCACAGTGAAGTATATAGAGACAGTATTAATTTTACCAATATAGGTTTTATTTTACACTGGCTCGACATAGTCACTACAGAGTACCTGATGGTAAGTGCAGTGTAGTCCAAAAACGAAAGCATCTACATCGTCATGTCGGCCCACATATACCACGACTGAAGGTTTCTAGGTGTATGAGCTACTGGATATACACAAGCTGATCCCGAAACGCAACAAGCCGAAACTGGTCACTATGACGGGCTTCACACCCATGTACTGTGTTCGCGATCCAGACGGGCACCGGCGCCCTACCACCTCGCTGCTGTTCGTTTAGCACCACCCAGGAGTCACGTGTAGGGAAACTAGGGTAAAGCCTACGGACGCGAGCAGCTTCGACTCCCAAAACTAACTACTACTACTACTACTTATACTAGTATAGTATAACTGATATAAGTAAGCTGAAGAGATATTCTCTAAATATTTAGTGATTTAATCGATTCAAAAACACAATCCTTTTTTGAAACCTGTTGGAAATTCCTAAATAATCCTCAGGGCCGTCAAGATGACCGGCCTTGGTATACCTGTGGTTACCAGCTAAAAACTATAGAAGTGTCATCTTCTCATTGCTAGCCAAATCTGGAAGGCCACATTCACCCTTCAACCCCGGCGAACAAATAACCCGCAAAAGCCCCATCTCTTTGATGATAGAGTCTATATCTCTAGACGCCACACAGGTGGATTTATTAGAAAGAAAGAAAGAAAACGTTTTATTAGCAGCAGCCAGACAGAAGTGACAACATGCTTCAATAAATTATATGATAACCAGAAAAAATAACATAAAAATAAATTAAAAAAATCAAAAACAATACACAAGAAAATCTAGGCCGTTGCCAATAAGGACCCTGCCTCAGCTTGTGCTACAGAGCGCCATGTTACACCATGTTCCACCTCCACCTATTCCGGTCTCTATTTTCTACTTTACGGTAGATACTAATTCTAATTCTAGTGTTAAGATTAAAAGCATTATTCACAGTAAATGCAAATGTAAATGTAATTTTTAAAAAAAAAAATCCAGGTTATCATTAAAAAAGAGATTCAACCTAGTAAACGAAAGTTCGTACAAAGTAAACGCTGCACTGGTTCTAATTAGCCAGTATTCAAATTAAGCGAGATATAAATGTGTTTGCACTTTACATAAATTTAGCTTTCAAGGAAAGTTCGCAACATCAACACTGTTTGCAGCTAATAAAATTATTATTTGATCAAAAGCTGCGCTGAATTTACTTGCTTTTGATTCTTTTAGTGCACAGTTTTATACACCAGATACACAAATGTTAACTGTATATTCGTAGCTCTCGAAACTTTGACGTTCAATTTTTTCTACATAACCGAAACCACTCTAAAATATTATGCAAATGCATTTTTAACATTAATGAATTCTGATAGAGGATGAAAAATATGATGAGTGAGAACATGACAGAAACAGTCATTGAGAGCAAATTCCACATCTAAGTTGCTTCATTTATTTTTTATTTTTTAAATTTTTTTTTTTACACTGGCTCGACATATTGACTACAGAGTACCTGATGGTAAGTACAGTGTAGTCCAAAAACGAAAGCGACTATCAAAGGATAGAAATCCATTGATAGTCTACATCGTCATGTCGGCCCATATATACCACGACTGAAGGTCTCTAGGTATATGAGCTACTGGATATACACAAGCTGATTCCGAAACGCGACAAGCCGAAACTGGTCTCTATGTGGGGTTTTATACCCATGCACTGTGGTCGCGATCCAGACGGGCACCGACGCCCTACCACCTCGCTGCTGCTCGTTTAGCACCACCCAGGAGTCACGTGTAGGGAGACTAGGGTAAACCCTACGGACGCGAGCAGCTTCGACTCCATTTGATTGCCCTGGTATGACAGACAACAAAAAAACAACTTGATTTCCCATTTATTCCAGAGTTTTAATATTTGGAAATAATCTGCTAACTAGTGTTCCCTATGATGGATATTGAAAAACTTTACATAGTAGATTCTAAATATGTTTTATGAAACGGTAATGAATCAAATCGTCTATATTCAATTGGTGTTTGAACATATGTTTTTTAAGCATATAAAGACACTTCGTGTTTTAAAATTATTTCGATAAATGTTATTGGCATACTTTTAAAAGTATATACACTGCGATGAGAAACATTCATCAATAGATTCAAATGCTGTAAACCAATGAATATTCTATTACCTATTACGCTAGTGAATATTCCAATTATATATGTGATAGGGGAAATATATATGGCATAGGGGATTTATGGGATGGGTAAGAATAGTTCATGGTCTACATTATGTCAATTATTGAATCTTTTACTAGCTTAATAAAATATTACTTTATTTACGCTCTCAGGTCTCTTAGAGTAATTGAAAAGGTATTTCTTTTCAATTAAGCACAACGCTTTTATTTTTCGAAACTAATGTAATTAATACTATTTCAACAAAAACTCCTAACGTCTTTTATTTCATTTTCAGTGGTTGATAACATAGAAAAAAACCTAGCATTAATATAAATTTAATAATGCTCTACTAATATCCAACGATGGTTGTGTAATGTCATGATTACATTGGTTCCAGGGCCGACATTATTGGGTCATCAATTTCACAGAATGCACGTATAAATATTTGGGGTCCTCATTCTTTTATGGCCATTTCTTTTACAAACTTATAGTTTTGGCAAAGAAGGGTAATATAGCATGTTTGTCTTTTGCACCATTATTTACCAAGAAGACTTAAGTAAATAATTTGATGTAATGAAATAAAAATTTACAATATTCTTTTTTTATTGTTCTTGATCTTCCGATTTCAGCTAGATAAAAATCCGATTATTTATCGTCTTTAAACGTACAAGCTTCTCAATATTATGGATTATAAGATTTTAATTTGCAAGTGTCTGTACAATATTTCTTTCCTTTTTCTTTTCTTTGTCTTCATATTATTTATTATTTAAAAATACAAAACCAGATAAAAAGGTCCGTTGTTTCAAGGATGATTTCCATAAAATCAAAAAACGATTAATGTTAAAATTATACCGAGATGAGATATCAGTAATGCTTCAAACGTTTAGTTAATGCTATAAATCGAATATAATAAACATTTTGTGTTTACTGAATTTTAAATATTATGTTATCTTATAGAAATTTTAATTGCAAAAAACCATATAGTCACATCTTGTTATGCATTTTTTACGTGTTAGATTTTTTTTATAATATTTAACTAAAACCAATAACTAAACATGTTACCCTTAATTTTGTGTAATTCTAAATTAAGTGAAATTTCTAGAACAAAATATCTTTAGAACATTAAAAAAATCTAAATATATGACACTTAAAACAATGACTTATGACAATAATAATAAACAATAATACAACTGAATAAGAAACTAATTTTATAGGTTACAAATCGATTATATTTTGTTCAATTAAACGTATTTTATGTGTATGTCTAATAAGTCTTCGCTATGATTATTATCAAAATATATCCATTTGAAATAGTGTAAACAAATTGAGGCACAAAACGCGTGTTTTCACCGAACTATGAAAATTATACATTTTACAATTTTGTAAATGATTAAAAGTTACCAACATAATAAACATTAAAACTGTCTCTTTCCTCATAAGTGTGATGAAAACCGTCGTATGACACGCGAGGGCCTTTTAGTGATTACAGAATTGGTCTTATTGGGCCTTGCGCCTCGCGTAACATTTCACCTCGTCTGTAATGATTGACGTAGCACACTTGTAGCATAATACAATACACGTATATTATTCAAACATATAGATATTTTATCGCCATTCACTAGCTATATAATTCTAAAATATATTTCCATTGTACTGAAGAACAGTTGAATGACAAAAGCGACCCGATTGCTCTACTAAAGGCAGGTACGGCTCTGAATTAATTTGAAACGTGCCAATGATTAACAACCTCTGGTCTGGACGTTATTTACTTATGGACGATGCGGCCGTGTTTACGTTGGCCAATTAGCATTTATAGGGATAAATGTTGGACGCCGCTGGCTTCACTGTTTCGGGGTTAATCGATCTCATTTGATATGCTTAGTTGAGGTCGCTATTTGTTCTAGAAACGTAAATATATAACAACATGTTTTTTTTTTATCCCGGGCGAAAATCCTGCATAGGACCATCAGGGACGCTGTGAGGGCAGTGATCCCGGTGTGTCAGACTCCTACTGACTAAAAACCCCCGGGGAGGACTCTGATTGCTCCACCTGGGCCTGGGAACCCAAATTTATCCAGACGCCCAGAGAACAAGAAGCCTTATTAAGGCTACCTCTCTGGGAGGGGAAGGAGTAAAGCGCACCCCTCCAAAAACCTCTCTCCCATGCGATGCGCCGGACACCGTGCACCGCTCCCCTCTCATATAACAACACGTACAGTAAGGCGGAATAATTCCAATTAAAAGGTACTTTAACTAAGTGCATTATTTTTTGTAATATGTTTACATTAGTTTAGTAACATATTGTTACGACGGAACTAGGGCCAAACTTTAGCCCTAGATTTCTAGGCTTCCAGGCATCGCACGACTATAATCTTAAAACGCATAGATAGTCTTGAGGTACTGCTTCGAATGAAATAACTTGCAACCGGATCGGAGAAAATTGTTTACCATCGAAAACATCGGAGGGGTCGCATCGTTTCATCTTTTGCCGCCCGAGTTCGTGACGTGTATATCGGCGAGACGGCCGCTATTGGTGGAATTCCGATTCGCGAAAGGTCGATGAACCGATTCTGGAATTTACGAGTAAAAACATAAGGTTCAAAAATCCCTATAAGATTCTAGTTATTATATAAATACGCGCTCGATGCGATCACAGAACAGTTCGAATCTGGACAGCGACACAGTTAGTGATGAAAATCCCCGGGAATTTTCCCAAAGTGCCCCCAGCACTTCCGCGAACATTTCGTAAATTCCCGGGAATATTCCCCATACAAGTTTTGGGCACTTTGGGAAAATTCCCGGGCATTTTCATCACTAGACACAGTGCGATATCACAAGCGATCTTCAAGGACTTTTGCGATCATACTGCGACTGCTTAGTGATTCTACGTGCGATTATTTTGACTGGATTTTTGATACTGGACTTCGAGAACTTTCTGCGACTGGATTTTTGACGACTGATCTTCGAGAGCATTCTTCGACGTTCTTCTGGACTCTTCGACGATTTAACATCGCGATCGTTCGACAGCTGCGTTTCAAGACCTTTCTGTGGCTGCGTTTTGATTTTGTGTACTCTCCGCTATTAATAAATTGATTGTCCGTCACAACCGGCATTTTAATACCCCGCGCTCGTAACAATATTTTTTTACACTGGCTCACCAAAGTGACTGTAGTCCTCAACTATGGAGGCAAGCATTGGATAAGATACTAAATATTTATCAACTAACAATTTAGTGTTAGAGCTCATTAGAATACATTCAATGAATATGTTATCGTTCGATGCGTACGAAAGTTTTTCTTGTTTTTACTCTGGCTCGGCAAAGTGAGTGCAGCGCACCTAATGATAAGCACAGTGTCGTTCAAAACACACTCCTTGAAACCTTTTTCAAGGGCAGCGCTGGGCATTGTACACCCCTCCCCTCCTCCGGCACCAATAAGCCAACATGTTCCAACAATGCCGGACTATCGATAAAACTATTCATTATTTTGAACAAGAACATTACAAGAACAAGTTCCTTGTATCCAAAAAAAGCTTTTCCAATTACAGTTCACGTTTGTTATAATAATTTCCCCACATACTTTTCGTGATATCCTGGATGTGTAGACTCAAGTTCTTTGCAAGACTTCCTCTAAGTACACATTGTGAAAATCTAATTAAGCCAAAATGTATCCTTGTAGGGGAAACAGCAAAACTTTAGTCGTGACGCGAACGCAAACCACATGGCGGAAGGTATTTTACTCGAATAAAGTGTACATAGATATATTTAATGGAAGAGACATGTTTTAAATAATAATACAAATATATCGTCACGCTATATCCGTTTTAGGTTGATCATTGATACATTAAAGGCTGTGTCCTTTTTTGCGTTTAAATGAAGCGAAATGTATTTATTTCGCCAAAACCTAATATTTATAATACAGAAAAAAAGAGAATATAATAACATATAAACATGACGAAATAGGTCCTCCATCAGTTTAATACCAGACGAAGTTTGCAGCGCTGATTTTCGTGAAAGACCCCGAAAAATAAGCCAGCGTGAAAATGTTAAATGTCTTGCTCAAAGTGACCAGTAGCGCAACTAATCGCCGCCCTCAGGGCTCTAGTACACATGAAATTGTTATTAGATACTATGCGCGTTTCCTCACAATGGTTTCCTTCACCGGTGAGCATATGTTGCCTAAATTCATACTTAATCTAGAAAAACCCAGAGGTACGTACGAGCAACCAATATACTGGGGGGGGGGGGGGGGGGGGCTGAGCGACTGGTTAGCGACCCTCGAGAAGTAAGCAGAGCGTTGTGACGTGCTCTGCCTAAATACAATGAGCAGTGTCGGGGAAGATATCTTCCTCCGAGTTTGTGCCCACCGGGCGCGGCGTGACGAGGCTGTGGCGAATTGATTACAGGTCCCGCAGTCCCAACTAATGCGCAGAAGTAGTCATCTTGGGGTTTTTAGTCGGTACAAGTCCGACACACCTCGGTCACGCAACCCCTGTGCAGCCGAGACAGTCCTATGAGGATTTTCCTCAAGTAAAAAAAAAGGATATCACACATAAGTGCAAAGTTGATACAGCCACTAATATATCTCAGTTCACCCCGTAAGTGATAAACCGTGACGATATATTATAATTATAATACCATATCTAGTAATTGTACATTCGTTTGTCGCAACGAGTCTGTGATACGCATCTAAACCCTTCAAGCAAATTATAAGACTTGGCGAAAGGGTTGAGTTTTCATTGTCTGCAAAACAGCTTATATCACTCTTGGCCCACTGCTTGTAACCTCAAAGAAATACTCTAACTTCACATCTATGGTTACTATTTAAAATCCTTATTAGTTATACTTTGAGCGCGAATTCCTGTTTTAGCTTTGTTACACCGCACCTTATGAGAATCAACAGTATAATCTCACAACGACAGTACTGCCAAGGGAAAAATCCATTAACAGTACCCATCGCCATTTCCTCATATACCACGACTGAGTCTCTAAGTATATTAACAATTGGAAGTACTCAAGCTGATCTCCTAACGCGACAGGGCAAAACGAGTCACTACGACGGCCATAACTCCTGAGTATCAAGCAGTTGACACAGATAAGAAAATAGCCCTAGCACCAAAAAAATTTCATATGTTGTTTTGCATACAGCAACAGCTGGATGTCTTTTATATTTAGTTGTTTAGCTTTAAATATCTGTTTGTTGTGTAATATACTAATATATGTGTTTTTTTATTACTTATAGGTGAACGCTTGACCTCAATCACACCTGGTGGAAGGTGAAGATGAGTCCGATGATGAACCGCGTCCGCCTAACAAATGCCTATTCACTCTTCTCTTAAAGACTCCCAGGTCATAAGATCGCGGAAATATGGCCGCTGGAAGCATATTCCACTTCCTAGCTGTTCGCATGATGAATGTAGAAGCGAATCTTCTCGTGCGGATATAAGGAACATCCACCATATACGGATGATATCCGACACGATGTCTTGTGGTTTTGTGATGGAACGGGGCTGGTGGAATCAAAGAATGTAGTTCCTGAGAACACTCTCCACCGTGCAAACGGTAAAAGACCGCGTGTATTACTTATGTACGTGTGTATTCATGTATAAACATATAATTACATAAAACTCTTTGAAATAGTCTCTATAGCTGTCTGCAACTTTACACTATTATTCTCTTACTTGTTATTTTCTTTGCGTTGACACAGCTTTTTTTTACACTGGCTTGACATAGTGACTACAGAGTACCTGATGGTAAGTACAGTGTAGTCCAAAAACGAAAGCGACTATCAAAGGATGAAAATCCATTGATAGTCTACATCCTCATGTCGGCCCACATATACCACGACTGAAGGTCTCTAGGTATATGAGCTACTGGATATGCACAAGCTGATCCCGAAACGCGACAAGCCGAAACTGGTCACTATGACGGGCTTTACACCCATGTACTGTGGTCGCGACCCAGACGGGCACCGACGCCCTACCACCTCGCTGATACTCGTTTAGCACCACCCAGGAGTCACGTGTAGGGAAACTAGGGTTAAGCCTACGGACGCGAGCAGCTTCGACTCCCACAAACACACACACAGCTAATGAGTATCAATTGAAAAAGTGCTGGGAGGCTCAGCTGTTCACTTGGCACTTGCTGTGCTGACTTCCCTTTGGCAAACAACACGGGGTATTTGCTTTTGTTGTTTTATATTTCGATTAACCTATCCTTCTGTGTTATATTTTATGAGCTTTTTCATCTTTCTATAAAAATAATAATTCTAAGCCTCTGATTTACTTACGTTTCTAACTAAAACCAATTCATTAAAACTATTCTAATAAGATCTAACAGTATTTGCGCAGTGTGGTTGACGTTCCTGCAGCTCGCGATTTGCCTCCTCTTTTTTAATGCGAACCGCCAATGAGAAAAATTCGCTTCCTGCGTTTGTTTATCCAAATCTTATGGGAATTTTCAAACGTCGAGTGAATAGGTATTTGTTGGGTGAGCGCGCTCCATCATCGGCCTCGTCATCACTTTCTATCAGGTGAGATTGATGTCAAGTGCAAGTCTGTCTGTAATAAAAAAAAAAGTTGAAGAATTCAAAATCTTTCTGACTACCTGCTTGCATGTGTGTATTTTTTATACTAGTCCAGTACAATTATTTTTTTTTACACTGGTTCAACATAGTGACTACATAGTACCTGATGGTAAGTACAGTGTAGTCCAAAAACGAAAGCGACTATCAAAGGCTGAAAATCTATTGATAGTCTACATCGGCATGTCGGCCCAAATATACCACGACTGAAGGTCTCTAGGTATATGAGCTACTGGATATACACAAGCTGATCCCGAAACGCGACAAGCTGAAACTGGTCACTATGACGGCCTTTACACCCATGTACTGTGGTCGCGATCCAGACGGGCACTGACGCCCTACCACCTCGCTGCTGCTCGTTTAGCACCACCCAGGAGTCACGTGCAGGGAAACTAGGGTAAAGCCTACGGACGCGAGCAGCTTCGACTCCCAAAAATTTATAAGTAAATTTTGATTTTGTAACCTCATAAATGCTTAGGTGGTTCTACCTTGGATTTTCTATAACTCTATCATTTGCTGATACAAATTTTAGTACTTTTTTTGTGGTGAACATGGTCCGAACTTTGCCGTGACTCGGGACCACACTACACGAGCTTAGAGAGCGTCATAGTGACTCGCTATGACCTGTCGTGTTTCGTGAATCAGCTTGTGTATGCCCAGTAATTCATACACATACAAACATAGAGACCTTCAGTCGTGGTATATGCACGCCGACATAGCGACAGAGACTCATTAAATTTTCGTCCTTTAATATCCCCTTTCGTTTTTGGACTGTACTGTACTTACCATCAGGTGGACTTGAGTCACTTTGTAGAACCATTGTAATAAAAATACAAATACGACAGGGAAGCGCCATGATGTAATTAAAATGAGAACGCGTAAACTCGCTACAGATTGTTAAAATTTCATGTATGTGGTTTCTTCGTATTTCGCAGTTTTTTTTATATACTAGCCGTCCCGGCAGACCTTGTTCTGCCCTATTTCTCTAAAACAAAGACACATTGTTTTTTTTATGTTAATAGCTTCCCCGTCAGATTTCATTTCAGTTTTTTGAAAATTGTTTGAAGCAACCCTGGCCTTAATGCTATATGTATAAAAATTGACAAATATTAACATTAATATTTATACGTCACTCAATAATTGTTTTGCCTTCCCGGAACCCGTCCACTAACACTTAAACTTTATGTTATCGTGTTAAAGTTCAAATTGACTTATAACAAATCTTTTGTATGAGAATACAGAAAAGTGTTATTTTTAGACTGTTGCAGGGAATTTTTAAAAAAATTCTCTCCGTAATAACCTTCTTCAGATTTCATCAAACACAACAAAAAAAAAAAATCAGTCAAATCGGTTCCGCCGTTCTCGTGTTTCGCGCTTATCAAGACATTTTGCGATTCATTTTTATATTATACTAGCTGTCCCGGCAGACCTTGTTCTCCCCTATTTCTCTAAAACAAAGTCACATTGTTTTTTTAATCTTAATAGCTTCCCCGTCAGATTTTTTTGAAAATTGTTTAAAGGAACCTGGCCTTAATGCTATATGTATAAAAATTGACAAATATTGACATTAATATTTATACGTCACTCAATTGTTTTGCCTTCCCGGAACCCGTCCACTAACATTTAAACTTTATTCTATGGTGTTAAAGTTCAAATTGACTTATAACAAATCTTTTGTATGAGAATATAGAAAAGTGTTGTTTTTAGACTTTTTCAGATAATTTTTTAAAATCATCTCTCTGTTATAACCTTCCCCAGACTTCAACAAACACAACAAAAAAAATCAGCCAAATCGGTTCAGCCGTTCTCGAGTTTCGCGCTTATCAAGACATTTTGCGATTCATTTTTATATTATAGATGTAGATTATTTCGTCACAGAATATTTTAATATGCTTTCAGTAGAACTAAATTGGTACACCGTTCATAGTTCGAGTACAAAGCAAATTCTCTAATTAATTTCTACTCGCCGCATGAAATTAGGGTCTATGTTCCAAGTTCAGACAAACGCTACAAAGCCGACATTGTATTTGTCCGCAATTGCACATACGTTACATGAAATATAATATTTCAGACATAAAATCCGTAATGAAATCAAATAACTAAGCATGCAAATAAATAGTTACGTTATAACTTGTTTTACGGTGTCACAGCTATACGGTATCTCACATCCCGGCTAGGACTAAGAAGTTCTCTAACTCCTTCTTTTGCCGTGTCCCTGGGCTGTGGAATGGTCTTCCGGCGAGCGTGTTCCCACCATCCTATTATATGGGATCCTTTAAGCGTGGCGTGAAGAGATATTTGTGCGGGCCGGCATGATTGCTGCGACAACCGATGGGTTTTTCTTACCTTTCGATAGTCGTTGGCTTTTTTGGACTGTACCATGCTTACCATCAGGTATGGTGCAGTCACTGTGTCGAGTCAGAATAAAAAAGACAATTCGTTAATAAATAGGTAATATGTGTTTCACTGGATCTCAAAAAGTGGAAGCCGAAAGTATTAGACAGGCCACAATGTACCGTGATTATTCGACAACGTAGACCAAGAAGGTAGCTAGTAGCTTTCGCACATGACCCCCGCGACCACTCTGACACTAATTTAAGAAGTGATAGTTGAGTGTGTGATTAAAGCCTTCCTACAACAAACTCCTAGATTTAAAAAAAATGAAAGAAATATCCATTCATCCACAAACAAGCTGATAAAGGTCCCATTTTCGCCATGTTAATATGTTTTTGTTTTTTCTTTTGTTTCTGTATGTTGTTGTCTTGTAACAGAAATGATACTGCTTTTGAATTTCTAGTATTTTGTTAGTTTGTGGTGAAATAAATATATTTCATTTCATTTTTTTTAACAATGACGTTTAACTTATAACCAGAGATAGGCAAAATGTAATCTGATGAATGAAGAACGATTACTAAATGTAGTCGTAATTTTAATTTTGTTGCTTTGTAATCATGATTAAATCCATTTAAAACATTAAGAAATGATAAATGTGTATACAATCTGGGATTTTGTAGTGTTTAAAACATAAATGAGCGAAATGCAGTCATATTAATGGTAAAAAACGTAAAATGTAATCGTTAATCATTTTTATTAATCTGATTACATTTGCCCATCTATGCTTATAACATTCTTCTTTTTGAGCCAGGAGCTAAAAATACGATGCTGATAATAAAAATATTTCCCATAGTTTTGATGATGTAGGCCTGAAGGCTTATTGAATAAGTTAAACTCAATAAGTTTCCAGGGTATCACGCAAGGGACGGCAAACTTTACACCTCGTAAAACAGGAATACTGAATATTTACATACATTTTTACGGGAAAATGGCATGCATATATCATGAGCACCGCTTTCGGTCGAAATTCAGACAATAGAAAATGCGATGCCGAAAATTTTGAGTTCGGGTTTGTGAAAGAGATCACGTGTGTTTTAATAGTGATAAGTGAAAATACACATTCAACAAATAATATTAGAAAACATGCACTACCAAGTAAATTTCCATACAAAGTGAAATTCAATGCAAAAAAAAATATATACTAGTGGTACAGCGACAAAAAACCAAGAAATCCTTAATACACAAACTATAAATCTACAAATACATTAACAGTGAAACAATTTTAAAACACTTGCTTTGAAAGAGGTTAGAAAACAACAAAATATATTTTGATTTTCATTATGAATGCTATTATGCGAAATTTTGAATAAATTAGATCAGTAGAATGCCTTTGTAGTCGTGGCTGCACAGGGTGGGGGCTTCGAGCAACTGGTTAGTGACTCTCAAGGAGTCCGTGCAGCGTTGTAACACGTTCTGCCGCAATGCACCGTGTAGTGTCGTGGGAGGCGGTGTCTCCCTCCGAGATTGTGCCCTGTGGGCGCGGCGTGGAAGGGCTTTGTAAAACTGATTACAGGCGTAACAGTCCCCTTTAATGCGCAGAAGAAGTTACCTTGAGGTTTTTAGCAGGTATTAGTCTGGAACACCTTGATCAACCCCCCTCTGTGCGGGCGAGAAGGTCCAAGGAAGATTTTACCAAAGTAAAAAAATAGTAAGAGCGGTGAACATTTCGTCAAGCAACTGATCATAATCAGCTTCCATCATAGCTTAGAAGACTTTATCAAATCATCTTTAAAAACAACTTTATTAGAATCCGTTCATCCGTTTAAGAGTTATAGTGCTTCAAGGAGACATTTTTTTTTCTATTTATTTAAGAGATTTTTGTGCCTCGGCACATGCCAGCCCCATCGTATCCTAAACATGCACTACTAGCATTTATTTCTGATGGGGTGCCATCAGCCTGAACGACTCCTTTGCTTCGGCTGAGTAAGGTCTTGCTAAAATTCCGCAGAACATGCTTTCATCAAAATTGTTCAGGCTAAAGGCTCCCATCAGAGAATCTCTTGCAGACTGAGATCGGACACACTCCATCAGCAAATGTTATACATCATCTACTTTCTAACACGTGCTGCGGTTCGGTGATTCTACAAGCTTCATCAGATGTTTAAATTTGCCTGATGGAACGTGACCCGACCTCAGCCTGTGTAAGAAGACATTTACACAAATCCACAAAGCCGTCTGAATCACGACTAGTATCCGAAAGAGTTATTTAGCCTTGTTTCACCATCTTCTTTCCATAAAAGAACCACGCATGAGGGTTTACGGAGTCACGACTATACGGTAACTTCCGGCTAGGACTAAAAAGTTTTCTAGCTCTCACTTTTGCTGCATCGCTGTGCTGTGGTATGGTTTCACGGCGAGCGTGTTCCCACCGTTCTATGATATAGGGTCCTTTGATGCAGCGTGAAGAGATATTTGTGCAGGCTGGCAGAATGATCATCATCGCAACTATCGTTTGTTTTTCTTTACTTACGATAGTTGAAGTCATAATGGAGAGCACCTTGCTTACCATCAGACGTGGTGTCTTCTCTATTCTAAGTCAGAAAAAAAGCTATATACAGGTACATACAATAAACTTATAATATTTCTCTTTTTGCGTTGGCGGTGTAAAACAAAGAAATGAAAGTAATTTTGTTTATACAAAGCTCTTTTAAAATAACGGACATCCAGCTGCAAGATGAGTAGATAATGTAGTCTTTGCGGGCAGTAACTGGATAAAATTAACACAGGGTCGAGGATGGTAGCATAAAATG
This sequence comes from Automeris io, assembly GCA_036320925.1. NCBI lineage: Eukaryota > Metazoa > Arthropoda > Insecta > Lepidoptera > Saturniidae > Automeris > Automeris io. The sequence continues at coordinate 13,347,083 of JAUDJH010000010.1, read as the reverse complement.
AGGGAAACCTACACCTAGTAGTGGGTAGAAGTGGCCTGAACGTTGTTTATAATGAAAGATTTCTTTTATGGTAGATACATTTTAAGCGCTAACTCGACATGCTTGTATTTGTCGACTATGGGTCAAGTATTATTAATTAAGACGTGGTACAATTTTTTTATTAATCCATAACTTATTTGACTGTATAAAAAAAAAACTCTGCGATGTTTTTTACACATAATACAAAAACACTTTTCTAATTTTCCTGCCTCCTCTAGTAGAAAAACAATTTAATAGAAAAAATATCAGAACCGCAAAACAAAGGGTCAGACAAACTAATAAGAAACTAACAAAAGCAATACATGAAATGAAATAGAAAACAATTCAGATCACGCAAGTCTTATTTAAATAAAGTGCCGCGCGCAGAGGCCCCGGTCCGTCGCAAGTTTGAGAGCCACTGGCCCTCTAACTCGATGTACCTAACTTTTATTAGAATTCTTAGCAGGCCAATAAGCTCACACTTGACTTGGTATGGGAAACAAAAAAAGGGAGGAAAAAACTCGAGCGGCTGATCAAGTGGAAAATTACTCGAAGGAAGCACGCTTATTATGTTATACACACTGCCAGTAAAAACGAACAACAAAAATTAAATTATTTTTCTTTTATTTTATTGTTCTCATTATTATTAGCCAGTTTCATCCTACCGCCGAGTAAAAGCCTCCCTTCAGTTACCTACTATATTAGTTGAATATATGGAAAAGGATTTTGGATGTTTAACTCAACCCGCTTGTCCAAAGAGGGTGTCCGCTATATGCAAAGGATGTGCATGCAGCAGCTTAGATGCTAGTAATCAGTATGCAATTCGGCCTGATGTATACCTTAGTCCGGTCTTATAAAACCTTAGTAGAAAATGGAGGCACTATTCTGCCGGCAACCCTGACAACGAATTTCTTTTATTAAGGCAACTCTTTTAGCACATTTAGACACTTTTCTAATAGAGTGCGAACTGATCTTAAAAAAGACTTAATAAACTATGTCACAGTCAAAAAGACCGCTCCAGACTATACTATTTAAGTTTTAAAAAAATTATATGGATTAACAAATAAAAGCAACTGTATTTATATTTACTAGCAGTTTTGGTGACTATCAATATATACCCAGCACAAGCCAAGAAAGTCTCAAACATTTCTATAAATTAATATGGAAAAAAAAGGATGAACATTTTCTTGTTAATGGCTACTATAACAATTATACAGGAATAGTTATTAACTCTAGCAAAATTTATTATGCAAAATGCCTATATCATCACAATCAGTTTCTTTCGTACTTTTCTCACTCTAAATGTGCTTTGTCAAAATATTTAATGTAGTCATAGATACTAGGTATATATTATGTACACAGATGCATGTATGTATTTGTTACATTATGTAAGTATGTATTATGTTAAGTATAATCGCAAAATAATTATTTATTTTCTAAATTAGCTCAACCTATCAACACTGTGTACGGACGTTCAGTATCGTTACGGCATGGAGACCTTTTTGTTCATCCGATTATTACAGTAAGTCGGGAACCGGAAAACATGTATCACTTGTTATATTTACTGTATTGTGACTTAATTAAGGCAGCTTGTTCAGTAATATTTCCTAACATTGTTTCTAAGGAAAATTTAATTTGACGGATAAGATTGTTTATTTCGAATGTAATAATAATTACTAAAATGTCTCCAGATCGCAGTGCGAGACAAGTGACTAAAATTGGACGACAATTACAGTCGTTATATCCGCTACCGCAACGAGTTTGATTCTTAAATTTAATAATTCTTGAATTTTATACTATTAACAATATTTTGCTTTCAAATCCTTTCTTAATATTTTTCCAGTAGCACTTTTTGGAAGTTCCCTTAGAATAACAACGTCGCGTACTCGTTTGTGTTTTGCGACTCTTTCCTCAACGAACGTTTTAATATTTTCTTCGTCTACTTTTCTTCCATCTTTGAGAACGACGAAAGCTTTCAATGCTTCTCCGGTTGTAGAATCAGGAACACCAATAACAGCAGCGTCAGAAATAGCAGAATGTTCCATAAGAACGTTTTCTATTTCTATTGGAGGTACTGTGTAACCTTTGACCTAAAACCACTTATAATTTAGGTATATCTCTTATTTGGATGTTTCTACACTACTTGTTAATTCTCTTCTAAAAAATATTGCGCAATCGTTTTAATTATTTTTGGTACTCTAAAAATATATTTTACAGTGAGCTTAATTATTGTAACAATATTTTTTATAGGTTTTTCAAGGGAACTATGTTAACTACGTCAATTGTACCATGAATATGACAAAAATATTTAATGATTACCTTTATTAATTCCTTAACCCGGTATATGATGTTAAGAGAGCCATCTAATTCTATAGAAGCTAAATCACCTGTTCTAAACCAACCTCCATCAGTAATAGCAGCCTTTGTAGCTTCAAGATTATTTCTATATCGATTAATTATTTGTGGACCTTTGACCAATAACTCACCAACCTAAAAATATTGTTAAAGGAATAATAATAAAGATATTTGCAAAATAAACAAGACTGTTGAAATTAAAAAAATATCTTTGTTTTAAAATAAGTTTTATATTTTCTGAGATCAATTTTGTAGTTAAATTAATATTATTTTACTAGGGTCTTTCAGCTCAAGATTTTGGAAAAGGAAAATTAGAAAAGACGTATTGAAAACTTGGGAACCAAAAATACATTATTTTAGAAAATACCTCATTCGGACCTAAGTTTTTGCCAGTATCATCAAAAATCTTCATTTCAGTATTACTCAAAGCGTGACCTGCATTATGTGACCCTGGTTTGGATGCGGTAACTAAAGTACATTCTGTGGATCCGTAAAGTTGTGACACTTTTAGATCACGCTGAAAATTTTGCAGATATCACAATTTTTAAAAGAATCTTCATTTTATGGGCAAAAGTAAGACAAATGAAAAGACTCTAATAGTATATTAGATTGAAATAGATCAGCTTTGCTCCAGATTATTATATTACCAGATATTAATATTACTAGCTTTATTGTAGTGGTTGTCATATGAGCCCTGTAAAATATACTAGATGAGTCACAAAGGCCCATTCCTTGGAAAAAAAAATTCTAGGTGACGCAATCTATCAAGTTGACACAAATTCATATTTTGTAAGTTTTATAATTGTAAAAGATAAATTTAGTTAAGCCACTAGATAAACTTGTAAAATTATTATAATAATAAATAGTAAGTTACCCTGCTTTTTTCACAACATTTGTTTATTTCATTTTGAGCTACAGGTGCTGCTCCCCAAATCAGATTTCGAACAGATTCCATGTGTTCTTTCTTCACTTCTGGATTTGAACCAATAAATAATACTGAAAAGTGAAAATGATTGAAGTATAATAAATAAAGTTACACTATATTTTAGATAGGTTTACTACAATAAAATAAAGATATACCCATAGAAATATAAGGATTTCTTAAACTATCATCACCTTATGTTATTGAAACCTTTCTACGTGATTTTTTTAGTAAAATCAATATTATAAAAAATAAAATATATGAACATTGGGTCATAATCATAAATGTATGAAATGATAAAGTACATGACAAATCTAAAACTTAAAAAAATATTTACACATCGTATACAAAAGAACATATTGACATAAGAAAGAACAATCTATACACGGTTAAAACGACAAAATTCTTATTAACAAAAAAAAAAATACAGTTTAATAAATTCAATCATACCCAAAGGTGGAGCAACATACAATATACTAATCTTGTATTCTTTCATTGCTGACAAGAAAGTTGTAGGATGAAACTTTGGCAATACCACCAGCTTAGCTCCTATTGACAATTTATGAAGCAACAGTATGGTTAAACCATAAATATGATAAAAGGGCAAAACTGCCATCACTGAATCTTGATATGTACCTGTAACAATCTTTACTAGATTATATTCGTGAATTTGATTATTTTCAACATCATCGTTTATATTTAAGCAATCGGTTTCAGTTAGCAGCATGTACATATAAAACGTAAAAGAAATGTAGTGTTTATTTATTATATAGAATGCAGATATAACTTCTTATCAAAATAAAGGTTAGTATGCGTAAAATTGAATTTACAGTGGAAAAAAAAATCTTGCTCGTTTATTGAAGCACTTACAGATACTCGGTTTAGAAGAGGTGATTAAAATACCAAAAAGTTAATAGAGCAAATTAGAAAAATAGAAACTAAAAGTAAATAGATTTGAAACTTCAAGTTGAATTTATTTAAATGTAATTATTAATGTTAGAAAACTTACTAGTAGTCTCTCGATAATGTCTAATTTCTTCAATATTCTGATTTATAGTAGTTACATTGATATTTGTATTTGTAAGTTCCACTTGTTTGGGCATTCCAGTTGTTCCACTAGAAAATGGTAGAAAAGCTTCATCTTCTCCAGTCCTATTAACATTTCTAAGTACAGAATAATCTATATTAGTATCTTCTATAAGCTCTTGGTATGAAATTAATCCCGGTGGCAATACTGTCGGCGTATCTTCAACAATTATTATTGGAATATCTCTTTTTGCTTGTTGTAATGCCAGTTTGACAATGGTAGAAGATTTTAAATGTGTAATGATGGTCTTAGCATTAGAAGCTAATAAAGTTCGAATAACTTCGTCTGAAATAATATTTTGATTAAGTTTAAGTTTCACTTTTAAGTTAGCTTTATTCTATTTAAATTTACAAATCTCACTGGTTATAAGTATTTTATAACGTTTAAAGGCAGTAAAACACCACAAAGTTCACCACAAATCTCTTTAATGCACGATACTTAGCATTAAACATAAAATTTACAAAAACCAGCAATAATAATACGAGCGTCCGTATGTAAGGCGCGCGGCCGATCGAGAGACGTCACACAATCTCCCTCCTACCGTCCACCACGGACGGTGCGCAAGCGATCCGTACTAACCATTACGGCGTCCGCGAGAGTGGATCGGCAGAGTGCACGCTACATACTCCCCCTTTTGATCAGGAGAGGACTCTCCGACTGAGCAAACTGACAATAAAGAACAAAAAAAACGTAAGGCCTGTTCCACATACGGATAACGACCTTAACGTGATACGTACGTGATTAGTACGTAGGTCTGCAAAAGACGAGGTTTCCTTCCTCAAAGAGAATTCAAACGCAATGAGCAGCGTCAGCTGGGATTAAAAGGAAACCTGCCCCAGACATACGCGCTAAAATACAAAACTCAAGGCTTAAGGCCGATCCTCAAAGTAGACAAATATATATAAGGCACAAGGCTAAAGGCCGGTCCTCAAAGTAGTTACAATATCTTACGACTAGATGTTTGACCTCCCCCTGGAGTATAACATCCATATTGGTTACAAATATTGTATAGGTACAAAAGATAAGCTCTAAACACAGTCCATAAGCACCCATCTATGCTACTGCGTGATATAGGCCAATTTTACCGACAATATAAACCAAGGTCGATATACCTACCATACATATAAACAAATTTCAACAAAATAATCAATAACAATCAATATACGGGATCTCTTAATACTATTATTGCACAAATGGTGTCAATGCAAACGCTATGTGTATCTTAGACCGAAGATAATGAGCGAGAAAACTGCGGGGCGGCTGTACTAGTCCATGTAAGACCTAAGCAAACTGCGCTTGGAACTGGACTCTGGTGATGCATCTTGCGTCGTGAGAACGGCGCGTTGCGGTGCGACGTACTGACGCAGCGCGGAGCGCACGCCCGGCGGAGACCACCGCGACGTGAGGAGCTCGTCCGGAGGCAACGACAAGGGTTGCTTGTCCGGCAGCGACGACGTGAATACTTGCCCAGGAGCAACGCGCTAAGTACTCATCCCAGGACGACGACACCATGCCTCCATACACCACAGTATTTCCTATGAGAGATTCTTCCATATCTCTTGCTCGTTTCCAGGTGCGATGCAAGAAGGGACTCCATCAGTTGACGATCTGCTTCCGCCTGCGTTTCCATAAAGGCGTTCCAAAAGCGTCGATAACTGTTCCCTGAACATGAGCATTGGTGATGGTGTTGACCCTCATAAACGGGGGGTTACCCTCGTACACTGAACACGGTTCTTTCGTGAACTTTCCGTGGTAGCATTTTTTTTTTTTTTATTTATGCGGTCGGTGCACAAAACTATTACAGTTTTAATCACGTAGACACTCCTACGGTATAAAGTTCACGGCCTAAACGTTGAGCGCCAATATAACGTTTAAAGGCAGTAAAACACCACAAAGTTCACCACAAATCTCTTTAATGCACGATACTTAGCATTAAACATAAAATTTACAAAAACCAGCAATAATAATACGAGCGTCCGTATGTAAGGCGCGCGGCCGATCGAGAGACGTCACACAATCTCCCTCCTACCGTCCACCACGGACGGTGCGCAAGCGATCCGTACTAACCATTACGGCGTCCGCGAGAGTGGATCGGCAGAGTGCACGCTACAATTTTATTTTATTATTGTAGATCTGTCTGATAGTAGAAAGTGTAATAAACTGTTCTTATTTGATCATAGAATTAAATAAAAAATAAACATGAAATGGCAACAATATCTCTTCTTACTCACGGTTAGTGTAATTTGGATTTTCAGTAATAACCAATGCACCAGCTTGCAATACTCCAAGAATTATAACTGGATAATCTATAGAGTTATGCAACATTATAATTACTTCATCGTTATTACGTATGTTTAATTTAGTACGTAATTGTGCTGCAAAACTTCTCGAATATTTGTAAATTTGAAAATAAGTATAAGAGCGGCTTGTAATGCCACACACCTGGAATATAATAATTTTTTGTGGATACATTATTTTTAACATCACCAGAAACGTATTTAATATTATTAATAAGATATCTTGGTATTAAAAAATACATACAAGAATAATCTAGTCAATTAAAAGACACGGATCACCATACTTTCTGTTTTAGTAAGTTCATTTTGGGCCTGTCTTACAATATTACATCGTGTTTTTTCTTTAACTCCTAACATTTCTTGATACATGTAGGACATAGTAATGGCAAAGTTTCATTAAAATCAGGACTAATCAGGAAATTGGGACCAAACAACTCGCAAATCATTACATTTTATGGTTTTCTATTTATCAACATTTTATTGTCTTCACTTCTGACGCAAATGTGTTTCTTTATATTCCTTAATTCTATATTAGAAATGTAATATAATTATTTTAATTACCATAGCCTTTTTTTCTGACCATTTTTCCAGCGACCTTTGAAAAGTGTAGTCAACAATATTTATTTTTGGCACTTCCGTTTTCTTATACGGTGATATCACAACTTTATCCGGTGTCCACAAATTTTGATATTTGGAAATATTTGATGAGCATGTTCTATTTGAAGTAAGCCTTGTGGCATTTCTCCCCATATTCGTTAAGACTTTCATGATACTGAGGAAAAAAAAAGTGTCACTCAAAATAAACAAATTCTATTAAACTCGGATCTATTCGATTCTTTAATACACTTAATAATGATTAATTCAACAGTAGACATTTTTATTCAAAAATCACGCCTCCTATAGCTGCCTTAAAAAATGGAAAAATATTTGAGGCGTTAATTTTTTTTTTATTACTGATAGACTTGCGCTTGACCTCAATCTCACCTCCTAGAAAGTGATGATGAGGCCGACGATGGAGCGCCCTCACCTAGTAAATACCGATTCACTCGACGTTTGAAAATTCCCATGTCATAAGATGTTGGAAATACAGACGCAGCAAGCGAATTCCACTCCTTGGCGGTTCGCAGCAAAAAGGAGGAGGCGAATCGCTTAGTTCGAGCAGCTGGAATGTCAACCACAAACAAACCCAAACCCGCAAACCCGCACGGCGTCTTGTCAATTTATGGTAGAAGGGGGAGGGGGGAACCAAATCATACAACTCGACCGCACACTTTCCAGAGTATAGTATACTAGCTGATCCGGCAAACGTTGTCTTGCTATATAAGGTTTTGTAATATCTTCTAAGATGTTCATTGAAACTAAGTGATGTCAAAGACAATTTTGTTCACAATTAAATACTCTTAATCAACAATACATTTATTTGGATAAAGATTAATATTATTACGTTGATAACTCTTAACGAATAATGCATTAATTTCGACCAAATTTGATTACCATAAAAACGGTTCTAGTGACTTAATCTTAAAAGATAGACATATACTGTCGCGAACATTTTTTAGATCATTAAAAGAGGAATAATTCTTTCATACATATATTTTTGGTATCTTGAACCGTTTTCTCAGCGCACGCAATGGAAGCCCTCAAGGATGAATAAATTTTCCCCGTTTTTTTCACATTTTCCATTATTTCTTCGCTCCTAATAGTTGCATCGTGATGTTATATAGCCTAAAGCCTTCCTCGATAAATGGTCTATTCAACTCAAAAAGAATTTTTCAATTCGAACCAGTAGTTCCTGAGATTATCTCGTTCAAACAAACAAACAAACAAACAAACTCTTCAGCTTTATAATATTAGTATAGATAGAAAACCGTAAGTCAAGCCATTCTTCACCGATGTTCCAAACTGAGTAGTTTGCGCGATGGAATCCAAAAGTAGTATGGGATAAAATGCGGCGCTTACATCTGCCCCCACTACCCAACTACGTTTCATTGTTAGAAGAGATTCCAGCCAGACATGAACAACATTGACCAGTATGAAAAAACCCTTTACCACCGTGTTCAGGTTGGTCGCTGTCGAATCAATCTCCAGGAGTGCGGCTACGTTGATGGTAGGAGCGACGTATGCGACAGCGGAGTCACAAACTATGCTAACTTACTCTGGTGCCCCTGAAACACTCCTAATTATTCGACATGATAAAAGACTTCGACAGCGCTATAAATGTGGATTCATACTAGGCCAGCCATTCCGTCTTACATTATGTGGTCATCTACACGTAGACAATTATAATTCCCGGGTTCAATTTACTGTCAACGAATGTTTGTGAATTCAGTAACGTACGTATATTAATGTATGGACAGTATGTGAAAAGCAGCGAGAGGTCATCCCCAACGCGGTCTTGAAGGACCCCCATTTCCTCAACCCATGCTGGGTACTCTTCAAGGCTGTGCTGCGTCATATTCTCGGGGCTCGTGCACTTGTGGCATTCCACCGTCTGCTCCCTTCGGACCACCCGTCGCAGGTCATGATCAAGGCTACCGTAACCCGTGAGGACTTAAGTGATCCTGAAGGAGAGTGCGCAGTTTTGTCTGTCCAGCCACGATTGCAGGACAGGATGAGTCCTGAGCAACCTGAGTCCTTGTCCTGGGTTGAAGTAGTGAGCAACCTCAATAGTCCGAGGCTGGCACTAAATTTAATTTTTTACTTGATATATTTCCTAATATCTGATTTCGCTTTACTTTTTGAAGCCACTATTTTTTTTTCTTTTTTTTTTTAAGCATTTCTTATGCAAAGTGCGAAGAAATCTATAGTCAATTCAGCATTTAACAATAGTAATGACATATAGTCTCAATATTTCTCTTTCAAGGTGATCAAGGAAACATTAGTGACTGTATCTAGTTCCCGTTTATTTACTGTGACTTAAAAAAGTGATTACACCACGCTAGATAGAAAGTGTAGGGTAGTCCAATAACGGCGAGTACTATTAAGGAACGAAAGTCCATTGGGCCCTTCACGAAAATCAGCGCTGCAGACTTCCTCTGTGGCTTTAGGCTGATCAAGGGTCCATTTTCGCCATGTTTATATGTTCTGTGTTTTATTTTGTTTTTGTGTGTTGTTTGTATTGCTACATTTAAATTTATGTTTTAATTTTGTATATTTGTGGCGAAATAAATACTTTTTCATTTCATTTCATTTCATTTCATTGGCTCTGGCCATACTCATACCGGCCCGCATAACTAACCTTGACTACAGCTCTCTAGGTTTATAAAAAACTGGACGTACACAAGCTGATCCCGAAAAGCAAAAAGCGGAAGCGACAGTGTTTACACTTGTGTGGCCAGGCCCTAGCTCGCCTCGCTTGCTTAATCGCCCTACCTGCTTAAAATATTTGACAAATGTTATTTTTTATGCCTAGCGTCAATAGTAGAGCAAAGTTTACACTTACAAAAAATCAACATTGCTATTTGCCTCGAGTAAGGATAGCAGCAAACAGTTTTGACAATCTACTTAGTACATTTTTTTTAATTATGATTAATAAATAAATAAATAATAAAGTTATTTATTAGACAAACAATTACAAGCAGCACATTAAAATCAGCTGACACCCAAACTAGGACAACTTGTATCTTGGATGTCAGCATATTTCCCACAATTTGTTACAGTTTACTACCGCTGCGTAGCTCCAATCTTATAAAACAATACAACAATACATACATTACATACTAAACAATAGACTATACAAAAAAAAGTGAATAATAATTTCAAAAGAATGTTAATACTAAAGCCCGAACACATCTATTCCTGCAACAGTTCCTCAGTATCATTATATTTTAGATTCGACAACCAGTCTCTCAGATTAATGTGAAACGCTAGACCTCAATCCCACCTAAAGGACAATGAAAATGAGACCAATGATGTACACCGTCTACCCAACAAATAATTATAAGTAAAAAAAAAATATTTACTAAAATAACACGTTCGTCGCAACGTCACCCAATTTTAGATGACGCTTTTCTTGTTAAATTGAATAAGATTTTTACCTGGATTTTTTAAAAGGAATTTAATGGAATAAGCGCGTATATGTAAATTTAGGATGTACGCCATTAAAATACTAAAAATATGTCTACTATACAATACCTTAAATTAATTTATCATATATGGAACAGCACATTATACTATGACGCATGTTTTTCGTTAAAACACTCTAAACAGATTTGTGGTGAAGAACAAACTTCTTTGAGATATATCGAAGATAATAATATAGTAATTAAATCATATTACTCGAGTTATATTGTATATCGCTTGTTTACGTTACGGCGTACCGATAGTCGGATTAGGTTGAAACGTGTGAAACAAATACGAATTGCGCTGCGAAGAACGTGTTAATAACGTAAATTAATTCGTAAATATATTTATTAATATTAAAATAATGCAAATATTATTATTATCACTAAAAATATTAAATGAAATATAAATAATTTGCTGTTTTTACATTATTATATTAAAAATTAACTTACATTTGAATATATTCACCAAACTAAATGACTCCAAAAAAAACGTCATACAGGTGTTTTATGTTAGGTATAATTAAATATAATTTTATCGAGTGTGTTCTAGGTTAAACACAAATATAATTATATCTATCTCTTTCATTTAAAAACCTACTCTTTTATTGCGTAATCTTTATTAATACAAAATCTTAATCGGAACTTGGTATACCACCATTTTAGTTTTGGTTAGTTGGAATATTCCGAACATCGTAGCGGTTGTATATATAGTTTATATGCTTAAGCAAAAATCATGAATATTATATTAAAAAAAACACTTTCAACTTAAATAAATCATTAAACAATAAAAAAATGTCTGTTACGTTGATTTTCCACGAAATCTGGTAAATAAACCTTCTGGGCACGGGGACAACAAAATTGCAACTCTTCGAATCTTCAAAAAGGTTTTTCAGGACCCCTCAGTATTAAAAACCTTTGAATAAAATTCTTCCTTGACCTTGATTATTATATGTAAAGTTATTTGAAGTTATCCAAATATCATTATATATTCGATATTTTTACCTAATCTTCAGTCAGCATTTTCCTTTAAAAAAATAATATTTTATCCAATAGCTCACTCACAGTACTGTGCTCTTTAGATTTTAGAACATTCGCCGTGATACAGACGGTAGAGAACGCTTAGGGACGCAATATCTCTGCGCAATTGGATCAGATTTAAATATAAGTTACGTTTGGATCCTTCACAATTAAATCGTTTTCGCTGGTTTACACAAAAGGACGATAAAGATATACAATACGAATATGAGTGGAAATAAAAATAGAAGCCGACCGAGAATTACCTACACAGACCAAATAAAGAGTTTTTTTTTTTGTTTTTATTATTTATAGTCAGACGCTTGACCTCAATCTCACCTGGTGGAAGATGAGTGCGATGATAAACCGCGTCCACTCAACAAATGTCTATTTACTCTACTTTTAATACTCCCAGGTCCCAAGATAGCGGAAACATGGCCGCTTGAAGCATATTCCACTCCTTAGCTGATCACATGATGAATGTAGAAGCGAATCTTCTCGTGCGGATAAAAGGAACGTCCACCACATACGGATGGTACCCGACACGGTGTCTAGTGGTTTTATGATGGAATCGAAAAATGTAGTTAATTCTGATGGAAAATAAAGTCCGGAGTACGCGGAATTATTTAGAGTGTATGAAATGATTATTTAACGATAAGGAAGCGAAAGAAATTTACAAAAATAGAGAGAGTGGCTTTCTACTTTTTCTGTCTAACCCAATAAGAATTCAGCATGATGACAAATACAAAGTAAGCTCACACAAGTTAAAGTCAAACTTATGCTTTTTAAGATTGAAAAGATTTTTATTTTCAGTGCCCACTCTCTTCACTCCAATCGACAACTTTCGGAAATTCATTACTTAATAATAAATGGAATATATTTCGCTGGAGATTCGTCAGAACGTCGGTGCTGAAGTTTCCGGAAACTTATTACTAAAGTTACTTTAAGTACATTAAGTTAGATGATGTTTAGATATTACCTAAAACAAATTCATTTTAAACCATGTTTATTTAATAAAACTTATATATATATACGCTATATCCCTTTCAGGGTGAGCATAGATACATTAGTAGCTGTGACCACTTTGCGCTTATATATCGTGCCCAACAGGACCAAAACCGCCGCTGATCGCTGTTCTCAGGGCACTTGCACATGACATTTCTAATATATGTTATGCGGGTTTCCTCACGTTGCTTTTCTTAACCAGTGAGCATGTGGTGCATAAGCTGGGAGAACCCAGAGGTACGTGCCACGATTCGAACCTACAACCATGCGCGTTGCCACACATAAATACCGAACTCTTATCAACTAAACTACCACAATTCATTAATTATTTATTACTAATTGACTTTTAGATAAAGAGCTGGTTCATTTATTTAATGATAGACACATTCGTGGCGTAATGGCAATGGATATAAACAATATGGCGAATGCGCAAAAGATGTTTTTTTAGGCAGGAGAAAATGCTATTAGCTGCTTAAAGCCTTTTTTTGCCGAGTAAGAGGGATGTTTGGCAACTCAAGATGCCTACCTGATAGGCGCCACTTTCCATACCCATATAGGTTTGAAGGTATTGAGGCAGGCATCAATCTAATTTGATTTAAACAAAGATGTTTTACTAACGCTCATTGGTCTTTAGGACATGTTAGAATCAGTGCTACTCTGAAGGATTGAATAAAAAACTAGGAGTTCCTTCAAAGAACTTAAGTTATCGAAATAGCTCATAGGATTAGCAGGCTGAAGTGGCAATGGGTACGTATTTGCTTAATAATCTATAACCGTAGGTGTATTCTTGAAGGTAGACCGCTTTTCGATAAATGTAATGTAAGACGACCTTTGGCTAGCTGGTGTAAATATTTGCGCAAGTGATGATGATGTTGATGTCCTAGCCGAATTCGGCCACGGCGACTGTTTCAACACCGATTAAGAAAATCGAGGTCCAGTTTACGGAAACAGTCAATTGCGCAGGATATATTTAAGTGCATAGCTGGACGCGCAGCCAGAAAAGCACTCTCTCGTCCGAGCTCCCTCAGGCCCGATGTAATGGAGAACCAGTACGATCGGGAGGGAGCTGGATGCAGGTTTGGTCGAGTTTTCCTTCTCTGAACACCTGGTTGAATTGCAGTGTTAATGAGATACTTTAGTCGCCTTTTACGACACCTCAGCAAGAAGAGGAGGGTGCTATTCTATTCTGCCGGCAGACACCACGGCACAAGTAGCAGGCAATTGTCGGATAAGAAGTGCCGAGGATCGGGCTTAGTGGTGAATCTTGGGGAAGGCATATGTCCAACAGATATAAATTGATGGTGATAATGAAAAGCCGTTTAAAGATTACTACCTCAGACGAATTTAAAAGCCAGTGTATTGTAAAGAGATTTAAGTTGATCAAGTAAAACAAAGCAAACATTGTTAAGTAAAGTTCAGAAGTAACATTTCCTTGTGAAATCATTGAGCGGCAATTGTTTAATGTACCGTACACACTTTACCCGTCATAATCGAGCCAGTCAGCTGTGTACTAAATACATTCAAGCTATCCGAGTCTAATGTACTTGCGAAGAGGTTAGAAGGACTTATGAGGTGACACCTGATTATATATTGATGAATATGTTTGAAAAACAAATATATATGTCAGCATGCCCGCATTTTAACGTCAATATCACCAGTATTTAGCCACTTATTAACGGTGCTATGCTCGATTATTGTAAGCAACATCGCCATTCGGCCTCTGTTATAAAAAAGGAGCGCGCACCGCTCTAGACATCCACTCTGACACAGCCTTGAGTTTCTGTCTGGTTGCCTGTCTGGTGCCGGTGTTTCGGGGGTGGTCGATTGCAGTGACCCTTTTGTTAAATTACAATAGTTAAAGGGCTCACAATGTAATTCGATAGTTAATTAAAAGGTCAAAGGGAAAGAGGAATCAGGTGGCTTCTGAAGACTTCGTCATTGTAATTAACGGTGACCTCCACAGTTTGCGTGTATATATACAGGCTGATTTTATAGACGAGGGATATATTCAAGGAGGATAATCAGCATTCGATTCTAATTCCAAATATATAGGAATAGTGATATCTTAATATTTCCATTAAAACAAAGTAATTTATAGTCAGCATATTAAGGGGCAATTACACACATGATAGAATAAATAACAATTAATTATTAAGTAGGTATTTTATCTCTCCTTAGCCAGGATAAAATACGAAAGGGTAACAAGTCAATTACCTATTTACCTAAAATTACGTAAAAGTAATTTTATCTACATGCCATTCAATCGTGCACCACACGCGCTGCGGTGCTTTTGCAAACTTTTTACGAATAAATTCTCATTTGTTCATCAATGGTTCCTTATGATTTGTTAGGGAATATTGCTATTTATATTTTTATTAGTTATAAGAAGGTACAAATGATTGTATTATGAAATATCTCCCTCGTCTATAAAATCAGCCTGTATATTAACCCCCCCCCCCCATTGTATTATTGTTTATAACATAGTAACCCAGCAAATTGACTACTGCGCATCTGATGAAAAATGAAATGTAGTCCAAAAATAGCAGCTACTATCATATATCTATAGACAGTTGCCGTTGCAATATCAGCTCACATATACCATGTTAGAAGGTCACTAGGAACACGAACAACTGGACAAATAAAAACTGAAAAATAAGAAAAAATATGGCAATGGCAAGCTTTTTCAATTCTTTGCTGTTAATAATCGCAATTTTAATGGCTGTGATGATCAAGTAGATAAGGGATCTATGTACAATACCGCGAATGATCGAAGGATCCAATTCTGGTATGTACTTCCATATTTCCCCAAATTAAATGCGGATTTATGCGCCACATGCTCATCGGTGAAAAAATAGCGTAAGAAAACCTGCATGGCATCTAATAGAAATGTCATGTGTATGCCCTGAGCATAGGGATCAGCTTCGCTGGTGAAGACATCAGGCACGACATATAAGCGCAAAATAAATACAGCCACTAATGTATTTCTGCTCACCCCGAAAGGGATATAGCGTGATTATAGAAAATTATTAATTGTAGTCGTTTTCTAGTCTGTACCACTGGTTTGTCTTTTTTTTTTATATCCCGGTGGGAAAATCCTACATATGACCATCAGGGGCGCTGTGAGGACAGCGACCCCGGTGTGTCAGAACTCTTACTGACTAAAAACCCCCGGGGTGTCCCTCTGATTGCTCCACCCGGGCCTGGGAAGCCAAATTCGTCCAGACACCCAGGGAACAAAAGGCCTTGTGGAAGCTATCCCTCTGGGGGAGGGGTGGGAGTAACCTGATGGTAAGTATGGTTAGTATATCGAGCTAGGGAAAAAAAATCGCAAAATTAATTTAACACTTTGCCGTCCGTACGATTCGTAAATATTTATTCGTATTATTTATTTAATAGCTAATTCCTATCACTTGACTTGTCGCCGGCCATTATTGACATTATCGGGAGATTATAATATATATTTTTTACACTGGCTCGACATAGTGACTACAGTGTACCTGATGGTAAGTACAGTGTAGTCCAAAAACGAAAGCGACTATCAAAGGATGAAAATCCATTGATAGTCTACATCGTCATGTCGGCCCACATATACCACGACTGAAGGTCTCTAAGTATATGAGCTACTGGATATGCAAACTGATCCCGAAACGCGACAAGCCGAAACTGGTCACTATGACGGGCTTTACACCCATGTACTGTGGTCGTGATTCAGACGGGCACCGGCGCCCTACCGCCTCGCTGCTGCTCGTTTAGCACCACCCAGGAGTCACGTGTAGGGAAACTAGGGTAAAACCTACGGACGCGAGCAGCTTCGACTCCCAAAAAAAAAATTCTTAAGTTTTACTAATCTCATCGTTAGTTCTGAACCCTGTTCCCCTACTTTCATGAAAGGTCACCACAGCACACGTTTGCGCACGTCACCACTGTGGTGTCGCCGGATGGTATAGTCTTAATTGCAAAATCAATTAGTTGTGTTACAATCAAAAAGATCACAAGGACAATATACAACCAAAAACTTTATTAGTGAATTGGTGATTCAAATGGAATCTAAATGAAACGGATGTTAAAATTGTTAATTATGTAGTTTATATTTAAATTACTATTAGAAATGTATTTGAATATTTAAATACACTCGATTTTTTTTTATCAAAATGGAATAAATTATGTATAAATGTTTTATTCATTAAAATTAATAATAATTCGTTTGCTTACATTTTTAAAGTTAAATTGTATAAAGGTAATAAGTTCAAACAATCTGGTAACAGCTGTGATATAAAAAAAATCAATTTAACATTTTAAAACGTCACGACCCTCAAATCATTGATAGATTTCTAGCCTTTTTAAAATGGAAAAAATAATAGAGTAAAATAAAAGTGTACTAGAACGCGAATAAATTTTCTAGTTAAAACGAATTAAATTTCTACATCATTGGAGCATAGAATATAAGTTACATCGAGGTAGTTCGAAAACTCACTTACAATAATGAAGTCATTGTTGTATTTTTAATTAACAATGTCGCGTTATAAACCTTATTTACATGAACTATTACGAGTATTAAATGAATAATAAAATCTTGCCATATTTATTAAAGTCGAAGTGTTCATGGCCTGTAGGTATGTAATATTTATGATAAGCGTTATATAATAACACTTATAACGTATATCTATAATTTTGTAATAGCAATGATAAAGCCATGTTTTGTATGCCACGCCCCCCCCCCCGGTCGTTCTCTCGTGCCCTCGCGTCGTTTCGCACGAAGACATCTTTTTTGCGACGGTGTCTTGGCTGCTGAATATTAAGGTTTGTTGTTTTTTCCAGGCTTTTTCAGTGGTCTCCTAGCCCTTTCGGTGGTGACGGTTTACCTTTACACATTATTTTTAATATTATTTTTTTTCTTCGATAAATAAAGGTACTTTATATTAACAGAATACTCTAATCCAGAAATTTGAAAACAACTTTTTTCAAATACTTTTTAGGTTTAATACTTCAGAGGATTTAAAAAAATATATTTACAGAGGTACAGGTATTTTAGGGAAACGGCACATAAAGCGGCGCGAACTTGACCCGAAATTTCAAACGCCTTTTTCTCGAAACTACTTTTTCCGAGACTCTAGTCACGATATCTTAAGTTTTACTAAGCCGATTTATTTGACATTTTAATTTTCACTAGATTAACAAAAATAAAAGAAAGCGATAAAAAAAATCTCTTTATTTCAGACAGCCTATATTTACTATTAACAAAAAAATCTTTAGGTTTTTTTGTAGTTCCGACGATAGCAGCATTCTTTTAGATTAAGAATATATTTTTTACATGACTAGGAGTGATACAATTATGTCAGGCAAGCACGCATTTTTTTTTAAGAAACCTCTAGTAATTAGTATTTTTTTGGTTTTCTTAAAATTTTAATAGATATGTGTCAAAATTATGGCTACTAAGAATATTTCTTAGTCTATTTTTATTGCACCTGAAATAACATCAAACATTCATAACTCTAGACTATTGTATATTACCTCCTTAATTTCACTTTAAGAAGTATGCCACCTAAATTACTCGGTGACAGAAGGTAAATGGTTCTTTCTCTTTTTGTGCTAATAATTCTGTATGTCTCTATCCTATTCTGACAGGAAATAATCTTAGAATATTCCGTATGCCGATCTAATGTCTTATAAATATACCTCGTGGCTTAATACCACTGATATAACAGTGCAAAATAACACCGAAGCCGCAACTTGATTGTTAAAAGAAGAAATAATTGTTAGTTTCACACTTCAGTGGGTTGTTGAGTCGAGATGTCTCGTGTGTTCGAATTAGATTAATATATATATATTTTTTTATTTTATCATAAAATATATAAAATAATTTAACATGTGATAACAAAGATAAAACATAGAGGCGGCTATTATCTTTGTGAATTAATATCAGTGTAGTGCTGAAATTGTTATACGCTGTTATAGTTTTATACAGTTATATAGTTATATAGTTTAAACAGAATTTTGTAAGTAATTATAATATACTAGCTGATCCGGCAAACGTTGTTTTGCTATGTAAGGTTTTGTAATATCTTCTAAGATGTCAATTGAAATTAAGTGATGTCAAAGACAATTTTGTTCACAATTAAATACTCTTAATCAACAACACATTTATTTGGATAAAGATTAATATTATTACGTTGATACATCTCTTAACAAATAATGCATTAATTTCGACCAAATTTGTTTACCATAAAAACGGTTCTAGTGACTTAATCTTAAAAGATAGACATATACTGTCGCGGACATTTTTTTAGATCATTTCAAGAGGAATAATTCTTTCTTACATGTATTTTTTGTATCTTGAACCGTTTTTGCAGCGCACGCAATGGAAGCCCTCAAGGATGAATAATTTTGCCCGTTTTTTTCACATTTTCCATTATTTCTTCGCTCCTAATAATCGCATCGTGATGTTATATAGCCTAAAGCCTTCCTCGATAAATGATCTATTCAACTCAAAAAGAATTTTTCAATTCGAACCAGTAGTTCCTGAGATTAGCGCGTTCAAACAAACAAACAAACAAACAAACTCTTCAGCTTTATAATATTAGTATAGATATATAATTTAATTTATTTAACTGATGTTATTTAAAACGTTTATTTAAAAAAAAACTATTTCATCTCTTTTATAAATAAATAACATATGCTCATAGCGTTAGGAAACATAAAGAAACAATACACACGCGCTGACACTGAATCTATAAATATGTTCTTATAAATAAATCAAAATGTAATTTCAATGATCTGAAGTGGGTTGACGGTATGTGATCTGATTTTTATCATATTATACGAGGGCCAAACTGATAGTTTTTAGAACTGGCCACTTAAAAACATTATATTAAAAATATAAGTTTAAATTTTGAAAATATAACTCTTTACCATTATTACGAGTATTTAAAAGCATTTTATAATTTAAACTAGCTTTTGCCCGCGGCTTCGCTCGCGTTAAGGAGTATTATTATTAATTAGGTAAAGTTTTTGCGGCTTTACTTTTGTTTAGCGTGTGTAAAAAATTAGGGCCTACAAAACTTCTTTGTACACAATATTCTTAACTAATCTGTCATTAAGCTATCAAGCTATTGGGTGAACTTACTCGTGAGCAAGCAACATAAAACTGTCCATGAGAGAAGCAATGTTCTCTCAAGTCAATACCCGCAAATTTGAGAGTTTGCCCATGAGACTTCTTTATTGTCATGGCAAAGCAGACTTCAGCTACCTGCATGCCAAATTTCAGCCCGATCCGTCCAGTGGTTTGGGCTGTGCGATGAGAGATCACTATCTCAGTCAGTCAGTCACCTTTGAGTTATATATATTTAGATAGCCCTTATGCAAATGGGTGTCACAGCGACAAATACTATTGATTGACACTTTGGGCATAATATATAAGCAATAGATACTTCTTTGCTAACCCTGTAAGGGATATAGTATATAGCGTGACAATTTTTGTTATTTACAATCTGTTTCTAAAGACTTGTTCTGACAGACATAACATCGTAAATCATCGTAGAGCCTAAATGACTAGACCTAGAAATACGGTATTTGGATATTGAGTTCTTTATATAATGTAAGGATCCACTAAAGGCAGGTTCTCTATATTTCCCCTAGTTCTCTAAAATCCGTAAACTTTAAAGTTTGTACTATGGAAAACGGTTAGTAGCACCACAGATCATAAATCATTATTTTATCTGGCTTTTCTTGCGTTCATTTGCCACCCATTCCGAAGGAGGTAGTTTATCAAATTCATTATAAAAGAGATCAACATTGCATTGAGACGTATGCCTCGGTAATGCGGTGAACTTACTCATAATATTTGGTGTGTGCTTATACAAGAATTATCTGTGCTGTGAAATTTGGTGTGAAATATCTCCGTAACTCCTGAGCAGCCTAACAGGTGGATGGCAAAATCTTTATCGCATGAGCCAAATACCTAAGAAAAATTACAGTCCACTATTTTTTAATTCCGTGGAACCTTCCAAGTTACACGGCGGTTCCATCGGTATTTAGATATTGGTTAGAAATAAAAAAATACATGTCTTGATGTTTTTGGATAATCAACTCACAATTGGTAAATTATTTCTAACCAGGCAACGCCAAGCCACCACAGCTAGTATAAAATATATCACGGTTTCAAATAATTCATAATTGCTATATAAGAAGAAACAAAACACGGAAATACTAGCAACTACTAGCGTAATTACAAAAATTCGCGACTAAATTACAAAACAAATCAATTTAATGACTAGTGGTTTTTTCTATGGGTTTCTCGAATGTTTCTTTAATATCTCTCTATTGTTATCTGATGACGCTTAAAGTGGTATGTCGAATTTGCGGCAGCAGCATTAAAGGCACACGTAGGATTCTCCCGGTCACGACTCACTTGATTCAAAGGCACCCGATATAGGACGCAAGGTCACGAGATTCCATGTTTGATCCGCCAAGTGACAGCTCTGCACTGTCACCTAAGAGTACATCGGTCACCTTTGCATTTGATGATGATGATGATGATGATGTCATAGCCGGTTTCGGCCACGGCGACTGTTTCAACACCGGTTAAGAAATTCGAGGTCCAGTTTTTGGAAACAGTCAATTGCGCAGGAGATATTTAAGTGCATAACTGAACGCGCAGCCAGAAAAGCACTTTCTCGTCCGAGCTCCCTCAGGCCCGATGGAAAGGAGAACCAGTACGATCGGGAGCCTTTGCATTTAAATACATTACAGGGTACAGCCTACCGTTGCTGGGTCATAAGAGTTGAGTCGCGACTTCCAGAAACATACTTTATGTCGCGAGCACTGCACTGTGTTAAGCTGGATCTTCAAATAAAAGACCGTACTGTCGAACCATGATATATTAAAACTCAGAATATATTTACAAATTTGTGTAACGTAACAATTGTGTGTTTTAATTCGATCTTAGCGCCATCTAGTTGAGTACGAATATACTAAATCAGCGGAAATTATTATTTTTAATTCACAACTACTTTGAACACTTTGTGTTCTGTAGCTCAGCCTGGATTTCTTGATTATACTGTTTACAATGAACACGTATTAGGTACAAGGTACAAAGATTCACGAACAAAAGTTCGGACAGCGTACAAGAAACTAAGTGGCGCGGGCGCCGGAATATGAGGACAACTACATGGGTGCTCATCACACACCCCTCTCGTCACAACCCAGCGCATGATTCAGGATTTGTAAGGCTAAACATACCTTTAGCGCTGCCGCTGCTTCCTAAATATACTACCTTTAACACATTTACAAAGTTACACAGCTTAAAGGGAAATAGGAACCTTTTAGGATCATTTTGCTTTCCGTCTCTCTGTCAAAACCCTTTTCTTTTCAGACAAGATGTCTTTATCAAAAGCAACAGTAAAAACGATTGAACGGCTGTTGGGTTTTCGAAATATTCTAATACCGCTCTCAAGAAAACGTCATCTATGGACGATTGATAATACTGTCAAATCTCCTTTACAAGAAGTGGTGATTCCAAATAGAACAGTTCCTGAGCAAATCTGGGAGAATCTGGACAGATGGGCAGATAAAACAGCAATCGTAAGTGTGATCTGTCAGGTAACACACCAGTTTGTACAAGGAATCTTTGTCAATGTTACACACAATACGAACCATAATTTACTAAAATTTATAACTCTTGTTAAAATCACGCGGACTGAGACAGAGACGGTATTATAACGATGTTGCCTGAATTACGAAGACCTAAAAATTTATAAAATGAGCTATAAAATACAAAGTTTTATTTGAGGGAAAGTGATTCGTCTGCGTTATACTTTTAGGTTTTGTTTATGTTTTTTGTTAAACCAAAGTTGTAACAAGTTTTAGTTGTTTGTGATATACCATCGATGATATGACTGTTACTAAAAGTAATAATACAACACCATTATCGTTTTAAAAAAGAATTAAATGCCATACCATAACATGCCATGCCATGTCATGCCTGGTATAGTAATAGTAAGCATTAATTTTGCTTAGTTATATACCTTATACTCCAAAGTCTTTTATTTATATTATTCCATTAAACTAATTAATTAATTATACCTTCATCTTAATCTATTCTAAATAATAAATCTCATAAACGATAAACTAATTATAAATATCAACTTCGAGCGAGCTATCATAAGATGCCTAGACTACATACCAATTTCTAATATACTCTCGTTTATCCTTAGTAGATCTATTAAAACTTGTAGAACAAATTTTTTAACAATAATTTAACACTATAAAGTCTTAAAATCAATTTCAGGAATGCGGAATAACACAACAAACCTATACATATAATCAGCTTCACAAGTACTCGATCAATTTGGCAGCAAAACTAAGGTCGCTTTTAAAAATTCGTGACGGAGATATTGTCTGTATTATGTTGCCTAATTGTCCAGACTACGCTGTGGCAACTCTAGGAATCCTGCAAGCGGGAGCTATTGTAACTACTATAAATCCAATCTATACAGCTTGTAAGTAACTTTTACTAAGATTAATTTCTTATAACGCCCAAACAATTAACGCGTAATTTAGTAATTATTCAAAAGAGTAAATTTTTCAAGGCAATTCAATTCGGAAACCTTTATATGACAAACTTTTAGCAAAATTTTTTTTGCTAAATATAAAAGTATATAAATTTTTCAAGTGATTTACAACCTAAGAATAACAAATTTACGATCTAAGCATTAGGTGGCGAGGTAAATAATAAAAAATTATATCATACTGTTTCACATGTTCTTTAAAATATTCACAAGAATTACTTAAAACCGTTCAGTAATTGATGTATAATCTAATCAAAACTCATATATTTTATTGCCTCACAATTATTTATTCTTAGATAAAAAACGAACGTTACTGTTATCAAAATATTTCTCATTTTCTAATGCCACGGCAATATAAAACGATATCTTTTTTAAGTTTGCTACATGAATTTGAAATAATATTCAAAGTAATTCTACAAAACCCGTATCACTGTTGATTAGTAAAATATGTTGTTACAGATGAAGTACATCGACAAATTTTACTATCTAAGCCCAAATTAATAATAGCTGTTCCTGACACAATAAAAGTAATCAGAGAAGCAATGGCTATAGGCAAAATTAATATACCGATAATGGCATGCAAAAATGGTAATGAAGGTCTTCCAGCAGACGTAATATCTTTTCAAGAATTTGCGCTTGATTCCACCACTGACAAAAATGTACTAAATGAAGTTAATACAAAATTAGATGACGTATCGTTCTTGCCTTATTCCAGTGGCACTACAGGTCTTCCTAAAGGTGTGGAATTGACTCATAGAAACATTGTTGCAAATTGTGTTCAGCAAAATGTGGATGGTTCTAAGATATACGACGATACTATTGGTTAGTATATGTATAATATTTAAGTATTGTATAATGTAACGTAGCGTACTCTTATTAAAAATTAAATTCCAGTAGATATAATTTTAAAATAGAAATATAGTTCCGGGTAACAAGATGTAATAGATGATTGTAGGTTTAGAGCGGCTTGTACTAACAAATTAATAGGATGACATTATGTTAGTAGATCGGTTGGAGCTCCGGGCAATACTCAATGTTATCACCATAGCCCATGATGTGAATCTCGTGAAAGCGGAAAAAAAATCTTCAAATTATTTAGACGTCGCACACGAGATTAACAATATGCGGGATATGGATTCTGCGATTATTGTCCCGATAGTCCTATTGACTAACGAACTGGTCCACTAAGAGCCTCTATTACCATCTTTAGAGGCTTTCGCTTGGTTGTTGGATCAAATGCTAGATACAGAAGGCAGTATTACTCCATACGGCACGCATTATTAGGAGGTTCCTAACTCTGAGCTCCTAACTACCGTTGGCTTGGGCCTCAGGCCTCGCCCCCGTAGGTCTATATTAGGGATGTAACGGAGGTTGTTTTATCGAAACCGAAGTCGGAGTCGGAGTTTTTAAATTTGATTTATCGGAGTCGGAACCGAAGTCGGAATCGGAGTCGGAGGCAATGTCAGTCACAAGTGACGGTAGAATAAAATAGTTTAATTAAGGGACAAATAAAAACATTATTCAGTGAACCTTTTTAATTAGAAAGTGATAAATTTACACATACACAGACAATGAAAATAAAAATTGCTTTGTTTCTTATTAACATTTTACCATTAAGAATGCACAAATTAAATCAAATTTGCTCCAGGGTTGTTTTTGTGTTAATTTCTATTTAACTTAGTTAAATGTAAAATAAAAAAAAAACTTTTAGTAATAAATTAAAATGTACATTTAGTTCTAAATTTAATCATTTTAATCATATTTTTTAATCTGAATTTAAAAAAATGAGATCACTAAATTAAGTAGCACTTATTGTTTGATTACATATAAAATTAAATCAAATAAATTGACTACAATAGTGGCGGTGACGTCCGATAAATACCTCCGATTAAAAAGTTTCGGAACCGAAGTCTGAACCGGAGGTGTAGTATCAATCGGAAGTTACGACTTATCGGAGTCGGAGTCGAAGCTCCGTAACATCCCTGGTCTATATGTTCTCATATGTTATATTTGTATATTTTAAAATGAAAAAATATTGTATACAAAATAAATAAATGACTAGCATATCGTTGCGCTATATCCCTTTTGGGGTGAGTAAAGATAGATTAGCGGCGTTTGCACTTTCCCCTTATATGTCGTGCCCAACGTGACCAGTAGCGCTGCTGACCACCTTGCTCAAGGAACTTACACATGACATTTCTATTAGATGCCATGCGGGTTTCCTTACGATGTTCCCCTACAACCAACCAAGCAACAAATTAAACCTGGTTTACTGCGATGGTTATTTAAATTGAACAGTTGTTAAATCTAGGTAATGTTTCCATACGAGATAATACGTACAGTTTAACGCCAAATAGAATTTTGTACAAACTTAAATTAAGATTAATTTGTTGTTACAATCCGTCCTTCGTAGTTTTTTTATTTACAAACATTTTTTAATAATGTAATATTATATCACTAAATGGATTAAACCAACTTTAAAATTTGACTTCAAAGCATATAAAATTTCTTTTGTGATATTTTTTTGTGGCTTCTCTTTGATATGAAAGGGATCGATACTGTGACACAACAAGTTTCTGTAATCCAGACTTAATTAAAAATATGTCCCCTTGGGGTTCTTTTTAATTTAGATCTAAAATGCTTCTCTTTGAATACGAAATTGTGAGTTATATATAAATTAAAAGATAATTTGCATTTAAAAGAGAAAACATTTATCTATAAAATATTATTTAGACGGAGGTGACATTTGTTGCTTTGTGTATAAAATGATACGAAAAATCGATAGTAGAGTGTATGTAGTAGGACGATCACGCAGCGGTAGAATGCAATCGCCGTACCAAAACTGTTCGGGAGTAAGCAAAACAATTGATTCGTTTACTTTTGTTTGGAGTATATTCCAATAAAACAGGACTGATAGACGGCAGCGTGTTGTATTTTTTTTTACACTGGCTCGACATAGTGACTACAGAGTACCTGATGGTAAGTACAGTGTAGTCCAAAAACGAAAGCGACTATCAAAAGGTGAAAATTCATTGATAGTCTACATCGTCATATCGGCCCACATATACCACGACTGAAGGTCTCTAGGTATATGAGCTACTGGATATACACAAGCAGATCCCGAAAAGCGACAAGCCGAAACTGGTCACTATGACGGACTTTACACCCATGTACTGTGGTCGCGATCCAGATGGGGACCGACACCCTACCACCTCGCTGCTGCTCGTTTAGCACCACCCAGGAGTCACGTGTTGGGAAACTAGGGCAAAGCCTACGGACGCGAGCAGCTTCGACTCCCAAAATACCCATGCATAGCATATGCTACAGGGCTACATTACAATTGTTGCCATTCTGTTCATCGCTATTATACCTTACGACTCCTTTACTATAATTAATTATTTACTAAAAATGTATCAACTTGTGTATATATGTATATTATCAATTCACCTAGAATTGTTACATTATTAGCTGCTTAATTATTTAGTAATAATAAAACAAAATTCATATATTATCATAACGTTTATAAGCGTTCTTTAGATGACAGAAACACATTCCAATGTTAGATCATTAACAATATCTAAAACAGTATATCTACTGAGATGTTTTCATATCAAATACATTATTCCTTTAAATCTATTCAAGAATCAGTTTATTCTCATAATGATAGAATACAAATTACTTACGTAAGATCATTTTGTTTTAAAACCTTTCTAGAACTGTAAAGTAGTACGAGCTCACTTGGTCTGAAAATAATTATATTGCTGGTATTTCTCTTTAATATAGTTACTATAATAGTAAGAATATAAAAGGTAGAATGAAGATATAATAGATGAAAAAAATTGGAGAAGAATAAATAATACATATAAGAAAATATTTGATCATAATTGAAAATTTCCAGGTTCAAATCAAGATTCCACGTTAGCAATCCTACCATTCTATCACATTTATGGCCTATCTGTTGTAATGCTTCATAAACTATCAGTTGGACTAAAAGTGGTAACACTACCGAGGTTTCAACCAAACAGTTTTATAGCAGCATTGCAGAATTACAAAATAAGTTTACTTTGCGCTGCGCCTCCTGTTGGTGAGTTAGAACTTCTAGATCAACAAGTAATTCCATAAAATATAAAAGAGGACTCATAGGTGGGAAACTAACAGCGTCCATTGAATCTGTTCTGCCACCTGGTGCAGCACGACGTTAACGGGAAGCTTCAGCTGCTTGGAGAACTGGTCTTACTACTGCTTAAAGCTCTGGTCTACAGGTCTATTCCTCTATATCTTCCCGGTTATTATTAGCAATTCCAAGTTACCGTCCCCTTTACATGCCACGTGATCAAAATACTATATTATACGTTTTGAGTTGACTGAAGATAGACGCTGTACATATTCTATTCATAGTTGCTTCAGATCTGAGATATTTGTGCGGTGGGTGGTCCAGAGAATCTCAATATACAGCGCTAGCACCATATTTAAAATATCCGTTTCTGCGTTTATTGGCGGGTCTAAATGTCCCTGTCACAGCTCCATAGAGGCAAATGACAAAAATAAGTGTATGGACCAGATGTATTTTTGTTCTATTAATATTATTCCTGTCTCTCCGAACTTTGTACAGTTGAGTCATTGTTGTCTTTGCTATTTAAATTCGCCTTTACCATGTCATGGTTCATTGGTGTCCCTGTTAGTAATTTAGTAATTACTCAGCTCAGTAGTTGAGATATTGGAATTGATCTACGGTTTTGGAATTTTGTTATATTATCGCAAAAAGGTCAATTACCCTGACTTAGATGTTAGTTAGATTTATTTGTAAATTACGTATTTACTATCTCTCCATTGAATATTAAATAGGTACTAAAATATGAAAACTTTGTTCTAGTATTGTTCTTAGCATCTTATCCAGGTGTACAAAAAGAACAACTTCAATCACTCAAGACTATAACCAATGGTGCTGCGCCGTTACCAAAGATGGATATATATCGAGTTCTCGAAAAGGTGAGGACATGTTTGTTACTGATTAAAATAGAAACTAGCTAGTCCTGGCGTGGACTGACAAGTTCATCATCATCATCAGCTCGCCCTAGCTCACTGCTGATCATAGATCTCACCTAACAAGCGTCAATGAACGTGATCTTCGGCACTTCTTGTCCAATTCTTTCCGGCCATTCTATGCATATTGTCGCTTCACCTTGCCGGAAAGCGCCCCACGCTACGTCTTCCGATTTGCTGTCTCCCAACGCCAGCCTACGCCAACAATCATGGTTCTTTGGCATATATGACATGCCCACTGCCACTTCAGCTTGTTAATGGAGAGCTATGACGGCAACAAGAAGTTCTCTTCTATTTTATTTTGTCAAGTCCATTGATCTATGAAATGGATTTTCAACGAGAGCATTCCCATCATTCTATGATATTGACTTCTAATAACGTAACGTGAAGAGATATTTGTGCAGGCTGGTGTAAACGCTGCGAGTATCGATAGATTTTTCTTTGCTCTTCATATCGTAATCGTTTTGAGTTGCATAATGTTAGCTATCAGGCATGGTATCATTACTAAGCTATAATAGAATTTTAAAAAGTAACAAATGGTAGTATTTCCTTTTCCCATTCTCAAAAAACAAGATCACCTATAAACACCAATATCATAGAATCTCTGTAAAAATTTTAAGATTGATTTGTAATTTTCCTAATAATTTAACTGTAATCATCGTACCTATCAACTGAGTTGTACAATGAATTGGATTTAACGCGATAGACACTTAATTCTAGAGAGACCTGATCTTAAAACAATGTACTCAAACAGGCTTAATCATGTTTATACCACTTATTTAAATATGATTCTCGTAAGTTTACTTGTAACTATGGCAAATCACGAATTTTAATGGACATTAATCGCCAATGTCATTATTATACCTTCAGTATTAATTTGTACATTTATAAATCGATATTGTTGTAATTTGTAACTAAATTGAATTCAAAACGGTGTTATATAAATATATATTTAATTTAGCAGAATGATAAACATTGATAAATATTACTGAACGGTGTAAGAAAAATTTTTGAGGGAGGAAGATCGAACATGGAAAGCTATACAAAACGTATTTGAATATAATTAAATACATTTATCAAGAAGGCCTATCCGTCCTATTACACTAAGTCCTTTAAACGAAGCATAAAGAGATATTTGTGCAGGCCAGCATAATACTGCGACTCTCGAAAGGTTTTCTTTACTGTTGATAGTTCTAGACGTTTTTTGGACTCCACTAATAGACGGTTTACCATTAGGCGTGTTTTGACCATGTCACTGACTCGGGATAAAAAAAAATCAAATTATATTATAATTCAAATCAGCGTAACAAAACTAGTGAGACAAAATCTGAAAGACAAATCGATGTGACATGTTAACTATGTAATTTTTTAGCACAAAGTGGATTTTCTACAACTCTACGGCTTAACTGAAACTTCTCCACTGGCAACTGGCATGTTGCCTGGCAGTAATGCATACACTACAGCTGGTTTTGCGGTATCAAATACTGAATTAAGAGTTACTGATTCTAATCTACGCAACCTAGGACCAAATGAGGTACCGTGTATGGACTATAAAAAAGAAATTTATAAATTTGACTTTTTTCGTAAATTTACGAGTGTATTGCTTGTACGGTTAATTTTCTTAATAAAAATTCGCTACGAAAACAAAATTACTCATCTAAATGATAAAACAATTGAAAATGGGTGTTTAATATTATCTATAAATTAATATTAAATGAATTTCTTTCACAAAAGTATTCAAGAATAGAAAACATACGCAACACACTAATAATTGAGTCCGTCTTTTTGCTGTATTATAATTCAACTGAAATCATATATACAGAATATACTTAAAATAATACATTGACATAGCAGATTTTTTTTTGATAAAATACTTTTGCAGGCAGGCGAGCTACTTATAAAGGGACCTCAAGTAATGAAAGGGTATAAAGATAATCCTGAAGCAACTAAAAACGCTATTACTGAAGACGGTTGGTTCAAAACTGGTGATCTAGCAAAGCTTGGTGAAGATGGAGCCGTTACTATCTGTGATAGATTAAAAGAATTAATCAAGGTAAAACAAATAAAAAGTTATACTATTTATGTAAATGATTTGGAATTCATGTGAAATATTAACAAAAAATAAAAAAACTGAGAACAAAATTGAGTATGAGAATAAAATCAATTGTGAAAACACCGAGCAAATCTCAAGGGTCAATCAACCATCATCTACATCCTCATATCGGCCCATTGATTTCACATTTGTACCTGGGTCTCCTTCAAAATTTTCAACTTAAGCCAACTTGGAGTCATCGTATGTCTTAACTTCCACAAAACGTCGTCCATCCTGCTTGACATGATTTCGATATGTTCCCAAGGCAAAAATCATCCAGGATTTTCGTCATCATTATTTGGAGCGAAATATCAGTAACCATTATTTTTGATGGTCTATTATAATTTATATCTAATTAAGACCACAATTTCCGAGAATTATTTGAAATTTCTTCTACCCTCAGTTATGTTGCTTTCTGACAAACGTGATTTCAATTTAATTTTACGGCAATTATTTGCTTTTTTTACACTGGCTCGGCAAAGTGATTTCAACGCACCTGACAATAAGTACAGTGTAGTCCAAAAACAAAAGTAACCATCAAAGGATGAAAATTCATTGATAGTGTACGTCGTAATTTCGGCCCACATATACCACGACTGAAGGTCTTGAAGTATATGACTAACTGGATAACAAGCTGATCCTGAAACGCGACATACCAAAGCGAGTCACTATGACGGTCTTTACACTTGTGTACTGTGGTAACCCAGTTCGGGCAATCGCCCTACCACCAAAAAAAAGACATAAAATCATCATAAAAATTGTCATTGAAATTTAATGGCACAAAGATACTTTAACTAAAGCATAAATTAAATATTCAGCAAAAATTCTACTAATTAAAATTTGTATGGCATTGATTGATAGTCCTTGTAATAACAGCTGGCTTTAATTAAATATTCAATTAACGAGGCTTGTTATGAAAACGTTTGAGTGGGAATATTATCGCTTATTACAATTATATCTGATAGATATAGAAGGGTTATCTAGTACACAATATAACAAAAATTGTATATTCTAGGTCAAAGGCTATCAAGTACCACCGGCTGAACTTGAAAGTGTTTTGAAAGATTATCCTGGAATCCTAGACGCTGCTGTTATAGGCATCTCAGATTCTAAGCAAGGTGAAATTCCCAAAGCGTTTGTTGTAGCAAAGGAAGGATTCAAACTTAACACAGAGAAACTTCTCGAATTTGTCTCAGAAAGAGTAGCAGAATACAAAAGAATAAAAGAAATCATGATATTAGATGAAATTCCTAAAAACCCGTCTGGCAAAATATTAAGGAGGGTTTTGAAAGATAAATATGGTAAGGAATCTGCGTGATGAATGTTTGGAAATGGAACTTCTACTATGGATATTAGATTCCCGGTAAAGCGGTACTATAGCAAATTTATGTTATTTTTTTAATTGATTTATTTATTCCTTTTTATTTAAATAACCACCAGAATACCTGTGGGTATACCCTGGCCGAATAGAATTGTGCTTCCCTCTTCATTATACTGAGGTGTCATAAGAGCCTACTAATGTATACAGCACGCCAAATTGCATGCAGATTGCTAGTGTCTAAGCTTTTGCTCGCCCTTTTCTGTAGACAGTGCACACCCTCCAAATAAAAACAAAAAAAAAAAATAAGAATCTTATTTCAGTTTTCACTTTTAACAAGTTACATTTTTTTAACGTTTCTTAATTAAATTCACTTTTTAAAACATGTATTTTATTTCTCAATGTAATATTTATCGTAAAGGATATTTAAATATACAAAATAAATAATAAATGAATTACTTTCGCCGGTAATCTACCGAGGCATGTAAATTACCTCGTTTCTTATGCAATTTCTCCGAATATTACGGGCATCGGCTGAAAAAAGTGTTGGGTCACGTTTTCGTGTAACTACTGAACTTTCGCAATGTATCCCTACGGAGCCAAGGAACGTGGTAACTGGGGTTTCTACTAGAATAGCTATGTACAGGGATAATTTGCCGTACGATTTTAATAAAATTAAATTCTACATAATGTTTTTCTTGAATAAAAATGTGTTTGGGCGAAGTATTGTAAGTTTATATAGTCATAAGTCACAATAATTAATCAACAAATTTTATTTTTCAGAAACTTTTTCTATTTCAATACTTATCTTTTGGAACATACAATTTATTATTAGAAACATAACTATTTTAAAACTATAACTGGTGTTCTAATATTGTCATATTAATCATACTAAAAATTTATAAAAAAAAAATGATCCCTTTATGCTTAAAACAAAATGGTGGGCAACTCCTATCGAAGACTTGTAGGACATTCTAATTAAAACCTTTTTCCGGAATTTTAGTCGCTATCAAAATAAGTAAAAACGCTTATAATTAAAAATTTATTATATCTTGTTACAAAACTGTTTTATACACCGCTGAATCTTTTTAATAAATCTGCTAAAATACAAAATACATATATTAGTAAAAAAATTCTGAATTTGTGAGAAGACGTAAAGCAAGATAATGGTTTACTCAACCCCATTTACAGTAGAAACGTCAACAAGAAAATATAAGCTCATTGCTATATTGGTTTGGCCGGGAGGAACCCGTTTAAGTCGCATTGTTTCAGTTCTGACGCTTTGGTTAGTGGCATCCAGTCTCACCGAAGCGTGCAAAACAGAATATAAACCCTACAAGAATTTAAACAAATGTCATGTTAAAAAAATCCTTTGGAAAAGCTATGTTTTATTGATTAAAAACCAAGTTTCATAACAATAGAAATTTTAATCATAGGCTGAGATTTACATATTTATTCCTATATATAAAAATGAATTGCTAAATATGTTGATAAGCGCGAAACTCGAGAACGGCTGAACTGATTTGGCTGATTTCTTTTTTTTGTGTTTGTTGAAGTCTGGGGAAGGTTATTACGGAGAGAAAAATTAAAAAAAATTGTCTGAAAAAGTCTAAAAACAACACTTTTCTATATTCTCATACAAAAAATTCGTAATAATATTTAAAAGTCAATTTGAACTTTAACACCATACCATAAAGTTTAAATGTTAGTGGACGGGTTCCGGGGAGGCAAAACAATTAAGTGACGTATAAATATTAATGTCAGTATTTGTCACTTTTTATACATATAACATTAAGGCCAGGTTTCTTCAAACAATATTCATAAAACAGCCGACAGGCCAATAAGTTTTGGCAGATTGAAATCTGACGGGGAAGCTATTAACATTAAAAAAAACAATGTGACTTTGTTTTAGAGAAATAAGGCAGAACAGGGTCTGCCGGGACAGCTAGTATACATATATAATTAAAAAAATAAAGGAACATCACAGATCAAATCAGGATTTTTTTTTTTTTACGTAATTGGGTGCCCAACATGGGTAACATTGGGTAAGAAAACAAAAGGATCATGGTACCAAAATAGAACATATAAATGCCCCCATAATTATAGGGCACCACACCATGCACAGTGATTAATATATAAATATATAATATATAAATATATTATTTATAAGTGTAAAAGGAGTACTTTATATATGATATATAGCCTACTAATACTGTCTGCTCGTCACCATGACCTGTGTAACCAGGTCTAAACGTTAAGCCATAATTAATTGGCAGTTAAATCGCGCATAAATCAGTATTTACATATGTTATCTTGTTTCTTTATTTGATGATGAGTAAATAAATATATATTTTTATACTATAAGTGCTAATTATTATCGAAAGTCTTGCAAAAACAATTAAAGGTTTGACTTAAAAGCAAATCACAAATGATTCATGACAGTTTAGAATAGAAATTGAAGTACGGGTTGTTCTTGTTTCTTCTATTGATTTAAGGAATACTTTAAAGCAATTTTCGGGGACACCCAATAGATTATACCCGAAAGACAAAAATGCTGCGGGCATTAGTGATTTTTCTTATAGCGTGGGATGGAGTGTGCGTCACTTGAATCGTTGGTTTTGACGTCACTAAGAGACTACTGAATATTAAAAATATTAACAATAGGGCTAAAAAGACTTGTATCCAGAGCCATAAAAATTGATATTAATAATAAAATTATAACATATTGAAATTATATCTGTTATTTTTCAAATATGGGAAATTACATTTTATATAGCGTACACGAAATTAGATTTTAGGATATACTAACCTTTATAGCTGTATTGGTTTATATTTTTGCCATATACCCTATTAGTTGTAGGTATTAAACAATATGTAACGGTGTAAATGTCTTTAAACAGATCACCCCATCCCCGAGTCCTAGTTAACCCGTCACCATTTCTGAAAGTATAATGGGAATCACGGATTTAACTAAAGTTTTAATTAGTTACAATAGTGGATTGGAAAAGTACTGACGGATGTTCAGAGTGTGGCGTTACGTTTGAAATTTAAATGGATATCTTCGCGACATACGTTGTCTTTTCAGTTTTTTTTTAATATGCATTCTTTTGTTATTTAACAGTTTTTTTTTATTCCATAAAATAAATAAATAAATGATTACTTTCTATAAACAACACTGTTTTCAGTCCTGTTTACGTCTATATTTGCTTTAACTAAAAATATGGATATTTAGAAGTCAGGAATACAAAGTAAGCCTAAGATTGTATATAGCGGGCGTAAAGCGTGCACGAGCATGAGTTGCAAGCGACTTGTCGCGGTCAGTGTCATAGCGAGACTGGCAGCCGACTGCGAGGGGATTGGAGCGCTCGCGTCGCATGCAATTGCGCATTCTACTCGCACGCGCAATTTTAAAACGCATCAGTTATTAAGCTACCAACTTTAAAGATTTAATTTATTTAATAAATCATTCAAAATCAGCGTCAGTTGATATTAATAACATAAACTCAGCATTAGATTTAATGTCATATCTATTATATAATATTGTGTTACTTTACGAATTACAGTTTTTTTCTTTTTCTATGCTAACGCAACATAGTGACTATACTACGCCTGATGGTTAGCATAGTACCGTTAGTTACGCGAGTTACTGTACCGCTGTGCATCCGTAAACCCACCCACGTGCTTCTCGTATGAAAGAGAGAGTGTAGAACAAGGCTAAATATCTCTTCAGAACACTCACCATGATGCAGATACTCGCCAGTTAGTTATAATATTCCTTCTATTATTTTCGAAGTACAAAAGATATCCAAACTTCTTTACATAGAAACTGAGTTTCATTCATAAAAGTGAAAACAAAATAGATCCATCGGCTGGCTCATCGGTGGATAGTTTTAACGAGATCCCGAAAACAATAAGCTCGCCCTCAAAACTTTCCCAAACAATTTTCATCGTTTCAATACCCTTTTTCAGGCGAATTCAATACAGTATGAAAATTAAAATAGTTTGGTTTTAAGCTCAAATAATGAATAATGGCTTTGGCTTAACAATAATCTTAACAGTTTAGCGTTAAAATATATCGAAACCTCAAATAGCATTTTAAAATATTTATTATTTAGGCGTTACGTAGTGTAGCATACTAATTTGAATAGATCTTCGTGCGTGTGTCATAATAAATGTCAGGTCACGACTGTTCAAGAAAACATTATTATAGCGGACGGCAGAGCGATCGGACGTATAGTGCTGACTGCACCTTACTGCTGTTTTATTTATACCAACAACTAACCATCCCAGATGTCACCAGTAGAGTTAACACGAAATATCATCTAAAACGGTGCTGATATTATATTTTTTTTATTATAGAACATGTAATCTATTTAACTAAGGACCCCAGAAATCCCAACAATTTTTTTAAATGGATATACCTATATACATACGATTATGATTAATTATAAAATGCATAACTACACTTAGTTTCTCGTAAATGAAATTGTGATGACATTCATTTGTTTCAAATACCGGTCTTTTACCGGTTGCACGGTGGAGAGTGTTCCCAGGAACTACATTCTTTGATTCCACCAGCCCCATTCCACCACAAAACCACTAGACATCGTGTCGGATACCATCCGTATGTGCCGGATGTTCCTTATATTCGCACGAAAAGATTCGCTTCTACATTTATCATGCGAACGGCTAAGGAGTGGAATATGCTTCCAGCGGCCATATTTCCGCGATCTTATGACCTGGGAGTCTTTAAGAGAAGAGTGAATAGGCATTTGCTAGGCGATCGCGTTTCATCATCGAACTCATCTTCACCTTCCACCAGGTGTGATTGAGGTCAAGCGTTCGTCTATAAATTATAAAAAAAATAGCATCCGCTCTTGATGACATGTAAGCTCAGTATGTTTCAATTTTTTTTGGCACCAGCTGTGCCCGCGACTACTCATAAAATGTTGTTTTCTTTTATTTATATATTTCGTAGATTTTTCCAATGTTTATATAGTTATTCTGCAATTCGGGACGAACACAAAAAATCAAAAATTCGGAAAATCGGACCAGCCGTTCTCGAGTTATAAGTGTTTGAACAAATCCAACTTTGTTTTTATAGACAAGTAATGTAAGATTTACCCTTTTGGGTCAAGCAATTTATTTATTACACTCTGCATAATAGAGATATAGAGTTGTTTAAACTTTTAATCCAACATCGCGTAACTACAGTCGCATCGGCTGCAAGCTCATAAATCTTCAATAGTTTACCGGTCGTTAAACCGAACACGTATAAAAGGTTCACCGATTTTTATTACATATTTAATTAATTAACTGTCCTTTTCTTTACTATTTTTGTAATACAAATTCAACAAGTGTTTTTATGATTGTATGTTCAATTTTCACATTAAAACAACAGAACCGATTTTGTTAAATTTTAGCACAGAAAGAGTGATCTATCAATGACCTTGGAGATGGACAAAGGCTATCTTTTGCTGCGAAAAATAAAAACTTTTTTTTTTAACCCGGGGGAAGTCCGTTATGGGCCGTCAGGGGACGATGAGGTTCACCCCCCGGTGTGTCGGAGTCGCACCGACTAAAACCCCCGGGGTGTTCCTTCTCCCGTTTGCCGGGGCCAAGGGCAAGGCTGTGCCAGCTTCCTCAGCACCCAGCGACGGCTGGCCTATTGATGGAAGGCCCCTGGACACCATTCCGCTCTCCTTCATTTTCTTTGAGCGGTGCGCGGGAACACATCGCGCACCGCTCTCGCCTTGGAAATGTTGGGCGACGCACTCCCTCAAGTGCGCCAAAAATATCAAAAATAAAAACTAGAATAAGGTGAAATAGGGGATGCAATTTACTACAGCAAAATAATTAATAATGACTATTTTTTAAGTTAGGAATACAAATATCGATTTTTTATAATTGATTCTTTGATATAAGGTAAAGCGTAGAGTGGTCAGAGGGAAGGAAGAAGAAAGGTATAGGAGACAGATAGATAGGAGGGCAAAGAGAACGTACGTGGAAGCGGTGGAGTAGTAGGTTTAGCTAAAAATTAGGCAATACGAAGTTTATTGGTTCAGCTAGTAGTATATGTATATAAAACAATGATGTATGTTGTCTGCAAGGAGAAGGTTTACTGCGGGTTTTTTAACCCTTCTCAGTTCTTCTGTAATAATCCTTATTATTGATTGGTATGCTTTTTGATGGCTTGGTTCCGCAGTTTATAATCTTACTTACAACGCTAAACGTCTTTTGGATTCAAATCCCGACAAAGGCTTAATTTGTTTTTAAGGTGATATCTCCGCGAAGCAGCAGCAAGATCTATATGCAGCTCAGTAATTTTTCTTGTTGCCAACTTCGGCAGCGTGCTGCTGCGTCGACATACCACCTTTATGTAGATTTATAACTAGCCCATTTTATAGACTGACAAATGTATGCTTAGAGCCAAGTGTATAAAATCCCTTTACAACGAAACATTTAAAACATGATGTGTTTATTTGACGAAAACACAATAAGCTCCAAACTGGGTCAAAGACACGAGGCAGCTTAACTAGTAACGTATTCACAATGCAACTCATTTAGCACACTGTAGACATGTTCGTCAATTCAGTAGTTATTTCCGGCGGGTGTTTCTTAATCGGCGGAAATCACCAGTTATCGGCGGCAAAACATAAAATTGCAAAACAAATTTATTTATTCTTCTTCGGGATTTCTCGATAGCAGAGTTGAAGTCTAGGCTGCCCCAATCCAACGCCGGCCATTGGACGATAAAGATAGTCCATCTAGCATTCCGCCGGTGGCTGGACAAAGACAAACAAGACAGAACAGTGAGCTACCATGCAGGATCATGCAGACCCTTACTAGCCACGGTTACTTTGGCAAATACCTGTGGTGCATAGTCAAGATAGAGGCCACTCCAAAATGTCACAAGCGCGACAACTGTCTCTTCGAGACAACCCAACCAGCTCTGGAAAAGTGACTAGGCTGGACGGTAAGGCACAATAAACTAATGAGACGATTGTCAACGATATCTTTGCCGGTCGTGGTGAAGACCGCGGTCAAAGTCAGAGGGCTTAGCAAAGTTCAAGAGAAGGCTAACTAGCCTTCACACTTGATGCAGAAGAAATGTGTTTGTGCAGAAACTGCGCAACCTCCATCTATGACACTAGCCAGGTAATTTACTTGACGGAGTCTACTGCCTGAGGGAATTGGTGGTTCTGCGTTTATGTCTTACGCACCGCCTAATATAGAGGACCTGAGGGTTATGGCCCTTACACCCACCCCTGCTAGGGAGACCGCCGCCGGTGAACAAACGTTTTGCTCATCAGGTTGCTGGAGGAATTTAGACTCCCTGGTCTTTCTTGCAACGAGTAGAAGATGCCTCAGTGCCTATTATCTGGTAAAAATCTAGTAGACCCCGAGCACCGGTTTAAAAGCACTCGTGACAATCCACGAGGATTATTCACTGGGTTACAAAAAAAGACAAAATTTGTATTTTCAAGTTGTATATATGTATGTATTATGCTCTACGATGGGTGCGATTCCGGCGTGAAATATTTTCGCCGGCGCATTAGTGCATGCGTCACATTATGAACATCTCTAGCCTGGGGCATAGTTAACATAGCAAGCGTCTCAGTCGCGAGCGATGCACCAATATCTGCATATTCATACGGCATTCGAGCAGCCTTTGCTTGCCAAGGATTGTTCTAGATACCCAAGTAAGCTACAAGATACTAAGTATTATACACTTGACATACTATACCTTATTATACCATGATCGTACTGCGAACGTATTACCCTATTACCCTAAATAATTTCGTAGAAATGTGCGAGTCTATGCACACTTTACCGTTCCGTCGCCGACCAATACCGTAGCCTATCAAGCATTTACTCTTTGCTGATGTTGATATATTCCGAGGCAGGCGACATTACCACACTGCTGCGCGTTCAGCACAGCCAAAGCATGTGATTTTTTTTTAAATTTTTTTAATGTCAACGCGATAGCGACATCCTTACTATTGAAGATTTTTTTTTAATTTGTTTGTTTTAAATTACTACGAGGGTTGAAATCATGTCAACCAGGGAGCACCGTTTTTTTTTGTAGGCCTCACTCCAACGGCAAGAAATTTGACGATTTTTTTTTTATACTATTCAAATATCAATAAAAATCATTAAAAAAAGTTAATAGTAAAAATGTTCTTAATTTTTTTATCTTAGTTTGAAAAATACCTCAAATTTTGGCGTCTAGACCAGAATATCCCCTTAGTAGGCGCTTGTTACAATGTTGTAATGAGTGTGTAATATTGTTGTTACTAACGCCGCCTATAGCTCAACAAAGCAATAGCCGCCCGACATCTCCCACAGCTACCACAAGTAAACTCTGCATCTATCGGAGTAGCACATGAACGGAGTCTCTTCTGCTTGTTGTTACCGAGTCAGATTTTGTCATATTTCAACATCCTGGAAGAGATATCATGATGCGGCTCAGGTCTCTGGCGCGCCTCCTAAGCTCTATATTCTAGGCCAAAACTCTCGGGCTCCGCCTTTCCCTCAGAACTTGGCAGACGGGAAGAAGATCTTCCTGGTGGTAATAGTCAGTGAGAGGCCGACACACCGGGGCAGCGGTTCTCACTGCTGCCGTGATGATCCATGAGGATTCGAAGCCATTACAAATCGCGATGCCGCACAGGAATCACAATCTCTTATTCACTAGGGCACCACAACTATTACCCAGAGGCCACTAGAAGCCATACCACATTATTTCACTGTGAATCAATCATCCCAAACTTTTTATAGTATCTCGGGGGAAAGTCCTGCATGGTACCATCAGCGACCCCGGTATGTCAGACACCTACTGATTAAAAACTCTCGGGGCGTCACTCTACTCCCTTCACCCGGGCCTGGGAAACCAAATTCATCTAGCCTTGTTGAGACTACCTCTCTGAGAGGGGAAGGAATAAAGAGGCCACCCCTCCAAAACCTCTCACTCAAGTGGCGCGATAGACACAGTTCACCACTTCCCTTTCATCCGGACAGCAGACTTCCTCAAGTTATCCTAAACCTAGATCAAGTGTACACTAAAACAATTCTAAAACGAAACCTAAAATCACAGTCCACTATTGTCTCCGAAACTTCAATGCGCTCTGGCGACAGTACAGCAAGAGTAAATTGTAAATTGTAAATTGCTACGTGCAGTGAACGCCATTTTCCCCGACTCAGATCGGCGCTCAATTGAATACGATTGATATCGATAGGCGATTTGAAATGTTCTGCAAAGCGGTAGAGTAACTTAACATCATATTTACTGCCTTTTGCATCGAGTGGATCGAAATGTATTCTGAGATTTTTAAAAACACTTTTGGCTTACATTTTCTTGTTTTATGTTTTGACATTGATCTAGGACACTGTCATTCACAATGTTAT
The DNA here is from genome assembly GCA_036320925.1 of Automeris io. NCBI lineage: Eukaryota > Metazoa > Arthropoda > Insecta > Lepidoptera > Saturniidae > Automeris > Automeris io. Next base: position 13,305,895 of record JAUDJH010000010.1, on the reverse strand, counting down.
GGTATTGTTTAGTAGAGAATGTTTTTATGTCTATTTGTTAACAATTTCTGGACAATTTAACAACGTATACTTACGTAATATTTCTTAGTTTGAGATCATTTCTGTGTCTGATTTCTAGTATTATAATTACCATTAGCTAATGATTTAATTATTTATATTTTAGTAAGACATTTTCTTTATTATCGACAGTCTTGCGCTTGGTTTCAATCTCAACTTGAGACCGGTGATGATCTAGCACGTTAACCCAACAAGTACTACTGATTCACTCGTCGTTTAAAAATTCTAATGTCGAAAGATGTTGATAAACCAGACGCAGGAAGCGAATTCCACTCCTTGGCGATTCGCAACAAAAAAGGGGAAAAAATCGCTTCGGCATACATATTTAATAAGTACTAACACGCAACACTTTAAAAAAAATAAAAATACTTTCGTTTAATTGTCAGTTAAGTTAAAAAAATATATTAAAACGTGTAATACAAACACGGTTTTAGTGTTGCTTAAAATCGCTTTTTTTAACCCTGTTCATCTCTGTATATATTTCAGTATAGATCAAACTTTACATTTGACTACATATTCAACAAAAGATTGCCTTGTCTAAAAAATGCTTGTACACTTTTTTGTTTACAATTTAATAAAAGGAAATTGAATCCACAACAGGATTCGACAAGAACCAAGTAACCTTGAAAATTAATAGGATCAAAGGCAAAATAAAGGCGAAGAAGAAAACAAAGCATTAATTATTTATATTATTAAACAACGTTCTGTTATGAATCAGGCTAATTAAGACATGAATTATGCTTCTAAACAAAGCGTCTAATCCGCCCACCGTGCCGAAACGGTTCGCAATAACTCACATTCACAATAGAAATTAGTCTGACCACAGTCCGATGAGTCCTGCCCACTCTTAATTTATACAAAGGACTAAAAGTATTTACGCACTACATCCGTCATCCTTTAATCTTTGATTTGAAACAAAATATTGACGGACCGAAAGACAGAGTTCTACTTATATAAATGCTGTAGCACTACGTCCGAATACAATCCGAATTATATCCGAAAACAAGGACGGTAGGCGGGATAGAAGAAATAGTATTATGACTCGATACGACATTCCTATTAGATTTAAGTTTTTTTTTTTAATACAACTGTAGTATATTTGTTTATTTAGCGTAGTAGGTATAATGGTCGTTGTGACCTTACACCACTATAGCGGAGGGTAGCGTGATAGATGAGGAGTGATAGAAATGAAGAAAGTCCAGACAGCAAATAGATAAAGCACGTTTAATAATAATAAAGCACAGTAAAAAGTCAAAGCAAGAATAAGCAAGCACAAGTAGAATAGTCTAAGTAGAAATAATGTACAGAGCACAATAACACAAATAAGAACACGAAAATAACAACTATGAGAACGTTACGGATGACGAGTGAGAGAAACGTAATAGCGCGTCTAATGGGTTCGCGAGACTGTAACGGACGATTGTGGCGCTCTCGTCGCGGACCAGCCGCGCTGCGTATCTACGCGCACCGCTGATAAGCGGTGCCCAACCTTGCCACCAACACATGATTCCAAAGCATGACACAGTAAGAAAGGAAAGAATTAAAAAAATAGTAGGCTAAATATTTAAACACATTCAATTATTTATTTAATTTTGTTATTGCTTCCAAATTGCGTGGTTTCTTAGATCTATTTTTTATGAATACAGATCGCAGGTAGTATATCTTTTTTAACGGATTCGATTTATAAAAATACATTACATTTTTGTACAAGCATTACAACACACATAGAGATGCAACGTCTCTGCGTTATTGTAGATTTCTAAACCATTTGTAATTCCAGGATTATCCAACATGCGTTTAGCCCGGCGTTGTACGGGTTCAAACGGATTCAACTGGCAAGCAGGAGAAAGGGCACAGACCTGAGGAGCAGTACTCCATGTGCGGAAGAACTTAAAGCAATATCAGAATTCGATCCGAGTTTCTTAGAACCATATAAATACGGATCCGGGTCAATCGTAGTGCGTAACGTACGTAACCGACCTTATGGAATTAAGGCATACAATGATATAAGTGGGTGACAAATTACATAACATAATTATTGAGGTGATCAGGCGATAACTCGAACTGAGTAGTGATTATAGTTACACAAGCTTAAAGGCCGTCATAGTGATTTGCTTCGACCTGACGTGTTTTAGAATTACCTTTTGCAAGTCATAAAGTGGAATTAATATTTTTGTTTTTTTACACCACCTCGACAAAATAACCACAGCGCATATGATGAAAAGTATAACGTAGTCCAAAAACGGCAGCAATTGCCAAGAGAAAAAACTATTCCCAGTCGTCATCCCCATGTCACCCCACATATACCAAGACTACAGGTTTCTAGGTCTAAGTCTAGGTACTCTATATAAACAACTAACCGTACACAAGCTCATCATAATCGCGACAGACCGAATCAAATCGCTCTGGTCTTTCCTCTAATGTAATATGGCCACAATACAGTGATTTAAAAAATTAAAAAATATAAAAAACAGTAATGCCAAATATTTTCAACAAAGAAAATAATCTAGACAATCTCAGCATAGCAATCCTTTAGGATACATCTAGAACAATAGCCCGTGAATTGAACTAGATTTATGCACGAAAACCTTCATTAGGACTGTTTGGTCCCTGACAAAATTGTATGTGTAAGGGAGGGCATTAAAAAATTATAAAATCAGTCCCAAACATAATGAAAGGTCTCGGTCCTGGGACTAATAAATCTACAATGAAATACATGTTGTGAAGCGAAAGTCCGAATTATAAAGTTAAATATTGCAAATGATAATTAAGTACTTATAGGGTAAATAATAAATAAGCTGTGGTGATAAAGTAGATAAGGGACCTCAGTGACGTGCATAAGATATTTGAATAAGGTAGGCAGACTTTGTGTAATTAATTTTATTATTTATTATTATGTAAACATTATATTTTTCTCATAGGAAATATACATTGCGTATAAATAGAATAAGTATGAATATTAATATTTCCTTTTTTTTGTTTACTATAAGTAATTTATCCCAGACTTATTTATTGCAAGGGCATGCAATGCTTTCAAGCATCTATGGAATGAACGCTACCGAGAGGCCTGTATCCATGCATGGAAACGCGGGTGGTGATAGGTTCAAACCTGGGCACGTACGTCTGGGTTTTTCTAGACTGTAAGATTCTAGATAGTGCAATTGCATGCACACCGGATCAGTTAGACCGAAACCCGTGGAAAGAGAAACTCGTTAATATAATATGTTCCGATCTAGCAACATTTTTATACTGAACTTCATCAAAAGTTCTATCGAATACAACATCAATACCGAACGATATAGTCACTCTCAAACGTGATACTGATTTTTCTTTTACACTGACACGGCACAGTGACTACACTAAACCTGATGGTAAGCATGATGAGGTCCAAAAAAACGCCAACGACTATCGAAAGGTAAGAAAAAACCCATCGGTAGTCGCAGTGATCATGCCGGCCTGCACAAATATCTCTTCACGTTGCGCTTAAAGGATCCCATATCATAGGATGGTGGGAACACGCTCGCTGGAAGACCATTCCACAGACCAACAACATGGCTTAAGAAGGAGTTAGAGAACCTCTTAGTCCTAGCCGGGATGTGAGATACCGTATAGCTGTGACACAGCAAACCCGCGCGCGTGGTTCTATTCAGGAAGGGAGAGGGTGGATCAAGGTGATTGTAGAAAATATATTTCTTTATTCCAAGGCTACGCGATAACTGAAATTTCTACCAATATCATTCATTGTAAAGAGTTTTTTATAGAGATCGTTTCACTCAGTACGCCGAATTTTTAAGGTTAAATGAATTTAGGTAGTGTCGAGAAATTTAGTATTCCAAGAACTTACGCTTAATCTAATCAAGAGCTTCTTGGGAAGTTTTCTGTAATGAATTCCTTACGTAAATTATAAACAGCCTTCAACTCTTGAGAGCGTAATTTGTATTTCTCTCGTGCTTATTAAAAAAAGAAAAGAAAATCGAAAATATTAGAAAAATATCGAGGTCAAACTCACAATAGATTTTTTTGATTTACATGCATACCCTCGACTTCAATCACTCCTGGAGGAAGGTGCAAATGAGGCTAATGATGGACCACCTTCGCCTAACAAATGTCTAATCACTCTTCTATCACAGACTTCGAAATCATAAGAACGTAGACAGATTTTTTATCTTTCTCTTATCACTAAAGCTGATTCTATATACCGCAACAGTGACTCGCTTCGACCTGTCATACGCTTGTCCATTCCCTTATCAATGCACTTGGATACCTACCGTATATTTAAGCCAGGATGACGACGGTGACGGTCAGTAGACTTTAGTCACTTAACGGTTAGCAATTTTTGGTTTTCTCTATTCTTTTAATCACACGCAATATATATACTTTACCGTCTTAATATATAAAAAAAACACGTGAAATACAAATTTATTAGCTCATCCTTGTACCAGAAGAAAAGTTTAATGGAGAAAAAAAGATTTTACTTTACCTTAAAAATACATTTATTTTGGTTTTTGTCTGTTTGCTATGTCACTTAATAAAAAATAATGTGAAATTGTACCGACGACAAAGCTGAATAGATGACGTATGTTACTATTCCACAGAACGCGGTTGAGATCATTTTTCATTACCCGATGCCGATAAAATTGTCGCCGACAAAAGTTTTAGACAATTTACATAGAGCTATTATCTGTTGTAGGAACGTCCGTGTAAATAGGTCGTATTACGGTTATTATGTATACTAATAAAATCCATATCCTCGATATATATCGAATATAGGCACTCACTCGCCACTTTACCGTATGCTTTCTTTTTGCAATAATATAAGAAACGATATTGATATTTTTGGCGATTCCTTTTATGCAACTAAATTAATATTATACAAATTGTATTCTTAACCCAAAATGTTGTTCTTTTTTTTTAACTTGAACAGATGTAGTTTCGCTTTTTTTGGTCTTTGTTTTTTGACGTGATTATGTATTTTTCGTTGTTTGTTTGGTTGTGATTGTATTTGCATATCATTTTGTATATTATATTTGCACGTTGTATTCACATCAAGTAGGTTGTTTCTCAAAAATGTATGTTTTAATATGTTGTGTTTTATAAGTCGTGAGATGCAACCAGTTTTGTGAATTAAATAAAAAAAAAAATATGTTCATAACCAATAAATGCAAAATACAACTTTTATTTATATTAATACATCGTCACGCTGTATCCCTTTCGGGGTGAGCAGTGATACAAGAATAACTGTATCCACTTTACGCTTAAATGTTATGCCCCAATATAACTATTAGGGCAGCTGACAGCCGTTCTCAGAGCACTTACATACGACATTTTTATTAGATGCTAATCGGGCTTCCTCAGGTTGTTTTCTTTCACCGGGGAACCTCTGGTGCCTAAACCCGTGTAGAGAACCCATAGCATCTTTTATATTAGCTCAGCGGATCTCCAACTCGCCACGTGAACCATGCGAGTCACACCCCGCGCGCTGCTCCCGCACACCGTAGGGCATCCGCTAGCTAAGCAACGAGCAACACATAGGGATGTCGAAAATTAAAAAAAAACGTTATATCGATATTTATTAAAATATCAATATCGGCTTCAATATATCGAAGGAAAAATATCGATATATCGATTAAATCTCAATAAACACGAAAGTATTTTACCAGTATTCCATTTTATTAGAAAAAAATACAAAAATATCAAGAACTAAAAGGCTATCTTCTAACTTTAAGACCTATTTAAGATACCGAACAAAAATAAATAATAAATAAATAAATGGCGGCAAATAATATACATGCAACAAATTCAGATGTCAATGCATGCAACGTAACAAAACAATACTCACCAGTCATAGATAATATAGTTCTTTTTCGTTCGGTCCTATCTTCTACAGTTTCAGATTTCAGCGACTTCACTGCCATAAGAATTAAAAAAATATTGCTTTCGATACAATTTTCGATACTGGATATTTTCATTCATTACAAAATATATCGCCTAAAAATATCGATATATTGAATTGAAAATATCGATATATCGATATTTATTTGATAAGCCTAGGCGACACACCGCCGCACGCAGCCACACGGCAAATACGTAAAAGTCCTTGTATTACAAGTATCATCATATTGATGATAATATTTGCGCTTATATGTCGTTCCGATGATCACCGTTCTCACAGCACTAGTACACATGACAGTTCTATGAAATGCCAAGTGGCATTCCTCACGATGTTTAAATAAAAGCCTTAATAATTTATGCATTATGGCTATTTTATTAGTTAATATACTCAATATGGAAAGAAATATTACGTGAAAGTTACTAAGTCACAAAGTTTAGTCAAGAAAACCGTCAATGTGCCGAAGTGTGACTTACGGGGATTTGATACTTATCGACACAATTATGCCCGGACAAATACTCCAATATACTTTAGTATTTTTATTAGTAGCTCTGCAGTTCTAATCGCACGCTATCTTAAATATATCTCTAATCTAAACAGCAGTTTAAAAAAATTTACAACTTTTGAAGAACGTTTCGGCGACCCCGTGCTATCAAAAACAGTTTTAATAACTACATTTTACTATATCAATATAACATATGTTACATTTGAATTAAATTATATATTTATATAATTACTATACTATAAAACGGGGTTTTCTAACTCCAAGTCGCGACTCACACGCAGGTCACGAGTGGGACAACTTAAACAACAAACACTCAAAATTTCAACTACTGAACAAAGCATTAGAAAAAATTATAAAAAAAAACTTCTAGTAATCGAAATTATTTTATGATTGAAATGGAAACTTAAAAATCGCTACAAAAATCCGCACACAATAATTTTAGTTTTTAACGTTACCTGATTTAATTTTTTTTAATGTAATTTTGTTTTGAAAACTGTACAATTGTTTAAATTAATATATTTTTGTTAAAATACGAGGAAAACAATAATTTGAATAACCCTATAACACTATTTCTTTATATTAGAATAAGCACTAAAAGTCTTCCTGGCGCGCGCTGGTGTCGTCAACGCATAGCGGCGGACTTAGAGCGGTGATGCAAAGGGTTAAGATTTGAAAAATCTATTTTAGACATCTAGATTTGTTATAGTAGCTTTTTTAAGCCTACATGCCTTGTTATTAATTATTTTTATTTATATTATTACATCACGTTCATCACGTTCAGACATTCAAGAGTTTCATTTATCAAACCAAACCCGTATTTAAAATGGGAAAACCTAAAGGTAGAAGCCGGGATTCGAATTATGACCACTTGCGATGCCGTGTATATATACCGTCCCTATATCTAATTGTAGTTCTCTATTTGAGCAAGTTTATGCAAAAAATAATAATGCAAAATGATGTTTTAATTTGTATTTAAAATAACACTATTGCAGATACAATAATCCTATAAGAGATAGACAAGTTATTTATTGCAACCACTAGTGAGTGATGTTATGTTCTATATTTATTTGAGGAAAATTGAATGACATCTTGTTGTAATATCTATTTTTTCTAATCGTAAAGATACATGTTATGTAGCTAGCATGTAAAAATGTTTGCTATTTAAAACGGTATACGAATATTGTCACCTTTGATTTTTACATATAGTTTTATCCTTCCTTATAATGTCAATGTTTTTTTTAATTAATTGTCTCCTTTACAACAAAACAAGGTTTAAATACTACACACCTAAGATGGATTTGTGCAATAAATAACGCTAAGGCGATCTTATTAGCCCAAAAACAGTAATAAGACTCTGTAATGAAGTCATCTTGTAAAAAATTCAGTTTACTATTATCGGAGTCGGTTAATGAAAAACCGCCCAAGTAACAACGCCCCGGAGGATCGTTAAGCCAGGGGATGCTGGCTAGGAATTGGGATAATTAAAGTTGACCACATTTGTACACAGCGATGTTCAGGGGTCAAAATTACGCTTTAATAATGGACCTCACTTAATGAATACGGAAAACGTTTGCGAAATTATATACGATTTGCAGAGGTTTCAAGTTTGAGAGAACTACCAGTCTTTGTTGCTCCATCTGTGACGTTTCCGTTAATCTATTGATTCGTGGTGAAAATACTTTTTTTTTAACTGAAATAGGATGGAGACATCCTAAACTAGAAGAGACAAAAAAATATTTAGAAGCCTCAGAACTATTAAACGCAATAGTTCAAACAAGAAAAAGAAAGTAATTACTTTTTTTTATTTTTAATTAAAACGGTAAATATACGTTATATCTTGTCATATTATATACTGCATCAGCTTCATCTGGGCAGCAGAAACCTTCAAGCCAACTACCCGGTGTGCAATTCCCCTACGTTGACACAGAAACTTCTCTACAATCGGTCGATTAAATACTTATCAATTGTTAAGATCTTTAATGTTGAATTCTGATCATACGTTACAATGACTTTAATTCTTACGAGAAGGTACCTATCAATCCTGTTACTTATTCACAGAGGCGCTTGACGAACTCTTCGAGTATCTCGATACGTAAGGACTTAACTTCAAAATGCGTTTTGTGGTCTAAGTAAAATGCGTTTGTCTGTAATATTTTTTACAGACAAATAATAAATATCGACTACAAAAATACTTTAAATACATCATCACATAATAAAATCATTATTTATTTTATATATTAGGTCCTTACATATGAAATTGGCGTTTTTCGTACTGGCCACTTTAATCACAAATTTCTCCTCTTTGGTAAGGCATTCCAAATTCAAATTTGTACAGCTATAGACTCATGTATTTGTGCTTCGATGATCGTCATTCATTTGTTTTTTTCTTCTGTTTTTTTTCTGTTTGCGTCACTCATTTTACAAAATTGAAAACTTAAAATATTGCATTATTTACGAGTACGAGTTCCGCCGTGGCACTAGTGCTGCGGAAACAACTCGAAGAGTGAATGATGTGTATGGCGGTCGTGTTGCAAAAGAAAACACAGTTCGTTTTTGGTTCCAACGTTTTCGTTCTGGAAATTTCGACCTGCAGAACAAGCCCCGTGGACGGGCTGAGACTCAAGTTGATAATGAAGAGTTGAAGGCTATTGTGGAAGCGGATCCATCGCAAACCACGTCCGAGTTAGCTGCAGGCTGCGATGTTAGTGATAAAACTGTTTTAATTCACTTGAAGCAAATTGGGAAGATTAAAAAGCTTGAAAGTTGGATACCTCACGAATTGACTGAAGCAAACCGGCAAACGCGCGTCGACTGCTGCGTTACATTACTAAACCAGCACAATAATGAAGGTATTTTAAACCGAATCATTACCTGTGATGAAAAATGGGTTCTTTACGATAATCGGAAGCGCTCAGCGCAATGGTTGGATCCTGGCCAGCCAGCCAAATCCTGCCCCAAGCGAAAATTAACCCCAAAAAAGTTACTTGTAAGCGTTTGGTGGACTAGTGCCGGTATTGTTCATTACAGTTTTCTCAAATCTGGCCAGACTATTACGGCTGATGTCTATTGTCAGCAATTGCAAACCATGATGGAAAAGCTAGCGGCTAAACAACCTAGGCTGGTCAATCGCTCCACGCCACTGCTGCTTCACGACAACGTTATACCACACACTGCGCAACAGACGGCTACTAAATTAGAAGAGCTTCAATTGGAAAGTCTAAGACATCCTCCCTACTCCCCGGACCTTGCTCCAACAGATTACCATTTTTTTCGAAATTTGGATAACTTCTTGCAAGGGAAAAAATTCAACTCCGATGGGGCAGTCCAAATCGCCTTCAAAGATTTTATTGATTCCCGTCCGCCTGGTTTTTTTAGTAAAGGGATCAATGAACTACCTATGAGATGGCAAAAGTGCATAGAAAATAATGGTTCATACTTTGATTAATTAAATATATTATATTAAAAAATATTCGACTTTTTGTTCCTCCCATATAAAACGCCAATTTCATATGTAAGGACCTAATATTAAGCTTAGCCCGACTGTTCTTATACGATTATTAAATTTTTGAGGACTTTGTTGAGCGCATTTTAAAATTACCGACATTTCATTTATTACAAATTATGCGATTTGCGTTGCTACGAACAAATACGCTCCAAGCTAGTTCTATGTGAAATTAACACCTTTTTTTTGGCAACCCAGGGGAAACTCCTAACGAACCTTCAGGAAGCGGTGAGAACCATCCCCCGGTGTGTCGGACTTGCACCGACTAAAACCCCCGGGGTGTTCCTTCTCCCGTCTGCCGAGTGCCAAGGGCAAGGCTGAGCCATCTTCCTCGGCACCCGGCGACGTCTGGCCTTCTGCAGGCCCCGCCTATTTGGTGGGAGGTGGTTTAATAGTCGGAATATTAAACTTGGCCCTACTATACTTAATTATACTTAAACAATTATTAAGTTTTGGGGACTTTTTTGAGCGCATTTTAATATTACTGACATTTCATTTATTAAGAATGGAGTGTCATGTGTTGCTAAGCAAATAGGCTCCAAGTTCTATGTGATATTAACACCTATAGATCTGCTTGAAGCCCGTCGTTGTGGGCAATAAAAAGAAGGTACTTTCATTATTCATCTATTACTGTTCTATAAAATTTATTGAGGCATTAAAGACGCAATTTATATGAAAATATAAACGCCGTGGAAGATTGGGAACTGTGAAGTGCTTATCATTCTTGCCTTTGAGTCACCTCTAATCCGGTGGCGTCGGGGATTCCGTCTTGAACTAAGTTGGGTTTATGATTGCCATAGTTGGTAAAATATTAAGAAACATAGATATAGTTTTGGGGATCCTTAAATTAGATTAAAAACCCCAAATTGAACTTTAAAATTAACTGTATATCACTTTCAAATTTATAACACGTTCTATCACTCTTTCGTTCAATCTCCAAACGCCATCTTTTGAAAAAAAAAAACATTAAAACCCTTTCTTTACTTCACTCACATACGTTCCATTCTGCGTATTTACTACGAGTACTCCATAAATAATGATATTTGATACAATTACATCCATCCTGCATTAACGACGAAAAAACCTCTATTAAATTCTCAAACACGCTATACTCTTGTACGTTGAACCACAATCCATTTGGCAGAAACTTTGTCGAACTGAAGTTAATTCAAGCTGACATTGACTAATATTACTTTAGTCGATGCCACGTCTTTTCCACTTCGTTTGAGATTTTTCTTTACCTTCACCTTCTTGCATTATAAATCAAAACATCAGGGCTTAACAATTTCACAAAAGTACTTACACTCAAAAACGTTAAAATTTGTTTTTGATACTTTGGTTTTTACAGCTTTGATATGGATTTTATAAAAAAAATCTTGGTAACATCGTCGATAGCAAAAGTATTGTATTTTTATTTTAAACCTTTAGTAATATTTTTCACAACTAAGGGTTGTAGCTAGTAAGAACTAAAATTAATATATGTCAAGTTATCTCTCATCATAATCTATACTAATATTATAAAGCTGAAGAGTTTGTTTGTTTGTTTGTTTGTTTGTTTGTTTGAACGCGCTAATCTCAGGAACTACTGGTTCGAATTGAAAAATTATTTTGTGTTGAATAGACCATTTATCGAGGAAGGCTTTAGGCTATATAACATCACGATACAACTATTAGGAGCGAAGAAATGATGGAAAATGTGAAAGAAACGGGGAAAATTATCCATCCTTGAGGGCTTCCATTGCGTGCGCTGCGAAAACGGTTCAAGATACCAAAAATATATGTATGAAAGAATTATTCCTCTTGAAATTATCTAAAAAAATTTACGCGACAGTATATGTCTATCTTTTAAGATTAAGTCACTAGAACCGTTTTTATATTAATAAAATTTGGTCGAAATTAATGCATTATTTGTTAAGAGTTGTATCAACGTAATAATATTAATCTTTATCCAAATAAATGTGTTGTGGATTAAGAGTATTTAATTGTGAACAAAATTGTCTTTGACATCACTTAATTTCAATGAACATCTTAGAAGATATTACAAAACCTTATATAGCAAAACAACGTTTGCCGGATCAGCTAGTGAGAGACAACTTGAATGGAATTAAAGTCCCATTTACCAAATTTTTACTTAAACAAGTGAAAAATCAATCTATTCTCGGACGCACTTCAAAATGCAATGCTTTTAAAAGAAACTTATAACATTTCTTTTCCACTTAATTATTTCGTTTTTTTTTTTTTGGCAGGCCCTTATGCTGTTGGCGGGAAGGGACTTTACAAATTAGGGTTCTTCTCGGTTTTAGCTTTGCTAAAATCAAAACGACAATAGGAAGGTACAGACGCCACACTGCATGCATACACATACATATCAATATACATATCATATATAGCTTTTTTACACTCACCTTGTCACAACACACACACACGCACGCACACACATCTATTTCTTATTGTTGCGAGTTTACTGTTATTTCATTTTCCTTTTCTTTGTTAGTTTTTAAATATTATCATTGTGTAATTGGCACAGCTTGTTAACTGTACCGTATGTAAAGTGTTTGTACGTGCTGTTTAATGATAGTGAATAAATAAATAAATAATAAAATAAACTTAACCAGGCGTAGACAGCGAATTCAAGGGTTGAGTTTTTTTTTTACACTGGCTAGACATAGTGACTACAGAGCACTTGATGGTAAGTACAGTGTAGTCCAAAAACGAAAGCGACTATCAAAGGATAAAAATCCATTGATAGTCTACATCGTCATGTCGGCCCTCGTATACCACGACTGAAGGTCTCTAGGTATATGAGGTATGAGCTACTGGATATACACAAGCTGATCCCGAAACGCGACAAGCCGAAACTGGTCACTATGGCGGGCTTTACACCCATGTACTGTGGACGCGATCCAGACGGGCACCGACGCCCTACCACTTCGCTGCTGCTCGTTTAGCACCACCCAGGAGTCACGTGCAGGGAAACTAGGGTAAAGCCTACGGACGCGAGCAGCTGCGACTCCCCTGTGCATATGTACCTCGATTTTAACGGCCAGTCTGGGAAAAAACTTACAGGTGATCTACTAGCGTTTCGGAAACTACTACCTTAAGAAGAAACGGTGAAAGAAATTCAAGGCTACCTCGGAATTACTACTTCAGGTATTCGAACTAAGGAGATTTGATAGGAGCAGCACTCACTCTCGCATCGCACATTATACGGACTATCCATAGGCTACGTCGAGCCTTTTATACAGCTGCGGTAGTATGAATAGTAATGAGACAAATTATAACGGAGAGCGTATCTATTATTAATCTTATCCCTTTCGCATGCGTAGATTTGTTATAGTGCTATCTAGATCCTTCTATTTTTCATTTATCAAAGTTAATTCAACAATCATCTTGCGTCTTTTTTATATTTATATCAGTAAATATCATCTTTATCTTTTACTGGCTTGCTCAATCAACAAGATCGTAACTGTAGTATTTTTATAATAATGTTGTGGGTACATAATAAAGATCAGTCTTAATCGAACTCGTTTATCATTATGACAGTAACGACGGTATTAGTTTGCCATATAAACTATGTATTTTAGAGTTCTTCTATTGGCTGATGGAATACATTCATTTTTATACCTAAATGTGACAACAATCTAATAGCTCAGCTGATGAAAATGGCAACTGTTGCCACTAAGTGCACAAGACGTGTTAAAATAAGAGCAGGAGAAGAAGCTGTTCTCTGGTAATCACCATTCCGAAACGCGAAGGACTAAAGTACGGTCCTCTAATATCCATCAACCTACTGTAAAACTTCGTTACACTAATATATTAGTGCGTCATTAATAAATATACCTTTAATACAAGTTACATTGCCTCCAATTCTGATCGTAACTAACAGCTTTTTTTTTTACTTGGGGAAAATCCTCATAGGACCGTCTCAGCCGCACAGGGGGGTTGCGCAACCGAGGTGTGTCGGACTTATACCGACTAAAAACCCTAAGGTGACTACTTCTGCCCATTGGCGGGGACTGCGGGTCCTGTAATCAATTCGCCATAGCCCCGTAACGCCGCGCCCACTGGGCACAGACTCGGGGAAAGTTGTTGCCTTCCCCGATACTGCTCGTTGTATTTAGGCAGAGCACGTCACAAAGCTCTGCCGACTTCTCGAGGGTCGCTAACCAGTTGCTCAGGGCCCTCACCCTGGGCAGCCACGACCCCAAAGACATCAGCCAACCGGTCGTGGATCGACTGATCGGCTGGGACTCATGTGCCGAAGCGGTTGCCGGCTCCCTGTGTCTTCTTCCTTCTGCCTTTCTCGCTGTGCGGCCTCCTTCTGGGACATAACATTCTCACAGAAGGAGATCGTAACTGACAGCTAAATTAAATCAATGTATATAAAACAAATTTGTCTCATACATTTGTACTGTTCAATAATGTGAAATTTAAATCCCAAGATACTACTCCAGCACATATAAAATCGCAATTGGATTAATATAATAACATATTGCAAAAATTAAAAACCGGCTACGTTCGAGTCTGTCTTGCGCAACAAGGGTTCCATACATTTTATTTATTTTACTAGCTAACCCGACGAACTTCGTTTCGCCCAATAGTCTCTGAATGTCTTATTACCTTTTAGCTAAACATACTACCTCTCACCCTTCCCCCTTTCCAGCCCATACTCTCTTTATACCTCCCTACTCTTGTTCATATTCTATCCCTTTTAATACCTCCAAAAATATCACTTTTCCGTTGTGAATTACAGCCCCTTATTCCCTTAAACTCTTCAAGTTTTACTTTCGCAACTAAAGGTAGCCATCGTCCATCTCCAAGGTCTAATCTATTTTTATTAGGATTTCGAACATTGCTTAAAGTAATATATCCCAAAAGATTATATCAAGCTCTCAACTCTCACAAAACCATGTGCAGCAATCCATATTTCAAGTTTTCTTCAAGCAGCGGATATTTACGTTAGAGCGAATCAGCATCTACCCGAACTGTGGAATAAAGGGCATGTCAATAAGGGATTTATTCCAAGCCCTACCGACAGCAAATGAGGTGGAACATGACGTCGGCATTACAGACTTTGGATTGCAAGAACATTTCTGTACAGTTTCCTTTTACTGTAAGTTTTCTTTTAAAAGTATTGACATCGCAGAAAGCCTTTTATATTTGAGCCTCTTCGCTTCTTAGATACAATCCTTTTTTATATTAATTGTATATATTTTATTTATAAAAATATGCAATTCGCAACACATATTAGAAATATAAAATACTATTAGATAGATTGAAAAATAGGAACAAAATAAACCGTTTCTATACACCCAATATAGAAACCGTTTATAAGCCCATGCAGGCTCGTCGGCCGGGGGATTCTTGTTTGAGGCTCTGTGCGGAGCGGAGCTTTTGTTAGTTTACGTGAGGATTGTATTATTGTGTCGAATCTCTGATAGTTGTTGTTTTGATTATCTCTGTAAATGTTAAATCGTACTTAGTTTAAGTCACCACGTATATTTGTTATTTGTTTATTTTTAGTAAAATGGCTATAGTCAAATTGTGACGGCGAAGGAATGCTTTTTTAAAAATAATTAAATTAAAATTAAAACGAACGAACTGTTCGGTGGTCGATGTTAGACTGCCTTTATTATTTCAATTATACTTAGGGCTAAAATAAACAGCTTAGCTCTTAGATAAGAGCTCATTCCGAGATGCAACCCGAGCCGAGGCATTTATGCTTACTCGGCTCGCTCCGTAGTGGAGGGACTCTGTAACTCCTCCCTCCTTAAGATCGAAATCATCTGTAGAAGATGAACAATTTTTCGAAAGATGATTTCGACCTTGGCAAAATTTAAACAAGAAGGCTGAATATTTGTATGCTATAAAAGACAGTAAACTTAAGATTAAGATTATATATAAGATTATGGTTCCTAAGCTAACACTTTTCGTGTCCACTATACTAACACTTTCCACTTCACTATTCTTCAAAACATATGAAAGCATTTTTAAATCAGTCAGGTCAACACCATTTAATTTCACGGGGGTTAATTTCCGTTGAACGTCGATCTCCAGCTTCTCGGGTAGTTTTACTAATGGTAGTTCGGCATAAACCAACTTTTTTCCTCTTAAGGTATGTTTCCGCAGGCAGTGATTTCCAATCCTGTATTCACATTTGTCATCTATGGTAAGCAGATAGGAGCCAAAAAGAGTGTAATGAAGGATTTCGTTTTCACATGTCCTTGTGAGAGTGGAAGCTGACTTGCTGTACACTAACCATCGATTAGTGTGGAGAGGTTCTATCTTAATTTCTTCTAGCTCTATTGAAATCTGCGTGCAGGAGGTTTTCTTAGAATATTTCATCAGGTCAAGAATGCAGGTATCTTCTACGGGTACTATGGTTTGAAATTCATCGCACAGGTAGATCCCATCTTCCAGGATTCTGCACGGCGTGGTCAGCGAACTAGCTTTCAACCCCTTCACAATAAGGTAAGGATACTTGGGCAGAATTATAAGGGTACGGTTGTTTTCAGGGTTGGTGATAGGTAAGGGAACAATTTTATAATAAAAGTAAGTATCTTTCTTAACTAAAGGTATTTCCATTACAAAAATAAGTTCATTATTCTTAAAATAGGATTTTAATACAATCGATTGTTCAATTTTGATAATATTTTCAGGAATTGACGGGAATACAAGTTTATCTGTTCTTTCAATAAGTTTAAGTATTTTAACAAGTTCATTAGTATTAACAATGGCTTGGTGTAGTACGCCTATACGGCTGAATGCTAAAATGTTTTCGATCTCATTCAATTTAGCGTACATGGTCTGAAAATTATGTAAAAATAAATTGTATGTATGTATAATTTGGTTCATATGAGACATAATTGAAATTTCAGACAATTCCTTATCAAGTTTATCAACTACAATGCTTAATTGTAAAAGATCATTCGTTGTATTTACAGTAGAATTGGTAAAAATTTTCACCATTTCAGAAATTACAGTTATTTTCTTTTCTATAGAGTGCTGGCGAGATTTCATTTCGTTTATCAAGTTGTTATATTTAATAGCATCATTATGATCTAAATTTCCTGTAATTATTTTAATAACGGATCCTAAAGGATTGAGGAGTCCTCTTTTATATCTGTTACTACTAGGGACAAGCTGAACGTATTTTTCTATTGTTGTATTGAGCACATGATTTACTTGTGACCTAATATCATCAAAATATATCAGTAAAGACTTGTTGGTATTTAATTGGGGGTTGACCAGTCTGTTTAGTTCATTATATCTATTAATATTTAAATCTAAATCCTTTTTTAGAGGTTTAACATCTAAAATCTTAAAAACTAACCAATTATCATAGCTAACTAGAGCAGTTCCTTCTCTAACTGGAAAAACGCCTGGGTTCTTTTCAATCTTTTGGAGTCGAAGGGCCCGGGTCCGAATTGTCAGGATCAGCAGCATGACGAACCTGCGGAGGACGTCTAATATCTTTAATGGGAACCCTTGTGTTTCGCCCATTCGTTTCTATTGTAATTATGTTTCTTTTAATTTTACCCCGAATTTTACCTTTTTGATATCTTGGTTTATCTTTTGCTCGGCGTGTGTTACTACCTTTTATAAATACCACATCATCGTCGTGTATATTGAACTCAGTTTCTCCTGGTCTCCCTTGGTGTATTTTATCTTTTCTAAGTATCATTTTGTCAGATAAGTAGTTATATAGGTACTTTGTTCTTTTCGCATGGTCTCTAACTAACTGTTGCGTGTACTGTTTTCCGAAGTCGGTGTCGAACTGGTTATTGCTTTCGGTATGACCAAAAACAACTTCAAACGGTGTGAGTCCTGTTACAGAATGAATCGACTGATTATACGCTAATATAGCGTATGTCATGACAGAGGCAGCGTCTGTGATTTTTCTCTCGTATTTTGCTAACCTATAAATTTCCCCTATAGTTGAATGAAAGCGTTCTATGAGACCCATAGAGTTTGGATTGTGAGGTGTACCTACGTGAATGTGAATCTTATGGAATGATAGTAGTTCTTGTAATAGTTTAGAATTAAATTCAGTACCGGGATCTGAACTGATTTTGCTTGGAACTCCATAAAATGAAAAATATTTGATGAGAGCACGTGCAACCTCTGGAGTAGATCTGTCAGGAATTTCCAGAGCCTGAGCCAATTTGCTGAAGGCATCTATAACCGTTAGGTAATATTTTCCCTCTATAGAGTAAAGATCGATAAACAGTTCTTGGAATGGTTTGGTCTGTGTTTGGGTAAATTGTGGTTTTGGTTTAAAAGGTCTTCGGTCATACTTCATTCGCTTACATGTTTCGCAGGAATTGATTATTGCTGCTACTGTTTGTTCGATGTTATTCCAGAAATATGTGCGTTTAATATGGGAAACAGTCTCGTTGATTCCACGGTGGCAAGTTTTACCCACGTGGTATCGTTTTACTAATTCCTCCTGTTCCATTTCGTCTATGACATTAATTACTCTTTCAGTACATTCGTAAAGTTGTACTGTATCTTTCCTGAATAATGTAATTACTGCGTCTGCAAACAGACGTCTATGGTCTTTGTTTGTGTAATATATAAAATATTTAACTTTTGGTCTGATGTATTCCTTAAGAAATTGTTTAATAAGATCTGAATTATTAAGAGGTAAGTGGACCTGTAAAATTTTCTGTTTTGGGTGATGAACGATTTTGACTGAGAGTTCATTTTTAAACCAAACGTCAACCAATATTTGATTTGGTTTTGTATCTACGGCTTCGTGAAGTATTGGAACACCATTTGTATCCATGTCAAAGGCGGAATGTGCAGTATCTGTACTAGAGCTTACAGGTTGTTCAGTTTCGGCTGATATTGTGCTGCTATTGGACTGAGGTCGAGACGGAGTCCTTTGTTCAGTTGTGGGGTTTACAACAGGTATATCGTTACCTACACCGTCGCGACTGTCGGTAAGTTCTTCTTGGTTTCGCGACTCTTTTCCCAGGTTTTCCAAGTCAGTTATAAGGCTTCGGATGTAATCATTAAGTTTTTCATCTCCGGCGTCACCTACATTTACCGCAGTGGATCGTTGGTCATCTTTCTCATGCCCTAACGCATTGAGTCGTATTCGCGAAAGCGCATCTGCGTTTGTATTCTGTTTTCCATTTTTATGTATAACTTTAAAATTGTATTCACCTAATCTTAGTTTATATCGCGTCAGCTTGCTGTTTGGCTCTTTAAGAGAGTCGAGCCAAGCCAGTGGTCTATGGTCGGTATATATAGTGAAGTGATTTCCGTAAAGGTATGGGCGGAAATGTTTTACAGCCCACACGATAGCAAGCAGCTCTTTCTCTATCGTACTGTATCGCTTTTCTGAGTCGTTAAGAATTCTACTAGCATAAGCAATTGGTCTGTCGTTTCCGATAGAACCTTGAGAAAGTACGGCGCCAACTGCAAAATCGGATGCATCGGTGGTAAGTATAAACGGTTTTGTGAAATCGGGGTACTGCAGAAGAGGGGCACTGATTAAAAGTTCTTTACATTTTTCGAATGCGTTTAAATATTTTTCGTCAATTACTATTTTACTATTCTTTTTCAAGCATGCCGTCATTGGTTGTGTTATTTTAGAAAAGTCCTTAATAAATTTCCGGTAATATCCAATGAGACCTAAAAAGCCTTTTATCTCCGTCGTTGTTTTTGGGAGTGGATAGTTCAAAATTGCATCTATTTTGTCGGTATTAGGTTTTAGTCCTTCGGGAGTAATGGTGTGACCCAGGTAAGTCACCTCCTTGCACAAAAACTCAGATTTGTCCAGTTGTACTTTTAAGTTAGTTTCTCTAAGTCTGTCAAAGACGGCTCTTAATTTAGTCAAGTGTTCTTCCAAGCTGGATGAAAATATAATGATATCATCGAGGTAAATTAGACAATGGATTCCTTGTAGTCCTCTCAGCACGTTGTCCATAGCCCTTTGGAATGTCGCAGGGGCTGTCTTAAGTCCGAACGGCATTCGCAAGAACTCATAATGGCCGAATTGGGTTGAAAACGCAGTTTTGGGTTGATCTTTTTTTTCTATTTCGATTTGGTGGTATCCGCTAGCTAAGTCAAGTACAGAAAAGTAACAGCTTTTGCCTAATTTGTCAAATAAATCGGTAATGTTAGGAAGTGGGTATTTATCGTCAACAGTGATATCGTTTAATCGTCTATAGTCAATTACCATACGGTATTTTTGCTGTCCAGTAGCGTCAAGTTTTTTGGGAACTAAGTGCACAGGGGCACTCCATGGTGAATGGGATTCCTGGATGACATTGTCGGCTAATAATTTTTCAACCTGATTTCTAATTTCGGCGGCTTCTGCCGGTGGTTGGCGGTACGGCTTGACGTAAATCGGATCTTCGTTTACTGTTCTGATTTTATGTTTAACTTGATTCGTGAAGGTTAAAGGCAATTCTTCCGCATAAAAAATATCTTTATATTCCGAGCATAGGTTGAAAATTTTGTTGCGTTCTTCTTGGTTCATATGATCTAAGCGTAATTTGGTTAAATTTTGGTTTAGAATTTCGTTTTTATCGCGGTTATTTGCTAATTGGATGTTACTCACATTTATTGTTTCTTCATTTTTGAATTTTGTAACGCTAAGAGGCTTAGTGAACTTAATTTCAAATTGATCGTCCGATGTATTCTGAATGACTGTTATAGCAAAGCCACGGGAACATTTCACAAGGGCAGCTGGTGTTCTTACACCATTTCCAAAATCTATGTAATTCGTGATAGCTTCACCTTCATATAGATCAACTGGTATTTTTACTCGTGTCTCAGATCGAGGTTCAACTTGAACGGTATACGGCGGACTGTAAAGTATAGGTATTTCAGTGTCTCGGGTCTTCAGAATCTGGTTCTTCATGTCGATGCTCGCGTCAAGTTGTTTAAGCAGATCAGAGCCTATAAGTCCTCCATAGTTATTATCAATTTCGTACAGGTAAAATTTGTGAGAGTCGGTGCTTCGAAAGGTCCTAAGTAGCGGTATATAAATTACTTCATTATGATTACTTCGCGCATGGGTGCTAATAATTTCGAAAGGTTCCTGATATTTATAATCTGAAAAATATTTATTTGCAATTTCAGGGCTGATAAATGATCTGGTACTGCCTGTGTCTATCATAAATTTAGTATTTATCTCAGGAATATCTATGTGAGGAAGTTTCCACGCACCCTGGTAATTAAGACGTATTATTTCGGGGGATGAATTGTAGAGGCCTGTAACTGAAAATTTTCAGTATCTGCTAGTTCATCTTGAAGCTGTGTCTGCTGAAAATCATCATCTTCCTGGTAAGTACAGAATTGCTCCTGTAAGTCAGGTTGGTCAGTCGTATCTGTCATGTAAAAATGTTGCTGGACGTAATCAGGTTCAAAAGGATACTGTTCATTTGTATAAAATAAGTTATTAGCTGTACGCTGCTGGGGCACATAATTTGGCCTTGGTTGAGGTGCTGTTCGCATAGAGACATCATTGTCGTATCTGGGTGAGACTTGATGGGCCTGGTGACCTTGTGGTTGCTGGTAAGCAGCAGGGATACCAAATTTAAATCGTGGGAAGTTATTGGCAATATTAGGAGTTCTGAACTGATTGTTATTATTGAGCGCAAATGGCCGTTGTACGTTATGCATTATAGCTCTTTGGTTCTGCTGTTGCGGGATTCCGAATTTAAAACCTTGGGATGTTTGACCTAATTTATGTTTATCAAAGAAATTATTATTTGGCCTGAAGTTGGGTACGTGTTGCTGTTGAAATTGGGGATTTTTTAAATTTTGGCGGTATTTATTCCTATTATTGTACTGAGTCGAGAAGTTAACCTCTTCCATGACTATGGACAGCGCTTTCTCAAGGCTGTCACAATCATGGAGCCGTATAATGCGAATCATATTTTCAGGTAAATTGTACAAAAATACATTCAGAGCCGTGTGATTATAAATGGTCTTTTTAACGTTAGCGACATCCTCATCCGCAATAAGGTTAATTTTAGAAAACAATGTGCTTCTAATATTCTGAATACGGTTACAGAAATCACGATAGGATTCACCATATCTAATTTTCAAATTTTCTAGCTCAATTGCTATGCACTCTTCAGACCTAGGGTCGCTAAAGTGTTGAGTAAAAACATTTTTCAAGTCTGTCCAAGTACTTATATCTTGGCGCTCGCTTATTAAATGAGCAGCCCTACCGGTTAATCGGCCAGTAATTGCATGGAAAATATATAAATCTTGGGCAGGATTGTCTACCTGTCTGAAGGCATTTATTACATATTCGCTCTTGTTAATAAATAAATTTAATAATTTTTCGTTACCATCGAATTTAGGGATGATGTCCATTATTTCTCTAGGAATTGTTTGAATGTGATCCATTTTACTTTATAATAATTAGCACTTAATAAAAATTCAAAAAAAATAAAATTGATTAAAAAAAATTTTTACGTTTTTCACCTTAACTAGACTGTAAAAACCCCTATAGATTTTGTATAGAGAGTCTACTTATAACTAAACTTAAATTAACACAGCAATGGAATAAGAACAGGGACTGGACGGGATAGTGAAGAGGTCTACTCACAATGCGCCTTTCCCCATTTCCTCCAAATGCAGCCGTGGAAACGCAAACCTCCGGTCAACACAGACAAATTTATTTGGTTCACAGAAACACCGGTTTAACGTAAAAACGCGACGAATCACATGCACTCGGATCGATTTAGGGATCCTCACAGATGCAGGACTTCGTACCGGTATCCTGTCCTCAGCGCCAGTCAAATTGTGACGGCGAAGGAATGCTTTTTTAAAAATAATTAAATTAAAATTAAAACGAACGAACTGTTCGGTGGTCGATGTTAGACTGCCTTTATTATTTCAATTATACTTAGGGCTAAAATAAACAGCTTTGCTCTTAGATAAGAGCTCATTCCGAGATGCAACCCGAGCCGAGGCATTTATGCTTACTCGGCTCGCTCCGTAGTGGAGGGACTCTGTAACTCTATTGATCCTGACATTTATTTATTTTTTTGAGTAAAATAACTTCTGATCCTAACAATACAATATAAATATGCAACACTTCTACTGTCAGAGTTACATTGTCGTCCTTTATTTGCATAACCCATGTTCATACACATTTTTTTAGTATGCGTGAACTCTCAACACACATTTGCTGTTTCACCATGCTTCGAGTTACTTGTGCTTGCTATCCTAGCGCTAATTTTTTTGTATCGAGTACAGTCAGTATAGAAACCAAGTACTTCAAAAACTTCTTTTTTTTTTCATAATGTCGTTACGTTGATGACCAGGAGAGCACTTAACCAGGCGGGAAACAATAATGATAACAACTCTGTATCTAGTTTCTTGTAAACTTCAACATATTATTAGCTAAAATTAACTAGAGTTTCTAGAAGATTTGAAGAAGATCATAAATCATGTTAAACAGTATTTTTTCTGCAACCGTTCTGTCATCTCCTATTTTAATCCTTCTGTAACTTCTCAGTTTTCGCTCCTACTGTTACTATATGCCGTGGGGCGCCCTTGTTATTAATTTAGTTTTCTTTTTTTTAAATATCCCAAATTTTGAATATTTCAATAATTTGCAACAAATATTTGTTACGCTTAGAAAAACATGAAAATCGAGGCAATATTTTTGATTTTGTTACATGTAGAAAATTTTAAATACAACTTGTCGAATATCAAGATTTATTGTTTTACTCCACCATCAAGTTGCAGAAACGTTCTTTAAATTTTATCATTAATCTCTAATTTAAGAATAATAACTTATTGCCACTCTATGGTTATTTTAAGGTGAGCAAAATTACAAGAACCTTTAATTCATTTCCTAATATAGTTAAGTAATGATAATAATCAATTTTAAAATGTAAAGAATATTTTTTCAACTATATAAGCAACTTGAGGGTAGATTAGTATTTGTTCCTACTTACCACAATATCTGTACAATTTTTTATATAAACTGTTGAATAAGCATAACTGAGACTCAAAGTTAACCTGATTACAAATGTTTGTTCTCAAATTTACATTCACCGTGGTCTCAGATCGGCCTCTGCAAACATTTGATCAAATACCTCAGTTTGCACACAGTCGGATCCAGCCCAGGCTTCTCTATTGGCTTTGCGATTTGGCGATAAATGCGAAGCGATTTCGGTAAACGTGGATATGAATTGCTTATTTTGGAACGGGAGCATTTTCATATGATACGTAGTATAATGCATCATACAAGTATACTTTATATGGAACTATTTTAAGTAACATGTGTTTTTCAAACGAAAAAGCCGCTAAATATTACAAATAATTTATTGATGTTAAACTAACAGTTACAGTAGTTACAGTGAATTCAACCGAATTTTGTTGCGACACGTCGCCACTCTCTCGTATTTAGTGTGCCTGTGTGCATTGTAATACTATATTATAGTGCCCTCTATTATCTTATTACAGAACTAACTTTCTTTCCAATATCTCGGAAGTATATTTAACAGTTTTCTTATTAAATATTATCTCATAAATATTAAAATTTAAGCATAGAGTTTGGAATATCGTAATAAATATATTGAATGTAGAAAAATGTGATTTTAAACTGATGTAAGTGATTTGCTCTGATGTAAGGATCTAAATGAAAACAAGCCAAAGGTATTATGATCGTGATGCCAACTTTAATGAAGAAGAAAAGAAAGACTGGACATACAAGAGCGTGTCCTTAAATGTGTTTCCTTAATCAGAAATGAATCTACTATCTGACTAACACTGTACACTCATGTATTGTGGTCGGTATTAAGTCAGACACTACCCTACCACCTCACTGTCGGTCATGCCGACGCATTACTATTAAATAATGTATGGTGGACAACGTGACTCACAAATTCATGTTAAAAATACATCATTAACTCTACCAACCCAATAGCTCAAGTGCATACAGAAAAGCACCCTCAAAGTTCTAACCACTTCCCATTACTACATTATTATCCACAAAATATCCTTTTTGAAAACATACGTGCGAATAATTTGTACAAGTATTGGTATTTTTGGGGTCCATTATATTCGAGTAGAACACTTATTTCTGAACCCAAAAGTACGCCATTATTTTAGCCATTTAATTTCAATGTAGTTTCATGTTTTTATGGCCTAATTTTCTTTTCTAAATATATATAACTCAAAGGTGACTGACTGATATAGTGATCTATCAACGCACAGCCCAAACCACTGGACGGATCGGGCTGAAATTTGGCATGTAGGTAGGTGAAGTCTACTTTACCATGACAATAAGCAAGTCTCAGGGGCAAACTCTCAAATTAGTAGATATTAACTTGAAAGAACATTGCTTCTCTCAGGAACAGTTTTATGTTGCTTGCTCACGAGTAAGTTCACCCAATAGCTTGATAGTTTTAGCGCCTAATGTCGGATTAGTTAAGAATATTGTTTACAAATAAGTTTTGTAGGCCCTAATTAAATAACAAAAGGAAAGCTGCGAAAACTATACCTAATTAATAATAATACTTCTTAACGCGAGCGAAGCCGCGAACTCAGCTAGTCTAAAATATAATAGTAGGTTTTTTTTATTACTGATAGACTTGCGCTTGACCTCAATCTCACCTGATGGAAAGTGATGATGAAGTCGACGATGAAGCGCGCTCGCCCAGTAAATACCGATTCACTCGACGTTTGAAGATTCCCATGTCATAAGAAGTTGGAAATACAGACGCAGGAAGTGAATTCCACTCCTTGGTGGTTCACAGTAAAAAAAAGGAGGGGAATCGCTTCGTACGAGCATTGGAATGAAGGTATATGATATATACCTTCATTAGAAGAATAACTAACTACTGGACTTTAATTTATCATTAAAATGTAATGAGTTTCAAGAAGCTAATTAATCTATGTTATTGTCAAGTTGTTAGTAGTCGTTTTATATTAAATATTTATAACTACTTTAATTAATTAACTCTTGCTTGGTTATTCATTATGTTCATTATAGTTATCGAGGCACTGTTAATTACTAACTTAATATAATTTGACATCAGTTCACGAATAATCTATAACACATCTGAATTTTAAGATAATACTGTACATTTTCACCTAGTTTATAATTTTATCCAACAGAGTATAGGCTTTTTTCAGCAGGACCCATTTTGTTAGCCGGAGAAGACCTTTACAGCTACAGAGCGCAAAGAAGGCAAACACCTAGGATGCTCAGCCGATAATTTATGGGTTGGATGGCAAAGCAAGGGCACCCCTGTAGATACGAATCTCAACCCGGGTCACTAGCCAAACGAAAAACGAACCTGACGATGATCTTTAAGCATTTCGGAAGCGACTGCCTTGAGAAGAAATGATGAAAGAAGCTCTAGGCTGCGTCGAAGTGAAATATATAGGCATACGTCATTCGTCTTTCTGAGATCCTACATTAAGGCAGAAATACGCTTTTGTAGAGCTAAACGAAACTTTAATTTATTAACGACTGATGAATTTTGTCCAATTGGGCCTATCGCAATATTCGTTCGTATATTGTTCACTGGCGAGTGAGGACGGAAATGGTTTATAAATAAACACATTAGTGTGAAAGCCGGATTCGAGGGTGTTAACAACAAAATTCACATCAAGTGTGTTACAACTGTATACCAGTGGCGTGTATATCCTATTCACATAGGGCAAGCAATCGATAAAAAAAAATATTTTGGCTATTCTATTGCTCTTGCTCTACTAGAGAATTGTGAAAATGTATTATTTTTAATTTATTTGGATAAGCACACATTTTCATCACAAATTTCACACGAGCACAAAGCATGCTTGCCCTGTCCTTATATCAAATAGGCTAGGTATTCAATATTGTGCTATATATTTTCCTTCACATAAAAAGCAAATTTTAGTTCTGCTTTTCACCAACTTACGCCTCTAGGCCTTTTTCTTATCAATTGAATTGGAAAAGGTGAATTTATTTATTATTGATTGATTAATTCATAATATTAGAATTAAATACTTTTAGAGCGTAAGGCAAGCATTGCTTTTATGCTTGTATGAAATGAACGCCACTGGCGTATACGTACATAGTTCGATATGTTATGTTTATACGATCGACAAATTAAATGTAGGTGACTCCTTTAGAGGAAAGAAATAACAATTTTCTAACAGACTCATAATGTAATTATAGGAAGTAATAACAAGAGATTGAAATTTAATAGCAGCTCCCATAATCATGTAGATGTATTTTACTTTTTTTTTATTAGGATATCCAGTGGTTAATATAGTATTTAATCATAATATGCAATGTTTAAAAAGTACTGACGTCAATATGCAGCTGAAGGAAACAAATAATACACTAAAAATGTCAACATTAATAACATAAATCAAGATTTATTTTAAAAAGTTAACATCGTTACTCGTAATAATAATAATTAGTACTTACAAAGTGACAAATAATTTAGAATGAGCATAAAACATATCAATAGAGAAAAAGAAAAAACACTAAAAATTCATAAAAACACTAATGATCCTAAAACTTGTTAAATGAGAAACATAAAGCATTATTGATAATCAACTATTACACAATTTTCTATCCATCTGTAAAATAAAAGCATCAGCTTATCTCTTTTACCAGTAGGCCGCTGACATCACGAAAACATTTTATTTTTATAAATAAAGGCCGTTTTCCGGCTTTGTATCGGCCAGGCAATATCGAGACATGATTGATCGTGGTCGAGAAATTCTTCATAAATCAGATATCGCTGACTACCCTGATTGAAGAACTTCTGTGAATCTCTTCCAAGATTAACTTATTTAGTATTCCGCTTATCAATACTAAATTTATAGAACTTCTCAGATCCTTTTTTTATGGATTCAAACTTTCACCAATATTTTCTTACAGGATTAAATGGATATTTGTGTTTGTGACGTGTCTTTGATTATGGTAGCGACAATATAGGATTTTAACTAAGTTGAGATTAGGAAATAAGAATTTAAATCGTATATATTGCTAAATTTAGAGACAGTACTGTAGTGATTGTATGAATGGATCATAAAATATGTTAGTTATCTTTGGCACTTTTCTCAGAGTTGGCCATTAAGTAATTATTAAATAAAAAATAAGTTTTATTTTAAAAGTTTTTTTTTTTTTTTTTTGGTTTCTCGGGGGAAAATCCTGCATAGGACCATCAGGGCCGCTGTGAGGGCAGCAACCCCGGTGTGTCAGACTCCTACTGACTAAAAAACCCCCGGGGTGTCCCTCTAATCGCTCCACCCGAGCCTGGGAAACCAAATTCATCCAGACGCCCGGAGACCGAAATGCCTTGTCGAGGCTGCCTCTCTGGGAGGGGTGGGGGTAAAGAGCCCACCCTTCCAATACCTATCTCACAGGCGGCGCGCCGGACACTGCACACCGCCACCCTCTCATCCGGACAGCAGACTCCCTCAAGTCTACTGCCCGGCTATTGTCACCGGGGGATGTCGCGCTCGCTCTGAGCGAACGCATCCCTCCGGCGACGGTGCCTTGGCCGCCGAATAGCCAGAGAAGATGTTCGCTCTCTGACCCTTTCGGCGGCCTCCTTCTGCTTCATCACAACCTCGCAGAAGGCTGTGACTTCTCGCCATGCCTCTTCGCTGTCGACCATGGCTTTTACCACCACTGGCAGCGAGAGGTCGTCCCCAATGCGGTCCTGAAGGACCTTCCTATCTTCAGCCCAAGCTGAGCACACCTGAAGCGTGTGCTGCGCCGTGTCCTCGGGGCTCCCACACTCGTGACATTCCGCCGTAAGCTCTCCTCCGGACACCCGCCACCGGTGACGGCCAAAACTACCGTGACCTGTGAGGATCTGGGTGAGCCGAAAGGAGAGCGCGCCGTGTTTTCTGTCCAGCCACGAGGGTAAGACAGGGCGCACCGCCTCAATTGTCCGAAGACCGGCGCTAGGTTGCTCCAGCCTGGACTGCCAATCCCTCACGGCCTGGTCCTGGAGAAGGACCCTCTGCCTCCGAATCTCCGTAGGGGCCGGCCGCAGTCCAATGGCTCGCTTCTCCTCGCACCATCTGTAGAGGGTTGCGAGGGTTCGTGCGTCGAGATCCCACGGCACGGACCCCGCTAGTGCACACGCCGCCTCGTGCGATACGGAGCTGTATCCCCGGATGGCTCTTATCGCCAACACCCTTTGGGGACGGCGTAGAAGGGCGGTATTATGGCGGTTGAGAGCCTCCACCCACACTGGGGCACCATACAGCCCCATGGAGCGCACGGCTTGGAGATAGAGCCTTCTGCTGGAGGCATTGGGTCCCTTCTGATTGGGCATTATGCGGCTCAAGGCTCCTGCCATTGCCCTCACCCTAGGCATCAGACTCTGGAAATGGGCGTTAAAATTCCAGCGACTGTCCAGTACGAGCCCTAAGTACTTTATCGTGGACCCTTATTTTAAAAGTTAGAACATCGTATTTTAAAGCTAAAGTTTATTTATTTATTATTATATTCTTTAAAATTCGTTGTTCTAACTTTTAAAATAATACTTATTTTTTATTTAATGGCCAACTCTGATAAAAGTGTCATAGATAACTAACCTATTTTATGATCCATTCATACAATCACTACATTACCGTAACTTAAGAAGTTCTATTGGTTGAAATCTGAAGACACTGTTTCAAGTTCATTATCTATTTGACTCTACCTATATCAGAATAATAAAATACAGTGCGGGATTATACAAGTCTTTTTTTATGCTAAAGCTTTGGAGATGAATTTAAATTTCATACTCCTTGCAAATAGAAAATGTTTCAACGTAACGTAAAATATTTTGTATTGATCACATTGTCGGATACTTCTAGCACACGTGTTGCAGCTTAATAAAATTCTCCAATATATTCGAAGTACCATTTGTGACATCGCGCATGTCTGTCCTGGGAAATATTTTCTGTTCTCCTTGTTTATTTTGTTCTGTTTATCTTTGAATACGATTATGATTACAATGCGTTATACAATACTTTATACTACGGTTACCTTTTGCGCTATTAATATGAATTTATTCAGAGCTATAATTTACAATAACTAACAAAATAACACTAAACGACCATAACCAAAATACATCTCAAGTTTAAATATAGGTTATGACTGGTGGTCGTGGGTGTGTTGGTAGAATGATACGGATTTTGGCGTTTTACTGTTTATTTGCACTTTAAAGCACACCGAACTGCGACGCACACGCACGTACTCTAGCCTTGGGTCTCGTTAGTCGACTGAATTAGCAAGTATTCCGTGCGTGCGCGCATCCTCTTACCCCTTGCGTCCCGTAACACCTTAACGACCCTTAGGGCGTTTAACACATGTACGTATCGGGCGGCGTCTACATGCTATAAAGTTTAATTAGACCTAAGATAATGTTATTTCTAGTAATTAGTTTATAAATTTAAGTAACTTGAGTGTCTGAAGTTTGCTAGAATGTTTGTAGATTAGCATCACACGAACTTTCAATATATCATTGTTTTGAATTTGTAATTAAATTTCATAAACTGTATTTACTCCTGTTACTTAATTCTTTTTTCAGTTCAGCAACATAATAACTTTTTCAAACTTACAACTTAAAGATATATGACTGTTCCAATTAATATTATTATCTGTACATAGAGATATTTGTCTATTAACTCGAATTCGCTCCTGCTAAATAAAAGATTTTTATTGAAAGGCTTTCACATAGTTAAGTATGCCATTGTTCGTTTTATATTGTCGAGGTAGTCGAACTCGGCTCGTCTGGTAATAATTTCGTTAGAATTTATTGACAATTATTGACCTTTATACATCCTCAAGGTTACATTTAAATATAATGTAATATCTACACTTACTTAAATATATATTACACTAAGTTTTTGATAGACTTCTTTTGTAACCACGCCCTGATCCATCAAAGACGAATAATATTACCATTAGGTAAATAATCTACTGTCTCGTCAATATTTCTATACGAGATAAAAGAGATTCGTAAGCAAACAAAAGACGCTAATATATCCTAGCAGGAACAAATTGGAATGGCAGTACGTAAAGTTGGGAGTCGAAGCTGCTCGCGTCCGTAGGCTTTATCCTAGTTTCCCTACACGTGACTCCTGGGTGGTGCTAAACGAGCAGCAGCGAGACCGGCGCCCTACGCGGTGCCCGTCTGGATCATAGCTTGTGTATATCCAATAGCTCATTTACCTAGAGACCTTCAGTCGCGGTATATGTGGGCCGGCATGACGATGTAGACTATCAATGGATTTTCATCCTTTGATAGTCGCCTTCGTTTTTGGACTACACTGTACTTACCATCAGGTACTCTGTAGTCACTATGTCGAGCCAGTGTAAAAAAAACTTCTAGATCATAAAGGAATGGCTAATAGAGTAGAAGATTTTTCGATAGGAGACCACGCTTCTGAAAGAAAAGAATTTGTACGATAATCTCACATGAGGTTTAGAATCGACCTAGCTGATCGCAGATGATGCAAAACGCTTTTAGGAATACCTTAGCTACGTTCGAAAGCAATCTTGTTATGTCAGAAACGATGATTATAATTATTTAATTTATGAAACACCTTCGATTAGAAAATCTTAAGTTTTGCATAGTAGTTAATTCTATTAAACGTATTTCTTTGTAAGTTTGTAGGTAAGAATTTTTTTTTTTTGGTTCCAAATCAATTGTCATATTCGATACTAACAAGATTATTTTAGAGTCTTATGACCATTAGTCATATTATTACGACAATTTGATGCAATAATACTGGTTTGTTGTCAACTTTCTCAGTAACGAGGAATGTTTTACCATTCGACATTAGCTCAAATCCTGTAAATATGTTAAATGAATTTACGATAGTGCTATTTTTAATCAAGTAAATATTCGCATGTAACAAATTAAAATGTATAATTGGCCATTAAATTAAATCCGTGAGAAAATTTATTATTGCCAAATAATTACATGGATGTAATGTTTATTATTTACGACTTTTAATTATAGTTTGGTTTACATAGTTTTAGGTATATTTTAAGAAACATGAAGACAAATGTGGTGGTTCTTCCGATGTTGCTCACCTATGTATCTGGCAGAGACTTCTACGTTGGCATGTTCAAGAGAAATGATTATTTAGTTGCTCAAGACATGCTTTATAAAGAAAAAGAACCATACAGATTTACCTTTGCCAAATATGGACGGTTATTTAAATGCCCGGTGAGACTTTCATATATTTTACTCGGCGCCAACGATGACAATTAAGGATGGGTCCGTCAACTGTTATTTAAAAAAACGCAATAGCACCCTGACGTAGCCTTGACTTTCTTTCAGCGTTTTTCCTCAAGGTAGTCGCTTCCGAAACGCTACTAGATCACCGTTAGGTTTCGTATATTTTGCCAAGGCGATATAAGTCGAGGTTCGTACACACAGAGCTGCCCTTGCATTGCCACCCAACTCATAAATTGCCGGCTGAGCACCTTCAGTGTTCGCCCACCCGCCCGGTTTAATTGTGAAGACCTTTCCCGGTCATTCATCACGCGACAAATTCGAAAAAAAAAAAAATTTTAGAATAGTGTTGATAATATTAAGTCGGTATGTGGATGAAAGTAGAAAAAAGATGATGATGCTCAAACTACCGCCGCTTCGTCTAAAACAACCTTTACTGTGTTCTGACGATACTACTATGTAACGGAGAGGACATATTCAAAATGTATCTTGTTCTTCTCAATCATAGTACAGAGATTTTATAATTATTTTTAAGACTGTAAATAACTATCTTTGATCTCAGATGAGCGCTTAATTCCTCCTCTTCGATAGACGTAATTTTAAAGCCGCTTACATATCTTTCAAGTTTGCTCTAGACACGATATATTGAATATCTTATTTATGCTCACTAATGCTCTTAAATATTGTAAAATATACACTTAAGTTTCATATTATTATTGTAGTTAAAATGACTCCGTGATGGTGTGTAGTTTTTTTTATAAAAAGAACAATCGTATCTATTTTAATAATCTTTTGCTTTTTCTTCTACAAATTTAAAATATTTTAAAACTTTTATAGAATTTCTGACAAAAATGTTGTTTACAAAAATTCTGTCATTAAATTTAAATTATTTGACGTAATATAATGTTTATGGTATATATGTGCAAAATACATTTTAGCTTAATTACTTTCATTGTTTTTCAGATAACGTATTGTAGAGTTGCCGATCGCTTAGGATTAAGCCGTGGTCCGAGAATACAAATCACACGTGGAGGCTTAGGGCATAAATACATCACACTACGCCTTACATCGGTCTTTGACTCTCCCATATCGGTAAACATATACATCGGCTGCAGCCCTGAAGTAACCACTAGAAGGTACACTCCACCCACGTCGTCTGGTGAAGATGAAATGAGAGATTTTGGTGTAACTGATGATGGCGAAGGTCAGACTGATGTAAGCAATGCAGCTACTACGTTGGAAGCAGGAAATGATAATTCAACAGTGGCTGATGATGCAAAAGACAATATAACAACTGTATCTTCTATTGATTCTACAACTTAATTTCCTGGTGAAGGGACAGTAAGCAATACGGCAATTGAATTTGCTAATGTTACTGAAACTGCATCTTCTAATCTGAACCTTATCGAATGAATTTTTTTTTACGTACTCGAACATTAATTCATACTTTATGTGATTAGTTTTTCTGAACTTGATTATCACTAGATAACTATAACATTTCACAATTTTCCTAACTAAAATTTCTTTTAGATTAATGTGAAAGGACTTAGATATAACAGAAGCGATTATTGTAGATTGAATTTTAGAATCATATAATTCATAATTCCAGCTAAATCAATACATTGAATATATAAGTATTCGTGTGTAAATTCCGATTTAGAATGTAATGTGTATTGTAAAGTACATATATTCTATTAAACTTATTGTTGGAATTAAATTGTACAATCAAAAGATCCTTGACAAATGTTTTTATACTTATTTTTCCCTTAAACCATATTATTATACCATAATTGTAAAATTAACAAATGATAACTCTAGTGACGTAAATCTACTATTTCAGATAAATGATTAAAAACCAATAAATGGGAAATTTATTTCAATGACTCTTCCATTAGGATTTACCAAATTGTCCGTTGCTTTTAAAAGTAATGCGTGATTTGATGACGTTCATCTTTGCTTTAAAGTCTCCAATAAATTATCTATTGCAATGCGTTCGTAAAATATTAGTTTCAGCACGGTTAAAGTGAAACTCACATTTACTTCTTAAATATCCAAATATGTCTTAAGCAAAGCAAATAGATTAACTACTCAAGATAAAAACGAAGTTATAGTTAGATACAGTACTCGTAAGCACTGAAGTAGATTTGGTGCCATCTTGTACACAGACTTGTAATGAAAAAGTTTCGTAGTCGCGTCGAGTAAGTTTCAGAGCTGTTAATCTGTTTCGTTCATGTTTGCTTCTGAGACAATCTTTAGTGGATTTGGAGAAGTGCTGAGTTTGGGAAAGAGTTTAATACTTGTCCATTTTACTACATTTCTATTTGAATTGATTTTATCTGGAAATTATAATCTTAATATTTGAAAAGTTTTACATCAGTATTAATAATTGATCACTTACTCATTCCAATAGACACAGATGTTTTACATAACGTTTAATATTTGAGTACCCAAAACAAATTGAACGAGGTTCAAAACTCATTTGAAATATTTAAAAAAAGATTTGTTTCGTTTATTACACCGATATATAATATAACTATATTCCGATACCGATACGAACAATATACCGAAGTATAGTTTACAATAACAAAATTATTATCTTTAATCGTGGGATATCAATGTGATAGAAATGAAATAATAGGAAAAATATTTTATTTAAACGTTCTCATAATCAATTGAACAATTCAAACAACTTTCTGACCGATAGTACTAGAACATGCAGGAGTATATATAAAGCGAGAACTATTCTGCTAAGTTATAATATCACGTGATTCCATGTATTGAAAGATCGTGATGACAGAGAAGAAAAAGTTAGTATTATTTTTAATAATAATACAAAATATTAAAACAGATGAAGAAATAATGCTTGGAAAAATGCAAATTGATTTCAATACTCCCGAGTTAAAAGAGCCAAATTCACACCTGAATAGCGAAGAAAACGAAATATTAAGGGACTTTCTAAAATCCTCACTAGTTAAATCCGCCAAACCTCCAAATATAGAGGATCAAAACGCATACTGTCGCGGTTTCCATTCATGCTATGAATGCGTAACAAGCTTATGGAATATTTGCGGTTGGTGTCACAACTTTGGATGCATCGATAATGTTCATCATTTGTGTCCATACGCAAATATTACAGATGATAATAATTTATTCAACGCGTGTCCTTATATACAACACGAAGGGCCTATATTAATACCAGCTCAAATGATGAAGCACATTAACCTAAAACTAGACATTCCAGACCCCGATTTATACGAAAAAGAAGTAATATGCCAACTGAAATTAAAAGATCAACTGACGAATTTAACAGGTTTGATTCTAGGTAATAAAGTTTATTGCTCTCCAATTACACTTGATCTTCCTGATACTGATGGTATTGAGTTAGGAATGCTGAATTTGGTTTGGGGAGGTGCAGAACCATTTTCGAATGAAATACCAGTTACAGTATACCACTGTGAATCAATGGCTTATCTCTGTGATACTTGTAGGATGCTACCATCAGAATATGCATGTAGCTGGTGCGATGAATCAAGCAATTGTGTTATCGCTGACAAATGTAACGGAGATATTACAAAATGGAGTATAAATAAATTCACCTGCGATCCTAAAAGTAAGATAATGTATTATATTTAAGACTACTAAAGTAGATTTAATTGGTTTATGATTATTATAATTAATAAATCTTTATAGATCAATATCTATATTTCTATGATTTTATCTAATATCAAAAGCGTATTATATTGCATGCAGTGATCCCTCTTAATTCGTATATACATTTATACGTTCTATTCTATATGATTCTTTTATTAATTACATTAAGTAACTACTTTTTCATGTTCATCAAATTTTTACGCGTCTTGAATGTAATTGTTAATTGGGTGAACTATGTAGATTAAAAATAACATCAGACGGGAATTTACTGCTTCTATGTGGAAATGTTACTTGGCTCCAGCAGACGAATGGGAGAAACACTCTGTTCGCTTTAATCGGCAAGTCTGACACCCTGTAGCCGCAGCCCTCACGATGACCCTGACCGTCCTGATGGGCATTCCCACGGATAACAAAAAAAAGAAATGTCACCTGCTTTTTGCATAATGTAAGTCACTTACTAGGTTTATTTAATTGTAAGCAATGGGGAAAAGAGCACATCCATGTAAATAAAGTACCTATTTCTTCCTTGTGCAATTTGACAACAGAATTTCTAATTTAGACACGATTCCATGGCTTTCTAATGTTGTCCAAACGGAAATAACTGATTTTAGGTCTTTGTCTTTCACTATATATCCTTTAGTATATATTTAGTCTCCATTATTTTTGTCATTTTGTCGAACAGATAAAAAGCGAGTTGTAAATGTGTATGAACCATAACTGATTTACGAACAGCAAAAACCGCTAAAGTATATCGTTCATTTCCACGTTCTCACTCAATAAAACGTACATATATATGTTATAGGACTTGCGAAATATGCAAAAAATTTTGCTCTTCGTAGCTCACTCAATTTTTTATGATAAAAATATTGCTCCCAGTAAATGGTATCGTAAAAAATAAAATAAACTGGTGAGATATTGTCTACCGCTGTCACGAGGTTAATAAATCAAACGTTATACTTCATTGTACCATTTTTACGCTCGATGTTGAAGCGATTGAACATCTCAAGAACGAATATGATAAATGATTGTATTGAAACAATAATCGAGTTCAAAAATCTTATGACAATTACTACATTTATAATGTTTCTTAGGCGATATAATGTGCATAAATCAAAAGGCTTTTTAGAACTCATATCTTTAAACAATCAAACTTTTCCAATAAAACTTATAATACGTTTTTAAATTAATCACATTAATTTACATAGACTTTGGTATATTTTAATCCATCTCTTAAAACATTATATTTTATCGGATCATATCTTATGTGCCTTCTTTTTAAGCTACGTGTATATTGAAATAGCAAATAATAATCCTGGCTTTTCGAAATATATGTGAGGAATATTGCCAGAGATTACAATACAAAAATACTTTTATAAATTTATTTAATTTAAAAATCACCACACACTTATTACGTCGCACGTCATTCGCCATTCTCTGTCTCCCTCACGAGTTATTTTTTACTCTTTCACTCGCCTTGTGATTCATTTCACATTCTACGTACATTTATGATTTTAAAATATGTAATACAGTCAAAACCGTTTATAGCGACATCGCTTAGAACAACTTAGCGGTTATATTGACCCAGAACTAAGACACCGGAAAAAAATGAGGACTTCGTATCTCGAAAACATCACCAGTTGTTACGACTATCGGTTTTAATGACTCAATATGAGTAGTCCTTTTGATGTCGTTATAACAGATTTTCACTGTAGTTGATAGAATTTATAGAAATTATTCAATAGTTGAAATTGTCTTACTCAATTATCTGGCTTGAACCACCTAGAAAAAGATTATATCAAATAATAAAGTATTTCGACGGTTTGCTGAATGAAGTTCTTTGATGAATAAAAAAAAAATTCCAGATAAGAAAACAAAATTGAAGAATCATAAAACATAGGACTAAATATGGAGAAAGGTAAAAATAAAAATATAAACAGTAATAAATAAATGCTATATGTATTTCATCGTTTATAAAACAATGTGAATTTAACCCCACGCGCAATTCAACTTCACGAATTTTCCAATTTACACAAACCAGACATAAATCTAAGCGGGTATTGTCTGTAAATTTTAAAATATTACTTGGAACCGATGGAAAACCGCTCGAAGGGCGCTGCCGGATTATTTTTAAAGGTTCAATGATTTATTTTGTAAGAGTTTAAAAGCTTTATTGAGTCTCGGTGTCGAACGATTTGTTTAAATTTTAATTGCATTCGACTATTTTTTTGAATAGAAAGTAATTTAAAATTTTCAATATTTCTCCTAATTGTATTTTTATATTCAGTGGTTTCATTCTTTTCTATCTTGTTTTCGAATGGGGTGAATATCAAGAGTAAAGGCTAGACTCATTTAACTATTTATTATTCGCTACATTGTCGTTGCATCGATAAAATAACTAATTAAATAATTGTCTTTAAAGCAGGAATAGAATTCATAAGAAATAGCAATGTTTTCTTTGATACATTGCTGCTAGGTGTCCCGCAGGGTATCATCCGTTGACGTTTTTTTTGGTAACCCGGGGGAAAATCCTACATAGGATCATCAGGGTTGCTGTGAGGGCAGTAACTCTGGTGTGTCAGACTCCTACCGACTAAAAACCTCCTGAGTGTCTCTCTAATCACTCCACCCAGGCCTGGGAAACTAAAATCGTCCAGTCGCCTGGGGAGCGAACAACCTTGTACAGGCTTCCTCTCTGGAAGGGGTGGGTATAAAGAGCGCACGCCTCCAATACCTCTCTTTTAGGTGCCGTGCTAGACACTACGCTCCGCCTCCCTCTCATCCGGGCAGTAGACTCCCTCAAATCTAGTGCCCGGCTATTGGCACTGAGGGATGTCGCGCGTCTGGGCGAACGCATTCCTTCAGCGACTTTGGCTTGGCCGCTGAATGGCCAGAGAAAATATTCGTTCTCTGACCCTTAACCGTTGACGTTTCAATACTAGTATATGACAGAGATCTTTTAGATCAAAATTAGACGTTAATCTAAATGGTAAGTATGATGCAGTCCATAAAACTTAACATTCATTAATCCTTTCAAATATTCGCGCCGATTCTGCGTACTATTGACCTTATTTCCATTAGAATTATCTTTAATTGATCGAAGGTAGGTTATAGGTTAGTATCGATTATGTGTATAGCTATATATTAGTAAAAGAAATATAGTGCTAATTTCAGAACTTCTCGGTTCTCCTTTAACTGATCTAATTTTTTTTTATAATGGCTCCATAAAGTAACAATGTAACTGATGGACAGTGACCAAGTCACGAGAATTCATTGACAGTCACCGCCGTAAGGCCAGCCCTCATCTATCACGACATAAGTTATATAAATAGATAAAGTGATCCCGAAAAGCCACAGGCTGAACCGAGATAATGTGACGGTCTTTGCACTCGTATACTGTGATGACGACCGAATTCGGTAGCCAATTCCATAAAAGTGTTTCTGAGAAATTGTTGTATGTCCGAATTTAATGAAACTTTCAAGAACATTAAGATAAAAGTGAATAAAATATTATGAAACAACTTCATTCAAGTTTTAAGAAACCGACTAACCCGAGGGAAGACTGATTGAAAACACTTTTATATTGTTTATCCGTGTTACAAAAAACGCTTCGGAAAATTCGGAATAAACAACAAAGTTTTAGGTGCCAGTTAAATTGATGTTTGGGAATGGTAAAAATAAATAAAGACTACGAAAAACTTTTTTCACGTCTCAGTTACTTTGCGGGCTGTTTAGACTTGATATTTTTTTTATTAAATTCTTGTTTTGTGCTGAATTTTGTAGCTAGTTTTATTTTTTAAATTATTAAGTAATTGTAAGTCATTGTCATCTGTAAATGC
Source organism: Automeris io (assembly GCA_036320925.1). Taxonomy (NCBI): domain Eukaryota; kingdom Metazoa; phylum Arthropoda; class Insecta; order Lepidoptera; family Saturniidae; genus Automeris; species Automeris io. The sequence goes on along the minus strand of JAUDJH010000010.1, from coordinate 13,266,279 downwards.
TCTGAGTACGGCGATCAGCTGCACTACTGGTCACGTTGAGCAAGTCATATAAGCGCAAAGTGGATACAGCCACTAATGCATCTCTTCTCACCTCGAAATGGATATAGCGTGACAGCATTTGATTATATTCTTACGATATTTCTATTGAAGAGACAAATACTGACACCTAAGAGGGATTTAGGTTTCACGGGGCTTAAAAGAACGAGGGCTAAGACAATGAGGAAACGAATTTTATTTGTTAGAAACGCAATGACGCCAATATAATAATGGAAATACAATGTTAACTCCATGTAATGTCACTCGATTTAACGACAAACTCTCTAAAGCGTCAATATCACTCGGCTTTGGTTGGTTTAGCTTGTTTTCCCATACAATGATACACTCTATATAGCATCACACTCACTCTCAATGACGACGGAAATTTAATGATATAAAGTACTTTTGAAGTTACAAAAATTAGTAAAAACTGCGCAGCTGTGTACGTTCTTTTGTCGCTTTATTATCCTAGCCCGTAATAAACTCGACTGTCGGCATTACACATACCGAACTTTCTAAGAAATCCGTTTTTTTTGTTTACAAATTGGTATTGCTTGCACAGACAAAGAAATTTTGCATTCGGTGAGAAAAACTGAGTGTCAAGAACAAGGAGATGAAGAAGATGAGACGGATGAGCCTTAGCCTCCGCTGAGCATTAAAGAAGCTCTGGAAACTAAATTATTGGAAAAGTATTCTCTTTATCACCAAGATGCCTCAATATCACAAGATATGAATAAAATAATTTAAAAAATACATGAAAATCACTGGTGCAGCAAAAGACGTCAGACAAAAATAACAGACTATACTCAATAGCGATCAAATAAGAATTGTTTTTTATGTAATTACTAACAATAGTCTGAAATAAACTTTTCTAATACAGATTTTTCTTCTCTCCATTTAACGACAACTCTCTATAACGTCAAAATATGCACAGTTCCTTGAGGGTCGTTATATAGAGTTTGCACTGTATTCAGGTGGCCCTATTTTTACGTATTTGAGATTACAATCAAACGCTGAATATCCTCCCGGAATATCACCCTTGTCACCTGTAAAACTTCTAACCTTGAAATAGATATAGAGTTACCAGATATTGAAATTTAAAGCAAAATGCAGTCAATATCGATCAGAGAGTGCCTTCAAGCGATGCCAGTTGCACAGGCTATAATCTCCCGTCTACCCAACTCGACACAATATCGCAACTGTATTGATGATGTAAATTATTCATTGGGAAACATGCCCTGCAGCTAAGTGACCGCTTTTCATTCACCGTTGTGTTATCGAGTGCCAAAATTTCTGTTTGGTCAGAGCTGCTGTTATTTACGTTTAAAATTATCAGTAAATAATTCACGGTCTTTAAATAAATAATAAAACGGATAACTATAGTAGAATGTTGGTACAAACGCCTGTAACTCAAAGCAGCACCATAAGTGTCCTCGTCGTATTGCCTCTCTGAAGATAAATAACTGAAATAGGAGTTTATCGAGTTACATTCATTAATGTATAATAATAATGGGCCGATTGCAAAGAGCCTCGATGACTATATTAACAGGCTCTCATTTGGTTGTTGGATCAAGGGCCGGATACAGAAGGCAGTACTGCTCGATACGGCACGCATTGTGAGAAGGTTCCTCACTCTGATCTCCTAACTACCGGTTGTTTGAGCCTCAGACCTCGCTCCTGTAGGTCCACATTTTTTTTAAGGTTATGTATTTTAAAATGTATCCAAAGTTTGTATTTATTTATTTATTATGTTAAATAAAGTGTACTATGACCGGAGGTCGTGGGTGTGTTGGTAGAAAGACACGGACATTGGCGTTTTACTCTTTATTTGCACTTTAAGGCACTCCGAACTGCGACGCACACCCACGTACTCTACGTAGACGCCGCCCGATACGCGTTTGTGGTAAACGCCCTAAAGGACGTTAGGGTGTGATGGGACGCGCGGGGTAAGGGATGCGCGCGCGCAAGGGATGCTCTAGCAAATTCAGTCGACTACCGAGACCCGAGGCGAGAGTACGTGCGTGTGCGTCGCAGTTCTGTGTGCCTTAAAGTGCAAATAAACAGTAAAACGCCAAAATCCGTGTCTTTCTACAACCACACCCACGACCAACGGTCATACGCTTCATTTTTTTTTTGTATATGAGTATAAAAGAAGTCATATATTCTATTTCTATATGGAGATCGAGCATTACACGAAGAGGTTATTTCAGTGAACAAGCTCTGGATCGATAAATAGTAATTTAAAGATTGAAGAAGATAAACGTAGAGCTAGCTTGTAATAAACTTCATCTGCGTAAACTCTGTCTTAATTTTCTTAGTCTTGCCATTTCAAGTTTCAAATACTGCATATCCAATAATGATTTGCTTAAAAATTCTATTCCTTTCAGCATAATGAGATTTCTGTTATAGGAACAGCAATATACGTAGGCCGTCCGGACCTCGTTGCAAACCTGAAACAAAATCTCTAAAGCGGGAAAATTGAACAGATGGTACGGAATCTAGTGCCTTTGCAGGTTACATTACTTTGGGGAAAAGAAAAGGAGAACCAGGAACTATGATTTGTGGATATGCTATACATATTTCTGATTTATTTTTTTATATGATTTATTCTAACATGATTGCCACCGATCCGTTCCTTAATTCTAAAATTAAAAATAAAACACTGATCATTTACAGGCAGTGACAATATTCACGTGAGAAGTAGATAATTGAAAAAAGTTCCGATAGTTTTAAATAGAATACATAATTACTATTAATCATATCGAGGATGTAATTAAAAGTGCTAAATTAAATAAAGATTTACCAAGGTTTGGAGCAAATTATAAGCAAGTAAAATTACCCGTATACGCTAAAACTGTTTAAGTCCTTTTTCTGCTTTGGTTCGATATATTTACAAAATGTTGATTTATCCACTTTTCTTCTTAACTTATAAATATCCCAACTACCCGTTCTAAGCGTCTGGACATTGATTTTCGCAAATTGGTGCCGTAAGTGTATTGCGTTGTAAAAATCCTCCGCACTAAGTGAATGAGCACAAAGGATGAACCTTGAAATATTCGTTATGAGGAGGGTAAAAACAATAAGTCATTGATTAAAAAATAATCAAGTTTTGCTGTCTGTAAATCATAGAACAATAACGTAACTTTTTTGGTTCGGTTACCTACTATTGCAAACAACAAAATAGTGAAATATGCCCTCGGCGTCTATTTATCCATATTTCTTTAATTTTGGAGCCTTTAAAATAACCAAGTATTTGGAATTTTTCAGATCAAACTCGATCTAAGGCACCAGGTGCTGGCCGGTCAAGGAAAACAAAGTGAAGTAACTCGCACCTCATATAATTCATCAGAACAACTATCTTCTGTTATTCAGGTCACTGTGAGCACGACATACAGCACAGCACAGCGTGGATATAGCCACTGATATAGAGCTCACTCCCAAAGGGATAAACGTCATAATATATTTATTACTAGCTTTTGCTTCGCTCGTGTTAAGAAGTATTATAATTAATTAGATATAGTTTTTGTGACTTTACTTTTGTTTTGCGTGTGTTAAAAAATTAGGGTCTAATCTGTCATTAGGCGCTAAAACTATCAAGCTATTATATTATATTATAGTCGTAAATCTTAGAAGATTTATACAAACTTTCATCCCCTATTTTATCCCCTTGGGGTGGAATTCATCAAAATCCTTTCTTAGGGGATACCTACGTCATAACATCTACCTGCATGCCAAATTTCAGCCCGATCCGTCCAGTGGTTTCGGCTGTGTGTTGATAAATCACTATGTCAGTCACTCAGCCAGTCAATCACCTTTGAGTTCTATATATATTTAGATTATGATATTTACAAAAAAAAATTCTGTTTAAAACATATTACTGCAAATAATAATATATACATTTTAAAATATAAAAACATGTATACCTACAGAAGCGGGCCTAAGGCCCAAGCCACCGGAAGCTAGGAGCTCAGAGTGAGGAACCTCCTCACAATGCGTGCCGTATCGAGTAGAACTGCCTTCTGTATCCAGCCTTTGATCCAACAACCAAGCGATAGCCTCTTAAGGTGGTAATCGAGGCTGTTTGCGACCAGCACATTGGTCGATACGACTATCGGGACAATAATCGTAGAATCCACATCCCACATGCTGGCAATCTAGTATGCATGGTTATTATTGCTGAAATAATAATTATTTGGGAAAATGAGTTGCATCATCAACCTCATTCTTGTCTTCAACCAGATCTTATTGAGGTCTAGCGCTCGTGTGAAGTTCACGAAAAAGTTTTTTCAATAAAAAGAATCCATATTGGTGTAAGCAATTTAAAAATAGGAATTGATTTTCCACACAGAAATTTCCTGAGTGTCAGTAACATCTAAAGGGCTTAAAGTATTTTATATCTGAAAAGGTGAGTGGATATAGAGATAAGCTTCGAGTGCTTCCATGTTGTAAGAAACCCCTTATAGGATTATTCTCTTTATGTTTTTGCTTTATTTTTAACCTAAAATAAGAATTTTACAATAGCAATGTACTAAATACGCCTTCCTACTACTACTACTACTATGAGATCTTCACTTTTGGTATACGAGGGCCGGCATGATGATTTTACATGCGATCCATAGATGGGCAAAATGTAATCAGATTAATAAAAATTATTAACGAATACTTTTTACGTTTTTTACCATTAATATGATTGCATTTTGCTCATTTATGTTTTAAACACTACAAAATCCCAGATTGTATACACATTTATCATTTCTTAATGTTTTTAATGGATTTAATCATGATTACAGGGTAAGAAAATTAAAATTACTACTACATTTTGTAATCGTTATTCATTAATCAGATTACATTTTGCCCATCTCTGATCTTTGCAATCTATGCTTGGATTACTTACAAAAATCAGTTTAAAGAGTATTCAAACGATTTAATTGATGAACGGTATTTGGGATCAACTTTTTGATGTCGTGATCTACTAACAGGACCCTTTACTTTCCTTTTCTTTCTTTGTTCATGAGGTACGCACGCTCTCAGTGCTGCTATGTAAAATTTCCCCGTTAAATTTTTTTTATTCGGTTTTCTTTGCTCATTAAATAAAAAGGATCTCGAAATACAATATAATATCGATACTGGGTAACGTCTTCATGGGTCGGACAGGAATTTTCTAACACACTGTATAATTATTTAAACCTGAAAAGTATGTTCTTGAACGGGTTTCTTTCCTCCCGATGTTTTATTTTACTTGTGACTATATATTGTTTGGGTCCGTACTTAATCTGGAAAAACTCAGAGGTACGGTCGAGATTCGAACCCACGACCATTAGCGTTGCCTCGTATAAATACTAGTTCCTTATCCACTAAGCCACCACGCCCACAAACCCACAAACTTAAACTTTCCCATAAATAAATCCAAAAAAATGGTTTTGTTTTGTTCATCGGTTTATTTCCTAATTCTCTTTGCAAAAAGAATTTTCTACACTAGTACAACAAAGTGATTACGCAACATCATATTTTAAGTATAGCGCAGTAAAAAAACAGAGCTTCTTCACTTCTTCTTCGTCACTGTGATCAAGCCAACTCACTCTAAGGTCTTTTTCATTTCTTTTAAAGAACCCAATATCAAAGGAGGAGGGAAATACACTAACTAACTGATAGATTATTTCAGAGCTTAATGACTCCATAAAGTTAAGAATTAATAATCTTTTAGTGTTTAAAGGGAGTAAAAACACTATACGCCAATAACAATATAATTTTATTACATAGAGACTTATAATAAACAATAAAATAACATAAAATAGTATTTACCTAGCAAGCTCATTCATACAAGAAGCAGCTGTTACAAGTTGTCGCACGAATCGCTTTTCTTGTTTTCCTACCGTCTACCGCGGCCGGCGCGCAAGCGATCCGTACAGCCATTACGGCGTCCGCGATAGTGGGCCGGCAGAGTGCACGCTACAATCTTCAATTATCAGTTATGAATATGGAGGAAGCGAAAGATTTACAGGAATAGAAAGAAGTAGCGTTCCATTTTCTCCGCGTACCCCAATAGAGATTCGACGTGGTGATATATATATATATATATAGTTATGAAATTAATTGCTATTAAAATAAATATGAAATCATAAGGAATGTATTAAATTAATATACGATATAGCTTAATAACCAGGCATGTCAACAAAGTTAAGTGTCTACCTTTTGAAGCAGATATTACAAGCTGGAGTTTACAAAGTAAACACTCATCCTTCCGTACACTGCCCCGCAGGGAAATGGTGCTTAAATATATTTTTTAGTCTATCACAAAACATGTTTTTATTGCTGGTTTTTTTTTTGGTGAGCCAACATAAATTCTACAGGGGACCATAAGGGCGATCGTCAGGGCAGTGAACCCGATGTGTCAGACTCCTGACAGACTAAAACCCTCTAGGATGTCCCATAAATCGATGCTAGTCGGATCTGTGGATCTGTATTCTTTGAACGGTTTATTGCTGAGCTGTATAGAATTTATAGCAACTATAGTTTAATCATGTTAGAAAAGAAAAAAAAAAACAATTATATATAACAAAACGACGATTATAACAGTAACAAGTCAGATGCCTTATCAAATATTAATTCTAATAATTTGTGAAAAATTCCGAGGAAAGATCTGTTCAGGTCAAAGGCACACATAAACAATTATCTCATAGATTTAGATCAGATTTAGTTGTATAGAAAAAAAGAAGCTAAACCCATTTCCCTGGCCACAAGTGTATACAGACAAGCGATGGTTAAGGGTCGGTTCACAAGCGAACAATTATTATTTTATTAATTTCTTCAGAAGCCCCGCGCCGAGCGCCCTCCCGTCCCAAATATGCGCTTAAGTTGCTAATATCCCGCAAGATGAAGCCTCACGTAAAGTTCCGCTTACAGGGGTGGTTTTAATAAAACAACCCCATTTTGCTTTACGTTACGCCATGATATCACAATTTAGCGGCGATCTGTGGAGAATTCATTACATGAGCCACAGTCCCTTTAATGCACAGAAAAAACTTGAAATTTTTAAAAGGTACAACCCTGTGAGGTCCTATGAAGATATGTCCTAAATAAAAAAAGGATACCACAATTAAAGGAATATAACTCTCCGTATTATGTATCATAATCGATTTTTTTATTCAATGACTGAATCTAGATATATTATTTTAAATAATCTGGGATTTGTTTGAACATTTATAAGTTATAACTCGAGAACGGATTTTACCGTGATAAGACAAAACGAATCACTAATACTGAGATATAGAGGCAACTTTAAGTTTGCTTACACATTACTAAACATTACCATTTATATTACTCAGTGAATGTCAAAGTATTTGATAAGTCAACGATTTTAACAACATGGACTTGAATACTATTGCTATATTCAGGTTCCTATTATATATTCGTTTTTTTTAGTCAAAACGAATTTATTTTTTGAGAACTTTGCTAACCAAAGTCGAAGTAGCGTCTATAAATCTCAGCCTAAGACGGTCTTCGCGTTTGTACAATTTGGTCACGACCCAATTCGGGCCATTGCATTACCATCTACAAATACTTAATACGAATGCATTAGCTGTTAGTGCAGAAAAACTTTCGCCGCTACGCTACGTAGCTATAACTTTTAAGGCAAAAACCTTTCTTGCATTTCAGGTTGTAACTGGATGTTTACGTTACAAATGACGCCAAACGGAGGGGCGTAATGTGTAGAATGGCCTGTTTCATTAAGACAATGGGTTTAAATTGCAGCGGTTAGATAGACCGTCAGGGAAGGTGTTTGGTCCAATTTAAAAGATTTAGCGAATTATAAAAATCATAAATAATATATTCCCTAATTTTAAAATTGGTAAAGTTGAGGTTATTGAGGTGATCTTTATTTATTTATTCGACATCATTGATCAGTAAATTTATACTATAATATTACAAGTTAAGATAACTGGCAAACAAAAAAAAAAATATTATATAAAAATTGTTATTCGCGTTATAAGGCCAATACATAGAAAAATAAATATTTTTACACTGGCTCGACATAGTGACCACAGAGTACAGTGTAAGTGGTAAGTACAGTGTAGTCCAAAAACGAAAGCGACTATCAAAGGATGAAAATTCTTTGATAGCATCCGTCGTCATGTCGACCCACATATACCACGACGGAAGGTCTCTAGGTATATGAGTTACTGGATATACACAAGCTGATCCCGAAACGCGACAAGCCGAAGCGAGTCACTATGACGGTCTTTACACTTGTGTACTGTGGTCGCGATCCAGACGGGCACCGACGCCCTGCCACCTCGTTGCTGCTCGTTTAGCACCACCCAGGAGTCACGTGTAGGGAAACTAGGGTAAAGCCTACGCACGCGAGCAGCTTCGACTTCCCAGTGATGTGAATTATTGGTCGACGACTTCTCAGGTGGTCTCTGTCGCTTTTGAATTAAGCCAACAACTCGTAGACAGGCGAGCAAAACAGAGGCATAGTTAATTCCTGGCCACGGAAATAACATGCATTAGTCAACTGCAGCCAGAACTTTGTCGTAATAAATGTTGCGTGTAGGTTTCCTTGGTGTAATTATTCAGTTAACGTATTGTCAGGACCATTTCACATAGAGCTTCTACAATTCCTACAAGGATATGTGGTTTACAAAATATTACACCAATGATTTAAATTTCGCTAGATGATGCAAGTCAAGAAATATTTAGAAATTAGTAAGTTGGAGTGACGACGGGTCAAAAAAACAAAACGAAAAATTGAATTATAAAATAACTTTTGTTTATCGGTTGATTTATTTTGGAAATATAGAAATGAATAATATATTGTCAACTATACTATGTCCCAATAACATTTAATAATTACTTTGATCATATATTCTCGTCACATTTAGCTTATTTTAGTTTAAATTCAATTTGTCTGTTCACATATTAATTACTCTGGTCACATTTAGTTTACTTTAGTCAAATTCTAATTAACGTGTCATTATAATTTTCTTTTCACATATTAATTACTTTTGTTACATTAATCACAGAGAGTAAGACAACATCGAAATTACGAAAAAAAAGACGCTACGAATATAAAACACTTTAGAATTGGAGTAATTATAAATAATACAAATAAATCATCATAACTCTGAGATCTGAAGACAAAGCGGAAAAAGTAAACAAATAATATCAAACAAATAATAGTTTCAGAAATATTTCTAAAATACAAAAACTATTTTAAACACTAATGAAGCAATAATTTTGTGCGAATTGATTATTCACTGTGTTTCAAAGAGTCTTTATATTTAAGGAACGTTTCTGAAACAGGGTGGAAGATTCTTTAGCCCTTTCGCTAAGTCAGGACTTGCTGCCAAAGTGTTTCGCAGGAAATGGAGCTCCGTGCTGAAAATGCGCTCTTCAAACGCTCGCAGTGTTTAGAATTCGGGGACAAAGTTTTGGCTCAAACAGATTTTCATTAGTTTTCAGAAGAAAAATATACGGCTGAATAAAATAACATACAGTCGCTCATTTTGTAAAGGTAGTGGGTTTCAGCGCGTGACTATAGTCACCCATCGTGTATAGGCGACGACATCTTTTAGCTGGAGCCACCAGTAACGAAAGGGTTAATGAGATACATAGAGAATTAGGAAAGAAGAGTGTAAGTAAACAAATAATTTATCATGGATTTAAAAAACCTAAATCACATTCCATTTGTAACAAACAGAATCACCACGTCTGTAAGAACTTTTATAAAAATTGTACTTTCTTCTACAAAAAATAACTTTATAGTAACACAAATGACTTGTGATATTACATTAAGAACATAGCTACAGCACAAAATTTATGTAAATGCCGTGTTGCTGAGGATGTCGATGGGAAACGCCATCTGTCACATTTTAAAGCAAAGTCAACTTTTCGGGACTCGAGAATATAAAATTACGACAAAATTATGCAGTAAGTGAGTTATACAATTTAATAACAGGAATGGTTACAGTAACTTCTTTGTGAACTTCAGCAATGGTCTGTTAAGAAACTGAATCATTTATTTTAAGTTATTTCTTTCGTTTTCTTTATTCAGTTTTTCATTTTGAATTAAAAAAATGTTGAAACTACGCTAATATTAGATCAATGTTGTTGTAATAATTTCATTAATAAAACAAAAAAACTGTATATATAATAGGAACTTAAGTAAAGCTCAAATAATCGCAGTGGCTGGTCCGAAAATTAAATCATATAATGTGTAATGTTTGAATAAAGGCTAAGCAAAGTCAAAATATCGTCTATAAATTTCAGCCTAGGATCACATACTCGTACGCCCAAAACCTGGTTAAGGAAAACATTGTGAGGTAATGTGCATGACACCTGATAAATTTTTTATATCTAATGTCCTAAGAAATACAACTAGATGTAAGGTCAAAGGGCCTGAACTAAGTGATACTCGACAAACGATAACTCTAAAATGAAATGCAATATATGTAGGGTCATTGTGGCAACAGTGGGTCATACTTTTTTTAAAATTACATAGCTCCTTAACTATACGAGCTATAGACGTTAAATTTTAATGAAAGAAAGGTAGGTTTCTTGGCTGCATTTTGGTTAAAAAGTTTTTGAAATATATTTGCTGACTTTTTATATAATGAATATTTAAAGAAAAATGGTTTTTGACCCACTGTGTCCTTAGGGGGGTACACCGTGGGTCAACCCTGAGGGCACAGTGGATCAAGAGTATATTGGAATATAAAAAGATTAATTAATTTCTAATATTTTTTATTAAATCCGTTTTTGAAGTTACACTAAATGTAAATTAACTTTAATTTTATAACAAAAAATAAACGATTCTAACAAATTATAGCTTTCTTAGCTTTTTAACGTAACAATATAATCTTTTATTAGACATTTCACCCATTCAGTGACATTTTGATTGTTGTTAACTTTAATTGGAATGATAATATGTTAAATATTTATGTAGTGGTCATAAAAAAATAATAAAATTAAAAATCAACTAACTAAAAAAAAATTGCGCTCATAGCTTTTAAACTTAAGAAATTTTGAAATTTTATCTCTTAACAATTCAATATGACACTTAAGTTTTTTATTGCTTAAACTAAACGTAAAATCAACTATAATAACATGCTCCACATATCATCTAGTAGATATCGATTTGGGAAAAATCAACATTAAAATAGTAGTAAGACTGTTGGCGTAAGGTGCTTCCTCCTAGACAAGGCTTAGGCAATACAAGTTTTACATCGTACTCCTTAACATACGATAAATCTGAATTACTTGGCATGTGAAACTGATATCTACATAACGGGCGTTTCTTTGGCATTCTGTAAAATAAAAATATTATGATTACTTAATATAAATCTGTAAAATAAAAATATAACATATAATCATTTTCGACCCACTGTGCCCACTTTAGAGATGACCCACTGCATACCACTGACGCCAATTTTATTTTAAGACGCAATATAAGAAATGTTCACTGTGATGATAATCCTTAATGAACTGTCAAATGAGGCTATAATAACTTCTTATTGCGTTAAATTACAAATTAAGTGGATAAGATTAATAGATACGGAACAAATAAAGAACAAAACTTACACTTATTTTTTATTTTTTAAATCTTAAATCACATATTCTTCTCTGTAACGTACACTAAACTTCTGAGCGGCGTACTGACTGGCGTGACAAGGCTTGTAGCCGAGCCCGAATCTATTATAAAAAAAAACAAAACTATTTTCTCACTTTTTCTGTCCAATATTGCGTTGACTCAGTGTGCCCCTTTGACCCACTGTTGCCACAATGACCCTATATAAAATTGACTTAAGCTTAAAAAATGTCACGTCATCACGTTATATCTAATGCATGCATTTCACACTTTTTACTAACGTTTATTGAATATTACTTTGTCTAAGCCTTCAGATCATCCACGACATACGAGCACAAAATGGACAGCAATGATTGTATCCAGAGATAGGCAAATTGTAATCTTCTGATTAATGATGAACGATTACAAAATCTAGTCGTAATTTTAATTTTCTTGGTCTGTAATCATGATTAAATCCATTTAAAAAATTAAGAAATAATAAATCTGTATACAATCTGGAAGTCTGTAGTGTTTATAACATAGATAAGCAAAATGCAGTCATATAAATGGTAAAAACCGTAAAATGTAATCGTAATCATTTTTATTAATCTCATTACATTTTGCCCATGTATGATTGTATCGTATCTCTGCTTTTCCTGAATGGAATTAAGCCTGACGATACTTAAAACAATCCCATTATTATTCATTTACAAAGGTATATAATATTAGCGTTTGCTGAGATTATAATGAACTGGATTCCGCACTAACATTTTTATCTGCAAAGAGCGTCTGGCCAACAAAAACTTTCGTCTATAGTGCAAATACGAATACTGAAGATGTTTGGACATGTTATGGACAGCAAAAGTTCTTTAAAACCCTTGATGATGCAGGGAGGAATGGGGGAATCGACATTCATGCTACTGATCACCCACTAGAAGAACAGACTTAATAAAGTCCTCTATGAGATGTTTCCTTATAGAACCCATACTCGGTGCATCTAATAGGAGAGACGAAGGAATTTTGTAAGCCGCAACCAACCTGATAGACAACCAATGACCACGACCAGTCCTCCAGAAGTATACGACCAAGAAGAAGAAAAACACATCACATCTGTAAATTTAGTTTCCCATCAATCTGTTTACGTAACACTTTAGAAGACATGTAAGAGCCTTTGAAATAATTATTTCTTATTCAGCGATGTTTTGGGAAGGTTTCCTGGTGCTTTTAGAACAGCTATAATAGTAACAAATGGTCTAAAGGTTCAATTACTACGTAACATTAATTTATGTCTACTATCAATTTTATTTGGGCAAGAATTTTAAACTATGGGATGTCATTGCCGCCGATTTGTGCGTGTATTAGTTAGTAGTTTATTTTTATAACAAAACATAGCAAGTCAATAAAAAAAAATTAAAACTAATATACGTCAACCAAAAAAAGTTTTTTTATTATTGACATTAAACCTTTATTTAAATATATATATATATATTACGAGCTTTAGGTCTACAATAATACCACACTGGTATTATTAAATGTGAGTTGCTCAAATATAAACGAAAACGCTAAATAGTTCACAAAATACTACGATAAATGACGCACTGAATACTTCTTTTCACTTCAATCGCTTTATTTCGCTTTCCGAAGACAACTACTGTTGCACGTTGAACCCGTCGCGTATTTATAGCAGAGGGGAAAGTTCCACCAATTCCATAAAAGATTTTCCAGTTATCTCGAAAATTTCAGCGTTCAGGCTAGGTTGCAACGACACTTCTAGAAATCGCTTTCTAATCTTTAATAGATGGCACCACTAGTAGGCTATACAGGAAAAGATGGCATTACGAACGGTGATTTATTTACTGTACAATAGAGGTCACTACATACACATCCATAATCCGTAACAATATATTATTTAGAGGTATTCTAACTGCCATTAACAAATTAATAACCAGCTACTACTATTCAGCTATTAATAATCAGCACTGGATGGCGCGTACAGCATCGCCCAGCATACGCTGAGCCAAGTGCTCTTTGAGATGGGTAGCAGCACACAGGATACATGATGTGATGTTATGTGTTCTTTCATTGTTGTTTTTATATAAATATGTTTGTTGTGTGTTGTTTCTTTTGCCTCAATAAACTTTTTCTTTCTTTTCTTTTCTTTTCTTTTACTATTCAATTCCGTCTATTAATTTGGCAATAGGTAGAAAACTGTGGTTGTCATTTTTATTACAGAAGACCTTTATAGATGCTTGATATTTACAAAGACTATTGTTTTTATTTTGGTTTTATCAATCGGTTACACCATTCTGATAGTAAACTGTAGGTAAACTTCGTATTTACTCAACGCTTGTGTATACAATAGGTGATAAACGTGCTAATAGTTTTCTGATGATATCAGTAAACAAAAGATCCAGTAAAAGGATAAAAATGGAAAGAATAGATTATTAAAAAAAAACATTACTTTATAAACATTTTATAATAATAATAAACCGCCAAGATATATTCCATACGGGGTGATCAGAGATACATCAGTGGCTGTGTTCAGTTTGCTCTTACATTTCATGTCCAACGTGACCATGCTCAGGATACTTACGCATGATATGTCTATTAAATGCCATGCGGATTTCCTCAACATGTTTTACTTCACCGGTGAGCAATCTGGAAAAACCCAGAGGTACGTGCTGGGTTTCGAACCTAAGGCCTTTTTCGTCTTCGTGCATGAACACTGGTTCTTTATCTACTAGGCCACCACGACCCACAAAATATACATTAATTAATAAAGCAGAAGTTGTCATTTTTGTATATTTAGTTTGTGGAAAAAATGATAATATCTCATAAATCTTAGAGAATATAAAACAAGTCTAACCTATTTCCTTTAATATACTCCGCGCAAACGAAGCAGCGAGAGCTTAATAAAAATAAAACAAGAAAGTGATAAAAGGCATTCCAATTGGGGCCAAGACTTCTCTCAGCAATAATCATAATTGAAAGGTGCATCATTAATTTTTCAAATTATGCGAAAGGTACAGGGGTGTTATGGGAAAAATTAAAAAGAGTCAGAGCAAAGATTGGCAGTCAGATGGGGCATTAAAACGAATAGGATAATTTCGGGTGGAGAGGCGACTGCGAGCACGTAATAATAATAAAAACCGCCTCCCAGCTCCACTTTATTGGACGTTCGTTAGAAAGGTCTTTTATTGTTTTCCTTTACGAGTTGTTACTTATATGAAAATGAAAGCGCTGTAATAAAAAGGTTTTTCTGCTTTTCGATTCACATGTTTCCCTGCCTGACCCACTTTATTTATTGTATATCGTGTGAATGGTCTTTCAGCGAGCATATACCTTTTTTTGGTGATCCGGGGGAATTCCCTAACAGACCTTCAGGGGGAAGTGAGGCCCGCCCTCGGGTGTGTCGGACTTGCCCCGACTAAAACCCCCGGGGTGTTCCTTCTCCCGCCTGCCGAGTGCCAAAGGCAAGGCTGAGCCATCTTCCTCAGCACCCGGCGAAGTCTAGCCTTCTGCAAGCCCTGCCTACTTGGCAGGGGGTGGTTCAATAGTCGCCACTCACCATATACCCACTATCCTGTAATATTACCCAATATTACACCATTACACACACCCAATATTATACTTTAATTGAAATGTGAATAGATATATGTGTAGGCCGGCAAAATCACTGCGACTATGTTTTTTTTACTATATACTATATATTCACGCTATACTCCTTTCAGGTTTTTTTTTACACTGGCTCGATATAGTGACTACAGAGTATCTGATGGTAAGTACAGTGTAGTCCAAAAACGAAAGCGACTATCAAAGGTTTAAAATCCATTGATAGTCTACATGATAGTCATGACGGCCCTCGTATACTACGACTGAAGGTCTCTAGGTACATGAGCTACTGGATATGCACAAGCTGATCCCGAAACGCGACAAGCGGAAACTGGTCACTATGACGGGCTTTTCACCCATGTACTGTGGTCGCGATCCAGACGGGCACCGACGCCCTACCACCTCGCTGCTGCTCGTTTAGCACCACCCAGGAGCCACGTGTAGGGAAACTAGCGTAAAGCCTACGGACGCGAGCAGCTTCGACTCCCAAAAAGGGGAGAGGAGAGGTTGATACATTAATGATTGTATTAACGCGCTTAAACCTCAAGCCCGATTAATAAGTCGCGAGTGTCAAAATTTTAGGACTACCTTTATATGTAGTTATAGTGAAACAAAAATGGCGATTATAAATTTATACCAATAAGATTATAAGGAACCCTCAATGCCGTTGAGGGCGTCCCCGTCCAGTGGAGAGTGGAAGGGTCGGCGTACGTGTGCCCACACGCCGTTCCCATAGAGAGCCAGTGAGGGGCTTAAATCCCCCTCCAAGAGAGGAGACCTGTCCATAGGCCAACGCTCGCCGAGCCGTCGGAAGTATCTGGATTCCCAGGCTCGGCGAAGGCGAAGAGAGGGCAGTGCTGGCACCGCGGTGGTTTTAGTCGGGGCAGGTCCGACACACCGAGTGGCCCTCACCACTCTCCCTGGCAGTACGTAGGGATTTCCACCGGGTTAACAAAAAAAAGCCCTCAATGCGAGGATTTAACTCGCACTTGACCGAGTTTTTTCATCTACAAGTCTTGCATGACTTCTTTACACACTTAGTCAAAAGTAACAATAGTCATTTTTTTTACTTAAAAACAATAATACAGAAAGATAAATTAAAACCAAAACCATGCTACGAAGTGAATTCGAGCAACCGTTTACCTTTTAGAACGATGCTCGCGGCCATAACATGTATCGATTGGAAAATAAATTGTGCCGGTGTACGGGATGTGATATGCCCAGTGAACGGAAATAAATATAGAAGCATTTTTTTTCAAAGCAATAAAGCCTTTGGAGGTAGTAACACGATCGACCGAACTGAATCATGATTATAGTACACAAGTAACTTGCTTCGGCCTTTCGCGTTTCGGGATCAGCTTGTAAATCCAATGTTTACATACCCATAAACATCCAGTAGTAGTATATGAGAGACAAGACAATAGCGATTGTCAATAGATTCTCGTCCCTTGGTAGTCATTGCCGTTTCTTGGACTACACTGTACTAGCCATCACGTGCGGTGTATTCACTATATCGAGCTAGTATAAAAAAATTCTGAATCTATAAAAAATTACAAATACATTTGTGAATTATCGAAAATAATCAAACAATGTGTTACAATTTTATTAATTTTGTAAGCTAATATTATTTTTTGGGTTGATTGGATTTTATAAAAGTTACTAATAACATTCCTTATAATGGAATATAATATGTAATGTACAGACATATATCTATATATATTTTACAGATAAACCAATATCCCTTTCTTAGCACCTTCCACTACGTGTGGTTAAGATAAAGTTTTCCGCCTGTAAATTATAATAATAATATATACAATTTGTAGTTTTTTTTTTTTTAATTGCAATAAAAATGAACTGATATAGATTGAAGTGGATTGAGAAAGCAAGGCGAGAGAGATGGGTGGCTCTTCACCCCTCCCCAAGTGAGTAGAGGCCTAGCCAGAGACCTAACGCCTTGCCGGGTATCGAGGATGAGACCCTAGTCGTGGCCACGATCTCGGTTGGTGGAAGGTGGAACACCCCGGGGGTTTTAGTCGGTGCAAGTTTGACACAGCGAGGGGCGGCCCTCACCGTCCTCTGAGCTCCGTAGGGATTTCCCCCGGATACCAAAAAAAAATATATTGAGAAAGCAAATAAGGAGTGTCTCAGAATGTTTTTCGTTTTTGAATTGACCAATACGCGCCGATCGCTGGTAGCAGGGGGAGGGGAGTGGTCTCAAACGCTTGGCCGGCTTGTTAAGTTTAGTAGCCATGAATCGTTTCACGGGACCGCAGCGCGCGTTTTGCGTGCGAGCGTTTTATAAAAACAACGATTCCTACACTATTGTTCGTCGTCTCTACAGGACACATTTTAATTTAACAAGCTTAAAACATGTGCCAAGTGTCAATTTAATTAAACATTGGGTGTGCAAGTTTGAAGAGACTGGGAATACAATGCCGGACAAATCATCTGGGCGCAAAAGGACATCAAGGGCGAGCACGAACGTCGACCGCGTTCGCCAGTCTGTTATGGACGACCCACGACAGTCGTTGAGATTGCGCGCAGCTTCTCTGAATTTGAACAAATCTACGGTTTATCGCATTATTTCGAAAGATTTGCATTTTCACCCATATAAAATTGTTATTGTTCAAGAAATGAAGCCTGATGATCCTGATAAACGAGTCGAATTCTGCAGGACAATGAAAAACCGTTTTAGGAGTTTCAATAACATCTGGTTCTCCGACGAATCGAATTTTCACATCAACGGTCACGTGAATAAACAAAATTGCAGATACTGGGCTACCGAGAATCCGCTAGAACTGCATCAGAAGCCCTTGTACTCACCAAAAGTGGTTGTTTGGGCTGCCATATCAAGTCAAGGAATTATCGGTCCTTATTTTTTTGAGGATAACCGAGGTCGAACTCAGACCGTTAATTCTGATCGATATTGCCATATGATCCGGACTTTTTTGGCTACAGAAATGCAAAACCAGTCTGGCTACAACCGCAACACCTTTTTCCAGCAAGATGGGGCCACTTCTCATGTAACAAATGACTCATTAGCTGCTCTTCACGATTTATTCCCCGGAAGAGTGATAAGCCGCCGAGGAGACATAAACTGGCCACCGAGGAGTCCTGATTTAACGCCTGCTGATTTTTTCTTATGGGGCTACCTAAAAAGTAAAGTTTACAATCCATTGCCACCAAACCTGAACGTTTTGAAGCAAAGAATCACTGAAGAAATCAACGCTATTCCAAGAGCAATGCTCCAGCGAGTGATTGAAAATTTTAGCTCCAGGCTAAATGAGTGTGAACAAGTAAATGGTGAACATTTGCAAACGGTTGTTTTTCATAAATAAACTTCAAGATCTGCTCTTTAATTTAACAATAAATAAAACAAGTTTTAATGGATAATGTTGTTTTTTATTTAACATCAAAAAATGAAAAACATTCTGAGACACCCTTTATATATTTTTTTAATTATCATCTACATACAAGAAAAATCAGTTGATTTCAATCACACCTGGTGAAATTATACAGTTTTTAAGCAACAGTATCCATTTTCACTGCCAAAAACTGAAATATTTTATGAAAAGATAAACATTAAGGCCTTTATAAATGTACATATTTACATATTTATCAACAGATGGCGTACATTGCTTTATAAATATGTATTTTCCTTTAAAATACCACGAGTATTTGTTTATTTAGTATTTTGATGTTCCGGACGTCACATTGCATAATTGCCTGGGCATGACGTTTTCATTATGACATAGCCAACTGAGGCGATACGCCATTCAATTGACAAGCTAGGCTGTTCAATTTAATAAAGTTCATATAATATATCGTCACGCTATATCTCTTTCGAAGTGTGCAGGGACACTTTAGAGGCTATTTTTTTTTTTGAAGCGGACTATCTACTGAGTGACGGGAAAGGCATTTACAGTTTAACTGGGCTTAGGGGGCGAGCACAGAAGGTGCTCAGCCAGCGAGTTTATGGGTTGGGTGGCAATGCAAGGGCACCCCTGTGAATACGAACCTCGACTTGGACCGCCAGCCAAATAAAAATGCTATCCCTACTGGTGATTTACCAGCGTTTCGGAAGCGACTATTTTGAGAAGAAATGCTGGAAGAAACTCAAGGCCGCGTCGGAGTGGAACTTTAGTGGCAATACCCATTTTGCACTTATATTTCGTGCGTAATGTGACCAGTAGCGCAGCTGATTGCCGTTTTCACAGCACTAGTTCACAAGATATCCATATTAAGTGCCATGCGGGTTTCTCCACGAAGTTTTCTTTTACTGGTAAGCAAACTGGTACCTAAATTCGCACTTAATCTGGCAAACCCCAGAGGTACGTGTTGAAATTCGAACCTACAACCAGATATGGGCAAAATGTAATCTGATTAATGATTAACGATTCCAAATGTAGTCGTAAAATTAATTTTCTTTCTCTGTAATCATGATTAAATCTATTTAAAACATCAAGAAATCATAATTGTGTATGCAATCTGGGATTGTAGTGTTTAAAACATAGCTGAACAAAATACAGTCATATTAATAGTTAAAAAATGTAAAAAGTAATCGTAATAATTTTTATTAAATTGATTACATTTTGCCCATCTATACCTACAACCATTTGAGTGGCCCTGTATTGATATGAGACCTTACCCACCAGACCACGACAGCCACAGTGAGTGGAGAGATACTTCGGAGGTTTTAGTAAGGATGTCACCACATCAAGCACATCGTGGCTGATTCACGATCACCCTCACGATCCTATACAGGATTTTCTCCCAGGTTACCATAAGAAATGGTCACAATCGTTTGGGTGAAACGAAAGGTATAGATTATAAATTTAAAAATACAAGCGATTATCCAGAAATAATTTTATACCTATGATGTAAGTTTTTTTTTATACTGACTCGACAAAGTGACTACTGTGCACCTGATGGTAAGTACAGTGTAGTCCAAAAACGAAAGCGAAAATCCATTGATGGTCTCCGTCGTCATGGCGGCGCACATATACCGCGACTGAAGGTCTCTAGGTATATGAGTTACTGGATATACACTAGCTGATCCCGAAACGCGACAAGCCAAAACGTGTCACTGTGACGGTCATTGCACTTGTGTACTGTGGTCATGACCCGGTCCGGGCAATCGTCCTATTACTAAAAAAATAAGTAAGAAATAAGTAAGTTTTGTAACTATAAATCATTTTGACCGCCAACGATATCAATAGCAGACTAAACTAGACGCAGAAATAATACGTATTGCGGATAGGATATGTTAGGTGGATACAACGAATTCCCAAACGGCGCAATTTATTTTCCAATCGATCTTTCCGCAGACGTGAGCTGCGGTCAAAAAGATAAATTTCCAATATTTACCTTGGATTTTTGAACACAAAGTTAACTTTATGATATAACATGAAATTATAGATAATTCTAGCTCTTTACTCATATTTATTTTCGATTAATTCGATTATTAAGGATCCCATATCATAGGGTAGTGGGAACATGCTCCATGCTCCATGATCATTCCACAGCCCAAAGACCCGCAGAAGCACTTGTTACTTCTATGTGAGTTACCGTATCGCTGTGACTCCGCAGACCTTTGCGCGTGGTTCTACTAAGGCAGAGGGCGGAACAACGTTAAATAACTTTTCAGAATACTTGCTATGATATACTCGTAAACAGTAGAAAACGCTCAGTGCGGTAATAATATCTCTGCGCAATTGGAGCGGTTCAAGATGTAAGCATTTCACTATCGTACCATCGTTACTAGGGTAACGTCTGAATCATTCACAATGCGGACTGCCCTCCGCTGCAACCTATCCAGGGCGTCGACTAGGTACTGGGCAGAACCGTCCAAGAGATGCGAGCAGTATTCTTTCTTTTTTTTTATACCGACTCGACACAGTGACTGCACCATACCTGATGGTAAGCATGGTGCAGTCCAAAAAACGCCAACGACTATCGAAAGGTAAGAAAAATCCATCGGTAGTCGCAGCGATCATGCCAGCCTGCACAAATATCTCTTCACGCTACGCTTAAAAGATCCCATATCATAGGATGGAGGGAACACGCTCGCCGGAAGACCATTCCACAGCCCAACGACACGGCAAAAGAAGGAGTTAGAGAACTTCTTTGTCCTGGCCGGGATGTGAGATACCGTATAGCTGTGACACCGCAAACCCGCGCGCGTGGATCTATTCAGGAAGGGAGAGGGTGGAACAAGGTTAAACAACTCCTTAGAACACTCGCCATGATACAGACGGTAGAAAACGCTCAGTGAGGCCACATCTCTGCGCAACTGAAGCGGTTCAAGATGTTTAGTCACTTCAGGATCATTCACAACGCGAACAGCCCTCCGCTGCAACCTGTCCAGGTCATCAAGTAAGTACTAGGCAGAACCGTCCCAAAGATGCGAACAATATTCCATGCAAGGCCTGACCTGGATCTTATACAATTGAATCAGTAGTATTGTTGAATATGTTTTTTAAACTATTTTAGAACAGTGTCTTATAATATGCTTGTAACTTATTAAGCTTTTTAGTAGCACGGGGAAAAACCCTGAATGTAGCCATCCGGGCTGCTGCAAGGGCAACGACCTCGGTATATCAAACTCCTAATGATGCAAAATCCTGGGGGGTTCCCTCAAGTATCGCCAAGTGCTTAGGAAGCTGGCCCGGCTTTGCCCTTGGCACTCGGCAGACGGGAGAAGGAATACTTCGGAGTTTTAATCGGTGCAAGCCCGACACGCCGGGGGCGACCCTCATCACCCCTGAGGTCCGTTAGGAATTTCCCCCGGATTACCAAAAAAAAGGATTCCCTCAAGTCCTTGCTTGTCGGAGCTGGGTATTCCTATTCCTCCATACCCGGCGAGAGAATAGCTTTTTATGTTCCCTCTTGAAGATGTATGGTAGGTCTAAAGAACTCACTTGTAAAGACCTCTCCATCGGGCTATGCGCCGGATACGTACTCACCGTCTCCGCCTCATCCGGGCAGCAGCACCCTCAAGTCTACTGCCCGTTCGTGTCCAAAAACGCTGTGGCAAGCCCTGTCACCCTACAAAACAGTCCTATAAAACACATAGTTGTGGCATCTACCTATAAACCCATTAAAAGTTGTTCGTATGTGGTCTAAAGACAGAGATCGCCTGCACTTCAAGCCCGAGCTCCTTGGCTCTAAAGCCTTACGGAGCTGCGACAACGGAGTATTTCTCTAGAACATTTTTGTAGCGAACTTTGTAGTTGTGGAATGGGCTCCTGGGTACAATTTTTCCCAGCTTTACCCTTCACGAACACCATTGCTGCAGACTTTCACCGAGGCGTATAGCTGAAGGAGGGCCCATTTTACCATGTTTATTTTATTTATTATACTTTCTTTCTAAGTGTGTTTTATTTTTCTTTTTTATGTTGTAGTTTTTTTATTATTTATTTAACTGCTTGCTTATATCTGTTTAACTACATATTTACTTTCTACAGTAAAAGATAAGTAATTTATTTTTTATTTTCCTTCAAGTGCTACAAGAACGATCGAAATATAAAATTCTATTAACGCTAATCGCTATAGACGGTAGTTTTCTCGGTCAATAAGTAACTGTACTTTGACTAATCCCTAATTGCGGTAGATAACGTTTAGGAAAAATATACAGCGTGTTTTTTAGCATTTAATAACTTGGGGTTTATACATGCTGTTAAAATAAAACTCGTGGTTTATAGAAATAAATTTTAATTTATTGAAATAAATATCTTTGACATTTTGGTGGCAAGATAGCTTTTAGAATCAGAGTAACTTATATTCCCGATACTCCAACGACTCATGAAGAAGGTAATAAAGCCAAGTTACACCAACAAATTAAACCTAATTTAAACTTTACAGTTATTACTTATGTGTTATACATTATTATCTTTTTGTATTGTATCTGTGTGTATGATTCCTTTCCTTTTTTTTTTGGAAATTTACTATGATATTCTTAATTTTATTGTAAACTAGCATTATATATTAATTATTGTGCATATTGTGGTGCTCAATCATTTTATTTTTAGCCGGGCGTTTTGTACTACATTATTCTTTCACATATTTCTTAATTACATGCTTTGAAGTTTAACTTTTATGTCAATCAGTCAGTATTTAGTCAATTTCGTTTTCAGAGGTACAAACAATTTTTGGACAGCATTCAGGGTATGGTTTGTTTTTGTCGATCTCCGTGACGTGACAATTTTTATCACTAGTGCCAACAACGCCGCAACTGCAAAGATAAAGGAAGGTTTTATAATTCTGGTTTTTGGATTCCAAGCAAACATAGTACCATAGCCTAAAATACTTCGCAACTTCTTAACCATCCATACAATCCGTATGTGGTGGATATTCCTTATATCCGCATGAAAAGATTCGCTTCTATATTCATCATGCGAATGGCTAAGGAGTGGAATATGCTTCCAGCGGCCATATTTCCGCGAACTCATGACCTGGGAGTCTTTAAGAGTTTATAAGCATTTGCTAGGCATACGCATTTCATCATCGAACTCATTTTCACCTTTCACCAGGCGTGATTGAGGTCAAGCGTTCGTCTATAAATAATTTTAAAAAAAACCGGTCTCGACGTTCCCATTGGTCTTCAGGAAATCGATGACGAATCCGTGCGCACTGTTACCATCATGTTCCATTGCCACGCTGTTTAGGTGCTCCTAACCACCTGATGTTCAAATCGCGGCCTTTCTACGAGTTACCGAGCCGTAGTCTGCAGCTGTCTTCTGGCTATGTTTTGTAAAAAACGGTCTTTTCGCTGAGTGGTTGCGCGACTACTTCCAGGATGCCGTTCAGCCGCTTCCAGTAAACGGACAACGTTCCTTCAATCGTTAGGTGACAGAATTAACCACTTCGGTAAAAGCGTCGAATATAGGCGATGGCCACAAATGACCCCACACATCCGAGCGTCGACTATAGTCGACGGCCGTGATACAAAATGCGTGAATGCCGGCTGTGGGCAACTTTTTTCGTGGCCGATAGGCGCCGTACCGAAGTGAAATGACTGCAGCGACTTCACGCTATGAACGTGTAGCTTCGAGCATACCTACCGTTTTTTTTTAGTGACCTGTCGGGGCTACCTGCATAGGATCATCAAGCTCCTGTGAGGGCAGCGATCCAGGTGTGTCAGACTCCCACTGACTAGTAACCCCCGGGGTGTCCCTCTAATCACTCCGTCCGGGCCTGAGGCTCCAGATTCTTCCAGATTGCCGTAGAGAGAACAGTCTGTTTAGGTTTCATCTTTGAAAATGGGAACGAGTGCTGGCTCGTCCGGGATTTGAACCCGGGACCTCTCGCACCCGAAACGATAAACATATCTTTAGACCAACAAGCCATGAGTATACTAACTGCACGTAACATTTCTGTTCGAATCAAATAACGACGCTATCTAAAGCCAACAACGCTAAGCTTTTTCCTTAAAAATTGTTATTTTTTCCAAAAATATACGCAATTTCTCTGATAATTTGAAGAAAGATAACTTTTTTTTTTATACCGACTCGACACAGTGACTGCACCATACCTGATGATAAGCATGGTACAGTCCAAAAAACGCCAACGACTATCGAAAGGTAACAAAAAACCCATCGGTAGTCGCAGCGATCATGCCAGCCTGCACAAATATCTCTTCACGCTACGTTTAAAAGATCCCATATCATAGGATGGAGGGAACACGCTCGCCGGAAGACCATTCCACAGCCCAACGACACGGCAAAAGAAGGAGTTAGAGAACTTCTTTGTCCTGGCCGGGATGTGAGATACCGTATAGCTGTGACAACGCAAACCCGCGCGCGTGGATCTATTCAGGAAGGGAGAGGGTGGAACAAGGTTAAACAACTCCTCAGAACACTCGCCATGATACAGACGGTAGAAAACGCTCAGCGAGGCCACATCTCTGCGCAAATGGAGTGGTTCAAGATGTTTAGTCACTTCAGGATCATTCACAACGCGGACAGCCCTCCGCTGCAACCTGTCCAGGGCATCAAGTAAGTACTGGGCAGAACCGTCCCAAAGATGCGAACAATATTCCATGCAAGGCCTGACCTGAGCCTTATATAAAAGGAACAGCTGATTCGGCGTGAAAAACCGTCGCTCCCTATTCAGGACACCAAGCCTACGTGATGTTGTAGAGATGACAGATCCTAAATGATCCCTAGGATTGAGATCACAGCGGATATTCATACCTAAGATACTTAGGCTGTCGCATATTGCAAGTGACACATTCTGGAGAGAAAGAAGGGGGGAGAAAGGGGTTTTTTTGCTAGAAAAAGCACACACCTGCGTTTTCAAGGCATTGAACTCAACCAAATTCTTGTCGCCCCAAGAAGAAATGATGCTCAAGGACCGATTGAGTCCAACAACCAAATCATGCCGATTCCTGACGGTGTCCTCCCGACAACAAGCGGGCTTGCTACAATAGCCCCCATGAACCGTGCTATCATCTGCATAACAATGTATACTGCCCAAAGACAGCATATCATTGATATGCAGAAGAAACAGGGTGGGTGAAAGCACAGAGCCTTGTGGAACTCCGGCATTAACTGACACGAACTGCGAACTGTGACCATCAACAAGGACACGAATTCTACGCTCGTGCAGAAAGCCAGAGATCCATGAACACAGATTGTCGGGAAGACCGTACGCACGAGGCTTGGAGAGAAGACCTCGGTGCCAGACCCTATCAAAAGCCTTGGCTATATCAAGACTAACAGCCAAAGACTCACCGTGCATATCCATTGCCTCACCCCAGCGGTGCAATACATACGCTAAAAGATCACCCGTCGATCTATTCGATCTAAAACCGTATTGACGATCACTTAAAAGTGAGTGATCTTCTAGGTAGCGGATAAGATTTGAATTTATGATACGCTCCATAATTTTGCACAACACTGAGGTAACAGCAATGGGACGATAATTTAATGGGTCTGAGTGATCCCCTTTCTTAGGAATCGGTTGCACATTAGCCTCCCTCCAAACCCGAGGCACGACTCCGCTAGAATAGGACAGGCGGTATAAGCGAGTAAGTGGAGAAGACAACTCGGCTGCACAATTCTTGAGAACAATCGCTGGGATACCATCTGGACCACTGGCCTTCCGCACATCGAGTGATCGCAACTCACGCAGCACAGAACGTTGCCTGAAAGAAATATCAGGCATCGTGACGCCGCTACTAATAATAGTGGGTGGTTGAGAATTACGATCATCGAGATTGGAATTTGCCGCGAAGATATGAGCAAACAAATTGGCTTTCTCCTGCGGCTCGTAAGCCAGTGATCCGTCCGAATATCTCAGCGGTGGGAAAGACGGGCGAAAAAAAATTGGCTTGCACGGCCTTGGCCAGCCCCCAATATGCCCGACCATTGGTTGGGTGCCCTATTAATTTCTGGCCAATCCGCGCAATACGCTCTGCATCCGCAGCAACAAAAGCCCTCTTGCACGACTTGGTGGCTTTATTGTAGGCTGCCTTAAGAGAGGATACACAAGGATCCATGTTTGCGCGGCCCCTGATCCAAGCACGATATGCAACCTGCCTCTGAGCGACAGCCTCAGAGCATTCGCGATTGAACCAGGAGCGTCCTGAACGATTACAGACGATCTCAGAGGATGGAATATAATAATCCATACCTAACTTGATTTCATCGGAAATCGCCCCGGCTATCGCAGATGGATCACTCTCATTAAAGCAGCGATGGATCCAGGGAAAAGAAGCATAATACTCTCTCAATCCATCCCAATCTGCTGACGAGTAGTGCCAGACTTTACGCTTAACTCCGACAGAGGGTGGAGAAAAATCACAAGGCACTAAAGTGGTAATTACACAGTGGTCGAAGTTACCAAGAGGAGTTCGTACTGAAACAGAGTATCCGGTAGGATGACTCGTCAGCAGAAGATCCAGCAAAGAGGGTTCATGATCCGCCACGTCTGGAATCCGGGGGGGCTGGATTACCAATTGGTCGAGGCCGTGCTGCAATGCGAATGCATGAGCAGACCTACCTGCATGGTCAGTCCTTGGGGAACCTAGCCACAATTCGTGGTGAGCATTGAAGTCCCCCAAAACCACCAATTCCGCAGCCGGATACCGCTCTTGAGCATCATCTATCGCCCGGCTCAAATATTCAAATAGCCGAGTCGTCTCTAAATCCCCTTTATGAGAACGGTAAAGGCACACGTAAACACGACTCACAGAGCCAAGATCCACGTGTACCCAAAGGACGGAAAAGGAAGGATCCTCCAAAACGCACAAACGACGACAGCACACATCCGACCGTACATAGACACACACCTCGGCCTTAGCCTGAAAGTTTTCTTCCAGAAGAAAACCGGGATAGTGCAAGTATGATGTGTCGGCCGGACGGCGAATCTGAGTCTCCGTCAAGAACAATAAGGCAGGCCGGACCGTCTCCAGATGATGGTGGACGGCGTTTATGTTGGAGTGGAGCCCTCGGATATTACAGAAATCCATTAAAAAGCTAGAATTGGGATTTAATGCCGCTGTAATACCTACTATATTATTTTGTGCAGACATGAATTGGAGAAAGGAAGGAAAATCGTGAAGAGAAAAACGGCCCCTGACAGATAGAAGGTCAACAGACAAAGAAAACATCAAGATGGTAACACCCCCGAGACATATGCTGAACCGTCGGACGGAAGGGCCCCCATACCCCCCCGGAATAGGTCGCCGGGACCCAATATCCGGTCACCAACCGGCACGACGAACCTACCCGAGATTATGCGCGGCATGGTGGGGCAGCCTCTCACGATGGTTAGTCATAATTGGGCCCCTGTACTATACCGCGGGCGGCCAGCGGATGAACCGTTTCTACAGGTCTCCCTGGCCGACGATTCAACACACCCCCTCAGGAAGCGAGAAATACGGAGAACTGAGTCAGTCTCCCCAACCACGCCAAAGGCCGCTTATTTGTGACTGGACATACATAGGCTAATCCCGAAACGCGACAAGCGAAAGCCAGTCACTATGACGGGACCTGCTACCACGTATTGTGGTCGCGATCCAGACGGGCACCAACACCCTACCACCTCACTGCTGCTCGTTTAGCACCACCCGGGGGTCACGTGTAGGGTAACTAGGGTAAAGCCTACGGACGCGAGCAGCATCAACCCCCGATATTTAATATAGTTATATTACTCGTACGTTTTACCGTGAATTTAAGCAAAAAAGTTACCATAAGTTTTGTAAAATTTTAATTTAAAACATTTTTTTATGTACTTATTTACTTTTTAAATTTATAAATGGCGAGTGAATTAATTTGAGTGGTTTTATACGAAAAGTTTTGATTTTCAGGTTGAGTCTTAGACTTTGTTAATGTGTGTATTTGGTACTTACGAAGCATAATGAAGTAGTTCTTCTCCACAAGTGACTCTGTAGCAATGGCCTAAAGGCCATACCACTATTCCAAATGCTACTACGTCATTAATTTCTTTTATATAACATCCTATCTTGCCCTCTGAAAAGAAAAGAAAACAATTTATTGATACTAAAATAATCATATTGAAGATTTCCTACCTTAACACATTAACCCTTAACTACTCGCACGAATAAAATCGCTTAACTGCTCGCACGGGGTCCGTGGTGACCCCAATTTGTATGGATGAAATTTGATGATTCCTTTTTTTAATAAAACAAGCAAATAGTAATTATGAAAGTGCTTTATTTAATCTATAAGACATAAAAACCACAACTTAAAATAAAATCTTCTAAGGCATAAAAATAAAAAAATATAAACTTCTACAGTAAGGAACATTTTTGGCATAACATGAGATCATGCATTAAAATTTCATGAATATTTAGGAACTATGGCAATAATCGTTATTGCAGTTTTGGCAGTAAGCAATGAAGTGCTCATTACACAAAAACTTTTTGCATTTACTGCATTTTGTGGATACTTTCGGTCACTCTTTCTGGGGCAATTATAGCACCGCCCACGTTTAGTGGTAGGTGGAGCGGGTGGGCTTTCCACTAGCTGTGTCGTGTTCACTATGAAGGACTTCCTCTGCTGCCGAATCCCCAACAGCCTGTTCTTCATCAGGTACATTCAGTAGCCAATGTGCAATACGTTCGTCTCTGTTTGATAACTGAGGAATAAAAAAAGACCTATGTATGTAAATAACATATTTGTACGAAAATAACAAAAAAAAAAAATTCTAAACCAGTAAAACGATAGAAATTATCATTCACTATAATATATCATTCAAAGTTATATCAATATCTAAATAAAAACAATAGAATATAAAAAGCTTACCTTTCTCAAAAAAGTTACGTAAGTACTCGCACGGGGTCACGGCTTAAGAGAGCAGCGGCGTGGCCTTCACCTGCAGCGCCCTAAACGGCACCAAAGTATGTTCTTTAGCGCATATTAAGAGGCTAGCGGGCGCGCGGGGAGGTTCCAACCATTGCAAGTGCATTTTTTCGATACGCGAAAGTGCGTTGACCCCATGCGAGCAGTTAAGGGTTAACGCCGATAAAAGAGGACACGATTTTTTTTTCATTTTCAAGCGTCATTCTCAAAAGGGAATTGATTTAATAATTTGATTCCAACCACATATCCTCGCGTACTTTTTCGTGATGTTTCGATTTTCAGGTATTCCAGAATAGTTAATTAAGTGCTGGAGAAAAAATAAAGGCCAACTTCAAAGAAAAAGTTGTGAAACTTTTGAAATTATATTTTTTTATATTTTTATTATTAGATCAAAAAGTGCTCTGACCCACTCCGAATTGTGGAGAAAGGTAGAGGCGATAGTTGTAGTTAACGATCGAATTATTTTCAACGACCTGATTTCGCCCTAACCTGTTCAAAATGGCGGACATTTTATAAAATCCCATAAAATATGAGTTTTTCTACAGTCATAATGAGAAAATCGGGTTATCGTGAGTTCATGTTGGTCCACAGTCATTTTTCTAATCGCGAAAACACTGCACAATATGTTTTATCTAATTTTGAAATTTTAAAGATGGTGAATTCAAAATAGGCCGATTTTCTCGAGAAATGTCGCGTTTTTCATTATAAAAATCGAATAGGAGTGTACATTCATGCTTCATCTCTGTCGTTTCACGATTTAGTAACCATGTGAGTAATTCCTGGTAGAAAAAATCTGAAATCCAAGATGGCGGATTCAAAATGGCGGCCAAATTTTTCAAGAAACCATGTGTTTTTCATTATTATTAACGGTGCTGTCCACGACAGACGGTGTGCGTCACAATGAGTAAAGTACGAAAAACTCTGATATTCGTAGAAAAATAACCTTTTATATATTTTATTTGCGTCGTTAAACGGATCGGATTTCCGGCATTGCTCCGAGAATAGATTAAATTAATTTGACGATTTGCCTCGGTAGTATATATATATATTTATATATTGATGTTAACAGCAATCTGTCTTTTTGCGTCATTCACAAGACACGATTTAGATTTTGTCAAGCGCAGATGTCTCCTTTGATATTTTAGTTAAATATTTCATTTCACATTAGAGACATAAAATAAGCCTTTATTTCTACTACAATTATCTAATTCCACTTACCTACATATATACTCTAACATAGTTATTTTTTATTTTTACAAGTCTTAGATATATGATATATTGGTAAGGCTCCTTACTAACAAGAAAGAAAGAAAAGGCATTTATTTGGCACATAACAACACAGAAGGTTAATGAAGATAGAAATCAACAACTGTGCTAAAAATAAATGTGCTGTGATGATGCGTCAAAGGGAAGTCAACTCAGGAAATGCTAAGTGACCAACTGAACCAACCAGCACTGATTTGTTGTGCTAACGGGCAGAAAACAGCAACGATGGGGATAATATAGTACAATACTAATATTATAATAATTGTATAAAGTGCAATGTAATTAACTATGTAGGTTCCAAAAAATTGTTTGTTTGAAGTTGTTATTTGAATCCATTTCTCATTTTTAATAAGCTAATATGTAATGGACAATTCATTTTTTGAAACCACAGGTTACTTGATCCAAACGAAATTAAACCAGAAGTTTTACATGTTAATTTCGTATTCTCTTTGAAATAAATGAATGCCACATTGACTTCATTTACTTATTAAAAACTAAGGTTAGAATTTACAGACGTTACTCTGACTTGGCTTAGCAAATAGGTTTGTGCTTAACAAAGAATAGAATATATAATTGGAGCTTAAATTTAGCCTGAGTACTCACAAAGCCAAGTCCAAGTTGACGAAATCGGGGACCTAGTTCACTTTGATATGAATGTGCCTGTGATGGCCTAGTGGAAAAGAAACCGGTATCCATGCACGGCAATGCTAATTGTCGTAGATTCGAATCCCGGCACGCAGCTCTGGATTTTTCTAGATTAAGTCCGTGCTTACCGGTAAAGGAAATCATCGCGAGGAAATCCACGTGACAGCTAATAGAAATGACACGTGTACTAGTGCTGTGAGATCGGTGATCAGCTGAGCTCCAATTACGTCGGGCAGGACATATATTGACGGCCTGGTAGCGCAGTTTGTAGCGACCCTACTTACGATGCTAAGGTCCTGGGTTCGAGTCCCGGTAGTGGTAAACTTTTCTGTGATGAGCAGATGAGTTTGTCACGAGTCATGGTTGTACATATGTATTTAAGTATATATATCTTTGTCTAGTACCCATGGTACAAGCGCAAGCTTAATTTGGGACTAGGGCAATGTGTGTAATTGTTAGTAAATATTATGTTAAATATTATGTTATTATGTTATATAAGCGCAAAATGAATAGAGCCTGGAACCGCCGTGAATTTGCAGGGTTCCGTGGAATTTATTAGTGGACTGTAATTTTTCAAGGTCTTGGCTCATGCGATATAACTGTTGCCACCCACCTGTTAGGCTGTTCAGCAGTCCTGATGATATGTGATGTCCCTTCCACAACACAGTATTTGTATAAAAAACCGAAATATATATTATTAAAGTGCACCGTCGACGCATATGTCTTGATTGCAAGACGAACGATTTTACTGTAGTTAGGCAAACTACCTCCCTCTCGGACTGGGTGGCAAGCAAACGCAACAAGAGCCAGACAAAGCGATAATAATTTGTTATCTGTGGCGTTACCAGAGCCATTTACGTATTTCTGCTCACTCAGAAAAGGGTCTAGCGTGACGATATATTAATGATTATTATTATATATTTAAAAATGTATACTTTGTACTCGAAGCTTTATTAGAATAAAACAATGATAAAACAAGTTTCAATAAACACTCTTTCACGAGATTAAAGCGTATGGAATGGACCTTGTTTTTAACAGAGCCATGACCTGATCTGACTCCACGATAACGCATACCAAAGTACATTACGAGGTCGCAAAACACGCAGACTAACGCACTGATTCGTACATCATCACCATAGAATGAGCAAATACACGGAGAGATAGTCCAATACTAAGCGCTAATATATATCGTCGGGTGAAAGGCTATTTGATTTAAGCGACATTTTTTGGTGATATAGTAATATATAGATATATTTTGAATCGGTAAAGAACGCTGATTCCTAAAATATATATAAAAAAATATATAATATATATATATATATATATATATATTATTTTATTATTTTTGGGAGTCGACTCTGCTCGCCTCCTTAGGCTTTACCCTAGTTTCCCTACACGTGACTCCTGGGTGGTGCTAAACGAGCAGCAGCGAGGTGGTAGGGCGTCGGTGCCCGTCTGGATCGCGACCACAGTGCATGGGTGTAAAGCCCGTCATAGTGACCAGTTTCGGCTTGTCGCGTTTCGGGATCAGCTTGTGTATATCCAGTAGCTCATATACCTAGAGACCCTCAGTCGTGGTATATGTGGGCCGACATGACGATGTAGACTATCAATGGATTTTCATCCTTTGATAGTCGCTTTCGTATTTGGACTACACTGTACTTACCATCAGGTACTCTGTAGTCACTATGTCGAGCCAGTGTAAAAAAAAAAATTACTATATGACCTTAAAAGTCGCTTAAACAAAATAGCCTTATCAATGTGTTTAAAACGCTTTTGACTGCCGCATGCAGTCATGCCAGCCCTATCATGCTACTCCATAAATATAAATTAAAAAATTAAAATATAAACAGCACACTAAGTGTAATAGAGTTACTATAGAAGATAGAGAAGAGACACCTTAAGGTTCCACTAAACTATTGTAAATAAATTTATAAATTTTGCGAGCTTCTCGACTACCGGGATTACTTAAATAACTTTGATAAATGCCTAAGTCCAAAAGATATTTATGTTCAGGGTGCTCCTTAAACTTTCTCTTTCTTTTTTTATTCTGGACACATTCCATTAACAATTGCTGGATATCCTCTCATGTGCCACAGCGGATACAGTTTGGAAGTGCTAATAAATGTAAAGCAAGATACATTCTAAAGCAAGATACTTTCTACGATTTTGTAAGTTACAATCATGTTCATTTTGTTGCAGTGTTTTTCTTTACACGTTCGTTGCCAGCCGCGATTCGTTTGTATTTCTTACGGGGCCAAAATCCACGTAACTAGCGATATGCAGGAATATAAACAACGCAATTCGAATATTATGATTATATTGTGTTATTATCTTCGATTTATCGTAAAAAAATGTATTTCTCACCACAAATATGTTTAAAGTGTTTTAACGAAAAACATGTGATATAGTATGTTATAATGTAATACGTTATCCTATATAAATTAATAAAAGGTATTGTATAGTGTATTCTAAGTTTTCTTAATATTTTTTTACATTTGCTTCACAAGTGACTACAGTGCATTTGATGGTAAGTACAAAAACAAAAACGACTATCAAAGGACGGAAGTCTATATGTCTCCGTCGTCATGTCGGCCCACATACACCACGACTGAAGGTCTCTAGCTATATGCGTTACTGGATATACACAAGCTGATCCCGAAACGCGACAGGCCGAAGCGAGTCACTATGACGGTCTTTACATTTGTGTACTGTGGCATGCAGACGATCGTGTCGCATGTGTAGCATTTCTTGACAAAATTGTGATACAGAAACTTTCGTGTTTAGTATACAGTTCCTAGTTTAACTAATTGTGATATGGCTAATTTTGGTATAGCTAATTGTGATATGGCTAATTGTGGTATGGATAATTTTGATATGACTAATTTTGATACGGCTAATTGTGATATGGCTAATTTAGAGAATAGCTAATACATAAAATCCATTTATAGATTCCTGATATTTTTAAACATCTTATTTCCATCGCATTAATTTGGCTCCCAAAGTTTAAAAACAAAGAAAATCGAAAACACGCAAAGCTTTTGATAAAATCCTCGGTGTTTACTCTCCTCCCTTATGCTTATGTTTGTTTGTAACATTGTTGGAAACTCTCTAATTGACTTACCGACGCCTCCTCCTGGTTAAGATTCTTGCCGCGAACTTCGAAACATTTCACTTGTTGCGTATTCATTTGCTAAGTACATTTGCAAATTCTACCAAAAATATAATATCTCGCGCAAAATTGCTGAGTATATGCGCTCGACATGTGTATCAAATTATTTAACTTATGGTGTTTTTTTTTATGATTTATAGGCGAACGTCCCCTGGTGGAATTTGAAGATGAGTCCAACGATGGAGCGCGTCCGCCCAATAAATGCCTATTCACTGTTCTCTTAAAGACTCCCAGGTCATAAGATCTCAAAAATATGGTCCCTGGAAGCATATTCCATTAACAAGCCGTTCGCACGATCCATGTAGAAGCGAATTTTTTCGTATGCTTATACGGAGCGTGTGTTGTGTAACTTTAACATGTGTGAATATACTCTGTGGTTTTTATGTGTGAAATGAAGACTAAGCATGAAACAGAGGGACTAGACAAAACAATATTCAATTGCCGATTACGGTCGTAGAAAAGCATAAAATGTATGAAAATGATACGTCACGAAGTGTTTTTTTTTTCTAGCAGGGTGAAGTGCTTTTGGGCTGGGAGGGCCTTTATAGTTTCCCCAAGCAAGATTAGAGGGCAATTAGGATGCTCAGCCAGCAAGTTATAGATTGGGTGGCAATTCAAGGGCACTCCGTGGATACGAACCTCGACTTGGGCGGCCAGTCAGAGAAACTAAGCTACTAACCTAACCTAACCTAACCTAACCTAACCTAACCTAACTGAAAACTTAAACACTCAAAGTATTTAACACTTCCTTTATTTATAAAACATAATTGACTTACAGTCGGAAGTCACAAAAACCCAAAAACATATATCTTTTTTAAACATTCACCACCGCGTGCGTCTATATCCAATCTCCTCTTTTTATTATTTTCTATCGCCTCGCTTCCTTTTATTTAATTATATCGCCATCTATCGAGATTAACTATTATCATGTTTATATTTTTAATTAGTGATGGCTTTCATTAAAAAGTATCCAAATATTATTTAACAGATAGATGGCTCTATAATTAGTACATTGTATCAAGACCAATATGTATAATATTTTTAAACAATGACATATCTATATTATATTTATCATGAATAATATTATTTCACAGTAGTAATAGTGTCATAATTGGCATTTGCTTACAATCGGCCATTCTGACTCTGCACGGGTCCCCGCGTGAAATAATTACTACCAAAACGTTAAGCAATCTCAAAGTTTTTGTGTGCTTAAAACGTCTTGAAGTATCATAATTGTTATTTGCTTACATAACCTAACAGTGATCTACTAGCGTTTCGGAAGTGAATACCTCGAGAAGAAATGCCGAAAGCTACTCAAGACTACGTCGGAATAGAATGACAATATGACATTTTGAAAGCTTATAATCTTAAATTTTGCACTTTTCTACAAGCGTTATCGCTTATCTAATGTCACATGGACTAGATTTAAATACGTTACTTTAACTTGGCTTAGACTTGACTGAGATAATAATTTCATTTTTGATAAAAAACCGAACTATATGATAGGTTAGTATGCCATAGATGAATATAGTCATAGTACTAGTAGTACAATTATTTTAATATTAATTAACCTTTTTTTCGGTAGAACAATTGTTGGTAGTCGGGATAGATTTCTACAACTAGACCAGGCGAGAGGGTGAACACTGAAGGTGCTCAGCCAGCGATTTATGGGTTTGGCAACACAAGGGTACTACTGTGGGTACGGACCGCGACTTAGGTTGCCAGGCAAAATACGAAACCAACGGTGATCTACTGTCTTTTCGGATTAATTAAGCTGTGGCAATAAGCAACAATAATGGTCTCGCTATATCTAACGATAAAAATAGCTATAGCAGTAGCTATTAGCAACAATAGCTGATACTAAATGAATAACTACAATTAACGAACCGATAACCTTTTTGAACCAAGATAAACAGAGCACACTTACCAAAACCAGGAGGTTTTTCTGGTAACTTTCCTCTCCAAGTCGCGGCATTGACCGTGCAAACAATCAACGAAATTATTAAGATTTTCGTCACCATTTTTATATTTCACTTCTTAAAGTAATAAACAAAGCGTATAACGTGTTGTGGCTCCCTAACTCAACTGACCACTGAACGAGAGTAACTGGGTTTTTACCTTCTAACGGCGGTTCACAAACTTGCGACATTATTTATTGATAAACGAAAAATTATGATAACAAATTTGAGATTAAGGTAAAAAAACATACTTAAATCCAAGAATTTACAAAATGTTAATTAACCAAATCAGAGTGGGCTATTAAAAAAATAATTAAAAGATCGGCCAAGTGAGAGTTGGACACCCGCATCAAAGGTTCGGTACAAATTAACTATGACAATGCTTTACCGTAAGTGGAGACCGCTGATCGGCAGACGAAAGATTGGATGAGAAAAGCCGAAGACCGGACTCAATGGCATTTGTTAGGAGAGGCCAATGACCAGCAGTGGACTAGGAGTGGGGCTGATCATAATGATGAGTGCTGTACATCGCTCTAACGAACGGATTAACCAAATTTAGTTACACAATTAACTTTACCGTTGATAAACAGCTGACTACATACATCAATATATGTCACAGTTCTTTTGCCAACTGCAAGTATATTATCCTGGCTCACCTGGTAATAAGGATGGTGCAATCCAAAAAACAACAACGACTTTCAACAGACTATTAACAACAAAATCCCATCGATACTCGCAACGATCATGCCGACATGCACAAATATCTCATGACGCTACGCGTAAAGGACCCAATGTCACAGGACGGTGGGAACACGCTCGCCGGAAGACCATTCCACAGCCCAACAACTCGGCAAAAGTAAGAGTTAGAGAACTTCTTAGTTCTAGCCGGAATATGAGCTACAGTATGGCTGAATCTCCGTAAGTTCTACTATGCAAAGGAGAGGGTGGACCAAGGTTAAATAACTCATCAAAACTCTCGCTCTATGAAACAGACGGTAGAAAACGCTCGATGAGGCAACATTTCTATGCAACTAGAGCGGTTCTAGATGCTTAATAACGTCTGGATCATGCACAATGGTGACAGCCCTTCGCTGCCACCTCTCCAGGGTGTCGAGAAAGTACTGGACAGAACGGTCCCAGAGATGCGAACATTATTCCATGCATGGCCTGACCTGGGCCTTGTAAAATATGTTTAGTTGATCCGGCGTGAAAACCGTCGCACTCTATTCAGGATACCAAGTCTACGTGATGTCGCAGAGATGACAGTTCCTTTACAATCTCTAAGGTAGAGACCACAGCGAATATCCGTACCTAAGACATTTAGCCTGTCACGTATTGCAAACGACACATTCTGGAGAGACGGAAGGGGATGAATGTTTTTTTTTTATATATATATTAAAGGTCAGCAATAGCTTAGTGACTAGCAGCGCAGCTGAACGCCGTTCTCAGGATACTTAAACATCAAATTTTTATCAACCGCCACGAGGGTTACCTCGTGATATTTTCCTTTACCAGTGCGCATATGTAAAACGACCGTGGCTTTTCACGCACAACACCATTAATTTCTGATATATAACAACTTTCCTTATAAGCTGAAATCAAAATAAAAGTAATAACTAAATTGATTTTAAATTTGTTTAACACGTTCACGCCGGCGTGTACCACCCGTGGTACACGCCTGATTGCGCCATCGGGCGGCATGAACCACCGGTGGTACACGCCTGATTGCGCCATCGGGCGGCATGAACCACCGGTGGTACACGCTCACATTTAACACTCATCCTAAATTATCATCATTGTATGTCGGTAGAAAAAGATTCAATATTTTGCATTATTATCTATAATTAGTGTTTATTAGCTTACTATGATGATGATGACAAAATTATTGCCGATTTCGACCTTGGCAACGTTTCAAGTACATCTTACATCAAGTAGGCGCTATCTGCAGCCTTATTTCTAGAAGTAGAGATCGCTGATGAAAATATTTGGCAACAGTCAATTGTGTAGGGTATATTCGGTGCATGACAGCGGCGTGCACACTGTTTTCACACATGGTAAGCAATCAGTAAGAAAACTTACTTCGACACTTCTATTGCTCTTTCTCTATTATAGGACTGTGAAATCACGTATTTTTTTATTTCGATAGGCACGCAATCTCGTCACAATCACAATGGTGAATTTATCTATTATTGGTTGATTAATTGATGGAATTGAATTGTTGATTGGTTGATGAACTGTTAGAATTAGATGCTCGTGGAGCGTAGGGCAAGTATTGATTTTATGCTTGTATGAGATGAACGCCACTGGTGCATGAATGCTAGTCTTGTACAAACGCGTCGTCTCCATGTATCTAATGGGAGAGGGAACCGCCAGAACTAGAGAGAGGCAGAATACAGTGTAACTGTGTGTACTGATAATTGAACCTAGTGGTCAGTTTGTATTGATAGTTCAACAGCCTAGGTCTTTCACAATGCCTTGCTGTCTTGCCAGATTCGTCGGGTAGACTAAACTGCCATTAGTACGGCAGAGGCAGATTTACACTAAGCAATAACTTGCGCCATAAAACATCATGCAACCCCTTCAACCAGGTTTCGCCAACGAGCTAACGCGATTACCTGGATATGGCCGCTATGTGCTACTAGGAACCACTCCCGCTTTCAGTAAGTACAGATATAAACAGGAACCAATCTGTAACGCTTGTCGCGTCAACCCGTTTAATATCTCCCAACTGCTAACCAAGAAGACTTGTCTGGATTCTTTTTGCGTTTTGTGCTGCGAGATCTTTAAGTCTTTAAAGGGCTTCCATAGTATTTAAAAGTATATATTATTTAGATAAGTAGTATTTTAGTAAGTAGTAGCAGTATTTTGTTATATGTTAAAATCACGCCTCTCCTTTGACCTTGTATCCATTTGCGAGGTCAGTGTGTACACCCTATAACCTATAACTAAAAAACATAATAAAAAAAATAAAAAAAAAACTAGGAGTCACTGGTGTGAGTTCATAGAAACCAATGAGTTTAAATAATTAATTTCAGATGCTAATCACCCCAGTTTACCATAACGGTGTGTGTAACAAGGTCGACATTGCACTGTGATATATATTCTTATTTTACAGTAATAAACCTTTTTATATACAACATTCGATTCCATTCATTCAAAAAGATAGTAATGAAAAGTGTCATTGCAGTAAATTAACATCTACAGAATATAATGTATTACGCTACAAACACTTTTATTTAACACACTCTGTTTGTTTTAATTCAAGTCGATACTGCGTGTTAATTTTATATTGTCAACTAAAGATACTATTTGACCCAATGAACAGCAAACATTTACTTCATTTTATCGAGTTCGTGATATCGAGGTGCGAAAGGCTATTTGGTTTAAGCGATAAGCGATATATAATATATCTGTTTCGCACTATTAATAAAGGTTTCTTATTATGGCAACAAATTGAAACTATTTGTTACTTTTGAATTCATGATAAACACATTATTTATTTATGTGATAACAATAGAATTATAGATTATATTACAAATATAATCATGTACGCTAATTATATATCGACAATACATACTAATTACAGATAACCACAACACGTGATTGTGGTAGACATATAAATCAAGAGAGGGCCAGGGCTAGTTTACTCTGGTGGCTGTCCTAATGGAATCTGACATCAGCTGTATAAAAGTCTGGATTCGTCCGGAGCCTTTGGTCATCGTATGATATAACGCCAACAACATTAGGAACAAGATGGACTCATAAGGGAATTCATATATCAAGTAAGGTATAAGAATTGAGTTAACGACTTTTGATTTGATTTAAGTTGAAATATTACTCTTAAATCTTTCTTCAAGACTCTAGTATTTATTCCATATGTTCTGTATCCCTCTGTCCACTCACAGTTCGTTATTATTTTCATTAATGCTAATCCTTTTATTTATTATTTATTTATTTATTTATGGGCTGTCAACAGCTCCATTACACTTCACATTCACAATCTGAATCACATACATAAGCTAAATGTCGGTAACGGATACCAATAATAGACAGCCACAGCATGGCCTAAAAGCATTAACTAACGATATCAAAACAGACAACTAAAACCAAAACACAAAAAAAAAACAAAAAAAAAACAAAACAACAGCAGACAATAATACCTCAAATTAAAATTAAAAATTATATAACACCAAGAACAATGCCAAGCTCAACACACCTGCTCACTGATTTTCCTCTTGAAGGCCGGCATTGAATCCGCAAAAATATCGATGTTCCTATCCCCGGCCACACACTAATTATATAAACGTGACGTTTTAACCAAGTGTATGTAATTAACAGTGTACTCAAGTAGTTATACTTTTATTGGTCTTTTCAGGTGCATTGTCATTGCTAGTCTTTGTAGAATTCATTTCTAAAACTACATAAACGCTGGCATCTAGCCAGCTGTAAGGAGTCAATCATGAATTGTAGTTGAGAGATCCGATAGCAGTACCAGGTCATCTGGACATCTTAAGTTGCTAAAATAGGTGTTATTTATATTTAGTCCTAAGTTCTTCCATTCAAGGTTGCAAATGATGGGTTCAAGAATCTCTATAAATATTTTTGGCCACAGCAGGTCGCCTTGTCGTGCTCCACTTCTATTTCTAAAACTTTGATCTAGTGTTTTCTACTCGGCAAGTATTATTATAAACTAGCTGATCCGGCAAACGTTGTTTTGCTATGTAAGGTTTTCTAATATCTTCTAAGATGTTCATTGAAATTAAGTGATGTCAAAGACAATTTTGTTGTTTGTTGTTATATAGCCTATAGCCTTCCTCGATAAATGGTCTATTCAACTTAAAAAGAATTTTTCAATTCGAACCAGTAGTTCCTGAGATTAGCGCGTTCAAACAAACAAACAAACTCTTCAGCTTTATAATATTAGTATAGATATCGTAAATTATTTCTACTTCTTCACCTTTTCGTTCTTCTCGTATTCTAATTCGAAAAGACGTTCGTGCCTTTAGTTCATCACGAATCGTGATGAAAATGCCCGAAAGTTTCGGAAAGTTTCCGGGAATCTTCCCTTTATTCCCGGGAAAATTGGGGAATATTCCCTGAAAGTGTCCAAAATTCCCAAATCTCATCAATTTTGTCAATCATAATTTTCTCGATTCGTGCTTTCTTGAGGTTGTTTTTAAGGTGTAATTTATACTTAGTACCAATAAACCTCGGTAATATATTACATTACAATGAAATTATTATAAACTATGTGATTAAATTTAAAGTTAAAGGGAAACTATGACATTCGTACCTTCCGGCAAGCCTAACCCATGTGTTTTTTTTAATTTCACGTATGAATTTTATAAACAAAGGAAGGCGATATTATTCATGAGTTAAATAAATAATATTTATTTAGTTTTAACCTATGTTCAAAAATCTATATACATATGTATATAAAATCACTTGTCCTAACATTCATGACATAACATTCATGTATATATCATCGTTAAGCTCAAACGACAACAGCCAGAAACATGAAATTTGGAAATTGGTTTTTACTACTAATTGGTATGATGTAGGTATCCACAAAACGCAGAGTTTTTGTGATTCCAACGTTATGAGGGTGTTGAAACTATGGTTGGAAAAATGTTTGAAAAATCTGCCAATTTTGAAGTAAGCACTATCAAAACCAGTATTTCGACTATTGGTTGGAAATTAGAAAAAAAAATGTGTCGACCTTATTGGAAAATCAATCCCTAAGAAGATAAAATAAGGGTGAAAATTTTGTTTGTTTGTTTAAAATCCGTCAATTTAAGTAAGCCCTATAAAAATTGATATTTAGTTTTTTAGTTAGAAATAAAAGAATATGTGTTTCGTCGTTTTTGAAAAACATATGGCGAAGTGAGTAAATTATTTCTTCCCGAGGAACGCCGGGACACACAGCTAGTGTGTAATGTTTTTTATGTATGTACACGAACTACTCCAGATTTGTGTATTTTTTAATGATATTTATTATATATATAATTTTTATAATATTTTATAGTATAAATAAATCCGGAGTAGAAGTTTTTATATCCACTGCAGGTGACAATCTCCTAATGGCGGTGTTTCAGGTAGTTCTTTAAATGTTTGACTGGCGTTTAGTGATTATTTACCAGAGCTATATTCACTCTCTGCTATAATAGTATTTTCTGTATCTTTTTACATAATGTATATGTAGGTACAAAAATATAATTACACATGACCACTGCATTACTTTTTAGAAGTCGTTATTTGAAAAAGAAAAGAGAACCTTTATAGAACCAATTCCTTGTCTGTCTGTCTGACACTTTTTCTCAAAAACGCCCAGAGGTATTAAGCTGAAATTAAAATCAAATACTGATATTAGCAATTCCTTGTACCTCTAATTTTACTTTTAAGATAATACTAACAAAACATGTGCCCTTTTATGTCGCATATTTTACAGTTTATGACGTTTTCACAAAGGAATCATATTTTAAAGGATATTTTCTGTTCATCTAGAATCATGAAAATCTTAAAAGAAAAGTACACAAAAATAAAATAAATTAATTCTTTAATTAATTATTAAGACTCATCTGTGCGGCATTTTTGAGCGGTGACATAAAAGTGTCAGCGGGAACGTCTTGCTGCGCTCTCACTCACATGCTCACAATCTGTATAATGCCGTCGCATGCGTTGTTTGCCTCCGCGCAACTTGTCGCTTTGCCGGTCCACAGTTGGTAAACATATCGCAGAATACGAATAAAATCCGTCAAAAATATTTTGTAGTATAGCGGTGGTGGCCTAGTTGATAAGGGACCGGTTTCTATGCGCTAGAGTGTGAATGGTCGTAGGCTCGAATCCCGGTACGTACTTCTGGGTTTTTTCAGATTAAA
Organism: Automeris io; assembly: GCA_036320925.1. Taxonomy (NCBI): domain Eukaryota; kingdom Metazoa; phylum Arthropoda; class Insecta; order Lepidoptera; family Saturniidae; genus Automeris; species Automeris io. The sequence continues at coordinate 13,222,819 of JAUDJH010000010.1, read as the reverse complement.
TACGGATTTAGGCATTACATGTTCACCGGCGAATGAAAACAACGTGTCAACCTACATGGCATCTGATAGAAATATCATGTGTAAGTGCCTTGAGAACGGCGATCAGCTGTACTTCTGGCCACGTTAGGCACAACATATAAGCGCTAAGTGGATAAAACTACTTTTTTTATCCCGAGGAAAATCCAGCATAGGACCATCAGGGACGCCGTGAGGGCAGCGACCCTGGTGTGTCAGACTCCTACTGACTAAAAACCCCCGGGGTGTCCCTCTGATTGCTCCACCCAGGCTTGGGAAGCCAAATTCGTCCAGACGTCCAGGGTACAGAAAGCCTTGTTGAGGCTACCTCTCTGTGAGGGGTAGGAGTAAAGCCCACCCCTCCAAAACCTGTCTCTCAGGCGGAGCGCCGAACACCGTGCACCGTCTCGGATAAAACTACTACTGTATCTCTGGTTACCCCGGATTATAGTGTGACGATATATTCGTATTTATTTTGGTGGCTGCCGGCAGAATAGAATAGCACCCCCCTCTTCTTGCCGAGGTGTCGTAAAAGGCGACTAAGGTATCTCTTTAACACCACAATTCAACCAGGTGTTCAGAGAAGGAAAACTCGACCAAACCTGCATCCCGCTCCCTCCCGATCGTACTGGTTCTCCTTTTCATCGGGCCAGAGGGAGCTCGGACGAGAGAGTGCTTTTCTGGCTGCGCGTCCAGCTATGCACTTAAATATCTCCTGCGCAATTGACTGTTTCCGAAAACTGGACCTCGAATTTCTTAATCGGTGTTGAAACAGTCGCCGTGGCCGAAATCGGCTAGGACATCATCATCATCATCATCATTTATCATGATTTTTTTGTTATTGTTCAACAATAAAAATATTTTAAATAATAATATACAAATATATCTATTTTGAAATATTTTGTGGTTTATTACCTCTCAAATCATTTTGAAAAGTTTGACCTCTTCATACACACACAATTTATACACTACACTCGTGTAACTTTCCTATATAATAAAGACACCATCCTTAAATAAGTATAAATAAAAAGTTTTTTGATTATTTCAAATTAGTTATGACTTCATCCGGAATGAAATAGCAAAGGTAATTTATTTTTTATATTTAAATTTTAAGTAAGAAAATAAACTGCAATATAAAAGTCTCGTTTTGATATCATATGTAACCATGTTTACAATCGACCCACAGGCCATTATTTTATTTCGGAAAGAAACTTTAAGAAATAAACGTATATTTCTGTTTACACGTTCCATGGGAATATTCCCGGGAATTAACGGAATGTTCTCGGGAATTTTGGGCACTTTGGGAAAATTCCCGGGCATTTTCATCACTAATCACGATTAAATCAATGAAAAAATAAACATAAGGTCAATAAAGTGACACGTTTAGGAAAATTACATTTTAATTTAATAAATATAAATAATTTTAACAATTTGGTGGCAAGATAGCTTCTAGAATATGAGTCACTTTAACCCTCAACAAAGGAACTCCATGTAATAAGTCTTATTTGTACACTTTGAATAATTAAAATGATGGCTTGCGTTATGTAAATTAAATCTTAATAATATATATATGTATATGAGTGCATTAGTTACAAACTTAATGTAGTTTATAATCACATTGTCTTTGCAGAGTTAATTTTACTTTTAAATCATATTGACATATCTGTAAGTATTCGGTAACGTTTTTGTTTTTCAATATCTAAATAGATTTTGAATTTATTCGAATTTTCTTTCAAATAAAAATTTGTTTTCAAAATTAAACAAAATAATATATTTCCTACTATTTACACTTTTACTTTAACTAACATTTCTTTATCTTTAGTCTGAAGAGAAACTCTTAATATTCATTGCATTTCTACAAATATATTGTTAAGTTTTACGTAAGATTATTTTAATGCCAACACGATAATTCATTCAAGTGCTCTTATGCTAAAATAAACATGGAATGACTACGCTTGATCGACAGTATTTTCCGAATCACATTTAACATGCGGACAACACTCGGGATATGGCTTGTTCAAGTCCGTCTTAGTAAGATGACAATTTGTATCGCCGATGGATGTAATGCCGCATCTGAAAAGACAAAAACAAAGCTATACTAATATTATAAAGCTGAAGAGTTTGTTTGTTTGTTTGAACGCGCTAATCTCAGGAACTTCTAGTTCGAATTGAAAAATTCTTTTTGTGTTAAATAGACTATTTATCGAGGAAGGCTTTCGCTATATAACCTCACGATGCAACTATTAGGAGCGAAGAAATAATGAAAAATGTGAAAAAAACGGGGAAAAATATTCATCCTTGAATGCTTCCATTGCGTGCGCTGCGAAAACGGTTCAAGATACCAAAAATATATGTATGTATTCCTCCTGAAATTATCTAAAAAAATGTCCCAGACAGTATATGTCTATCTATTAAGATTAACTGACTAGAACCGTTTTTATGGTAATCAAATTTGATCGAAATTAATGCATTATTTGTTAAGAGTTGTATCAACGTAATAATATTAATCTTTATCCAAATAAATGTGTTGTTGATTAACAGTATTTAATTGTGAACAAAATTGTCTTTGACATCACTTAATTTCAATGAACATCTTAGAAGATATTACAATAACTTATATAGCAAAACAACGTTTGCCGGATCAGCTAGTAAATTATTATTCTAACACACTCTGATGTGAGGTCATACTGACCTACGCCAAAATATCGTGTGGTTTTGAAAATATTCTCTTTTCACAGTTGAAATGTAATTATTACTAGACCAGAAATAGATGAGTATGATTCTGGTGTTTGAAAGAAGTTATGTGATAAAAATTAATAATGGAAGTTTAGAACAAATTATAATTAAGAGTGTACATCATGGTAGTAGGTTTACAACAAATAATATGTGTGATATGGATGGAGAAAGGTGAGTCGCTGCTGGTAACAAAGCTAGATGGAGCACTGGGTACCATTTTAAAAAGAAATAATATTACGTAAATAGCACGAGTTGCAGTGCATAGCCCATTTTGTCGTAAAGCAGTAAAATCTGGATAAGTCAGAAAAAGTATGAAAACAGAATTATTCTAGTGGAAATGTGATCACTTCGTTCTTGAAGTAGAGTAACGCTTGCCGATCATGCTCAGAACGAATAGATAAGATAATAATAATAAGCTCTCGCTTGGTTGTTGGATCAAGGGCCGGATACAGAAGGCAGTTCTACTCGATACGACACGCATTGTTAGGAGGTTCCTCACTCTGAGCTCCTAACTACCGGTGGCTTGGGCCTTAGGCTTTGCCCTTGTAGGTCTATATGTTTTTATATTTTAAAATTTATATATTATATATTTGTACATTTTAAAATTGAAATATATTGTAATTATGATGAATAAAGTATTAATAATAGATAATAAGAGATACTTACGAAGCATAATCAATAAGACCATCGCTACAGGCTATTGTATAGCAATGTCCGGTTGGTGTGACGGTTGTTCCAAATGGCACTACATCATTAATTTCTTCTATGTAACAGCCTTCCTTATGTGCTGCAATAAAAACAATCATCAAGTTGGTTTAAAAGTTTTTTTTTACACTGGCTCGACATAGTGACTAAAGAGTACCTGATGGTAAGTGCAATGTAGTTCAAAAACGAAAGCGACTATCAAAGGATGAAAATCCATTGATAGTCTACATCGTCATGTCGGCCCACATATACCACGACTGAAGGTCTCTAGGTATATGAGCTACTGGATATACACAAGCTGATCCCGAAACGCGACAAGCCGAAACTGGTCATTATGACAGGCTTTACACGCATGTACTGTGGTCGCGATCCAGACGGGCACCGACGCCCTACCACCTCGCTGCTGCTCGTTTAGCACCACCCAGGAGTCACTTGTAGGGAAACTAGGGTAAAGCCTGCGGACGCGAGCAACTTCGACTCCCAGAAAAGTGATTATTATTTTCTAAGTTGCTAGCTACATTTAGAGTTGATCAGTGTAACATTGAAAATTTGCTTACTAAATTAACTGTCATCACGGCGAATCTATATTGGGGTAGACAGAGCGAATGGTATGCAGCTTTTCTCTATTTTTAAAAACCTTTTTTTAATGCGTTTCGCCGATTCCGCGTATTTTTGACATTAGCCAGAATCATAACTCTCTTTATTTGGTCGGTGTAGGTGAGTCTCGATCGGCCTCGCCTCTTATTTCCACTCACATTCATATTGTTTATCTTTTTCGTCTACCTTTCATCATTCATCCTATTTAACGTGTACGAAACATTGAAGCATGCTTGTGTGCATAATATCGATGGCACTACCTTTCAAACAAACCATTCTGCATGTCTCTTCGTTCTTAACTTGATCGGCAATTGGTACTCTGCTTCTAGAACGAAGAGATCGCAATTCCACACACGCACACACACACTACATTAATTATAGTTTCACGCTTCTACTGATATACCCAGACTTCACTACTTTATTTGCTTGCTATATTTATTGCATATAAAAAAAACACCTAAACAGGTTTTAAGACCAAATAATTACGGTGTTTTTTTTTACTATACGCTTATAGTTAGTATATGATGATGATGATGTCCTAGCCGGATTCGGCCATGGCGACTGTTTCAACACCGATTAAGAAAATCGAGGTCCAGTTTACGGAAACAGTCAATTGACTGCAATTGCGCAGGAGATATTTAAGTGCATAGCTGGACGCGCTGCCAGAAAAGCACTCTCTCGTCCGAGCTCCCTCAAGTCCGATGGAATGGAGAACCGGTACGATCGGGAGGGAGCGGGATGCAGGTTTGGTCGAGTTTTCCTTCTCTGAACACCTGGTTGAATTGCAGTGTTAAAGAGATACCTTAGTCGCCTTTTACGACACCTCAGCAAGAAGAGGGGGGTGCTATTCTATTCTGCCGGCAGCCACCACGGTCTAATAGTTAGTATATAACATACGAATATATCATAAATATGATTTTGATTTTTTTGATTTTGTAATACACAACCATGAACATTCATAATCATCATGTCACTTCACCTAAATAAACTCTAAACAAAATTTCCCTTCACATGAAATTTGGTGGTAGGGCCTTACCCCGAACTGAGTCATGACCACAGTACACAAGTGTAAAGCCCGTCATAGTGACCAGTTTCGACTTGTCGCGTTTCGGGATCAGCTTGAGTATATCCAGTGACTCATATACCTAGAGACCTTCAGTCGTGGTATATGTGGGCCAACATGATGATGTATACTATCAATGGATTTTCATCCTTTGATAGTCGCTTTCGCTTTTGAACTACACTGTACTTACCATCAGGTACGCCGTAGTCAGTATGTCGAGACAGTGTAAAAAAAACCTAAATAAAGGCACTAGTAAATACTTTCCGTTTAAGGTAAGTATTTAATTATAAATAAACTTTTAGATACAATTCGTGAATAAATTTTGTTACGAAAAATAAATCGTATTCAGTTATTATATTAGTAGTATATACGAGAAAATAACCTCGTTCAAAATATCAAATTCCCTACAAATAAACTCTTAGATTGTGGCTAAAGGTCGTGAAAACAAAAGCAAACTTACCAAACTCTTTCGGCTTCTCAGGTAAATAGCTGATCCACGTAGCGGCATTGGCCGTACAGATAACTAAAGAAATTATCAAAATTTTCGACACCATTTTTAATTATATTATTGATTATAAAAATACACTTCGATTCTCGAGACAAAGCGTATGATTGTAACTCTCAAACTAGACTGGCTGTTCCATGATCGTGTCTCTCTATTTATCTAAAAACGGCGGATTACAAACTTACGACTTCCCCTTAAATTGTAATTAGTAATATATACTTGAAATTAATATTAATAACACTACCATACATCTCGTTGTTTTTATATATTAATTATATTTTAATATTATTTATTTTTTTTTCATTTTTTTTTATTTTTTTTTTATATTTTATTTTTTTTTTTTATTTTATTTTTTTTTTTTTTTATTATTTTTTATATTTTTTTTTTATTTTAAGCCGTGGTGGCTGCCGGCAGAATAGAATAGCACCCCCCTCTTCTTGCTGAGGTGTCGTAAAAAGCGACTAAGGTATCTAACACACCAATTGAACACCGCAATTCAACCAGGTGCTTAGAGAAGGGAAAACTCGACCAAACCTGCATCCCGCCCCCTCCCGATCGTACTGGTTCTCCTTTCCATCGGGCCAGAGGGAGCTCGGACGAGAGAGTGCATTTCTGGCTGCGCGTCCAGTTATGCACTTAAATATCTTCTGCGCAATTGACTGTTTCCGAAAACTGGACCTCGAATTTCTTAACCGGTGTTGAAACAGTCGCCGTGGCCGAAACCGGCTAGGACATCATCATCATCATCATATTTTAATGACTTATGGCTTTAATTACTGAATACTAAGAAATCTTAATATAAAATAATAGGCAATAACTTGTCCTTTTGAATGTTTTCCTTTGGATATGCTAGTAAAGATTAGCTGCCTCTACTGACCTACAGTGATGTGCATAGGATATTTGGACAGGATAGGCAGAATTCGCGTAATTAATTTGAATATTATATTTTGATATAAAATATTATATTGCTTTCATAGGAGAGTTAAATGACGTGAATATAGAATAGATATTAATATAAATGGTTCCTTTTTTTAATTAACTTTAAGCAATATATTCCAGATTTATTTATCATTAGGGCATGCAATACTTTCATGCATCTATGGAATTAACGCTACTGGTGACCTATCTTGATAACCACTATATTATAAAGGAATAAAGCGGTACAATATTTACATTTTCATATCTTTAACTTATTGTGTTTACATATTTACTAATTAATCGGTTTGTCTATAAGAGTGTCATTGCATTATGTAACGTATAATTTAAGATTAATGTTGAGTGTTTATTTTGTACGTATAGGGTCAATTGAAGTTAACTTTGGACTCCAAACTGCACCCGGCCCGCCCGCCGGCCTAAAAGAACAGGGCGCCGCATAGCCTACACCACCCCTCCCTAAACGAGTAGAGGCCTACTCACGGCCGCACGCCCAGCCGTTCATTGAGGATGAGACCCCAGTCGTGCCCTCGATGCCGGTAGGCGGAAGGTGGAACACCCCGGGGGTTTTAGTCGGTGCAAGCCCGACACACCGGAGGCGGCCCTCACCTCTCCCCGAGGTCCGTTAGGGATTTCCCCCGGGTTACAAAAAAAAATGGACTCCAAACTGCAGAAAAATTAACTATTGTTTATTAACTTTTAAAGACCGAACGATAAACTTGAATGATTTGAAATGTAAAGATAATTAAATGTGAATACTTGACAATAAAAGTTTTATTACTGTAATAAGGGAAAAGTATCAGAATCTCTGAAAAATAAAATATTTGGATACCCAGGCAGGATCTTATTTTCTACAAATTTTCTAGAATAGTAAACTGGTTGATTTGTGTTTATTTCGTGCTGTCATTTTAGGAATTAAAATATATTTTTTAATAAATATAATAAAACGAATTAACTTTGTTTTTGCATTACAAATTTCCTTTTGACATCACTACTTAATTGGCAAAAAAGTAGATGGAAAAATTATTATCCTTTTCAGTTGTATTTCCCTATATAAATGTTTAATTTAATATATGGCTTAAGTATACTTTTTGTTTAATTTTTATTGTATATACATAGCTGTATGTTTGCCTTAAACTATGTAAAATAAAACAAATAATATTTTTTTCCATTCCAATGACAAATACTAATGACCTCAATAATTCTAATCCTACGATAAAGCAAATATTAAAACATAATATTTGAATATCACACAGACTGCTTAACAAATCGTTAAATTTCAAAAATATTTTGCGATAATAAACATAATAGTGCGATTTTATTTTAGTCGCAGTTGTGTGGGCGGCCTAACGAAGGACGCGACGTCGAAATATGTATGGGATTTACAGGTGATTCATCAGCTCGCATGTAAACAAACATTTTTTACCCAATCTCATAACATCTCTAGATCCGCTTTTAAATATGCAAACGACCTTTCGTCTTTTACTCGTCTGATTCTTAGATTCTATTAACATATGCTAAAAGGAATGCTGGTGCCATAGTTTATGCTACTTAGGCAAATGTGGCGCCTAAGAAGTAGGTAAATAAAATTCAAACTAGTATCCAACTTAAAAGCGATTTGTAGTCACATCGTACACCCGGTTTTATTAGTTCTTCATGATACGCTTATTAATATTCTTTTTGCTTATGTGTTTTTAATACTCTTCTGAGAATATAATAATCAATATAAAATTAGGGATTACCACGTCAACTACCTTTGTAATCTTTAACAGTAACTGTAGATCTACACGGTATTGACTAAATATACTAAATAATCGACAGAAATAGAACTAAATATAGCCAAACAACCATGACAAACAAGATGAACATACTTACCCACACTATGTTTTTTATAGAAAAGTTAAGACATAGGTAGAAAAACAGAGATAGGTAGAAAAAGCTAAGTAAAATTAATTAGGTAGGACTAGTGATGAAAATGCCCGGGAATTTTCCCAAAGTGCCCAAAACTTCCGAGAACATTTCGTAAATTCCCGGTAATATTCCCAAAGAAGTTTTGGGCACCTTGGGAAAATTCCCGGGCATTTTCATCACTAGGTAAGAAAGGTATGGAAAGGTAAGGTAGGTAGATAGGTAAAGTTTATTAAGGTGTAGATAGTTGGTGAAAATGCGAATCATAATTTTTTATAGTGGCTCGATAATGTCACGTTCCACCTGACAGAAAGTACAGAGGAGTTCAAGAAAGGCAATGCCCGCCCAAAGATGAAAATCTTCCACAGTAGCTATCACTATGTCAACTCATATATATCCCGACGGAAGGTCTCTAGATTTATGAACTACTGGATATACGCAAATTGATCCTGAAACGCGACACTTAAGCTAGCCTCTATGAAGATCTTTATACTTCTGTTCTGTAGTGAAATGTACTGGCTGCATCTATTTTCTATTATTATTCAAACTTGGAAGTCGTTAATTAAGTCGTTAAATTGTGGGATTTTATTTTCAAATTTCACACCACTCACATTCTACTACCTTTCATACTTCATTCTTTCATCCGTCCGCTGAAAAGGGTTGAGTGGTGTCCTTTATTTGCTTAAAAATTTACAATATAATCTTAAACCTAACTTAAGCCTACATTATAAATTTAAAAACAAAACTAAACAAACTACAACCTTCACTAGCTTACGAATAAAAACTAACTTAAGCCTTAAAATAAAAAATAAAAACAACAACAGAGGAAGATCTATTTTACAATTAAAGCTTAACCTAGTACAAAGTATGTAGGGGACTGGGAGCGGGAAGCCGTATCGAGGCGGACCTCCTGACGGCGCCGTTCTTCTCCGTCTGCAACGACAGACGGGTCACTGGTCGAAGGTAGCTCGCGCGTCCTTCTTGGTGGAAGTCTACGGAGAATTGTAGGAAATATGCTGACATCCAAGATACAGGTAGTCCTAATTTGGGTGTCAGCTGACTTTAATCTGCTGCTTTGTAATTGTTTTTCTAATAAATAATTTATTATTTTATTATTAATTGGTAAAAGAAGATTGAATAGACGATTGTAGATGAAATCTTTTTGTTTACCTTTCTCAAGCTTTACCTTCTACCTGATGTAATTGAGGTCAATAATAGGCCCATAAATAAAAACTACCTAAAATATATTGAGGAAATACATTACAATTTCATCCTTATTAGGCATAACTGACTATTGTCAGGAATTTGCCTTTATTCAATCTCTAACCAGTTTGATATAAGGAAAACTGAATAACAACCTTCCGGTGATTTTTTTGTTGAGAAGCCATTTTTATGACGTCAGATACCCAGAAAATTGTGACAAGAATTTTGATGGGAGGCATGTAGCCACATCACAATCGTTTCAAATATTCTAATTGTAGCCACAAATGCGATGATTAGTAACGCAATCACATCAATTAGAGCTTAGTCATATTAGTAAAATTTTATTTAAACTTAAGCATCACCTATATACATGTTTATTTGCCTTCTTTTATCGACTACTAATACAACACTAACTTAGTTTATTACCGACACATCTTTGTATATCCTTTTTTTTTTAACCCGGGAGAAATCCCTAACGGACCTCAGGGGGCGATGAGCCGAGGTGTTCCTTCTCTCGCTTGTCGAGTGCCAAGGGCAAGGCTGAGCCATCTTCCTCGAATCTTTGTATATCCTGCCTTGTAACCGATCGTAGGTAGATTCCTTTTATAGACGATAGAAAAGTGTTTGTAATATGCTTATTTAAATGAAATTATTTTGAGTTTGAATTAAAATGTTGCAGTAATTTCAGTCTTAAAATTGCACGTGTGTCTTATAAATTATGTTTCGCATACTAGAAAGTTTAAAATAAATCATAGTCAATGGCGATATTGATATTATAGATATTGATAGAAATCTCGGATATGTCTACAATAAAACTAAAAACCCCGCATTATAGTAAATCATATTTTTTAAGTTAATTCATAATATTTACTTCTACATCTTAACTCTATTGTCCTTCAAAGGTATACTGCCTAATGATATACTTAAAAATGCTTATATTTTAATATGTGGTCCATGGTGGAATTCCAACTTTTGCCTTGGATTTAAACTTTCTCCAATTAGTCCTCGATCAGCATGACCTCAATTTGTTAACAATTTCTCGTTTGTATTCCGAAAAAACCCAAGAATTTACAACGGTACTTAAGATAAAAAAAACAATTGTTTTAACTGGGACGCGATATCAAAATTGAGAAGGATATATGCAGGTTATGTGAAGAAAGAGATCCTAACTTAGTATTAGAACTAACATGGAAAATTGATAATGACAAATTGTTTTAAAAAATGTCTTTTGTGTATGCGTGTGTGGGAACTTAAAATTAATCTATACCTATCTAATAATTTCTCCTTTGCGTCCCCTGTTTTAACTGTATTATGTCCAAATGACCAAAATAAATGTCCGTTGATAACTTTCAATTAAAAGTTATAAAAAATATTTCTAATGATAGTTAGTCCAAAACCAAAATCCATGTATTATTTTTGTAATAAGAATTATTATATATAATACAAAAATTTAACGTTTATTTTACTGAATTTATGAAGGTTGATAATACACAAATTAGGTGTTCCTAAAAATAATGGTGGTGGGTGGAGACCTCTCGCTGCCGACGCTCATCCCAATTATAGTCGGCAGCGAGGGTGCCTGGAGAGCGGTGCTCAATTTCAGCGAGCAGGTACTTGCATGGAAGGAGGCGGCGGAGCAGGTTCGGGATACGCTTGCTTCGGCAGCGTCATCCCAGCCCGCCCGCCGCCCCGCAAGAATGGGACGTCGTAGGGCGGCGTTTCTAAGTAACGTCCGCTTCTAACGACAGCACTGGGCGGCACACTTGAGGGAGTGTGTCGTCCAACAAGGATGCGAGTGGCATGCGATGTGTTCCCGTGTGTCGGTCAAGAGCACAGAGGAGAGAGAGAGGGTTGGCTCTTTACACCACCCCTCCCCAAGCGAGTAGAGACCAATCCAGAGGCCGCACGCCTTGCCGGGTATCGAGGATGAGCCTTTCCTTTCACCTTTCCCCTAGCCGGTTTGAGGGCACGTCTAGGGGAAGGTGGAACACCCCGATGGTTTAAGTCGGTGCAAGTCCGACACACCGGGGGCAACCCTCACCGCCCCCTGAGGTCTGAAGAGATTTCCCCCGGTTTACAAAAAAAAAGGTGTTTCTAAAAATCCTGAAGAAATGTGATCATATACAAAGATAAGCCATAATTAACAAAACAGTTGTTCTACATATTAGAAAACACAATAATATTATTATAATAATAATGTTATTGAAAAACCAATTCGTTTTTATATCAAAGTTATCCTTAATTGCATAAGATTTGCTTTTAATTTAATTTCTATTGGAGAAACGGGATTTACGCTTGATGCTGTTTATAAAAATATGTCAAAAATATTATCTTCTGCTAGTATTTAATAATCACTATAATGATTTGATCTTTGTAAACAATGACAATTATACAATTTGCAAATTATAGATACAATTCAATACGCTGACTTAACTTATTTTATACTGTCTTGATCATGTAATTGAAACAAATGTATGGTAATATGGATTATGGCCATAATATTAACATTATTTTTAAATTATTGCTGTAGTAATCAACGAAATGCGAAGGGAGTGAACAAAGTAATCGTTATGTGAGATGTTATAAAGATATGTCTTCAGGTTTAGCATCGTATTATTCTCACAATATTACAAATTGCGTCTGTCCTCCGTTGCTATAATTAATTTGCATTCCACGTCGTGGTGGATAAAGGCAGTCATCGTTGATTTATTATAAAACTTACATAACTCTTAATTATGCAAATATAAATCAGCAAACACGTTAGTTTTAAAGCCATCATACTAGTATGGGTGCTGTTTTCACTATTTATTTACGTAATATTATTCACAAATCGTGATGATAGATGAGCCCGGTGAAGTTGTAAACGCTTTTCCCGGACAACAGCTAATTGGCATATCGAAAAAAGGAGATCATGATTTATCACTAGTTTATTAATGCATTTTTATATCGTTTGAGGCTTATTATTAATATCTGATAATTGGATATAAGAGAGATCAAAATTGTGTTGATAAAATTTTTATACCTATTTGTTTAACACGTTTACGCTTGGGTGATTATCTATGTTTTTCCGCGTGAGGCAGAACTGTCTTATCTCGTTCCCACGGAACAGTCAAGTGTGACCCATCACGATCATAGCGAAAAGTGTATACTTTAAGAATATAAATACATTAAAATTATACGCGCTATATAACTAAAAATGTCAAATAAACAAAAAAATCATATCATATATCTACCAATTCCTGAGTAAACACACTTTTGTACTCTATAAAATCATAGTTGGAAATCATATCGACTCAACTCACAAAATTTTGGCTTTTTGTACGCGTACTTTTTGTAAACATTCATCAAATTTCTCAGAATAAGCACAAACTTCATCAGAACCTAATATAAAATATTACACTACAGAGAATTCGAAAATCGTATAAAATGCCGCCATATATACCAACGTTTTTAGAAGATATTACAGGACATACGCTGTAACATAAAATTGGGGGATACTTGTTAGAACAAATTAATTCGAGCGAGATTTTGCATACGCAAGCTCAGGTAGGGTTCTCTTCGTATTGTTTATTTTTTATACATGTGTGGATTACATTTGTTGTTCGTATTATTGATAGCAAGTTAGTTGTATTATTTCCATCCACTTCTAGAAGCATGAATCACAAGATGTTAGAGGTAAGGTTCGTCCCCAATACCAAAATATGACGGAGCTCTACCCACCAATCGAGGTAGATGTGTCAGTATCCTAATGAGCCAATTCTCAATCAACAGATTTTAAGAAGAAGTACGGTTCAATGATCACTGCGATCATCTGACCTTAGCCCTGTAGATCTCTTTCTTTGAGGCTATTTTAAAGAAGCGACATAAGAGAAAGAAAATAATAAGAGACCGAGTTAACACATCGACCGCCTTGTCAGTCACGGGTGACTGACACTGGAATACTCCAATGATCCAATGATTGTTGAAACAAGCTCAGAAAGGGAAGCAAAATATTTTTTTTACACTGGCTCGACATAGTGACTACAGAGTACCTGATGGTAAGTACAGTGTAGTCCAAAAACGAAAGCGACTATCATAGGATGGAAATCCATTGATAGTCTACATCGTCATGTCGGCCCACATATACCACGACTGAAGGTCTCTAGGTATATGAGCTACTGGATATACACAAGCTGATCTCGAAACGCGACAAGCCGAAACTGGTCACTGTGACGGACTTTACACCCATGCACTGTGGTCGCGATCCAGACGGGCACCGACGCCTTGCCACCTCGCTGCTGCTCGTTTAGCACCACCCAGGAGTCACGTGTAGGGAAACTAGGGTAAAGCCTACGGACGCGAGCAACTTGACTTTATATTGAAATAAAATAAAAAAACAAATATTAAGTTTATATTAATTTCAAATTAAATAATCATATCTCTACATAATTTATATAAATATAACTTAATAACATTTTTTTTTTACATTTTATGAAAATCTTGATGGCGGAGATGTGTTAAGTGACAGTAGCGAGCTACAACGAAAAAGGGTGATAAAGCTATAAGATATCTCAATAGAATTTACATTACCAGAAATTGTAACTTTGGTTTTCTGCCGGAGAAGCCCATTTCGGATTTAATCCTTAAAAGACGTTTCGAAGACGGAAGATTTATGATCAATAAATTTATACAAATTCTTTTAAGAAACAGGTTTTCCTTAGAACTGGTATCATTCGTCCTTTATATTTAGATAGCAGCGACTATTGAAAAAAATATGTCATTGTTACTTTAATAATGTAAACATGAAGATAATTAGATATCGCGATCATAGTTTTAAAATATTATCTTGAAATATATATTTTCAAGTCGACTAACATTAATATTAATAGATGTATATAGACCTCGCACACGAGATTACCAGCATGTAGATTCTACGACTATTGTCCCGATAGTCGTATCAACTAATGGGCTGATCGCAAAGAGTTTCAATTACCACCTTAAGAGGCTCTCGCTTGGTTGTTGGATCAAGGGCCGGATACAGAAGGCAGTTCTACTCGATACGGCACGCATTGATAGGAGGTTCCTCACTCTGAGCTCCTAACTACCGGTGGCTTGGGCCTTAGACCTCGCCCCTGTAGGTCTACATGTTTTTATATTTTAAAATTTATGTGTTATATTTTATATGTATTTATTTTAAAATGTAATAATATTGTAATTATGATGAATAAAGTATAGATGTATATTATATATACGTTCGCTATAGTCTGTGAATTTTTTTTTTTACACTGGCTCGACATAGTGACTACAGAGTACCTGATGGTAAGTACAGTGTAGTCCAAAAGCGAAAGCGACTATCAAAGGATGAAAATCCATTGATAGTCTACATCGTCATGTCGGCCCACATATACCACGACTGAAGGTATCTAGGTATATGAGCTACTGGATATGCACAAGCTGATCCCGAAACGCGACAAGCCGAAACTGGTCACTTTGACGGGCTTTACACCCATGCACTGTGGTCGCGATCCAGACGGTCACCGGCGCCCTACCACCTCGCAAAATTGATTGATTTTCTTGGTTGGGTTATGCCAGCCTCTTTAGAGCCTTTTACTAGCTGAAATTAGAAAATAATCGAGACGTTATCCTTTAAAAAATGATTACTTACTTGTAAAAAATAAAATTACCTCTCTTCGTCAATGCTGCATTTGCAAATCAATTTTCATTGATGGCATTTATCGTCTGCTTTGGAAATGTGGTCACAATGAATAGTTAAGAAGTCTTATTTCTCAGGACTGGCGAAGTGTCAGAGAAATGAACATTGTATTGGTGAGGCCGTCGTCAGTTAACGCAAAAATAATATACAGATTTATACAATTGTCACTTGGGCACAAGTGATTTTAAGCAACGTGATACACCCTACAAGGCTGGTATAGTCATAGAGGATCCATTAAAGCCTTATTATATTTGAATAAAGTATGTATGTACGAGTACGTATATATATTACATAGTATGTACATTATACATCATTAAAGGTTACTACAAATATCCGGAAGATAATTACATTTATGATTTACCACTAGATTATTCTGACTCCTGGGAATCTATCTTAACATTTAACCATAGTAGAAATACTATTAAATTCTTGATCTATGAAAGTATAATAATAGAAAGTAATTTGTATTAATGTAGAAAGACTTTAGTTTTTTAAATCATTTATTCAGCACAATTGAAATTACAGGTACAGTTTTAAATATAAATATTTCACCACACCCTAACAGCAACTTATTATATGCGCCATTCCCATCTATCTCTCTCTCTCTCCTATACTTTCTATCCCTTTCACACTCTTACACTGTTCTTTATCATTTTATATTATAAGCATCATATGTTCCATTTCACTCACATTCCTACATTAATTTTAATTTCAGAGAGTTTCGATATTTATTCAATGATCGTATCGTGAAAATCAACACCGGCTGGACACGCAAGTGTTTATATTTTTACTTGTTCGTTAATGATGTCGCTATAAAATTAAGTTAAAAAAAAATGCACCACGGGACAGATTATATATTTTAAGCAATTTGTTGAATTCTTCATTATTACAGATTTTTAATATTCCGTTACTCAAAAGGAAATAGACATCCTTTTAAAATCATTGTTTTCCATCTGATTTTCTATCAAGACCTTTTTTCTTTAAAGCGAGTATTAAGGTAAGGTATTAATTTTAAATTAGTAACAAATATCAAGGCCTGCGGTCCCCTTGTGCCTTTAAAAAAATCATAAGCCCGCGTTCAAAATATATGTCCGTTTATAACGCTTTTGCAAGAGAATCGAAACATATAGAAAATCCACATCAGCGTTGATATAGAAACCTGAAATTTAACAAAAATCTTGTCTTACAAGTATAGAAAAAAGACCAAATATTGCAAAAAAGTAGTTGTATAATAAAAAAAAATTGAGGGTTTTTTTTTCAACGAAGACATTGTGGAGTATTTAGTAGAGTATTTGCTATTAATTTCAACTTGAAACCTCTACACGTTCCTGAGAAAAATAATCTTAACAAGCCGATAGACGGAAAACATGATGATGTCATAAGGGTTCCGTTTTACCTGTTAAGAATCGGAATCCTAAATATGTTTACGATAGTTAAATACTTTTTTTTAACCCAGGGGAACCCGTTATGGGCCGTCAGGGGACGATGAGGGTCACCCCCGGTGTGTCGGAGTCGCACCGACTAAAGCCCCCGGGGTGTTCCTTCTCCCGTTTGCGGGGGCCAAAGGCAAGGCTGTGCCAGCTTCCTCAGCTCCCGGTGACGTCTGGGCTATTGATGGAAGGCCCCTGGACACCATTTTGCTTAGCTTCATTTTGTTTGAGCGGTGCGCCGGAGCACATCGCGCACCGCTCTCGCCTTGGAGATGTTCGGCGACGCACTCCCTCAAGAGCGCCGCCCAGCGATAATTAAATATCTACAAGTTTTCATGGAACCCTCGGTATGGTAACCCAACGCACACTCGGCCAGCTCTTTTTAATCATCTGATACATAATAAAAATAATATATCGACATGCCATATCCTTTTCAGGGTGAGCAGAGATATATTAGAAGCTATATCCGCATTATGACTCTCTATTAGCTATATATATGGAATACACTGTAACGATTTATCAGGTATAAAAAAGTACTTGTGTTTCTTTCCGATTACTATTTCCAGTCAGTATCTGGACCTAAGCCAACAAGCGTCTTCCTACTCAATGGTAATTAATGATTATCTGTCCGTCCTTATGATTCACAAATGTACATATATATATTATTGTATATGTATATATATTATGTCTACAAAAATAATGACTGGGTATTGCAATACGATATATCCTTCATTAGTTATAGAAATCAAAAGAAAAAAAAACTTTTGTCCTGTGTTATTTGTATGGGAAATCGAAAAGTGCGATGCGGACAACCTAAATATTAATATTAAGGGCTCATATTTTCAGAGGCCTATTTTGACATTAAAACGAAACTTTTGAGCGTGGTTCCGAGGAAAAAAATATATTTTTTTTTTTTTAACGCCCTAATATATATGTATGTATATATTCCTATTTGATGTAAAGTGATATATGCAATAATAAACTGGTTATTCATGAATCGATTGAATTTTCACACTGGTATTCCCCAATCCCGTTTTTTATGACAACGTTGGAAAATAATGCAAATGTTTATAAATATGTACTGTTTAACATACTCATCGCCACGTCACCCAAATATGGATGACACTTCTGTTAGTGAAATTAATGCAACTTTTAGTTGGATTTTTATAAGAAATTTAATGAAATAGGTACGTATATGTAAATGTAGGACATATTAAAATAATAAAAATATTCACATTATATAATACCTTATACTAATTCATATGGGATAACAAATAACATTATACTATGACGCATATTTTTCGTTAAAACAATTCTTTACAATAAATCAAAGAAAATAATATCATAATATAATCATAATACTCGAGTTACATTGTTTAAATATCGCTTGTTTACATTACGGCGTACCGAGGGTCGAATTTGGGCCCCGTGAGAAACACAAACGGATCGTACTGGGCAATGAACATGTAAATACGCATAGCTTAACCTGTATCAGGCACAGGTGCGGTCGGATGTCGAGTACTGTTGTCATCTTTGGGACGGATCCGCTAAATATCAGTTGGCGGCTTTGGACTCGATTGATCGTAGAGCTCGTAGACTTATTGGCGACGACTCTTTGTCAAAAATTAAAATGCAGAGCATCGAGCATCGACGCAGAGTTGCCTGCCTCGCGGTCTTTTACCGGTTGCACAGTGGAGAGTGTTCTCAGGAACTACATTCTTTGATTCCACCAGCCCTATTCCACCACAAAACCACAAGACATCGTGTCGGATACCATCCGTATGTGGTGGATGTTCCTTATATCCCCACGAGAAGAATCGCTTCTACATTCATCATGCGAACAGCTAAGGAGTGGAATATGCTACCAGCGGCCATATTTCCGCGATCTTATGACCTGGGAGTCTTTAAAAGAAGAGTGAATAGGCATTTGTTGGGCGGACGCGGTTCATCATCGGACTCATCTTCACCTTCTACCAGGTGTGATTGAGGTCAAGCGTTCGCCTATAAGTTTTAAAAAAAAGCTATACTCAGTCATGACAAATCAATTAGTAAGCACCAAATGTTTGCATTTTTTACATCACAGTGATTTTTCACAATCATAACATAGGAAAACACTTATTAGAGTCTCAAATGTGTGTCAAATTTAACAAGTCACAAAAGCATGTAAATATTAACATGCAACTAAAGCATGTAACTATAGCATGTAAAATTTTGAACACATTTATTTGCCGTATAAGCTCATTAAATTACTATAACTTTATTCCTAATACTTTTTTTTACACTGGTTGGACAAAGTGACTACAATGCACCTTATTTTACACTGGCTCGACATAGTGACTGCGAAGTACCTGATGGTAAGTGCAGTTTAGTCCAAAAATGACAGTGACTATGAAAGAATGAAAATCAATTGAGCCTCCGTCGTCATGTCGGTCCACATACCACGATGGAGCGGCTCTAGGTATAGAAACAACTGGATATACACAAATTGTATCATAGTGACTCGCTTTAGCCTATCGCGTTTCGGGATCAGCTTGTGTATATCCAGTGACTCATATACCCAGAGACCTTCAGTCGTGGTATATGTGGGCTGACATGACGACGAAGACTTCCAATGGATTTTCATTCTTTGATGTTCGCTTTTGTTTTTGGACTACACTGTACTTACCATCAGGTACGCTGTAGTCACATTGTTGAGCCGGTGTAATAAAATGTCACCCATATCTGGGTGACGTTCATCTTGTTGAAGCTAATAGTATTTTTAGTTGGATTTATAAATATAATTTAATGGAATAAGCAGTTATGTGTGAATATAGAATGTACCATATTAAAATAAACTCATATAGCTAAAGACCTTCAGTCCTGGTGTATGTGGGCCGACATGATGACGGTGACTGTCAATGAATTGTCGTCCCTTAGCGGTCGTTGCCATTTTTGGACTACACTACTTTTCACCAGGTGGAATGTGACCACTATATGTCGAACCAATAGAAAAAAGAATTGATCCCGAAACGTGATACACAGTTCGGGCAATCGCCCTACCATAAACTAACCAACCTGCCCAACGTTAACCTTGTAATTTTAGTATCAAGAGGTAGAAAACAAGCTCCGTTATCCTCATCACCACAATATTCAAGAGTCGTAAACTTTTCTAGAATATCGTCCATAATATGATGCAACATCATTTTTTCCTGTCCTGGGCATTGTAGGAGACTCATGTAATTTTTTGTTAAAATAAATCATATTATTATTACTATAAATAAAAAAAAAAAAACAATTATCGTTTTAACACCAGACAGATACTAAAATTATTATTTGAATTATAAAAAAAGTTCAAATGTGAAAAAAAATCTAAAATTGAAGTTAGTACATCTTGCTCAGACTTTTTTATGTATGTACACAAGAACCTGCTTTATTTTTTTGCACAAAATGCTCACCTTTTAGTTTATAAGTTAGTAAGCAAACAATACAAACTTAATTATTCAGAAGGTCTAAAGTTATACTTGGCATTCTTAACCTTATAATCTTTTTGCTATGCGAAATGAAGGCAAACACGCGGAGAGTCCGTCTGATGGTAAACAGTCCTTAACGCCTAAGGACCACTGTAATATAAGTAATACCATTATTGCTTTGTCGATTTTGAAGAGCGTTTGTAACTCTCTTTTTGAAGGGCCCCATATCGAAGTAAAAAAAAAAAGAAAGAAAAAGTTTATTGAGGCAAAGGAAACAACACACAACAAACATATTTATATAAAAACAACAATGAAAGAATAATACATAACATCCCATCATGTATCCTGTGTGCTGCTACCCATCTCAAAGAGCACTCAGCTCAGCATATGCTGTACGCGCCATCCAGCGCTGTTTTTCAGCCGACGCTCAGGGGAACCGATTCCGCGGACGTCACGGTGCTATTTCAATATTATAACCTAACCAAATATACAAAAACATACCTTATAACGTACAATAAACAAGTATGACAATAAATACATAGAACACTTTTGAGTAGCATACAAAAATGTAGAATACTAAATAAAATATAATATAGATAGGGTAGATTGATAATAAAATACATTTACATACATACAGGCTGTTCCATAAAATATCAAGTCAAATTACAGAAATATCTAAAGTTACTTTTTCGTATTTAATTTGAGATTCAAGCAAATATTTTTTTAATTTATTTTTAAAAGCATAAATACTGAACGAATATCTTATAGGTGAAGGTATATTGTTCCAGCATTTACTTGCAAGTACTGAGTAAACCTCCTGCACCTGGAAGTCCATTCTAAGTCCATGGCCTTAAAGTATGCGACTAGAAGGTTCTAGAGAACTGCACTGAAATCATCATGGGCCTTCAGAACGCCGTGCGAACGGCGGCCCCGGTGTACCTACTGTGTGTGCTCACTGGCTAAGCCCCCTGGAGTATTCCTCCTCTCGTCTGCCAGGGCTAAGAGAAAGTCAGGGCCAGCACCCTCAGCAACCGGGCTACGTCTGATCTTCTTCAGTCCAATTTCTTATACGTTGCAAGGAAAATAGTGTCAAAGGCCCCTCCTTGCTCACCTCATTGTCTTGGAGCAATTTGGAATTCAGGCTAAAAGATTAAATCTAAAAGATTACATCAAATGTGTTTTTTTTTTTAATTGATTACAACTTTTTTGTTTCCTGTACGTTATTTTCAACCGACAATCCCGACCCTACGACCCTTCTGTCGCCAAACCGAACGGAATATTAAGAGCTTCTCTTTTTCACTTGGATAAAATTCTTATAAGACAATCCTGGATATACATTATACGGCGGCCGAGATATGCTAGACTTGCTATAAACCCAAAGTAGACTAATTCTACACATTGTTGAGAACTAATGATGATTTATACTTGATGATTATTTAATTATCCAAAGCTCCACCACGCCGCGCCTTCCAGGCACGAACTAGGGGGGAGACGCCTCTTTCCCCGACACTGTACAATGAATTTTGGCAGAACGACTTCATCGCCCTCTCGTGAGACAACGTAGAACTTAATACCTACAAGAAGTATTATATTACACTAGAACAACGGATTAGTCATTTATACCGGTAATTTCAATGTTCTATAATACAGATGAGATTTCTTAAATTAAATAATAAATCAATCATTTGACCCGCGTTTCCAGACGTAGTGTTTAATATAGTTTAATTACGATAAAATCTTGATACACATAATTCTTCACAAGGAATTCAGTAAGTAGCTTTAACTTCTGAACCAATATAGCCCATAAAACAGCAGGTGTATCAACATTTATGGGCCAATAAATATTTCCCACATAAAACATGTAAATGTCTGCACGTTCCTCATTAATTTAAAACGAAATGTTATCTTAATATATATAAATCTTCTGTCACGATGTTTGTCCGCGATGGACTCCTAAACTACTAAACCGATTTTAATGAAATTTACACACCACGTGAAGTTTGGTCTAATTTAAAAGATAGGATAGTTTTCATCTCAATTCATAGTCGCAATATTATTTTATTGCAAATTATTTGTTTATTATTTAGCAGTCATAATTTACAGTTAGCTCCAACCAATTCTAAAAGATGGCGCTATCCGTTGACTGGATTGAGTAATTATTCAAAAACCAGTCACAGCAAAGCGTGGCTGGTCTGCTATAATTTATATGGCAGAACAAAGTTTGCCGAGTCAGCTAGTCTAAATATAAGAATTAATTGGTTTGATTATATCATTGATTGCGAGATATGAATGATTCATTATTTTTTATATACAAAAAGTTTACGAGATTTATAGAAGCTATTTTGACATTGCTCAGACTTTACTGAAACATTACAAATTATATTATTTAATTAATATCAAAGTACATATTTTCAATTGTCGCAAACCAGCGTGTTTACGCGCTGACTTAACCTTGAGGGTCACCCGGCGTTTCTTCTCAAGGTAGTCGCTTCCGAAACGCTAGTAAATCACCGTTAAGTTCGTTTCCTGGCTGGCGATGCAAGTCGAGGTTCGTACCCACAGGGGCACGCCTGCAACCCAACCCATAATTCTTTGGCTGAGCACCGCACATGTTTTCCCTAGCAAGATCTATAAAATTGTAAACGTGTTTCCCGACGGACAGCAAAGTACTCTGCCGACAAAAGAGCATAATTAAGTCACCGATTTCCCTAACTTAAACTTGGCTAATACTGAAGCTATACTCAATTTCTTATTATATATTCAGTTTTTCGTTAAAAAAGAATCTGAACAAAGTCTAAGCGAAGTCAAAATAATGTCCAAAAATCTCAGATTAAGATTGCCTCCAGAATTCTAGTGGTCAATAATTTGTTTTTGATCCTCATTGTGTGTATAATGATCGAAGTATGATTACTTTGCTGTCAATTAAGTTTCGAATTAATGTTTCTGGAAGAACATCGTAATCAACAATACATATATTTATACAGGAGAAAATTTTGTTTTAATAGATATGTATTAATAAAGTGAAGTAGTTTTCCATTTTTCCTGTTCACTCCTATGGGAAAACGGTGTGATGATATTTAATTTTATTATACGTAAATAAATTACATTTGAAGAATCAATTTAGATCATATGCCGCAAGTTTGCGCAAGTTTTTATTACAATTATAATGGCATAATGACACAAATATATTGAGGCAAATAAAAAAAAACAGACGAAGTATAGCTTTTAATTTAAATAATCTTTATTTCTCTGTTGTAAATACACGATTGAAACCGGTAAATCTTATATAAAAGGACATCCTTGAAATATACAAATTAATCAAATACCTATGAGTTAATATTAGAACAAAACTCATCAAGAACATAATTTTATAACACAATTTAGTTTATTATTATCACTTTTAGCTCATCTAAAACAAAGCAGACATTCAATTATATTTATTCACGCAAAAAACAACAAAAAGACTTAAAAAATTAAGAATTTCAAGAAAACAACCACATTCTGTCGGCTGGCGCCAAAATACCTCGATACGGTCTAGTAAAAGTGTTTATTCAAATACGAATACTTAAACGCTTGCCAAATATTTAAATATATATAGTATAAGTATATACTGTAGCTTTGTCTGTCTGAGAACTCTATAATATATTTAAAATCACTTTGGAAGACTTTTTCATGTCCTTAACCGAAATTAACCAAAGATATCAACGTATTCGAAAGAAATTGAATGTTTTTAAATATCTCTATCTGTAATATATGTTACAAAAGCTCAGATTCGAAACCGATCCTTAAATTTAAATCCTTTGGTAATCTATACTAATATTATAAAGCTGAAGAGTTTGTTTGTTTGTTTGTTTGTTTGTTTGTTTGAACGCGCTAATCTCAGGAACTACTGGTTCGAATTGAAAAATTCTTTTTGAGTGGAATAGACCATTTATCGAGGAAGGCTTTAGGCTATATAACATCACGATGCAACTATTAGGAGCGAAGAAATAATGGAAAATGTGAAAAAAACGGGCAAAATTATTCATCCTTGAGGGCTTCCATTGCGTGCGCTGCAAAAACGGTTCAAGATACAAAAAATATATGTATGAAAGAATTATTCCTCTTGAAATGATCTAAAAAAATGTCCGCGACAGTATATGTCTATCTTTTAAGATTAAGTCACTAGAACCGTTTTTATGGTAAACAAATTTGGTCGAAATTAATGCATTATTTGTTAAGAGTTGTATCAACGTAATAATATTAATCTTTATCCAAATAAATGTGTTGTTGATTAAGAGTATTTAATTGTGAACAAAATTGTCTTTGACATCACTTAATTTCAATGAACATCTTAGAAGATATTACAAAACCTTACATAGCAAAACAACGTTTGCCGGATCAGCTATAGTGTCTTGATAACCGCGAAACTCGAGAACGGCTGAACCGATTTGACTGATTTCTTTTTTGTTGTGTTTGTTGAAGTCTGGGGAAGGTTATAAAAGAGAGAAGATTTTAAAAAAATATCTGAAAAAGTCTAAAAACAACACTTTTCTATATTCTCATACAAAAGATTTGTTATAAGTCAATTTGAACTTTAACACCATAGCATAAATTTAAAATGTTAGTGGACGGGTTCCGGGAAGGCAAAACAATTATTGAGTGACCTGTATAAATATTAATGTCAATATTTGTCAATTTTTATACATATAGCATTAAGGCCAGGTTCTTTCAATCAATTTTCAAAAAACAGCTGACAGGCCAATAGCTATTAACATTAAAAAAAAAACAATGTGACTTTGTTTTAGAGAAATAGGGCAGAACAAGGTCTGCCGGGACAGCTAGTTAATGATAAATTTGTATGAAATTAATGATTCATTGGTATTTAAAAATATTTTAAAATTTAAAAATTTCTGAAACGGCGTTAATCAGTAAAAATTTCAACTACCTTTTGTATATAGATACGTTTTTATTTAGCGGTTTTTAAAACTGATATCTCGTGTTATTTCTATCGATAACTACCTATTGAATATGTTAACAATAAATCGTCTATGAATTCTTTTATAGAAATAATAATATATATCGACAGTGGCGCCCGTATATAAATGGTTATGTAAATTTAATTTTAAAATACCAATTTTTTTATTAATAGATTACAATATTCGTCAATATTTTGTTAGTAGCTGTGGTAGCCTAGTGGATAACGGACTGGCATGTATACGCGGCTACGTAAATACTCCTAAGGTTCGAATACCGGCTCGTGCTTCTACGTTTTTCCAAATTAAAAACGCATTTAGAAACATCATGCTCACCGGTGAAGGAAACCCGCATGGCATCTAATAAAAATATTATGTGTAAGTGCTCTGAAAATGATTATCAGCTGCGCTACAATTCACCTTGGGCTCGACATATAAGCGCAAATTGGATACAGCCACTAATGTAACTGCTCACCCCGAAAGAATATAGCGTAACCATATACTATAGTTATTATATTACGTATTTTCCAAGCTCTTTCTAACCATCTAAGAAATATAATTATATTCCTTATAAATCCAGAGATATGGACTTGCCAAGGATATGCTCTTAGAATTTGTCATTTATACCGAAATACAGGGCGTCATTGCAATTTCAGTCCTCATGCTTGAAATTATAAATGTTTAAGGTTGGCATATGTTAATTTACGACATAGTGCTTCTAAAATACTTGGAGCAATTTATCGAAAACTTGAACTATCTGTCAGACATATATTAAGATACTGCCACATCCGTCGCTATTTTTTATTTGTAAATTTTCTATCAAAATAACATTAAATATTATTCCTGTAAAATTTATTACTTTATCCCTTAACGTAATTATTTATGTGCAAAAGTATCCAAGTAACCTAAACCTTCAAAACATTTTTTTTAATAATGGCTTATGATAACAAAACTAAGCTTTCTAAAAAACACATTTAAAGGCAAACTATTAATTAATTTTTATAGTTACCAAATACAATCGATTTCGATTTGCTTTTGTGGTGGTAGAGCAATAGGCCGAACTGTGTCGTGACTACGGTACACGAGTATAAAAACTGTCACAGTGACTTGCTTTGACATGTCACGTTTAGGGGATTAGCTTGTATATGTCTAGTAACTCATATAACTAGAGAACTTCGGCCGTGTTATATATGGGCCGACATGACGAAGATACAATAGAATTACATCCTTTGATAGTCGCTTTCGTTTCTTAACTACACTGTACTTATAATCAGATGCACTTTTTTGATAACCCGGGGAATTATCCTGCACAGGACCATCAGGCTGCTGTGAGGGCAGTGACTCCTACTGACTAAAAACCTCCAGGGTGTCCGTCTAATTGATCCACCCGTGCCTGGGAGATAAAATTCATCCAGACGCTGGAGAGCAAAAAGCATTGTTGGGGCAACCGCTCTGACGCGACGGTGCGCAATGTCTAGGTTCCCTCAAGTCTACTGCCCGACATACATTAGGAGTACTGTATTTTGTATTATTAACTTGATTATATTTTGCCTATCTATATACATACATTTGAAACACTAAGGAATCCTCAATCGCATTCAAATTTGTGACTCTTTAATGTTTAGAAGTGTTATTATCATGATTAAAGATTAGCAAAATTAAAATAACGATTACATTAATCGTTAATCAAATTACATTTTGCCCATCTCTGTTTACAGTCAAATTATCACTTTAGGCAAACTTGATAACCTTCTAAATCACTAATCCAAGTCTAAATTTACAAATACAGCCGCAAACCAAATCAATATTCAATATTTCTCCTTTAAAATTTTCCTTAAAATTTTCCCCGAAGCGTTCTTTGGTACTGTATCTATAAATGCCACTTCTTTTATTGCTTTATACGGAGCGACTCTGTCGTTAACGAATTTCATTATGTCCTTGTCTGAGACATTCGCGCCTTGTTTCAGTACGACGAAACCTTTAGGAATTTCTCCAGCCTTAGGGTCCTGTATGCCGACAACTGCTGCATCGTGTACACCAGGATGATCTTTAATAACGGCTTCAAGTTCAGCTGGTGGTACTTGATAACCTTTAACCTACAATTAAACATATGTATACTTAAATGAAAACTAATTATATTATTAGATAGATTGAAAAATAGGAACAAAATAAACCGTTTCTATACACCCAATATAGACACCGTTTATAAGCCGATGTAGACTCGTCGGCCGGGGGATTCTTGTTTGAGGCTCTGTGCGGGGCGGAGCTCTTGTTAGTTTACGTGAGGATTGTATTATTGTGTCGAATCTCTGATAGTTGTTGTTTTGGTTATCCACGTAAATGTTAAATCGTGTTTAGTTTAAGTCACCACGTATATTTGTTATTTGTTTATTTTTAGTAAAATGGCTTTTGATCCTGACATTTATCTATTTTTTTGAGTAAAATAACTTCTGATCCTAACAATATAATATTTTATCATAATACTCTTTATTAAATGAGTTCTACTATTTTTTAATTTAAAATAAATATTAAATTTGCTATTTGTTAAGCCAAATAGGCTTCAAATGTCCGCATTCCAATGAAAGAGACTTTTCCTCTTTTAAAGCGTCGTTTGTGGAGTTAACTATCTTAACAATACTTTGACTTTTAATACTTGTAATATATAATAAACGGTGTTGTAGTTTGTGTGTATGAAAAATAAATATATTAAAACAGAGCCATATTAATTTTCCAATGTAAAATCATATGGACCTACGGCAGGAAGTCCTGGGACGCAAGCCACCTGTAGTTAGGAGCTCAGAGTGAGGAACCTTCTAACAATGCGTCCCGTATCGAGTAATACTACCGTCTGCATCCGGCCTTTGATTAAACAACCAAACGAGGGCCTCTTAAGATCACAATATCATTCAAGGGAAACTAGTTATTATTGTAGTTAATTAATCGGTGTTCCTATTAAAATCTATGAAGACTAGGGAACTTCTTAAATCATAATTCGATTTTAAATACTTGTAAATCATAAATTTAAAACAATTAAGAATTAATTAGGGTTTAAAGGTGTTTTAAATTTTCCTTTTTAGAGTGTTTCTGAAATTGAGGGGTATAGGTATATATCGCAAACAACCTATCTAATACAGTGTTAGTAATTAAATTTAATATAAATTTTATAGTGACATCTATTGACATTTATGTGAATTTAAAATGAGAAGTGCAGTATAGACAGTTAAATGATAAAATGTTTCACAGTAAAGTGTAAAGATGGCGCTTTCGAGAATTTTATTTTTAGGGAATATTTGTATTATTTTAATAAAACCATCATTCCATTTTAAATACTTAATAATAGTGACTGAAATTTTGTAATGCAAGTATTATTACCTTGATTAATTCTTTCAATCTATCAACTATAGTTAAAAGGCCACTTTCGTCGATTTTCACCAAATCGCCACTTCTAAGCCATTCGTTTACGAAAACTTCTTCATTCGCTTTATTATTATTTTTATAACCTTTCATAACGTTAGGACCTTTAATGAGTAATTCTCCAACCTACACCGGAAACAAAATTTCTATTATAAAATGAAAAATACCGTTATAAAGGCTATTCAATTATTTTACTACCTTCATATAAATTTAAAACAATGGTAATAGCTTACCTCTCCAGGTCCTAAGTTCTTCAAATCACTGTTAACGACTCGCAATTGTATATTCGGCAAGGCATAACCGACTTCCGTGTAATGCTTCTCATTTACTGGCGTCAGGCTCACTAGCGGACTGGCTTCGGTCATGCCATAGCCTTGGCAAAAAGCTAAATTTTGCTAGAACAATCATTTAATTTATTATACAGCGTGTCCCGTTAATCAACGTTGAAAACTACAGGCCTGATAGAAGAATAATAGTTCTATAGTTAACTGTAAATATAATTCTCCAATTTCCGTGCCTTTACGTGATACATGGAATAAACTTTATTTTTTTTAATCAGGAATTACTTTAAATATGTTTTTTTTTTTTATAGAAAAGTCTAAATTAAAGTCAAGTTTAAATTGTTTTGTGATAAATTACGAATATTAGAAAAATTAGTTTCATCACTGAAATCACTGTATGAGTAAATTCATAAGCAAAAACTGAGAGCTATTGTCACTCTTCTAAAAAATTGTAGAAGTTTAAAAGGAATTATCTTAAAAAAAAAATGGTACTTCGTATGGCCCGTTATTTAAAAAACTGCAGTAATCACTGTAATTTCTAATATGGTACAACCTTCGTAATTTGTTTTTGATATTTTTATTATTTGAGTTATAAACCGAATAAGAAAGTGAATTCTAAAGTACTCCATCTAAACAAAACCATAAAAATTTGTAAATAGTAATACAGATTTACTAGTTAAAGCGACTGGTTTGTCCTCTCAGTCGTGGTGTATGGGAGCCCGCATGACAACGTCGACTAGCAATAGATTATCGTCCCCGGGTAGTCCTTGGTGTTTTTGCTACATTTTACTTTCCATAAAGTAAGATTTTATTACTATGTCGAGCTAGTATAAAAAAGTTTCCATAGAGTTTTTTTGTTTTATTCTCCCCTTTGTAGGGAAGGCAAAGGCTTTTATCCCATACAGCCATGTCTGAGGTTTTTTTTTTCCAAGTTTTATTAAATATATTATTAAACCAATTATTATTTTATTAAACCACAAGACAACGTGTCGGATACCATCCGTATGTGGTGGATGTTCCTTATATCCGCACGAGAAGATTCGCTTCAACATTGTTCATTCAACATGCGAACAGCTAAGGAGTGGAATATGCTACCAGCGGCCATATTTCCGCGATCTTATGACCTGGGAGTCTTTAAAAGAAGAGTGAATAGGCATTTGTTAGGCGGACGCGGTTCATCATCGGACTCATCTTCACCTTCCACCAGGTGTGATTGAGGTCAAGCGTTCGCCTATAAGTTATAAAAAAAAAATATCTATTATGTCTTGCCTCCACCCTCTAATATCTCTGTCGGAGTTTCAGTTACATATTCATCTTTATTTCTTGTTTGATACACCGTTTCTATACGTTTGCACTCAATATAAGACTGTGTAGATTGGCGGGAAAACTCACCGGCGGAAGGGACACATCACTCCACTAGCGTTTGTCAAAAAATCAATGATTCCGCATCGCACACGGTCAGCCGAGCATTCCGTTGCTGCCCAAGCCCATAACACAAGCTCAGACAACAATTGAACGTCCAGCCGACCGTCACAACCAGAAAACAATAATTATTCAGTGAGAGTGCAGAAGAGATGCAACTACTCCATCTTGAAGCTTTGCCGCCAATCATTCCATAGATATTACATAAAGGTAGGTTTAATACTCCACTCTGGTTTAATTAAATTATAAGAGACAGGAAAATATATTTACTTACGTGAGCTTTGTCTAAAAATTTCTGAATATCAACCTGTGGTAGAGGGGCCGCTCCCGAGGTCACGAGCTTAACATGCTCTAAATGTTTGGCAGTCACACCAGGATGAGATCCAAGGAATAAAACTAAAAGGAAATGTACGTACTATGATTCTAAAACACCAACGCCATTCTTTTCAAAACCATTTCTCAAGAACACCGAGGGAATGACAGTAAATAATAGTTTTTTTGGCTACACCTTGCGTAATATCGTTAAGAGGTTAAAAAAGCACCCAGTGAACTTTGTTATTAATTAATTAATATGAATTGTATGTTTAAGTTAATGTGTAAAAGATTACGCAAAGTCAAATTTGCGTATATAAAACTCGCCCTATCTTTAAAGACCTGTTTATTGTAAGGAATATATGGCACTGTGTTTTGATATTCAAAAAATGACATATATCAAGAATAATTGTAATAAAAATGTAATTAGTTATAAATAATCCTTACCCATGGGAGGTGCCAAATACAGTAAGTTGATCTTGTGTTCCAGCAAGGTTTTAAGGAGTGTCTCAGGCGTAAATTTTGGCAGCGTGATTAATTGTAATCCAACTGACATCTTATGAAGCGTTAGTATGCCTAAACCGTATGAATGGAACATCGGCAATATTACTAACGTTATGTCTTGATGATTTTCTAAAACAAAAACTCAGTATTATTCAAATCAAAATGGAATTCAATGGTGTGGCAAATCCTTCAGAAGTCGTTGGAAACATCGAATAATAATTAATTCAGTAAAATTTGACAAAAAAAATAATTCACAGGGATCCTAGACAAAAATATTTTCTGTCAGCGTTTACGTGAAACATATCTTCGAAATATATGGGATTTAGATAAGCTTTTTAAATATCACATTGGCAGTTCCAAACATTTACTCTTTTCTACGTTATTAATAAACTAATCTTTTATTGTCTAGCGGTCATTTATGGAAACAATAGCAAGATCAAAGAGTCAAGATACGCGTATACTTTATTCTGTATTAGAACTTCATATTCATTCTCATTCATATCCAAGATATAATTTTAAGGCTATCAGGTCAATAAACTCCTTTAAAATCTTCTTACAACAACGAACGCTCCATGGGACTGTCTTATTACTGTAGGATGGATGTTATTGTATGAAATATTATTATGTATGAAGTAGTAAATGCGTAGATCGGAACGTATGTGAGTGAAAGACAGAAAAGATAGAAAGAGAGATAAGAAAAACGGTTTTTTTACGACGTGAGCGCTCTGTAAGATAAAGACAAAAAAAGTGTTAATCTGTAAAATTATTTTTGAAAAAGTGCAATAAAGAAGTTCATAAAGTTTATTTTGGTATTTATTTGATTTGAAAATCCCCAAAACTACATTACTAAATATAATATATCAGATTTTGAAATAGCAATTGCAATAGTAAACATTTTAATGGAAAGAGATAGTGGTTCTATTAAAAATATGTGTTGGGGTGGTAAACTGATCCCCCAAACTTGGCCGTGACCAAAGTACACAAGTGCAAAGGCCGTTATAGTGGCTCACTTTGGTCTGTCGCATTTCAGGATGTGTACGTTCAGTCGCTCATATCCCAGAAACATTCTATCAAGGTATCTGAATTAGCATGACGACAGCAACTGTCAATGGACTTTCATCCCTTGATAGTCCCTGCTGTTCTTGGTTTA
This sequence comes from Automeris io, assembly GCA_036320925.1. Lineage (NCBI taxonomy): Eukaryota > Metazoa > Arthropoda > Insecta > Lepidoptera > Saturniidae > Automeris > Automeris io. The sequence goes on along the minus strand of JAUDJH010000010.1, from coordinate 13,190,545 downwards.
CACTGCCATTTTCGTCAGGTGCCATGTAGTCACTCTACAGAGCCAGTATAAAAACTATAACAGATACATAACTGAACATGGAATGTTTTTTTTTTTTTAAACTGGCTCGACATAATGACTACAGAGTACCTGATGGTAAGTACAGTGTAGTCCAAAAAGGAAAGCGACTATCAATGGATGAAAATCCATTGATAGTCTACATCGTCATGTCGGCCCACATATACCACGACTGAAGGTCTCTAGGTATATGAGCTACTGGACATACACGAGCTGATCCCGAAACGCGACAAGCCGAAACTGGTCACTATGACGGGCTTTACACTCATGCACTGTGGTCGCGATCCAGACGGGCACCGGCGCCCTGCCACCTCGCTGCTGCTCGTTTAGCACCACCCAGGAGTCACGTGTAGGGAAACTAGGGTAAAGCCTACGGACGCGAGCAGCTTCGACTCCCAAAAATCCGTCCGTCCGTTTAATTATAGATATTAATTTTAAGTCAGGCTGTTAGTTATAGAATTATTAACATGTTTCAAGGATCTTTGGACCACTTTCGACATTATCTTGTAAAATAAATATCAAGGGAACCTAGTTATGCATTAAATTAAACGTTACTATTTAATAATATGATTACAAAACGTTATTTCGTAGGATTCAGAAACGTTTACTGTATTTCAAATCTATACTAATATTATAAAGCTGAAGAGTTTGTTTGTTTGTTTGTTTGAACGCGCTAAACTCAGGAACTACTAGTTCGAATTGAAAAATTATTTTTGTGTTGAATAGACCATTTATCGAGGAAGGCTTTAGGCTATATAACATCACGATGCAACTATTAGGAGCGAAGAAATAATGGAAAATGTGAAAATAAAAAGGAAAAATTATTCATCCTTGAGCGCTTCCATTGCGTGCGCTGCGAAAACGGTTCAAGATACCAAAAATATATGTATGAATAATTTATATGGCAGAACAACGTTTACCGGATCAGCTAGTTACTTATAAAAACAAACAAGACGTAAAACATATTTATAGCATGTAGACGTAACCCGATACGCTCTTGTCGCCCTAAGGGTCGTTAGGGTGTTACGAGACGTGCGGGGTAAGAGGATGCGCACGCGTACGGGACGCTTAGAGGTTAGTCGACTACCGAGACCCAAGGCGGGAGTACGTGCGTGTACGTCGCAGTTCGGTGTGCCTTAAAGTGCAAATAAACTGTAAAACGCCAAATTCGTGTCTTCCTAAAACCACACCCACGACCACCGGTCATATATTGCTATTAAATAGATTTTAATTATGTAATTGCAAGTATAATGCCATTTTGCGGTTTAATGTGACAATAACAAAAAAAGTTACTATTAAAGAATAATGCAATATAGCAACGAAAAATATCAGCGAATTTATTATAACGACCAGCTTACCCGGCAGACTTCGTACCGCCATGAATGCCGTTACTTACAGTGAATAATAACTACTAACACAAATCAATGCACATAAAAAATATTTTAGAGCTACTATATGTATATACTGCCGAACAAGAAATATATGCAAAACATTTAATGATTAACAGAGACTTACGAAAACATTTTATAAATACCAACTATATACAACAGGAAGATTTAATGACAATGACAATAACAACTGACAGATGAGTGGCGTTTCGTTTTACTCAACATATTTTTCCCATAAATGATCAACATGTTTTTTAAACTGTTGTAGTTTTTTTTATTTATCAACTGATTAAAATAAAATTAACACTATATGTTAGAAGCAGCTTTCCTTAATACATTAGTGTAAACCGTATTTCAACCGTTATGCCGATTCAGAGATTAGAGGGCACAAACGCGTACAGATGGATTAACGGTTCTCATACATTTTGACTAACCTAAATCACCCAAGTAAAGTTACTCTGGGTACTCGTTTATACACGGAGTTGCAAATCATAGTATCTATGGAACGTCGGAGAAATGATTATGGAAAGGATTTATTTGTATGTATATTGTTATTGATGCTGATATAAATTGATGATATATATCGTTAAATTTTAATTTTAAGCAACGCAATCCTCTGGTCTATTGAGCTTGTTTAAGTTAGTTTCATCGTAAAAAATAAGATCAGAAAGTAAATTACCTGTTGTAAATTCATATTGTCTAAGTTCTGAATTTTGCTGTACATTATTTGCTATTATGTTTCTATTTGTCAGTTCTAATGCTTTTGGTAAACCAGTTGTACCGCTGGAAAATGTAATAAACGCTACATCTTCATGTACTCTTTTCACTTCTTTTAGTATACTTAGATCTGCATGTTCGTTATCTATTAGTTCTTTGTAAGCAATGGTTCCTTCTGGCCGATCCTTTTCCACATTAACTGCTATAATTTTTATATCTTTATTTAATAGTTCCAAAGCTTTTTTAACGTTTGGAACTAAATCAGGATGAGCTATTATTAACTTAGTTTCGGAAATATCAATATGCCTCTGTATTTCATCTGTAATTATAATAAGAGATCTTGAGAAAGGAGTGTACTGTACAATGAAATCATTTTAAAGTAAGAAGATATGACAAACTTAATTTTGCTGTTTTATAACGTTGTAACAAGCCCATTGATCTTCTAAGGTACTCACAAGGTGTGTATACAGGATTCACAGGTGAAACAATTCCACCAGCAGCTAGTACTCCAAAAAGGGCCACTGGAAATTCTGGTGAATTGGGTAACATTAATGCTATCGTATCGCCGTCCTTAATTTTAAACTTTCTTCTCAAGTTTGCTCCCAGAGTTCTTGACTGCTTGTAGACTTGTTCATACGTGTACATCCTATTCGTTATGCCGCATACCTGTGCCATAATTTGATTCAGTTGAGTTTAAAAAGTTCATCTCTATGAATTGTTCCGGTCTATCATGTTTTGGAATCAACCCACTTCAAAAGATACCTTCAGTTGTAATATATTGAGGCTAGTATGTAATAACTGTAACTAAATACCTGCTTTCAACCTTAGTATCTTTACCATGAGATTAAATCACTCTTTGGTTTCAGTATTATAGTTGGAAGAGAGAAAAGGATTAAAAAGAGATTCAAATATTACTTTTAATGATTGACAATTGTTTCTATTAATTACTCATACGTTACGTGGGTGAGAAAATCCTAGTTGGATGAGCCAGCCATCTTGAAAAACAAAGTAAAGAACTCGTTTTCTAATTTAAGCAATTGTGGTTCGTTTTTATTTAAAAAAAAAACTAACTACAATTATTAGGAAACAGATATTTGTAGACGCCACAAACATTAATCATGAAGGTTATTAATTAGTTCGTTAAAGTACACAGCATTGTAATGTTAAAGACCACATATATTTGAAGATTATTCAGTAGTGTAACAAGGCAAGAGATAATTACCTAAAACTACCAATTATCTCTTGCCTTGTTACACTACTGAATAATCTTCAAATATATGTGGTCTTTAACATTACAATGCTGTGTACTTTAACGAACTAATATATATATATATATATATATATCTTACATTTAGATTTTAGTGTAGTAAAATATTATTACGAAGTTATATCGCATAACTGCATAAAGCATTAATATAATAATAAATTAATTTGTAGATAATATTTAGAATTATTATATAAATAACTATAAGTAGTAAAGATAACTATAAACCACTAAAATCCTTTCTTATCCTTATCCTTATTAGGCCTTATTAGTATTGAGCGGCGCGCGATGTGTTCCCGCGTGCCGCTCTACAACACCAGAGGCGTGACTTTAAACACCACCCCTTCCCAAACGGGTAGAGGCCTACTTAAAGCCGCACCCCTAGACTAGGTCATTGAGGATGACAGCCCAGTCGTGCCTTCGATGCCGGTAGATGAAAGGTGGAACAGCCCGGGGGTTTTAGTCGGTGCAAGTCCGACACACCGGAGGGGGACCCCCCCGCCTCCCGAGGTCCGTTAGGGATTTCCCCCGGGTTACCAAACAAAAGGCCTTCTTAGTATTGTAAATTTGAAAGTGTGTATGTTGTTATGCTCCATCTATACGTTAAAACGGCTGAACCAATTTTAATGAATTTTAGCTCTTTCTAGATTAGACCCTTGAGACGGGCATGTAAATGTAAGAGTGGAAGAGATGAGTAAGCAGGGAAAGGGTGCAGTTAGGGGAAGGGTAGAGTGAACAGGGGATGGTTAAAGGAAGGGAAGTGAGAGGAGAATATATTCTATAAATCTGAATAATCAAGACACTCACGATTCTTGGATTAACGCATTGTATATTTTAAAAGGGAGTTGTTTTTTTCTTGAGTTGAAAATATATATCTCGTTCTAAGAAAATATAATTAAGAAAATATCGATCTAATATCAACAAAATATTTTTGTACGTCTATAGGGAGAGTGCCATTTTCTTGGATTAAAGCAACTTGCCTTGCCTTAAGGAAATTTGCTTTGTTTTAAGAAATCTTTTTTTTCCGTGTAGGTTTGTTTAAGGACGCGCAACACATACAGCGAGCGGGCCCGCGTGCACGTACATATATAGGTCGGGACGGTAGTACGACGGGCCAAATTTCTTGTATTTATACGGAAGATTTCACATTGCATCATCCGCTCCGTACCCAACCCCCATACGCTTTCAACGATTCAATTTTCCATATAAATACAAGAAATTAGAGCGGTCGAACTCCTGTCCAGCCCTGACGCGCGCTAGCTCGCTGCGTATGTTGCGCTGTAGGCGGTCCAAAGTTCGCCGAATCAGCTAGTATCTTCCTTATTTCGTCAATATAATAAAACTGTACCAAGGTCAAATTCTGTAATTCCGAAATATAAAAACGATTTTAATCAACTATTTAAAAGGTTCTGAACACAAAACAATCCTTATCTGTTATAACTAAATGCTGTTGTCTAGAATGGGTCTTTTCAAATTCATCAGGCATGCCTCAGGGGCGATTGTTTAAGGCATTAAGTCTGTGAATTTTATTGGTTTGGAAGGTAATGCAGGTATATGGGAACACTTGTATTAATCTACTAGTGTTTTGAAAGCGACTACCTTGAGAAAAAACGCAGAAAGACACTCGTGGTTGCGTCGTCGTGGGACTACGCCATCTATAGGGAATATATTAAAAAAAATAAGGAGAACAGTTTACCACAGCTGGTTTCGTAGACCACTTTTCTAAATTGTAGAAAACGTGCTCAATAATCGTCATTTTCGGTATTTCGACATCTTGAAAAGGTGATAATACCACTTTATCACTGGTCCAAACATTCCTTCTGGCAACATTCGAAAATCTTCGAAAAATAAACATAAAATTCATATTTATATTTTGTAAACGAGATTTGTTTTCACAGTTTTATTTATCAACGTAACACTAACGAATGGTAGCAAGAATTAGTTTATACTGATTACTACGTCGAGTAAACCGATAATGAATACTTATCGCGAGTACCTACTGGTGCGTGTGAGTTGGCGAGGAAAATAGAAGGAATCCGGGAACGAACTTACTCGTATATTGTCCCGGTCCACGGCGCTGGTTCAGGCGTCCACACCACAATTTCACGCGCGTTGTTAGGGTAAGCAGAGCGTTCGAGTTGAATAATTATTGTATTACACAGCGTTGTAGCGTTTTATATATTTTTATAGAGATTATTACAGCGTGCGCGTTGTACTTTTCGATGCGTTCGAACCCAGAGAGGAAAACGGATGAGGAAGGTAGGGGGATAAAAATGTTGAGAGAGTGTTGCTAGTTTATAAATAGACAATATAAGAGAATATATATTTAAATATTATAAATAAAGAATAAAAATAAAATAAATGTAAATTAATAATAAACGGCGCAAACATATCCCCCGGCCTGAGGATTTCCCTCAGAGAAAAAGAAGAGCGCAATTAAACAAACATAAAGCGGGAGAGCGTAGCGTTACAAACAAATAATTTAATTAAATTGAATTGAAAAGCGTTTATTGAAGCGGTAGCAGAGAAAGACGTATCACTGGACGAACGTTACCAGTCCGTCCTTGTAGAGATATAGATCCTCAACAATATCAAGAGGACAGTTCAGAGAAAGCGATTTGTCTACACGTATTATAACAATACAACCATTTCGAGTATGAACAGATATAGTATTAAATTTTGTTCTGCTTTGAAGTGATGTCAAGTGTACGAGACACCACCTGCGCCAGTATGATTGTAGGAGTTTATTGACTAACTGATAGCGATTGAGCTTTCTCTTTGGAGAGTCACTGACATCCTTGGCGGGTAAATAAAGTAGCAGCGGTAAAATTAAAAAATGCATAAGAGGTAATGCTCTAGGTTTAGATGGATCTGTGCTCAAACTACACAGAAGGCGGCTGTTCATTAATGTGCTTAAGTAACGAAGTGCTGTGCTATATGGTCTGTTATTTTGTAGTAAAAAGAGTTCGGAATTGAAGTAATTATTTTTAATAAAGCGATAGATTAATTTTTTGCGCGTTTTCCAAGTCTGGAGCCGATGTTATTCTGCGTGTAGATACTAATTCAAACAAACGTAATATACAAACATAAGTGCGTAAATATTTTTATCCATTTGGATAAGCGTTCGGCTAATTCGTGAAAATTGTCTTGCGTTTTAATAATTAGAGTTATAAGGGAATAAGATACAGAATTTATCCACGAACGAGTAACAGTTGAGTTAGATTTTAATAGCGTAACAACTGAAAATAATAAAGTAAGCGGTTCTAATAATCGAAAAAGAAAAAAGAAGAAAATTGTTTGTTTTGAATGTTTAGCGTTATTTGCTTTTATTTAGAAAAACAAAATATGTTCGTTAGTTTTCCACAGTAATTCAATTATTTTTGTAGACGTTTCGTTATCGAAATTAATTATATTTTTAATTTTATTATGCGTTGGAATACGTTCCATTAGTTGAGTACTATTATTAGATAAGCATTTTAAAAGCTTAAAACCCCCGGCCATGAGCAACTGCGTTAGCTGGCGATAGTTCTTCAGCCACCTCGACAGTTGGTACGGAGGACACGTAGTTATCCATATAGAAATGGCGTTCGAGTGCCCATGCCGCGGCAGGGTAGCGCTCACGTTCGTCATCAGCAAGTTGCTTGAGAACGCGCATCGCTAAGAAAGGTGAAACTGACACAGAGAATGAAACGCGATTAAAGTTATATGAGCGAATAGGATTATTTTTATGAAATCTAAAAGGTATGCGTCGATAGCGTTGATGATAAATTTAATTGAAAATATATTTTTTAATGTCTGCGGAGAGAACCACCGAAAATAATCGAAGATTTAACAATAAATTAAATAGATTGGTTTGTAAATTTGGTGTATCGTGTAAAATATCATTAAGAGATTTATTTGAAGTGGTTTTAGCGTCTAAAACTATGCGAATATTTGAGGTCGCTTTGTCGGGTCTGGTCGACCTGGTGCGAGCTGTTCCACTAATGATAGACTTCCAGTATCTATATTTTCGCTTTTAGTGGCGTTGTATCCGTCGCGTAGCATTGGGTTTGAAATAAGCTTGTTCTCTAAGTGTAATAAACGCAATTTTGCCTTAGATTCTGAGTTATCTAATTTAGTAGAATCTAATTTTAATGGAAGATTAACTGTGTAACGTCCAGTCGCGTCGCGTGAATAATTATTTAAAAAGTCGCGTTCACATTCTAAGTTATCTGGGTTAAAATGTTTTTTATTTGGTGTGCTATCTAACTTCCAGAAGGGTTGAGTTAAATTTTCTAGACCAGGTTCAACGAATGCATGAAATGATTTTATTTTAGAGCGTTCTATGCATTCCGTTCTTCCCATAATAATATAACCTAGAGTAGTCTGCATAGCAATAACAGACGCATGCGGGATTCTCACTTTGTGATTTCCTAAGAGGAACGGAAAGAGTTCACTGCTTATTAAACAGTCAATATCAGACGGCGAGTAAAATTCATCATCGGCTAAAGGCAAGTCGCGAATATATTGTAACATATCAGTACTTACCGTAGAGTTTGGAATTCTGTCCGATATTGAGTCTATGACGCGTGCATTGATTGTATATCTACAGCGAGTATCAAACCGAGAATGAATCATGAACTGCGTATGTCCAATAACAGATTTTTCTGTATGCCCTAGTCCCTGCACTACGGAAGGTGCATTCAAAATATTTAATTTTAAGCGCTCACAGCAAGATTTCGTTATAAAGTGGCTCATGGAACCACTATCTAAGAGTACTCTAATTTTAAAACATCCACCATCGTTGTTATATACGTAAACAATAGCAGTGGGCAATAGGACGGTAGAACTAGAGTTAACTTTATTGTCGCGGGTATTTAATAAAGCAACATCATTGCTGCGTTGTAAAGAGTGAGCGTTAGGTACGGAGTTTGCACTTGAATCGAGCTGTGCAGCTGCAGTCTGTGATGACGCATATAAACACGGCTGCGTAGCGGTAGCGGGGTTGGCAGAACTGCTTAGCGAGGCGGGCGGAGCGCGCTCGAATCTAGGTGTCGAACGATCTATATGCAATTTTGTATGATGCATACGATTACAAATAGCACATCTGTTATGTGATTTACAAAATTTTGTATAATGAAATCCTAAACAGTTTACACAGAAGTTATTTTGTTTTACAAAGTTATACCTGGATGACGAATCTAACTTTAAAAAGGCGTCACATTTATAGAGTGGATGAATATTTTCTATTTTGCAACATATACATTTGGGTACGGCGTTATTATTAACTATAAAAGTTTGTACGGAATTTTTATTTTTTATTTGTGGAGAGAATTTTGTGTTAGTTTGAAATTTATTATGAGCGGGTTTATAAAAAGGTATTGAGTTCGATATCGTTGGTAAATTGAGAATTTTACTTTGGCTTTTTATAAATTCTGTTAAAGAACTGAATGTAGGTATTTTAATACCTCGTTGAGTTTGTTCGAATAATGTGACAGTTTCGCGGTCGAGTTTTGTAGTAGCGATATATGTAATAATAAAATCAGCCAAATCTTCTATTTTTAATTGTTTTAATGCGGCGTGTGCGGTACAAAATTGTTCGATAAATGTTTCTAGCGAGTTATGTGACGGATGCTGACTGCCCTTGAAATTTAACATTTGTTCTAAGTACATAGAACCTAAACCACGAGTATCTTCATACTTTTCTTTGAGCATGTTCCAAATTATTTCATAATTGTCAGCTACGGGTTGAATAGATCCACAAGCTGTCAATGCTTGACCAGAGAGTTTGCCTATTAAATATTGTATTTTTTCAGCGTTAGATAAATGTGGGTTGTTGTGAATTAATGAACTAAAGTTCTCGTAAAACATGACCCATTTATTAGGTGATCCATCAAATGACATCAAATCCAAGCCAGGCAATTTTTTGTTCAACCTTTCGTATTTAAAATTCGATTGAACTTGTTCTGCAGCGTTATTCATGAATGTTTGCGTTTGAGACAATACGGGAGTAATTTCGCTCTCGACTGACTTGATATGGCAGTATAACTCGTCAAATGATAATAAGGCGGCAAAATCGGGTTTGGTTTTAGGATTATGAGTAATTATTGCTATATTTAATTGATCTAAAACCTCATTAAAGTCTGTGCGTAATTTTTCTAATGATTTCAAGCGAATGAGGAACATTTTTTTTGCATTTTCATCAGAAATATTCAAGCTTAAATCATATATGTTTTGTAAAATGCCAAATAGACTTTCTTTTTTGGCTTGTAACATAACTACGGTAGTATCCATGTTTGACTGCGTTTTCAATTTAATCGAAGCGTTTATTTAACAGAATTATGTTCTGTATGTTTTCACTAACGTGAGATATGCGTACTACCGTAATGAAAAAAATGTAGGTACAATATTGAAGAAGAATAAACTATATTTAAATAATAATAAGCGTTATAAGAGTATTATATATGTGTTTATAAGCGTTTAATATAATAAATAAATACGAAATAGAGTATAAACGTATGAAATAACACGTAAATATTTAAATATGAGTAAAAATAACTGACAGCGGTAGGTATGTATAACGTGTTAAAATGAGTTTTTGGCGAGGAATAAAGGCGTAGCGAGGAAGGAAGCGTGAGGAATCCAGTGAAGAAGGACCAGAGAAATTATGGTGCGTGTGAGTTGGCGAGGAAAATAGAAGGAATCCGGGAACGAACTTACTCGTATATTGTCCCGGTCCACGGCGCTGGTTCAGGCGTCCACACCACAATTTCACGCGCGTTGTTAGGGTAAGCAGAGCGTTCGAGTTGAATAATTATTGTATTACACAGCGTTGTAGCGTTTTATATATTTTTATAGAGATTATTACAGCGTGCGCGTTGTACTTTTCGATGCGTTCGAACCCAGAGAGGAAAACGGATGAGGAAGGTAGGGGGATAAAAATGTTGAGAGAGTGTTGCTAGTTTATAAATAGACAATATAAGAGAATATATATTTAAATATTATAAATAAAGAATAAAAATAAAATAAATGTAAATTAATAATAAACGGCGCAAACACCTACTATCTTAGAAAGTCGGGTGACGCTTTACGACGTAATCGGTAATACAGTGATTTCCAATCTTTGGCACGGCGCGTCCCTCTTAATATGTAAAAAAAATATTACACCATACCATCCTCTGTCCCTATTCAAAAAATTAAAAAAAAAAAATTAAATTAAATTAAAAATTAAAAAAAAATTAAATAAATTAATTAATTAATTAATTGAATTAATTTTAATTAAAATTAAATTATTAATTAATTTTTTAAATTTAAATTCTATTACAGAGGCTTTATTATACAGTATTTACTAATAAATTATATGATAATTTTTTTAATGAGTGTTAAATAATTTATCTGTTGGTCTTATATTTCTGTTCTTTTATATGTGTATTTTCATATTATTATCAATGATAAAAATGATGATGAATGATGATTAAAATTAGTGTATCTGTACTCCATTGATCCCTTGCTGTTTTCTGCGCGTCGATTCAATAAATGGGTGTCAGCTGAAAATCAGCGCTGGGTGGCTCGATTGGTCACTTAGCATTTGCTGAGCTGACTTCCCTTTGGCGCATCATCACAACATAGGATGTTTACTGTTTTTGTTTTCTGTTTTTAATAACCTATTTTGCTGTGTTGTTTGTTGTGTTATGTGCCAAATAAATGTTTTATTATTATTATTATTATTATTCTGTGTTTTATTACAAATATTAATTCCGTCCAATGTTTTTTATTTATTTTCACGTTACATATTAACTTGTTAGTCTACTCAAAGGACATTTTTTTAATAAGGTAACACTAAATCTACCGGTGAACAATTTATGTCTATTTTAACATGGTTTATTTTGCTTTGTAATATTATAGATAAAATTAAATCCATAATATTTATCACTATCTTGTTCTAGTAAAGCAGGGGTCGGCAACCAGCGGCCCGCGCAAGTAAGAGCCGTTCCACAGAACGCCGCACCGCAGGTTATAAATTAAAAACACTTATAGAAATAAGTTTCTATTCCATTGTTTCGTGTGCGCGGAAGCCGGAAATTCAGTTCAAGCGATTGCAGTCAGTAAAATGAGAGTAACAATAAATATGGTTAAAAATGCAAAAATTAGTTTTATCTAAAAAAATGTGTTTATTAGACGAAATGTGGCCCGCACCAATATACTCATAATATTTGTGGTCCTTATATAAGAAAAGGTTGCCGACCCATGTAGTAAAGGACATGTTATTTTTCAGAATAAAAAAACATTAGAAAAGACTAAAACTTTAAGACAAATATAAAAATCGGTCATTTGACAGGTTTGGGAAATTTAATGTTAAGTTTCGCTCATAACTATTTTGTATGGTAACATATCAATTCGTTTCGTTCTTACTTTTCTACAATATTTAATATCATTTTCTTTATTAAAATATGTTTTGAAGTTTGTTTTTTCATTAAAGTCACACTTAGGATTCTGACAATAGTTCCTCGTCAGCAGCTACCATATCGCGAAATAGAGAGCCGTCCGATGTATAGGACTGTGCAGCGCTGCCAACTGTCGCGATCTCGAATTTGACACGTCACCTACGCTACGCAGTTACGTACATCGGGGGGCTTTCCGTATATGCACTTACAAATCAGAAATCCCAGAATCAGAAATGTGTCTTTACGTTTCCAAACCTGGTGCGATCCCCTGTAAAGGTTTTACTATGCACCAAGGGGTCACGAAGCATACTTTGAAAAACACTCACGCGATAAACACATATAATCTCAGTGTTTAAGAGCCGTCCGACTATAGGTTTTGATGACAGTTGAGTTTACTATCAAAAGTGATGACTATCTAAAGAAAAGCATATTTATTACACTAATGTTTTTATTTTTTTATTTTAGCAATCATGTTAGTACTTATGCCAATCTATATATTATTAGATTAATGAATTAACAAACAAATCAATAAAGAACATAATATTTGAGCCGTTCATTATGAAAGTGGCTTAAGTCCATTTTCATCTTTTAACAAGTTGGCACTTGTGACATTTATAATTTATGCTGAACTGTCAAAAAATAAATTGGTATTGGAATATACTTAGTACATTTGAAAATTTTATATCACGAACATTTTCAAAATAATATAAAAAACGCAACACCTTAAGTATTTCAAATTAAAGATAAGTGGACTTAAGTCACTTTCAAAATGAACGGCTCATTTAATACAGACGCTTGCCCTATTACAAATTTTAAATATATGTATGTTTACAAGGCTGCCAAGGTTACGTTCGGTTGGATGCGGCAGACTGCAAATGGCGCGCGTCAGTTTCAACTTTTAATCATGTCGGAATTGATCCCTTAGAAATTAATTCTCAATTATAGTACAATTTCCCTTCAAAGCAGATATTTTCACCATCTGCCTTCTACCTCGTCCTTAGGAATATTACCTCAAGAGTACTTTCATAAACTAAATATTGTAGCCTTAAATATAAATATGATAATATAAGAGTGCCCAAATCAATAGTTTGCTTTTGCTTTTTTTTTGTTTTTATTTCTGTTATAAATTTTAATTAGTTTAATTAGATTAGTTTGTTTCTTTTTGTGTTACTCGTATTTTTATTTTTCTTTTCTTCTGTGCATGTAGTCTACACTTGTAAATATAGTCGCATTTATAATGTATCCTGTTCATGTCTTATATTTATGTGTTAATGTAGACTGTGTAAGTGTACTTATAAATAAATAAAATAAATAAATAAATATTAATTGTTTCTTAGCATTTTTCTTAAAATTTTTCCCGATACATTTCTCGGAATTGTATCTATGAATGATACTTCCTTTATCATTTTGTATGGAGCAACTCTGTCGCTAACAAATTTCATTATTTCTTTGTCTGACACATTCGTGTCTTGTTTCAAAACGACGAAAGCTTTTGGTATTTCTCCGGCTTTTGGGTCCGGTATGCCGACAACTGCCGCATCGTGTACACCGGGATGTTCTTTTAAAACGCCTTCAAGTTCAGCCGGTGGTACTTGATAACCTTTGACCTATAATTAAAAATATACATAACTCGCTGACCCGGCGCACTTCGTGCCACCTCACCTTTTCCTCCTCCTCCACCTTTCCCTCCACCTGTCAAATCTCTTATCTAGGTCTCCCATCCCCACTCTACCCTTTACATTATACATTATTAATATTAAAAAAAATATATTAAGAAATCCACATCTGTATGCCTAAAACCCCCCGGGTGTTCCTCCTACCACCAACCGGGACCGAGGGCTCGACTGGGGTTTCATCCTCAGTACCCGGCTTTCGGCGGCTTTTCTCTTCATCCCCTTACTGACCACTACGGACCATCCTTGTGAGAGCGCGTTCGAGGGTCCAAGAGAGTCCAGAATCTCCTGGATCTCGTGCTCTAGTAAATTTCATCCAACCCCTTCTTACTTTATTTTCGCAAAGAAATAATAGTAGTTAGTAATTTAAAAAGTACATAGCATATATTACAATAAAAATGTCACCTGTAAGTACCCTGAGAACGGCGATTAGCTGCGCTACTGGTCACGTTTGGTATACATACAAGCTTAAAGGAGCCACAGACACTAATACATCTCTGCTGATCCCAAAAGGTTTGTAGCATGACTATAAATTAATACTACGCAATCGACTTAATACGCATATTAGTAAACTTCGGCAAAGTAAAGAATTAAATTGTTTACCTTAATTAACTCTTTCAATCTATCAACTATAGTCAAAAGTCCATTTTCATCGATTTTCACTAGATCACCACTTCTGAACCATCCGTCTACTAAAACTTCTTCATTCAATTTGATATTATTTTTATAACCTTTCATAATATTGCGGCCTTTTATTAGCAATTCTCCAAGCTGCAACGTAAAACAGTTTAAAATGGCCCTTAATTTGGACACGATATTAGTACGTCAAAATTATAAAGATCCCAGAGCAAAAATACAGTATTCACGATAATATATACTATATCGTCACGCTATATCCCTTTTGGGGTATGGCTGTGATAGCCTAGTGGATAAGAGACCGCTATCCATGCTAATGTTAATCATCATGGCAATTAAGTAAGATGTTGGAAAAACAGAGCCAGGAAGCGATTTCCACTCTTTGGCAGTACGGAACTGTTACGAACAGCAAGCCCAGGGCGCCGGAGACGCAAGAATAGGGGTGCGGGAGAGGAGCACGTCGACCGGGGCGACAGCAGCGACAGCGGCGGCCGGGCGTACGAACTACGGCGGAATACGGCGTCGTCATTGGCGGATTAGTTTTAAGGAACACATTGTATATAGTACTAGTTGTTAGGGTAGCCCGAGGGGATATATATAGCGACCAAACCTTTGTAAATCGGCGAAGATCGAAGACTCGAAGAATTCCCTCGGAGCTACCCTCAAGAATAAAGAAGCGAACTGCGAACGAAGAAGTGTTTTATTACGACGAATCCCTGCTACTAGTCATCGAGTGTTGTCCATCGCGTACAGGAACAAAAAGGGGAGGCGAATTGCTTCGTGCGGGCAGCTGGAATGTCAACCATGTACTCGGAAGAGTACAAACTAGCACGGCGTCTTGTCCATTTACGGTAGAAGTGAGAGGGAGGAGTTAAATTATACGACACTGCCGCCCACTCTCTAGAGTATAGTCTACAGGAAACTGAAAGGCAAGCCACTCTACGTTAGTAATCCAAACTCAGATTTCATATTAATCAAAAAATTATTAATTATACGAAGAAAAAGCCGCAGGCAAAATCTAATCTTCTTTATATATATAAAATTCTCGTATCATACTGTTAGTTACCTTACTCCTCCGAAGCGGCTTTACCGAATTTTACCAAAATATGCATATTCAGTAGGTCTGAGAATCGGCTACTATCTATTTTTCATACGCCTAAGTGATAAGGGTTATTCACCCTTAACTTTTTTTTATTTTATCCTTACACACAATAAGCTAGTTATTTTTTGTCTACACTAGAAATTACCTAGAAATAACTTATATGGAAAAACAACGTTTGCAGGGTCAGCTAGTATTGATATATAAACTTACTTCTCCAGGTCCTAAGTTCCTCAATTCACTATCAACTACCCTCATCTTAATGTTTGGCAAGGCGTATCCAACTTCCATGTAATGTTTTTCACCAACAGGCGTCAAGGTGATCACAGGTCCACCTTCAGTGAAGCCGTAACATTGGTAGAAACCTATTTCGTGCTAAAACATACATTTTAAATTTGAGTAAAGCCATTGCTCTAATTGAGTCTTGGTCACAGTAAACATGTGCAAAAGCCATCATAGTGACTTGCTTCGGTAGGTTTCGTTTTGGGATCAGTTTTTTTACATCCAGTAATAGAAATTTATATAACTTACTAAATAGAAATAAATAGCGACTTTAAAAACATCAAAACAATCAGAATTTTATAACTGATTTTATGATACAAATCAAAGTCTGGGCACTAAATTAAGCCCAATTTATAAACAAAACGAATGACTTGTTCCGCATCAAAGTGATAACGTTGCCTTGTTTATGATGTATCCCAAGATCATTGAACATTAATATCGGAGCTTCAGGTAGCTTAGAAGCTACAGCATGAGTAAAATTTAAGAAAACTTAAAATATATACAATGACAAAACTTCTGAGTTTATTGGATAAATTTTTACCACAAGACTTTGAAACGTTGACAAGTATATTTGGTATGATTTAATGTCGCTAAGATGGCGCCATCTATATATCGACTTACGTTGGCTTTATCCAAGAATTTGTGAATATCAGCTGATGGTAATGGAGCTGCTGCCGACACCACGAGTCTAATATGCTGTAAATGCCTAGCAGTTACACCTGCATGGGATGCGAAGAATAATACTGGAAGAGAAAAACATTAGAAGCAGAGATGGGCAAAATGTAATCAGATTAATGATTAACGAAATTAATTTAAAAAAAATCATTTTTCGGTGATTAAGGATTATTAATCTTTAATCCGATTACAATTAATCATGATTACTTTTATTATTACTTTTCTGTTTGATACGTAAAATGTGCTGCCGACAGCAGAGCGGCGCTCGCCTATATTTATTGGAACGAAGTTTCTTATCGCGCGTTGCGAAAGGAGGTTAGAGAGGTGACGTCCAGCGGGGAGTGGGGGTGGTGGAGTCCAGCGGAGAGTGGGGGGGTGACTTCCAGCGGAGAGTGGGGGGTGACTTCCAGCGGAGAGTGGGGAGGTGTCGTCCAGCGGAGAGGGGGGGTGGCGTCCAGTGGAGAGTGGGGGATGGCGTCCAGTGGAGAGAGGGGGGTGGCGTCCAGTGGAGAGTGGAGGATGGCATCCAGTGGAGAGGGGGGGTGGCGTCTAGCGGAGAGTGGGGAGGTGACTTCCAGCGGAGAGTGGGGGTGACTTCCAGCGGAGAGTGGGGGTGACTTCCAGCGGAGAGAGGGGGGATGCGTCCAGCGGAGAGTGGGAGGTTGGCGTTCAGCGGATAGTGGGGAGGGGTGGTCTCGTCCAGCGGAGAGTGGGGGGATGCGTCCAGCGGAGAGTGGGGGGTGGCGTCCAGCGGATAGTGGGGAGGGATGGTCTCGTCCAGCGGAGGGAGGGGAGAGGGTGTGTCACCCAGTAGAGAGTGGGGGTGGCAATCTGCGGAGAGTGAGGAGAGTGGTGTTTAGAGTGGCAATTATGACACCATTACTACTGTAAACCAATATTATTCATGCTAAATATAATATATGTAGATATCTCATTGTTTAGAAATATTTATTATTCATATTGGTCCTGATATAATGTACTGATTATAGCGCCATCTATCTGTTAAATAATATTTGGGTACTTCTTAATGAAAGCCATCATAAATTAAAAATGTTATGTGATAATAGTTATTTCTGATAGATAGCGAGATAATTAAAAAAAGGGAACGAGGCCGAGGTTATAAAAATAATAATAAGTGTGGATGGTATACAGATGCACGCTGGTTGATGGTTTTGATTTTTCATTACTCAAGTTGATGTTAAAATGAGTGGAAGTTTATCTATTTTTTTGCCACCCCTCCTCCCCACTTCTAGCTGGACGCCACCCCCCTCTCCACTGGACGACACTCCCCCCCACTCTCCACTGGAAGTCACCCCCCACTCTCCGCTGGAAGTCACCCCCCCTCACTTTCCGCTGGACTCCACCACCCCCACTCTCCGCTGGACGCCACTCCTCCACTCTCCGCTGGACACCAAACCCCACTCTCCGCTGGACGCCACCCCCCCCCCCCCTCTCCGCCGGACGGCAGCGCCCTATTTCTGCTGTATACAACTTCACAGACCCTTATAATGAATTGCTCAACGAGACGGATATTCGGGGTCAGCTAATTCGAAATAAGATAACTTGAAAAATTAAATAAACGAGAATTTAAATTGATCTCTCTCTCAGCCAGAACTCAAAAGTAATCATTAAAATAATTATGATTAATTGAGTGATTACTGTAATCAAGATTAATGATTACTCATGTAATCTGATTAAAAGTAATCATGATTACGCCCATCTATGATTAGAAGTTACATAACCTCTAAAATTGTACTGTAATTTAAATCTATAAAACATTTTGTTACAATATGTCACAGTTATTTAGCGACAGATTGAGCTCCTGAGCAGAAATCAGAAGAATCAAGACTGAATACCGACTGTAGTACATGGATGCAAAGATGGTTTTAGTAACTTACTTCTACCAGTCACGTTTCAAAATTAACCCGTGCATGCTCAATTTATTTAAATCAACTTCTTTTTCAAAGTCAACAACATGATCGCAACGCATCTGGTGTTGCATTCAATTATAGGCGCCAGCAGCCACTTTTCATCATGTGTTCTGCAAGTAGGATTATCTTGCCACATTTAGGTATTAAAAATAAAAACATATTTTTATTAACCTGTAGATTTTACTACAATGACCAGAGGACCATTATACTGTCAAATAATTCTGGATGTAAAAAAACTAACTATACTTAAATTATAGTTTTTTACGAGATTTACTTTTAGAATTAGTTCACATTGTTTTATGTCAAATTGTATGAAGTTTCCTTCGCAGTATAAGCCTCTAAATTCAGTTCCCAACTTACAATTTGACATTGAAAATCTATAACTAATTCGTGTAGTAAAGCTTTAAACACTCGCGAATTTAGATCTAAATTAGGCTTGTGCCTGTACTAAAGATAATAGACTAATTTAGCCATATTTAAATTCATAAATACCGGCACATAGATTCGATTCCAGAAACTTCCGCACGCCATCAGGATCTCTACTAAGTTTAACTTGCTAAGTGATAAGCCACTAAAGCATGAATTAAATAGAAATAATAATTACTTGTCGGTGGGGCTAAATACATTATGTCGATTTTGTGTTCTAGGAGGGCGTTGAGAAATGTGTCAGGCGTAAACTTTGGCAGTGTGACCAGTTTCAGTCCAACTGACATCTTGTGGAGCATTTGTGCGGCCAAACCGTAAAAATGAAACATCGGCAATATTGCTAATGTTGTGTCTTGATGGCTATCTGTAATAAAAATAAAATATTCGAAATGTGCTCACCTTGTAACTGATATATGGTACACAATATATTATCTTTTTTTGTCACTTTTCGTATCATATTCCCACAACGGTACTTAGCGGGATAAAAAAAATATAATTTCGTTAATTGCCAACTTATTAAATGCAATTAAGAATTTAGAATTAATTAAATAAATTGAAAATTGGACATCCGATTACTAATTAATAATATTATAAAATCTGATTGCACAACGCATGATCCAATTTGTTTATCAAATTAAAATGTTTCGATGCTGCTTTAAGCCTTACTGAATTTGTAATATCGCAGAGTTTAAATAAATGGCTCATTTTATTATATAAAAATCCTCAAATTTGATACAAACATACCTATTATTTTATCTTCTATTCACGTATATACCTTATTTATTTCGTCCACTGCTATTTAAGATTATTTCATTGTTCATCTTAAACTAAATAATTACCTGTAGTAAATTCATATTGTCTAAATTCAGTATTCTGTTGTTCAAAATTTGTGACCATGTTTTCATTAGTAACTTCCACTGCTTTCGGCAAACCTGTTGTCCCACTCGAAAACGGTAAAAAAGCAATATCGTCATGTGCTCTTTTCACTTCGTTTAATATAGTTAAATCTACATGATCATCGATAACCAATTCTTTGTAACATATTGTTCCATCGGGTCGGTCTTTGTCCACATTAACTGATATTATTTTAATATCTTTCTTAGCTAGTTCCAAAGCTATTCTCACATTTGGTACCAAGTCTGGGTGAGCTATTATTAACTTAGCTTCTGATATGTCAATATGTCTTTGTAATTCATCTGTAATTATATTGTAAGGCTATATAATATTATCGTGTATTGGAGATGGAAAAGCATGGAGATTATCAAGCGTCGATTTAAAGTCTACCTCGCAGTCTGCACTCTGAAAAGTGTGCTCAAAAGTTTAATTCTCTTATTCCTCCGTCCACTATACGCCATGATGGAAACCATCTTCACAGGATGGATATCGCCTACATCCGTATTTAAAAAATCAAACAGCAAAGGAGTAGAATACATTTTTTTTTTACAATCTATGATCTGGGTATCATTAAACGAAGAGTGAATAGATATTTGTTAGGTGGAAACCGTTTATCATCGGCCTAATTTTCTCCAATTACTAGGTGTGTTTGAAGTTTGAGGTTGTAAGCTTTTAAATCATTAAAAAAATATATTCCTTGTTACCAGGTAATATACCAGTTGCTATGCTTGAAGTTTTACATTACAAATCCGTTTTATTAAGCATTCAGAAATCTCAGCCGCTTAAATAAATTGTGTTATTTTCTAACACTAATAATGTTTTGTATTCACCAGGAAAAAGTAAAAAATACTTACATGGTGTATATAAAGGATTCACGGGAGAAACAATACCACCCGCGGCCAAAATTCCAAATAGAGCAATTGGGAATTCTGGCATGTTCGGTAGCATTAACACGACGGTGTCGCCATCAGTGAGCCTAAACTTTCTCCTCAGATTGGCAGCTAGAGTTCTTGACTGCTTGTAGATTTGTTCGTATGTGTACATTCTGTTAGTTAAACCGCAGACCTGTGCCAATATTAGGTGTTTTATTTCTTGACCGCTAAAAGTCCCGGTCAAGACATAGCTGCGTAGCGAGGATTTTAAACCTTCAGCGGTAAAATCACCGGTATGACAATATACCGAAAATGGGGGACCACTATAAAAATTAAACTTGTATTTATTTATTTACTTTTACAGGGTTGCCAGTGGCCCGGTACAATGACTAATTCACACAATACATACATAAAGTTACAATAAAAAATGTACAGTTCCTATTAAGGCATCCACAACATACGTCAGAGTGGCCTGTTTAATTATACTAAATCATACTATACTATATTATATCACACTATATCATATTACATTATATTATATCACATCATACTATACTATATCATGCCATATGAAATGGTAATTGATGTCAATTGATGTCAAGATTATTCGTTTGTGCATCTCTCAACAACCCGAAGACCTTTCTTCATGACAAGTACAAAGTTCTGGTAAGCAGTTTTGCCTGATTTCATTTTCTCTCTTCACCTACTGAACCTCATCTAACCTCGGCTTAATTTACGTAGCCACAATTTTACTGTTATTCAAATCCGCCACACCAGATGGAACATAACACATCAGATGGTACGCGTAACGCAGTCCAAAAACGACGACTAATTACAGTATAAACAAATCTATCGATAGTGATCATGCCGGCCTGCATACGTAGCTAGTCAACCCTCGTGACCCCATATCATAGGACAGTGGGAACAAGCTCGCCAAAAGACCATTTCATAGCCTAGCGACTCGGCAAAAGTAAGAGTTAGAGAAATTCCTAGCCAAGATGTGAGTTACCGTATAGCTGTGACTCCGTAAACCTGCGTGCGTAGTTCAATTATGGAATGGAGAGGGTGGAACAAGGATAAATAAGTCTTCAGAACACTCACCATAATACAGATCGTAGAAAACGCTAAGTGAGGCAATATCTAAAATGTTAGGAAGACGTGAAGAAAACGACGTGACCCTGGACATAGCAGAGGGTAAACTAACCAGACAATATCAGCACCAAAACCCCCCTGTGGAACTAACCAACCTAAGCTGAACCATCAGACGGAAAGGTCTCCATACCCCCCGGTGTACGTTGCCGGGAATCGAAACCCAGGCATCATTTAGCACGACAATCCTAACCGAGACTTTGGGCGGTATGGTGAGGCAACTGCTCATGGTACCTGATTAGCCATGACTAGGCTCCTGTAAATGATATTGAGGGGTGAAAGGCTATTTGGTTTAAGCGACATTTTTTGGTGATATAGTAATAAATATATTTTCGGAATCATCGTTTTTCACCGATTCCAAAAATATATACAGTGTAAACTCCATATAACGTCACTCGATTTAACGTCAAACTCCCTAAAGCGTCGATATCACTCGGTTTTGGTTGGTTTAGCTTGTTTCCCATACAATGATACACTCTATATAGCGTTACACCTACTCTATATAACGACAGAAATTTAATAACATAAAGTACTTTTGAAGTTGCCAAAATTAGTAAAAACTGCGCAGCTGTGTACGTTCTTTTGTCGCTTTATTATCCTAGCCCGTAATAAACTCGACTGTCGGCATTACACATACCGAACTTTATAAGAAATCCATTCTTTTGTTTACAAATTGGGATTGCTTGCACGTGTTGACTATTGTTAGTAGGAGTTATAAATTATCTATACGTTATCATATTCTTAGTTGCTCACAAACTTTCAAACTCTAAACATGGCAAGTAAGAGAAAATCTCTGTGTATTGACGAAAAAGTTTTACTGATACGCGCATTAGAGGCGGGAGAGAAGATAAGTCATGTTGGCAGACGCTTTGAATTTAGTTGCTCTACAGTGTCCACAATATGGAAAAATAAAGAAAAAATTCTACAAGCAGAAGAGGATGGAAAATTTTCTAAAAAATTGAAGAAACCTAAATACGAAGATTTGGATCGAGCTATACTATCATGGTTCCAACGACAGCGCCTGAATAATATGCCTATCTCGGGGCCGATCGTGAAAGCTAAGGCGGAGAAGTTTGCTGAATAACTTGGCTTACTTTCTTTCAAAGCATCAGAAGGATGGCTCGGAAAATTCAAGCAACGTCATCATATCAACTACGGTAAAATTAGTGGAGAAGCACGAAGTGTTGATACGAATGTTACTCATGACTAGATTAATAGAGTGTGGTCAAAATTGACAGAAAAATACACCCCAAGTGACATTTTTAATGCTGATGAAGCAGGAATTTTCTACAAGTTGACCCCAGATAAAACTCTGAAATTTAAAGGGGAAATGTGTGTGAGAGGAAAGCTCTCCAAGGAGCGTATTACAGTGCTTGTGGCTGCTAATATGGATGGCACAGAAATAAAAAAGCTAATGGTAATAGCCAAATCAAAAAATACGCGGTGTTTTAAGAACATTAAAAAATTGCCAGTGACGTATAAAGCTAATAAATCAGCTTGGATGACCAGTCAACTTTTTGAAGAAGAAGTGCGAAAGTGGGATGCAGAATTAAAGGTACGAAAAATTTTACTTCTTGTTGACAACTGCCCTGCCCACCCTCTTACAACAAACCTTCAAAACATAGAGTTGGTATTTCTTCCTTTAAATACGACTAGTGTCTTACAGCCAATGGATCAAAGCGTGATTAAAAGCCTCAAGGGTCACTACAGAAAGAAATTATTGATGGAGCTAGTCGAATCTGAGGGTAAAACTTCTATTAATATGCTGCATGCAGTAAATTTTTTATCTAAAGCCTGGGAAGAAGTCACACCCACAACTATACAGCACTCTTTTCGACATGCTGGACTTTGTACAAATTCTATGAGTGATGAGGTGGAAACGGAACTGGAGTTTAATAACGACGACGCCCTTCCATTAACTGAGTGGATTCAACAGTTCAACATGGCAGGAAAATTTACAGAAAATCTTCAAACCTACATCGAAGTAGACGACTGCCTGCTTACAATGGCATCATTTACAGACAAAGAAATTTTGGATTCGGTGAGAAAAACCGAGTATCAAGACCAAGGAGATGAAGAAGATGAGACGGATGAGCCTGAGCCACCGCCGAGCATTAAAGAAGCCCTGGAAGCAGCAAAATTATTGGAAAAGTACTTTCTTTATCACCAAGATGACTCAATATCGCAAGATATGAATAAAATAATGGAAAAAATACAACAAAATTACTGGTGCAGCAAAAGACGTCAGACAAAAATAACAGACTATACTCAATAGCGATCAAATGAGAATTGTTTTTCTTGTAATTACTAACACTAGTCTGAAATAAACTTTTTTTCTAATACAGATTTTTCTTCTCTCCATTTAACGACCACTCTCTATAACGCCAAAATATGCACAGTCCCTTGAGGGTCGTTATATAGAGTATACACTGTATATATTAATATATCACCAAAAAAATGTCGCTTAAACCAAATAGCCTTTCACCCCTCGATATACTTTAATATCTAGAAAAGTCATTAAAATACAATATTTGAAACTTTACCGTAGCTAGTTGTGAGGACCATCTGTCTAAATTTTTAAAAACATGGTCGAAGATTGTCGTCTTCGGTATTTCAACATCTTGAAAAGGTGATAATATCACTTTATCACTGGTCCAGAAATTTCTTCGTGTAGCATTTGAAAATCTTCTAAAAATATGTCTAAAAGACATAGTTTTGACTTGTGTTATTCTTCGAATGTGTTGTAAACTTATATGTTTATGAATTTAAAACTGTTTTTATAGAGATGTGTTGCACAACTTTATTATTAAACACTAACGAAGGCTAACATGGACTTGATTGCACTGACCCGCCTCTGTCGAACATCATAGTATACAACGAATCTACGTTATTTTTCCTTAATGCGACCAGCAGTGGCGCGTATTCCATAAAAAGCATTATTTTTGTTATAGTTGGAAATTTAACATATATATTGGAATCTGTAAAAAATGCTGATTTTGAATATATATATATATATATATATATATATATATATATATATATATGTATATGTATTGCTATATCACCAAAAAATGTCGCTTAAACCAAATAGCCTTTCACCCCTCGATTGGGAGTCGAAGCTGCTCGCGTCCGTAGGCTTTACCCTAGTTTCCCTACACGTGACTCCTGGGTGGTGCTAAACGAGCAGCAGCGAGGTGGTAGGGCGTCGGTGCCCGTCTGGATCGCGACCACAGTACATGGGTGTAAAGCCCGTCATAGTGACCAGTTTCGGCTTGTCGCGTTTCGGGATCAGCTTGCGTATATCCAGTAGCTCAAATACCTAGAGACCTTCAGTCGTGGTATATGTGGGCCGACATGACGATGTAGACTATCAATAGATTTTCATCCTTTCATAGTCGCTTTCGTTTTTAGACTACACTGTACTTACCATCAGGTACTCTGTAGTCACTATGTCGAGCCAGTGTAAAATATATATATATATATATATGTATTGTATACTAACTGTGTACACTAACTATGTATTGTATATTGGTGAAATAAATGAAGGTGATATAATTTATGTTCAAAATTAAAGGTAAAACGGTTAAAAAAATCTTAGTAAATATTTAAGTATAAATTTAGCAGAAAACAATATAATGGGAATTTCCATCATCATGCAAAGTTAGAACATTCGCTTAATACTTAGCCGGGCAGTAGACTTGAGGGAATCAGCAGTCCGGATAAGAGGGAGGAGGTGTGCAGTGCCCGGCGCGCCGCCTGTGAGATAGGTGTTGGAAGGGTGGGCTCTTTACCCCTACCCCTCCCAGAGAGGCAGCCTCGACAAGGCATTTCGCTCTCCGGGCGTCTGGATGAATTTGGTTTCCCAGGCCAGGGTTTTTAGTCAGTAGGAGTCTGACACACCTGGTTTGCTGCCCTCACAGCGGCCCTGATGGTCCTATGCAGGATTTTCCCCCGGGACACCAAAAAAAAAATTAAAATTAGCTTAATACTAATAGAAATAAAAGAGGATATTTTTTAATATGAAATGAAATCCAATGATATCTAATGCAATAGGAACTCAAATATAATAAAACAAAATTAAAAACAAAATCATACGTTTATTGCAACTACAACAAACAGCGGAATGACAACTTCAAGCTCGTTTTACTGATGGTGACACTTGCTTATTTTTGACATGTTTTTTTATGCAATGGACATTCAACCTATTAGTACTAACCGCACAAAACAGTTTAAGTGAATTGCATGAATTACTACATGCCACACTTCTCATGGACGACAGTTGTCACTTGAAAACGGTGCAGTGTTGTGCTCTGTTATATTTTTTTATTATGGCGTGGTGTGCTGTCAAATTATGCAGAAATTTTCAGTGATAATTCGGAAGCAATAGTAAAATTTCCTTTCATAGGTAAACAGTGAAATATGTTTGCATTTCTTTGAAAAAACGTCAATATAATTTTAAATCATATAACAATAATTTTTAACTGCTAATGTAGCCAGTTTTTTACTTTTTAAAACTCCCCAATTATAGGGACTTATCTAACCTGTACTTTAACGAAAATATTAATTTTTATTGTCTTTAGCTGGCATCAAGTACGATATAGTTGTTATTAATCACTACGTTGATGAAAAATATATCTATTATTTGTGTAAACTTTTTGGTATTTTTATTTTGGGCTAATTGCTATTGGCCCGGTCAAAATACATGGTTATGATTATCGCATAGAGTTAAAAACTGGTACGAATGTTGGGAACACCATTCCCATTGATCCCATATCAAAAAAAAAGTTATTTAAGTTCACAAATATGGGTTTTACATGTTTCAACAAAACTAAATAAAAATATGTATGTCAAAGTTGTAGATTATGCAATTATCTGTAACAATTTTGCTTACACGTATTCTCCTAAGAATTGCCATTTTTGATCTAAGAGTTGAAAAGTTGTATACTTCTTAATATGCATGAGTACGTCACCTATATACAATACTAGTTTTTGCCCATGACTTTATCTACGTAAAATTAGTACTTCGAATAACCTATTTTTTTCTACCATGCGAACTCGCTTTCACGATCGAACAGGCAACATGTATGGTTGCCTTTCTTTTCTTCCCAACCATCATTTTACTCCTTTAAAAAAATATTTCGGGAATGAAAGTATTATATGTATTTTCCAGTGTCTGCAACGATCTTCATACCAATATTAACCGAACGTGAAATTACGTTGCACATTTCGTTAATTACATTAGCCTGGGCCTTCGAATTATTATTTATATATTGAAGCTTTCTTGCCTACATAAATACCATGCCCAACAGGGTCCATAGTTGATACTAATAAAAAAATTAAAAATATTTACTAATTATATAAATTGCTCTTAGGAATTATATTAGTACAGTATACTATAGTTTTCATTTACAACATTTTTTAGCATCACTGTTTAATCATTGTTAATTATATTTATTTTTTGCTTAAAGTCCAATTTATTAAATAAATTATTAATTAATGGATATATTTCTTGAAATAATACTTAAATAGTTACAAGGTTGTTCGGAATAACACTATACCTACATCGTGACATCTATATGATATATAGATAGTCCTTGGGTGGTGCCTTGGTTGTACCTTATGCTAAGTATTGATTCAATATTATGGAAAATTATTAAAATCATGTACCATAGAACTGTTTATAATTCTTTTATGTATATTAATTATATAAATGGTTTTTAATTCAAGACAAGCCGAGTGAAAAAATAGTATATATGACAGAAATTTAACATTATTCCGTATTGGAATATATAATTAATTTTAAGGGTATTTAGGGTGAATGTGGCAACTCTATATCTGGTGGCGCCACCTGCCACAATGCATCTAGTAGGTCATGTCACGTGTTAATTTTGGCGCGAAAATTTTATGTCCGATGTATGAGCGGACTCTATCTATATAATCTAAGTGGACATTAAAAATGTATCCAGACGCGATCAACTTAAAGTGAACTTGTTCTTTTATATAATTTTTGGGCATTCAATATTATGATGGAAATTTCCACCATCATGTAAAGAAGGGTTAATTTTCTGGTGAAAGGTGCTCTTAGTATATAAATATAAAAGACTTTCTAGGGTCAATATCATCTAACAATGTTGCTCCTTCAGCACCCTTCGTAGCACTTTCCCTGCGGCACTTTTAGGTATGCTATCTAAAAACACTATATCGTCAACTCTTTTATACGCAGCTACTCTTTCCTTCACAAATTCGCTGATATCTTTAGCTCCAGCCTTCTGTCCACGTTTAAGAACAACAAAAGCTTTCGGAGCCTCTCCATTGGCTGGGTGTGGGACTCCCACTACCGCTGCGTCTTCAACTGAGGGATGCTCACGTAATACTGCTTCTAGCTCGGCTGGTGGTACTTGGAAACCTTTTACCTGGAACCAAGGGGTGTTTGGATAAAAGCGTGTAGACTGATCAGAAGACCTCGTATGTTAAGATAGATCTTATTGCCCCCTAGATAAAATTACATTGGATAAACAATAAGGCTAGTAGAAAGCGAAAAATATATGTTTTTTTTTTTACTTTTTCCACGGAGTGACTATGATGCAGTGGCGTGCATCCCATAGACGCATAAAAGCATTACCTTGTTATACTTGAACATTTATAATAATAATGTATTGTCACGGTATATCCCTTTCGGGGTAAACTAAGATACATTAGTGGCTGTCCACTTTGCGCTTATATGTCAAGCCCAACATGACCAGTAGCGCAGATGATCACCGTTCTCAGGGCAGAACTTATACATGACATTTTTATTAGATGCCATGCTGGTTTCCTCACGGTTTTGTCCTTCACCGATGAGCATGTCGTGCCTACGTAATCTGGAAAACTCAGAGGTACGTAACGGGATTCGAACCTACGAGATATCGCGTTGCCGCGCATGGAAACCGATACATTATCCACTACGCTACCACAGCCACAGTACATTTATTAAATAATTAATTATTATTAGTGTTTATTTATTTAATCGTTTATTAATGATGTCTGTGTTGACTCGGTGTCCGGTGGCATTTCAAATCCGAAAGCAGAAAAGAAAGCAAGTGGGCTCACTCTTTCCTCTATATTACTGTAACCCGTAATTAAAACGGGCACAATTATCAGTGAAGTCCGAAACCTTGGCAAAGAGCAGTGACAAATGTCAAAGTCGCTAACTTTGGTGTATGTCTCTTTTTTATGTGATCGAAAGGAGGACAGATATAGTTAAGTGAATTTTTGGCAAAAGTTCTTCTATCGGGAAAATGAAAAAAGTGTCCTGTTGCCCTTTATTTATTTTTAGGAGAGCATCGTTGGAGTCAGTAAAGTTCATTCCATACATACAAGAAAGCATTGCATGCCCTTACAATAAATAAGTCCGGAATAAATTAATTAAAGATTCTATTTTTACGCTAGGTTTTTTTCGGATAAGAATTATATAATTTTTACTATAATAATATAATATTCAAATTAATTACGCGAACACTACCTACCTTGTTCAAATACCTTATGCACGTCACTGGTTGGAGTCGTATGTATGTCTTTTCTCTTATATTATTGTCTCAAGGTAGTCGCTTGCGGAACGCTAGTAGATGACTATCAGTAGTTATCCCTAGATGGACGTTCATACTATATGCTATATCCACTATAAAACAGCTATAAAACTTTTTTTTTTTTTTCGTAAACCCAGTGGCATCCACATGGTCAGTCAACACAGCAGTGAGAGCCGCCGCCACGGTGTGCCTGACTCCTGCCGACTAAAACCAATGACATTCTAGCACTGCCTATTTTTCGTCTTCGCCGGGTCTGAGAACCCGTGTGCTTCTTACGGCGCAGCGAGTAGGAGGCCTCTACTGTGAGAGGGAGTGTGAGAGTTGCCCCCTCACCAAGCCATAAAACTCGCTGGTTGAGCTCCAGGAGCGCTCGCTCCTCTCGCCCTATGAACTGGCAAAAGTTTTCCTCAGACCAACAGAATTTTGACCAGTCTCAAATAGATCATATCGAATGTGCGATGTCTTTCATATAAAAATCAATTGTACCTTTATGAGCTCCTTTAACCTATCGGCTACCGTCAGGCTTCCTTCTTCAGTTACTTTACCCAAGTCCCCACTTCTAAACCATCCGTCAGCTGTGAATGCATCATTATTTCCTTGAGGATTGTCTCTGTAACCTCGCATTACTTGAGGGCCACGAATCAAAATTTCACCAGTCTGAAAAATGGAACAATATTTTTCGTAACAACAGCAATTCTCACTCAGTTTTTTTAACTAGATGTAGCGTGGGGCATCCCACGGTAAGGCTGATAGAAGAAGATCCGAAGACCGGGTTCAATGATGCTTGTTAGGAGAGGTCTATTACCAGCAGTAGACTAGAGTAAGATGACGATGATGATGATGCGTTGTATTCGAATATTTATGTGTTCACTAGTTCATTTAGTTTCTTCGTTTTTTTTTGTGTTTAAATCATTTGGTATTTGAACTTTGAACGGAAATGGAACTTTTGATGAAATCGGAATGTACTGTTTTGCAGAGGTTTTTTCTTTTTACTGGCTTCGGTCTAACTCACGATCTGCACGAAGGTGTGCTGGCGGCAAAATACGCATAATAATTGGTCACCGTGAAAGATTGAGTATTTCATTATCACTAAAAATGTCTTACACTTAAATTGTTGACAACTGTTGTTGTACTTTCTATGATAATAATACATTTTCAACTGAGTATTTATAAAGAATAATAAAAATTATATATCGTCACGCTATATACCTTTCGGAATGAGAAGAGATACATTAGTGGCTGTATCCAGTTGTCGGAGAAGAGGATAACACTGTAGGTACCCCCGGTCCCGGTCACACGGGAAGAAGGAACACCCCGGGGGTTTTAGTCGGTGCAAGTCCGACACAGGGGGGCAGGCCTCACGATTTTTTCCTTCATCGGTGATCACGTGTGAACTAAATCCGTACTTAATCTGCAAAAACCCAGATGTACAGACTGAGATTTGAACCTATGACCGTTTGCGAACCCACACATGATTATCGGTTCGTAATCTACTTGGCCACCACAGGTACGTTTATTAAATAATTTAAATAAAACAATTTACTTATCTTTACCTCATTGGGACCCAAATTTCTCAAATTTTCATCAACAATCCTCAGCTCTGTATTCGGCACCGAAAACCCAGAGCTGGAGTAGTCCTTGGTCCACCCTATTGGTGTTACAGTGACCGTGGGGGAGGTTTCAGTCAGTCCATACCCTTGTCTGATTTCTGCTTTATCCTAAAACACAATAACCAGAGATGAGCAAAATGTAATCTGATTAATGATCAACGATTACAAAATGTAGTCGTAATTTTAATTTTCTTGCTCTGTAATCATGATTAAATCCATTTAAAACATTAAGAAATCGTAAATGTGTATAAAATCTGGGATTTTGTAGTGTTTAAAACATAAATCAGCAAAATGCAGTCATATTAATGGTAAAAAACGTAAAATGTAATCGTTAATCATTTTCATTAATCTGATTACATTTTGCCCATCTATGACAATAACATACTTACATTGTGTATGAACCGTTATTTATCAAACACAACGATTTTTGGTAAACAAAATTTAAGAATAAAGTCTATTAAAGTCAAATAAAATAAAGTAAAGATCTCCAGCGGTGACGAATCAATCAGAAAAATAACGAAGAACCCTATTTTATAGTAAAACTAAAGGACCCAGCGAACTTCAAACCGCCATAAATGTTGTATTAAATTTTAGCTAAACCAACTCCCGCCCTCCTTACCTCCCTCTAACCCACCCCTCTCCCGCCTTCTACAGCCCTTATCGCGAACAGACAAACAAATATATTTTGTAATATGTAAAAGACTAAAATGGTTACTGTGGGTTATCGTTTAGAAATAAATATATACCATCGAGGACTTGTTTATTGATCTTTTGAAGATATATAATTCCGTAGTACATTAATTTGATCTATCTCGTAACGTTTAGCCAGTGTTTGCTATTTAACCCTTTCGTTACCACAGTCTATTCCGTCATAGTGGTGCTACTGAACCGGGCAGCACGCCGCGAAGTGTGCACATTGCATGATGGCAAGTTGGTGTTCGAATTATCTCATTTAAGTGTATATCTAAAGATTTTGCTGGTATATTAAATAAAAATTTAAATTAGGATAATTCTTGAGGCGGCTTGCACTAACGAATTAATCTAGTTTAAGCTTGTATAAAACGCTTATTAATTGAATTGGTTTGATTCCATCTTAATGATGATTTCAGTTAAAGAATTGTTACAACTAGATTTTGATTTAGTGCAAGACAATAAGTACAGATCAGCGCTTAATAGGATTTTATATAACTCTAAACTAGATTTAATTTGTTAGTGCAAGCCGCCCTTAGTCATTTATTTTTAACATCTTTAAAGTCAGTAGCATCTTTAACATAACTACAAAGCAGTGCATGTGTGCATCCGGTCACACGACCCACGCACACCACATCGCTACCCTTTTATCGGGGCATGCGTGAGCAGACGTGACAATGGCAACTGTGAAATGACAATGTATTTATCGCTTAGCAATCGTTGCCATCCTTGGCCTATACTATGCTTTCCCTCAGGAGCGTTATAGCTAGGCTTACCATAATTACGAAGAGCCAAACCGGGACGCAGAAGAGAAAGAGGCTCATTTTCATTTTGCTTTTCGCTTAATTTGTGTTTTTGTTGCTCGCTTTTGTTTCGTCTTTGGAGCGGGAGGCGCGGGCGGCGCGGCGCGGCGCGGGGGAACGATTGGTTGGGGTTTCGGTGCTGTTCAAGTTTGACCGGGACGCCGGGACTGGGATCTCAAACCGGGACTATCCCGGTCAAACCGGGACGTATGGTAAGCCTAGTTATAGCCAGTTTAATAAACTAGGTTCTGGAGGTCCGCCTCGATACGGCTTCCCGCTCCCAGTCCCCTACATACTTTGTACTAGGTTAAGTTTGAATTTTAAAATATATCTTCCTCTGTTGTTGTTTTTATTTTAAGGCTTAAGTTAGTTTTTTTTTACACTGGCTCGACATAGTGACTACAGAGTACCTGATAGTAAGTACAGTGTAGTCCAAAAACGAAGGCGACTATCAAAGGATGAAAATCCATTGATAGTCTCCATCGTCATGTCGGCCCACATATACCACGACTGAAGGACTCTAGGTATATGAGCTACTGGATATACACAAGCTGATCCCGAAACGCGACAAGCCGAAACTGGTCACTATGACGGGCTTTACACCCATGTACTGTGATCGCGATCCAGACGGGCACCGGCGTCCTACCACCTCGCTGCTGCTCGTTTAGCACCACCCAGGAGTCACGTGTAGGGAAACTAGGGTAAAGCCTACGGACGCGAGTAGCTTCGACTCCCAAAAGTTCTTTAAGTTCGTTAGTTCTTTTTTATTATTATTCGTAAGTTAGTTAAGGTTGTAGTTTATTTAGTTTTGTTTTTAAATTTCTAATGTAGGCTTTAGTTAGGTTTAAGATTAAATTGTAAATTTTTAAGCAAATAAACGACACCACTCAACCCTTTTCAGCGGACGGATGAAAGAATGAAGTATGAAAGGTAGTAGAATGTGAGTGGTGTGAAACTTTTTAAACTAGATTAATACCTAGTGTTAAAAAGCCTCATGTGACAGCTCAATAAACTGACAAAGTTAATTAATAGTGACTACCTGTAATTTTTCTAGAAGACCTGTAACATCACTAGCCGATATGGGAGCTGCACCAGTAAAGAGAAGAGTGACATGTTGCAAGCAAGTCCGAGTGGCAGCTGGGTGTGACTTCATTAATAACACTGAAACGAAAGAGCATAATAACAGTAAGATGAGCGCAGAAATGGGCAAACGCAATCTGATTAATGATTAACGATTACAAAATGTAGTCGTAATATTAATTTTCTTGCATCGTGATTAAATCAATTTAAAACGTTAAGGAATCATAAATGTGTAAGCAATCTGGGATTCTTTAGTGTTTAAAACATAGATGAGCAAAATGCAGTCATATTAATGGTAAAAAAGGTAAAATGCCCGTCTATATTTTACCCATCTATGGATGAGCGTCATGGAACTCCGAAAGAAGTGGAACATGGTATCCAGTTTAAAAAAAAAAAACATTATATACTTCAAAGGCCACTTATTTTTAAATAATTACTAATAAATAATACAAGTAAACGTGCACAAAATAAAACCTTTATATTTTTTGAACATTGTAAATCTTTTGAGTAAATAGATTCATAGCCATAAACCTTTGAATCTCAAATAAATTAGTAATCCCAATATTAATCAAAGAAAAAGGAAACTTTACTTCAAAGTTTTAAGGTTTTATTTTGAAAACAAGGTTAACTAATTGAATAAATCTTTAGGTTTCTCTTCGCCTTTTTTTGCCTCAAATAATTCTAATATTGTCGTTTCAATCATTCATTCATTTCTTTGTGTAGTTGCACCGCATTATGTTGAAAAACGCAACCACTACTAGAGTTTCATGCCGGCTTTTCTTGATAGATTATATTTTCCGAACCGGAGGTAAATTCATGTAACTTTCCTTGAGGATTCAAAAGTACTTTGGAGTAGGCCTGTTTGAATTAAGTTATATTTCATTTCAGTCTAACCCTTTGATATTCCCATAGATGATAATCTTTGAGAAACGTAAGCTTTGCTGATTTCATAGCTGTTTTTTACCAATGTGCAATCTTTTTATCTTTAAACTAGCTATCCCGGCAGACCTTGTTCTCCCCTATTTCTCTAAAACAAAGTCACATTGCTTTTTTTAATGTTAATAGCTTCCCCGTCAGATTTTTTTGAAAATTGTTTGAAGCTACATGGTCTTAATGCTATATGTATAAAAATTGACAAATACTGACATTAATATTTATACGTCACTCAATAATTGTTTTGCCTTCCCGGAACCCGTCCACTAACATTTAAACTTTATGATATGGTGTTAAAGTTCAAATTGACTTTTAAATATTTTTTGTATGAGAATATAGAAAAGTGGTGTTTTTAGACTGTTTCAGACAATTTTTTTAATTTTTCTCTCCGTAATAACCTTCCCCAGACTTCATCAAAGACAACAAAAAAGAAATCAGCCAAATCGGTTCAGCCGTTCTCGAGTTTCGCGCTTATCAAGACATTTTGCGATTCATTTTTATATTACAGATCTATCTTCAAGAAAAGCCGCCATAAAAAGTTCCTGTTAAAATGTTTTTTTTTTGTTGTTACAAAAGTTACTACTAAAATGTTTGTTTTACACTGGGTCGACAAAGTACTACAGTGCACCTGATGGTAAGTACAGTGTAGTCCAAAAACCAAAGCGACCATCAAAGGTTGAAAATCCGTTGATAGTCTCTGTCGTCAGGTCGGCCCACATATACTACGACTGAAGGTCTCTAGGTATATGAGTTATTGGATATACACAAGCTGATCCCAAAATGCGACAGGTCAAAGGAAGTCATTATGGCGGTCTTTCCAATTAAGTACTGTGGTCACTCAGTTCAGACAACCGCCCTACCACCATAAAATGCATGTTTATGGCTTTACGGAAACAATGATTTGTAAATTGATAAATGAACTTACTTAGTGGTGGAGCTACAAATAAGACGTTCGTTCGATATTTTTCAATAGCTTCGAAATAAGAGTTCGGGTTAAATTTTGACAAAGTAACCGTTTTCGCTCCAACGGATATTTTGTGGAATATCAGGATACCGGCTGCATAAATATGAAAGAATGGAAGAACCGCCAATGGTCTATCTTGATGGGTAGCTGAAATAATGATAAACACGTAAAAATTAAACATTTGTTAAGAATAACAAATCCGCAGCACATGATACTACCTACACACACTAAAAACTCTAAGCGATATTTTAATTTTAGGATATTTATTCATAATAACTTTTTTTAAATTAACAATATAAATGTGTACTATATCATGCGTAACAGAAGCTAAGATTACTCTGTAGGAACTTGATTTTTGCAAGTTGATCGTTAGCGCGAGAGAGGTCTCCCGCCATAACAATAAGCTGAGCAGTGGTACTTGAGGGAGTCCACAGTACATGCGTGGCGGCGACGGTGTGTGCCTACTCCCGCACACCACCTATTTTCGAGGGAGGGAAAGACGGGAGTACTCCCCCGTCTCCCGTCATTAAGGAGGCCTATTTAAGCCCACTGTGCACCGGTCGTAGCAGAGTGCATGTTCGGGAGCACGGCCGGCGTCCACGCAGATGAAGGAGTACCCAGGAGTTTTTTAATCGGTAGAAGTCCGACACGCCGGGGCAGCGGCCCTCGCCGCCATCCTGAAGGTCATGTGTAGGATTTTGCTAATGGTTTTACAAAAAAAGGTTTCCTTAGCAAATAACTTTTTTAAACAAAATTAATTTAACACAAAATGTGGCCAGCTCTGTTATTCAAAAATTGTCGACACCAATTATTTACTTCATAAATCTTTCATTCATTTTATAAATCATATTCCAAAAACATATCAAAAATAATAATTTTGTTAGCCTCCATGTTTATTTTCGAGAATTAAATTCCTACTAACAGAAACGTCATTTTTTCTCTAACTAGAAATCATTTTTGTTTATCACCCACCTGTTGTATCAGTGTGTGTTTTTATCAACGGCTCGTTAATGTGTTCACAATTTGCTACCAAATTCCTGTGAGATAATTCAACTCCTTTCGGCATTCCAGTAGTGCCGCTGGAATAAGGGAGAAAGCAAATATCATTCGCACATCTTCTTACTTCTTTGAGACAGGATGTATCCACGTGAACGTCTTCTGATAATTCATTGAATAGCACCGTTCCTGCTGGAGTTGGATCTTCGCTGGTCTTCACAATGATAATTGGTAGTTTAATTTTGGCAATCTTAAACGCTCCTTTGACCACATTGAGAATTTCTGGTAAAGTAACGATTACTTTTGCATTGGACATGACGAGCTGACGTTGGACTTCATCTATAAAAGTTTAAAAAATGTTTTCAGACCAATTATTATCACATGCTGTATACAATTGCAATATTTGTATGAAATTATGCAAAAATATTTAATTATATTTATTTAATTTAATACATTCAAATTTTTAAACAACAATAGTCATTGCCTAACAGCTAACCTTTGACATTCAAAAGTCTTCATTTAAATGCAAATTAAGTAATTATAATTAATTTTAATTTAATTAATTACTTCATTCAAAATTTTAAGAGCTAAACAAAATCTTGGACCTTGATTTTAAAACACATAAATTTGTTTCATTTGCGAATTGTCACGTACGCAAGCCAGTCAAATGGACCTCAATGATAAACCACATCAGAGCTATTAGAGAATAAATAAACAATTGCATTTTATTCAATTTTTTAGCAGAAATCTAAAAATTCCACCCTAATCTCAATGTTATTAAAAATGTATTTGGCCTTTATTGCGACAGTACAAATACTGTTGACCAAAATGAGTCTATGCAATTTCACCGGAGAAGAATTTCCAGCCACCGAAATACGAGTTAACGGTTTAGTAAAAGCCATTGTCATTTTGCCTATAATATGATCTCCAATTAGTTTTCTCAACCATCACTTCTGAGATAGTTCTGATGTTATGTGAGTCTGGTACCTTTATACGTATTTTTTATCACTCTCTGTCTAAAATGAATTCTAACAAAGTGACTTTACGGTGTTCTGTTCATTATACTCTGAAAATTTGGCGGCTAACAAAAGACATTGGCATGACTAAATTCCACTCTCGACGTCTTACCATAACTTAACAACCCATCATGTGGCATTAAATGTGTGTTTTTGATATTCCAACTGCCTGAAGCGACTCTCCTCTTTCTTTAGATCACCAATCGCCAAAGGAGGAAAATCCTTTACTAGAGTCTATTTTTCCTGATTCGTATAATATGGGAAAAGAAATCGGTTTATGTTGGCGTGTCCTACAATAGTCCTCAACATCACTTCTCACCAGGTTTGATTTAGGTCAAGCGTTAGCCTGTTTGTATAAAAATACTTACGTGCAGTATAAATAGGGTTGATTGTAGTAACGATACCTCCAGCTGCAAGGATGCCCATAGTAATGAGTGGATAGTCCGGTAGGTTCGGTAACATGACAGCAACTACATTTCCATCGCGAATGTTAAATTTCTTACGGAGATTTGCAGCAAAAGTGTTGGAGAGCTTAAACCCTTGCTCGTAAGTATATCCTCTGCCAGTGGTAGCGCATACCTATATTTGGGCATAAAATGATAACATGTCAATCCTTAATGCCAAATATGTGTGTTACGTCGTTGGCTGACAGCCATGTTCACACGTTTATTCTAAGAAACAACCTGTGATAACTCAATTATTTGATAGAATGTTCTTGTTGTGCTCGTCAAAGCTGCGAAATGGGCTACCTGGAACTGTTTTATTCCAGAGCTATATGAGGTTCTTCAAAAAGGGAATGTAAGATATTCGTCTAATTATATGATGATGATGCTTCTGGTAGTACAATTATTCGTAAACGACAGTAACTGCTCACCATCAAACTTACTTGCCATCTTCTGCATAAAAAATGACATTATAATACCTAACGATTGCCAAGTGAAAATTATTGAACAGCGCACAAATTTTCATGTCCCCCAGTATGGTATGTTTCTGTATAATTCATCAAAATGGATATATAAGTAATATTTTCTCTCAAACTTTTAAAACAGGATTTTAATTTGATAAAAAAAAACAAATTGGATTCTATACGCTTTACAAGTACTGAAGAATGTGAGTCCACCTTTTTAAATTTCCAACATGAAATCGGATACATCTAGAACTAGATCTATATTGTGATACTCACTGACAATGTCCTTTCCGGCCACTTATCCAAATTCTGCCAGCAATAGTCGTATAACGTACAGTTCGGTATCTCCACATTCTTGTATGGCGACTTTATAACTTTGTCCTCGGTCCAAACACTATGTTGTCTTACCGCACAAACATATTTTGAACTTTGATTTAGCCTCACTAATGTTCTGCTTACAATCGACACGTTTTTCGACATAATTTCAAATATCGTTCTGTAAGATATTTTATATGTGATAAATGCGCTGTGTTTATATGTAATTCCGATAGTGATATAATTGTTATAGTGACTATAAGAAATATTTTATTAAAATAAATAGCAAATAAGGAAACAGATCGTTACAACCGTGTAGTAGCTACTGTTTAAAGTTTAGTACATTTGGTAACTTTTCGAATTCTCAGAAATTTTAATAACAATCGTGTTTATTATCTTGGGTTTTTATATTTCTGCGACCTTCTAGAAATCTCTATATATATAAAATTCTCGTGTCACAATGTTAGTTACCTTACTCCTCCGAAACAGCTTTACCGATTTTTACCAAATTTTATATGTATATTCAGTAGGTCTTAGAATCAGCTACTATCTATTTTTCATAGCCCTAAGTGATAAGGGTTGTTCACCCTTAATCTTTTATTTTTTGGACAAAATATTTTGTTTTTATTTTTCTATAATGTGGCATTAAAAAATACATACAACCCTAAATTTTTACCCTTTTATCACCAACCCCTATTTTTAATAGCCATTTTAGTAATATAATCATTCTTCATCCAGCTCGATAACTGATCAATTATTACCTAGAAATAACTTATATGGCAAAACAATGTTTGCCGGGTCAGCTATAGTAAGTAAATAAAAATATAATTATGAACAAGATTTATTTTAGTAATTTCGATTCAAATAATAAAACTATTGAATTTTGTGAATTACATTAGAAACTGTAGGATTATCTCATCACGATCGGTTTAACAATTCTGGTGTGATTTTTGTTTCTTGAACTGTGATTCCGCTCAATATACTTGCAGTGTCCGGCATGAGACAAATTCTACGGGAACTAGTCTACAACAGAGTTGGGCAAAATGTAATCTGATTAATGATGAACGATTACAAAATGTAGTCGAATTTTAATTTTTCTTGCTCTGTAATCATGTTTAAATTCATTTAAAACATTACGAAATCATAAATGTATTTACAATCTGGGATTTTGTAGTGTTTAAAACATAAATGAGTATAATGCAGTCATATTAATGGTAAAAAACGTAAAATGTAATCGTTAATCATTTTCATTAATCTGATTATATTTTGCCTATCTATGGTCTACAAGAACGGACACGATCTCGTCCTGCCAGCTTCGTTGCTGGCGATACTACCAAGACAAGAAAACTAGACAACTGTGGTCTCCTTCTATTTGTCCAGTCTTAATAGGAGTCTGCTAAGTGTGTCCAGAAGGTCAAAGAAGAAATTGGAGCGCTAGCAACTGCCTCATCGCATCTATCCTAAACAACTGGTTGATATTCGACCGATTGGATGATGTCTTTTGGGGTCGTAGCATTGTGGCCGCTAGGGTGGGAGCCGTGAGCGACAAGTTGGCGACTCTCGAGAAAACAACAAAAGTGAAATGACGCGCTTTGCTGGAAAACAATGAAATCTTGAAGAAGCCAGGGTCTTCCTCTAAAATCGTGCATTCAAAACACGGTACAGTGAGACTTGTGAAGCATTAATTGCAGGGCCCACATTCCTCGCCAAAGTGCAAGATTAGTCACCTCGCGGTTTTTTTGCCAATATACACACATAAGTACGGAACACCTCAATCGCCACCCCTCGATAAAGGCCTATGATGATTTGTCCCCAAGTATTTTTTTCGAAGTTCTTTAAGTACACAATTATAAACTTTCCTAAAAACGGTTAATTCGTGTTTATCTCTTGAGGCCACTCAATTCTTTTTATCTTATATAAGTTTTGATTGCTAATAACTTTATAAGTAGATAGAGTAGATAAACGCTAAGTGGTATCGCCTATAATCTTATGGCAATAACTAAACAGAGCTTAGAAACGACATGGTTACTATTATTTGTAGATTAATCTAGGTACCTACGCAATAAAATATATTTATTTAGATAAGAACATCCTGAGAATTCGCGTCACAAAATAAGCTACTGTAGTCAAAATATTGTATTTTTCATTTCGATGCAGATATGTTTTCTTTGATATTTTTTCCTATGTTTATATTTTATGTTGTTTGATTGTAATACCTATTTATTACATTGAACGGCTCTAATATTGTATTAGCAGCGCGACGTCCGCGCAAGCTGTTCCATTGACCATCGGTAGAAAATCAGCGCTGGATGGCGCGTACAACGTCGCTCAGCAGACCCTGAGTCGAGTACTTTTTGAGATTGGTCACAGCACACAGGATACATGATGTGACATTATGTGTTATTCTTTCATTGATTTATATAAATGTGTATTTGTTGTGTAGCGTCTTTTTCTCGATATTTTTTTTGTTTCTTTTTTATTTCTTTTATAGTTTTCTTATAATTACATCAAAATAAAAGTGTTATCTCGCTACGAATAAGTTTTATACGTTTAGTTTCCAAGCTGAATCTACTATATCCAATAATTTAGCGCTAAATTTACGCTTAAATAATTTAGCAGGCCGGTTGCGATGATCCAACATCATGGCAGATCGCTATGCACGGGTCTGTATGCATTCATGTGGAAAGCCGTCTGATGTAACATATGTATGTTACTGCGCCGTGTCGTCAGGTGTCAAGCTCGTGAGCTAGGCACGCCGCTTGTACGAAAACAGTACCGTTTTTAAGCTAATGACATTTGAATTTATTTATTTTAAAGGGAAACCTACAGCAATATAAAAAAAAAATGCATAAAAAATGTTACAGAAGCCAGCAAAGTTTCCACAAAAATTTGTACAAAAATATAAATCAAGCTATAAAATAACAATAAGAGAAAATCAATCAAATATACTTACATATATTATATCTAATGATATTTATTTAATAATCTATTAGTTACACGTAGTCTATTTCATTTATACTTTTGTTCTTTTTTTTTTAGATATACATATATTTTTACTATAGTATCTATCACTAATATATTTTGTAGTCGATTTATTTATTGTATGTAATAATATATTTTAGTATCACTTGTATTTATTATTTAAGCTATATGTATTTTATTGTTTATCGATAATTCTTATAAGATGTAACACGACCGGGGGCCCTTCACGAAATGCAGCGCTACAGACGTCCTCTGTGGCTTTAGGCTGATCAAGGGCCCATTTTCGCCATGTTTATATGTTTTGTATTTTCTTTTGTTTTTGTGTGTTGTTTGTATTGCTACATTTAAATTTTTGTTTTTTTTTTTGTATATTTGTGGCGGTATAAATACTTTTTCATTTTTTCAAATTCCTATTTACCAAAATCGGTCCAAAATAGCGGTATTTTCGCCACTAGCAAAATTTTTTAGCACCGTGAATACACTATTTACAGTCCAGACGAGGCGAGTGACATTTGACAAGCAAATCGTCATCAGCCCCGGGACTCTTTCGTCGCAAGCTTGCAATGGCTCATTACTCAGATCAGGGGAATCGATTATCTTGGCAATACACTGACGTTTAAATAATCTCTTAGTAGGGGATTACCCGATAATAGCAATGCGGACTCGCCTTTAGATAAAGCCTAATATT
The DNA here is from genome assembly GCA_036320925.1 of Automeris io. Lineage (NCBI taxonomy): Eukaryota > Metazoa > Arthropoda > Insecta > Lepidoptera > Saturniidae > Automeris > Automeris io. The sequence goes on along the minus strand of JAUDJH010000010.1, from coordinate 13,148,510 downwards.
GAATAACGAATGCGAATAAATTGAAACGAATATTAAGTTAATTTATGAAACATTAAAAAACTAGCCAAGTGCGAGTTAGAATCGCACACCGAGGGTTCAGTACAAATAAACATTACATTGCTCTAACCGAAAGATGAATCAGATTTAGAGACAAACTTAACTTTGCCGCTGGGAAATGACTGTTCCTATACATCAATATCGGTCGCAGTTCTTTTACCAGCTGCAAATACCTTCATAATCGCAAAAAACCCTTTTTTATTTGTAATGTAACAACAAATTTACTAATTTCATTTTTCCTGTAATTTTCATATAATACCTTGCTTCTTGTGAAATTTTATGATACCAGGCCAACAGGAAGTACCCTAAAGGTCATGATTCACTTGTAAAAAAGGCAAAAACGATAAAAAATATACCTTTTTATTGCCTTGTCTTAGCAGTGTGTTTCTAAGAATCACAAATAAACGTTGGTTTGTGTATTTGATATCAATTTCAACTTGATGCTTTCACGCAAGAAGGGTCTCGACAGACGGATAATAAAGTGATCCTAAAAGTTCCGTTTATTTCCTTGTTTCGTTTTATCTTTTGAAATATGGAACCCTAAAATTTATATTTGATCACGTAATTATTAATCTGTTTTCAAAGCTATCATATAAAACAGTAGCGTTCATTCCACAGATGCATAAAAGCAATGCATGCCCTTGTGATAAATAAGTCTGAAATACATTGCTTAAAGTTAAACAAAAGAAAAGGAACCATTTATATCCATATATATTCTATATTCACACCATCTATCTTTCATATGAAAGCAATATAATATTTATTATCATAATATAATATACACATTAATTAAGCAAATTCTGCTTACCCTATCCAAATACCCTATGCACGTCACTGATATATAAGACATTGTTTACATGATACGTTAGCAATGACAAAATATGCCTGTTCGAGTCTAGTGATTCATTCTTCGACTAAAAATACATGCGCAGTGAATTTAATAAATATAAGTATAGAATACTATGGAAAATGGCTATTTTCATATAGTTGTTTCAACAATTATAGTTACACAAACGAGCTCGGTTATAATAAACTGTTAAAAAATCAAAATTAACTAATAATTAAGCAATCAAACTACTAATTTTAAGAATCACTTGATCTTTTTAGTTACGACGGTATACGGAGGTCCGAATACATCTCCAATTCTATATAACTAATCAAAACCAAACATACCGCCGGTTAAAGTTCAGTGTTGTGCGTTACAATTGTAAAATATCAAAACTGCTTCAACAGTTTCGTCGTAATGTCGGAGCAAACATAAAAATTACGCTATCATTTATTAGAGAAGAAATGCACAAGTATATTTGTTTATCTTATCAATAAACTAGAGCCACAAAAGTTTATTTACATAAACACTTGCGCCGCACTGAAAAAACGACGTGCTACTATCACCAATAGAGATGTCAATTATTGCCAGAACAAATAATCTAATGCATTATTTAAATACAACGGGTAACACTGTTTATAAAAATCAAAAAAAGTTGTTGTCAATAATTCGTTGATCTCGCTATCAAAGACACAATTCCATTAAAAACAATTAATTAATAATCACTGTCTATTCATTTCAAAGAAACGCGTTCATAACATCACTCATTGGCAATCTGTCAACTCTCAACGAATAATATAACCAATTGTCAAAACAATGACACATGAATTATTGTAGACAGTTGTAAAAATTTTAAGCAAATAACGATACTACAAACCATTATTAAATGATTAATTACAATTTTGAACTTTTAACTGCAAGGAATAAAGTTTAATTTTATTTGATATGTTGTCTGCACAACGGATTCATCATTATCAGCTGGAAACAATTGATATGAGATTTACAATTTTGGTATTTTAGCTAAAAGAAATAAAGTTTAATTTTGTTTAGTATGTTGTTAGAATAACGTAGTTTCAGATTATGGCTTGTGCCAATATTATATGAGAATTAGAATTTTGGGCTTTAGTCTATATAAAATAAAGTTTAATTTTATTTGATATGTTGTCAACACAACGGATTCATCATTATCAGTTGGAAATAATTGATATGAGATTTACAATTTTGGTCTTTATTAGTTTTGCAATAACGTTTCATTTTGTTAAACGATTACAATAATGAAAGAATGTTATTATTTTGCTAAAATATAATTTCAAAAACGTACGATTAAGACAGTTCGTTGCAGAAAGTCATTCACGCTGTTGCTATTCAGCGTATTTTTAATCTTATTTGTTTAAGTTCTATTAAATAATAGTATAGTATTTCTAATGCCAAAAATAAGGTCGACAACAACTCATATATGAAATTATTTTGGAAAATGTGATATAAAAAAGCACCTTGTATTTTTTGTAAAACTACTTTATCTTACAAAAGTCCGATCACTAAATTAAAATTACATTTAAGTAAAATATACATAGGGATGTACGAAAAGTATAGTCAGTCGAAGTCATCAAATCTTGGTAACTTTATTGGAACTTTGAAGTACTTATGCAGTAGACACTTGACCGTATAAACATTTTGAAAAATTACGTACTAATAACAAAAATAGAGTGTAATTAGTACGAGAGCGTAGTAGTTCATAGTTGAAATGTATGTTTTCTTGCGAATGTAAGTACAAGATTTGAAATAATATAAATAAACATAATATTGATTTCGTCAGAAATACTTGATGATTAGGGTTTGAACTTAGATTTTTGATTTCACAAAATATGTGTATACGAAAAAAGGTTTTGTTGTTCAGTACTCGCAGGTACAAGGAAACATTAGCTGCGGACACTCTATAAAGTGGACCACCATATTACCTTCCTCTGTATACAAGCAAACGAATATTTTTTTGTACATTTTATTTTACATATGGCTGTATCCACTAAATACAACATATTCATAATTTGCTTTTTGTGATACAGACTTCATTTGAATTTTTTTGACAGTTGAAACTTTTTAATTGCCATGAAGTTTTAATTATATTTACATAATTATGTATTTAAATAAATGATATAATTATTGTTATTACAATAGATACATATTTCAAATTATAAATAGATTTTTTAATATTGGTACTCTGGAGAAAATGCAATCGTACAAGTGCTATGAATGTATAATAGGTAGAGATGTTGTAAAATAACATGTTATGTAAACAACAGATTTAATTTTTTTTGTGGTACATCGAATTTATCAGCTACCAAATTAAAATCACCGTTGAGATTGACTCAAATCACTAATCTCTATTTATATATAGATGACATACTATTAATTCTAACTTAATACCAACATAATATTCGTTGATCTTATATTATTACTAGAGATGTAAATTATGGCTAGAACAAATAATTTAATGCATAATTTAAATTCAACAAGTAAGCCAGTCCAAGCTCCAAAATCAGCATAAACAAAAGCAGTAGAAGAAGTAGATATGGGCGTTAAAGAAGCATTAATTCCTCGGCAAGCCTGTATTCTACAATGGTGTCGAGAACATCAATATATATACCCATATCTATATTCGCTCTTTATAAAGCATGGAAATATTATGCTTGTATCAGTGCCATGCAAGAGGGAATTTTCTAAAGCAGGTTATATTATAACAGACAGACGTAGTAGATTAATCTCATCAGAAGTACCTCAGATTATGTTTTTAAATAGACTTTGTCTATATAAACACCAGAGACAAATCATATTTCCATGAATAATCTGTAATACTGTCTGTACATACTAATCGGAGTAAACCGAGGCCTTAGAGTACTATAATATTTTAATGGCATAGAATTAAAGTTTTCAAACACATATTATTATCTCATATTAATATTTTAGATTTCATAGTTAATATCTACATTACAAAAATCATCTATTAACACGTAATATACTAACGACAGCGACGTAGGCTACGACGTATAGGTTGATAGATAAAACATTCGTTCTTTTATACACAAATATTTAGTTATTAGTAATTGAAACTTGTTATTTTGTAATATTTGTTGTTGTTGGTGGCCTGATAGCGTAGTTTGTAGTGACTCTACCAGTGATGTTAAAGATTCTGGGTTCAAGTCCCGGTACCGGTAACCTTTTTTGTGATGAGCAGATTAGTTTGTCGTGGGTCATGGATGTGTATTTATATATAAATCTGTGTATATTTATCTATTACAAATATATGTGTGGGGCAAAAGTAAGTTTAGGCTACGTAAATTTTTTGATGTAATTATTTTTTGTTTTCTGTTTGTGTTTATTGAACATCCACTTTATAATATAGTAACAGTATTTTATGGAGTTTTTATACGTAGGATTAGATATACGAAAATATAATTTCTTAGGATTTTCATAATATGTTTGTTAAGCTCTGTGTAAGATTTTATTTACAAAGTCTCAGGATCCTCTGCGCGAGACAAATTCTGTGTTTGCTGGAATAAACGAAAATATTCCCTTTTTCCAATACACCAAACTCATTTTATTGCTACACAAAATGAGACCTACTTTATAAAAAAAATGAATGCTAAAAAAACAATATAATAAATAACAGTTTTTAAAAACCGTTATTTGAAAATAACATAACAGCATAATTCATTATTAAAAAACAGCTGTTATTACCATCTCTAATCACCAATGACGATAAATATACTATTACTAAATTAAACTTCCTAGACAGGGTTGCTAGACTAAGATTTTCAATGTTCCCGTATTGGTATGATTTTTTCCCAAAATAGCATGTTATGGTTCTTTTTCTCAACTTTTGTGTTTCAAGTAGGAAATAGAACAAATTTTTAATTTACCAAGGAATATATTGTGTCAATAGACGCTGACTTCAAAAATACAAAATTATAGTAACCCCTTGGAGACCGATTTATTTGAAAAAATCACTTGGTACGGATTCAATTGTTTTTCCTAGGACTAGTACGTAAAAGTAATAGATTTAACAGAAGAATTTATTTATTTTTACAATATCGGTGACACATATAGTATAAAAATGACTTCAGATTTCGCTGTTTTGATAGTTTCAAGCATTACGAACATTCAAAACTGACAATATTTTGTCTTGATTTAGGTACATAGACACTATGCGAAATATTTTTTTAAATTATTTTATTAACAGGAACACATTTAGTACACCCAGAATGCATTTGAAAAGTAATTATTATTATAAATTACTTATTTTGGCAAAAGACAAGTAAGGTGTAAAATAAAGTCAGTTTGCAATAAGTCTAAAACGTATCTTACTTGTTCTTCTTACTCCAAACATTTACCCAAAACTTTCTTAAGGTTAATTTTTACTCATGATTGTGAAAAAAACCTAAATATACCAACGAAAATCATCATTTATCATTGTACACTTGAAATTCCTAAATTTATGGGTAAAATCAATGAATTAGCAACGCTAGTTTTGAAATAAACGATAATGTAATGCGAATAAATACGGGACGCTGCTGTGATTACACCAACATGTAGTACATGCGTTAGGCCTGGTAGCAGCTTAATCGCTTTAATTTAAATCAACGCACATGCGGTTAAGCGATTGAAGCGCTATAAGTTACATGACAATACAAATATAATTATTCATTTCATGAAACCAAAGACGATGGATGAGATTTAACGAGCTAAACAAACAAAAACAAACTTTTCAGCTAATTACGTTATGACAATATTCGATAAAAAAAATATAATTTATTCAAATACTTTTATTTTTAAAGGATACAAGTGAAGTATCAAAATATACAAGCCAACAATTATATGCATAACATCGCCCATGTATTAGGGTACGATGGGGCTGACATACGTACACACGTAAAAGTCCCTTAAATAAATAGAATAAAAAAAAACATCGACCATCGACGTAAAATAGCCTGCCCCGCAGTCTTTTACCGTTTGTACAATGAAGAATGTTCTCAGGAGCTAAATTCTCTAATTCCACAAGCCCCATTTCATCATAAAACCAATAGACACCGTGTCGGGTACCATCCGTATGTGGTGGACGTTCCTTATATCCGCACGAAGATATTCACTTCTACATTCATCATGCGAACCGCTAAGGAGTGGAATATGCTTCCAGCGGCCATATTTTCACGTTCTTATCACTTGGAAGCTTAAGAGAAGAGTGAATAGGCATTGTAGGGCGGAAGCAGATCATCGTCGGACACATCTTCACCTTCCACCAGGTGTGATTAAATTATAAAATAAAAAAAACAAATGTTATATATGAATTATTCAACAAAAAGGATCATCCAAACCCATCTACGCACGACTGAAATATGTAGGGAAACTAAAGAGTTCAGCAAAGCCTTTGCAATTGTCTTTGGTGTGGTAGGTATGCAGGAAGTAGAAAGTAGACCTACCGTAGGCTAAAGCGCAGGATAGCGTGATAGATGAGTTGATGAAGAATGAAATAAAGAAGTCCAGACAGCAAGTAGATAGACGTTTAATAAAGCACAGTACAAAGTCCAATAGAAGTAGTGAAGCACAAGTAAGATAGTCCAAGTAGAAGTAAAGTACAGAACACAACAATACGAATAGGAACACGAAAATCACAATAATGTCGAAACTATAAATAGCGAGCGAGTGGTGCGTGGAAACGCGTCGAATGAGATATCGAGACTAGTTTACCGTAGGCTTGTCGAATAAATATTGATAAATCGATATATCGATATTTTCAATTCAATATATCGATATTTTTGGGCGATATATTTTGTAATGATATATCGATATATCGATACAAAATATCCAGTATCGAAAATTGTATCAAAAACGATATTATTTTAATTTTTATGATAGTGAAATCGCTGAAATCTGAAACTGTAGAAGATAGGACCGAACGAAAAAAAAAACACTGTATTGTCTATGACTGTTGAGTATTATGTTTTGTTACGTTGCATACATTGTCATCTGAATTTGTTGCATGTATATTATTTGCCGGCATTTATTTATTTATTATTTATTTTTGTTTGATATCTTAAATAGGTCTTAAAGTTAGAAGATAGACCTTTAGTTCTTGATATTTTTGTAATTTTGTCTAATAAAAAGGCATACTGATAAAATACTTTCATGTTTATTGAGATTTAATCGATATATCGATATTTTTCATTCGATATATCGACGCCGATATTGATATTTTAATTAATATCGATATATCGATTTAACGATATTGTTTTCCATTTTCGACATCCTTAGTTTACCGGGTGCGCGGGAGGTAAGCGCTCACGTCGCGCGCGCCCGCGCAATCTCCCCGCGCACGCCGGTACACAGTGGCTCTCAACCTTACCGCTCACCATATACGATTCCAAAGAATGACACAGTACGAAAAGAAAGAAGTTGAAAGATAGTAGGCTACATGTCCATTCAAGCGTTATAGGTTATTTATTTTAATTTTTAAGACTTTTATCAGAACTGTATCATATTAAAACGGCACCAATTTTATGCTACATGCTATGGAACAAAAAAAATGCATCCGAATTGGTCTTTAATTGGTCTTTAAATTGGTCTTTAATCGTTGAACACATTTTGAAGTCAGTTTTTACTTGATTAAGATATAATTTATCTACTGTGTTTGATACATAGATGAGCAAAATGTAATCAGATTACTGAAAAACGATTACGATTACATTTTGCGTTTTTTTTTTACACTGGCTCGACATAGTGACTACAGAGTACCTGATGGTAAGTACAATGTAGTCCAAAAACGAAAGCGACTATCAAAGGACGAATATACATTGATAGTCTATATCGTCATGTCGGCCCACATATACCACGACTGAAGGTCTCTTGGTATATGAGCTACTGGATATACACAAGCTGATCCCGAAACGCGACAAGCCGAAACTGGTCACTATGACGGGCTTTACACCCATGTACTGTGGTCGCGATCCAGACGGGCACCGACGACCTACCACCTCGCAAAATCATTAATATGTAAAAATTTATATAAACCCAAGACTCTTTTTCTTGCACTCCTTTATTATTCACTGATTTTTGTCGCACAACTGACTAGTTCGGTAGCTTAAAAACGATTGCCGAAATTTACTTAAAATGCTAAAAGGAAACCCCACCACCAAAGTAGGCAGACAGTGTTTACACTTTTTAAAAATAACTTTCAGAAGTCGAAATTGAGCTACTGTGACAAATAATCGTTTTTAATAATTATTACACTTTTTAAACAATCCTTCATTAATTGATTATAATTGATATGTATATATATATATATATAAACTAATATATATATGACAAATGCACTCACACACTCAATATTCGTGTGAATGAACACTCACAAATCACGCACACAACACTCACTATATGATGCGGGGAGCGACCCAAACATTTACCAAAATTTAATATGTTGTGTACTACGTTATTGGCATTCTAGATTTTTTTATTTTTTGTTTCGTATTTTTGTATATAATCTTATAATATGCTGTGTAGTTAGTTACCTTTGAATAAATAAATAAATATATATATATATATATATTTTTAATATGTCAGGCAAATGTCTAGAAAATTGTATAAAGTTCATTTTATCATTTGATATATTTTCTGCAAGCTAACAAATATGACAGCATTTTGCTCATCTATGATTTAAATACAACGAAATCCTCAATTGCATACACATTTATGACTCCTTAATGTTTTGAAGGGATTTAATCATGATTACAGGGCAACAAAAGTAAAATTACGACTACATTTTGTAATCGTTAATCAGATTACATTGTGCCCATCTCCGGCTGGAAAGTAATAAAATTGTATTAAAAGCACTTTTATGTATAATAAACAGTTATTGACAGGATAAGTTCGATAACAAAAGATAATTATTGCAAGTTAAAAATAAATGGCATTTAACGGAAATGTGTTTAAATGCCCTGAGAACAGCGTTCAGCTGAGCTAATTTTCATGTTGGGCACGACATATAAGAGCCAAGTTAATACAGCCAGTAATGTATCTCTGCCCACTCCAAAAAGGATATAGCATAATGATATATTATTATCATATATACCACCATCAAATATATTTCCATATCATCGAGGTTTGATCACCATTTCCATGTTTATAAATGCTTAATTTTAATAAATTTATAAATTGTTAGTTTGAAATTTATTTTGTTTTTTTATTTGCTGTTTTTCTGTTTTACAAATGTATTGTTTATATCTATATATGTATGTGTGTATATGTTTTGTTTGGTTGGTTTTATTTTATTGTTTTGTGTCTCTTAGCTTGATTTTTGTTTAGTTTTTTTTTTGTGGAAACATTGCTGGCTTTTGTATCATTTTTTTTGTATATTTTTGTCACTTATATATTGCCATATGTTTTCCTTTAAAAATAAAAATTGTCTTCTAATATAAGTCAGAGATGGGCAAAATGTAATCTGATTAATGATGAACGATTACAAAATGTAGTCGAAATTTTAATTTTAATCATGATTAAATTTTGTAAAACATTAAGAAATCATAAATGTGTATACAATCTGGGATTTTGGAGTGTTTAAAACATAAATGAGCAAAATCCCGTCATATTAATGGTAAAAAACGTAAAATGTAATCGTAATCAATTCCATTAATCTGATTACGTTTTGTCCAACTATGATATAAGTACACGTACTATTAGGGTCAATGACGTCATAATCAACTGTGTCTGGTAGAGATAAAAATAATTTGTATGCGTTTGTGCACGCTTTGTTTACGTCCAAGGGAGCAATGCACTCACTCAGTGAGGGTCCTTGTACAACGTTTAATAGTTCAAGGTACTACGCATTCAAGTCTCGTTCGTAATTCGTAGTCCGGGGACAGAATTGCCAGACTCATTATCTCGAAAAACCTGGGGAATTCGAAATTATAACTATTGGAAATAAGCTATTAAATCCACAACAGCAAAAGGGGAGATTTTATAAGCCTGACGTGTGTATCTGTGGCACTGAGTATTTTTGTCTGTCTGTGACGTCGAGCTCCTAATCGGCTGAATCAATTTTGATTTATTAGTGATTTGTTAGAGAGCATTCCCAGCCATGATTAAAAGAAATCTGATCAGCAGTTTGAAGATTATCAACTCTTTTTTAGTTATTGAAGAGATACAAACAATTTGTAAGAATCTCGTCAATTCAAAATTTAGTATCCTATAACTTCAACCTGATACTATAGCGTCAACTTTCAGCTAGATACTCAACTGTTTAAGAATTTAAAGCAGAAATGTCGTATTTGAGCTTTTTTTACACTAGCTCGACAAGGTGACTACAGTTCACCTGATGGTAAGTACAGTGGTAGTCTACAAAAAAAAGCGACTATCAAAGGATCAAAATCCATTAAGTCATGTGGGCGAGGGTCCACACATGAGGATATACCACGCCTGTAGGTCTCTAGGGGTATGAGTTGCTGGATATACACAAGCTGATCCCGAAACGCGATAGGCCAAAGAAAGTTACTATGACGGTTTCTACACTTGTGTATTGTGCTCATGATCCAGTGCGGACAATCGTTCTGCCACCACAAAATATTATATTATTGGAGTGACTTCAATTACAGGATACAGATACGTAATAATCGAGAAAATAATCGAAAGAGTCTTTTAATTTTAATGGCTTTTTAAGGAAACATTGTACTTCAAAGGAACGTATGTGAATTTTCACGGAATATATTATCTTTGGACTGTATGATCGAATGATATGATTGAAATCTAAAACTTCCAGGATTTCGAGGCACAGAAGTCCTGGGATGGCAACTCTCCAGTGTATATAGTATCGGAAATCACAAAGAAAGTTAATTTACCAACATTTTGCTTTCGAAAGGGCAATATACCGCAAAACCCTTTACAACTTGTTCACTTGGGCGGGTAAGCAGGGAAAGAACCTAAGGCAGCGTTTTGGAAACGACGACCTTGAGAAGAAACGCCGAAAGAAACTCAAGTCTGCGTCGGAGTGGAAATTTGCCAATAATTTGACGGTTTAAGACTTATGATATATGCAATAGACTAAGATTTGGCTGACTAAATTGAAAGCTCAAATTGTATTCGGTTTTTTGTGCTTATTTGTTTTTTTTTGTTGATGGTTTTCTTTTCTTTGTTTTTATTGTGTAACAAAATTCTTATAACTTATATATATGTATATGTAGAGCTGTGCCGGTGTCGTCCGCGAGACTCTGTCAGAATACCAGCGCTGCAGAGTCTAGTGCTCTGTGACACAAGCTGAGACAGGGTCCTTATTGGCAGCGACCTAGATTTTCTTGTGTATTGTTTGTGATTTTTTTATTTATTTTTATGTTTTTTTTTCTGGTTTTTCATGTAATTTATTGTAGCGTGTTGTCACTTCTGTCTGGCTGCTGCTAATAAAACGTTTTCTTTCTTTCTTTCTTTCAATAGTACACAGAAGAATTATAGACTGTAAGCGATCGACTCTATGGCGTAAGTAGAGCCGCGGGATTCAAGGATATAGTGTAAGTTGGTTACAAATGTAAAGCGACTGCTTTGAATAAGTTAGTAAAAAAAGATATACAATAACTCGTCCTTGTTGATATTTAAACAACGACGTCATGTACAGTTAGTTACCAAAGCCGCTTTTCACCGCTAACCTCTGCTAAAGTCTTCTGGCATCTATTCCGATATTAAAGAATAATAAGGGACACTATAGCTTCAGTGTGAATAAATGGAAAACGTGTAGTCATAAAAAAAAAATGTAAATCGACTGTTATCGGCTAATATGTCCCAAGATCAACGCGAAAAATTTTCTCGATCGACTGTTGAGTAGCCCTGGATTATGGTTTCTACCTATGAGACGCGTTGTAATGTATAATTGTTTTTGTTTAAACAAAAAAAAATACAAAATTTGTGCTATCCAAAGGCTATTAAAAAAACCACATGATTACGAATTTATACACAATTGTATGTTAATAACAGCTAATTATAATTGCTAATCAAATTCACAAGGCCGTTTACCTTGATAGCGACAGTAATAATACATAAATCACTTACGGGGTATGCAGAGAGAGATACATTAGTGGCTTTATCCACTTTGCGCTTGTATATGTCGTGTCCTAATTGACCCGCAGCGCAGGTGACTGATTACCATTCTCAAGGTACATATACATGACATTTCTATTAGATGCAATGCGAGTTTTCTCACGATGCTTTACTTCATAAGAGAGTATGTGGGGCCTAATTCTGTTCGTAATCTGGAAAACCCAGAGGTACAAGTTGGATTCGAACTTATGACCAAGGTCTAAGTTTCATGGTTCAAGGAAACCAGTTCATTGTCCAGTAGACTACCACAGCTACATGGCATCGATAAAATCGAAAATAAAAAATAAGTACTATCTCTGATCCTCCGATCTCACAATTTAATGTGAATAACGTTTGGCGTTGTATGTGTCTGTTATATAATTTATAATATTAAATGTAGCAAGGTACCTTACCGTTGGTATTATAGGGGACCGCCATAATAGCGATATTAAGCCTTACAGAATATTCCTTACTACTTTCTAAAGCTATAGAGTAAGCTCCAATACAATAAATGTCGTTTAGTCACAGACAGATTTTTCGTTATATTTTAAACATAATATACATTTGATGCACCGTGAAACAGCGACATCAGCGCCAGTGTGTTTGCTAAGCACATAAACAAGATGGCGTTGTCGTCTGAATCTTACGCACTTCTGTAATTATGCTTATGCAAAATTTAATTCGTCGGGTGAAAAGCTATTTTGTTTAAGCGACATTTTTTGGTGATATATATATATTTCGAATCGGTAAAAAACGCTGATTCCAAATATACAGGGTTATAGGTAACTAACGCACAGCCTCTTAAGGGTGGCTTTGATTTATCAAGACAGACAACTTTTGTTGTACGACTTTTTCTAATTCAATTACTTTTTTTCCCATACAAAAAAAATAAAAATCAGATTTGCAGTTCTGAACTTTTTAACTCTTCGTAAGGCGACGATCGCGCCACGCCGACAAAGGCGACCGAAGACAGACTTACGTAGTGCGCGGCGTCTTGTGTCGCTACTAACGAAGAAAGAGGTCTGCGGCGCGGTGAGCGGGCGTGGCGACATGTGCTTGACTACTGTGTAACACGGGTCATGTCAGTCGCAAATTTGCTTCCGTGTGCGCCGGCGCGTGACGCGTTCGTTTCATAAATCACAATGTCAAATCGATACACTAACATTGAATTTACCGAAATGGTGCGTGTTTATGCTCGGTGCGGTGACAATCTGTCTGAAGCTTGCCGTGAGTCCGCGAGACTATTTCCGAATGTGTTGACACCGAGTAAATAGATTTGTGAGTATTTTTGTAAATAGTTTAATTATTGTAAATAGAGTGATTCCACTTTTTAAATACGCCTACATTAAAAAATAGTTTGCAATTATCTATCTTCAAACAGACCGCGCGCCTCTTTTGGTGCGATGAATTGCTTGATTACGTATCAATGTTCGTGTTTTTCTATTTACTTTTTTATTTTTTAGTGTAGCCAGTCCTAAGCCTGGATAAGTATGAAGGGATTGTGGATTCAGTGTATAAATATGTACAGATTGTACAACCTTTGAAACATTAACTTACGTAGAGGCCTTTACCTTGTTCATTTTACGATGTTCCCTATGGCAGACAAATAATAGGTTGGTTTTGTTTGTGAAACAATTATTTAATGTTTTATTTTGATTCTAGTTTGTTTTAATAGTGTATTAGTACGTCAATCAATAAACATTTATTTTCACTATTTAACTAAATATGGAAATTTACGTTCAAATAATTGTTATAAGCGACTTTGTAAAATAAACAAGGTATAGGGTTAATAAACTTTCTGCTACACGATCCTTAACGTTGCGTAGCAACGTAACTTTGCGCACGACTGCATAGCACCAGCTAATTGGATACCTACGCCAGATCGAATGAAAGTTGGAATATAGAGCTAACGATGACTAGATATTCACACTAAAACTAAAAAAAAAAAAATCTAACGATGTATTAGGTTTTGGAAAAAGTCGTACAACAAAAGTTGTCAGTCTTGATAAATCAAAGCCACCCTTAAGAGGCCGTGCGTTAGTTACCTATAACCCTGTATATATTACTATATCACAAAAAAATTCGCTTAAACCAAATAGCCTTTCACCCGACGAATTATTGTTTTTGCTTTGGTTTTCATTTAATTTCGTAATGTGGGCGGCATATATAGGAGTCCTAAGCTTAGAATTGTGATTTGTAACTGTTTTGTTTGTAGTTTTTGAATTGTATTTTTAATAGTCAATTTTCCATTTATACTATTTTGTATTTTTTATTAATTTAGATTTTACATTTATGTTGATAGCTTGAATGTAATTTATTTCTTTTCTCTTAATTTTTATTGTCGAAAAGTTATATGACATGTTGTAAACTCTACAAGCGCAGTAGTAGAAAATCGAAGACAGAAATAATAATTCTTGTACTTCTAGTAGGTAACTGCCATGTTTTACTAAAAACCTGAGCTGCAGAAGTTCACTGTTTCAGTTAATTAAATAGTAAAAATTTTAGTATACGCCTCTACGGGTTGGAAAACGATACTTAAAACAATTCCATATAACTTCGTTTTTAAAAGCGATTGCTCTTTCCAAAAAGAGATATGAATACTTGTACTCGAATCTCAGAGTCGTACCTTTTGAACGATTAAAAAAAAGTACCTACAGGCTGACATTTAGAGTGTTGCTTAATATACAAGAAGCTTTCAATTAAAACAAACAAAGTTTCAACATTATTTTGTTTATTTTTATCAATTTTCATTAACAAAAACTACAATTATTATTAAAATAAGTACACCAAAGTGTTAGAACATGGAAATATTAAGAACTATACATATAAACAAAAACAATAGTAAAAAATGCAAAACATAGTGATAAAAGCATAAATAGACAATTCTGTTTATGTCATTGATGTAAGAAACTTGTCAATTTATTTGTTATTTATTAATAATAAAATCAAACAATACACCATACCCCAATTTCATTGAATAAAAGAAAAAAAAATAGAAAGACCAGAATATAACACAATACAATGTTATCAAGAATAATAACAATACAACGTTTGTTCTAGTATTTATTAACAGTTAAAAATTATAACTCAACCACTCCTTGTAACTGTTTAAAACCTAGACTTTACTGCAAAGTAAATATGAACCTAGCTGAGAAAACATCCTAAATCAAATACTAAATGCAAAATTATCGTAGATTCATTTACAATTACTTATAAAAATGTCTTCTTAATATTTGTATTGCATAGGGTCGATGCAGACATTGTTGGCAACTGCCAACACAAATTATTTTATATTTTTTTATGCTGTCAATTGAGATAAAAACCTAAGAATTCGGTGTGTCGTTGTAATGGCTGTTTTCTACAATTAAAAATAAAAGTTGTGGGATATTAAAAGTGTTTACTCATTCTAAAAGCAACTCCAACACTGAACAGAAATTATTTTTCATAAAACTTATTTGGACGGAACGTACTTAAGTATACTTATTTATATACATTTTACTAAGACATTTTACCTATACATCTCGTTTAGTAAACATATAGTTGAAATAAAATGAATAGCTGGCTTATTAAAGAAATTAAATACAGCATAGTCAAGAACATATAGTTAAATTTTTAAAGTATAAAATATAACGACATCTGTAAGCTATGTAAATATCTAAAATGAAACTAAAAATCTATAACCTCATAATTATATCGGAGTAACTAGTTCAGTTATAAACTAACAGAGTGCGTTTCAGGATGTAATTATGTTAAAACTAATGCGTGATGACTCATCACTATTGAAGAGACAGTCTACTGTCTAACCCGCGGCATTTAGTTAGTTAGAGCATTTTTGTAGAGAATTTTAAGATCTACAAGTTTGGTTTGAAGTTTTTTTTTTGATAAAACTTACCGTTTTCAAGCGAAATCCTAAAAACCTCAAATTTTGACATTTGACCTCGTATAACTTTTCAAACACACATAGGATCGATGGGGAACTTTTAAAATTTTATTTCTAATGGTAAACTACAGCTCTCTACCAATATTTAGCTTTACGGGAATTTTTATTATTTCAAATGTCTATATTGACCGGGCTATTATTTCTCGTCAAAAGGTAAAAATTAAACCATACTTAAAAAATAAGACAGGAATTTATTTTATGACTGCCAGTATTATCCTTTGTTTTTCTTCCTAAATAATAACTCTTCTCTGTCGTATAGTAATCGTAAATTTAGACAAACATGACCCGTGCTGAAGAGTCCGGTCAGCACATGTTTGACGGGTGCCCAGCCTGGGCCCCGAAAAGGGATGCCTTAACGCAACAGGTAGGAAATGACCTGTCGCTGCCCACACTTATTCGGGCTATGCTCGACAGCGACAGGTCATGGAAGGCGGTCCTCCTTTTCACAGAGGAGGTCCTTAGAGTGAAAGAGGAGGCGGAGCGTGAGCGAAAGAGGCAGGCTTCATCTTCTCTGTCCTTTCCGCCCCTCCGTCGCCCTCGCCGTACTGGACGCAGGAGGGAAGCCTACTCAAGGCACTTCCCTCCCTAACGGATTGACGCCTGGGCGGCACACTTGAGGGTGTGCGTCGCCCAACATTTCCAAGGCGAGAGCGGTGCGCGATGTGTTCCCGCGCACCGCTCGAAGAAACTGAAGGAGAGCGGAATGGTGTCCAGGGGCCTTCCATCAATAGGCCAGACGTCGCCGGGTGCTGAGGAAGCTGGCACAGCCTTGCCCTTGGCCCCGGCAAACGGGAGAAGGAACACCCCGGGGGTTTTAGTCGGTGCGACTCCGACACACCGGGGGGTGACCCTTATCATCCCCTGACGGCCCATAACGGGTTTCCCCCGAGTTAAAAAAAAAAAAGACACACATGACCTCGGCGATTGTCCACGGATTGTTTTTAATTGGCGATCATGTTCTTGCATCGCGTTATATTTCTATAGAATGCGGTGTAATTATGTAAATTGTAAACGATAGTTATAAAATTAATTAATAATATTAAAGTTTATTAGTTTTTGTTAGACTTCAATCTAACACTATTGACAAGGTCATGGCATATACACCGCCCAAGTACAGGCACAAATAGTAAATAACCTTCCCCAGAATTAATTACTATCAATCTATCTGTAACCTGTATATCACACCGTTTCCAGATGCTTTTACTGTAAATTATTGAAAAGTTAGTTATTCTGCTGATTCCAGATGATGCTACAGAATCAGATAAAAGTTTTCATGTTATTAAAATATCATTAATGTCATACAATACATACATTTTGAATCTAACATACCAATATAAATTCTTTACATCTACAACAACTAAAAAAGAGCTGATGATGTTCAAACAGCTGCTCAGATTTCGCTTTATCAAAGCTAAGAACACCCTCGTTCAGGTAACATTTCAAATAAAAGAAACTGAATCTATATGTGTCCATTTCTTTAGAAGCTTTGATAGACTGATATATATATACACTAATCCATAGATACCGCACGTTTTACGTCTGGGGATAAAATTGACTTTAACCTTTAGACCTTAATTTAATAAACTACGCATAAATCTTCTTTAATTCCTTTCTCAATATTTTCCCTGTAGCCGTTTTAGGAATATCTTCAACGAACATAACTTCTTCTATCTTTTTATAAACTGCCACTTTGCTGGCGACAAAATCTTGAATTTCTTCCTCCGTAGTTTTCTGTCCAGATTTCCGGATGACGAAAGCCTTGGGCGCTTCGCCATAGAACTCGTGAGGTACTCCGATTACAGCCGCATCTTGGACTGCGGGATGAGAGCGTAGCAAGCTTTCAAGTTCGGCTGGAGCCACTTGCATCCCTTTTACCTGGGTCAAATAGTATTCGTTAATATCTGTTATTAGTTATATCATGTAGTTTCACACGTTTAACATACTTCATAATTTTCATAAAGATATTTTGAAAATGTTTGGTTAAAGTACATTTTTATTAAGATAATAAATCTAATATTAATTGCTTTGGTATGTTCTTTGCAGCCATTATGATGTTTATTGGTGAAAACTTTGTTCACATCACTTTATTAAACTTTTTTAGACTCTCTATATTCCTCAAGAATTGACCTTAAGTTTCAATTAGCTCAAAATGGCGATATTTATCATTTATTAAAATTAATTATGTTTCTTACACTGTCCCTTGTAATTTCTGCAAGATTTCTTTGATTATTTAGATTTCAATTTACAGTTTTCGAGGCTTAGAGAATAATTTACATCAAACCCGTAACATATGAATTAGTGAAGATAAAAATGATACAAAATCGAAATCAATACTCACTTTTATGAGCTCTTTTATTCTATCAGTTATAAAAACACCAACTCCGGGTTTGTAATATCCTAGGTCTCCAGTTTTGAAATAACCATCTTCGGTTAGTGTTTCTTGTGTCGCGACAGGATTCTTATGATAGCCTTTCATGATACATGGACTTTTAACGTACATTTCACCTTGCTGAAAATATTTTATTTTTTTATAATATATAATTCTTGGGAAATGTAAACTTAAGTAATACACAAGCTGGACAAGCCAATTTAAATATTTATCCCGCTATCCTTATATTTTCCTTCCCTTTTCCACACTTTGGACAAACCGCTCTTTCACGCTAAAAAATCATTGGTTGCCGCCAAAATCAACCAATAAAATCACCGCATTAGGACGCCAAAATAAGCAGGCGACGCTTTTCAAAATGCTTCAAAAAAGTAATTAGTGAGACGCCCGAGGCCGCGGAGAAAGCACGTTCTTACACACCGCACACCGCTCCCGCTAAATCCCGCGCTAACGTTCCTCCATCTCAAAGTGAGACGCCGGAGGCCGCGGAGAAAGTACCTACTCGCACACCGCTCCCGCTAAAACCCGCGCTAACGTGCTATAAAGACATTGGCCAGTTATTACTAAGACTTATCGCGAGTGACTCTTTCTCCACCTCAAAGTGAGACGCCCGAGCCCGCGGAGAAAGTACGTTCTTACACACCGCACACCGCACCCGCTGAAACCCGCGCTATTGCTCTACAAAGACATTAGCCTGTTATTACTAAGACTTATCGCGAGTGACTCTTTCTCCATCTCAAAGTGAGACGCCCGAGCCCGCGGAGAAAGTACGTTCTTACACACCGCACACCGCTCCCGCTAAATCCCGCGCTAACGCTCTACAAAGGCGTCCACCAAGTGTTATTACGCAAAGACTTACGCGAGTGACTCTTTCTCCACCTCAAGAACAAAGCCCGCGTCCGTGGAATAAGGACGAACCCGCTCCCGCTCAAACCCGCGCTAGTGATCTACAAAGACGTTAGCCAACTGTCAATACGAAGACTGTTCCGCGAGTGAATCTCTATCTCTCTCTATATCTCTCTCCGCTATACATGCGCGAGCGCGTAGCGACTTGTGTCCGTGCGACCGCTGAGGAGCTTGGAGCTGACGAGGAGCCGACGCCTGTGCAGCCTCGCTGCGGTGACTAGTCGCGTGAGAGGCAGGTACAGTCCAGTGTGTGGTCCCTCGAGTCCGGATCCTTGTAGTTCCTTTCTCCTAATCCTAAATTCCTAAAAACATATAAAATTCAAAAAGACGCTTCAAACATTTTACCGCCAAAAACGTGCATCGACACATTCCCGCGCTGGCGCATTGCTCCGCCATATTGTGTTCTAATAATAAAAAAATATTCCCGCCTAATCGCTCCAAATAAATATTTCGACGTGTAATAATCACAAAATAATTAAAATATCCTTATTCAAAAGAATAAGTAAATAGGCCGCATCAATAAATATAATATAAAATATTTCTAATAAAAATTAACTCGCTTTATTAATAATAATCACCGCTTCGTCAAGTTAAAACTTTCATTTTTTAAATTGTCTCAAACGCGTAACCTTGATTTGCAAAATTCCAAAAATAGAACACGTGTAACCTTGACCTACCGTGAACTATAAGATAAGGCCCGTTCTATACGGATCCAAATTTCAAAATAGTTTATTCCGCACCGCACCAAATTAAAATTAATTTTCATTCTTTTAAAACTATTATAACGAATTATTCTTATAAAGATACTTAAAAATTATACTCCGCTTTAAATAATAATTATCGCATTCGCATTATTTAATTCATAAAGTTTATAAAAATGACTTCAATAAAAGTTCTTGAGGCTAAAAGCCAATCATTATTTTCTATGGTTCAACGAGCCTATGACTCTATTAAAACCGCACCAACTCTTGAAGAGAAGGAGATATTTCTAGCTAATGCATTTAATATTGAAAAAATTCGCACTGAGTTTATTCAAGTTATTGAAAAACTTAACACTCGCAAAGAGGAATTAAATCCTGATTTTGAGCCGTCATTTAAGGCTGTAGAAGCTTTTGACGATTTATATAACCGCGTTAAATATTTTGAATCTCTATTACATAAAGAGCAATGTAATTCGGGTATTGAAATTTCTAAACCAAAGCATAGACTGCCAACTTTAGATTTGATTCCATTTTCAGGACAACCTGAAAAATGGCCGCTTTTTTATCAGAACTTTAAAGAAATGATACATGATAATAAACATTTAACTGACTCCGAACGCATTCAATATTTAGTTTCGAAATTGTCAGGGCCTGCTTTATCTATCACATCAGAAGTGTTGCCCACCGCATCCAACTACCATGTGATCTGGAACATGCTAGTGGAACGTTACCAGGACCCTAGAACTTTGGCTAATAAATATCTAGAAAAGATATTTAGTTTCAAACCTCTAATAACTGCTTCTTCACAAAATTTAGATAATTTTATAGAAACGTATTGCGCTTCAGTTTCGGCATTAAAACTCTTAAATATTGATGACTTATCTGATTTTATTTTTACTAGTGTTGGTTTGAGTAAATTAGATAAAGAAACCGCTCAACTATTTGACCAACAACACCGCAAAGAAAAAATGCCCTCTTTTAGTTCGCTATCTGCTTTTGTCAAAGAACAGAGCAAAGTTTTATCACGACCGCAATTACAACTTAATTCTCAGCCGAAACGTGTCAACCCTAATGAAAATTTTAAAAATTACAATTATCCTAAAAATAAACCGCTCCAAGCTTTGGTAGTAAACCACCCCGCACAAAATTACAATGCAACATGCATTGTTTGTCACAATGTGAAGCATGCCTTATACTTGTGTACTCAGTTCCGAAATTTAGAGCCGCAAACAAGATATGAAATAATAATTAAAAATAATTTGTGTAAAAATTGTCTTGGATTTCACTCGACTAATAAATGTAAATCGAACCGCTCTTGCAATCTTTGCAATAAACGTCATCATACGATGATACATTTAAATAATTTTTACACACAACGCAACCCGCAACCCGCGTACAACC
The DNA here is from genome assembly GCA_036320925.1 of Automeris io. Classification (NCBI taxonomy): domain Eukaryota; kingdom Metazoa; phylum Arthropoda; class Insecta; order Lepidoptera; family Saturniidae; genus Automeris; species Automeris io. The sequence continues at coordinate 13,127,187 of JAUDJH010000010.1, read as the reverse complement.
AACCTGCTTACCGTGCTTCACCTACGCGCCCGCAGCGGCCGCAGCCGAACCTACGTTCCGCGAACAACCAAACCGCTTATCGCGCTGCGCCTACGCCGCATCTAGCTAACGTTGCTTTACAACCGCGTCGAACTGAGGCCACTGAGTTCAGTTCGCACACCGCTGTGTCTCCAGCACGCGTTGAACTAAACGCTGCAAATACGCAACCGCATGCTGAGCAGAATCTTTCTCAGTTTTCGCAATGCTTAATAACATCGAATCCTCCCGCTCCAAATAATAATTATTTATGCGATTTATTACCTACCGCTAGTGTTAATGTATTAACTAATACTGATAAAAATTCATCGATTCGCTTGCTATTAGACACCGGCTCAAACGCAAATTTTATTACTGAGTCGTGCTGTCGCCGCTTAAATCTCCCCATAGTATACAAACCTTCTAAAGTATATGGTATGGGATTATCCGAAAATTCTGTACTAGGACATACAACTGTCACGTTTATCTCACGCTATGATGACCGATATAAATATACAATTAAAGCCGCTGTAGTTAATAATATCTCACGAAAGTTACCTGATAAAAAGATTAATACAAAATTTTTAGATTACTTTAAAAATATTCAATTAGCGGATGAATATTTCCACATTCCTTCAGAAATCGAATGTCTTATTGGTGTATCTCTATTCTCTCAATTATTATTATCAAATAAAATTGAATGTCCGCCCTCATCTATTATCGCGTTACAATCCACATTAGGATACATTTTAATGGGTCAAGCAGAATATGACTCATTCTTGCCCGTGCACACCGGGCATGAGAATAAACATTCATTTCACGCATTAATTAATAATAATGATGATTTATCTCATAATGAATCAATACAAACATTCAGAAATCTCGAAGCTATTCCTCCGCGAAAAGTATTAAGTCCCGATGACCTTAAGTGTGAACACATTTTCACAGAAAATGCCTCGCGTCAATCAGACGACCGCTATATTGCTTCTTTATCTTTTTAAAATTACTCGCAACCGCGTTCTCCTTCTTATAAACGTAATTTCTTAAATTCTACTCTCTAATTTTATTTTAAAATACTTTTAATATATTAATACTACTTTTACAAAACGCACAATTCTCGCTCAAACCGCTACTTTATTTGACCCTCTCGGTCTACTCGCACCGCTTACCGCTCGTATGAAACTTATCATACAAAATAATGTTAGTAACGCAATCTAAATTGGAATGAAGGTTCCAATAGATATCACTCACGCATGATCTCAAATTATCAAAGAACTTGATAATTTAACTAACATTAATATTATATCCCCCGCATTCTAACACAGCGTTGCTTGGTATAGCTGACGCTAGCGAAAAATGTTACGGTGCTGTAACATTTATTCGTATGGGTTCACTTGAACCACCCGCACATCACAGCAAAAGTTATATTGCTCTGCACTCATTAAAAAAAAACGCACCGCTTAAAAAAGACAACATTTGACCGCTAAGAATTGTGTGCTGCGCATGTATTATGCAGCTGATAAAAGCTATTATAGCTCATTTTAAGTTCCGCTATGAAAAGACACACATAAAGTGTATACCGCATTCCAAATTGAATATCCCTATACAAAAAGGGCAAGTAGTTATTCTTAGAGAAGATAAACTTCCAGTCCTTTGCTGCCCTCTTGGCGTGGTAGATGAGGTATATCCTGGCAAGGACGAAATAAACCGCGTATTAAAAATTAAAACTAAAAGTGGCAGTTTCTTTTGAAATTTTCACCACGTTGCGCCATTGCCTAAAAAAAAAAAAAAAAAAAACAAAAACGCTACATCCCGCATAAAATTAAAAATAAATTAAAAAAAACCGCTATAAACCGCTTTAAAATTAATAAGCCGCAATTATATAATAATTACGAAGAGACATGTTGGAGTTCCTCCAAGGCAGGCCAGAAATGGACAAGCCAATTTAAATATTTATCCCGCTATCCTTATATTTTCCTTCCCTTTTCCACACTTTGGACAAACCGCTCTTTCACGCTAAAAAATCATTGGTTGCCGCCAAAATCAACCAATAAAATCACCGCATTAGGACGCCAAAATAAGCAGGCGACGCTTTTCAAAATGCTTCAAAAAAGTAATTAGTGAGACGCCCGAGGCCGCGGAGAAAGCACGTTCTTACACACCGCACACCGCTCCCGCTAAATCCCGCGCTAACGTTCCTCCATCTCAAAGTGAGACGCCGGAGGCCGCGGAGAAAGTACCTACTCGCACACCGCTCCCGCTAAAACCCGCGCTAACGTGCTATAAAGACATTGGCCAGTTATTACTAAGACTTATCGCGAGTGACTCTTTCTCCACCTCAAAGTGAGACGCCCGAGCCCGCGGAGAAAGTACGTTCTTACACACCGCACACCGCACCCGCTGAAACCCGCGCTATTGCTCTACAAAGACATTAGCCTGTTATTACTAAGACTTATCGCGAGTGACTCTTTCTCCATCTCAAAGTGAGACGCCCGAGCCCGCGGAGAAAGTACGTTCTTACACACCGCACACCGCTCCCGCTAAATCCCGCGCTAACGCTCTACAAAGGCGTCCACCAAGTGTTATTACGCAAAGACTTACGCGAGTGACTCTTTCTCCACCTCAAGAACAAAGCCCGCGTCCGTGGAATAAGGACGAACCCGCTCCCGCTCAAACCCGCGCTAGTGATCTACAAAGACGTTAGCCAACTGTCAATACGAAGACTGTTCCGCGAGTGAATCTCTATCTCTCTCTATATCTCTCTCCGCTATACATGCGCGAGCGCGTAGCGACTTGTGTCCGTGCGACCGCTGAGGAGCTTGGAGCTGACGAGGAGCCGACGCCTGTGCAGCCTCGCTGCGGTGACTAGTCGCGTGAGAGGCAGGTACAGTCCACAAGCTATGCAATCAAAAGTAATTAAAAGAAAATCTGGGTTTTTCGGGACCAAGAGATCATATGGAGGGCTAAAGAGCTGCATGGAATATTCTGTAAGACGCTTCAAGAGCCAACGTAAACACACAAGCAACCGTGGATTGGCTGCGATTTATGGACCTTTTCGGAGAAACTAAAGGGTTTGCCTGAGTGATACAGGACAATTGATTAGAACGCAGAATCACGAGAGTTGTATAACGAAAGATGGAACTCTGGATGTTTCTAGAGCATGGTTTGGCCTACTAAATTGTCTCTCCTAAGAGACTCTAAGAAATGCAATCTCTAGCCGTTCTTGCCAATACTGAGTATTTATACAGGCGTAACCAGGTAGCCCAAATTCAACATTAAAACATAGCACTGAAGTACCGTCCCTTGACCCAGAAAAGGCCTTACTATCAGTACAAGGTAGAGCCAGCCATTGATGAAGATGGCGTCGCACTCTTATGAGACCGGATATGACGAATATGGTTAATAACCCTGATATTCTGCTGATAAACCGAGCTCAGTCTAGGGTGTTTTTCGTGGACGTCACCATGGTATATGATGAGAAACTTTTAAAAGCCAAAACCGACAAAAAGAGGTATCGCCTCAACCTAGCTCACAAGGTAACCGACATATGGAAAGTAGTATTCACTGAAATAAGCCCCTTTCTAATTTCTATCATTTGCTTGGTTCTGGTTGTCCACCAAAAGCACCTTAGGATATTAGCTTTTAGTGCAAAATAAATGATGGCATAAACAGTGCGTTTCTGGCCGTTTGTGCTTATGCTGGAAATGTACCAGTCCGTGCTTAATGCTAGAGTTAAGAGGGTGGGTGAGCAGTTTGTAATAATAATAAATAATATCGTTTGTAATTTATATCCCTTTCGGAATGAGCAGCAATACATTAGTGATCGTATCCACTTATGGTGTATTTATGAATATCCTTGCATTACGTTTGAAAAGCTCGTTATAATCGTCAGTTTATCATTTGTATTTAATTTGCCTTATTGTATAATTCAATACAATCACACAATTTATTTAGTTTTCTTGACGTTTAAATTTAACACAGTATAGTATATCAATTTTAAAAATATCTTTTTTAATCTTAAATGTGATACTTACTTCACCAATTGGGACAGGTTTGCCTGTAAGTGGATCTGCAAACATGAGCTTGTTGCTAGCCATGGGAACACCGCACGATGAAAAATCTACGTCCTTTGAGCCCTTAAAGGTCGATGTTCCTAGAGATGTGGTTTCAGTTGCTCCGAAGCCTTGGTTGAACTCGATTTCACGCTGAAATTAAAATATTTAATACCTTAACTGATTACGTACTGTCACGTTATCTTCAACATTATATTATTCTCTAGTGTAGGAGCTTAAAGATTGGTAATATGATGTATCTATATATCATTAGATCATGAATATATTAACAAAGTTGTCATCTGATAATTTTTTTACTGATTCCGTAAAATAAATTATATCTTATGGTAAATCCAAATTTACTATAGGACAGAATTCTAAGGTCATTAATAATCGCCCTAAATACACAAGCTGAAATCAAGGAACAAGCATTGTAGCCTAAAAGCCACCAGAAGCGAAAGGTTAAAAGTTTCGGTCAAGTTACCGTTGTTTCAGTATTTTTGGGGATCATTTAAACTTCACCTTGCGCGCTCGGAACTTAAAGGAGTTAGTAGGGTGATGGCGTTCACGATTCTGCAGCATGTAACGCATTTTAAATATTATTATCTACCTTACCCTGCCCTAGTCCACTACTGGACATATGTTTCTCCTATTAAGCGCCATTCATCCCGTTTTTTTTGGTCGTTCTCGTCCAATCCTTTCCAGCCATTTTTCGTAAGTCTTTTCAAGTTTTCCGATTCTCGGTCTCAACTTATCAACCAGCTTGCTCCAATGGTCATGGGTTATTGTCATACATGGTCTGTCCGCTGCCACTTCAGCTTGCTAATACGGATAGCTATGTCGACAACTTTGGGTCTATGCCGGATAATCTCATTTCGGAATTTATCCTTCAGACGGATGGCCAATATAGCTCGTTACATCGCACGCTACTAAGCGTAACTAAAATAATAGCCACACGCAACAGTCATGTATCCTTAAAACCTGTTATAAAAATAAACTTACTTTAGATTTTTCGCGTATAGCCAGAACATCAGAAGCGGCCAATGGAGCAGCCCCACATACGATGTGTCTAACATTTCGAAAATGATCTTCAGTCACGTCAGGATGCTTTCCCAGTAAAATAGCTGGAAATAAACAAAAAAAAACAATGTATCATTTTCATTATAGATATTAATAGATAAAAAAAATTAGAATAACAATTAAAACATAAGGTTACCAGACCCTGGCCGGGAGCTGAGTAAATTGGTAAGACCGTACCCTTGGCCCCGACAGACGGGAAAAACACTACGGTGGTTTTAGTCTTTTTCCTCGCAATTAGAATGAAAATCATCGTATACATATGTATGCCTTATGTTGTTGTAATGACCAACTTAGAACTGTTGTATCATAATGTACTATTGCAATTCTAATTGTTAAAGTATTGTAATTTTTATGCATTATTACTAGAACAGAATCACCGGCATTTCCCATTTAATTTGATGTCTTGACTTTGTTGAACGATAGTGAAGCATGAAAATAGAATGAATGCTATGGAAATACGATGTCTTCGTTCTACATGTGGAGTTATGCTTGTGGACCGCGTTAGATACGCATAATAATTGGTTTGAAAGACAGTGTCATCAATACAATGAACGAGAGCGTGCTTCGATGATTTGGGCACTTGGAGAGGATGAATAATAAATGGTTGACGAAGGATACAACATGAATGTTAGTGGAAGTAAGAGCTGAGGCTGATCGAGATTTATCTACAAAGACCAGAAAAGAAGTTCTCATGGAGGATAATATCGAAAGTACGCGGAATCGGCGTGAGTGAATGAGCGATTAATGAATGTCAAAGAAGCAAAATAAGTTTGCTAGTATAAAGAGAAGCAACGTTACATTATCTTTGCCAACCTCAATAAGGATTCAGTGTGATGATAGATAAATTGAATTTGATGTCACTAATATTACGATAGCGCTTATACCACCCTTTAATAATTTGATATAATATACCATAGATACAAATTAAAGCATCATTTGGGAAAAAGTACCATAAAAAGATGAATTGAATTTTAAAAAGGAGACCAATTAATTTCATCTCAATATCTTCATTTGATAACTTACACCTCTGATTATAAATCACTTTATAATTGATTTGATTTTGAAGGTGAATCATATAAAAATAAAACATACCCAAATATTCACGTTACTTTTTCAATTTCCTTCATTGGGTCATAAGAACAGGAAGCAAATAATTAAAAAACATGAGGTATAAACTTCAAATCATTATATATGTGAATGTTGCTTATTTATATTATTTTAGAAGTAATAGAAAAATCTATCATCAAATTTTGTATAAATAGAAATATAAAATTAACTCACCGACTGGAGGTACCACGTACAGTAGGCTAACATCTTGTGTCTTCAGTATATCTAAATATAAACTGGCTGAAAATTTGGCCATGGTTATAATTTTACATCCTAAAGGCAGATGACCCAACATGCCAACAACCATGCCATAAATATGGAAGAATGGCAGGAAGCATGGTACAATCTCTTGATGATGACCTGATAAAATTAAAATTAGAGTTTTAATTTCGCTCTCTTATGGCAGATACAATAGCTACAACTTTATGTTTAAATGTATGCTTTTAGAAACTACATTTTACCCATACCCCTTATCCATCATTACATAACTATGAATGTTTATATAGAGAATCAATATACTGGGCAATGTTATTGAAAAAATAAGCTATACCATTTGGTACATATTTTATATTTTATCATATTTTATTAGGGTCCGACTAAAGCCTTGACACCGATTTGGGCTAACTTCTGCCAAAAAATAAGACCTTCTGCAAAATCTTCATCGAGATTCTCATCATCGTCAATTCATCGGAATTCTCTTTGATCAAAATTTGCCATAGTTTTGGTTACAGCTAAAGGTTTCTAGCAAGCGTCGAAATCGAATAAATAGTAACGAACGTACATATTATTTTGAGATCTTATTACTTTTGACAAGTGACATGGCACTTTTTAATTATGTAGAAAAGTTATTGTTACAGTCAACTCGAATGTTTAATTGTTCATTCACTTTTAGGCAACCTGGAAATAAATTTCTTTGAATAATGAAACTTACAGCTTGCTAAAGGTGCAACTAAAGGTTGCGGTGATGGCTAATTCAACAGCTCCGCTCCGAAATCGACTTTCAGTTGGTCAGTAGATATAAAAATATTTTTTATATATCTATTTAAATCATCTTGCGTAATTTGTGTTTATCCAAATTAGTAATTTGTAAATACTGTAAATTTGTATTGTATTGTTTGTACTTACCATCTGATAGCTGTGGGAAGCATGTTTCGTAACATTGCATGCAACTCATAGCAGCCAATAAATTTTTATGAGTTATTTCTACTCCTTTCGGTAGTCCTGTGGTACCACTGGAAAATGGTATACAAGCCACATCGTCCTGTTTCTTCTCTATTTTATCCAATAAGGAATGGTCCACTTCACCACTTTCTGCCATTTCTGAATACCTAATAACCCCTTCAGGAACAGCTACACTAGGGTTGTCAATAATCACCACTTTTGAATTGTTTTTTGAGCTCTTCAACGCTTTTACAACAGTATCATAGCATTCAGGTATAGTCACTATCAGTTTTGGTTCAGTGATACTTAATTGATGGCTTATTTCAACTGAAAACAAAAAAACAATCAAATCATTTCTATGTTATTGCCTCCAGTTTTAATATAGAAATCAACACAGAGTTTTACATCTAATATTAATTTCTTCACAAAAGAGCAGTCGGTTTGGAATTTGACCTGAATTTTAAAAACCAGGAAGAAACATAGCAACACAGATAAATTAGATACAAGCAGCTTTAAAAGTACAAGATTTATCAGATAATCCTGTCAAGTAACTCTGTATCTAGGTCATAAAGGATTTGTGTAACAAAAACTCGATATTGTAAATTGTGCAAGTAACGCAATCTTGAATATTTTTTTAGAGATTGCGGTGTTTTTATATAACTAAATTTAGTAGTAGAACTTTGATCTTAAAATTTTCATTTGTAGTTCACGTAATATTGCAAAATTGTCTCAAATTAAAAAAGAACCTATACTAGCAGATATGAATTATTAAAGTCATCAAAATTGCCAAACAAGATAGTTCGCCCACGTCTACAGTTTACGCTAATGAAACCCGACATATAGATAAAGCATTTTATTTTAGACATTCATCGTGAATCACAAAATCATTGACGTTTCGTAGATTGTTATTGTCGAATAGAACTAAGGCCAAAAAACTCTTAAGAAAAGTAGAGTCTAATATAATTCTTTCCAAGGTCAGTATCTTATGTCAGCATGGATTATTATCAACGATTATCATCAGCTAAACCCACTACCATTTGCCATCTTTTGACATAGACATAATAAAATCTTAAAATAATGTGTGAAACAAGTTAATATATAACAATTATTATATTTATTTATGATAATGTTGAGGATATATCTTTATTAGTATGTTATTATTTGATTAATATACTTAAGTAATAAATACTATCTACCCAATTTTTAATCATATAAACGAGTTTTATGCTTATAAAATATAGTCACGTACCTAGGCAGTAAATATGTATGTTATCTCTGAAGGATGACCTCTGTTGAACTATTTTGACAAGGTTTAGCAACAATTTTTTATTAATAATTTAACTTAACACTATGGATTTTTACAATTTTACGCTAGAATATATAGGCGAAAAACTATTAAAAGATATAAAGTTTTTAACATAAAAAAATCTCAGCTTCTATTTTCTTTATATTTATTTTTATCGTTATTTAATAAGCGTACAACTTAATGAATGATTTTGTTTCTCTCGGTAATGTTGATGAAACAGTTACGCCCGATTAAAGAACCGGTTCTGAAATTTTAAACCGCTTTTATAATCTAATGAGTCGTTAATTTCAAATTTGTATTTAATTGATAATTCATTAGTGGAAATTAGTCTTGTTGTTATATATACATAATTCTTTCCATACTTTAATGGTATATCAACTCTCAACACGAATGCAGTTTTCTAGAACATTCTAGTTTAATTTTTTTTTTGCTTACGAAATGAGTATGGGCAGAACATTTCCAATGGAAGTTCAAGGTTAAAAATAAAAAGAATAATGGTCTTGGAAGTCAACAAACCAATAAGGATCTTGTGTTGCAGTAATCATCAGCAAGAGCCTATCCATCTGGTGGAATCTGCCATAAGAGGGAAGCGGTGCACGGTGTCCGGCGCATCGCCTGGGAGAGAGGTTTTTTGAGGTGTGAGCTTTACTCCTTCCCCTCCCAGAGAGGTAGCCTCAACAAAGCGTCTTGTTCTCTGGGCGTCTGGATGAATTTGGCTTCCCAGGCCCAGGTGGAGCAATCAGAGTCCTCCCCGGGGGTTTTTAGTCAGTAGGAGTCTGACACACCTGGGTCACTGCCCTCACAGCGTCCCTGATGGTCCTATGCAGGATTTTCCCCCGGGATAAAAAAAAGGTGGATCGCCATCTATTTTCCCACTCTCGTATCGGTACGGTGTAGTGATAAAGGTTTAATATTTAGATAATAATTTACGCATGTCAATATCCAGTCTAGGTGGTAAAAATTACATATTTATCGCGAAATTCGTTGAGTATTAAGATAAAAGAAGACGGATACAATGTTTGTTCTTCTGATAACGCTAAGAGGCTTGACGGCATGAACTGATAACAGCTGTCATTACCCTTGTTGATAGTATAATGTGTTTTATACGGCTAAACTAAAACGGCTATCATTGAATTTGCTTTATTTGTTTGGGTTAAAAGTTTTTAATTTTTGCCGAGTCATTAAACGTTGGAATAATCTCCTGGTGAACATAATCACATTTTCCTATGTATTATAATTACAATATTTAAACGAATCATGAATAAATATTATTTTCTCTGGGCAGCACATGACATTTGTATTAAATGTCATGCAGGTTTCCCTTCACCCGTAAGCATGTGGTACCTGAATCCGGAAAAACCCAGATGTGCGCGCTGGGATTCGAACCTACACAATTTATATTATTTCACTAATACGGTAAGCAGCATACCGAAAGTTAATTATAGAAGTTATCGTAAGGGACGGTTCATGGCACGAAGTATAGCTTGAATATATTGGGTGTACCACGCCCAAGGTAAATGTACTCACTTAATTTATGGCACAGGCCGTAAAGTTCGATAACGGTAACATACTAATTCACTATTCGCTATCAGAAGCATTGTTGCTTTCCTAGATACCAAATTCTTTGCCTAAACATACAGAATATAATAAAAATAAAATATTTCATACTATAACTTAGTTTTTGAACATAAAACGCCGTAGAGTCGCCGTATATTAGAAATATATTTACGCAAGCATAGTGTTGGCAAGACGGAGTGACCATACTTGTGGTGGCAACCCCAGGCACGGAGCTCTCTAGTATCAGAACTACCAATGAACTTGGGATTTAGGTTTTTAGAGTATTTCGTATATATGTAACGATCTGGAATAGATTATGAGTATCTAAATATCATTTATCATTTACCAGATACAGAAAGTAGTGTGGTAGAAAGGTTAAGCTTACAATAGCAAAAATGTCCTTAAGTATTTCAATATTAAAATGCATTCTATCCATACATAGATAATAGTTATCGATATCATAATATCAGCAAAAGGACGCGCACTGCTGGACATAGCTTCACTGTTTTCCAGAACGACAATTCAGAAGCAGCTAGCATTAAACGTCGTTCTGCCATCCGGATTAAGTCGTCAATAAATATTTTAGGTGGTCGTCCTCAGGGGCGTGCATAATAATTTTACATCGAGTATCCAAGCTTTCATTTGGGACCCCGCTAAAACAAAATTTAACATAACGCAAAATTTAAATATGTAGCGTGCACTCTGCCGGCCCACTCTCGCGGCCGCCGTAATGATTGGACGCACCGCTTGCGCGCCGGCCGCGGTGGACGGTGGAAGGGTAATCGTGTGACGTCGAAGTGATCGACCGCTCGTCGTAATACGTAGCTCGCTAGTTTATACATATTTTCTACAGTTTTGTTTTGTTTATATTTAAGTTTTGGACAATAAACGTTTCGTGTTGGATTAATCGTGTTTTTTACTGCCTGTGAACATTATAAATACTTTTATTTATAATTAGTTATAATTACAATTTATAACCAGGAAATTATATTAAAGCCGTTATTTTGATTAAAAAAAAATAGGTTTTAAGTTGAATAAAAAACATTTTCACAAGTCCCATGTTTACCTTTGCCTTTAATTGCGAAGAAATCCAATAGTTTTGGGCGCAGCCAAACATTCCGGTTACTATGGCGCCAGGCTCGGCAAAATTTAGTCTGCTTTTCGTAAGCGGCGCTGCATTCGCATAATTCACTTGTATTAGCAAACGGTTTACGTGTCTTATAGATATGATAGATGGCGTGAAAATGAAATATATGATAATGGTTAATCAGCTGATTTTAATGTGCTGCTTGTAATTGTTTGTCTAATAAATAACTTTATTATTATTATTTTTATTGTTGTTTCCTTTTTTTTGTACTTAACTTTAAGTAATTTTTCCAAGTTTTATTTATACTCAGGTATGCATTGCTTTTATTGAATATACGGGATGAACGCCGCTGGTGGTCCTACACAGTGCTTGCCAGTATATAGTCTCCGCTGAGTTATTTGTCTTGGTCAATGACACTTCCAATGCCAATTTACTAATCCGTTGGCTTGCTGGCTTTTGTTAGTCTACGAACTTCTTCATTTCTGATTCAATCACGTAGAGAAATATCGAGCAAAGTCCTATCCATAGCTCGCCATGTGCGAGCGATCTTTCTAATGAATCCCATAGAAGACCACGTATCTACACCTCATGTTTTCACTGACCACTGATAAATATAATAGATAAGAACAGGATATAGCTAGTAATCTATTATATAAAAATAAGTCCGGTTTTCCTTCCTGACGCTATAACTCCAGAACGCACGAACCGATTTCCACGGTTTTGCATTCGTTGGAAAGGTCTCGGGCTCCGTGAGGTTTATAGCAAACAAAATTCAGGAAAAATTTAAACAGAAAAGCAGGAAAACGGGGAAAATCATTTTCACATACAGTGCCATCTCTGATACATAGCATGTACTACGAACCTATATGGTTTTGCATGGGGGTGGAGCAGATTGCACCAGTATTTTAAGTAGATGGCGCCGATGCGTTATACATTGTTTGACAGCTACTCATTGTACTCTGCTCAGTTAATTTCATGTGACATTTATTATGCGCACGTTCTTTCAAACGCTAACTAAAAACCAAAACGAAGCCATCTGGTGGCGCAACGAAGTTCGCCGGGTTTGCTAGTATATTATAAAAGAAACAAAAAGAATTAAAATTTGAACTCACGTTCTTTGTAAATAGGATTAATTGTCGTTAGAACACAGCCTGCTTGCATCGTGCCGAACGCCACGACGGGGAATTCTGGACAGTTGGGGAGCACCGCGGCTACTACATCTCCAGGGCTGAATCGCGTCTTTTTTAACAAAGACGTCGCAAATCTCGCCATGTTTGTCTGCAACTGTTGATAGGTATACGCTTTCTTCGTTTCCGCGCTTTCCTGAAAACAAAGCAGTTCCAAATTAAGCGCTGGTTCGCACATGGCGATTGACTGGAGCGGTTTAGGTTTTTATATTTCAAGCAATCTAACAGCCCACCTGAAGCCAAATGGAGTTTTTATGAAAAAGGAAGATAAAGATACGAATAATCCTCCTAGTGAAAAGTGGTCACTCATACCTCATTTTTTAGTCTTTTTTTATAGAGCATCACGACATAACCCAAAGAAAATACGGCGTCTTGAACAATCTCCCCGAAATTAAAGTGTGACAAGAAAGATCTAGAGAAATGCAGTTATTGTCAGCTGATAAGCCTTTAAAGTATGCGAGTGAGCCAACTGTGCAAAGTGCGTCCCAGGAATTGCAAAGAGGGAACTCAATCAAACAATTCTTCAGAACACTTCCCATTGTACATTAATATTAATAAAAAACGCAGTGAAAATTGATTTCCCTAAGAAGACTTAACACTGATTAAGCGCTGACTTAAAGTGGGCGGTTGGCCGACGCAGATTTCTTTGTTAAATCTCAAGCAACCGAACAACCCAGGCGGGTTCAGTCGAGTTCAGTTCAATCGGACGATTGAAATTCGATATTATAATAAGTGATCTCATAATGAGACGGCCGAGGCTATACATTATGACAGCCTTTAGTTTGTAGTAGAGTAAGACCCATAATGAAAGATATTTGGGAGGTTTTTTTTTACAAAAGTTTCTTATATTGCATAAGTTAATACATTGTACTGACGTAAATTATTACAGTAGCGTGCATATAATAGGCACAAAATTATCCCCCTTTAGTAAATTACAGTCAATTGTCTTTGTGTATTCTTCTATAAGTGTGTTATCTATCTGCAAGCTAGATTATTTTAAAGATATCGATATGAATACTGGTTATTTACAGAAGAAATGACTTGTAAAAATATTCTCAATTGAATTAAATACTTTACTCGAAAATGATAACTAAACATACAAGTTTGTATGGAACATGATACAAGAATTCGACCGGTTTACTTTGTTGTTGGTGTGACGGCTTACTCGGGTATACTGTAAATTCGCAGAATTTATTGAATAATAATTTATCGTCATTGGGGAATTTATAGTTATCATCACTTTCGGGACGAGCAGAGATGTGGGTTGTGTGATTGGTGGCTGTATCCATTTTGCGCTTATAAGTCGTGCCCAACGTGAACAGTAGCGCAGTTGATCGCCGTTCTCAGGGCACTGACAGATAGTATTTTTATTAGATGCTATGCGGGGTTCCTAAAAATGTTTTTCTTCACCGGCTTGCGGTGTCTAAATCCATAGTTAATTTGGAAAAGTCTAGAGATAATTACCGGGATAGGAACGTACGATCTTTTGCGTTGCCGGGCATATATAGGGACCGGCCCCTAAGGTCTCATGCGTTTTCAAACCGTTGTACAGTGTAATTATTTAGCATAATGAATGAGCTCAGAAGGTATATCATTTAAATTTCGATCTACTTTTAATGTAACTTCAACTCTATGTCAATTAGATGCTTCATTTATATTATATTATTTATATTTTCGGAATCACCGCTTTTCACCGATTCCAAATAAATATATATGTATATATAAATGTATCATCAAAAAATGACGCTTAAACCAAATAGCCATTCACCCCTCGATATAAATAATGCCATTTTTTTTACATTTGCGGGACTGAGGTTTGAACGAAATACAATATAAACTAGATTTTGAATGTATTAAATAACGAGAACTACCGTCCAGAGTAGGTACTAAACAAATAAAATTATAAACACTTTTATACGCTTTTAATACTAACCTAATTTGCGTCACATAAATAACATAAGTGACGTAATTTAGTCTATATCCTTTTCGGAGTAAGCAGAGATATATCAATACTTGTATCCACTATAAAAAGATATAACAATGACAATGTCAATATAGATAGTCTGTATCTAAAACTGTGTCTAAAGGGGAATAGAAATGTTAAATGTGATAAAATATATATTAATAATAATATATTAATAAAATTCATTATCGGAACTGTTAACTCAACAAAGATGTGAGATGAATACCATTAGTCAATCTTCTTAATTGATGTTGAAATTTAAAGAGAGGTTTGATTCAATTGATGTTCGAGAATGTAGGTCAGCGTATGAAATTGGACTTTGGATGGTGTGTAAATCAACTTTATTTGAATAACCAAATTGTACGAATGGTTGAAGAAAGATCTCGAAAAAGAAATAAGACCAAACACAGGACAGAAATCTCTCCATGTTTGAATGAATTTTGAAAGATTGTCTTAGGTTCCATTATTTGATAAATAGTTACGTCAATATAACAGGTTATATACTACCACACACGAAAAGATTCGTTTCTAGATTCATTATGCGAACAGCTAAGGAGTGGAAAATGCTTCCAGCGAACATATTTCCACATTCTTATGACTTGGGAACCATTACGAGAGGAGTAAATAGACATTTGTTTTGTGGACGCGGGCCATTGTCGAACTTATCTTTAACTTGGTGTAATTGAAGTCAAGCATCGCCTGTAAATCATTAAAAAAATGGCTTAACCTAAAAACTGACTATTACTATATCCAGACTGAAGAACTTTTGAAAATTATAGTTTTTTTTTGAAGCGGACTAACTACTGATTGCCGGGAAAGGCATTTTCAGTTCAACCGGGCTTATGAAAATTATAGTTAATACGTGCTCTATATATACCTGCCAACCAGAGATGAGCAAAATGTAATCGTAATCATTTTTATTAAGCTGCTTACATTTTGCCCATCTATGCTGCCAAAATACGAATATCTATTTATGAATGCAGAACGATATTTGGCTACAAAAATCGAATATTTTCGCTAAAAAGCCATCAATGTCATAGCCAAGAGCGCTTTGAATCACAACTCATACTTGTACTCAAATTTCATAACTGCGTAGGCGTCCAACAAGGCAACTCAGGGCAACACTACAAAAGTAATATTTACTTAGGAAATTTATGAGTTTGCTGCAAATAAATCTATATAAAGATTACAAATGAAAAAGTAAACATTTGCATGTTTATTGAAGTATCAATACAATTATTTATATATGACGTGAAGATAAATGCATGCCTCCAAGCGTAAACCGAATACCCGAGCTATTGTTTCATATCTACTTAATCTAATTGAAATAAATGTGGGATTATACGTTAAGATAAACAAGACAGGTTAATTACGCTAATACATCAAAAGATTAATAGCAAAAATGTTAATCTAGGTCCAACAAAGTAATGTAATATCCTTGTTTACCTTTTTTGGTAACAAATCAAACATAGGACCATCAGGGCCCTTGTGAGGGAAAAGACATCGGTGTGTCAGACTCATATTAATTAAAAACTCCCGTGGTGTTCTCCAAATTACTCTACTCGGCCCTGGGAATGCTTACTCTTCTGGTTGCCCGGGGAGCAAATAGCCCGTTTGAGCCTCTCATCTTGGCCATAGAACATTTATATCATTACTAGGGCGTTATAAATCTCATCCTAGTATATCTTCGCGAATATATGTAACTATTTTAGCTCTCTAGATTAGCAAGCTGAAGTGGCAACTGAAGTCTGCAGGGGACTTATTTGCAGGAAAACGATGATCTCAGGAGTAGGCGGCTCTGGAGTGCAGACCAGTAATAGGCAAACGTAATGAGAGTGTCACCAGCATAGTAAAGCGACGATTTGCGCATAGTGGCTGGGAAAGATTATGAAAATATCGCCCAAATATGTATAATATTTTTTATTTATTTATATCGTTTAAACGGGACCGTTCGGGTTGAAAGTCAAAGGTCATATGGCTTCGTTATAGAGTAGGTAACAATACTGGGTAAAAAAATTGAACAAATTATTTTTTTAAGGTAAATCGTGTGACAATATAGTCTAAATATCAATTTTTTATTTATTCCTATCTACGTAATGTATATAGCTTTGTCATAACCTCAGTATGAATACTTAAAAGCTTTAGCTTCACATTATAATATAGATAAAAGTTATAAGGAAAACCAATCCCATTTTCATTTAAAATGTACAAACCTGTTTTTAAAATGCTGGTATTAAAATAAAAAAATAAAAATCTTGTAACTATTATATTATTCAATGTATTCTTGTTGTAAACAAAACTGTACACTGTAAATTTAATAAATAAACAATTTATTTTTCGACAATCTTACGAAAGGGAATCTCCGATTTCGTCCCACAGCGAGCAACTCCCGCAACGCATCGTGTATCCCGGCTATAAGTTGCCGATTTCTTCAACTATAACTTGGCTCTGAGAATATTGAGGCTATACTCAACTTCCCGTTATATATTCCGATCTTTGGCAAATACGATTTATTTTTTCTAAGCAAAGTATTAGCTAATTCAAAGTAGCTATAAATCTTAACTTAAATATTTAAGAAATTTTAAGTACACGTTTGCAAACATACCCACAATACAAAATACTATACTCCAAATTGTATTATAGGAAAATATAAAAAAAGGAAATATTGCATTATTACCCTCTATTCTTTCCTTACTATCAAGAAGAAAGTACTGGAAAACAGGACTTCGAGAAAAAGCTAGTGAAGGTATAACTATAAATAACACTTACGATAGCGACGAGATTTTTAAACCCAGCCGAATCCTTCCACATTTGGTCCATTAGTCTGGTTTGAGGAACAACGATGTCAGGTATCGTCGAACTAATAACATAGTTATCATTATTTAATATGGCACTGACGGACAAATTTCTTTTGCTTCTCAAACTCTTTAATTCGCGGAATAAAAGTTTTCGCGCCGAGTTACTCATTTTAAACGACACGCGCTATTTTGCCGATCTCAGATATGTAACTGACAGCTGCGTACTCTTGAATCGAGTTTCACAAGAATTTGGACTTTGTAACACGGCTAATTGTTTATTGGTAACATTTTTCCTCACCGAACTGATATTGTAGTAAAAAATTAATGGGTTAATAATGGTAAGGTCGGTTTTAGTCTAGGTAGCGCCAAATTTTTCTGTGATGATTAGTTTGTCGCGAGTCATGGACGTTTATGTATATCTTTGTCTTGTACCAGAAAAGCTTAGTTTCGGAATAAGTCAATGCGGATAATTGTCCATGAATACTATAGTATTCCATGCCGATTTTCAAGAGAAAGGTCTTCGGGTTATTGAGAGATGCACAAACTAATAATCTTAACTTTCATTACTATTGACACAATATAAATAAAAAGGCCACTCTGACGTATGTTGTGGATGCCTTAATAGGAACTGTACATTGTTGATTGTAATTGTGTATGTGTTGTGTTAATGAAATATTATACCGGGCCACTGGCAACCCTATAAAGAATAGATAAATAAATAAGTATTTATTTAAAATTTAAACAAATCATTAATTTTTGCGGAGTCTCTATATTCAGTTGTCGTAATTAGATATTTAAATTAATTTAATGTTTTCATCAGATATCAGGAATGCTGCTTTTAAAAGGGAATTTAACTCTCAAATATTATGTACATATGAATAAATCCGGTAGCAGTAACTTCAGAAAAATGGTAAACATCGGTTTTCCTTAATTTTACCTAACACAGTACTTTTTTGGAATCTGAAATATAATAATAATAAATATGACTTCAGCATCATTCACCCATATTGTATACCCCAGATCTAACTAAAATAGATTCAATAATGCTAGACATTGCGTGTTCTATAATTTAATTTATTTTTGTTTGCCTGTGCATTTATAACAAAGTAGTTATTACGTTCTGTTCCTAAATCATTTGATAACAATACAAGGTCGCTTCTTCAAGGTACGCAACATGATTCAGGTTTTACTGTGAGAAAATACTAACTCACTATGATTATTTCGGGGTGGGATAAAAACGACTGCCTGCCTCATTCATTTACAGTGATTTTACATGGTTTTCGTAATTATATCAATTGATTGCATAAAATAAAAATTATAGTAAATTTTTTAGAGACTTTGTGGTCAACAACTTTACGAAATGTAACATCTTTTATCGCACAAGAAGCGAAATATTGATGAAAAACGATTTCGTCACCTTGTATAACTTAAAACGTGGTAACGATAGCTTATAAAACATTGAAGTTAACTTTTAAAATGATAAAACCTAAGGCTTGTACATTTTAGCCAATATTTTATGAAATGGTTGGCCTTTTTTAAAATATTTTATTCAGTGCGTACGCTGAGTAATGAACTAGTTTGCCGCCATTAGAATGTGGGCCCCAGTGCGCATCCTTTACCCGCCTAGATCTCAATAGTATTATTAGTTATTTTTTGTAGAATAGATAGTGTTTCTAGTTGCTGCTTAACTAAACATATCAGGTGCAATGTACCGGTTTCACAATTCACATTGGACAAAAACGAGTGTAGCGACCGGTTAGCACATACATAACTAACTTTCTAAGTCTGACTTGTAGAAAAATACAACTGCTTTAATAAATCGAAAATTACCGTCTATTTCCAAATATTCTATGAATTTTGTAGCTGATCAACTTTTTTTATACTGACTCAACAATGTTTCGTTTTTGAAGGATGAAAGTTGATTGGCCGGGACAGACCTTTACAACTCAACCAGGCTTAGTAGGGAGCACAGAAGGTGCTCAGCCAGTGAATTTATGGTTTGGGTGGCAACGCAACCGAAAGAACCTAAGATGATCTACTAGCGTTTCGAAAGCGACTACCTTGAGAAGAAACGCCGAAAGAAACTCAAGGCTGCGTCGGAGTGGCTCAATATAAAGTGTCTACGCTATTTATGGAAAGTAGAATCTATTGACAGTCGCCGCCGTGCCGGCCCACATATACCACGACTGAAGGTCTCTAGCTATATTAACAACTCTATATGATCCCGAATTGTGACAGGCCAAAGCGAGTGTTATACTTTGGTTATTTTTAGCAATTGCCAGAAGCAACATTATATGTATTAGTATAAGTAAATTATAATAATAAAAGGGACAGGCTTGTTCGAGCCTGGGTAGAGGACACACCTCGAGAGAGCCGAGCTAATGTAAAAATAAGTGAATGTGGAAATAAAGAGGAAAAGCATTATACGAGACATAGTTTTATTTTTTACACTTTTACGATATTTCTAACACGAAGCATTTGGAAAGTCTTTGTGCTTATGTACTTCTCAAGGACGAAGAAACTATAAAGTGTAAAAGCTAATTAAATAATAAAGTGGTTCCGTTAAAATCACGGAGCTAAAAAACGGATTGACGTTCAAGCTAACGCGGCGGTGTAACGCGAGGGGTTCTGTTGAATAATTCATCCATCGGAGAATCACAAATTGATCGTTGTTATGGTCTTCTGGACGTGTTGTTCTTGTTTTTTTTTGGTTGATTTTCTGTCTAGACAGCGGCAAGATTCCCGGATTGCATAAAGCCTATGGATTGATTGATGATTTTTCTAATGACGTGAGATGGAGTGCTTGTCGCTTGGGTAGTTGGGTTTAAAGTTAATCATAGACTACAAAATATTAAAGATATTAACGACACGCTCAAAAGGATTTGTATCTGAGACGTAAAACATAATATTAATTAATAATAAAGCTAAAAAAAATACTTGAAAGGTTCATGAACGATGTGAAATGTAAGTACGACAGTTGATAATAATAAAAATTTTCAAAATCGATCGTACGTATTAAAAGTGGCCGTGTAAAAATACAGGGTGATTTTATAGACGAGGGAGATATTTCAGGATACAATAATTTGTACCTTCTTTTATCTAATAAAAATATTAATAACTATATTACCTAACAAATCACAAACAAACATTTATCAACAAATGAGAGTTGATCCGTAAAAAGTTTGGACACCGCAGTGCGTGTGACTTATGATTGAGTGGTAAGCAGGTAAAGTTCCTTTTACGTGATTTTAGATAAACAGGTAATTGGCTCGGTTGCCTTTAGTACTTTATCCTGACTTAGGAGAGACAATATACCTACTTAATAATTAATTATTGTTAATTCTATCATGTGTGTCATCGCCCCTAAATATGTTGAATATAAATTACTTTGTTTTAATGGAATTATTAAGATCTCACTATTCCTATATATTTGGAATTAGAATCGAATGCTGAATATCCTCCTTGAATATATCCCTCGTCTATAACATCAGCCTGTATAAGCATATAATATAAACCGAAAGAATACTTATAAAGCTATTTATTATATATGAAGTAACAAAAAAAGGCTAAATGTTAGAATATAATAAAAGTTCATGATACTAATTAAAAATGATTTCTATGTAAATGTTGTTTTGTTTTAAGTTATATTCAATTAATTTAATTCGCATGAATATATAATATGAACCTATTGACAGAATTATTTGAGTAAAATGTAGTTTAAACGTAGGTTATTCACTAACAGATACTATTATTTAATATGAAAATGTACCTTTTTCATAATGTTTTACTTATCTAAGCCCTGGAATCGAAGGATATCTGTATTTATATTCTCTGAACTGACACTTTATAATGTTGCCCGCTTAAATACAATTATTATGAATAGTAAAGAGACCATTGATTATATTCACAAGAATAATTGATATTTAATCATTGTTTATGTTACGGCTACCGGAAAGTTATGTTCATTCCTATCGTAACAAGTTTCGACAAATAAACACTGTTTATGTAAAAAGCTTACGACGCGTTGTTGCAATCGCAGAATGACGACTTGGCGAAATTCTTTTTGTGGCAATAAAAAAAGACAATGACGCGTCTGGACATTGTTGATGTGCCATATTACGACGGACAGGTCATCATCTGCTAAACCCTTTCGCTGAATCCGACACGAGCGCCCTGCCATCAGCGTAGAAAAATGTATCTTTGGTCCTGCTTCGCTACAAGGCTTCAACGGTCAAGTTAAACACATCAGAACTAAGCGGGTAGTCCTGTAAAATGTTAGAATTTATTAGAATGAGGTCAGTTCATCTATTAGCCACTTGTACCTCGACCTACATTCCTCTTTAAAGCGAGATGACATCTATTACCTTCACAAGAGACCATGACCTCAAAAACCCGAACAGTGAGGAATAGAATCAAAGGCGCTGATACAATCTAACCAAACAGCAACCACCTTTCCATTATTGGCTTCTCAGATATTGTCAGTGAGAGCAAAATTGTGCTAGAAACAACTTCCGATGCTCAAGAAGCCCTTCTGAACTTGGCTATATACAATAATTCAAACTGCATTATTATTAATTAATATGTTTGAATCTACTGGCAGAATTATATGAGTAAAGATAATGTAGAAACACTGTTTGAAACCAATTGGTAGCAAATTACCTCTTGTATACATACCTTTTAAAAGGATCGTGACACGTAACGAATAACATTGTATATGCTGACAAAATACATAATTAGGTAAATATCTAGTTATTTTATTATATAACATAATTTTTCTGTTCTAGTAGCTTTCCTACTTCCACTAGGGGTTCGGCGTGATAAACTGATTTTTGAAATAAAGTCAATAAATCGATGACATTGAATTTTAAAACTTTTCTTTCTAGAACTATCTTTATCGTCCATTTATAGCATAGATGGGCAGAATGTAATCAAATTAATGATCAACGAGTACAATTACTGTAAACGTCAATATGATTAGATTTTGCTCATCTATGTTTGAAAGCAATAAGGAATACTCAATTGCATACACATTTATGACCTTCCGGCTTCTACTTTGGCCGAAAATTTTGGCAATAGATAATTAATCGGCCTCGGTCCGATATAGATCTATAATTCACACTGTATTTGGAGTCATTATTAAATAAACATCAATTAATTTGACACTTACTCGTCAAAAAACTTCTTTGATATATTTTCTTCAGTTTACACTAAATAAATTTCGGAAGGCACGCATAAATATTTGACAACCATTAGATATGTATATCATTTATCATCAAGGTTTCGCCAAAATTTTGGCACATGTGTATGTGTAACCGAATTTGTGTTAACGGGCGAAGGTGGGCTCATAGCCTTTGGTGTTAAACTAATTGCTAAATGTTATGATGGGCCGATCCCGGCGGCACTGTAGGGCTGCGACGTATTTACGTTACCAAGTTTTAAAACCAGGTTTTCACTTCGAAGTACGGCGCCCTGGTATGAGCAGAAAATACTTGCAAGTATGAAAGTATTTGCTGTAGGTCGATGAGCGAAGATTATGAAACACTACACATACAAATACTTACATAGGAAAACGAGCCATATCTTAATAAAGATAAGAAACAATCGTAATTGTGAATCGAAAATACTTTGAAGTTCAAAGTATTTTTTTATTTATACCATTTTGCTCCTTATTAATCATAGAACGAGATGGAATAAGGGTCGAATTCGTGTGCAAGTATTTTTAAATTTAGACGCCGCGGCTGGTTACACCGCTCGCGTCGCAAGTAGCGCAGGGTACGGAGTGGGGGCCCTGGGTATGAGCAGAAAATACTTGCAAGTATGAAAGTATTTGCTATAGGTCGATGCGCGAAGAACTTGAAATACTACACATAAAATACTTACATAGGAAAACGATCCATATCTTAATAAAGATAAGAAACACAATCGTATTTGTGAATCGAAAATACTTTGGAGTTCAAAGTATTTTTTTATTTATACCATTTTGCTCCTTATTCATCATAGGATGACATAGAATACGGGTCGAATTCGTATGCAAGTATTTTTAAATTAAGTCGCCGCGGCTGGTTACACCGCTCGCGTCGCAAACCGCGCGGGGTTTGGAGTGTTTGTTATCTGTGAATGGAAAATACTTTGAAGTACAAAGTATTTTTTTATTTATACCATTTTGCTCCTTATTCATCATAGGACGACATGGAATACGGGTCAAATTGGTATGCAAGTATTTTAAAACCTGGTTTTCGACCCTGGTATTTTTACGTACTCGTACTTAAAAGCCCTGGTATCGAATTTAGCAAGTATATCTCATCCCTACGGCACTGCAATGCCGGGCCGACCCGCGACAGGAGTGGAGCGAGCCCCGAACATCCCGTCAGCTTACAAAAATCAGTTTAATATACTGGTCCCGCGATGCGGGAACTTTCAGATATTAAGCTGAAAAGAACAGATACTACACTTTGATCTTAGCCAAAAGGCCGAGAAGCGATAACCAAGTCAACTCTTCAAAGCGACGTGATTCTGCCGGGAAAAATCATGACACCGCGATTCAGAACACCAGCTATAAAAGTTAGAACGTCATCTAACGGTGAAATATAGAATTAATATGAAACCATGATTGTAGTATATGAGCACAATGTAACTATAAAAGAAACTAGCGCCATCTAATAGATTCGTAGTAAAACGAATCCCAAACGGTTAGTCGCCATTTTGTTTATTGAACATGGCCATAAATAGCTTTTTACTTTTGTCGTTTTCAAAGTAGGATTTACGTACGAGTTTGCTTTTATTCACAGACTGTTATGTGTAGTTTGCCGTCTTTTCCTATGTTTATATATTATTAAAAGCGTAATTAAAATAGATATACTGACATTTGCGGTATGTAACATATCTATTGTATGCAGATAGAAATCAAATGGATTTTGTCAAGTAAAAGTTGAATTGTCGCAACTAATCAAACACAAACTTTTTTATGTTACAAAATACAAAGTACTTCCTGTTTAGTCTATTTTTATGAAGATTTGCCTTCTGTTAACACGGCCTAAATCTATAAAGCCGGGGTCAACGCCCCGGGCGCCTAATTCTAAGTTCGGCAGACGAGCGCTTCACCCAGCTTTGCTTTTCGCACATCACACACTCTAAACTAGAGATGTCACGAATATTCGGCAACTATACGGTATTCAGCCTATTCGGCCACTTTTTTTGCTATTCGGTATTCGGCCGAATAATACGTACTAGTCAGCCGAATAACGAATACCAAATCATGTAAAAAAGACACGTTATATTACTCAAAATTATGTATTTATTTCCAAATTACAACACTTTAGTAATTAAAATTAATCAGTTGTAAGTTGTGATGGATAAAAACAAGCTTTTCGGCATTTTTTGGCAGCAAACGATTACGCTTTTCATCGTAAATGTTACCAGCCTCAGAAAATAACCTATCACTAAACACGCTACTTCCAGGAATATTTGGCGCTTCGGCCGACAGCGTTGCCGAATATTCGGTATTCGGCCAATTCACTATTCGTGGCATCACTACTCTAAACCACCTTGCATATGTCTCGCATTCGTCCATCTACAGAAAAGGGTGTGATGTGCCATTTATACATGCTTACAATATTTTTATCCTTAAAATTAATTTAACAATAGAATCTTATAAGTGCAAACGAAACAACACAATATACAAACTTAACTTAGGGGGGCCGATAACAAGTAACATTGAACGTAAATTAGTTTAAGACTAAATTTTCTAAAATGTATAAATCCTACGTATGCAGACATCACCCAGCGTATCCACTGAATAATATATCTAAAAAGGTTAACCAACTTTATAGCACAACCCAATACGAATAGTGGCGTTCAAATTTCGCATGTTTGACGGAAATTGGTGTGGCCCACGCCTTGTTACCGCTCTCCGTCAGCAATGAGATACTAGTGATTAATCTTTAGAGTAATTCGGTCTTTAGTTTGTTTTACTTGATGGACGGTCGGATTGTTTACTCTCTGCGTGTTTTCGAATATATATATTTTTCTATAACTACTCCATACGAATTAAGCCGAATATTTGTACTAACTTTTCTTTTGACATTTTAAAAGTTAAATAAAAAGTCTCATAAAACATCGTAACCACGTCTTAAATTATGCAAATGTCGTTTTTCGTGAATATACCGCTTCTTATTCGATAAATGATATTTACATTATTATTAATTATAGTATTTTATGCTCCGTCTTGAAAAATATCAAGATCCGAGGCCGATTAACACTTGAACCAGGTAAACAAAGAAGCGTAACATAAAAACAAAGTAACATTTTAAAATACATTAAAAACATTAAATAAAATCATCTAGATGCTTGGTGTAAATTGTGAAATATGTATCTAGTAATGAAATGAAAGAATAAAATAAAAATATAACTTTATTAATACAGATTTTTAAAGCACTTTGATCATAACAATGGCTCACAAAATTTTTACCTATGGCTTATATATTTACTTATAAATATATAAATAAAATTAAAAAAAAATATAAATAAATGTATAAATGTTATAATATAAATATTTTAACAAAACATAATACATACAATAATTAAAATAATACATTCATTAATTACTCAGAAAATATTAATAATCCAAAACTTTCTAAAAAATATTTTCATAGTGATTTAACAGTAATTGATTAAAAAACAGCAAGATATACAACATACGTAATCTAGAATAACAGTTAACAATATAAAGAACATGACTTCCATAACGTTATATACGTTATAAAATCAATTTATTTTTAAAGCTTAATTACATTTTATAGCTCATTCTCTCACACTAAACATATATTATTAAGTATTGTTAATTTTATTTCAGTTTCTTAAAGATAATTTTAATATTAAAAGCACCCAAAGAAACCTTTTTTTTATATAAAAAAACCATTACACCTATATACGCACAGTCAATATTGAGCAATATTAAAAAAAAACACTGTATACAAAATTAATTATATACAGGGATACAGGTAACTAACGCAAAACCTCTTAAGGCTGACTTTGGTATATCAAGACTGACAACTTTTGTTTTACGACTTTTTCTAATTTAATCTTTTTTTTTTTCATACAAGAAATAATTAAATCAAATTTGCAGTTCTGACCTCCTTAACACTATGAAAGGCGGCGCGATGCAACTGGAGCAGACGATTTCGTAGCGTCTGCTGACTGAACTTTAAACATAGAGCTAACGATTGATAGAAATCCCTACTAAAACTAAAAAAATATGTATCTTAGGATGTGTTAAGTTTTGGCAAAAGTCATAAAACAAAAGTTGTTAGTCTTGATGTACCAAACTCGGCATTAAGAGGTTTTGCGTTAGTTACCAGTATCGTTGTATAATGTATTCATAAAATACAACTATGCGGAACAATTATTTTATCAAATTCTATAATTAGTAAGACAGATCACAAATTGTTATTTACATAAGGCACAAGTCAAAATTCTTTACAAATAGTACTATTTGGGAAAATGTCCATAAAAATCACCCTACATGCAATTGTTATACAAAATAACATACAAACGATAAGGTCAAAATATCTTACCCTAGCATAAAGCACAACATGATTATACATTTTATATTTAACAAAACATCCATAAAAAATATCTCAAAAATATTGATCTTGTACAAGACAATATTGAGCAAAAAGTAATTGTTATTAATAATTAGTGTCCGACCGAAGGTTTCGGCTTCTGCTGTCTTCGGCCTAGGAAACCATATTCGGTAAAGCTTTTAAATGTGCCGGAATTATCTACATACATAAGTCAATCTATCTTGAAAAAGTAGATTTATTTGTACAAATCTTTGTTTTGACGTTTTAAAGTCAACTTAAAAGTCTCATAAAATATTTTTTTACCACGTCTTAAGCTATGGAAGGTCGTTTTTGACAATATTTCGAATATCGTGTGATTATACATTTTTAAAAAATTGTAGAGAAAAAAATCTCTACAATTTGTGCTCTTAACCCTTTTCTTGATACTGTATCTGTGGAGATACATCAGAATTTACAAAACCTATTGCCATAAGTTTTTAGCGCAAACTTAATATTTTTATATGAATATTTAGGTAATTTCTCAGTTTTTGAACGCACGGTTAGTTTCTATTAAACATCCTTGGAACATAAGGGTTAAACGGTATGAATATTATTTTGATATTGAAAGAAAGAAGAAGTTAAGGGTTAAACTTTTTTTATTGGATTTATCTTTATAATTGAGAAACAAAGGTAAAATCAATGTTCAATTTGGGCGTAAGGCAGTAGATTTTGCCTCGCCTTAAAAATGTCGAAATCCGGGGCTGGTCTTAAAGTGCTTTTTTCTACTTTTTTTAACGTCATCAACAAGAATTTTGCTTTCAGTGGCGTACATTCCATAAAAGCAAAAAACGCACTCTCTTGTTATACTTGGGCATTTAATAAACATATTTACTTTAAATTTTATCAAATTTGGATTGTGATCCTTTGAATCTAGTAATAAGCGGATTTTAAGTCAATCTATTTATTAAATCTCCAGGTATAACAAAGCAATGATTTTTATGCTTCTATGGGATGCACGCTACTGACCATTTTTAATGTTACTATTAAAAATTGTAAACACTTATTAAAATTCTTCGTGAATGCGATTCGTTGTGTTCGATACAACAATGAACGTAAATAAAACATGGAATGCTTTTGCTCAAGGCACCGAAACGCATAATGCATTAAAATAAAAAATCAACTTTATGTATTAGTAATTGTGTTCAATTTCCCCTGTCGTTAGAGACAATGATTATAGAGTCGAGGCGCATTGTATATGAGCTTTATTTCAAAGCAAGTCATCCTTCTATGTTTTATTTTCGTTTACCGGATTATAACAACATGCAGGATTTAATTCTTAATTTTATACATATAGTAAATAATGTACTTAAATAAACTTAATTATAAATATATTAAGAGCGGCTTGCACCGACATATTAAATCTAGTTTAGACATGTATTTAATTAAACTTGACAGTTTTAAAACTAGATAAGACGTCCGAGTAAGACAATAAGAACAATTTATTGCTAAATAACGTTGTATAAACGTTTAAACAAAAATTATTTTCTTGATGCAAGCCGCCCTTAGTGTTTACAAAATGCCAAAATAACTTTAAACTTAAGTCACTAGTGACGTAAAGTTATGAATGCAAATATATTTCTGTAATGTTAGTCGGAAATACTTTATGGTTTATATATTTTAATGTAAAATTGCATTATTTTTGTAAATAATGTAAATATTTCCGAGACAAATATATCTTTTTTTTTTTAAATATCAACTCCAAATTAATATTCAAATTATGTGGAACAGGATTTAATATAACTTTATAATACATTTTATCGGCCTATAATGAAATAAAGTAAACATATTTAATAATACAGTTTTTCGTACATAAGAGATAAAAATTCTCTTAGTACAGGGGCACATGTTTCACAGGGCATAAGCACCAGACTTTCGCCTTGAGAGACGAGGCCTTGAGTGGTGCACGCATTGCGATGCCAATGCAGTACCGTGCCGTACTCTTTTCCGATACATTTTTAATAAGTTTACACTGAGCGGTAACAACGTTGCAGTCCAGCATCGCATCGTGTGCATTGGCTCTTAATATCTCTCCCTTTCTCTTTTTTTGTCGTAACAAATTTAAAACACCACTTTAATACTGAAAATAGCTTCGTTTTATAATAAGGCCCAATAAATTTTTAATCATTATATTATTTAAATCTACCCGTTTTGTTGATTCCATTGGAATTTCAATTAAATGGCTAATTAAAAAAAACTACGTTACCTCCTAATTTTTTATGCCTTTGATAATTACGTTTAATGATTTTTGGAAAACTTTATTGAACACTATATGTCTATCATCATGCTCCGTTCATACTCTCGCCCTGAAAACCTTTTAGACTTACCGCATGCAATAGACACTAACAATACTGCTCCTTCAGCTTCCTTCTAAGCACCTTCCCGGCTGGGTTCTTGGGTACTTCATCAATGAACTGCACCTCTTTAATCTTCTTAAACACTGCGACTTTGGTATTGACGTACTCGAGTAACTCCTCGGGGTCAATTTTCTCTCCCAGCTGGGGAACTACGAACGCTTTGGGTAATTCCCCCGCGATGGGATCTGGTATGCCCATGACAGCGCAGTCCAGAACTTTGGGATGGGTTCTGAGGAGTGCTTCTAGCTCTGCTGGCGGTACTTGATAACCTTTTACCTTTAAAAATATAAATTAATCAATTTTTTTTAATTACACATTTTTCGGCTCTAGATAAAAGTCCTTTTGAGCACGTCGTTAATATCTATACTAATATTATAAAGCTGAAGAGTTTGTTTGTTTGTTTGTTTGAACGCGCTAATCTCAGGAACTACTGATTTGAATTGAAAAATTCAAATCAGTAGTTCCTGAATAGACCTGAATAGTAGTTCCTGAAGTAGAATTTGAGTTGAATAGACCATTTATCGAGGAAGGCTTTAGGCTATATAACATCACGATACAATTATTAGGAGCGAAGAAATAATGGAAAATATGAAAAAACGGGGAAAATTATTCATCCTTGAGGGCTTCCATTGCGTGCGCTGCAAAAACGGTTCAAGATACCAAAAATATATGTAAAAAAGAATTATTCCTCTTGAAATGATCTAAAAAAATGTCCGACAGTATATGTATATCTTTTAAGATTAAGTCACTAGAACCGTTTTTATGGTAAACAAATTTGGTCGAAATTAATGCATTATTTGTTAAGAGTTGTATCAACGTAATAATATTAATCTTTAACGTAATAAATGTGTTTTTGATTAAGAGTATTTAATTGTGAACAAAATTGTCTTTGACATCACTTAATTTCAATGAACATCTTAGAAGATATTACAAAACCTTATATAGCAAAACGTTTGCCGGATCAGCTAGTTTTAAATATACAGTAGTCTCTAATTGACGTCTGATCCAAGAACCCAACCGACGCGCCCTCCACCACATACCATAAGCATAATCATAAAATGTAATATAAGATCTAAGAAATAAATTGTATTTTGGAACTTTTTTTTAACTTAATGTACGGAATGTAACTTAGTGTATGGAATAAATTTTACATGTTATTATAAACAACAAAAGTAGCTATCCCTCCGATTTATTGAAGAGTGACTTATTGGCTATTGATATTTATCGACAGAATTATAAATAATAATAATATATCGTCATGTTATATCCTTTACGGGGTCAGCAGAGAGACATTAGTGACTGTATCCATATTGCGCTTATATGTCATGCCCAACGTGACCAGTAGCGCAGCTGATCGCCGTTCTCAGGGCACAGACATTTCTATCAGATAGGATGTGGTGCCTAAGCTCGTCCTTAATCTAAAAAACCCAGGGGTATGTGCCGGGATTCGAATCTACGTCTATTCGCGTCGCCGCGCATGGAATCCGGTCCCTTATCCACTAGGCTACCACAGCCACTAATTATAATCTCTAATTTCAATGACTGAACAAATAATTTCTATAATATAATGAAATTAATATTGTTACCTTGATCAATTCCTTGAGCCTGTCGGTGACATACAAATGTTTATTCTCATCGTATTTCCCGATATCTCCAGTTTTGTACCAGCCGTCTTCGGTCATGCATTCCTTCGTAGCTTCTTCGTTTAAGTAATACCCGTTCATTAAATGCGGCCCTCGACACCAGATTTCACCCTCCTATAGCGAATAATGGAAATATATTATTTCTGTATATTAGTAAAAGTAGATAAAGTAGAATGTATTTTAGTAGGTGCTAGTGAAGTTTGCGGGCCCTAAAAAAATGCACGCGGCCATTACTGAGCATATATTCGTACATATAGTGTCCCAGAACTCAACGTGAAGCCGAAATGGGGTGACAGGATGGATTGTAACCATCTTGAGAAAAATAAAAAAAAATTATTCCATGCAATTTGAAAATTATGGGTATTTAAGAATAACCGAGAATTTTGATCAAACTCTAAACATTTTTCGGTTATTGTGGTTAATTTTAATTATTTTTCTTCATTTAAACTTTGGAACCCTAACCCTAAATAACATTTCTAGAATCACAGTCAAAAATAATGACACAATTACCCCAAGTTTCCTAGAATTAAGACAATTTGTTAAACTATGAATTAAAAATTTTCATAATTTGTCGACTTTGAAAGGCCCTCCTGTAAAAAAGAAAAGTACTAGAATGCCTTGGCAAGTGCCATTAAAAGTTGGCGCATTTAATCAGGATTGTAAAATGATACAATATTCGTTAGTTTCATACTAAAAAAATGAGTAAAAAAATAAAAACCTAAAGTAACCTGATTTTTGCTAACCCATTTTACTTAGTTAAAATGTTTTTTATGCGCACAAGCTCTTGGTAGGTTCTTTTACGGCAAAATTATGAGTGAGATGTCCAACAAACTAATCATCTCATCAACAGAAACAAATGCCGCTACCGGGAATCGAACTCAGGACCTTAGCTTCGAAAAGAGACCCATTAAAAGCTGCGCCATCAGATCATCTATATAAAAAAGCATCATTTTAGCCAACCTGCCCGGCACCCAAGGCCTCTTGCGTGTTCATGTCAGCGATCTTCACTTCCGAGCTGCCCATCACGTATCCAACTGAACCATGGTTCGTGTTATTATTTCGACCCACTGATATCACCCCATTTGTCTCGGTCAGTCCGTAACCTTGGCGGAATATTATATCTTTCTGAAAAAAAAAAAAAAAAATTCACATATAATGGCAGTTTTCCTCGGTAATTAATATAGTGCGGGTTTGCATCCATATGTGGCTGACGTTCCAGCAGCTCGCACGAGGCGATTCGTCTCCTTTTTGCTGCGAACCGCCAAGGAGTGGAATTCGCTTCCTGCGTCTGTGTTTCCATCTTCTTATGACATGAGAATCTTCAAACGTCGAGTGAAGCGGTATTTGCTGGGCGAGCGCGCTTCATGTATTTGCCTATTAAATACCTTTTTTCTTTTTTACACTGGCTCGACATAGTGACTACAGAGTACCTGATGGTAAGTACAGTGTAGTCCAAAAACTAAAGCGACTATCAAAGGATGAAAATCCATTGATAGTCTACATCGTCATGTCGGCCCACATATGCCACGACTGAAGGTCTCTAGGTATATGAGCTACTGGTTATGCACAAGCTGATCCCGAAACGCGACAAGCCGAAACTGGTCACTATGGCGGGCTTTACACCCGTGCACTGTGGTCGTGATCCAGACGGGCACCGGCGCCCTACCACCTCGCTGCTGCTCGTTTAGCACCACCCAGGAGTCACGTGTAGGGAAACTAGGGTAAAGCCTACGGACGCGAGCAGCTTCGACTCCCAACCTACCTGATTTCTGATACCTGATTTTCCAACCTTCTTTCTATGTTATATTGAGGGATGAAAGGCTATTTAATTTAGTTTAAGCGACATTTTTGATGATATAGTAATATACATAATACATATTCGGAATCAGCGTTTTTTACCGATTCCAAATATATAGTATATTACTATATCATCAAAAAAATGTCGCTTAAACCAAATAGCCTTTCACTCCTCGATATGTTCTCATTTAAAATTCCGACCAGCCTTCACGAGTTCACACAGGAAAAAAATTAAACTTACCTGCCAGCCTTCTTGCGCACATAATTATTACGGTAGCTATTATTTAAGGATGGCAACATTGTTTTACGGCATCGAAGCTTTGGTATGCCAGAAGAAGTATGAAAGTAGAATGAATGTAGTGGAGATGTGATCTCTTCGTTCTATATGCGAAGTAACGCTTACGGATCGCGTCAGGAGCGAAGAGATACCTAGAATGGTTTGTTTGATAGATAGTATCATCGACAGCATGTACAAAAGTATGCTTCGGGCTCCGGGCAAGTGGAGAGGGTGATTAACGAAAGAATGACGAAAAATATATAGAATATGAATGGGAGTGGAAGTAAGAGCCGAGTCCGACCGAGATTTACCTACGCAGACTAAATAAAAAGAGTTCTGGTGGAGGGTAATGTCAAAAGTACGCGGAATCGGCGAGAGTGCATGAAGGAATTAAAGATGTTTGCAAGAATTCGAAAAAATTTCGAATTGGTTTTTTTTTGTTTGGAGTCGAAGTTGCTCGCATCCGTAGGCTTTACCCTAGTTTGCCTACACGTGACTCCTGGGTGGTGCTATACGAGCAGCAGCGAGGTGGTAGCGCGCCGGTGCCCGTCTAGATCGCGACCACAGTGCACGGGTGTAAAGCCCGTCATAGTGACCAGTTTCGGCTTGTCGCGTTTCGGGATCGGCTTGTGCATATCCAGTAGCTCATATACCTAGGGACCTTCAGTCGTGGTATATGTGGGTCGACATGACGATGTAGACTATCAAAGGATGAAAATCCTTTGATAGTCACTTTCGTTTTTGGACTACACTGTACTTACCATCAGGTACTCTGAAGTCACTATGTCGAGCCAGTGTAAAAAAAAAAAATTGAGGGAAAAAGCGTTCCATTCTCTCTTGATCTATCCCAATAGGGGGTTCAGCGTTATTATAGATAAATATAATTTAAAGATATCTTTGATTTAGACTCACTTTCTTTTTTATTACGGCGGCAGCATCCGTTTCCGAGAGCGGCGCAGCTCCACTCACGATGGCGCATACTGATTCCAGGTGCTCGGGTTTCACAGCTGGATGTTTGCCCAAAAACACCACTGAAATACCAAAGAACAGATTTTTTACCGATTTCAAAAATAGTTCCACGTTTGGCTGTATGTATTTTTTTTTTAAGATTTATGGCCAAAGCATTGACAGTTGAAATGATAGCCCAAAGTATATTAGATCATGAGTATAGTCAAGAGTAAAGACCGTCATTAGAGGCTAGCTCCGGCCTGTTGCGTTCCAGGATCAGTGTTGATTAGTGAATATGATCTTTATATTGTCTATGTATAAAAGAGTAAGGATGACATGAGTTTATAGTTTTTAGGTTATGTCACTTGTCACTTGCAAAAATATGGATGTCGGCTATGTAATGCTATTAATATTTGAGTGTGCAATAAAATACATTTAACCATCAAAAATCCGTGTTATGATTCTGCGAACGCCCCAATCAATCAATCAGATACTAAATCTCAAGTTCTTATAGACCTATAGACCTTCAGTTGCGGTATATGTGTCCCGACATGAAGTTGACAACTGTCAATGGACTCCAGCCGCTTGGTTGTCGCTCCTGCCCTTTGAATACACTGCACTTTCAACCAAGTACAGTGTAGTCACATTGTCAAGCCAGTATATAAGGCCGAGATATAGACACAGCTTTAATTTTGCTTAGACTTTACTAGGACATTACAATTTATATTACTCAATGAATGTCAAAGGATTTGGTACATAAGTCACCGATTTTGTCAACATGAACTTGGCTTTGCGAATACTATGGCTATACCCAACTTCCTATTATATATTCAGTTTTTTGTCAAAATTAAATTTTTTTTTTAGAACTTTGCTAAGCAAAGTCGAAATAGCGTCTATAAATCTCAGCCTAAGTGATAGGTGGGGTGAAAATTCGAGTCATAAAACGAAAGCTCTGTGCGAAAAAGAAACCAGATTTAGGCACGTTAAAGCTAAACATGGGGCATTTCTTTCGCACATGTAGTTTTGTCATAGCACTCTCGGTTTTGGCCCGTGTGATTTTCATTTATCTCTGTTAAATCATCAGTGATAACATCCACACTTTTGCATCTTTAATCAAAGGCAGAGTAAATAACTCCAAAACCGACTTCAGTTTAGACAATACTATTTGCTGTTTGTCAGAAAAGGCAAGGAAGTTATATAGAGACATAACTTCATCGGCAAAGAGGGCAAGCACTCAAGGTCAGCTCAGCCAGCGTTTTTTAAAACTATTAATTTTAAAATGAAAGCAATGTGTGTATTTATTTACTATGTTAAATAAATAAAATTAAAAACAAATCTAAACACATATAAAGACCTGACATACATATCACCATAGAGCATAAGATACTGAATTTAGAAACAAGAAATTTTTATATTAGTGTCATTTAATGATGTAGGCACCCATTAAAGGCCCATTATTTTTTTTAATTTGTGTGTAAACCGTAATTGTGTGACGCCAAGCCGGGTCTGTTAGTATAATAATAATGTAGACAAAATAAAAATAGACACAGACGAATAAATTTACTATAAAACCTACCCATAGGCGGTACAAGGAACAAAACTTCCGCCTTCTGACTGACAAGAGTCTGCAGGAACAGGTCAGGCTTGAAGTACGGCATCGTGACCAGCTTGCAGCCGAGAGTCATCTGATTCATCATCAGAGTGTTGAAGCCGAAGATGTGGAAAAACGGCAATATCGCCGGCAGTACTGACTGGTGGGTATCTGGAAGATTTTGTTAAAACATTTTAAAAAATCTCCTCTCATCTGCCTGCCTCGCACTTTTTCCCGGATATACAATGGAGAGTGTTCTCCAGAGCTATATTCTCTAATTCCACCAGATCTTTCACCAGATTTTTGGGAGTCGAAGTTGCTCGCGTCCGTAGGCTTTACCCTAGTTTCCCTACACGTGACTCCTGGGTGGTGCTAAACGAGCAGCAGCGAGGTGGTAGGGCGTCGGTGCCCGTCTGGATCGCGACCACAGTACATGGGTGTAAAGCCCGTCATAGTGACCAGTTTCGGCTTGTCGCGTTTCGGGATCAGCTTGTGTATGTCCAGTAGCTCATATACCTAGAGACCTTCAGTCGTGGTATATGTGGGCCGACATGACGATGTAGACTATCAATGGATTTTCATCCTTTGATGGTCGCTTTCGTTTTTGGACTACACTGCACTTACCATCAGGTACTCTGTAGTCACTATGTCGACCCAGTGTAAAAAAAAAAAAAGATCATTTGATCATAAAACCACTAGACGCCGTGTCTGATCCATCCGTATGTGGAGGACGTTCCTTATAGCCACACGAACAGATTCGCTTCTACATTCATCATGCGAACAACTGAAGAATGTAATATGCTTCCAGCTACTGTATTTCCACGTTCTTATGGCTCGGGAGCCTTCAAGAGAAGATTGAATAGGCATTTGATGGACGGACTCGCTTAATCGCCGGACTCATATCCAGCTTCCACCAGGGTGATCAAGCGTATAAAGCCTAAAGTCTAAAGCCCGTAAGGCATTAAAACATATCTATATATCTGTAGCGTAAAGACCTAAATATGTGTAACACATACTCAAAATTGTCATTATGTTAATTATCATTTCAGCCGTAGGAAGCCCACTGCTAGTCATAGACTTCTCCTGTTATGTTCCAGAGCAACTGCTCAGGAGCGGCTTGCATCCAACATCGTACTGAGATCTAAATCAACTCGTTTGTCCACCTTGTAAACGAATATCCCAAACTACGCTTGCCAGTACGTGGTCTCCACTCGACAACTTGTCTATCCGTGCTACTCTGCATCATGCTAATAATGTATTGCAATTAAGTGTTGACTTTATCGTTGATTGAGTTAAATTAGCCCTTTTTTTGTTAACACGATGGAAATCCTCATGGACCGCCAGGCCGCCACCCCGGTGTGCCGGACTTCCACCGGTGTGATCCTTTCCCCGTCTGCCAGGGCCAAGAGTACAGCCTTAACAACTTCCTCGGCTATTTTTAATTTGCCCTATCGATGATATATCTCACTACGTTGACGTGCATTAAAGTCTATTGAGAAGTTTGAATAAAAAATAGGTAATTTTTGATGCTAGTAACATATCTATATTTGATTTGTGGTCGCAAGTTGAATATTACTAAGTTATCGAGGCTAAGGAAACAATATACCCAAACAAACTGTTGATAAAAGCGAAATACTCAAGCAAATTGATATGATTACATAAACATTGTCAAGTATTATGAGCTGATATAGCTTGTTTATATTACCTATATCGTTCAAATCAAACTAAATCAACTGTCTACTAACGTCAAAATATATTTACTAATTTTATTAGAAATTATTTAGTTGAGTTTACGTATTCAACGTTAACTTTTATTAGTGGTTGAAACTAGTTTTTTTTAACCCGGAAGAAAATCCTTAAAATTGTTAAACGGACTTTGATGAATAGGAATAAAAATGTAAGTAGCTGGGTTGACCATGTAACAAATCGGTTGTTTTAAGGATCCTCAAGCTTTAACAGAGACACAATTTCCAAAACAAAAAAAAATATAGTCATGTTTTTAAATTTATGTGTAGAAGTTAGTGTACCACGATTTATACATATATACATGCGTTTAAGATTAACAAATCAACTTTATAAGAAAACACGATTTCTCAAAAATGACGACTTTGATCATTTCCAAATTAACCGAATCATTTACAAATGTCATATGAAAAATATAAAAGTTCAGGAAAGAAGAATGAAATAGAGATAAATGAAAAGGTATGCAATATAAGCAAAACGTTCTAAGGCAGTTAGAAAGAAAAGGAATGAAGAAAGAAAAGGAAATATGACAAAATAGGAATATAAATATTGTTAATATTTAAAAGATGTTAAAATTGGAGTTATCGATATATTTTAAAGACTAGAAACAAAAATATATGATGACGTTATTTTAAAGACTAGAAACAAAAATATATGATGACGTAAAGCCCCCCTTAAAAGATTTTAAAACTTATGGGCATAATACTAAACATCTAGATGATTAGACATGTACAGATATGATAAATTGTTACTCATAAAACATCCTCCATATGTAACTGCAGGTTATATTTTAACAATTTTTTTTTAAACAGCAATGTATAGTACTTGACTTTTACTCTTTAATTGTACACAATTTAAACACTTACCAGTTGTTTCTTTAACAGCAACTACTTCTGGATCAATAATCATTTGATTCATAGCAACAATACTTCCATGGTTTATCTCCACGGCTTTAGGAAAACCCGTCGTACCACTGGAAAACGGCAAAATTGCGATATCTTTCGGACTTCTCTGAACTGATTTCAAACAATTTGTATCAATATTGAAATCTTCAGCGAATTCGGCGAACTTTATTGTGCCTTCGGGTAGGTTTTCGTTATCTATGAGTATTATTGGGATATTTGATTTCATTTCGTTTAATGCTTGTTTTATATTTGCATATGACAATTTTGATGCGACGACTGCTTTGCATTTAATAAGTTCCAACTGTCGTTTTAGTTCATCTGAAAATAATACATACGTTTTGTCAATGAATAAGCAAAATTTGGAGCGACGGAGACGCAACTTGGCCCTGAAACGTTTTGGGGTATCCTAAAATCCGAGTTCAACTGTCTTTGAGAAACATATATACAAAAAATCCTTCACATCTGGAACACACTTTCAAAGTCAAAAATATTTTAAAGGGTTAGTCAAGGCATTTGATCAGCGTAAGGCTCAAGAGGCTCTGATGCTCAGAAGACACCAATTACAAGCAATAATAATACGCGACTGGGCACTGTCGTCTGAAAAAAACACTTGTTCAACATTGGTAGCCAGAACATTAGAGATTGCAGATTTTGCAATAGTGCGAATAAAGCATCTAGCTCCTCCTGTGTCAATGCCGACTTGCTAATGCTTAAACACCACCATATTTTAGGCAGCTACATGGCAACAAAGTACAATAGTTTTTAGGTTCTATGTCTAGATAGATAGCTCTAAATGTTTGATGGCAACCACAATACATCTTTCAGGTTGCAGTGATACAAGCTAAATGTGACTGCGTAACACCACACTTAATAATAATAACTAAAGACTAAACTCAAGTCTATCTTAGGCTTACCCTAACCTAGGTTTATCTTTAAACCCCTTCAAATCTGTTGAAGTTATTACTTCATTAATATTAACAACAGCTTCTACTTACGCGCAGTGTATACAGGATTCATCGTGCTGGCTATACATCCAGCCTGCAGTAAGCCCAAAATGATGCAAGGGTATTCAGGTACGTTTGGCAAAATAACTGCGACTTTATCATCATTTTTGAGCTTTAATTTCGAACGAAGGGACGCTGCAAATATTGTGGTCATTTTGTGTGTTTGTGCGTATGTATATCCATGACCAGTTAATGCACATACCTGTTGACAAGCGTTATAATGATTTTGATTCCTGATTTAGCAAAAACAAGTTGTTTGTTTGGTGGTTGGGCGATTGCCCGAACTGGGTCGAATGGGTACACAAGTTTAAAGATCGTTATAGTGACTCGCTTTCGGCTGTCGCGTTTCGGGATCAGCTTGTGTATATCCAGTAACTAATATACCTAGAGACTTTTAGTCGTGGTATAATATGAGCCAAAATGACGACGGAGACTATCAAAGAATTTTGATCCTTTGATGGTCGCATTCATTTTTGGACTACAACGCAATTACCAACAAGTGCATTGTAGTCACTATGTCGAGCCGGTGTAAAAAAAAGTTTTTCTGCTTTTATACTTTAGAAATAAAGAGAAAGGACCAAATAGTAAAAAGTGTTGATATCGGGTAATATCAAAAGTACGCGGCATCGGCGAGAGTGCATTAATTAATGTTAAGGAAGAGAAAGAGGTTTGCAAGAACAGAGAGTAGTGACGTTTCATTCGTTAAGCCTACCCCAATAAAAATTTGGTGTGATGATAAATACATATCTTATGGGCTCAAAGGTGTAAATATTGCTTCTGCAATCGCAGATAGATTATATTCGTTGATGATACTAAAACTTTATCATTCTGGGAGATTAAGTCATTTTAAACCGCTTATCAAACATCAAAAACTACAGCAACACAAATGCCAGGCACTTATCTAGCACAACTTTGCGATTTCTCTACTTATCTAGGTTTCAGTGTATTTAATCTTTACTTTGATTAAGATCTAAGATAAAATATATTCATGTGAGGTAAATAGCTTGATATAAACAATAATTTATAGCAATAATAAGATACCATAGCTTGACTGACAAATCCCGGCTGGGGCAACCCAGTGCTGGTATCAGGATCGTGGAGGGGATTCGCCCAGTCCTGAAGGAATGGCTGAATTGGCCTTTTGGTGCTTTCTCCTACCGGTTGAAGCAGGTGCTTTCCGGGCACGGTAGTTTCAGGAAATTTTCAAGGAAGAGAGCCCGCTGAAGAGTGTCAAGACTGCGGCAATTGCGCCACGAACACTGTACAGCACAATTTAGAAGATTGCCCAGCCTGGGCCAGCGAGCGCCGCGACCTTATTGTGGCCATCGGAAGTGACCTTTCGCTGCCAGCCGTCATCCAAGCTATGGTCGGCAGCAAGGGCGAGTGGAAGGCAATTCAATTTTCTGAGCGGATCATGCAGTAGAAGAGGGCAGCCGAACGGATCAGAGAATCTACTTCTACCCTGGCCATTAGGTGCTGGAGAACGGGTCGCTGACAGGACGCGTTATTATCTGCGCAACTCCCCGCCGTAACATTGAAACGGGCAGTGGTACTTGAGGGAGTCCACTGCCCGTACATGAGGGCGACAGTGTGCGTGTACTTCCGCACACTGCCTATTCTAATGAAAAGAGGGACGGGAACACTCATTCCGTCCCCTATTACTGAGGAAGCCTAACAAGGCTCACTGCGCGCCGGTCGTGGCAGGTTGTGAGTCCGCACCCACGGCCGGGGTACAAGCGAATGAAGAAGTACCCAGGAGTTTTTAGTAGGTGAGAATCCGACACACTGGGGGGAAGGCCCTCACCAACTCCCTGAAGGTCCATAATGTATTTTCTCCTGAATAAAAAAAAAAGTTGTCTGACAAATACTCCATAGAAAAATTCTATACGATTATTTTAATATTATTTATAAACAAAATGAGCATCCAACTGTATCAATAAAATATACAGCGCATTTATTAACATTATGTCCTTCAGTTGTCCTGTAAGTGCTATAAAAATAATATAAAATACAATAACTTAGCATTGAAGTTAAGACAATTAAGCAAAGAACCAAAGTGAAGGATCAATGTAGGTAATTAATCTTAGAAAGGACAACCATTGTGATAAATAAATTTTAAACTGGAGAGCATATCTTGGCAAGCCTTGTGAACTGACTGACAATTTGTAAAAGCAGCTGGATTTTTTTGATTGAATTAAATTAAATTAAAAAAAAATAGCAAACTTTGAGAAAGGTTTATGATCAGCAGTGGCATGAAGTTAGGTTTATTGGCTTGATGGATAGACACTCATATTTTTCTTTTATTATAGATATATTTGAACCTAAAAATTCATGGTAATTTGACTATACTGCTGGATTCAGGTACTCTTGTCATTGAATTATTCTGTACTGGGATTATAAGTGATGACATATTTTTTTTATCACAATTTATGATAAACTCTCTTCATTATTGTAATGCACTTTGAGTGTTGTAGATTAAGGGGTGTTTACATATTGATAAAATTCAATGCTCATCATATTACATACATTATTTTATATCCCCACCTACTCCTACATAATATATAGTATTTAGAATACTAAGAATTAAAAGCACAAATTATCACATGCTTTGTGAATTTGCAAAGAGACTTTATTTCTAAAATTGTAATGACATTTCAAAAGTTGACATTCCTAATATCTATGACCATGAGAACCAATTTCCTTAATAAAATGCTTTAAATTGATTCATTTATATGACATAAAGCATTCAAATTTTAATATTAATTTAATTGACATTGTTTACCTTGAGTTTAGTTTAATTTTTCTTTGACAAGTCATTGTAACTAGAATAACTATGATTAGTCAGGTTTTAAGAATGTTAAATTATACTACAGCTCCATTATTAACTTCAACATCACTTTCCACAGGGTGTGATTGAGGTCAACTTATGTAAATTTATGTGTACTCATATGCAATAATTTTCAATTACATTTACTAAAGACATTTCAACTTTAAACCAACAGAAGTTTAGATTTTTTTACACTGGTTCGATAAAGTGACTATAGCGCACCTGATGGTAAGTACAATGTAAACCAATAACACCAAAGCAACCATCTAAGGATGAAAATCCATTGACAGTATCATAGTTATCATGACAGCTCACATATACCACAACTGAAGATCTCTAGGTATATGACTTACTCGATAGATCTAAGCTGATCCTAAAATGGACAGATGATGGTCTTTACACTTGTGTACTTTTGTTATGATCAAGTTCGAGCAATCGTCCTACCACCAAAGGTATGATTATATTTCAGTCTAACTAATTTTTGTGTACTTATATTAGTTTAATATTATGTTTATAAATTTTGCTTGGTAAAGTCATTAATTGTTCCAATTTTTGTATTTATAGTCAATGATTTTAAAAAATGCTGTGGTTATCTGAAATTCTATTGTCAATATATAACTAGTGCACATTATTATATGTATAATATATACAATAACTAAATTAGGAGCTTTTTTTTCTTCAAATGCAGGTAGTTATGAAAATGTGATTTTCTTTATTTCAGAGTAATCTCAACATGAGTTCTATTCTTTAAGCTGCTTATGAGTAATATCTTTGACTAAAAAATACTGTTATAAAAACAATTGAAGATTTCATTATAGACTAAATTATGGACTGTTGACAATTCATTCCAGTGAAATTAATTAACTAATTAAATTAAATAAATAGGACTACTAATATTAATAAGAAAAAATTGTTATAAAAATACTTATATTGACTGCTAATTTAAAATACTTGCAAATTACTTACTCACATATCCAGAAAACCTCTGGCCCATTTTTTTATACTCAAACAACTAAGAGACTATATCACATGAGACGGAAATTACAGTAAAATGTAAGAACAAGAGTGACTTCTATAGGACAAATACATTGACAGTCACCAATGCCATATCGACTCACATTCAGCATGACAGAAGGTCTCTAGGTATAGGAACAACTGGATGTACATAAGCTGATCTAAGGCCAAAGGGAGACAATTTGATGGTCTTTACACTTTTGCACTGTGGCTACAACCCAGTTCGGGTAAACCCTATCAACTCAAACCTCCGAAATGCATCTTGTCTCTTGGAGCTTTAGTATCTGTAGACATAGCTAGCTAGCAAAAATGTTTACATAAAAAACTTACTGTTGCAGTCTTGTCCGGCCATCTATCCAAATTCTGCCACACAAAATCATTGATTGTATAATTTGTCACAGGTATGTCTTTAAATTCTGATGTTAATATGTTACTTTCTGTGCTTTTTTGCCTGACAGTAGGAGGCAGTATGCATATTCTTTGTTTCTTAAAGATTTTCAAAACTGATCTTCTCAAAGTGTTTGCCATTTTCCTAAAAAAATATTGTAATAACTAATAATTAACTATAATTAACCCTTTTAAAATCTGAATTTTATGTTGAGTATTTTCTTATTAATTTGTGTACACTTCAACAGTGGAATCCAAAGTTTGTAGAAACAAAGGCTGTTACGGAATAAAAATATAAGCCATAGAATAAAAAAAACTAAAACAATTATCGTTTTATATTCTACTGTTTAAACTTTTATACTTACTGCGATATAGAAAAACTTAGTAACTTTCTTTGTATTTAATGGGCACGTATTAAAAGAATGTATAAGCCAAATTATTATAATACATTCCACTTGCGTATGCTTTGGTTGTTATAAAATTAATATATAATGTATACAATATATGTTGTTTGAGCTGCTATAAACCTCCACGGACTGTGCAATTTCCGCTACTGGCGAAAATAAACGCCTCTATCATACATACGTAAACTTGGATATTTTATTCATTATATGTACTCAATTTTCTAGTGGACTTTGAAATACAATTTCCTAACTTCGTTTGATAACAACCAAAACTCAATAACAAACAAGATAAAAACAAAGTCTATCACGGAGCGTTAGTGTACTAAAACTTTATTTTATGTCTTTAGCAACCTTTAATTAATAAGTGTGAAAGAGAAAATACATTAGTTCCATATTGTGATATGTACTTATCGTTAATTT
This sequence comes from Automeris io, assembly GCA_036320925.1. Lineage (NCBI taxonomy): Eukaryota > Metazoa > Arthropoda > Insecta > Lepidoptera > Saturniidae > Automeris > Automeris io. Next base: position 13,082,940 of record JAUDJH010000010.1, on the reverse strand, counting down.
GGTAGCTTAAAATATGACAGCTGAATGTAGTAATTAACGCGGTATTTTGAATGTATATCTCGCACTAAGTGTGTTGATCCGGCGTTGCTCGGATAGATATAATTTAACTTCTTGGAGATTGATTTTCCAAAAATGAAAACACACTTATTTTTAACTAAAAATTAATTTCGGTTTTCCTATTTCTTAAATTAACGGATATTCCAAAAAACTTACATCCCTTATATTACCCGGTTTGAGCAGATTTTCCAAAAACGCCAAAATCCTTTTTTTAAACTATTAACATAAATACCAAATTCCATAGTTTTTACCTTAAAATTGACGGATTTTTTAAATAAACTTTCAGGTCCTATATCAAATAATCCCTTAGCGAGAGCATACGTCATAAAAAAAGACCCAATATACAAATTTTATATTATTAGCTTCAGTAGTTTAGGATCTACAATGATACATGAGCCAGGAAAAGCTTTTTTATATTCAAAGTTTGAAACAAATCTCGCTATTAGAGTTAAATTGACCGGGTGGCTACCTGCTATTAACTTTACCTCTTTCGCACGCATAGTAATGTTATAGTGCTATCTCAGTCTCGGCTCGCGTGAATTTCATTTAACACTATTAAATCATCCGTAATTTCACATTTTTCTAGAGTCCGACCGAAACTGGTTTTCCGGCCGAAACCGAAACCGAAACCGAATATTCGGCCGTGGCTTCAGTTTCGGCCGAAACCGAAACCGAAACCGAAACTCACGTGGTCAAGTATAAAAGTCAACGTGGTCAAGTAAAACAATGAAACAAAAACTTAAATGTAATCAGTTCCATCAAAACATAACCTCTAAAGAATGTTTACGTCGGGTGATAACGCACTGACTAAGTTGTGTTGCTATAGAGCAATGCGAATTAGATCCGTCAACTGTCATCTAAACGACGCAGTTACACTCCGACGCAGCCTTGAGTTTCTTTCGGCGTTTCTTCTCAAGGTAGTCGCTTCCGAAACGCTAGTAGATCACAGTTAGGTTTCGTATTTTTGGCTGGCAGTCCAAGTCGAGGTTCGTACCCAGAGGGGTGCCCTTGCATTGCCACCCAACCCATAAATTGCTGGCTGAGCACCCTCAGTGTTCGCCCACCCGCCCGGTTAAGTTGTGAAGACCTTTCCCGGTCAACAAACACGCGTACATTCGAAAAAAAAAAAGCAATTCGAACGGCGCACGAATCCCGAACAGGGCCGCCAGCGTCCGCCAAAGCGTTGCCGCGAGAAACGAAGTTAGGCAAGCATGTACGACAACTACCGAAATCAGTTTCGGTTTCGGCAAAAGTTTCGGCCAATTTTGGCCGAAGCCGAAACTGCCGCCGAAACTTGATTTTTGGCCGAAACTCGGCCGAAACCGAAACCGAACTTTCGGTCGGACACTACATTTTTCCCATCTCTAGTCGCTTTGAACACTAAAAAGTCGTTATATATCTTCTGTTCAGGTCAAAATGTGGAAAATCTGATTGATTGATTGTGACCTATTTCAAAAGACGAGTGTAAACCCAAAGTAGCTAGTGCAAATATACTAAGTTAGTCTGTTATGTTTCGGAATCTGCTAATGTGGTAGTTATCTGCTACCATACATCTGTCTGCACTATATATTAGGTCCTTACATATGAAATTGGCGTTTTGTATGGGAGGAACAAAAAGTCGAATATTTTTTAATATAATATATTTAATTAATCAAAGTATGAACCATTATTTTCTATGCACTTTTGCCATCTCATAGGTAGTTCATTGATCCCTTTACTAAAAAAACCAGGCGGACGGGAATCAATAAAATCTTTGAAGGCGATTTGAACTGCCCCATCGGAGTTGAATTTTTTCCCTTGCAAGAAGTTATCCAAATTTCGAAAAAAATGGTAATCTGTTGGAGCAAGGTCCGGGGAGTACGGAGGATGTCTTAGACTTTCCAATTGAAGCTCTTCTAATTTAGTAGCCGTCTGTTGCGCAGTGTGTGTTCTAGCGTTGTCGTGAAGCAGCAGTGGCGTGGAGCGATTGACCAGCCTAGGTTGTTTAGCCGCTAGCTTTTCCATCATGGTTTGCAATTGCTGACAATAGACATCAGCCGTAATAGTCTGGCCAGATTTGAGAAAACTGTAATGAACAATACCGGCACTAGTCCACCAAACGCTTACAAGTAACTTTTTTGGGGTTAATTTTCGCTTGGGGCAGGATTTGGCTGGCTGGCCAGGATCCAACCATTGCGCTGAGCGCTTCCGATTATCGTACCGTCCGAGTATCGTATAGAACCCATTTTTCATCACAGGTAATGATTCGGTTTAAAATACCTTCATTATTGTGCCGGTTTAGTAATGTAACGCAGCAGTCGACGCGCGTTTGCCGGTTTGCTTCAGTCAATTCGTGAGGTACCCACCTTTCAAGCTTTTTAATCTTCCCAATTTGCTTCAAGTGAATTAAAAGTGTTTTATCACTAACATCGCAGCCTGCAGCTAACTCGGACGTGGTTTGCGATGGATCCGCTTCCACAATAGCCTTCAACTCTTCATTATCAACTTGAGTCTCAGGCCGTCCACGGGGCTTGTTCTGCAGGTCGAAATTTCCAGAACGAAAACGTTGGAACCAAAAACGAACTGTGTTTTCTTTTGCAACACGACCGCCATACACATCATTCACCCTTCAAGTTGTTTCCGCAGCACTAGTGCCACGGCGGAACTCGTACTCGTAAATAATGCGATATTTTAAGTTTTCCATTTTGTAAAATGAGTGACGCAAACAGAAAAAAAACAGAAGAATAAAACAAATGAATGACGATCATCGAAGCACAAATACATGAGTCTATAGCTGTACAAATTTGAATTTGGAATTCCTTACCAAAGAGGAGAAATTTGTGATTAAAGTGGCCAGTACGAAAAACGCCAATTTCATATGTAAGGACCTAATATCAAGATCCACCTATAAATGATATAATGTCCAGTTTTTTTTTTTTTCTAGCTTGGCAAAGTGACCACATTGCGCTTTATGTCAAGAACTGCGATGTTTTTTCGACATTTTCTTTTCGAATTAGTTTAAGATGTATGGATTTAATGTTTCCCAAACTATACGTTAGTACCGCTGATCAAAATCTTCGTACTATCGAATAATTGAAAAAGTATATGTCTAAAAAACTCACACTAAGGTTTCTGGCAACTGTTCTCTCAACTATAACTCAATATCATAGAAAATAAATAAATCATCGGCTGGAAAAATCTAATATTCGATGAGCGAAATATATTGATTTTATTAGAACTATTGCTTCACGCTTTACAAATATTAATATCCTTTAATAAACTTTTTATAAAAAATGGTCGATCATACAGGAACAAAGAGAAACAAACATTCAACTTTCTTATTTATATAATCACAAAATTACAATAAAAACTTAAATCAGACCATACAAGACAAAAGTTGAGATTAGTTTATACCATAGACCACGTAACCGAAGACAGCGCATTTCATACAACAAACAGTACGTCGCGACGTTTCTCTCCATAACTGAATAGATTAAATCATTCTCGTTAAAAAAAAAAAAAGAAAGTTACTGTCAATACAATTTTTATTGCTGTTAGGAGAAATATTTGTAGCTGTACTACGGTCTTTTGTAACAATGTTGTGTTTTCATCACATTTTTCCTATATGACATTAGCCTGACGAGGCGTAAAAGAGACAGAGAAAGAGAGAGAGATGCACGACTCATAGTATCTCTTTCATGTTAACAACATCTCAAAGCCATGCAGTGTCATGTAGGTTGAAATAGCCGCTCGCTTTTATGCGAAGTCTTTTTTTAAGTGGTCTGTGGGTTATACATTAAAAAATATATGCAATAAATGAAATTTATGAGTAAGGGCCAGTAGTATGTTGTAATAAATGCTTCTAAATTAAACTTATTGTAAAATATATTTGACAGAAAAACCTACTTGAACACGAATTTATAACCATAAAAGGTGACTAGTAGTTTACTTAGTTTTTGGCATAAGTATAGACGACGTCTACGTAAATGGCGTTCGGAGAAAGAGTCAGGACGATCACCTCCATTCTACCAGAGTTTCTGTTAAATTTCCGCTTCTGTAGAGGTGAAATGTGAAAATTCCGCACGCGCTTCTGTATCAATTATACTGGCAAGCGGAAAAGAAGTTGCGATATCACTATTTTGCTTTGTTGGTTTAGTCGAGTCTTAGGTTGAGATTTAGAGACGCTATTTCGCCTTGGCTTAGGAAAGTTCTCAAAAAATATATTCTTTCTGACAAAAAAAAACTGCATATAACTAATAGAACTATGTATATAATTATAATAAGTTAATTATAGTAACTAATACGAACTTGAATATAGCCATAGTATTCGCAGAACCAAGTCCATGTTGACAAACTCAGTGATTTTAACATTCATTGAGTAATATAAATGTTTTAGTAAAGTCTAAGCAAACATAAAGTTGTATCTATAAATCTCAGCATAAGCCACAATTTTTTTTATTACAGTTAGATAATTCTAGTTTCTTTTTAGCTACAGTATACTAGCTCATTAGAATATTAACCTACATACTCGCTTTCTCTTGTTTAAATACTGTCTTATGCCGCTATTTTTTTACAATCATTCGCCATTGTTATCACATGCCACGTTAGTATGCTCAAGGCCTTACATTCTCCGTGGCAGTTTGCATAGTTGGCTCCCAAGTCAGTTTTCCACGGCGCGAGAAACACCGAAGAGCTTTCAAGTCAGTATGAGTCTGACCGACCCCAGCCATCACAGTCATGATGACTGGGAAGTTCTATGATGATTTGTTTGGCTAAAAAAAACCTTGTTCTCTCAAAGTTCCTTCGTGCGCCAATAACGTACTCATCAACTATACGTTTAAAAAGCTAATTATTTGACAGCTTATTTAATAAAGACAGTACTAAAGTTATGGTTAAACTAAAAATTACAAACAAAATAAATGATGTTGTATGGAACCCATGTAGAAACAAAAAATGTAAAATTAAATGAATTACAATTACTTATATTTTATTTTTAGTCTACATTACCTTTCTTTGTATAGTTATGTAAATTTTTACACAAATATGAGGCGCATGTGATATCTAGACTATAATATCCAGTCTTTATGATATACCTATATTAAAGGTGTTATTTCGATGAAAGTAGCAGCAACCAGTAAAAGCACTCGTCAGTTTCTAGCAGCTATTGCCGAGTCGAGAAAGCCAGAATCCGACGCTAGTCTTTACAATTCAAAAATTCTAATATTTATTTGAGTGGAAATAAATTCAGTCACATTTTTCTATTTCTAGTTGCTGCTGCTATCATCGAAAACCCACCTTAACAATGATTCAGATACACATATATCATCTACAAAACCTGGGCACATGTTTTCTGTATACTCGAGTCCTATCAAGCCTACATTACACGTTAGGTAACTGCCAGATTCGATTTGGCTTTGGTTACTGTTAAAACACATAGAATCTCGAATACTGGATAGCCAAAACTCAATGAATATGCCAAGATTTCGCAGGACATCCCTATGCACTAGTTGTGTTAACAATATATTCTAAATCAGGTGCATAAATAGACCAGAGTTGTTGCGAATGCTAATATCAACATATGTTGGTTAATCACAAAAAAAATCTAATTATACCAGAAAATCAACTTCCTTTGTTATTAATAAACTTGCATTAGCAACAACCCTAATACAGAATAAAGATACGGATGATTTGGACAATATTTCATATTATTAACAATTGTATATAGGCATGAAATTTTATACTCTAGATATGGCTTCGTTATCCATTGAATCGACAATTTTCAAGTATTTATTAAATGGAAGGTATAAAAATAACATTGCCTCAGACCATTATGTTTGAAACTCACATTACTGATTAGTTTTCAAAATAAAGAAATGGACTATGGGACTAGTGATGAAAATGCCCGGGAATTTTACCAAAGTGCCCAAAAACTTCCTTGGGAATATTCCTGGGAATTTACGAAACGTTCTCGGAAGTTTTGGGCACTTTGGGAAAATTCCCGGGTATTTTCATCACTATATGGGACACTGTAGTTTGGGATGGCCATCGAAAATGTAAATCTTTAGAGTCAAACATGCAGTTTGCTTTCAGAAAGTCGATATTATTTTATCTTGTAGCTATTGGACTGGTATCCATGTGCGGCAACGCGAGTTAATTTAAGGAAAAATATTTAATCTAATCTCTAAAAAGAATTGATTATTTTGAAAATGATGTTAACATAGAATAAAATTGTACTCAAAGGAAATTATTTAGAATAAAAAGAGACTCCCAGATTTTCTTGTTAGGTCTTCTGCTGAATCGATGGTATTAACCCTTTGCGGACGTATTAAATTTGGACATGGGTATCGTACTGGTCGGAATTAATTTCCGTCGAAAGAGCAGCACATAGCACGTAAGATTGCGATAGATAAACAAGATTTGGTCATTCTTTTGTGAACTTTAGATATCTATTTATTTAATACAGTCATCCATCCATCCATTTTGTTTCGAAAACGTGTAAACTGATACATTGTTGCATACAGTATAGGATTCGTATGGTTCCTTGCTGTGGTAGCTGAGAGCAGACATACGACCGCAAAAGATTAATATTGTACTAAAAATGAATGTTGTTTAAAAACGTTCGAGTTTTACACAAATTAGGCTGAGGCAATTTTACTTTCTAACTTCCACTACCAAACAATGACAAAAAAAACCTTAATAAATTTTAATGGGAATATTTTTAAAATAAAATATGTCTCCAAATGTCCTTTTATAGCATTAATTTGCTGCAACATTGGCATGTACTCGCATAATATATTTATAAACCATGTGATATTAGAATAACGTCTAGTTTGATCCATTTGGTCGAATTATAGGAATTATTCCGATTTTTTTATTAATTTCAATACGACTTGGATTTTTATTCACATTTCATATTTCGAATCTTCAATTTGTTTCTTTGTATAATTTGGCTCCACTGAAAAAAAGCAAATAAAAATTTGTATATTGAGACATGTTCGAACATATTTTTAGCGGTTTCTAAAGTCTGATTGAAGCTTTCAACTTTCAAGAAATTTTGATGTAATTTTAATAATCCCTTAACGTTTATTTATTTTTTTTTTTTGGTAACCTGGGGGAAAGTCTTACATAGGACCACCAGGATCACTGTGAGGACAGCGACGCCGGTGTATCAGACTCCTACTGACTAAAACCCCCCAAGGGTGTCCCTCTAATTGATGGGTCCTGTCCCGGGCCTGGGAAACCGAATCCATCCAGACGCCCAGGGAGCGAAAAGCCTTGTTTAGGCTACCTCACTGGGAGGGGTGAAAGTAAAGACCCCACCTATTCAAAACCTCCCTCCCATCCGGGCAGCACTCCCTCAAGTCTACTGCCCGGCAAAAAGTCTTTGTCTAAAAGTCTGAGCAAAATCCTGACAGCGTCTATAATTCTCAGGATAAGATGCCGTCGTGTTCAAAGCCTGTATAACCAAGATAAAAAGTCGACAAAAAATCAAAGATTTTTCATGAATTAGATTTACCAAAAAACCTTATAATTTAAATTATTTTTACGTACGTTTTCGCTTAATTTATACTCACTGTAATTTTACTGGAGATTCCCGATTTCCACTTCAAAAAGTCTCTTCCCTCCCTTCAATAACTTCTCTGAATCCTTGCCAAACTTTTCCATGTACTCTTCAAGTCTGATCAGCCATTGTGCCCAGTGCTCTCTCAGTTTATCAGTCGATAGGTGATATACGTCAGCCTTTGACCCATCCGTGTACGCTATCACCAGTAAAGCATCCCGTACATTGAGATGCTTGTAGTTAAGGTCGTTGCATACTGCGCCGAAATACGCTGCCAATTGGACAGGGTTGTCGTACGTCAGTGATAAAGATTTACGCGGTTTATCAGATTTCTTCCATTCGATTAATGTAGGTTTTTCTCTGTGAATAAAATAATTTAATGATCAAAATTACGACTCAGTACAAATTTAAGCGCTTCATGTTCACAGATGAAGGAAAGTATCGTGAGAAAACACGCGTTGCATCTAATAGAAATGTCATGTGTAAACGCCTTGACAACCTTAGCTGAACTCCACGCCTAATTCTAGGGGGCAGCAGACGAACACATCATCCAGCCTATTGAATGATGTATCAAAAAAAGTGAACCAACTTCTCTATAAGAAATTACACGAGAATACCAGAATGTAGGATGTAGATTCTCAATTATTATTGTTGCGATAGTCGTATTGACAAATTTGAATTGCAAATAATTTCGATTACAATCTTAAGAGGTTCTCGCTTGGTTGTTGGATCAAAAGCCGGATACAGAAAGCAATATTACTCGATACGGCATGTTCCGGAATCCTAATTTTTCAAGTAGCCCAGGGAGAGAATAGCCTATTTAGGCTCCTCCTCTTGGAGATATGGCTGTTAAGAGCCCACCAGTCTGGACTTCTCTGTCAGGCGGCGCACCGGATACTGCATGCCACTTTCATCTTATCCGGGCAGCAGATACCTTCAAGTCTACTGCCCGACTAGTTAGGTTTCTCACTCAGCTCCTAACTACCAGTGCCTTAGGCCTCAGGCCTCACTCCCATAGGCCTACATATTTTTATATTTATTTTCAAATGTAAAAATAGTGTAGAATAAACTAACTGTATATAACAATAATAATAATATCTCTCTCGATAATCGTGCTCGGTTTTTGGATTGCACTGTGTTTTCAATCAGGTGCGATGCAATCTCCGTACCAAGTCAGAATAAAAAAAAAAGTGATAACCCACACACCCCCTTGACATTGAAACATCTTTGTAACAAATCAGCGATGTCGTTGACTCTTTTATCATATCCAAGCGTGACTGATTGCATTTTTGTGATAAGGTTTTATTTTATCACGTTTTCTTTTATCCATACATAATAATATACTTATAGATTTGAAATATTTTCTATTTTATTAACAAGATTTTTTAATTTTTTACGAGCATATGTATGACGTCAAACACGACTGTTGGAAGGTGAATATTAAGGCAGACGATGGAACACGTTTATCCAAAAAAAAAAAACTATCATTGTATTCTAGTCCCTCGGTAGTTATGGTACCGGTCTTGTACCTTACTGTTTTTTCCATAAAATGTACTCTAATCCCTTGTTGAGCCAATATAAAAACGCCTATTCACTCTTAACAGTTCCCAAATCATAAAAACGTGGAAAAAAAACTACGGGAGCGTATTCCACTCCTTCGCTGATCGCATTATGATTGAGGAAGCGGTTAACACGATGCGTCGAAGTGGCAGCTCGGCGGCGATTTACATAGAAATATCCATGTTGGGCACACGGTGCGTTCCGGTGCTACGCCTATACATTTCTAATAACATTGGACTGAGTGGTGCCACTGTAGCTTTACAACGCTTCATGTGCCCGCTAATGCGATATATTTGCGGTGTAATACACCATGTTCATAAGATTTATTTTTATTTGAGAAGGTGCCCTCATACGGTGAACTGTTTTCATTAGTCCATAGGGACGCGTATGGAGAACCTGCAGCGCACATAGTTCTAGTTACTTTCAAGGTTCATTCTTGTCGGTCGATAAGTCCCCCCTCCCCGCAGAAGATGTACCGAATTATCAACTTTCGACTTCCATTAGACGTTACGTCTACGATACGGGGATTCCATTGATACTACCTACCAACCGAGTTATCGACTAATATAAATAAACCTGTATAGTGGTACTAGAAAAATCATGATAATTTTAATAATATTGATAATATATCGTCACGCTATAGCCCTTACGGGGTGAGCGGAGATATTTTAGTGGCTGTATCCACTTTGAGCTTATATATCGTGCCCAACGAGAGTAGTAGGGGAGCTGATCGCCGTTCTCAGGGAATTTACTCATGACGTTACTATTAGATGCCGTGTGAGTTTCCTCACGATGTTTTCCCTACACCGTTGCATGTGGTGCCTAAAACCGTATGTAATCTAAAAAAATCCAGGAGGTACACGCCGGAATTCGAACCTACAATCATTTGCGTTGCAGCGATTGGAACTCTGTCTATAATCTACAAGGCCAAAAGACGACCTAATAGCGCAGTTTGTAGCGACCCTACTTACGATGCTAAGGTCCTGGTTTCAGGTCCCGGTAGTGGTAAACTTTTCTGTGATGAGCAGATGAGTTTGTCACGAGTCATGGTTGTGTATTTATGTATTTAAGTATGTATATCTTTGTCTAGTACCCATAGTACAAGTGCTAGCTTAATTTGGGACTAGGTCAATGTGTGTAATGGTTAGTAAATATTATTATTATATTGAAAGAAATGATTAACACAAAATATAGTTTTAATAAATGCAAATGAATTGCTTTTAAGAATCCATTGCCATAGGTCAAGGTTGAAATCAATTGAAATGTAGTCAAACAAGCCAGAAGTGATTATAATTTAAGATTGCTATTTAGAGATCGTTCTCGTATGCGCGTTACCTAGCAATAATATACATATTTCAGCTTCGTGTTTACTACATTTTTAGACAATTTACTAATGAATTGTACAAAATTACTAAAACGAAATAACAGAAGATTTTTTCATAAGTCGTTACTGGTTAAAATCTCTGCAACGTCTTAACATGCTTTTTTTTTCAAGCGTTTTATTTTGTCTCTCTATATATTTGTTTTCCATGAGATCAGCAAAGTGACTAGTTGGAGCTGATGTTAAGCAAAGCGCAACTCAAAAACGCAACGGTCCAGAAACATGATACTGTTCATTGACAGCCGCCGTAATCATGCCGGCCTGGCCAAAACTCTCTTCACACTTCCTTTAAAAAACCCAATATCATAGGAGGAAGGGATTACACTAGCTAGTAGGTCATATCACAGCCTGATGTACAATGTTTCCAAATGTCTCTCAATGTTTTGCATACACAAGTAAAACGTTTGTCTATGGCGTGCGAGAAAGAGAAAAATAATCTCAAATACAATAGAAGGAAATACAGGAACAGATGTCTAGCGAAACGCAAAACATTTTCTACGGACGCAGCATTCGATTTATGTGTATGTCTCTTTTTAGTGTCGTATTTAAGCTTCATAGTTTCAAATCACAGCGATAGTAAAGAAATACTGACCACAGTACACAAACGTAAAGACCGTCATAGTGACCCACTTTGACCGCCGCGTTTCGGTATTAACTTGTGTATATCCAGTAACTCATATACCTAAAGACCTCCAGTCGTGGTATATGTGGGTCGACATGACGACATGATCGACGGATTTTTAACCTTTTATAGTCGCTTTTATTTTTGGACTAAGCTGTACTTACCGTCAGGTACACTGTAGTTACTTTGTCGAGCCAAAAAAAAGAAATTTTACTTTACAATCCATTTTAGAGCTGGTTCACACAATGCGTTGCGACCCTCCAATGTTGTTCCACAGGAGCGGCATTGTTCATTAAAATAGTCTGTTATTAAAAATGCACTGGAAAGCTCGCAACACGTTCACCCCTCTACACCTCGTCACGCAGAGCGCAAGTACGGTACGCATGCGGTGCGGCACCGCAACGTATCGTGTGCCCCGTTACTAAGGTTATTATAAACTTACTCATAGTCAGCAATAGCATCAAATATTCCTCTATACTTCAGAACAGGGTGAATCACGTTCGATTCAATCGCCTTCGGTGCAGAGATGCTTTTCAGCACGTCGGCAACGGACACCCAAACACCTTCCACGTCTTTCTCAATGCGCAACTGTGATTGAGGTTGAGTGAAATAGTTCTTCAGTGTGTTATGGAATTTCGTACCGACTGCCATTTGCGCTGCAAAATAATGATATTGCTTATTATAAAGCAGCAACAGTTCAAATAGTCCTATTTAAAATAGTCAATGCATTTGTAAGATTTTGAACAGACAATTCTTTATAAAGTAGTACCTCATTATTAAAGATTAATTTATAATTACAGTTACTGCACTTCTGCTTGTCATAAGCACCTATAGGATTAATAAATATGAGATTTTTTCATACCTATACATTTTATAACTTATTACAATTTACTCAATATTCAAATATGGACACTCTTGTCCAAATCAGCTAGGGTGTCCTTCCAATCACTCTATCCAGCAAATAGCCTATTAAGGATTCCCCTCTAGGAGATGTGGATGTAGTGAAACCACCCCTGCAAACCTATCACCATCAGTGGTATGCCAGACATTGTGCGCCACATCTCTCTCCACCGGGCAGTAGACTTGAGGGAGGTGTTCAAAGCAGCCTTAACTAATTAACCGTTACAATCATACTATACTAATGTGACTTGATTTAATAATACATAGAAGCATTGGTGATAGAGAAAATGTTTTATTTCACAATTATGGAAATATCTAAGTAATTTTATTTATACAATTAATTAAAATTTACATAAAGCAATACTGAACAGGAACTAAAATCATCATTCACTTTGCTTATTTTACATCCAATAAAGACTCTGATCAGTCTATAAATAGATTGTACTTTGTTACAAATGGAGTGTTTGAGCAATTGTAAGACTTCCAACTGATAAATTAAATCAAAGTAACACAACAATAGGTTACATAAATATGTATGAATAGATATAGAAATATGTTGCACTCTTTAGTTTAAAAATAGACTAGAAATATTATATCTTAAAACACATTATTGGTGCATTTTTATGTAGCTTTAAACAGGTTTAATGTTATGGGATAAATTCAAATAAATCCTTATTAAAATTGACATAAACATGTACCTATACAAACATACACATATATACATAGTTACATCCATGTTGAGACAATTAAATTCATATTTTAATTAATTCATCTCAGATTTAAACAAAAAGAACTACAGGGTATTTGATCACCTTGATTAAAAACATGAAGTTTCTAATATATTCCATTCAAAGCTATATACCGGTTTAAGTGGCATTTCTACCCAAAACTTGAGTAACCAAGATTTTCATTTTTCAATCATTTCATCAGCTTGGCAATTACTACCAAATGTGTACTGATTATTCTTTAGCTTTGGAAGTTCAGATACGGAAATATTATCCATAACAAGAGGATTCCAGTTTTAAACAAGAATATATTTTTTTAGGTATCTGGATAATTCCAGTTGTGGAGATTTTTGTAATAAGTATTTTCATTAAATAGATAATACAAAATAGACACAGACATTAATGTTTCTCTGGTTACCACATAAAGGATATAGCATGATTAAATATTATATTAATTTAATTATTTCTATAATAGCACAGTATAGCTATGAGAGGTTAGTTCTAAGGCTGAGATTTATAAACCCTACTGTGACCTTGCCTAAACTTTACTAAAACATTTCAAGTTATATTATTTGATTAATGGAAAAGTATATAGTATGTCACCTATTTCATCAATTTGAACTTGGTTTTGTAAAAATATAGGCTATACTCAAGATCCTATAGTACACTCAGTGTTTTATAAAAAAATGACTTATTTTCTCAGCAAAGTGCAAGCAAAATCAAAGTAGACTTTATAAATCTCAGCCTAAGTTTAATTAGATAAGTATCTAGTACGTTGCCTTAATTTCCAGGAAGTTTTTTTTATTGTTTAAGGTATTAATAACAAATTATGTTATAAAATAAATATATACCTTCATAGAATTTATTGAACTCTTCTACGCCCATCTCAGCAATTCTCTCCTGTTTCCATTTCTCCAAAGCTGCTCTTGATTCATCAGTCATTGTCTTGTTAAGTATAAGGGTAACTGATGGGTACTGCTGAGCAAAATCATTTTTGTGATGCTTTATTTGCAGTATTTTGTCTTCACTGACATACCCAGGCTGTGCTGGTGAGCTCCTAGCAGTGTTTTGTACCACTGTTGTTTTGTATCCTCTTGCTGGTACATTATTGATAAATACACTGACTAAATTGACGCAATTCCTTGTTTTCTGCCACATTTTCATATTAAAAATATCTGTATACTTGAAACTTGAGATATTTTTAATGAAACGCTTCTCTATCTCATTATTTGTAGATTTTGATGTTTCGTTCGCTTGTGTCGTGTTTTGATGCGAACTATTTTTGGCTGCAAGAGATGGACGGATATAAAACGTGCGAATCCTATGGCGCCTAGACGCTAATGTCATATGATTTAATTGGCAAGATAATTTGATTGTGACGGACAGCGTAAACAACTATTACATGGTATTATTAAATGCGTAGAGATTGCCAAGGCCTTCCTCATACCATTTACGTATTTAGAAAGTAGTTACCAAGGTTTCAATTAACGAATATATTACCTTCTTTTATCAAGCGTTGTTTTTTTTGTTTATTTGTCTCTAGAAGCGGGCCAAACAATTCCTTGTTCTCCTTATGGTATAATTTCAGCTTTTCCGCTGGTTTCAAGATAGAAGCGGGTTTAAACACTTTAGTTCTTACCAATTCCTTGTATTTGCTTTCAAGTGAAATTCTATGACCGATAGAAGTTATCGGTCGGAGCATTACGTATTTAATGTGCTATGAGATTTTTTTGGTTTTATTGAAATTAAATTAACAACAACTTCAAATTTTGGTAATTTGATCACAAATCACGTCTTGCCATTTGGTAGTTTTTGACAATTTTGACAACAGATTGACAGCTATGTTGTGTTGCCTGCCCAGTGCAAAAAATTCCTCTAAAATCACTTGAAATTTATTTATAGGTGGATTTAAAAATTATTATTTTTTATTACTAAGTTTGTAAATTATAAAACTATACGCCTATTAAATAAGAGTTTAATAATAATAATAATAATAATAATAATGAATTATATATTTACTTTCAGTTTCAGAGTGTTATAGGATAATACAATAAATTACCTGTCTTGCACTCGTGGCTGGATAGACAACACGACGCTCTCTCCTTTCGGCTCACCCAGATCTTCACGGTTCACGGTAGTTCTGGCCATCACCGGTTGCAAGTGTCAGGAGGAGTGCTCGAGGAGGTGTGCCCAGCCTGGGCTGAGGAAAAGAAGGTCCTTCAGGACCGCCCTGGGGACGACCTCTCTCTGCCGGCGGTGATGAAAGTCATGATTGGCAGCAAAGAGGCATGACAGGAAGTATAACTCTTCTGCGAGGCTGTAATGAAGCAGAAGAAGGCTGCTGAAAGGGTCAGAGAGCGAACATCTTCTCTGGGCATCCGTCGGCCAAGGCACCGTCACCGAAGGAACACATTCACCTAGAGCGAGTGCGACAATATCCAGCCAGTAGACTCGAGGGAATATGCTGCCTGGATGAGAGGGAGACGGTACATGGTGTCCGGCGCATCGCCTGAGAAAGAGGTTTTGGAGAGATGGGCTTTTTACTTCTACCTCTCCCAGAGAGGTAACCTCAACAAGGCTTAATGTTCCCTGAGTGTCTAGATGAACTTGGCTTCCCAGGCCCGTGTGGAGCAACCAAAGGGACACCCCGGGGGTTTTTAGTCAGTAGGAGTCTGACACATCGGGGTCACTGCCCTCACAGCGTCCCTGATGTTCCTATGCAGGATTTGCCCCTGGGATACAAAAAAAAACGAATAAAATCGTTTATTTCTTCTAATGTTATCTCAAATAGTTAACACATCTACAACCCTTAATATATTTTTCCTTCTTTTAAGCCATTCATTTAAAACATCACTATTAGGGTTAAAATCCTAATGCTGGTATTACTACAACTATGACACTAAATGTAAAAACAAATGTAAAACGGAAATATTTTAATTTTAAGAGTACCACACATTCAGATCCCTGCAACAGTCCAAGCACCTTTTTTTTTACCTGAGGAAAATCCTCATTGGATCCTCCCAGCCGCACACAGGGCACCCCCTGTGGCGCCACCGCGCAGCCGAGGTGTGCCGGACTTGTACCGGCTAAAAATCCCAAGGTGACTACTTCTGCATATAGACGGGGACTGTGGGTCCTGTAATCGATTCTCCACAGCAACACTCCAAGCACCGCATAACTGAACTGAACTCTATTGAATACACGTATAAATAATATAATAATACGTTAATATGCACGTAAAATATACGTTTATCATTATTAAGATTTCGTTTTGCTCAGTAGATGTCTCTTTAAGGTAATTACCTAATTAGCTTATTATTTCTTAAGATGTCGCTACTATGTTTGATGATATTATCTTATTATAATGACCATACATATAAGTAATGGCTCTTTATATATTTGTTGATTATTCTGTAATGATCATATTATTCAATAAAAATAAAATAAAGTTACGCTGTAACTAGACTGGTATATAGCAAAAGCTAAAATTGTTTATAGAACGTCCTACATCATAAAATAAGGCGGCAAATGAAAATTGCTTGAATTGTTTCAGAAATTCGGAGGCATTTGAAATACGTCTGTCGTTGGAAGCGCGTGGTTTTATCTAAAACCCGAATATGATCGAATCTGTTACTTTCAGGCGTTTGGGATAGCACAAAAATACAGTTATTCTCGATTATCGGAAACTATTAATTTATTTAATGATATTTATGAAAATGAACTGAATGAGTGAACGTGACATAAAGAAAAGTGCATCCAAATTGTGAAATATTTCGAGACTAATTTAGTTGTAAGTATTATTTCATTATTTTTATAATTTATTACTTAATTTAAAAAAACGAATAAACACCTCAATAATTTTTTATTTATAAAAGATAACAACACGGTGTTTTAGTATTTACCGACATAGGAAGATTCACCCAGTAGAAATTGTTCATTGGGGGATAAGCTCCCTATTAGGACATTTAAGGGTTAATTTCAATATTAATTACTAAGTACTAAGAAGGTATTATGTATCAGATTGAAGTGCAAGAAAGTATTTTATTTTCATTATTTTGTAGAATTTATTGAATGTACCATTTTTTATACCAGACATGGATTTACATATATTAAACCTTGGCAGAATGTTCTTTCTTTCAATACCAAAATAATATTCATACCGTTTAACCCTTATGCTCCAAGGATATCAAATACAAACTAACCGTGCGTTCAAAAACTGAGAAATGACCTAAATATTCATATAAAAATATTAAGTTTGCGCTAAAAACTTATGGCAATAGGTTTTGTAAATTCTGATATATCTCCACAGATACACTATCAAGAAAAGGGTTAATGACCAGAACATTATATAGATAAATTAAATTAATATAAAATAGGTAATATATATCGCAATAAATCAGAAGTATGTAGACAACATTTATAAAGTTTCAAGACGATTTTTTTATCATATTTTATATAAAAATCTTTTTAAACTGTTTATCAACTGAAACATCTAGAAAATCTGTGGCTCGAATCTATGTACATTTAAGTGGTTATATACTTTTTATAGATGTAAACTGAAGTGACTACCACGTACCTTATGGTAAGTATAATGTATTTCAAAGTACTCGCTTATAAACGATGGCGCCCTTCAAGTAATGAGAGTACAATGAAAGTCGCCATCTTCGAACGAGCCTCGATATATTATGACTGCTCACTTCTAGGTATATGAACAGCTATAGGTATATGTCAGGCGTGTTTTAGGTATATTCGGGATTCCGACCAGCCCGAAGTGTGTCACTGTGATCGTCTGTGAGTGACACTGATTTTTTTTTTCGAATTTACGCGTGTTTGTTGACCGGGAAAGGTCTTCACAACTTAGCCGGGCGGGTGACACTGAGTGTCACAAAACGTAATTGTAATGATTTTTCATTAATCTGATTACATACTGTATATAATATACTGTGGTTGCGACTTGTGATCCCTTCCGCAGTGACGTGCATAGGATATTTGAACAAGGTAGGCAGGCAAGGTAGGATATTTATTATTATGTTAACATTATATTTTTCTCATAGGAAAGATACATGACGTATATATAGAATAAGTATGAAAATGAATATTTCCTTTTTTTTGTTTACTTTAAGTAATTTATCCCAGACTTATTTATTGTAAGGGCATGCAATGCTTTCAAGCATCTATGGAATGGACGCTACTGCCATTCAGATATATGTCATATGTAAGTGTCCTGCGAAACGGCGATCAGTTGCGCTACTGGTCACATTGAGCACGAAATATAAGCGTCAAGTAGATACAGCTACTAATGTATTTCTGATCCCCCCGAAAGGGATATAGCGTAACGATATATTATTATTATAATAAATTTTGTACTGTTTTCCTAGAGGTATCGTTGTCTGAATGTTATATGCCCGCAGAAAGGAAGTGTTTACCAAATACCCTGAGAAATAATGTAGAGATACATTATAAAACTGAAATCATTTCATGTAAACCAAGTCTCGGTTTATACACGAAATTTAATTAAAACACCCACCGCTTTCTGTATAAGCTTTATTGGGTTGTTTTTCGGTGAAACGAATTAATTATATTTAAACACATCGTTTTATAAAACTCAAATTTTTCTGTTTAAAATTATGAGAATACTTTAACATTTAATATTTCGTTCTGAAATCAAGAAATTATTTTAGATTGCGAACACTTCATAATCACGCGGTTAACATATCGGTATTAAAAATAACTAAAATTAAAAAAGCAGAATTAAAAAAAATTAAATGTGTTCTTTGCTATTCATAAACTGGGAGCGAAAAGCATAATCGTTTTATTTTTTTGGTTCTTTTTTCCCCTCTGTGGGGAAGGCAAGGCTTTCGGCATACAGCCATGTCAGAAATCGTTTTTTTGTATTAGTGTACAGGAACCTCAAAAATCATGACTAAAAATGTTTTACAAATTTTATGAATGTTTATGAAAACTAATTAATTTTAAAAAATAAAATAAATTGCTTTTTTACTGACATACTAGAACTATTAGTTACTCATCAACTTTTAAAACTTTATCGATAATAAGCTGGGGTACAAAAACTAGCCTAAATAATAAAGTAAATTACTCGCATACATAAATCGTTACAATAAGCGCTTTTAACATTTATTCGCTTATAGATGATTAAATAAGCAATTGTTATGACAAATAATTTGTGAATCCAGTCCATAGATTCTCAACATTTATTACAAATCTCCTAATGAGATTTTTAACGAAATTTTTTGTGTTACTAGATACAAATGGGATGTGTCAGGTGACCAAGGCTTATGTTGGAATTTGATGAAACTTTTACGGTCTTATCGGTAGTTGATCGCAACATATTATTTTAATATTATACTAGCAAAACGGGAGAATGTAACATATGCAAATATACTGTGGGGGTGAATGTTTTATGTAAAGCAAGGGTGCCACTGAAAAGTTTTAGAGATACTGGCGTTGTCCGAAGCGAGCAGTTAATCAAGTTTGCACGAATATGCGATAGTTAGCCGGTTGATTACAACTTCGCCTGACTGCCGGCAATAGCCGTGCCGTATGGCCGGTAATGAAGCCGTTCTGTTCCCGTCTGTCCAATCCATTACGATATAATGTTATTAGCAATTGTATTAATCACTATGATATAAGACTTATTTACGATATTAGGCACGCGATTATCTTTGAATTATTAACAGGTGATAATCTTGCTGCAATAAGAAATAAGATGTAGCCCGTACTCCTACATATTAGCTCAATCGTTGTGACTCCATCCTAAGGTACTATTATTAAGGTATCATTAATGATCACTTCTTGGTAACCCTGGACAAAACCCTACACTGGACCATCACAGCCGTTATAAAGGCGATGGCTCCAGTATGCAAGACTCCTACAGGCTATAACCATCGGACCGTCTCTTAACACGCTGCTACTCGAACGAATGGCTTCAGCTCTGAGAGCCCTCACTGTCAGGCAGTTCTTGGGACATACGCCCCAACTTTGCCTTATTCGGGTAGGAAAATCCTTCGACTCCTACAGGCTATAACCATCGAACCGTCTCTTATCACGCTGCTACCCGAACGAATGACTTCAGCTCTGAGAGCCCTCACTGTCAGGTAGTTCTTGGGATTTATGCTCAACCTTTGCCTTATTCGGGTAACAAAATCCTTCAAATATATTGCTCGGTATTGTTGATGATCCCATCCCATGTTAGCTAGCAGCTTAGAAGCTTGTGTATTTTATCGAATATAAAATGCGGAGTGTTATGAAAAATTCTTGAATGTGGTACTCTTATTAATATTCCTGAGGCGGACTTTGCGCGATTGGCTATCGGCTCATCTCCACGCTTTAAAAACTCATCAACCTTCATCAGCTCGTAACAGCAGAAGAGTTCTATGGCACCTTCTTCTCGCACACTTTAAAGTTATGGAAAGTGCTTTCAGGCACAGTATTTTTTCTAGATTATGACAGAGAGTCTTTCAAAAAGGAGTAAACACTGCTCTTCAAGGTCGGCAACGAAATGATGACACTACTTATTTCGTTCGCAGTTGTGCATAGGGAGCAATGACCGGTTTACCATCAGGCAGACTGTTTGTATATAAGCCTTCCATTCACATTAAAAAAAAAATCTTTTTTATAGTATAATATTAGCGGAAGCATATTAATAAAAAACTTTTTGTAAGGCAGAGATGTATACTCACTACTTTGATTTTGCTTAGACATTGCTCAGAAAATGAGTTTGTCTTTAATAACAAACTGAATACACATAGGTATTTTTTTACACTGGCTTGACATTGAGACCACAGAGTACCTGATGGTAAGTACGGTGTAGTCCAAAAACGAAAGCTAACATCAAAGGATGAAAATCCGTTGATAGTCTACATCGTCATGTCGGCCAACATATACACAAGGTGATCCCGAAACACGACAGGCCAAAGCGAGTCACTATGACGGTCTTTAATGTACTGTGATATAAGTGGAACTTGAGTATAACCTAAGTATTCACAGAACCAAGTCCAAGTTCAGCAAATCAGTAAGTTACCATATACTTTGATATTCATTAAAAAGTACGTAAGTAATTAAGTTGATTAAATTAACAGTTAAAGAAATTAGAAATGATTTTTGGTGTTAGGGCGATTCCCCGAACTGGTCATAGTGACTCGCTTTGGCCTATCGCGTTTCGGGATCAGTTTGTGTATATCCAGTGGTTCATATAGCTAGAAACCTTCCGTTGTGGTATATGCGGGCCATATGGCGATGGTGACTTTTAATGGATTTTCCTCTCTAGACGGTCGTTGCCGTTTTTGACTTACAGTGTACTTCCCATCAAATACAATATTGTTACCTTAGCGAGATAGTATAAAAAAGTAACGTATATATATGTATATCTCAGCCTAAGTCGCCCAACCCCGTGTTTTGACAACATAATTGTAGCTTTAACTTTCTTGATCTAAGGAGTTTCTGTTTGCATCCCGACGTCGAAGGCGTTTTCCTTATCCATTATAGAAACATTCATAGAATTAAGAAATATTAAGAAACCACATACGCTAAAAAATGAAGCCAACAATATTGTCTTAAATAACACAACATGCAATTTCAAATATCTACAGCTAGTTGAATTTTCGGAATCTCCTGATTTATATTACTTTATGCCTCTTCTATATGATATTTGTATTGAGAAATACTACAGACCTAAGAAAAAACTCGACAGAACAAACTGAGCAATAATGAGTATATCAGAACTGACACTTTGTTTAAAAATGTATTGCCACGCTATATCCGTTTCGACGTGGGGTTTACCGGCAGGATAGAATAGCGCCACTTTATTACACAGAGGTTTTTTTTTTCGAAATGATGCGCGTTGATTGACCGGTAAAGGTCTTCACAACTAAACCGGGAGGGTGGGCGAACACTGAAGGTGCTCAGCCGGCAATATATGGGTTGGGTGGCAATGCAAGGGCACCCCTGTGGGTACGAACCTCGACTTGGGCCGCCAGCTAAAAAATAAGAAAACCTAACAGTGATCTACTTGTGTTTGGGAAGCGACTACCTTGAGAAGAAACGCTGAAACAAACTCAAGGCGCTGCGCCGGGGTATAAAACACTGAGGTGTAATAAAATCCGACTAAGTTATACAGTATATCGAATTGCACGCAGATTGCTAGCATCTAAACTGCTGCACGCACTTTCTCTGCATATAGTGCACACCCGCATTGGCATTGGACAATCGTAGTCTCGCCCGGTTTAGTAGTGAAGACCTTTCCCGGTCAAACAACGCGCGTCAGTTCGAAAAAATAAAATAAAGAACAAGCGTGGTGGGTTAAATATCCAAACCACTTTTCATGGATTCCATAAATATAGCGAAAAAGTGAAGGAAGATGTTTACACTGCAGTGAGATGAAACTGGTTAATAATATGGTATATCCATTCCGGGGCAAGCAAAGATATATTAATGACTGTATCAATTTCGCGTTTATATGTCGTGCACAACGTAACGCAGCTGACCGCCATTCTCGGGGCATTTACACATGATATTCCTATTAGATGCCATATGGGTTTCCTTACGATATTCTGAAGAAATTTTATTGCTTGTCTTTTACCCGTCCGTTTAGTAATAGATTATCGTTCCAAGTATTTCTTAATTCAATAGGGATGACATTTCATACGGTCACAAGTTTTGGACTTTCGCAGATGTTTCTATTCGTGTCGAACACTTCGCAGACTTTATTGATTTCTGCAAGTTTATATGCCTTCATACGTTTCCTTAATGTAACTATCCATAATATAAATAATCCATGAACGAATGAATAACAATTAAATATTAAGTAGGTATTTTGTCTGTCCTAAGTTAGGATAAAGAACAAAGGGAAAACGAGTCAATACCTGTTTAGTGTTTACCTAAAATTACATAAAAGGAACTTTATCTAATTACCAATGAATCGTGCGCCACACGTGCTACGGTACACTACACTTTTTACGGATCAATTCTCATTTGCTCATCAATGTGTCTTTATGATTTGTTAGGGAATATAGTTACTTACATTTTTATTAGGTGCAAGAAGGTGCATATTATTGTTTCCTGAAATATATCTCACTTGTCTATAAAATCACCTTGTATAATAGGAACAGTTGATCCGGCGTGAAAAACCATCGCACTCTATTCAGGATACTAACAATGATGTTGAGTGTCATTGGAATCCCTCCTCGCGATAGTAGTAGCTGGTGTTTCGTAACCGTAAAATTTCACTTGGCCTAACATGATTGGCTCTCGAAATGTGTCGCGAGCGCCATCTTATGAATGGCGCGATGCGTGCACAACTTCTCAAGTCTGTCACTCGAAAATTGTAACCGGAGCAAGCAGTTGCTCATTCTCAACGACATAAATATATTCGGGAGGAAAGATACAGGTGCATCGTGCGAGCGCGCGGCATCGGGTACAGCATTTTGTCGGAAGTCATATCGCAGAGTGTGGTGTTCGAACGTTTAGCCGGCCGGCAAGTGTTGTTGACTTTCCTCACCACCATTCAAGTTTACATCCGTTGCGCTTATCCCGACGAGCGGAGCAGGACGGAACCACCTGCCGCGGGAGCTGACCAGCTGGAACCGCGAGAGTGCCGTCGGCCAGGTTAGTGCAACGCATTGTACGCGAGAGACACACAATCGGGGCTAAAATTGTTAGCCAATTCTTAATCGCTGTCTCATTCCCATATTGTGGTGGAAAATCCTCCACAAACGTGGTTTCATCACAGCTGGTCTTGGATAACACTCAACTTTCCATCAGCAGCGGTAAATGCACTTTGTCGTCGAGTATAAGAAAGAAACAAATTAATTAGATTCTTTCTGTCTATAACCACAAAAGTTTTTATTCCGTTAATTACGAAGTTCTGTGAAAGCGAAAAAAAACTTTATCAAGTGAAATCTCGGACGAACTCCGAGGCTGGCTGTCACTGAGGTTTCCTCGTTTTTGTGTGTTTGGAAGAGTTGGGTCTTTTGTAATACTGTGAAGTTTGCTTTGTTCATTAATCAAGTCGCCCCGCAAAGCCTCAACAAGTTGTCATCAACTTTCTAGTTACTACAAAACCGCACTAACTGTCTACATTTTCTATTAATTATGTCCTTTCGTAGAGTCTACTAGCATATATGTTAATTTATGTTATATGTTTTGGGAGTCGAAGCTGCTCGCGTCCGTAGACTTTACCCTAGTTTCCCTACACGTGACTCCTGGGTGGTGCTAAACGAGCAGCAGCGAGGTGGTAGGGCGTCGGTGCCCGTCTGGATCGCAACCACAGTACATGGGTGTAAAGCCCGTCATAGTGACCAGTTTCGGCTTGTCGCGTTTCGGGATCAGCTTGTGTATATCTAGTAGCTCATATACCTAGAGACCTTCAGTCGTGGTATATGTGGGCCGACATGACGATGTAGACTATCAATAGATTTTCATCCTTTGATAGTCGCTTTCGTTTTTGGACTACACTGTACTTACCATCAGGTACTCTGTAGTCACAATGTCGAGCCAGTGTAAAAAAAACTTGTCTATATAGAGTATGTTTATATGCGGTTGCCCAAGCTGGGTCGTGATTACAGTAAAGACCGCTATTGTGGCTTTGTGGCTCGTTTAGACCTGTCGCGATTAAGGATCAGCTTGTGGACTTCCAGTTGTTGCTATACCTTCTGTCATGATATATGTAGGCTGGCATATCGATGGTGACTGTCAATACATTCTCGCCTCGTGCTGATTGCTGCCGTTCTTAGACTACTCTGTACTTTCCGTCAAGTGTAATGTAATCACTTTGTCGTGCAAGTGAAAAATGGAAGTGGATTTAAATATTTGAACTGATACGATAAAGTATACAAATTATTCAGTGTTGCTAATTACGACATGATTAATAGTGAGCTCTTAGCTGTCGACTGGGATAGCCTTTTCCAAATCATATATAAAAAGTATTTCTTTTCATATATATACTGCTTATATGTATATGTATGTGTATGTTGATTTTCTTTTATGGTTTTGTGTGTGTTAGCTTGATTTTTGTTTTTGTATATTTTTTTGTGGAAGCTTTGCTGGCTTATGTATCATTTTTTGTGTATTTTTTTATCCTTTGTATATTGCTGTTTGTTTCCCCTTAAAATAAAGAAAAATAAAGAAAACTGTGTAAAATATTTTTTGGTCGAAATTCCGAATGCAGTTAGTTCATTAAACATGCAAGTCAAATTGACCTACATCGGACCGACGTGCATTGCCCCGGTTTGTTTTAGTAATTTGCAGCCCTTCCGTTTCATTATTGAATACCTTTTGCATGTTAGTAGCCAGAGATGGGCAAAATGTAATCTGACTAATGTTTAATGATTACAAAATGTAGTCGTAATTTTAATTTTCTTGCTCTGTAATCATGATTAAGTCCATTTAAAACATTAAGAAATTATAAATGTGTATATAATCTGGGATTCTGTAGGTTTAAAACATAGATGAGCAAAATGCAGTCATATTAATGGTAAAAAACGTAAAATGTAATCGTAATCATTTTTATTAGTCTGATTACATTTTGCCCATCTATGTTAGTAGCCTGTCTTTATTTTATTACTAGCTGTCTCGGCAGACCTTGTTCTGCCCTATTTCTCTAAAACAAAGTCACATTGTTTTTTTTAATGTTAATAGCTTCCCCGTCAGATTTTATTGAAAATTGTTTGAAGCAACCTGGCCTTAATATAAAAACTTATTATATTTTTATATGTATAAAAATTGACAAATATTGACATTAATATTTATACGTCACTCAATAATTGTTTTGCCTTCCCGGAACCCGTCCACTGACATTTAAACTTTATGGTGTGGTATTAAAGTTCAAAATGACTTATAACGAATTTTTTGTATGAGAATACAGAAAAGTGTTATTTTTAGACAGTTGCAGGGAATTTTTAAAATTTTTCTCTCCGTAATAACCTTTCTCAGACTTCATCAAACACAACAAAACAAAAAATCTGCTAAATCGGTTCAGCCGTTCTCGAGTTTCGCGCTTATCAAGACATTTTGCGATTCATTTTTATATTATAGAAGATATTCTATATTCACGCCACCTATCTTTTCTATGATAGCAATATAATATTTACTATCATAATATAATGTTCAAATTATTTACGCGAATTCTGCCTACCCTGTCCAAATACTCTATGCGCGTCACTGGTCGCGACCCATAGTTTAAGATGCCCTGGTCTTCAGGCATCATAGTAACGCAATATTTTATGAAACATGCTCTTAGCTTAAGTGCTTTAGATTAGTTTAGATACACTTAAAGCTCTAAGAATATCACCTGTGCTTGACATATATGACGCTGAAAGTTTTTCCTTTTAAGCAACTCACATAAGCAGCTAATTTAGATACAAAATGGCAACAAGAATATTTTTTATTGTAAAGGGTTATCTGAATAACTAGGAAATGAATAAAAAAAGGTAAAGATAAATAGCTTTAATATATAATCTATAAACAAACAAAATTGTTTATGGAGATATCGTTAAGAACAACGTACCAGTTATATTGACCTAGAACAAAGGTCCCTGCCGCAGAGCGAGAGCAGCAGAAGGCCGCTCGAAGAAGACACCGGGGTGGCGGCAACCGCCCCGGCACATCAGTACCAGCCGATCGGTCGATCCACGACCAGTTGGCTGATGCCTTTGGGGTCGCGGCCGCTCAGGGTGGGGGCCCTGAACTCTTAGCGACCCTCGAGAAGTAGGCAGACCATTGTGACGTGCTCTGCCTAAATACAATGAGCAGTGTCGGGGAAGATATCTTCCTCCGATTTTGTGCCCAGCGGGCGCGGCGCGACGGGGCTGCGGTGAATTGATTACAGGTCCCGCGGTCCCCGTCAATGCGCAGAAGAAGTCACCTTGGGGTTTTTAGTCGGTACAAGTCCGACACACCTCGGTTTCGTGCAACCCCCCGTGCGACCGAGACGGTCCCATGAGGATTTTCCCCAAGTAAAAAAAAAAAAAAAAAGAACAAAGGTCCCGGCAAAAAAAGGACGTCATATCTCGAAAATATTACTGGTTGATACGACTAAATATGAGTAGTTCCTTCGATGTTGTTATAACAGATTTTGACTGTATATAAAAATGTCGTGTCACGCTGTTTGTGGTGACAGTCCTCCGAAATGGCTCTACCGATTTTTATGGTATTTTTGATATATGAGGCGTCTAAATTAAAAACCGCTAAAACGATTTTTCGTACAAAATTATTTAATAGTCCTAATAGTAATTTCAAATGTTTTTATCAAAGCAAATATTATATATGATTTTTTTTTTGCTTTTTCACTCTAGAATAATAATTTAAATACCTTATAAGAATGTGATTGTTAAGTCAAAGCTTAATTATAAGTTTTATAAATTTGTGGGATTTGAAAAAAATATGTTATAGTGGGTTTTGTAATTAGACTCCTTTTTTGGCATATATTTGGTAAATACGACAATAGATCGTATATCATGCTTAATACCGCTAGGTAATTAGGATGTTCCTATTATTTTTTTTCTATTTTTTATTTTAAATGGGCTTTTTTTTAAATGGTTTGGCACCAAATTTTCGCCATCCTACTTTTACCCTCCCGTTTTTTTAATCACAATTTTAATATTTTTGTATAAACATTATCCAAATAATGTACCCGTATCAATAGAAGTCAGTATCACCGTTCAACTGTGATAATGTTATCATTTCATTCATAAATGCCCTCACTGTGGGTCAAAAGAAGTTCTGTTACAACCATGTCATAGCTTATCAGGGTCCAGATACAGCCAAGATGCATTGCGTGTTTGGATCGTTTATCAACCATCACTTTGTAGTACCGCAAGATGACTCCGTCAATGCACATATTTGTTCTTATTGTCAAATTCAAAGTGATGGTCATAAAACCGAATGTGGTTATTAGCTGCAATATTTCTATGACGAGGGTTACGTCATATAGCTTTTGTTCTCGTTTAATTTTATAAATTTTATAATTGTATCTTGTCTTTAACCTCTTGTAAACCAATTTAAAAGTAACTAATATAGTCCCTAACGCCCAGACCAAAACCTTTTCGTATCTTTGTAATTATTACGAATTAAGTTTTGATATTTTGAGGGCACTTTGCTAGATAAATATAAAAAACCACTATAATATTTTGTTCTTTAGTACGTTGGGTCATAAAACTGATAAGTATGTACAACGTGTATGTATGGTGTAATTCAAAAATTTTACAGGACTGTAAATATTGTGTTCTAGTATTAGTATGGTGGGCCTTGGCCCTTAAAAAGCTGTGATTTGGCTGGGCTTTAGTACTAAATCATTTTGTCCTGGAACTATCACATTGAACCTCAGGAGGTTAAATTACAGTTAGGTTAAACAGTGTCTTTGAATAAAAGTAATTAAAGAAAATGATACTTATTATCTTTTTTAATGAATTACAGGTCAAAACTGGACCTCAATCACACCTGGTAATAAGTGTGATGAGGCCGACAATTAACCGCGTTTATCTAACAAATTCCTATTCACTCTTCTTTTAAAATCTCCAAGATCTTTAGATTAATCAAAGATTAAGAATCGTATCTGTACAGGTGTTGTTTAATTCTTATACCCAAATTTATTAAAGTCTTTATTCCTAACAATCTAATAGCTTTAAAATTGCTCTACCTAAAACACCCGATAAAATTGGTGTTCGTGTCCTTATCGCTGAAGTTGCTGCCGTGACTCCCCACTTAGAATAAAAGTCTACCTACTTATCAAATACCTTCCATAGACACAATTACCAGACAGTAATTATGGAGCGTAATAACGCAATTGCACTGAAAAGAATGACCAAACTCCTGGTCTTGTCATATGCTTTACAAAATCCATTTATAATGCAGACAAACTGCATAAGGTAAACAGGGCGATATAAAATGCAGTATATGACGCTGGTGGTAAACAAATCCGGCAGAATATAAATAAATATTAGCGCAACGCGGGACAACTCGTAAAACAGTTCATCGGGTTAACTATCAGTTAATGCACGACCGCAACGCAAGCTTCCCAGAATCTTTTCAATATAATGCGGTTAATTTTAAACTTCGCCGTTACATGTTTTACGATTGATGACATGGGATTTTTCATAGCTAAACATTTCTGTGTCATAAACATCTCTAGAATGCATTTAGTTTCATTAACCGAAGTTTCAGTTACTCAATAGAATGAACTTACAAAATGTAAGATTGGAAAACTGTATTATTGGTGAATCACGCACACGTATTTTCGGAGCCACATCAATCCGATAACTCATATGACGGTTAGGAATAAGAAGTTGTTGGATTGTTACTTTTGCCGAGTTTTTGAGCTATGGAATGGTCTTACGGAGAGTGTGTTCCCATCATCCTACGATTAACGAAGCGTGAATGGTAAAAATGGTATCAACTAAACGACCACGACTTTATTAACACTAGATTGCCCAGAGCAGTCATTTTGACTATTTTTAAGGTTTAGTTATATAAAAATACATATATATTTATAAGGAACCATTTTAATAAAATATTATGACTTTTTATATATTATCTTATAGCATTTATTAATAGTTGTCCTTACCTCCCCCCTCTTTTTATTTTCTATATACGTATGTGCTATACCTATATTCAGTCTTTCTACTGTTAATGCTTGTTCTTCTAGCATGTTCATTATCGATTCAATCTTATCATAGTAATAGCTTTTGAATAGAAGAACAAATTTATCCAAAACCTTATACCTTATCAGACAGGTGTCTCGTCCAAACAAGCTTGTTTCTGCAACTTAAAGTCTATGTTTTGCGTGAAACTTGGTCAAGACGATTTCAATCATCCCACCGTAGTTTCTTCAGGAAGTCTACCTGCAGTCTGACGTTGCTGGTTGCTGCCGAGAGGGACTTCGGCGTACCGAGCTGTCATGCCCAGTGTACTGCCTGTTCACAGCACTCAAGCAACACGTTTTTTATTTTATTTTTTTTGTTTTGAAGCGGACTAACTACTGATTGCCGGGAAAGGCATTTTCAGCTCAACGGGGCTTAGGGGGCGAGCACAGAAGGTGCTCAGCCAGCGAAATTTTGGGTTGGGTGGCAATGCAAGGGCACCCCTGTGGGTACGAACCTCGACTTGGATCGCCAGCCAAATAGAGTACTAACCCTACGGGTGATCTACCAGCGTTTCGGAAGTGACTACCTTGAGAAGAAACGCCGAAAGAAACTCAAGGCTGCGTCGGAGTGGAACTGCGCCTCGGTGCGAAAACGCACCGGTTAGCAGCAGTTGACTGAACTATCCTTCTTCGGCGCCGCCGGCGACGCCGGTGTCGTGGAATGAAACTAGTGCGTGTGTGTACCTCACTGTTTGATCGATCGGTCAAGCAACACGTGTAAAGCTATCTCATTTTATACGTATGCTCTGCACAGAGAGGTTTCCATGTCACATATTTTTGTACATTTATTTCAGAAACTTTTGCAAAACAAATCTGTAATTAGACTTTGATGTTTACGTTTTCCCGAATTCTTATACTAAAAGCAAATGTACTATAGAAAGAGCATCCCTATTTTTTTTTATTCTGACACGACACAGTGACTTCGCCGCACCTGATGTTAAGCATGGTGTAGTCCAAAAAGGGCCAACGACAATCAACAGGCAAGAAAAACCCATCGGTAGTCGCAGCGATCATGCCGGCCTGCACAAATATCTTTTCACGCTACGCTTAAAGGATCCCATATCATAGGAGAGTGGAAACACGCTTGCCGGAAGTCCATTCCAAAGCCCAACGGCACGGCAAAAGAAGGAGTTAGAGAAGTCCTTAGTCCTAGCCGAGATGTGAGATACCGTAAAGCTGCGACTCCGC
Source organism: Automeris io (assembly GCA_036320925.1). Taxonomy (NCBI): domain Eukaryota; kingdom Metazoa; phylum Arthropoda; class Insecta; order Lepidoptera; family Saturniidae; genus Automeris; species Automeris io. The sequence goes on along the minus strand of JAUDJH010000010.1, from coordinate 13,052,313 downwards.
AAACCCGCGCGCGTAGTTCTATTTAGGAAGGGAGAAATAAACAGAAACTATGTATAAACTAGTGATGCCACGAATACTGAATTGGCCGAATACCGAATATTCGGCAACGCTGTCGGCCGAAGCGCCGAATATTCGGCCGCCGAATAATCCTGGAAGTAGCGTGTTTAGTAATAATAATAATCTTTATTTCAACAGAAAACTTATGCATATACACAGGGCGATAAGTCTCACCGATTAAGTATATCTTGTCTCTGGTGAGACTCGCACTTCCGTTCCGGTTATTCAAGGGTGTTTTGTGTTTTTATATGGATATTCACGGTATACGTTTATTAGATTGTGTGTGAGCGAGAGAGAGTGTGTGTGTGTGTGAGAGGTTATTTTCTGAGGCTAGTAACATTTACGATGAAAAGCGTAATCGTTAGCTATCAAAAAATGCTGAAAAGCTTGTTTTTATCCATCACAACTTACCACTGATCAATTTTAATTACTAAAGTGTTGTAATTTGGAAATAAATACATAACTTTGAGTAATATAACGTGTCTTTTTTACATGATTTGGTATTCGGTATTGGGCCGAATAGTACGTATTATCCGGCCGAATATTCGTGGCATCTCTAGTATAAACTGACACACATCTTAAGTTTTCAGTTACACGCGTCAGACACACTTGGGGATAATGTAGAAACTGTATATCATAAAAACAAGGCATAATTTTGAAGGAGTGGGAATTGCTCTGACGACAACTCGAGTGAAAGGTCAAGAGCGTGAAGGAAACAGGTTAAGTGTCACAACTAGAGCCGTGATTTAGCGTCGTCAGAGTACAATACACGAGAATTTAACTACCCCGTGAAGTGTGTGAAGAGCATTTACAAATTAACATGTTGACAAATAAACCACGACCCGAATTTCTGACGTGTAAATGAGTTATATTGATTGTGCTGATGCTTCCAAGCAAATCCCAATGGTATTAAATGTACCTATCTTAGTTTAAAATTGTGTAACTACTGTTTATTCCAAGAACATAATATGGAACTTTGCCTATGTGGAATAAACATAACTAACTTGGTACAAAGGGTTGAGGCGAGATTTAATTTTAAAGACCACGGATTGTATCTACCGTTTGCTACATATTGTATTTTGAGTAATTACTTTTGATGAACTATCTTAATCGGTTACACACACATATATATATATAGGTATATTTCATTTGTGGCTTTGAAGTGCGACATTTATCCCGAACGATATAATAACTTCCAAACATTCAATACTCACTGTCCTTCCTGCTCCATTAATTTAGGCATTGAAGAAAATTCATAATAAAAAAATATATATTTCCAAATCTAAATTTACTTTCAAAAATAGAATTAAAATTATATTTATTTAATAATCTATTAGTTACACGTAGTCTGTTTAATTTATTTTTACTTATACTTTTGCTCTTTTTGTTTTAGGTATACATATATTTTTACTATAGTATCTATCACTAATACATTTTGTAGTCGATTTATTTATTGTATGTAATAGTTTATTTTAGTATCACTTGTATTTATTATTTAAGCTATATGTATTTTGTTGTTTATCGATAATTCCGGGGCCCTTCACGAAAATCAGCGCTGCAGACTTCCTCTGTGGCTTCAGGCTGATGAAGGGCCCATTTTCGCCATGTTTATATGTTCTGTATTTTCTTTTGTTTTTGTGTGTTGTTTGTAAAGCTACATTTAAATTTCTGTTTTTTTGTATATTTGTGGCGAAATAAATACTTTTTCATTTCATTTCATTTTTTTATTTTAGTATGATAAAAAGTTACTAATTATTACAACTTTAGTCGTAAAAAAGCCTCATTAAAAATTAAATATAATTTTCAGCTTGTTAACTTACATAACACTCTAGAGAGTACTTTGAATTCGGAATTTTAAAATCCTTTAAAACTCATTGTAGACTTAAAAAGTAAAGTATTAAGTCTTACTGCAGTTCTAATTATAAATTTACTTGCGGTACATGATTTAAAAACTTGCAAAAGACGACCAGCAAAGAAAGAACGAGAAGAGCTAAAGACATGGCTGAATGTCGTTTATTAGGAGAGGTCAACTAAATCAGTCAGCTAAAGTCGACTGGTGATGATTATATAAAATAACTAGCTGTCCCGGCAGACCTTGTTCTGCCCTATTTCTCTAAAACAAAGTCACATTGTTTTTCTTAATGTTAATAGATATTGGCCTGTCGGCTGTTTTTTGAAAATTGTTTGAAGGAACCTGGCCTTAATGCTATATGTATAAAAATTGACAAATATTGACATTAATACATTATTACATTTATACGTCACTCAATAATTGTTTTGCCTTCCCGGAACCCGTCCACTAACATTTAAACTTTATGCTATGGTGTTAAAGTTCAAATTGACTTATAACAAATCTTTTGTATGAGAATATAGAAAAGTGTTGTTTTTAGACTTTTTCAGATAATTTTTTAAAATCTTCTCTCTGTTATAACCTTCCCCAGACTTCAACAAACACAACAAAAAAGAAATCAGTCAAATCGGTTCAGCCGTTCTCGAGTTTCGCGGTTATCAAGACACTATAGCTGATCCGGCAAACGTTATTTTGCTATGTAAGGTTTTGTAATATCTTCTAAGATGTTCATTGAAATTAAGTGATGTCAAAAACAATTTTGTTCACAATTAAATACTCTTAATCAACAACACATTTATTTGGATAAAGATTAATATTATTACGTTGATACAACTCTTAACAAATAATGCATTAACTTCGACCAAATTTGTTTACCATAAAAACGGTTCTAGTGACTTAATCTTATAAGATAGACATATACTATCGCGGACATTTTTTTAGATCATTTCAAGAGGAATAATTCTTTCATACATATATTTTTGGTATCTTGAACCGTTTTTGCAGCGCACGCAATGGAAGCCCTCAAGGATGAATAATTTTGCCCGTTTTTTTTCACATTTACCATTAATTCTTCGCTCCTAATAATTGTATCGTGATGTTATATAGCCTAAAGCCTTCCTCGATAAATGGTCTATTCCACTCAAAAAGAATTTTTCAATTCGAATCAGTAGTTCCTGAGATTAGCGCGTTCAAACAAACAAACAAACAAACAAACAAACAAACTCTTCAGCTTTATAATATTAGTATAGATAATAGCAATGTATCTTCATGATATATCCCTATCTGGGCGAGCCGAGATATATTAGTGACCGTATCCACTTTGCTCTTATATGTCGTGCCCAAAGTGACCAGTAGTGCAGCTGATCGCCGTTCTCAGGGCACTTACTATCACATGATATTTCTATTAGATGTGAGCGGGTTTCCTCAGGATGTTTTCCCTCAATGGTGAGCATTGGTGCCTAGATCCGTACATGATCTGGAAAAACATAGAGGTAAGTGGTAGGATTTGAATCTACGAACATTCGCGTTGTCTCCCGTGGATAACGGTCGCTGATCCACTAATATGATTAGGGGATGATTAAAATCGCGATAACAAATATACTAGCCTTTTAAAAAAAAAATCTAATGTTATACATCAGACCATTTTTATTTTTTATATATATATATATATATATATATATATATATATATATATATATATATATATATATATTTAAATATATATAACTCAAAGGTAACTGACTGGCTGACTGACTGACTGACTGACATAGTGATCTATCAACACACAGCCGAAACCACTGGACGGATCGGGCTGAAATTTGGCATGCAGGTAGATGTTATGACGTAGGCGTCTGCTAAGAAAGGATTTTGATGAATTCCACCCCCAAGGGCATAAAATAGGGGATGAAAGTTTGTATAAATCTTCTCAGATTTTCGACTATAATATGATAGCTTGATTGTTTTAGCGCCTAATGACAGATTAGGCCTTAATTTTTTAGACACGCTAAACAAAAGTAAAGCAACAAAAACTATATCTAATTAATTATAATACTTCTTAACGCGAGCGAAGCCGCGGGCAAAAGCTAGTATTTAAATAAAAACCTAAGTAATATAGTTCGTAGGCCGTAATTGTGGCCTAATCTTAGGCTAAGACTTATAGAAGCTACTTTGATTTGTTCATACTTTACTCAAATATTACAAATCATAATATTCATATCAATATTGATATCAAAGTATATGGTAAATTACCGGCTTTTTCAACTTGGACTTATCTTTGTGAATGCTTTGACTATACGTAAGTTCCTATTATATATTTCGATTTTTGTCAAAGACTAATTACTAATTAGAATAATTTTCTTGAACAAATGCTAAGCAAAGTCGAAGAAGCGTCTATAAAATACGGCCTTAAGCTCTGCTTCAGTTGATATAAATAATTTGGACAAAATCCAACAATCGATTCTTGTAAAACAGCCGATTCACATTTACACAAATAGATTTGAATCCTTTTCACGGCATTACATTAGATCTTCGATCGTTGTATAATTAGGCCGGCATGACAGCAACCGGACTCTAGTTCCTTGACGGTCAATATCGTTCTTGGACCACACTAGATAAACCACTAATTTTATTTTATTTTAATTTTTTTTACACTGGCTCGACATAGTGACTACAGAGTACCTGATGGTAAGTACAGTGTAGTTCAAAAACGAAAGCGACTATCAAAGGATGAAAATCCATTGATAGTCTACATCGTCATGTCGGCCCATACAATACCACGACTGAAGGTCTCTAGGTATATGAGCTACTGGATATACACAAGCTGATCCCGAAACGCGACGAGCCGAAACTGGTCACTCTGACGGGCTTTACACCCATGTACTGCGGTCGCGATCCAGACGGGCACCGACGCCCTACCGCCTCGCTGCTGCTCGTTTAGCACCACCCGGGAGTCACGTGCAGGGAAACTAGGGTAAAGCCTACGGACGCGAGCAGCTTCGACTCCCAAAAACTTTGCTTTTCTATACCCAATTCAGAGTAATTTTTAATTTACCCTCCATCGAACCCATATTCACAAGCGCCATGTAACAAGAACTACAGTTTATGAGCGCGATCCTCGTGACCCGATTCGGTAAACACCCATAAAGTCCAGGGCAGGCCTCCATTACGTCATTTTTTACGGCACTTTTGTGTGACTTATCGAAGCTTCTACTCATTCGGTTCTTTGCGGTTGACGTAATCGCACAAGGGCCATAATTTAATGTTTGTTTATTTTGCTGGTCTTGCCTTGTACTTCTATTTTAAGGCACAAATAAGGTTATTAGGCTGCTTTTTAGTATTTTGTGCCTCAAAAGCAAAATCCTTTATAGAAAAATTTCGACCACCGTTTATATCTCAGGTCCCTTGTTGTCAGGAAGTTGCTAGAAAGAAGCGAGGCCTGCAGTTTCTTGCAGCTCTTAAACAATTAAACAAAGCATACAAAATCAGTGAAAACACAAATACAGTGAAAAATCTGAAATCAGTATATTTTAGAGATGTCACGAATATTTGGCAACTATTCGGTATTCGGCCTATTCGGCCACTTTTTTTGCTATTCGGTATTCGGCTGAATAATACGTACTATTCGGCCGAATACCGAATTTGATTAAATTAAAATAATAATTAAAATTCTAGACGAGATTTTTGTCTGTTTCTACCACCTTTTAAACGAACAAACCTCGGAGTTAACAATGCTTTGTTCAGATTGTCTCGGGCCTACAATCTTCTTGGAGATTCGGTTGATTTGTTCGCGGACTTCATGCCGAGATTCAAGAGAAAGGTCTTCGGGTTGTCGAGAGATGTACAAATTAATAATCTTGACTTTAATTACCATTAACAATATAGTATAAATAAACAGGTCACTCTGACGTATGTTATTGTGGACGCCTTAATAGGAACTGTACATTTTTGATTGTAACTGTGTATATGTGTTGCGTATATGAATTATTGTACCGGGCTACTGGCAGCTCTATAAAGAATAAATAAATAAAGGCTCAAAAGGGATTGTACTCAGAGCCGTAAAACTTAATATAAAAAAATATAATAAATAAATAATCTGGAAAAAACAAGAGGTACGTACTGGAATATAAACCAAAAGATTACAATACTCGTACAAATTAACAAATTAAAGTAAAAGAATAATAAATCATTTCGAGTTTAGCAGTGTGGGAGTCACTGTGTTTTAAAAGTTTGTCAACACTAATCATTGGGTTCCTATGAGTTATTGTAACAATTGATGGACATTTACGATTCAAAATGACGTAAATGTATTACATCACACTCCGTTGTTCTATCAGAGCGTGGGAATACAGAATAATGTATAAAATATTATATACATACGTAGAAGCTTGTTCCTGTGCTAATCATATAACGAATCTTTGTATTAATATTGAAACTAATTATAAACCCAGTTAATATTACTATAGTTGACTACTAAAGACAACCGCTTACATATGTAAAGTTTATAGCTTAATTTTAGCGAAATGATCGCAGGAGAAAGTTTTTTTTTATGAAAACTATAATTTATTCAATATGTAATTAGTATACTTACAATTTAGAGTTTATCTTAGAAATAATAACCCCTTTTTATTGTTTAAACTAATAAATTAAGTAAGAGCTAGAATAAGAAAAATCTGGTTTCATTTTTAGTGAAACACAGGTATTTACTTTTAAAATATCACGGCAGAATACCTTCAAGTATTTAATTCATTTACGCGAGCTACCACCCCACTGCTATTCAATGAACACCGCTCAAAAGCTGCCATCTTATGTACCTTAAAATATCGTTAATATTGGATATACAAGTAATTTATTGTTTACGTTAAATCAATACAAGCTTCAATTATGAAACCGCCTTTCTTCTTCGGTTCTATAAGTGATATACAGGTGCTTTTGTAAACGAGGGAGATATTGTAGGATTCAATAATGTGTAATCACTTGCATCTAATAAAAATGTAAAGAAAAATTTGTTGAAGAGGTCGAAGTCCCTAGATTCATAAGGTTTTTATACAAATGAGAAAAGTCATATCACGATGAATTTAGAATGTGTCACATAAGAAAATTATGGTGTCATTGAAGTATTGTAATAGTTATAAAATATATTAAATATACAAAAGTGCGATCTGTAATATGGTTTATTATTAACTAACTGATCCGGCAAATGTTGTTTTGCTATATAAGTTATTGTAATATATTCTAAGATGTTTATTGAAATTAAGTGATGTCAAAGACAAATTTGTTCACAATTAAATACTCTTAATCAATAATATATTTATTTGGATAAAGATTAATATTATTATAATACGTTGATAAAACTCTTAACAAATAATGCATTAATTTCGACCAAATTTGATTACCATAGAAACGGTTCTAGTGACTTAATCTTAAAAGATATACATATACTGTCGAGGACATTTTTTTAGATCATTTCAAGAGGAATAATTTTTTCTACGTATATTTTTGGTATCTTGAACCGTTTTCGCAGTGCTCGCAATGGAAGCCCTGAAGGATGAATAATTTTCCCCGTTTTTTTTTTCACATTTTCCATTATTTCGCTCCTAATAGTTGCATCGTGATGTTATATAGCCTAAAACCTTTCTCGATAAATGGTCTATTCAACACAAAAAGAATTTTTCAATTCGAACCAGTAGTTCCTGAGATTAGCGCGTTCAAACAAACAAACAAACTCTTCAGCTTTATAATATTAGTATAGATTTATCTACGCCTACTTCAAAAAAAAAAAATTGATGAACAAATGAGAATTGATCCTTACGAGTAAAATTTGTGTCGCACGATACCATTGGTAAGTAGACAAAAGTTCATTTTACGTAATTTTAGATGAACAGATATTGAGTCAATATTATTGACTCGTTATCCCTTGGTACTTTATTCTGGCTTAGCACAGGCAAAATAAATACTGAATAATTTTTTAAGATTTATTTAAGTCTGTTATTGTCCCTACATATGTAAACTATATGCAGTTTACTTTGTTTTAATGGAATATTGTGATATCACTATTTTTACACGTTTGGAGTTACAATCGAATGGTGAATATCCTCCTTGAATATCTAGTATAATAGTTAATATTATATTCTTTCTTCCATTCTTTAGTTGAATTCGACTTTTGGGTAATACAATTATTTCAACAGGTTAAGAGGAAAATAACCATAGTAATAAAATTGTAGCTTAGGCTTAAAATGTCTCTTGAGGATAATATATTTACGAAAATTGTCTATGAAATTATAAGAGTTTTACGTTTTGTAGATGTTCGTAATCTTCTAGAAATGATATTACAAATATCAAAAAGTGATCCTTGGGGATCGCTTTAGATAAGCTCTCTTGAAAGTTCACCTGGTTGACTTCTAGAGAATTATATTCTCCGGCGGCGTATTAAGTATTATAGAAATATATGACTAAATATCAATACCTATTATCAACTAGCGTTACTGCCTATATGAGAGAAAGAAATATTTAGTTGTTACAAGAAACCTACTAAAGGGTGTCTCAGAATGTTTTTCATTTTTTGATGTTAAATAAAAAACAACATTATCCATTAAAACTTGTTTTATTTATTGTTAAATTAAAGAGCAGATCTTGAAGTTTATTTATGAAAAACAACCGTTTGCAAATGTTCACCATTTACTTGTTCACACTCATTTAGCCTGGAGCTAAAATTTTCAATCACTCGCTGGAGCATTGCTCTTGGAATAGCGTTGATTTCTTCAGTGATTCTTTGCTTCAAAACGTTCAGGTTTGGTGGCAATGGATTGTAAACTTTACTTTTTAGGTAGCCCCATAAGAAAAAATCAGCAGGCGTTAAATCAGGACTCCTCGGTGGCCAGTTTATGTCTCCTCGGCGGCTTATCACTCTTCCGGGGAATAAATCGTGAAGAGCAGCTAATGAGTCATTTGTTACATGAGAAGTGGCCCCATCTTGCTGGAAAAAGGTGTTGCGGTTGTAGCCAGACTGGTTTTGCATTTCTGTAGCCAAAAAAGTCCGGATCATATGGCAATATCGATCAGAATTAACGGTCTGAGTTCGACCTCGGTTATCCTCAAAAAAATAAGGACCGATAATTCCTTGACTTGATATGGCAGCCCAAACAACCACTTTTGGTGAGTACAAGGGCTTCTGATGCAGTTCTAGCGGATTCTCGGTAGCCCAGTATCTGCAATTTTGTTTATTCACTTGACCGTTGATGTGAAAATTCGATTCGTCGGAGAACCAGATGTTATTGAAACTCCTAAAACGGTTTTTCATTGTCCTGCAGAATTCGACTCGTTTATCAGGATCATCAGGCTTCATTTCTTGAACAATAACAATTTTATATGGGTGAAAATGCAAATCTTTCGAAATAATGCGATAAACCGTAGATTTGTTCAAATTCAGAGAAGCTGCGCGCAATCTCAACGACTGTCGTGGGTCGTCCATAACAGACTGGCAAACGCGGTCGACGTTCGTGCTCGCCCTTGATGTCCTTTTGCGCCCAGATGATTTGTCCGGCATTGTATTCCCAGTCTCTTCAAACTTGCACACCCAATGTTTAATTAAATTGGCACTTGGCACATGTTTTAAGCTTGTTAAATTAAAATGTGTCCTGTAGAGACGACGAACAATAGTGTAGGAATCGTTGTTTTTATAAAACGCTCGCACGCAAAACGCGCGCTGCGGTCCCGTGAAACGATTCATGGCTACTAAACTTAACAAGCCGGCCAAGCGTTTGAGACTACTCCCCTCCCCCTGCTACCAGCGATCGGCGCGTATTGGTCAATTCAAAAACGAAAAACATTCTGAGACACCCCTTACTTTATTAACTAACATATGACGTGTTAACAGAGAGGCTGCTTCTTAAGGTATTTACGCTGGAAGTAGATCACCACCCGAGTTGATCTTCTGTCAACTTCCAGTGTATATTTAATGTGTATATCATTTGCCATCGCCATGCCATCCCTCATATGCCACGACTGGTGGCATCTAAGCAGAGATGGGCAAAATGTAATCTGATTAATGATTAACGATTACAAAATGTAGTCGTAATTTTAATTGTCTTGCTCTGTAATCATGATTAAATCAATTTAAAACATTAAGAAATCATAAATGTGTATGCAATCTGGGATTCTGTAGTGTTTAAAACATAGATGAGCAAAATGCAGTGTATTAATGATAAAAAACGTAAAATGTAATCGTAATCATTTTTATTAATCTGATTACATTTTGCCCATCAATGCCTCTAAGTATATGAGTAACTGGAAATATGGAAAGTTTTTATTAGCAAAATCGATTATGTGAACAATGGCTATTCTTAAAACAATTTGTTTATTATTTCAAAAGGTCTTACATAATATTATATTTAGTACAGGTTTATTACAGGTGAAGATAAGCATTCGCCAGATAACAATCTCGATGCTATAAAGTGTTAACAAACTTGTTTACAAAATATACAACAAAGGGCTTGATAAAAGCTTAACTGTGTTTTACATAACTATAAACGAAGTAAGTTGTAATCATAAATTTAGTTTTATGTTGTGTGAATGTTAGAAACTGGTTTATTTAATACAAAAAATACTACTGGAATAGGATAAGATAAATGGAATATGAAAGCCCACAATTCAATTAGGAATTTCCATTTCAAACAATAATTTAAAAAAGGCTTATATCACATATTTATAAAGTGTAAGCTAGCTCCCGTAATATGTATCCTAGTTAGGAGATATATTATTTTGGAGACTATGACCGGTGATCGTGGGTAAGTTAGTAGAAAGACACGGATATTGGCGTTTTAGTGTTTATTGCACTTTATGACACACAGAACTGCGACGCACACGCACGTACTCTAGGCTTGGGTCCCGGTAGTCGACTACTTTACCAAGAGCATCCCTTGCGCGCGCGCACCCCTTACCCCGTGCGTCCCGTAACACCCTAACGACCCCTAGGGCGTTTAACACAAGCACGTATCGTGCAGCGTCTACATGCTATAAGACTTATTTTGTATATCCATGTTTCATAAAGTCTAATGAAGTGATTATTTTTTGTATTGTGTATGTCAAATAAAAAAGAATGAAATAAGAAGTAATAAGAAATAAATTACTTAAACAAGATTTTCATATGTAATTGCCTTGAGAACGGCAAATAGCTACGCTGCTGGAATCGTTGAGTACGACATGTAAGGGCAAAGAGGATACAGCGATTAACATATCGCTTCACAAACCGACAGGGATATGGCGTGAAAATATACTAGTTTTTAACTAAACGAAAAGAAATATATTCAGAATAAGTCACAAAGACGATATCTATACTTAAAGTTATCTACGGAAATAAAAATAAAACATTTCTATGAATAACATTCAAAGTATATAAAAGAATACAGAATATAAAAACAAGAAAATAAGAACTAAAAGTAGATATATAATTTAAAAAAATGATGAGACATTTCCCTTAATAGCCTTTGAATAAATCTGACTTCGCTGGTTGGTTGATTGCTTTTTCCCATAATCCGATTCATGGCGTACAGTTCGAGTATCAATTTTTAACTGACTTAGCAAGGAGGTTCTATATTTGTCTTAGTGTCCGACCGAAAGTTCGGTTTCGGCCGAGTTTCGGCCAAAAATCAAGTTTCGGCGGCAGTTTCGGTTTCGACCGAACTTTTGCCGAAACCGAAACTGATTTCGGTAGTTGTGGTACATGCTTGCCTAATTTCGTTTCTCGCGGCAACGCTTTGGCGGACGCTGGCGGCCCTGTTCGGGATTCGTGCGCCGTTCGCATTGCTATTTTGTTTTTTTTTCGAATTTACGCTTGTTTGTTGACCGGGAAAGGTCTTCACAACTTAACCGGGCGGGTGGGCAAACACTGAGGGTGCTCAGCCGGCAATTTATGGGTTGGGTAGCAATGCAAGGGCACCCCTGTTGGTACGAACCTCGACTTGGACCGCCAGCCAAAAATACGAAACCTAACGGTGATCTACTAGCGTTTCGGAAGCGACTACCTTGAGAAGAAACGCCGAAAGAAACTCAAGGATGCGTCGGAGTGTAACTCCGTCGTTTAGACGACAGTTGACGGATCTAATTCGCATTGCTCTATAGCAACACAACTTAGTCAGTGCGTTATCACCCGACGTAAACTTCTTTAGAGGTTATGTTTTGATGGAACTGATTACATGTAAGTTTTTGTTTCATTTTTTTACTTGACCACGTTGACTTTTATACTTGACCACGTGAGTTTCGGTTTCGGTTTCGGACGGAAAACCAGTTTCGGTCGGTCTCTAATTTGTCTTAATGTATTTTTTTAGTATTATCTACATAAAACTGTTGCTAAAATTATATATTTCGTGGAATATTCGTCTGCTGGTTCAGCTTCAACCAGCTCTTGAGTTTCAAGGTAATTTTAATTATGCTTAGAAGTATGGTTTACCGGAAGAATAGAATAGTGCCTCCCATTTCATCATACTCGGGATACATACATACATAAATATTTTTTTTACTTGGGGAAATCCTCAAAGGACCGTCCCGGCCGCACATGAAGGTGGCAGCTAAGGTGTGACGGCCTTGTACCAGCTAAAAACCCCAAGGTTCTGCGAAATAGTGGGGCCTGCGGGCTTTGTAATCAATTCGCCGCAGCCCCACTACAGGTTTGGAGGTTTGGAGGCGCCTGGTATCGATCTCTGTACCTATCGCATGCTAAGCAAGCGCTCAGCGATCTGAGTTATGCCTCCACTCAGGCCGAAGGAGATCCAACCCTAAGCTTTCGAACGGACACTACAGATTTCCTAGAATCATAGATAGGCAAAATTTAATCAGATTAATAAAAATGATTACGATTACATTTTAAGTTTTTCATCATTAATATAACTGCATTTTGCTCATCGATGTTTTAAACACTACAGAATCCCAGATTGCATACATTTATGGTTTCTTAATGTTTTAAATGAATGTAATCTTGATTACAGAACAAGGAAATTAAAACTACGACTACATTTTGTAATCGTTCATCATTAATCAGATTACATTTTACCTATCTCTGCCTAGAATATAGTGGTCATGTCGTGAAGAATGTACACGCTTGTAACATTATCTGAGAGACAGTACAATTGAACAATTAAACAGATTGTTACTAAACACTTTATGTAGGTCAATTGACCAAATCTCTCGGCTCACAGACGATTGTTAAGGACTCCACATGGTTCGACAAAGGGGCGCTTCTTTTAATAAACCATATGATGTCATACCCTGTGCAAAGTTCCAGGAATAATGATAAAGTTTGTTTTTTAAATTCGCAAAATGCATAACATATGGCATTACCAATTTGAATTCTACAAAGGATGTTAACAATTATATTTACGGCTGTAGCTTAAAGAGATAATTTACTGCTATAAGTAAAGTATGAAGGATATACAATCAACATCTGTTATAATGACATTGAAGGGACTACTCATATTTAGTCGTAATAACTGATAGTCGTAACAACCGGTGATGTTTTCAATATATAATAAATAAATAAATATATGAAGTCTTTTTTTTGTTGAGACCTTTGTTCAGGCTCAATATAACCGACATGTCGTTCTAAACGATGTCGCCATAAACGGTTTTGACTGTAATATATATCATATTTCTCGATACCATTGGAGTAAATATTTTCTAGAGTAGAGACCGCGTAGTGTGGGACACCTAGAGTAGAATTGGAGCGACGATTTGCAAAGGCAACTGAAATTCTCTGGTGGCGAACAGCCAAGTACAGAGACAATTTACGAACCTAGAGAAAGGTTTTTGTTCAGCAGAGGGGTGATACGGGCTGAAGTGTTGTGAAGTGAAGAAAAAAATTAAATTCACAGCCTGTTATAAAATTGTTTTTTTATCTAGACCAGGGGTCGGCAACCGGCGGCCCGCAAGTCACTACGGTGCGGCCCGCGCTTGTAAGAGCCGTCCCACGGAACGCCGCACCGCAGGCAATAACTTTAAAACACTTATAGAAATAAATTTTTTCATCATTGTTTTGTGTGCGCGGAAGCCGGAAATTCAGTTCAAGCGATCACAGTCAGTAAAATGGGAGTAATATGGTTAAAAATCCAAAATTTAGTTTTATCTAAAAAATGTGTTTATTAGATGAAACGTGGCCCGCACTAACATACTCTTAATATTTGTGGCCCTTATATAAGAAAAGGTTGCTGACCCATGATCTAGACTATAGAATCCATAAAATATTATTTCATTAGGAAAATTCTTTTAAGGACTGAATATTTCTATAGAAATATGTACTGAATTTTATAGACGAAGGAGATATTTGAGGATACAAATATTTGTACCTTCATATCTATAATATAAAAATGAATCGTTAAATGTGTATAAGCGCGAAACTCGAGAACGGCTGAACCGATTTGGCTGATTTCTTTTTTGTTGAAGTCTGGGGATGGTTATTACGGAGAGAAAAATTAAAAAAATTGTCTGGAAAAGTCTAAAAACACCACTTGTCTATATTCTCATACAAAAAATTCGTAATAATATTTAAAAGTCAATTTGAACTTTAACACCATCATACCATAAAGTTTAAATGTTAGTGGACGGGTTCCGGGAAGGCAAAACAATTATTGAGTGACCTGTATAAATATTAATGTCAATATTTGTCAATTTTTATACATATTATTTAAGGCCAGGTTGCTTCAAACAATTTTCCAAAAAACTGACGGGGAAGCTATTAACATTAAAAAAACAATGTGACTTTGTTTTAGAGAAATAGGGCAGAACAAGCCGGGACAGCTAGTAATCGAATAAAAATGGAAATAACAATATACTCTACCAAATTATAAAGAAACATTTATAAACAAATGTGAATTGATCTGTATAAAGATAGGCCACCGTAGAACGAATAGCGCATGATTCAATTGTAAGTATGTAGTTAAAGAGTCATGTACAATAGTTTTAGCTAAACAGGTATCGACTTGTTTTCCCTTCGTACTTTGTTCTGGCTTAGAGCAGGCAAAATACCTGCATAAAATTCTTATTCATTATTTCATGTGAGTAATTGTGTTCCTAAATATACTGTTACTACAATATATTAAAGATAAATACTAACAAATATGGTTCTGTATTTGCCAAGTGAGCTCTTAGTATTTTACTGTTCCAGATTGTTTTTAAACAAAATGTTCTCATGTAAGTGATTTGTATCTTAATGAGAATAAACTCTTTGAACTGACTGATATTATATGACTAATATTTAATATAATAATATATATGTCTATACAAGTAATATATGACTATGGTTTATCTTGTTTTAAAGAAAATTATAAGATGTCATTATTTTTACATATTTGGAGATAAAATCGAATGTAGTATATCCTCCATGAATATCTCCCTAGTCTATAAAAGCATCCTGTATGTTCTTGTATGTGTGATCTGATCTATACGTTTCTTATAAGAAAAAGTTTCTTAAATCAATAGTTAAGTGCTAAATACGTAAAAAAATATCTAAATTATTATGAAATGGAATGAAATGAGATGTATTTATTTCGCCATAACTTACAAAAACTAAGATTGAGGAGGGGAGCGATAAGCTTTGTTCAGGCTTCCTCTCTGGGAGGGGTTGATGTAAAGAGGCCACGCTTCACATACCTCTTTCTCTGGCGGCGCGCCAGACACTGCTCACCACCTCACTCTCCCTCAAGTCTTTTGCCCGGAAGTATATGAATAGCCGGGGGTACACCAACTAATTCCGAAACGAAGGTAGAAAAACCAGGACAATTTACGAGTAGTACAGACAATATTATATATATATCTTATATATAAAAATGAATCGCAATTGTCTTGATAAGCGCGAAACTCGAGAACGGCTGAACCGATTTGGCTGATTTCTTTTTTTTGTGTTTGTTGAAGTCTGGGGATGGTTATTACGAAGAGAAAAATTTTAAAAATTCCCTGGAACTGTCTAAAAATAACACTTTTCTGTATTCTCATCCAAAAAATTCGTTATAAGTCATTTTGTACTTTAATACCATACCATAAAGTTTAAATGTCAGTGGACGGGTTCCGGGAAGGCAAAACAATGATTGAGTGACGTATAAATATTAATGTCAATATTTGTCAATTTTTATACATATAGCATTAAGGCCAGGTTCCTTCAAACAGTTTTCAAAAAACAGCCGACGGGGAAACTATTAACTTTAAAAAAACAATGTGACTTTGTTTTAGAGAAATGGGGCAGAACAAGGTCTGCCGGGACAGCTAGTCTATAATATAAAAATGAATCGCTAAATGTCTTGATAAGCGCGAAACTCGAGAACGGCTGAACCGATAGGGCTGATTTTTTTTTTGTCGTGTTTGATGAACTCTGGGGAAGGTTGTTACGGAGAGAAAATTTTTAAAAATTCCCTGCAACTGTCTAAAAATAACACTTTTCTGTATTCTCATACAAAAAATTCGTAATAATATTTAAAAGTCAATTTGAACTTTAATACCATACCATAAAGTTTAAATGTTAGTGGACGGGTTCCGGGAAGACAAAACAATTGGGTGATGTATAAATATTAATGTCAGTATTTGTCAGTTTTTATACATATAGCATTAAGGCCAGGTTTCTTCAAACAATTTTGATAAAACAGCCGACAGGCCAATAGGTTTTGGCAGAATAAAATCTGATTTAGAGAAATAGGGCAGAACAAGGTGCCGGGACAGCTAGTCTATAATATAAAAATGAATCGCAAAATGTCTTGATAAGCGCGAAACTCGAGAACGGCTGAACCGATTTGGCTGATTTTTTTTTTTGTTGTGTTTGATGAAGTCTGAGGAAGGTTGTTACGGAGATAAAAATTTTAAAAATTCCCTGCAACTGTCTAAAAATAACACTTTTCTGTATTCTCATACAAAAAATTCGTTATAAGTCATTTTGAACTTTGATACCACACCATAAAGTTTAAATGTTAGTGGACGGGTTCCGGGAAGGCAAAACAATGATTGAGTGACGTATAAATATTAATGTCAATATTTGTCAATTTTTATATATATAGCATTAAGGCCAGGTTTGCTTCAAACAATTTTCAAAAAACAGCCGACGGGGAAGCTATTAACATTAAAAAAAACAATGTGACTTTGTATTAGAGAAATAGGGCAGAACAAGGTCTGCCGGGACAGCTAGTGGTATGTGTGTATTTACACATTATATTAGGGCGAGAAACTAAGAAAACATGTCAAGATTCTCTTGCCTTGTTAGGTTTCAAATTAAGACTTTTAATCAATGGAATATTATTAAGTGGGCCTCGCCTGAGAGCGTTTATCAATCATTTGTCAAGTGAACAAGTACTTTGAGAGTAATTTACACAATTAGTTACCAGTTTGACTTATATAAAGCTCGTGGGAATTTGTTTTGTATATTAGTAATATAGGATTCAATTAGACTGATATTTATAAATGCTATTTAAATTTTTCTTAGTCTTTCTGCTCTTTCTATGATATTATAATATTGTAAAGGTCTCCGTGAGAATCTGGCAGTCGATGTTCCAAAGTGACGACCCAATATCAGCTGTCTGGTCGCAATGTACTGCTGCACTGTACGTGTATGTATATATGAGCCGTTCATTTTGAAAGTGACTTAAGTCCACTTATCTTTAATTTGAAATACTTAAGGTTTTGCGTTTTTTATATTATTTTGAAAATGTACTAAGTATATTTCAATACCAATTTATTTTTTGTCAGTTCAGCATAAATTATAAATGTCACAAGTTCCAAATTGATAAAAGATAAAAATGGACTTAAGCCACTTTCGAAATGAACGGCTCATATATAGATAGGCGTCCAATGTATGTGAATGCGCAGCGCTGACATCTGTCATGATCACAAACTCGACATGTCACCTGAACGAAAACCAAAGCGTTCTTATACTAAGACATTTTAAAGTTGTAGCATTGACAGTTCACTATTAAATTTACTTTTGCCTAGTCTTTGGGCTGTGGAATGATCTTCCGGCGAGCTTGTTCCAACTGTCCTATGATATGAGGGTCCTTTAAGCGTAGCGTAAAGAGATATTTGTGCAGGCCGGCATGATCGCTTCGACTACCGATGAGTATTTCTTAACTGTTGATAACTTTTGATGTTAATCGTTTTTTTTTACTGCACCATGTTAATCATCAAGCGTGGTGTGGTCACTGTGTCAAGATAAAAAAAGCCTCGAAGACTATATATGCCTTTAGCCTCTACATTAGGAAGGACATAGATCGTAGAGCAGGATGGCTGTTGCGCAGGATAGACCTCGAGTATAGATCACTAAGGCTGGTTTTCCTGTCACGCTGACGGTCGGCGCTGACGGTCGGCGCTGATGGGTCGTTTTCGTATCGCGCTGATGACCGTGAAGTACAGTCGCAAAGAATGTCGATGGCAGTGAAAATTGTTAGCAAAGAAAACGTCTGCAAAAAAGAAATAATGTTCATCCATTGATCGAGCAGAGAATCTTCGCAGGGGAATTCTATATATTATACGGCCAGTTTAGAGACGACGGCAAAAAGTTTTTCAACTATTACCGTATGTCATCAAGAAGTTTGATGAATTACTAGCAAAGCTACAAAATAGATTTGTCTATTGCAGCTTACGTAATGTTCCTCTACAGCCGATTGAGCGCTTGATGGTTACTTTAAAGTAAGAAAAAATAAATACACAAAAATATTATGTAATTATTTATTGTAAGAAACAAAATTAAATAAATTAAGCTAAGACGACGATGTCATCCCAGGCTTTGTTACGTCCCATAAACCTTTCTTTTATTTCATTTCTTCAATTACTCGACCGGTATTTATTTCACGATTGTCCATGACTGTATTTGTCGATACATACCTTCAGCGCGACACGAAAACGTTCAATGAGTGTGGAGGCGCGTCAGCGCTGAGCGGTCAGCGCGGCTCAAAAACGCTACATACAACTATATACATACAAATTGATCCATCAGCGCCGACCGTCAGCGTGACACGAATACCAGCCTTACTGCAAACACAGTGTGGGACGTTTACTTGTAAGGTGACCTAACAAAGGTAAGGTAAAGGTGTTGTAAGGTGAACAGTCGACCTAATTCAGATTGCAGGATGACGCTAGATGGAAATCAATTTGGGAGTCAAAGTTGCTCGCGTCCGTAGGCTTTACCCTAGTTTCCCTACACATGACTCCTGGGTTGTGCTAAACGAGCAGCAGCGAGGTGGTAGGGCGCCGGTGCCCGTCTGGATCGCGACCACAGTGCACGGGTGTAAAGCCCGTCATAGTGACCAGTTTCGGCTTGTCGAGTTTCGGGATCAGCTTGTGTATATCCAGTAGCTCATATACCTAGAG
Organism: Automeris io; assembly: GCA_036320925.1. Classification (NCBI taxonomy): domain Eukaryota; kingdom Metazoa; phylum Arthropoda; class Insecta; order Lepidoptera; family Saturniidae; genus Automeris; species Automeris io. Next base: position 13,033,079 of record JAUDJH010000010.1, on the reverse strand, counting down.
ACCTTCAGTCGTGGTATATGTGGGCAGACATGGCGATGGAGACTATAAATGGATTTTCATCCTTTGATAGTCGCTTTCGTTTTTGGACTACACTGTACTTACCATCAGGAACTCTGTAGTCACTATGTCGAACCAGTGTAAAAAAAGGAAGATCTATGTTCAGCAGTGGACGTCTTTCGGCTAGCATGATAATTGGGGAGCTTGAATTACTTCATATTTGGCCTTCGATCACGTGCTTACAAAAATATGAACTACAAACAGCATTGTAAATCATTTGATTAACCATTCTCCCCGTTCTGTATTAATCATTTTTATAGTCGATTATCACTTTAGTAAATTGCGAGTCCACTTTAGTTTTAGAGTTGAGTTATAGTTCCGTCTGATACAATTCCGTTATCTTGTTCGGTGAACCCTAAATCCTAGCGTTATACAACTTAGAGCGAAGTTAAGCTATCTCAAATCCCTTGATAAAGCTAAAACGAGGAGTTGGTAGGTAATAATTTTCTTTAGGCAAAAATAATGTTTCCGTTACCGGGATGATCTTGAAAGGATTTATTCTAAAACGTGATGTTATTACAAAGAGTTGGGACTGTTTTACATATTTAGCCTTTCCACATTTTGCATTATTAAAAAGCGTCCCTTGATTCTCTTTTACGGTGGGAATGTATTAGATTTTTTATTGCATATAAAATAACCTCATAGAGACTGTATATATGAATTTCAATTCTCGCGTCCGTTGCGTAGTTCTTTTTGTGAATATATTTTTTTTCTTCATCCTATGATATTGTGCTTGGATTTTGATCCTATGGTATCGGCAGGTAGTTGTCTCAAAATAGTCATAATCAGTTTTTGGATAGCACTATGATGTGATCACAGTTTCAAGTTTTTTTTTTACACTGGCTCGACATAGCGACTACAGAGTACCTGATTGTAAGTACAGTGTAGTCCAAAAACGAAAGCGACTATCAAAGGATAAAAATCCATTGATAGTCTACATCGTCATATCGGCCCACATATACCACGACTGAAGGTCTCTAGGTATATGAGCTACTGGATATACACAAGCTGATCCCGAAACGCGACAAGCCGAAACTAGTCACTATGACGGGCTTCACACCCATGTACTGCAGTCGCGAACCAGACGAGCACCGACGCCCTACCACCTCGCTGCTGCTCGTATAGCGCCACCCAGAAGTCACATGTAGGGAAGCTAGGGTAAAGCCTAAGGACGCGAGCAGCTTCGACTCCCAAAAAAAAAAGAATAAATCTCCCAAGAATAAGAATAAGACTCTCAAGTAAGAATAAAAAAAAAATGGGTTGAGGTTGAAGATCATAGGGTTTGTTCCCGGACATAATCTACCACAGTTCACCGTATTAGTAACTTGCTAGGGCATGTCGCGTTTTGGAATGCGATTGTGTACGTTCAATTCTTCATTTAAAATAGAAACCTTTTGTCTTGGTATATGTACGCTAACAACGAGTGTCATTGGATTCTCGTACTATAGAAATTGCCAACATCGTCGGACTGGTATCTTCCATCAGGCCCACTAAGGCTGAGATTTATAAACGCGACTTTAAGTTTGCTTAGACTTCACTAAAATATTATAATTAATATTACTCAATGAATGTCAAAGGATTTGGTAAGTCATCGATTTTGTCAACATGGACTAAGCTATGTGAATACTATGGCTATACTCAAGTTTCTATTATACAATATATTCAGTTTTTTGACAAAACGAATTTATATTTTGTGAACTTCGCTAAGCAAAGTCAAAATAGCATCTATAAATCTTTTTTTTTGTACCCCTGGGGAAATCCCTAACGGACCTCGGGGAGAGGTGAGGGCCGCCTCCGGTGTGTCGGGCTTGCACCGACTAAAAACCCCGGGGTGTTCCACCTTCCGCCTACCGGCATCGAGGGCACGACTGGGGTCTCTTCCTCTGCATCTATAAATCTCAGCCAACCTAACCCAACCCATAAACTCGCTGGCTGAGCACCTGTACTCGCCTCCTAAGCCCGGTTGACCTGTAAATGCCTTTTCCGGGACCAGTAATTAGTCCCCTTAAAAAAAAAATCATTTGACGAAGTCTGCGCAGCTTGTATGGACAGCTTCCAGGTCTTGGATCTGTCTCCGACGGCCAAGCAACTCCATCTTTTCAGCCTGGTAAGGTTGGCTTCCTGTCGCTGGAACCTTCCTGGACGGCTACCTTCTCCCTGCATAGTCTCGTACGGTCTCGCTTCCTGGTCTTGGAACGTTTCTCAGACAGACGCTTGCGTCCTTATTCTCCTGGCCAACTTCCTAACATACCCTCAGTCTCGAAGCATACGACGGCTCCCGCGTATCTATGTACTTACCCGAAGATTTGTATGTTTTAGAACGTATTATATGTTAATAAACGCCCTACCTGGGAATACCTTGTCTTTCAAGTGGTTTCATTGAACGGAAGAACCCACAGCACACACCCAGTAACGTTCATTCCATACATGCATGAAAGCATTGCATGCCCTTACGATAAATAAGTCCAGAATAAATTGCTTTAATTTGAACAAAAATAAGGAACCCTTTATATTAATATCTATTCTATTTTCACGCCATCTATGTTCCCTGTGAGAGTAATATAATATTTATTATGATTATATAATATTCACATTAATTATGTGAATATGCCTACCCTGACTAGATATCCTATGCACGTCACTGCACACACCCATTACCCCTGAGCACGTTATAATGCTATATTATTATTAATTATTACAATACCAGTGAGTCATTGAATGCTCAGTATTTATGTCTGACATCTGTAATGTTCATTCGTTATGACTTCGGTAGTGTGAATTTTAATAGTATGGAACATGTGGAGTTGTTAGGGTTGCCAAAAAATACCAGCAGAGTTCGCTAAATATTGGCCCACAGATTCAACTAATAGTAAGGAACGTGGTAAGAATTTTCATCATCTATTCCTTCCAGTATTATGGGTCATGGTATTATCTTAACGGAGCTATTGTATAGATATTAGATCTATATTTTATTTCCTCAAACTTTTTTAGAACCTAACAGTGATCTACTTGCCTTTGGAAGCGACTAAGTTGAGAAGAAACACCGAAGGACACTCAAGGCTACGTTTAAATAAAACTGCGCTGAAGCTGGTATAAAAAAATTTTTAATAAGCAAATGTTTTGGCAGCCCTATTCGAAGCGTAGGTGTGAGCTTTTGTGCTACTGATGAATCATCGCAATTCCCTCTCAGATTTATAGTGTACACGATTCAATAGTTTCACGTTATTTTTAAACGGGTCAGTGTTTCAAAGAGAATACTCGAGTACTTATAAAATATATGAGTATGAAGACATACCATGGTTATCTAAAGGCACGCGTCGGATTCTTGCAGTCGCGACTCAGCAGTGGAAGCGATTATAGAAACTGAGTTGCGACCGCCATAGTAACTCGCGTCAGCCTGTCGCGATTCGGGATCATTATACGTATATCCAGTGTTCCATATACCTAGAAAACTTTCATCGTGGTGTATTTTTTTTTACTTGGGGATGTTCCTCATAGGACCGTCCCGGCTACGAAGGGGGTAGCAACCGGGGTTTGCCGGACTTTTACCAGCTAAAAACCCCAAGGTGACTACTTCTGCGAATTAATGGGGACTGCGGGTCCTGTAATCAATTTGCCGCAGCCCTCATCGTTGTGTATATGGGTTAACGTAGCGATGGCCATTGACATCGGATTTTCATCTCTTGCTGGCCGATGTCGTACAATCAGGTGCAATATAGTCCAGAGATGGGCAAAATGTAATCCGATTAATGATTAACGATTGCAAAATGTAGTCGTAATTTTAATTTTGTTGCTCTCTAATCATAAGTAAAGCCCTTCAAAACATTAAGGAGTCATAAATATGTGTGCAATTAAGGATTCCGTAGAGTTTAAAACATGGATGAGCAAAATGCAGTCATATTAATGATGTAAAAGGCAAAATGTAATGGTAATTATTTTTCCTTAATCTGATTACAATTTGCCCATCTATGATATAGTCATATTCTGGAGCCAGTATAAACAAAACTTAACGTGTGTAGGAAACGTTAAAAAACGATTTAAGATATTCATAGCAACTTAGAAGTAAGAACATAAAACCATATTAAGCATATCTATATCTCATTCTTTCCATATTTGGAAACTTGTAAAATTTTGTTTATAGACAAAATGTCATCAGTATTATTTCATATTTTGTAATCATTTTGTTTAGTTATCGAGTTAGAACAGTTAGAAGTCACTGATTAGTTATAATTAATGGCAGCGTTGGTGTAGTGGATAAGTGACCGGCATCTGTGTACTGCAACACGAATGTTCGTAGGTTCTATTATAATTTACATATCGTCAGGTGAAAGGGTATTTGGTTTAAGCGACATTTTTTGGTGATATAGTAATATATATATTTGGAATCAGCGTTTTTTACTGATTCCGAAAACATATATTAGGTCCTTACATATGAAATTGGCGTTTTGTATGGGAGGAACAAAAAGTCGAATATTTTTTAATATAATATATTTAATTAATCAAAGTATGAACCATTATTTTCTATGCACTTTTGCCATCTCATAGGTAGTTCATTGATCCCTTTACTAAAAAAACCAGTCGGACGGGAATCAATAAAATCTTTGAAGGCGATTTGGACTGCCCCATCGGAGTTGAATTTTTTCCCTTGCAAGAAGTTATCCAAATTTCGAAAAAAATGGTAATCTGTTGGAGCAAGGTCCGGGGAGTACGGAGGATGTCTTAGACTTTCCAATTGAAGCTCTTCTAATTTAGTAGCCGTCTGTTGCGCAGTGTGTGGTCTAGCGTTGTTGTGAAGCAGCAGTGGCGTGGAGCGATTGACCAGCCTAGGTTGTTTAGCCGCTAGCTTTTCCATCATGGTTTGCAATTGCTGACAATAGACATCAGCCGTAATAGTCTGGCCAGATTTGAGAAAACTGTAATGAACAATACCGGCACTAGTCCACCAAACGCTTACAAGTAACTTTTTTGGGGTTAATTTTCGCTTGGGGCAGGATTTGGCTGGCTGGCCAGGATCCAACCATTGCGCTGAGCGCTTCCGATTATCGTAAAGATCCCATTCTTCATCACAGGTAATGATTCGGTTTAAAATACCTTCATTATTGTGCCTGTTTAGTAATGTAACGCAGCAGTCGACGCGCGTTTGCCGGTTTGCTTCAGTCAATTCGTGAGGTACCCACCTTTCAAGCTTTTTAATCTTCCCAATTTGCTTCAAGTGAATTAAAACAGTTTTATCACTAACATCGCAGCCTGCAGCTAACTCGGACGTGGTTTGCGATGGATCCGCTTCCACAATAGCCTTCAACTCTTCATTATCAACTTGAGTCTCAGGCCGTCCACGGGGCTTGTTCTGCAGGTCGAAATTTCCAGAACGAAAACGTTGGAACCAAAAACGAACTGTGTTTTCTTTTGCAACACGACCGCCATACACATCATTCACCGTTCGAGTTGTTTCCGCAGCACTAGTGCCACGGCGGAACTCGTACTCGTAAATAATGCGATATTTTAAGTTTTCCATTTTGTAAAATGAGTGACGCAAACAGAAAAAAACAGAAGAAAGAAACAAATGAATGACGATCATCGAAGCACAAATACATGAGTCTATAGCTGTACAAATTTGAATTTGGAATTCCTTACCAAAGAGGAGAAATTTGTGATTAAAGTGGTCAGTACGAAAAACGCCAATTTCATATGTAAGGACCTAATATTACTATATCACCGAAAAATGTCGCTTAAACCAAATACCCTTTCACCTGACGATATGGTAATATCAGATATACAACGCCCTCTGTCTTATATTATGTGAAACTCTCTCTGTAAGTGCCGTGTAATAAATCATGCTCTGTGAAATAAATTATTCTTAAAGTTATTAAGCCTAGTTTTATTAGGTTCGAATTCCGGTGCCTACCTCTGGATGTTACCAGATTAAGTATGGGATGAGACACCAGATGCACATTCTGAAATAAACCATTGTGGGGAATCCCGCATGGTATCTATCTCCGGAGAATGGAGATCTGCTGCTGTTGGGTGTGACACGTTAGCGCAAAGTCGACAGAGCGAGTAATGTATCTCTGCTCACTCGGAAACCAATATACTGTAACGATATAATATTATTGAATTACAAAAAAAATGACAATTACTTAAATGCGTGTACTGGCTAGAGATAGACAGCAAAATTAGTCTTGTTTTTCGCAATTTTTCAATCTACTTCCATCAATTTCTCAATTACTAAAGAATCGAGTTAGAAAAGTCTTTCGTTCCAAGACAAAGGTAATCTGTTTTATGTTCCATTTGATCGATACGTATCGATACCAATATTTTAGAAACGAGGGACAATACTAGGAAAGATAGATGGGAGCAGTTTATTGCTCTACCCACGTAAAGTTTGCCGTGGAAGATCTAAGTTTTATTGCGAATAAAGTTATAACTCTTGGACTATGTAACAGTAAATAATTTACTTAAAGACTTTTGTATTTAAACTTACTGGTTATAAACATTTTAACGTGTCTTGTGCGCGTAGAAACTTACTTTTAATTTTGGCTCTGATTGCCGGAATTGGCCACGAGTTTTTGTTTGTGAAAATTTTAATAATTAAGACAAAACACTCAAAGCCAACGTCGTGCCAAAATTGCAAGTATCTTCGCACATAAGTCACGTTAATGTATTTATAAGTGTTGCAAGTCGAAATACCGCTCAAAGACAGCGAAGGTGAGCCTGCCACGCGTAGGGGCCTTCCATAACAGGTCAGACGTCGCCGGGCGCTGAGGAAGCTGGCACAGCCTTGCCCTTGGCCCAGGCAGACGTGAGAAGGAGCAACCCAGGGGTTTTAGTTGGTGTAAGTCGGACACGGGGGGGGGGACTCACTGCCCCCTGACGGCCTATAACGGGATTTACCCGGATCACCAAAAAAAGAAGTGTTGAAAACGCGAAAATGAAAAATGTGTTACTTTTACTAGTTCGAGAAAACGACTTACAGTAACTTTAATATATTAAATTCTTTAAGACCTTAGAAGTGTCTATAAGAAAAAATGGGCAGTACTTTTTCTTCAAGAACGACAGCGTTATTTAGGTTTATACCTTTTTGTATTTATTTTTATTCTATGACATTGGGTCCTTTAAACGCAGCTTGAAGATATCTTCAAATAAATATATAAATATTAAATATTTATTTATGCGACTATCGATTGTTTTTCTTTACAGATGATAGTTTTTGTCGTTTTTTGAACTCCAACATGTATATACATATTATATCAGACGCGATGTGATTACTATGTTATGTCAGAATAAAACATTTTTTAGCAAAGATACTTAATGTTACGAAAAAATATCCCTGACCTCACAAGTGTATGATAGCGACCTTTATAAACTAACTACGGATCTATATCTGTATTTCTATCCAACCAATTTATATATCTGTGACATTAATAATGATTCGTATTATATCGAGGGGTGAAAGGGTTGGTTTAAGCGACATTTTTTGGTGATATAGTAATATATCGAGGGGTGAAGGCTATTTGGTTTAATTGAACTTTTTCACCCCTCCATATATATTTTTGGAATCGGTAAAAAACGCTGATTGCGAAAATATATATATTACTATATCACCAAAAAATGTCGCTTAAACCAAATAGCCTTGCACCCCTCGATATAAACATATACTGGACAAGTTATATCGCAGTTTCTGCTAATGCACTTGCAGACAAACTCAATCCATGCTTGATGTTTTAGCATGAAAAGAATAAAAATATAAAGAAAGTAATAATAATATATCATTACGCAATATCCTTTCCGGGGTGAGAAGACATACATTAGTGGCTATATTCTTTTTACGCTTTTTTTTTTCTTTTTTTATTTCAACATTATTTTTTATTTTTTTTATTGATGATGTTGTAAGAATAGTCTATTTTGCTCTCGCGCAGTCAATTATCTCGTATTGCATCACAGCTTGGGGTGGTGCCTGTACTAGTCATCTAATCCAACTGGAACGAGCACAGAGAGCTGTTCTTAAAGTCATGTTTAAAAAACCGTTCTTATACCCACCAACACTACTGTATAATGAGACTAAAATCATGACTGTGAGACAGCTCTTTGTGCTCCAAACTATTGTTTTTAGGCATGACACTCAATCATTGGAGTTAGGCATTCTAAATAAACGTCTAGGGCTTACTGTCTGTAAAACTGAATTTCACCGCACCTCGGTCGCCTCTAGACACTTCAAAATTTTAAGCGCTCGATTTTACAACAAACTAAATGTAATTCTCAATATATATCCCCTTTCCCTTTATGAACTAAAAATCAAAGTCAAGGATTACTTGTTGCAGCTCGATTTTATACAAACTGAAAATCTTTTAAATGCTCATATATAATCTACACTCACACACAACACTCTTTACTCACCCTTTTCTACACATAACACACCTATACACAACACGTCTGTATATTTTTGTATATTTTTCTAATAATTTGTATTCTCTGTAATGGTGGGCGCTGACGTCTGCGACACAGTCTCACGACTAGTGCAGGCGTCAACGTAAATTTAACTATACTATGTAAAATTTTTGATCCAATAAAATTATTATTATTATTATTATTATTATTAACGTGACCAGTAGTTGGTCGTGGGGGCGTCTGCCGTCCGGCAGAGTAGAGGACAGTAGAGAGAAAGTGAGGTACACTTCATACAAAATGCAGGGCTGCCTAGGCCGATCGCTGCCCCGGATGTAGGAAGCATAGGGATAGCCGGGCTCGGGGAAGGCGAAAAGTAGACAGTGCTGGCACCCTGGTGGATTTAGTCGGTAAAAGCGGACTCTTACCGATACTCACCGCTGCCCTGATAGTCCAAGAGGAGTTCCACAAGGTTAACAAAAAAGAAAAGACCAGTAGCGCAGCTGATATTGTTCTGGAAGCACTAACACATAATTATCTAAAAGCTACTGTTTCATGTTCAAAAGCGTTTACATAGATTTATTAAATCCACTGAATTTAGCTCTGTAGAATTGTATAATAATAGAGAAGAGATATGGAAATGTGTAATCATTCTGTAAATATGAAATTCGACAATATGAAATATTTAGCCGAGAGCATTAGTCGCTCGCGGCACATCAATATCGAGTTACGTCGATTTGGGTCAATATCGGGCGGCACTCTTTATTTTACACTGTCCGCTCCAGCTTCGATTGACGTTTTATTTCCAATTTATTTCATATTATTTTTAGACGAGACGGGAATCGAATCAGACTTACGTCTGGCGATTCGTCACCGTATAAAAAATATGTCATCACGATACATGCCTTTTGGGGTGAGCAGAAACACGTTAGGTGCTGCATCCACTTTGCGCTTATATATCGTATTCAACGTGACCAGTAGCACAGCTAATCATAGTTTTCCGAGGACTAGTATACATGATATTTGTAATAGATGACACGCGAGTTTCCTGAAGTTTTATTTCACCGATGAGCATGTGCCTAAATCCGTATTTCATCTGGAAAAATTCAGATTTACATGCCGGAATTCGATCTCACGACCATTCACGTTAAATCATAGCTTAGATTACTCTCAATCAAGTCAAATTTCAAACTAAATAAAGTAGTCATAATGACTCGCTTCGGCCTGTCACGTTTCAGGATTAGTGTGTGTATATCAGTGACGTGCACAGGGTATCTGGTCAGGCTAGGCAGATTCACATAATGAATGTGTGTGTGTGTGTGTTATATAATGATAATAAATATTATATTACTTCTATAGGGAAGATAGAGTGCGTGAAATTAGAATAGATATCAATATAAAGGGTTCCTTTATTTGTTTAAATTAAAGGAATTTATTCCAGACTTGTTAATCGTAAGGGCAAGCAATGCTTTCAGGAATTTATGGAATGAACGTTACTGATGTATATCCAGTTGTTCATAAACCTAAAGAACTTCCGTCGCGTGACCAGTAGCGCAGATGATCGCCTTCTCAGGGCACTAACACATGACATTTCTGTATGATACCATGCGGATTTCCTCGCGATGTTTAATGATGATTTCACTTGCCTATATAAATACATCAAAATAGGTTCATCCGTTTAAAATCTACGATACCAAATATAGACATACAAATACACAATCCCCAGTTAAAATCTGTCCCATACCTACTTTTAATTCGTACTGTTTTCGGTAAATTAATAGCAAATGAGCTCTCCATTACCTTGTAAAAAGGTCCTGATAAATATCCCTGAATATTGTCATATCCCATACTGAAATGGCGACTACGCAGTTGTAATTAGACCCCTGATAATCCCTGTTGACGTGTCATGAATAATTGGTGTCCAGTTAAGCCCGTAGAATGAGTAAGCTCTGGAATAGAGGGAAGCGTAATTTGTACTGTGGAAGACTGACACTCACGTGTGAATATTTATGCTCACGGCAACATAGGGCGAACAATACAAATTGCGGGGATCAGGGACGGTCAAAACGTTTTTCTTGTTAGATTGAGAGCGGTTGGCGAAAAGTTTTTTCAGTACATATATTAATGCTAATGGAATGCTTTGTGAAAGGAGGTAGGGTTTACATTTTCTTTGATGTTTGTTCTTTGATGGGTAAAACGGGATTACTCTTCCACTGTATATTGTTTTCTTATAACCGTAATGGTAATAGACAGTTTGTGGTTACGATACTTCATATGTTTCACATATCAACTACGTGATGTCATTTTTTCTTGTTCAATTGATGTTTTAAAAAAATTGTAAAGCAAAAAGCTTGTTATTAAATATATATGCAATATTTTTATGGTTTTCTATTCATGATTATTTGTGTGTTCTTTAATTTTTTTTTAATTCCCGACGCAAAAGTGGGGTATTGTAAGTTTAACGAATTTAGTATCTAAGGCTCCGTGTGTATGCCTACCTTTTTTTACTTGGGAAAATTTTCATAGGACCGTCCCGGCCGCACAAGAGGGTACCAGCCGGGGTGTGCCGGAGTCTTACCAGCAAAAAACCCCAAGGTGACTACTTCTGGGAATTAGTTGGGACTGCGGGTCTTGTAATCAATTCGCCGCAGCCCCACTACGTGTGTATGTCTACCTGTAGCAACGTAGCTTCTGAAAGGATGAGCCGATTTTGATTTAGTTGTTTTTGTTTGAAATGTGACTTATTATTGTTTTTTCTTTAATATTTTTGTGTAATTTTGATGTGTATCAATCATCTTTATGTATTATTTTGTTATTTTATGTTGCTGCTTTTGTTCCATAAAATAGTTATCCACTCTGAAAGATTCTTTATTTACAATTCGAACGGGGAGGGTATGGACTTTGTTCTTATGAATTGGGATCCTTCAAAAGAAGAGTAAATAGTCAATTGTTTCAACTCGTTTCCATATCTTTTTCAAGTTTATTACAATAAATATATTATTTCTCGCATAGGTCATACATAAAATATGTTTTTTTTTTTATAATAATAAGCATATATGTGATAGGTTTGTAGTAACTTCTATTTAAATCCGTTTTAAAAATAAACCTGTTTTGAATAAGGCCTTCTAAAATTAGCATATTTCGTAAGCGAATACATTTTATTGAATTATTGAAACAATGACATTTCTAGAATACTGCTTGCTAGTGAAGAATCCTGAGTTTACGAACAATGCGATGTTCTCTTAGTTCTTTGAATGCCCGAGCAGAATGCCGATAGGTTTCCGATCATCTCTGATTTAATTTTAAAACTTTTGTCTTTTATGAATTTCCTGGTTTCGCTCAGTTTTATTACAACACTTGGTGAGACTTTTAATCTATTCTTTTCCATGTCGGGCGTTTAGGATACCAACAGAGAAACTATAGCAGACTGAAATCTCATCAATCATTGGGTTTTACTGTATAGTCACTTAGTGATAACAGTGATTTTGATATATATTTAGTGAGAAATTTAACCGGCTTTGGCAACGTCACATTTTGAAATTTATTTAGTGAGAAATTTAACAAGCTTTGATAACGTAACATTTGTGCATATATTTAGTTACAAATTTTACCGGCTTTGGCAACGTAGCATTTAGTTATATATTTAGTGAAAAATTTTACCGGCTTTGGCATCGTAGCATTTTAAAATATATTTAGCGAGAAATCCCCCATTTCCCCACAATATTTAGTCATCTGGGCTCCTTATCGCTATTCAGACCCTACACTAATCCAAAAATAAGACCAACACGTCCAGAAGACCACAACAACGATAAATCAGCAATTCTCCGATCGATAAATTAGTCAACAGAACTGCTCGCGTTCCAATCTTGAATGTCAATTTTTCTCCCTACATCCCTCTCCCTTCCTCATGTGTACTGCCCAGTTTATTTATTATCTTTAACAGCTTTATTTAACCGTTTGAGTGCGGAGGAGCGAAATATCGCTCCTCTGGTTATATGCCAAAATTGCGGGGAGCGAAATATCGCTCCTCTTGTTTTATGTAATACATAAATATAATAGATTCATGGGTGGAGTAGATGAGTTTGATAACATGTTGTATACATACCTGGACGAACGGAGAACATTAAAATATTGGAAAAAGGTGTCATTTAGTATCATATGACGAATGGTTTTGAATTCATATAATTTATATTCCGAAATCATCCGCATTTTTGACATATACTTACAAAATTTGTTCCGCACTCAAACGGTTAATTATAAGTAGGTATATTGTTTTAAGTCTCGTGTTTTTCTTTTTTATTGTATTTACTGTCTATTAATTTTTAAATTGTTTTACTAAGATGCAACTGAGGAATAAAGTTGCCGGAAGGCCCATTTTGCAGTGTTTATATCTCTTGTATTTTATTACTTTCTTTTAGATATAGCTTTTATTTTTATATTTATATTAAGGCAAAATAAATGAATATAAGTTGTTGTCACGAAACGAACAGTGTCATAATTAAAAAGCACAATAGATGGTATATATTTTTCCTAATTAATTAATCCGAAGGATTCAAGGTCCTGAATATTAAATAACTCAGGTGGAACTTGACGGTTGTGGGACAATATTGGAAAACTTGAGACAGGGCGGTCTGACCTCTGAGGACATTCCGCCCCTGAACGCTCCCTGAAACTCGAAAATGGGCGAGCGGATTTAAATAAATCTTTGCACAAAGGGTTGAACTTTGGGATATCGCTTTTAGCTAGTACGCATCTCATATTGCCTGGGTTTATGGATGCATAAATTAGAGAACCAATTTTGGTAATATATTGAGTTTTTTATTGGAATTATGCACCACATTCTCAGCTATGAAGGAAAATATCATGAGGACGTTCATTCGCATGGTATCTAATAGATATATCTTGTGTAAGAGCCTTGAGAACGGCGATCAGCTGCACTACTACTCACACATTGAGCTCGACATATAAGCACAAGTGAATACAGTCATTAATGAAGCAAGTACGTGAGCAAAGATACATACTCCATAGCGGGACGACACATTATTATAAAAAAAAAACAGAGAAGGACAATCAAAACATATAGTAAATTCGTACCACACCTACCTCTCCAACATTTTGTAGATACCATGTTTTACAACACCGTGTATATATGGGAGTAGCCAGAAAAAAACCAATCGCGCGATGTAGGCTAGTAAAAATATATAGGAATCGTTAGTTAATATGTAGTAATCTGTACGCGTTAGTGAAATAAAATTATAATAATAATTATTAATTTTAGTCACTGATATATTTATTTATTTATTTACTTTTACAGGGTTGCCAGTGGCCCGGTACAATAACTGATTTACACAATACATATACACAGTTACAATCAAAAATGTACAGTTCCTATTAAAGCACCCACAACATACGTCAGAGTAGCCTGTTTATTTATACTATATTATATTATACTATATTATATCATATCATATTAATGGTAACTGATGTCAATTGATGTCAAGATTATGTTTGTGCATCTCTCAACAACCCGAAGACCTTTCTCCTGAATCCTGGATATTTTACATACATAGAATAAAATGCGCGAATAAACGTAAAGTAATAACCTCTTTCCGGCGCATTTTATTCAAACGTGTTTTTTGTTTAACTCTATTGCATTTATTAATAAAAGTACGTTACAGGAACCTCCTAATGTAATAAAGATCGGGAGATTACGACGTATCAACGCGGTGCACATCGTGGAACTTTCATAATATTCTATTTAAGAATATATAATTGCCTACACGTTTATCACATATATGTTATTACTTCTCTCGAATAATCGCTCGATCATCTTATATATTTTATTATTTAAGGTAAAAATAACACATTTTAATACGGGTATGGTTGGCGAACATCCAAACAAAGGAACGCGATGCTCAATTTATGACCATAATATTGTGTAGGATTGACAGAAAATTTGTCCAAAGTCACAATAAAAACATAAGTCATATACTGCTAAAATGATATAGAAATAAATTATATTGTATTAAAATTAGGAAACTATACTAATCTTATAAATACAAAAATAGCTCTATCTGGCTGTCTGTTGCCTTTTTATGCTTAAACTCCTCAACCAATTTGGATGACATTGTGTACAGATATAGTTTGACGCCTTCAGAAAGATATGGGATATTTTTTTCCTGGATATTCTAACTTACAAAAGAAAAAAAGGGGGTGGGAGTAGGAGAAAACGCAGCTGGCTTCTGACGTAGTCGCGATTGAGCTCGTGAGTGGGAGGTCGAAAGAGGGAAATGGTGAAAGGTTAATTGATTTACTGATTCTAACGCAGATGAAGTCATTAGCAAAAGCTAGTCATTATAAATAAATTGATATTCCTAGAATACGTATGTATAATGAATTAGGAACAATAGGTGACGGAAATAAAAAATCTTTGACTACCTACAAATATTCAAGGACACGTTATTTAGATATGAGCAGTGCATGCCACCGATTGCAAATTATGTCATTCGTGTAGGCAAACCCGTTTCAGAACGAATAATAAGGCAAGACATATCCTAATGTTTTATCGAATCAAAATCGTCTTAAAGCTATCATAAATAATTTTATTTTTGTACTAAAAAGCGACATATAGGCTGACAGAAGCAACACCAGAATTGTGATGCTACCGTCGACGACAAAGAAAAATAGCACATAAAATTGCTCCATATTTCGAAACGCGACTGACCAAACTGAGACATTATAACAGTCCTTACTTCTCAGCACCGTATAAGCATGACAATTTTTTTACATTCTGCCGAACTGGAAAGATATTATTCGGCAGGCTTAATTTAGATTTGTTCTCTTCCCAACTAATTCGCAGAAGTAGTTACCTTGGGGGTTTTATCTTGTAAGAGTCCGGCACATCCCTGCTGCTACCCCCTTGTGCGGCCGGGACGGTCCTATGAGGATTTTTCTCAGGTAAAAAAAAAGAATTGTTTTCTTATTTATTTCGCATTAAATTGCAAGTAAAAAATTTAAAATTTTCAAGCATCAAGGTGGACAATTCCGATTAATGGCGCGATCATGTCAGCCTACACAAATGTCACTTCACGATATTGTACAACGATGGGCATCAATTCATCGGAAAATCATTCCACAATCCAATAATGGTAGACGTAGGTGTAAGAGAACTTCTTAAATCTAGCCGAATGTAATGTAAGTCATGTTTAATTATGACTGTATAACCCAGCGCGCAGCTTAGAGGGTGATAAATTGAGGGTCACCATGAATGCGACTGTAAATAAAGAAGTATTAGCATCACCAATACAGCATAGCAGCAAGCAAAAGTATTGATTTATATTAAATTGCTGCCACTTCGATATACTGCCTTTAGCATATAGATAAAGATCCCTGTCCTCGAGTATTGCTCTAACAATCGACAAGTTTCAGCTAGTGTATTAATAAAGTTTATTGGACACAATCTCCCGGGAATAGTGCAAAGGGAAACAGAATTAATTTTATAGTTACGCTCAGTTTAAAACGACAATAAATTTCCCTGAATAAGTCGCCGATTCGGTGATGATATCAGCATAAACAATACTCTGTAAATACACGGGGTTTTAATTCGTACGATGCGGTGGCGGTTGCTAGATAAAATGTGGTTTTTAATTTGAACACCAGTTTTCCTCATGTCGTGATTGTCTTATGACGACTGTCTCTTAATTTAGAATTATTTGGTTATGTTGAAAATAAAATTGACTTTGAAAAACATATAATTTTGCCGAAGTTTAGAGGATGTTGTAGATATCAAGTAACTTGCCAAAATAAAATCATTATGCGTACGAAAATATATTGATTACGGGAACGTGCGTAATCTGCCAACGCATGTTTTCATAATAGCATAACAGGCACTATTGGCGTTAGTTACTGCCTACAAACCCATTCGCCTACTGTATTCGCCATTTGAAAGAAATATCGGTCAAGTATACATTTAGAGCACTGGAATAATTAGTCTGTCGGATGCGAGAATTATACTCTTGTATAGCGAAATATAACTCTATATTCCAAAGCATAGGCTAACAAAATGAGTTGTTTACTCTGTTACTTTATACTGCCAAAGCAAAAAAGGAATGTTATAAATATATTGCGTGTATTTATGTTTTTTTACTCCATTTTGGAAAAATACCATGTCATAGTTTCGGGAATAAAACAGTAGCGGGTAGCACAATTCACAGCTTCAATGTACAAGGTGTCTCAAAAGAAAGTTCACATTTAAATCTTTTTTTAAAAGAAAAGTCTTAGCTTTATTGAAAAAATGTTTATTTTATATTGAAGTACACTGTTTGGGAATTTATTTTTTAAAAATAACATCGTCCAAATGTAAACCGTTGCGCTCTCGGCATTCATTTAGTCGGGCACTAAAATTGCCTATGACAGCTCGGCAGGTAGTCTCCGTGATGGCTGCCATTTCATGACGGATATTTTCTTTTAATTGTGCCAGGGAAGTCGGCTTATTAGCGTAAACTTTTGATTTGACATAACCCCACAGGAAAAAATCCATGGGCGTTAAATCGGGACTCCGTGGAGGCCAATTTATGTCACCTCGCCTGGAGATTAATTTGTTCGGAAAAAATTCTCGAACTCGAGGCAGAGATCTGTTGGACGTGTGTGAAGTTGCTCCATCCTGCTGGAACTATGTTCTTTGGTTGTAACCAGGAAAGTTTTGCAGTTGGGGTACGAAAAACTCGTCTAACATCTCCACATAACGCTCTGAATTCACTGTGAGTGTGCGTCCCGTTCCATCTTCAAAAAAGTAAGGGCCGATAATTCCTCGCGCCGACATCGCTGCCTATACGGTGACTTTGGGTGAATGTAGCGGTTTCTGATGTTTTTGTTTTGGGTTGGTTGCACTCCAGTAACGACAATTTTGCTTGTTTACATGCCCATTCAGGTGAAAATGGGCTTCATCGGAAAACAATTTGAATATAAGGGATTATTGGGAATTCGCCGAATTCTTTAAAGCAAATGATAGTGGTCTTAAAGAGTAATTATTTAAGTCAAATACAATCCATTTAGTTTGCCTTTTTTTACGATTTAAATTTAAGCGTCGAATTTAGGCATACTAACAAAAATAACTTAAATTTGAAAAACTCAAAAACATTTGCATTTCGCCAACATTGAGGTGCCTTAAAGTGTTATTTTTTTGGTCCTCTATCACATGTTTCCAATAATACGGCGAATACTCAATAACACTATATATATGGAAAATTTAATTAATTTGTCTCGTTTGCAAAAATGAAAGCAGCACACTGACCCAAACCTTCGTTTATACAATGAGATTTTTAGAAAACTCTATTGTTTACGTGATTATATTAGGTCCTTACATATGAAATTGGCGTTTTTCGTACTGGCCACTTTAATCACAAATTTCTCCTCTTTGGTAAGGAATTCCAAATTCAAATTTGTACAGCTATAGACTCATGTATTTGTGCTTCGATGATCGTCATTCATTTGTTTTTTTCTTCTGTTTTTTTCTGTTTGCGTCACTCATTTTACAAAATGGAAAACTTAAAATATCGCATTATTTACGAGTACGAGTTCCGCCGTGGCACTAGTGCTGCGGAAACAACTCGAAGGGTGAATGATGTGTATGGCGGTCGTGTTGCAAAAGAAAACACAGTTCGTTTTTGGTTCCAACGTTTTCGTTCTGGAAATTTCGACCTGCAGAACAAGCCCCGTGGACGGCCTGAGACTCAAGTTGATAATGAAGAGTTGAAGGCTATTGTGGAAGCGGATCCATCGCAAACCACGTCCGAGTTAGCTGCAGGCTGCGATGTTAGTGATAAAACTGTTTTAATTCACTTGAAGCAAATTGGGAAGATTAAAAAGCTTGAAAGGTGGGTACTTCACGAATTGACTGAAGCAAACCGGCAGACGCGCATCGACTGCTGCGTTACATTACTTAACCGGCACAATAATGAAAGTATTTTAAACCGAATCATTACCTGTGATGAAAAATGGGTTCTTTACGATAATCGGAAGCGCTCAGCGCAATGGTTGGATCCTGGCCAGTCAGCCAAATCCTGCCCCAAGCGAAAATTAACCCCAAAAAAGTTACTTGTAAGCGTTTGGTGGACTAGTGCCGGTATTGTTCATTACAGTTTTCTCAAATCTGGCCAGACTATTACGGCTGATGTCTATTGTCAGCAGTTGCAAACCATGATGGAAAAGCTAGCGGCTAAACAACCTAGGCTGGTCAATCGCTCCACGCCACTGCTGCTTCATGACAATGCTAGACCACACACTGCGCAACAGACGGCTACTAAATTAGAAGAGCTTCAATTGGAAAGTCTAAGACATCCTCCGTACTCCCCGGACTTTGCTCCAACAGATTGCCATTTTTTTCGAAATTTGGATAACTTCTTGCAAGGGAAAAAATTCGACTCCGATGGGGCAGTCCAAATCGCCTTCAAAGATTTTATTGATTCCCGTCCGACTGGTTTTTTTAGTAAAGGGATCAATGAACTACCTATGAGATGGCAAAAGTGCATAGAAAATAATGGTTCATACTTTGATTAATTAAATATATTATATTAAAAAATATTCGACTTTTTGTTCCTCCCATACAAAACGCCAATTTCATATGTAAGGACCTAATATAAAGAGAATTGTAAGTGTATGTTTATAAGCCTGAGGATGTCTTCACAGACTATAAATAAATTTATGACTATTTCAAGGTAATGAAGTCAAAAAAAAAACTAATTCATATTTCATAGTTACTTTTTCGTATTTTAGTATTTGATTAATAAATAGTTTTTCATGAAACTCATCATTATTAAAGAATATTCTAGTAATACATCGTCACGCGATATCCCTTTCGATGTGATCAGAGATATATTAAAAGTTCGATCTCAATCACAAAAACAAATAATTAAAAAAAGCGACGTAGCAGAATACAGGATTATCAGTTGTCTCAACTCCTAGCGTGATAATAAAAAATACACATTAATGGCGCATTTCCAGTAAATATTTCGCGTTTCGCACACCATTTATGGATCCTTTGCTTTCTCATGTATTTCCAATGTGATGTATAATTGTTACTTCATTATGTTGAAAAAAGCAACTACCAGAGTTTCTTGCCGGCTTTTCTCGGTAGATTCTGCTTTCCAAACCGGTGGTAGATTTATTTTATTTCTTTATTGACGATTCAAAAGTGTTTAGATATAGGTATATTGGAATAAAGCTATAATACATTACATTTCATTGCAAAAAGATACTCTCCTTGCAAATCACTCAGAGAGCCACTGAGTGGGCCGTTTTCAGCATTTCCCTTTGTGACCAGTGGAAAAACACCGAGATCTGCTTGAAGTCTAGAATGACTGACATAGCAGTTAGAAAGCGGAGGTGGACGGGCCATATATGACGTAGAGAAAGACTGTGCTAAAATGGATATCATGAACCGGTAGTAAGAATCTGGAGAGGCAGGCACGCGACCATATAGACCCATGATCTGTTTAAGATGGCTGGAAGAAACTGACCAAAAATCGCAACCGTCATAGGTGGAAAA
Source organism: Automeris io (assembly GCA_036320925.1). Classification (NCBI taxonomy): domain Eukaryota; kingdom Metazoa; phylum Arthropoda; class Insecta; order Lepidoptera; family Saturniidae; genus Automeris; species Automeris io. Next base: position 13,013,095 of record JAUDJH010000010.1, on the reverse strand, counting down.
GAATGGAAGAGCTCTTTACTCAGCATTGGTTGGCTAAAGGTTAAAAAGAATGATGGATTAGGCGAGCTACGATTCCTTTATAAGTTATTTCATTCGATCTTGAGTATAATTTTCGACGATAATAAAATCCTTTGTCGACTTACAACATCAAATGGCTGACTTTACTTAAGTTCGAACTATCCGTATTAAGTAGTACATTAAACATTCAAAGCTTCTTTACATTAAAATATTCTCTGTGTGAACCTACTCGAAGCGTCTCGCTACTACTAAAGTTTGCATAAGCACTGTAATATATTAATTAGTGACGTTATTGATAACCGAAACTGAAACTAATATATAAAGAAAGAAAGAAAGAAAGAAAAAGTTTATTGAGCCAAAAGATAACAACACACAACAAACATATTTATATAAAAACAACAATGAAAGAATAATACATAACATCCCATCATGTATCCTGTGTGCTGCTACCCATCTCAAAGAGCACTCGGCTCAGCGTGTGCTGGGCGACGCTGCACGCGCCGTCCAGCGCTGATTGTCAGCCGACGCTCAGGGGAATCGATTGCGCGGACGTCACGGTGCTATTTAAATATTAGAACCATATATACAAAAACATACCTACATACATACATCCGAGTTATCCGTAACTAGATCCGATAACAATATAAATTTTAGATAATAATTAAGAATAATCTTCAACAATTTTACTTATTGTGTGAATAAAAATTAGATATTTTTTCTCACTTAAACTTGTCCCGCTCGTGATTATATATTATTATGGCCCGTGTACATATATATTATAATTAACGGTTCTAATATTGTATTAGCAATCAACTCCAATGAGCGTTGGTTGAAAATCAGCGCTGGCTGGCGCGCATAGCGTAGCCCAGCACGCGCTAAGCCGAGTACTCTTTGAGGTTGGTGACAGCCAGTAGCGTTCATTCTATACATGCATAAAAGCAGTGCATGCCCTTACAATAAACAAGTCTGAAATAAATTACTTAAAATTAAACAAAAAATAGGAAATATTCATATTTACACCTATTATATATAATAATCAAATTATTTACGCGAACTCTGTCTACTTCGTCACTGTCGTCACTGATAACAGCACACAGTATACATGACCTGATTTTATGTATTAATCTTTCATTGTTTTATATAAATGTGTGAGTTGAGTGTTTTTTTTTCCCCAATAAGCCTTTCTTTCTTTCTATGTACCCAGGTCGAAACGTCAAGGCATAATTGAAAAAAAGTTTCTTTGCGTATAAGATCCGTTAAAGTATTTATAAAGAAAAGATTTGAAATCATTAAAATATCCGAAATTAATTGAATATCGAGTATCCATCACAATACAAAAATCGAAATCCGATATCCCTAAAAACAGTAGAAATTAGTCATCGGGTGCTGCAATATCATTATATTCATAACGTATGATGATTTACACGTACCACAGTTATCCACTATAATAAAACTATCCAGTCACGCGGTACTTAGATTTGCAACACACCGAGATCTCGTTCGTCTTTTCCGTCATTTGTTATCGTCCGTGGTCCCTGTCACCTTGTTTCTATAACTTGGTTTTGGTAATACTTAGGTTACACAAGGCAAAGGTTAGGTTAGGCTTAAGTTATACAGGGATACAGGTAACTAACGCAAAACCTCTTAAGGGTGACTTTGGTATATCAACAACAACAAACAACTACTAACAACTTTTATTTTACGACTTTTTTCTAATTCAGTCCTTTTTTCCCATACAACAAATAAATAAATCAAATTTGCAGTTCTTATCTTCTTAACACTCTGAATGGCGGCGCGATGCAACTGGGGCAGACGATTTCGTAGCATCAGCTGACTGAACTTTAAACATAGAGCTTACGACGGATAGACATTCCGACTAAAACTAAAAACATTACATACCTTAGGGTGTGTTAAGTTTTGGCAAAAGTCATAGAACAAAAGTTGTTAGTCTTGATGTACCTGAGTTACCTTTAAGAGGTTTGGCGTTAGTTACCAATAACATTGTATATTTAATATTCTGTCAAACATGAACTTATTTACTGGGCAAAGTATAAGAAAAGTCAAAGTAACATTTATATATCTCAACCAAACATACTATTAGGTCCTTACATATGAAATTGGCGTTTTGTATGGGAGGAACAAAAAGTCGAATATTTTTTAATATAATATATTTAATTAATCAAAGTATGAACCATTATTTTCTATGCACTTATGCCATCTCATAGGTAGTTCATTGATCCCTTTACTAAAAAAAAACCAGTCGGACGGGAATCAATAAAATCTTTGAAGGCGATTTGGACTGCCCCATCGGAGTTGAATTTTTTCCCTTGCAAGAAGTTATCCAAATTTCGAAAAAAATGGTAATCTGTTGGAGCAAGGTCCGGGGAGTACGGAGGATGTCTTAGACTTTCCAATTGAAGCTCTTCTAATTTAGTAGCCGTCTGTTGCGCAGTGTGTGGTCTAGCGTTGTCGTGAAGCAGCAGTGGCGTGGAGCGATTGACCAGCCTAGGTTGTTTAGCCGCTAGCTTTTCCATCATGGTTTGCAATTGCTGACAATAGACATCAGCCGTAATAGTCTGGCCAGATTTGAGAAAACTGTAATGAACAATACCGGCACTAGTCCACCAAACGCTTACAAGTAACTTTTTTGGGGTTAATTTTCGCTTGGGGCAGGATTTGGCTGGCTGGCCAGGATCCAACCATTGCGCTGAGCGCTTCCGATTATCGTAAAGAACCCATTTTTTATCACAGGTAATGATTCGGTTTAAAATACCTTCATTATTGTGCCGGTTTAGTAATGTAACGCAGCAGTCGACGCGCGTTTGCCGGTTTGCTTCAGTCAATTCGTGAGGTACCCACCTTTCAAGCTTTTTAATCTTCCCAATTTGCTTCAAGTGAATTAAAACAGTTTTATCACTAACATCGCAGCCTGCAGCTAACTCGGACGTGGTTTGCGATGGATCCGCTTCCACAATAGCCTTCAACTCTTCATTATCAACTTGAGCCTCAGGCCGTCCACGGGGCTTGTTCTGCAGGTCGAAATTTCCAGAACGAAAACGTTGGAACCAAAAACGAACTGTGTTTTCTTTTGCAACACGACCGCCATACACATCATTCACCCTTCGAGTTGTTTCCGCAGCACTAGTGCCACGGCGGAACTCGTACTCGTAAATAATGCGATATTTTAAGTTTTCCATTTTGTGAAATGAGTGACGCAAACAGAAAAAAACAGAAGAAAAAAACAAATGAATGACGATCATCGAAGCACAAATACATGAGTCTATAGCTGTACAAATTTGAATTTGGAATTCCTTACCAAAGAGGAGAAATTTGTGATTAAAGTGGTCAGTACGAAAAACGCCAATTTCATATGTAAGGACCTAATATTTATAACATTTTTGATTATTGATTTCTTAAATTAGGACACAATCGAGTAAGACTACGTAAATTTAGATCTCGGTGTACCACAGCCGTAAAACACACACACACACACACACAGGTGTAAGTAAAGCCGATTGTCTACAACTAATAGCGAATGCATAATAAAATATATCAAACAAGGTGCAACTTTCGGTGCAAAGGATCGGTCATCTATGCGCTGCACGAATTAGTACAGTCATACTTCTAAATAAGTGCCCAGCCATAAAATTGTATTCAAATATTGTTTTAAAGCACACTCAGGCCGGAAGAGCTCAAGTACGTGAGTTAAGATTAGCTCACTTATATTTATTCTTAAAGTTTTTGTTTGTCTTTGCTTGACTTAGAATATACATAATTATTTGAGGAGTCTAATTTCAAAACCCACTATAACATATTTTTTTCAAATCCCATAAATTTATAAAAACTTATAATTAATCTTTGACTTAACAATCACATTCTTATAAGGTATTTAAATTATTATTGTAGAGTGTAAAAGCAAAAAATAATAAAATCATATATAGTATTTGCTTTGATAAAATACATTTCAAATTACTATTAGGACTATTAAGTAATTTTGTACGAAAAATCATTTTAGCGGGTTTTGAAATTAAACGCCTCAATTAATCGTTAACAAACATACCCATATATTTTTGTCAATGCAAATTATTATTGGCTAGTTTAATTCCACTGCAGAGCAAAAGCCTTCATTATCTTTTTCCACTATATTAGTGAAATCCATGTGTTAGGGTTTGGAGATTCACCACGCTTGTTCAATGCGATTTGGCGGGTGGGGACTGTGTGCAGAGAAGGTTTTTTTTTATACTGGCTCGACATAGTGACTACAGAGTACCTGATGGTAAGTGCAGTGTAGTCCAAAAACGAAAGCGACTATCAAAGGATGAAAATCCATTGATAGTCTACATCGTCATGTCGGCCCACATATACCACGACTGAAGGTCTCTAGGTATATGAGCTACTGGATATACACAAGCTGATCCTGAAACGCGACAAGCCAAAACTAGTCACTATGACGGGCTTCACACCCATGTACTGTGGTCGCGATCCAGACGGGCACCGACGCCCTACCACCTCGCAAAAAGCAAAAGGTGCGAAGGTGCATGCAGCAGCTAGCAATTCGGCATGCTGTATACTTTAGTCGGCTCTTACTCCTCAGTATGATGAAGAGGGAGGCACTCTTCTACTCAGCTGGCAAGCCCAAGGAGACACTATTCTACTCAGCTGATAAGCCCCATGACTGAAACACAAATCAATAATTATTTATTATTTCAATGCACTATCACTTCCTTAGCATTGATTATCAAACCCTCTTGCAAAACCGCCGGTTCAAAATACTTTGGACTTCATCGGTCGATCCGTCTGTTCTGTTTGGCCTGCAAAGGTGAATCTCGGTCGGCTTCGGCTTATATTTCAATCGACATTCATACTAAATCCTGTTTTCGTCATTCCCCTTCCATCTAATCTATTATTTTCGTTACAAATAAATTAATGCTTATTTATTGTTTAAAATTGTCTTTTTAAAAGTCTTTTTAAGATACTATTTGATTCTAGCCATTCTACAGATAGGATTAACTAGTTAACAGTGTAAAGTAAATAACTGAATTCTAATTTCTCAACTCTAAGAGGATTACTAAGTACTAGCCGCTTTCAACGGAACAATTCTCTCATAAATCCAGTTACAGTAGGCCACTCCAAAATCGTCTATTTAAACACCTCGTTACAAACAGCGCGTACGGTTATTTATTTTCGGCTCCGATTACTTGCAAGCCGAGGTCAAAACGACTACAAAAAGTCTATTCAATACAGTATGTGTAAAAAACCCTGTCCGATCTGAAAGGGGCATATTGGTATCGTGATAACTACTAAAATACACCAGTAAATTATATTATTCATAAAGATTGAAAAGTTGTCATATAAAATTGAAATAATTTAATTATTTTACATATTAGTTAAGCTCGGATTATTTATAAAAAAATGTGTAAAGAGTAATCCTTTGATTTGTCTGATAAACGGTGCTTGAGCTCTACAAAGCTCATAACTTACTAGAATCTCCTATGCTTTTCTTTTTTTCTTTGTGTATAAGTATGCTACTAGTGTTACTATATAATTTTCCTAATTATGGAATATGACATTGTCTAAGCTCTCTGGACATACAATATTATATAGCAACTAGCTGACCCCGCCAACGTTATTTTGCCATATAAGTTATTTCTAGGCATAGATGGGCAAAATGTAATCAGATTAATAAAAATTATTAACGATTACATTTTCCCTTTTTTTTACCATTTTGCTCATTTATGTTTTAAACACTACAAAATCCCAGATTGTATACACATTTATCATTTCTCAATGTTTTAAATGATTCACGTTTTAAATCATGATTACATAGCTACAAAATTAAAATTACGACTACATTTTGTAATCGTTCATCATTAATCAGATTACATTTTGCCCATCTCTGTTTCTAGGTAATTTCTAGTGTAGACAAAAAATAACTAGCTTATTGTCTGTAAGGATAAAAATAAAAAAAAAGCTAAGGGTGAACAACCCTTATCACTTGGGGTATGAAAAAGATAGTAGCTGATTCTAAGACCACCTGAATGTACATATAAAATTTGGTAAAAATCGGTAAAGCCGTTTCGGAGGAGTAAGGTAACTAACATTGTGACACGAGAATTTTATATATATAGAGATGATAAAGGGATATATACAAACCGAAAAGTAATACTATGACGGGCTTTACTCCTATTTACTGTGATCATTACAATATCGATGTTCAGAAGTGGAAACACAACTCTTCTCATAGATACATCATTTATTCTCATTTCCTTAGAACAGTTTTAACAATAATCCTTCCTGATATTTAAATAATTTCCTTAGAAATAAATTAAGACCAGACGTACGCCTTTACTGTACGAGTACCATCCTCTTTAATACCCGTCATCCAGACGACGTTATTCCGTTATGCTTTACAATAAAAAAATAAATAAACATACTCTAAATTGATTCTTATAAATTTTAAAAATGTAACCAGACCATATTCTATAATAATTCTAGGATATCATGTTTTAGCTTTGATCACACTATAGACAGAAACGGAAAGTAATGCCACTGTTTGTAAAATACACCTTACAATTATATTATCGGGAACTGACGATCTGCTGTCTCACTTCTGCTTGATTAGTACCGCCAGGGGGTCCTTTGCATCTTCACTCGATGAAGGTGTTCTATAGAAACCTTTAAAAAGTGCCGAATAGAATTTTTAACTTATGAAATGGATCTTTAGCCACGCCTGAGCGCCAATGGGCGACAATGACATCATTATCCATTTTGAATCAACCGCGCTTGACCAAATATGATCACAGGCTGGACAATAGACCCTCTTTCCAATAGATATGAAAGGAAAATGTTTTTACACTGTTTACAAACCAACTTCTATTGATGTCACGTTTGTGTAAGTTGACGTAATGAGAAATGATGCTATGGTAAATTTGTTATTGAGTTTTTGTATTCTTTATTACTTTCAACTAGTTAGGTTAGTATAGAGATGACTTCCATGCTGCGGTGAATTGATTAGAGGACCCGCAGTCCCCGCCAATGCGCAGAAGTAGTCACCTTGGGTTTTTTAGCTGGTAAAAGTCCGGCACACCCCGGCTGCTACCCCCTTTGTGGCCGGAACGGTCCTATGAGGATTTTCCCCAAGTAAAAAAAAAAGAGTTGACTTCCATACCAAACAATAAACTTGAGAGAGTCAGCTCCTCGTATGAGGAGTTGGCGTGAGAGTCCTATGCCCCAGCTGTTAGAGAGATCCAGAGAAGCTCCCTTTTTACACCTACCCTCTAAAAGATATGCCTGTAGCATTTCTCTAGCCGAGTTGTATGAGAAATACCGATTATTAGACCAGGATTTATTTATACTGACTCGAAAAAGTGACTACATTACACCTGAAGGAGAGTACAGTGTATTACAAAAACGACAGCCACCGAGAAGGGCCAAGTTCATTGACAGTAGCCATCGTTATGTCGGCCTGCGTATACCACAACTGAACGTCTCTAGATATAAGCAAAACTAGATGTACAAACGTTAATAACAGTCTTTGCTCTTGTAATCTGCAGTTATGACTCAGTTCATGTAAAAGCAGCGCGCTTTACATCAAATAATGAGATACCCCGTTAAGCCGTGGTGGCTGCCGGCAGAATAGAATAGCACCCCCCTCTTCTTGCCGAGGTGTCGTAAAAGGCGACTAAGGTATCTCTTGAACACCGCAATTCAACCAGGTGTTCAGAGAAGGGAAAACTCGACCAAACCTGCATCCCGCTCCCTCCCGATCGTACTGGTTTTCCTTTCCATCGGGCCTGAGGGAGCTCGGACGAGAGAGTGGTTTTCTGGCTGCGCGTCCAGTTACGCACTTAAATATATCCTGCGCAATTGACTGTTTCCGAAAACAGGACCTCGAATTTCTTAACTGGTGTTGAAATAGTCGCCGTGGCCGAAACCGGCTAGGACATCATCATCATCATCGTCATTAATGAGATACCCTGGAGGGTTTTAGCTATTAAGAGTATGTCACACCAGTGTAGCCGCTTCCACTGTGGCCTGATGGTCCCATGTAGGTTTTTTCTCCAGATTACTAAAAATGAGCTTTCTCCCATAGGCAAAGACACGAATAAACGTACATTCGTCTCTTTGCGTTGCATTTAAGGATCACGCATCGATTTATGAAATATAAGGTCGCTGACAAATAACGCATAATAATTTCTGTAGTGTTTGTGAGTGTGTCTAAAGTGAAGATAATGCTGCTTGGATACATAGGTAGTAGAGCGGATAGTACTGCGTAAGCCGCAAGCAATGGTGGACGTGTCTACCTCCGACCACTGGGCGATAGCAGGCGGGTTAAAGCACTGTTGTAAAGTAGTAACCACTCTTTTCCTAGTATTAATAATAAATTAAAAAATAGCAGGATAGCAAATAATAAAACACTAAGGCTGTCTACCAATATAGTCACAATTTATATGTTTTGTCGAGTGATCTCATCAGTAAAAATTACTGAAAGATTATGGTTCGAGTGTAGGCTTTTAGATATCTTTAAGGCATCTAGAAAAGGCATGATACATTTATTCGATTTTATGATCCCAAAAGCCTGTATTATATTGTAACATTCGAAACTAGAAAAGAATATAATATCTATAAATAGTTATAGCTACAATTACTAAGTAGATCGGAGGTCTGTTTCATAAAAGAATTGTTATCACAGCGTATACCGAAGCGTGATTTTATAACGTTAGATTATGTTTCACATTATGAAATATTCGACTTTCGTGGACTGTCAAAATAACAAGAAAAATACTACTGTATTAAAAACAAGTCTGATATCTTCTATCTCTATGATATAAAAATGAATCGCTAAATGTGTATAAGCGCGAAACTCGAGAACGGCTGAACCGATTTGGCTGATTTCTTTTTTGTTGTGTATGATGAAGTCTAGGGAAGGTTATTACGGAGAGAAAAATTTAAAAAATTGTCTGAAAAAGTCTAAAAACAACACTTTTCTATATTCTCATACAAAAAATGCGTAATAATATTTAAAAGTTAATTTGAACTTTAACACCATACCATAAAGTTTAAATGTTAGTGGACGGGTTCCGGGAAGGCAAAACAATTATTGAGTGACGTATAAATATCAATGTCAATATTTGTCAATTTTTATACATATGTATCGCATTAAGTCCAGGTTCCTTCAAACAATTTTCAGAAAACAGCCGACAGGCCAATAGGTTTTGGCAGAATAAAATCTGACGGGGAAGCTATTAACATTAAAAAAAAGCAATGTGACTTTGTTTTAAAGAAATAGAGTAGAACAAGGTCTGCCGGGACAGCTAGTAGTAAAATAAAATACTGAATGATTTTTTTCATAAAAACACAAACCAAAATGTTTATCAACACATTCTCTATCAACACATATCCCTATCTGAATGTTTTCTTAGTAAAATATCTTTATTTCTATAGCTTTTACTAAAGTCTTACACTGGAGGCAATATGTCAAGACAGAGAAAAAAAATAGAAATATCTTTACTTGTGAACGGCAAATATAAATGAAATGGAGAGATGAGACAGGTTTTGGCATCTTTATTTGCGAGAACTTAGCAAATAATAAACGTAGCTTTACAAATATCGTTAACCCTCAAACAATAAAGCAATTTAATACATTTTATTTAAAAGATTCCATGTGGGTTCTGATTGGAAAAATAATCCGTGACCATGAATCAGTCTTTCATGACCTATCCGTTACATTTCACGTAAATCCGGTTCAATTCAATTTAAAATTCCACCAAAATGAAATGCTGTTTAAGTCGGCTGAATTTTAAATGCCCGCGGATAAATCCGTCGATTCAAATTGAATTTAGGTACGCGTGAAGTTATTTTAACTACCCACTTTGTACGTAACTGTAAGCATGATATTGTTTACGAATAATGTCAATTGAAAATTTAAGAGAGATTATGTTCGACAGTGCAAGAATAAGAATTGTCAAAAATTTTAGACACATTTCTCGAAACCAGTACTTCATGAAACGAATCGTTGTTTTTCTCTAGCAGGACTATTTGCTGTCGACCAGGAAAAGCCTTTACAACTTCACCGGGCAAGATAGTCGAGAACTTATGGTGGTCAGCCAATGGGTTAGGTAGCAACGGCCAGCTAGGAATAGAACCTAACAATGATCTATTAGCGTTTCGGAAGTAATCACCTTGAGAAGAAACGTCGAAAGAAACTCATGGCTAAGACGGAATGGAATACTTGTTGTCCAGGGGCAGGGGGAAGGCAAGCGGTTACACGGTCGATCACCTACGCGTGAACAGATTGTATAAAAGCTGCTATACAAACATCTACAGTGCAATGTATCCATGAAGCCGACAACCGCAACAAAGGGAGGCTAAAGAATAAATCTATCACCACAGCCTCGGATCTTAGAAATTATTCGAAGCGGGTCAAAAGCTAAAGTCTGTCGCTCCCTTCTTTCCAGTTCTTTTACCTTTGTTTCTTACTTATGTGGGTTATTTCAATAAAAAATGTTTACAGCACAGTTTTCAGATCAACAACTTTGTAAAAATGCAATTTTTTATCGCATAAAAAAAAATTAAAATAAAAAAAAAATTAAAATGATGTTTATTTTATAATCTATCAGTTACAAGTAGTCTATTTAATTTATTTTCTCTTATACGTTTGCTCTTGTTTTGGGTATTCATATATTTGTGCTATGGTGTCACTAATACATTTTGTAGTCGATTTGTTTATTGTATGTAATAGTTTATTTTAGAATTATTTATTTTTGAGTGGGTGTATTGTTATTATCTATACTTATTATTATAATTTATACTTAAAATTATTTAAGCTATATGTTATCCTATTTCTTGTTTCTTATGTTTTTTATTGCTTAATAAGATGTAACACGACCGGGGGCCCTCCATGAAAATCAGCGCTGCAGACTTCCTCTGTGGCTTTAAGCTGATGGAGGTCCCATTTTCACCATGTTAATATGTTTTTGTTTTTTCTTTTGTTTCTGTATTTTGTTGTCTTGTAAAAGAAATGTTGCTTTTAAATTTCTAGTATTTTGTTAGTTTGTGGTGAAAATAAATATATTTCATTTCATTTTTGCATAGATGGTTAACAATATATTAAATATTTTGAATCTATCTAATTACGAACGTAAGGGGAAGCTGAGGGAACGGTTGTTGAATTTCCGGGCAGTAGACTTGAGGGAGTCTGCTGCCCGGATGAGAGGGAGGCGGTGCACGGTGTCCGGCGCACCGCCTGGGAGAGAGGTTGTTGGAGGGGTGGGCTTTACTCCTTCCCCTCCCAGAGAGGTAGCCTCAACAAGGCTTCTTGTTCCCTGGGCGTCTGGATGAATTTGGCTTCCCAGGCCCAGGTGGAGCAAGTCACTGCCCTCACAGCGTCCCTGATGGTCCTGTGCAGGATTTTCCCACGGGATAAAAAAAATGGTTGTTGAATCTGGGATATAATGATATTGAGGAATTGTTGCGAGAATAATTGTACCTAAAGTTTAGCATTGTTGTAAATTGTATGATGAATGTAGAATGTGTTTCTTGCTGATGCCATGTTTGGGATGGCTAATATTGATTTTTAATTTTTGTATTTATTACAGTAGATGTTTTTGTACCAGACGGAAAATTTAAAGAGTGATTTACTTACGAGCTATGAATTGATTTATGTACTTTTGATGTCTTTTGTTGACTGGCCTGAATATGTATCCATATATTGTTTGGAGTTGAGATTGTAACTACGAAGCGGATATACAAGTAAACTGTATGTAACATATGGTGATAAATATATTATGCTGACTCCCAAGATACAGGTAGGTCTAGTTTAGATGTTAGCTGACATTATTGTGCTGCTTTATAATTGTTTTTTCTAATTATTTATTTATTTTATTTTAAGTTTCTTTATGTGACTCAGGTCTCAAAGTTTTGCGGTTTAGGATGATTCAATACGACAGCCTGTTTCCTCTATATTTAGCAACACGTATAAGCAATAAAATAAATATGCATTCATGCAAAGAAGCGTCGAGCAGTCTGACTCAATTATTGGGTTGCAATACGAATGGAATGATGTCATTCGATGCAAAATTAGAAATCCCGCTTTAGTTCGACGCCGCACTATTGGCCCATATTGTCGCAACCGGAATTGTGGACGATGCTTCATAATTAGTTTGATTCAGGGTCGTATTTATTATTCTAGCTTCTTCCCGCGATTTAAGGAAGATTGTTTCATAAGTGGTTAAAAAAACCAGCCAAGTGCCAGTCGGAATCGCGTATCAAGTTTTCGTTACAAATTTACTATGCTATCGCCGACCATTGCTTTAATGAAATATCAAATAAGGAGCTTCGTGCATCTCTTGCAGATGCACGGTTCACTTGCGTAAATTTTCGGAAGAGATGGCGTGCTGGTTTTAGTCCATATAGGTATAGGAGGCGTTGTAATAGTTGAGGCTGACCAGATCATAAAAGTCACTACAAGACTATGTTGGCAACACTACCAACATTAAGGTAATTTTATTTTATATCATTGGCAATCATTATGGTGTCACCTAGGCTCAAAAAGGCTTTTACCCAGAGCCGTAAAACTTAATATTAAAAAAAATATGGTTTTACCTAAGAATTGTACCCGTGTGTTTTTTCTCTCTCCCGTTGGTTTCGAGGTTTCAAACCCAGTCCTGGCAGTTTACACACTGTAACTATCTACTGTCAAGATGTTGTAGCTATTGACGACGATGCTCTAACGAAAACATAAATTGTATTTAGGGACAAACTTAACTTTGTCGTTAGAAAACTACTTTTCGTATACAATAATAAAACATTGACCTAAGCTGCGATCAGTTTTCTAAATACATAAAAGGATTGTAATAGCAAAAAGAAAAGTATTCAGTAGCGTTCATTCCATAGATACATGAAAGCATTGCATGCTCTTACGATAAATAAGTTTTGAATAAATTGATTTAATTGAAATAAAAAAAAGGATCGCTTTATATTCCTATCTATTATATTAGGTCCTTACATATGAAATTGGCGTTTTGTATGGGAGGAACAAAAAGTCGAATATTTTTTAATATAATATATTTAATTAATCAAAGTATGAACCATTATTTTCTATGCACTTTTGCCATCTCATAGGTAGTTCATTGATCCCTTTACTAAAAAAACCAGTCGGACGGGAATCAATAAAATCTTTGAAGGCGATTTGGACTGCCCCATCGGAGTTGAATTTTTTCCCTTGCAAGAAGTTATCCAAATTTCGAAAAAAATGGTAATCTGTTGGAGCAAGGTCCGGGGAGTACGGAGGATGTCTTAGACTTTCCAATTGAAGCTCTTCTAATTTAGTAGCCGTCTGATGCGCAGTGTGTGGTCTAGCGTTGTCGTGAAGCAGCAGTGGCGTGGGCGATTGACCAGCCTAGGTTGTTTAGCCGCTAGCTTTTCCATCATGGTTTGCAATTGCTGACAATAGACATCAGCCGTAATAGTCTGGCCAGATTTGAGAAAACTGTAATGAACAATACCGGCACTAGTCCACCAAACGCTTACAAGTAACTTTTTTGGGGTTAATTTTCGCTTGGGGCAGGATTTGGCTGGCTGGCCAGAATCCAACCATTGCGCTGAGCGCTTCCGATTATCGTAAAGAACCCATTTTTCATCACAGGTAATGATTCGGTTTAAAATACCTTCATTATTGTGCCGGTTTAGTAATGTAACGCAGCAGTCGACGCGCGTTTGCCGGTTTGCTTCAGTCAATTCGTGAGGTACCCACCTTTCAAGCTTTTTAATCTTCCCAATTTGCTTCAAGTGAATTAAAACAGTTTTATCACTAACATCGCAGCCTGCAGCTAACTCGGACGTGGTTTGCGATGGATCCGCTTCCACAATAGCCTTCAACTCTTCATTATCAACTTGAGTCTCAGGCCGTCCACGGGGCTTGTTCTGCAGGTCAAAATTTCCAGAACAAAAACATTGGAACCAAAAACGAACTGTGTTTTCTTTTGCAACACGACCGCCATACACATCATTCACCCTTCGAGTTATTTCCGCAGCACTAGTGCCACGGCGGAACTCGTACTCGTAAATAATGCGATTGTTTAAGTTTTCCATTTTGTAAAATGAGTGACGCAAACAGAAAAAAACAGAAGAAAAAAACAAATGAATGACGATCATCGAAGCACAAATACATGAGTCTATAGCTGTACAAATTTGAATTTGGAATTTCTTACCAAAGAGGAGAAATTTGTGATTAAAGTGGTCAGTACGTAAAACGCCAATTTCATATGTAAGGACCTAATATTTTCACGCCATCTATTTTCCCTATGAAAGTAATGTAATATTTATTATCATTATATAATATTCCCATTCATTATGTGAATCTGCCTATCCTGTTCAAATACCCTATGCACGTCACTGAAAGTATTGTAACTAAAATAATGTAATGTTATGATTCTAGTCGAACGGTAAAGACCCTAATAGGTGGTTATTTCCTTGCAAAAAGAACATACACGGTAAAATATACGACTTAAGCGGGCGTTCCGTACCTTTTGATGCGTGGACTTGGATGTATGATATTTTTAAAGTTACACGGGACTACAAACTTTGAGTATTTGATATCTTTATTTTTTGTATCCCGGGAGAAAATCCCATCACCGTCAGCGTCACCATCAGGGACGCTGCGAGGGTAGCGATCCCGGTGTGTCAGACTCTTAGTGACTAAAAACCCCCGAGGTGTCCCTCTGATTGCTCCACCCGGGCCTGGAAAACCAAATTCGTCTAGACCAGTTTTGATATCAACGCGTACACTAGCAGACAGACAACAAATCCTATTATTATTTTTTTCGAGATATTGAAACAAAAAATGAAATAATAAAGAGAATCTTTAGTTTCATGACGGACTGATATCGAGTTAAGATCAGTTTGAAATATGTATTGACGGACAACAAAATTATTTAAACGATTAGTAAGGTTGTGTAGGAATAAGTCTCAAGGCAAACTGGCTGGTTATGAATGGAGCCCACATTGTGTACAAAATGCATTAGAGTTGCCCACTCGTTTAACATAAATTCCTTATTTTGTAAATTTACATTTGGTAGCTTCCACTGATCATTTAGTATTTTATTGAAATAAATAAGATAAAAAATAAAAATGTATCCATTATAACTGACCTGTAAAACGTATCGGTTTGTGATCTAGTTCTTACAATTAAGTATTTATCGCATAAGAAGTAAAATATTCACGAAAAACGATCGTTCACCTTGCATAAGTGAAAACGTGGTAATAATATCTTATGAGACTTTTGAATTAACATTTAAAACGTCAAAACCAAAGACTACTTTTCGGCCAATTTTTTATTTTAGTAGGCCCAATTTTTTAGATATGCTATTCAATGGATACGCTGGTGATGTGCTCGTCTGCCGCTCTTGGAATTTGGCACCCAGGGGTGTGGGCTCCGGCTGGCCCTCTAGATCCGGCCTATATACACATTATTAATCTTATAACCCTATGTTAGTATGCTTGGAATGTTGGTAAGTCTGTCTTATGTCTAAATATAACTCAATAAGATAAAACAATCGAGCTAAGGAACTTATATCAGTAATGATGGGTTGACGAACCCATAACAAGGGCTGTTGTTTGGATAAGTTATTCTTAAAACTATTATAATGTTCCATTCAGATGTATTTGATCTGTTGAGCACCACACTTTATATGTTATGAAATTTTTCATTTGCCTTTATGTTACAATTAACACCGATGTTTTTAACTATCGAGAGGATCGGCATTTATTTGGTGAACGTGCCCTAACTTCACATTCCATTATTTGTAATTGAATAATATAAAATAAATAATAAATAAAATAGAACTGTCTCTAATACCTTAACTTTATTTTAAAATATAATATAATGCGAATTCAATGTGCATATACTTATGGTTTAACAAATTTCGCGATAAAAATCTAAGCAGCTATACTGTTTTTTGTTTCTTGCCATTTTAAATATCAGATGTGCTAAGAATAATTCTTAGAAAATAGGTTCAGAATATGCGAAAATTTGATAAAAAATATCTTTCACCGGTATTTCAAACACAGCGACCAATATCCCAGTGATTCCCTTGAAAAGGTTTTTATATATTCAGGGAATATATAAACAATAAAAAAGATACATCAGCCAGCAAAGATTCCACAAATAAAAATACAAAACAAAAAGTCAAGCTAGGGAATATAAACAATAAGAGAAACCTAACTAAATATATAAAGTAAAATAAATGCAACAAAGAAAAAAATTTTAATTTTTTTGTATATTTGTTGTTACATATCTTGTGTATATAGAAACCGTCGGCACTAAATCCATCAGGCGATATGATAGGTGCCTATCACACGTAACATCCCCTAGACGTAATCTCCCTTCCCAATAATTGCTAAACCAAGCATGTATGGCACGAAGTAATTTTAGTTCCGTAAACAAAATCTGTTTGTTGAATACAATCATTACACTTAAACTGCTGGTATTAAAATTGAACCGTTGTTAAAAATGTAATAAATATAAGTATCTGCTTAATTTATCATCGTCCTAAGAAGATTTATATAAAAACACTCGCCCTGACAAACCTGAGTTTTTTTCGGCGTTTCTTCTTAAGGTGGTCGCTTGTGAAACGCTAGTAGATCACCCGTAGGGTTCGTGTTCTTTTTGGCTGGCGGTCCAAGTCGAGGTTCGTACCCACAGGGGTGCCCTTGCATTGCCACCCAACCCATAAACTCGCTGGCTGAGCATCTTCTGTGCTCGCCCCCTAAGCCCGGTTAAACTGTATAGGCCTTTTCCAGCCCTTAGTAGGTATCCAGATAAAAAAAAAAACTAACATATTGTAGAGTAAAAACTATTAGTAACATGTTTAGATATTGAATTCATTTAACGGTCTTCCAAAAGGAGGATGATCTTTGTTCAGTTGTGTGTATTTTTGAGGTATGTTCACCGATTACTCCATTATTTATCGACCGTTTGATAATTCTTTTTTGGGCAATAAAGGTATATTATAAAGTTGATCTCATGTTACTATAGTGCAAGTCTGATGAAAGTTTTCAATCAGACTCGTTTTCAAAATATTTTATTAACTAAACTGACTTTTATACGAGTAATAGTACGTTGTAGATATAACGTAAACAATTCAAAACTGGCCGAGGTCGATTATAATTCGGATATCAGATTCCGTACAAAGTATATGTTTATCGACGCAAAATAAATTTCATGATTATTAGAGTATTAAGTAAATTTTGAATTTGCAGCTGGAAACATTTTTGTTCTTAGTCTATGGCAACACTCTTTATGGTTGTCTCTTGTAAAATGGTGACTGAATGTATTGATTTTTTTTTTTTTTGAAGCGGACTAACTACTGATTGCCGGGAAAGGCATTTTCAGCTCAACCGGGCTTAGGGGGCGAGCACAGAAGGTGCTCAGCCAGCGAAGTAACTGAATGTATTAAGAGTGCCGGGTGTTTATAAAGGTATAGCATGTAGACGCCGCCCGATACGTAATTGTCGCCCTAAGGGTCGTTAGGGTGTTACGGGACGTGCGGGGTAAGAGGATGCGCGCGCGCACGGGATGCTTGCCAGTCAGTCGACTACCGAGACACAAGGCGAGAGTACGTGCGTGGGCGTCGCAGTTCGGTGTGCCGTAAAGTGCAAATAAACAGTAAAACACCAAAATCCGTGTCTTTCTACAACCACACCCACGACCACCGGTCATAAAGTTGGTCTTGCTTGTGTATTATTTAATACACCTGGCTCCCGAATATAATAATATATCGTCACGCTATATCTCTTTTGGTGTGAGCAGAGATATTAGCGCCTGTATATACTTTTCGCTTATATGTCGTGCACAGCATGACTAGTACCGCAGCTGATCACCGTTCTCAGGGCACTTTTACATAACTTTTATTAGATGCCATTGAGGTTTCCTCACGAGATTTTGCTTCACCGGTGAGCATGTGCTGGCTAAATGAGTATTTAATCTGGAAAAGCCCAGAGATACGTGCCCATTTATTATAAAAAAAAAAAAATTTAGTGTGCCTTTAAACAGCAACGAGGTAAGCCACAATAAACATTAATGATCAAATCAAACATAGAAAATTAACAAGGTCTTGCTAATGATTATACCCTTGTATATGATTCATCTCTTGTGACACTATTCACTTGAGTATGTGATAAAATATGATACGCCATATTGTTTATTTAATAAATCAGTTTAGTTTAGAACACCTGCCGATTTTATTAATACTAAACCTACCACGACGGGTCAAATGACCCATTTAAATTTTTTTGTTAGAATTTCTTGTAAATAACACTATCACATCGCCATTTGCCTTTACTACTTTTACTTAAAAATACATCAAATGTATTTTTCCATATTTACTTCTCTCTTGTTAATTTTTTTACCGAGAAATATATGTAATCTGCCCTAACTATCGCAACGGGTCACTTGACCCGCTGTGGTAGGAATAGGTATACATAAAATATCGGTAGGTTTAGTGTTAAATAGCATCTGAGTTTCTTAAGTGTTTTCTTTCACCAATCTGAGCTTTTGATTAACACATATACAAAGATTACTGAATTTCATGCAAAAATTTAAACTTATTTATTTACACTGCCTCTACATAGTGACTACAATGTACCTGATGGTAAGTACAGTGTAGTCCAAAAACGAAAGCGACTATCAAAGGATCATAATCCATTGATAGTCTCCGTCGTCAAGTCGGCCGTATACCGCGACTGAAGGCTAAGTATATGTGTTACTGAATATATACAAGCTGATCTCGAAACGCGACAGACGATAGTGAGTCACTATGACGGTCTCTACACTTGAGTACTGAGGCCACGACCCAGTTTGGGCAATCGCCCTACAGGTCATATTTTGTATACATAGTTTTTTCATGATTTGTGGTTGATAAATTAACTTTAAATTAAAACATCAAACGTTAAAAATATAAATGAATTCATTTATGACGTATCATTTACATTTAGCGAATTCAAGGAAATGTTACGACATAAATAAAGAATAACAGTGAGTGGCTGGGAAACCAATTAAAAGTTTTCACAAATAGAAAAAGTTACCTCGCGGCTTTGTTTTAACGTATTTACATTTTCCATAAAAAACGAAATTGTTTTCATTTAAGACAATATTATAATCACTGTACAAATACATTATTAAATTAAAGAATAAACATAAAACGATTATCATTAAATATATTCATTTATTTTACTTTTTGTACTGGTATGTCAGAAAAAAACATGAATATAGAATTAATGCGATGGAAATGCGATCTCTTCTTTTTATATGAGGAGCAACGTTAGCGTATCGCTTTAGGAACGGAGAGATACGCAGAATGGTTAGTTTATAAGATAGTGTCATCGATAGTAGATACAAAAGTATAGGTCTATGGTTCGGACACGTAGAGAGGATGATAGAGAGGAAAAAGATGTATAATATGAATGTGGATGTAAGTGAGAGCCGAGGCGGAGCGAGACTTTACGTAGATAAAAAAGGAGAGTTCTGATGGAGGGTAATATAAAAAAGACGTGTAATTCTTAAAAATACATGAAGGGATTATTGAATGTTAAAGGAAAGAACGACGTTTGAAAAAAAAATAGAGAAAAATGACGTCATACTATATTTAGTTTGCTTACCCCAATAGGGATACCGCTAAATAATAGATAGATAGATAATTTGTTTTTTAAATAATCTTACTTGCGTACAGAATCATGGAATTATAAAAACAAATATATGAAAGGTTATTCTAATAAAAAACGTATGGATCAAAATAAAACCACACATTTTCTGTTTTAAAAAAAATCATTAAGGTCATCTCATTTTGTTTTTTTCTTTAACTCTATTGCATTTTTTGACACAAATATAACACTGAAATTGCATAATTTAATTAAAAGTAAGAGATTATGTTGCGCCAACTCACGTCACAACGTTAGTTATGTTGGTCGATTTAAGAACATTATATTGGCTGCACTTTTAGCACGTATGCGTTTCTTTAAAAACCTTATAAGTAACATTCATACCTTGAAACATTTTTTTAACAAAGAGTGGAAGTTTTCATCAAAGAAAACATAAATTAATACAAATTATTTACAAAAACTATTCAAATAAACAAAAATAACTATATCTTTCATACAATAAACATCAAACGCTTTCTTAAATTGTAAATTTAACTATGGATAACGATTTCGGACTATTTATTTTATAGTTTCCTAATTATAAATTCTTTAGACAACTTAAATTAGGGAGAGCTTTATAATAACTTTCATTATGCGGGTGTTAATAGAGCACTGTTAATATTTTATCTCACCAATCTCTAAGAGCTTCATTACTCATTATTTATGTTTGTTCAGCTCATATTGACTTTGGAGGTCAAACTAATATCACGATATTCAAAGTCAGCCGTTTGGAAAAATGCCGACGTGTTTAATGATTGATTATTTAAAAATATGGATACTCTAAAATGTTTTAGTTTATTTAAGTAATTTTAAAGTGTTTTATATAATAATAAATTCAATACAAAATATATTGTTGTACTCAGACATGCGATATATAAATTTTCCATTTTAGCTGTGACTAAGTTAAGCTATTATTGGATTATAAGTTATTAAAGTAGCGTTCATTCCATAAATGCATGAAAGCATTGAATGCCCTTATGATAAATAAGTCTGGAATAAATTCCATTAATTTAAACAAAAAAAGGGACCCTTTATACTCATATCTATTCTATCTTCCCTATGAAAGTAATAAAATATTTATTATCATTATATAATATTCAAATTCATTATGTGAATCTACCTACCCTGTCCAAATAACCTATGCCCGTCACTGAAGATAGCATATTATTTTTAGTATATAAGTCTTACTTTTATTATAAAATATAGTTTATCTGCTTGTCTGAGTATCTGTGGTGGCCTAGTGGACAAGAGACCGGTAGTCAATCGCTCATAGGTTCAAATCCCGACACAAACCTCCGAGCTTTTCCAGATTCAGTGTGAGTTTAGGTGCGGAAAGCATTTGCTCCGGTGGAGGAAAACATTGTGATGAAGCCCGTGCGGTATCTAATAGAACTGTCATGTGTAAGTGCCTTGAGAACGGCGATCAGCTGCCCTACTGGTCACGTTGGGCACGATGTATAAGCGCAAAGAGGATACAGCCATTAATGTAATATGACGATATTAGATATCCAAGGGTGAAAGGCTATTTGGTTTAAGCGACATTTTTGGTGATATAGTAATATATATATATATATATATATATATATATATATGTATATTAGGGCGTTTAAAAAAAAAAAATTTCCTCGGAACCACGCTCAAAAGTTTCGTTTTAATGCCAAAATAGGCCTCTGAAAATATGAGCCCTCAATATTAATATTTAGGCTATCCGCATCGCACTTTTCGATTTCCCATACAAATAACACAGGACAAAAGTTTTTTTTTCTTTTGACTGTTATAACTAATTAACGATATATCGTATTGCAATACCCATTCATTATTTTTGTAGAGAATTTAACGCTCTACAAAAAAGGTCTGAAGTCAATTTTTGATAAATCAACTCAGTCAAAAGTTATTCAAGATCGAAGTTTAACTTACTTACTTACAATTCAGGTGATTTTTTATAATACTCTCAAATTTATAAGTCTACGGGTTTTAAAACAAACGAAAAGTTTATTTCTAAGTTCTCAGAGTTAAAAAAAATTACAACTATTATCTTTCGTTCTCGAATATTGCTGTAATTTTATTGAAAAAATATTTTTTATAATAAGCGCTTGAAAATAGCTGAAATTTTATGTATGTTTTGAAAAGTTATCAGTGTTTTTAAGTTTTTATTGCTTATAACAATTTAGAAATATATTACTTTTAATAAATTTGAATTTTTTTTATCTAAAAATAATTTTTATTCATTTGCATTAAATTGATCTTGCTGTAGAGTTGTCTTATTATAATTAGAATATTTCAGCCGATGTTCGCGAACTACTTGCAATAAGTACTGCAGTTGTTCTTCATCTTTTGTGAGGCAGTTGTTGTATTCCTCAATCAAAGCGACCCCTCGTGCAGCTACGTCATTTGTCACTTTTAAGGTATTAAAATGTTCTAAACATTCCTTATATGAATCAAACCAAATCTACTTTTTATATATATCAATATATATGGAATCAGCGATTCTTACCAATTCCAAATATATATATATATATATATTACTATATCACCAAAAAATGACACTTTAACCCTATAGCCTTTCACCCCTCGATATATTATTATTTTTGGATCACCAAATGCTACATTATATTTTTACCGAATTGGTAAAAAAATATTAATTTTAATTAATCGTATTATGAAACATGATTGAAATAATCCAAATGTGAACGAATTGACGCTGTTTGTAAAGCCTTATTTAAACAACGCTCGTTGCTAATGGAATAAGCCTGTAAATAGCTTTTAAACATTTTATGTGTAAAAATTAACTCGTCCCTCGCATTCAGTTACTTGTTTTAATATTTTCATTTAAATCGACTATATATTCATGTATTTCTTGGGGTCTCATTAGATATAACAGGCAAGGCCTGTAGAAGACCAGACGTCGCTGGGTGCTGAGGAAGTGACTCAGTTGTACCCTTGGCCCCGGTAAAAGGGAGAAGGACCACCCTGGAGATTTTAGCCGGTAAGAGTCCAGCATAACGGGGCACAGCCCTCACAGTGCAATGAAGATCCATGCAGATTTCCCTCGGGTAAAAAAGGGGTTTCATTAGATATATGCCCTACCCCACGCTTTGGTATTGTCCCCTACCTGATCAGGTCAGCTGATTGCCGTGCTCAGGGCACTAACACAAAAAATTCATTAGTGTTTAAAATCGTTTTAAAATTTAAGGAGTGTTTAAAACATTGGCTGTGAATTATGGCTCTAAGGAATAATATTTTGCCATTTCATACGTCTCGTGGTATATAACATAACTATCTTTAAATCAAATACGTACGGATTTTAGCTCCACATGCTCACCGGTGAAGGAAATCATCGTGAAGATTGAGCGTTTTCTACCGTGTGTATCATGGCGAGTGTTCTGAAGAGTTGTTTAACCTTGTTCCACCCTCTCCTTTCCTGAATAGAACCACGCGCGCGGGTGTGCGGAGTCACAGCTTTACGGTTTCTCATATCCCAGCTAGGACTAAGAAGTTCTCTAACTCCTTCTTTTGCCGTGTCGTTGGGCTGTGGAATGGTCTTCCAGCGAGCGTGTTCCCACCATCCTATGATATGGGGATCCTTTAAGCGTAACGTGAAGAGATATTTGTGCAGGTCGGCATGATCGCTGCGACTACCGTTGGGTTTTTCTTGCCTATCGATAGTCGTTAGCGTTTTTTTGGCTGCACCATGTTTACCATCAGGTATGGTGCAGTCACTGTGACGAGTCAGAATAAAAAAAAAAAAGAAGCTCACATGGCTTCTAATAAAAATGTCATATTTAAGTGCCTTGAGAAATGCAATCTGATGCCCTACTAGTCACGTTGGGCACGACATATAAGCGCAAAGTGGAAACAGCCACGAATCTATCTCTGCTCACCCCGAAAGGGATATAGCCTCATGATATATTATTGCAATTATTAGAATACATATTAAAATTCTCCCCAATTATGAACACCTAATAAATTTTCGTAAAACGCAATTACGCCAGACATTTAAACGGCAGGGTGGTAAATATACAGTCTCGAATTAGTTTATGACTATATTCTTCCTACCCGCATAAACAATTTATGATGTACGAGAAAATTACTATCAAAAGATAATGAAATCCTTAATAAAAGTGTATAACGCAATTTTGTATGGATGTACGTGGCAACTATTATTCTCCAGTCTGGTTCATAAGTTATAGAATGTTTTTAATACTTGTGATTTAAGTACTGAGAAAGAAGAAGAAAGAAGAGAAGAAAAATGCTTCCTTCTCTGGGGAAGAGAGTGAAGTTCTAAATTACACTTCTTTTTACATGCGAGGACCGATAAAAAAATCAGTTATTAAAATTTGTTCACGTGTCGTACTCCTCTGAAATGACTCCACGGTTTTTTTATGTATATTTGGTAGGTATGAGAATAGATCATAAGATATATTTCATATGCTAGGTAATTAGGGTGTCCCTATCTAGAATTTTTCTATAGCTTTTAAGATTTTAGCCTCAAATCTATAGCCCCAAATTTTTCCCTCCCAGTTTTAATCTCTTTGTTAGTATTTATATACTCTGTAATACACAGATGCCTCAATACTTACAATAAGGACTTTCGCACTATTGACTTATTTTGCCTAAATAGAAATAACTTCATAGCCTCGGTTTTAGCTTTGCTAAAGTTAAAACGACAATAGGAGGAGGGTACAGACGCCACACTGCATTCATATACCTATCAATATACATATCATATATAGTTACTTACACTTACCTTGTCACAAGAAAGACACACACACACCCGCACACATCTATTTCTTATTGTTGCGAGTTTACTGTTATTTTATTTTTCTTTTCTTTGCAGTTTTTAAATATTATCATTGTGTAATTGGCACAGCTTATCAACTGTACCGTATGTAAAATGTTTGTACGTGCTGTTCAATGATAGGGAATAAATAAATAAATATATCAATAATATCGAAATAATTTAACCGTCCGTCGTTGGTGTTTCAAACAGAACAAAATCTAAATATATATAACTCAAAGGTGACTGACTGACTGACTGACATGATGATGTCCTAGCCGGTTTCGGCCACGGCGACTGTTTCAACACCGGTTAAGAAATTCGAGGTCCAGTTTTCGGAAACAGTCAATTGCGCAGGACATATTTAAGTGCATAGCTGGACGCGCAGCCAGAAAAGCACTCTCTCGTCCGAGCTCCCTCAGGCCCGATGGAAAGGAGAACCAGTACGATCGGGAGGGAGCGGGATGTAGGTTTGGTCGAGTTTTCCTTCTCTGAACACCTGGTTGAATTGCGCTGTTAAAGAGATACCTTAGTCGCCTTTTACGACACCTCGGCAAGAAGAGGGGGGTGCTATTCTATTCTGCCGGCAGCCACCACGGCTGACTGACATAGTGATCTATCAACGCACAGCCCAAACCACAGGGCGGATCGGGCTGAAATTTGGCATGCAGGTAGATGTTATGACGTAGGCATCCGCTAAGAAAGGATTTTGATCAATTCTACCCCCAAGGGGATAAATTCTACCCTCAAGGGGATAAAATGGGGGATGAAAGTTTGTATGAAACTTGTCAATTTTAAACCGATCGGGCTGAGACTTTGCATGCATAAAGCTACTATTTTGCAATATATAGCACATTAAAGTGTCTCAATAAAGTATCTCCCTTTAAAAATTCACTATAAGCCCTGTATGTGTTCAATATTATAATAGTACTACTACGACCTTCGACAAAGAAGATAATTAATAGTAATGTTCTATTACCTAACCAAATTCTGATGTTTAAATTTTCTATTATTCTTTGAGTATCTTGTAAGTAGTGTGAGCAATAAATACATTTGAATGATGTAGGCATCCGTTAAGAAAGGATTTTGATAAATACTACCCCCAAGGGGATAAAATGGAGGATGAAAGTTTGTATAAATCTTCTTACATTTTCACTTCCACTGGACACACGCACACACACACACACGCACAGCCAAAACCACTGAACGGATCGGGCTGAAATTTGGCATGTGGGTAGGTGAAATCTACTTTGCCATGATAATGAACAAGTTTCATGGGAAAACTTTCAAATTTGTGGGTATCGACTTGAAAGAACATTTCTTCTATCAGGAACAGTTTTATGTTGCTTGCTCACGAGTAAGTTCACCCAATAGATTGATAGTTTTAGCGCCTAATGGCAGATTAGTCAAGAATATTGTATACGAAGAAATTTTGTAGGCCCTAATATTTTACACACGCTAAACAAAAGTAAAGCGGCAAAAACTATACCTAATTAATAATAATACTTCTTAACGCGAGCGAAGCCGCCGGCAAAAGCTAGTTATTTATATTGTTAATGACAGATGGTGTCACGTCGTCTTCTGTCGTAGATCCCAATCTCGCGCTCTTGCAATACATTCGTTATTTTTTATGTAAAAACCAAAATATTATTTAGAAATAATTTATATGGCCAACCAATGTCTGCTGGATCAGTTAGTTGTCTTTATAAAATAGAATCCCCATTCTCTCTACCCCGGTGTGTTTCAGGTTTTTGTTTAATATCTTTAAATTGCTTTTGTTAGTATTCGGATCACTTGGATACTAAGGTGACTATAACAAATCTATACTACACCTCGACATAGCGTTAGGGGCATTGCAGCATGCATGTTACTACGCTACATCCTTGCTTCTTGTTTCATGATTCTTGATCAACGGGAAGTAAGTGCCATGTAGAGTTAGATTCCCTTGTGAAAATGGCATACACAAGCGTACCTTTTGATTGCTTTAACTTAAAAGTTTGATTTTTCAGAGCTGCAAAGGACTGTAGAAACTTGACACCAGCACGCGTCCCTGAGAAAGAGAATCTTGATAGATAGACAAACGACAAAGTGCTGTTATAAGTGTGTTAGGTTTTTCTTTTGCTGTACAGAATCCTAAAAATAATTATGTTTAGAGTTTATGAGGTCCGTGATTAAATGGTCATTATATTACACAAATCAGTTTATTATACAGTAATACTCTTTCTAATGACAACGCAACCATTACAAATAATTGTTACATATTTGTTGCTAAGGAATAGGCAATGACAACTCACTGTACAGCCATATTTTATAACAAATTAATTATATGTTCCTTGAAGTTAATGAGATTATAAAAACCTTATTTCAATAAAAACGTTCTGAAATATCTTATAAATGAGACGTAATTTCCTTTCAAAACGACCATTTCATAATTCCTGAAATCACAATATTTTTTAATTAAGATGTTTCTTCGTTTACAATATCACAACGCGACCTAAATATTCGTTAATGAAAATTGTAATTCTAAAGAAAATATTTAGAACTCGGCTTCTGTATAGCTTTACAAACATTCATTTAACGACTAAAGGCGCCGACCGACTGTTGCAAACTATGTATGTATGTAGGTAACGCACGAGAGTGATCTACTTTGCGGAATAACTTTTCAATTAGCTAATCCAAATAAGTAAGTCTCAGTTTTAGGGCTGCTTGTAACCACAAATTAATTCTAGTTTAAGCTTGTATAAAACGTTATTTAATTGAAGGAGGTTAATTCTTCATCAGTGGCGTTTTAAATTTAACAGTTCTTAAAACTGGACAATTTTTTCTGCTCCTTGGGCAACTTGAAGATATCTGGTTCCCCACGACCGGGTGGAGTGATTGAAAAGACATCCCGGGGCTTTTTAGGAATCTGACTCATCGAGGTCGCTATCCTCGCAGCAGATGATCCTATGAAGGATGAAAAAAAAAACAAAAAATACAGTTTAACGCTAATTAGTGCTTTATATAAGATTAAACTAAATTTAATTTCTTGGTGCAAGTGACGCTTATAGACGGAGCATTGACTTTATTTAGGTTTTACCCAAACATTACAAATTATATTATTACTTAATCATTAAATTATTGTATGTAAAGTCACCGATTTTGTCAACTTGGACTTGGTTCTATGAATATTCAAGCCATACACAAGATCCTATTATAAGTTCAATTTCTTATCAAGGACGCATTTATTTCCGGAGAAAAGTATAAACAAAGTCAAAGGAGCGTCTATAAACCTTAGCTAAAATCTCTTAAAGCTAAAAAAAATGATAACCTTAAAACTCACGATATCTTATTACAAACTAGCTGATCCGGCAAACGTTGTTTTGCTATATAATGTTTTGTAATATCTTTTAAGATGTTCATTGAAATTAAGTGATGTCAGAGACAATTTTATTCACAATTGAATACTCTTAATGAACAACACATTTATTTGGATAAAGATTAATATTATTACGTTGATACAACTCTTAACAAATAATGCATTAATTTCGACCAAATTTGTTTACCATAAAAACGGTTCTAGTGACTTAATCTTAAAAGATAGACATATACTGTCGCGGACATTTTTTTAAATAATTTCAAGAGGAATAATTCTTTTTTACATATATTTTTGGTATCTTGAACCGTTTTTGCAGCGCACGCATTGGAAGCCCTCAAGAATGAATAGTTTTGCCCGTTTTTTTTCACATTTTCCGTTATTTCTTCGCTCCCAATAATTGCATCGTGATGTTATATAGCCTAAAGCCTTCCTCGATAAATGGTCTGTTCAACTCAAAAAGAATTTTTCAATTCGAACCAATAGTTCCTGAGATTAGCGCGTTCAAACAAACAAACAAACAAACTCTTCAGCTTTATAATATTAGTATAGATTGTGATTTGACTTTAGAATTTGTTAAAAATAACTATATATTTCTTTTTAGAAACTATAGTTTATCACTTATTTTATAATCTTATTATTATTAAAAAGATAACTAATTGTATATTTTTAAAGTTCTGAGTTGGTAGTATGACGCCATGTTTAACGTCATTTTATAATAAGTTTCACACCTGACGCTAAATCGTATTTTTATTTGTTTTAGAGCTTTTTATCTTTAAACATGGACAAAAATGAAACAGATTATCTGAATTTACAATTATTAATTCGTAAACAAAATAGGATAAATGAAAACAGCATTCGTTATGATTACGAAACAAAAACATTCGTGTTCATTGTACAATCGGCATTAATACGAAGTCAAATACCGCAAAACTGATATTAAACCCAGTTCGCAGATACACAACAAGTCTATTAAAACTAAAGTTATACATCATTATAAATACAGATAACAGACATGTATCCATATATTCGGCTCCTCGAATAATACCATCTGTGTAATCTAATTTATTTACTTTATTGTTCGTCGTTAAACTTCTGTCTCGATGTAGTCTGTCAGACGGGTATTGATAACAAGTCTAGAGCATGTAACATAGTTTGCTAAATATCAATTGGCTGCTCTAGACTCGACTGATCGTAAGGCTCGTGGACTTATAAGCGATGACTCTTTGGCTGAGATTTATACACGTTATTTCGACTTTACTTAGCAAAGTTCTCAAAAAATAAATTCCATTTAACAGAAAACTGAATATATAACAGGAACTTGAGTATAGCCATAGTATTAGATGATCCAATTTCGATTTGAGAAAATTGGTGACTTACCTAATCCTTTGACATTCATTGAGTAATATAAATTATAATGTTTTAGTAAGTCTAAGCAACTTAAAGTTGCATTTATAAATTTCGGCCTTTGATTCAGGCTAAAATACAGATCGGAGCATCCGTACAGTAATCCGCTTTGAAATCTTTTACCGGTCGCACATTGTAGAGATAGAGCTACGTTATCTGATTCCACGAGCTCCATTTTATCATAAAACTATTAGACGCCATCCGTATGTGGTGGACGTTCCTTACATCCGCAGGAAAAGATTCGCTTTTATAATCCGAGCTTAAAACGCATGAAAGATAATTCAATTTTATTTTCAATTACTCAATTTTATATGATTATAATTTTTAATGTGCATGAATCTTTTGATTTTTTGGTGCATTTTAGCAATTTTTTCGTAACACAAGTATGTCCTTTTCGGGTTGGACAAGGTTTTCAAAACATACCGTATAAAAATTATTTAACATAACGTTGAGGAGGAATATAAAAAATTCTGTCCTTAGTTACATCATAAAAAAACAACCGTAAAAAATTTCAAGTTATTAGCTTCAGTAGTTTATTTAGGCTTTGCAATGATATGTCCTCTAGAACAATTATTTTATATGTATAAAGATTTCCATACACTATTTTCACAAATATTCCTAAAATAATATAGTGATGTTCAACTAAATCCATTTCAATCTCTAACGTTTCATATTTTGCATCATCCACAAATGTTTCGTGTAGAGTTTTATTTGTGTTTCAATATTTTTTAGCTATGCAATCTGTGTTTGTGTAAACTTCTTTGTTATATCTCTCGGAACTAGAAATAGATTTTGCTTTCGAAATAGAATATTGAAGTGTTTGATAGATTTTCAATTTCTAAACCGTCGAAATCGTTTCATGATGTCTTATATTTTTTATAAAAAATATTATTGGACTTATTATTGGTTATAGTGACTCGCTTTGGCCTGTCGCGTTTCGTGATCTACTTGTGTATATCCATTAGCTCATATACCTAGAGACCTTCAGTCGTGGCATATAGGGTCGATATAACGATGGAGACTATCAATGGATTTTCATCCTTTGATAGTCGCTTACGTTTTTAGACTACACTGTGCTTACCATCAGGTACTCTACATTCACTATGTCGAACTAGAGTAAAAAAAAAAACTGTATTGTACGGAGCGTGCACAAATTAGAACACAAAAGTTACATATTAAAACCAATACATTCTTAGCTGAAAACTGTTTTATACGCTTCTGCATGTAATAAGGCGTCTAATACACTGTTAGAATTATTTTTATGTTTTCTATATAAATTTGTGTACTAGTTAACCCTGAAAATTAAGATGCATTAGTGTGAGAAGAAAAGTAATTCAGATCTTAAAGGGTCAAAAGAATTCGCAATTGTCATTCACAGTGCAATTCAAATGTCTAAGTAGGTACTAGACAAATATTATGTGCAAAGTGCTATAATATGTGCATGTTTCTCAATCATCAATATTTGTGAGTCTCTATAAATAATAAATGGGTGCACACGAATAATATAGGTTAAAATAGTAAAGGTTTTTTTATCTCATTGTAGTTTAGTGGAAAGAACGGGCTGCACGTTTCTACCTTCTTGGGAAGGTATTTATGTGACGCTCGAATGAACGGACAGGACTCCGACGCAGCCTTGAGTTTCTTTCGGCGTTTCTATTTTTTTTTTTTAATAATTTATAGACGAACGCTTGACCACAATCACACCTGGTGGAAGGCGAAGATGAGTCCGATGATGAACCGCGTCCGCCTATCAAATGCCTATTCACTCTTTTTTTAAAGACTCCCAGGCCATAAGATCGTGGAAATATGGCCACTGGTAGCATATTCCACTCCTTAGCTGTTCGCATGATGAATGTAGAAGCGAATCTTCTCGTGCGGATATAAGGAACATCCACCACATACGGATGGTATCCGACATGATGTCTTGTGGTTTTGTGATGGAATGGGGCTGGTGGAATCAAAGAATGTAGTTCCTGAGAACACTCTCCACCGTGCAACCGGTAAAAGACCGCGAGGCAGGCAACTTCTCAAAGTAGACGCTTCCGGAAGACTAGTAGATCACCATTAGGCTTCGTATTTTGGCGGGCGGCCCAAGTCGAGGTCCTACCTACTGGGACGTCCTTGCGTTGCCACCCAACCCATAAATTCGCTGGCTGAGCACCATCTGTGCTCACCCTCTAAGCCCGGTTAAGATGTATAGGCTTGTATCGGCCATCGGTAGTCATATGACAAAAAAAAAAGGTAATGAACAGTTTGCTGGAAACTGCGCATAGATCATTAAAAAAAATATACGTAAAAAGTACCAAGTAAGTAACTAAGTAGGTACAAATATACCTGCGGTAAAGATAGGTGTACGGGATGTAGAAGTTAATCAATATTCTACAAGGAACTTAAAGTAACTTTAACAAAGGATAGATACAAAAGAAAGAGAGTTGGATGAATACATTTCAATACTAAAATAATCTACGACAAATCTTCCAGAATAATTAAAACCAAATTATTAAAAAAGTACAGATTCATCTCTCTTAAAATCCAATACAAATTAAATCAATTTTCAACCAAGGACACAGTATATGCTACGTTATTATTAACTTCCCTCTTTATCTCAAAGTCACAGCCCGCCAATATATATGATACCTATATCTAAGAGGTCTTATAGTCGCATATCAGACGGCATTGTCGTCATAACTCAATACTATCCGTGGAATTGTCATCTTAAATGAAATGAGAATCGTGAATTTGGTTTTACGGCCACTATCGGGAGAGTCAATAAAGAAAAGGCTATTCAATAGGTCATATACGGTGTGAATATTAAATTTGCTTCATCTATATGACTTTTCTATAAACAATATTTTTAACACCGTTGCCTAATTTTAGTGTTTAGTACCTTAGAAGGAAAAGGGTCGCCTATGGAACCACTTCGTTGCCCCTCTATCAATCTATCATGAACCCTTTTTACAGGAAAACGTGGAGCTGCTAGGTAGAAATTAATATTCGCCGAATGCCGAGGAAGCTGGCCTGGCTTTGCCCTTAGCATTCGGCAGACGGGAGAAGGAACATCCCGCGGGTTTTAGTCGGTGCAAGTCCGACACACCGGGGGTGACCCTCATCGCCCCCTGAGGTCCGTTAGGGTTTTCCCCCGGGTTAACAAAAAAATAGGTAGAAATTAATATCAAATATTCATTTCTGAAATCACTTGTAGCTATGAAAAAGAAACTTCTTATTGACCTGGAATCATAAAATATGGCAAGAAACAATGTCTTATATCACAAGTATAGGAAAAAAAAACAAAAACCCTTTTATAGTAAAAAATGACCCTAGGTTTTTTATCCTGGGGGAAAATCCTGCATAGGACGATTAGGGACGCTGTGAGGGCAGTGAATCCGGTGTGTCAGACTCACGCTGACTAAAAACTCCCGGGGTGTTCCTCTGATTGCTCCACCTGGGCCTGGGAAGCCAAATTCATCCAGACGCCCAGAGAACAAGAAGCCTTGTTGAGGCTACCTCTCTGAGAGGGGAAGGAGTAAAGCCCACCCCTCCAAAAACCTCTCTCCCAGGCGATGCGCCGGATACCGTGCACCGCTTCCCTCTCATCCGGCCAGCAGACTCCCTCAAGTCTACTGCCCGGCACCCTAGAAGGGTTCCTTATCTGGTACAAAGCCCTAAAAATAAAGTATGTGTGTGTGTTTTAACGAAACTGAATTACAAGATCCTTCTATTTTATATTAAGGTTTTATTATGATACTTCGCTAAGAAATAAGTTACATTTGAAAGCAAATAGAAGCTGACTTTGTTATTATTCTTTTCCCAAAGTCCTCGACATAAAACATAATACTTCAGCTGACCGCCACGTAAGCTTTTTAATATAGGTTCTTTATCTACCGCTCCGGTTAATCGCTCTTGATGGTTTTACAGTTAAAGTTTATTGCTCCATGTCGTTCCTACTGAATTCTGAAATATGAAGCTGACACATTTGAATATGTGAGAGAGGCGTTTGTGAGTGCTTTTGGTCTGAACAAACTAGACGTCGGGATGTTTAACAAAGTCTCAACAAAACTGTTATCTGATGAGGCGTCTGCTCTGTTCAGATCAATGGCCCCATATGGCATATGTTAGGTATTTCTGTATTAGGGTATGATGGGGCTGACATACGTACACACGTAAAGGTCCCTTAAATATATAATATAAAAAAAGAAGCTGTACTATCCAGGCGTTCCTTGTTAGAAATCTCTAATTTTATTCCGTTGGAATTTATTTTCCAAAAATATCTATCCGCTTTTTTTTTATCCTAACCTAATAACTAAGTACCAAGTTTCACAGTTTTCACTTTAAAATTAACTGAATTTTAAGTAATTTTCTAACGTTATTTCACCCCCTTAAGACTAAAATATAAAAAACCCTTCTTTAGTGGGCGCTTACATCATACAAAGGGCCCAATGTCTTAATTTCATGTATCTATCTTGTTGTTTATTTAGCTCTACGATGATAATATCAGTCAGAATAAGTGTTTTTACATTACACGACATCGAAAACGATAAATACATGACATTTTATTAGAACTATAGCGTTAAATTAAAAATCATGTATTGAATTTTTTCGACACAATCATAACTGTTTTCTTAATCTTTATTATTTCAGACATTTGTGAGAAATTCTCATCATCATCATCAGCTCACCCTAGTCCACTACTGGACATAGGCCCTTCCTAACAAATACCACTAAGCCTGGTCTTCGGCTTTTCTCATCCATTCTTTCCCGGCTACCTTTTGCAGGTCGTCACTCCATCTTGGGGCGCCTCATGCTACGTCTGCCGATTCGCAGTCTTCATTAAAAGACTAGCCTGCTCCAACGGCTATCAATTCGTCGGCATATATGGTCCTTTTTAATCAGTTTTATCAAGCCATTGATCAAACGCTGGTAGTTACGAAGTTACGAATTAATTTTCAATATATCTATATCGAGAATGGTTTATTTTTATTAGAAGTCATTGTTTACCATTATTAATAAATAATAAACAATTGTGAGCGTCATTTAATTAGATCACTAGGAGTAATTTTATAACTCCTAATGGTTTAGTCCTCTCTCGCCTTGCGTTGTGTGAACACCTGTTTCACATCGCTTCCGAATAGTGTACCGAAAGACGTGTTTTTGTATATCTAGTGTGAAATATTATTGTTATAGTGGATTATTACAATTTATTTGTATTTACAGCGGCTGTTAAAATTGTAAGTATTTGAAATAAAACAATTTTTTGATAGTTCAATTCTTACTTGTATATTTTCTTTTTCTGTATTAATTTTTTTTGGGCTATATCAATTGGTTTTGGATTTAATCATCATCAGCTGTAATCTATATATCTATATATCCACAGAATTACTTCATATATTAGGGCAAAATTAAGTTCTCTGGTCTAAATGTACTAAGTGCCATCTTTTCAGGCATTTCATATTTCCCTGCGTTTGTAAAAGGTTCTTCGCTAGGTCATTTCTATACTTTTTCAAATCAAATCAAATAATTTATTGTCCTCCACAATATATACCGATATGTTTTTTTATTAATATCAACTATGGACCCTTTTGGGCATGCTATCAATGTAGGCAAGAGGGCTCTCATTCATCCTTATATTTCTTGTTAAATTAATTTACTTCTTCCGTAACAGTTAACCTTTCCATAGTCTACATTTAAAATTTTAGGATTGATATACGAATAAACTTTTTTTTTATAATGGACGGCAAAAAGAAACACTGAAATCGTCAATATTTTATTTTATTATAACACATTTAATAATAAGATAAAACAGGTGATTTTAATTCCAATTTATTATATTTTTTCCAAATTTTATTTAACGTATAAGTTTAGATTTTTGTCTCAATATTACTAAACTTAAAATAATAAAGATAAATTAAATAAGTGGCTGTGATTCTCTAGTCGATAATGGGCCGGTTTTCATGCACGGTAACCCAAATGGTTGTTGGTTTGAACCCCGGCACGTAACCTCTGGGATTTTCCAGATTAGACACGAATTTAGTCACCACGTGCTCACCGACGAAGGAAAGTATCGTGAGAAAGCCCGCATGGCAACTAATGAAATGTCACGTGTAAGTGCCCTGAGAACGGCGATCAGCTGCGCTATTGGTCATGTAAGGCGCGACATGAATGTGAGCGCAAAGTGGCTGTGTCATTAATGTATCTCTGCTCAACCCTTAAGTAATATAGCGCGATGATATATTATAATAAGCGATTGGGTATATAAGGTTCTAAGTTAAAGAGTAAATGCAAAAAAATTGCGACACATTAATATGTTTTTTATTCATATTTCTTTAAAATAACTTCCGCCGATCTCGAAAACCTCTTCCGCGTCATACTACTCTAGTTGCAAACTTAGTCAAACGGGTTCATAGCAGTGGTAGGACCGAAGCAATCGATATAAAAAAATGGAATGTTTTTATTGCGTCATAACTTACAAAAAACTAATAATTTAAAAACAGTAACACAAACAGTAAACAGAAACAAAAGAAAATACAAAAACATACAACCATGGCGAAAATGGGCCCTCCATCAGCTTAAAGCCACAGAGGTAGTCTGCAGCGCTGGTTTTCGTGAAGGGCCCCGATATAAACACAAAGGAGTCGATTTCATTAATGTATTACTTAGTTCGATGACCTTAGGCATAAAATTGACCAGCAAAACAAAAGGTACATTAACCCGACAAGTCTGTGAATTAATTCTAAAATGAATCATGGAAGTCTAACGGGGTTTTTGCATGAATTTTTCATAAGTTGTGAAAATTTGCTAGAAATTTCTCCTTAGCAATAATGTTATCACAAAAACTTCATGAATAATAGCAACTGTACTTACCTTATAGGTTTAGATTATCTCGGTTTTGGGCACTGGTTCAAGGAGCCTCGGCTATGTAGTTTTTTAACACTAGATTGCCCAGAGCAATCATTTTGACTGTTTTTAAAGTTTAGTTATATAATTTTTTTTTTATAAAGAACCATTTTTTTTAATATTATGACTTTTTATATATTATCTTATAGCATTTATTAATAGTTGTACTTACCTCCCCTCTCTCTTATTCCCTATATACGTATGTGCTATACCTATATTCAGCCATTCTAGTGTTAAGACCTTGTATTGTGTTCTTATACTCGTTTTGTATTGTATTGTGTTCTGTAGTTTTCTACTTTATGTATTACTCTTTTCGTGTATATATCTGTACGTTCAATATAAATGTCGTATGTCGTTTTGTTCGATCTTTTTTTTATATCAAGGTCCTCGATCCCTGTATTCATAGTACCTTTTTTATTATTATATTTATTTAAGGGACTTCTACGTGTGTATGTATGTCAGTCCCATCGTACCCTAATACAGAAATATCTAACTTATTACATTCCTCGTTTTAATCATCACACTGACATTGGAGAAGTCACAAAGTACCAGTCTTTGGAATAAAGGCATAAATTAAATAATAAAAAAAAAACATATTACATATGGGGTAGTACCTATTTATTAAACTTTGATATATCGTGTTTTTTGGGGATTTTACAGCTATCATTAACATCTGAACAAGTCAAGCTGTGGAATGCTCTTCTGGCAAATGTATTCCCATCATTTTATAATATTGGATCCTTTGAAAGAAGAATGAAGAGATATTTGTGCAGACTAGCTGGATCGTTACGACTACCAGTTTTTCTTTGCTGTTGATACTTGAAGCCATTTTTTGGACTGTACCATCCTTACCATAAGGTGTGGTGTGTTCACTTTGCCGAGTCACGATAAAACAAAGTTAACGTTATTAGTTGTACAGATAGTAGATTGAACCAGTCCTTGCTCCAATACTGGACATCGTTTGTAGCGAACTTTGACGAACTCTACCTATGTAGACATAAATAAAGCTGCCAACTTTATTGACAGTGACAAGCAATCCTTTATAATTGACAAGCATGTTATTTATTCTCCGAAAGGCTCTTATAATATACTAAGATGTCTAAGGGTGAGATTTATAGACTTTTCTAACCCGGGGGAATATCCTGCATTGGTCCATCACGACCGCTGTGAGGGTGACGACCCCGGTGTGTCAGTCTCCTAATGACTAAAACCCCACGGGGTGTTCCATTAATTGCTCCACCAGGACCTGAGGAACCAAATTCATTCAGACGCCCGGGGAGCGAAAAGCCTTGTTAAGGCTACCTCTCAGGGAAGGGTGCGTGTAGGACACTGCTCACCACCTTCCCCTCATCTGGGCAGCAGACTCTCAAATACACCAGGCTGAGATTTATAGACGTTATTTTACCTTACTTTTTTTTTTTGGTAACCCGGGGGAAAATCCTACATTGGACCATCAGGGTCACTGTGAGGGCAGCGACCCTGGTGTGTCAGACTCCTACTGACTAAAAACCCCCGGGGTGTCCCTCTAATCACTCCACCCAGGCCTGGGAAACCAAATTCGTCTAGTCGACCTTACTTAGCCTTTACTCAAACATAGCAAATTTTCTGGTCGAGTGTGACCGGAGCGAGACTATGAGAGCGGACATGATGAGTAACCATAGTATCCTCCTTTCTAATCCTTTCGACGTTGGCATGTTCAATGGAATACTTGGCGCACCCTCGTGTGATGCGGCTAGATCCCTGTTCATGTTGCTGTTGAAAATTTTAGCAGAATAATTTAGTGTAGTGTTATTATTTATGTATCTTTATTTTGGTGAACTTCTTTTAGCTAAACAGGGCTGGCGTAATCACATGTGTGATTAAAGCCTTAACCATATTATAGATTAAAAAAAAACATAGCAAATTCTATTATTTGTTAATGTTAAAGTATTTTATGTTTCTGTATTTTTATATATTATTTTGAGGCAAAATAAATGTGTTTCATTTACTTCATTTCATTTATTTCTTTTCATTTCAAAACATTAAAGTTATTACAACCGTTGTAGGTGAAACAATTTAATATAATCTATATGATACGTTGGTTTAGTCAACAGGCAGCATATA
Source organism: Automeris io (assembly GCA_036320925.1). Taxonomy (NCBI): domain Eukaryota; kingdom Metazoa; phylum Arthropoda; class Insecta; order Lepidoptera; family Saturniidae; genus Automeris; species Automeris io. The sequence continues at coordinate 12,974,849 of JAUDJH010000010.1, read as the reverse complement.
TATTGATAGATTCCTCTAGTTCTATCCGCCATACACCTACACTGCAGCCTATAAACTAATTTTAACTGTCTACCGGTCTACGCTGAAATGCTATAAACAGTGTTTACATTACAGACGATTAAAGCCGTCAACAATTATGGACGAAGATTAATCGTTTTTAAATTCAAAGGCGGGTGAACTAACTGTCTATATACATATTTCGCATTTCCGGACAACAAATTATCCTAATCGCACCTGTCGACACGCGACAGGCCAAAGCGAGATATTATGAGTCTTAGTATATGAGTTACACTTGTATATTGTGGTCACGGCCCAGTTCGGGCAATCGCCCTATCACTTCAAAAAGGACCGGGTCATATTTTAACACCATTTTGCTTTATAATTCTGTTTGTAGAATCATGAATATGCATTTTACGCAATGTTTATTTTAAACCGAAACAAATTATGTACACAATACCTTAAAATTGAAATATCTTAAAAACAACTAAATTAATGTTGTGGTGGCCTAGTTGTTATAGGACCGGTTTCCATGCACGCGAATGGTCATAGGTTCCAATCCCGGAACGTGCTTCTGAATTTATCTAGATAACGTAACGGTTTTAAACACCACATGCTTAGCGGTGAAGAAAAATATTGTAAGGAAACCCGCATGGCATCTGATAGAAATATCATATGTACGTGCCCTGAGAACAGCGATCAGCTGCGCTACTGGTCACGTTGGGTAAGACATATAAGCGCAAAATGGATAGAGTCACTAATGTATCTTTGCTCACCCCGTAAGAGATATAGCGTGACGATATACATTTATTATTATTACTTACTTGACGCTCTGGGTAGGTTGCAACTGAGGACAGTCCGCTTGGGAATGATCTAGACGTTACTAAGTATTTTGAACCACTCCAGTTGCGCAGGGATATTGCCTCACTGAGCATTCTCTACCGCCTGCATGACGGCGAGTGTCCTGCGGCGTTATTTAATCTTTTCCTTTAACTCTTACTTTTCCGATTCGTTGAGCTGTGGAATGCTTTCCTGGTCAGTGTATTCCCACTGTTCTATGATGTTCTGTTCTGTTTTGGGAGTCGACGCTGCTCGCGTCCGTAGGCTTTACCCTAGTTTCCCTACACGTGACTCCTGGGTGGTGCTAAATGAGCAGCAGCGAGGTGGTAGGGCGTCGGTGCCCGTCTGGATCGCGACCACAGTGCATGGGTGTAAAGCCCGTCATAGTGACCAGTTTCGGCTTGTCGCGTTTCGGGATCAGCTTGTGTATGTCCAGTAGCTCATATACCTGGAGACCTTCTGTCGTGGTATATGTGGGCCGACATGACGATGTAGACTATCAATGGACTTTCATCCTTTGATAGTCGCTTCCGTTTTTGGACTACACTGTACTTACCAACAGGTACTCTGTAGTAACTATGTCGAGCCAGTGTTAAAAAAAAATATTGGATCTTTTAAAGAAAGCTTAAAGAGATATTTGTGCAGGCCGGCATGATCGTTACGACTATAAATTTTTCTTTACTGCTGCTTGCTGTAGTCGCTTTTTGAACTGCATCTTGCTTACCATCAGCCGCGGTATGATCTCTATGTCAAATCAGAGTAAAAAAGCTTTTTAGTAAAAAAAAATCTTCTTTCAGTGTTTTTTTTATTAATCGACCCCAAAGGGTTAAATAAGGTTATTTTTCCGGGGGGCGCTCCCCTCCTGACACAGGCCGAGCGGTGGACGTTGAGGGCATCCGCCGTCCAGCAGAGAGGACAAGGCGTCGTGTGCCTCATTGAGAGATAGTAAGGGCTAACAACTGATCCCTCCCAGAGAGGAGGCCTGCCAAGGCCAGTCACTCGCCAGAGACGTAGGAGGTATACGGAGACCCAGGTCCGGCGAAAGCTAAGAGAGGATAGAGTTGGCATCCCGGCAGTTCTAGTCGGTGCTAGTCCGACACACTGGGGGAATGGCCCTCTCCACTCCCCTGACGGTCTGAAAAGATTTTTTTTTTTAATCAATATTTTAAAGGGCTTTTGACTGCACATGCAGTCATGCCAGCCCTATCGTGCTGCACCATATGTATAAATACAAAAAATAGAAAAAAACATTATACTTAGTGTTATGGACACACTATAGAAGATAGAGAAACCTTAAGGTTCCACTAAACTATTGTAAATAAATTTATAAATTTTGCGAGCTTCTTGACTGCTGGGTATACTTAAATAGCTTTGATAAATGCCTAAGTCCAAAAAGTTGATGTTTAGGGTGCTCCTTAAGCTTTCTCTTTCTTTATTATTCTGGACACATTCCATCAACAAATGTTGGATATCCTCTGTTGTGCCACAGCGGATACAGTTTGGGCTACCGACTTTTTTCAGAGGATATCCAAACTTGTTGAGAGGAACGTGTCCAGATCTAATTCTATGAGCTACTACAATATATTTCCTAGCTAGCCCAACCTTAGAAAACCAAGGAATACGAGGAGGCTCACTCTGCATTGTGCGACTGAAGGGATTTCCACTGGGTTATCAAAAAAAAAAGAGTATTTTTCCAGGCAAAGCCGGGTTATAACAACTAGTGCCTATAACATATTCATAGCACATCATCAATCACAGTTTGTGCACATAAGACAGGCGCTGTGATCGTACAAAAGATGCAAATATTTGTATAACCCGAATATCGCTTCAGAAAGTTTCGTAATAGATGAATCAACCATATCTCTTGTTACGGATGGTTACTAGGAATTTTTATTTGCAAATATTTCACTGAATTCGCAACAATACGGGCTTGTGTATTAGCAACAATGCTATTATAAAAAGTAGCGGAAACAGCTTCATTATTCATTTTTTTTACACTGGCCTGATTAACTGACTACAGCGCAGGTAATGGTAAGTACAATGTAGGCCAAAAACGATCTGAGTTGTGACCGCAGTAGACAAGCGTAAAGGCCGTCGTAGTGACTTGCTTTGGCCTGCCGCGTTTCGAGGACAGTTTACATATCCAGTTGTCCATATACCTAGAAACCTTCCTTCGTGGTATACATAGACGGGCAAAATGTAATCAGATTAATAAAAATGATTAACGATTACATTTTACGTTTTTTACAATTAATATGACTGCATTATGCTCATTTATGTTTTAAATACTACAAAATCCCAGATTGTATACACATTTATGATTTCTTAATGTTTTAAATGGATTTAATCATGATTGCAGAGCAAGAAAATTAAAATTACGACTACATTTTCTAATCGTTAAATATTAATCAGATTACATTTTGCCCATCTCTGGTGGTATATGTGGGCAGATATAGCGATGGCAACTGTCCACATATCTTCTTCCCGTGCCAATCGTTGGCAATCTTGGACTACACTGTAGTTACCATCAGCTGCAATATAGTTACTTTGTAGAGCCAGTATAAGGAAGAAAGAAATATTTTTAATACAACCCGTATTAAACCGTCATCAGTTAAAGATTTTTAATAAACAAGTTTAACCCTTTATGGAGCCGTGTTATATTTCTGCAACATACCACTCAAACAGATGCAACAATAAAAGAAATGCCGATAGACTGACTTTGCTTGGTGTTATACGGCACCAACAAAGCATTCTTACGATTTAGTGACAATTCAGCTCACTAGATGAGGAGACTTGTAGGTAATGATGTTTCATTGTAGTGTCAAACGAATACACGCGTTTGTACAAGCTCTTCGAATTCATTTGCAAAAAATTACTTCCTGGTGAAATGCTAATATTAGACCGTTAAAATTTGTATAAGAGGATGTATTTTTATAATCTGTTCCTAATTTTAACTTTTATTATTTAGTATTAATGCAATGTTATATTTCTGCAACTTGCAAGGTGTTGAGGAATTATAAACGATTAATTTTAAATATTTTTTAAATCATTATTTTTGTGAATCGTGCACTATTTACCACCCAGTTTTTAAAAAAAACTAATAAATTTAACGACCTGACGCAAAGTGTTATTGTGAATAAACTAGCATCTTACTAAAGATAAATTTCGTTTCATAATAATCTCGACTGGGTTTAAACAGTGCCGTGCATCTTATTAAAGCATCACTAGGGACATTATTAAGACATGTTATTTTGGGACATTGAATAAATATATTGACGTAAAATCTGGTAATTGCCAGATTGACAATTTCAAAATTTAGTGTCCAAAAACGACAATAACTAACAACATTAAAAAAAATAATGTCTTATATCTCTTCGCTCGTTTAACCTCCTGAGGTTCAATGTAGTTCTAGGACAAAATCATATAGTACTAAACGCCCAACAAAATCACAGCTACTTAAGGACCAAGAGGCACCATACTAATACTAGAACATAATATTTACTGTCCTTTAAAATGTTTGAATTAAATTACACACCACATTGTACAAAATTTTTAATTTTTATGACCCAACATACTAAATAAAGAACAAAATATTGCAATGGTTTTTTTATATATGTAACAAAGGACACTCAAAATATTAAAACTTAATTCGTAATAATTACAGAGATACGAAAAGATTTTGGTCTGGGCGTTAGTTTAACATAGTCCATGTTAGTTACGTTCTGATATTAAGACGGTGTGCTTTCTTTATTTGTACCTACTTTTAAATTGGGCTGCGGGAGGTTAAAGAACGCCATATCATAGGATAGTGGAAACACGCTTGCTGTAGACCATTCCACAGCCAAACGAATCGGCAAACGTTAAAGTTAGAGAACTTCTTAGTTAGTAACTAGCTTTTGCCCGCGGCTTCGCTCGCGTTAAGAAGTATTATTATTAATTAGGTATCGTTTTTGCGGCTCCACTTTTGTTTAGCGTGTCCCCCCACCCCCATTCCCCCATTTTATCCCCCTTGGGGATAGAATTCATCAAAATCCTTTCTTAGCGGATGCCTACGCCATAACATCTACCTGCATGCCAAATTTCAGCCCGATCCGTCCAGTGGTTTGGGCTGTGCGTTGATAGATCACTATGTAAGTCAGTCAGTCACCTTTGAGTTATATATATTTAGATTTGTTTATTAACGATCCAAGTACAACAAGATAATACCTTTTTGTGCTTCTATGAGATGCACGTGACTAGGTTTGAGCGGGGCACTATTCCAACTAAGCATCTAAATTATAACTTCCGTCGCTCGGCCGTTCCTTCCCACGTTACTCAGCAGGAACAGGTGCCATTTACGAGGTAATTTCGTGTTAATATCAAAAATATTATTACCCCGCGCCAAGGTGCGCCTTTTCGACGTGTCATATATGATATATCTGTAACATATTAGCAGGCTCAGCTTGCTTTGTTCAGGTGAGAATTACGATTTTCAGACAAATTTGATTCCTTGTTTTCCACTTAGGGATTTATATATCAAAAACATCGAAAAAAAATATTTTTGTAGGTACTCGAAACGTATCTATTTACTTTTATTTTAATGTTTGGGCTTACTACACAATTGAATTAAGAATTGCCGTTGTTAATGGCGTTTCTTTATCAACGATTTCTAAAGCGTAAGACCTTTTTAGCAAGAACGCAATAGTCAATCTTTCACGATGCTCAATTACTATGTGCATAACAATTGCTATGTGTAATTTGCTGCCAACGCACTTGCGTGCATACCTGCGGAGTTAGACCAAAACCTGTGAAATGAGAAACTGTTAAATACAGTTTATTTTGGGCTAGCAACGTGTCTACACTGAACTTCATAAAAATTCCATCGAATGTGACATCAATCGTGAACAATATAATGACTTCCAAATTTTTATATCTAATTTTAATTATGCTTACTTCATAATTGACGGACACAGCCCAGCGTCGCCTATAGTCGACGGCCGTGATATAAACGCACATAGCCGAGCGTCGACTATACTGGGTGGTTCAACTCGTCACTTAGCATTTGCTGAGCTAACTACCTTTTGGAGCATCATTACAACAAGGGGTATTTGCTTTTGTTGTTTTCTATTTGGATTAACCTATTCTTCCGTGTTGTGGGTTATGTTGTGTAACAAGTGCCTTATCTTTCTTTCTTCCAGTGTTTTTTTATGGATTATGAGAAGGATTATTAAAAAAAAGAAGTGAAAAATGCCCTTTTTATGTTACTAGAGGCCATACGCGACAGTGGTCGCGTGGTGCTTTTCGCCTATTTATCATTATTCACATAAAACAAATGAAACATTAATTTTAAACTTCCTTCGACATAGTTATAGTAGGTATAGCTCGTCACGTAGGTCAATGCTTTAAATCAACGCGTGTCGGGCCCACACAGATCAACCGTTCTCAGAGGGCTAACTAAGAATATTTATTGCCGATAATAAGTCGACAATGGTGAACGTTTGCGTGAAAGAATCCATTTGTAGTTTAGACAGGTTTGGTACTTTGTTTTAAACGGCCTAAAACAATTGCAAAGCAGAAAATTAAAACCTGAAGTAAACTGCAGCTAAAGACTTTTATGAGTTTTTTTAAAACCACTGTCGTTAGCTTAGAAAAAGTTGAAAATGCTTAGAAAAAACGTGGATGGTCTTAGGTTCAGATTTCGGCATGTACCTCATGGTTTTTCCATATATCGTACAGGCTTTGGCGCCACATCCTCACCGGTGAAGCAAAATATCGTGAGGAAACCTCGTGTGGCATGTAATACTAATATCATGTGTGAGTACCCTGATAACGAAAACTAGTTTTATAGTAAAAAAATTGTATTTAAATAATTTACTACACCCGATTAGTAAATCAACATACATTGTGGGTCGCACAAATATGAGTAGCGAGCCGTGTGCGACCCCCGGGCCGCGTTTTGGACAGCCCTGGTTTAGAGTTTAGAATATTAATGATTGTTTTATAGATTCGAAGTTTTATGAGCTGGAATTATTTAAGTAGTCAAGAATATAGATGTTTTTCTTTGGTTAAGGGTTGGTAAGCGCAATGTGGGATATCCACCTGTAAGGAGGACAGACTACCTAGTCCGGATCGTAGGCAAGTTGCTTCCGAACGATCGTTCTAGAAAACATTAAATGAAACCTTATATCTTTCGGTTCTGTTCGGTTGTGTTGTGTTCGGTTGTGTTGTGTTGGGTTGTGTTCGGTTGTATTGTGTTGTGTTCGGTTGTGTTCGGTTGTGTTGTGTTGTGTTCGGTTGTGTTCGGTTGTGTTGTGTTCGGTTGTGTTGTGTTGGGTTGTGTTCGGTTATGTTCGGTTGTGTTCGGTTCTGTTCGGTTCTGTTCGGTTGTGTTCGGTTGTGTTCGGTTCTGTTCGGTTGTGTTCGGTTGTGTTCGGTTCTGTTCGGTTGTGTTCGGTTTTGTTCGGTTGTGTTGTGTTGTGTTCGGTTGTGTTCGGTTCTGTTCGGTTGTGTTGTGTTCGGTTGTGTTGTGTTCGGTTGTGTTGTGTTCGGTTGTGTTCGGTTCTGTTCGGTTGTGTTGTGTTCGGTTGTGTTGTGTTGGGTTGTGTTCGGTTGTATTGTGTTGTGTTCGGTTGTGTTGTGTTGTGTTGTGTTCGGTTGTGTTCGGTTCTGTTCGGTTGTGTTGTGTTCGGTTGTGTTCGGTTCTGTTCGGTTGTGTTCGGTTCTGTTCGGTTGTGTTGTGTTCGGTTGTGTTCGGTTCTGTTCGGTTGTGTTGTGTTGGGTTGTGTTCGGTTGTGTTCGGTTGTGTTGTGTTGTGTTCGGTTGTGTTCGGTTGTGTTCGATTGTGTTCGGTTGTGTTCGGTTGTGTTCGGTTCTGTTCGGTTCTGTTCGGTTGTGTTCGGTTATGTTCGGTTGTGTTCGGTTATGTTCGGTTGTGTTCGGTTGTGTTCGGTTCTGTTCGGTTGTGTTCGGGTTTGTTCGGTTGTGTTCGGTTGTATTCGGTTGTGTTGTGTTCGGTTGTGTTCGCTTCTGTTCGGTTGTGTTGTGTTCGGTTGTGTTGTGTTGGGTTGTGTTCGGTTGTATTGTGTTGTGTTCGGTTGTGTTGTGTTGTGTTCGGTTGTGTTCGGTTCTGTTCGGTTGTGTTGTGTTCGGTTGTGTTCGGTTCTGTTCGGTTGTGTTGTGTTCGGTTGTGTTGTGTTCGGTTGTGTTCGGTTATGTTCGGTTCTGTTCGGTTGTGTTCGGTTGTGTTCGGTTGTGTTCGGTTGTATTGTGTTGTGTTCGGTTGTGTTCGGTTGTGTTGTGTTGTGTTCGGTTGTGTTCGGTTATGTTCGGTTCTGTTCTGTTGTGTTCGGTTGTGTTTGGTTGTATTGTGTTGTGTTGTGTTGTGTTCGGTTGTGTTGTGTTGTGTTCGGTTGTGTTCGGTTCTGTTCGGTTGTGTTGTGTTGTGTTCGGATGTGTTCGGTTAGGTTAGGTTGTGTTCGGTTGTGTTCGGTTGTGTTGTGTTGTGTTCGGTTGTGTTCGGTTGTGTTCAATTGTGTTCGGTTGTGTTCGGTTCTGTTCGGTTGTGTTCGGTTGTGTTCGGTTCTGTTCGGTTCTGTTCGGTTCTGTTCGGTTGTGTTCGGTTGTGTTCGGTTGTGTTCGGTTATGTTCGGTTGTGTTGTGCTCGGTTGTGTTGGGTTCTGTTCGGTTGTGTTGTGTTCGGTTGTGTTGTGTTGTGTTCGGATGTGTTCGGTTAGGTTAGGTTAGGTTCGGTTGTGTTCGGTTGTATTGTGTTGTGTTCGGTTAGGTTCGGTTGTGTTCGGTTGTATTGTGTTGTTTTGTGTTCGGTTGTGTTCAGTTGTATTGTGTTGTGTTGTGTTCGGTTGTGTTCGGTTCTGTTCGGTTCTGTTCGGATGTGTTCGGTTGTGTTCGGATGTGTTCGGTTGTGTTCGGTTAGGTTCGGTTATGTTCGGTTCTGTTCGGTTGTGTTCGGTTGTGTTCGGTTGTATTGTGTTGTGTTCGGTTGTGTTCGGTTGTGTTCGGTTCTGTTCGGTTGTGTTGTGTTCGGTTGTGTTGTGTTGTGTTCGGATGTGTTCGGTTAGGTTAGGTTAGGTTCGGTTGTGTTCGGTTGTATTGTGTTGTGTTCGGTTAGGTTCGGTTGTGTTCGGTTGTATTGTGTTGTGTTGTGTTCGGTTGTGTTCAGTTGTGTTCGGTTGTGTTCGGTTAGGTTAGGTTAGGTTCGGTTGTGTTCGTTTGTATTGTGTTGTGTTGTGTTCGGTTGTGTTCGGTTCTGTTCGGTTGTGTTCGGTTCTGTTCGGTTGTGTTCGGTTGTGTTCGGTTGTGTTCGGTTGTGTTCGGTTATGTTCGGTTGTGTTCGGTTGTGTTCGGTTAGGTTAGGTTAGGTTCGGTTGTGTTCGGTTGTGTTCGGTTGTGTTCGGTTGTGTTCGGTTGTGTTCGGTTGTGTTCGGTTGTGTTCGGTTGTGTTCGGTTGTGTTCGGTTCTGTTCGGTTCTGTTCGGATGTGTTCGGTTGTGTTCGGATGTGTTCGGTTGTGTTCGGTTGAACCGAACCGGTAGAACCGTTTTTATGGTAATCGAATTTGGTCGAAATTAATGCATTAAGAGTTGTATCAACGTAATAATATTAATATTTATCCAAATAAATGTTTTGTTGATTAAGAGTATTTAATTATGAACAAAATTGTCTTTGACATCACTTAATTTCAATGAACATCATAGAAGATATTACAATAACTTATATAGCAAAACTACGTTTGCCGGATCAGCTATGTCTTGATAAGCGCGAAACTCGAGAACGACTAAACCGATTCTTTTTTGTTGTGTTTGTTGAAGTATGGGGAAGGTTATTACGGAGAGAAAAATTAAAAAAATTGTCTGAAAAAGTCTAAAAACAACACTTTTCTATATTCTCATACAAAAAATTCGTAATAATATTTTAAAGTCAATTTGAACTTTAACACCATACTATAAAGTTTAAATGTCAGTGGACGGGTTTCGGGAAGGCAAAACAATTGAGTGACGTATAAATATTAATGTCAATATTTGTCAATTTTTATACATATAGCATTAAGGCCAGGTTCTTTCAAACAATTTTCAAAAAAATCTGTCGGGGAAGCTATTAACATTAAAAAAACAATATGACTTTGTTTTAGAAAAATAGGGCAGAACAAGGTCTGCCGGGACAGCTAGTAATACATATCAGCAATAAAGCATTCTCTGTTGAATTCCGTCCACCTTTTTTCTTTTCTTTAGAACAATCCTCATAAGACTGTCTGAGTAGCACAAGGGGGTGGTGATCGAGGCATGTCGAACTTATACCACCAGAAAACCTCAAAGTAACTACTTCAACACTTTTGCGAGAACTGTGGGCACTTTAATCACTGCTGCACAGTATCCTCATGCCGTGACCTAGTTGCAAACATCTTCATCACCCACAGCCCGTTCCATCCCACTGTTAAGCACAGGCATAGCATAATACCATCATAGTGACTCGCTTTGGACTGTCGCGTTTCGGGATCAGCATGTGTACGTTTACTCATATACCTAGAGACTTTCAGTGGCGGTATGTGTGGGGCGAGGGACAGTGGCCATGGATTTTCGTCCTTTGATAGTCGCTATCGAGTTTGGACTAAGCTGCTCTAACAATCAGGTCTACTGTGGTCAGTTTGTCGAGCCAATGTAAAAAGGCCTGCTTCATACTGCACCCCCATCCTCGATTTTATGCCTATCGTATCCGAACTCGACCCTAGGCCGGATTGATAATGATAATCAGAGATGGACAAAATCTAATCTGATTAATGATTAACGATTACAAAATGTAGCCGTAATTTTAATTGTCTTGCTTTGTAATCATCATTAAATCCATTTAAAACATTAAAAAATCATAAATGTGTATGTAATCTGGGATTCTGTGGTGTTAAAAACGTAGATGAGCAAAATGCAGTCATATTAATGGTAAAAACGTAAAATGTAATCGTAATCATTTTTATTAATCTGATTACATTTTCCCCATCTATGATTATAATTCAGTTTAATTGAGTATTTAGATCAACAACTGCCTTTTTGGTAACCTGAGGGAAATCCTGTATAGGACCAGCAGAGTAGCCATGAAAGCGGCAACCCCAGGGTACCCCTCAAATTGTTGCCAACCGGATCTGGAAAACGGTATTCCTCCAACGACCCGGCTAACGAATAGCCTTTTAGGCTATATTTTTTGGAGAAGTAGGTGTAAATAGCCTACCCCTCAAAACCTCTCAAACGGGTGGTGCGCAGGACATATAGGAGCCGCCTTCGCTTCATTAGAAGTACCGTATTGTCTAACATCTGACTGAGCAGTTCACCGTTTCACTTTGATACAAATAATTTGTCTAATCAGTGAATCATTCGGAAGCTATTAGTGGTATGTTTAGAAGTATATAGGTGTTTAGACTATAAAGTTCGTCGACCGCTTTTCCTTCATTATAATCAATCTTCCAAACAAACATCTCTGACTAGTCTAAGTGCAGGATTTTATCGTAATGGACTTGTTTTCAAAACATTTTATTCAATTAATTGACTTTTATATGAGCAATAGTACGTTGTAGATATAATGTAAACAAGTCAAACTGACCGAGGTCGATTTATTAATTCGGATATCGGATTCCGTACAAACGCAATCAACGCAAAATAAATTTGATAATAATGATGATGATGATGATGATGATGTCCTAGCCGAATTCGGCCACGGCGACTGTTTCAACGCCGATTATGAAAATCGTTGTCCAGTTTTCGGAAACAGTCAATTGCGCAGGAGATATTTAAGTGCATAACTGGACGCGCTGCCAGAAAAGCACTCTCTCGTCCGAGCTCCCTCGGGCCCAATGGAATGGAGAACCAGTACGATCGGGAGGCAGCGGGATGCAGGTTTGGTCGAGTTTTCCCTTCTCTCAACACCTTGTTGAATTGCGAGGTTAAAGAGATACCTTAGTCGCCTTTTACGACACCTCAGCAAGAAGAGGAGGGTGCTACTCTATTCTGCCGGCAGCCACCACGGCACAATTGATTTGATAATAATAATAATATAGTGTCACGCTATATCCCTTTGGGGGTGAGCAGAGTTGCATCAGTGTGTGTATCCACTTTACGCTTTTATGTCATGCCCAGTGTGACTAGAAGCGCAGCTTACAACTGTTCTTCGAAAACTTAATGCATAATTTTATTAGATGCAATTCGGGTTTCCTTGCCATGGTTTCCTTACCTAGTGAATGCTCACATGCGTAGCGCCTAAAACTGTACATAATCTGCAAAATTTCAGATTTGAACTTAATCATTCACACTGCCGCGCATAGATATCGGTCTCTTAACACGTTGAACGCCGGCCCTTTTTCTCAATACTTCCCGTTCAGGCCGTTTTAATCTCTTTGTTTTATTCTACAATAAATTCTATTTCGAAATATGTTTTTCTTATCATTTCTAGTGTTATAAATCTGCGTTTTATCACATTTTTTAGCTGGGGGTCACCGGTGCCCCCCACGGCCCAAACGGAAAGTGCACTGGGGGTCACCGGTGACCCCCACGGCGTTCAACGTGTTAAGTACAAGATAACGACAACATATGTACCATGTAACAACAAATCGATTTCCGAATTGTTCCTAAGAACTACGCTATAAGACAATGTTTCTTGATAAACTTCAATACTTTATAAAATAATTTTTATAAATAGGCACTTGTAAAAATATTTTTTATTACATCTAATACAAATCAGCAATTTCAACAAGAAGCAAATTGATATCGAATTGAAGTAAACAAATCGCTGGTAGTTATAAATAAATAACAGCATCAAAGAATAAACTGGAATTTAGATCACCAGATAAAGCAAATGTAAAATTGTAAAAACTAGCCTGACATTTACTGATTGCAAAGGAATTCAATATTCTAACAGGATCTTTAAATTTTAATGCACGTAACACAAAATCTACTAGATATATTTTGATCAGGTTTTATGACATTTCCTAATACGGACGAAGTTACAACTATAAAGCTATAAAATATTATTTTAAATCAAAATTTGGTATCGGTTTATCGATAATAATATGCAGTCTGAATGATTTTTTTTACACTGGCTCCACAAAGTGTCTGCAGTGTACCTGATGGTAAGTACAGTGTAGTCCAAAAACGAAAGCGACTATCAAAGGATGAAAATCCATTGATAGTCTACATCGTCATGTCGGCCCACATATACCACGACTGAAGGTCTCTAGATATATGAGCTACTGGATATACACAAGCTGATCCCGAAACGCGACAGGCCAAAGCGAGTCATTATGAGTCTTTACACTTGTGTACTGTGGTCACGACCTAGTTCGGGCAATCGCCCTACCATCACAACTTAATTAATGCTTGAATTTGTTAGAAAGAAGTTGTTATGTGACTAGAAAAATATTTAGTAAGTAAAAATAAAATTAAGTAGTTGCAAAATCTAATCATGACAGAAAATATCACTTTTAGACCAGAAATTAGACAGTTGTAGCTTTGTGTTCCCTCCCTTTTATGACATTGGATTCTTTAAAAGAACTGTAAATAGATTGTTGAGCAGGCCGGCATGATTGCGGCGACTATCGACGAACAGTCGCCTTTTATTTTTCTTTTTTTTTGTATCCCGGGGGAAAGCCCTAACGGACCTTGGGAAGAGGTGAGGGCCACCCCCCGGTGTGTCGGGCTTGCACCGACTAAAACCCCCGGGGTGTTCCACCTTCCGCCTACAGGCATCGAGGGCACGACTGGGGTCTCATCCTCAATGACCGGCTGGGCGTGCGGCCGTGAGTAGGCCTCTACTCGTTTAGGGAGGGGTGGTGTATAGAGCCACCCCTCTCGTGCCTCTGTGTTGTAGAGCGGCACGCGGGACCACATCGCGCGCCGCTTGCACCCTTGTTGGACGACACACTCCCTCAAGCGTGCCGCCCGGTGTCGCCGCTAGAGTCGGACGTTCCTGAGAAACGCCGCTCTGCGGCGCCCTGTTCTTTTAGGCCGGCGGGCAGGTGGGGACGGCGCTGCCAAAGATGTTGTAGCCAGCGCCTCCCGGACCCGCTCCGCCGCCTCCTTCCTAGCTAGCACGTCCTCGGCGAACCGCAGGACCGCCCTCCATGCATCTTCACTGCCGACCATTAGTGAAACCAATGTCGGCAGCGAAAGGTCTCCACCCACCACTCTCTCCAGCTCGGCCCGCTCCGAAGCCCAGGCTGGGCATATCTGGAGCGTGTGCTCAGCCGCCTCGTCGGGGCATCCGTCACAGTGGTGGCATTTCGGTGTTGGTTCACTACCGGCTGACCTGTGCAGATATCTCCCGAAGCATCCATGCCCCGTTAGAATCTGCGTCACAGTTTGGAGTCCAAAGTTAACTTCAATTGACCCTATACGTACAAAATAAACACTCAACATTAATCTTAAATTATACGTTACATAATGCAATGACATTCTTATAGACAAACCGATTAATTAGTAAATATGTAAACACAATAAGTTAAAGATATAAAAACGAACAGTACGGTAACCGGTAACGAACAGTCGCCTGTATTTTTTTTATATAGTTGTGTTCGGTTTCTGAAGTAGTCAGCGTAGTCGCTTTGGCGCGCCAATGTATAAAATATATGAAGGTTAACTTAGAAGTGGGCTGAATTGGGCTGTAAGTGGGTGAAAGTTGACTCAAATATATTTTGGACTCTAGAAGAACTAATTTCATATATTTCTTTAAATGTGTATATAATACTAGCTGTGTCCGCGACTTCGTCCGCGTGGAATAGTTATTTTGGGCTTTTTAGTTAGTTATTTATTTTGAAATTGTAATATCTTCTAAGATGTTCATTGAAATTAAGTGATGTCAAAGACAATTTTGTTCACAATTAAATACTCTTAATCAACAACACATTCATTTGGATAAAGATTAATATTATTACGTTGATACAACTCTTAACAAATAATGCATTAATTTCGACCAAATTTGTTTACCATAAAAACGGTTCTAGTGACTTAATCTTAAAAGATAGACATATACTGTCGCGGACATTTTTTTAGATCATTTCAAGAGGAATAATTCATTCATACATATATTTTTGGTATCTTGAACCGTTTTTGCAGCGCACGCAATGGAAGCCCTCAAGGATGAATAATTTTCCCCGTTTTTTTCACATTTTCCATTATTTCTTCGCTCCTAATAATTGCATCGTGATGTTATAGCCTAAAGCCTTCCTCGATAAATGGTCTATTCAACTCAAAAAGAATTTTTCAATTCGAACCAGTAGTTCCTGAGATTAGCGCGTTCAAACAAACAAACAAACAAACTCTTCAGCTTTATAATATTAGCATAGATATGAAGGTTAACTTAGTAGTGGGCTGAATTGGGCTGTAAGTGGGTGAATGTTGACTCAAATATATTTTGGACTCTAGAAGAACTAATTTCATATATGTCTTTGAATGTTTATATAATAATTTATAGATTTAAAGAATTTATTGTTGAATTACAAAGGATCTTTTTAAATGGGGTTATCTTTAAAAAAATATTTTTATAACTATTTTAATATCGTGAATATTCGGTACACCTGCTACAAGTAGTAATTCTCTGTTACTGATAATACGACTCCAAAATAAACAATACTGAGTCCATAGTGATGACCACATGTTTACTTTAATATGACATTATCAAATTTCTTATGCATATAATAGCTAAATATGACTGTATGTTTATTTTCAGTTCTTTATACACGTAAAGTTTAAAAAAATTCAATAAACCACATTTACCGCAAATATGACTTCATAATAACGTGTCACACAATTCTGAACTGGCGGCCATCTTTAACTATACTATATATTCCTACAACATTTGTAAAAATTAGGCATAAGTGACTTACATCACGATTCTTGGCTATAATAATTAATGGTATATTGTTGGTTTCATTTCAGGTGCTGAGCCTAAAGCAATATGTCTCTATGGAAGGTACTGACACTCACCTTCGCTGCTACAATTTTGGTTGAAGCTAAATCATATCACCATCAAAAGCGAGATACGACTTTTAGCATTTGCGATGCAGTTTATAACAACACAAACAAAGTACAATGCTACTGTACAAAAGATCACAACGATCCTAATATAGTTAAAAGCGCTGATTGCTATCTGACAAGTGACGGAGTAACACGCGACGACAGAATTTGGAGCGAATTTAAAACTATAAAAAATACGAATAAACTAACTCTAACTAATACAAGAGGAATAACTCTAAGATATATTCCTACGAGCGCTATAAAACTTATCGAAAATTTGGTCAGATTAGACGTAAAGTATGCTAATCTTGGAACTGTAGAAGCATTCGCTTTTGCTAACTCAAGTACTATAGAAGAAATCATACTAAGGGATAATCAGTTAAAAACATTAGAAGTAAACGCTTTTGCTAATCATATAAATTGTACTGTAATAAATTTGGACTCTAATAATATAGTAGAAATCAATAGAAATGTTTTCGTAAATTTACCACGTATAGAGAAACTGTATTTAACGAGTAACAATATAACAACGATACATGATAAAGCTTTCTTGCATTTGACGAATTTGAGAGAGCTGGAAATAGATCGAAACAGTCTTTTCAGTTTGAATAGCGAAACGTTTTCAGGGTTGAAAAAATTAGAAAAACTTGACATCAGTAGCAATAGTTTGGAAGTTATCGGAGATAATACATTCTTACCTTTAACCAATCTCAAATCACTTAATCTGGATGGAAATAAAATTCAAATGCTCGATGATAAGGCATTTAATGGCTTAACGAATCTTCAGTCTCTCTCTTTAGCACGTAATAAACTGGCTGAATTGGACAGTGCAAAGGTATTCGAAGACATGAAAAGTTTGATTCTGTTAAGCTTGAGAGGAAATCAGATTCGTATACTGAAACTCGAAGTTATGTCACCTATATTGGCTAACTTTTATGGAAGCACCAGTAGTTTGGATGTTGAAGGTAAACTAGTTAACTTAAGATTTGAATTAAAATATGGAATTGTAACGATAAAAATAAACCATTAAGCATAGAATTTATATTTATCGAACACCAAAAACTGATTTAATTTAACATTGATTTTAGTATTTAATGTTCATAAATTTCAAATAACTAAGTAGTTAAAATTGGTAAATGGTATGTAGGACCACAAATGATGACCAGAGGATGTGTAATAAGATGATGTTTCTTGAACGGTGGACTCTATAATATGCATATTATCATAACAGTCATTAGAGATTGATAAAAGTACTATCTTTATATCCATTTTTTCGTAACTTTTATTATTAGATCCGAGACGTATAACGAAACTTTATGATTTTCAGATAACGACTTCCCGTGTAGCTGCCATCTGGACTGGTTCATGTCTCTTATGAACAAGACCCAGAATGCTAACCTTAAGCTTGCTATAGAAAATCTGAAATGTATGCCTGACACGAAGCTGCGAGAAGCTTGGCAGAAGTCAGTGGAAACCGAGAAAAACGCTCAAGATAATGGCGAAGAATCTCAAAACCAGGGCAACGATTACGAATACTATGACGATACGCAATTGAACGGAAAACTATTTTACGTTGATATTAGAGAGCTAATGAACTGCACCAAAGTACCTAAGCACGCGAAACCAAACATGAATGAAGTAACACCAAAATTAGATATAACTACTGAAACAACCAAAGCCATTTCTAGTCCTACAACAACGACAACAATGAAAACAACAACTTTGGCAGCACCGACAACAACTACAACACGAACAACAACAATTACAACAACAACAGTCAAGTCAATAACAACTAAACACAAAATAGAACAGCAGCAATCGACTACACAAAAAATTAATGAAAATGAAGCAAGCACTAACAAATTAGAACAGTTTACGACAACAAAACTAGCAACAGTATCTGATAATCCATTAAATAACAATATATACCACAATATGGCGTCTGATGAAGCAAAACCAGATAAAATTAAGGCTCATAGAAGTATTCAGGATGTACCCGATACTCATAATCATAAGGGAAATAGTGCGAATGCTAATTTTGGTAGTGTGACTCTTTTAACATATCTATTGTATATCAAATTTGCTTTTAATTAACTCACTCATAGTATTGTTACATTTTTAATATTATTGTTATATGTAAGCTCCAATCTCACAGTCATTAAAATAATTAGTTGATAAGGATTATATGTGGTTTTATTTATCCTGATAGAAAAACAAATGCTTATTTGGTGAATTTAATTTATTACTTCCTTAATTTTAATGCTCAATAAATAAGACTCTGTGCTTAGACACAATTCCCAGTTGCCAGTTGGGTCCTAAAGTAGGGATAATTTCTTCAAAATTCTTTGTAAATTTTGTGTGTTCTTATTAATATAAGTATTCCCTTTGTTTTATAATACATTTAATACAACGTATTAAATCTAAACCCTGATGTGTACGATGTAGAGCGCCATCTATTGGTAAAATTAGTTAAATAAAAACGTATGAAATATGTAAATAAGCGCCATCTGCTGGCATATTTTTCCAAACTACGCCAAATAGAAAACAGTAATACTTGCTGTTTGCTTTATAAAGATGTCGCTTATTAAAAAAAATTACCGAACTTAATAGATTGGTCGGTCGATCGATACATAAAAATATAAAACATGTATGTGAAATATAGCTCTTTGTACATTTTTTTTTAATTAACGACGTAATAGTATGATATAATTAAATTTAGTCTTTTTTTAATTTTTAGACCTGCCATCTATACTTACATTGAGAAACCACATACTAAAACTACTGGTCACCTTTCTTCGACCTTCATCTAGTAATCGATAGATGTCGTATCTAACCAAAATATAGCAAGTTTTTTTTTTGTAATCATAATCACAAACTTTAATTATTGATAGTAATCATTGGTATTTTTAATATAAGGCTAACATAGCTTAAAAAAAACACTTAATTTATTATGGTATAATAATATAATTGATTCATCCAAAAAACCTAAGATCAGTTCAAAAAGTGTATTCTCATAAAGATATAAATCAAATCAATTACAAAAGAGCATTTTGTTTTTAAACCTATTTAGAACAGTAAAGTATTAAGAGCTCACTTGTCATAAATATAACTATATTTGTTGGTATTAATCTTTAATATATTGCAGTAACATAATCCTGTACATGCCAAGAAATGCAGGCTGCATTTCTTATGCATGAGGGTATCGTATTGTAAAGTTGTGCTCCCTCAAAAGTGATATTCCGTTTTACGTATGTAAATAGTGCGTGCTTGCGAGCTTGGTCGGCTAGTACTGCGTTTAGTATCAAGTGATTGAAAGATCATCATGAAGACTATTGAATTTCTATACTAAGGGCGGCTTGCACTAACAAATTAAATCTAGTTTAGAGTTATATAAAATGCTATTTAGCGCTGATCTATACTTATTATCTTGCACTAAATCAAGATCTAGTAATAATAACTCTTAAACTGAAATTATCATTAAGTTGGAATCAAACCAATTCAATTAATAAGCGTTTTATACAAGCTTAAATTAGATTAATTCGTTAGTGCAAGCCACCCTAAATGATGGACGCTGTTGAATTTTAAATCTTTTATCATATCTTGTCAAAAATACGACGAATTACAAATAACGTAATATGGAGATAATATCATCTACAAACTATTTGTGAATTTCCCTTCTGGAGACATTTCTTGATTAAATTAAACATGCCGCCTACGTCTTTCTATTTTCTCTTCAACAATGAACTACAATAAAATTGAATCAGTTAATTGAACTAACTTGTACTGATTAAAAGAACTCAATTAGAAGTTAATTTTCACAGGACTTTTCGTACGTAATTAAATTACATCAACAAAGTGGTTCTTTTATTCAATTTGCCCGTCCACAAAACACTCCCAGAATATTAAAAAATAGATTTAAATGTAGTTGTGGTGACTTTCTCAAAACATTATTATTATTAAATCAGAATTCATTTTTATTTTCATTCAGCACCGTAAAGAGACTATTAATGTTAATTCAGGTACAAAGAAAACACTAATACAGGTTAATAGGCTAGTTATTTTTACTGTACCTTAAATGTAATAGTGTAATAAGCAAACATTTTACATTACTTAAATCACCACTACATACGCGGTAAACCAGCCTTGTGTATAATGGCCACAGTGTAACTCTAAACTAAATAGTGAACAAACATGCTAAACGCCAGATATTTCCTATATTTGCTATTAATAATAAATATCGTCATCGTTACGCTATATCCCTTTTATGGGCGAGTAGAGATACGATAATGGTTGTATCCACTTTGCGCTTATATGTTATATTACTTTGACGGGCTGATAGCGCAGTTTGTAGCGACCCTACTTACTGGTCCTGGGTTCGAGTCCCGGTAGTGGTAAACTTTTCTGTGATAAGCAGATGAGTTTCTCACGTGTCATGGTTGTATATATGTATTTAAGTATGTATATCTTTGTCTAGTACCCATAATACAAGCGCAATCTTAATTTGGGACTAGGTCAATGTATGCAATTGTTAGTATTAAATTAATTTGAGACTAGGTCAATGTGTGTAATTGTTAGTAAATATTAAATAAATATGTCGCGCCCAACGTAACCAGTAGTGCAGTTGATCGCCGTTCTCAAGGCACTTACTTACACATGACAATCTTATTAGATGCTATTAAGTTCTTAAAGATTTTTTATTCATTCACACTTCGAACAATTGTAATATAATTCCCGTCTCCAATTTTCCACATTGCAGTTTAAAGAAGAGTGAATAGGTATTTGTTGGGCTTGTTCCATCATTGGCCTCATCTACACTCTCCACCAGATTGAGATTAAACCTTTGCTTCACTTATAAATCACCACCAAGTAGTGGAATTTGCAGCCAGCGTCTGTTTTCCAGCTTTTTACAATGTGGGAGTCTTCGAAGAACAAGGGAATCAGTTTTTGCTGGGCAAACGCGCTCCGTTATCAGCCTCATCATCACTTTCTATCCAGGTTTGATAAAAACGAGTGTAAGCCTGTTTGTAATTTCAAAATATATATTCTTAGAAAGTCTGTAAGTTTATAAAAGCATTTTGATCACTGTAAAAACTTTGCACTAGGGAGTTTCTGTTGGCTAGTGATCGTTACAGACGCTCTCAAAAACCATCTCAGCCGTGCAGATTTCCTCGCAAGGAAACGTTTTGCGACATTTAGCGGAATCAGGTCGGTCGGGGATTTTGCCAAATCCTTTATTATGTATTCCAGTGACATTAATTTATGAGGGTTTGGCTTATGGAATGAAAATCTTACTCATTTACGTTACCACTTAAATGTTATGATATGTTAATAATAAAATACGCTTGCATGAATTTTTTATTACAAGTATCGAATTAAATTCAGTCTTATTACAAAACTAATTTAAACAGTGTTAAAAATCAGTTAATATAAACATTGCTTATTATGAGAGGGAGGTGGTGCCCAGTGTCCGGCGCGCCGCCTGAGAGATTTTGGAGGGGTGGGCTCTCTACTCCTACACCTCCCAGAGAGGCAGCCTCGACAAGGCATTTCACATCCCGGGCGTCTGGATGAATTTGGTTTCCCAGGCTCGGGTGGAGCGATTCGAGGGACACACCGGGGGGTTTTTAGTCAGTAGGAATCTAACACACCGGGGTCACTGCCCTCACAACCCTTTTTTACATTAACAATAAAACATATTATATATTGCAGTAGCAAAATATCTCCAGAAACATAGATAAATACCTATACGCAGAGATGGGCGAAATGTAATCCGATTAATGATCAACGATTACAAAATGTAGTCGTAATTTTAATTTCCTTGCTCTGTAATCATGCTTAAATCCATTTAAAACATTAAGAAATCATAAATGTGTATAGATTCTGGGATTTTGTAGTGTTTAAAACATAAATGAGCAAAATGCAGTTATATTACTGATAAAAAACGTAAAATGTAATCGTTTATCATTTCCATTAATCTGATTACATTTTGCCTATCTATGCCTATACGTATATATTTATTTTAACCATGCAATTTACTGACAGATTAGAGTAGTAGTAGAATAGTATCTTCTTCTTCATCATACTGGGGCGTCATAAGAGCCGACTAAAGTATACAGCAACCTGAATTGCACGCAGATTGCTGACATCTTAGCTGCTGCGTGCATCTTCTCCGCACAGTGCACACCCGCCAGCTCGCGTTGTACAAACGTGCGGGGTTAAATATCCAAACCCATTCCCATGAATTCCACAAATATGGTGGAATCAGGATAGGGAGGCCTTTGCCCTGCTTTGTGAGACGAAGCCGGCTAATAATAATAATATACTTGCAACTTATGTCAGTGTTTTCTTAACTTAGAACACGTTTTGTGCTCCCTGCCAGCAGTGGTGTCGGCAATGCTGGCAGGGTATGACAATTGGAGGGCCGTGGTCTCCTTCTGTGAGGATGTCATGTCCCAGAAGGAGGCCGCAGAGCGAGAACGGCAGAAGGCCGCTCGAAGGAGGCTCCAGGGTGCCGACAACCGTCCTGGCACATCAGTCCCGGCCGATCGGTCGATCCACGACCGGTTGGCTGATGTCTTTGGGGACGTGGCTGCACAGGGTGGGGGCCCTGAGCAACTGGTTTAGCGGCCCTCGAGAAGTTGACAGGGCATTGTGGCGTGCTCTGACTAAATACAATGAGCAGTATCGGGGAAGGTATTATCTCCGTCGAGTTTGTGCCCATCGGGCGCGGCGCGACGGGGCTGTGGCGAATTGATTACAGGACCCGCAATCTCCACCAATGCGCAGAAGTAGTCACCTTAGGGTTTTTAGTCGGTACAAGTCCGTCACACCTCTGTCGCGCAACCCCCCTGTGCGGCAGAGACGGTCCTATGAGGATTTTCCCCGAGTAAAAAAAAGAACTCGTTTTGTAATAAGGTCGTTGTTGTTTTTAATACAGCGGGGAAAATCTTATAGTTTACTTGCCCCCAAGCGTGATATTACTTTTTGGATGACATAATAAGATCTGTATATCTCCGTAACATCTGTATATTTCATTTAATATTATATTGAGATAATAAAATCTTTCAGCTAATTTTAATTTTCTGACGGAATTAAATATAAGTATAAAGATCGCGAAGTATTTAATTTTAAAACAAAAATAGATTTCTAACTCATGAATAACCTAGACTTAGGCAAGGATCTAATCTTAACTATTAGATGTAACTTTTGTGCTTTTTCCAGAACCAAAATATTACAAAATTTGAATTCAACAAACCTTTGAAACGGATTTCTGTTTGAGGTTGCGCCATTGGTCGCGTTGGGCACGACACATAAGCAAATACCTATATATATATCTCTTCTCACTCCGAAAGGGATATATCATGGTCATATATTGAATTAAATGTATATTTGTGCGTAACATCTACTCGGAAATGTATGTTAATAAATGTCAAGTTACGACAAGTCAAGTGAACATTGATCTCCGGCTGCCATGGTATGTCCAATGTTTATTCACAACTTAGAATATGGGTCATGCACACAGATACATTTAGGGCAATGTACTACAATATATTATTTCTTTTTATATTAAGACGGTATCAATTTGAATTTATTCGTATTCTTTGCATTTATATGCATTCTTTTATCGTTTATTGAAATCCAGAAAATTGTATTGGCTAGATCGTTCTTTTACAGCTCTGTTTAGACTAACACCGCAATATATTTATCTATCATATATATTTTATTAGATCTCCGAGGAATGTGAGCATCGAGCGAAAGCCTATCGCAAGCGGGAAATTGAAAACCATCGAATAACATTACGGATTTGACCGAGTGTCATAAAATATAAACGAAACGTTGCCAAACGAGCGCACTAAATAAAATATTTTGGCGTGAATCGGATATAAAGCCAATGATATTTATTTATTTTATTAATATAGCGCGGTTTATTTGTCTGCCTTTAGATATTTTGAAGGAGAATTGTACCTTTTATTTTATACTAGCAGATCCGGCAAACGTTGTTTTGCTATATAAGGTTTTGTAATATCTTCTAAGATGTTCATTGAAATTAAGTGATGTCAAAGACAATTTTGTTCACAATTAAATACTCTTAATCAACAACACATTTATTTGGATAAAGATTAATATTATTACGTTGATACAACTCTTAACAAATAATGCATTAATTTCGACTAAATTTGTTTACCATAAAAACGGTTCTAGTGACTTAATCTTAAAAGACTTAATCTTAATAGACATAAGTAGTAGGGATTCACAGGTTCTGGCTCACCGCCTTTGGCTCTCTCATCGGTTCTAGCTCACTGATCACGGCGGCAACCCTAAAAAAAAAAAAAAAAAAAAAAAAAAAAAAAAAAAAAAAAGGTTTTCAGTGTCGCTGAATCGAATGCAAGTATTTAAAATTGCGTAGCTTTAACCGTTTCAGAGATAGCATAACATTAACTAGCCTATAATAATACAAAAGCAATGGGGTACAATTAACAATGGATCATCCGAGCAAGGGTCGTCTATTGTTCGGCTCGAACGCTATTGTTGTGTTACGGTCAGGGGGTCTCAGGTACTTTTTCTATGTATAATAAAAAGCCGTCTACATTCCTTCATTAGTCATATTCATTTATTTTAAAACAGTAATTAAACAAATTCCATAATAACATATCATTGTACATGGTATCGATGTCAAATTGATTAATAAAGTAATTCATTGTACAGTTGTGCAACTTGTAGTACAAATACATTAAACAGTATTGACCACATACTGAAGTCCAATTGTTTTGCAATATTTTTTTATTGAAACTCCATCGGTGGCTATTTCTCTTTAAGAATGCATAGTGATATCCAGAAGGTGGTCGTCCATAGGAGTCGAAAAATTCACCAAAACCATTTTTGTCTATATGTAGTGCAACCCAATGTGATCCAGGTTTTGTATCGGGGTCCAAATTACTAATTAAATAAGTAGGAGTTTCCATGTATATCGGTAATCTATTTGCAGCATACACATTATACCGCAAACTTGGATGTATTTCGTTCAAATATTTCTGTAGTTCTATTGTATTCATATTTATTTAAAAATACAACTTTCCAACCCCAGAGATCGCAAACATGTGTGCGATTGTAATTACAGTAACTTATTATATATCGAAAGGGTGATTATTAAAAATAATACAAAGTAAGTTCATTTTAATTAATTTATTCAAAAATGTACACACAAACAGATACATACAAATATTACAAAGTTAATATTTTTACAATATATATATATTCAACTATTATAATCGACGGATACATTGCGGTTTTTATCTATTTCAATAACATTATCAAATTCGGCGTAAACAATACAGTTAATAGTTTGTACAAGCGTTGACTCAAATCGAACTTCTAATCTTACAGTGCCATGTCTTATAAGATTCCAATGACCTGAAGAGTTGGCTGATAAATCCGGAGTTAAATCAAAAGCTAACAAACAGTAACCGTTCGAATATTGTTCTCTCGAAATTCCATTCCCTTCATTTAAAAAATGTATACCCGTACCCGAAAATAATGTATGATAAGCCGTGGTGAAAATATGGTTTTCAAACGAAGGTTGTAAAGCTTTCGAAGGTATTTGTTGACCATCAATATATAAACAAAATGTGTTAATGTTGTAATTTTCGAAATTAAATGGATTTTTAGTGAGATTACCGTTAAATGCCCCGTTATCAACAAACCCAATAATACATCTTTTTGGGACTTGCCCCAAAAAAATGTTGTCAAGTGTTTTGCCTTGAATCCCAGATGGTATAGTTAAAACTTTCACTTCAGCTCGAGTGACGGGATATTTTGCTGTAGAAAAAGCCAATGCTTTTTGATGTGCAAGTAAAACAGTTGGATTGATTCGTGCTTTACGAACGATAAGTGTTGCATCTGTAATGCATACTTTAAACTTTGAATCACTTGAAGGGGCCATTAAGTTAAATGTTTCTCTAGAGCGAACTAATTTAACTGACATTTCTACACCATTGATCAAGAACTTTTCTTGGTTAAATATATCGCCATGTAAGTGTCCAATCATTTCAATTTCTTGACTTTCAGAAGCTAATTTTTGTCTTTTAACAAATCCTCCATTTTCCTCGCCGGTTTCATTCATTTTGTTGGCTGTATCTTCATACCAAAGGCCACACGTAAGATGAGATTCTTTAGCTGGTTTAGCATAATTCAACAAAGTTTCCATGTAGGCACGATACGCATATGTATTATTTGGAGGTGATATAAGTTTTTGATTTAAATAGACATCAAGTTGACTGAAGATTGAATGCAACCAATTATTAACCGGAGCCACTACCGTTGAGGCAGCTACCTTAGAGGAATCTTGATGCAATATCCTGGCTTTTATATGAATCAAAGTATGAGACAGATCTATATAATCTTCACCAGTTCCTGGTACTTGAAATTCGAGGGGCCCATCATCAGCTAGAGATGATATAGGTTTATAATGTATCCATATTCCATTTTCTATACTAGTTTGTGTTGAGGGTAATGCAAATAAATCTAACTCTGATTTAATGCACTCACATGATTTGTTATGTAGAAATGACATTTTATGAAATTATGTCTTTGATTTTAGTATGACTTGACTTTGATTTTTTGATACCTTTCACCTTGACATTCGGTGCTGAAATGAGAGAATTCAAACGGTTCCTCTTTTTTATATATCCTGAACCGGACATGTTAATTCGATTAATTTTATCTTGAGCTTTTTTGTGTAAATTTGAGCTGGCCTCTTTCAATCTAGTTCTTATTGAATCTTCCATGGGGCGTGCATTAACCATATCCGATAATAGACCCACACCGGCATTTAAAGCCTCTTTACCCACTACTTTAGCACCACTAGAGAGCAATGGTAAAACAGATCTAAATAAGCCTCCTAAAAAACTACCAATTCCATGTCCACGCTGATACGGTGCTCCTCGATAAATCACACCAATACCGTGACCAGCTTGATGTGAATAATAGTGCTCATAAGGACAAATTTCATTATATTCTTTGGAATACATTATAGTTTCATAAAGTGGAGTTTAATGCACAATGTCCCAAACTGGAATGGTATTTTTTGTCCTGTGCCTGATCTTATATTTATTTCAATCGTATCAAACTCCCTGCGCATAACAGGTATGTAGTGAGGTGGTGAGAAAACATGCATTTTATTAGCTCCATATATGTATTTTGAAGGGTCTAGTGGTATTATTCTTAATAATTGTGTCATCACATCCCCAACAATTTGCGGTTCAATAATATCACTATAAACAAATAACTGGGATGGTAGCCCTAGATGTAAATTCGCTGAACATTTTCCAAAACCACCCCTGTGTGCTAAGTTTCTAGTTGGTTCAAATCCTAGTTGAAGACTTAAGCTAGGTGCTAACGTAACTGATCTTATTGATTCATCCATTACAGTTACAGATACAAACTTTGAAATTTCATCATATCGAAATATAACTTTATCATCAATGCTGTTTAATGCTGTTAAAATTTGATTAATATCATCATAGTTGGTGGCTGGTATATAATGTTTGTAGTATATTAGTGAAGGTTTATCCTCATGGGGCATTACAGCCCATTTTGTTATATAAACAATATTTTCATGTTCCTGAACTGTAAACATCGTGCATGGATATTGAAATTCAACGACACCAACAGACCATCTACCTTCAAGTATAATAGGTTTCGGTAATTTGGTTGAAAACTGGGTTGTCGTATTTTCTGGGAAGTATTCCATGGAGCTATTACTCAACAATGTTAAATAAAAACTTTCCTTCATCATATTTTCTTTAAACTAGAAGCCAATATCCAACTATTAAATTTATTCGGATAACCTTTCCACTTGACCAACACTTGCTTTCTGTTACCGGAATAGCGGGAACCGATAATTTTATCTATTTTATAACTTGAAGTAGGATCATAAGATATTTTTTGTAACTCTTTCTCATAAAAAGTTCCTGTTATTGGTTCATTTTGTAAATCTTTTAATGTGTATACTACCCACGGTGATCTATCTATTATAGAAGATATAATAAAAATTTCATCACTCCAATTGGATTCATATCCCTTTTGAAAGATATGTTTGTGTTTGGTGATTCTTACATAGTCACCAATATGAAATTTTGGAAGTGGAATATTTGTAGGTTGACTAACTTTTTCTCTGTCATACAAATTATTCCAAACAGTCATTATATTATCAAAATTTACATCGCAAGGACACATCTTAATACTAGAATGATAGCTATGGTTATATGCGTATATTAAGTTCTGTAGGATATCTATATACCTATGGGTATTTTTGTGAGTGAAATAACGCCACATTCTCATTTTTAGTGTCCTTTGGAATCTTTCTACAATGCTGGCTTTAATATCAGGGTTATTTGTTGTATAATAATTTATATTTTTACTCTTTAAATAACCCTTTACATCTTTTGAAAGGAATTCACTTCCTTTATCAGATTGTATATGTGTTGGTGTGGTATTAGCTTCACTAAAAATACTATCAAAACATGATTTAACTGTTTCAGAATTTTTATTTTTCATAGGTCTAGCATAAGCATATTTAGTAAACACATCAATAACACAAAGTATATAATTAAATCCGTCATTATGTGTAGAATAAGATCTCATATCACTTAAGTCTACCTGCCAAAGTTCATTTAGGTTGGACAAAATATATTTGTTTCGAGGAAATTTCCTATGTACTGGTTTATGCAACGTGTATGTTTCTTGTAACCGTAGCCACTTTTTAACGTCTTCCTTAGTCATTTTACCTTTCATAGCTTTCGACAATTTTTCAATACTACTGTAACCAGCAGGATGTGATGGATCATAATAAATCTTAGTTATCTCTAGTATGGGGTCCATTTTTCCCAACTATTTTTTTTTCTTATAGGTTTTTTTATCTTTTCTAGATTGTTTTTTTTATCATTAAACTCTTCATCTGTAGATACTTGGTCAATATCCTTTAATTGAAGCCGGTGTATGTATTCACTTCTAGCTGGATTCCCAACGTAAGTCAACGGTACTTTAATATCCTTCAATGCTGTTGCAAACTTTTCCCAACCTATTGGATCACTTTTTTTTAACGGTCTAATTGCATCATTTAACAAATCTACTATATTACTTCCAAGAATTTTTTCGTTATCTATAATGACTGTACCATCATCATTCCAATGAATTTTATTTGTACTTAGAGTTAGCAATTCCAATAAAGACCCACCTTTCTTTACATAGGTTTTTGGTATTAAACTAAGAATTTGATCTTTCGTGTAAGGAAGTTTTTCATAAGATATAGTACTCTCCTGATTTTTATCTTCAGTGTTTGGTGGCAGAGCTGTAACTAAACTCTTGTCGTCGGTATAATTACTTTTATTAGATGTATTTACTTTTACTTCTGGAGTGGTAGTATCAATACTTTTAGTTATTATTGGTATTTCATGAGGTTGACGGTCTTCTCCAGTAAAGTGTAAATATCTTTGTAAAATTTGTAGATATAGAATACATTTTTTCCTATCATCCATATTACTATTCAAAATATTTTTCATCTCAGCATCTAATCTAGAAGTGGGTCTATCAGGAACTTGGTTGTATTTTAGTTTGTCCATCAAACTTGGTTCAATGAGCAACATTTTCTTAGCTTGCTCCATTTTTATTACATAAAATAATTAACTAAGCCACTCAAAATTGAACCCAATATTATTGGTAGAAATGCACCACCTTTTTGAATAATAATATTTTTTCTTATTTTATTAGAACTTTTATGTAACAATTTCCGCAGTATAGATTTATATCGTTTAAGTTTTTTTTTCTCTTTTTCTGGTAGTTCCACTTTACCTTGGAGGACGTTATGTATACATTCACAAATACAGTTAATTTCCTTTTCGTCACACGATTGTAAAAGAGCTTTCTTATATTTAGGTTTAAGCTTATGTAGTGCTCTCAGTAAGTCTTTATGCGTGTTTAGACTTCGCGGCATTATGTGTAAATGACAGGAATTTGTTGATTCTTGCTATATTTAAAGCCTTTGGTGGGGACATAAACAACGCAATGTACATCTGGAGGAAATATTTTTGTTTTAATTCGACACATTTCATCAGTGTTTTGTTTAAGATCTATCATTAAATACCCATGTGCTTCCATAGTTGCATTACGATAGGCATCTTCAAGAAATTTTGGATTTTCTGGAGATACTTGGCGTGCTAAGTATCGTATTTGAGTTTTATCTCGGGGATTTTTAAAATAAACAATATAATTTGAATTTAAAGAAATGTCTCTTTGTCCTTTACCTTGGTGAAATAAATTTTGTGTGATGTAAAATACACTTAAGTTTCTATAGTGGCTTCCTTTGGTAAAAATATCAACAATGCGACCATCAGACTCTCTCATAAGATCATCAATTATTACAAGGTTTGCATTCTTCCCATCAAACATATTAAGATCTGGTATACCTTGATGATAATTTACATTTGGCAAGTTATATAAAGGTTGCATTTCATCAAAGCACCAAGTAATTTGTGTAAACTCCCTACTACATATGTCATTAATATATTTAATGAAGTTTGTAACAAAATTTGATTTTCCACAGCCACTTGGACCTGCAACTATTGCAGTAAATGGATGAATAAAGTGAAACATCACGTTGCACGTGTGTAAATGCTTGAGAGTTACAGAGAGAAATAAAACATTTCGTTCAATTGTTGGTTTATATATTCACTTACTACATGCATATTAAAAAATAAACATAAGAAAAAGTATTTACAAATATTAACTATTTATTGACAATAATAATTGAATAAAAGATACATCTTAAGACTAGTATACAAATACAGCAGTGTACAGCAACATATTTACAAATATTATATTCATAAACTAATCGAAATACATACATATTTTAGTTAACATTAAGGTACTTAATTAGAACATTGAATAGAAATATATATTAACAAAGAAATATTTACATACAGATTTTTATATAATCTATTTTAATTTGTAATGACCCCACGCCAGTGTATCCATATTATTGGGTAGAATATAACGCTTTGTGTCGTTATAAGACAAAGATCTTTTGTTTATTTGCTGGGTGAAAATTGTGTGTTTAATTGATTTGAATCTGTACATGTTGCAAAATTGGATATTTTTAGTGAAGAGACAAGTCTTATAATTTTCCATGGTCATTTTTTGTGTAACACATTTATTAACACCCTTTGCTTTTGCTGTCAATTTATTTTCGACGTCAAATGCATACATTTTAGATCTTAGACCTACAAACTCTTTTAAAATTTTTCCATTATTTTCATCTTTGAAAAATCCTAGTTTCTTTTTATTGATTTTTGGATAACCATATGTATTATCTGATGGATAATCGGATGTATCAAATCGATAAACGAGGTCGGTTTTAATATCATTGTAAAAGTTGTCTGTAAAAATCTGATATATTAAACTATCTGTGTCAGTATACAATAATTTTAATTTATTATCAAACTTCCTCATCATGTAGTTGTAGTGAAAGTCATACATAAGAGTTTTTGAAATATCCAATATACAAAATCCTAAATAAATGGGTTTATTATGAACCAACTTTGTTTTTCGCAATTGTACTGCAACTAAGTTTTCTGCAAAAATCGATAAACTGTGAAATTCCGGTTTTGCAATCAAATCTTGTACACCTAGAGTTTTACCGTTATTTTCCCAATGCGTTAACAATTTCACATTAACCCTTTTTTCAATGTTTTCCATAGTTTTCCCAAACACGGAATTATTCATTAATTTATAAAAATCCTTTTCAAAATCCGAGACTGCCTCTATTCTACGTTTTGTATTTAAATCAATGTATTTTTGCAGCCATGAGCTCTGTCTAAATTTTAGTATTCTATGAACTTTTGTTATTTTCATTCCCATATTCAGACACTGTTTAAGATTTCTATAATGAATTTTATATCTGATCTTATTATAAAGATTTGGTATTAATTTGGTTTCTTTAGAATCACTACTTATACATATTTTCTCAGGGCAAAGTGGAAAATCAGAGTGTAAATCGTGAAGTTCAACTGGGTACTCTAAATCTACTTCTAAAATAAAACCGAATTCAGACGTGTCGGGTATATCAAAACTTGTATTTGGACTGACCCATTCAAATCCTCCTTCAGGTAAATATTGAGACATAGCCCAACCGTAAAGGTTATTTGCATCGAAATAAGCAAGATATGATGTAGGTTTATTTTCATCATAATTATCTAAAAATTTATTATTAGCTTTAGCATAACGATTGCTGCATTGTGATACTCCCCCTCTAATACCTGCCTTGATGAAAGCAATTTTATCAAAGTCTGTTAATAATTCTAACTCTATTTTTGTATATTTTAACATAGCATCCCAGCTCAAGCCCGGTGCTGTATAATAATGAGCAGGATCTAATCCATAAGTTGTTATACAAATATTTCTAAAGTTTTCGAATACATCAGTTAACAATATAACATCTGTTTTCAGATATAAGTTAGAGTAATCCAGCATATTTTGACAACCAAAATGTTGCCAAACATTCTGTGCATGATTATAATCATCATTAGATACATTTGAATCAGTTAATGAACTGTAAAATTGATTTTTAGTGGGAATAGATGTTAATTTTAAACAGTCGTATGATGTCATAAATTCATAAGGATAAATACCTTTTCTCCTAACATACCTGAAATCTTCATTTCTTGGAAAACTATTTTTTAAAGTAATAAATTGTTCATCGTTGAGATTTTTAGCTAATTGCTCAAGACTACATGGTAAAAATTTTAGGGAATCAAGAAATCTTAAATTCAAAATTTGGCTATTTATTATTAATGTTTTAGAAAAAGATATGTATCTTTCTTTGTTTTGGGGAATGACATCCACATCACCCTCTACAAAGTTTAATGCATGAACAATGAAATGTGCATCATAGTGGCTGAGATTATGTAGGAATACTGGAACATGACGTGGTATCCTAAATTTGCTTATACAAACATCGTGTGCAACACCTCTAAAATTACCTGTATACCAATCAAAATATGAAATCTTTTTATCATCAGAAAATTCTATTTCACATATACAACAGAGTTTAGAATTCGCAATTTCCTTTTCATTTTCTGCAGTCAATGGTTTGGGGCATTTTTGAAAACTATTTTTCTTACTTATTATTTTTAAATCATCATATAAACGATTCATAAATATCTGTACACAATCTGGACCGCTATACGTTACATATTTTGACAAACTATTATCATATGAACATTTAATATAATATCCAAAACTATAAACTTCATGTTTGTGAACATTTTTAGTATACGGTTTATTTGGATCGTTAGAACACGTTTTTATTGGATTTAAAAAGGCTTCAAAATCTGCATATATAACGAAGGGTATCTTTAACTTTTTATGAAAATTTTCAAATTTTAATTGAGTATTTGACACTAGTTGTCCAAACCAATTTTTATATCTTTTATCTATATTTGGTAGTTCTACAGTAATATGTGAACAATCATATTGTTGATGGTTATTCAACCTTTCCTTTATGGGGAAATGCAATAAACATCCATCGCATATATAAACCGCATGATTTTGATTTGAAATTTGTTTACTGACCAATCTTGATAAGTTTTTAATATAACAATAGTGGTAAGTCCTTTCTCTATTTATGAGTAATAAATTAATGTGACTATTTCTACGACATTTTGTTAAATATAGTGGACCCACTACACTATGCCTTTTCATTTCTTTATTAAATTCTAAACCGAATACACTGATACTAATATTATTTAATTTTTCAACTTTTGATATATCATTTAATTTAACGGGAAAAGATACACCATTAAATTTTAGTTTATTTACATGCATGCTATAGGACGATACTCGATTTGCGTTCTTACTCACTGGATATAATGCCGAAAGTAATGCCCATTGAAAACATAAATTGTCAGAGTTTTTTACGTTTATCACAGCTTTTTTATTACTAATATCTTTAGGTAAATCAATATATGACGTACCACGTAGCGGATTAAATTTATTAATATTCATGTCTAAGCAATTAATTTGTTTAAGACTCCACCCACTGTCTTTTTGTTCAAAAGCACTTATTTTATTTGTTATAGCATCACATAATGAAGAAAAGAAAATATTTAAGTCATCACCTCGAAAAATTATATAATTACATGTTTGAAAATCAAATGAATTTAGAATATCTTTAGTTTGTTGTATAAAATCTGCGTGTAGTATAAAATTTACTTTAAAAGCAGTATGTTTCTGCATAGATTCTTCAATCAAAAATAGCACATCATCTTTTATAGAACTTAAAAACAATTCCGGCGTTTCAAAATCTAACATAGATGATAAATCAGATTTATTTTTAATTTTATATGTAATTATTCTATTTCCAAAGGCTGTTTCAGCAATTGATACATTTTTAAGAGATGTGTGAGAAGTTAAAACATTATTATTATGAATTTTGCTTTTCAAATGATTGGTAAAGTATTTTCTAGTTATCAAAATTTTACACGTGTTACATTGCACCTTGTCGACATCGAGGTCTGCTGATATCCCGATCGATGATAATGAAGTTGATGGCCTATCTTCATATCTAGTCTTTTTCTTATTATTGTCATCATCCTTCGTACAACAAAGTTTCTTAGACCCCATCCCGATTTGATATGATTGTTTTGATTGTCTAAAACAAAGAAGAAACATATTTATAGAAGAAGAACAAAATAATTCTGTAAATTTTGAGATAATTTAAGAAGGCATACTCACGCTATGTTTTCCTCAACTACTGCACAAATATTGTACAATTCTTCATCATATGTGGAGTCTTTCAATCCACTCTCTGGAACTATTCCCCACAAATTATACATTCCATATTAGATTTGCGTTGAAGAAAGGTACAGATATAATTTTAGATTATGTTTCAATAAAATGGAAATATATGACACGAACTTATTTAAAGAAAGTACTAATAAAAATTTGTATTTACAAAAATAGTTTTTTTTATATTCTAGCTATAAAATACACATGATTATTATATTCAGAAACTATAAGTAAATAATATATACACGAATATTAATTGAATGGAATGCGTTTATTACTTATTACTAAAGTGAGATTTTTTACAATTTTCAGTCTTAGAAATTTCTTTAGTTATTTCGTAAACAATGTTTCTAACGTTTGCAGAATTTTTGTGTTTATCATTTGTGTAATATTTAACTCTAAAATCTGCGTGCTTCCAATGTTCTGTGGAGGCTATTTTTGCAATCTTTTTCATGTCATATATTTCTATTTTAATAAGTTTACTTGAGCTGGAACCATCATCAACGTTTGTTGATAAACAGACGGTATTACCTTCTTCATCGATTCGAGATACAGTGGATGAAAGTTTTTTTCGTTTTATTATAGGACCTTCAAAGAATTCATCTAAATTCTTGGTAATAATATTTTGCTCCCTCTTTTTCTTTAGTTTTGATTGTACATTACTAAATAAATCCTGACTACCTTCATCCGATAGAGGATAGTAGTAATTTTTAAAAGTATTTTCTTCATCAATAATTTCCAGTGAGTTCTGTAAAAATATTTTATAAATTTAAATCTGAATTGATGGATGTTCGTAGTGTAGCGATGGTTTTTTAGTGTATATAAGTGTGGTATAAAGTAATAACAAAATTACTTACATTCATTGTTGTATGAATCTATGTCACTAATACTTTGTAAATTAAATTTATACTTGTATTTCACTTCACTTAGAAATACACGAAATATAACAAACTAAATGTTCACTATAGAAATGACAGTTTCACAATGTAACTTAAACAGTTCCAACCCTATATATATAGAAAATATCGCCCCTACACCATGACTCATGGGTCCAATGCACAAAAGGTTTGTGATAATGAATTCCGGCTTCGATATGAACAAAAGATATGAATAGGTTTATAACATTTTGTAAGGTGTCTTTGTTAGTCATCTTTCTATTAAACTATTGTTAAAAATATTTTGACTCATTGTTTAGAAATTTTTGTAATACTTTGGAACTTTTTTCTGTTATCAGACAATGAAACAAGTTGTAACATGAAACTGTTAGAAATGTTTGAGTCATAACTAACAAATTTTGGAATGCTTTCGTCAAAACGGTAAGAAGATATGAAGATTATATAGATCTGTCTCATACTTTGATTCATATAAAAGCCAGGATATTGCATCAAGATTCCTCTAAGGTAGCTGCCTCAACGGTAGTGGCTCCGGTTAATAATTGGTTGCATTCAATCTTCAGTCAACTTGATGTCTATTTAAATCAAAAACTTATATCACCTCCAAATAATACATATGCGTATCGTGCCTACATGGAAACTTTGTTGAATTATGCTAAACCAGCTAAAGAATCTCATCTTACGTGTGGCCTTTGGTATGAAGATACAGCCAACAAAATGAATGAAACCGGCGAGGAAAATGGAGGATTTGTTAAAAGACAAAAATTAGCTTCTGAAAGTCAAGAAATTGAAATGATTGGACACTTACATGGCGATATATTTAACCAAGAAAAGTTCTTGATCAATGGTGTAGAAATGTCAGTTAAATTAGTTCGCTCTAGAGAAACATTTAACTTAATGGCCCCTTCAAGTGATTCAAAGTTTAAAGTATGCATTACAGATGCAACACTTATCGTTCGTAAAGCACGAATCAATCCAACTGTTTTACTTGCACATCAAAAAGCATTGGCTTTTTCTACAGCAAAATATCCCGTCACTCGAGCTGAAGTGAAAGTTTTAACTATACCATCTGGGATTCAAGGCAAAACACTTGACAACATTTTTTTGGGGCAAGTCCCAAAAAGATGTATTATTGGGTTTGTTGATAACGGGGCATTTAACGGTAATCTCACTAAAAATCCATTTCATTTCGAAAATTACAACATTAACACATTTTGTTTATATATTGATGGTCAACAAATACCTTCGAAAGCTTTACAACCTTCGTTTGAAAACCATATTTTCACCACGGCTTATCATACATTATTTTCGGGTACGGGTATACATTTTTTAAATGAAGGGAATGGAATTTCGAGAGAACAATATTCGAACGGTTACTGTTTGTTAGCTTTTGATTTAACTCCGGATTTATCAGCCAACTCTTCAGGTCATTGGAATCTTATAAGACATGGCACTGTAAGATTAGAAGTTCGATTTGAGTCAACGCTTGTACAAACTATTAACTGTATTGTTTACGCCGAATTTGATAATGTTATTGAAATAGATAAAAACCGCAATGTATCCGTCGATTATAATAGTTGAATATATATATATTGTAAAAATATTAACTTTGTAATATTTGTATGTATCTGTTTGTGTGTACATTTTTGAATAAATTAATTAAAATGAACTTACTTTGTATTATTTTTAATAATCACCCTTTCGATATATAATAAGTTACTGTAATTACAATCGCACACATGTTTGCGATCTCTGGGGTTGGAAAGTTGTATTTTTAAATAAATATGAATACAATAGAACTACAGAAATATTTGAACGAAATACATCCAAGTTTGCGGTATAATGTGTATGCTGCAAATAGATTACCGATATACATGGAAACTCCTACTTATTTAATTAGTAATTTGGACCCCGATACAAAACCTGGATCACATTGGGTTGCACTACATATAGACAAAAATGGTTTTGGTGAATTTTTCGACTCCTATGGACGACCACCTTCTGGATATCACTATGCATTCTTAAAGAGAAATAGCCACCGATGGAGTTTCAATAAAAAAATATTGCAAAACAATTGGACTTCAGTATGTGGTCAATACTGTTTAATGTATTTGTACTACAAGTTGCACAACTGTACAATGAATTACTTTATTAATCAATTTGACATCGATACCATGTACAATGATATGTTATTATGGAATTTGTTTAATTACTGTTTTAAAATAAATGAATATGACTAATGAAGGAATGTAGACGGCTTTTTATTATACATAGAAAAAGTACCTGAGACCCCCCGACCGTAACTCGATTCAAACAATAGCGTTCGAGCGAACAATAGGCGACCCTTGCTCGGATGATCCATTGTTAACTGTACCCCATTGCTTTTGTATTATTATAGCCTAGTTAATGTTATGCTATCTCTGAAACGGTTAAAGCTACGCAATTTTAAATACTTGCATTCGATTCAGCGACCCTGAAAACCTTTTTTTTTTTTTTTTTTTTTTTTTTTTTTTTTTTTTTAGGGTTGCCGCCGTGATCAGTGAGCTAGAACCGATGAGAGAGCCAAAGGCGGTGAGCCAGAACCTGTGAATCCCTACTACTGACATATACTGTCGCGGACATTTTTTTAGATCATTTCAAGAGGAATAATTCTTTCTTACATATATTTTTGGTATCTTGAACCGTTTTTGCAGCGCACGCAATGGAAGCCCTCAAGGATGAATAATTTTGCCCGTTTTTTTCACATTTTCCATTATTTCTTCGCTCCTAATAATTGCATGTTATATAGTCTAAAGCCTTCCTCGATAAATGGTATATTCAACTCAAAAAGAATTTTTCAATTCGAACCAGTAGTTCCTGAGATTAGCGCGTTCAAACAAACAAACAAATAAACAAACTCTTCAGCTTTATAATATTAGTATAGATAGAGAATCTCCAGTGTATTCCAACTTCACTCTCATTTCTATCAAAGCATATTGATATATTACATTCTTAGGATGGGGATATATAGACGATAATTTTCAACACAACAACAAGTTTAATTAATTAAAAAATTGTGGCTTTGGTAGTCTAAGGCACAAAAAACCTGTATTCATAGGCGGCAATAGTAATGGTCGTAGGTTCGAATCCCGGCGCTGACGTCTGGTTTTTTTTTTCAGATTTAGTTCCTTTTAGGCGCTACATGTTCACCGGTGAAGGAAAATATCGTGAGGAAACTTCCATGGCATCTAATATGGAAATGTCATGTGTAAATGCCCTGAGAACGGCGATCAGCTGCGCTATGTAGATGCTCGCACGAGGTGATTCGTCTCCATTTTTTTGCTGCGAACCGCCTAGGACTAGGAGTTGAATTTACTTCCTGCGTTTGTTTGTCCAACATCTTATGACGTGGGAATCTGCAAACGTCGAATGAATCGGTATTTGTTGGGTGAGCACGCTGCATCATCGGCCACATCATTACTTTCGAACAGATGATATGTGGGTCAAGTGCGAAACTGTCTGTAACAAAAAAATTATACAGCCATTAATGTATCTATGCTCACCCTGAAAAGTTGTATAGCGTATAGATATATTATTTTTACTTAATATCAATTAAGTAATTATCATTGTAAATCACCGATTTCACCCACTTGGACTTAGTTTTGCGAATGCTTATGCTTTCTATTACAAATTCAGTTATATGCCTAACACGAACTTATTTTCTGAGCAATATGTAACTAAAGTTACAATAGCGTGTGTAAATAAA
Source organism: Automeris io (assembly GCA_036320925.1). Classification (NCBI taxonomy): domain Eukaryota; kingdom Metazoa; phylum Arthropoda; class Insecta; order Lepidoptera; family Saturniidae; genus Automeris; species Automeris io. The sequence continues at coordinate 12,935,548 of JAUDJH010000010.1, read as the reverse complement.
AGGATGTCATTCGAAAGTATTGTAGAATAAGTTATTGTTCGTTTGCTTTTTATTTTTACAAATTAGATTACTGTTCTTCTTTTTGTTACTGTTTCTGTCCGTGAGTTGCTCGTATTATCATTTTTCTTTCCTTCTGTGGAAGTAGTCTACACTTTTAAATTTAGTCGCATTTGTAATGTATCTAGTTCATGTTTAACAAATTCTATAAAAACAAAAGGAACAATATACATAAGCACAACATGCAAAGACAATACTCATAATACATCATTATAAACGCACTGATATAAATTATTTCAACAAAGAAAGACAAACAAGAAATCTAGTTGCCGTCCACATGCTGTTCTCTAAATTTAGAGGGAGAAACAGATAGATCCACATCGTAAAACTGCGAGAGCATATTTCCACAATCTTATGACTTAGGAGCCTTTAAAAGAAGGGTGAATAAGCATTTGACGTGGTCCACTGTCGGACTCATCTTCACCAGCGTTCGTCCGTTAATCATAAAATCACAAAAAAAGAAAAAATATGGCGCGTTGTACTGCCTAAAGATCCTCGGCATAGCGGAACAATGACCTAGATAAGCTTTAAAGAAATGTAGGAAAAAAAATTGAACGCATTTTTTCAAGGCAAACGAGAGGGAGCATTAATTATTGCGACTAAATGAAAAATATTAATGTAATAAACGACACCAAAACGGATTTGATATTATTTAGCTTAATGTCTCTAGTTTAATGATATGTGAACGGCTTAAAGTGATACCACATAGATAACGTGGTCACAGCCTAAGTCACCGATATTACAAATGCTTAATGCGAAGATGGGACAATATAATCCCTATAATCGCTGGAGCGTACAAACGGCAGGGCATACCGCAAGCTTTACTTCCGTGTTCATATTAGAATACCAAATATTTTCATAAATACGCTAGTGTATTCCTCTTGTTGTAAGCAGAGAAATCTTAGTGGCATTTATTGTACAACATTTGTAAAATTGTGGTGTTTTAAAGTCCATTAGTAATTTGGAAAATGTGGTTTACGAAAAAGCAATATGTTCTTAACAAAAATTCTGACTTAAGTCATTATTATTTAAACAAACAATGTATCTTTATAATTGTTACAAAATAAAATACCCCATAGTTTTAGAAGTGTGGGTGGTGGCCTAGCGCATAATGGATAGCATCCCTTTCGCGGCAAAGCGAACAGTCCTAGGTTCGAATACCGGCACGTACCACTGGATTTTTCCAGAATACGTTTTTGGCACCACGAGCTCATCGGCAAAAGAAAAACTGTGTGAGGAAGCCCGCATGGCATCTAATAGAAATGTCATTTGTAAATACCCTGAGAACGGCTATCAGCTGCGCTACTGGTCACGTTGGGCACGACATATAAGGACAAAGAGAATGCAGTCATTATCATGTCTTTGTTTACCTCGTGGGAATATAGTTTTAAAAATAAGTTAGTCATAAGTAAATAGAATATGTTATGATTGTCTTTGTATTTTTTTTTTATTTTACAATTGTTTTTTTTTATTGTTAATGCAAAACCTGTCCAAGGTTTATACCGTGGGAATAATTGTTAATTAAATAAAATTGTATATATAAGCGACAGAAGTGGAGGGGATGTAAGGTAGGGAGGGTAAGTTAACACGACTTTCGTGGCGGGACAAAGTTTGCCAGGTCATCTAGTTATATGATAAAAATGACTATCAAAGTGTGCAATTTGGAACGTGAACTAATACAGTGCGCCGGACAGAATCCGAACAATGAACGAGATTTATGATTCATTCCACTTTTGTTGCGGCCGCTCGTTCCCGCGGGACCACCTTACGTCGTAACTGCTTGTGGCTTCTGAATTCAGCAATCAGTTATCTCTTGGACAAGGATAAATTATTGCTCCAGAGGTAATTTGCGGAAAAATCATGCCATTATCTGGAATGCTTTCTTTACTTTCTTTAATATAACTTTAATATTACATGAAGAGTTGGTAACATTACGTATGCTACAAAATGAACCCACTTTATATGCTGTATAACGTGATTTATTTTAGTAAGCTGTTACAAAAGAGCACATGCACAAAAAATGTAGTTTGTGTTATAATAAATTGCATGTTTATTACGTTTTAGAAATATATTCGTAAATTGTTTTTCAGTAGTTAGTTATATTCTAAGGAGAGTTTAAGTAATTGCCTTTAATTCAGATCCGCGTTATAATCCTTTAGACTTACCGAATCGGTAAAAAAATCGGTTATATTTGTTTTAGATTTTTTAAAATTTGTAAATTCTGAAAAATAACATGTCTTTTATTATTACAAGATAATGACGAATTTAAATTTGTTTAAAACAAAGTTTTGTTTAATTTGTTTTGGGAGTCGAAGCTGCTCGCGTCCGTAGGCTTTACCCTAGTTTCCCTACACGTAACTCCTGGGTGGTGCTAAACGAGCAGCAGCGAGGTGGTAGGGCGTCGGTGCCCGTCTGGATCGCGACCACAGTACATGGGTGTAAAGCCCGTCATAGTGACTAGTTTCAGCTTGTCGCGTTTCGGGATCAGCTTGTGTATATCCAGTAGCTCATATATCTAGAGACATTCATTCAGTCGTGGTATATGTGGGCCGACATGACGATGTAGACTATCAATGGATTTTCATCCTCTGATAGTCGCTTTCGTTTTTGGACTACACAGTACTTACCATCAGGTACTCTGTAGTCACTATGTCGAGCCAGTGCAAAAAAAAAACAAAAGAATCAATTTCTAAAATATATATAAATTGTTCGCCGGTAAATCTAGTGTTAAGAAATTAGGAGAAACATTTTTTAACACTGACTCGAGATAATGACTACAGTACACCTGGTGGTAAGTACAGTGTTGCATTGCTTTTATGCTTGTATGATATAAACGCCACTGTGCTAACGCCTTGAAAAGTAGGAGCCCAAAACGAACAGGCTCCATTTAGCGGAGAGAAGTTTGGTCTTTATAATTAAACCGTATTTCTTATATGCTTTGGTGATTATATCTGAATACGAAATAAACGTTAAGATTTAAGATAATTTTCGTAGTCCACTAAACAATTGTATCTCGGATGATTTATCTTCATTTCATTGCGTCTTTGTCTGCTTTATTACTTTTCAGGACTTAAATCACAATAGCCTAAAGAACTGCTACGAAAACGGTTGCTGCGGAACTCGTGTAAACAAACGGAATATAAAAGAGTTTTATCTTTTGCTTGAAACATTAATTCTATTTTATTTCTGTTTACATTAAAATGTTTCTAGATGTACAAAGTATGTAATAGAGCTGCTGGCTAGATAGGATGAAGAGAAAAGAAAATAAAATCATTTTGATGGTTTCTTACCCTGTTTACCTATTATTTTGGTGGGTATAAATATTATTTTGACATATTATTAAACACAAAATGCGTGATAAGAAAAGTCATTACTCATTATTATTATTGCCTCGTTAAACGTTTCCTACTGTTTGTATAATGGCGAGAGTTCTGAAGAGTTATTTAACCTTGTTCCAATCTCTTCCTTTCATAAAAGTACCACGCACGCTGGTTTTTAAGGAGTCACGGCTACACGGTAACTCATTTTTTTTTTATTTATTTTTTTTTATTCTGACTCGACATCGTGACCACACCATACCTGATGGTAAGCATGGTGCAGCCAAAAAAACGCTAACGACTATCGATAGGCAAGAAAAACCCAACGGTAGTCGCAGCGATCATGCCGGCCTGCACAAATATCTCTTCACGTTACGCTTAAAGGATCCCATATCATAGGATGGTGGGAACACGCTCGCTGGAAGACCATTCCACACCCCAACGACACGGCAAAAGAAGGAGTTAGAGAACTTCTTAGTCCTAGCTGGGATGTGAGAAACCGTAAAGCTGTGACTCCGCAAACCCGAGCGCGTGGTTCTATTCAGGAAAGGAGAGGGTGGAACAAGGTTAAACAACTCTTCAGAACACTCGCCATGATACAGACGGTAGAAAACGCTCAGTGAGGCAATATCTCTGCGCAACTGGAGCGGTTCAAGATGCTTAGTCACGTCAGGATCATTCACAATGCGGACAGCCCTCCGCTGCAACCTATCCAAGGCGTCAAGTAAGTACTGAGCAGAACCATCCCAAAGATGCGAACAATATTCCATGCAAGGCCTGACCTGAGCCTTATACAAAAGTAACAGTTGATCAGGCGTGAAAAACCGACGCACTCTGTTCAGGACACCAAGCCTACGCGATGTTATGGTGATAACAGATCCTAAATGATCCCTAGGATTAAGATCACAGCGAATATTCATACCTAAGACATTTAGGCTGTCGCGCATTGCAAGCGACACATTCTGAAGAGAAGGGAGAGGGGAAAAAGGGGTTATTCCGGCTAGGACTATAAAGTTCTCTAACTCTTACTTTTGCCAAGTTGTTGAGCTGTGGAATGGTCTTCCGGCGAGCGTGTTCCCACCATCCTATGATTTAGGAACCTTAATCGAAGTGTGAAGTGATATTCGCTCAGGTCGGTATGTTTACTGCCTCGTATTGATAGGTTTTTCTTTGCTGTTGAGAATCCTAGTCGTTTTTTTAGATTGCATCGTGCATACTATCATTTGTGATGTAGCCACTAAACCGAGAAAGGATAAAAAAAAACTTTTATTTCAAGTAAAGTGTAGCGAAGAAATAACTCTATTTATACTTTTTGAAAGAAATGAGGATAAACCCTGATATTATGCAAATGTATAATGTCCCAGAGTTTCAAACACTCAGAAAAATATAATAGTAATTTATTTTCTCTTTTTATTTGATGGTAATATTCTTCGTAATCATTTCCTATGTTCGAAAGACCCCTAAAAGCTTTATAAATGTTTTTTGTGCGCAATCTCGACCTTCCTCCAGTGCACATAAAGAAATAGGACAGTTTCACACGTTCGACGCGGAGGGAGCTCGAGAGAAAAATGAGTACCTTTTATGACGTCATTATCCTCCATTTATTGTCGCTTACTTAAAGGCATTACACGGTTTGTTAGGAGATATAATGGACTTTTTGCAGGGAATTGTCTCTCAAATTTGATTTTATTTCGTCGGAATAACCTAGCCTGGGGCTTTGAACAGAATATAGGCTTCAGCCTCTTTGTGGTTGAAGCCTGGACTGTGAAACAATTTTTAAGAAAATATTTTATTATAAACTGTTTATTTTTTATAACTTAAACTATAAATTAAAGTTACTTTGACAATGTTTCTATATAAAATGTTTGAAGCTTTTACTTATCAACTTTTACTTATTCTAAGAAAAAGTCAAGGAATTACAAAATATATTGAAAGACAGTTTAGTAAAAAATACACTAAGGTTGGCTTGCACTAACGAATTAATCTAGTTTAAGCTTGTATAAAACGCTTATTAATTGAATTGGTTTGATTTCATCTTAATGATGATTTCAGTTTAAGAGTTGTTATAACTAGATTTTGATTTAGTGCAAGACAATAAGTACAGATCAACACTAAATAACATTTTATATAACTCTAAACTAGATTTAATTTGTTAGTGCAAGCCGCCCTAATAGTGGTGAAGTAATACTTTCTGTCTTCGTAAACTCATTCATAGTCTTTTTGTATTATCTTTGTTTTTCTTTAACTCATGCATTTTATGATATAAGTACAAGACAGAAACAGGGTAACATCATTGAAATCAGATCACGATCTGTCTCACTATAGATCGTTGGAATTTCGACAATGCAAGGACGTCTTGTAATAAAACGATAATAGTAAAATGTTAGTAATTTTACAGGAAAAATGATTTAGTGCTTTTATTGAATATCTTTTTAAACCTTTTGAACAATGACGTCATTTGCGAGGTGGTAGGGCGTCGGTGCCCGTCTGGATCGCGACCACAGTACATGGGTGTAAAGTCCGTTATAGTGACTAGTTTCGGCTTGTCGCGTTTCGGGATCAGCTTGTGTATATCCAGTAGCTCATATACCTAGAGACCTTCAGTCGTGGTATATGTGGGCCGACATGACGATGTAGACTATCAATGGATTTTCATCCTTTGATAGTCGCTTTCGTTTTTGGACTACACTGTACTTACCATCAGGTACTCTGTAGTCACTATGTCGAGCCAGTGTAAAAAAAAAGAAAAAAAAAGTCATTAATACGTCAAGCAAAAGTTTGTTTTTATGATATCTAGTCTTTGCATTAATAAGTTGATAAGCGTAATTTTAATTTTACAGTAAGAAAGATTTACTGTTTTATTAAATATCTTTTCACACTTTTTAAATATCGACCTCTTTGACACGTCAAGCAAAAGTTTTTTTTCCAGTATTCTAGTCTTTAAGTTAACATTAAAATTTCTATGAAGTATCTGGCCTTGAGCCATAATATAACTTGCATCGTTTTCCACACGTGTATTGTAGTTTTATATCTTCATTTTATAAAGCATGTTTATCACCAAACTACACATTTTCTGTATTTTTTAAATATTTACCGCATCACTTAAGGAACAACATAACACCAACACATTTACGTAAGTAAACTTGCTGTATACGTTAAAGTAGAATACACAACGGGGTCTACAGAATTTGCAAGTCGAAACAGAGCGTAGCTTTGAATATTTCGCTATACTCGATTTGACTTTAAAATACCGTGTAACCGCTTATCAAGTTTCGCTGGCATCAATATCTCGCTTGTTTGGCCAAGTGTCCGAGAGACTAATTTAATTAAGTCTCGATTTTCCGGTAGAGTAGCCTACCTATCAACTCAAAGTAAGTGCTCCTAACTTCAAGCTTAATAATAGTGCAATATCTTATTATGTTTACGGGTTCAATTAGAGCCAAGGGTTTTAATTAATTTCGTATTTGTGTAATACGTGGCCAAGAAATGAACGCTCTAAATACACTTTATGTTTAATTTCATGCACAATTACAGCTTTTAATTCCTCAATTACTTGTACAATACAGCATACGCAGACACAGGTTGATTTCAAACGCATTATATACTTGACCCGCTATACTATATCATACTATTACAGCCGTATCAGAAAAGTATCAGGTAGTTATCCGACTAAAGACTTCAGCGTCGACACCTTCTCCCAAATAAAACCATATTCACTAAAACTTTCAAATGTGCCTACATTTTAGATAAAACCTAAGGTTTCTAATAAGCGCTAATCTAAAAATTATTGTTCTGATTGTGATCGTTATATTTATTTCGCTTATAATTCCGAATATAATTCAATGTCTGGCCAAAATCAAAGCCGAAGGTTTTTAAAACTCCAAAAAGTCCGTTCAAAATTGCCTACAAGTAAATAAAATAATGTTTTTTTAAGCTTTTATATTTCAGTTTTATGTTGATTAAACAACGCCTAGAGATTATTAAAATGATTTCACAACTTGTCAAAGGGTGAGGTTATTCGTTGAATATAAACAATGTTTTAAATAGTCTACTCTTGCAATAATGAACAATATTAGTGACGATAGAGACGTGCACATGGATAATCCTACGGTCACCAAACCCAAAGCCCAACCAAGCCCGTCATAAATAGGTATGAAACGGAGTTGCTATATTCTAGTGGGCAAGGTAAACTATATCGTTTCTTTCCATACCTCATACTACAGTATAGAAATTATTTATATACCTATAGCGAATAGAAACGGTACAAAACATATTTTGTGACATGAACAACTTTGACACTAGATCTAGGTCCTCCTAATTTGTATTTCAGGTGACTATAGTGTAGCGCTCTCGAGCAGTTTTTATTATTATTTATTCACGTTGAACATTTATTGGTATAAATGCTGTAAAAGAACTGCTCAGTCGAATTAGAAAAAACTTTATGTATTTAGGTAGTTTTTTAGACACAGACAAAGTCGCAGGCCTGCGCTAGTTTTAATATAAGTCTTCTTTATTCTTAAATAGACTGTGCTAATATCTCCATAGCTCTGTCATCATGTAATATGGTGAATGGTGTACTGTAATTTTGTTGTTTGAGCGATCGGTCGTTAATTATGAATTGTTTGTTTGATCATAAGAGCGTTCTGGATGTTTGGTCAAAATCGACTACATTTAAGTAAAAACAAAACCTTAAAACCTTTGTAACAAGGGCATTTGCGTTGCTAAGAAGCTTCCACCTCCGGTCCGAAGCAGACGTGCCCAGAATACCCCGCGGAATATGGATTTGACTTTAAAATTAACCAGATAAGGCTAGTACAGTTGGACCACACCTCGAAGGATCATTATATTGTTTATTTAAGCTCTATTTTCCACAGCAGAGTTTTACACGGCAACATTATCGTCATGTCGTTTCATTCTATAGCGATTATATGAACGTGTGTCCACACGGCGAAATTAGCAAGCGGCAAAAAGCAAGGGCTATTTGCGCAAAACAAACCTCGTCAGCCATAATTCATTGTGTAACTTAATTAGTATTATTTATACTATTTTCTTTCCATATTACATTTTTTGATTAAAAAAAGAGTTAAATTATAAAGTAACATTTTATATTTTTAAGCATGGAAATACAGGCAAAAATTTCTATCCCATTTCACAATCTGCAGTGAATTGAGACGGCGTAATTCTCTTAATTTTAATTACATTACGCTATTTGAAATGATATGCATTTATTTCGCCATAAAGTAACTAAAAGTAAAAATTTAAATACAGTAACACAAACAACATATAGAAATGAAGAAAATACAAAACATATAAACATCTCTAAATGGGCTCTCCATCAGCTTAATGTCACAGATTTATTTGTTATACCTATTTCAAGAAATGCTACAACGTATAAAAAAAAAACACAGATCATAACGAGTTTGAAAAAAATTAATGAAATAGACAATTCGTTGCTTCACTATTATTCCAGAGTTTTATTACTTTATTTAAATTTTCAATTTTTTATGGAAAAATGACAAAAATAAATAAATAATATCCACAAAACATACATAATCTAACAAAGTTTTCACATAAAAAACTATATCGTCGACTATATATTTGTAGTATATCGTCTTTCCATGTATTTATAAAATCCATGCCAGGTACATATTTCAATGGAACTTTATAACGCGGTCATATTTATACCTAACGTACATCTACTGAACATTGATTTTCAATAAGTACCCGTTGTTATTGTCAAAGACATCTCAGAGGAATACGGTTTCCTGGAATTAATGGATTCTTCAAATATTTGCCAACTTTTAATGTTGGTTCCATCAAAACGCAGATTAAACCAGGCTAATATTTATTTTTAGGAAAGTTCTGGAGCTTTAAAGTGTTTAAATCGTAGGCAAAATGTTATCATAAAAAATTGTACTCATTTTTTAAGTGCTGGCGGTGTTAGCTTTAAATATTTGAAATTCTTTAATAGTTTTTGCTTATAAAAATAAAAGTTTGAAGATAAGCTTAATTAAAGCTTGAGAAAGGAATTTAGACGTTGTTAAATGTTTATGGCTATTTTCTAGCTATTGTTCGCATAGTATTATTTGGAAAAACAGGCTATTTTTTCATTGAAACCTGCTTTTTTATAATTTATATCGGCTCGATAAAGTGACTGGACCACACATAATGAAAAGTAGAATGTAGTCTCAAAACGACAGTATCTATATTATCGCCGCCGTCGCTATATTATCCCATATACACCACGACTGAAGGTCTCTAGATATGTTATCAAACTAACAAAAGTCAACCCCGAAATGCTATAAACCTAAGCGAATCACCCTGGTGGTTTTTGCATGTTATGTGATCACAGTCCAAATCGGCCATTCGCCATACCACCTCAATAAATCTCTAATTTTGTCTTAATTTTGTTTTGTCTTTTGGGAGTCGAAGCTGCTCGCGTCCGTAGGCTTTACCCTAGTTTCCCTACACGTGACTCCTGGGTGGTGCTAAACGAGCAGCAGCGAGGTGGTAGGGCGTCGGTGCCCGTCTGGATCGCGACCACGGTGCATGGGTGTAAAGCCCGTCATAGTGACCAGTTTCGGTTTGTCGCGTTTCGGGATCAACTTGTGTATATCCAGTAGCTCATATACCTAGACACCTTCAGTCGTGGTATATGTGGGCCGACATGACGATGTAGACTATCAATGGATTTTCATCCTTTGATAGTCGCTTTCGTTTTTGGACTACACTGTACTTACCATCAGGTACACTGTAGTCACTATGTCGAGCCAGTGTAATAATGAAAAAAAAAGTTTCAATTTTCAAATATAGAATGAAATAAATAGTCCCCAATTTATTAGCAGCTACTGATTTTAGCCAAGAAAAATCAAGGCACAGTAAAGCCGAATCCCTTAAATAAATTGGCACCATATATCCCAAATCCAATCTATTAAAACCCGTTAAACGGGTTAGAAACGCGAAGAGCACTAGTTAGCGCTGAAGAGAGCCACAATACATTCGGGTAAGTGGCCCGTTACTCCTCCGGCAATATCCGGTGCGAGCGGGAAAAAAACCGGATTAAAAAGGTTACGTTAATGGGAGGCGCTGTGAAAAGTGGTGCAATTATTTTGTTACCGATCCACGATCTTTGTTCTTTGATGTATTGAATTGATTTGACGTTTTAAGCACATTTTCGTTTTTTTTTACCCTGGCTCGACATAGTGACTACAGAGTACCTGATGGTAAGTACAGTGTAGTCCAAAAAAGAAAGCGACTATCAAAGGATGAAAATCCATTGATAGTCTACATCGTCATGTCGGCCCACATATACCACGACTGAAGGTCTTTAGGTATATGAGGTACTGGATATGCACAAGCTGAACTCGAAACGCGACTAAACGAAACTGGTCACTATGACGAGCTTTACACCCATGCACTGTGGTCGCGATCCAGACGGGCACCGGAGCCCTACCACCTCGTTGCTGCTCGTTTAGCACCACCCAGGAGTCACGTGTAGGGAAACTAGGGTAAAGCCTACGGACGCGAGCAGATTCGACTCCCAAACCCCCCTTCCCTTCCCCCCTTCCTTTGTCCCTTTCGGTGTTTGATTCTAGATACATAAAGATTATAGATAGAAGAAGACAGATAACTTAAGTCCAAGATATCGTGAAACAAATTACATCATTCAAATGATGATGGACAGGACACCCAGGTAGAAGTTATGGTAGATTGAGCAAGGCCCTCACGGAATGACGACCGTGTAAGTACCAGTGACCTCTCAGTCGGAGGATCGATGACATTTATAAGGTCATGGTTAGAATTGGCCCATGCGCGATATGGATAATTTTTTTTGTGGCATGATGGGAAGCAGGTTTGTATTCAGCAATGGTTTCTTTTTATACTGGCTTGATAGACTGATTGCATTGCACTTTATTGGAAGAACTATGTAGTCCAAGAAAGACAGCGGCCGTTGATTGACTAAAATCCAATGACAGTCGCCATGATTATGTCGGCCCAAATACCACGACGGAAGGTCTCCGGGTATATGAATAACGTGATATATCAGGCTGATTACGAAACGCTAAAACCAGAAGCAAGTCATTATGATGGTCTTTACTTTGACACTAGTGTACTGTAGTCAAGATTCTGTTTGCGTAATTGCCCTATCGCCTATAACTTATTACACAAAATAATGTTTTAATGCCCAGAAAAGAAAATGAATGAAGGCAAATATTTCCTCAACATATGCTGATTATTTACATTGCAATTAATGATTTAAGAGTGTGTTTAATAATCCTCCCGTACTCGAGCTATAAATATCCAATTGTGTTAGATTAAGGTGGCTCCAATTAATTCACCACACGTAATCTACCCCGGTATCTACAGGGTGCGACGGGCGTTGGTAACGATAAAGGAACACCTTTTATAACCCCTCATTATGTTACGTTAATTTCGGAGTAAAATACGCGACAATGTGCAAAGAAACATTACCTCTTTTGTTTCAAATTAAACTAGTATTATTTAGAGTGTGACATTCTTTATTTTTTCAATGAAATTAACCAATACATTTTCAAAATTGCTTTATCAACTTAAAAAGGTAAAGACAATTAAAAATTGATATTAAAATTTTTTTTTCGTATTGTGTTTATTATTTAAATATATACCTTCTGTGTTATTGCATTAAGTTTTATTTTTCTGTGTTTTACTTGTTTGATATCCGATTTGTGCCGAAGCCGTGGTGGCTGCCGGCAGAATAGAATAGCACCCCCTCTTCTTGCTGAGGTGTCGTAAAAGGCGACTAAGGTATCTCTTGAACACCGCAATTCAACCAGGTGTTTAGAGAAGGGAAAACTCGACCAAACCTGCATCCCGCTCCCTCCCGATCGTACTGGATCTCCTTTCCATCGGGCCTGAGGGAGCTCGGACGAGAGAGTGCTTTTCTGGTTGCGCGTCCAGTTATGCACTTAAATATCTCCTGCGTAATTGACTGTTTCCGAAAACTGGACCTCGAATTTCTTAACCGGTGTTGAAACAGTCGCCGTGGCCGAAACCGGCTAGGACATCATCATCATCATCATCCGATTTGTGAACCAAATAAAAATCTATGTAAATACATAAAAATTACAAATGTATGATTTTTTCAACTTTAATTTGGCATAGTGTCCAGATCGCTCCCGATGATGATTAATGGTATACAAACTATAACTAAGACTAGCAACAGGAAAGAAAAATCTATCAATAGGCTCAGTAAATATACCAAACTGCACATAAAACTCTCACACGTCGTTTGGGGGACCCAACATCATAGGACGGATGGAACACGGTCACCGGAATAAGAAAGAAAAAGTCTATTGAGACAAAAACAATACACAACAAACCATAGATGGGCAAAATTTAATCAGATTAATATAATGATTACGATTACATTTTACGTTTTTTACCATTTTTTGACTGGATTTTGCTCATCTATGTTTTAAACACTACAGAATCCCAAATTGTATACACATTTATTATTTCTTAATGTTTTAAATGGATGTAATCATGATTACAGAGCAAGAAAATTAAAATTACGACTACATTTTGTAATCGTTCATCATTAACCAGATTACAATTTGCCCATCTCTCCAACAAACACATTTATATAAAAAAACAACAATGAAAAAATAATACATAAAATCACATGATGTATCCTGTGTGCTGTTACCAATCTCAAAGCGCAGTCGGCTCAGCGCGTGCTGGATCAGGCTGTACGCGCCGTCAGCGCTGACTTTCAGCCAACGCTCAAAGGAACTGATTGCGCGGACGTCGCGGTGCTAAGAAGACGAATCTACAGCTTAACAACGCGAAAGAAAAAGAATTAGGAATTTCTTTGTCCTCAACGGGATAAGAGTTACAGTTAATAAACAATTCTGCTTTCCACTTATTTACTGATCGTAATCTATGTTGTTGAATTGATAGTGGGATGTAGTTTTGTTTATTCGAGAGATGGCGTTGGTAGAGAATTGAATCACGGTATCATTATGTAACACACGATCCTATACTCTGCCTAAATATTAATAAATTTCTAGTATCAACAAAAGCAGCTGTTTGTTTTATTGAATCACATCCCGAGTATATATTTTTGGGAGTCGAAGCTGCTCGCGTCCGTAGGCTTTACCCTAGTTTCCCTACACGTGACTCCTGGGTGGTGCTAAACGAGCAGCAGCGAGGTGGTAGGGCGTCGGCGCCCGTCTGGATCGCGACCACAGTACATGGGTGTAAAGCCCGTCATAGTGATCAGTATCGGCTTGTCGCGTTTCGGGATCAGCTTGTGTATATCCAGTAACTCATATACCTAGAGACCTTCAGTCGTGGTATATGTGGGCCCATATGACGATGTAGACTATCAATGGATTTTCATCCTTTGATAGTCGCTTTCGTTTTTAGACTACACTGTACTTACCATCAGGTACTCTGTAGTCACTATGTCGAGCCAGTGTAAAAAATATATATATATATATATTGGTGACATCTATAATCAAGTTTTGTTCATATGTTGAAAGCAGACAAGATTTTAACTTTACCATATCGTTACAAAAATGTTTACCATACCATAACACACACACGCACACACATCTATGTCTAATTGTTGCGAGTTCACTGTTTTCTCATTTTCCTTTTCTTTGTTAGTTTTTAAATATTATCATTGTGTAATTGGCACAGCTTGTCAACTGTACCGTATGTAAAGTGTTTGTACGTGCTGTTCAATGATAGGGAATATATAAATAAATAAAATAAATAACTTTGTCATATCGTTACAAAAATGTTTTGTGCTTTCTTGATTTATTAATACAGAACTCTCAGTGTGTGAGACCGATTTGCACTTGACCATTTTTTATTAAATGTCTAACTGAATAGCGTACATGTTTTCGAAACATCTGATAGTTGCCCTGACCGAACGCTTCGTACAATATGACATTGAAAACGATATAATAATAATAAATTTTCACGCTACATCCCTTTCGGGGTGAGCAGAGATATAATATCGACTGCACGTCCTCAACTGATCACTTCTACACGTGACGTTTCCCCATCGGCTTCCCCGGGCGACTGGAGGAACTGTGGTTTCAGTCCGTAGGAGTATAACACACCGGGGTCGCTGCCCTCACAACAACCCTAATGATTCTATTTAATTTTTACACTTGCTCGACATAGTGACTACAGAGTACCTGATGGTAAGTACAGTGTAGTCCAAAAACGAAAGCGACTATCAAAGGATGAAAATCCATTGATAGTCTCCATCCTCATGTCGGCCCACATATACCACGACTGAAGGTCTCTAGGTATATGAGCTACTAGATATACACAAGCTGATCCCGAAACGCAACAAGCCGAAACTGGTCACTATGACGGACTTTACACCCGTGTACTGCGGTCGCGATCCAGACGGGCACCAACGCCCTACCACCTCGCTGCTGCTCGTTTAGCACCACCCAGGAGTCACGTGTAGGGAAACTAGGGTAAAGCCTACGGACGCGAGCAGCTTCGACTCCCAAAAAACTTCCCCTAGTTACCAAAAAATTAATAAAATACTACATCTGGACGCAGTGCGCTAGCGTACATATAAATAGTACTACGGGTACATCGATCCGTCAATATAATGATCGGAATAAGGATATAACAGATGACGGATAGATATAATTATATGGCTACATGGGAACGTGTTTTCTCTAACTCTTATAGGAGATAGTGCGTAATCGCCTTTAGTGCGTCGAAAACACGTTAACAGCAGGGCGAAACTAATTTTAAGCGCACTGTAATGAGTCCATACTGGGAATCGTAAAATTCAATTTCGCAACTTCTCGCGGCCGTACCTGGGGAGCCACTGGAACTTTAGCAGTTTCGTATGAAAAAATAAGCCGGACTTTTTACAGCCCGCAATTTTTTTGCGAAATTAATATTTTTTACGGATTTACTTCCATGTCGGGGTTTGTTGTTTAAAACAAGAGCGATGCTTTTAGAATTACCTCTGCTTTTGTTTTTTACAAACATGACCCACATTTTTACGTACTGGGATGTGGATTGGGGAGGATGTGGGGTAATTGCTTGAGTCTTACTTTGATGTCGAATGAGGACAACACAAAATTTACAAGCATAATTATTTTAGATGTAGTCCACCAGCAAAACAATTAGTTTATCATGAAGAAAGCTTACAAAATGCATTCATCTAAGTATTTTACATACAACATTTGATATAGGCACCTTTGTGATCAGACAGAGAATGGTATAAAATTGTTGGTGGACGTGGTAGCACTTCTCAAGGTAGTCGCTTCCGAAACGCTGGTAGATCACCGTTAGGTTCGTTTTTCAACTGGCCGGCCGCCCAAGTCGAGGTCTGTACCCACAGGGGTGCCCTTGCGTAGCCGCCCAACCCACAAATTTCGCTGGCTGAACGCCCCCTGCGTTCGCCCACCAAGCCCGGTTTTGTTGTGAAGGTCTTTCCCAGGCCATCAACGTAGGACATGCAGAAAACAAAATGGTAGCACTGGCTTATCAGCGACTCTCTCAGAACTGAGGTGTATTTCATCCTATTGGGCACAATAGGGCTGATATGCCGAAAAGGCAAAAGCCCTTATAAATAATAAATAAAAAAAAACATACAACATCGCATGACAATCATAGTGTTATCCACAAAAGCCGGTCAGGTATGAATCAAACTCTTGCATTGATACTTCCGTAGAAAATCTATATAATAATAATATATCGTCACGCTGTATCCATTTCGTGGTAAGCAGAGATACACTAGTGTCTGTTACCACTTTGCTCTTATATATGCACCCATCGTGATCAATAGCGCAGCTGATCGCCGTTCTCAGAGCACTTACATATGATATTTCTATTAGATGCATTGCGGGACCAAAAAAAAATTGTTGGTATAAGTATTATACCAAGCTATATACAAAAAATGTTGACGACTTTGTCTAAAAAACGTAATAATTCCATTAACTAAATAGTTAAAAAAAACTAAGCTACAAGCTAAAGTTGGAAATCTGTAATGATAACTTTTTACTTTAACTTAAAAAAAAATCTAGTTTTAATTGGTTTTTATAACAAAAGTTTTAGTATCAACATCGGCCTTAATGAACATTATTAGAATAGTTTTTGGTATTCTTTTTGCCTATTATTTTAGAGTTATTATAGCTGTTATTGTGGCTATGGATATCCTAGTGGATAAGTGCGTTACCCGTGGGCTGCAACACCATTGATCATAGGTTCGTATCCCGACACTTAACTCTGTTTTTTTTTTTTCAGAATATATATATATATATTTTTTATTACTGATAGACTTAGGCTTGACCTCAATCTCACCTGCTGGCAAGTGATGACGAGGCCGACGATGGAACGCGCTCGCCCAACAAATACCGATTCACTCGACGTTTGAAGATTCCCATGTCATAAGATGCTGGAAACACAAACGCGGGAAGCGAATTCCACTCCTTGGCGGTTCGCAGCAAAAAGGAGGAGGCGAATCGCTTCGGGCGTATACGTGCGATATGTATGAATTTAGGCACCACATGCTCACCAGTGAAGGAAAAAATCGTGAGGAAACCCGCGTGGCACCTAAATGAAATGTCATGTGTAAGCATGACATTTCATGTTTGTATGTATGTCGGGATCAGCTTGTGTATATCCAGTAACTCATATACCCAGAGACCTTCAGACGTGGTATATGTGGGTCGACATGACGACGGAGACTGTCAATGGATTTTAGTGTTTCAATAGTCACTGTCGTTTCTGGACTACACTGTACTTACCATCAGGTGCAATATAGTCACTTACTCAAGTCTGGTTTAATAAAAATATTCACAATATCATAGAGCCACAGATACGTGCGCTATATTTACAACACCCCTCTGTTTATGGAGGTTTTTCGAGGGTTAAAAATACTTTTAACTACAAAATGTTCAATTGACGAATCAGCATTAACACGACAAGTAACTTTTTGTATTAAAACTAAAGCAGCACTCAAAACAAAGAGTTAAAATCACGAATATAATGAATTGTGAACAATAAATTGTTTGTAATGTACAAACTACCAACATTTTACGATGTTCTCGAAATGGAGCGAAACGGGTTTGATTTCACTCGTGAAACGCTCGCTCCGGCATGCTTTACGAGCGGACGGTAGTTTTGCAAATATCAATGGGAGTTTATTACTACGAAAGTCTTTCGATACAGCAGCTTTTAAATTTTCCCGCTTATTTACGTATTTTGTAGATTTTTACAATAAAATTAGAATTTTTAAGGTTATTGGATTTCGGATATAGCTATAAACTTTTAATAAAATCTTGTGTTACGGCAAAGAATATGTACGTTTGGCCTATTCATTTTATCTTTTCTATTTACCTGTTTAATGATAAATATTTATAATTATATAATAAATATCATTATATTAATAAGCACGAAGTGGATACAGCCATAAATGTATCTCTGCACACCCCGAAAAGGATATAGGGTATCGTGATAATTTTAAAATATAAAAACACGTAGACCTACGGAGTGGGGCCTAAGGCTTAAGCCGCGGGTAGTTGGGAGGTCAGAGTGTGGTGCCTCCTTACAATGCGTGCAGTATCGAGCAATACTGCCTTCTGTATCTGGCTCTTGATCCAACATCCAAGGGAGAGCCTCTTTACATCGTAATCGAGGCTCTTTGCGATCAGCCCATTAGTCGATACGAATATTGGGACAATCTTTGAATCCATATCACACATGCTGGTTATCTCGTGTGCGAGAAACGAATATTTTAATATTTTTTTCCTTTTTTTGCTATCACGAGATTATAATTATGTGGTATGGTACCATTGCCCGACGCGCCGACCCATCTATTACCACAATGTCAGGTCTATTTGCAAAAAAGTCCTATCAGTAAGAATACCTCGACCCCATTACAGCATCGCAAGACGATTTTCAGGAACGTTCAGTTGTTCTGTTGTATAAGGCCCAAGTCAGACCCTGAATGAAATTTTGTTCTCATCTTTGGGATGGTTCTGCTGTGTACTTCCTTGACGTCCTGGATAGGTTGCAGCGGAGGGCTGTCCGCATTGTGAGTGATACTGACGTGACTAAGCATCTTGAACCGCTCCAGGCAAAGATATTGGCTCACTGAGCGTTTTCTACTGTCTGTATCATGGTGAATTTTCTGGAGAGTTATTTTAAACCTTGTTGCACCTTCTCTATTTTTTAACAGAACCACACGCGTGATTTACGGAGTCACAGCTATATGGTAACTCTCATACCGGTTTGTAGTGAGAAGTTCTCTAATTCTTACTTTTGACGTGTCATTGGACTGTGGAATGGTCTTCCAGCGAGCGTATTCCCACTGTCCTATCGTGATATGTGATCCTTTAAACGTAGCGTCAAGAAATATTTGCGCAGGCCGGCATGATTGCTGCGACTACCGATGGGTTTTCCTTAACTGTTTTTAGTCGTTGTCGTTTTTCGTACTGGGCTATGCTTACCCTAAAGCGTGGTCACTGCCAAGTTAGGATATAAAAAGGCTTCAAAATAGCTATCAACTCTAACTGTATAACCAACGTGATATTTAAATATTTGGCAAAAAATATATATATATAGGAGTGTGTATATATATATATATATAGATATATACACTCTACTAGACTCTACTATACTGGTGTGTATATATATATATATATATATATATATATATATATATATATATATATGTATAATGTGTTTACATAGGTTTTTGTAAATAATAGCAACTGAGTTTCACTGTAACCAAAGAAAGTTTATTCAATACAATTATAAATGTACACATATAACCTAGCACATAGGTAATTCCAATCTCACCTGTAACCGAAGAAACAACCATTAATGATATTATTCCGTCTTTATGATGTTTTATATTAAAATTTAATTATTGCTTCCTTGCGAGGTCGTTACTTACCCAGGTTACTTTGGTTCGTTCAGAATGACATTAGTGACAGCTGTCATTCCGAGACCAATGAGCAGCGCCGATATGACCATCGTGTCTAGAAATAGTATAGAGAATAAAATAAATACTATAGAGTCTAAAATTGAATGTTTTGAGGAAACTATCTTTATATATATATTTGCACTATTTTAAGACAATTTTCGTTCATGAACTATGACAAAAATAATGCACAGTACGCCTTTCTGCTCCGGAATACGATAATCTCGCAACAGTGTATCCCTCTTTATTGAAAAAATCTCAATAAAATAGTTCGAAGTAAATGGTGAGGACCAGAGACGGTATAGCTTTTATTTAGTGCGCGTAAATTTTATGTCGGCTTCTTTTCTCACTTTATTTGTCAGGAAGCCATCAAATGAATACCGTATTATTTGTTTATTTTCATTTTGTGATCGAAAAACTTCTTAAAATATATAATAATACTGTAAAATATATTATAGACCGAAGCCTACTGTCTGTGACAACTTTCATTTCACTGCATATTATAAAACAAAGTACCCGCCGCGTCTATCTGTGTTTAAGATAAACTCCAAAACTACTAAATGGATTTTCATACGGCTGTCAGCAACAGTCGGAGTAATTTATGAGGAAAGTTTTAATGTATAATTTTCTAAGATTTTGTTAAAATTGGTTGAAATATGATGATATTTGTTAAAAACGTCAAAAAAACTCAACTTGCTTGAGAGATTTATACAAAAACACTGCCTAATTTCCCTAAAAAAATTCCTAAAACAAATGAGATATTACACTATAATGTGTGGTGGGATTATGCCTCTTTAATAGGTCTACAGAGAATTTCATTATGGCATTAAATATTTATCTTTTTTTTTTATTCTATTTATTTAAGGGACTTTTACGTGTGTACGTATGACAGCCCCATCGTACCCTAATACAGAAATACCTAACATATGGGGCCATTGATCTGAACAGAGCAGACGCCTCATCAGATAACAGTTCTGTTGAGACTTTGTTAAACATCCCGACGTCAAGTCTGTTCAGACCAAAGGCACACAAAAACCTTTAAAAAAAAAAAAAATCTTTTATGAGCTTTTTTTTGGTATCCCGGAGGAAAATCCTGCATAGGACCATCATGCTCTGAGGGCAGCGACCCTACTGACTAAAAACCCCCAGGGTGTCCCTCTAATCGCTCTACCCGAGCCTGGGAAACCAAATTCATCCAGATGCCTGAGGAGCGAAAAGCCTTATTGAGGCTACCTCTCTGGGATGGGTAGGAGCAAACAGCCCACCCCTTCAAAACCTCTCCCTCAGGCGGCGCGCCAGACACTGCGCACCGCCTCCCTCTCATCCGGGCAGCAGACTCCCTTAAGTCTACTGCCCGGCTAAAACTAAGAACAAATGTGCGTTAAATAAATTAAATGGCGTTAGTCTAATACCGTATACGATATACGAGTATAATAAAAATAAATTTGTCACTGGATTTTATTAATATTTTAAAAGAGATAGAATATTATCAACAGACGGGAGGGGATGATGTAGAGAGGAGAGGAGCACAGGAAGGGCGGAGAGGGAAAACGGAGTAAGAGAATGAAAGAAGAAGGATTGAGAGGGGAAACTGGAAATGGGGAATAGGTTAGCTCGACATTTATGAGGATACGAAGATCGCCAGGTTAGCTTATTCATATTTAGCTATGAACATACAAATGGCTTAAAGTGATATGTTGAAAAATGTATGGAAATGGGATGTAAAATTAATTTAGATATTTTTTTTATTTTAAAGTCGGTTTTTATTTCATATTGTTTTTATCGTTAAACTTTATTTATTCCGCCTAAGTTTGATAGAAATACAAAAATGTCATATAAGTTAAGTAGTTATTAGCTAGGATTTTAAAAATCTTTATTTATAAATCTCCTGGCGTGTTTTGTAAGGGCTGTCAGAAACAAAAGCGGGTAACAGTTCTCTGAGTCGGTTGCTGCGAAGTTTTTAAATCTTTTTTACTGGGCTGTCATTTACATTTGCCTACCAAAATTCGAGATTGCGAAATAGGAAGTTTCTAGATATATTTTTAATACCGATTGGCAACAATCAAGCTTGCAGCCCACTCGAAGTGTACACTGAGATTAAAAACACCAGACGTGGTGTCTTAGTGCTGCCCACCTTGGAGAAAGCTAGATGTATAGGGATGAACCCGAAAATGACTTCACGTCAGGAGATATGATGTGGAGTTCTTCAAGAGGGTAGTGAATAACGTTCTTTTTGATCGGCAATGCAATAATAACTTTTAAAAGGATAAAATATTATATTATTATAAACTCTAAAACTTATCTGCTAGTTGGTAAACTCGCCATTCGACATCTCTTTTATTTGTGTTCTAGGCTTCGTACTGGATCGATGGACACCTGTGAGGACCATTGCATCAAACTCCGACCACATAATTATTTGTTATTCATTTACAGAACTCCAACACAATATCAAACGCCTTCCTTTTCGCCACTCAACTACTCAAGCCGCCGCCATTAAAACTTGTCCAAACCCGCCATATCCTTCCTGTCAATTTCTTTATGCTTGCCAACATAAAATATATTTATTGTAAAGTATACGTTAATTGTTAATGGTGTTCACATTAATATTTAGCATTTAATGACTATAATTTATATTTATTTTTTATATATTATTTATATTTATTATATTTTATTTTTGCTGGATATAAATCCAGCCAAGCTTATCAGTGACATTTGCCGTTGTGCTCATCTATTATTGTAACATAACACTTTGTATGTTTAGTTGTCCAAAGGTGAGAGTTAGAATTACCACACGTATACATAGCACCCATTGTGTGTGTGTGTTCAGGGTCACAACAGTTTGCTAACAAAAGTTTTAAAAAAAGGTCACAATGAGGATCTTTGTTTTATGATCACAATTAGATATGTAATGTGACAGTTTAGGTTGTAAGTGTGGCGGCCTATAGAGTTCGAAGACTATGGAAATAAAATGCGTGTCGCTGTTAACTGTGTATTATCCGAACTAACTTAATCGACGGACGCAGCCGTCTCTAAATACATGCATACGTTCCTCATTTATGCAATATTCGCACTTTCATAAATCACGCTATCAAAGTCAATTACTTACGTTAACATTATACTATGTGTCCCTACAGCCAGTAATGAAAAGGAAGAACGAAACGTTTGTTGAGACAAAATAAACAACACACAACATAAATATTTTAATGAAACAATGAAAGAATAATACAAATCAAATCATGTATTCTGTGTGCTGTCACTGAGTTGATGGCAAATGGGACCAACTTTATGTTACACTCTACTAAATAAAAGATAATGATTATTTAAATCTGCCCATAATTGGTGGGATTATAGATGAACAAAACCATACAACCGAAAATAGAAATAATAATGAAAAAGCAACAATAATTTGTACATCTTGTACTCAACTTGTACCTTGTTTTCCAGCTTTCTGATCCCATGAGACTTCTTTTTGAATTTTGTTTTAAGTACTGGCTTGACAAAGTGCCCACATTATACCTGACCAGTACCGGACGAAAAGTAATTGACAGTCGCAATTGCTATGATAGTCCACAAATACCACGACAGAAGGTCTCTAGGTATATCAACAACTGGATATACACAAACTGATCCCGAAACTCCTTCTTATGCCGTGTCGTTGGGCTGTGGAATGGTCTTCCGGCGAGCGTGTTCCCTCCATCCTATGATATGGGATCCTATAAGCGTAACCTGAAGAGATATTTGTGAAGGCCGGCATGATCGCTGCGACTGCCGATAGGTTTTTTCTTACCTTTCGATAGTCGTTGGCGTTTTTTGGGCTGCACCATGCTTACCATCAGGTATGGTGCTGTCACTGTGTCGATTCAGTTTAAAAAATAAACGCGCTGGACCGAAGCGAGTAACTAACCTTGATAGATTGTAAAGTATATCCAAGAAATGATGTTGGTTTTTCTTCACCATAGAACTATAAATGTAAAGAAAAAGAAAAGAAAAAAAAAAGAAAGCCAAAGAGCCCAGCGAACTGTAAAACGATTCTCTCAATAAAACAAGTCGCAAACAAAACTGTAACAAACTTATATGAAATCGATAGTTGTTCGTTGGTTTATCATAAAATTACGAAAGGTCCTGACAACGCTTACCCAATCGAACCTTACACTCAAGAAAATGTGTGACTATCGTATGTGAATGTTGGGTCGAGTTACATTTTTCGCTGACTCGCTGAGCGAAGAAATTGTACCGTAATTTGATTTATTTTGTTATAGTACGATAGTCTTTTTCCATTATCCACAGCCTTTTTAGTCCACAGTTGAACATAGTCTCCCTTTAAGTTTTAGTTTAAGCACACATGGGGTTTAAATGAGGGGAAAATGTGGGGTTTCCACTGGTGACTACAAGCCTGTTGTAGAAATTTAAGGATACAACGGGCTAGAAAGATCGATGAATTGGTGAAGAAGGCTGGCAAAACTGACTGGCTCAAGCTCGTGGCTTTCATGAGCGGAAAAGAACAGAGGATACATTCACTTAGCATTGGGAGGCTGAAAATTGAAGATAGAAAGAGAAATTCAGGGTAAGTGTGCGTTTTTAAGATATGACGGGTATGTTCGTTGAAATATTACACGGTGCTCTTCATGACGTCAAGGATAGAGAAAATTGGACTACCAACACACAGCGGAAGGTGACGTAGGAGAGTGCCCTTGGTATTATGGAGTTTGACACGAAAATGAGAAGGAAGGTTATAAAAGCTTTCACAATAAAAGAATATAGTTATTAGGATAGTTAATTAATAGTTAATATAGTTAATAGAATATAGTTCTTATTTCTGGCCAGTCACCGACGTAAATATAATGAATACGATAGACAACTTCAATTCTATAAAATACTTATGGTATCTAAAGCGCTTGGCATCAAATACAGCGCCGCTTTTGTTGAGCCGCGATAGGCGGAACTTTCGATTGAGTTCGGAGGAGCGTTGGAAAATTTGGCAAAACTTAACGATTAGATAAGAAAGTGAGTTAAATCCGATTGAAAAGTTTTCAGTAGGCGCTCCTGTGAAAATATTAGGAACTCGGCATAGAATAGAAAAGGATTACAGAAGGTAGCTCAAGTATAAAATGAACGAATCTAGTTATATTTACCATATACTAAAAGCTATATTTGAATTTGTCCTCTAATTACTCCTTAATTAAAATTAATCTTTCATTATTGTATTTCAGCGAGCTCTATTATATTATTTAATTGTATTGTCTAATTTATAAAATAATATTTATAGTTTATATAATATACGAAAAAGTTAAGTCGTCATAAAATTTAAAATTAAATAGACAGAGCTGGACAACGAAGTGTTGCGTAAGGGTTTGTCGAGCTGTAGACTTGAGAGAGTCTACTCCCCGGATGAGAGGGAGGCGGCGTGCAGTTTCCGGTGCGTCATTTGTGAGAATATTTTTGGAGGATCGGTCTCTTTACACCCACCTCTCCCAGAGAAGAAGCCTAAACAGGCTGTTTGCTCCCAGGAAGTCTGGAAGAATCTGGTTCCCTGGGCCTGGACACACCGAGTCGCTGCCCTCACAGCGTTCGAGGGTCCTATGAAAGATTTACCCCGGGTCAACAAAAAAAGAGTGTTACGAAAGGGTCGTTTTTGTCATTTTAGGGTCAGAAGCCTATAAAAAAACAGAACTGTTTAACTTTCAGATCTCGCAAATATTTTGTTGCAAGGAAACAAGATTTGATTATCACTTATATGAAAATAGTTACGATGGAATACATTTTTAGTATTGAAAATGATATATCTGTTGTTTTTTATTCTGTGTCAGTCTGAAAATTCAGTTTGTAACGAAAATAATTTAATAGAAATGCTTTAAAATATTGTCATTATTATCACATCTAATGAAATGGATCAGTATTTACAACCTTGAGTATTAAAAGGCAAATAAAGTTAATTTAGTGAAAATATTTAAAAGTGGAAACACTTGGCAATAGAATGAGCTATGTTTTTTTATGATTTACGGACGGACATATGAGCACAATGACGGCTGGTAGAAAGTGGAGATGAGTACGATGATGGGCGCGTGGTACAAGGACTGTGCTCAGGGCGGGATAAGTTTTGGACTAATGCCGTTGCAAAAAGCACCCTATGACCGGTGATCGTGGGTGTGGTTTTAGGAAGACACGAGTTTGGCGTTTTACAGGTTATTTGCACTTTAAGGCACACCGAACTGCGACGTACACGCACGTACTCCCGCCTTGGGTCTCGGTAGTCGACTAACTTCCAAGCGTCCCGTGCGCGCGCGCATCCGCTTACCCCGCACGTCTCGTAACACCCTAACGACCCTTAGGGCGACAACTGCGTATCGGGTTACGTCTACATGCTATAACCCTCGTTGATGTGAAAGTTTTAAAGTAAATTTTGAGACAATTAGGCAGCGACAATAAGGACAATTTCACGAATCACTCATTATGTGTGCCACTATGTGTATGATCTAAAAGTATGGGTGTTATTGAGGATATGCAAGGTTAGTATTCAATGCAGGTGAAGGAGGCGGCGGAGCGGGATCGGGAGGCAATCTCTACCCCCGACAACCCAATCCGCCGCCCAGCTCGGACTGGACGCCGGAGGAGGGCTTACGCCAACGGCCTTCCTCCGTGACCCGGACATGCGCCGGGCGGCGCGCTTAGAGGAAGTGCGTCGCCCAAATCCCGGCGTGAGCGGTGTGCGATGAGTTCCCGCACAGCGCTCCAATGAAAATTCAAGGAGACGAGGAGGTGGCACTCTCCACCACTCTCCCCGAGATGTGTTGGGTGTACGCGGGGTGCGGCGACTATTTAACCGCCCCCCGCCTAGTAGGTGAGGCCCGAGCAAGGCCAGAGGTCGCCGGATGCCGAGGAAGATGGCTCCGCTTTGCCCTTAGCATCTGGAGGACGGAAGAAGGAGCACCACGGTGGTTTTGGTCGGGGCAGGTCCGACGAACCGGTGGAGCGGCCCTCACCGCTCCCCTGACGGTCCGTAGGGATTACCACCGGGTTAACAAACAAAAAAAAAAAGGTTAGTATTCATTAGAAATTTGTTTAAGCTGCTTATACCACGAGATATGTGATGCGGAACTTGAATTTTTGAAAACGCGAACTGTAATAAATGTTATTCCCCAGATGGTACTTGAACTTGGGTGCGTTTACATTTTTTAATTTATTGGCTTTGGGTTTACACCTTTTGGAGCAACTAAACTGTAAATACCATTTGACTGTATGAAGATATAAAAATGTTTTCGAGACACATATTCATAAAAAATATTATATAAGATATTAACAGAAACAAGAAATGTATTTCAGTACTTATGGTCTAAAAAAATTCTGTTACACTCATGAATTTAATTCGGTCTATGTACAAGTTATTTTGGAGAATATTGTTATAAGAAGTGGGAGTAAAGTATAAAATGGAACACTTTAGTAACGAATACGTGTATCTTATTATTTTATAAGACATAACATAAAAGCCTGATCGTAACTTTTCAGTGCACAAAAGAGGATTAAGTTATTAAGCAAAAGTTTGTAACCCTCTTACGCAAAACGATTATATTTGTACTTTCACTTACTGAAATTGCTTTCAACTTTAACGTAACTTTAAAATGATTGTATTAAATTAGTAGCAAGTACAAAAAATATAAATAATTGAAGAATAATTTCTGTTTTTTTTTTATTTGCTCATTTAATCGTGATTAAATATGAAGAGAGAAAGAGAGGGTACATCACTTCTCTTCTTGTATTCCCTTATCAGGAATAGAAGTGAGAAATTAGGGGAAGAAAAGGAAAAGAGAGGTGTAATTTTTGATGTGTTGCTTCTATAAGGGTTTTCTGCTAGTGGAATATATTATAATAAAAAAAAATCTGATAGATTCCAATTTGAAAGAAATCATGCGTAATATAAATATATATATATATATATATATATATATATACTAGCTGATCCGGCAAACGTTGTTTTGCTATATAAGGTTTTGTAATATCTTCTGTCAAAGACAATTTTGTTCACAATTAAATACTCTTAATCAACAACACATTTATTTGGATAAAGACTAATATTATTACGTTGATACAACTCTTAACAAATAATGCATTAATTTCGACCAAATTTGATTACCATAAAAACGGTTCTAGTGAGTTAATCTTAAAAGATATATATACTGTCGCGGACATTTTTTTAGATCATTTCAAGAGTAATAATTCTTTCTTACATATATATTTGGTATCTTGAACCGTTTTTGCAGCGCACGCAATGGAAGCCCTCAAGGGTGAATAATTTTCCCCGTTTTTTCACATTTTCCATTATTTCTTCGCTCCTAATAATTGCATCGTGATGTTATATAGCCTAAAGCCTTTCTCGACAAATGGTCTATTCAACTCAAAAAGAATTTTGCAATTCGAACCAGTAGTTCCTGAGATTAGCGCGTTCAAACAAACAAACAAACAAACTCTTCAGCTTTATAATATTAGTATAGATATATGTATATCTTTGTTAATAAAGAATTTTATTGTGGTAGTAGAGTAATAGCCCGAACTGGGTCGTGATCACAATACCCAAGTACCACGCACACACGCACGCGCGCACACACGCACACACACGTACACAAGTATAGTGATTTGCTCCAGTCTGTTGAGTTTTAGTATCAGTTTATAGACGCCCAGTTGTTCGTACACCTAAAGTTCCAATGCCGAAAGATTATCAATAAACCGATGAACGTGTTGAATTGATATATTGAGTCCTTTGGCACCTTCACGTAGAAGTTAGTATAATTTTATCTATGAAATAAAGCAGATTCCAAACCATCGTAGTCTGCAGTTCAACACAAACAAGTTTTAAAACTGCGCCCGCAGGCCTTATCGGGTCTCTGCATTCTGTTAATGCCTGCATTCCCAAACTTCACAACTGATGCGCTCCACTTTCCCAGTTTTATCGGGAACAATATTTAAGGCTTTACAGTTTTTTTTTTCAAGTTTTAAGGTTTGATTGTTGTCGAACGTAACATTTTCCTATCTGGCTTGTTTAATTTTTAGAGCTCCATACCATAAAAGAAAAAATGAACGTTATATGATCATATTGTTTTGTATATATGAAGACTCTTTTTCTCAGAAACTCGTATAGGTAAGTTAAAATGATTTCAGTTCGCTTTACCGCGCACAAACACCGGTCCCTTAATTACTAGGACAACACAGCCACAAATATATATTTATTTACTATTTATTTATTTATGAACTATCAACAGTTCCATTGCATTTTACATTCACAATGAGATCGCATGCACAAGCTAAATGTCTACAATGGGTACTAATAAATGACAGCCACAGCATGGCTCAAAAGCATTAACTAACAGTACCAAAACAAAAAATTAAAATCAAAACACCAAAAAGAAAAAGAAATCCTAGATAACAATACCTACAATTAAAATTAAAAATTATCACACAAACGATACAACACCAAGAGCAATGCCAAGCTCAACACACTTGCTCACTAATTTTCCTCTTGAAGGCCGGCATCAAATCCGAGAATATATCAATGCTCTTGTCCCCAGCCATACACCCGTTATATAAACGCGACAGCCTTGGCACTATAGAAAAGTGATCAAGGATATATATATATATTTCGTTCATTGTTCTTTGGGAGTGATTATATCATTCGAGATTGATGTTGCATTTGATGAAACTATCTCAATGGATATCTAGATTGTGCAGAACTTATCGATAATCTAAAAATTAATGCTCCATCTCGTTTGCCCCGCAAAACAGCTTTCCATTTTTTTTCTATACTCTTTTTTAAAACGAATCTTGGACAGTTTTCTACCATGCCAAGGATCTGCAGGCAGTACAACGCACTCTCGCGACTCGGTGACTTGGACCTGACTGTTTCTCTTTCAAAATTTAGAACAGCGTGTAGAAAGTGACTGCATTTCTTTTTTCTTTTTTTTTGTGTTACTTTTTGTGTTACTTGGAATCAGTCACAGTTTCGTTTAAAGTTGTTACTTATACATTCTACAATATTATCCTTTTGTGTTGTGTCTATATATGTATGTATATGTTTTTTCTTTTTTTGGAATTTTATTATTATTCTTTAATGTAAACTAGCTTCATATATTAATCACTGTGCATGCTGTGGTGCCCTATAATTGTGGGGGCATTTATATGTTCTATTTAAGTACCATGATCCTTTTGTTTTCTTGTCTAATGTTACCCATGTTGGGCACCCTATTATGTAAAATTATAATAATAATAATAATAACTTGTGATAAAGTTCAGGGTCGACTCGTTGCTAGCCCGGAACGCACAGCATTACCGAGTATCTTTTTCTATCGGCTTGGGCATAGCTCCGCAAGTGCGCATGCTTTTTTATATTTTTAATTTTTATTCTGGGAGTAAATAAATGTATTTTGTTTCATAATTATATAAATTTCAATAAATTATCACATTAAAAATATGATATTAAAACAGAAGTCATAAAGAAAAAAGGCTTTTCCACTGCGTGTATTACGCTGGAAAGGGATAGCTAGTTTCTTTGGAGAATTTATACCGAGGGGTGAAAGGCTATTTGGTTTAAGCGACATTTTTTGGTGACAGTAATATATATATATATAATCGGAATCAGCGTTTTTTACCGATTCTAAAAATATATATTTTACTATATCACCAAAAAATGCCGCTTAAACCAAATAGCCTTTCACCCTTCAATACGGTTTTTGAGCATTTTTTTAGCGAAGAAACTTATCATGATATAATTGTAGGACACAATATGCACTTAGAACAGAGAACTTTTAAGTTCTGGATGATGATGACTAGCAGTAGCGTGCATCCTATAGACGCATGAAAAGCTTTACCTGGTTATAATTGTATATTTAATAAATATATTGACTTGAAATCTGGTAATTACAACATCCAAAGATTCAGATTCCAAAATGGACTAAATTTTAAGTCAACATAGTGATTAAATGATTAAGTATAACAAGACAATGACGTGTATGCTTCTATGGGATTCAATCCACTGATGACTAGAGGTAAAATGCTTTGTGTAGAGTAGATTAATTTCACAAGAGTATTGATTTTGTACATGTATCATTGTCTAGTACGCACTGTAATAACAAAATAAGGAATCTACAGTCACGATCCTTGGCAGTGCGGGATTGAGGAAAATCTAAAAATAAAACATAATCCCTTAAAAGGGATATAAAATAACCCAGTGAAAAGCGTAAAGGCATAATCCCCCATACTGCACAAATAATGAAGGATGATGGCAGCCACTCTATCGAAGCTGGTATCGTAAGCAAAAAATATCAAATAATTATTTAACATACTTTCCTACTTCCAAGTCGAACACCTTTCTGGAACACCCGAAACGTGACCGGGAATAATTATTTGTCCCGTAAAAATTAAAAAACCTCTTGATCCTTTTCCCAAGACCTTGTTATTTGCTAAGCGTTTAATAATAAAAATGAGTTTGTTTTTGAAGGAAAATGAAGTGTCAGGGTAAATAAAAGCATCCTCTATTAATTTTTATCATCTCTGTTTTCCTAGAATAGATGGATATATCTATTAACATATCGAGGGGTGAAGGCTGTATTTTTTTTTACACTGGCTCGACATAGTAACTACATAGTACCTGATGGTAAGTACAGTGTAGTCAAAATACGAAAGCGGCTAACTATCTAAGGATGAAAATCCATTGATAGTCTACATCATCATGTCGGCCCACATATACCGCGACTGAAGGTCTCTAGGTGTATGAGCTACTGGATATAAGGGGTGTCTCAGAATGTTTTTCGTTTTTGAATTGACCAATACGCGCCGATCGCTGGTAGCAGGGGGAGGGGAGTGGTCTCAAACGCTTGGCCGGCTTGTTAAGTTTAGTAGCCATGAATCGTTTCACGGGACCGCAGCGCGCGTTTTGCGTGCGAGCGTTTTATAAAAACAACGATTCCTACACTATTGTTCGTCGTCTCTACAGGACACATTTTAATTTAACAAGCTTAAAACATGTGCCAAGTGCCAATTTAATTAAACATTGGGTGTGCAAGTTTGAAGAGACTGGGAATACAATGCCGGACAAATCATCTGGGCGCAAAAGGACATCAAGGGCGAGCACGAACGTCGACCGCGTTCGCCAGTCTGTTATGGACGACCCACGACAGTCGTTGAGATTGCGCGCAGCTTCTCTGAATTTGAACAAATCTACGGTTTATCGCATTATTTCGAAAGATTTGCATTTTCACCCATATAAAATTGTTATTGTTCAAGAAACGAAGCCTGATGATCCTGATAAACGAGTCGAATTCTGCAGGACAATGAAAAACCGTTTTAGGAGTTTCAATAACATCTGGTTCTCCGACGAATCGAATTTTCACATCAACGGTCACGTGAATAAACAAAATTGCAGATACTGGGCTACCGAGAATCCGCTAGAACTGCATCAGAAGCCCTTGTACTCACCAAAACTGGTTGTTTGGGCTGCCATATCAAGTCAAGCAATTATCGGTCCTTATTTTTTTGAGGATAACCGAGGTCGAACTCAGACCGTTAATTCTGATCGATATTGCCATATGATCCGGACTTTTTTGGCTACAGAAATGCAAAACCAGTCTGGCTACAACCGCAACACCTTTTTCCAGCAAGATGGGGCCACTTCTCATGTAACAAATGACTCATTAGCTGCTCTTCACGATTTATTCCCCGGAAGAGTGATAAGCCGCCGAGGAGACATAAACTGACCACCGAGGAGTCCTGATTTAACGCCTGCTGATTTTTTCTTATGGGGCTACCTAAAAAGTAAAGTTTACAATCCATTGCCACCAAACCTGAACGTTTTGAAGCAAAGAATCACTGAAGAAATCAACGCTATTCCAAGAGCAATGCTCCAGCGAGTGATTGAAAATTTTTAGCTCCAGGCTAAATGAGTGTGAATAAGTAAATGGTGAACATTTGCAAACGGTTGTTTTTCATAAATAAACTTCAAGATCTGCTCTTTAATTTAACAATAAATAAAACAAGTTTTAATGGATAATGTTGTTTTTTATTTAACATCAAAAAATGAAAAACATTCTGAGACACCCTTTACATAAGCTGATCCCGAAACGCGACAAGCCGAAACTGGTCACTATGACGGGCTTTACACTCATGTACTGTGGTCGCGATCCAGACGGGCACCGGCGCCCTACCACCTCGCTGCTGCTCGTTTAGCACCACCCAGGAGTCACGTGTTGGGAAACTAGGGTAAAGCCTTCGGATGCGAGCAGCTTCGAGTCCCAAAAAGCTATTTGTCTATTTGGTTTAAGCGACATTTTATGGTGATATAGTAGTGATATATATATCACTATATATATATTTGGAACTTTATTCGCGTGGCCGCGCATTGAAACCAGTATATACAGTATATGTACTAGGCCACTACACAAATGATATAATAATAATGAATAGCATTAGCTTATAGCCATATTCTCCCTTATTTAATGCTTTTGCTGTAATATTTCATGAACCGAACGCCGCGGCTGCCAACCGGATATACCACCCTAGTATATTTAATAACTATATTTAAGATCAAAGTCAACGGTGATACATATATTTGTAATTAAATACCTGTATGATGATTAAAATGTCAGTATTAAAGAGAGACAACATTAAGGCTGAAATTTATAGATGCTATTTCAACTTTGCTCAGGAAAGTTCGCAAAAAATAAATTCGATTTGTCAAAAAACTGGATATATAACAGGAACTTGAGTATAGCCATAGTATTTGCAGAGCCAAATCCATGTTGACAAAATCGGTGATTTACCCAGTCCTTTGACATTCGTTGAGTTATATAAATTGTAATGTTTTAAGTAAAGTCTAAGCAAATTTAATTTTTGCTTCTATAAATCTCAGACTAAGGAAACTTAAAGTTGCGTCTACAAATCTCGGCCTAATTACGCAGCCGAGCAGAGGCTCGAAATATAGAGATATTTGCAACTAGTAGAAGATAAAATATTCTTATTGAGGTGTAGGGTTGTGATCATAGTACACAAGTGTAAAGACCGTCATAGTGACTTGTTGCGGCCTGTCGCGTTTCGTGATCAGCTTGTCTACCTACATCCAGTAACTCATATATCTACAGGCCTTCAGTCGTGGTATATGTGGGCCATAATGACGACGGAGAATTTCAATAGATTTTCGTCCTTTGATAGTTGCTTTCGTTTTTGGACCACATTCTGTATATACCATAGAGTGCACTGTACTCACTTTGTCGAGCCAGTGTAAAAACAATCGATATGATTTATTTCTTTATTTAATGGTAACTACACAGCACATTATAAGAAAATGATATATAAAAATAGGAAATAATATAAAAAATCTAAAATGCCTATAACGTAGTTACACATACATATTAAATTTTGTTAAATGTTTGGGTCGCTTCCCGCATCGTATAGTGAGTGTTGTGTTAGTGTTGAGTGTGTGAGTGCATTTGTGTGCGTGTGTGTGCTCATATCAGTGTTGTATGAGATTCATCTAACTGCAGTCCAGAAATAATAGTCTTAATGACCTGATTACGGCTCAAGTGAAGAAATCGATATCTTTAAAATATTTATTGTACTGAGCGCAACATCTATAGATGATTTGATGAGAGATGATGAGATTTATAAGCAATATTTACTTGACAAATCATTCAACATTCTTTCGTGAAAAGAAAGGAACTCAAATTACGACTAATTCAATAAAAAATACATTTATTTTTAAAGCAGAAATCCCTTTTGTGTCGCCGCAATAATTTCTCGGGAACTTTAAATAGGGTTTGTCTAAAAGGCTCGTCTTTGCACTCAAGGTATGTTTTACGTCGCGCTTTTATCCAGCAGATAAATGTCTCGGCCTTTAAGGCTTTGTGTTTTTAGCCATAAAATTCTAATCTCTTTCGACAAATGCCGTAGGCCTTGACTTAGTGTCGTTCGGATTAAAAAAATATTTCTGATCTTTTGTGGACCTTGAAAAAAGTAGTTATCTATAACTATCCTTTTATTATTGAAACAGGAATTTTAGAAAACGCAAAATTCGATGTGCCATCACTATTACAACAATGCAAAATGTATGGGATTGACATAACCTTTCAAAACAATATCATGTCGATACAATACGTCAATATACGCAAATATAAAATGCAGAATATCGAGCATCAACATAGTAGCCTGCCTTACGGCCTTTTACCGGTTGAACAATGGAGAGTGTTCTCAGGGGCTATATTCTCTAATTCCACCAGCCCCATTTCATCATAAAACCACTAGATTCCTTGTCGGATACCATCCGTATGTAGGGGACGTTCATTATATCCGCACGTAAAAATTTGCTTTTACATTCATCATGGGAACATTTAAGGAGTGGAATATATACACTCGTATTTTGCACTTTTCTGCTAACGTTGCTGATCGAATGTTTGTTTAAGGCTGAGATTTAAAGACGCTACTTTGATTTTACTTACATTTTGCTCAGAAAATAGCTTCAACTTACCATATACCTTATATATACAAGCTGACCAGGCACCAGGTTGACCAGGTACTAGATTGCTGTTGTAGCGCGATTCTCCAAGCTGCGACACACTTTGATGTGTTGCGCTTTATGCTCAGCTTGTGTACGTCCAGCTCTTCATATATATATAGAAAGAAAAGAAAGAAAGAAAGAAAACGTTTTATTAATACAACACACATAAAAGACCAAAAATATTTAAAAAAAAAACAACCAAACAATACATATAAAAAGTCTAGGATACCGCCAATAAGGACCTTGTCTCAGCTTGTGCTACAGAGCACTAGACTCTGCAGCGCTGGTATATAGAAGCTTTCTATCATGGTATATGTCCGCGAACATGATGACGACGCCTGTCAATAGATTTCCATCTCTCAACAGTGGTTGCTGTTCTTATATTGTACTGTACTTACCATCAGGAACGCTTTAGCCACTTCGTCCAGTTAGTATGCTAAATGAAAAAGAGAAAAACTGGATAGCTCTAGGTAACGGTCTACATATTTCAATAAACACATAGAATACAGAAGAGTTTACAGGTTTAAAGCATAAAAAATATTCGTCAATTCACTGACGTCGCCAGCTTTTGTTGAAGGTTCACTAGAGGCGGTCCGCGGTGTAAGTTATGAAAAAGTGACTCTATCAACACATTCTTTGCCCATTGCAATTAGTGTTTCTCACTGGGCTCAAATCCGAATTTCGTTACGCCGTAACGTAAAAACTAGCGATATATTTATAAACAATTTAACTCGAGTATTGTAATATTATTATCTTCGATTCTCTCCGAAAATCGATTGAAGAAAGGAAATGTGTATTTTATTTGTAATTAGGCGTCTATACTTTTTTGTTCAAAGTTATAACGTAAAAAATAGCTAAATTGGAAGAAAACATAAAACCTCTTCAAAACCCCTAAAACAATGCAACATTTTCAAAAAGTAAAAACATTTTTTATACACGTGTCACGAGGTATCTAAATATAAATTTCCACATTTCTAACTTTATTGTTATCGAATTTCAACCACATACCTCTCTCTTTAGGGGGTATAACTTTAAAAAAAATAATTAAATTGCTTTCATGATCGCCGTCTCTCACCCATCGCGCCACCCACTGTGGCGAACCTTCGGCTACCCCCACCCCTCGACATTTCCCCGACAATACCCTGCCTTTGGGGAAATATTTTATCTTTCTTCATAAAGGAAGCCAACAATGGCAGCCTTATATGTATATGAAATAAATGTCAAACCATCGCTCACTGTTCTACCTAAAACACATTCTGAAGGTATATTAATAAACGTTACAGAAAAATGATTTAGCGCTCTTCAAATGTGCCTATTATTTTCAAATTATGTTTTATTATATACAATGACAATATTACATTTATTTACAAACGTGAACATGTAAATTTCTTCATATCAGATGGAGAATAAAATTAGTTTCATAATATCTCATATGTAAAACAACATTATATTATATAATAATGAAATGAAATAAAAAAGTCTGATGTTGTAAAGAAATTCCTTTTCATCAAAATATGTATATACAAAACTTTTTGTCAGCAAATTAAATTGATATCTCCCTTCTTTGTTCACTTATATTTTTAGACTCGATATTATAATATTTATATTCAGTTATTTTTTGCTCATTAGACAAGTAAAACTACTTTGACAATTGTGAAAATGTATGTTATATTATGACTAACTCAAATACTGTAATAGATATGTGTGAAAGGGGTCGGTTGTCAAATAAAAGACTGCTTAATCAATGAATAAAATAAAAACACTCTGGATCTTTAAATCAGGGCAGAAATACTGATTGAAGTACGTGTTGTGATAGCTGGTGCACAGAATGTTACAATATAATGTTGGTGTGAAGTCGAAGTTCTTTTTATTTAAAATGTGATTTAAAAAATAAAACTAGTCATTTTTTTTACAGAATAATTTCATTGTTACAACAAAACTTTATTTTTCATGTAAGAAAGAAAAAAAAAGCGAATTCTGAAATAAAAGAGAAGTTAAATATACCATTTGATAATTGGTGCAGTCGGTAGGACGGTACAAAAGAGTTCTTTCCTTGTGATCTATTGCTATCCTTTATTCAAGGGATATGGAACTGTTAAGTAATAGCAATTATAGCAACCAGTGTTACATAAACCGGCGATAAATATCCTAACATTGTGACGCGACATCGAGGCTTTAAGGTGTTATAATCTCCAACAATCATCCCTTTCGGAGCGAAACAATACAAAAGCCGACTGGCGTTTCGGTATTCCTTATCTAAATTGGACAATTAGAGCTCTTTTGTCGTTTAATTGTTTGTCTGTCCGGAACAATGGTTAGCTTCGCTGCGAAATCATAAATAATTACTGGCTTAATGAAGTAAATGAGTTTTAGGGTGAAATAAAAAGAACAGAGGACGGGCTTAATGCTTTTTATGTTTGCTGTCTGTAATAAATTAGCTTAATATAAGCCGCTTAAGAGATATATATATAATATCACATATACAATATTCAACATACAGATGTACTCGTGTTAGAATAATAATTTATTGTTTTCTGTCACGCTATATTTTTTCAGTGTTACGAATAATTTTGCAACAATTTTACATATAGTATCTCTCGATATGTAGAGTTCCTAATATGAAACGTGAAGTTGTACGTATTTTGAAAGGCTTTTTATGAAGGCAATGTCTATCCAATAATCGTTAAGTTTGTAAAAACAGCCGAAAGTCGGCCACAGAAAACGAAAAAGTCAAAATGCTTTTCTACAAAGTTTGATATCTCAATATTTCCTTTAAAACGAAGTAAATTATAGTCAACATATTTTAGGAAAATTACACTTGAATGATTGCAGAGTAATTAATGATTAAGTAGGTATTTTGCCTTTTCTAAGCCAGGATAAAGTATGAAAGGAAAACGAGTCAATACATGTCTACCTAAAATTACATGAAAATAACTTTATCTACATATCTAATTTATTGTACGCTACGCGCGCTGCGGTGGCCACACATTTTACAGACCAATTCTCATTTATTCATCAATTTGTCTTTAAGATTTGTTAGAGAATATGGTTATTTACATTTTTATAAGTTGTAACGTACAAATTATAGTAACCTGCCTCATCTGTAAAATTACCTGTATTTTCTAGAATAAGTAGTTGTTTAACATTCATTTACAGATTAAAAACTGTTATCCATCAAAACAATGTAAATATCGTTATTGTATTTATTTTTTCCTTTTTTGTTGTTATTGTCTGGCTAGAAATATATTGGATGTAGAGAAAAATCAATTTTTTATCAGCTGTGACTTTTTTGTATTCTTCTATCGACATTATCACCGAACATAAAATCATCATACGATTTATAAGTGATAACTTATAAAAAATTACGAAGCTCCACACACGCATTTGGGTCGCGTCATGACTCGCGAGGGCGTCTTTGATCTCGTGGCACCGGCCTTGTCAGCTCCGTGACTTTTATCATAGATTTATAACGTCTCCTTTCACATCCAAATAAAAAGACGTAAAACGTTAGCGAAATAATAAAGCGGAGCCTGTTCCGCGATGTGGCCTTAAAATTATGATAATGAGAAAAGTAAGCAACACGGACGTGACTGAAGTTTTCTTATAAATTATTTATATTTCACGATTTCTGTTTTGCAGTTTCGGGGATCGAACCCAGTGGAAATAGAGGTCTTGATGCTGACACCCTTTAGGTGCGTAAGTGGGATATGTTTGCGAGTTTTTTTAAACAATAATATAACATCCTCACTCTATATCCCTTTCGGGGTGAACAGAGATACATTAATGATAGTATCTACTATGCGCCTATGCAGTAGCGTTCATTCCATAGATGCATAAAAGCATTGTATGTCCTTACGGCAAATAAGTCTAGAATAAATTGTTTTAATTTAAACAAAAAAAGGAACCTTTTTTTTTAACCCGGTGGCAATACCTACGGACCTTCAGGGGAGCGGTGAGGGTCGCTCCCCCGCTGTGTCGGACCTGCCCCGACTAAAACCACCGGGGTGTTCCTTCTCTCGTCTGCCGGATGCTAAGGGCAAAGCCGAGCCATCTTCCTCGGCATCCGGCGACGTCCGGCCTTGTGCAGGCCTCACCTACTAGGCGGGGGGACGGTTAAATAGTCGCCGCCCCCCGCGTACACCTAACACATTTTGGAGAGAGTGGTGTACAGAGTCACCCCCCCCTCATCTCTATGAAGTTGTCATCAGAGCGGTGTGTGGGAACACATCGCACACCGCTCACGCCAGGATCTGGGCGACGCACTCCCTCAAAGCGCGCCGCCCGGCGTATGTCCGGGTCACGGATGAAGGCTGTTGGCGTAGGCCCTCCTCCGGCGTCCAGTCCGAGTTGGGCGGCGGATTGGGTTGTCGGGGGTGGATATTGCCTCCCGATCCCGCTCCGCTGCCTCCTTCACCTGCATTGTCGTCTCCGTGAAGGAGAGGACCGCCTGCCATGCCCTGTCACTACCGACCATCGCGCGAGCGAGTGCCGGCAGTGACAGGTCACCACCCACCACCCTGTAAACAAAAAAAGGAACCCTTTATATTCATATCTATTCTATTTTCACGCCATAAATCTGCCTATTGAAAGTAATATAATATTTATTATTATAATATGATATTCGCATTAATTATGTGGATCTGCCTACCCTGTCCAAATAGTGTATACACGTCACTGCGCTTATGTCATTACAATGTGACCAGTAGCGCAGTTGATCACCATTCTCAGGGCACATATACATAACATTTCTTTTAGAGACCAAGTGGATTTCCTCACGATGTTATTCTTCACCAGGGATGCATGGCACATAAGCCTGTACTTAATCTGGAAAAAAATCCAGAGGTACGTGGTGTGATTCGAACCCACGACCACGCGTTTACGCACAAGGATACAGGTTACATATCCACTAGGCCACTAGACATATAATCGCCGAAAGGGTCAGAGAGCGAACATCTTCTCTGACCACTTGGCGGCCAAGGCACCGTCGCCGGAGGGACGCGTTCGCCCAGAGCGAGCGTGATATCCCCCGGTGACAATAGCCGGGCAGTAGACTTGAGGGAGTCTACTGCCCGGATGAGACGAAGGCGGTGCACTGTGTCCAGCGCGCCGCCTGAGAGAGAGGTTTTGGAGGGGTGGATTTTTACTCCCACCCCTTCCCCAGAGAAGTAGCCTCAATAAGGCCTTTTGTTCCCTGGGCGTCTGGATGAATTTGGCTTCCCAGGCCCGGGTGGAGCAAGCAGAAGGACATCTCGGGTGTTTTTAGTCAGTAGGAGTCTGACACACCGGGGCCGCTGCCCTCACAGCGTCCCTGATGGTCCTATGTAGGATTTTCTCCCCGGGATACAAAAAAAAACTAGACATACAAGCGCAATGTCGATACAGCCACTAATGTATTTCTGCTTACTCCGAAATTAATATAGCATGACGATATCTTATTATAGCTAAAAATTAAATTTAACAAACTTGGAAAAAATGTGATAAATCAGATGAAGGTAATAAAGAAGTTTTTAACAAAATTAAAGTTGGTGATAAACAAGGTTGTTTAAAGTTCTACTTTCGTATAGCATCCTGTTTCGCTTGTCAAGCCAGCGCTTGTAGGAAAAAAGGAAAAATTGCATTGTTTGCCGCGAGCTCTCGCAGCGCAGGGCTGTCAACTTTGCGAAGAAAGAAGTCTTGTAGTTGAAATAGAGATGTTACTTGTGGCGGATTCCAAAGTAAAGTTTAAGCTTACTTGAAAAATTCTTAGGCTCATATTACTATACCTCAGTTTAATTACAATCACTGCTCTATGCCATAAGCAAATTATTCTTTCATATCCTCACTATTTCTCTCTACTCTTTTATTCATTTAAACGATATTTCAGTTTCAAATTGCCAATAAACTAAAATGCATTTAATTTGATATTCCTAAGTGTGGAAAATTATTTAATAAATGCCACCACTTCATAAACCTATTATTGCCATGAAACAAGAAGATAAATAAACGCAGTAATTCCTACTCTAGAATATTTTCCTTTTCTACTGTTACTTGTCAT
Organism: Automeris io; assembly: GCA_036320925.1. Classification (NCBI taxonomy): domain Eukaryota; kingdom Metazoa; phylum Arthropoda; class Insecta; order Lepidoptera; family Saturniidae; genus Automeris; species Automeris io. Next base: position 12,894,656 of record JAUDJH010000010.1, on the reverse strand, counting down.
TTTAATTCCTAATTATTTTCCAAGAACATATTTCTTATTAAATTGTGGGCCTGAGGTATAAAAATAATAAAGTAAAAAATGTTATTTTTAAAAATATACATAGTGAAAATTATCTAACTCACTTCTCTTTATTTTTGCAAACCTTTGTCCTTAACATTCATTAATCTCTTCATGGACTCTCGTCGATCAGAACTCTATTTGGTCTGCCTGCGTAAGTCAAACGTACACGTCTCTTACTTCCATATAAATTTATATTGTATATCTTTTTGTCAACCTTTCATCATCCAATTTCTCCACGTGCCTGAATCATCGAAGCTAGTTTTTATTCATGCTATCGATGTACTATTTTCGAACAAACCATTCTGCGCATTCTTTTGTTATTAACGCAATCCGCAAGCGTTACTCCGTATATGTAATGAAGAGATCGTAGTTCCTTTGCTTTAATTCTACTTTCATGCTTCGTCTGACATACCTAGACCTAACTGCCGTACAACGAAGTAACCACCAAAACTACTCAATGTATCTGAACCCGCGAAGAAAAATTATCACCCACATTATTAACAGGTAGAGATGAGCAAAACGTAATCTGATTAATGATTAACGATTACATAATGTAGTCCTAATTTTAATTTTCTTGCTCTTTAATCATGATTAAATCCATTTAAAATATTAAGAAGTCATAAATGTGTACGCAATCTGGGATTCCGTTGTGTTTAAAACACAGAAAAACACACAAAATGCAGTCATATAATATTAATGATGAAAAACGCAAAATGTAATTGTAGTCATTTTTATTAATCTGATTACATTTTGCCCATCTATGCTAACAGAAAGCAAAATTATTTTCATCATGCATTCATATTTATATCCGAAGATTTTATTGGATAACAACCCTAATTTGAAACTTTTGTGGCATATCCTTTGTTGGGCGGTACGCTGTATTCAAAGAGCGCGGTAGGATATATTTTATATGTGTAAACTATCTTAAGAGGTCAACCCTCTGCCTTGTTAAGTCATTTCTCCGTTTCCTTGTTACGTAACAAAAGTTTTTAAAACTGATGTTTGTCTTAAGTTGCATATGCCATCAGGGTTAAGCCCAGATTTAGAAAAGATTTTTAAATTTTAAAACGCTTTTATGTAATGTTTAAAGGAGTTTTTAAATTAAACAAAAACTTTTCAGGAAATAGACGTAAGGCTTATAGAAACAGCCTGTAAATAATAACATTTTTCAATAGCATTTACATTCGTGTATCACAGGGAAATGATTGAAATATCGATTGTATGAAATTTATAAAGCCGGTTTCTATGCGCGACGATTTAGGCGACGTAGTTTCAACTGCCATCACGAACATCTGGGTTTTTCCGGATTACGTTTGGATATAGGCACCGCATGCTCATCGGCTCACAGGAAACCCTCTTGGCATCTAATATAAAAGTCACTTATAAGTGCCGTGAGAACAGCGATCAGCTGCGCTACTGAACGTGTTGGGCACGACAAGCGCAAAGTGGATAAAACCACGAATATACCTTTACCCACGCCGAAAGAGACATAGCGTGACAATTTGTTAATAATTGGCTTATGAACATACAAAGTATATCGAATTTAGCTAGTTATCTAGTAATAATATAACAGAAATGTCATGTACTTAATCTTTTAGACTATATTAGAAGCAATAATTTATTTAGTAGGCCAGTTTCCATAGTCGTTCCAATAATTAATTAGTTAAAGTTTCTGATTAATAATACGTAATAAATTCCAACAATGGTTTCGCGAAGCGACTTACAAATTATGTAAAATCTGACAAATTTCTACATCTAACCCTTAAGGTTACAGAACCGATTTGAAAATTTTAGAAACTCCTAAAATTTTACAATCTGAGTTCTTTATTGAATTGATGACCAACCCAGTAATTGTAGGGTTCGCAGATTTCTGACAATTTGTCTATGAAATATATATACATCCCTGCTAATATTATATCTCCGTAAATGAGTATTTTTATATTTCATATTTTAGCCGTGATAGCTGCCGGCAGAATAGACTAGCACCCCCCTCTTCTTGCCGAGGTGTCGTAAAAGGCGACTAAGGTACCTCTTTAACACCGCAATTCAACCAGGTGTTCAGAGAAGGAAAACTCGACCAAACCTGCATCCTGCTCCCTCCCGATCGTACTGGTTCTCCTTTCCATCGGGTCCGAGGGAACTCGGACGAGAGAGTGCTTTTCTGGCAGCGCGTCCAGTTATGCGCTTAAATATCTCCTGCGCAATTGGCTGTTTCCGAAAACTGGGAGTGGGAAAACTGGGATTATGTCCTAGCCGGATTCGGCCACGGCGACTGTTACAACACCGATTAAGAAAATCGAGGTCTAGTTTTTTTTTTTACACTGGCTCGACATAGTGACTACAGAGTACCTGATGGTAAGTACAGTGTGGTCCAAAAACGAAAGCGACTATCAAAGGATGAAAATCCACTGATAGTCTACATCGTCATGTCGGCCCACATATACCACGACTGAAGGTCTCTAGGTATATGAGCTACTGGATATACATAAGCTGATCCCGAAACGCGACAAGCCGAAACTGGTCACTATGACGGGCTTTACACCCATGTACTGTGGTCGCGATCCAGACGGGCACCGACACCCTACCACCTCGCAAAAGCTAGCACCTAGCTTTTCCACCATCCTATGATATTTGGTCTTTTAAACGAAGCGTGAAGAGATATTTGTATAGGCGGATATGATCACTGCGACAATTGATTGTGTTTCTTTACTGTTGATAGTTGAAGTCGTTTTTTGGACTACAATATGCTTACCCTCAGCTGTGAAGTGGTCACTATGCTAACTCAGAATAAAAAAAACGGTTCAACTGATTTAGATGAATTTTATCACAGAAATAGATTAGACCTTGGAGACGAACATAGGCTACCTTTTGTTGTACAATAAAACTTGAAGGGGTTGAAAGAAAAGATGCAATTTACTGCGGGAAATTATTATTTTTTAAGTTAAGGATACTGTGTGCGCAGGATAGCGAGGTAGACCGAAGGTTTTAAAAGGTTTTATGTAGCCGCCGGAGAGCGTCGCTGGTCTGGATTTCCACGTAGAGAATTAGGGAACAAAGAGTTCGTTCAGGCACAGTGACAATGAAATATTCAAAAGGCACTTACCTGGAAACTGGATGATGAGGACAGGCTACTGCAGCTCCGCACCGTTCATCATATACAATTAATTAGATGTTCCGCCGTATTGTCCAAAGCAAATGATTATTTAGTAGTTTGACCGAGTTCGCCGCCGATGATAAGTGTAGCGATACCGCCGTGCGTACACATGTATCACCGTTAAGGACAGAGCGTGGAATGGGAATGTAATGGAATGTATGGAGACGGAAGGGATGTCAAGTACCTTTTATTATACTCATGCCCTACAGATACAAATATGTTTTTTTCATACTTGGGGAAGGGAAGTGGAGTGTAGAGCTGGGAGGAGAGGACGAGGAGGGGTGGAGAGAGTGAGAGTAGAGTTGAGAGGGAACGGATAGGAAGAGTAGAAGTGGGAGAAGCAGGAGTAGGTTTATTGCTGTTAGGTGCTATGAAATTCGCCTGGTCAGCTAGTTGGATATACTCGTATTCACATCTGTGAAGGTATCCTTTCGGAATAAGTGTTGATATGTAAAATTGGATTTAGAAATAACAATCAAATATCGTCACGTTATATACTTTTTGGAGTGAGCAGAGATATAATAGTGCTTATATCTACTTAGCACTTATATGTACAATTATATTATGAGCGCTTTGATGTAATAGATTTGTTATATTATCCCTGACATAAAAAATATGATAGCGTCAATTAGTAACATAAATATGGCAAGTTAATTGGGGTTATACGAGAGACGTGGCCTATTTTGTGTGATTATATATGGTTACGTAAACATAACCAAGACGAGGATAGTAAAAAAGGCGAAGAAAGATTTATTCGTATTGAAGGGAAATCTGATTTTGAGAGGGAGGCGATGTACGGTGTCCGGTGCACAGCCTGGGAGTGAGGTTTTGGAGGGGTGGGCTTTACTCCTTCCCCTCCCAGAGAGGTAATCTCAACAAGGCTACTTGTTCCCTGGGTGCCTGGGTGAATTTAACTTCCCAGGCCCGGGTGGAGCAATCAGAGGGACACCCTGGGGGTTTTCAGTCAGTAGGAGTCTGACACACCGGGGTCGCTACCCTCACAGCGTCCCTGATGGTCCTATGCAGGATTTTCTCCCGATATACAAAAAAAAGACGAGAATAGTAGTGTGGAGCAAAATAATTCAAATAAAAAAATCTTTATAGATAATTGTTGAGATTTGAGATTGAGATTCGAGATTTTATCGAATACCAGTATTTATTCAATCATTTAAGATTACATCAAAAATCTGATCAAAGGGTCTACCCGTTACAAAAGATAATGATATTTCCAAAATGTCTTATCCAGTATTATAGAGAAATGGGCTGAATAATGATATCCAACAAATAGTGTCTGACCAAAGGCTTCGGGTTCGGTTTCGGCCACTTTGGACCAAAACCACATTCAGTAAAACTTTCAAATGAACTGAAATTTTGGCTTAAACAAAAAAAAAACTAAATCGTATTGATCGGAATATAATTGTTAAATTATTTTTAATGAGTAATAATCGTCACGCTATATCCCTTTCGGAGTAAGCAGAGATATATTAGAGGCTATATCCTCTTTGCCCTTATATATCGGCCCTAATGAGACCAGTAGCTCAGTTGATTGCCATTGACCGGGCACTTACTAATAACATTTCTATTAGACGCTATGTGGGTTTCTCACAGCTTACGATACTTTTAATAAGTAAAAACCGAATAATCATCAAGTGCCATAATCTTCGACCAAAGTTAAAGTCGAAGGTTTTAATGTCCTCAAAAATTATTTCAATTTTAAAATGTAAAAAAGTTGAAATATAAACGTCGATATATTAACATTACCTCAAAAATTGTCAAAAGGTTGCTATTGCCGATACGGTAGCCGAAGCTTCAGTTAAGCACTACAAAAGAAATCGCCGGATTCAAGCTTTGATCATTATAGGATATTATCCCTTCGTTACAGCTAACTGAAGCTTTAATAGTGTCATTAAAGTAACTGTAGTCTTCTTATCTTCTCATTGGATCAGTGGTAGCTCAGTAGACAATGAACATAAGTGTATAGCACTGAGTGAGGTGATATTTTACAAGGTTTTAAAGAATTTTTTATCGGACACAATCACTACTGGGAAAAGGCGAAGATGGGGCTGATTTAAGACCGTGTATGACCAACAAATGCCTATTCATTCTTCTTGTAAAACTTCCAAATTGTATTATTGTGGACAAAAATATCGAGTTCAGTCACATCATTTCTGCTCGCATGACGAATGTCGAAGCAAACTTTTTGAACGAAAATAAGAAATTTTTACCATGTGATATATCTATATGTTTCTTTATTATATCTGTAAACATATAATTAGGAAATATACTGAATCTACATACACGCATCATTATTGAAGCCAATACTATGTGCTTAAATAGAAAATTATAATAATATTATAATAATTTTAAAAATATAATAATAATGAAAATAAATTAACGCGTCGGGATTTTCGAATTTTAATTACATGTGACTTTTCTGTGTCGTACTTGTGCCAGGAAAAAAACAAAATAGAACCAAATTAGCATAAATGCTTATAAAAACAAAAATTATGTTGCTTCACTTTTTTATTTGCGTTTGTGTACTAGATTATTCTTTCATGAACCTATTTCTTTATTATATTCTTACAATAAAATGCCTTTTGAATCCTGTATGTTTCTTTACCTTTTCTTTATAATACTCAAAAAATTTACTTCCTTTGTCAATGTTCACGTATGAATAATTACATATATTTAAATATAAAGTATATCGGCCGACTTTCCAGTTCACTGACGGAAGTAACTGAGAGAAAAATGTACAATTTACTTGAAACGAGGCTAATTAGGTGATGTGGTATGTAAGCCTGCGTTGCTAAGGCTCTGGGTGAGGCTAAATTGGCATCCTCACAAACTGCCTGAGCATAAATATGGCGAATCCAGTACAATGATATAAGATTTATCTGGAAGCACTTTTGTTACGCAGACGAGCGTACATCGAAATCTATATTATGATGATCAGTGACGCTTCCTGCTCACTTTAGACATGGTCTCACACACATTTGACACGTCACTCTTGTGTCAACGATGTGTACATCTATGTATAAAGTAGGAGCAATTATTATTACTTTTAAGTCGATGCCAATTTAAGTGAGTGGAGTCCTCAGTATCCACTTTCAAAGTAGTATTCGTCATGACGATTCCCATATTTGAGGCGTCTAGTTTCAAAACCCGCTAAAACGATTTTTCGTACAGAATAATAGTTCTAAAAGTAATTTGAAATGTTTTTATCAAAGCAAATATTATATATGAATTTTTCCTTTTTTGTTTTTTTTACTCTAGAATAATAATTTAAATACCTTATAAGAATGTGATTGTAAAACAAAGATTTATTATAAGTTTAAAAAAAAAAATTGGGATTTGGAAAATATATGTTATAGCGAGTTTTGAAACTAAACGCCTCATTTCACTTCATGCCGTGTTATATTCGGTGCGCTGAAAAGGGTCATCAGTTTCGCTTTCTGGTGTCTTTGAGCACGATAGACAAGTAAATAATGTATATATATTGTTAGGATCAGAAGTTATTTTACTCAAAAAAATAAATAAATGTCAGGATCAATAGCCATTATACTAAAAATAAACAAATATACGTGCTGATTAAAACTAAACACGATTTAACATTTACTTCGATAACCAAAGCAACAACTATCAGAGATTCGACACAATAATACAATCCTCACGTAAACTAACAAGAGCTCCGCCCCGCGCAGAGCCTCAAACAAGAACCGGCCGACAAATCTACATCGGCTTATAAACGGTTTCTATATTGGGTGTATAGAAACGGTTTATTTTGTTCCTATTTTTCAATCTATCTAATAATATGATATGTTTATTTACAGCAAATACATATCGAAGGGTAAAAGGCTATTTGGTTTAAGCGACATTTTTTGGTGATGTAGTAATATATTTGTATATATATAAACAACTTCGACATTTACTACATTCATTTTTAAATCATATACGCTACTTTTTAAACGGGGGAAATACACAGACTAGAGTTAATATTTGTAAAAAAATACTCATTTGCCCGTTCCTGTATCTTAATACCTACTAATTCATTTATGAACAATGAGGGTCATTATTTATTTGTGTTACACCCATTTCAACTAGAAAGGTCAATTATTTAACACCTACGATAGCTTTTAATCATACGTCTATGAAATTATATTAGTAAATTTCACGCTATCGGCGTCCCTTGTGCGATAATAACTGTCAAGAACACGGAACAACCCACCTTGGTAATAATTTACAGGTATTTCCACGGTAGTCACATCCAGGGTTGATTTATATCTCGTTATACATTTTTAGATCTCGCAGCGTTTTTTAATTGTACCCAATTAACTTTATTCCTACCCTTAGCACGCCGAGCCAATTATATTAGCCGAAGTTCAGAACGTTAAAATATATAAATATATTCAAGAAAATAAAAGCAATAAAATATTTTTGCACGAGTTTTCTTTTTAAGCTTATTAGGTGTTTTTACGAGTGTTTCGTACCGTAGCCTGTGCTTTATATTTTCTTTTATCTTTTAATTTTGCAATGTTTTAACATTATGTTGGATATTACAAAAATCTGTTAAAATTATGAATTCTTTTTTTTTTGGCAAAGCTTTAAATCTTTGAACAAACTAATGAACGCTCTTTGCAGACCTAATTATATTTTAAATCTTCATAATAACTTAGATATATATCAATTTATCATCAGGTAATTCGTTTAATCGGAAGTAAGCTCGGGTTCTCTAATTACATCCGAGCTCATGGAAGTAGATTGTAGAGCTCGCTGCCGATAAAGGACAGCAATATAATCGAAATTGAATAAAATATTAACTCAAATTATGAACAAATAAGAAGATAGCTGAATTAACCTAATAAAAGCTTTTATAATATATCGTCACACTTTATCTCTTACGTAGTGAGCAAAAATAAATTAGTGGTTTTATCCGCTTTGCGCTCATATGTCGTACCCAACGTAACCAGTAGCGCAGCTGATCGCCGTTCACAGGGCACGTACACATAACATTTCTATTAGATGCCATGCAGGTTTACTCTCTATGTTTTCCTACACCGGTGAGCATTTGGTACCTAAATCCACACGCGAGTTTGAAAAATCCTAAGTTAGGTAGAGTGATTCGAGTCTGCGACCATTCGCGTTGCAGCGCGTGGAAATCGGTCCCTTATCCACAAAGCCACCACAACCACAAAGTTTTTTTAAATTAATTATATAGAAATTTATAATATTAGAAAATGGAATAGTGCGTCCATCATATTCTTTAATATTACCCAAGAAATAAGGTAAAAAGTGATAAGATGATTATAGGAACTAAGTAATCGAAATGAATATTGAAAAAATTAGACAATTATTGAAATAAATGAAAGTAACATATGTATTTTACGAGATATGGAGAAATTGTTGAAAATAGTAATTAATTAAAAAAAATCGAATAAAGATTTAAAATTATTACTATTCATTTATAGAGTCAATATGTGGCATTAAATAGCGCAGGCCAACAGTACTGTACATGATCATATAATAAAAATAGGAACGTATTTTTTTAGTATTTAAATACTAGTGTGGGTCAATCTAACCGAGACCTGCTTAACCGACTGATGGAAAATATTACCATAAAATGTTGAGACCAATGATCAGCATTGCTATAAGTCCAAATTTGCCTGACTTCACGACCTTCAAGCAAAGTGGATAAAATTGTTAGTGTGACTCTGCCTACACCATGAAAAATATAGCGTGATGATAATTACTTCTTTTAAAGATAATAAAAGCATCTTTGGATAAAGCTCAATTTCATCTTTTTTGGAGAATGAACGTTACGTTTCATTTATAAAATATTAAAGACATTTGATATAATTTATAAAGTAGAACCGCCAACGAGTAAAATGAAAAATAGGAGTGAGAAAGCCACTGTAGAAAAGCAAGTCTTAATAATTGAACAATAACTCAAAGTACTGTCGTTTGACAGCAGCGAGCTGCGGAGCGCTGCGGTCAAACACGTCGATGCAAGAGACATAATTGTTTCCTTGTTTTGTGCAGTAGTTTGCAATTCTCATTAGCAATGAAATACCATAGACAAATATAGAGAGATAGTCTATAATATTTACTGAGTGTTACAGAAGTTAATTAATAGTATTTATATGTATTTGAACGATGAGACAAAATAATTATTGAATTATTTTCGGTCAAAGCGTTGATTTCATTTTTATTTCACTTAAACAGCAATGGTGTCAGTACCATTTCACCAGAAGTTGTGCCTACTTCAAATACCTTTTTTAAATTCTGGTAAAAATCCTGCCTAAGACCGGCATGACAGTGCAGTCGCAGTGTGTCATAGGAGTATGCTGGCAAAACTCCCGGGATACCCCACAACCCAATGCACCGTCCAACATGCAGTGTGTTATGTGTTCCCGTACACCGACAATGGCATTAGATTAGAGGCCAGTGAGGAGTGGCCTTTTACACCAACCGCCTGGCAAAATAGTAGTCGAGGCCTGAAGAAGGTCAGACGTCGCCGGGAGCCGAGCAAGTTGGCGTGACTGTACCCTTGATCCCAATAAATATGTATGAGGAACACCGCGGTGGTTTTAGTTGGTAAGAGTCTAACACATCAGAGCCGCAACCCGTACGGCGCCACTGATGGTCCAAAAAAGGAGGTGGGCACAACTTGCTGTTTACTTAGCATTAAGATCCGCATTTCTCCAACAAATTGCTTCAAGTTATTGTAGCATTATTACAATTGTTTGTATATACTATAATTAAGAGAAGAGTCATTTAAAAAGGAACAAAAATATAATTTCGTGCTTACAACAAATTAATAGGCAAGGTCTAAACCTAATCTCAAAAGCAATCTGTTAGCCAAATCGCATAACAAGAGAAGGGTAAGATTTTGAACGGACCTTGCCTTAAGGGAAATCAAGTGATCCACACCACGGCCTGCGACGGTTCATTGAACAAGGAGGACTTCGCACCACAGTCAATTTAACTACAGTACCTCAACTAAATAAAATCGTAAAGAAAACCCCATTGGCTTTTCTTATTCATTTATATTATTTATTTATTTAAACTTGTTCATTGACCGTAACCCATATAATTAAATTTATTTAAGCGATAGGTATTTTACTAACGGCCACATTCAATATCTATACCTTTCCATAATAATGTTAAAATTCATGATAATTTTACTATGTAATGGCTAATTCAAAGTACTATAATATTAACAACAAAATACTCATATTTAAAACGTCTTACCTTATCACTCGACTAAAATACAAGAATACTTGGGATACCTTACGGATATTAACTTCTTGCTAGTCAGCTATTTTATAATGTCATTTAATAATGTGAAACACTATTCAAGTAAAGAACACTAATACGCTGCTTTGAACAGACTAGGGCTTAAATGCATCTCTGTTCGGTAGATGGCGTTGTGCCAAATTGCATCGCGATATAGTTTCGTTCACAGCAGCTGTATATAAGGCAAAAGTGCCATACTGTAAAAAAAGTAACAAAAACAGAGACTAATAACTGGGTTTACATGCTATATACTATATCAGTTATTAAACAGTGGTGACCTGTATCAGACTGTTTTGCTTTTATCTTCCCGTTCATGAACAAACAGAAAAGGGAAATTTGTACAATCACTGTACAATAAACAACTATTTTTTAAATTTTTATTTAAAATTTTAGTCTCGTTACCGGGTTTTTTTTATGAATATAACATACGAGTACACACACATTAACAAAGTTTAAGACTCTACCCGTTAATGAATACTTTTTCATATTTTTATATGAAAACTAACTAACTAACTATTAACTAACAAATAACTATAACTTTAACTATTCAAATCAATGTACTGGTCACTTATCAATTTGAAAAGTATAGCATGTAGATGCCGCCCGATAGGTGCACGTGTTAAACGCCCTAAAGGTCGTTAGGGTGTTACGGGACGCGCGGGGTAAGGGGTGCGCGCGCGCAAGGGATGCTCTAGCTAAAGCAGTCGACTACCGAGGTCTAAGGCTAGAGTACGTTCATGTGCGTCCCAGTTCGATGTGCCTTAAAGTGCAAATAAACACTAAAACGCTAAAATCCGTATCATTCTACCACCACACCCGCGACCACCGGTCATAAAAGTAAATAAGTGCGTGATAAATAAAAAAATCGTATAGAACTTATGGTAATTTTTTGCCTAAATTAGCAATAAACCTTGCTATGTGTATTATCACTCTTTTAGTTTTCTATTCTTTAAAATATTCGGAGTATTTGTGTAAATTAAAAAAAAATCTAATTTAAGGAAGATAATTTGTATTGTCAGTATAATATCCAACTCGGGAAGAAATGTTAATGTATTATATTAATATCGATTACTAAAATGTTATTAAAACAACGTAATAATAGCGTATACTAAAATTTAGTGGCTCATTAGGAATTTATCTGCAAATTGGGTTTTAAAATAGCTAAAATAACTAGCCTAGGCAATTATCACGGTTGAAGAAAATCCAAAAATTTATGAATATTTTAAATCACATTGTTTCGGTAATTTATTTTTGGATCTCCTACTAATGTAATCGAAAATAGAATGTCACTAGAATGGCCCTCGGAACAAAGTTGCTCTACTGTTCAATATTAATATAGGCGCACGTCGCGCGCGGTGGAACGTCAGGATCCTAATGCGATCCATTGTCAGTTATTACGGTGATGTTTCTCGTAATGGTGTAATTTCAGTCGGAATTTACTATAAGAACAATATTCTATGCATACAGAGTATTGTAAAAATGATTTATATATATTTTTTTTTTTTGATAGCCTTGGGCTAATCCCTAACGGACCTCAGAGGGCGGTACTGACTAAAACCCCCGGGTTGTTCTTCCTTCCGGTCCGACTGGGGCCAGAGGTACAGTATCATCCTCTTCTCCGACCCTCTGCAACGTCAGGCCTTTTGTAAGGCCACATCTCTGCGCTGCGACGAGTGGTGTAAGGCAGTAGCGTTCATTCCATAGAAGCATGCAAGCATTGCATGCCCTTATGATAAAAAAGTCAAGAATAAATTCCTTAAAGTTAAACAAAAAAAGGAACAATTAATATTAACATCTATTTTATATTCACGCTATATATCTTTCCTATAAAAGCAATGTAATATTTACTGTCATAATATAATATTCAAAGTAATTTGGCGAATTCTGCATACCCTGTCCAAATGCCCTATGCACGTCACTGGTGTAAGGAGCCACCCCTCGCACACCTCAATATCCTGGAGCGGTGTGCGGAAACACGTCACACACCGCTCTCGCCTGGATAAGTTGGGCGGCACTCTCCTTCAAGCGCACCGCCCAGAAAATGATTAATACTAAAACCTCCTTAAGTCTATGTCCTAGTTTCACCATAACAAGAAAGACAACTATGATTTTTAGATTAAAGAACACGGTTTTTTTTATTCTGACTCGATTGAGTAACACACCACACCTTATGGTAAGCACAGTCCAGTGCGAAAACAACTACGACTATCAACAGTAAAAAAAACTATTGATACTCGCAGTGATCATGCCGGCCAGCACAAATACCTCTACACGCTTCGTTTAAAGGACTCCATATCCTAGGATGGCGGGAACACGCTCACCGGAAGACACAGGCCCAACGACTAGGTAAAACCAAGAGCTAGAGAGCTTCTTAGACCTGGATGGGATGCGAGTTACTGTATAGCTGTGACTCCGTAAGCACACGCGAACGATATTTTGCTAATCATTGAGTTGGTAGAACCGAAGATACAGCTTGGTCTTCTCATGGTAATACTATGGTACATTATTCTATAATTTATAAAGTGTTTAGCTGTAAGTCAATTAAAACTGAGATGCTAATCTTGATGAAGTCGGGAATAGTGATCTGGGATTCATAGACATTTTAGGAGATAGGGCGACATTGGATTCTGAATCGTGAGCACAGTGAACAATTGCAAAGACCGCCATAGTGACTCGTTAGGCCTGTCATGTTTAGGGATCCACTTGGGGACGTTCAGTTGTTCGTATATCTAATGAATTTTAGTCATGGTATGTGAGGACCAGCATGGCGATGAAAACTGTCAATGTATTCGTCCCTAGACGTTCACTCCCATTCTTGGACTATATACATTCAATAAGGTTCCATTTCAAGACCTTGTCGAATTTGTATTAAAAAAAACAGTATATTTGTGTTACGCTCATTATTAATATGGCAACACTAATCATTGTCTTGACGTGATAGTTAACTATTAATATGGCCACACTATTTCTTGTCTTGATATATAGCTTCCGCGAGGTTAAACAGTCAGTCGTCTACTAGCTCCCATGCGAGAAACAAGTGTAAAAGAGATAAAAGCGAGCCAACTAAAAGTGGAATTGATTATCAGTATTCATTTTAATATATTTCTGAGCGAGTTTTACATTTGATTTTGAATCGAATGGATTCAAATAATACATTTCTGTCATCAGAACATGATATTACACGAAATAGTCCAATGTGTAACGACAGTGTCCTAAATGATGAGGGTTCAACCCAACCCAATCTAAAAGGCATCTCAGTTACTATGTTAGATCGAACTTCGATCCCATCTTCACTTATACTATTATCGTCTTAAAGTTGTCCACCTCTTGCTTAAAATACAAAGCTTCTTCGCTGTCACTCCTGAAATTATTTTACCGATGTAAGGCAGCATTGGTTGTTGAAATTTCTAAATGACTCTCGAAAATTTGATATCGTAGAGGGTTGTAATAAGCAATTAAAGCCATGCACGGTTAAATGCTATGCGCGCTTGAATGAGCGGAACTATTCGGATTATTTGATGGGATGTTGGTTGATCGTGTGGGGAATCCTTACATGCCGTTGAGGTTCGAATGGGTTTAATAAGAATTGTGCTTTAATCTAAACCATACATGTACGATACATGTTCGTTCAAAAGTTCTTTTTCTTATCTAAAAAAAATATAAACAGGTTTGCTCTGGACTCCAATTTCTCCTGATTTAAAGTAATAATAAAGATACAAAACTGTGAGAAATGTAGTGTCACTAATTATTTAATAATTAACATTTTATAGTATAATAGCTTTTGCTCGGGGCTTGGCTCGCGTTAAGAAGTATTATTATTAATTAGGTATTGTTTTTGCGGCTTTACTTTTGTTTAGCGTGTGTAAAAAATTAGGTCCTAATCTGTCATTAGGCGCTAAAACTATCAAGCTATTATATTATAGTCGAAAATCTGAGAAGATTTATACAAACTTTCATCCCCTATTTTATCCCCTTGGGGTCGGATTTTATGGAAATCCTTTCTTGGCGGATGGCTCCGTCATAACATCTACCTGCATGCCAAATTTCAGCCTGATCCGTCCAGTGGTTTGGGCTGTGCGTTGATAGATCACTATGTCAGTCAGCCAGTCACCTTTGAGTTATATATATTTAGATATAAGATCGTATCTTTCCTCGCTCGTGTATCGAGAAAGATTGTGTATCACGCGGGTGTTATTTGATCAATATAAAACTCGGCTACGCCTCTTCTGTAATGATCAACTTAGTACACTAGTATTATAATGTCACCGCAACAACGTTCGCGATATTCCTTAACCAGGTTTTGTCCACGAGCTGATGTGGTTACCAGAGAGTGGCCGCTGCGTGCTGCACAGCTACTAGGAGCCACTGGTTAGAGTTGATAGGAACCAACAAGTTTAACTTATTTCTATCACAACTAAATAGAGGCCGGCTGACAGCAATAGACGCTCTGTTCTCCCTCGAATGTACGAATACAGCTTTAATATACGCCTACTTATCGTGATTTGGAAACATCGCCAAGGCCGAAGTCAGCCAGGATTTAATTATTATCGTCATTATAATATATGACTTTATTTTAAACGCTTTTTTTTCTTGGTATTCCGGGGGGAAAATCCTGCATAGGAGCATCAGGGACGCTGTGAGGCCAGCGACCCCGGTGTGTCAGACTCTTACTGACTAAAAACCCCCCGAGGTGTCCCTCTGATTGCTCCACCCGGGCCTGGGGAGCCAAATTCATCCAGACGCCCAGGGAACAAAAGGCCTTGTTGAAGCTATCCCTCTCTGGGAGGGGTGGGAGTAAAAATCCACCTCTCCAAAACCTCTCTCTCAGGCGGCGCGCCGGACACCGTGCACCGCCTCCCTCTCATCCGGTTTATTTTACACGCAATCCAAGCTCGGATTACTTCCAAAATCTATTGTAAAGACTAATTAAACAATTTAATTGATAAACGATGCTTGGAACATAAAAGGTTCATTTTTTTCCTGACTTGATACAGTAATTACACCACACCGGATGGTAAGCCTGGTGCAGTCCAAAAAACGACAACGGTTATCGACAGTTACAAAAACCCTATCAGCAGTGGTAGCGCTCTAGTCGACCAGCACAAATCTCTTTCCACGCTACGCTTAAAGGATCCCATATCATAGGATGGTGGGAACACGCTCGCCGGAAGACCATTCCAGAGCCTAATGACACGACAAAAGTAAGAGTTAGAGAACTTCTTAGTCCTAGCCGGGATGTGAGATACCGTATAGCTGAGCCTAACGCCATAACTTACTAGCATGCTCATTTGCTTTCTTTTTCCTTTGTCCACGAGCTACGCACGCTCCCACTGTTGCCATGTAAGCTACCCCATGGAATTGTTTTTTAATTTATTATAGTATTTTTATTATTTAATTAAGCAGGATAAATTAAATAGAATCTAATATCGAAACCGAGTAATGATTTTAAGTGTCGGACATGATTTTAATAACATACTGTATGTGTCATCTAGCTCTATGCTACAGCGTATCGAGACTCAATACAGCTGTAAGACGAAGAAAAGTAGTTAAGCCTGCGAAGCAATTTAGAGAACAAAGGCTCGCCTTCAATAGCCATAATTTCTAATTCTCGACAACTGTGTGCTCGGCTTCTTGCTACTTTGCTGCCAGTAGACGGAGCTTAATCCTGTGAATATACTTGGGCCTTGGTTATGATTCAACGGTTTTTTTACTTGCAATATTGTTCGACGACCTCCTCATTTTTTAATTATTAAAGCCTTATCAAGACTCGGGTTTTTATCTTCATTTAAAATATGTTTATTTGTAAACATAGCTTAATTAAATCGCGATTCTTATTTTAAATTATTTATCAATTCTTATACTATTTATTAATTTTTTATTTTTTTTACTTGTTCAGGGAAAAATAGCAACTTAAACAAAAAAAAAATACGCAAAAAATATACATAAGACAGCAAAGTTTCCACGGAAAAAATCAAGTTAAGGGATACTGAAAAATAAAGGGAAACTAAATAACACCTAATTATATTAATTGCGACTCTAAATGTGGACTGTTTGTAAATAGCATACATTCAAACCTTAGTGGTTTCTTTATGCTATATTAAAAAAAAATGTAACAATGATTTTTGTAAATGATAATAAATAAAAAAAAAATATAAGGAAAAAAAATTAGCTGAGTTTTTGTCTTACTATTCTTCTAAAGGAACCAAATATACAAGACAGAAGGTCGACATTACAATAACGCATAAAATATTTTTAACATAATTTGACCTTACAAATGGCATAAAATTGCTAAATTAATATTTAAATTATTAATTAATAAAAGTAACATTTTATAACGTTACAGAGTGGTTTTATAACATAAAATATTATTCGAACACAAATACTACTACGAGAATATAACACACCTCCGCACGCACCTCCGGTGATTTCCAGGTGGGACCTAATAGACATATAATATGTAAGTGCCTTGAGAATAGCTTATTCAAACATTAATTTTAATTAATGTTAAAGTACAAACATAGACAATAGTCTCCCGCCCGGTTCTGTTGTGAAGGTCTTTCCCGGCCACCCATGTATTGCCGGTTCGAAAAAAAAAGACAACAGTCAGTTATTATAAAATATGTTTTATTGATAATACAGTACACTGATAAAACTGTATCTGTGTGCGTGTGTGTTAATAAATGTCAGGTCACGACTAGTCGAGAGGGCATTACTATGGGAAACGCCAGAGTGATCGGACGTGTCGTGCTGACTGCATTTTACTGTTGTTTTAATATGCCAAGGATCCCAGACCCACAAATAGACATTACAGCGATTATAACATAAAAAGTAGACTAAAATGTAATGTAGTGTTACGATGAATATTCTCGTATATAAGTTAATTCTTGTAATCAAATTTTGCAACTGTTTAAACCTACCAGAACGTTAAACTGCGTTTTTGAATATGACCGTAATTGTCATGATTTTACTATGGTATTAACAGTGACGTGCATAGCGTATTTGGCCAGGGTAGGCAGATTCACATAGTTCATGTGAATATTATATAATGATAATAAATATTATATTACTTTCATAAGGAAGATAGATGGCGTGAAAATAGAATAGATATGAATATAAACGGTTCCATTTTTTGTTTAAATTAAAGGAATTTATTCCAGACTTATTTATCGTAAGAACATGCAATGCTTTTAAGCATTTATGGAATGAATGCTACTGGGTATAAAGTATTATAAGTTAATCGATGAAAAAAAACTCCAATATCATTTAACAAAATCGTCTTGGTTAGTTTCCAGACAAGGATAATCAATTACAATATTGTTTATAAAAAAGCGAATATAGCCGCTATAGCACTAAAATAACGCTCAAAAGAATAGAGTGTAATAATATACTTATTACCAGGAAAAGCACGATGTGTAAGTATGTAAATATTTATAATACATGCTTTTAACATCAAGATAGCTATTTTCATAACATTTAGAATGATTTTCCTCCAACCCACGTATGTAGAGTGATATTTATGCACACTCAGGAAAACAATAAAGATCGTAGCGAATACAACCCTCCTCAAATATCCAATTTATTTATATGCTTTATGATCGTTGAAATGTGAATTGAGTGTTGAGAGAAGATTTGTGAGCTGAAGTCGCATTTTTTTTATAATAACGCTCTTGTGAATAGGGTTACCATCTTCTATAATACAAAGGTCGGACTCGAGTCTTTGTACTAGGCCGGATATTTTACTCTAAAAGCAGGGTATTACCTTCCAAAATGGCCAGATATAATTTTAATCGCACAGGACTTTAATTTTCAAAGTTAGACTTTAATTTGATGCATTCGTCGCTCAACTTTTTTTTTTTTTTTTATTATTACATACAGGCTTGCGCTTGACCTCAATCTCACCTGCTGGAAAGTGATGATGAGGCCGACGATGGAGCGCGCTAACCCAGCAAATACCGATTCACTCGACGTTTGAAGATTCCCATGTCATAAGACGCCGGAAACACTGACGCAGGAAGCGAGTTCCACTCCTTCGCGGTACGCAGCAAAAAGGAGGAGGCAAATCGCTTAGTGCGAGCAGCAGGAATGTCAACTACAAAAGGGTGCAAACCAGCAGGGCGTCTCGTCAATTTATGGTAGAATGGGGAGGGTGGAACTAAATCATACAACTCAGCCGCACACTCTCCAGAGTATAGTCTATAGAAAACTGAAAGGCAAGCCACTTTACGCCGGTGTTCCAAACTGAGTAGTTTACGCGACGTAAGAGCCTCATCGGCAATGAGTCGCCGAGCTCGGCGATCAATTGAGTCCAAAGCAGCCAGATGGTGTTTGACGGAACCATCCCAAAGGTGGCAGCAATACTCCACACACGACCGAACTTGCGCCTGATACAGGTTAAGAAGTTGGGTCGGCGTAAAATGCCGCCTAACCTTGAAAAGAACCCCCAGTTTCCGAGCAGCTGTTTTAGCCTTAGCTTCAATCGAACGCCCAAAGTTAAGGTCCGCAGTTAGCTCCATGCCTAGAAGCTCGAGGCTATCAGCCAATGGTACGCTAACACCCTGGAAAGTAGGAGCCAAGACGAAAGGGCTTCGTTTGGCGGAGAAGAGACGTAACGTTTGTGTTTCTCACGGGGCCCAAACCCACGTTAACAAGCGATATGCAGGTATATAAACAATTTGGGCGGCGCACTTGGGCGAGTGCGCCGTCCAATGAGCAAAGCGATAGCAGTGTTCGATGTGTTCCCGCACACTGCTCCAAGATAAGTAGCCGAGCGAGGAGTGGGTGGCCATTTACACCACCCCTCCTCTGCTTTTTGCAACAAGGAGAGGCCTACCTTAAGGCCAAACGTCACCGGGTGCCGAGGAAGAGGTCAATGCTGTGCTCTTGGCCCTGGCAGACAAGTAGGAGGAACACCCCGGGGGTTTCAGTCGGTGCAAGTCCGACACACCGGGAAGCGGCCCTCACCGTCCCCTGAGGTCCGTCATGAATTTCCCCCGGGTTACAAAAAAAACGTATATAAACAATGTAACTCGAGTATTGTGATATTATTTTCTTCAATTTATCGCAAAGAATTTTGTTTTTCTCCTCAAATGTGTTAACAGCGTTTTAACAAAAAACGCGTAATAGTATAATGTTATCCTATATAAATTAATAAAAGTAATTGTGTAATGAAAACATTTTTTAATATTTTAATGTTGGGGATCCTATGTTTACATATAAGTACTTATTCCATTAAATTCCTTTTAAAAATTCGACTAAAAATCCTATTAACTTCAACAAGAAGAGTGTCACCCAGATATGGGTGACGTCGCAACGAACGTGTAAATGATAAATAAAACACTGTCAACATAAGTTAAATTTTCTAAAACGCTCGTTTATTATTTAAGACTACTCGATTATACACAAAAAAGTAATTAAAGCTAACCTTATCATAATTTGGTAGAAAATATTTTGTTTACCGACAGCCAGACAGGTCGGACACCTTCAGAAAAGCCTAATATTTCCGTCCTTAGCCGGACTGATGGTAAACTACCTCGTGAAGTGTTGATAGTACATATTGTTAATTATTTCAACAACAGACAATTTTCTGCATTGTTCTATTAGATTATTCGTTCTCAACGAATGTATGTTGTCAGTGCAATTACATTAACCGTTCTCAGTTGTGAAAATGTTATAAGAGATGACACTAGCGTTCACTGTTTTTCAATGAACAATCTGTCAACTATAAATGTAACAGCACATTGCCATTATCATTATTTTCTATATCCATCTCTGGCTGCCGAGCGATCGTAGGTAGGTGGCCGAGGAGAATTAAAGCCAAGTATTTGAAGGTTTTACAGTATCAAATAATAATTCCAACGAAATATTAATAGTAATACAATCAGCACTTTCGTTATTATAACAAAGTAACGACGCTCCACCAGGCACGTCTTGCTTACGCGAGATGCAAATGGATTATTATATCGTCGGGTGAAAGGCTATTTGGTTTAAGTAACATTTTTTGATGATTAATAATAATCATAAACCACTGCGCACAAAAGAGCCTGCAGTTGCGTCAGAGTGGCGAAACGTCAAACCCCACTATTCCAAATGTCACTGTCAAATGTCATTATTACTTTCTTAGTTTCTTGACACTCTCAAAACGCAAATGTATGGCGCCGTCAAATGTATTACAATATATAAAAATTGTTATTGGTAAACAACATAACAGGACTATTAATTACAGAAAAATTGCTGTCATTAACATCTCTATTACCGTATCTCTATTACAGTAGGCAACCGCTTGATGTATTGTTCATGTTTCAAATTATAAGCGTTAAAATTTTCAGTAGGAACCAAGATTATAAAAGGGAGGTGACATGTTGGCTGAAAAATCATTCCACAGCAGAAATAAATTGGAAAACTTCGTAATGCGTGCGCAGGAAAGAAGTAACAATAAAACAGAGGCTGCATAAACCAACCCACGTGACTCTGTGTTTTTATTATTACAACAACCGTGAAGAAAATAAAAAGTAGATTTTAAGAATAGATGTTTTATTCAAGAACTCATTTAAGATCCCGAACAAGGACATAAATTTACAAAAACGTACTCATACAACATATTATCTTTATTCCCTCGCATAGACTTTCTATAGTGAAGAGAAGTTTCTGTTAGAACGGCTTCAAACTGCTCTGAATCTATGAAAATATTTTCCAAAGACGTAAAAGCCGTAAAACTATTTATCTGGTAGTTAAGGCGCTACAGCATCATCCGTTAATCTTCAATTCGGATCCGCATATTTCATGACTGAAATACCTACAATGTTACGAAGGAACTAGCGAGAAGTTTGAACCCTAAATTTCTAGATTTACAGATGATATCACACGGTTATGATTTTACAAGCGGAGATTACCTCGAGGTGCTCTTTTGACTAACTGTCAAAGAAAGTCAATGATAATTAAATACACAAGATTGCCGCCTTTCTAGAACGTTATATTAACTTGAATATTAATACGACGTCTGTTTATCTGCGGAATGTCGAGCCGCGAAAGATTGATAAGCAATTATAGAACATCCGGGAAAATACATAAAGTGCACAGATTTCTCTAAATCTTTCTTGAAAGTACTAGAAGTCTGACGAACCGATATAAAACCGGCCAGACTCAATCGCAAGATAGTTTCTGTTGTAGCGACACAAGCGATATCTTAAGTAATCGAATGTGTTACTGCGAATGGACGTTTGTGTGGTGGTTGGTGGACCACCGTACACAAGTCAAAAGACTGCCATAGTGACTCGCTTTGGACTGTCGCGTTTCGGGATCAGCTTGTGCATATCCAGTAACTCATATACCTAGAGACCTTCAGTCGTGATATATGTGGGCCGACATGACGACGGAGACTGTCAATGGATTTCCATCCTTTGATAGTCGCTTTCGTTTTTGGACTATACTGTACTTACCATCAGGTACTTTGTAGTTGCTGTGTCGAGCCAGTGAAAAAAAACCAGTGCCACAGGCTGCGTAAAGAAGTTCACTTACCGCGATCACCAGTTAGCTAATTTCTGGCCCCTGCTTCTCCTTCAGGAAACTGATATCTTCAAGGATCTCCCTTAGCACACTTGTACACTTTTGGAACCGGATGTATATAAAAAAGAATATTTGCATATCGTTACTTGGCGGATGGGTCGAACGAGTGAAACTCAATTGACAATCCATACGGTCTTGCCAGAGCTGTATTGGAATTCCCCGCAAACATATTTGAATACGAAACATTAGTAAAACCTATGATTTACTAAGGTGTAATTTACTGGGATTTGATATTTATCAACACAATTTATTATTAAATGTATTAAACATAAGTATTAGAGTTAACGTTAAAGTATTAAGTTTGTATATTGTGTGATCGTTTAACTTTGGCTAAACTTAGAACAAGCTGTATTAAGCGTCGTGTTATTCAAAGTACTAAGTAAACTGAATTAATTCAAGTTTAAATAACAGACTTTGTAAACCGTAATAAAAGCAATTCGCGATTACTTTTAGTAGGTATATTATTCTAAATGTAGACGTTCTTATGATATTGAATGTTATTCATATGGAACATATAATATGTAATTTATATTATAAATCCATAATTTATTATTATTACATATTACTTCAAATAATTTTAAACAAATCGTTTCAAACTATAATATGAAAAAGGTTTATTTCCTTATTAACACTATTTTGTACCTCTGCTCACCCCGAAAGTGATGTAGTCTGACGATATATTAATATTAACATTAAATTTACTGGAGAACAATTTATATGTATTTAAAAATAGGTATAACATGGTTTTTGTTGCTTAGTTATAAATAAAATTAAATCGATAATATTTAACTTTGTCTTGTACTAGTAAAGGTCATGTTATTTTTCAGAATGAAAAAATATTAGAAAAGATAAGAGAAGACCGATATAAAGACAGGTCATTTGATCGGCTTAGTAAATTTAGTGATAAGGCGCATAATTCAAAGGATAAACGTTAACCTTTGACTACAAAATGTACAAATATTGCGCTGTAATTTTTTTTATTGAATTTAATTCATATAATTGAGAAACAAAATGTAAAAATATAAAGGGAACACTGTAGTTTTGCCTCGTCTCAAAAAAATACAAGAGCTGGGACTAGTAACAAGGTTGTCAAAGGCTGGTTTCTTTAATTTATACAAACTATGTATATATTATTTTTTTTACACTGGCTCGACATAGTGACTACAGAGTACCTGATGGTAAGTACAGTGTAGTCCAAAAACGGAAGCGACTATCAAAGGATGAAAATCCATTGATAGTCTACATCGTCATGTCGGCCCACATATACCACGACTGAAGGTCTCTAGGTATATGAGCTACTGGATATACACAAGCTGATCCCGAAACGCGACAAGCCGAAACTGGTCACTATGACGGGCTTTACATCCTTGTACTGTGGTCGCGATCCAGACGGGCACCGACGCCCTACCACCTCGCTGCTGCTCGTTTAGCACCACCCAGGAGTCACGTGTAGGGAAACTAAGGTACAGCCTACGGACGCGAGCAGCTTCGACTACCAAAATAAAAATACAATAATTAATGAAAAGATACAAAATGTTTATTTAAAAAAATATTCCGTGTTCCGTGTTA
Source organism: Automeris io (assembly GCA_036320925.1). Classification (NCBI taxonomy): domain Eukaryota; kingdom Metazoa; phylum Arthropoda; class Insecta; order Lepidoptera; family Saturniidae; genus Automeris; species Automeris io. The sequence continues at coordinate 12,871,018 of JAUDJH010000010.1, read as the reverse complement.
ATTCTGTAGTTTTTATACCGTACTTAAAAGGTTAAGGAGCAAGGCTATTTTTAGGGAAGTATAGATTTTTTTAAGTGACATGTGAAGTATACATGAGTTATTTTAGTTCAATACATGGAATACTTATGCCTGCATTTAATTCCAAAAATACTTTCTAAAATGTTTCCCATATTAGAAATTTAACAGAGGATTAACGGGAACGTATGGTCAAGTTACTGGAAATTAAGATAAAAACTAGTAATGTCAATATTCCGAGGATAGATCGCCTACACGAACTAAGGTAGCTTGGTCGAAAATTAAACAATGTTATGTGCGGACAAAGCAAGTGGAGTGGCGAGTCCTCGAATGTCGAGACTAGTCTTTGTTCTGCGACCCTGCTGCTGATGTTTCTTTAGCCGATGGTACAATGGACAAGAGTTGGCGATGTATATTTTATAGAACAATAGTAAAAAATATGTTTTTTTTTTACACTGGCTCGACATAGTGACTACAGAGTACCTGATGGTAAGTACAGTGTAGTCTAAATATGAAAGCGACTATCAAAGGATGAAAATCCATTGATAGTCTCAATCGTCATGTCGGCCCACATATACCACGACTGAAGGTCTCTAGGTATATGTGCTACTGGATAAACACAACCTGATCCCGAAACGCGACAAGCCGAAACTGGTCACTATGACGGCCTTTACACCCACGCTATGTTATATACCTACACAAATAATCTAAACAGTAAGTAAGTAGACGATATTTTAGATAAATAATAATGCAAACAACATGTCAGTCAAAGTTATTTTAGATATAAACTTATTTTCTATTAAAATAAGTTTATCTCTATAGATACATTAGTGCCTGTATCCATTTTGCACTCATATGCGGTGCCCAACGTGACCAGTAGAGCAGGTGATTGCCGTTCTCAGGGCACTTACACATGACATTTCTATTAGATACTACTCAAGTTTCCTCACAATGTTTCTCATTCAACCTGAAAGATTTATTATAATCTAATTGTGGATTACTTGAGTGAATTATATTGTAATCTTAATATTATTTTGACAACACGGAATTAATAGTTAAGAATTTCATCTCATAATATTTTCCTGCAAATTTTACAAACAGCAAAAATAATAAGAATGATAAGACATTGCCCGCATTGGTGAAAAATGTGTTAATAATCGTATTAGACTGATAGGTTACTAAAATAAAAACAAACCAGATTTCGCGTGAAAAATCACCGCGCGATAAAAAATCACATTGTAATCTAGCTCTAATTTTTCAGTTACGGTTATTCAGTTAATTTTTCAGTTATATTTAAGGCACTGAGTCTATAAAATATTAGTTCAAACGCTATTTCCTATGACATGGACGGTATCTCACAACGAGAGGAGCAGGAAGTATCGTCTCTTTAAAACAACCACACAAGATCGCTTTTGTGTTACAACGGCGACATACTCTCTAGTCATATTTCCAATATAGCTTAATTATTTTAACATCTCTACGTAAATATATCTACACAACAATACGCAGTAAAAAGCAACGTCTAAGTTTGTACGGAACTCTCTGTACGCGAATCGGATTCATACATGATTCTGTAGTTAAATATTATCCGATAAAATTTTACCTAATTTTTCTTGAATGAATTAAAAACAAGAAACCTTACACAAATGTGCCAATATCCCTGAAGAGGTTAACATAACCTTATACTGAAAATTTTTATGTATAACTTCGCGCTTGAGTTTATTCGTACCCAGTAATACAGAAGATAAGGCTTAGAAAATAACTTCACTCGTGTTCTTAAAAAATGTAAAACTCGGTATAAAAATTCTACATCGACATTCTGTAGTACCAAATATAAAATTAACTTACTAAAATATGCAAACTATACCCGTAAATTTTCTGCTAACACTGAAAAATATAAAATCCAAAAGCAGCTTATTCAAGGTTTTTGGCAGTATAAACTAAAATTAATTTATATTTTTCAAAGCTTAAAATATGGAATATGTTACGTAGTTAACACTTCGGCTGTAAACGGGGGGTCATCTAAGTCCATGCGAAACCAATTTCTGTTTATACTCGTTCCTGCTAAATAGGGGAGCGACGGGTGCCCCCTTCTGACCTAAAAGAAGGAAGTTTAATTGGTATTTCTAAGTGAATATTTAAAATAGTAGCAAGACTTTTTAGAATTGTATGAGTGCATTAAAGGGTTGGAAATATGGCTGGACGAGGACGACCCCCATTTAGAGACGTAAGGTGCAGAAAATACGTTTACATTGTTTTTTTTATCCTGACCTGATACAGTGACCTCACCATACCTGATGGTAATCCAATCCAAATGCAATCCAATCCAAAAAACGACGCCTATCGACAGTTAAGACAAACTCATCGGTAGTCGCAGCAATCATGTCGACCTTCAAAAATATCTCTTCACGCTACGCTTAAAGGACCCTCATATCATAGGACGGTTGGAACACGCTCGCCAGAAGACCATCCCACAGCCCAACGACACGGCAAAAAGTAAGAGTTAGAGAACTTCTAGGTCCAAGGCGGGATGTGAAATATAGTATAGCTTTTATTTGTTGTTATCGCACATCGAATTTCAGAAAGGGAATGTTTAACCTTATCAATACTAATTTTATTGTATACACTACTGGAAGAAGCTGGAAGCTTTTGGGAGTCGAAGCTGCTCGCGACCGTAGGTTTTATCCTAGTTTCCCTACACGTAACTCCTGGGTGGTGCTAAACGAGCAGCAGCGAGGTGGTATGGCGTCGGTGCCCGCCTGGATCGCGACCATAGTACATGGGTGTAAAGCCCGTCATAGTGACTAGTTTCGGCTTGTCGCGTTTCGGGATCAGCTTGTGTATATCCAGTAGCTCATATACCTAGAGACCTTCAGTCGTGGTATATGTGGGCCGACATGACGATGTAGACTATCAATGGATTTTCGACCTTTGATAGTCGTTTTAGTTTTTGGACTACACTGTACTTACCATCAGGTACTCTGTAGTCACTATGTCGAGCCTGTGTAAAAAAAAAAGAAAATAATCACCTAACACGCTGTACATATAGGGAAAATATGGTAAATATAGTATACATCAAATATAAATAATAATCAATAATATTTGTCTAAGGATTTGTCCCGCGTTCATCGCTGCCATTCTCAGACTACCTTGTACTTTTTTGTCATTAGTGGCGCTGTAGTCACCTTGTAAAGCCAGTAAAAAAAGTGTTGGCGCAAGGAGGATCGACATCATTCAATAAAATAACGAAGTCTTCACAATCCACTTTATCCACCTCCACTTTCCCTTAACGATTTGATTTCCAGACTATCGAATTCCATTGTTAGCCTATTGACTACTGTAATTTAATAAAAGGGTCATATACAATGAGCACTGTAAACGATTACTTTGCAAAACGTGCATCTGGCTACAGATACCGACCAAATAATGTTTTGAACTAATGCGTGCGACCTTTGTATAGTAGAGTTGGAATAAAGGGGGCTCACTCGTTGGTAAGTGTTGCTGACTATAATTGTGAATAGAGCCGTCAAATACAACTCCTCCTTTTTTAAATTCAGTAAAAGAATATAAAATTCATTAGCTTATGGGAGGTCTATGTGCAGCAGTGAATGACCAACGGCTGATAAGATAATGGTTAACAATAGAATATACTATCTATTCTTGTAAATTAATAATCTAGAAGCTATCAAAACCTATCCAAGCTATCTAAAATGTATTTGTACTTTGTTCAGGCTCATTCATTTAAGATAAATGCAAAATATTAATTTTCAAAGCATAAAAGGCCATGTACTAAGGACCAAAGGAAGCTCGGGTAGAGGTTTGAGAAATTAAACTATTCTTTAATTAAGCGAACTGCATGTGAAATTTAATTAATGCGAAGCTTTTCCGACTTGAATTTATGTATTTGCACTAGTGGGTGAACATTTTTAATTATTTTTTGTTTAACACTTGCTCTTTTAAATGGACACCGTTACACCGCGACGCCCTTGCTACGTCCTGTAGACCAGCGTTTGTCAACATTTTGCCGATTCTTTAATTAAAAAAAACCGGCCAAAGGCTATTTAAACCCGGGAACTGAGGGTTCCATACAAACTTAAGCTGTATGAAAAAGATATCATTGAGTTTGACTAACTTTAAAGAAGGGCGAGAAGTAAAGGTCAAAAGGTATCTTTAAAAATCTGCTAGCTTAGAGTGTAAATCGTACTTCGACGAACCAGGTTTTTTCGGCAGGAAATTATGCTGTTATGTGCCCGGGAAAGGCTAACTTCACCGGGCTTAAGAGGCCAAGAACTTAAAGTCCTTAGCAAGATAATTTATAGGGTAGGTGGTAATGCACAGGAACCTCTGTGGGTACGAACCTCGACCTGGGCAGCCAGCCAGGGAAAGAACTCAAGGTGCTCTATAACCTTGAGAAGAAACGCCGAAAGAAACTCAATGTTGCGTTGGAATGGAAACGAACCTGGCTGGGTCCGCCGGCATTTTATATAGCCAACGGATTACAGGTTGAGAAACGCTACTGTAGAAAACTCGCGGGTATTCGTATTAAGCTGTGTTTATTTTTCAAAGTAATAGTTTTTTGCTTTATTTTATTTCTGATAAAAATAGCGATAAGTCGCAAACAGTAAACAATCTCGCTCTGTCTTGCTGAAACATTATACTTCTACCCACTCACAAATATTCTCCATTCTCCCATGTACTCTCACCCCCTCATCCATTGTTAGGGCTTGAATCAACAAATGAATTAAGTTTAAACTTGTATGAAATATTATTTAGGGTAAAATTGTACTTGTTATCTTGCTCGGAATCATTATCCAGTTTTAACAACTGTCAATTTTGAATCAGAATTAAAGTCGAATTAAGCCGCTTTAATGAAATATCGGTTTATACAAGTCTAAACTAGATTTAATTTGTTGGTGCTAGTCGCCCTTAAGGCACAATATACATAGAAAGTACTTAACATATATACAAATACATAAGTTCTATCTTTAACAATTATTTTTTATTAACATGGTTTGAATTTCGTCTTAATTTTATTCTAGACAAGTATGATATATTTACATATAGTATATCTAGATAAGCTTTAATTGATTATGGTTATTAACACTAGAAAGACCGAAATTGAAAAGTTTTACTTTGTAATGTCAATAAATCTCAGCCTTAGACAAAGTAACATTCAATCAGCGATAATGCTGATAGAAATTGCGAAATGTATGGAATTGGAATAAGGTTTCAAAATATCACGCTGTCACATTATGTTAATTGCATAAATTTCGTACTACCTACGAACATTATCAGATATTTCTATAAAAGTTAGCCAGTGAGGAACTTACGCTCAAAAATCGAGCTTACCGAACAAGGCCATTGCGTTATTTTCTCCGTGGGTTCGGTTACAAATACTCTAAGCCGCAAATACAATTTTGGTTAACTCAGCAAATAAACTAGAATTAGCTTTATGCTAATGAAATAATTAGATTAATTACTGGCCGCACACGGATAGCACATTTTTTGGGGCAAATCCGCCATTATTAACATTTAGGGGCGGCTTTTAATTCTTTTCTAAATAGTCTGAAAGTCGAATGGGGCCAACAGTTTAATTATGTTTATTCTAATTTAATTTCCGGCACTGTGAGTTACAAATTGGATTTTGCTTCTAGAAGTTTATATATAAATATATACACATTATGACCGGTGGTCGTGGGTGTGGTTGTAGAAAGACACGGATTTTGGCGTTTTACTGTTTATTTGCACTTTAAGGCACAGCGAACTGCGACGCACACGCACGTACTCTCGCCTCGAGTCTCGGTAGTCGACTGAATTAGCTAGAGCATCCCTTGCGCGCGCGCATCCTCTTACCCCACGCGTCGCATAACACCCTAACGACCTTTAGGGCAGTTACCATAAACGCGTATCGGGCGGCGTCTACATGCTATAACATGTAATTTTAAAGGTTTTGTTGCTGTTGTAGTCTAGTGTATAAGGGACTGGTTCGAATCCCGGCACGTACATCTGGGTTTCTCCAGTATAAGGTAATACATGGCCACCGGTGAAGGATAACATCTTCAAAAACAATTGTATCTAATAAATATGTCACGTTGAAGTGCCCTGAAAACGGCAAACAGCTACGGTACTGGTCACGTTGAGCACGACCTATGAGTGCAAAGTGGATATAACCACTAATATATTTCTGTTCACCTGGGAAAGAAAAACGCGCCGCGAGCGCCGGAGTCGCCTGGTTTAGGTTAGGTTAGTCTTATAGTCTTCATTCTAGTCAGATATATTATTATGCCCCAATTTCATATCAATGAAAAGAAAGCTGTAACCCGAAAATGGGATGCATAAAAGTCTGAAAAGGATGAACATTACGAGAGCTCGTAACTACAGCAGCCCTGTCAAAAACAAAGGCGGTCTCCACTTTCGAGAGTAAATAAAAAAACAACATTTTACTACATACTGACTGGAATCCAACGAAGCAATATTTCAAACGGTCGCTGTCAAAGAAAACATAAACTCTTTTACACGAAATTCGTGATAACAAAGCGAAAAATAATTCCCTTCAAGCTCTAACGCTTGGGAGAAAATTTTTATATGACGTACATTGAAGGCTATCAACATTGTGCTTGATATTCTTAGGGTAGTGAGCCAGCAATGTACTCTTAAATCAGCGTAACAGTTGCTTCTGATTTACACACACTGAGATCGGAGTGAAACAAATAATTTTCCAGAGATGGTTAAATTCAGTCGGTCGCGATCCTTTGTAAAGTCGGCACGTGATGTTCGGTGGCTGAATGCAAAGTTTCCTTCGTCTCCTAAACGGGATTTTGAATAAAAACGCTCGAGTTAACAAATTGATATTGTGGTTTATCTTGTGAAAGTTTTGAATATTATTTTTACGGTAAGTTCAATATAAATACTTATTTTTAATAATATTTGTAATAAAATTAAGAATTCTGTATTTAATTAAAAATATGTATAAAGTATTTCAGATCGAAGAATAAATGTGTTTTTTTTTTATATGACTAAAAAAATAGTATAGATAAATGGGAATCTCAAGTGAATACATATTTAAATAGAAAACCGGGCAGTAAATATATTTTATTTAACTTACTTCTTTTGATTATCTACAAAGATGATCTCCGTAACTACATCGGTTATATTATAATTGAACTATTATTGTATTAAAAATGTTAAAGTAAAAAATATTTTTCATCAATTATTAGATTAATAATTAACACATATAATACATTAAGTTGAAATATTAATATGTAATAAACATATCAATGATTACCCATACTGTATGTTCGTCTGTCTGTCTGTACTTTTGTATGTATGGTGCTAATAAAATATGAAATACATTCTAACTTTATATCATTTCCAAGAATATTCCAGGCTTCTTTACCTGACGGTTTGAAAACTTTAGACAAACTAAATCTAGAAGCTTAAAAGCGAAAACGCTGTAACCCGCAAATTCAAATACAACCACCATTTTTGTAAAATTATAACGCTTTTATTATAAATCCTAAAAATATCACTTTTTACACAATTTGTTATTAGTACCTTTTGGCAATTAAAGCTGTATTTTTAGTTATTTTTTTTTTGTTTTTGCTAAGTACAACAAAAAAAAATGGACGGCTAAAAGTAACAAAACCAAATTTAATTAGTTACCTTCACACGGCTTTAGAATTATCGTTGAATCATCTTGGGACCCAGACCGCTTGTAAATATAAAAAAAAATTGTTCGACCAGATGTCGATAACGGCATTTGGCTTTTTATCCCCGTTATGTTATTGTTAAGCATAAATTCAAGTTAGATCTAAATGAGAAGGGGATATAATATTGGTCTGGACTACTTCAAGTCTACTGCCCGGATATAATAGAACACCATCAATCATCAAAAGAACGACCATCAAAGAATGAAAATCCATTGATAGTGTCCGTCGTCATATCGACCCACATATACCACGATTGAAGGTCTCTAGGTATATGAGTTACTAGATATACACAATCTGATCCCGAAACGCGACATACCAAAGCGAGTCACTATGACGGTCTTTACACTTGTGCTGTTAAATGTTGTGCTACTTGTCTATGCTTGTCCGGTGAAGTTGTAAAGGTCTTGCCAGACCAATATTTATCCTAACAAAAAATAATTTAGATATGCTAGGGTTTGTGATGATGTGAGCGATACTGATTCCCACTCTTTCGCTCCGAATTCAACTGAGAAGTATACACCTTGAACTCCAGTTCAATATTCAGACAACATTGCGTGTTATTAAATACTAATAAAATAATATAAATACTTATACGCTCTTAGCAAGGTCATGCAGAATATTGAGCAGTAATTTCGACTGTATTTTAGCATTTATTTCGTGTCTCTTTTCTACTTATTTACAGTCAAATGTTCTTGTCGCTTTGTGCCTGTTATAGGTATTCGTTGGCTTTTGCGGCAAAAAGCTCTACAGGAGGTAATCTGGGATTAGTGCTTAATAAATCTTTTATTTTAATTTAACAAAATTATCATTTATTCTTCTTAATAGAACATTCTTAGGCGGATTGGTCATGGTTAGGGATTGTCTATATGGTTGGTTGCGACTTTTGCAAAACGCCTCTATCTCTTTCTATTAGAGGTTTATTTCGATGTAACAAATTATTGTTAGCTTGGAAGGCATTTACAACTTCAAAGAGTGAGGTCGGCGGGTATTTATGTTGCCTCAGCCAACGAGAATTGTGGATTGGATGGCAACGCAAAGGCCATGTGGATACGAACTTCAACTTGGGTGGCCAGCCGGGGAAAGAACTTAACGGTGATCTACTAGCATTTTGAAAGCGACTACCTTGAGAAAAAAAGCTGAAGAAAACTCAAGGCTACGACAGAGATGAACTGCGCCTCGGAGTATAAACGAATCGGTTAGCAACAATCGATTTAACTGCCCTTCTTCGGCGCTACCGATGTCTTAGTATGAAACTAGCGCGTGCTGTGTGCCTCACTGTGATATGGGAATACGGCTGCATACAAATGAATCAGATCCAAAAGGCAGATCTATTAGAGGCACTGCGTGTGCTTTCTATTGCAGCACAACCATAGATGGGCAACATGTAATCAGATTAATAAAAATGATTAACGATTACGTTTTACGTTTTTTACTATTAATATGACTGTATTTTGCTCATTTATGTTTTAAACACTACGAAATCCCAGATTGTATACAAATTTATAATTTCTTACTTTTTTAAATGGATTTAATCATGATTGCAGTGCAAGAAAATTAAAATTACGTCTACATTTTGTAATCGTTCATTAATCAGATTACATTTTGCCCATCTCTGAGCACAACTCATAGAAAACTTAATTAAGTCCGTCCATCTTGTGGGTGATCAGCCGCGAGAACGTCAACCCTCCACTCCTCTTTGCACCATCAAATACCATATTCTAAAGACCTTTCGTTACGGATGATATTTCCAAATATCTTTAGAATTCGTACTTGCACAAGCAACGAAAGTCTTGTTTCTTGTGTAGCTCTTTCCGGATGGAAGCGTTAGTGAAGAGTGCAGTCCATTTTATCCATAGCAAGACCCACCAATAACACATCAATTTTTGTGCAATGTTTTTGATTTACTCCATGTAATGTCCATATCTCAGCTTCATTCAGGAAGCTAAGAAACACCCTATCAGTTGAAACTTGTATTTCATTATGCGGAGATCTTTCCAAATTTTTAATAGCTTTGCAGTTTATTCGCAAATTGTTACTTGTAAAATACATTGCTCACCATGCACTCACTAAAAACCCCCAGGATGTCCCTCTAATCGCTCCACCCGAGCCTGGGAAACCAAATTCATCCAGACGCCCGGAGAGCGAAATGCCTTGTCGAGGCTGCCTCTCGGGGGGGGGTATTGCTCACCATGCAAACTTATTCCAATTTAAGTTAGTAGAAATTCAATTTCAAGTATGTCCTTTTTTACGGACGACAACGGCTCTTTGACAAAATTTAAATTAATCTTACAAAAATCTCTGAGGAGACAATTTATTGATATTAAAGAAAATCCGATAATCCCAAAAATTATCGTCCGCAGATTTGAAATTGTTCTATTTAATCGGCTACGCGCTGCCTTACGGTTTTACGTAAACGGAAAGCTCTTGTATTGAACTAAATAGAAGTACTTACTTAAAATGGATTATCATAAACGAAAACATTGTCTGGCCTACTTTACTTTTACCTCTATCTCTCTCTTTCTTTCTTTATTTATGTTTCTCTATATGTCTCTATCTATTTAAGTCTCCAGTGCTCTTTTTATTACTCATGAGGAGTATTTGCACAACGCCTTTTTAAGAACATCAGGAAAAGATACAAATTCATATACTATTCGATAATTTGAACGTGAACTTTGAGAAATAAATATCGTTAAAACTGACACTCGAGCTTCGGTGCTTATCACAATAGAGATTATTTTATAACATTAGTGGGTGGTTTTAGTGCAGCGATCCTTAAACAATCTTTCTGTCTACTCCTATAATCGAATGGGGTGATGGTATATACATTAAAATGTGTAAGAAAAGTGCTATAGAACAGTGAAATGTCTGTAATTCCCTTTGTGCTAAATTGTCTTTGTTGGTAGCGAAACGGCTGTTTTATATACGGAATGTTTCAAAACAACTTGATAAGCCGTTAAAAGCATATATATGGTATTCGTAGATCATTCGTGCTGACATCTGGAGTTATTTAAATAGAATAGCGGATATAAATGTTAAAAAATCCTGTTTCGGTTATAGATATTACAATTTTCAGATATACGAATAAATTTGAATAATTTTGGTTATGAGATAAATTATTTTAGTTTGGTTTAGTTTTTTTATAGACATTATTTTCATTTACTTATTTGAAAATAATGTAATCGAGTGTTAAGCACTAATTTCTAAAGTTGAGATTTCTAGACGCTGCTTAGATACTTATTTGGCTCAAATATTAAAAATTATAATATATAATTAATGGCTTTTTCTAAAGAGTGTATACCATTCAGTGTTTTTAATCTCCTCAATAAATTACTTTGTTTTGATTTTATAATAGAAGAGATAGGAGACCTGTTCCACTTTCAATACTCTAAAATTTCTACTGTAATATACTTTAGTAACAAATGAATAATTGAAATAACTAGACAATGTTGCCTTCATGTAATGTCACTCCCATTACCTGAAAGATCTGGGCCTTTATAGGGATGGTTATCTGAGATTGATTAATTGAAGAATTGGTTTTATGAGTTGAAAAATCGATATTTAGCTCCGAATCGATTCAGTGAATTGATACTTCAGCTTAGAAAATCGACATTAGATCCTTTATTTTGTTAATAATCGTAAAACTATTTCTAGCTACTTGAATGTACGCAAATACATAAATATACATACAATCAATTTTTTATACCTGATACTTTGATATGATTGTAAAAACAATGATAGTAATTAAATTCTTGTTGCAGTTACATTCATATTTTATATACAAACTCGAATAAATCGATTTTTGTGAAATAGATCTCTTAGACCTCAATTTTTTTGTGAATTGGTTTATCAGATTATGATTCGAATCGATTTAAGAATCGATCTGTTGTAAGAAGAATGGCCAACCCTAGGCCTTTATCTTCGGATCCTGAGACTGAAGCATTCGCGAGACAATTCTATCTATCCAACAAAGGATTTCTACCTTCATTGGATTCTAGAAAATTGTATACAATGAAATGTCGAGAGTATAACAAACAAATTGTTTTCTAATTAAGACGGGCTTTCAATTTTTTCGCAATTCAAAAGAGAATTAGCTAATGAATCATTAAGAATTTATTTAATGTCACGTTATTTTCTGTTTAAGTAGGTTCAAATTAATTGTGTAGCTCGACTTTATTTTTACTTGTGTGACATTTTTTTATATCATAAAGTGTCTGATAATTTCACATCTTGCTAGAAGTGGCTATAACTAGAGGCCGATATTTGACTACGGCAAAAAAAAAAAACAAATTCGGTAAAACTTTTAAATGGGCTGACACTTTAGCTAAAGTCTAAGGCAGAGATTTATAGACGCAACTTTAAGTTTGCTTAGACTTTGCTAAAATATTACAATTTATATTACTCAGTGAATGTCAATGGATTTTTTAAATCAGCGATTTTGTTAACATGGACTTGACTCTGCGAATTTAGTGTACTCAAGTTCCTATTACATATTATTAAAATAAAAACAAATAAAAATTGCAGGAGAAAAACAAAACAGCATTTAAAGTGCAGTTTATTCAGGTAATAATGCCAATAAGTCGCATTTTTATACGCAGCACACAAGTGTTGAGACCGTCAAAGTGACTCGCTTTGGCCTGCCGCGTTTCGAGATCAGTTTATTTATATTTAGTTGCTCGTATACCTAGAAACATTCAGTCGTGGTATGTGGACCGACATAGTCATGGAGACTGTCAATAAATTTGTTCCTAAGCGGTCGCTACCATTCTTTGACTACATTATACTTTCAATCAGGTGCGGGGTGGTCACTTTGTTGAGCCAGAATAAAAAAACCTTCGATTCTGATACTTGCTATCATAAAGCAAAATATACTCGACTCTCTAAATTCAGTACAGCTATGTAAACTCATCTAAATGCAGATCTATTGTAATTTGCTGACCCAAAGTCTCCGTGGTTAAATTCGTGGGATAAAATGTGTTGTTTCCCCCTTAAGTCATTAATCTTGTACGCAATTGTGTCTAATTCCTGCTACTTCCTTTGGCGTAATAAATCACCTAAGTACACATTTAGCATCGGCCAGTGTTTCTCAACCAACTGAATCATGCCTTTTTATCTTACGAATACATTTTCTGAGAATGTCGTTCAGCTGCGCTACTCGTCACGTTGGGTGCGACATATAAGCGCAAATTAGAAACAGCAACTAATATATGTTCACCCCGAAAGGGATATAGTGCCACAGATATATAATTATTAAATTTTCAACACAGACGATCTCAGTAGTTCGGTGTTAAGCTCGTCAAGATAATTCGTTTTAGCCTGTCACATTTCAGGAATAAAACATGCCCAATTATTTAAATAGAAGCCTTCCGTCTTAGTATATTTACGTCAGCATGACGATATCCCTAGATCTTGAAATCTTTAGGCGAGGCTATAACGGCTATCTACCCCCTCAGTCCTTCCACATTAATTTCTATATTATACGATTTAATCTTTCTCTCTATCCCGCAGTCTATCCCTCAATATAATGTCCTTAACGTCATAGCAACATTCATAGAATGAAAAAGCTATTATTGTCTCATATTGAAGTCAGATCAAATATTTCAACATTCACCGCAGCGAATGTCGCAATTAATAGCATCCGTAACATATTTTAATTAACGTAGAGTATAAATTATTAACGTTTATTTAACGAAGCTGTCGTTAAATATTGACAATGAGAATGAATTATGCTAATTCCTTTAACATTTATTCATAAAGTTGACAATTATTGCGTAATATTTATTAATATTTACTTCCTAAAGAAAATAATATAAGTTTATACATGAGTACTGTTAGATTTATCTCTTTTGCACGCGTAGTGTTATCACAGTGCTCTCTCTCTCTCTCGTTGATCGCGTTATTTTTATTTGTCACTCTAAAATTACAAGTGATTTAACATTTTATCCCATCTTTATTATATAATTTTTTTACCTATACCAGTGATGGTTATAACAGTTAGGCAGGCATTAACAATGTATGGCATGGCCTAGACAAAAGGTAAAATGAAATTTTGCAGTTTTAAAATAATATTGGCTATTTTTATGTGATAAACCTTCTATCCAGGCTAATTTTAAGTATCCATGTTCGAACGAGTAAATCAAAAACTATCAGAAATAGTAAAAAAACACTCTAAAAAATCAAGAAATTTGGTGTTAAGGCTATTGCCGGAACTGGGTCATGACCGCAGTACACAAGCGTAAAGACCGTCATAGTGACTCGCTTTGGTCTGTCGAGTTTCGGGATCAGCTTGTGTATATTCAATAACTCATATACCTAGAGATCTTCAGTCGTGGTATATATGGGCCGACACGAAGACGGAGATTATCAATGGATATTCATTCTTTGATGGTGGCTTTCATTTTTGGACTACATTGTACTTACCATCAGGTGCAGTTTAGTCATTATTTCGAGCCAGTGTAAAAATAAACGGTCTGAATGTAATGTAAATTAAAACTGGATCATTAGCCTATCACCAGGCGTGATTGATGTCAAGCGCTAGCCTGTTAATCGTAAAAAATAGATTTTTCCAGATATTAATTATTACAGCCAGGAATCGAACTAACGATTTTGAAAAAACCAGTTTCGTTGAATCATCCAGAAATATTGCAAATAAGGATCGGGCGGCACACTTGAGGGAGTTTGTCGTCCAAAAAGGGTGCGAGCGCCACGCGATATGTTCCGGCGTGCCGCTCTACAACACAGAGGCATGAGAGGGGTGGCTCTATACACCACCCCTCCCCAAACGAGCAGAGGCCTACTTAAGACCGCACACCCAGCCGTTGATCAAGGATGAGACCCCAGTCGTGCCCTCGATGCCGGTAGGTGGAACGTGGAATACCGCGGGGGTTTTAGTTGGTGCAAGCCCGACACACCGGGGACGGCCCACACCGCAACCCGAGGTCCATTATGTATTTATCCCGGATTACAAAAAAAAATTGCAAATAAGAATCGATTTTTGGAAATTAATCACACATCATATGACTCCTTTTAGTATTGTTTACTAATACATAACTATATTTCACTTATTAATTTGACCTTGTATATGTACTTGTGCTCATAAAAAGTGGTGGGCGAGAAAAGTTTGAGATCATCTGTCTAAAACTCTCAATCCGCTTCGTCGCAGTGTCCCCACCCACGAACGGTTTAAACAATTGTTTAAAATTGCCATTACGCCACACAACATGACACCGGCTTGGAGCGCAACTGAATTATACGGGGACAATGGGACAGTTCATTACTTGATTAGTAAGCGGGGATGTAAGCAGTTTTCCGAGGTTCGTATTTTTTCTAATTTGTTGTTTAATATGTGTTTAAAGCGAATACGGACTTTACGAATGTATGCCCTGTAGAGTAAATTTTTTTATACAAAAGAAAAATAATATATCGTCACGCTAAATCCCTTTCGAGGTAAGCTTTCGAGGTTTTGGAAGTCGAAGCTGCTCGCGTCCGTAGGCTTTACCCTAGTTTCCCTACACGTGACTCCTGGGTGGTGCTAAACGGGCAGCAGCGAGGTGGTAGGGCATCGGTGCCCGTCTGGGTCGCGACCACAGTGCACGGGTGTAAAGCCCGTCACAGTGACCAGTTTCGGCTTGTCGCGTTTCGGGATCAGCTTGTGTATATCCAGTAACTCATATACCTAGAGACCTTCAGTCGTGGTCTATGTGGGCCGACATAACGATGTAGACTATCAATGGATTTTCATCCTTTGATAGTCGCTTTCGTTTTTGGACTACACTGTACTTACCATCAGGTACTCTGTAGTCACTATGTCGTGCCAGTGTAATAAGGTAAGCAGAGATATGATAGTGGCTCTATCTAATTTGTGCTTATATATCGAGCCTAACGTAAATAGTAGAGCAGCTGATCGCCGTAAAAAAGGATACTAAAGAAATTGAAAATAGGAACTATATACTAGAAGAGTTAGAAATGTTCAGTACAGTGTTTTTCTTTCACAAAAATCCGGCCAAGTCCAAGTTGTATGTTCCTCGTAGGTTCTATACAAATTAGTAGGTATAAATTTATAATTTTCGTAATTTTCTTGATGATACTTCAAATATATAGTTTCCCGATTTTCGGACAGTAGGGTAGGGTTTGTATGTAATGTGATTGCACGCGGTATAGACTTATTAGATTTTTTTTTAAATAATATAATTTTGCAAGTATATTTATTTATTATATACTGCTACATATACTGCTAGTTGCAAACATAACCTGTTCTTTTGTAAAATTCTAAAAAATCGAAAATTCTACTTTTTGTGCTGTGATGGCTTTCAAGTCTTATAATTAAGCCTTGTCAAGGATCACCATTATTTGTGAAGGATATTGTGCGGGATTTCTGGACTAATAACAGTGACTTACGAAAAGTGTCTAAAGTTCTCCTCAGTGATTTAAATCTTATGCTGCAATGTTACTGCAGCAATAAAATTGTTTTTAATATTAGTAATAAATGGATTAACTCATTCATTAAGCATTGGGTGTTATGAATCTATACTAGGAAATACATATATTTCTTACATCTGTCAGTGTAGGGTATTTCATTTATGTGCGATCAAAACGACCTTTGGACTTGTCTATTGGGTTTATAAGAAACAAATGAACTATTTCAACTATATTCATTAACGTTGTGTGGCACATTGGTGATTACGTACGAGCGTATGTTGGGTCGACGGTTCGCATCTCAGCTTCTGCGTGGTTTTTGTAGCACCGTAAATTTCTATATAGGGATTTTTTGAAGAAATTGTTTCACTTGATTGCACTTATATTAACTGATCACTGAATATTTACGTTTGAAAACTGCTTAAAAATGACATCTAAGACCACTACTGACCAATTAAAAAAACTGAAAGTAGACAGCGCGGTTATCACACGAAGTAGCAAACGTATTCCACAGGATATTTGCGAATCTACTGATATTGACGACGACGTCCCACTCACAGGGAAGGCGCTTCGTACTATCATAAATCAAGAATTAAGCAGTAAACTAAGCGATATTTTGACAGTACAGAAAGAACTTCGAAATACTGTAGACTCGTTTCAGCAATCACTATCCTTCCTCAGTGATAAATACGAGGAAATAAAGGCAGTGCTTGACGAGAAGACGGAAAGAATCATTAAGATTGAGAATAATAACAAAATATTATTGGAGTCAGTACAAACTCTTAAAAAGCGTGTACATGATCTTGAACAACACGCAAGAGCAAACAACGTCGAAATTCAGTGTATCCCTGAGAACAAATCAGAAAACGTGATAGCTACGGTCCTGAGTCTTGCGAACGTTATAAATTGCGACATAAAGGACACCGATATTTCAATCTGTACTAGAGTAGCAAAGAAGGACCCCACTAGTGATCGCCCTAGATCCATATTAGTAAAATTTTCCACGCCTAGACTTCGGGACGGATTTCTGGCTGCGTCTATTAAGTACAATAAAGGCAATCCTAAAAACCGCCTCAATACAAGTCATCTAGGATTGGCGCTCGAGAGGGCTCAGCCAATTTACATAGTGGAACATCTTTCACCTGAAAATAAGCATCTTCACGCTGTCACTCGCGCTCGAGCGAAGGAATTAGGCTTTAAATTTGTCTGGGTTCGGAACGGTCGCATATTTTTAAAGAAATCAGAGGATTCACCCCGAATAATTGTTAGCAACGCAGAAATCTTAGATAAGCTAACCTAGAAGCTCCTGTCGTTAAAATTGTTGTTATTGATTTATCTATTGTATTTCTTTTTGCTTAGGTGCGTAATAGAGAGAAACTGTTATTGAATGAATACGTCACAATTAAGGGTTTATTATCAAAACACACGCGGTCTAAAGACTAAAACGATCAGTTTTTTCCATAACATATTGTTGCAAGATTTTGACGTTGTGGTGCTTACAGAGACTTGGCTTAACGGTAGTGTAATGAACGCGGAACTGTTTGATGACAGATATCATGTTTATAGGAGGGATAGGGAGTCCAGTATGTTCGCTAAACGGAAGGATGGTGGGGGTGTTTTAATAGCTGTGTCGAAGCGACTTCACTCTTGTAGGTTATCTAAATTTGAGAGTGAGTGTGAAGACCTCTGGATTAAAATTGATAGGAAAGTCAACGACAACAGCCCTCTTTATTTATGTGCAGTATACTTACCACCGCCACTTCGGCCAAATGTATTGGATTCTTTTACTAAGAGCGCACAACAACTTAGCCAAACAGAAAATCATACTATCATCATGGGTGACTTTAACCTCAGTGACATGACATGGACACCATTTGGTGATGATGGGAAAACTGCATGTACCCCAAAAGTAACCACATCTGAAATAAACCTGAGTTTTTTGGAATATATAGCTGTTAATGACTTAAGCCAATTTAACAATGTTCAAAATCATAATGGAAAATTATTAGATTTGATTTTAAGTAACAAGTCAATTAACAATATTGAACACAGTAATTTTTGCCTTACACCTGAAGACAAATATCACCCTGCACTTGAGTTTTCGGTCCCCATGTTGATTCGTAAATTGTTACCACCAAAATTAGTTTCAAGACCAAACTTTATGAATGCGGATTATAACAAAATAAATGCGGAGCTGGATTCCATTGACTGGGAATCTAAATTTCTTAACTGTCAATCTATAAACGCAATGATCGATTCATTTTACGAGACACTTAAAATACTTATTAAAACACATGTACCTATGAAGTATAAACGAAACTCACACTATCCTATCTGGTTTTCTCGTGAATTAATACATATGTACAAAGTAAAATACAAACTACATAAAAGGTTAAAAAAATATAACAATCCACTAGATTCTCTCACATTTGAACAACTTAGAGATGACTGCGTGAAATTGCAAGCAAGGTGTTACAGTAAATATATTGCACGCGTAGAAAGCGCGATTGCAAGCGATCCCAAATTTTTCTGGTCATTTGTGAAGAGCAAACGGAAAAGAGGCGCTAGTTACCCGGGTCAAATGACACTTAATGATAAAGTTGCTTTTACTGGCGTTGACATATGTGACTTGTTTGCTGATAACTTTGTTCAAGCTTACAATACCCCATTGTTCAACTCTAATTACATAGCTCCGGACAATTTTGCCATTAATTCATCATCGCTGAGCGTGATTTCTTTTGAAACTGCAGAAATAGAAAAAGCCTTAAATTCTGTTGACATAAATAAAGGAGCTGGATTAGATGGAGTACCGCCGTTATTCGTCAAAAACTGTTCAGTAACTTTGGCTAAGCCACTGCAGTTGATTTTTAACCAGTCCGTAAAAGTAGGTGTATTTCCTGATATGTGGAAAGAAGCCTTGATCGTGCCCATACACAAATTAGGCGATAAAAGTAATGTGTCCAATTACCGCCCAATCTCCATTCTTATTGTTTTTGGGAAATTACTAGAGAAACTGATAGCAAAACGAATTTCTTGGCATTTAAAACATCTCATCAGTCCACACCAACACGGTTTTGTGAAATCACGTTCCACAGTATCTAACTTGGTTTCTTATACTGCAGATCTGATCAAGTTTCTTGATAATCGGGTTCCTGTCGATGCAATATACACTGACTTTAGCAAGGCGTTCGATAAGGTTGACCATTCTTTATTAATTCATAAGCTGTTTCTCCACGGTATTTCTGGTTCTTTATTAGATTGGTTCACTTCTTACTTATGTAATCGTACCTCTAGGGTCGCAGTTAGTGGGCATCTTTCTAGACCATTTGTGGCAACATCAGGAGTGCCACAAGGTTCGCATTTAGGACCTATACTTTTTAACGTTTTTATTAATGATATACCATTGTGTTTTAAGAGTTCGAAAGCATATTTGTTTGCCGACGACTTAAAGATCATGAAACCAATACAGTCAGACTCAGACAAAATTGATCTCCAAGACGACTTGTGTAGACTTTCTTCGTGGTGTCAACAAAATAATATGTTGCTTAATCTAGATAAGTGCTATCATATTCACTTTAGTAGAAACAAAGTTATACGTTTAGGTAGCTATTTTATAAACGATCACAAACTAAAAGTTGTTAACTCAGTGAAGGATTTAGGCATTATGATTGACTCAAAACTTAAATTTGATTTGCATATACTGGAAATAGTATCCAAAAGTTTTAAATTACTTGGTTTCATCACACGTATTTGCAAAAGCTTCAAGCTTCCGTATACTAAGATTAGGGTATTTGAGAGCCTTGTACGTCCTGTTATGGAGTATGGCTCGGTTGTGTGGAATCCCAATTACGAGGTCTACAATAAACGCTTAGAGAGTGTGCAACGACGTTTTGTTTACCATCTCTCCTACGGTGATAATGTGACGCATAAAATCTTGAGCTATCATGATAGGCTGGTTTTTTATAAAATGCAATCTTTAGCTAGTCGCAGGAAAATATCTGACCTAATATTTTTATTTAAAATATTCAATGGATATCTAGATTGTGCAGAACTTATCAATAATCTAAAAATTAATGCTCCATCTCGTTTGCCCCGCAAAACATCTTTCCATTTTTTTTCTATACCCTTCTTTAAAACGAATCTTGGACAGTTTTCTACCATGCCAAGGATCTGCAGGCAGTACAACGCACTCTCGCGACTCGGTGACTTGGACCTGACTGTTTCTCTTTCAAAATTTAAAACAGCGTGTAGAAAGTGACTGTATTTCTTTTTTCTTTTTTTTTGTGTTACTTTTTGTGTTACTTGGAATCAGTCACAGTTTCGTTTAAAGTTGTTACTTATACATTCTACAATATTATCCTTTTGTGTTGTGTCTATATATGTATGTATATGTTTTTTCTTTTTTTGGAATTTTATTTTTATTCTTTAATGTAAACTAGCTTTATATATTAATCACTGTGCATGCTGTGGTGCCCTATAATTGTGGGGGCATTTATATGTTCTATTTAAGTACCATGATCCTTTTGTTTTCTTGTCTAATGTTACCCATGTTGGGCACCCTATTATGTAAAATAAAATAAATAAAATAAATAAATAAATTATATTTTTTGTTGTTCCCAAATTGCGACATTTCCTAGATCTCTATTTTGAGCACTTGAAGGTGCGTCGCCAGGCGTGAGCGGTGCGTGATGTGTTTCTACTCACGATTCAAGACAAATGAGGTGAACAAGGGTGCCTGGTCTTTTACGTCACCCCTCCCAAAGACAGAATAGAGATATTCAGAAGACTCGACGCCGCCGGGTGATAAGGAAGCTGGCACAGCAGTACCCTTGGTCCGGACAGACAGATCGGATGAACACCCGGATAGATTTAGTCTATAGGGGTCTAGTACACTGGGGTCGCAGACCTCATAGCGGCCCTGGCGGTTCTTTAGGATAACCCACGGGGTTACAAAGAGAATCTGAATTTTGGATTGAAATCGGGGATAGTGCATATAGCAACAAAAGTTTTTAGTTCCGTATTTTAATTTATTTATTTAATATACTATCGATATATACACGTAATTAAAAAAAAGATATATATATATATATATATATATATATATATATATAGATGCTAAGACCGCGTGTTACATCATTACAGGTATACCTAACTACATATAGGACAAGCATAAATAAAAAAAAAAAACATATTAGTCAATCCTGCTACACTCAAGCAAATTCAGATGAGAACAGTGTAATCAAAGCCGACCGAAATCCTGATAGAGAGCAGTGAAAGATGTCAATGTCATTAACTTTGTTATATGTCTCTTTCATTCGATCAAAAGGTTTTCACGCATTAGGATCGGAAGTAGAGCATAACCTTTTTTTAAATCCTGACACATCACAGTGACCACATCTCGTCTGATGGTAAGCATGGTGCAGTCCAAAAATCACAACAACAATTAACAGTTTAAAACATATCGATAGTCAAACCGATCATGCCGGCCTGCACAAATATCTGTTCACGCTACGATTAAAGGACCCCATATCATAGGACGGTGGGAACACACTCGTTGGAAGACCATTCCAGAGCCCAAGGACTCGGGAAAAGTAAGAGTTAGAGAACTTCAAACCACTCTAAATATTGCTTATATCTAATCTTATAGTGTCTCGGAATTTAGACTATAAAAGAACATGACAAAGAAATCCATGTTTCATGAAAACAGTAAACCAAAGTTTTACAATGTCCATACTTACGAATAATAAGCGAACGCTAGTGATATTGCGTACTAAAAATGCGACAAGGCTGTACGGCCTCCGGTTTTATGAATTTTTGGCATTAAGCTTTTATCTTAACTATGTAAGGAATGTCAAGAATTTGTGACATTTTCATAAACGGCACAACAATGAAATATTATTATGAAATTGCTCGCGGACTAGACCGTTTCGCTGAGGTGTGATTTACTTTCCAAACTGACAGATTTTCAATCAAACTTTCAACCCCTATGTCACCACGTTAGCGGTGAAATAACAAAACCCGAGAATACCAAATAATGAGAGCCTTCATCATACAAATAACACAATATACAAATTTCATATTTCTACCATTAGTAGTCTAGGTTCTAAGAAGGTCAGTCAGGGCAATAAATTTTATACAGTATATTTTGAAAATCTTGTCCGACCCGAAAACCGTACATTGGTGACACAATAAAATTAACATTAAAAATGATCTTCATAATTAAATTGAAGAAATTGAATTATCTTTTACATGCGACCTATGGTCGGATTAATTACAAAAATCAGTTTAGAGACTAAGGAAAGGATTTAATTGATAAACGAAGGTAATTAACTAACCTTCTCACGTCATGATCTACTACCATGTTCCTTTACTTTCATTTTTCCTTTGATCACGAGTTAGGTACACTACCTGCGTTGCCATGTATGTTTTCCGTATTTATTTTCATTTTATTCGTTTCGCTTATTGCTTTTTTCTTCGCTAGGTAGTCGCTTCCGAAACGCTGGTAGATCACCATTAGGTTCGTTTCTTGGCTAGCCGCCCATGTTGAGGTCCGTACCTACAGGAATGCCATAGCATTGCCACCCAACCCATAAATTGCTGGTTGAATACTTTAAATGCTCGCACTTTTTACACGATGCAGTTGTGAACGCCTTTCCCTGCTGACATAATATTATTCTGCCAAAAAAAGGCGGATATTTAAAAATAACCGTTTCTAGCCCTGTAGACGTTGAATAAAGCTGATTATATTTCAAATTAAATGCAGATAAAATTGCGTAAACGTGTTTTATCTCTTTACAAGATAGCGGAGATTTTTTGCATCATCTTACTTCCCAACTCTCATCCGAAAGTAAAACCAACCAAAAAACTCCACAATAGACTTCCGGAATGTAACGCCTTCATCAATCAAGATCCAACGAAAGTTTCTTGCTATCTCATTTTACCAAAATTATATGAATAAAACAGAATTCATATATTCAATATTTTTATTAGAGGAGCATCAGAATTCAATATATTTCCTTAGATTTTGTATAGTTTTATTATTACTACAAATTTACAATTATAAATACAAACAGAGATGGGCAAAATGTAATCTAATTAATGATTGACGATTACAAAATGTAGCCGTAATTTTAATTTTCTTGCTCTGAATCATGATTAAATAAATTTAAAACATTAAGAAGTCATAAATGTGTATGCAATCTGGTATTCTGTAGTGTTTAAAACATAGATGAGCAAAATGTAGTCATATTAATGGTAAAAAACGTAATGATTTTTATTAATTTGATTAAATTTTGCCCGTCTATGAATACAAGCAATATATCATCACGATATATTCCTTTCGGGGTAACCTGAGAGACATCAGTGGCTGTACCCACTTTGCACTTATATGTTGTGCCCAATTTGACGAGTAGCGCAATTGACCGCCGTTCTCAGGGCATTTACATGACATTTCTGTTAGAAGCCATGTGGGTTTCCTGGCGATGATTTCTTTTACTGTTGAGCATGTGATGCCTAAATCCGTATTTATTCTGGCAAAACCAAGATATACGTCCTGAGATTTGAACCTACGATCATTTGCGTTGGTGCACTTGGTCACTAGTACTTCATCGACTAGGCTACTATAATACATACCCTCAAGCCACACTTTTTTTGTTAAGTTTGTTTGAAAATCTGGAATATTTGAAGTATTGTAAGTACAAAGAAAATGGGTATCTAGTGTATTCCACTCCTTACTTGAAGAATGTAAAAGCAAATTTTTTCTTGCGGATATAAGAAACATCCACAACATATCGAGGGGTGAAAGGCCATTTGGCTTAAGCGACATTTCTTGGTGATATAGAAATGTATCATGAATCAATGTATAATGTATGTGAATGTAGTTTTGGGGATCTTCAGATCAAATAAAAACCAAAATAAACCTTGAAAACTTGTTTATTTCACTTTCTGTTTGCGCCGTTTATTTTAATTTACATTTATTTTATTTTTTATTCTTTATTTATAATATTTTAATATATATTCTCTTATATAATCTATCCTTACACTAGCAACACTCACTCGACATTTTTATCCCCCTACCTTCCTCATCCGTTTTCCTCTCTGGGTTCGAACGCTTCGAAAAGTACAACGCGCTCGCTGTAATAAACTCCTTTAAAAATATATAAAACGCTACAACGCTGTGTAATACTATTGGTATCAACTCGAACGCTCTGCTTACCCCGACAACGCGTGAAATTGTGGTGTGGACGCCTGAACCAGCGCCGTGGGCCGGGACAATATACAAGTAAGTTCGTTCCCGGATTCCTTCTATTTTCCTCGCCAACTCACACGCACCACTTTCTAAATTAATTTTTCGTCTTAACACTTTATCTGACGTCTTAATCTTTTCGAGCGCTAGCTTAAAAAAAATCCGTTTATCCTTTCTCTCTTTCTATCTTTCATTCCTTTCCCTCACATACGTTCCGTTCGACGCATTTACTACCTTGTACCATCCTACATATATATTTTTGGAATTAGCGTTTTTTACTGATTCCAAAAATATATATATTACCATATCACCATAACATGTCACTTAAACCAAATAGCCTTTCATCCCTCGGTATGGATAGTATCCGACACGGTGTCTAGTGGTTTTATGACAAAATGGGCCTCAGGGAATCAGAAAATGGAGTTGTAAAATACTCTCTATTAATTGTATAAAGACAGCGTTATTATCTGTATACTGTGGAAACACTTTGGCTGTACAAAACATCATCATGATATTTACACTTAAATAAAAACAAGAATATTCCTTACAGCGCAGCCATAAATATTTCCTATAATAGTGATCTTTCGACTTCCAAACCCTTGTAACATAGTCTTATCTCGTAGCCTTAAGAGCAAAAGGAACTAAGTCTGCATTAACTATTAATGCGCAAGGAGAAAGGGGCCATTCGCAAGAGGCCTCTTACCAAGAGAGCGCGTTATATGCAAATTTGGCTGGAGGCATTAAATATTAACAGAGCTGAGAACAACACGTACGTCTCTTAAGAATTTACGCCCACCGTACATAAGCGACCATTACGTTTAGACCCGCGAACGGAATTGAAGATGGCTTTTCTTCAAAAAGTAATAAATGCCGGACCGTTTTTTGAAGACTTTCCGTTCAGGCCGCGTGGAGCGTATGCGCCCCACGCTTTACACTTGTATTATTTTGTTTCTGGCGAATGCCTTACAATGAATAAAATGGCGCAAAAATCATAATTA
Source organism: Automeris io (assembly GCA_036320925.1). Taxonomy (NCBI): domain Eukaryota; kingdom Metazoa; phylum Arthropoda; class Insecta; order Lepidoptera; family Saturniidae; genus Automeris; species Automeris io. The sequence continues at coordinate 12,845,639 of JAUDJH010000010.1, read as the reverse complement.
TCAAGGAAACATTTTACAATAGTCAAGACCACAAGACATCGTGTCGGATACCATCCATATGTGGTGGATGTTCCTTATATCCGCACGAGAAGATTCGCTTCTACATTCATCATGCGAACAGCTAAGGAGTGGAATATGCTTCCAGCGGCCATATTTCCGCGATCTTATGACCTGGGAGTCTTTAAAAGAAGAGTGAATAGGCATTTGTTAGGCGGACGCGGTTCATCATCGGACTCATCTTCACCTTCCACCAGGTGTGATTGAGGTCAACCGTTCGCCTATAAGTTATAAAAAAAAAATGATAATACGGAATGGCTTGAACGGAAAGTTCAGCGGGGGGCGCATACGCCCCAAGCTGCAGGGAACGTGTTAATGGTCTAGGATACACAACAAGAGGCTAGGAATTATTTAGTTTTACGTTTGCTACAAATGACTAGTTATTATTTCCTAGAAAACGCTTCACCTCAATCACAAATGGTGGACAGTCACGTTTACAAAGTGAAATGTCCAACAAATAATAATACATTATTACTTTAACGTTCAAAGGCAGTAAAACTCCATAAAGTTCCTCACTGATACGTTTATTACACAGATACTTAGTTAAAACAATCAAAAATTACAATTGCCGGGCAGTAGACTTGAGGAAGACGACGAGTAAATCTAAAACTATCAGAAATAGTAAAAAACAAACTATAAAGAATCAAGAAATTCGGTGGTAGGGCTATTGCCAGAACTGGGTCATGACCGCAGTACACAAGTGTAAAGACCATCATAGTGATTCGTTTTGGCCTGTCGCGTTTGGGGATCAGCTTGTGTATATCCAGTAACTCGTATACCTAGAGACCTTCAATCGTGATGTATGTGGGCCGACATGACGACGGAGACTATCAATGGATTTTCATACCTTGGTGGTCGCTTTCGTTTTTGGACTACACAGTACTTACCATCAGGTGCACTGTAGTCGCTATGTCGGGTCATTGTAAAAAAAAACATAATATTATAGCATGTAGACGCCGCCCGATACGTGCTTGTGTTAAAACGCCCTAAAGCTCGTTAGGGTGTTACGGGACGCACGGGGTAAGGAGTGCGCGCGCGCAGGGGATGCTTGCTAATTCAGTCGACTACCGAGACCAGAGGCTAGAGTACGTGCGTGTGCGTCGAAGTTCGGTATGCCGTTAAAGTACAAATAAACAGTAAAACGCCAAAATCCGTATCATTCTACCACCACACCCACGACCACCGGTCATAATATGTTATTTTATGTACAGATTATATCTGCTACGTAGCTCCAACTTAATTTTTAATTAATATTTATACACCAGAAAAAATATCTTAAGAATTGACTATAATAATAATTACAAAGAGACATCACTGGTCTAATTATTCAACCAACAAACGATGTTTAACTTTAGATACAATTATTCCAGCAACACTTCCTCAGTATCATTATATCCCAAATTCAACATCCAATATCTCAGCGTCATCTTACATTTGTAATTAGTAAGATTCAAAATTTATCTATATCTACACCTTTTTTTTACCCGGGTGATGTCCCTAACGGACCTTCAGGAGGCGGTGAGGGCTGCCCCCCGGTGTGTCGGACTTGCACCGACTAAAACCCTCGGGGTATTCCCTTTCTCATCTGCCGAGTGCCAAGGGCAAGGCTGAGCCATCTTCCTCCGCATCCGGCGACGTCTGGCCTTCTGCAGGCGCCAACTACTTGGTGAGGGGCGGTTATATAGTTACCACTCCCCGCGTAGTCCTAACACATTGGCGAAGAGAGTGGTATAAAGTGCCACCCTCCCCTTATCTCCATGATTTATTTATATCTACACCTAATATCTTTTTATTCTTCTCTTAAGGCGCTAAAATCATAAGAAAATAGGCGCTGGGAGCACGTTCCTCTTCTTTGCTTTTTGTTGCATTATCATACTTCTTCCGCGACACTTTCACACAATGAAAACCTAAAATGTTTGTTATTTATTTATTTAATATACCATATATACACGTAATTAAAAAAAGACAACATGTACAATATATAGTTTCTAAGGCCGTGTGTTACATGATTACAGGTATACCTAACTATATACAGCACAAGTATAAACAAAATAAAAAAACACACACACACAACATACACACAGTAATAATGCACTAAATTGATTTGCGTAATACTCATTATAATTTGTTGTGACTGCGTAGCTTTTGGATGACTATCGATATATTGATCTTTTGATTATTTTGATTATCTATTGCCTATCTATATATTATTAAAAAATACACTATTTCTATATTTTATAATCGTACTACGTTTTCCAGATTACTGTGTATGACTTGTATTTTTTTAGTAACATGATATATCCTCTATTTTTATAGTACTTAGTTTAGTTAGTAGTGGACTAAAAGATGTACACAATTTGAACACAAATTGTGTATAAATCTTACAAAATATTTTTTCTAATTATTGAGTTATTGCTTTTTGTTTGTACATTCACAGTAATTTTCATATTAAAATAACAATTACTACCAGAGAAAGTTTTTAACAATAATCTACTGAAACGCTAAGTAGAATTTGTAGTGTTAAATTATAAGGCTCAATTTAAAACAACAACCGTCAATTTACTCGACGATAAAATCGAATAATAGTAGTTTTTTTCAACACAAACACAAAAGGTGTACAATTTAAATCCAATTTCCTACCCAGTTAACTTTCTATTGCTACGAAGTTCAGTTTTTTAATCGACATAGCAACTGGTCGAAAAATGTGAAACGCTTTTATTTCAGTTAGCTAGAATTTTTAAACGTCGTATTTTATTCTTGTGGAATAAACAGATAAACAAAAATTGGGCTGTTTCGATTCAAATTGGCGCGGATAATCTATAATATTTTGATATCTCAGTTAATAATTCCTGGATTTTGTTTTAATTTGATGTTAATTAATCATGGGCACTTATTTATATTCCAACGATCATGGTCCTATTATGGGAGTCCCATAAATTGATCCATGAAGAAATAAAATCCTAATGATCCTATTAAAAAAAATTAGGATCGACAAAATAAGACTCTGGAAAAGAATAACTAAGAGTAGAAATTACACGAGGATGGTGAAGATTAAAAATATTGGTTAAAGCCCTCAACGACGGTCACCTTCAAATATTACTGTTATCACCCATGCTTAACCTCAATCACACATAGTGGAAGCCAGTGGCGTGCATACCATAAAAGCATAAAAATCATGACCCTGTTAAACTGGACATTTAATATAATATATAGATATTGATTTAAAATTGAGTAATTACCATAATAAAGAAAGAAAAACCATTTATTTGGAACACGATATAACATAAAACCCAGAGAGATAGGTTAATCAAAATAAAAAACAACAAAAGTAAATACCCTATGTTCTGATAATGCGCCAAAAGGAAGTCAGCTCAGCCAAGCAAATGCCAAGTGACCAGCTGAGCTACCAAGCGCTGCCACCCTTTTATTGTGTCAAATCGAGCGTAAATAAGCTCTAGAGACTATATCAAAGTGTTATATATAATGAAATACATACACCCACGTGCACACATACGCCTACACATGTAGTATAAGTACATAACATCCATACTATATACATTATTATTGATATACAGGTACATACAAAACTAAATGCTTATAGATTAAAAAACAAATTTAAACAAGTAAATACAAGGTGTCTCAAAAGAAAGTTCACATTTAAATCTTTTTTTAAAAGAAAAGTCTTAGCTTTATTGAAAAAATTATTTATTTTATATTGAAGTACACTGTTTTGGAATTTATTTTTTAAAAATAACATCGTCCAAATGTAAACCGTTGCGCTCTCGGCATTCATTTAGTCGGGCACTAAAATTGCCTATGACAGCTCGGCAGGTAGTCTCCGTGATGGCTGCCATTTCATGACGGATATTTTCTTTTAATTGTGCCAGGGAAGTCGGTTTATTAGCGTAAACTTTTGATTTGACATAACCCCACAGGAAAAATCTATAGGCGTTAAATCGGGACTCCGTGGAGGCCAATTTATGTCACCTCGCCTGGAGATTAATTTGTTCGGAAAAATTTCTCGAACTTGAGGCAGAGATCTGTTGGACGTGTGTGAAGTTGCTCCATCCTGCTGAAACCATGTTCTTTGGTTGTAACCAGGAAAGTTTTGCAGTTGGGGTACGAAAAACTCGTCTAACATCTCCACATAACGCTCTGAATTCACTGTGAGTGTGCGTCCCCTTCCATCTTCAAAAAAGTAAGGGCCGATAATTCCTCGCGCCGACATCGCTGCCCATACGGTGACTTTGGGTGAATGTAGCGGTTTCTGATGTTTTTGTTTTGGGTTGGTTGCACTCCAGTAATGACAATTTTGCTTGTTTACATGCCCATTCAGGTGAAAACGGGCTTCATCGGAAAACAAGATGTTGGTGAACGTTGGAAAGCGCTCAATCATCTGATTTACAAAGGCAAGCCTCTGACCAGCATCTTGAGGCTTCAGTTCTTGCACTAACTGAATTTTGTACGGGTGCAGCTTTAAATCTTTGTGTAAAATGCGGCATAATGAAGATTTGTGCACATTTAAAGCAACAGCACGCTTCCGAATCGAGAGGTTTGGATCATCTCGAATAGACATTATAGACATCTCGAATAGTAACACTGTCCACGTTTTCGGCTGTTCTTGATGTTCTTGGCCGCCCAGATTTTGGTTTCTCCAGAGTTGACCCAGTCTCTTCAAACTTCTCAACCCATTTTGCAATGAGTCGAGTGCTAGGCGCATCATTTAAGTGACGAATATGTCGAATATTGCAGAATTTTCTACGCGCTACAGTCGCCGAATTACCGTTTTTGTAAAACTCACGTACGCACAACGCACGGTCCGCACCAGAGAAACGCTCCATAGCGACTAAATTCCCAAGAGCCAGACTACCGACTGACATACCCCCCGCGCCCCTCAGAATAGTTGCTTTCGCGTAATAAGATAAGCAAATGTGAACTTACTTTTGAGACACCTTGTATAAGAGGTATCCAGTTATTGCACAGCAGGTTGCTCATTCAAGAAGAAGGTCTTTTCTTTTAGAATAAGAGCTCAACAAACCAAATTAGACCATATTTACATAAATATATGTATAGAATGTTCAAGTTCTTAATGCTTCTATAAACAATAACATTATTTTGTATTCGTCACTACAAGGGAACATTTTAACATAAAAACTGGAGTTTTTTAAAAAATACTTAAATCTTGAATATCTCAGAAATTAACAAGTTTCGGACATGATGTCATATGACTTAAATGACTCCAAATAAGCTGTACTACAACGTCTATCAAAGAATGTATCGCATTACCGTTCACCCTGTATAGTATGCACGCCACTGTTGGAAGGTGAAGATGAAGCCGATAGTGGACCGCGTTCGCCCAACAAATGGCTAATCACACTTAGAGCTCCCAAATCGTAAGCACTTGGAAAAAATGGAGCGTGGACTGCATTGTACTCTTTCGCTTTCGATATAGATGGACACCGTTATAGTTGGCAATTGTCGGTGGTTCCTCAGGAACGTTCGTCTCTAGCGGCGACACACTTATGGGAGTGTGTCGTCCAAAAAGGTGCGAGCGGCGCGCGATGTGTTTCCGCATGCCGCTCTACAACACAGAGGCATGAGAGGGGTGGCTCTATACACCACCCCTCCCCAAACGAGTAGAGGCCTACTAAAGGCCGCACACCCAGCCGGTGATTGAGGATGAGACACCAGTCGTGCCCTCTATGCCGGTAGGTGGAAGGTGGAACACCGCGGGGGTTTTAGTTGCTGCAAGCCTGACACACCGGGGGGCGGCCCTCACCGCTCACAGAGGTCCGTTAGGGATTTCCCCGAGTTACCAAAAAAAAAAACAATGGCAATTGTCGGTGACGTCATATGATTACTTTAATATGATTTGAGTGCTTTTTGTGAATAAATAACTATATTTTCCCAAAATGTATATCGTAAATTAACATAAGATGACACTAAATTGCGATATTTTTATTTTTATATGTAATTAGGCTTACCTTTAAAATGTTAATTTATTTAGGGCGTTCTTGAACTTTTCCAGAAAACACATTTCACAAAACGACAAAAAGTTCATCTTTACATTTTTAAAAGCAATTTTATACGCGGGTTGTCTAAAAAAGAGCTGTGTACGGGTTTTTACATAATTTTAATTAGCGCCCGAAGTAACTTAAAAATACTGTCCTCTTAGAGAGCCGCTTGTATAATGTCAAATTTCGTCACAGCTGTCAAGAATCGCGCAAATAAACAGCGAATAGCTAGCGGCGTCCCTTATTTTAATTAAGTTTGCCAAGTAATACAATATAATGGAAGTCGTAAACAAACAGTGTTACTAAACAACGTAGTTTGAATATGAATGTCGGCGATGGAGTGTTATTTTCCGACTAGTCAGCCGAATTTTCTCGCTAGAGTTTCAGGCGTGGAAAGTAGGGCGCGATCGTTGCAGCCGCTCGCGATGGAATTGAAAATACGGAGTTTGCTGTTTTGAGTGTGTCTTTTTATTAAATACTTGTCTGTTTCTTGACAGTTACCGCCGCTGTTTACGAATACAGCTACAGGATGTTTTAGAAAAATATAACTATATTCTTTTATAAATTCAACAACCTTTCCTATATTGTGATACAGTAATTCCCTAGGGCTTATCGTATTTCAGAATCATCTATTTCTGTAACTTTGTTTACAGATAATACACATTATATATATAAAAATAGATGTAACACTGACCTTTAAAAGCCGATAGACAAAGTCACATTCGTTTATCCATAACGCTAATGGAATAGTGTCAATGTAGAACATTGTCCACAATATATTTTGAAAGCTTCTTTCTCCCTTTTCTTATAACCCAGTGGAAATCCCTTCGGTCCATCAGGGGAATGGTGAGGGCAACTCCCTCGGTGTGTCAGACTTGCGCCAACTAAAACTACCGGGGTGCCAACACAGCCTTCTCTTCGCCTTCGCCGGGCCTTTGAATCCATATACTCCCGAGGGGTGAAAGTCTCCATCCTGCGTCAATACAATACTACTTAACTGTACCTGGATGTAGCACAAATAGCTGTACAATATAATATTTCCACACATTAAATCTTCATTAGCCAATCTCAACAAGTCCCTGGTGTCATTACCACAAGTTCTTACATAAGTGAATACTGAAGTATAGAAGAGAGAAAGAAGGAAAATGTAACAAAAAATTAGCTTGTTTGTACTTCCATTGTAGTAATATTAAATTTTATTGGACACTGGAGGCAATACTGCTTATCTCTAGAATTTTATTACGATTTTTAGCGCAACAAAAAGTATTTGACGTTCCCTGGTCGTTATGACCCAGCCCAATATTTTTTTCAGGTAAAGGGTTAAGTTGCTAACTCAGATTATCCTCATTTATTGTTTTAACAACCTATAATTCAGCCGCTTTTTCCCTCCTTTTAGACTATTCCTTTGTTTCAATAATGTCTATGAGTTTTCTATTTCAATGGGGAATCTCACAATATATATTCTATACTAGCTGTGCCCATTACTTTGTTCATTAAGTAGTACCTTTGTTATGATAATAATTATTTCAAGCTGAAATCTTTGTATAAATTATAATATAAGTGCGATCCATTGTTTATTACATACATTATTATAACAATAATAAATATAGCACTAAATTCGCACTAATGATTTACAATGCTCGATAATAGATGTCGTTAGTGCTTTCTTTCTTCTTTTTTTATTCGGAATGAGCGTTTATTACCGATTCCAGAAATATATATTACTATACCACCAAAAAATGTCGCTTAAATGAAATAGCTTTTCACCCCTCGATATGTATAATGTTATATGTATTTTAGCCAAATATCACCTGAACAGTAATTTTATACCATTTTCTAAAAAATTATCGACGTGTTTTTTTTTTATTTATAACTTTTTTATTTATAAACCGATTGAAATAAAACTAACGCTAAATGTCAAGTGAAACTTCTCACAGTACAGTAGTGAAAACCGGAGTTGAAGAACGAATTTATTATAGGTATTGATTACATTTATATTACATTGATACTTTTGTGTTCTTTGAATTTAAATTAACAATTGATATACATAGAGATCTTCCGTCATATTTTTTTTTTACACTGGCTCGACATAGTGACTACAGAGTACCTGATGGTAAGTACAATGTAGTCCAAAAACGAAAGCGACTATCAAAGGATGAAAATCCATTGATAGTCTACATCGTCATGTCGGCCCACATATACCACAACTGAAGGTCTCTAGGTATATGAGTTACTGGATATACACAAGCTGATCCCGAAACGCGACAAGCCGAAACTGGTCACTATGATGGGCTTTACACCCATGTACTGTGGTCGCGATCCAGACGAACACCGACGCCCTACCACCTCGCTGCTGCTCGTTTAGCACTTCCCAGGTGTAACGTGTAGGGAAACTAGGGTAAAGCCTACGGACGCGAGCAGCTTCGACTCCCAAAATAATATAATCATATAATGTAGAAATTGGCTATAATGTAACTAAAGCCTATATACATACTGTTAATTTGTAACTTTAAAGCCCTTGTCAAACAGTCAGCGAACTGAAAGCGCGGCGAGGCGATTTCATTTTGTAATATACGGTATCATATGCATCAAGTTCCACAGAAATGCGGAATTAATTTTATAAATTCGCAACCTCAAAGCCCTTGTCAAGCAATCTGCGAAGTCAAAGCGTGGTGATTTCATTCGGTAGTGTAAGGTATATTAAAGTTACTCAGAATTGCAAACTGAATCATTTCCGCAAGGTAATATACGCCATGTTAAACTAAAGGCAAGAAAGCGATACTAGGCGTAAGTAACAATAATAATAATTTTATTGATTACAATTTTAAATTTTTACATAAAGTTACGTTGACGCCTGCACTAGTCGTCAGACTGTGCCGCAGGCGTCAACGCCCACCATTACAAAGCATACATATTTAACTAAATATACTGAGGAGTTGTGTATGTGTGTGTTTATGTATAGAAAAGGGTGAGTAAAGAGTAAGTGTAAAAGACTTCAGTTTGTGAATAATCAAGCTGCATCAAGTAATCTCCAAGTAAAACCATCATATGAGTTAATCTATGGCCGAAATTAATAACCTATCCTATCCTCTATTTTAGATTTGTTACTATAGCAACTATAGTACATCTCTTTTCACATACACAGGTTGGAAAGAGTGAGGTATAGCTATCGATCTACGAATTAAAGATAGGTTATTAATTTGTGCAGTTAGTACATACAACGTCAGACATATAGCGAGCAGGAGACGCAAAACGTGTTGTGTTTTTTTTTTACCAACTATTCGACACGTGAATAATATAAACTTCAAAAAATGTATACAAAGCATTAAAAATATTATATACATATGCCCTATACATATATCAAAATATATAGGATATTTTTTAGATCCTTTCATACATGTCACAAAGAATATAAAAATACATTTGAAAGAGCAGTAATGCGAAAAGTTATTGTCAGAGTGAACCGCTTTTTCTATATATTTTTTTCGCCGTGTGTTACATACTTTGTTCCCACAATGTCTTCGTGTCGCTATTCGAATAACAACGCCTTAAAGGTTATATCTATTAGTTTATTACATTGTTATGAAATATATGGAAATACGCAAGTTTTGATAAATATAAATTTGCCTCTTTCTATAATACTAAATTTAAAAAACTATAGCATGTGGACGCCGCCCGATACGTGCTTGTGTTAAAACGCCCTAAGGGTCGTTAGGGTGTTACGGGACTCACGGGGTAAGAGGATGCGCGCGCGCACGGGATGCTTGCTAAGTTAGTCGACTACCGAGACCGAAGGCTAGAGTACGTGCGTGTGCGTCGCAGTTCGGTGTGCCTTAAAGTGCAAATAAACAGTAAAACGCCAAAATCCGTGTCTTCCTACCACCACAACCACGACCACCGGTCATAAAACTTAAATATTAACTAATTAAAAGTAATTTTTATCGTATACAAGACCCATTAAAGTATTAATAATGAGTAAAAAACCTGTAAGTTTAAAATGTCTTCGACATTGAAGTCAAATCGACTACCTATTTTTTTATAGTTTAAAATTCTAAACTAATAGTGTAGGCCGAGAGCTTACAGGCATTTGTCGGATATACGCTGAACATAGCCCAACGACAGCGCCAGTGAGGGGTGCCAGTAACGTATTTAACCGAACACCGACGATGTGAATAATGTATAAAGGGCCCGCACTGAGCCTGGACTTGTCCAATACCGTGGTGTAAGTTACAAACTAAAGCGTTAAATATTTATAACTAAATATATTACTTTTCTCTACACGTGACTCCTGGGTGGTGCTAAACGAGCAGCAGCGAGGTGGTAGGGCGTCGGTACCCGTCTGGATCGCGACCACAGTACATGGGTGTAAAGGCCGTCATAGTGATCAGTTTCGGCTTGTCGCGTTTCGGGATCAGCTTGTGTATATCCAGTAGCTCATATACCTAGAGACCTTCAGTCGTGGTATATGTGGGCCGACATGACGATGTAGACTATCAATGGATTTTCGTCCTTTGATAGTCGCTTTCGTTTTTGTATTACACTGTACTTACCCTCAGGTACTCTGTAGTCACTATGTCGTGCCAGTGTAAAAAAAAAACTTTTGAGACGGTCGGTAGGTCTTCACCATAGATGGGCAAAATGTAATCAGATTAATGAAAATTATTAACGATTACATTTTACGTTTTTTACTATTAATATGACTGCATTTTGCTCATTTATGTTTTAAGCACTACAAAATCCTAGATTGTATACACATTTATGATTTCTTAATGTTTTAAATGGATTTAATTATGATTACAGAGCAAGAAAATTAAAATTACGACTACATTTTGCAATCGTTAATTATTAATCAGATTACATTTTGCCCATCTCTGGTCGTGACCAAAGTGCACAACTGTTAAGACCGTCATAGTGACTCACTTTGGCCTGTTGAGTTACGGGATCAGGTTGTGTATTTGCAGTAACTCATATACCTAGAGATCTTCAATAATGGTATATGTAGGCGGACATGACGACGAATACTGTCAATGCATTTTGTCCTTTGATAATCGCTATCGTTTTTGGACTACACTATACTTACTATCAGTTGCACTGTAGTCACTTTATCGACCTATTGTAGAAACAACTTAAGCTAAGCCAAGCCATTATTGGCATTACAAATACAGACCATCCATTACTTTTAATTTAGTGATAATCAAAATTTATTAAAACTAGTGTAACATACTTCCCATAGTCGCTGCGATAATGCCAGTCAAAAATATATTTTTACGATTTGTTTAAAAAACCTAATAATATAAGACGAAGGAAACACGTTAGCTAGAAGACCATTCTACAACCCAATGACCTTATGAAGCCCCTGTTTTGCCTTTTAATAGGTCTGCCTCAAGTTTATTACATTTTATCTTAATCCCTCAGCACAAAATACAGATTCATCTTATAAATTATCGCTCGTCCGCTCGTAACTTAAGCCACAACATAACGTTTCCAAAGCTCGCAGCCAGACATCTGCTGCGTCTACCCTCTGGAGATAGAGCGTTAAATGACATCATAGACGTTGCTAAGTCTTCTCACCCGGTCTTTATTACTTTAACCAAGTCCAATATACACTTGCATTCGATATTTTACGTACCATCACCACTAGAGTTGTCTTATGGAGTCCATTCACTTGAGCGACCTAGCGCCGCACTATGGGACGAAATTGAAGCTTCCTTTTTATAGAATTTTTGAAAATATATTGTTTACTTTTTTAAATTAAAGTATACAACGTTGTTAAATTACAAAACATTAAATAATATGATAACTGCAAGATGTTTTTCTTTTAATTGAGTACCATAGAAAACAGGTATGTATAATTTATACTTATGAAAATTGAATTTTCTTTCTTCCTAAGTTTTTTCTGTATTAAAATGTAAAGCTGAAAATTTATGTATTAGCAAGCTTATAACGAAACCTAACCTTTGACGTTGACTTCTACCAACCTCATATAGAAGATATGAAAAAATTAAAAATGGATATTTCACTGATTTTCTCACACAGATTAATATACATGAAAATGAACTTTAAGCTGTGTATAAGACATGAAGCAGAATAGTTTATAAACAAAACAATATAAAACATATACGACGAGGCACAGGCCCTCTTACCAATCTAATACATCTATATTTTATTTATCTCTTCTTTATTTTTTTTCTTCTTTCTATATATATATATATATCGGTTTTTGTTTTAAGGTATGCATTCACTAGGAGTGGATTTTTTAATGTTCTATTTATAAAGGGGTAAAATAGGCATTGAAATATCGACTCACGTTGGGATAAATTTACGTCCTTATATTTTGTCTCGCTCTTTTGATATTAAATAAACAATACTTAACCAACGTAATCGTACTGTAGCCTAGTAGATAAGAGACCGGTATTTTATTTTTTACATATTTAAGGGCGGCCAGTGGCCAACCCACTAAAAACAATTAAAAAAAAACAATCGCAAAAAAAATACATTTATGTGTTGCTCCGTTTAAGGCCACCACACCGTGCATAAAAACATATACAACTTATAAAACAAACACATTAACAAATAAGAATAAATCAGTCAAAGTGAAATCATATGCAAAAGAAAAATCACAACTAAAATTAAAAGAAAAGAAAAGAAAGAAAACAATTATTGCTGTGCGGATGCGTGAATGGTCATAGGTTCGAATCCTGACACGTTTCTCTGGCTTTTCCAGACCAAGTACGGATTTAGCCACCACATGCTCATCGATGAAGAAAAATATCGCGAGGAAATCTGTTTAGCGTCCAAAAGTAATGTCATGTGTAAGTGATCTGAAAACGGTGATGAGTTGTGCTGCTGGTTACGTTGGGCTCGAAATATATGCGCAAAATGGATACAGACACCATTGTATCTCTGCTCACCCCAAAAGGCATATAGCGTAATGATAAAATATCATTATATAATTGTAGAAAATTAAATAAATGAACTGTGTATTCAGATAAATTAATCCACTTTGTAATTAATACTACTGATTATGTTCTTTGTTGTGTAACGAAATAGAACTCATTTTCAGTTTAATATACCTAAGTATCAGTTACCATCAACCGATCCAATCTACAAAGTCCAGACGCCAAAACAAATTAAATGAACTAGCCACTGCGTGCAAACAAAGCTTTTCTTTACAGGTATATCTGATTAAAATAATTACCTAAATAACATGCTCAAATTCTATAAAAACAGGTTATAATTGAAAAAGACCACGCAGTTTTCCACGTCGCGCCCTCAGTCGAAATACTCTACGATATCGTGTTTACAACGAGATACATAAATTCTATTGACATTGGCAAACTTGGTAAGTATTAAATTTGGCAGCATTTTATTCTGTAAGCGAAACTGCAAGGCACTTGGAAACAATTGAAAGCATTTTTTTTTATATTTGCTCGGTAAAAACGCTGGTTCCGAAAATATATATATATTACTATATCACTAAAAAATGTCGCTTACACCAAATAACCTTTCACTCCACGATATATATTTCTAAATCACCGAAAAGTCTTGCTTAAGCCAAATAGCCTTTCAACCGTCGATATTATATTAATTTTATTATAAAATAATAAGATACTAAAATACAAAAAGGGTTTTTTTTTGGAAAAATTTCAGACTCTTTAATTCTTCTTTGTCTAAGTGAACAATTAACTATATATTTTGGAGTGCGGTGTGTTTAACATGAGGTGGAGTGTAAACACTTGGCTGAATTAGTATAAAAATATAGCTTAAAACTTCGTTAAACCTACAAAAACAATTATTTATACAATAATACAGAGAGTAGATATATGTACTAAATCAATTTTATAAGAGTTTTAAAAGTTTTCAATAATAATTTGATAATAAATGTTACTTGTTTTACTTTGTAAATAGAAATATTTTATTCAGTATTCTAGCAACATTGAAATCTTTTTTTTTTTTTTAATTTATTCTTTATAAGGGGCTTTTAACTTACGTCATATCAGCCCCATCGTAGCCTAACATATAGAAATAAAACCTTTCATACCTCACCTTTCATACAGTTTCCATAGCATTTCGGCAGTTGCTTTAGTAGGCACCGCCAAAATGCTACACATTGAAATCGAAAAACTTTCGGCATATTTTCTTATGTTGTTGTTACGTATATTATTTACAATGTTCTTGTTACGACATCCAACTACAAAGCATAATTATATTTGTTAAGGTACACGACAACTCATAACGAACCTGCAAACTTCAAATTGACTAAGTTTAATAGATATAGTACGTGGTCGGTACCTTTGGTGTACTTTATACAGAGTGATTTTATAGGCAAGGGAGATTGTTGGCGACGCGCTCTGTTATTGTTAGATATAATAACCCTTGTGACCGGTGGTCGTGGGTGTGGTTGTAGAATGATACGGGTTTGGCGTTTTACCGTTTATTTGCACTTTAAGGCACACCGAACTGCGACGCACACGCACGTACTCTCGCCTTGCGTCTCGGTAGGCGAATGAATTTGCAAGCATCGCGTGCGCGCGCGCATCTTCTTATCCTGTGCGTCCCGAAACAACCTAACGAGCTTTAGCACATGCACGTATCGGGCGGCGTCTACATGCTATACCCTTGTATAAAAATGTATGTATGTGTTCAAATATTCCATATGTTCGGAAGCGGAGCGTACGCGCCGTGGCCCGCTGTGCCATCAATGTTTTAAAAAACAGTTCGGATAAGGTCACCGACAGGGTGAGTCGCGTCGCGTGCGTTCCGCCCTTACTAGACAATTTGTACTTGTACTATGCTTTTCCAGTAATATACGTGTTGTAAAACCTCTTGTTTATTTTGGCCTCGACAAGCGTCCACATCGGCTCCAGAGATATTTCAGAATATAATAATTTGTACCTTCTTATAACTAATAAAAATGTAAATAACAATATTCCCTAACAAATCATAAAAAAACATTGATGAACAAATGAGAATTGATCCGTAAAAACTTTGGACACCGCAGCGCGTCTGGTGCACGATTGAATGGCATGTAGGTAAAATTCCTTTTACGTAATTTCAGGTAAACAGGCATTTGACTCGTTACCCTTTTGTACTTTATCCTGGCTTAGGAGAGACAAAATACCCACTTAATAATTAATTCTTATGTATTCTATCATGTGTGTAATTGCCCCTTAATATGGTGACTATAAATTACTTTCTTTTAATGGAAATATTAAGATATCACTATTCCTATATATTTGGAATTAGAATCGAATACTGAATATCCTCCTTGAATATCTCCCTCATCTATAAAATCATCTGTATATGTAAGCGATAATATGCACATATGATTTTGTATTATATTTCGACAGCATATCTTGTTGTTAGTGACCCTTTTGCGACGTTGAAGTTCGTAAGTTAAAGTTCTTGTAGCATAAAAGTTTTCCGTGATAAGCAGTTTATTTTGTTTTAAATCGTGGACTTATAAAATGTATTTAAGTATGCAAGTGTTTGTTTCAACATATTTTCTGTTTTTTTTTTTTACTGGCTTTTATAGTGTCGGGGGAAGCGACACCTCCCAACCTCAGAGTTCGTGCCAGGAGGTCCCTCAGATCACTCCAACACACAGAATCATCTTAAGATCTTTAGCCAGTTAAAGTCCGAACACCTCAATTGCCATCCCATCTATGTGCCGGGACGATCCTATAAAGATTTAAGTAAAAAATGACTTAACTATGTCATTAAAAAAAAAACCTTATATTTGTCTCCTTTCCTCATCCTGGATGTTATCTCCGAGCTCGATATATAATCCATGTAATTCGGTATAATCAATATTGAACTTTATAGCTAGCTGAAATAACATACTACGTTTCATCGATAAATACAATAGACGGCTCTATTTCAGCTTATCTTCAGCGATTTCGACAATATTGTAAGGGCAGTCACGTACACAATATCGTGATCTTTAATATATGTTGAGGGTAATGAAGGGTTAAGGCAATCTCTACGATATAATCATCGGTTTATCCTCTCGTAACGACAATAAGGGGTAATAACAGTAACAGCTATTCCGGCTGGAAAGGTATATTTCGGTTTCTCATACAAAAGGTTTTAGAACTTTTGTGTCGTTTTATATTAGCTTCACATTATATATATACGAGTATCAATAAAATCTTGTATGTATACATATATGTAACATCTACTGGTGACATTTGAGATACGATAAAACAAATGTAAGGTGCTGTTAGCACGACACGTCCGATCACTCTTACGTCCGCCATAGTAATGCCCACTCGACTAGTCGTGACCTGACATTTATTAACTGACACATATATTGCACGTATATTATACAATATAAATTTTATTTACATGTAATTAGGAAAACTTACAGCAACATAAAATCAATAAAATATTATATAAAGAAGATAGACAAACCAGAAAAAATTACGGAAAAAATAATAAACAAAATATGATCCACTTCAAACAATTCGGCTTGTGAAAGACTTTATTTGGAAATTTAAAATATAAAGGTTACAAAATTACTTAAATTGGAGATGTCCGGTCGATGTTAGAGCCTGACAATGTTTGAATGCTTGGTCGCCCGCGGCATTGAGCTGGGCGGTCAGTAGCCAATCCTCGTTGACTCAAACCATAGTTAATCATGTGGTCGTGTGGAAATCCACTGCAATAATTCCAGTACTTATATAAAACAATGGCTAGGAGCAGTGATTTATATTGTCAAGTGTGAAATATATGGGCCTTATATGTATAAAAATCTAGAGTCCGACCGAAACTGGTTTTCCGGCCGAAACCGAAACCGAATATTCGGCCGTGGCTTCAGTTTCGGCCGAAAACCGAAAAACCGAAACTCACGTGGTCAAGTATAAAAGTCAACGTGGTCAAGTAAATAAAAGAAACAAAAACTTACATGTAATCAGTTCCATCAAAACATAACCTCTAATGAATGTTTACGTCGGGTGATAACGAACTGACTAAGTTGTGTTGCTATAGAGCAATGCGAATTAGATCCGTCAACTGTCGTCTAAACGACGCAGTTACACTCCGACGCAGCCTTGAGTTTCTTTCGGCGTTTCTTCTCAAGGTAGTCGCTTCCGAAACGCTAGTAGATCACCGTTAGGTTTCGTATTTTTGGCTGGCGGTCCAAGTCGAGGTTCGCACCCACAGGGGTGCCCTTACATTGCCACCCAACCCATAAATTGCCGGCTGCGCACCCTCGGTGTTCACCCACCCGCCCGGTTAAGTTGTGAAGACCTTTCCCGGTCAACAAACACGCGTAAATTCGAAAAAAAAAGCAATGCGAACGGCGCACGAATCCCGAACAGGGCCGCCAGCGTCCGCCAAAGCGTTGCCGCAAGAAACGAAGTTAGGCAAGCATGTACGACAACAACCGAAATCAGTTTCGGTTTCGGTAAAAGTTTCGGCCAATTCTGGCCGAAACCGAAACTGCCGCCGAAACTTGATTTTTGGCCGAAACTCGGCCGAAACCGAAACCGAAACCGAACTTTCGGTCGGACACTATAAAAATCAGTCTGAAGAGCATAATTAAACACAGAAAAGCAATAAAGTAAATTACCACAAAAATTAATACAATTATAATCAGCTTAGGCTGACAAAGGCTCGATTTAGATTCAACGGCTTTTTTAGCTGCTAAAGCGCTATGTGCCGCTTTGTATGAATATACATAGAAAAGCATCTGATTTAGGCTATTGTGCTGGGCAGGAAGAGATTGAGGATTTATTATTATTTGTGTTCTAGCTAGTGTTCTGAGGAGCTGTATAACCTCACTCCACCCTCTCCTTACCATACTAAAGTACGCGCTCTGCATTACGTAGCCTCAGTTTATCGGTGACTATTACCTTTAGCGGGTCCTGATATTGGAAACGGTTTGCCGGCGAGCGTGTTCCCGTCATCCCGTGATAATGGGTTCTTTAAGCGAAGCGTGAAGAGATATTTTTGCAGACCGACACGATCTCAATAGCTATCTGCCAAAATGATTAACACTTTAATCAGATTAACATTTTAAAAGGCGCCTACATTCATCATCTTCATTAATCCACCCTATCCCATTCCTGGACATAGGCCTCTCCTAACAAGCGTCACTAAGTCCGGTCTTCGGCTATTCTCATCCAATCCTTTCCTTTCGCAAATCGTCGCTCCACCTTGCCAGAGGGCGCCCCATACTTTACTTTCTATGTCTCCATTCAAGAACCCGCTTGCTCCACTGCCACTTCACTTGCTAATACGCAGCTAATTGCAATAACTTTCGGATTTTATCCTTCAGAGAAATGACCATCATAGCTCCATCGTACTCCGAACGATCTTAATCTAGTAGACTAGCCAAACCGTTAGTTTCCACGTCTCTGCTCCGTACGCATAACTGGCAGGACGCATTACTTGAAAACTTTAGTTTGCTATTATCCGTTTCAGGAACAATTTGTTGCATGAGACGGCTTTGGGTAAATAATAAGCGGCTGGCTTCCTTTATATGTTGGTATATTTATTCTTATAATTGTCAAAGTGTCATTTGTTTTATAAACAACGTGGTTACTATGGTATTGAAACTAAACAGCTACATTATACAGTCTTAATATACGAATACATAGCTTATGTATTCGTATATTAAGACTTATGAACTTTTTACCAAAATGACCCAAGAAATGGCGTAAAATTTAATTTAACGCTGTTGAAAACTTTTATTACATCGCGTCTAGTTCGATAATTAATTTTGTAATTCATTTATGGCTAGCGGTTAGACTGCTATAAGTATTTGTGCGGAGTAATTATTATTGCCGACGGACTTCTAAAGGTCGACAAGGTCAATGGTTTGTATTAGTTCAAAAAAGGCTGAATATTTAAAGACAAATCAAGGTCTGGTGAGTTTTATCGTATTTTTTTAGTGTTGGTGTGAATTGTGATGGATCGACCTCAATATTTGTGTGTCGTGTTCAACAATGTTCGAAAAAACCCATTACTGAATTTATCGCCTATATCTGAGCAATTAAAAGGAAAGAACATATACACTAAATGATACTTTAATAGTTTATAGTTAGGGTTTATCTTGGCTTAAAAACATTTTATTTGTTCAACACTGAATCAGTAATGAAAAGCTTTAAATGACCAGTAAAAAGCATGACGATGTAATATCAATTGTTTGGAATAATAACTATAATATATACAGTATGTTTCCAAAACCCAGTCCGAGCTAAAAGAAGCATATACGATTATATTACCATAATACATTAGAAAACTGTAACATTTATGAATATTAAAAAGTTTTTGTTACATACAATTAAGAAATGACATTTTTTACACACGATAAGTAATCCGAGCTACTTACAAACATGAATATATAAACTAATAAAACGATTTATTTATTGTATGTAGTAGTTTATTTTGATATTGTTTATTTTTCAGTGGGTGTGTTGCTATTGCTTTAACTTATTATTATAAACACTTATATTTAAGATTAAGCTAGATTTTATTTCCATTTATTGTATTTTTTATTGCTTATAGATATTTCTAATTAGATGTAAAACGACCGGGGCCCTTCACGAAAATCAGCGCTGCAGGCTTCCTCTGTGGCTTTAGGCTGATGAAGGTCCCATTTTCGCCATGTTTATATGTTTTGTATTTTCTTTTGTTTCTGTGCGTTGTTTGTATTGCTGCATTTAGATTTCTGGTTTTTTGTTGGTTTGGGGCGAAATAAATACATTTTCATTTCATTTAATTGATAAAAAGTGCTTGGGATCAATGGACCTCCACTGCAATGTATAAGCCATAGTGGACCTACCGTGACCAGTAGCGCAACCGATCGCCGTTCTCAAGGCAGTTATACATGATATTTCTGTTAGTTATTATACGGATTCCTCGCGGTATTTTCCTTACTTTGACAGGAAACATTATAATATGACACTACTTGATTCATAAAAATTAAATCTTTAGATTAATACTTACTCTAAATTGAACTGAATATTGAAATCGAAAGAAGTTTTGTATTGACGCTCATTGCTTATCCAATGTTGAACATTCTAAGAAAGCGCACTATATCAGAGAAGCAGATTGGCATTCGCACCATATTTATGAAATTAGGTCGCTAAAACAATTCAAGCATAAATTACTGACTTGACTCACGATTTGCGACAGATGCGGGCAGTTCCCAAGGCTATGGGCATTTCCTCCTTTCCATTTCGAGGAAATGCTTAATTTAACTTTACGTAAGCACCGAATTTTCGATGTTATAACTGATTGACCTTTTCCTTGCATTGGGAATTCTATAGGAAATTACTTGTCTATGTTGATAGTGTTAGACAGAAAATCAATTTCTACCTGAAATCGAAACCAATTATTCGGCTATAAACGTCAGCCGGAGCCGAAGCCGAAAGTTATAAAATTCTAAAAAAGTTCAAGATTCGCTATAAGTGAATAATATAGTAATTTTAAAAGATTTATATAATGTAATGTATATAAAAATCAGTAAATTTGTCTAGTACCCATAGTACAACAGAAAGCTTCGTTTGGGATGCCAATGTGTATATTTTTTTTTATTTAGTTCACAAATCAGACATCACACATCTACATACAAAACATAAACCTAACTTAAAACAATAATACAAAAGGTGTGCCTTTAAATAGTGAACACAACGTGCTAAATTAATAATATTATGATAAATAGATCAGACATAAAGAAAAGAAAAAAAGCGAAAGGTAATTGTCCATAAATAAAAATCCTTAAATATGTAGACTACTTTGAACCTGTCCAAAATAATGATATTTGAAATAATATTTTATTCAATTTCGGCAGTTGCCACAAACCTTCGGCTTCTCGCAAAGCATCACCCTGTATTAGCCGAAGCTATAGGTATTTTTTTGTCCAAAAGTACCCGAAACTGAAGTTTGCTTGAAGCTTGACACTAGTTGATATTGTGACGTAATATATTTTTTTATTTTGTTTTATTAAAAGGGCTCATCTATGAATCTATTAAACCATATTATAAATAGATTATTTCGCCAAATAAAAGGCTAAACTATCCAAGAATAAAATAAGTTGCAATTCAAGTTCATAAGAGTATATACAAATTTTTTACCGTACCTTAACATTTATTGACTCGGTTTTTACGTGAAAATAAGGTACATTCTGAATAGCTTAAAAATCCTATTTAGAGAGAAAAAATTGTTGGGTTTTCTAGGCATAGCGGCGAAAAGGTATTTCCAGACTCCTGTCGACCTACATCCATTCAACAACAATAGCGTGCATGTCGTTCTTTTGATCCAATAAAGAAAATGTCAAGTGCTCATATTATTGTACTGAA
Source organism: Automeris io (assembly GCA_036320925.1). Lineage (NCBI taxonomy): Eukaryota > Metazoa > Arthropoda > Insecta > Lepidoptera > Saturniidae > Automeris > Automeris io. The sequence goes on along the minus strand of JAUDJH010000010.1, from coordinate 12,824,260 downwards.
CAAAGGAACAAAAAGAGCAAAATATGTATAAATCTTGTTAAATTAATTGCCGAAGTAAACATACCCGTACAATACTGCCACGCATACTCATTCTTTACTTTATAATAGCAATTTATCGTCACGCTATATCTTTTACGGGGTGAGAAGAGATACATTAGTGGCAATATCGACTTTGCTTAATGTGACGAGTAACGCAGCTGATCACCGTTCCCAGGGCACATCGTGTTGGATACCATCCGTATGTGGTGGATGTTCCTTATATCCGCACGAGAAGATTCGCTTCTACATTCATCATGCGAACAGCTAAGGAGTGGAATATGCTTTCAGCGGCCATATTTCCGCGATCTTTCGAGCTGGGAGTCTTTAAGAGAAGAGTGAATAGGCATTTGTTGGGCGGACGCGGTTCATCATCTAACTTATCTTCACCTTCCACCAGGTGGGATTGAGGTCAAGCGTTCGTCTATAAACAATAAAAAAAAAACTAACACATAACATTTCTATTAAATGTCATACGGATTATCTCACTATGTTTTCCTTTATTATTATACTTATAGCATACCAGTTTTGTTTTTTGCTTCAATATAGATATTGAAGCAAATATAGATAGATATATATTCAATATAAACAGTCGTAGATAGAAACTAGAGTTTCTATGTACGACTTAGTTTAAGTTACAAATGAACAGCCCCCTGGTCATCATTTGTTGCTCGTTTATGCCCACTGCTGGGTAAAGATCTTTCTCATGTTAAGTCCCACAAATTTATCTCATCGTCTACCTATCTTGCAGCCGGCTTCTAACGCTTCGTTTCCTAATTTGGGTAACTGCACATTAATATCAAAACTCTACCTGCCATCACCTCGTCTCACCTTGCCCAGCCGAATTCCACTTAAAGTCGTTGTCTGATCTCCGACATCATGGATCTAAGTACGATGCCGGACTTTAATGTTAGTCACACGATCTGTTAATTTAAATACATTTGTAATTTAAATCATTGAACGGCAATCAGTTGCACTACTAGTCTCTTTGGGCACGACACATAAGCGCAAAGTTGATACAGCCTACGCGGGCCGGGATAAGTATTAACTTATGCCGTTGCACAAAATGCACCCTTGTAGGCGGGATGATTTTAATAATAAAGATAGCGATATTTGAGACAATTAAAAGTACTTACCATAAGGCAGCGGTTTTCAGGCATTTTATAAAATCACTCAGTGTATGTGTATTTGAGTGCATATATGAAGGATGGTGTTTTTGAGGATTTGTGTGTGTGTTGTGAGTTTGAAAGGATTATTAGATGCGATTATAATGAAAAGAATGCGATGCGATGTTTGTAGTTTAAAACGAGAACGTTAAGAAAAAGTATGTGAATGAAGTACGCCAGATGGCGTTGGGGATTGAGTGCGTTTACATTTTTATTAATTTTAATGCTCTGTGGTTACGCCGTTTGGCGTGACTACAACCATTAATATATCTCTGCTCACCCCGAAAGAGATATAGCGTAAAAATATATTATTATTGTCTTTATTTATTTTATTCACAATATTTTTTCATTTTAAAATACAGAAACATATAGACCTACGAGGGCAAGGTCTAAGGCCCAAGCCACCGGTAGTTAGGAGCTCAGAGTGAGGAACCTCCTAACAATGCGCGCCGTATCGAGTAGAACTGCCTTCTGTATCCGGCCCTTGATCCAACAACCAAGCGAGAGCCTCTTAAGGTGGTAATCGAAGCTTTTTGCAATCAGCCCATTAGTCGATACGACTAGCGGGACAATAATCGTAGAATCTACATCCCACATGCTGGTAATCTCGTGTGCGAGGTCTAAATATTTTGAAGATTTTTTTTCCGCTTTCACGAGGTTCTCATCATGTGATATGGTGATATCAATGAGTATTGCTCGGCGTACCGACCGATCTACTGCCACAATGTCAGGTATATTAACAAAAATAGTCCTATCAGTGATAATTGATCGATCCCAGTACAGCATTGCACGAACATTTTCAAGAACTGGCTGTGGTACATATTATTATTATTATGATTTCACAAGGAAAAATAATATACATATAAAAATTACAAATTTTCAGTCAAAATCGGCTCAGCAGTTTTTTTGAACCTATATTGACCGAATGTGGACTTAACCGAATATAAACGTCAGTCCAACATTCGGTAGGCACTTGTGGAAGACCAGTTTTACCTTTTACCAAATTTAAACCGAAATTAACCCCATCTCTAAGAAATAAAACTCTGTTTCTTAATTGTAAATAACATGTTAGTTAAGTCTAAAAATATAACGTAACTTAAAGATTTAAGCGATCTAAAATGAAACACATTAAAGTACTCGGCTCTCGAGATACAAAGTAAAATAGAAAAACAGTTGATGGAAACTTTGCCCGAGCTAAAAATTCAGTTTAACAGCGAAATCCGGAGTTTAGCTTTTAATCCGCTTGCGGAACTCAAACCCACAGAAAATACTTCTCTATATATAAAGTGAAATTAGAGTCGTTTGGGAGCCTAAAGGTTTTTTTCATATATCGATAAGACTATCGATATAATGTATAACAATAATTTATCGTCACGCGAGTGTTCTGAAGAGTTATTGAACCTTATTCCACCCACTCTTGCGTGAAAGCACCACGCACGCAGGTTTGCGGAGTCACGGCTACACGGTAACTCATATCCCGGCTAGGACTAAGAAGTTCTCTAACTCTTACTTTTACCGACACGTTGAGCTGTGAAATGGTCTTCTGGCGAACGTGTCCCCACCTTCTTATGATATTAGGTCCTTTAAACGAGATGTGACGAGATATTTGTGCAGGCTGGGATGGTCACTGTAATTATCGATAGTTTTTCTTTACTTTAAATAGTTGTAAGCGTGATGTGGTCACTATTATGCATAGTCAGGTTAAAAAAACGCTGTGAATAGAATGGTATCCAGACTAAATTACTGTATTCCAATATACTCCTTACATAAGTGTTATAGATTAATAATAACAATAATAATAATAATATTTACTAACAATTACACACATTGCCCTAGTCCCAAATTAAGCTTGCGCTTGTACTATGGGTACTAGACAAAGATATATATACTTAAATACATATATACAACCATAACTCGTGACAAACTCATCTGCTCATCACAGAAAAGTTTACCACTACCGGGACTCGAACCCAGTAGGTAGTAGATTAGTATTTTTGTTTGTTTGATGTATCACAAATCATTGCGACATCTACAGTTACGATCGCTTATAATCTAACAGTTCTGGAAGCGATCACCGGCTGTTCCAGTGTAAGCGCCACAAACTTGAGGTATACTCCAGAACAGAGATGGGCAAAATGTAATCTAATTAATGATTATCGATTACAAAATATCGTCGTAATTTTAATTTCGCTGCTCAGTAATCATGATTATATCCCTTAAAAACAAAAAGGAGTCCCAAATGTTTATGCAATTGAGGATTCCATAGTGTTTAGAACATAGATTAGACATAGACAACGCAAAATTTAATCGTAATCATTTTTCATTAATCTGATTACATTTTGCCCATATATACTCCAGATCCTATTAATGTTGTAGTTCTATTATCAAACACGAATTTATTTTATAAGCATAAAATAAATTTGTAAGCGAAGTCAAAGTTGCGTCTATGAATCCCACGTAAGTTTAACCAGAATGCAAGTAAGTTATTCTTGTGATTTGTAAGTTGTAATGGAATATTTTTAGCTATATTTGTTTTTTATCAAATGTTGTATAATTTTCAATAGGGGTAGGTAATTGTTAAGGTTTTATACGAACAGATCTTGCTTGTCAGGAGTTATGACATTGTCAGAGGATTTGATTTTACACTGGCTCGCAAATGACTACATTTTATCTGATGGTAAGTACAGTGTAGTCCAAAAACGAAAGTAATCAAAGGCCAAAAATCCATTGATAGTCTCCGTCGTCATGTCGGCCGACACATACTACGACGAAAGGTGTCTAGGTATATGAGTTACAGGACATACATAAGCTAAAAAAACGAATCATTATAACGGTCTTTACACTCGTGTAATGCGGTCATAACCCAGTTCGGGTGATCACCCTATCGTCATAAAAAAAACATACATAACATTTAAAATGGATCACAAATATAACGTATATTAATTATAAATATATTATCATATAAGGTATTTTAGGACTTAACAGTGTTTGTATTAGAAGCCATGAAAGGCGCTTTTGCCGCTGAAGACGTCTTAGCATTAAAGCCAATAAGCTGATAATCCTATAATATTTTTGCTGGAGGAATTCCTTAGCTAATATGTCCGAATACGACTAAATGGCCGTCCTATCGCAATAAACCTTCTGGGATTTATTACCACTGCGCCAAATGTCCCGGCTTCTATTACAAATTGTATTTTATTGCAATGGATAATATAATTTATCACGAAGGTGCAGACTAGAATATGCATGAAAGCATTAATAAAAGAAGCTTACTAAAAACTCTAATATCAAATCTAGTAATTCAATAATTTTTTTTCCGGTCCCACTTCTGAAGGTTACATGAAAATTAAATAATTTTTTAATCTATGACGTGTTATATTTGGCATTTATTTAAACCATTGAAAAGTATGTATATATCCAAATAAAAAAATAGCGCTAGTACCAATTTGGAGAAAATTGATTACATATAAAAAAAATAATGTGGAATAAAAATATTCAAAGCCATCTACACATTACCTATGATTCGAGTAAAAGAAAATGATAAAAATATATTATTTACAGATTAAAAGCATACTTTAACAAAAGTTGTCTAATGAGCCCGAAATAGAACTTTCAGCAAAATGTCAAATCCCCGGCGACATTGTGAAAAGTTAATAATTAATAACAGTAAATGCTTAGTACTTGAAATAATAATTAGCGCATTTTAAAGAGTTTTCAAGCATATAAAAGCCGTGGTCACGCGGTCTGGCGTAATTATGGGTTATATTTATTTAATTATACGTGCTTTAACGATGTAGCTAAAATGTATATTTTTAAAACCATTGTAAAGCAATTTAAAGTCAGGAAGGAAATAATAAGAAATATGAGCTTGCTTAAAAATTATTCACTATAGTAAAAAACTGTTCTTTACCGTAAATGTTGTAATAATTTGAATCATACAAAAGTGCATATAATAGCGGATAAAGCTGCATGGGGCGCGCTCCCCTCCTGTCAGGCTGTGCGGTGGACGTTGAGGGCGCCCGTCAAAGAGGATGAGGCGTCGTATGTGTGCCCACACGACAACCATTGAGAGGTAGTGAGGGGGTAACAACTGACCCCCTCCCAGAGAGGAGGCCTGCCAAGGCCAGTCACTCGCCAGGTACGCAGGAAGTATACGGATACCCAGGTCCGGCGAAAGCGAAGAGAGGATAGAGTTGGCACCCCGGTGGTTTTAGTCGGTGCAAGTCCGAGATACCGGGAGAGTGGCCCTCACCACTCCCATGACGCTCCGAAGGGATTTCCACCTGGTTAACAAAAAAAAAGGATAAAACGTTATAAAGAATGAACCCAGTGCGGATTAAAATCCGTGTTAAAAAAACCGCGCGATAAAAATTCGCAGTGCGGCTAGAGCTTGCCGTGCTCATAACCGTGTCATGTATCCGTTAATCGATCTACTCGCCCTTGAAGATTGATGGTCAAAAATGATGTTACAAAGGTATCCGACATAAAAAAAGGCTAGCGTAAACAAAGTTTAATTACATGGAAAGGAATTAATTAGAAATTTAAACGTGTCGCGCCTGGGTGTGTGAAAATGCGTATTAGGGAATATTTATGAGGATCATATATCACTGGTCGAAATACGGGCCATGCGTAACGACACTGGAAAAAGGTTTTCGAAGCAAGTAATAACGGAAAACTGATACCTGTTACTATTGAGATTTACTTTCAGAATCATATATTTCTTTATTTTATAACACTTTAATAATAATGGGTATATATCAATGATTTAAGTTTAGAATAACATTCTGGTGGAAGGACAATGGCTTCATCAAATTTGTATTAATGTGACATATTCTGTTGGTGAGATTGAGACTTTACTACTTTACCAGGCAAGAGAAGAAAGCACTCAGACTGAGATTTATATGCAACTTTAGGTTACTTAGACTTTACTAAAATATTTTAATTTATATTACTCAGTGAATGTCAACGGATTTGCCAAGTCACCGATTTCGTCAACATGGACTTGGCTTTGCGAACACTATGGTTATACTCAAGTTTCTATTATATCGAGTGGTGAAAGGCTATTTGGTTTAAGCAATATTTTTTGGTGATATAGTAATATATTAGGTCCTTACATATGAAATTGGCGTTTTTCGTACTGGCCACTTTAATCACAAATTTCTCCTCTTTGGTAAGGAATTCCAAATTCACATTTGTACAGCTATAGACTCATGTATTTGTGCTTCGATGATCGTCATTCATTTGTTTTTTTCTTCTGTTTTTTTCTGTTTGCGTCACTCATTTTACAAAATGGAAAACTTAAAATATCGCATTATTTACGAGTACGAGTTCCGCCGGTGCACTAGTGCTGCGGAAACAACTCGAAGGGTGAATGATGTGTATGGCGGTCGTGTTGCAAAAGAAAACACAGTTCGTTTTTGGTTCCAACGTTTTCGTTCTGGAAATTTCGACCTGCAGAACAAGCCCCGTGGACGGCCTGAGACTCAAGTTGATAATGAAGAGTTGAAGGCTATTGTGGAAGCGGATCCATCGCAAACCACGTCCGAGTTAGCTGCAGGCTGCGATGTTAGTGATAAAACTGTTTTAATTCACTTGAAGCAAATTGGGAAGATTAAAAAGCTTGAAAGGTGGGTACCTCACGAATTGACTGAAGCAAACCGGCAAACGCGCGTCGACTGCTGCGTTACATTACTAAACCGGCACAATAATGAAGGTATTTTAAACCGAATCATTACCTGTGATGAAAAATGGGTTCTTTACGATAATCGGAAGCGCTCAGCGCAATGGTTGGATCCTGGCCAGCCAGCCAAATCCTGCCCCAAGCGAAAATTAACCCCAAAAAAGTTACTTGTAAGCGTTTGGTGGTCTAGTGCCGGTATTGTTCATTACAGTTTTCTCAAATCTGGCCAGACTATTACGGCTGATGTCTATTGTCAGCAATTGCAAACCATGATGGAAAAGCTAGTGGCTAAACAACCTAGGCTGGTCAATCGCTCCACGCCACTGCTGCTTCACGACAACGCTAGACCACACACTGCGCAACAGACGGCTACTAAATTAGAAGAGCTTCAATTGGAAAGTCTAAGACATCCTCCGTACTCCCCGGACCTTGCTCCAACAGATTACCATTTTTTTCGAAATTTGGATAACTTCTTGCAAGGGAAAAAATTCAACTCCGATGGGGCAGTCCAAATCGCCTTCAAAGATTTTATTGATTCCCGTCCGACTGGTTTTTTTAGTAAAGGGATCAATGAACTACCTATGAGATGGCAAAAGTGCATAGAAAATAATGGTTCATACTTTGATTAATTAAATTTATTATATTAAAAAATATTCGACTTTTTGTTCCTCCCATACAAAACGCCAATTTCATATGTAAGGACCTAATATATATTTTCGGAATCAGCGTTTTTTTACCGATTCCAAATATAATACTATATCACCAAGAGATATCGCTTAAACCAAATATCCTTTCACCCCTCGATATATTCAGTTTTTGTCAAAACAAATTAATTTTTGAGTACTTTGCTAAGCAAAGTCTTAATAGCGTCTATAAATCTCCTTAAGCCATAGGGTGCTCAGTTAGCGAAGTTTATGGATTAGTGGTTACGCAAAGAACCAGGAGCCAACTTGGGAAGCCAACCAGGATAGAACTACCAATAGTAGTCGGCGTTTAAAAAGCGACAACTTTGAAAAGGATTGCCGAAAGAGAGTCGAGGCTACCTTAGAGTGAATTCTTTAAAAATATATATGGAGATTATTTTCTATAAACTAGCATACGCTCGCAATCTCGTCTACTGAAGCTTTAAAGACCCATCTAGAATGATAGTACATCGGCGCGGTTTCAGCAATTGACTGCGGATTTGCAGTCCACATTCACAATTGATTTTTAATCTGTAATCTATTATACTATTAAGAATGAAGTAATCTGTATACAAAATCACAATGAGTACATTGGTGCAATGAATACTTTATACGTAACAAGATTTAAAACAATAATTGTAGATATTTGTTTTAGAGTAATAGTTTTTATCAATTGCGTTTAACAGCTGTCATAAAATTTTTACGGCGACCATACATTTTGAAAATATTTTTCCTTTATATCCACAAGGCCTCTATAATTCACAATTTTTGCTTTTCATATTCACTTTCGTTACACAAAAAACATTTATTTTATTCTGAAATATCTCGTTCACATAAAAATAAGAAATCTTATTATACAGGCGTATAAACTTGGAATCAATATACACTCCATCATTCCGTTTCTGTATATAATTGGATAACTTTCGCCATAAGATATTTTTATCGAGAACTTATCCATTGTAATAACCATGGCCAGATCAGACAGTAAACTATGCGATCATCGTTTAGATAACACTGCGTACCTTTGAAGCTTCAACATTATTTTTATCTCCACGAGGCGAACCGTCAAGACTATTATTCTAGTCTGAAAAATGGTCTTGTACTCGTAGTTTTACTAAAACTTCAGACATTAAGTCGGCCAGCAAAGATTACGAGAAAAAATATCGCTCTGGAGTTTCGGTATTTTGAGGATAAAATTTTTCTGAGATATACTATAATAAGATTTATAAACAATTACTTCCTTCCTTGAAAGTAGAATTAAATGTGAATACTATATAAACAGAGCGAGTTTTGATACTATAGTAAAAAATGCCCTAAAGAAAATTTTAATGTAATATGATTTAATGCAAAAAGGAACGCGACCAACTGAAAGGCACTTATTTGACACCCATAAAATTATAACTTCCCAAATTCTGGAGATTCATGGACAATATGGCGGCCCATAATGTTTGCAGGCTTTCCGTTATTCAACTGGCTATAACTTTACCGTTTTTTGATTACAAAGGACATTTCAAATTAACTAAAAAAATCTTATTAATAGAAAGAGATTTATTGATTTTAATTGTTACAGGTACTGTCAGCATTGAAGAAGACTATGAAACAGATTACAAAGTATTTGATTATTATAGCATCTTTAATGACGGTAAAACTCACTGTGACTGGAATCAAGAATGATACAAAAATTAAAATCGACAGAAGATACTTCCACATACCTATGTTTATAAACATCTGTGACATAGAAGACAGAAAATCTAAGGTGCACTGCTATTGTGATAACAATAAGCCTAAAATGGCTCTTAGAGCTGATTGTTGGGTATTCGGTGATGGAATTACAGAAGACGATCCAATATGGCCTAATTTTTCATCGCAGAGTGAAATAGAACATCTAATGTTCAATGTTAGGTCCGATGAAGCTCTAACATTCATTCCAGCGAAAGCTATCGTCAGACTGGATAAATTAAAATATTTAGCAATACAATTTGGAGCTTTGAAGAAAGTTCCACCTTACGCATTTACTAACTCATCAACGTTAAGGCAAATTGTTTTAAAATCAACAAAGATAACAAATTTAGAGAAACATTCCTTTTCACAAATGATGATGCTATCTAACTTAAGTTTGGATGACAATGTAATATCTGAAATAAAGAGAGATGTATTTTTCAATCTACCAAATTTGCATATTTTACATCTATCTAATAATAATCTAAGTTTGATACACGAAGGGTGTTTCAAACATCTCAATAACTTAATAGAATTAAAATTAGATAATAATTTAATATCTGTAGTCACTAGGGAGATGTTAGAGGGCTTAGAAAACTTATCTCGACTTAATCTGAAGCATAACAAATTGTCTATGATAGGCAATTTGGCTTTTAGTGAATTGTGGGGTTTGAAGGAGTTAATGCTTGATAATAATGTCATAGAATATATATCGGAGAGGGCTTTTGGAGGACTGACTCAGTTGAAAAAATTAACATTATCAGGAAACAAATTGACGACGTTTTATGAAGACATTTTGGAAGATGTAAGGAGTTTAAATGTGTTGGACTTGAGGGACAATTTACTTCAGACAATATCGTACGAAACGATCCGGTCAGTGGTGGAGAATGACAAATCAAGTTCGACTGCAGTATACTTGGACGGTGAGTAAGAATTTCTCGAATTATTCATAACACTTATTCCGAGTCAAAAATAGTTTCAGTATGATTTAATTTCTATTTATATTTTGAATCAAATGCTTTCTTATTATCTAATGATTTAATTTTGAGGAATATCAAAAATAGGAACTAAAGGCATTAAAAAAATAACATTTTTATTATTATTATTTTAATTATCACTATCTTCTAATAATTGTATTATTTCATACTTATATTATTTCACCTCTGTCATTTATCATTACCACATTCTATGCAGTAAATGATACTATCATATTCATTAGCACTGCATCTTTGTATATATATATATATATAAAATTAGAAATTGATTTATGCAAAACTTTTTCAAGTTACACAAGTTTACTTTGTAGCAGATTTACCAATGATATTTCAGTATAATTTATTTCGTTGTTTTTATTTGTACTTGTTTAAAGTTTTGTAAACACATTTATTTTAGTCTTTATTTTTAGGGTTCTTTACATTAAAAGGAAAAAGAAACCTTTATAGGCAAACATAAGTTGGTGGAGCGATTGCCTATACAGGGTCGTGACCACAGTACACAAATTTATAGATCGTCATAGAGACTCGCTTCACCATGTCGTGAAAAGACGTGAAGGGTTAGAGACCTTCCGTTGTGTTATATGTGGCCCGACATAGCGATGGCGACTGTCATCGGATTTTCGTCCCTGGACGGTCATTGTCGCTCTTGGACTACATTGTACTTTTCACCAGGTACAATGTACTCACTTTGTAAGAAATAAAAAGCATTTATTTAGCCACAACACACAACACAGTAAGACAGGTTAATCAAGACAGAAAACAACACAAGCAACTATTTCGTGTTGTGAAGTCAGCTCAGCAAATGCTATGTGATCAGTAGAGCCACACAGCGCTGATTTTCAGCTGACACTCAGCTTTATCGTGATAGTATAGAAATTCCTTTTTCATCTGTCTGTATCTTCATCATTATAATACCCGCTATACAACCGCCACTGCTAAACACAGATTTCCCTGATGTTTTCTGAACTATCGGTCAGAAGCAGCTTCCTCCAACGTCCCCATGCTATCTGGATTAGGTCGTCTGTCCACCTTGTAAATATATGCCTCATACTGCACTTGCCAATACGTAGCCTCCACTTTAGAACCTTCCTGTTCCATCGGCTATTCTCTCTACGAGCTATGTCTTGTCCATTGGCACTTCAACTTGCCTGTCTGTTATATTCATCACGTTTGAAGCCTAAATTTTGTAAAAAGTAATTAGAGGATATCTAAAGTTAATGTTCAACTATGGTGACCAAATGAGTTTTTGTCCCTTCCGTCGCCGGCAAAATTCAAATAAACGCACTCGTCGTGCCAGACTAATTTATCTTTATTAAAACCCGCCTTAATTTCAGTACAGTAGGTTGTGATTGGCACTTAAATGCTTTTTTAATCATTGTTCATCATTTTAAATCAAGATTTATTGTAGATTGTAATTATAAACATACCCTTAAATTTATAAGCTACAATTACGCGGTTATTGTTCGTAATTTAAAAGAAACATTAACAAACTTTTAAAGGAATAAGCTTGGACGCCATAAAATTTGCATTTTAGTATTATAATGGTGTAGAGTTTACCCTAACCCACCATATACCACCTTAGAACCTTATGCTACCTTTAGGTTACATTTTATATGACACGACAGACAGTACCAGCAGATGGCAGTAGCATGTGCTGCGGCGGCAGAGTCTATGCATTAATACGAGAGCAATTTCGACATAAGATAGCAATTTTCGCGTCGCAATTGCAGTCGCATCTCTGAAAGTAGCTTTCAGATTTTGTCAGTTGTGATTCGGCAGCGGCCACAAGCAACAAGGCATCCAATGTAATCCCCATGGTCGCGAGAGACACACCGCTTGGCAACACCACGCGATGGGCTACATCAGACTTTACCTATAATCACATACAAAGCGATAAATTGCGACTTGACAACCTTCACTAGGTTGTAGCTACCGAGCAGCAACTGCTGGAATCCGACCCTCACCTTTACTCAAACCATAGCCAATTTAGCCACAATGATTTTAAACGTTAACATCGTATCCCGACTTTTCATATCAAAATTCGATACGTATATTAATCAGTGGTGGGAATTCCATAGAAGCATGATCTTGTTATATTGGGGCATTTAATAAATATATCTACAGACTTAAAATCGAATTAAATATCCAAGTATAACAAGATTTTTTTTTGTGCATCAGCAGGATGCACGCCACTGCTTGTTACTTCGCACAAATCATCGCTCCACGTAGTCAGAGGGCTTCCTACAATACACCTAAAGAGACACTGTCTCCACGTCTACCCGAAGAATATTAATAATTTGATTAATTTAGCAGTTGCGTCTACGAAAACAAATATGCCATTGGCCGGGTAAGGACTTTACGCGACTTAGAGGGACTTAGAGGGAGCACTTAAGGCTAAAGCTAGCAAGTTATGGGTTGAATGAAACGCAAGGGGCACCCCTGTACATAAGAACATCGACTTAGGCAGCCAGCTAGGGAAAAAAACCTATGGTGCTTTACTGGCGTTTTGGAAGAGACTACTTTGAGAAGAAACGTCGAAAGAAACTCAAGATCGCTTATCTATAACACCACTATTTTATATAATCAATTTAACTTTATGACCGGTGGTCATGGGTGTGGTTGTAGAAAGACACGGATTTTGGCGTTTTACTGTTTATTTGCACTTTAAGGCACACCGAACTGCGACGCACACGCACGTACTCCCGCCTTGGGTCTCGGTAGTTGACTGACTCGCAAGCTTACCGTGCGCGCGCGCATCCTCTTACCCCGCATGTCTCGTAACACCCTAACGACCCTTAGGCTGACAATTACGTATCGGGCGGCGTCTACATGCTATAACGTTATAATTTATAAAATATTTGTAAAGATCTTCAAAGTTAAAATTAACCATGTAGGTAAAATAGTGAACAACGCACGAAGTCATAATTTGTTTCTGACGGTTTCGTATTACAACTAAATTTAAAGATATGAAAGGTATGCCTTTGTCCGTGCTCGAACAGTGTTAGGCAGCGGTAATCTAAAATTAAACTCGAGATACGTTTCATCCCTGTTCGCTGCGAAACCAGCGCTGTTCAGATAGAAGTTTTACTCTGGAGCTACCAGTTTCCGACTTATTTCAGGATGTGCTAACTTTGTTTCTCTAGTTTTATACACTTAGAGCAACGATTAATCTAAAATTAAACTTAATATATATTTCATCGCTGATCGTAGCAAAATGAGATCAGTTTAAATGGGCGCGACTTATAAACGCAATGTAACGAACCCCGAAAGGGATACAACGTGTTATACAGGATGAATTTATAGACGAGTGAGATATTTCAAGACACAATAATATGTACCTTATTGCAACTAATAAAAATGTAAATAAACTATATTCCCTAACAAATCATTTGGAAATCTATTAACAAATAAGAATTGATCCGTAAAAAGTGTGAATACCGTAGCGCGTGTGGTGCACGCTTCATTGGTAAGTAGATAAAGTTCCATTTAAGTAATTTTAGGTAAATAGGTAATGATTCGCTTTCCCTTCGCCTTGTATCTTGGCTTAGGACACGCAAAATACCTATTTAATAATGAGTTGTTATTCATTCATTCATATGTGTAATTGTCTCCTAATATATTGATCATAATTTGCTTTGTTTTATTATAAATATTAAGATATCACTGTTTTTACATATTTTGAATTAGAATCGAATGCTTATAGCATGTAGACGCCGCCCGATACGTGCATGTGTTACACGCCCTAAGGGTCGTCAGGGTGTTACGGGACGCAGGGGTTAAGAAGAAGCGCGCACGCACGGGATGCTAAGTTAGTCGACTACCGAGACCGAAGGCTAGAGTACGTGCGTGTGCGTCGCAGTTCGGTGTGCCTTAAAGTGCAAATAAACAGTAAAACGCCTAAATCCGTATCTTTCTACCAACACACCCACGACCACCGCTCATAATGCTAAATATCCTCCCTGAATATCTCCCTAGTCTATAAAATCACCTGTATATTATTATAACATTGCACACATCGATCCAACCTTTCTAATGCCTTGCCCCGTTAGTTGTATATTTTTTCAGTCCAAATGTAACTCAAATATAAAATAAATAGAAAACTAAATAAATAAATAAACTTAAAGCTGAATAGTAATAGAAAAAAATGGATGAATAGAAATATTATCCATGAATAGAAAAATATCGATACGATACGTAGACAAGGACGTGAGGATGATTTGCGTGGGATAGATGTGCCTATAAATTTCACCGTCAGAGAGGGAAATAAAATCAATGCGAGCGGACCATCCTAAACCTCTTTACGGAGGCTTACGGAAAATGAATATTATTTTCACTAAAAGCCTTTTTAGAAAAATACATGTAGTAGACGACTAATAATCTCCTTCATGTATTTGATAATGTGAAAATATTTTCTAAAGAGGGCTTAAATGTAAATTTGTCTTTAAAGCGTTATTTCATATATTTTTGTTTCGTTATGTTATTTGGATGTATAAACGAAAACTTGTATCATTTAAGCTCAGAAAACTGATGTTTGATGTCAAAAAATAATTCTCTTTGATGTTCAATATATTTTTTTATAATATCAAATATCGAAACTTTAATATTTCAATTCATTACAGTTATTATGAAATCATAATTAATAAAATATGAAGCAATAAAATCAAATATAATAATTTAACAATAATAGTAAACTAAACAACTAAAATTATATTTAATTATTAATTTTAAACTAAATTAAATATTCTATAATAAAAAAATTATGCTCCTATCACACAAAATTTAATAATACCCTGAGACTTAACTTAGGTAACATGAGTCGATACCAATAGCGACACATTATACAATCGGTGCACTGGTCGGTTTTTTCTATACTAATTACGAATTGTCACATTTTTAGGGAAACATACAGCAATATACGAACAACAAAATTACACAAAAAATCTAGAAAAGTTTACACAAAATGAAAATATAAAACAAAAATCAAGCTAGCGGCCATAAAATAACAAGAGAAAACTAAGTAACTAATTGTTTAATGAAAAAAAAAATGTAAACTGATATATTCTTCTGACCTTTCTTCTAAAGGAGCCAGATGTACAAGATATAATATCGAAATCACAAAAATGTTTGTTGTACATATCACAGGCACGAAAAAGTAAAAGTAAAAAACTAAAAGTATTATAAACATAATTGGATGTCAGGAATGGCACTGTAAAAAGCGAAAAGTCTCTTGCATTGGAATGCGGGGATCGGATTGCTGTTTGTCCTAGCAGTCTAATATAAGTAAGGACAAAGATATTTCTGATAATTGTAAAAGAAAAACGTAGATCTCCCAATTCTACGATTACTCGATGTAGGAATTAAATGAGAAGGTTGTCTAATAACTCACATTTTTATTTTTAAATAATTTAATGTTTTAAAAACTTAATTTGAATACCCTCAGTAAGACTTACATATTTATATTTGTATTATTAAGAATTATTGTTTGTTTATAAGTAAGAGATAAAGTTTGAAGTAAACCACCTCACTTCCATTTTTTTTCCCCAATAAGTGGAATTGGCATTTTAGGTAGTATAAGGCTATATACTCACGCGTAACGAGAATTTCATGAGAGTAAAATCGTAATTAGAAGCTAGCAGATCATATATAAAGATTTAAAATTATGTCGAGGGGTAAAAGGCTATTTGGTTCAAGCGACGTCTTTTGCTGACAATACAATAATATAATATGAGGAGTCTAATTTCAAAACCCACTATACACATATTTTTTTCAAATCCCATAAATTTATAAAAACTTATAATTGATCTTTGACTTAACAATCACATTCTTATAAGGTATTTAAATTATTATTCTAGAGTGAAAAAGCAAAAAAGAAAAATTCATATATGATATTTGCCATGATAAAAATTATTTAAATTTCAAATTATTATTAGGTCTATTAAGTAATTTTGTACGAAAAATCGATTTAGCGGGTTGTGAAATTAGACGCCTCATGTATATATATATATATATATATATATATATATATACATCATGTTTATATATATATTTATATTTTATATATATATATGTATATATTTAGAATCAGTAAAAAACCCTGATTCCGAAAATAAATATATTACTATATCACCAAAAAAAGTCGCTTAAACCAAATATAAATAGCCTTTCACACCTCAATATATAAAGGAACTTTCCGTTAAGCTATAACTTTGTTTCAGTGTAAGCTTTAAAGTAATTTTCAAAGAACTACGAGTAATTGTTGACTTTTGAAAATCAGAAAATACTTATTTTATAATACAAAACATTACATTATAAGGAAAATTATATACAATGATATGAAAGCAGAAAAAAATTGCCTAATAAGTTGAAAATGCCCTCACAAGTTTCTGAATGTAGCGGTCCTGCCCTTAATAAATAATGTATAAGTTATATCACCTAGTTTATATTCGTAAGTTCTTTTGAAATTCAAACAAAGGTTGCGTTTACGTCGGAATGGCAAAGTGCAAATTTGGGTATATCATGGCCTTTTGTACATTCGACGGATTAACATAACTTATTTTAGGGATTGAATAATAAAACGTAGTACTACGGTAGGAACCTAATATTTACTTATTTTCGGTGCTTAAGGAAAAGGTGACGTGGATATTCAAATTTCCATATTTGCTTACTTTCATGAATTTTAAATTTTTGTATAAACTATCATTTTGTGGCTCTGAAGGTCCTATGTAAGAATTTTCTCCTGGATAAATAAAAAGTACGGTATAGACCAAGAACGGCAGAAACTATCAATGAATATGTATCTATTGAGTGTACTCATCGCCATGTCGGTCCACATACCATATACCACGACAGAAAATCTCGTCTTTTTTGCGCACGTGTACAAAATGTTTAAGAATAGTAACTCCTCTTTTAGGTGGTCACTGCTCATTATTGCATTGTACATAAAAGTTTATTAATTATTTAATAACATTTGCCCAGTCCATTAACTGCAATAACCATAAATTACGTTCACCACATGGTTTGGTCAAACTATCAAGTTAATTTATAAAAGGTCCTAACTTTTTGTATGATGATTTCCTGGCCAATTTCGGTCTTGATGACGTTTCCACATGACGTCAAGTAGGCGCGGGCTGCAGCCACATTTACCAAAGGTGAACTCGCTGATGAAAATATTCGGAAATAGTCACTTGAGCAGTTATATTTGGTGGTAGGGCAATTGCCCAAACTGGGTCATGACCACAGTACACAAGTGTGAAGATCGTCATAGTGACTCGCTTTCGCCTGTCGCGTTTCGGGATCAGCTTGTGTATATCCAGTAACTCATATACCTAGAGACCTTCAGTCGCGGTATATGCGGGCCGGCATAGCGACGGCGACTATCAATGGATTTTCATCCTTTAGTGGTCGCTTTCGTTTTTGGACTACACTGTATTTACCATCAGTTGCATTGTAGTCACAATGTCGAGCCAGTGTAAATAATATATATACAGTGTAAACTCCATATAACGTCACTCGATTTAACGACAAACTCCCTAAAGCGTCGATATCACTTGGCTTTGGTTGGTTTAGCTTGTTTCCCATACAATGATACACTCTATATAGCGTTACACTCACTCTCAATAACGACAGCAATTTAATAATATAAAGTACTTTTAAAGCTAAGATGACTTTTTAAGTTGCCAAAATTAGTAAAAACCGCGCAGCTGTGTACGTTCTTTTGTCGCTTTATTATCCCAGCCCGTAATAAACTCGACAGTCGGCATTACACATACCGAACTTTATAAGAAATCCGTTCTTTTGTTTACAAATTGGGATTGCTTGCACGTATTGACTATTGTTAGTAGGAGTCATGGATTATCTATACGTTATCATATTCTTAGTTACTCACAAACTTTCAAACTGTAAACATGGTAAGTAAAAGTTTAAAACTTTTTCTTTTTCTAATACAGATTTTTCTTCTCTCCATTTAACGGTAACTCTCTATAACGTCAAAATATGTACAGTCCCTTGAGGGTCGCTATATAGTGTTTGCACTGTATATATATATATATATATATATACATATTTGGGGCGTGAATGCTGGCGCTTGCACAAACGCACCCTCTCGTCCAAACCCCTTTTAATCTAATGGAACAAAGAACTGACCCTTATCAGTTCCCTAGACCTTTCAAAATGCCTTGCTGCCTCATCGCGATCGTTGGGTAGACTAGGCTGCTATGGCTGATGCGGTGAGCATATATGAATAATACACAACCAATATAATTGTCACTTATTTTAATATTTCTTTATCTATTATATAAAAATAAGTCCGGTTTTCCTTCCTGACGCTATAACTCCAGGACGCACTAACCGATTTCCACGGTTTTGCATTCGTTGGAAAGGTCTCGGGCTACGTGAGGTTTATAGCAAATATAATTCAGGAAAAATTTCAAAAGAAAGCAGGAAAACGGGGACAATCATTTTCACATACTACGCCATCTCTGATAGATAGCATGTACTACAAACCAATATGGTTTTGCATGGTGGTGGAGCAGATAGCACCAGCATTTTAAGTAGATGGCGCCGATGCGTTATACATTGTTTGACACCTACTTATTGTACTCTGCTCAGTTAAATTCATGTGACATTTATTATGCGCACTTTCTTGCAAACGCTAACTAAAAACCAAAACGAAGCCATCTTGTGGCGAAAAGAAGTTCGCCAGGTTTGCTAGTTCATTATAAATACAATATTGTTACATTTTAAAATAAATACATATAAACAACATATCAATTTTAAAATATAAAAACATGTAGACCTACAGGGGCGAAGCCTAAAGCCCAAGCCACCGGTAGTTAGGAGCTCAAAGTGAGGAACCTCCTAACAATGCGTGCCGTATCGAGTAGAACTGCCTTCTGTATCCGGCTCTTGATCCAACAACCAAGCGAGAGCCTCTTAAGGTGGTAATCGAGGCTCTTTGCGATCAGCCCATTAGTCGATACGACTATCGGGACAATAATCGTAGAATCTACATCCCACATGCTGGCAATCTCGTGTGCGAGATTTAAATATTTTGATGATTTTTAATTATTATTAACTTATTTACATGATCGTACAGAACAATATATGAGTCCGATTGATTAATTTCGTCAGAGGGTAGCGTCCGCATGAATGTCTCGGTAGCACTGCCCCAGCGCACCGAGCGAGGCAATCGTTCGTGGGGTACCTCCGCGTCTCCCGCTAGGGTCTGAGACAGGTGCATAGGCATTGGTGCGGCTGCATAACATTGTCGCTACACTGCTATTAACACGACAGATAAAGAATAAAGTTGACTTTTTGTATAATAGTCTGTCGAAATATCACGTGCTTTTTTTACATAGTCTCTTTTATATTACAGCCATAAATTCTTGGAATATTTGCCAGCGTTATTGGTAATAATATATTACTTTGTCTAAGTCCTTAGGTCTGAGATAGTAAATAATGATAGCTTGTAAGTTATCAATCTTTCAGCGCATGTTGTTGATTCATCAATCAAACTGATTGCTTCGTTAATAACGTTTCTTTTGAAATGTATTGAAATTACTTTTGTTAATTTAGTCTATTATAATACTTCAGAAAACTAATGACGAAATATTAAATAAAATAACACAATAACATCAATTCGACGCTAATGAACGACACTTTAAGTTTTTCTTGCATTCTTCAAGAGTAAATAACCAACTGATCTTTAGTTTTAACTATGTCTCTCTGTCTGTTACCTTTTTACACTTAAATCGCTGAATCTATTTATATGAAATTTAGTATAGAATTAGTTTGAGAACCAGGGAAAAATATAGAGCAGTTTTTCTCCTGGAAATCAAAAGAATGTAATTGAGCGTTCTGAAGAATTATTTAACCTTGTCAAACCCTCTCACTTGCATAAAAAAAAACCATGCGCGCGAGTTTACCAGCCACGGCTATTCGGTAACTTATATCCTGGTTATAACTGAAAAAACCTGGTAAAATTCGAATGTAAGATGAAGCTGAGAGACTGGTTGTCGAATCTAAAATATAATGACACTGAGGAACTGTTGCAGGTATAGATGTGCTTGGGCTTTAATATTAACATTCTTTTGTAATTGTTATTCACTTTGTTTGTATAGTCTGTTGTTTGGTCTGTAATGTTGTTTTTGTATTGTTTTGAGTTATGATTGGTGCTACGCAGCAGTAAAAAATTGTGACAAATTTGTGTGAAATATACTGAGATCCAAGATACAGGGTGTCCTAGTTTGGGTGTCAGCTGATTTTTAATGTGCTGCCTTGTAGTTGTTTGTCGAATAAATATATATTTTTTTTAACTTCTTAATCCTTTAAGAAGTTCTTTAACTCTTACTTTTACCAAGTCGCTGAGATGTGGACTGGTTTTCCGGCGAGCGTGTTCTGACCATACTATGATAATGGGTTTTTAAACGAAGTATAAAGAGATATTTGAGCATGTTGGGAAGATCGTTGCGACCGTCGATAAGTTTTTCATTACTGTTAGTAGTCGTTATCGTTTTTTGGACTGAACCATGCTTACCATCAGGTGTGATATGATCGCTATACTAAGTCAGGATAGAAAAATCTTTACTTGGAGGGTGAAAGCAGGAGAGTGCGTGAGACCGGCCCTAGGTGATAGACGCCAGCGCAGGGTTATTGGTGAGTTGTTAAGCGGCAATTGGAGAAAATACAGGCTACTTGAAGTACTAATTCCACGCAAACGAAATAGGGGGTCGAAGCTAATTTATAATACGTTAGTTCTAATAATTATTTATAACATTTATGGTATTATAAAAAATAATGTTTTCTATTACGAATTTCTATCGAACCATCTATGAAAAAAAAACCCAATGTTATAAAATTTTGACGGCGAATTACCGTTATAATTAAAATTATTATGCATAACATATAATTTTTTTACTTGGGGAAAATCCTCATCTGGCCGTCAAGGTCGCGCGCGGAGGTGGCGCGGTTGAGGTATACCGCCTAAAAGCCCCGAAGTAACTACTTCTGCATATAGACAAGAACTGAATTCTTAAATCAATTCTTCACAGCTCCGTTATGCTGCGCCCCTTGGGCACTATCTTGAGGGAGGACAAAAGTCTTCTCTGACACCGCACAGAGTTTGGGGAGCGCGGCACCCCGTTCCGTCGACTTCTTGAGGGTCGAAAGCCGGTCGCTCATTGCCTGAGCGGATGCATAATATAAATGATTTATTCACGCCAACTTCAACGGTTCTCGTCCGGTCACCTGAAGTAAAAAAAAACTCGCCCGGTAAAATAGTAAAGGCTTTTCCCGGCTAAAAGCATTTTGTTTTGGCGAAAAAAAGCTTATTTACTACTAAAATATCAATGATATGAACCTTACACAAAAGAACATCTAAATGTGGTATTCCCTTAGTAGCAAATGAAAATGCGATCTAGACAACAGTATAAAAATACTTAAGCATATTTCTACGAAAACCTCATCTAAATTCTAAGCAAACCTCAGCTTATTCCGATCGCAACCTTAATTCCAATAGGTACTTCAACGAAACGTTTGTAAGGAAAATGACAATAACAGCCGAGAAACAATCGAAAGTACCCTCAGAACACGTTTGGAACAAAAATGTTATTATAAACAACAGTAGCCTAACTATGTGTGCCGAGCTCTCGAAACGCCAAGAGATACAGACGCGACTCGCTAACGATAATACATCGATATCGACGCTAGAAAACAAAAGGTATAAGTGATGAAAATGTTTTTTATTAGGTTTTTCTGATGTGGCCGTTCTGTCTTATTTTTGGTTCTTTTAAAAGATTGGTGTGGCTACAAATATCAGTTCAAGCACTGTATTTTATTTTTATTGGATAACAATTTTTTTTTTTTATGTTCCTAAGTAAAGTTTTTATTTATGTTCCTAAGCTTGATTTTTTTTTTGGGTAAACTTTTCTGGCTTTTGTAACATCTCTATGTTTTCTTTGTATCTTTATGTTGGTGTATATTTTCCTAATTAAATTAAAATGAAATATTAGCTTGACAAGTGACTACACCGCGATTGATGGAAAGCACAATGTAGTTAGTCTAAGCACAACAGTGACCACCAAAGGACGAGAATGTATTGACAGTTGCCGTCGTCAAGCCGGTTTACGCCGTGACAGACCTCAAACTACTCTAGTTACAGGAAGTTAGGAAGGAATGAACGCTAATTGCTGACAAAAGTTTTTTTTTTTATTTCAATTTTTTGCTATTCAATATTTACAACTTTTATTCTATACATTTCAGACTATAAATGTATGCTCAATAGTTGCTAAAAACTGCCACATGTAAAAATAATCATATGTTGTTTTAAAGAGTAAACTTATGGTAAATACAACTTTGGTGTATTATTATACAAAAAAGAATATAATTTTAGTCAATATATTATGTCAAAAGGCAATATACAATGCGTTTTTTTTATATTATGTAAAAAAGTGTTTTTTACTGATATATTTAGTCCCTTGTAAACTGTGAGAACTGATATTGTTGTTTACAGCCTTTCATGTCTATAAAACATGGAACGGAATGTAATTACGGAAATGAGGAAATACGGATCGTTTTATAGCAAAATTATACTGACTCCAAAGGTGTTAAAAGTTAAAGAGTATTTTTGCCAAAATTTCAGTTATGACTTTTTGTTTTCCACCGTCTATATAGACACTCGATGTTTCGATATAATAATCCGTTTATATCGCAAACACATCAGGTCCGTAAATCAGCCGCTTCGGGTGCCAGGATTGCACCTATATTTCGTTGAGGTGCCCGATAAATTTTCCCCGTTTCAACTGGAGAAATAGCATTTTATTTCCACATGCCTACGTTGAAACATATTCCGTTTTGGATACAATTCGCTTTTGATTATTCACAAGTGTTACGCTTGTTTCGGCAATGTTTGAAATAACTACCGCTGTTCGTTTGAAATATGGTTTCACTTTATCGTGTTGTTTGCTTAATGCTTTTTACATTGGTGTAAATGCTTTTAGAATTATGTTGATTCTTTCTGTTACCATTAGAGCAAAAGTAAAGAATGATTTATTAGTCACTGTATCCACTTTATGCTTATGTCGTGACCAACATGATCAGTGGTACAGTTGCTTACACAAGATATTTCTATTAGATGTAGATTAGGTGTAGATTTTCTCACAACGTTATCCTTCACCGGTTCATGATGTGGTGCCACATAGGTATGTTTCCTAGCATGGACACCGGGTTCCTTATTCACTATGCCACCATGTTAATGTGTGTATCAGGGATGTTACGGAGCTTCGACTCCGACTCCGATAAGTCGGAACTTCCGATTGATATTACCCCTTCGGTTCCGAAACTTTTTAATCGGAGGCATTCATCGGAGGTCACCACCACTATTGTAGTCAATGTATTTGATTTCATTTTATATGTAATCAAACAATCAGTGCTACTTAATTTAAAGATCTCATTTTTAAAAATTTAGATAAAAAGTATGATTAAAATTATTAAATTTAGAACTAAATGTACATTTTAATTTATTACTAAAATATTTTTTTATTTTACATTTACATTAAATTAAATTAAATAGAAATTAACACAAAAACAACCCTGGAGCAAATTTGATTTAATTTGTGCATTTTTAATGGAAAAATATTAATAAGAAACACAGCAATTTTTATTTTCATTGTCTGTGTTTGTGTAAATTTATCACTTTCAAATTAAAAAGGTTCACTGAATAATGTTTTTATTTATCCCTTAATATAACTACTTTATTCTGCCGTCACTTGTGACTGACATTGCCTCCGACTCCGATTCCGACTTCGGTTCCGACTCCGATAAATCAAATTTAAAAACTCCGACTCCGACTTCGATTCCGATAAAACTGCCTCCGTTACATCCCTAGTGTGTATTATTAAAAAGGGCTTTCAAAGTGACGTGGGTTGTTTTGACATACGTATAAAATTAAGAAATTACGCGTTAAAAGTGAAATCAAAAATATGTTTATAAATAATACACATTTCTACGAGGGTTTTGATTTTATTTACATTATGATGATGATATGCTGGTTGAATGCGGCCTTAGCGACTTTTTGAAATTACATCAAGTAGCCGTGGGCTGTAGCCCCGTTCGGTGAAGGTGATGAAATATTTGGATACCGTAAATTGCGTAGGATATATTTGGTGCATGAATGCTAGCGCTTGTACAAACGCAAACCCCTCTTAATCTAATGAGACGGAGAACCAACACAATTAGATAGAGATAGGAAGGATGCAGTATTTGGTTACTGATAACTGACCCCTTATTAGTGCTTTTAGGTCTAGGTAATTTAAATCTAATAAATAAATAAAAATATATAGAAAATATGACTTTACTTTCATCCGCGCGGTTAGTACTACATTATCCTTCTATGTATATCTTGATTCTATATTTCAATGATATTGTAAAGTTATTAAAATGTGTTTCAATTAGAAGATTCATATGTTAAATAATTTTCAATTATTTTAATTACACATGCAAAGATAGAATAAAGCCGCGAGTTTGATACGCCGCCTGGCAGCGCTGCACAGTCGCGTACATCGGTCGCTTTTACATATAAATGCATATAACAGTACCTCGCGACATGACAGCCGTTGCTGCCACTGCAGAGTCGCTACTGACACAAACGGACGCCTACCTTTAGCCAGCAAAGTTTCCACAAAATAGGGTAAAAAACTGATGAAGCAACACCTTTTCTTTGTAATCCGGGGAAATATACTGCATTGGATTGTTCGCGCTGCCGTGAACATCATGCCAGACTGCAAGCTCAAAACCCCGGGGTGTCTTTCAAATCGATGCTAGCCAGACCTGGGAATCCGTATCCTTCTTCGAACTGGCAATTCCTTGCCAATTACTTCCCCAAGCTTCAACTCTAGGAGGGATAATTGTAAATACCTCTCAAAAAGTTTGTCAGCCGGTACGAAGGTACGTGACGAGATTCAAAGCTACCATTATATCTACAAAAACTTCATAATAATAATGAACAACAGAAAACAAAACAAAGAGTAGACAATTTCGAAATGAAACAAACTAAATTAAAGATATCAATTGAATTTTAGTGAAAGCCCTAGCTCCGAATTCCAACATTTAATTTAATGAGGTAGCTATCATCGATTCGATTGAGAATTCCTCTGAGTACTAAATTGAGGCAATAGGCTTTTAGACGTAAAACCAAATTTTATGCTAAGATTTTTTTATATTTTATCGTCTACTCTTGTCTACGGTGATCTAAGTTTTGATCTGTTCTTGAATATTAGTGAATTGTTTTTTTGGAGTGTAATTGTATATAAATTTTTCTTAAATAAAGCAAATTACCAGTCACGATAAAACTACCTGTTGATTTACTCGTCACCACCGTTTCTATTTTTTTTTTTTATTCTGATTTGGCAGTTACTTCACCGTACCGTAATAATACAAGCGTTTTTACAGACTTCTGATGATGTACTAGACAACTATAAATATATTCTTGCTCCGGAACTTAAGCAACTCCGTCGAATGTCTTTATTTTATTATCTGTTATTATTATTATTCCTCTCTTTATTTCTCTTAATAATAACATGACCGGGGCCCTTCATGAAAACCAGCGCCATAGACTTCCTCTGTGGCATTAAGCTGCCGGAGGGCCCATTTCGTCATTCTTTATTTTTTTGTATCCTGTGCTTTCTACTTTTCTGTATGTATGCCTGTCCCATTTACGTTCGCCCTCTCCACTTAACCCTTTACTTTACATCAAGAATTGAATATAAAATCCCATATTTGTATCGCCAACTTATGAAATAATATTTTCCCGTAGTAAATTGCACCCTCTATTTCAACCCCTCGAGTTTTATTTACGCAATGAAAGTTACCCTATGTCCGTCTCCAGATATAATCTATTTGTATGCTAAAATTGGTGATTAAGTACGGATTTAGTCACCATATCCTCACTGGTGAAGGAAAATGTCGTGAGGAAACTAGCATCGCATCTAATAGAAATATCATGTGTAAGTGCTCTGAGAACGGCGGTCAACTGCGCTCCTGGTTCTGTTGGGCAGGACCAGAAGCAAAGTGGATACACCCACTAATGTGCCTCTGCTTACCCCCAAAGGATATAGAGTGACAATGTTTTATATTATTATTAAAATTTATCGAAATTGGTTCAGCCGTTTCGACGTGAAAACGGAACATACTAACACACATTCCTTCGGATTTATAATTTTAACAAGATAGTAAGGATTATTTAGAATCTAATTGAAATAAAATTTAGGAGTTAGTAGCTGGTTTACAACTTGAAATGTCTAATTGAAATTAGATATGACATTATTTCATATTATTTACAAATATTTTAAAACAGTAATTTTAGGGGAATCGGCAAACGAAGGCGGATGTCGACGGTCTAATTATAAATTCACCGGATATTTAACAGAGGCAGTTTGCACTGTCAAAATACTGTGATTTATATGTAGCCTCGGAGTAAATTATGCTTGTAGAACAATACTTTATTATGTGTTTTGTGATCAGCCACTCGCAATGTGGGTTGAATATAAAAGATAACGTAGTCCTGAGAATATATTCGTTTAATTTTCATAAAATCTGAATGATTTCGAAATTCGGGAGATATTAAATCTATTTCTCGACATATTTATTATGGACATCTGCGTAGGACGGGGTTTTAACGTAGATAATCTCAGTGATGAATGATTTAACTCATTAGTTACAGTATTTTCTAGAAATGTCTGTTATAAATTGTCGAATATCCTTTCAAATGAAATTCTATAAATAAAACCAAGTTTGAATGACTTTTATTTTCGAATTGATAGTCTATGTTTTGGTTAAAAGAACTTTATTCTAAATTAAGAATTATAGCATGTAGACGTAACCCGATACGCTCTTGTCGCCCTAAGGGTCGTTAGGGTGTTACGAGACGTGCGGGGTAAGAGGATGCGCGAGCGCACTGGACGCTTCTAAGTTAGTCGACTACCGAGACCCAAGGCGGGAGTACGTGCGTGTACGTCGCAGTTCGGTGTGCCTTAAAGTGCAAATAAACTGTAAAACGCCAAATTCGTATCTTACTATAACCACACCCACGACCACCGGTCATAGAATTCAAATTCTCTTATAGTAGAACTTGATAATACATTTAAAATATTATTGTAATAAATTTGAAATTGACCACAAAACTGAGTATAAATTAATTTTCGAATTGATTAATGACTATATCGAAACTTGAATATTTATATTTTTTTAGTAATTTATTAATCTTTAAAATTGTATAATAATGGAATGGAGTAAATGTAATGTACATATGCATCCGAGCAGTAGATTTGCGGTGTTCGGCGGTCTGCCCGTGAGAAAGGTTTGAAAGGATGGACTCTTTGTACCCACCCTTTCCAAAGATAAGCCTAACCAGTCTTTTTGCTCCCCGGACGTCTGGAAGGATCTGGATTCCCAGGCCCGGGTAGTGATTGGAAGGACACCCCAGGGATTTTTAGTCAGTAGGTGTCTATTAAACCAGGGTCACTGTCTTCACAGCGATACTGATGGTTCTATGAAGGACTTTATCCCGGGTTACAAAAAAAAGATTACATGTATATACATATTGTAATTGTCAAGCATTAATGTATCGCATTTAAATTAAGTTAGATAATGTATAGTGTAGAATTCTATAAGCTGAGCATATAAATTTAGAAAATACATGACCAAATCTGTATTTAAAGAGCTTTCCAGTCCGCTCCAACATTTAGCGCTTTAGAATCTAGTCGATATTTAATCGCATACCGTTTAGTGTATGATAATACAATGATTTATTGGTAACGGGAGCTTAAATGATTGTTTATTGAGTATCGCATTCAAAGTATACTCGTATTCAAAAGCTTAAAATTAAATCAGCATTTAGCGCTCAAGAGTTGAATCATGTTAGTGATAAACAATAATTTTAAAAATATCCAAAGCCAGTTTTTAAAGGAAACATTATTTACTTACCATTTAATTGTACGCCACACGCGCTATAGCGTCCACACTTTTTATTGATTAAATCTCAATTCTTCATCAATTTTTCTTTATGATTTGTTATAGAATATAGTTATTTACATTTTTATTCGTTGCAATATCTCCCTTGTTTATAAAATAATGCTGTGTATTCTATGAAATAGATATAATTTTGCAAAAGACATGATGAAAGTGGCGTTGGGCGGAGCACATGTCTCGAAGAACTTATAGCCGGTGTAGCCAATCATAGAATGGGAATGCCTTTCGAAAACAAAAGATAGAGGAAGTAGACTTCCATTACTAGATGGTCAGAAGATATAGCAAAATCAACGAGCAAAAATTGCCAAAAAAAGCATAAATTTTAAAGCAACTTTAAAAGAAATTGAAATTAAACATATACTCTGTCAAGTTTATTGTCAGTTTTCTTTTAAACTTATATGTATTATAGTCAATTGAAATTCAAAATTTTAAAAGTACATCATAATATCTTTGCTTTTTACATCAATGTGATGAATTTCAAAACAGTAATATTATCTCTTTATTTAAAATAATTTCTTAAGCGTCGTTCACTTTAATCAAATGTTGGTGAACGTTAAGAGATCCAAAAACCTCATTACTCAGAAGTTTCTGCGAAAAATAAGATTATATTATAATGCAGAGACAGATTTTGAAATTAGTTTTCTGAGAGCGTCATTAACCCGAGAATCTTTAATATTTTAGGACCAACAAAAGTGTCACCTTAATATTCTACTGGAGTATAAAGCTTGCTAAAATAAAGTCTTAATACGTGCCAAGTATGATTAAAAGATATTTTTCTTGTTTCCCGATAGTTAAACTATCTATGTGTCATATATGCTAGCGTGTTTATTATGGTAGAAAGGATTCATTGTATTTTTTTTAGAAAAGCTCGATAATTTGACTACACTGCACATTTTTTTATTACTGACAGGCTTGCGCTTGACCTCAATCTCACCTTTTTTTTTTTCACAGGCTCGTCATAGTGACTATCTGTAGTCACTATGACGAGCCTCAAGTACTCTCAATAATAAAGTCTCAGTAATCAAGTACTCTGGTACTTGATGGTAAGTACAGTGTAGTCCAAAAAACGAAAGCGACTATCAAAAGATGAAAATCCATTGATAGTCTACATCGTCATGTCGGCCCACATATACCACGACTGAAGGTCTCTAGGTATATGACCATTTTTTTTTTACACTGGCTCGACATAGTGACTACAGAGTACCTGATGGTAAGTACAGTGTAGTCCAAAAACGAATGCGACTATCAAAGGATAAAAATCCATTGATAGTCTACATCGTCATGTCGGCCCACATATAGCACGACTGAAGGTCTCTAGGTATATGAGTTACTGGATATGCACAAGCTGATCCCGAAACGCGACAAGCCGAAACTGGTCACTATGACGGGCTTTACACCCATGCACTGTGGTCGCGATCCAGACGGGCACCGACGCCTTACCATCTCGCTGCTGCTCGTTTAGCACCACCCAGGAATCACCTGCTGCAAAATGATAATGAGGCCGATGACGGAGCACGCTAACCTAGCAAATACCGATTCACTCGACGTTTGAGGATTCCCATGTCATAAGATGTTAAAAACACACGCAGGAAGCGAATTCCACTCCTTGGCGGTTCGCAGCAAAAAGGAGGAGGCGAATCGCTTCGTGTGAGCAGCTGGAATGTCAACCACATACAGGTGCAAACCCGGACGGCGTCTTGTCAGTTTATGGTAGAAGAGGGAGGGGTGACTAAATCATACAACTCAGCCGCACTCTCCAGAGTATAGTCTATAAAAAACCGAAAGGCAAGCCACTCTCCGCCGGTGTTCCAAATTGATGCATTTGATGGTACAGTGTAGTCCAAAAACAAAAGACTACCAAAGGACGTAAATTTATTGAGTTTCCGTCGTCATATCGGCCCACATATACCACGATCGTCTTTAGGATCTCTTTCTGGATATACACAAGCTGATCCTAAAACAACATGCCGAAGTGAGTCTCTATGACGGTCATTACACTTCTTAACTGTAATCTCGACCCGGTTTGTGTAATCGCCGTACCACCTCAAAAAAATATTTACTGATATAAATATTTAAGGGTTTTTTTATTTAAGGTTTCAAATTACTAATTAATTTAGTTAACTTGAGAAATTAAAATGTCTTTTTCTGAGATTTTGATCTCTTAACAATCATTTCTAGGTAGATGGAGATATATCGTTAAGCTTGCAGGTCGGGGGCATCGAATACTTCACCGGAATAATCTCTCAATACGTGCCAAGTCGGGATAAAAGCCATTTTTCTCTGCTCCCGCGGTCCAGTTATCTGTTCAAGGCAGAAGTGGCGTCTACTGCGCTGATAATGGCGCTACGAGCACAGAATGCAAATAAAATGCACCAACTTTGGTGATAGAGGCACAAACGTGCTCAGGGCTTAAATTTAATGAATGTCGTTTACAAAAACTGACTCTATTCGCAAAGATCGCTCTTGAATTTAGGATTTTATTAATTAATGTAATTGTTTGATTTAACTGCGATATTAACTGAATTTGATCCTGAGTCAATCGAGGCAAGTGTGACATAAATTGATAGATAGGATTTTTTTCTTTTAATAATTTCTGTTGTGTATTGGTTCAATACATAAAGATTTTAATTAAATAATCACGCTATATCCCTATCAGGGTGTGCAGAGATACATAAGTAGCTGTATATTATCTTATATATCGTGTCCAACGTGACCTGTAGCGCAACTCATTGTCGTTCTCAGAGCATTTATTATGACCAGATACCATCTATTTATTTTCTTTCTTTTTTTTTCCATTTATTTTATCAGATGCCATGCGGGTTTCCTCACGATGATTTCCTTCACCGGTAAGCATGCGGTGCCTAAAACCGCACGTAATCTGGAAAAACACAGATGTATGTACCGGGACTCGAACCTATAACCATTCGCGTAGCCACGCATGCCAAACCGGTCCTATATCCACTAGACTACCACAGCCATTCAAATTTAAAATATATATTGAAAAAATAATGACATCTTAATATTTATTCTCTTTATATTTATTTAACCTTTTTGGTAGTAGAGCAATTGTCCGAACTGGGTCACGACCACAATACACAAGTGTAAAGACCGTCATAGTGACTCGCTTCGGCCTGTTGCGTATTGGGATCAGATTGTGTATATCCAGTAGCTCATATACCTAAAGACCTTCAGTCGTGGTATATGTGGGCCGACATGACGACGGGGACTATCAATGGATTTTTATCCTTTAATAGTCGCTTTGGAGTTTGAACTGCACTGTACTTACCATCAGGTGACCTGTATTCACTATGTGGAAGCAGTGTTAAAAAAAATCCTTTAAAACAAAGTTAGTTATAGCCAACATATTTAGGGACAATCACACACACGAATGAATGAATAACAATTCATTATCTAATTGATATTATGCATGATAACCTAAAATTACGTAAAACCAACTATATATCTTCTTATCAATCAATCGTACGAAGCACGCGTTGCGGTGTTCAAACTTTTTACAGATCAATTCTCATTTATTCATCAATTTTTTTCTATGATTTGTTGGGAAATTTAGTTGTTTACATTTTTATTAGCTACAAGAAGGTAAAAATAATCACATCCTAAATTATCGCCATTTTCTATCAAATCACCCTATGTATTTCTGCCTATAAATGTCGTAGTTATAAGCAAACATATAGTCGAATACAGAACCTCCTTTTGGAGTCGGTTAATTAACAACTAGGTCCTGTTACCCTCTGCGATGACCTAATCATTATATTTACCAAGAAAATATTACTACTTCGCACGAATTGTAATAAACTTTTAGCTCTATTTAACAACGAAATTACAATATCACTTTGCAAATTACCACTGGGTGTAATTTTACAGTCTGGATACCTTAAGCGATCCTGTCTAAATGAACATTCAAAAACCCTCCGCTTTTGAAGAGTTATAAGGATTGTGTTTCTAATAGAGTTGTAGTGATATCGGTTTTTGGATATAAATATTCAGTTTGTTTCGGATATTTTGATATAGAATATAATTTAATTTAATTATTTGTATTTAAGGAGTATTTTTATTTTCTATGATGACTTGATACTTGGATAAACTTTTTTTCTCTTTATTTATTTAAAGAGGTTTTGTCACAGAGTGACCACGTCACCCCCTACAGGCGAAACACTTATAATAAAATCAAGCCACTTTTAAGTAAAGTGCAACTAGCATTTTGGCCTGCTCGGAAAGCGGAGAGGACAGAATGCAGTTGCTGGTGCCTTCAAGATACTTGACAACATGTATATCCCGACGTTTGAATAAACTATAAACTAAATATGCCCCACTCCAAGCAGCTTTGTTATCTACTGATAAAAATTACAATTCTTGGCCAGAAAATGAAGAAATATATGAAAGAATAATCTAGCATAAAACGAATGGCCGAAAGTAAACCATCATATTTTCTATAAACTCGAAACCATGCTCATGCTAATATTGTTCTGGTATATTTTTCTTTCGTTCTATAGTATTCTTTGATATAAACAGGACACAGAAATGGCATAATATAATTTAAATCAGGAAATCATGAAGCGATGAGATGCTATGCGCGCAATCTCTTTTGCGTCAGTCGTTGAAATTTCCTATTATTCTATTTAAGAACTTCTATTTAACTTTTGCCGCGTTTATATTTTTTTTTTACACTGGCTCGACATAGTGACTACAGAGTACCTGATGGTAAGTACAGTGTAGTCCAAAAACGAAAGCGACTATGAAAGGATTAAAATCCATTGATAGTCTACATCGTAACGTCGGCCCACATATACCACGACTGAAGGTCTCTAGGTATATGAGTTACTGGATATGCACAAGCTGATCCCGAAACGCGACAAGCCGAAACTGGTCACCATGACGGGCTTTACACCCATGTACTGTGGTCGCGATTCAGACGGGCACCGACGCCCTACCACCTCGCTGCTGCTCGTTTAGCACCACCCAGGAGTCACGTGTATCGTTTCGTTCCTAATTTGTAATTTAGTATCTGAAACTAATTCATATATTTTATCGGATATGGTAAACGATAAGGGTGTATAAGACATCCCTAGCTTTCTAACTACCAAAAGCTAATTCGCGCTCTCGTTTCAGGTAACCCACTCATCTGTAATTGCCGCCTCTCCTGGATATACCTTCTACTAAACGAAACTCAAGACACAGCTTTGAAGCATGCTCTGGAAAAAGTATCGTGTATCACCGATGGAATAAACGACAGGAGGTCGAGTGAGAACGACGAAATTGCCCACGATAATGTGTTAGCCGACGATAATTACGATTATTATGATAAAACTGACGATTATGGGGACAAAATAAAACCAAAAACAAGTAAAGCCGTTAAACTCGTCGATATACCGCTAGAAGCATTACCATGTCCTAAAGAACTGATGCAATCTGTCGAGGAATCTTACGGGCATCCAGTACAAAACGAAATAAGGCTTAAAGCGTTTTCTGTTTCAGACAAAGTTACACCTAGTGTTATTTTAGCTGTAACTATGTTCACGCTATTCTTTTAAATGTTAAGTGTTTTAAACAAAAATGTTTGTGATATTAGACGTTAATTAGTTTAATTCGTGTAAGGTTGAACTCTCGTTTCAGTAGAAGACGTATAATTTAGTCGAAATATTAGAACAGTTATTTACTGAAATGAAATTTTTTTAAATTTAACTTTGTTAATATAATATTTGCTGGTATATCCATTTATACAATAGTATCCGGTAAGACGTTATAAAATATAAAGCAGTTGATTTATAATCAAAATATGTTTAAAAACAAGTTGACAGTTGACAAGTTTATAGATTATTGTTATTAATATTTTAGTAGCTATCGTAAGTGTAGTGTTTTTATGTGTGTTAATTTATTTATTACTAGCTGTCCCGGCAGACCTTGTTCTGCCCTATTTCTCTAACACAAAGTTACATTGTTTTTTTCATGTTCATGTAGCTGCCTCGTCAGATTTCTTTCTGGCAAAAGTTATTGGCCTGTCGCAGTCTAATAGAAATAAAATTGCATTAAAAGACTCAAGTCATATCTAAGGTAATTATATTTTTACTATAATGCCTTATGAGATATCTTTGGGTTATTTTTTGTTTGAGTACTTGGCGAATAAATTATAATTTTCATTAATGAAATGCAACCTCTAATCAACTTGAAGGCATACCTTTGTTATGTTTTGATTGACATCATATGTTTGACAGCTGGGGACCGAGTGGTTGGTATGGAAAAACGAAATTGTTTTGTTTACTATATTTCTAGATTTTTTTTCCTATTTACTCACCTTTTAAACCTTCCCTGGACTTCAATTAATTCAAAACCAAAATTAGCCAAATCGGTTCAGCTGTTCTCGAGTTTTAGCGAGACTAACGAACAGCAATTGATTTTTATATATATATATATAGATTGTCTACTTTCTATTTATGTTTTTTTTTATTATTTTATTATGTTACATTTTTATTTGTGACAACTTTGCTGGTTTATTTATGTTTATTATTTATATATATAAATAAAAAATGTAATAAATAAATAAAGATGTAAATTCTTATACATAAGTGTTGTAACATACTCACTTTAATTTGGTATATCTAATAATTGAATCAAGTTAAAAAGCACAATTGATTCTAAAACCTTTGTATATATAAATAGTCTAAGTGTTTGTACATTTGATGGTGTTTTTAATTCTACGGTTGGCATATTCTCTGTGAATTTAAAAGCAAATTGTTTGTAAGGGAAAATCCTCCGGGATTAAGTGAATACGTGATTTGGGAGATGTTTCGAATGAAAGCTCCGTAAGCTCGACCGCTTAAAATTATCTAGGACACTCTCGTGGAGTTACCAAGTTTGCTTTTTACTTTTTAGGATAAAGAAACTTTTCGGGTTACGTCGCATGGGATAATTGAATGGCGGGTACAGTTTTGGAGTTTAAATTAATCAAATAATTTTAAATTGTTAGGTATATTTCTATTTAATTGAGAAAACTCTGCGCGTATTGATATTATTAGACAGTTTTGTCCCACCGCAGGGCAAAGGCCTCCCTTCTCTTTTCCACTATACTTATGGATTCATTGGAAGAGGTTATATTTAACCCTCCTGGGTTAAGCACAATTTCCGATGTGTGTTGGCGGGTGTGCACCATATGCAGAGAAGGTGCTCGCCGCAGCTTAGATGCTAGCAATCTGCGTCCAATTTAGCTTGCTGTATACCTTCGTCGGCTCCTACGACAATTCAGTCTGAGAAAGTCAGAGGCATTATTCTATTCTGCCGGTAAACTCCGCGGTATGTTGATATTTAGACAATTATAAATCATACCATCATAGACAATGGTAAATTTTACAAAATACGAGTATTATAATTACATAATATTTACGGACAAACTTATTATTAAATACTTTAACAGTTATTTTACGGGTCTATTCAAATTATCAAGAACAAAAGAAGGTAGAAGAAGTAATTTCCCGGCCCCGTCGAAAACTCCGCAGCGCTACAGTCTGCTCGTGATCATAGCCTGTGTAAACAGGTCGAATCTTCGAGCCATAATTAATAATAAAAAGATTCGCGCATAAGACCCTTTAAAGAATTTATAATGAATAGAAAGACCAAAGGCTTAAAATATGAAATCACATACATTGATTTAACTCTAAACGAAGCTTGCTCTTGTATTAAACAAATACATATCCATAACTGGCGACAAACTGAATTGCCTATCACAGAAAAGTAAGTTGGTACCGAGACACGGTATTTGAACCAGGTCCTTCCACATCGGAGATCGGATTACTATAATCTGCACTATCGGGGTTTCAATGAAATAAAATATATAATCGGTACGTACGTTAAGACAAAATATAAAATTGGAATAATATACTTATAAATAAAATGTATATCACAGTAATAAAATTAAAACACGATTACTTCAAATATGTACAGATAACAAGTAATTCGAATTTTAATTCATATATCTATGATGTCTCGAAAAAACTATTGCACCGTATCAAATGGCGAAAAAATAGTCATTCCTAGGAAAAGCAATTAATATTTCCAGCGCGAGGTTCCGCCGTTCGTATTTGTTTGTATCGGAAAACGATAACATCAAATACGCGTTTATACGATAGTAGGATTCTTTTTAGGTACATACATATGTAATTTGTTTTCATACCCGCAGTGAAGTAGAAAAAGAAACTTTTAATGGACGGTAAAATAAACTAAAAAAATTACGAATAACAGAAATACAAAAAGCAGGAAAACCTAAAAATGCAAAATATAAAAAAAAATAGTTTTCTAAGAAATAGACAGACTTGACTTTACGCTGATAAGGTTCCTGTCTTAACTCACACTTCGGATTGTGGAAGTACTGGGTGGGATTAAAAACAGTGCAGTAAACTCTGAAATTATATTTTATTGAGCGGTATCTTACTAAATGCACCTGGTACAAAACTATTCAGTGAAGTCCACCCCGGTATCCGTGGTTCGAACAACCTTGTATTAGTAGGAATACGTCGTGACATTGTTTACATTTCGTTCCGGTTATATTTCATGGAACAAATTCAAATAATTAATAGGAATCTTCGATTCCCCAAACTGATCACTTTTGATGTGGAAGAAGATGTTTATCATTTGCTGATGGAGTGTGTTCGAAACAAATCACTACGTCTGTATATACAGATTGTTAACTATCTCAAAGGCACTTGCATTTCATCCTCTCCGCCTTCCGAGGAGTCCAAAATGCTAGTTGCATATTACTTAAAAGTGGCTTGAGTGTAATGTGTTTCGCTTGCACGGGATGTCATTGTCACTCTGTGAGAAAACCCCTCTAAATAAATAAAGATAAAAAAATCCTTGTTGGTTATGTTTCTAACTGAAACGGTAAAGATACAAACAAAAAATTATAACACAATTCTGGACAGTAAAGTTTAAATATGCCGACAGAAAAACACTTTGGTCCAAAAAAGATAATGGGAAAACAGAAGTTCCTTATTGCTATGTTTCTTTCAACTTGGAAGTATGTAATAATAAATGAGAATATAAAACTTTTCGCACAAGATTTCGGATAAAAGAGATTTTTTTACCGCAGAGATGGTTCCATTATTTTTTAGCTAAGTCATTATTTATTCAAAGAATATAGATCAAGTATACTTTGCTCTTTCTTTGATTTAATTTATTTAGCTCGTTTGGTACTAAAATATATGTAATAGAAGTATTTAAAAATTTTTGCTTGTAATATTCTTATTGACAGAAATATTTTATAACCTAATTTTCACATTATAATGCGTGAAAAAAATAGATTCACTTTTAAGGCACAAATTCATACAATTTGCTTTAAATGTAAATTATTTTAAGAAATATATCTTATACTCTCTGTCTGGTTGCTGGTCCGTAAGAATATCGATTTGAAAATGAAAGCTAACGTGAAAAATCTTTTTTTTTTAATAGTGACGATAATAATGTTATTTAAATGTGTAATAGTGATTGAAATAGTGAACGATTGTAATGATACAGGAATATCGTTATTCCTAGGAATTTATAAAAGTTTCGATCTCTAAATAGGTTAAAGACTCCGTAAGAATTCCGTGTTTTAGACCCTCCAGACTCGGAATGGAAATCATAATCGCTTTATTGACATTTGCCAAAATTGATAGTTGTCATCTTTCATCCAAGTTGCCGTAATCGTTTTATCTGCTTAAAATGGCTGATAATATGTTGTTGCGAATTGTAAGGGCTATAATAATAATAAATACGTAGATGTAAAAATAAAACGTAAGATATTATTTCTTTTCATATTTTGGCTTATATTCTAAGAAATCTATACGAAGTACTTGTAATATATTGTTACAAAACTATTTATTTAAGTTAATTGATGTAAGTGATAGTCATATTTAATGTAAGAATTGATTATCGTTACATATTTATTGTGTAAAATTGTATTCAGGTTGCTGATCTCATATATAAAAATTTAACAATAGGTTATGTATATCTCCGATTCTGTTGTAATAAATATTTCTACCCGTCATATTTGTATTTATTTACGAATTAAATATTATTTTAACTAATTAAACATAATTTTAAACTATATACAGGATGTCCATTAAATTCGCCGGTTGCCGAGGAAGATGACTCAGCCTTGCCTTTGGCA
Organism: Automeris io; assembly: GCA_036320925.1. NCBI lineage: Eukaryota > Metazoa > Arthropoda > Insecta > Lepidoptera > Saturniidae > Automeris > Automeris io. The sequence goes on along the minus strand of JAUDJH010000010.1, from coordinate 12,785,801 downwards.
CTCGGCAGGCGGGAGAAGGAATACCCGGGGGCTTTAGTCGGCATAAGTCCGACACACCGGGGGACGGCCCTCACTGCCCCCTGAAAGTCCGTTAGGGATTTCTCCCGGGCTACAAAAAAATGGGTGTCCATTACATAACGGATAAACTTGATAGTGTCATCGATGATCATAACAAATAGACAGATCAACTGATGAAAAGTGGCTTCTTACACTCGTAGTCCGATAAAACTCTTTTAAAATTGTTAGCTGAGAAAGAAATAAAATTACAATACGCAATTAACAAATACGCTAGATTTATTACAATATAATAAATGAGTTAATCTTGTAACATGACAAACCAAAGAGAGATACTATAATGGTCTTTTCGCCCGTTAATATTATGACTAAATGACTGTCTATGGATGTTTCTGATCATTCTATCACTTACTTAAAACGTTTGTCACCACGTCACCCTTAAGTTAACGGGATTTTTTAAAGGAATTATAGGAATAAACACTTAAATGTTAATATATGTTGCAACTGCATTTTGTCCTTTGGGAGTGATTATATCGTTTGGAATTGATGTTGTATTCCATGAAAATTTGATGAAGTACAGTGTGGACTTGTTGCTAAGCCGGGCAGTAGACTTAAGGGAGTCTGCTGCCTGGATGAGAGGGAGGCGGTGCACGGTGTCCGGGGCGCCGCCTGAGAGATAGGTGTTGGAAGGGTGGGCTCTTTACTTCTACCCTTCCCAGAGAGGCAGCCTCAACAAGGCATTTCGTTCCCCGGGCGTCTGGATGAATTTGGTTTCCCAGGTTCGGGTGGAGCGATTAGAGGGACATCCCGGGGGTTTTTAGTCAGTAGGAGTCTGACACACCGGGGTCGCTGCCCTCACAGCGGCCCTGATGGTCCTACGTAGGATTTTCCCCCGGGACACCAAAAAAAATGGACTTGTTGCTAGCCCGGAACGTACTGTCTTGAAGACATTCTTTACTCACAGGCTTGGATTTAACTTGTCAGGTCTGAACGCAGATACGTTGGCGGCAAAATACATATCAATTGTTTACATATAACAATTGGTCACCGTGAAAAATTGCCTATTGCGTTGTTGCTAAAAAGGTCTTTACACTTTAAAAATTGTCGACAACGGAACGCAATTAACGAAGGCATTTCTAAAGCGTAGTAAGTCTAAACACATCGAAATAAAAATACAATTTACACGTTTTGTGTATCTACAATACAATAACTTTTATTAATTTATATAGGATAACATTACATTATATTATTATACGTTGCATGTTTTTCGATAAAATATTCTAAACACATTTTAGTTGAGGAACAAAATTATTTAAGATAACTCGAAGATAATGATATCATAATACAATCGTAAAACATCTAGTGACGATGTTTATATTTTTGCATATCGCTTATTTACGTTACGGCGCGCCGATAGTCAGATTTGGGCCTCGTGAGAAACACAAACGAATCGCGCTGGGCGACGAACGTGTTAACATAGCGACAGGTAATCCCCAACTATAGTAAATGTATCTGTCAAGGTGTAGAAAGGTAAAACAATAGGTTTTAAAATAATGCTCGTTTCTCAGGGATCCATACCTCAAAACAAAAACGGGACCCCTATAGGATCATTTCGCTGTCAAACCCTTTTTCTCAGGAACGCGTGAAGGAGTCAAGTTATAACATCAAATACTCAGCTTTGCAGCCCATTGTAGCTATAAAACAAACTAGCTTCTACGGCAAAGTATGCAAAAGATACGGTTATTTATATCGCACCTATTACAATTTTTATAATAAAGAAAAAATTGAAACTTTTATTGAGAAAAAATGAACCCAAAACATATACATTTAGATAAAACAAAGAAAGAATAATACATAATATCAGATCATGTATCTTGTGTGCTGCTGCAGAAGAAGGCCACCGAAAGGGTTAGTGAGCGAACATCTTCTCTGGCTATTCGGCGGCCAAGGGACCGTCAGCGGAGAGATGCGTTTGCTCAGAACGAGCGCGATATTCAGTAGTAGTCTGACACATCGAGGTCGCTGTCCTTACAGCGTCCCTGATGGTCCTATGCAGGATATCCACCGGGAAACAAAAAAAAATTCTGTGTGCTGTGACCAATCTCAACGGAGAAGAGATGATAATCAAAACCTATAGGATATTTCTCGTCGACTACCCATAATCTTAAAATTTATCAAAAAACAATGTCTTATAGCACTATGAATAGTACAGCAGTATCATCAAACAAAAAAAAAATCATAAGTGTATACATATAATTTGAACGGAACCCTCAGTGCGAGAACCCGATTTGCAATTAACCGGTCTTTTTACCTAAAATATATTTTATTTAGCAAAAATTGATTTAAAAAACGCTAATTGCCTTTTAAACGTGCTCAACAATAGGATAAAACTTGAAGAGACGAGCAGAATCAACAAGCAAGCTATTACGAAACACTCAGTTTTAATTTTCAATTAAATTTTGCCGACGTAACCTTTTATGAGAATATTTTTGCGCTTAAATACTGAAAAGATATTTAATTTACGCCACAATGTCTAGAACAATGTAATTTTCTACGTGCTCTGAAAGTGTATCGTAATATTACGCTGCAGTATGGAGCTTATTTAAAATGGCTTAACGATCACTGAACCCCTTTGGTTTAGTTATAAAGGACAACAGAAGCAATATCTAATCATAAATAATAATAAAGTTCTTTATTAAAATGTCTCTTTCCAAGCAAAATAAGTTTGAGTGGTGATAATGACGACTGGGAATGTACAAAAGCAAACAAATTTACCGTGAAATAAGACACATAACATTATGTGAATGTCCTCCGATATCTGACACGCCCTGTCCTAATGTAATGTAGCATCCCTAGTGGACACTGTAAAATAGGGTTGTCAACGATTTGGGATTTCGGATATTTAAAAAGATTTTAACCGTTTGAGTGCCGAAAATTTTTTATAAGCATATGTCAAAAATGCGGATGATTTTGGAATATAAAATATATGAATTCAAAACCATTCGTCATATGATACTAAATGACACCTTTTTCCAATATTTAAATGTTCTCCGTTCGTCCAGGTATGTATACAACATGTTATCAAACTCATCTACTCTATCCATGAATCTATTATATTTATGAATTACATAAAACAAGAGGAGCGATATTTCGCTCCCCGCAATTTTGGCATATAACCAGAGGAGCGATTTTTCGCTCCTCCGCGCTCAAACGGTTAAATGAGAATGTCTTGAAAATTGGGATTAACTTTTAAGGTGGTAGAACAGTTGCCTGAACGGGCTCGGTTCGGTCTGTCGAATTTCATGTCCAGTTTATGCACATCCAGCTGTGAATATACATAGACCTTCCAGCGTGGTTCATGCTAGCTGGCATAGCAATAACCACTGTCGATGGTTTCTCGTCCTTCGATAGTCGGTTCCGTTGTTGGCCTATACTGTACTTCGCATCAGGCGCCTTATAGTCGCTTCGTCAAACCTGTGTAAAATAAGTATTTAAAACGAGTTATATATATCGAGGGTTGAAAGGCTATTTGGTTTAAGCGATATTTTTTAGTAATATAGTGTGACGTCCTAAGCCTGTTGACGTAGCCCAGAACGTCACTCTTTGGGTCGGAGATTACTCCGCCGGTATAAATTCGATCAGTTCAAGTTTGCGAGGATCTGGACAACAACAAGTATGTACCTGAGGACAGTGTGGTAATCCAAACCAGGGCGTCTGATGGTCTTCTGCTGGATCCAGTCTCGTCACCACACGAAAGTAGCACTATACTTTGCACGATTTTTTGATAATATCAAGATATGGCAGCTTTATAATCGTTTTGCACACACACGATAGCTATTTGCCCGTTGTTCGAACAGTTGTTAGAGAGAGTATTTCAGCGCGGCTGACCATACGATGACAACAGAGCATTCCCCACCACTGGTTTGGAACCAATGATGGTAACTCACGGTCCCGGTATACTCATATAGAGTCTTGTGATTGGCCAGTCCGCGCGAACCGATGAACATTGTGAAAAATTAATAATTTAAGATTACGTTACGCGTACATATAGTAATATATATATTTTTGGAATTGGTAAAAATCGCTGATTCTGAAAATATATATTACTATATCACCAAAAAATGTCGCTTATACCAAATAGCCTTTCACCCCTCAATATATATCTCACTATGTAATTGTTATGATAAAAGTTTTATTTTCGAAATAGTATGCAAAATGCTTACTTTGGATATGGTTATTAAATAATTTTGGATATACGGATCACTGTTTTCTACTGATTCCAAAAATAGATATATTACTATATCACCAAAAAATATCGCTTAAACCAAATAGCCTTTCACCACTCGATATTATTTATCGACAAATAACCGAACCTGTTCCAAATGCTTTATCGGATACGGATATTAAATTATTCCAGATATCCGATAGTTTCGAATACACGTATATCCATACCGTTCCTAGTGAACAATAAGTTCGTGACTAGCTTACATTTGGACAATGGCTCCCGGTATTCAGTTGCGTCCAACGCGTGTTAGACCAGCTAATTTATCTGCATAATTCGTAAACATATCTCACGATAACAATATAAGTAGCCCTGATTATAGGGCAAGGTCGAACTAAATTAGATTGTATTTTGTTTAGGCATAAATTAATTTGTTAACTACATATTTATATATAGTAGAGTATAGAGAATTCATCACAATTAAACGCACGCATAAGTCTAAAGTGGAATATAAGCTTTACAAGACACGAAAGAATTTACCTTCTAAACCTTTTTTGTATAGAATCTTGTGGATGAGTCATTTAATAACAATAATATAAAACCACACTATATCCCTTTGGGGGTGAGCAGAGAAGAAGTTTTTGGGAGTCGAAGCTGCCCGCGTCCGTAGGCTTTACCCTAGTTTCCCTACACGTGACTCCTGAGTGGTGCTAAACGAGCAGCAGCGAGGTGGTAGGGCGTTGGTGCCCGTCTGGATCGCGACCACAGTTCATGGGTTTAAAGCCCGTCATAGTGACCAGTTTCGCCTTGTCGTGTTTCGGGATCAGCTTGTGTATATCCAGTAGCCCATATACCTAGAGACCTTCATTCGTGGTGTATGTGGGCCGACATGACGGTGTAGACTATCAATGGATTTTCATCCTTTGATAGTCGCTTTCGTTTTTGGACTACACTGTACTTACCATCAGGTACTCTGTAGTCACTATGTCGAGCCAGTGTAAAAAAAGAGATATTATTACTAGCTGTTTCTCCTTATTTGTCGTGCCCAACGTGAACAGCAGCGCAGCTGATCGCCATGCTCAGAACACTTATACATGACATTTCTTTTAGATGCTATGTAGATTTTCTAATGATGTTTTCTTTCACCGAAGAGCATGCGCTCTCCGAATCCTTTAATTTGGAAAAACCCAGAATTACATACCGTCGAAACGACGTCTATTCCTATTGCCACACGTACATATATACCGGTCTCTTAACCACAAAGCCACCATGCCTACATTTAATATTTATACTGAGAAACAATTTTGGGTTCTTGGTTCAAGAATTTACAATAAAGTTAATCATGAATTAAATATCTTGAACCTATCTAAATTCGAATCTATACTAATATTATAAAGCTGAAGAGTTTGTTTGTTTGTTTGTTTGTTTGTTTGTTTGTTTGTTTGTTTGAACGCGCTAATCTCAGGAACTACTGGTTCGAATTGAAAAATTCTTTTTGAGTGGAATAGACCATTTATCGAGGAAGGCTTTAGGCTATATAACATCACGATGCAATTATTAGGAGCGAAGAAATAATGGAAAATGTGAAAAAAACGGGCAAAAATATTCATCCTTGAGGGCTTCCATTGCGTGCGCTGCAAAAACGGTTCAAGATACCAAAAATATATGTATGAAAGCATTATTCCTCTTAAAATGATCTAAAAAAATGTCCGCGACAGTATATGTCTATCTTTTAAGATTAAGTCACTAGAACCGTTTTTATGGTAAACAAATTTGGTCGAAATTAATGCATTATTTGTTAAGAGTTGTATCAACGTAATAATATTAATCTTTATCCAAATAAATGTTTTGTTGATTAAGAGTATTTAATTGTGAACAAAATTGTCTTCGACATCACTTAATTTCAATGAACATCTTAGAAGATATACTAATATTATAAAGCTGAAGAGTTTGTTTGTTTGTTTGTTTGAACGCGCTAATCTCAGGAACTACCGGTTCGAATTGAAAAATTCTTTTTGCGTGGAATAGACCATTTATCGAGGAAGGCTTTAGGCTATATAACATCACGATGCAATTATTAGGAGCGAAGAAATAATGGAAAATGTGAAAAAAACGGGCAAAAATATTCATCCTTGAGGGCTTCCATTGCGTGCGCTGCAAAAACGGTTCAAGATACCAAAAATATATGTATGAAAGCATTATTCCTCTTAAAATGATCTAAAAAAATGTCCGCGACAGTATATGTCTATCTTTTAAGATTAAGTCACTAGAACCGTTTTTATGGTAAACAAATTTGGTCGAAATTAATGCATTATTTGTTAAGAGTTGTATCAACGTAATAATATTAATCTTTATCCAAATAAATGTTTTGTTGATTAAGAGTATTTAATTGTGAACAAAATTGTCTTCGACATCACTTAATTTCAATGAACATCTTAGAAGATATACTAATATTATAAAGCTGAAGAGTTTGTTTGTTTGTTTGTTTGTTTGTTTGTTTGTTTGTTTGTTTGTTTGTTTGAACGCGCTAATCTCAGGAACTACTGGTTCGAATTGAAAAATTCTTTTTGAGTGGAATAGACCATTTATCGAGGAAGGCTTTAGGCTATATAACATCACGATGCAATTATTAGGAGCGAAGAAATAATGGAAAATGTGAAAAAAACGGGCAAAAATATTCATCCTTGAGGGCTTCCATTGCGTGCGCTGCAAAAACGGTTCAAGATACCAAAAATATATGTATGAAAGCATTATTCCTCTTAAAATGATCTAAAAAAATGTCCGCGACAGTATATGTCTATCTTTTAAGATTAAGTCACTAGAACCGTTTTTATGGTAAACAAATTTGGTCGAAATTAATGCATTATTTGTTAAGAGTTGTATCAACGTAATAATATTAATCTTTATCCAAATAAATGTTTTGTTGATTAAGAGTATTTAATTGTGAACAAAATTGTCTTCGACATCACTTAATTTCAATGAACATCTTAGAAGATATACTAATATTATAAAGCTGAAGAGTTTGTTTGTTTGTTTGTTTGAACGCGCTAATCTCAGGAACTACCGGTTCGAATTGAAAAATTCTTTTTGCGTGGAATAGACCATTTATCGAGGAAGGCTTTAGGCTATATAACATCACGATGCAATTATTAGGAGCGAAGAAATAATGGAAAATGTGAAAAAAACGGGCAAAATTATTCATCCTTGAGGGTTTCCATTGCGTGCGCTGCAAAAACGGTTCAAGATACCAAAAATATATGTATGAAAGAATTATTCCTCTTAAAATGATCTAAAAAAATGTCCGCGACAGTATATGTCTATCTTTTAAGATTAAGTCACTAGAACCGTTTTTATGGTAAACAAATTTGGTCGAAATTAATGCATTATTTGTTAAGAGTTGTATCAACGTAATAATATTAATCTTTATCCAAATAAATGTTTTGTTGATTAAGAGTATTTAATTGTGAACAAAATTGTCTTCGACATCACTTAATTTCAATGAACATCTTAGAAGATATACTAATATTATAAAGCTGAAGAGTTTGTTTGTTTGTTTGTTTGAACGCGCTAATCTCAGGAACTACTGGTTCGAATTGAAAAATTCTTTTTGCGTGGAATAGACCATTTATCGAGGAAGGCTTTAGGCTATATAACATCACGATGCAATTATTAGGAGCGAAGAAATAATGGAAAATGTGAAAAAAACGGGCAAAATTATTCATCCTTGAGGGTTTCCATTGCGTGCGCTGCAAAAACGGTTCAAGATACCAAAAATATATGTATGAAAGAATTATTCCTCTTAAAATGATCTAAAAAAATGTCCGCGACAGTATATGTCTATCTTTTAAGATTAAGTCACTAGAACCGTTTTTATGGTAAACAAATTTGGTCGAAATTAATGCATTATTTGTTAAGAGTTGTATCAACGTAATAATATTAATCTTTATCCAAATAAATGTTTTGTTGATTAAGAGTATTTAATTGTGAACAAAATTGTCTTCGACATCACTTAATTTCAATGAACATCTTAGAAGATATACTAATATTATAAAGCTGAAGAGTTTGTTTGTTTGTTTGTTTGAACGCGCTAATCTCAGGAACTACCGGTTCGAATTGAAAAATTCTTTTTGCGTGGAATAGACCATTTATCGAGGAAGGCTTTAGGCTATATAACATCACGATGCAATTATTAGGAGCGAAGAAATAATGGAAAATGTGAAAAAAACGGGCAAAAATATTCATCCTTGAGGGCTTCCATTGCGTGCGCTGCAAAAACGGTTCAAGATACCAAAAATATATGTATGAAAGCATTATTCCTCTTAAAATGATCTAAAAAAATGTCCGCGACAGTATATGTCTATCTTTTAAGATTAAGTCACTAGAACCGTTTTTATGGTAAACAAATTTGGTCGAAATTAATGCATTATTTGTTAAGAGTTGTATCAACGTAATAATATTAATCTTTATCCAAATAAATGTTTTGTTGATTAAGAGTATTTAATTGTGAACAAAATTGTCTTCGACATCAGTTAATTTCAATGAACATCTTAGAAGATATTACAAAACCTTACATAGCAAAACAACGTTTGCCGGATCAGCTATAGTGTCTTGATAACCGCGAAACTCGAGCACGGCTGAACCGATTTGACTGATTTTTTTTTGTTGTGTTTGTTGAAGTCTGGGGAAGGTTATAACAGAGAGAAGATTTTAAAAAATTATCTGAAAAAGTCTAAAAACAACACTTTTCTATATTCTCATACAAAAGATTTGTTATAAGTCAATTTGAACTTTAACACCATAGCATAAAGTTTAAATGTTAGTGGACGGGTTCCGGGAAGGCAAAACAATTATTGAGTGACGTATAAATATTAATGTCAATATTTGTCAATTTTTATACATATAGCATTAAGGCCAGGTTCCTTCAAACAATTTTCAAAAAACAGCCGACAGTACAATAGCTATTAACATTAAAAAAAACAATGTGACTTTATTTTAGAGAAATAGGGGAGAACAAGGTCTGCCGGGACAGCTAGTGTAAGATAAAGCTGAGAGACTGGTTGTCGAATCTATACTAATATTATAAAGCTGAAGAGTTTGTTTGTTTGTTTGTTTGTTTGAACGCGCTAATCTCAGGAACTACTGGTTCGAATTGAAAAATTGATTTTGAGTTGAATAGATCTTTTATCGAGGAAGGCTTTAGGCTATATAACATCACGATGCCACTATTAGGAGCGAAGAAATAATGGAAAATGTGAAAAAAACGGGCAAAATTATTCATCCTTGAGGGCTTCCATTGCGTGCGCTGCAAAAACGGTTCAAGATACCAAAAATATATGTAAAAAAGAATTATTCCTCTTGAAATGATCTAAAAACATGTCCGTGACAGTATATGTCTATCTTTTAAGATTAACTCACTAGAACCATTTTTATGGTAAACAAATTTGGTCGAAATTAATGCATTATTTGTTAAGAGTTGTATCAACGTAATAATATTAATCTTTATCCAAATAAATGTGTTGTTGATTAAGAATATTTAATTGTGAACAAAATTGTCTTTAACATCACTTAATTTCAATGAACATCTTAGAAGATATTACAAAACCTTACATAGCAAAACAACGTTTGCCGGATCAGCTAGTCTAAAATATAATGATACTGAGGAACTGTTGCAGGTATAGATGTGCTTGGGCTTTAGCATTAACATTCTTTTGAAATTGTTATTCACTTTCTATTTTTTTTTTTGTATAGTCTATGGATTAGTATGTAATATTATTGTTGTATTGTTTTGAGTTAAGATTGGAGCTATGCAGCGGTAATAAAGTGTAACAAATTATGTGAAATATGCTGACATCCAAGATACAGGTAGTCCTAGTTTGGGTATCAGCTGATTTTAATGTGCTACTTGTAATAGTTTGTCTAATAAATAACTTTATTATTTATTATTATTAATATATAACAAAAAATAAAAAGGATTTTACTTTTCATTGCAACGGGATTTAACAAAGTAACATTGAAACAGCGTTAGCTCTAGTAAAAGAATTTAAAATGTACCCATATGGAATTTCCGCGCCTGTAGACCAAACAGAAAAGGCCTATAATTTGAGGAGGGCAGAGGGTGAGTGGTCAACTCAAATCACCCTCCATAATTTGTGGAAGCCTGAGAAAGCCGTCCTCTAGTCGGTACCGTGGCAGATTGCGTAGTTCGTGCCCACGGCCGGTTTTCGCGGCGCGATAGGAACCTCTGTGGTTTTAGGCAGTAGGAATCACCCTCATGGTGACTGGGATGTCGTATGACAGATTTTCCCTGGTAAAAAGGCTTTAGCCAGCTTTGCAGATATCTATAAAACTAGGTTATTATAAACGTATTAATCATAATCTGTTAAGAATAGAAACCGTCTCGTGTCATCAACAGCGCCTGCTTTACATTATATATTTTCCGCACCGTCATATATTGTGTCGTGAATTGGTTCCCACATCACATTCAATCAATCAAAGAGCGATAACAGAATACATGAGACATTTTATTCATAAAATGATGGCCGTTTTTTTACTATGCGTTATATAATTTTACATATGCCGGCCACAGCTATTCCACGAGCCAACAAAACGTTCTAACTACGCCTGTCAGGCTACACTTGCTAGATGTGTGCCCACATACAACAAGAGAACACCACAGGTGGATATTTTCCACGAGAGCAGCGGGTCCTTCAGGAAGAGAGTATTCGAGGCTATCAGGCCGTTTTCGGACAGGGACTGTTAGCATACACATTTATACACACACACTAAGTCACTACACATTTCATATATAACTTTTACATTGTTATTTCACAACAATTATTTGAATCGCATTTAATGCTCTCATATAACCTTGTTATATGTACAAATCATTTTGGTTAATCTGATTCTTGCTTGTTTTCCTGTATTAATAAAATTACATACTGTAGATTTGTAAATAAATAAATATGCGCAAAAAATCTACAAAGATTTACACATAACTAAGTTTGTGTTAACTTGAAAAAAAAAATAAATATTATGACATGAGGATTTTCAAACGACGAGTAAATCAGTATATATTATGTGAGCGCACTCGATCGGCCTCATCATCACTTTCCATCGGGTGAGATAGACTTCAAGGGCAAGCCTATTTGTAATAAAAAAAGAAAGAAGTAATCGATGATATTTATATTATTTATAGAAAAATTTCAACTTGAAATAATTATTATCATAATAAAAGACTTTTTCAATTCGAACGAAGCCGCGAGCGCAGCTAGAATTTTACTTCAAAACTTTAAAATGTAAGTTTTATGTTAATATATTAAAAAGTGTGTTTTGAAAACCTTGTCCGACTCGAGAGTGCCACTCTGATGACATAATAAAATTACCCAAATACTACATCCAAAAATTATATTATTTGTGAAAATTAAATTATGATTGTCATATAAAATTGAGTTATTTTACGTGCGATCTATGCTCGAATTTCTTATAAAAATCAGTATAAACACTAATCAAACGATTTAATTGTTGAACGGTGCTTAGGATAATCGAGCATCATGACCCTTTTAATGTTATAGCCTACTAGATTAAACCTTTTCCTTTTTTTTTGTATCCCGGGGAAAAATCCTGCATAGGACCATCAGGGACGCTGTGAGGGCGACCCCGGTGTGTCAGACTCCTACTGACTAGAAACCCCCGAGCTATCCCTCTGATTGCCCCACCCGGGTCGGGGAAGCCAAACTCATCCAGACCCCCAGAGAACAAGAACCCTTGTTGAGGCTACCTCTCTAGGAGAGAAGGAGTAAAGCCCACCCCTCCAAAACCTCTCTCCCAGGCGATGCGCCGGACACCGTGCACCGCCTCCCTCTCATCCGGACAGCAGACTCCCTCAAGTCTACTGCCCGGCTGAACACCGCAGCTGAGACGTGGGCACATCAACTAATAGCTACTCGCCTATTATTTGATCATAACAATAATGAAAAAAATCTATTCACAAAATATATATTAAATAATATTTCTTAATAAACATTTGTATCTGACTATACTGTAATTAATTCACAGTTATATCCAATATTGACGCCTGGACAACATGTAACATCCATTCAAATAATGAAAAGCACACATCCACCCGGAACCATTACGAAAATATTAAAAAATCTTTTAAATGGACACAGAGGATTCCCATATTATGTATCTACGAGGGGCATTGAGTGTGCCAATAACATAAAATATTATCTTTTGACCTTTATTTTATTTGAAAAGACGTCAATTTCCGTCGCAGCTGGTGGCTTATTCCATAGGTCAAAATTATATAACCACAGGTATATACTAGGACTACTATTATTTTTGGACGTATTTTACACTGCCTCGACATAGTGACTACAGAGTACCTGATGGTAAGTACAGTGTAGTCCAAAAACGAAAGCGACTATGGATGAAAATCCATTGATAGTCTACATCGTCATGTCGGCCCACATATACCACGACTGAAGGTCTCTAGGTATATGAGCCATATACCATATATATCATATTTTGGTCATTTTTTTATTATTAATTATAAGCGAAAGCTTGACCTAAAACACACCTGGTGGAAGGTGAAGATGAAGCCGATCATGAACCGCGTCCGCCCAATAAATGCCTATTCACTCTTCTCTCAAAGACTCCCACGTCATAAGATCGCGGAAATGTTGCCGCTGGAAGCATATTCCACTCCTTAGCCGTTGGCATGATGAATATAGAAGCGAACCTTTGAATCCCGGGACCACAATTCTGAGACTTAACATATTCTCGAAATTCCCGGGAAATTAATCACTATTGAGTTTTCTAAAAAAAACTATTTTAAACATATGATTATTGTAAGAATTGTATGTTATAACGTTTAAAAGGCAGTAAAACACCATAATTGCTCACTGATACGTATATTGCACGAAAACCTTAGCATTAAACATGACGGCGCCACTGTGCTTTAAGAGTGGCTAGAAACGTCAACAGTAACAATGGACATTTGAAATAGTGGGGGTTGACGTTTCCCCACTCTGACGCAAGCAAGCTCGTAACACACACAAGCTCGTAAGCAAGACGTGCCTGGTGGAGCGTCATCACTGTATCAATATCGAAAGTGCTGATTTTTAGTGCCGTTAAATATCTTGTCAAATAATCATTGGGTAGTGTAAAGTATTGGATAGTGTAAATACCTGGTTTTAATTCTCCTCGCCCGCCTACCCACGATCGCTCGGCAGCTAGATGGATCCCGAAAATTGTAATAATGGCAATGTGCCGTTATCAGAAGTGGGATGTGAAGGGCTTACTTCTGAGGAGAATACCCGTACCAGATCGTCAGCACCGGCACCGGAACAAAGCCTGTCGCAACAGATGGAGTTGTTTTTGTCTCGAATGATGGCTTTATCACAGCCGCAACCTGTAAGCAGCGCGTCTATTCAATTGATTGAGTTCGACCCTGACGACAACGAAGCAGACATAGAAGGTTGGTGCAACGTGACCGAAATTGTAATCAACGACCGCAAGATAGGAGGTGCAGACTTGCTGCTGTTACTCACACGTGCACTTAAAGGCCGCGCTTCTACCTGTTTAACACGACTGCAGGCATCGCAGCTGACATGGCCTCAAATAAAAGAACTGTTGTTCGCGAAGTTTGCCAAGCCTATGATGCCACAAGATTATTTCGATGAAATTCTACGCTTCCAAATCGGTGTTAAAGAAACCGCGAGTGAGGCAGCTATACGACTTTGGAACATCATCGGACGCATTCCTCGGACAGAAATGCCAGAAGACATTACCACGGGATTTGTATCGTCGGTTTTATGTCAAAAAGACGGAGTGATCCGTCGTGAGCTCCAGTCCCATAACCCAACTACTAGATCTCAACTTCTGCGAATTCTCAACGGCATCTCGCTGAAACGAAAGCACGAGAGCAGTGATAATCATGATCCAGATGTGAAAAGGACCCGATTTAACGAATCGCGCTTCATGGGAACATGTCATCGCTGCGGTACTTCGGGTCACAAAGCGATCGACTGTCGTAAGCGAAAGGAAGAGACTGCAGCTTCGGACAAGATGCGCAATCAAGCATCCAGAGGCACTGACAGACCAATCACCTGCTTCGTGTGTGGACGACCAGGACACCTGGCGTCGACGTGTCCTGATCGAGTAGGCGGCAGCGGAGCAGCGGCGATCAAAGAGGTCCATGTGTGTGAACGCAAGGCATCGAGGAGCACGTTAACTACATCATCCGGTGAGCCAGTTTCCTTTCTCTTTGATAGTGGATCAGCTTGTTCATTAGTAACTAATAGCTACGCCGATAAGTTCTCTGGTACTACGCAGGGTGAATTAGTGTATCTGACGGGCATTGGTAGCGGGGATGTGGAATGCGTGTCCCAGGTTATTAGTTCCATCAATGTCCAAGGCCTATCGCTCTCAGTATTGTTTCACATAGTACCCGATGGCACTATTGCTGAACCGGTGATAATAGGTAGGGATATATTAGAGGAGAAAGTGCACGTGCATATCGACAACGATCGAATTACCTTTTCTCAGCATAAAGAAGTTAACCTAGTTGACAAGTCTAGTGGTTTTGATTTCGCGAATATTGATACGGACTTACAAGGCGATGACAAATTAGATCTAATTAGGATTTTAGGGAAATACTGTGAGTTCTTCATCGACAATATACCAACGCGACGTGTCACGACGGGTGTTCTCCGGATAGATCCTATTGATCCGAACAAGACGGTTCAAAGACATCCTTATAGGTTAGCTCCCGCGGAAAAAGAAATAGTTAACGAGAAAATAGAGTCCCTATTAAAAGCGAACGTTATTCGGGAAAGTAGTTCTCCATTTGCGAGCCCCATTTTGTTGGTTAAAAAGCACGACAATACTGATAGGATGTGCGTAGACTATAGGGAACTCAATGCCAACACACGTCCCGAGCATTATCCGTTGCCTCGTATTGACGAACAGATTGACCGTCTCCATGGCGCGCACTACTTTTCGTCATTAGATATGGCGTCAGGTTACCACCAAATACCGGTTGATCCCGAAAGCGTAGCGAGAACGGCGTTTGTGACACCGGATGGTCAATTCGAATATTTGGCAATGCCATTTGGTTTACGAAATGCCGCTTCAGTGTATCAGCGCTGCATTAACACAGCACTCGGGCCCCTAAAGGACAAAGTAGCGATGGCTTACATGGATGACGTCATGTGCTATTCCAATAACGTCACTACAGGACTAGAACGTCTAGACCTAACTTTGAAAGCACTTTCTGAAGCAGGGTTTTCGTTAAACTTCAAAAAGTGCAAATTCATGAAAAGTGAGATAGACTACCTTGGCTATGTCATCAAAGCAGGAGAAGTAACACCAAACCCTAGAAAGATACAGGCTTTGGTTGACGCTCCCACTCCAAAAACAGCTACACATGTAAGGCAATTTTTAGGCCTCGCTTCTTATTTTAGACGATTCATACCAAATTTCACTCGGTTAGTGGGACCCTTTTATCCCTTGACGAAGCTGAAAGGCCCTATCAAGTGGACAGACGCCCATAAGGCCATTCACAAAAAGATCATCGACATACTTACGTCAGAACCGGTGTTAACAATATTTGATCCAGACTCCCCCATTGAGTTTCACACTGACGCAAGCTCTGAAGGCTACGGAGCTATATTAATCCAAAGAAAGAATAACGCTCCTCACGTGGTATCTTATTTTAGCCGTCGAACGTCTGACGCGGAATCAAGGTATCACTCATACGAGTTGGAGACCCTGGCCGTCGTTCGCGCGGTTGAAAATTTCCGGCATTACTTGTATGGCCAGCATTTCACGGTCTTCACAGACTGTAACTCTTTAAAAGCATCCAAATCAAAAACCGATTTAACTCCACGCGTACACAGGTGGTGGGCTTTCTTACAAGCGTACGATTTCGATATAGTTCATAAGCAGGGCATTAACATGAGCCACGCAGACTATTTATCTAGAAACCCTATTGTGGAGCCTATACCTAGTGTGCAAGGATTAATTGATCCAAGAGACTCAAGGAAGGTGAATAAAGAAGTTCACTTTATAGAGTTACATCAGGGTTGGCTGACCGTGGAGCAAAAACGTGATGGCGAAATATGCGACCTCATCAGCAAACATAAAAACAATGAGTTGCCAGAAACCATAGCACATACGTATGACGTGCGAAATGGTATATTATACAGGAAAATTGAACGCAATAGAACCAGCTCGTGGTTACCAATTGTTCCTAGATCACTAACATGGACACTTATAAATCATGTCCACTCAGAAATTAAGCACCTCGGGGCAGATAAGACGCTTAACAAAATATACGAGCAGTACTGGTTCCCACAAATGTCCAAGCAGGTGCGTAAATTTGTAGACTCGTGCATAGTATGCAAAGCCTCAAAGGGATGTTCAGGAGCACAGCAAGTTCGACTTCATCCAATACCTAAAGTGTCCACGCCTTGGCATACTATACATATAGACATTACGGGCAAACTAAGTGGTAAGAGTGATAGGAAAGAATATGCGTCCGTAATTATCGATGCGTTCACCAAATATGTCCTTTTAGAATACACACCTTCTCTCGACGCGGCAAGCGCGATTCAATGTCTCAAAAAAGCTGTTTGCCTATTTGGTGCCCCGAAACGCATTATAGCAGATCAAGGCAGGTGCTATATTAGTGCGAATTTTAAACGGTTTTGTAGCGAACATGGTATAGAGCTTCACCTTATCGCCTCCGGTTCCAGTAGAGCCAACGGCCAAGTTGAGCGGATAATGCGCACCTTAAAGTGCCTGCTCACAATTGCAGAAAACGACCCAAACAAAACTTGGCGAGACGAACTCCCCGAAGTTCAGCTGGCGTTGAATAGCACCAGATCCAGAGTAACGGGATACTCACCTACGGAACTAATGTTCGGCATACGAGCACAGTCATTAGGGATATCAACCTTATCCGTGCACGCGGAACCCGAGCCTCGTTTGGATCTAGATACTATTCGACATAATGCTTCCGAAAATATCAAAAAAACGGTTTCATCGGAAGAATTACGCTTTAACCGGGGTAAAGCAAAAGTGAGACCATTTAGTGTAGGTGACTTTGTCTCTATAAAAAGTAGTGAGCGTAACCAAACCAAATTACGGCGAAAGTTCAAAGGTCCTTTTACTATAGTCCGGGTCTTAGACCACGATAGATATGAGCTGCGAGACATAGATGGATCTAACCGAATCTATAAATACGCCCATGAAAACCTACGTGCAGTACCCGGGGGCTATGGCGGGTTGGTTGAAGTAGCTACTTCCTTAATTGATAATGTAGAGGAGGCCGAGACGGCGCCAGTCCATAGTCATGAGAGTGGAATGGCAACATCTGATGATGATAGTGATACAGTATCGGTATCTAGTTCACACACTTTGACCGCCAGCTCTAACACTCTCTCTGCCTCTGAACATGAAGAATAGTTATTGGTGAGTTAATTACGTGTAAACCCTGTTCTTGTGCCCACTTTTAACTAGAGCGTGGGTTTGATATTGATTAGACAGTGGGTAGGATGTAGTTGGTTAACTGGGCTGGCCTAATCGGGTCGATGCCCATGACCAGACTATATTTTCCTATATGGTGTTTGAGGTAGTTGATCTACTGGGCTGGCCTAAACCGGGTCGATGCCTAGGGTCAGACTATGACTTGTTGTGTGTGAGCTGAGTGGCAAGAAATTGGTCTGGAACTGGCCTATGTGGGTCGACGTTTCGAATCAGTTGATTGCAGCAGCTGTGTGTGGTTTTCGTGACTGGTGGAAGGGGCGCTGACGGTTGTCCGGTCCACCTCACCATGTGACTTGGTGAGCTGGTCGAAGGGGCGCCTGAGGTCAGTTGTCCGCCCAGTGTGTTGGTAGTGGTTGTCCAGATAATGTGGAGGATGAAAACCCAGATATCTTTAATCAGGTGATATAAATGGGTAGCTTGTCAGGGATGGGCGAGCAGGCCTAGTCGTGCACTACAGTTGTATTTTGTCTTTTCAGGTAACCCGAAGGTGTGAGCTGTCGCACGAGGACGTGCGAATGTCAGTCCGGCCGTGACGGCGCCACTGTGCTTTAAGAGTGTCTAGAAACGTCAACAGTAACAATGGACATTTGAAATAGTGGGGGTTGACGTTTCCCCACTCTGACGCAACTTCAGGCTCTTTTATAGGCGAGCAGGGGCAGGACGGATCAGAATCCATCGGCTCCTCTCGTAAGCAAGACGTGCCTGGTGGAGCGTCATCACTGTATCAATATCGAAAGTGCTGATTTTTAGTGCCGTTAAATATCTTGTCAAATAATCATTGGGTAGTGTAAAGTATTGGATAGTGTAAATACCTGGTTTTAATTCTCCTCGCCCGCCTACCCACGATCGCTCGGCAGCTAGATGGATCCCGAAAATTGTAATAATGGCAATGTGCCGTTAAACATATAAAATTACAAAAACAAGCAATAATAGTAAGCGTCCGTATCTAAGGCGCGCGGCCGATCGAGAGCCGTCACGTGAATCTCCCTCCTACCGTCCACCGCGGACGATGCGCAAGCGATCCGTATAAATATTACGGCGTACGCGAGAGTGGACAGGCAGAGTGCACGCTACAATGTCACTTTTTATTAATAATAATATATCGTCACACTATATTCCTTACAGGGTAGGCAGAGATACATTAGTGGTTGTATCCACTTTGCGTTTATATGTCGTGCTCAACGTGACCTATAGTGCAGCAAATTATCGTTTTCAGGGTACTTTTTATTAGACTATAGTAATTGCTGCTATACTTTCAGATGTCAATTTATATAAAAAAATCTGTTTTTCAAGTTTTTTTATCACTTTTAACAAACCTAGATTTAAGAATCAAATCCAGCCAAAACTCACACACAAACTACTCTTCATTTAAGATATGTTAATCTGTTATTTATTAACAAGAATACAGATTTCTTAGTTGTTATAAAAACGGTTTTGTTGTAACGAGTAGTTGAAAAGCGCCATTTTTAGATATCTTGACATCGCAGTTTCGCTATTCCTAGATCTGAAAATATGGATAATCTTGGTTTAAAAGTTAGAATAAAACTTCCATACTCCGGGACTTAGAACCGTGAGATTCGCGGGATGAAAGCCCTAGCAGATACATAAATGGGGAAGTCCCAATATCCTATCTCGATCGGCGGATACCCGCCTCGTTCCGATTTCCGACCGCAGCCTCCAAGGCTGTTGCGGAAACACATCTGAGAGAAAAACAAACCTTTGTAACAGAAATATAAATGGAATTGGAGTGATTTTGGTTACATTTATTTTTGCATTTAAATTGGACATTTTGATATCTAAATAACAATCTCTAGAGAAAGTAACGTCTTGAGTACTCAGTTAAAACTTAGTATTTATATGAACATATAATAATAATTTATCGTCACGTTATATCTATTTTGGGATAAGCAGAAATACATTAGTGATTGTATCCACCTTTAACTTATATTTCGTGCCCAACGGGACCAGTAGGGCATCTGATCGCCGTTCTCAAGGCGCTTACATATATTGTATACAATACAATACCAAATAATAATAAGATTTTAAAAAAATTCTTCTGTTTCTTTAAAAATCATATTGAACAACAAAAATACAAAGTACATGAAATAATAAGGTTTATTAAATTGTCAATTTTATAAACTTTCAGAAACGATTACAGCTTTCTCCAGTACTTGTTAAAAAAGTAGCCAAGCGACCGAATCTGCACAAACTGCCGAATATGCTGCCAAATTGGAGCCATGCCAAAGTCAAATAGGAAGTACACATTAATCTGACAATGTAAATTGGCGGGATTATGCATAGTTTAATACAAAATTATATTAGGTAACAGGTGTTGAACACATACGTTGAGCAGTAAATTTCACAATAAACGAGGATGTTTGAAAATTCAATTTCGTGTATCGAAAACGTGAGCCGACACGCGGATCACGGAATTGCTTCCATGCGCTTTTGCTTTTCCAACTGTCCATGACGTTGTCTAGAATTCAATTTACACGAATTTGCATAGGTAGTGCTTTTCGTTCACACCTAAAGTCTCCAAGGATAATTGCGACTAATTCTTTTTCTATCTTGATATAATAATGGACATGTAACACGTTCGTATTCACAGTCAGCTGTCCCAACATTCACAGTTCACGCCCAGTCAATGACCCCGTACAATATGACTAGAAGGACGTACTGTGATAAAAATTTTGTAAGTTGTCTTCATGTTATATATAGCCCTATTCATAGTTCAATGGATTCTCATCCCTTGAGTTAATGTCGTTTTTGGACTACATTGTACTTTACATGAGGGGCGCTGTATTCACTTTGTAACCAGTGTACAAAAAAAAAACATAATTGCTTTTTTTATGTTTTGTTGTTTTTAATTTTTTCAACCTGCTGTATTCATTTTGGACTAACTTCGCACTTCGCGCTTATATGTCGTGTGTCGATGACTTTTCTATTAGAAGCCATGGGTGTTTAATAATGTTTGTTATAAAAAGTTATTAAAATATAAAATAATATAAATATAAAAATAATATAAAAGTTATTAAAAACGGCAATCAGCTGCGCCACTGGTCATGTTGGACACGACAAACAAACGCAAAGTGGATACAGTCATTGATGTTGATGTTATCTATTATAAAATCTAGTTCTAATGTTTGCCAATCTGTTTCTAAAGTTTCCTTTGCTCACCCCGCAAGGAATACAGCATGTATATATATTATTATTATGTTTTAGGCAACTGTGAAAACCTTGTTGGTTTTGACGCCTTATTTGGTTGAAGCAATATAATGTTCAGTGAAGTTATATACTTGCTTCTGTTGTCACGTTCAGTTTTACAAACTGGCTAATAGCCCTTTTAATTGGAAGCGGTTTCTGTAGCCGTAAAACGACCGCAATACATGGAAATATCGTCATTGAACACAACAGTCTACCTTGAAAAGCGTCTATATATCTAGAAAGGTATAATAACAGCGATCGTTAATAGATGTATTCTTATTTCTAAACATGTAAATTCATTCATAGACTGTATTATATTTTAAAATACCATCACCGCAGACATTTTCATGAGAGGTAACAAGAAATTCAATTTAAATTTGATTCCCAGCGCTTTGAATAAAAAAATTCTTTTTTTTTTTTTTTCCTAAATAGGAAACACCGTACTCATGCCCCTTGGCACTTTAAAGGTCACTTAATAAGTGGAAAAATTATAAAAGGTTCCACAATGAAGTTTTCGTTAATGCCGATAAAATTTCAGCTGAAAATATTCATAACGACATTAGACAAAACTTTTTGAATTCACTCCAAAGCCTTTATTGAACAATGGGCCTTATTTGAAAGTTTAATTCATGTAATTTGATAGAGTCTGGTAGAACTCGATTTTAATTTTTTTCTTTGTTATTCTTTAAAAATTCTACGATATAATTTTGTTATTGTATAAATTTAATTGCCTTCATTTTCTATCTTGTTCGTTAAATAAATTGTTAGTTTTTACAAATTATTAATCACTATTGTATCTTAGACAATAAGGTTAAAATTAATTAATTTGAAAATTTTCATTGTTATAATGTAATTAGTTAGTGTCTTTTTTTTTACTTGGGGAAAATCCTCAAAGGATCGTCTCAGCCGCACAGGGGGGTTGCGCGACCGAGGTGTGTCGGACTTGTATCGACTAAAAACCCCGAGGGTCCTGTAATCAATTCGCCACAGCCCCGTTGCGCCCCGCCCGATGGGCACAACCTCGGGGGAAGATGATACCCTCCCCGGTACTGCACGTTGTATTTAGGCAGAGCACGCCACAATGCCCTGCCAACTTCTGTGTCTGACCGAAGTTACGGCCGCTGCATCGGCTTTAACCATCTTTAAACAAATTGTAAGGTCATTTTAATAATGTCTACACTTTTTACTTATTCTATTTATTTTGGAGACTTTTAAGTATGTACGTATATCAGCCTCATCGTACCCCTAATACAGAAATACCTAACATATGGGGCCATTGATCTGAACAGAGCAGACGCCTCATCAGATAATGGTATTGTTAAGACTTCGTTAAACATACCGACTTCCAATCTGTTCAGACTAAAGGCACTCCACAAACACCTCTCTCACATATTCAGATCGGGCACATTCCACCAACAAATGTTGGATATCATCTGTGCACAACCTCTACACATTATTTAAAGTCATTAATATATAACTTATTATACATTGAAAAGTTTTTAAAATCATTGTATTAATCACTTTTAGTCAATATTGAATATTTGACGTTCAATGGCAGTAAAAAACCAATCGTCCATCACTAAATATATTTGTTACAAAAAAAATTATATTAATAAAAAATATCGTCACGCTATATCCCTTAAGAGGTGATTAGAGATACATTACTGGATGTATCCATTTTTCGCTTAGATCTCGTGCCCAACGTAACCAGTAGCGCATCTGATCGCCGTTCTCAGGGCACTTACTAACATAAACAGAATTACCGGTAATAATTTTAATAGCAGCCAAACAACAAGTTCGTTAAAAAAACACGGATTAAAACCAAATATTAATTGTTAATTTGAGTAAAGTAAAGCTTAAAACAAGCGTGGGTGTACAGATCCGCTAGAGGATTTTAATTAAAGACTGTTACTGGGAGATGTGAACTCTAAAACGCTATGTAAAATGTTCGCAGCTCCCAAACCGTTGACAATTTAAGTAGCCGTGACATTTCCAGCTATTTCCGTATTTCTACCTCATTTTTTTTTACACTGGCTCGACATAGTGACTACAGAGTTCCTGATGGTAAGTACAGTGTAGTCCAAAAACGAAAGCGACTATCAAAGGATGATAATCTATTGATAGTCTACATCGTCATGTCGGCCCACATATACCACAACTGAAGGTCTCTAGCTATATGAGCTACTGAATAAACACAAGCTGATCCCGAAACGCGACAAGCCGAAACTGGTCACTATGACGGGCTTTATACCAATGTACTGTGGTCGCGATCCAGACGGGCACCGACGCCCTACCACCTCGCTGCTGCTCGTTTAGCACCACCCAGGAGCCACGTGTAGGGAAACTAGGGTAAAGCCTGCGGACGCGAGCAGCTTCGACTCCCAATTCCTCCTCATTTCCTCTCATGGAAAATACATATTTTAGCGAATTAACTTACTTTTAATTATGGCTCAACGTTTCTACCTGGTCACACAGGTGCGCAGAGAAAATGGAGGTTGACGTATAAACTTTTAACGCGAGTGATTGTGTCCTCTGTTTCGTTCATCAGAGAGTTGCTAATTAGTCATTATTGTGGTCTTCTGGACGTGCAGTTCTTGTTCTTTGTGTATGTTTTGGGTTTGGACAGTAGCAAGATGCCCGAATGGCAAAGCACTGCGGGGAATCAGTGATTTTTTTCTGATGGCGTGGTATGGAGTGCACGTCACTTGAGTCATTAATTTTTAGGTTAATCAGTGACTATTGAAAATTGAAATCTTTTAACGTTGGACTCAAAAGGGCTTTAATCCAGAGCCGTAAAACAATATTAACAACAACGAGAGAATGGAATGCCCTAAATCTATATTTAAGAAAACAAAATAATACTTTTCTAGATAAAAAACTTCAATACTATAAATACTATCGAAATAAATACTTGCACTCTTGGCAGTAAAATGGGTATAGATAAATAAATTCAATGCAGGTCCATAGAGAAAGGTAAATACGTACATTAATTAAAACAGAAAATCAAAACGGTTGTCAGTACTTTAAAGCGTGAATTTCTTAGAGAACGATATAATTGTAGACTATTAAAAGGAAGAATTCAGCTGTACTTTATTAAAAATCATTTTATATATTTTTTACTCTCCGTATTTCGCTTTGGTATAATTCTTAATTAGAACACTGCAGTACGTTTGCATAAATGGTACTCCATTTTGCATTTTTCACCATATTATAATTTCATTTACGTAATCATGACGTTTTTAAAGTTTCACGTTTCCATGGCAAAATTATTTTACTTTAATTTTAGCATTAATAATAATATATCTTCAAACTACATCCCTTTTGAGGTGAGCAAAGATACATTAGTGGCTGTACCCAATTTGCGATTACTTTTCGTGTCTAATGTGACCAGTAGCGTAGCTGATCGCCTTTCTCAGGGCTCTAACACATGATATTTCTATCGGATGCCATGCGTGTAGCTCACGATGATTCCCTTCACCGGTAAGCATGTGGTGCGTTATCTACTAGGCTACCACGGATATGTAGAAATATATATATATATATATATATATTTTTTACACTGGCTCCACATAGTGACTACAGAGTACCTGATGGTAAGTACAGTGTAATTCAAAAACGAAAGCGACTATCAAAGGATGAAAATCCATTCATAGTCGACATCGTCCTGTCGGCCCACATATACCATGACTGAAGGTCTCTAGATATATGAGCTACTGGATATACACAAGCTGATCCCGAAACTCGACAAGCCGAAACTGGTCACTATGACGGCCTTTACACCCATGTACTGTGGTCGCGATCCAGACGGACACCAGCGCCCTACCACCTCGCTGCTGCTCGTTTAGCACCACCCAGGAGTCACGTGTAGGGAAACTAGGGTAAAGCCTACGGACGCGAGCAGCTTCGACTCCCAAATATATATGAAGATGTATCTCTATATATATAAAATTCTCGTGTCACAATGTTACTTACCTTACTCCTCCGAAACGGCTTTACCGATTTTTACCAAATTATATATATTTAGGTTCTAAGTATGGCGGCCTATAGAGTTCGAGGACTATGGAAATAAAATGCGTGTTGGTGTTAACTGCGTATAATCTGAACTGACTTAATCGACGGACGCAGCCGTCTCTAAATACATGCATACGTTCCTCATTTATGCAATATTCGCACTTTCATAAATCACGCTATCAAAATCAGTTACTTACGTTAACATTATACTATGTGTCCCTACAATATACACATTCAGTAGGTCTGAGAATCGGCTACTATTTTTCATACCCCATAAGTGATAAGGGTTGTTCACCCTTTTTTTTAACACGGGGAAACCCGTTATGGGCCGTCAGGGGACAATGAGGGGCACCCCCCGGTGTGTCGGAGTCGCACCGACTAAAACCCCCGGGGCGTTCCTTCTCCCGTTTGCCGGGGCCAAGGACAAGGCTGTGCCAGCTTCCTCAGCACCCGGCGACGTCTGGCCTATTGATGGAAGGGCCCTGGACACCATTCCGCTCTCCTTCATTTTCTTTGAGCGGTGCGCGGGAACACATCGCGCACCGCTCTCGCTTTGGAAATATTGGGCGACGCACTCCCTCAAGTGCGCCGCCCAGGCGTCAATCCGTTAGGGAGGGAAGTGCCTTGAGTAGGCTTCCCTCCTTCGTCCAGTACGGCGAGGGCGACGGAGGGGCGGAAAGGACAAGGAAGATGAAGCCTGCCTCTCCCGCTCACGCTCCGCCTTCTCTTTCACTTTAAGGACCTCCTCTGTGAACTAAGGTTGTTCATCCTTAAACTTTTTTTTTTATTTTATCCTTACACACAATAAGTTTTTTTTGTCTACACTAGAAATTACCAAGAAATAACATATATGGCAAAACAACCTTTGCGGGGTTAGCTAGTATATATATAATTAGATAGGTAACTAGTAAGTCAATAACCAGGTAGTTAGTTTGTAAATCTGTTAGGTAGTAGAATTAATAGATATTTTTAGATGAAACGATATCGCTGACTCTAACCTATTATTACATACAATTTCTGAGGATTAATTTATCTTTCATCCACTTAAAATCCGACTGGCATCGAGCCAGTGAAGTGAAGATTTGACGATAAAGACCTGGAATGTCAGATCAAGTGTTTCACATAAAAAAGTTTCGGGCACGACTTTAGATTGTTTAGATATCATTTGATATCACGTAATATAACTTGAATCGCTTAGTAACATTTTCGTGAACAATAAAAGCGATCTAATATTACCTTTAAACAGTCACGTGAATAAGGTATTTGAACAAGGTAGGCAGTGTTCGTGTAATTAATTTAATCATTATATTATTATAGTAAATATTATATAGGTGTTATACGAAAGAAACATGGAGTAAAAATAGAGTACGTATGAACATATGTAGGAAGGTATTTCTTTATCTTTAAGTAATTTATTCCGGACTTATTTATTGTAAGGGCATGCAATTCTTTCATGCACATATGGAATGAACGCTACTGCCTTTAAATTATTATATGTGGGAGTAGATTCTGTGCAACAAGTTATAAAGAGCAGTAAAATAATATATCGGCGCCATCTTGTTGAATTAGTAAACATATCTCACTACTACAGTTACTGTATAAAAAAGACGATGTTGCTGACCCATCTTCGACGCAACCTTGAGTTTCTTTCGGCGTTTCTTCCCAAGGTAGTCGCTTTTGAAACGCTGGTAGATCTAAGCCCGGGAAAGATATAGAGGCCTTACTCGATCAAAAATGTATTGTCCTATCAAAAAAACGAATATCAATTCTAATATTTGATGCGAGAGTGAGCACTGCTCCTATCATATCCCGTTAGTGCGAAGTAAATAGGGTGTAGTGTACGGTGGTATAGTATGGTTGGGTACACAACGTAATTAACCGTGCCATAAATAAATATATAATATATTTCATTAATTGAATAATCAATGCCCATTTGTTGTTTGATAAAATATTATTTACACAAATTATTTAATTTAAATTCTGAATTAAACGGCTGAAATAAACTTCTTTTTTTTTTAAGAAAAATTAGTTAAACATCAACTATAATAAGGTAAATAAAACATAATATAGCAAAATATAATACAAAAGAGAAGCGAACAACGAATTAAAATAAAGAAAATAAATAAATTATGAAATTTCAACTTCAAAAATAGATTTTTGAAATAGAAATACGATTTATAATAAAAAATATAGTAAGATCCTAATGTAGATAATCTCCTTTTTACGGAAGTTTCCTGGAGTGATCGGTATTTAATTTGTAAAACATTTCCTTGTATAAGGTCCAAGTCATGACACAAATATTAGGTCCTTACATATGAAATTGGCGTTTTTCGTACTGGCCACTTTAATCACAAATTTCTCCTCTTTGGTAAGGAATTCCAAATTCAAATTTGTACAGCTATAGACTCATGTATTTGTGCTTCGATGATCGTCATTCATTTGTTTTTTTCTTCTGTTTTTTTCTGTTTGCGTCACTCATTTTACAAAATGGAAAACTTAAAATATCGCATTATTTACGAGTACGAGTTCCGCCCTGGCACTAGTGCTGCGGAAACAACTCGAAGGGTGAATGATGTGTATGGCGGTCGTGTTGCAAAAGAAAACACAGTTCGTTTTTGGTTCCAACGTTTTCGTTCTGGAAATTTCGACCTGCAGAACAAGCCCCGTGGACG
Source organism: Automeris io (assembly GCA_036320925.1). Lineage (NCBI taxonomy): Eukaryota > Metazoa > Arthropoda > Insecta > Lepidoptera > Saturniidae > Automeris > Automeris io. The sequence continues at coordinate 12,758,126 of JAUDJH010000010.1, read as the reverse complement.
GCCTGAGACTCAAGTTGATAATGAAGAGTTGAAGGCTATTGTGGAAGCGGATCCATCGCAAGCCACGTCCGAGTTAGCTGCAGGCTGCGATGTTAGTGATAAAACTGTTTTAATTCACTTGAAGCAAATTGGGAAGATTAAAAAGCTTGAAAGGTGGGTACCTCACGAATTGACTGAAGCAAACCGGCAAACGCGCGTCGACTGCTGCGTTACATTACTAAACCGGCACAATAATGAAGGTATTTTAAACCGAATCATTACCTGTGATGAAAAATGGGTTCTTTACGATAATCGGAAGCGCTCAGCGCAATGGTTGGATCCTGGCCAGCCAGCCAAATCCTGCCCCAAGCGAAAATTAACCCCAAAAAAGTTACTTGTAAGCGTTTGGTGGACTAGTGCCGGTATTGTTCATTACAGTTTTCTCAAATCTGGCCAGACTATTACGGCTGATGTCTATTGTCAGCAATTGCAAACCATGATGGAAAAGCTAGCGGCTAAACAACCTAGGCTGGTCAATCGCTCCACGCCACTGCTGCTTCACGACAACGCTAGACCACACACTGCGCAACAGACGGCTACTAAATTAGAAGAGCTTCAATTGGAAAGTCTAAGACATCCTCCGTACTCCCCGGACCTTGCTCCAACAGATTACCATTTTGTTCGAAATTTGGATAACTTCTTGCAAGGGAAAAAATTCAACTCCGATGGGGCAGTCCAAATCGCCTTCAAAGATTTTATTGATTCCCGTCCGACTGGTTTTTTTAGTAAAGGGATCAATGAACTACCTATGAGATGGCAAAAGTGCATAGAAAATAATGGTTCATACTTTGATTAATTAAATATATTATATTAAAAAATATTCGACTTTTTGTTCCTCCCATACAAAACGCCAATTTCATATGTAAGGACCTAATATAATTGATTATTCTAAATACAATGGTTATGAGGTCCATCGGAGTTTAAAAGTTACATTTACAGACGTAAATGACGATATTTACTATTATGAGATATAATTAAAGTCATTATCAAATTATCGAATTCTATTAATTTAGGATGTTAACCAAAACCTGTATGTAATCAACTATACAAAACTTTAAGCCCCATTTTGTTTAAAAAAAAAATAAGTCTGTGTATTGTAGTCTAAATCACAAGGAAATTTATTAATTGTCTCTTTTTTTACGGTTTACAGGTAAACGCTTCACCTCAATCACACGTGACGGAAGGCGAAGATGAGACCGATGAATTATCGCGTTTGTCCACGATATTCGCTGTTTTATTTTACATTTTTCAACTTAAAACTTGGGCTACACGTGGTTATTATTATTATAGCAAAAACTTATATATCGAGGGGTGAAAGGCTATTTGGTTTAAGCGACATGTTTTGGTGATATAGTAACATATATATTTTCGGAATTAGCGTGTTTTACCGATTCCAAATATATATATTACTATATCACCAAAAATGTCGCTTAAACCAAATAGCCTTTCACCACTCGATACATTTTAGTAATAATAATAATGTGATCGCTATATCCCTTTCGGGGTGAGCAGAGATACATTAGTATTAAAATCCCCTTTGCGCTTATATGTCGTAGTCAGCGTAAAAAGTAAGCTGATCGCCGTTCTCAGGGCATTTACACATGACATTTCTATTACATTCCATGCGGGTTTCCTCATGATGTTTTCCTTAACAGATGAATATGTGGTGCCTAAAAACCATACTTGATCAGGAAAACTCAGATGTATGATCCGGAACTCGAACCTAGGACCGTATGTACAGACAATAAATATGTCTTTATGTCCATTTACCAACGTCAAGAACATTTAATTAGGAAAGATAAAGAATCCACACACATGTAATAGAGTAAAGCCACTTTTTCGTGTTTTATTTTTTGTAACGAAAGGTAATGGCTGCCTTCAAGATCTAATCTATTTATCTGTTTAATTTCATCAAAATCGGTTGAATGGTTTTGACGTGAAAACGGAACGTACTTTCGATTTTATTTATTTATTTATATATGGGCTATCAACAGTTCCATTGCATTTTACATTCACAATGAGATCACATGCACAAGCTAAATGTCTACAATGGGTACTAATAAATGACAGTCACAGCATGGCTCAAAAGCATTAACTAACAATATCAAAACAAAAAATTAAAATCAAAACACCAAAAAGAAAAATAACTAGACAATAATACCTACAATTTATAATATTAATTTATGTTTATATTTTTATTTTATAATATTAGTAAGGGGGTGAGAATAGTAAGGGCCCGATGTATATACCTAATATAAAATTTATACGGTTTATTAAATCGCTACATCTTTGAAATTATACCAAACTAATTCTTCCTCTTAAAATGATGTCTGAACTGAAGTATTTTATCAAACAACATAGATGATAGCTTCGTATTCTGGTAATTAAAGTATAATTTAATTCAATAACATCAAAGTAAATTTAAATTTACGGTCCTTTCAAATATAAATTGCAATTTTTCCATGTAAATAAACGGATAAGAGAGGCTAAAATGGTGTATAAAATGTAGTCTTCTGTTCCTTCTACCTACCTTAATCAGGACTTGGTGAGGTGATTAGCGAGGTGAGGCGTCTTTATTTTGGAATTCTGACAGTACCACAGTTAAGTCTTTAAATCAGCAATATCTCTTTACTTGCAAATCTGACGACAGATATTTAGACCTGCTACATGCCAGCACCGCGTGCGCTAGTTAAGGATTCTCCTCCGCAGCTGGGTGTCGCCGCTGTCCAACACTGGCTGTTAGAATCCGAAGAGTACCTTTAGTGTTTAGTAATGGAAATGTAATGTTTTTAAAAAAGAGCAAAACAAAAAAATTAAGGATAAACAACGCTTCTTATCCGGCATCAAGACTTACAAAAAACGAGTCACCCGAATATTTCAGATAGACTAAAGGAATTTACAGTTCATTTGAGTTTATTATCCTTTGTAAACAAAACCTTTGCTCTTGCCTTAACCCAAAAATTTCCATAACAAAATAAATTCGAAATACGTAAAATCTTTTTAAGGATATCCAAATAGCAAAGACAAAGAATATTACGCATTACATTGAGATATACGTTATTGAGTCTACCTTTTTGTATCAGATTGTCTAAATCATATTCATCATATCACTGCAGTACGTCAACAGCTTGCATAGACTCCTCCGAATGTTTTCCAGAACAATCGGTCGGAAGGAACTTACATCCACCGTCGCCTTGATCTAGATCATCTGTTAATTTTATAGGTGATCCATCTTACATCGCTCTTGCCAATACGTGGTCACTACTCGAGAACTTTCCTACACCATCGACCATCCATTCTTCGAACCATCTGGCCTACATTCTATCATTTGAATTTGCCAATCTGTTGGGCTACCTCGTAGACTCTCGTTTGTCTACTATACAAATCATAATGAATTGAAAAGGACAATATGCAAAGCTCGGGCTTGCACAAAGTCAATTTTCCTCACAGTTATAGCTCGAGGTTTGTTGAAAAGGCAGCAAAATGTTATTTAAGCTTGGCAGTATCACAAAAACACTTCTGATATGCAATTTTTTATAGGCGACAGTAACCAGTTTCCATCAGGTAGGCTGTCGACTTGTTTGCCACTTTAACATAAGAAAAATATTCGCAAACATGACTTACTATTATTATATTTCGTTGGATAAAAATAGCCGAATAAATATAACTGTATCGATCTATAAGTCTCGAGAGGGGAAATCGCGTGGAAATAATTCGCAAAGAGACCGCACACCCATTTCCCGGAAGCCCGTTGACTGTATTCTGTAAAAAAATCTTTTACCGTAATTTCCTCTACCGTTCGACGGGACGCAGATGAAAATTAATTTATTTACTCCATTAAATTCAATTCGGCGAATGGGCAAATCACTTTGGGCTGCTTTTGTGGTGTTTTGCTGAAAATACGAAGGATGACGTACAGTTGAGTGCTTAGTTCTATTAGTCAACTTTTATAAAACTACTAAACGCTGTTTTAGATGTCACGGCGATAAATAGGCTTGAGTTTGCTTTTCATCGTCGACCTTATCTTTACCTTTCACAAACTGAGACTGAAAACAAGGGCGCATCTGTTAATTAATAACGAAATGTGTATTTTCTTATTGTAACTCCTTACTTCTAATTTTGTCATACTAAATTCTTAGGCATAATACAAACTTAGTAGGGAATTAAAATCTATGCAAAGCCCAGAAAAGTCCCGAAAATAATGGCTAGATAGTTTGCCCAGTGGAATAAATTTAAGGTAATAATTAATCATATGGAATTTTACCTATCGCGAAAAATCCCGCAGAAGCATTGATTAAAATCTCCATGCTTTTTGTAATTATTGTATTAACGCAAACCAGTTGTTCAAAAAGTACACGTAAAAGCAAAAATTCATAAACGAGTTCTGGTCAAGATCATTGATGACTAGAAAAATAATATAAATGGATACACCAGCTAATATTTTTCTACTCACCATTTAAGCCATAAAGCGTAATTTTTCTGCTCCTCTTTTAAAATGTTTCATTGGCTTTATTGTAATATTAAATATAAAACTTTCCACTTCGAACATAACTACAACAACTTTTAAACCTGGCGGTTCCGCTGAAGTTTTAAAAGTTATGCTTATTCGGTCAGCAGTAAATTGTGTCGTCGCCTGTACTCTGGAAGCAGTTCAAATATAATATTAAGCACCCGAAAGTTTCATTCTCAGTTCAAAGTTGTTAAGTAATGAAGTGACGTCTGTACCCTTGTAAGAATTAATTATATAAATTTAATTTAGGCTCAACACATTTTGTTCTAAGCAAAAAAAGCTTCTATTTTCTTATTTCATTAATAAAAGCTTTCATGTTCCACTTCTGACTTTTTATTAATGTAAATATAACTAGTAACATTAAATACTATATTTTTATTACATTACATTTTAATTTTGAGACCAAATCATTAATTAGCCAAAACTTAAAATCAAGACTTACAACCAAAATTTTCAATTTGTACAATTAAATGGATTGTAGTCCTTCTAACTAAGCTACACAATTCCACCAGCTTTTATAACTTTTGACATTAACCATTACTTAAGAACAAATTTAATTACAATATAAATGTGACAAACTAGGCTCTTCATTTTAAATTTAACTTGGCACTTGCGGCCGACTTAACATGTACTCAAGTAAGCATAATTGTTTGAAAGCGCCTGACGTGGTGCTGACGTGCAAGATTGATAGATCTTTGATCTGGACATACAGCTGACAGAAGAGACAACAGACCTGTCTAACTGTTGACATAATGAGTAATGAAATAGTAAAGGAGGAGCAAATGTCGAAATCTTTAAACGCTCTGAGTCGTAGTACCATAGAACATACAACAAAGGATAAATTAAGCTCGAATTCCTGTTCAATGATTTAGAAATTTCTAAACCTCCTTCTGAATTATACAATTTTAGGTAATTGAAGTTTACGAGTAAGTTACAGAAACTTGAAATAAACCGCTCTAAAACTACTTCAGTTGTATTATATCCGCATAGCTCAAGTACTTGATAACTAATGGATTAGGAATAACAAATGATAGTAAGGAATTATCTTTAAGCTGATTCTTAATGTACTTTAAGAATTTATTAACAATCATCACAGAGCTTGTGTTTATTTCGCACACACACTTAATATATTACGGAAGTATTAGGAACTCATAAGAATAAAAATCATTGATGGTCATCACATTCTGATAACAAAACGCTTGCATGTTTAAAAATACTGGTAGCTCCATCTAGTTTGTGCAGAGTGAACTAAATTACCCAACTAAAATAAATTCACACATTAAACAGCTTGCAAATATTATTGCATTTTTTTTTTAATAAGAATTTGGAAATTACATATATTAGTTTTGTAGCGTGTACTTTGCCGACCTATTCCCGCGGACGCCGTATTGCTTGCGCACCGGCCACGATGGACGGTAGGTAAAAAAATATTGTGATGTTTCTTATTGGCCGCTCCTTGTATTGATGAGCTCGCTAGATTATAACCTATTTTATCTAGTTTTAGGTTGTTTACTCTAATTTTTGATGCAGCAAACGTATCTTGTGATAGACGTGTGGTGTTTTTACTACTTTTGAACGTTATAGTTTTACTATATCTAAGAAATTTGTAAATTTTGTGTTTATAGTCACTAGTACACTATTATCAAACATAAATACTATTAAGTAACCCATAATAATAATTTACATATATACGTCTTAATAGCCAAGGGCTGTTTAAAATAAATTATAATTTATTTGTTGAAAATTCAGATGTATCTGTAAGTAAACTCGTTATTTCGGCCCTGGGTCCTATTAATACATGAGAATCTGCACATATCACTAAATAATCAGTCATAAATTTACTTCATACAATCAATCATTTAACCTTAGGGGAAAAGACAAAATTTAATTACTTTTTCATTCCTTGTTCCATCCTCTCCCTTCCATACCAGAACCACTCGCGCCGGTCTACGGAGCCACAGCTTTTAGGTAACTCACATCCCGGCTTGGACTAAGAAGTCCTCTAATTCTTACTTTTGCCAAGTTGTTGGGCTATGGAATGATTTTCTAGGGAGTGTGTCCCTTCGTCCTATGATATTGGGTCCTTTAAGCGAAGCGTGAAGAGATATTAGTGCGGGCCGGTACGATCGCGGCGGCTATCGATGGTTTTTATGCTCTTAGTAGTTGTCGTTTTTTGATTGCAACACGCTTACCATCAGGCATGGTGTGGTCACTGTGCCGAGTCTGAATAAAAAAAAATATTGATTTAACTTAGACAGTATCAATTATTCAAAGCGTAGTTGCTAAATTCAAACGAGCGTACCTCATCAATCTTATCGTTTCCATCAGTTTACTATCTCTTTGAAAACAAATTTACCGAGCTTACCAAATTAATCTTCGTACAGTTCGTACATACCGAGACAATGCTAGACTGGATAATATAATACGAAATTCTTGCCGGAAAATTTTACGTTTAGGTACAAAAGACTTGTTCTTTATAAATTGAATTCGTGGCTCTGATTGATTCTCTTTATAGACGTCTAAACTTTTCTAATGAATACACTGATTTGTTTTATTGATTTATAAGAACTCTTATATAGTCTACATTAACACATATATAACACATGAACAAGACACATTACATATATAACTATATTTAAACGTGTAGACTACTTGCACAGAAAGAAAGATAAATGAAAATACGAGCAACACACATACAGTAACAGTAACAAAAAGAAAAATATTAATCTAATTTAAAAAAATAAAAAGCAAATAAACAATAACCTATTCCACAATCCAATCGAATAACATCATTTTTTTGTGTTTCTAAATATTTTCTATTGTTGTCCACATTTTATATTGATTTACGACTTTACTAGTAACAGCAACTAATTTAACAATCATTATTATAATCATCTACCACGTGTAATCCATAGAACCTATTACTTTTCTAGCACCTTCTACTTGGTCAGCAACATTTTCCCCACTAGGAACTATTATTTCTCCAATGATGATGTCCTAGCCGGTTTCGGCCACGGCGACTGTTTCAACACCGGTGAAGAAATTCGAGGTCCAGTTTTCGGAAAAAGTCAATTGCGCAGGAGATATTTAACTGCATAGCTAGACGCGCAGCCAGAAAAGCACTCTCTCGTCCGAGCTCCCTCAGGCCCGATGGAAAGGAGAACCAGTACGATCGGGAGGGAGCGGGGTGCAGGTTTGGTCGAGTTTTCCTTCTCTGAACACCTGGTTGAATTGCGGTGTTAAAGAGTTACCTTAGTCGCCTTTTACGACACATCGGCAAGAAGAGGGGGGTGCTATTCTATTCTGCCGGCAGCCACCACGGCTTAAATAACTACTATGATACTGGCAATATTAACGCAACTACAAACTCCTACTCTTCCAGTAACTACTACTACATTAGCTATATTTAATCCTTAACAATAATAACTTCTTTAGCATCTAGTAATCCGCCGGCAACACCTCCACTAGAAACTATTATTTCTCTTGTCACTATTATGGTACTAGCAAAATTAACTCTACTAGCAATTCTTACTCTTTCACCAATTACTACTGATATTGCTAGCTATATCTACTCCTTAACATCAAATAATATGAGGAAAATAATTTGTTCAAATATTTTCATTACGTTTTTACTATCACTAATCATAGGGACATCCAAGAAGTGCTTATCAACTTACCCACTCAGATAGTCTACGTACCATATCTCCAACTACGGTATTAGTATTCAAGTAAATTCGCGAGACTAGCTTTATTCCCGGCATGCCTCCATTTACATATTCACGCCAAGTCGCCTGAAAGTAGCAAGCACATCATAAATTTCAACGATTTTACGGATTTCCGAATTTTCATGTTCGATTAAGCATAAGAATTTGCTTAGACAGGCGAAGAGCCGAAGGGATTTTCAATAGGTACTGTCGTATTTTACTTTGTAATTTATAAATAAGCTATTTTTGGGAATAAGTTTCATCTGTTTTATTTAGAAATTCGCATGGAAGTTAGTATAAAATGTCATGTGTAAGTGTCCTGAGAACGGTGATCAGTTACGCTATTGGTTACGTTGGGCACGACATATAACCGCGGCAGGCCAGTCTCGAAGGTGAATCATCATTGTGGGTTTAGGTTGTAAGTGTGGCGGCCTATAGAGTTCGAGGACTATGGAAATAAAATGCGTGTCGCTGTTAACTGTGTATAATCCGAACTGCCTTAATCGACGGACGCAGCCGTCTCTAAATACATGCATACGTTCCTCATTTATGCAATATTCGCACTTTCATAAATCACGCTATCAAAATCATTTACTTACGTTAACATTATACTATGTGTCCCTTAGCCGTGGTGGCTGCCGGCAGAATAGAATAGCACCCCCCTCTTCTTGCTGAGGTGTCGTAAAAGGCGACTAAGGTATCTCTTGAACACCGCAATTCAACCAGGTGCTTAGAGAAGGAAAACTCGACCAAACCTGCATCCCGCTCCCTTCCGATCGTACTGGTTCTCCTATCCATCGGGCCTGAGGGAGTTCGGACGAGAGAGTGCTTTTCTGGCTGCGCGTCCAGTTATGCACTTAAATATCTCCTGCGCAATTGACTGTTTCCGAAAACAATTGGACCTAGATTTTCTTAACCGGCGTTGAAACAGTCGCCGTGGCCGAAACCGACTAGGACATCATCATGTGTCCCTACAGTGGGAATTACATAAACAACTGTAACCTGATGATCGAAGCAGTTTTATAGCCTCCATGTTTGTTGTAGCAACACAACAATTGAGACATATGAGCGCAAAGTGAATACAGCCGTTAATGTATCTCTAACCACCCCAAAAGGGATAATGCGGAACATTTTTTTTTTTTTTGAATAGAGGGCTCAGATCTAAATCATTATTTTCTATGAAATAAAATAAGTCAATTCTTTTTCTATTCTGCATTTACGTATAGTAATTTTCATAATTAAAAATTACTAAGAGTATTTTTCAAAAGTGCCTAATATCACCGGCTATTAGTTTCATTTTTTTACAGTAGCATAATTATATAACTGCAGCATTTTTATAGTAATTACAGTGTAGTACAAGAATGACTTCCACCGCTAAAGAATGTACCAAATGACAGTCGTTTTATAAACCAACTTTCAACACACCGTATTAAGCAGATGAAGAATGAAATTCGTTTCCTACAGGTGCTCTTCTAGCTTTGTATAAAAAATACCAATTCATACAACGACAAGTGAATCGAATTTTGTTGGACGATTGCAGTCTATCATCGGCCTCATCATCGCTTTCCATCAGATAAGATTGAAGTCAAACGTAAGTATGCATATAATACAAATAATAATTGAATACTGGTAATAAATATTAGACTTTGAAATATAAAAAATATACCCACAAAGTTGCACTGAAGTTAACCCAATAATAATTGAATAGGTTCTTCCAAAAACATCAAGAATAAACAGGCAAAAGGCTAAAAAAGAAACGTGTTAACATCCAAAACACGCATAATCCGATAATCTGATCAGGTATCATCCACACACTCAAATTTATTTACTCTTACCCTTCGGAGTATGCGGAGAAAGTTGTTTCCCTGATATACTTCTCGTATACTTTAAGTAATTTCAGGTTTATCTGCCTTAGTAAAGGAAAGATGACGTGATGAGACTCACAAATGGTAATTTCAAAGAGATACAAACAGGACCTGAGCCTTCAACTCCCAAAGTCCCAAAACCTCTTCAGCCAACGAACATAAAGAATAAATTAAATAGCTTTATAATCAAAGACGTCCCAGTTGCGCATTTAGTCATTGAAATGGGCCCCTTATATTTTTGTCAGAAGTATTTCGGTCTTTTTTAATTTATTCGTTAGGCACCAATGACTAACACGTCAAATACAGTAACAAAATAAGTGGATTAACTTTTTAAGGCTACCACATCATGCACAATTAGTAAATAAATTAATAAATACTATAAAAGTATACCTAAATTACATTTAATAAAAAATAACAATAATTAAAGCAAAAAAAGCCGTAACCTTCGCCGGTTGATGCATTTAGATGTTTATTGTTATAAGTTATAATTATAAAACAAAGGTATATTTTTATATAATGTATCAGCCACTAGCTGCTATACAAACAAACGACAATATAAATAAAAAAAAGGTTTATGTATGCTGAGAATTGAGAAAATATACGTATCTAAAACACACACATGATCATATCTATTTTTAACATGCATTTAATGGACAAAATAAACACAAATAATTTGAGCAAAAATAACATGAATCAAAGTGAAAGAGAAAGAATGTAAGAACCTCTTTTATGTATAATATTTTAATGATAGGCCAAAATTAGTTTCATTAAAACGATGTGGTAGCCTGCACAGATAATATAAACCCGTTACAAAATGCGTGCGGGCAGCAGTAATGCCTATAACGATGAAAAAATAAATACTAAGATGTTATTAAAAAAAAAATACTAGACCATCACAGTAATATGTTTCAGTGATACAATATTCATTTAAGTAATAAGCAGGCATAAAAGTGAAGGGCATAAATGTACTTCATAATCCTAGAAACAGAATCCATCATGCGGAATTGCTCTAGAGGGGATAGTGCCCTAACGTTATTCCTAAATTACATCTCTGCATACAAGATGTGGTGGTAAAGAAGAAAAACAGATTTCTTTTTTGCGTATATTTAGAAGTTTGATCTCAGCTTACCTCAAGTAATCTCTTTATTTCCCAGATGACGTATTCCATTATGCAGGGTTCAATTATTTTATTATATGTTACTTTAAATACTTACGTGTCAAATGAAATAAAATATAACGTTGTTTTTTATCTAAGACCTTCTGAAATCGTGAAAGAGAAAAGAAATTGAATTTATTACCGGTTTGGAAAGAAAGTTTCTTGTCGCAACTTTAGCTGTGACTTTTGTCACCATGGTATAACGTAAATAAACACATAATTGAGTAATTTATAACATTATATTTATATCAAAACACATGATGAAGGATATATGATTGTAGAAAGCTATAACATACACATAAAAGTAATAATTAATTAGTTTATTTTCAACCTGACTTACCAAAGTAACCACACCACACCTCATTTTAAGCTTGATGTAGTCCAAAAAACTGCTAAGACTAATCAACAGTAAAGAAAAAATTTATCAATTGTCGCAGTGATCATACCGAACTAATATTTTATTTTATTTTATTTTATTTTATTTTACATATTAGGGTGCCCAACATGGGTAACATTAGACAAGAAAACAAAAGGATCATGGTACTTAAATAGAACATATAAATGCCCCCACAATTATAGGGCACCACAGCATGCACAGTGATTAATATATAAAGCTAGTTTGCATTAAAGAATTATAATAAAATTCAAAAAAAAGAAAAAACATATACATACATACATAGACACAACACAAAAGGATAATATTGTAGAATGTATAAATAACAACTTTAAACGAAACTGTGACGGATTCCAAGTAACACAAAAAAAAAGAAAAAATAAATACAGTCACTCTCTACACGCTGTTCTAAATTTTGAAAGAGAAACAGTCAGGTCCAAGTCACCGAGTCGCGAGAGTGCGTTGTACTGCCTGCAGATCCTTGGCATGGTAGAAAACTGTCCAAGATTAGTTTTAAAGAAGGGTATAGAAAAAAAATGGAAAGCTGTTTTGCGGGGCAAACGAGATGGAGCATTAATTTTTAGATTATTGATAAGTTCTGCACAATCTAGATATCCATTGAATATTTTAAATAAAAATATTAGCTCAGATATTTTCTTGCGACTAGCTAAAGATTGCATTTTATAAAAAACCAATCTATCATGATAGCTCAAGATTTTATTCGCCACATTATCACAAATAATATGCCTTCATAAATCCTTTAAAGGACCCAATATCATAGAACGATGAGAACACGCTCGCTGGCAGACCATTCCAAAGCTCAACGACAAAAGGCTAAATAAATTAAGCGTTAATCTTTCAGGTTGAACAAAGAATAAGTGGATCTGTATCTTGTCCACGTTAATAATTGAAGGCTGTTAAATACGTGTCGTCTTGCAACGTGGAGTTCTTATAAAAAGTGCGCAAATACATATAATAATTACGTATGTATTCTAATAAAACAAAACCTGTAGTATTCTAAATATGGTGATCATTTGCGCTACTGGTCACAATGGACACGACAACTAAGCTCAAAGACCAAACAACAATTAATATATTTAAGAGAAACATTTTTTCGGTGTATAACGTAGCGTAAAAGTAAAACGCAGAAAAATAGCTTTATCAAGGTAACCGCAAAAGAAAATACCCTATGCTATGATTACGCATCAAATGGAAGTCAAGTCAGCATGTTATGTGAACAGCTGAGCTTTCCGGTACTGATTTTCAGCTGACATCAATACAATTTATTAACGCACAGAAAAGATTTGCTATCCCAGTTACAGTCAGGGCACACGAGACGCTGCGGTGTCGGCGCGGCGAAGCAGCGATGCCGCTCCATAGATTTTACATACAAAAACCCATAGTGCGCTCGGTGCGTTCCGGCGTCGTCCCACACGCATATCGGAATTGCGGTTTGTGATACTAGGGCGCGTAGCGATCGTTTTTCTAATACATTTTTAATAAACTGTGTCGAAACGCATCAAGTAGCCGCCAACTCGATAAACTTTTGGGGTGCAAAGAGGCACCACTACTGCAACGCATCATGTGTACCAGCTTTAAAGAGGTGTATTATTATTAAATACTATTTTAGCAAATGTTTAAAAACCCTGGATCACGAGCTAAGATTGTAAACAATAACTTATAGAAAACATTTTAGATTTGTACAACTCGTCAAAAATTAATCATTAAAAGTGTGTACAGAGAGAGTACTTCCTAAGTACTTTGTCTGAGCGAGTTGTTTTCAAACATAATTACTTCGAAGATCATGTTCTCAGTATCAAACTTTTAAATTTGAACAACACAGTTTGAACGTCTCAATATGCTTTAGAAAACATACATGGAAGATCCATTTAGATGTATTTCAAAGCACGTTTCTATTGTCTCGAAAGTTTGTGAAACACTTGTGCCGCTCTTTGTTTGAAAATATTAACATGATAAATCGTAATACGAGATGAAGTCCTCGCCCGGTTTAGTTGTGAAGGTTACTCTCGACCGCCAACATTTGTCCTGCCAAAAAAAAAGTAATATGAAATACACGAATTACATACAACATTGGAGTACTACCAAAAATAGGTAGATCTGATCAGCAGGTTTACACAGGATGTATAGGGCGGTCTCTAAGCTGAGCAGTAGACTTGAGAAAGTCTGCTGCCCGGATAAAAGGGAGGCGGTGCACAGTGTCTGGCGCGCCGCCTAAAAGATAGGTGTTGGAAGGGTGGGCTGTTTACTCCTACCCCTCCCAGAGAGGCAGCCTCGACAAGGCATTTCACTCTCCGGGCAGATGCCCGATGGATCCAGATGGATGAATTTAGTTTCTTAGGCTCGGGTGAAGCGATTAGAGGGACACCCTGGGGGCTTTTAGTCAGTAGAAGTCTGACACACCGGGGTTGCTGTCCTCACAGCGACCGTGATGGTCCTATGTAGGAATTTTATCCCGGGACACCAAAAAAAAGGGCGTTCAGTAAGCTCCATGACCTTGTGATCGCTTGTAGCCTATTTCCTAAGACGCAAAAAACAATGTAACAAACAACACTTGGGCTGATATTTACAGACGCTACTTTGATTTTGCTTAAACTTTGCTTAGAAAATGGTTCGTTTTAACAAAAAACGGAAGATATAAAAGCAACTCTAGAATAGCCTTAGTATTCACAGAGCCAATTATAAGTTGAGAAAATCGATGACATACCATATTATGTGACATTGATTAAATAATATAATTTGTAATGTTTGAACAAAGCCTAAGCCAAGTAAAAGTAGCGTCTATAAATCTGGGCGTAAATCACACACAACCCATCACCCTGACATATTATAGCATGCGTTGACGCGTCTGTCATAACTGTCTTGCCTTGTCAACTCTTACGTTCTACATTATTTTACGCTTTGTTAACAATCCTGCGATATATTTTGCACCATATGCCTCTGGAATAAAGCTCGTTTACGATACTAATTAGTTTTGCCAACTATGTTGTAACTTTGTGAAATAAACATTAACTGGGTTAACCCATTTTTGTGGGAATCACGGGATAGGATTTGGCGTAGAATGACAATAGTTTGGAATTAACGTTATTAATCGGCAGGTTAAAAAAATATTAGAATCTGTTCTACTATTAGTCTCGTCTCCTTTTATTTCTTATATTTTTAACTGATGATATATTTAAACAGGCTTCCGCCATATAAAATTCATAATATATTATGGAATTAGTAATAGTCAAAATGGACAAGAAACTATGACAATAACAATATAACAATGGATTTAAACTATCACAATCGCCTACTACGTATAGTATTTGTATAATCTATTACTACAGTATAGTATTATATCATTATAATATAATAATAATTATCATCACGCCGTATACCTTACATGGTGAGCAGAGATACAGTAGTAGTTGTAAAGTCATAGCAATTATTTTGCACATAACAATTGGGCACCGCGAAAGATTGACTATTGCGTTCTTGCTAAAAAGGTCTTACGCTTTAGAAATCGTTGACAAAACAACACAATTAACAGCGGCAATTCTAAAGCATAGTAAATCCAAACACATTAAAAAAAAAAGTACAATAGACAAGTTTTGTTTACCTATATAATTATAACGTATTACTCGTTACGGAAAGTAGCACTTAAAGATCAGAAGACCTGAAGAGTAACAAAAATCAATTATTCTAAAGAGATCAAACGACGCCTAAACGAGGGATGATCCATGTAAATGAGAACGGATGGTCACCCTAACCCGAGGGTACGTACAATATTATGTTAACTTTGAGGAATTTATGTGACAAGCGTAGTAACGGGTGGTGTTACGAATTAATTACTGCGTTTAAGGGTTGCGGTTAATTAAACAGGTAATGTGACCTCTGGTAGCTTTGCGAATATGACCTATTCACTAAACCCACTACTGGATTATATTATGTACCAAAAACGTATAACATACAATTTTTGTTATTTTAAAATTGCTGACATTCTTATTATTACACACTCACAAACAAACACGCCACCCTCTGCCTTTTCCCATATACAGAGTGATTTTATAAACGAGGGAGATATTTCAGAATACAATAATTTGTACCTACTTGTAACTAATAAAAACGTAAATAACAATATTCCCTAATAAATCATAAAGAAACATTGATGAACAAATGAGAATTGATCCGTAAAAAGTTTGAAGTCCGAAACGCGTGTGGTGCATGATTAAATGGCATATAGATAAAATCCCTTTTACGTAATTTTAGGTAAACAGGTAGTTGATTCGTTACTCTTTCGTACTTTACCCTGGCTTAGGAGAGACAAAATACCTACTTAATAATGAATTGTTATTTATTCTATGATGTGTCTAATTGCCTCTTAATATGTTAACTATTAAATACTTTGTTTTAATGGAAATATTAAGATATTGCTATTCGTATATTTTTGGAATTAGAATCAAATGCTGAATATCCTCCTTGAATATATCCCTCGTCTATAAAATCAGCCTGTATATTTGATATATTTCACTTAAGCCCTGATAAATTCCTTAAGGCTATTATTTTAAGACTGCAGTCAGATGAATTAACAACAACACTACACTGACATAGACGCACGCACACACACACATCCACACTCACACAGCCCTCATTCGTTCACTCGCTCACTATATCACGACTTAAAACACACTAACAAATTGTAATATGTAGGTGTGAGTTAGTGACTGGCACTGCTGTTTTTTTGTGTTTCGAGTATTAATAATGTTATGTCAACGTGTTGTAAAGTTATTATTGAAATAAATAAACAATTATATATATCTTTGTTTTTGATATTTGGTTTTCTGTCGTTTAGCGCAAATCAAACAAGGTTCACGGCAAACATTTGCGGAGCATCTACATGATTATGTGGACTCAGTATCGCTTGTGCACTGGAGGCAGTTAGAGACACGGAATTAAAAAGAGTAGCTGGTCCAATTTATAATAGCCATACTTCCTTTTTTCACCTTTATCTTATTTTTATACAACGATAAGTAAACCAAACAGAGCTGACGCTATCGCGAGGTCCGCCATGCTTGCATCTCTGAAAGACCCTGACGTACTCGCAAGCATGTACATTGTTTGCCAAATTTATCCAAGCGTTTTAAAAGGTTTTGGCGATTGCGGCAAGCGCCAAACGTCTAGCTGTAAAGCTTAAAACGAAAGATCCGTTAAAATTCAGACAAATATATAATATACTAGCTGTCCCGGCAGACCGTGTTCTGCCCTATTTCTCTAAAACAAAGTCACATTGTTTTTTTTAATTTTAATAGCTTCCTCGTCAGATTTTTTTGAAAATTGTTTGAGGAACCTGGCCTTAATACTATATGTATTAAAATTGTCAAATATTGACATTAATATTTATACGTCACTCAATTGTTTTGCCTTCCCGGAACCCGTCCACTGACTTTTAAACTTTATGATATGGTATTAAAGTTCAAAATGACTTATAACGAATTGTTTGTATGAGAATACAGAAAAGTGTTATTTTTAGACAGTTGCAGGGAATTTTTAAAATTTTTCTCTCCGTAATAACCTACCTCAGACTTCATCAAACACAACAAAAAAAAAAATCAGCCAAATCGGTTCAGCCGTTCTCGAGTTTCGCGCTTATCAAGACATTTTGCGATTCATTTTTATATTATAAAAGATACGCGAAAATAATTTAAATTAGTTTCGGCTTTAAAATATATTGACCTTGATTTGATTAATGGGCTACCTAAAGTATTGGAATAAATTTGACTACTCATCTACGTGCAAAGACCGTCATGATGGATTATTTATTACTCTGTATTACGAGTACCTAAAAAAAAAATGTATAAAGGTCGTTAATTTTTTTTAATCTTTGGTAATAATACAATCAAATAATAATAATATATCGCCACGCTATATCCCTTACGCGGTGAGCAGAAATACATTAGTGGTTGTATCCCCTATGCGCTAGTATGTCGTGCCCAACGTGACCAGTAGCGCAACTGATCGCCGTTCTCACAGCACCAGTACACATAACATTTCTATTAAATATAAAAAATAAATAAAAAAATAAAAAAGAAATCCTAATAAGATCTCTTTGCTAGCCGTCTGTCTATCAAGACAGTTTTCTCTGGTAACGTATTTTTTTTTATAATTTATAGACGAACGCTTGACCTCAATCACACCTGGTGGAAGGTGAAGATGAGTTCGATGATGAAACGCGATCGCCTAGCAAATGCCTATTCACTCTTCTCTTAAAGACTCCCAGGTCATAAGACCGCGGAAATATGGCCGCTGCAAGCATATTCCACTCCTTAGCAGTTCGCATGATAAATGTAGAAGCGTATTGAGGTGTCCAGATGATATTAATATCAAAACCACTAGACACTGTGTTCGATACCATCCGTATATTAATGTTCCTTATATCCGCACGAAAAGATTCGCTTCTACATTCATCATGCGAACGGCCAAGGATAGGACTATGCTTCCAGCGACCATATTTCCACGATCTTATGACCTGGGAATCTTCTAGAGAAGAGCGAGTAGGCATTTGCAGGGCAGACGCGGTTCATTGTCAGACTGATCTTCACATTCCACCCATGTGTGATGGAAACCAAGCGTCCGCTAATAAACCTTAAAAAATACAGATTTGCAGTCCATAAGTAGCTCTAAAAATCATATTTAAAAACAAACGCAATCAAAAGATACCTATGTTTATGGTATATCGTAAATGGTTTTTGCCAATTTTGCAAAGTAATCAAATTTAAACATTCTCATTGAGAAATAATTATGAAATTTGATAAGAAGTACGGTATTATAACACAAGTATAGGAAAAAATCTGATAACTGTAAAGTAGTTACAGCACAAAAAATAAATCGAGTATAAATATATATAGATAAATTTATACGGAACTGTTTGTGCTCGACTTCGACTCACATTTGAGAGTTTTTTTTTTGTAGCTATACTAGTTAAGTTGTACTTTGTAACGCAACTTACAGCAGTATATTTTTACTGTCTCTAATAATGTCTTAATAATACTGACTCTACTGTCTCTATTACTGTTTTAATATCTCTTTTAAAGTGCTCGAAACTGATTCTCACTCTTTCATACCAAACTCAACTTATATGTCTCGAACTCTACAAAACAGCTACCATTAACTACCCATCTCAATCTTGTATATTTATTATCACATAATAGCTAGAATAAAATGTACCCACGTCTATAAAATATATTCGGAATCATAAATAAACGGTAAAAGTCAAGAATTATTACCATAGTTTTATTGATTTGTGAATACCGCCCAAGCTACTTACTTTGATTGCGTAGAAACATTTTAGTACCCGTGAGGATTTCAACTAGATTATGACAAGTATATTAATAATATATTGTTAATCTAAACCGAAACATCCAAAATCTTCGGTAAGTAAATATTCGGGCATATCTCTCTGTTTCGTGAGTAACAATATTAATTTAGTTATACTAGTCCTAACCGGTTTAATTCTCATAGGAGATAAGCATATATACCAAAGGAGAACGGCACCCATACAAGATCACTTCATTGTCTGTCAAGAGCTTTATTCTTTCATGCGCGAGAAGGTATCAGGTTGAAATTAATATGAAATACTCAATTCTTCAATTCGTTGGAAAAATCAAATATCCAATTCAACACAATCAAAAGAGAATACGGTCATTACATACCTCTTTTTTCAGCATATTCGTGTTTTGTAGTAAAAACGTAAAAAAGCTATTTATGAATGTTAAATTATTTACATTTAAATAATAGGTTCATGCATGTACTAATTGTTAAATCATTCTGACGGGACTAGCCCAGCGTGGTCATTGACCGGGCGTTCCGAACAGCTGGTGAATCAGAGCGAATAAGTGTCCATATTCATTTCTTTCAATGAAGAATAGATTGAAGAAGTATATTTCTTTTTAAATATTTGGAAAATCAATCAGATACTGAATATAATTTTCTTCCAATAAATAAATCACTACGTTAAAAAAAAATACAAAATGGCTTTCGCGAAATTGTATGTCATTGGAATATAGATAAATTGAACAGTAATACATGTTTGAACAAAATACAAGGATTCAATCTAAGAAATATGTTGCTGACATCTCCATTAACGCTGAATTGATCACAAAACTTTCCCGAATTCAGTGCCTTATGTAAGGCTGTTACAACATAAATCTATTTATATATCTAGTTATCGGTTCTAATGAAAATCTTTAGCGGCACATAAATTACAAGGATATTGATCGAAAAGCTTATTAGTACGGGATAGGAAGTTGCGGGAAGTTTCCGAACCATTCAATCACATAAACATATCCAACTATTAGTTAGATTTATTGAATAGGCCTTGCCACTTTAGATTAGGTTGGAGCCACACTTATATACGCGGGTTTTCGAACAAAGGATAAGTTAATATTGTAACGGCGTATGAGATTTTTTTCTTTATTTTTTAATTGAACCTTTGTTCTCTAGAACATACCAGTCCCATTATACCTCAACCTACAACTACCCAAAAAGTCAGTGAAGCTAATAAAAAACTATGAATTAATGTACATATGCTATAACATTCTAGCGTCACCAGAGGTTGGTTCCGCTTAGCGTATGATATTTTATACTGCCGGGCGGCGCGCTTGAGAGGTCCCGCCGCCCAGCTTATCCAGGCGAAAGCGGTGTGTACGTGTTCCCGCACACCGCTCCAAGACATCGAGGAGAGCGAGGGGTGGTTCTCTACCACCACACTACACCTTGCAACGCAGTGAGCGGCTGAATAACAGCCAGACATCGCCGCATACCGGAGAAGAGGACATCACTATGCCTCCGGTCCCGGCTAGACGGAGAAAAGAAACACTCTGGGGGTTTTTGTTGGTGTAAGTCCGACACACCGGAGAGCAGATCTCACCGCCTCCTGACGGCCCATACGGGATTCCTCCAGGTTACCAAAAAAAAGAATTATATTTGTTACTTAAAGAATAGTAACCGATTCTTAGAGTGATATTTATACAGGCTACTTTGATTTTACTTCCCATAAATTTCTCAGAAAATAAATTCGTTTTTGACATAAACCTGAATATAAAATATAAACTTGAGTATAGTCGAAATATTCTCAGAGTAGATCAAAGTTGAAGAAATCGTATACTTTGCCATTTATCTTATATATAAAAATGAATCGCTAAATGTCTTGATAAGCGCGAAACTCGAGAACGGCTGAACCGATTTGGCTGATTTCTTTTTTGTTGTGTTTGTTGAAGTCTGGGGATGGTTATTACGTAGAGAAAATTTTGAAAAATTCCCTGCAACTGTCTAAAAATAACACTTTTCTGTATTCTCATACAAACAATTCGTTATAAGTCATTTTGAACTTTAATACCATATCATAAAGTTTAAACGTCAGTGGACGGGTTCCGGGAAGGCAAAACAATTATTGAGTGACGTATAAATATTAAAGTCAGTATTTGTCAATTTTTATACATATAAAATTAAGGCCAGGTTCCTTCAAACAATTTTCAAAAAAATCTGACGGGGAAGCTATTAACATTAAAAAAAAAACAATGTGACTTTGTTTTAGAGAAATAGGGCAGAACAAGGTCTGCCGGGACAGCTAGTTAAATAATAAAATTTGTGATGTTTGAACAAACTGACGTAAGTAAGACGAGTGAAACGGTATTTGTTGGGTGAGCGCGATCCATTTCATCTCCATAAAGTGATTAAACAAACATACGTGTAAATAAACAATTAGCTACTGGAGTGGAAATCATGTAAAAACTTACTAAAATATAGTAATCTGTTTAATAAAACCATAGACACATAATAATGAATTATATAATCGCGTTTACATGAGAGAATTGGCCTGGATTTTTTTTTGTAACCCTGGGGAAATCCTACATAGGACTATCAGGGTCACTGTGAGGGCAGCGACCCCGGTGTGTCAGACTCCTACTGACTAAAAACCCCCGGGGTGTCCCTCTAATCACTCCACCCAGGCCTGGGAAACCAAATTCGTCCAGTCACCTGGAGAGCGAACATCTTTTTCAGGCTTCCGCTCTGGGAGGGGTGGGTATAAACAGCCCACGCCTCCAATATCTCTTTCATAGGCAGCGCACTAGACACTGCACACCGCCGCCCTCTCATCCGGGCAGCAGACTCCCTCAAGTCTACTGCCCGGCTATTATTACCGGGGGATGTCGCGCTCGCTCTGAGCGAACGCGTCTCTCCGGCTGGCCTGGTGCATTGTATTAACTAATTTTAAACATGTGAACACAAACAAAAAACTATCCATAATTTTTATATCAAAACATATCACTTTCTAAAAGCATTTTCGAGTTTTTGTTACTACCGATGTCTTTCTGGAATACACTTGATATATAAAATTAATATTTATTCTACTACCAGTGTG
Organism: Automeris io; assembly: GCA_036320925.1. Lineage (NCBI taxonomy): Eukaryota > Metazoa > Arthropoda > Insecta > Lepidoptera > Saturniidae > Automeris > Automeris io. The sequence continues at coordinate 12,736,038 of JAUDJH010000010.1, read as the reverse complement.
TACCGAACCCAAACTCATAGTTCACGTACGCCCCAACCCAATCACATACGTCCTAGTCAACCTTCTCTGATTGTACAAGTTTAATCGAACACCTACAACTTTCATATAAATTGGAATAAAAATGTAGGTCAATTTGAAGTCATTACTAGAGTAAGAAAGACAGATTTTTTATACATTTTTCCTATAGTTTCAATGCATTTTCGATCTGTATAGTTTACGAAGCGAAGATTGCGAAAGACATGGTTTTTAGCACAACTAATTATTTTTTAATTGATGAACACTGTTTCTGGAAGAAATAGAAGCCCAAAATGACCATACAAGGAAATATATCGAGGGGTGAAAGGCTATTTGGTTTAAACGACATTTTATGGTGATATAGTAATATATATATATTCGGAATAAGCGTTTTTTACCGTTTTCAAATATATATATCACCATAAAATGTAGCATAAACCAAATAGCCTTTCACCCCTCGATATAATATAAATAACGCAAATGAAAAGCCTTTTATGCCTCACATATTTTTTAAAATATAGTTAATACGAGTAATATTCCTTTATTTATAGGAACAAATATAGATTATAATACAAAAAAATGTAAAACGTACAATATTCAAATGCTGTTGTTTAAGTAACTTAAAATAATAATATATCGTCTCGCTATATCCCTTACGGATTGAGTAGATATACACTAGTGGCTGTATCCACTTTGCGCTTATATGAAGTGCCCAACGTGACCAGATCGCTATTTTCAGAGCTCTACGCATGACGATTCTATTAGAGGCCACGCGGGCTTCCTCACGATGTTTTTCCTTTACCGGTGAGCATTTGGCACCTAAGTCGGAACGTAGTCTAGAAATTTTTTTTTTTTTTTTATAACTTATAGGCGAACGCTTGAACTCAATCACACCTGGTGGAAGGTGAAGATGAGTCCGATGATGAACCGCGTCCGCCTAAGAGAGTAATTCCAGAGAGGTACGTGATGAGATTTTAATCTATAGCTACTCGCATTTATACACATGGAAACAAATCCGTTATGCACTAAATCTTACAAAGTAAAAATCTACAATTTAAATATCTTTTTATCTCTACTGAAAATTCGTATTTATTTTACGCTCTTTGAGCCTACGAGCTTACAAGTACATATTTTTTTTATATTTTTAAATTTTTATCTCACATACTTTCACAAACAAGGTTTCACAAACGATATCGCTCAGTTTCACAAATTAAATGAATTAATCACCATTACTAACAGACAGCGTATACCTATATGTATATACAGCCGGGCAGTAGACTTGAGGGAGTCTGCTGCCCGGATGAGAGGGAGGCGGTGCACGGCGTCCGGCGCGTCGCCTGAGAGAGAAATTTTGGAGGGTGGGCTTTTACTCGTACCCCTCCCAGAGAGGTAGCCTCAACAAGGCCTTTTGTTCCCTGGGCGTCTGGACGAATTTGGTTTCCCAGGCCCGGGTGGAGCAATCAGAGGGACACCCTGGGGGTTTTGGTCAGTAGGAGTCTGACACACCGGGGTCGCTGCCCTCACAGCGTTCCTGATGGTCCTATGCAGGATTTACCCCGGGACACAAAAAAAAGAAAAAAACTATATATACGTGTTTATGCATAAAATCGAATTATTGATACATTTATAGACATTATTGGGTCACCGCTGACTAATTTTAACTCGTAATCGATAGCATGCCTGAGAAATACATTAAGAGACAGTGTGCTATAAAATAGTAACGATATATAATTAGAGCGGCTTGCACCAAGAACTTAAATCTCGTTCAAGCTTAAATAACATGCTGTATGACCGGTGGTCGTGGGTGTGGTGGTAGACAGATACGGATTTTGGCGTTTTACTGTTTATTTGCACTTTAAGGCATACCGAAGTGCGACGCACACGCACGTACTCTAGCAGCCTTGCGTCTCGGTAGTCGACTGCTTTAGCTAGAGCATCCCTTGCGCGCGCGCACCCCTTACCCCGCGTGTCCTGAAGCACCCTAACGACCTTTGTACGACCGTAACGACGTATCGGGCGGCGTCTACATGCTATAGCTGTTATATTTAATTGAAGCGATTTATTTGAACTTCAATGGTGATTTAAATTTGTGGCTGTCGTGGCCTTGCGGATTAAGGATCAGTTTCCATGTGCGGCATCACGAATGGCCGTAGGTTCAAATTTCAATAAGAACCTCTGGGTTTTTCTAGTTTACGTACTGGTTAAGGAAAATATGTTAGGGAGGGAATCCACATGTCATCTAGTAGAAATGTCATGTTTATTGAATGAATTAATAAAATATAACTTTATTCAAATAGGCCCACTTCCAAGCACTTTTGAATCGTCAAAAAAAAGCAAAGTGAATCTACTATCTACCGAGAAGAGCCGGCAAAAAACTCTGGTAGTTGCTCCTTTTAACATAGTGAGGTACAATAACAGGTATAACATATAAAATATTGAATGCCCCGCAAGAAAGATTGCATATATTAAGACTACATATTAGCTCTGATATATGTCGTGACCAATAGCTCAATTGGTCACGACATATAAACGCAAAGGAGATACAACCACTTATGTGCCTCTGCTTACCCCGAAAGAAATATAAAGTACCGGTATATTATTATTAACCCATTTGCATCATTTAATGGAATCGTCCACAAACAAAAAAGACCATTATCACCGAAATCGGATAAAAACGAACAAAATATTTTTTGTTTCCAGCTTATCGGCTTAATCATTAAAAGTCTGCAGTGGATCGTTAGAATAAATATATTTTTGTTAAAGTATAAAAAACATACAATAATTTGAATAAATCTATAATACTATTTCTAATGAGAATAAACACTAAAAGCCTTCCTTGCACGTGATGGTATCGTCAAGGATTAGCTGCGGATTTTTGAGTAAGACTGCGGATTTAAATCTATACTAATATTATAAAGCTGAAGAGTTTGTTTGTTTGTTTGAACGCGCTAATCTCAGGAACTACTGGTTCGAATTGAAAAATTCTTTTTGAGTTGTATAGATGTTTATTTATCGAGGAAAGATTTAGGCTATATAACATTACGATGCAATTATTAGGAACGAAGAAATAATGGAAAATGTGATAAAAACGGGGAAAATTATTCATCCTTGAGGGCTTCCATTGCGTGCGCTGCAAAAACGGTTCAAGATACCAAAAATATATGTAAGAAATAATTATTCCTCTTGAAATGATCTAAAAAAATGTCCGCGACAGTGTATGTCTGTCTTTTAAGATTAAGTCACTAGAACCGTTTTTATGGTAAACAAATTTGGTCGAAATTAATGCATTATTTGTTAAGAGTTGTATCAACGTAATAATATTAATCTTTATCCAAATAAATGTGTTGTTGATTAAGAGTATTTAATTGTGAACAAAATTGTCTTTGACATCACTTAATTTCAATGAACATCTTAGAAGATATTACAAAACCTTATATAGCAAAACAACGTTTGCCGGATCAGCTAGTAGATGATGTAAATGCTAATACTAATATATATATAATACAAATTGCACCAACTTTTGACATAAAATAAACAACAAAGGACTTATGTTAATGGTTATCAATAACTCTAAGGTATAATCTAGAACGAGTGTAATCCCGAGTAAAGATTTGTTGTGCTTTATAAATATTGAGAGATTAGACCTCGTCTTGATACCTCTGAGACCGCCGTAACAAATGTTTTCTCCAATTAGAGAGGGTCTTTGAGATTAAAATTAAAGGGCTATGTCACCCCTAAGTTACGAACGTTAAGTAGTTTTAGTTTGTATGTAATTTACTTTGTACATACAACAAAAGTTTTGTTGATTTACATGGTGTAATATAAATCTTTTTTAACCAGATATTACAATAGAAATGTTATTAGGAGAGACTTATATCTAGGGGTGAACTAAAGTAGGCTAATAACGATAGTTCTGATGATAAAGTTAATATCGATTGCTTGTAAACTTAAAATAATAATATCGAGACGCTATATTCGTTTCGCGATGAGCAGAGATACATTAGTGGGCGATTCTATATGTTTAACGTTATTTTTTTATTTATTTATTTACAAATCTACAGTATATAATTTTATTAATACAGGAAAACAAGCAAAAAATCAGATTAACCAAAATGATTTATATAACAAGGTTATATGAGAGCATTAAATGCGATCCAAATAATTGTTGTGAAATAACAATGTAAAAGTTGTATATGGAATGTGTAGTGACTTAGTGTGTGTGTATAAATGTGTATGTTAACTGTCCCTGTCCGAAAACGGCCTGATAGCCTCGACTACTTACTTCCTGAAGGACCCGCTGCTCACGTGGGAAATATCTACATGTGGTTTTTCATTATTTTTATACCATATCAGAAAAACGTTTAAGTTAAATAGGCCAACAGTTCTCTTAGAAATAAGTGGAGACGGAAATTTTGAATGAAAGACATACTAGAAGCGAAAGATAGAAGTGACTTTCCTTTGTATATGTCTACTCCGATAAAGAATCGACATGATGATATATATATATAGACGTACTGATAATCTTCTTCTAAATCAGTCCAGTAATTTCTACGTAATATCTGTGCGAAAATATTATAACGCAAGTGATAAGAATATAATAATCCTTTATTTAAACAACTTTTTCCTGTGTAAGAATATGTACTTAGCAGTGAATACAATCATATATTATTATGTGTCTTCCCATACATGGAATATAACGAAAACCTGTGTAAATTTAATACGTTCACAAAATATCTGAACAAAATACAAATAAAAGCAAAGTTATTTATATTCCAGAACACGCTGTATATACAAATCAAGCGAAATTATAATCTAATTTCGCATGTTCACAATGTTGACAGAACTTGTATTAAACGTAATTTATTCCCGTAAACAAAACATTTTTGCTTATATTTTAGTCGTGTTTATATTTGAGACTGGTTTGTATGAGAAACTTTCACGGGTGCCAATACCGCGATAAATTCCATTCCATAATTCTACCATAAATTGACTAGATGCCGTTGTGGGTTTGCACCCATATAAATATGTGGTTGACCTTCCAGCAGCTCCCAGGAAGCGATTAGATTCCTCCTTATTGCTGCTAACCGCCAAGGAGTGGAATTCGCTTCCTGCGACTGTTTTTCCGACATCTTATGATATGGGAATTTTCAAACATCGAGTGAATCGATATTTGTTAGGTGGGCGCGTTTCATCATCGGCTTCTACGTCACTTTTTAGGTGAGTTTGAGGTCAAGCGCAAGCCTATATATAGCTTAAAAAATATATTTGTATCGTTTGGTTTGAAAACAGTCCTGAGTACAGTGTCTAAGAATATCAAAGGTATTGTAGTGATAATATTATGCAGTCGCACCAACGCCTATACAACTGTCTCAGACCCCAGCGGGAGTCGCGGAGGTACCTCGCGAACGATTGCCTCGCTCAGTGCGCTGGGGCAGTGCTACCGAGACCTTCATGCGGACTCTACCCTCTAACGAATTTAATATATCGATTTCATAAATTATTCTGTATTATCGTGTAAATAAATCTGTGATCATTAAAATAAGTGACAATTATATTGGTGGTGTATTTATTCATATGTGCTCACCCACATCACCCATAGTATAAATCAAAACATTCAGTCAATAGTTTATTGTTCAATTAAACGGTATATCACATATCATAATAACAAGGAATAAATGAGGATGTTTACGCAGCTTTTTATCCTTAACTCAAACTATCAGATTTATATCTGATACATAATATGTAGTGGTATCCAACTAGTCAACGAATTGTCGATAAAGTCGAAATTTTGGTCATTTTCGTATAGAGCGAGAGTACAGTAAAGAGCACTTATCTAGTCGTTTTTCTACTCGCCTATACTTCTTAGTAAAATATATATAAAAGGAATTTATTTTTTTACACTGACACGGCATAGTGACTACACCAAACCTGATGGCAAGCATGGTGCAGTCCAAAAACGACAACGATCAGCAACAGCAAAAAAAGCCCTAGCGATCATGCTGACCTGCACAAATATCTCTTCACGCTTCGCTTAAAAGATCCGATATCATAAGATGATGGAAACACGCTCGCCGGAAGATCATTCCACAGCAGGACAACCCGGTAAAAGTAAGAGTTAGAGAACTTCTTGGTCCTAGCCGGGATGTGAGTTAAAATATAGATTTAATTAAAATTTAAAATGTCTAACGGAGATTAATTGAAACGGGATTCTTCTGTTTCCGATTAGTTTATTTGCAAACAAAGTCCGAGCAAGCTTGTGGAGTCACCGAACCGCAGCACGTGTAAGAAAGTAGATGACGTACAACATTTGCTGATGGAGTGTGTCCGATCTCAGTCTGCAAGAGATTCTCTTATGGGAGCCTTTAGCCTGAACAAATTTGATGTAGGTATGTTCTGCGGAATTTTAGCAAGACCTTACTCAGCCGAAGCAAAGGAGTTGTTCAGGCTGATGGCTCACCACCAGAAATAAATGCTAGTAGTACATGTTTAGGATACGATGGGGCTGACATGTGCCGAGGCACAAAAGTCCCTTAAATAAATAGAAAAAAAAGTCCGAGCAAACACGTAATAATATAAAACAAAACAAACAAAGAAAAGGACGCGCGCAACGCGAACAGCGGACGGGCTACGATGCTTGCGCGGCGATCTGTGGCGCGGGCCACCTAGAGGTGAGGGGAAAGGGGTATATAGCGTATTGCGCGAACGATCTAAGTATACCCCCCGCGTTACAAATGTAAATATATATAATAAAATATAGATGAAATTATATTTAATTAAATAAAGATTGTTATAATTCATAATATTTTGTTTTTATTTTATCAAGGGCGGCCAGTGGCTAACACTACAAAATAATAAAAAACAGTCGTTGCGCCGTTTAAGGCAACGACATCATGCATCAGAAACATAAACAATTAAACTCAAAAAATTAACACATTAATGAATAAGTCAACAAAAGTGAAAATAATGACCACAAGAAAAAGAAAAGTCACACCAACATCTACTGCGTGTCCCTCAACCACCCGATGACTTTCCTTTTAAAAACTGACAAACTGTCAGTAAAGACATCGATGGTGCTCTCCAATTCCTTAAAGCCGCTAGACAACCTGCAAATTGGGGAATTATAGCCCAAGGTTGTCCGAGCATAAGATAGGACGAGCAAGTACATAACACATTCTCATAGTTGCACAAAAACACCGTTCTGACCCTTGCAAAATCAAAAATTAAGACGTAATGCGAAGAAAACAAAACACTGAAATTGCTGAATATCTTCGAGATCATGATGAGCTTGGCCGACTAGTTCGTCTCTTTCAACCGATTAATTGACAAATCGGCTCGCCGTCCAAAGCCATAGTTGACACATCTCTAATTATATAGACAAAATTTATTATTACAATAACTTTAGAAATAACTAACTGATCTGGTAAATTGCGTATCGTTTAACATTCAACAACTGTCGTGTTAACTAGTGATTAAACCTACTCTCCCTTCTCCTACTTTCCTTCTCTCTTCTTTCCTCTTTTCACTTTGGCATCCCCACTCCACTCTACTTACCAACTACCAAGAGATCTCTAATAAAGATTTATTTTTTCCTTTTGAGGTACGGAGCCCTTTTTTCGGTAACCCGGGGGAAATCCCTAACGGACCTTCAGGAGGTGGTGAGGGCCACCCCCCGGTGTGTCGGACTTGCACCGACTAAAACCCCCGGGGTGCTTCTTCCCCCGTCTGCCGAGCGCTAAGGGCAAGGCTGATTCATCTTCTTCGGCACTCGGCGAGTAGGTACAGAGCCCTAAAAAAGGTATTTCAATGCGTATATATACTCTGAAATTCCATATCGCAACAAAGTACAGACGGTATGTGAACAAACGAAAATCAATATTGTAAAAAACTCTTGTTAAAAATAAAACTTTATCGTTCGCTTCCCGGATAGACCAAACTTTAAAGTAAACTCGTAAATAGAAAATGTAAACTTTGTTAAACGATGGCTTTATAAACGAGAATCAATCAAATCCAACTCCAAGAGAGTTCGAGATGTTTATCCTTGGGTGTAAATTTGTAATGATATTTGAAACTCAAGCTCTTGTGCCGCAATTACTTTGTGATGACGAAATATAACAAAGGTCAATACGAATTTTGACCCTGATAAGATGGTACGAAATTTAGTTACATTTATCGATACATTTAAAAACAGATACATAGCCCGTTTTTTTTTCTTACTATCCAGGTCATCAATGTATTGCCCAGTTCAAAAAAAAAACAATATCTACGAAACGTCGAAGAGGTGGTTGCGGAACGAATTTATAATATGTATTGACGATTATAATAAATGGAAACAGCTAGTCCCTTCACGTTGAGCACGTCATATAAACGCAAACTGTATACAGCCATCAATATATTTCTGTTAACTCTAAAAGAAATATAGCTATATTATTGATATTATAAATATAATATCTATACTAATATTATAAAGCTGAAGAGTTTGTTTGTTTGTTTGTTTGTTTGTTTGTTTGAACGCGCTAATCTCAGGAACTACTGGTTTGAATTGAAAAATTCTTTTTGTGTTAAATAGACTATTTATCAAGGAAGGCTTTAGGCTATATAACATCACGATGCAACTATTAGGAGCGAAGAAATAATGGAAAATGTGAAAAAAACGGGGAAAATTATTCATCCTTGAAGGCTTCCTTTGCGTGCGCTGCAAAACGGTTCAAGATACCAAAACTATATGTATGAAAGAATTATTCCTCTTGAAATGATCTAAAAAAATGTGACAGTATATGTCTATCTTTTAAGATTAACTTACTAGAACCGTTTTTATGGTAATCGAATTTGGTTAAAGTTAATGCATTATTTGTTAAGAGTTGTATCAACGTAATAATATTAATCTTTATCCAAATAAATGTGTTGTTGATTAAGAGTATTTAATTGTGAACAAAATTGTCTTTGACATCACTTAATTTCAATGAACATCTTAGAAGATATTACAATAACTTATATAGCAAAACAACGTTTGCCGGATCAGCTAGTATATTATATTAGTAATAAATGGGAAAGAATCTAAGACAAATTATTCAATCACTTTATAAAATTCCCACACATTAAATATTCGTGATCAATACGCGAATAAAATATAGAACAGAGATGGACAAAATGTAATCTGATTAATGATTAACGATTACAAAATGTAGTCGTAAGTTGAATTTTATTTCTCTATAATCATGTTTAAATCCATTTAAAACATTAAGAAATAATAAGTGTGTATACAATCTGGGATTTTGTAGTGTTTAAAACATAAATGAGCAAAATGCAATCATATTAATGGTAAAAAACGTTAAATGTAATCTTTAATCGTTTTCATTAATCTGATTACATTTTGCCCATCTATAATATAGAAACATTATTAGGAGTTCATTATTAGAACCTAAAATTAGACCATGTCTGCAATTTTGGTTTCCTACGTAACCTTACAATAAATGATATTTATGTCATGGCAAATTAACCTCTACTAATACAAGAATAAGGTGTATTTTTAATAATAAGACATTATTAACATAATTCGAAGGACCAAGACCCACGCCTATTCATTATTTAGGACAAATTTTGCGCATCAACGCCTTAAGAAAATGCGTTCATATTTTATTTCTATTCACTGCAATGTATTTAGACTTGTCTTTCAAGCATAATACTGAAACAAATACGTGGTACCCAGTCATATCCAGAAACATAATTCGAGCCAATGGAGACAGGCCAGGAATGCTTAATGAAATACCCACCCGGAGAGGAATTTCAAACGAATTGAAACCAAAGGGCCCGCTCTCACAAACATTAATGTTTATTTAACTAAATACACTCTGATCGGACTGTATTCATGTTAATGTAATGAGGATTTATTGCTCTATGTAACGCTGAGATATGAATATCTTACGCATTGTAAAGACAATTTAATATTCATGACAGCTATGAAGGATATTCTTAGGTTTACATTAGTTAATAATGTGTACACGGAACTAACTTAATTAGATACTATAAATTAATGTAGTTTGTTTTAAATTATGTCTACTAATCATATTTTTTTTAAATATATATAACCTCGAAAAGATTTGGTAAATAAAGGACTTCTTTTTATCCTGAATAGGCACAGTGACCACACCACGCTGGATGGTAAACATGATAAAGTCCAAAAAGCGACAAGGGCTATCAACAGACAACAACAAACAAAAACCCATCTGTAGCCGCAACGATCATGCCGGCGTGCACAAATATCTCTTCACGCTGCGCTTCAAGAACACGGCTTTAGTAAGAGATAGAGAACTTATTAGTCCTTGCTGGGATGTGAGTTTCGTATAGCTGTGACTCCGTAAACCTGCACGCGCGGTTCTTTTAAAGAAGGGAGAGGGTGGAATAAGGTTATGGTAAATAATTCTCCAGAACCCTCGACATCTTGTAAAAGAGTTATATTATTATTATTAACATAATTAAATCTATTTATAATATCTAAGGAAAGTATAAGTAAAGAATAATAAACTAAAAATTGAAAACAGAAATAAGAAAATTATATGACACAAAAAAAGACAAAAAATAAATCCAAAAAAGTGTTATTACATGAATAATTTTTTTGTAAAATATTATTTTAAATCTTTTAATTTAGAATGATTAATTAAATAAGGATTTGAAGATATAAAATAAGACTGACTCAGTTCTCAGCTCATTTTCAGAATTGCTCTTTAAATTTAAAAACGCCTTGAGATACCGAAGAATCATCAGTTGCGTAAAAATTTAGGATACCTTTGTTTTTTATACAAATCTTAAAAAGGAATGTTTCTGAAGCTGGCCGTCAAATAAAAACAATAATATATCGTCACCCTATATTACTTTCAGGTTTCGCAGAGATAGATTAGTGGTTGTAACCACTTTGCGCATATTTGTCGTGCCGAACATGACCAGTAGCGCAGCCGATCGCCGTTCTCAGATCACTTACATTTCTATTAGATGACATGTGGGTTTCTAATGATCTTTTCCTTCTCCGGTGAACATGTGACGCCTAAATTAATACTTAATCTGAAAAAACTCAGATGTCTGTGCCGGGTTGTGAAACTACGACGGTTTGCATTGCCGCGCATGATTACCGTCTCCCAATTCGCTAGACCACCACAGCAATCGAGCGTTAAATCTTTAGATAAAAGAAAATTATACCTTTGCTAACATTAAACTAATTGAAACTATAGCCATAAAGTTTTTTTTATTTATAATTAACTCTTTTCATAAACGATATCCAGCATTTGTTAATGGAATGTGTCCGATCTGAATCTGTGAGAGAGGCGTTTGTGAGTGCCTTTGCTCTGAACAGACTTGACCTCGGGATGTTTAACAAAGTCTCAACAGAACTGTTATCTGATGAGGCGTCTGGCCTTTTCAGATCAATATCCCCATATGACATATGTTAGGTATTTCTATATTAGGGTACGATGGGGCTGACATACGTACAAACGTAAAAGTCTCCTAAATATATAGAATTAAAAAAATTAACTCTTTCAGAATTAATTTCTTTTTATTCCCTAATGACATAACTCCAAATCACAGGACGACGCTGGATGCAAGTTGCTTCCCACTAGGCACTCTCGAAAACATTAAGGGATCCCTACTGCAAGTAGTGGATATCCTAAGGCTGATATGACGACAGCATAACTATAAGAGAAGGGATAACACAAATAAATCTATTGTGGAAGGGTTAATGCGAATGTAAACATTCTGAAATTTGTCACATTCAATTGAAATGCCGGCTGAGTTCCACGAAATAATGTTCTGAAAAAGCCATTAGCTTTTAACAGTTTTTGTAACGGCTTCGCGACATTCCTTTACTGATGAAAAGACCAGCGCGGTATTACAACTACAATTAAATATACATCGCAATTTAAATGTACTGAAAAACACGCAACGAGTCTTACATCTGTTCGCTCTTCGAAAAAATTATAAATGTTAACTAGGTCCGGCTTTCTATCCTGATGGCTTAGACAGAGTAACAATCGATAAACGATAACGCTAGTAGGAAATGAAAAATGTAAAGGAATAAAAAATGAATGTGTGTGTTTTAATGTAAATGTGAAAATTAGCACGTCGTCAGCTAATTTTTGTTTTTTTAAGGTGACTACAGTTATTTTTGTACTTTTCTACTAGAGTCATAGTTTATAGAATGTTACTTTGTTTAAGCTACCTAAGTGCTTAGACGAAGTAGCACTCGATAAACGATAACGCTAGTAAAAAGTGTTAAATATGTGAAATTGCCATAAGCTTTCGAAATATCACGTCGCCAGTTCATGTCAATTGTAAACATTCAGTACTTTTCAACATTCGATAAATTATCTCTATTTTGTACTAGAGTTAACGTTAATCGAAGGTTATTTTATCTAAGTCCTTTGAAGACCAATTCCTGGAGTTAAAATATAAATGAAAAGATAATCTAGAGCAAAAACGCGCTTATAAAAGTGTAGCAACATTTTTTCTATGTTTTCGTAAGCACTCATTCATCCGCATTTTGTTCTTTCGTATTTTTTCTTTAGCTCTGTAGTATTTATTGACACAAGTACGGCACAGAAACATAATGTAATGAAATCAGAAGATTACGAATCAACACGCGACAGATCGTTAAAATTTCGTGTTTTTCTATTTAACACGCTTTGCACTCAGTGCGAATAGTGTTTCTCACGGGGCCCAAATCTGCATGAACAAGCGATATGCACGAATATAAACAATGTAACTCGAATATTATGATTATATTGTGATATTATTATCTTTGATTTATCGAAAATAATTTTGTTTTGACATCAAATTTGTTTCAAACGTTTTAACGAAAAACATACGACATAGTATAATGTAATATGTTATCCTATATAAATTTTTAAAAGGTATATTTTAAATATTTTTAGTGTTTTAATGTTGTACGTCGTATATTTACACATAAGTGCTTCTTATATTAAATTATTTTTAAAAGTCCGCCAAAAACTATTACCTTTAACAACAAAAGCGTCACCTAGATATGGGTGACGTAGCGACGAACGTGTTGAGAACATACAACTTCACTTTTGGTGCGTGTATGTGATTTCTATAATATAAAGTCCTAATTCTACGGGCCATTTGCTGTACTCCATGTGAGAAGCTACTCAACTATAATCGGATTCTTATTAAAAGTAATTTAACAATCATATCAAACAGCCTCAGTTTGACGCATTCTCGAATCCTAAAGCTTTAGATAAAATTTCGGTTTGTTTAAAGCGTTTATCGAATGTGTTTTTTTGGCGGAAAATGGCCGAGGCCGAGGGAAGCCAAAGCTTGTGGCCGCTTACTGTACATATCTCTTATAAATTTGTTTTGAAGACTTGCACTTCAAACATTGAATAAAATGATATGATATGTTTATTGATATGCATATACATACATACCAATATACATATCATATATAGCTTTCTTACACTCACCTTGTCACAACAAACACACACACACAAACACACACTCGCACACACAAACACACACTCTCACACACATACACGCACACACATCTATTTCTTATGGTTGCGAGTTTACTGTTATTTCATTTTCCTTTTATTTGTTAATTTTAAATATTAGGTCCTTACATATGAAATTGGTGTTTTTCGTACTGGCCACTTTAATCACAAATTTCTCCTCTTTGGTAAGGAATTCCAAATTCAAATTTGTACAGCTATAGAGTCATGTATTTGTGCTTCGATGATCGTCATTCATTTGTTTTTTTCTTCTGTTTTTTTCTGTTTGCGTCACTCATTTTACAAAATGGAAAACTTAAAATATCGCATTATTTACGAGTACGAGTTCCGCCGTGGCACTAGTGCTGCGGAAACAACTCGAAGGGTGAATGATGTGTATGGCGGTCGTGTGGCAAAAGAAAACACAGTTCGTTTTTGGTTCCAACGTTTTCGTTCTGGAAATTTCGACCTGCAGAACAAGCCCCGTGGACGACCTGAGACTCAAGTTGATAATGAAGAGTTGAAGGCTATTGTGGAAGCGGATCCATCGCAAACCACGTCCGAGTTAGCTGCAGGCTGCGATGTTAGTGATAAAACTGTTTTAATTCACTTGAAGCAAATTGGGAAGATTAAAAAGCTTGAAAGGTGGGTACCTCACGAATTGACTGAAGCAAACCGGCAAACGCGCGTCGACTGCTGCGTTACATTACTAAACCGGCACAATAATGAAGGTATTTTAAACCGAATCATTACCTGTGATGAAAACTGGGTTCTTTACGATAATCGGAAGCGCTCAGCGCAATGGTTGGATCCTGGCCAGCCAGCCAAATCCTGCCCCAAGCGAAAATTAACCCCAAAAAAGTTACTTGTAAGCGTTTGGTGGACTAGTGCCGGTATTGTTTATTACAGTTTTCTCAAATCTGGCCAGACTATTACGGCTGATGTCTATTGTCAGCATTTGCAAACCATGATGGAAAAGCTAGCGGCTAAACAACCTAGGCTGGTCAATCGCTCCACGCCACTGCTGCTTCACGACAACGCTAGACCACACACTGCGCAACAGGCGGCTACTAAATTAGAAGAGCTTCAATTGGAAAGTCTAAGACATCCTCCGTACTCCCCGGACCTTGCTCCAACAGATTACCATTTTTTTCGAAATTTGGATAACTTCTTGCAAGGGAAAAAATTCAACTCCGATGGGGCAGTCCAAATCGCCTTCAAAGATTTTATTGATTCCCGTCCGACTGGTTTTTTTAGTGAAGGGATCAATAAACTACCTATGAGATGGCAAAAGTGCATAGAAAATAATGGTTCATACTTTGATTAATTAAATATATTATATTAAAAAATATTCGACTTTTTGTTCCTCCCATACAAAACGCCAATTTCATATGTAAGGACCTAATATTATCATTGTGTAATTGACACAGCTTGTTAACTGTACCGTATGCAAATGTTTATATCTGCTGTTCAATAATAGTGAATAAATAAATAAATAAACAACAATACAATTCAATTCTACACATACACCAACATAATAATAATATTATATATAACGCTATATCCCTTACGGGGTGAGCAGACATTAATTCGTGGCTGTAACGACGTTGCGTTTATATGTCGTGCCCAACGTGACCAGTAGTGCTGCTGATCGCCGTTCTTAGGGCACTTACACATGGCATTTCTATTAGATGCTATGCGGGTTTCCTCATAATGTTTTTCTTCACCCGTTTGCATGTGGTGTCTAAATCCGTACCCGTACCGGAAAAACCCAGAGGTACGTACCATGGTTCGAGCAAGCCATATCAACATCGTACCAAATATCACTGCTAGAATCTAGAGTTCCAATACATTAATGCAACATAAACTCCATTGCTATTCTAGCGATAATAGATAAACACGTCTTATTATGCATATATTAAAGCCTGTTTTGATTATATCTTGAACTTGTGACGTATAAAGCCTAATATATGCCCTAGTAATCATATATTAGAATATAACAGAGAAAGCAACCTGCTCATGAGTACATTATCACGGTAGCTTTATGTGTATTACTTGGAGTTTCGACTTTTGGAGGCAATAGGGTGTGAATTTTAGTATCTAAAGAATGGTGCCATTGAGCTGTTAATGAAATTTATCGCATTTGCATTTTCCCCGTTATCGTAAACCTGTGTAACCTTAAATCCCCCTTTCTCGTGTCGTTTCCTTAATGCCATTTTCCTCTGAATCCCCTTACGATGTCATCTCTCGTATGGTGGTATGCCACTCCTCTTTATTCCCTTGGCATTGTGTATTTTTTTTGGTAAGAGTGTCGCGGATTTCATCAGTCTATCCTAGGCTTTGAGCATTTGGACGTCTTCCGTCGACCATCCCAGTAACTATCCGCTGTTCGAGGTTGTTACCGTCCTTTCTAGCCATATGGTGAAAAACCTTTAGTATTCGACGGAGGCCAATGGTAGATAGCGTCATTTTAACTTTAAACTCACACCGTATAGACTTGTTGGTATGAAAAGGATTCCAAGAAATATATAGGATATATTTCCAGCACCATAGCTCCAAGGCAACAATGCATGTTTAGTCGGTCGTCTTAGAAGTGCACGTGGACCATAAATACGGATACCTATTTCAATTATACATATATATATATATATATATTAATTTGTAATCGTATATATATATTTTTTTTAATTTAAGTTCCTTCACTCGGTTTACAATGTGATTTGCCAGAAAAGATCATCACAAAACAAGGTAACGAAAAACTCGTTAAATTATACAGAATTTGTAACTAAAATTAAAATTAATTGGAAATGTTGCGGTAATCTGTGGAATAAACTAATGAAATTAAATGCATTTATTTTGCCCCAATCAAAAATGTAACATTCAGAAACAGAAAAAAGAAAACATAAAAACATATAAACATGACGAAATGGGCTCCGTCAACTTAATGCTAACGAGGAAGTCTGTAGCCGCGGTCGTATTACATCAAGATAATTAATGAGCAATAAAATACAACGAAAAGAAAAGCATATAGCTAAAACAACTAGATAGACTCTTGTATCTTGAAACCTCTTGGCGCGTATTGACATGACATTTTAGAGTGTAAAAACAAAAATAGAGATAAATAGAGATTTTTCTATGTATTAATTCATAGATAAGTTCAATATCACGAAATGTATGTCATAAGCTTTCGTAATATAAAAAAAAGTAAAATAAAATTATTTATTACAAAACAATTACAAAGCAGCCCATTAAAGTCAGCTGACACCCAAACTAGGACTACCTGTGTCTTGGATGTCAGCACATTTCACACAATTTGTTACATAAAGTTTATATACGCTGCGTAGCTCCAATCTTAACTCAAAGCAATACAATAATAATTTTACATACACTATACAATCAAAGTTAATAATAATTTCACAATAATGTTAAACTCCAAGTGCGTCTATTCCCGCAACAGTCCCTCAGCTTTATCTTACATTCGTAATTAGATAAGTTCAAGATATTTAATTCATATGTATTTGACCTTTAACCTACATTTACTATTACGAACATTTACCATTACAGAAAGATGTTCCAAGTAAAAATTAAAATATTTTACATAAAAAGAGACAATTTCTAAGATAAATAGAAACTTCCCAAACGCCTACTTCGTTATAATATTGATATAAAAGTCAAGGAAAATGTATATTTCAACAATCTAACGCTAGTTGATGAGTACTGCGGATTTTAATTCTCTTACATTATTTGTGTAGTCCCTACACTATAACTACAGAATAAAAAAAAACATGATAAAACAAAATGAGTATGCGAAAACATAGAAAATATGTTGCTTCACAGTAAACCACTCATTTTGTACTTGATTACTTGATCCATGTATTACTAAATTCCATGATTTAACCAACTATATCTGGAATTTAAAACTTAATAAAAAGCGTGTATTCCAAACTTGACGACTCGCGACCCGTGCGACATAAAATATGGATACGCAATAAAATACACTGGATTTTTTTCCAGTTCGACATCGCGTCGGCAGAATTCGTTTAGCCGAATTGTTTAGCGTAGTGTAATTTCGGAGGCCGTGAATCGTCAAGGCAGTGATGCGGCAAATTGCAGCACGATGGCTCCCAGTAACGTAATGCCGAAAACAATTTTTATCGCATACTATTGTTTAAGTATAAATGAGAGTAGCAGACGCTAAACATGGACTAATTGAGTGTTAAATGTCTTTTGAATAGTACATTGTTATATAAGTATTCTAAGTGGTAGTGCCAATAATTAATCACAATATTTTTTTTATATTCACACTAAACACATACATATAATACACACACATACACACATACACATTTTTGGTAATATAATATCTCGGGGTGAAAGGCTATTTGCTTTAAGTGACATTTTTGGCGATATTCTGTAATACATATTTTCAGAATCAACGTTTTTCGCCGAATTCGAAAATATATCGAGGGGTGAAAGGCTATTTAGTTAAAGCGACATTTTTTGGTGATATAGTAATATATATTTTCGGAATCAGCGAAAATATAGTAATTTATATATTTTTTACCGATATGTCACTATGTCGGCCTAAATATTCAATGACGATAAGTATATGAACTATTGGATATACACAAATCAACCTCGAAACTAAACAGGCGAGTCACTATAACGGTGTTTACAGTTTTGTTATATTATCACGACCTAGTCCAGAAAGTGTGGGAATTGTATTTTCACTAATTGCTTCAATAACTAACAGTTAACATAAGACTATCTTTTTCCCCGCAAGTGTGATGGAAAATAGTATAACTCCTGCGTGCTATTTGATAGTTACAGACTGGGTGACGCGTCTAGCTCGCGATCGAGACGACTGATAGTACTGCGCAGTCGCGTGCATCGGACGCCTTTCCACACCATACCTGAACCGCGTCTTTACGTGGTGACGATCTTGTCTTACTGATTCCGCGAGGTTTACTATACATTGCTGATGAATTTAAAAAAAAAGCAACGCGTTTCAATATGAACCTTCAGAGCCTCCGATTTGTATTACAGTTGTCGTGTAGATAACGTCGTCGTGTATCAAAAAGCGTAGCATGTCAAAGAGCCTTACTCATTCGTGTAGGTTGGAAAAGGACTTCAGGTCATGGGTCGTCAGAACTAAATTAATATATTAATTAAAATGTTAATATAATTCCGCCCTTTGCCCAGAATAACTGATGGTCTGATAGCTTCGTTTGTATGTTTGATTCACAATTTACCTCTAACATTAGGCAATGTTTTGATCTTAAATTTAGCACTATTTGCCTAATGATAATAACATTCTGCTATATAAATATAGTATGAACTATTATACCTGCCTATTGTGCCTGTGATCTATATAATAAACGTTTTTGTGATATAGATATACTGTCCTGTGCGTTTGGGCCCTTTAAACGAATGGTGAGAGAGAAAATATAAGCCTAATTTCAATTTTGTTCTATACTGTTTTATTTTATATATGTACTATTTATATGTAACATATATATGTATGTATATTTGATTGATTTTCTTTTATTGTTATTTATTAGCTTGATTTTTATTTTTGTACTAATTTTTGTGGAAACTTTGCTGGCTTATGTAACATTTTTTTGTATATTTGGTTATCATTTTTATATTGTGTATGTTTCCCTTTAAAATAAATAAATACCCTTTTCAGAATGAGCGGAAAAATATTTTTTATATTTTTATATTCACTTTGAGCATATAGCGCGTCAAAATGTCGCGTGTTGCTGTTTTATTGATTTATTTTAAAAAGGATTGTCGATGGATTACGCCTGTTTTCTTAAATTTATTAGCGCAGAATACATTTAAGTTGAATTAAATTCTACTGAAACTAAACTTTACTTTATCTATGAAACTACATGAGAATCACTCGGACCAACCTCTGAGCTCTGTATAAAATAAAAAATTAAAAAATTAAACAGCAAAAAGACACCATAGATATTTCCTAACACCAATAATATACATATACTTTAAAAATCGCTGAATTTACGTGATAAATAGACAATGACGAAAAATAAAACAAAAGATAAAATGGAGTTAATCTAAAAAATAAAAAAATATAATATACGAGTATTATCAAGCTAAATCTCTTTTCTTGAAATCAGATATATTATATTTCTGACCGAATATCTTTGCAATTAAATTTAATTAGGTAAATTGATTCTACGTGATTATGAAACCTGATAGTGGCTTTTTTTCTGTAAGTAGTAGGTTTGTTTGTCGTGATTAATAGATGTACGTATAAAACAAAATGTAATCACTGTTTGTACCAATGAAGAATATTGCAACAAAGAAAACGCTGTATACGATTTATCCCGATACATTTATTTTCATAATAAATCAAAGCACTCATTAATTATATACGAACGAGGGAATATCGCCTCGAATGAAGAGTGTGCGTAAGCAGTGACGTTGATTTATTATCTTTATATACCAATTTATATAACCATGACGCTTAATTTCTGTGCATGGCGTTTCTAATTTAGTATTTAGTTGGTCTAACTAACAAATAATTCCGAGAAAATCTGCATCGAATTAATTAGATCCGCGCAAGCTGCAATGTATTGTTACTAACGTGGAATAAAGAAACGCCGGTATTGATGAACAATTGATTTAATAATCGAAGAAAGTGTACAATATTAGCACACTGTCACAGAAATGTCTAAAACCGCGATCGTCGAATGATCTTTATGTTAAAAGTACGTGTAATCTGAGTGAAGGCATGAGGGGATTAATTAATTTAAGGAAACGAAATAGTTTTGCAAGAATAGAGAGAGTGGCGTTCTATTCCCTCTGCCTACCCCAATAGTTATACGCCGTGATGATAAACAAACGTAAAGTCACCGGAGAAGTAAAATGGTCAAAAGACTAAAATCAGCATATTGGACTTAATTTTTTTTACAACATAGTTATTCACTTAACTTTAATCACATATGATAGAAAGTAATGAAATCGACAATAGAGTGAGCTGATTTGCTGGTTGTTTGAAGGCCTCCGTACAAGTGGTGTGTATCCCATAAAATCTATCGATCCATTAATTACTTTGATATTTATTTGTATGTATTTAATTTATTTATAAACAATTTAAGTTACAATGGCGTGCCAATTACACAATGATAGTTTATTAACATAAATGAGAAAGAAAACAAGTAATGTGTGTCAATGTGACTTTCTGAATGTTAAAGCACATTTCGAAATTTGGTAGTCGCTGCTCGGTGACGATGTACCGCCCTACATGCATTTATATGGATGGCCTGGATAGCTGTCAGGCGGCGTGTCAAACTCGCGACCGTGACAGTCATACCACTTCGCAGTCACGTACATCGGACGGCTAAATACAACGACTGCAAGTGTGCCTGTCACCGATCGATCAAACAGTGAGGTACACACACGCACTAGTTTCACTCCACGACACCGGCGTCGCCGGCGGCGCCGAAGAAGGATAGTTCAGTCAACTGCTGCTAACCGGTGCGTTTTCGCACCGAGGCGTAGTTCTACTCCGACGCAGCCTTGAGTTTCTTTCGGGGTTTCTTCTCAAGGTAGTCACTTCCGAAACGCTGGTAGATCACCCGTAGGGTTAGTACTTTATTTGGCTGGCGGTCCAAGTCGAGGTTCGTACCCACAGGGGTGCCCTTGCATTGCCACCCAACCCAAAAATTTCGCTGGCTGAGCACCTTCTGTGCTCGCCTCCTAAGCCCGGTTGAGCTGAAAATGCCTTTCCCGGCAGTCAGTAGTTAGTCCGCTTCAAAAAAAAAGTTTGCTTGTACTGGCTGAGGACCTTCTGTGCTCGCCCCGGAAGCCCGGTTAAGCTTTATATGCCCGACCCGGCAATCAGTAGGAATGTGTACAAAAAAAAGTGCGCCTGTACTATGCGGTTTTCGTAAATGCATATATTATATACGCTGCTACTGAGTATATATTAATAAACCGGTCTGGGAGCTTTTTTAAAAACTTTAGTCCGTAAACCAGCTGGCGGCCCACCTGACGGCAAGTGAATACCGATGTAACACAAGAAAGTGTTGTTATCGCGACGCCAAGCAAGAAATGAAATATAGTACATGTACTTTAGATGGAAACAATATCCGGCAGCTCATTCCACAACTCCAAAGTGCAAGACAAAATGTTTTGAAGAAGCGCTGTGTTGTTGCTGCTTTGAAAGACTTTACAGCGAGTAGATAAGGCAACGACCATTTTTTTTTTTTTTTTTGGTTTCTCGGGGGAAAATCCTGCATAGGACCATCAGGGCCGCTGTGAGGGCAGCAACCCCGGTGTGTCCGACTCCTACTGACTAAAAACCCCCGGGGTGTCCCTCTAATCGCTCCACCCGAGCCTGGGAAACCAAATTCATCCAGACGCCCGGAGAGCGAAATGCCTTGTCGAGGCTGCCTCTCTGGGAGGGGTGGGGGTAAAGAGCCCACCCTTCCAATACCTATCTCACAGGCGGCGCGCCGGACACTGCACACCGCCACCCTCTCATCCGGACAGCAGACTCCCTCAAGTCTACTGCCCGGCTATTGTCACCGGGGGATGTCGCGCTCGCTCTGAGCGAACGCATCCCTCCGGCGACGGTGCCTTGGCCGCCGAATAGCCAGAGAAGATGTTCGCTCTCTGACCCTTTCGGCGGCCTCCTTCTGCTTCATCACAACCTCGCAGAAGGCTGTGACTCCTCGCCATGCCTCTTCGCTGCCGACCATGGCTTTTACCACCACTGGCAGCGAGAGGTCGTCCCCAATGCGGTCCTGAAGGACCTTCCTATCTTCAGCCCAAGCTGAGCACACCTGAAGCGTGTGCTGCGCCGTGTCCTCGGGGCTCCCACACTCGTGACATTCCGCCGTAAGCTCTCCTCCGGACACCCGCCACCGGTGACGGCCAAAACTACCATGACCTGTGAGGATCTGGGTGAGCCGAAAGGAGAGCGCGCCGTGTTGTCTGTCCAGCCACGAGTGCAAGACAGGGCGCACCGCCTCAATTGTCCGAAGACCGGCGCTAGGTTGCTCCAGCCTGGACTGCCAATCCCTCACGGAAGGCAACGACCAAAGGCGGGTGGTGCCAGTCTACTCTCTTGTTCCAGTTTAACTTCACTAAGAAGGAATTGTGATGATAATTTTGATCCTAATATTAATATTATTTTAACTTTTCAACAAAAAAAGCTTATGAATTTTCTTTTTTATTCATATAATCTAAAAACGTACGTAAATTTTAATACCTATATTTTCCGGAAAGCGAATTGTTATATAACTTTTGAGTTATTCTTTAAATAAAAACCGTTCCCGATATTGCTTCTGGTGTCAGAGACATGGAAAAAATGGCAAAATTCATCAGTTATCCCTATTTGAATCGCAAACAACGTACAAAAGTAATTTGTCGTTGTGTGCTCCAGCACATGACAAATTGACAATACGACTCACTTGTATTACATGCGTTCACGATGTAAACTATTTCATTTGGCCGGCTTGTAGCTTACTGTTTTTATATTTCTAGCTATGAATATATTATTATTATCTCTTTATATGTCTTATTTGCAATATTTTTACATTTAAATAAAGTAAATACTATAGCATGTAGACGCCGCCCGATACGTGCTTTTGAACGCCCTAAGGGTCGTTAGGGTGTTACGGGACGCACGAGGTAAGAGGATGCGCGCGCGCACGGGATGCTTGCTAAGTTAGTCGACTACCGAGACCCGAGGCTAGAGTACGTGCGTGTGCGTCGCAGTTCGGTATGCCTTAAAGTGCAAATAAACAGTAAAACGCCAAAATCCGTGTCTTTCTACCACCATACCCACGACCACCGGTCATAATACATAAAATATAACATATAAACATAAAAAGGAATTTGACAGACAAACGGACAATGAAATGATTTTGTAAGAATTCTTTTTCTGAGGTATTTGCAAATTTTTAATAAAATATCCCGAGTTCTTTGAAAGAACGTGCAAATTTAAGATCCAAAAATAAACTAAACCTCCGATTCTCCAAGCTAAACATACATTCTGGCATCTCCTACGCAATGCCGATAAAAATATATAATAAACTGCCCAAAAATATTATAGACGACCGACATAACGTGCCATCCATTAGCAAATTAAAGCGGATGCTAATTGAAAAAGTTACTACAACGTAGATGACTTCGTAAAAGATAAAATATAACTATATTATTATATACGTGAATATAAATAATAAAATATAAAAAATAAATGTGGTATGGTGTATGTTTGTAGGAATGTGTATATTGCCTAGCCTTGTGAATATCTTATATGTATTTCTATATATTGTGCTTTTCATTTAGATAACAATATTGGAGCCTTCTTCTACTTATAAATGCAATGCCCAACAGAGACCATAATTTTGACAAAAAACGTATTGCGTTTCTTTTATGATTAATTTATAGGGGATGCTTGACCTCAATCACACCTGGTGGAAGGTGAAGATGAGTCCGATGATGAACCGGGTCCGCCTAACAAATGCCTATTCACTCTTCTCTTAAAGACTCCTAGGTCATAAGATCGCGGAAATATGGTCGCTGGAAGCTTATTCCACTCCTTAGCCGTTCGCATGATGAATGTAGAAGCGAATCTATACATTATGAAGTGTATAAAATAAATTGAAGTAACGTACAGAACCCAAAGATTGAGTTTACATTAAATACAAAGCTATATTTTCTTTGTCAAGATGTCCTATCAGTAACGTAGCAAAAATGGAGTCAGTTTTACTACGACGTAGCATCGTAGCGCAGCGTAGTATATTAGCTTGTAGTATTTTTTCGACTATACTTTGAATGCCTGATTTCATATCCCATGACACCTGACACTAGCATCACCGAAGAAGGAGATACTTCAGTCATCCGTCGCTAGCTGGTGAATTTACGGTCCGAGGTGCGTTCCCAATCCGACGTAGCCTTAAGCTTCTTGTAGCGATTCTTCTTAAGATAGTCCCTTCCAAAAAGGCTAGTATATCACCGTTAGGTTCCTTCCCTGATTGGTCACCCAAAAAGAGGTTCGTATTCAGTGATGCCCTTGGTTTGTAATCCAACCTATGAACTTGCTGGCTCAGGACCTTGAGTGCTCGCTCTTCTCGCCCGCTGAAGTTATAAAACCCTGTCCTGGACAAAATATTTTAACCTACCGAAAAAAAATGCACACTCATTTATGAGTACATTCTCTAAACTAAGCCGAGTCCAACTAGTAAGAAAAAAACCTAGAAAAATATTAAAGATTGTGTACACGTAAGTTTAATATAGTAAAAGCCTTTGCTTACATAAAAAGTAATATAATTATCCCCTGCCTATTTTAATACAGGCAGGATAAGCCAAAGAAATACATTTGCATGATTTTTATATTTCGTATAATGTCGGTAAGCTGGTACGGTATATTATATTTTGTTGTCCCGCTTGTTCAGTCAAGGGTAAAAAATAAATCCTTTGTGACATTCGCGTTTGAGCGCGTCAGGTTGCCGACGATGTAAACATCCTGTACATAGGGTTGGCATGACATTTTTTTTACACTCACTCCACAAAGTGGCTACGGCGCATCTAATGGTAAGTAAAATGTAGACCATAAACGACGGCGACTATCAAAGGACGAAAATCCATTGATAGTCTACATCGTCATGTCGGCCCACATATACCACGACTGAAGGTCTCTAGGTATACGAGTTACTGGATATACACTAGCTAGCCCCGAGAATCGACAGGCCATAGCGAGTCACTATGACAGCCTATCGTACACACTTGTGTACGATGGTCACAACTCACTTTTGGCAATAGCTCTACCTCTTTAAAAATTATACAATAAAAAATAATATATTTCTGTTTCTATATTATTTAAAGTCTGTAAAGAGACTTTGTTTGTACATTGAATACAAATGAAAATTCATACAGCCGAATACTCAATTTCATTTTTGAAGTCGGTTGAAAAACTTAACGAAATCGACTATTTAGAGACAGTGAAATTGAACGTAATATTATCATTTAAATGTCTATTAAGTTAAGTGGTTGCTTCTACTATATTTGCCAGAATATATCACAGTTTTAATTATATTTGTTTCTGTGAACTATTTGGTCAGGTACAAAAAAACGATTTACATTTCTGTGTACTATTGAGACATCTTTAAAAAAAAAAAGATCTTTGAAAGGGGCAGTAAGAGCCTATTTGACGTAGTCTTACGTTTTGGTGTAAGTACCGTGCAATTAAGAGCCTTTACCTAGAGGCTTTACCCTATATTAGGGTAAGCTTTAGACTTACCATAATATTGTATACTCTTTTCGAAGAATAAATCGATTTTTTAGTCAACACCGTCGTGTTAATACCCCATGCTCATAACAATGTTTAAAATAAAATTACATATACAAACCATTACATACATCGACCTAACCCAAAATTAAACTTGTGCTTGTATTATGAGTAGTAGACAAAGATAAATAGTTAGATACATATTATACAACCATGACTCGCGACAAACGAATTTGCTAATAATTGCTCAATTTGCCGCTACCATGACTCGATCCCAGGACCTTAACATCATAAATAGGGTTACTACAAATAATTTTTAATAATCTTAATCTGTGTTTGACAGCCCTGTGGAGCGCGTTTGTGACGCGACAGTTGACTGCGGTTAACCGTCCGACTGCTATTGGCGCTTTATAACACAAACCGCACTGACTGCCGTGCTGCACTTGACATTAGAGCAAATAACAGAGTGCTCTGCTCATTCAAAGGATCAAAGTTGAAAGGATGGATTGAGACGGAAAATGTTAAAATGTTTGTAATAACAACCTTTTCCTTTTTTTATCCCGGGGGAAAATTCTGCATAGATCCATCAGGGACGCTGTGAGGGCAGTGACCCCGGTATGTCAGACTCCTACTGACTAAAAACCCCCGGGGTGTCTCTCTGATTGCTCCACCTGGGCCTGGGAAACCAAATTCGTCCAGACGCTCGTGTAACAAAAGGCCTTGTTGAGGCTACCTCTCTGGGAGGGGAAGGAGTAAAGCCCACCCCTCCAAATACCTCTCTCCCAGGCGATGTGCCGGAAACAGTGCACCACTTCCCTCTTACAGCAGCAGACTCCCTCAAGTCTACTGCCCGGATACTAACCTTTTCCCCGTCAATATCCAATAACACTCAATGATTTTAACTTGCGTTAATTTATTGTGTGTATTGTATTTAAATTTTTATTATAGTTTTTTTATACAATATTTATTTACTGTACCTCGCAAAGATAAGAAAATATACAATATCTCCATATATATAAAATTCTCGTATCACAATGTTAGTTACCTTACTCCTCCCAAACGGCTTTACCAAATTTTATATGCATATTCAGTAGGTCTGAGAATCGGCTACTATCTATTTTTCATACCCCAAAGTAATAAGGGTTATTCACCTTCAATTTTTTGTTTTTATTTTTCTATAATGTGGCATAAATACATACAACCCTAAATGTTTATCCTTATATCACTAACACCTATTTTTAATATAAATTTTAGTAATTTAATCATTTTTCATTCCGCTCGATTACTGATCAATTATCACCTGGAAATAACTTATATAGCAAAACAAAGTTTGCCGGGTCAGCTAGTAATATTATATATATTATCTACCTACCAACACGCCGAATCTTTATTGGAGTGAGCAGAGATTCTTGCAAACTTCTTTCGCTTCCTTAAAATTAGTCCTTTCATGTATTCTCGTCGATTTCGCGTACTTTTGACATTACCTTCCATCAGAACTCTTTTTATTCGGTCTACGGAAGTCAAATAGTGAGTATGTTGTGAGAACTAGACATATTTGGACGTCGATACAGCCAAAACTGTATCTCTTCTCACCCGAATGGGATATAGTATGACAATATATTCTTATTATAATTCGTATTATTATTATTAGCCGTGGTGACTGCCAGCAGAATAGAATAGCACTTCTTGCTGAGGTGTCGTAAAAGCCGACTAAGGTATCTCTTTAACACCGCAATTCAACCAGGTGTTCAGAGAAGGAAAACTTGACCAAACCTGCATCCCGCTCCCTCCCGATCGTACTGGTTCTCCATTCCATCGGGCCTGAGGGAGCTCGGACGAGAGAATGCTTTTCTAGCCGCGCGTCCAGTTATGCACTTAAATATCTCCTGCGCAATTGACTGTTTCCGTAAACTGTACCTCGATTTTCTTAACCGGTGTGAAACAGTCGCCGTGGCCGAAACCGGCTAGGACATCATCATCATCATTATAATTCGTTTAAATAACCCAATGACAGTTTCTTAATGACATAGATCAACACCCTAATACCTATGAATAAAAACTGGGTCAACACATAAACTGTACGAGTTAAGGTCGCTTTGTGCTATTGATTGGGTTTAGTTAAATTAGCTGGAAAAGACCTTAATGCTGGAACTGGTTGTCTGACAGTTTGGGGGTGATTAATGTGTTTTACATCTGCTGCCGAGGGTCCCATTTCGACATCTTGTCGATCGATTTCAACCCTTTGTGTATAAAAAGTCACTGTGATGAGTTCATGAAAAGCAAGAATGATTTATTTATTTTTTTAATGTTTTTATTTCCATACTTATTATCTTTATTTTTTTTTAAGTATTAATGATTTTTTAATATATATAAATAAAAATGGATCGCAAAATGTGTTTCTTAGCGCATAACTCAAGAACGGCTGATACGATTTGGCTGATTTCTTTTTTGTTGTGTTTGTTGGAGTCTGGGGAAGGTTCTTATGGAGTGAAAAAGCGTAAAAAATACTAGTAAAATAGTATAAACAACAATTTTCTTTTCCCATACAAACCATTCTGTCCCCAGCTATCAAATATATGATGTAAATCAAAACAAAACAAAGGTGCGTTAGGATTGTTAATTGGTATGCCTTCAAGTTGATTAGAGATTGCATGTCATTAATGAAAATTATAATTTATACGCCAAGTAATCAAACAAAAAATAACGAGTCCCATACGGAATTATAATAAAAATATCATTACCTTAGGTATGACTATAAGTATTTCGATGCAATTTTATTTCTATTAGACTGCGACAGGCCAATAACTTTTGGCAGAATGCAATCTGACGGCGCAGCTATTAACATAAAAAAACAATGTAACTTTGTTTTAGAGAAATAGGGTAGAACAAGGTCTGCCGGGCCAGCTAGTACATTTATAATTCTCTCGTTATAATTTTTTTGAAATTAATTTCATATTAGTGGATAAGGGACCGGTTTCCATTCGTAGCAAGGCCAATGGGCGTAGGTTCTAATGCCGGTACGTATCTCTATGTGTTTCCAGATTACGTATGAATTTAGGCACCACATAGTCATTGGTTAAGGAAAATAAAAATATTACTTATGCTTTGCAAACCGTTTAATCTAAAGTTAAATTAGCAACTTGCAAGCACATTATGGCGCTTATTAAACCTTCTAAGTATTATAGTCGTATATATGTCTGTAATTTGAATAATTAAATATAATGGCGTCAGAATTAGACTATCGTAGAGATCTTTAGGCCGAATACAGCAAGCCCGGGACCGACAAGGTCGTGTATCCAAGATTATCATGAATTATTCGTCTCCTGTTTAATTAGGCACGACCGAGGTAGACTTAATTCTCATTAATAATGCTACCCTTTCAAATGCGTAAGCTTGCCCGAGCTGAAAATTGGTAATTTTAAGTATAACTAACATTAACTCGTCATTCCTACTGAACGAAGCTATGTTTTAATTTAAAACATCCCCCGATTCAATTATATATCCATTTGTAACCAATAAATTAATCATTTACATTGCGACTATTTCGTTGCGCGCAACCACGATTCTTATACAGTAAGTTACCGAAGAGTTGAGTATACTGCTTTTATGAACAAAAAGTGTGCAGAGAAAGTATCTTCCTGTCCCCGATGATAACTCCGCGGCGCTTCAGTCTGTGACCAAATAGAGCTATCAATAAAAAATAAGTTAATTCGCGTATAAGACCTGTTAAAGTATTCAGTTAAGTATTAGTCCAAAACAGGAAATTTGAAAATGTTTTTTGAATTAACCAGATTCTTATAAAAAAAGTTTGTATGTAAGAGGCAAACTTCGAATCCATCTATCTGTATTCAAAACTATTATCACTAATCTTTAGAATGGGTAGACATGGGCTATATTATTCAATTTACACGCAAAATCTTAATTCTAAACTGAACTGAATTTAAATAAACATTCAGATAGTAATTAATATGCATACTGCAATTAATTCAAGACTTATATCTATCCTGCTATTGCTTTTAAAAATGTTCGATTAATGTGTGTAATTAGTGGCATAGCACAGAAACGCATTATTTTACTATATGCCTCATTAAAAAGCTCACGGTCACACTGCAAGCTATGGAGAAAATTATGTTTGATGGTTCTGTGCGTGATCGCATCATAAATCAAGAAGCCGTAGACGAACGAGAATTACCAATACGTAGTCCAGCGAAATAGCAGTATTAAGTGGTGATCTGCAGGATACATACTGCGTATAGTTGATGGCCGATGGGATAGCAAAGTTCTCAAGTGGAGACCACGTACTAACCACCGCTACAAGGGGGGCAAACGAACTGATCTAGATCGTTGGACGACGCTGGATGCAAGCCACTTGCAACCAGTCGCTCTAAAAACCAGAAGAGGCCTATGTCCAATGTATGAGCTTAGGAATTTTAATAACTTATGTGACGATAGAAAGAGCTTTTAGCTGACAATGTGTCCCGCGTTGATTACCACTAAGTTGGTCACTCTAGGCTATAGCGAACGCGTTAAGAGAATGGCCCAGTTTGCGGGGAATTTCATTAGTCATTCCCTGTGGTGAGATATCCGTCATAGATTCCACCCGCGTCACACGTACCGTGGATACTTCAGACAAATATGTCGGAAGGGTTGAATTTTCAATTGGAGCTTCGTTATTTATTCATTCATTGAGTTCTACAAATTGTTCTGTTGGTGAAATGAATAAAGACGAATTAACGTATAGTAGATTCTATTTGTTCAGAGCCGAACAGTCATGATTTAAGCAAATAAATATTATTCACTGCTTTAGTTAGTATTTGGAGCAGCCTAATTTATTCTCCGTTTCTTCACGTTTTTTCCTTCACCGGTAAGCATGTTTTGCTAAAGTCCGTCATTAATCTAGAAAAACATATGTGTCATGTTTCGAATTTTAAATTATTCGTATTTCCATGTATGAATACTGATTCTTTATCTACTAGACCACCTTAACCGCCTCTTCTTTGTGTTTTAAGCATTTTATTAAGTTTACGACCTAATAACGCAGTTTATAGTAACGATA
Organism: Automeris io; assembly: GCA_036320925.1. NCBI lineage: Eukaryota > Metazoa > Arthropoda > Insecta > Lepidoptera > Saturniidae > Automeris > Automeris io. Next base: position 12,705,209 of record JAUDJH010000010.1, on the reverse strand, counting down.
CCTGCGACGCTGAAGGTCCTGGATATATCATTTATACAAAGATTTCAGCTTGAAATAATTATTATCATAGCAAAGGTACCGCGTGAACGAAATCGCCGGCACAGTTGGTATTAAATAAACTTTGTTCAGTAGTAAAAGGGTATTTAATCAAATACATCTAAGTTCGTTGTCTAGTGATGAAAATGCCCGGGAATTTTCCCAAAGTGCCCAAAAACTTCTTTGGGAATATTCCCGGGAATTTACGAAATGTTCTCGTAAGTTTTGGGCACTTTGGGAATATTCCCGGGCATTTCCATCACTATTCGTGTCGCAATATCTGTCATGTTGTCACAAGTCACCGCATCAGAGGCTAGATAATGTGATAGGATAACCGATATGCACTGAGCGGTGAGCAAGTCTCCAACACAATGGCCGCCGACGCATCCGTCCAATATGCAATGCATTTCAATGTATCAGACTGGTTTATGATAACGCGCTACTGCAGTCCAGTCTACGTACACGATTTCATAGCTACTACTAGCTGTAGTAACGTGGCCTTACTCGGAAGATATACCTTATTTTATCTCGTTAAGGGTTCATTTTCCAAAAACATCACAACATGTATATTTTTATTTCTAACCAAAAAGATCACAGACGATATCAACCGCTTGTTGATGGAATGTATTCCATATGTGATGATATGTTTTTGGCTTAATAGATAACGAACCGATTTTCATTCACGGCAGTACGTATGGTCATACGTTCGAATATCGTCATGTACCTCTAGTTTTTTTCAGGTTACATACAGACGTTCGACTTTCGACGTTCGGGTTTCTGAGGACGTCGATCAGGTGCCTTACTGGTAACGTTGGGTACGATATATAAGCTTGAAACGGATACAGCCACCAAAAAACCCCTACTCACCCCGTATGGGGTATAGCGGGATGATGTTTTATTATTTTATATATATTAATGCAGTTCTCTTCTGTTCATATTTCCATTACCTTTTACAAAATATTAGCTTATTACCGAGGGTATTTCAGCGGCTATCTATTTTAAATTTAACCTCATTTCACATTCACCGTGTCACAGAAACTCGCGCGCTGGGTTACGGAGCCACAGTTTTATAGTGACTTTTATTTCCGCTATAACTAAGAATTTTTCTCTTACATTACCGGGTCATTGGATTGTGGAACTATCTCCGGCGACTATGATCCCATCGTCCTATGATATCGAGTGCTTTAAACGAAGCGTGAAAAGATATTTGTGTTGTACAGGATTCCTGTAACTATCGGCAGGCACCTGTCGATTGTCGAACTCGATTTTAAGACTACACTTTGTATTTTTCATCATTTGCGGTGTAGTAACATCGACGAGCACTTATATTCGGAATGATTTTATAAACGAGGGAGATATTCAGGGAGGATATTCAGCATTTGATTCTAATTACAAATACGTGAAATTAGTGATATCATAATATTATATTTTCTTTAAAACAAAGTAAATTATAATCAACATATTTAGGGACAGTTACACACACGAATAAATGAATAATCGTTAATTATTAAGTAAGTATTTTGCCTGTTCTAAGCCAGGGCAAAGTATGAGTGGAAAACGAGTCAATTCCTTTTTACTTTTTCTTTTGGTAACTCAGGGGAAAATCCTGCATAAGACCAACAGGGCCGCCGTGAGGGCAGCAACCCCGGTGTGTTAAACTCCTACTGACTAAAAACTCCGGGGTGTCCCTCTGATTGCTCCATCCGGGCCTGCGAAACCAAATACATTCAGACGCTCAGAGAGCAAAAAGGCGTTGTTGTGGTTAGCTCACATCCGAGCAGCAGACTTCCTCAAGTCTATTGCCCGGCAATACCTGTTTACAAAAAATAACATAAATAGAACTTTATCTACTTTCCAATCAATCCAACACGCAATCAATTCACACGCGCTCCGGTGGCCAAACTTTTTACGCATTAATTCTCAATTGTCTTTTATTATTTGTCAAGGAATATAGTTATAAATATTTTTATTAGTACAGCTACAAACTATTGTATTCTGGAATATCTCCTTCGTTTGTAAAATCTCCCTATATTTAAAAAAAAACAACACATATCTACTTTAAATACTAACATTCTATTATATCTCGCATCCATCACGTCACATCTTGTTTGAGATGATAAGGTTTTAGATTTGCCTGAACTGAGACTTAAACACAATACACAAGTGCATAGACCGTCATAAGTACTTGCCATGGCGATTGGGACTCCGATGACCTACACCGTGCTTACCATCAGACGCGCTGTACCTATTTTGTCACGATAATATAAAAAAAACACCGAATTAGTATTTGTATTATAATTTGTATGTTGAGACACAAATTATTGCCACTGTTCTTTCCCTAATTAATTATTTCGAGACTAGACATACCATAGTGTCAGAGCGGTGTTCGATTTTTGGCCGAAGCCGAAGCAGAGTAATCGGCAACCGCTACAACCTTCGGACGAAAAGTTTAAAATACGAAGAAATTCCCTTCAAGGTTAACTAAAAAATTATAAAAAAAAAACTTTAAAAACCTTTAAAGGTTTATGATAACTATATATACTTCTAGAGATGGTAAAAATTACTCTGTGACTTGTCAAACAATAACATCTCGAAATATGATTATATTACATTTATTTACTGAACTAAACAAACATATTTTTTATTCTTGCCCGAAAAAAGTTATTACAACACACTTTGTAGAAAGTATAGTATAGTTCAAAAACGACTGCAGCTGCTAAGGTATAAGATGCAACTGACAATCGCCGTCTCCATGCCGTCCTACATATACCACATTTATAGGCCTCTAGGTAAATTAAGAACTAAACGTACACAAGCTAAATCCTAGACGCGATAAACCGAAGTGAGTTACTATGATTGTTTTTGCATTTGTGGACCGAGCTTACGAATCAATTCAGGCAATTATCCTACCATCTTCAAATTTCTCCATTATATCGATTAGTATTAGTTCGGCATTTGATTCGGTGCCAGAGTTTCTTGCCGGCTCTTTTCGGTAGATTCTGCTTTCCAAACCAATGGTAGATTAACTTTGCTTTTTTGACGATTCAAAAGTTCTTGGAAGTAGGCTTACTTGAATAAATTTATATTTCATTTCATTTCGATTGAAACCATCAGCTACAGGAAAAAATTCGACCCAGCGTGACCGTTGCCGAAAACAGAGTTTAGACCATAGATTCCCAAAGTGGTCTGTATCAACCGCCAGGGGTCGCTCACGGACAAGCAGGAGTAGACGTGAGCGAAATAAAAAATTGGGATCGATGAGATGGAAACGAGATCCAGACAGTGGATCTTATTATAAAAGGTCATAACTTTTATTTTGACTTTCAATGAATGAAATAATATATTTATGTAGATGATTATTGTTTAGTTATTACCTGACAACTAAAATAGACCGATTTTGACTATTGTTTAGTAAATAATATTAACCCAACTCGATTTATGCCAAATATTGAAAATATACTATCAAAGCTTCAGGTTCATCCTTTCCGCTACAGACAAATAACAAAGACACTAAAAGACAATTTAATAAAAAACACATAATAAATTTTTATTTGTCTACTTGAATTTCATAATAATTGTATAAAACTGAACATCAATTTTTTATTGTTTTTCTATTCTATAATTTAGTACAGTTAGAAATCAATCAAAAACATATCGGAAGATAGTAAATTTGCAAAATTCAATATAAGCTTAGCAGGGGATTTACCAAAAAATAAAACAACATGGCAAGGGCTTACGAGACAAAAAATAGTTTGAGGATATATGGTTAAGACAATGGTGGGTTTTTGCCGAAGGTGACCGAACTAAAATTCGAAGCTTTGATCACACACTATTAATATAGCAACGCTTCTAATATAACAGACAGAACATAACACAGACGTGACCAAGAACTTCTGGAATAACTAATCAAGGCTTCACGATATACGAGTACAATACGTTAATTTGCTAATTATTTGTTGTTTGCCACGAAATAATTTAAGTACCTCGTTACATCACGTATCTTAGATATTATTATTTTTGAGGAACTGACAGAAAATACTTACAAGAATTAATCATTGAAAATTTGCTATTAGTACATTATTTTCAGCTTCATTAATCTCATTAGGTCCGATTCCTTGCAGTGAATGTTGTCGCCTAGTGAATAAGGGACATGTGCCCTGGCATCTTGCTAAGTGTCTCTGGATTTTTGTAGATTAAGTACGAATTTATCACCAACATGCTCACCGGTGTAGGAAAAAATCGTAAGGGAAACCGCATGGAATCTATATAGAAATGTCATGTGTACTAGTGCTGTGAGGACGGCGATCAGCTTCGCTACTGATTACGTTGAGTAGGATATATAAGTGCAAAGTAAATATAGCCACTAATGTGTCCCTGCTCACCCCGGAAAGGATAAAGCTCGCCCCCCTAACCGATAAAGTTGTAAAAGGCCTTTCCCGGCCAAAAGCATTTAGTACCGTAAAGAAAAAGAAACAAAGAATACATTATATATATGATATTGAGTTCTTTAAGAAAAGCGTGAAGAGATATTTGCGCAGGACGGCATGATCATTGCGACTTCGATTGTTTTTGTTTACTGTTGATACTTGTAGTCGTTTTTTGGACAGCACTTATGGTTACCATTAGACGAGATGTGGTCACTATGTAAGTCAAGATAAAAAAAAATCTTGTATAGAGTTGTCACTCTAAGGTTCTATTTTGACTTTGCTTAGGAAAGTTCTCAAAAAATAAATTCGTTTTAATAAGATGATGATGATGATGTCCTAGCCGAATTCGGCCACGGCGACTGTTTCAACACCGATTAAGAAAATCGAGGTCCAGTTTTCGGAAACAGTCAATTGCGCAGGAGATATTTAAGTGCATAGCTGGACGCGCTGCCAGAAAATCACTCTCTCGTCCGAGCTCCCTGAAGCCCGATGGAATTGAGAACCAGTACGATCAGGAGGGAGCGGGATGCAGGTTTGGTCGAGTTGTCCTTCTCTGAACACCTGGTTGAATTGCAGTGTTAAAGAGATACCTTAGTCGCCTTTTACGACACGTAAGCAAGAAGAGGGGGGTGCTATTCTATTCTGCCGGCAGCCACCACGGCACAACAACAATAATAAGAAACTGAATATATAATAGGAATTTGAGTATAGCCATAGTATTCACTGAGCCAAGTACATGTTGACAAAATTGGTGACTTACAAAATCCTTTAACATTAATTGAGTAATGTAAATTGTAATGTTTTATTAAAATCTAAGCAAACTTGAAGTTGCCTCTATAAACCTCTGCCTAACACCTTAACAAGATTTCCTTCCTCTGTCTTTTCGGTGTGTTTTTGCGCATTAATAATGTCAAATTACTTATATGTTGGAAACAGTACTGAGATCATTTAAACTATACGAGTACTAACTTTGATTTAAGCAAAATTAGTAAGTACGAAGCAATCAATGAAACTCGTAAAATTAGTTTCTTTTACGAACGCTGGAGATGCTGCACGAAATCCTACACAAATTGGTTTCAATTTCGACGAGAATACTTTTACGCAAGTTTCTATGCCATCACTAAAGTAGATATTTTGGCTTAATATACCAGCCCAGTCCCATTACCCAGAAAAAATTGCATAATCTTAATTATAAAAAGAAATATCTAAAACAAATTTCAATATGTTGTTTTTTATTTAAAATTTTGATCAAATATCACATAAGATTTTGTTGCCGGTAAACAACCCTTAAAAGAGTGAAACAGGGGGTTGAAATATTTATGGGAATCCGCACTCTTTGCGCTCAAAAGTAATTAATCCATTAAAAAAATGTCCTGAACTACAATAACAATAATATATCGTCACGGTATATATCTGCCGCCTGCCTGGCTGCTGCTGCTGTCGTGAACATAATATGTATTAATGATAATTTCGTGCTCTACAACTTTTGTTAACCCTTAAATGCATGACTTTTATTTAATCTTTAAAAAAATATATCTCTTGCAGATAAGTAAACTACAATGCAGTGAAAAATAGAAAATAATATATGTATACAGGATGCCCCAGAAAGAATGGATAATCCTGGAGCGCCTAATGGTACAGTTATCTAGCGCTCAAAAAAAATTACTAAAATTTTTTTTTATTCTTTCTAGGGTACCCTGTATATAATATTTTTTAAATTAATATATTAAAAAACCTTATGTTGCAGATATACAACACTATGCATTTACTAAGCACTATTGTATTCAAGTTGTATGTTGCAGTTTTTAATTATTATGGCATTTAAGGGTTAAGACGCAAATATCATTTATTACAGAGAAAGCGAGATATTAACGAAAAACCAAATTTGGCAACTTTTTACCTTGAATAACTTAAGAATCGGCAATAATACATGAATTTCGAGTAAACTTTAAAACCTCAAAATAAAAGCTTGTACAAATTGTCAGCCAATTTTTTTTAATAATGGTGGGCTTTCGGTAATTTGTTGACTGGACTATATCTAAATAAATGAAAACGGTAGGCATTATCTACCGTAGTCATTTATGAATACGATCCTCAATATTACTTCCATCCATCAACCCATCTCGATACCCGAATAAAAACGGAAAACACAATCGAGCATTATCCAAGCGATTCGCGCAGCACTATACTAAACTGCATGCAATCTAAACACCTAACCACTCGGACGCTCGTGAATATAATAATTGCCAAAATAAACGTTCTATCAACTGGTCAAAGGGCCTAGACAAAGGAACATTAGATCAGCAATAAAACTTGAAAATAATACAAACTGTGTATATGTATGAGTTGATATAAGATTTAAAAGAGATGTTCTTGCAATCCGATATGATCACTCAAATTATCGACAGGTTTATTTTACTATTGGTAGTCGTAGCTATTTTTGGGACTGCACCCCACTTACCATCACGCATGGTGTGTTCACTATGCTGACACAGAATGAAAAAATGTAGACCAACCGCCCAGAACTAATTTTCTCAATGCGCCGAAGACATCATTTCCTTTGTGTATTCAACGTATAAACAGTCGCACTGAAGGGACGGCTGAGTGGCTATGTTTTTCGTCTCCGTATAACGGAACCCTCCATTAGATCGAGCCTGAGAGCAGACGGGACCCAGCGTTTTTTGCCCGCCTGCCTATCTCTATAAATCTTCGTAAGTGGATCGTTAGTCGCTCTGGTCAATTCACGTCTGGCTCTTACGTAGAGATTTTTTATTCATCCTTCCTGTTGTCAGGCAGTGTTGGATTTGGTGATTTATTGCAGCTGTTTCCTTAGAGGATATTTAGGCCTTCAGAAGTAAAGTGGCCCAAAAGTTCCAATCAAAATTATGAAAAAATATGTATGCATGTCTAATATAATTATAAGCTTGTAAAACTATGGAAATATATGGAAAGAGATTTTTACGTGAAAGAGATATAACGTCGCATTTCCTCCTGTATTAATAAAACAGTTTTATGGACTTGATTTACTATACTGTGACATTTCTTGACAAAACTTTGAACGTAACAAGCAGAAGAAACCTTTGTATAGAAATTTGAGACACTATGCCCACTTGACCTTTCCGTCACCTATCAAAACCGTAGCGTGTCAAGCACGTATCGTTCGCCAACGCCGCCACACTCATAGTATGTCATCCGACGTTGCTAAGCCGTTAGGTGGTAGCCACTAAGCAGCGATATGGAAATTTAATGTATGTGTGTGGATATCATCCGCGGTTGCTACGTTTTAGTGGGCGAGACAGACTGTATCGATTTATGCCGCGCCTGATCCGTTTGTAGCACGGTCATTGTATAGTACGGATTATTGGCGAGACTATGGACAATTGATTACATGTCCCTCAGTTATCCTCAATATGCAGAAGTACCTTCGTGTTTTTAGTTGGTAACGGTCCGACACACCTCAGTTTCAATACCCTATATATTCTGCGGGGACATTCCTATGAGGAATTTCCCAAGTAAAAATTAAAAATTGTACAGTTTACTGAGGAAAAAGCTTTAATGGTATTGAATAGTGACCATTTTACTTTTTTTATTATAGTAGTAATCTCTTAGTGTATAACAGAGATTAAATATAGAAAGTCCAATTTATTTCACCTATTCTACCTAACTCAATAATATTATTATTACAAATTGCAAATTTATAAAACGATTAGTAAATTATAGTTTAATTGCAATCAGATTCACTATTAGCTCTTTCATACTTCAACCAACAAAACTTCTCCTTGTTTATATTCCACAAAACGAACAAAACAAAAAAAAACTTCATGCGGAAAAGTCGAAACTTTTAATTAAATTTCAGCCGCAACTTCCGAAATTAATAATGGCTTCCAATTAATCATTAGAGCTAAATTATTACTTCATTTTTGTTGTTTTGAAACTCACTTCAGTTTTTTTATACTGTAGACTTTTGTCATGATTCCTACTGAATTAGCAACGAAAAGTAAATAAATTTAATTATACAAATAAATATTGTGCCCGCGTCTTCGTTCGCGGGAATATACTACTTTTGGTACGATAATAAATATAAATGATAGAAATGCCATCGATATGCCCTATGAACCTTTTCCCTTTTTCAATAAATAATCGAGGTGTTTTTTTAACTGACAACTTTTTTATATAAACCGACTAAAATAAAATTAACAGTAAATGTTAAAAGATGTTTTCCACAGTATGTTATACTAGTAAAGACCGCAATAAATCAGTTAAACTATTTCTGTGATTAGCGTGTACACTTGCGTACTGATATGTGTATATTCTTTTACAACTCCGACTAATATTTACTAAACTGTATCGCGCAAGCGAAATTTTTCTGTAATGCGGTGTATATAGAATAATTTTTCATATAGGTGGCTAAGGTAAGGATTTATTATATGTATTGATATGTTATTTCCTCGTTCTACCCCATGATGTCTGATTTAAATATATGTCTTACCAGTTATGACGTATGAAGTTAAGACAGTAGACATTTATAAATAGCATAATCGAGCTGTCAGAAGTCTCTCTAAGCGATAAAATTTGTGATGAGTTTATGTTACAAAAAACCAATGTTATCAACAAAGATCTTAGGATTGCTAAGCTGACGTGAAGCGGGGCTGGCCACAACCTACTCTTATTCCGAACAGTCTCAGAAAAGTTTGCAAGTCTCGGTGATTTGAAACTAAGACCTTTATTGTCTCAGATAAATGATGATGATTGTCTTAGTCTTTATTGATTGTTTTTTGGGAGTCGAAGCTGCTCGCGTCCATAGGCTTTACCCTAATTTCCTTACACGTGACTCCTGGGTGGTGCTAAACGAGCAGCAGCGAGGTGGTAGGGCGTCGGTGCCCGTCTGGATCGCGACCACAGTGGATGGGTGTAAAGCCCGTCATAGTGACCAGTTTCGGCTTGTCGCGTTTCCGGATCAGCTTGTGTATATCCAGCAGCTCATATACCTAGAGCCATTCAGTCGTGGTATATGTGAGCCGACATGACGATGTAGACTATCAATGGATTTTCATCCTTTGATAGTCGCTTTCGTTTTTGGAGTACACTGTACTTACCATCAGGAACTCTGTAGTCACTATGTCGAGCCAGTGTAAAAAAAAGAAGATAGAATTACTACAATTTGCGCTATTACGCATTTAATATAATGGTGTATATAGTTTCTATAGATTAAAAATATAGATAAATTATTATTAGATACACATTAGACTGATAATTTGGCTCTTTGAGTTGTATATAGCGTGTACTTCCGGCATTGCCCATTACATTTAACATTGTTATTTTACACTGGCAGGACAAAGTGACTACAGTGCACCTTTTTTTTTACTGGGAGAAAATCATCATTGGACCGTCCCGGCTACACATGGGGGATGGTAACCGGGTTGTGCCGGACTTTTACCGACTAAAAACCCCAAGTTGACCTCATCCGCACTAAGACGGGACTGTGGGCCCTGTATCAATTGCTCCACAGCCCCGCCGTGTGACTACAGTGCACCTGGTGGTAAGTACAGTGTAGTCTTAAAACGAAAGCGACCATCAAAGGATGAAAATCTTTTGAGTCTCCGCCGTCATGCCGGCCCACATATTCTACGACTGAAGGTCTCTAAGTATATGAGTTACTGGATGTACGCAAACTGATTCCGAAACACGACGGCCAAAGCAAGTCACTATGATGGTCTTTACACTTGTGTACTATGTTGTTTTATTACACAGATTGCGTTATGGACATATTCCATCTGGAAAGTTTGTTCATCTCATGAGAAAGATACCGTCTCCGATGTGTCCTGAGTGCGGAATTATAGACGATGTTCAGCATGTCCTGATTGAGTGTGCCCAGAACGCTAATGTAAGGAAGGGTGTTATATGTAAATTAAAATTAAATAGATTGGATGTTGGCATGTTCCATAGCATTTTGGCGGTGTCCACTAAAGCAACTGCCGAAATGCTATGGAAACTGTATGAAAAGTGAGGTATGAAAGGTTTTATTTCTATATGCTATATGCTATGATGGGGCTGATATGATTAAGTTAAAAGCGCCTAATCTATACTAATATTATAAAGCTGAAGAGTTTGTTTGTTTGTTTGTTTGAACGCGCTAATCTCAGAAACTACTGGTACGAATTAAAAAATTCTTTTTGAGTTGAATAGACCATTTATCAAAGAAAGCTTTAGGCTATATAACATCACGATGCAATTATTAGGAGCGAAGTAATAATGGAAAATGTGAAAAAAACGGGAAAAATTATTCATCCTTAAGGTCTTCCATTGCGTGCGCTGCAAAAACGGTTGAAGATACCAAAAATATATGTATGAAAGAATTATTCCTCTTGAAATGATCTAAAAAAATGTCCACAACAGTATATATCTATCTTTTAAGATTAAGTCACTAGAACCGTTTTTATGGTAAACAAATTTGGTCGAAATTAATGCATTATTTGTTAAGAGTTGTATCAACGTAATAATATTAATCTTTATCCAAATAAATGTGTTGTTGATTAAGAGTATTTAATTGTGAACAAAATTGTCTTTGACATCACTTAATTTCAATGAAAATCTTAGAAGATATTACAAAACCTTATATAGCAAAACAACGCTTGCCGGATCAGCTAGTAAAAAATAAATAAAAAAAAACACTTGTGTAATGTGGTCACGGCCCTAAAAAATTGCTTTTTTTTTAATTATTGTCATTGTTTTTTTCTTTGTTTTATTAGTCTGCTTCATTGTATATTTCCTATATAGCCTAAGATGACATTTCAGCATACTGTATAAACGTGATTGATTGAGATATATTTCACTGTATTTTTGTAATGTTTGTTTTCCTATTAATAAGTAAATAGATATAGGTGAATAAAGCCTCACAGCAGTAGATCTCGTTACTGGAACTTGTTTGGACGACTTGCTAACAAGGAATATTTGTCATCGAGCATGACAAACCTAGTTGTGGAAACTTTCGTGAAAACTACACTCTGCATATTAAATTGGCCACAATACTCTGGAATATTGTTACAAACTTCCTTAACATGTAATAATTTAATATAAAATGTTTAAGCCATACTGATTCGTTCCAATTTTTTCAAGATAATCAAAATAATGAGGTGATTGAGGTGTATGCAATTAGTGTGAGTAAGATATTTTCCTTTTTTTCTCTAATAGCCAACCAGTCTTTTTTTTAATTATGTTTTAATGTATATATATATATATTTAGTCATATATGTACAGGTAAGTGATGTCATTGTGAATTGTTACCAATAACGTTTATGTCCATTTAAGTTTTCCCTATGGTTTATAAGGTTTCTATGTATTTAGTCGGCGCTAAAAGCACAACCCCAGAACATGAAAACAATAAAAATGTAAACGCAACTAAACGCAAACGCTATCTGGCGAACATTAACTTTCTATTCTTAACTGTTCTCGCTTAAACTCAAACGTCGCATCGCATCCTTTTTTTCTATCATAATCGCACCTAATAATTATTTCAACTCGCTATACACATCACAAATCCCCAACCATACTCCACATCATACACAATAAATATATACAAAGTGAGTGATTTTGTGAAGCGCCTGACTACCGCTGCCAACCGGTAAGTACTTTAACTGTCTCAAAATATCGCAAACCTATTTTATAAAATTATCCCACCTACGAGGGTACATTTGTGTAACGGCATAAGTCCATCCCCCGGGGTGTCCCTCTAATCGCTCCACCCGAGCCTGGGAAACCAAATTCATTCAGACGCCCGGAGAGCGAAATGCCTTGTCGAGGCTGCCTCTCTGGGAGGGGTGGGGGTAAAGAGCCCACCCTTCCAATACCTATCTCACAGGCGGCGCGCCGGACACTGCACACCGCCACCCTCTCATCCGGACAGCAGACTCCCTCAAGTCTACTGCCCGGCTATTGTCACCGGGGGATGTCGCGCTCGCTCTGAGCGAACGCATCCCTCCGGCGACGGTGCCTTGGCCGCCGAATAGCCAGAGAAGATGTTCGCTCTCTGACCCTTTCGGCGGCCTCCTTCTGCTTCATCACAACCTCGCAGAAGGCTGTGACTCCTCGCCATGCCTCTTCGCTGCCGACCATGGCTTTTACCACCACTGGCAGCGAGAGGTCGTCCCCAATGCGGTCCTGAAGGACCTTCCTATCTTCAGCCCAAGCTGAGCACACCTGAAGCGTGTGCTGCGCCGTGTCCTCGGGGCTCCCACATTCGTGACATTCCGCCGTAAGCTCTCCTCCGGACACCCGCCACCGGTGACGGCCAAAACTACCGTGACCTGTGAGGATCTGGGTGAGCCGAAAGGAGAGCGCGCCGTGTTGTCTGTCCAGCCACGAGTGCAAGACAGGGCGCATCGCCTCAATTGTCCGAAGACCGGCGCTAGGTTGCTCCAGCCTGGACTGCCAACAACCGACCAAGCCCAAGTCCATCAACTTATCCCAGTCCGAGTATATTTTTTTGTTTGCAAAGCTAACTTTGCTAGTACACACTGTGGCACAGTATATCTATGACTGTTTATTATTATGTAATATGTTAGCCGCTGGCTACACTCTTTTCTTTCCACTTACCGTGAAAGGAAAATATCGTAAGGAAACCCACATAGTATTTAATAAAAATGTCATGTATATATCTTGAAAACGGCGATCAGTAGCGCTCTGGTCACATTGGGCACGACACATAAGCGAAAAGTGGATACAGCCACTAATGTATCTCTGCACACCCCGAAATGACTATAGCGTAAAGATATATTATTTTTATTCATATCCATAAGGGGAAACTCTAGTATTTGAAGTTACACCAACAAAAAATTTATTGCCGTTTGCTTAGTCGTTAAACTAACGAATATTATCGTAATAGCCCAAGATCCCAGTGCCCCCAGACCTTACTTATTTTCTCAGAAATAAAATATGTAAAATAACGTAGTGTTAGTATGTACTATGAGTGTATGCATACCTGCTAGCTTGCGCCGGCGGCCAATTTACAGGTACCAGGTGCGAAGGGTAGATAAAAATTATACTCACTTTACTTAAATTCTCAGTGCTGATTTTTATATATATTTTAGAAAATATTATTATAAATATATAATTATTACTGCCAGACTCGTTTCGGCGGCCATTATTTTTACTAGACGCTTTAAAGCTTCCAAAAAAATAAGGTAACATTACTTATAATCTCAGTCTTGATTTTTATACATGATACTCAGGAAAGTAACACTACGTTATTTTATATATTTTATTTCCGAGAAAATAAGTAAGGTCTGGGGGCTCTGGGATCTTGGGCTATAATAAATCCGCCCACATATTACTTGAGAGTACATATTCAACCGTCTCGATATATTGTTAATATCTCAATACGTACAAATATTTGAGCTCGCATAAATAATATATACGTGTTTAATAACGTACAGCCGCTGTTGACTAATTTTGCCTTCTAAAAGCCTGTGTGTACAAATTGTATTACTCGTAAATGTGTAATTATCATGCAGAGAAATACAAAATTTGTATACAAATTATAGGTATTGGTGAATACGGTATAATTACTAAAGACAACTGTGAGCTTGAGGCGGCCTAGTGGATAAGGGCCCGGTCGTAGGTTCGAATCCCGGCACATACCACAGGGTTTTTCCAGAGTAAACACGGATTTAGGTATCACGTGCAAACCGATGAAGTAACATATCGTTAGAAAGCCCGTATGGCATCTAATAGAAATGTGAAATGTAAGTGCCCTGAGAACAGGGATCAGCTGCGCTACTGGTCACGTTGGGCACGACGCATTAGTTACATACCGTTCTCACAGTACCTATACATGACTATCTATACTAATATTATAAAGCTGAAGAGTTTGTTTGTTTGTTTGTTTGAACGCGCTAATCTCAGGAACTACTGGTTCGAATTGAAAAATTCTTTTTGAGTTGAATAGACCATTTATCGAGGAAGGCTTTAGGCTATATAACATTACGATGCAATTATTAGGAGCGAAGAAATAATGGAAAATGTGAAAAAAACGGGGAAAATTATTCATCCTTGAGGGCTTCCATTGCGTGCGCTGCGAAAACGGTGCAAGATACCAAAAATATATGTATGAAAGAATTATTTCTCTTGAAATGATCTAAAAAAATGTCCGCGACAGTATATGTTTATCTTTTAAGATTAAGTCACTAGAACCGTTTTTATGGTAAACAAATTTGGTCGAAATTAATGCATTATTTGTTAAGAGTTGTATCAACGTAATAATATTAATTTTTATCCAAATAAATGTGTAGTTGATTAAGAGTATTTAATTGTGAACATAATTGTCTTTGAGATCACTTAATTTCAATGAACATCTTAGAAGATATTACAAAACCTTATATAGCAAAACAACGTTTGCCGGATTAGCTAGTTTCTAATAGATGCCATAATGATTTGATTTATTATTTGTGCTTTAACCCCTTGAGAGAATACTTCCATGTTCTATTTGAATTGAGTGTTAAGTGCTGGGGCATACGATGCGTTGCGTCGGCGGAGCGGGGTCGAAGCGTTGTGGCTCCGTCGTTTAACATGCAAATATTGACCATTCGCATACTGTGTGAATTACGTTTCATGAGAAAAGACGGGGAAAGGTACACGCGTTGCGATATCGGAGCGGTACTCATACAATTTTAATAATGTACTGCGCTGAACGTAACCGCACCGGTGTGACAACGTTGCGGCACACCCCACGTGTGCGCGTCAGTGATGTAAATTTTTCCCGTTTTAAATGTGAATTATAAAAAAATATGGATTTTGTTTTTCAAATAGTTCGATAAAGGCATTGATAAAACATTTACTTAAAATCTATTTATAAAAACGAAAAAATTGCTTGGTCATCAAGACTCAAACATCTTTTTTAACAAGCAGATGTAAAATAGAGTAAGATTTAAATTCAACCTACTGGTATATTTTAATTTTGAATTGAATGCTCTTTCAACAAACGTCAGTCTATATTATTCCAATAAAACCGTACATTTTTTCCAGTATATTTACATTTTGTAAAGTAAACACGTATGCGAGACATATGACAAGGGTAGGAGTCCAAAATATGTTGACGGCGCTTGTTCCTTGACATTACAGTTTGACATACTGACAGATAAATACATAAAGAGGAACACCAGTCGTCTTGGAACATAGATAATATACACAATAGACAATTCGTGTCGTAGAATCAAACAGTGGCATTATCCTATGAAACAGCCTGAGATCTTAAGATCTTTCGAGGCGGGGCTAAAGCTATTTTCTGGCGCTCTCCCCCACGTCAGTACTTTTTTCTTTTGCTTTATAATTATATGGATTAATCCAATGCAAAAACGTTTACAGTACAATATTTAGAGATTCTGTGGTCTACAACTTTGTAAAATCAATTATCCCATAGGAAGCGCAATAATCACACAAAAAACCTTTGACCTTGCCAAAGACATGTTTACGATATCTTATAAGACTTTTGAGTTAATTTTTAAAACATCATATCAAAGAATTGGAAAGGAGTGACATAACTTTCGTACTATTCCATTGATGCGTTGCCAGAAAGTTCTGTGTTATATGCAATCTCTTTAAAATTGTCTATTCTTTGAAATGTGTCATGAAGTTTGTTTATTCTCATGTCTCTTCAAAATATTTGCCGGAATTATGTCGAAGATGCTATATATATTTCAAACTAGCTGTCCCGGCAGACCTAGTTCTGCCCTATTTCTCTAAAACAAAGTCACATTGTTTTTTTTAATGTTAATAGCTATTGGCCTGTCGGCTGTTTTTTGAAAATTGTATGAAGAAACCTGGCCTCAATGCTATATGTATAAAAATTGACAAATATTGACATTAATATTTATACGTCACTCAATAATTGTTTTGCCTTCCCGGAATCCGTCCACTAACATTTAAACTTTATGGTGTGGTATTAAAGTTCAAAATGACTTATAACGAATTTTTTGTATGTGAATACAGAAAAGTGTTAATTTTAGACAGTTGCAGGGAATTTTTAAAATTTTTCTCTCCGTAATAACCTTCCTCAGACTTCATCAAATACAACAAAAAAAAAATCAGCCAAATCGGTTCAGCCGTTCTCGAGTTTCGCGCTTATCAAGACATTTTGCGATTCATTTTTATATTATAGATATACATATACATAAGTGTCTCAGGGCTATCCAACCAATTTTAATGCACTACATCGACTACATTTTTAACTATAAAAGTAAATACTAAAAAAAGCATCCATTTAGGAGCTTATAAATACTTATTCTGAAATTGGAGTCTTTTTGTAAATAAAACATATAAGCTAGTGAAATAAAATATATTCTTGTTATTTGCGGACTAAGCTAACTGATCATATTTCCATTTTTTTATTATTTTCAGTAACTGTCAAACTATGTACGTTGCATTTTATCAGAAAAAACATAATTTCTCCTCAATTTTCTCATATAATTATTAAATAGAAGTAGTGTTTGTGAATGTGCGTACAGTAGAAATACCATTGCCTCGGACACGCAGTGAGTAGAGGGGGCAGTATTGTGTGAGCTGGAGGCTGGAGTGGACGTATCTACCTCCAAACACTGAGCGACATCAGCGCTCTCGATTGTGTGCTCTTTTTTATGCGACAGGATTGCCACAGATAGATTAAAAATTCTAAATATATTCTGAAAATGAGCCGAAAGGATAGTTTATTATATTTGACTTACTTTTTCCGAGTACGTATAATATTTACAACAAAACCCATTCCTTTATACTAAACCTGACTCTGTCAACAAATAAAATGGACTGCAAAGAACTCCAGGGATCGTAATGGTCGTAATAGATCCTTGAACAGAAAGTACGCGCTCCTCCAACCATCCGCGAAAATGCTACCCAAGTGGTTATACTATAGAATATGGTAGCACATAGGATACTTTTTAACACAGAAATGTACTTGGTTCCCGTGAGAACGCGGATGCAACCACATGGTACAGTTAATTTCGGAAACGACATAACCAATAATATAATACAATATTACACAATATAAACAGGCCACTCTAACATATATTGTGGATGCCTTGATAGGAACTGTACATTGTTGTTTGTAATTGTGTATGTCTTGTGTTAATGAAGTGTTGTACCGGGCCACTGGCAACCCTATAAAGAATAAATAAACAGTAGACTAGGGTCGGGATAAGTTTATATAATTATTCCCTTGCTACAGCCGCATGCAAGTGGTTAAAGGATGATATTACTCCGAATAAATATATATACATCAGAGATGTGACGGAGCTTCGACTCCGACAAGTCGGAACTTCCGATTGTTATTCCGGTTCCGACTTCGGTTCCGAAAGTTTTTAATCGGAGATATTCATCGGAGGTCACCACCGCTGTTGTAGTCAATTCATTTGATTTCATTTTATATGTTGTTCAAATATCAATTAATAAAACAATCAGTGCTACTTAATTTGTAGAAGACATTTTTAAAAATTTATTTATAGATTTAAAAAATTTGATTAAAATTATTAAATTTAAACTAAATGTACATTTAAATTTATTACTAAAAGGTTTTTCTTTTTTATTTTACATTTACATTAAATTAAGTAAAATAGAGATTAACACAAAACAACCCTGGAGCAAATTTGACTTAATTTGTTCACTGTTAGTGGGAAAATTTTAATAAGAAACACAGCAATTTTTATTGTCTGTGTATTTGTAAATTTATCACTTTCTAATTAAAAAGGTTCACTGAATAATGTTTTTATTTGTCCTTTAATAAAACTATTTTATTCTGCTGTCACTTTTGACTAACATTGCCTCCGACTCCGATTCCGACTTCGGTTTCGAATCCGATAAATCAAATTTAAAAACTCCGACTCCGACTTCGGTTCCGATAAAACTGCCTCCGTTACATCCCTAATATACATTGCAAACATAAAAGACAAATATTAAAATAGACATCACATTAAAACGCGCTCGGCAAAATGAATCAACTGTACTGGCGATATTGCTAACTTCCAGTCAGAAATGTCAACGAGGCTGTTGAAATTCAGGTCGATCGACGAAACTTATTTTAAGCGAGGTTTCGCATTTATTAAAAATGTTTGGCATAAACATTTAGTACAAAATGTACGTATATGTTTTAATCCCTTCTCTGAAAAAGGGTGTTGAACTATAAAGCTTTCCAGTAGATACCTAGGCTTTAGTCGGGCAGTAGACTTGAGGGATTCTGCTGCCCGGATGAGAGGTCGGCGGTGAACGGTGTCCGGCGCGCCGCCTGAGAGAGAGGTTCTGTAGAGGTGGATTTTTACTCCCACCCCTCCTCTAGAGAGGTAGCCTAAACACGACCTTCTGTTCCCTGAGCGTCTGGACGAATTTGGTTTCCCAGGCCCAGGTGGAGCAATCAGAGGGATACTCCGGGGGTTTATAGTCAGTAGAAGTCTGACACACCGGGGTCGCTGCCCTCACAGCGTCCCTGATGGTCCTATACAGGATTTTTCCCCTGGGATGCAAAAAAAAGGTACCTAGGCTTCACTAGGCTGTCCATTTGAAAGGAAGTGAAGAGGTAACCAACCCATAACCCTCCCAGAGTGGAGAGGAGAACTACCTAAGGCCAATTGCTCGCTTGGCCATGGATAGTATACGGATCACTCCGTGGCACCCCAGTGGTTTTCAGAAGACAAAATTCGCCGAAAATACCACATGAGCCAGATTCTCCGAAATACCACATGAAACCCATCTACGAGTACAATAATAAACACCACCTGAATCTTGTTACCTTTAATGTACCTAAACAAACAAAAATACAGCATATTGACAGTAAACAAGGCTCATAAAGCTAGTTTAATAACAAGTTTGTGTGTAAGTACGGCCTCGTTTCCTTACCGAAGGCTCATTCTGTTGGAACTTCTCTCAAATATGGGTAAAGTTTCACTAAACTTAGACACCACTAGACTTAACCACTCGCATCTACATACCACGTTTTACGTTAAGCAATTGATTATATTTATATGTACAGTATAATTACAAAAATCTAATAAACTAAATGCTAACTATAGTTCAAACGCCTAAGTGTGACTTCTTTAAGTTAAACTTATCTATAATATATATATCATCATGCTATCTCCTTTTCAGGGTAAGCAGAGATACATTAGTGGTTGTATACAATTCGTGCTTATATGTCGTGCCCAACGTGACCAGTGGCGCAGCTGATCGCCGTTCTCACAACACATGACATTTCTTATAGATGCCATGCGAGTTTCCTCTTTATGTTTTTCTTCACCGGTGAGCACGCGAGGCCTAAATCCATACTTAAATAAATAAAACCTGAAATACGTGTCGGGCATCGAATGCATGAACATTGACATTGCCCTACACTTTTAACACCACAGCCACAACTGGTATAATTTTGTAGTAATCTAGTTTTTTTTTTTACACTGGCACGACATAGTGACTACAGCGTTCCTGATGGTAAGTACAGTGTAGTCCAAAAACGAAAGCGACTATCAAAGGATAAAAATCCATTGATAGTCTACATCGTCATGTCGGCCCACATATACCACGACTGAAGGTCTCTAGGTATATGAGCTACTAGATATACACAAGCTGATCCCGAAACGCGACAAGCCGAAACTGGTCACTATGATGGGCTTTACACCCATGTACTGTGGTCGCGATCCAGACGGGCACCGACGCCCTACCACCTCGCTGCTGCTCGTTTAGCACCACCCAGGAGCCACGTGTAGGGAAACTAGGGTAAAGCCTACGGACGCGAGCAACTGCGACTCCCAAAACGAACGTTTTACGTAGGTAATATTATTTTGCTAAACATTCAGACCAAGTCGAAGTAGGCCCGAAATACCAGTTACATTTGCATAAAATATCACGGCAATAACTCGCGTGAGACGGTTTTGCGGGAACTCGATAAATCTGTATCGGCGCGGCCTGTGGTCCTTCACGCGGACCGATAGCGCTCCGGGGACCTGCCCTACGCGACGCATAAATAATCGCCTTCGATCGCGACAACTCCGCCCTATCAGGGCTGGACAGGATCCAATAAATACAGGTACACACAGGTTACAGGAGGGGCCTAGGGACAGGGGGGAGAAGAGTTACAGTAGAGTATTTCCCTTTTTTTTATTTGTGGAAAATCCTCTTCGGACTGCCCTGGCCGCAAGCGAGGTGGGTGCGGGCGAAGTATGCCAGACTTGTACTGGCTAAAAACCCCAAGGTCACTGCTTCTATCCTGGCCGGGACTGTGGAATCTGTAATAAATTGTCTACAGCCCTGATTTAGTATTTTTCTTTTTTTCTCAGCAGTATTCTACACTTTAAAATATAGTAGCATTTACAATGTATCGTGTTCATGTTTTATATGTTAATGTATTCTGTGTATGTAAATATACTAATAAATATATAATATAAAAAGTATTATGTAACGTTGAATCTTGTGAGGGATTCCAGAATTGGTTTTCATGACATTAAATGTAATTAATCACTAATGGAAACGTTTTGAGCCGCATTCATAAAGTTCGATAAGTACGCACCGTTGGCTCATATTTACGTCGTTCCTCTAAACTGATGTGACCCGGGGGAGGAGACCCTCTTATAAATGATTGTCGACGGAAACCTACTTATAAACTCCCAAATTCTTTAAGTTAATGTGAGTTCAATTTATTTATCCACGGACGGAGATCGTAGTCTTTTGTGTTGAGAACAGTTAGCATGGACATCAATCAAAGAAAAGTTATTCGTAGCCGGATAATATATTAATTATGCTTTAATATAAGGAAAAGAAAAATATTTTGAATAACGAGACGCTAATTTAATTCATATTTACAATAGAAATAGAAATGAAACGCTAAAAATTAATTTAATAGAAATGTCACATGTAAGTGCCCTGACAACTTCAATCAGTTGCGCTACTGGTCACGTTGAGGAAGACATATGGGTACGAAGTGGACACAGCCACTAATCTATCTCTGCTCACGCCCCAGAATTATAGCGTAACGATATATTATTATTATAAAAATCAAATAAAATAAAAAATAAAATAAGCCTTTATTCCTACTAACTACATTTTTTTTACATCTTTTTTTATTCTATATTGTTCTTGATTACTAGTACTATATAATTTTTTAATGTTCTGCAGTAGTCGCCTCCGCGGCGTAGGCCTCCCCCATCACGTTCCATTGGTCTCTATTTCTGGCCATTCGCACCCAAGAAGATCCGGCTTTTTCTATAAATATATCTGCCCATCTTTTCTTCGCTCGTCCTCTGCTTCTGGTTCCGTCTCTAGGTATCCACTCTGATACTTTCTTTGTCCACCGGCTGTTTTGCATACTACACACATGTCCTGCCCAGTTCCATTTCAGCAATCTAATTATTTTGATAACATTTTTAAATTTTGTTTTCCCTCTTATTATATCATTTCTAACCTTTTCCATTTGTCCTATTCCTAGCATACTTCTTTCCATTTTCCTTTGACATATCGCTAGCTTATTTTCGTCTTCTTTTTTCAAAGACCAACTTTAAGAGGCGTATATTATTATTATTAGTATTATATTTACAAGAGATAAATTGTGAAATGTATTTAATAGTCATATTGACTCACTTCGATCTGTCACGTTTCGGGATCAGTTTGCGTATATCCATTTTTTCATATACTTAAAGACCTTCCGTTTTAGTATATGTGAGCCGAAATAGCGATGGCGACTGTCAACATATGTTTGTCCCTTGATGGTCGTTGCCGTTTAAAGACTAAACTGTGACAAACATAAGGTTCAATGTAGTCCCTATAGAAAAGAACATAGAGTTATATTGAAACAATTTAAAGAGATATCTACAATATTATATTGATATTGATTACACATGTATTATCTATACTAATATTATAATGCTGAAGAGTTTGTTTGTTTGTTTGTTTGTTTGTTTGTTTGAACGCGCTAATCTCAGGAACTACTGGTACGAATTGAAAAATTCTTTTTGAGTTGAATAGACCATTTATCGAGAAAGGCTTTAGGCTATATAACATCACGATGTAACTATTAGGAGCGAAGAAATAATGGAAAATGTGAAAAAAAACGGGGAAAATTATTCATCCTTGAGGGCTTCCATTGCGTGCGCTGCAAAAACGGTTCAAGATACCAAAAATATATGTAGGAAAGAATTATTTCTCTTGAAATGATTTAAAAAAATGTTCGCGACAGTATACGTCTATCTTTTAAGATTAAGTCACTAGAACCGTTTTTATGGTAAACAAATTTGGTCGAAATTAATGCATTATTTGTTAAGAGTTGTATCCACGTAATAATATTAATCTTTATCCAAATAAATGTGTTGTTGATTAAGAATATTTAATTGTGAACAAAATTGTCTTTGACATCACTTAATTTCAATGAACATCTTAGAAGATATTACAAAACCATACATAGCAAAACAACGTTTGCCGGATCAGCTAGTATAGAATAAAGAAATATAAAGATACCCACACGCGTAAAAACTGTATTCACAAATATGTACTTGAACACAAGAATATTGAAACTTCAACTATGTATTGGGAGTTGAAGCGTCGTGATCTGATTTTAATTACATTACGCCGTTTCTAAGTCGCACTTGAGTCAAGAAAGGTTACAAAGTTATAAAAATATAATAGAACAGGATACGCATGAATGCTTGTTTTACTATTTTTTTTACAGCTGTTCTCGTGTGATTTTATGCTTCTTCTTCTTAGGGTGCCTCTCCACTACTGGAGGTTGGCTGTCAGCTCAGCGAACTTCCCTCTATCTTGAGCCAAACGAAACAGATGTTCGACGCTGGCAATACTGGTCCTTTCCCGGACGTTGCTTAGCCACGACTTCTTTCTCCGTCCATCGCGTCGCTTTTTGTGTTTTTATACTACACAATCAATTTATTTTCACTTTAGTTGCTATTATTGTTTATGTAATACGTTCATTACAATATTTTGCTACAATAATTAAGTCATCCGATAATTCATTATTGTAGTTTTTTAATGAAAACAGATTTCGTTAAACCTAAAGCTATGCGAGAAAAATATTAAAGAAATACTTCAAACTTTAAATCGCAGACTCATCTACGATCCGGGAAATGTGCATATATTTTCGCAATTTGTGACAAGAGATTATGCTTGTAAGTCCCCGTGTGCCGACTGCGCCGTATTTTCCGTTTGCACTGTTCCAATGCTTTATGTTAATCCCTATATTAACACACACCTTACTCGCTTACCCTTTAATCACAGTTAATTCGACATGAGTACTACAAAAGTGAAATTGTCAACCAAAAAACTCGATACCGCGATATAAACTTGTCTTCATGAACACTTAAAAATATACAATATAAAGTTTAAGTACTTATTTATACTGAAACACGATATACGTTTATTAGAATCAATAAACATTAAATTAAAAACCACTCCATCAAGACTTTGACCTACTTTCTACTTGAAGGTATCTACGAATGGGTTTTTATAAATTAAAACTTTTTTGGGTTTGATGGCTGTAAAATTTTAATAGATAAAGTTTTCTTATTACCAATGTTGTGAACTTTTTTTTGTTTTATGCATAAGGATGGTTTTGGTTATTATTATTTGTTGAAATAAATTAATTGCAACACTGAACAACGCCACCTGTCTTTCTATATGTAAAACCATTTGACGGAACTGTCAATACATTTTTTCCGTTCTTACATTTTTTAAAGTAATTAAATAATATTTTGTTCTGGAGTTACATATTCACTTAAATACTTTAAGATTCCATGATTATTACCTCTAATTAACTCAAATAATGAGATAGCATGATACCAATACTAAATTGCTAAAGAAACTCCACTTTATTCACGTATAACTGATGTTTACCTCACTGTCACGCATCGAGCAATAGATCGGACTATGGTTGCTGTCTCTCTACGTGATTGAATCAGAAATGAAGAAATCCGTAGACGAACTCGAGTCACCTATGAAGTCCAGCGGATTAGCAAACTGAAGTGGCAATGGGTAGGACACATAGCTCGTAGAGTACAGCCAATAGGCCTGGAATGGTAACTAGTTAAGGTAGAGGCACGATAAGGGTAAGCAATGGCAAGGGAAGCATGGAAGTGGACAGGCGATCTAATCCAGGTCGCAAGGCGACTCTCGATGTAGGCTGCTTTCAGCCCGTTGTTCCTGTCCGAACCATTAGAGGAAGACCTGTGTCCAGCAGTGGACGACCTAAGGCTGATATGATGACAATGATGATTTCTAGATGATCTGTATTTTTAAATCGGTAAAATTTCTGCACTACAACATATTTTTTCAAATCCCATAAATTTATAAAAACTTATAATTAATCTTTGACTTAACAATCACATTCTTATAAGGTATTTAAATTATTATTCTAGAGTGGAAAAGCAAAAAATAAAAAATGCATTTATAATATTTGCTTTGATAAAAACATTTCAAATTACTATTAAGTAATTCTGTTCGAAAAATCGTTTTAGCGAGTTTTGAAATTAGACGCCTCATGTGTGGATTCTATATATTTCCAATTTCCTAGTTCTATGGCAGTCACGTCACAGAATCTCACAGGGTTTATTGTCTTTTTTTTTTTTTTTGTACTTGGGGAAGATCCTCATAGGACCGTCCCGGCCGCGAAGGGGTAGGCAGCCAGGGTGTGCCGGACTTTTGCCAGCTAAAAACCCCAAGGTGACTACTTCTGCGAATTAGTGGGGACTGCGGGTCCTGTAATCAAATCGCCGCAGCCCCACTACGCCGCGCCTGACAGGCACAATCACGGTTTATTGTCTAAACTAACTTACTACATTTGGATCTACTGTGCACCTTTAATCCACACCTCCCAGGGGATTATATCCACAAGTTTATTTATAAAAATGTTGATATTTAAATTTAACGTAGCCA
The DNA here is from genome assembly GCA_036320925.1 of Automeris io. Lineage (NCBI taxonomy): Eukaryota > Metazoa > Arthropoda > Insecta > Lepidoptera > Saturniidae > Automeris > Automeris io. The sequence continues at coordinate 12,679,851 of JAUDJH010000010.1, read as the reverse complement.
CGTTGTCCTCGTTATGTAACACGCGTTTAGCGGCTCCGTACGTCGTTAACGTAATCTGAGAGGGTCGCGTTTTTTCCATTTCACTGTTTGCATGTTACCTAATGTTGTTACTAGACAATATAGACGCTGTGAAAATACGTAATAAAGGGACTTTTGAAACAATAATGGGGTATTTTAACACTAATTTCTGACCTCTGCCGTAATAATATTTCTCTAAGATTTTTTTTCTTTTCTAATATTTATTTTTAAGGACTCATGTTTTTCACGATATGTATTTTTATTCTAGAAAACAACATGACTTCCTAATATAAGATAATTAATACTATGGATGTAATTATACTTATATCAAAGAAAAAAATATCATGTTATTCCTATTTCTAAATTAGGTATAAGTTATTCTCCAGTAGTTCCGGTATTAATGCGTATATCTTTATTTGTGTATCAGTCTGTCTGTGTCACCATAGCTGCTAAACGGATAAAGCAATTTTTATTTAATTTTTATTGTTTAGAAGGTGTTTTCATCGAGAGCGTTCTTAGCTATGATTGAAGAAAATTTAATCAGCTGCTTGAACATAATCAGTTCTCTTCTAGTTGTTAAAAAAATGCAAACCATTTTTATGGGTTTAAATAATTTTAAATTTAGTATCCTGTAGTTTGAATGATGTTATAATAACATGGTAACCTGGAACTGATGCTGCAGTATTAACTGGACGTAACAGGAGGCTCAACTCTTCACAACTTACAGCTGATGTATCGTGTGCTTGAGCTAATTGTAACGGCCGTAATGAATAGTTTACAAATGTATGTGCATGATTGAATCGCGGGTGTCTTAAATGTTTAATTTGATGGTTATTTAGTACCAAAATGTTAGCAAGTTAATAGTCCATCTGATGAATTTTTCCAAATCATACTCTTGCCGTGTCATCTGTCTGTGTAAAGATCTAGGTAACGTAAGTCGCCTTTCTTGTGATGAAGAAGTGTGAAGAGACTTATGGTTAACATGGTCACGGTAACTCGATGAACATTATCAAATTTCTCGATAGTGACAGTTGGTTTCGGATTACATTAAGTTCAACATCAGGAACGGTGAAGATATAAATACTTTAATGTGACTTATGTGCGAATTAACTTACTTTTAATTATGGCTTGACTTGCGTTACCAGGTCGAAATATCAAGCCTTAAATAAAACTAAGTTAAGTCACGCGTAAAACCCGTTTTAAGTATTTATAGTGAGTACAAAATGCGAAAGTATAAAATGTGTTACGGTGAAGTCACTTTTCTGGGTATAAAGAGATCTTAGATTTCCATTTTTAATTTGTCTCTTGCTTCGGCAATTACTAGTGTTCGACTGAAAGTATGAGGTTCGGCTACATTAGACCAAAAAAAAAATTCGGTAAAACTTTCTAATAGGCCAATTAATATATATATCGTATTCTTATTCCTGTTTGTATTTGTCTGTGAGACTTTTAAAATTATAACAAGGATTCACCATTTATTACATTGTCATCGAACAAATAAAATGTATTAAGTTACAAAATACTTTCATTTTACAATTGTGATTGTTAAATTATGTTTAATAAATATTCGATTATTGCCACAATCTTTGTCCAAAATCGAAGTCAAAGCTTATAAATCCTACAATATCTATTTTAGATTAGCTTAAAATGGTTAATATAATATTTTTGAAGTTTAAGTTTATTTCTATTGTATATTAACAACGTCTAGAGATTATTAAAGTTGCTCCTAACTTATGAAAGGTGGCTAAAACCGAAGGCGCGGCCGAAGCTTCGGTCCAACACTAAAAATCACCTAAATTCGACGAAACCAGGCCCGTAATATCCTCGGTTCCACTTCAGCTTTGGTTTGGCATGGTTCCATTTGCATGCGAAGCGGCTGTACTGCGTAACTTAAGTGCTCGTAACACACGCTCGTGTCTTGTGGCGAAGAAATTAAAATTACGATGTACATTGTTCTCTAAATAACTATTTTAATAGCTTTTGTACTTTCATTCATCATTATACATTAAGATAGATTTGAGAAATATCGCCTATTTTAATGATTTCATTTTCTTCTGAAACAATGTTTTCAATGAAATTGGCACAAATATTACGAAATTTATAATTTGCATGTTTTTAGAAGGCTATCCACACACAAGTACTAAACTTATTCTGACGAAACTTTCAGTTGCGATATGCAACTTCAAGCAGCAGATTTATTACAGTGATTTGTTGCAGAGAAACTGAAAATAATTAATTAATTTGATTATAATTGAATGCGTAAAACCCAAAAGCACAGCTCGATTTCTCAAAGAAATAATTAGCATTTTATATTTACTAAAATCTAAAAGAAACGAGTATTTTCTAATTAGTCAAGTGGATGAAATCGCGGGAAAAACCAGTACTATTATCATACTCGGATAATTAATCTTTGATATTAAAGAGTATGTCAGTTACAGGCATCTAATTACCACAACTTAAGTCAGTTTTAAGTAATTGCACTTGGATTTGTTAAAGAAAAATTAAGGCATTATTACTTTATATTATCTAGCACTCCAACAAACTTTAGAGAAGTCTAGTATTCTTTCATAGATCAAAAAATATATACAATGATATATTAAAAATATAATAAATAAAAAAATATATAATAAAGTATTTTTTTGTATTATGCAGGTGAATTTATAAGCGGGCCTGAATGGTTATTTCCATAAATAATATATAGAAAATAATATCCAAAATTGTCATAAAGCCAATTTTAGTGGATAAGGAGCTGGTATCTTTCGTATTGATCGTAGGTTCGAATCCCCGCACACACCACTGGATTTTTTCAAATTGAGTACAGACTTTGTTAACGGATGTTTACCGATTAAGCAAAACAAATTAAGGAGACGCTTATGAAATCAACCAAAACATTTTAATATTATATTTCAGTAAAAGTGATCAGCTAGGTTAATGGTCATATAGGGTACGACATATAAACTCAAACTATATTGTTTTGAAAACTGCGTCAATATACATTTAAATCATTTGCGGGCGAGGTATTGAAGTAGTATGACCGGTGGTCGTGGGTGTGGTTGTAGAAAGACACGGATTTTGGCATTTTACTGTTAATTTGCACTTTAAGGCACACCGAACTGCGACGCAAACGCACGTACTCTAGCAGCCTTGCGTCTCGGTAGTCGACTGATTTAGCTAAAGCATCCTTTGCGCGCGCGCACCCCTTACCCCGCGCGTCCCGTAACATCCTAACGACCTTTAGAGCGTTTAACACAATCACGTATCGGGCGGCGTCTACTTGCTATAGTAGTTAATTTTGAAAATAAATAACACTATTCCTGAATAATAATATAGTATTGCTTACAGCTAATAGTGTTGCTCCGATATTGGGAAAAGAAAAGATTATTATATCCGTGCACGTATTTGCGGATCATGACACAAATTATCCGGAACCACTGACCTTGCTTTTCTGCCAGCCCGCTACCAACTGGCACCGTCAGAATATCTAATAGTTTACGCCGTGACGGGAATTTTGAAATACATATCGTTAGTTTTGATTTAAGATTAGTGTCACACAAAAGTTGATTTGAATCGTACTGAGAATTCAGAAATCGTGTGATATCTTTTTGTTTTGGTGAATATTCAAATACCTTTCTATAGTACAGGCTAATTATTTTTTATTGCAAGTTCTTTATGAAGATTTTTTTAAAAACCAAGAATTATTAAAAAGCCAAAACGTTATACGAGGCAATACGTAAAATTAGTATTTACAGAACAAGCCCCATATGCGCCGAGACATGTAGGCGCTTCCAGGAGAAACTGTCTTTCGACAGTCGCGCTCAGATTTTGCCCTAGCTCCACACTTTTTATGTCTCGAATGCCCTTAAATACACCAAATCGTGGATGGAATCCTGGAGACTCCTAAAGTTTTAGTATAAATTAATTTAAGCACTACGGTGACACTGAATAAAGTTATTTCCACACGAAAATCTTATTTTTCAACCTATTTTTCTGTGAAAAACAAGAATCGTGGCCACCTAGACGATTAATAATCCAATGATATATCGATAGAAAACTGACAGAGCATTGCGGTGTTCAATTTAAATATGAAATTTTAATTTAATAATTTTTTTTTACAATTTGATCAAATTACTCATTATTCATCGCTTACTTAATTTACCAATTCAATCGTTTAATAAATAAAATCATAGAACTATTGTATTTGTAAAATAATATACATAAACAAAACCAAACCATTTTTTATTACTTACATAGAATTAAAATAGCGTCGGAAAGTAATTTCTTTGGGACAAAATGTTCGTGGTAGTAGAGCGACTGCCCGAATTGGACCTTGACCATAGTACACAAGCTTAAAGACCATTATAGTAGCACCTTTGGCCTGCCGCTTTTCGGCATCAGCTCTTGTCTCCTGTAACTTATATACCTAGAGACCTTAAGTCGTGATATATGTAGACCGAAATGACAACGGCGAGTGGCAATGGATTTTCGTCCATTGATAATCCCTGTCGTTCTAGAACTAAACTGCACTTTCTACCAGGTGTACTGTAGTCACTTTGTCCAGCGAGTATAAAAAAAATCGTTTAAAAGAAGAAACACACTCACTCATCTATTGGGATACGAAGTGCGACCCAAAACATGCTTACAAAATTTTATTTGTAGCCGTAACTTCGTTACTGGCACTTAAGATTTTTATTTTATTTTCTTTTGTGTGTATAATTGACTTATAATATCCTGTAAAGTTGCTATTAAATAAATAAATAAAAATTATGTCAATGTTATTTGTTATGAATGCATGAAATCGTACACCGATCATGTTTTTCAAACATTATGTATCAGTATTTTGTAGACACCATATTCTTATGCATAATTGAATATATCGGTCTTTTCCCTGACGGCTTCAGGTTGTAGGCAAAGTTTCATGAAGTTTAATTAATAAACGGGTCTCTTTGAGCAACACTGCGGGACACAGAAGCGTTGCTATACCAAAAACATTACTCGCTGTTTTAATTCTCTTTTATCTATATACTCAGACATACATAAAAAGTCTTATCCTGACTGACATATCATCGTAGAACCTAAAACACTGTAGCTAAAAACATGTTTTTCTTTTACATTGGGATTTTTTTTATTACGGAGTCAATTACTAAAGGCGGATTTTTTTAAAACCATTTTTAAGAGGGTGTGGTGACGAGTGAATCAAAAGGCAGTTTTATGGTGACACTAATATTTATTCATTTGGTGTGCATTTAAATACAATTTGTGTGACCTAGATGTTCACAGAGCATAGCATTCCACAAATGCATCGAACTTCACATAACATTACAAGTGCATTGACCCCACAATTGTATATTGGTGTTAAAAGTTTGCTTGAAATCATTCCGTTTGAGTGTAAATCGCTTGTATTTTTTACAAATATAATCCATTTGATTATGTTCTTTTTAAGAGTAATCATATATCATTGAAAATGCTTTGAAAATTCAACTAAATTAATAACTTGCCACGTTCTCATGTTGGGAATTCGGAATAACAACATTGTTATAATAACATTATGGTAAGCCTTATCAACACTTTAATTTGTTGATATTGTACAGTTTGCTTTAAAATACTAGTATTTTGTTTCATTACTTCGAACCATGGAATTAGGGATATACAAAAATATAAAACAAAAATATTGTTTCGGACTTGGTTAATAACATGCTAAAAAAAAATACTACTGAAAATACTACTGATAAAATATGTGAGAACTTTATTTTGTGTTTACAAATTATATCGATATTCACGTTACTGTCATACCCTCAGCCCTAGATCTTGAAATATTTGGAGGAAGGGCTTTGAAAGAAAAACATCAAGAGAAAGCCTCAGGGCATTTCATACAAATGTAGTATTTCATTGCCCTGAAAACGGTAATCAGCTGCGCTACAGTGCAAGTTGGGCACGACATATAAACACAAAGTTGATACTGCCACTAGTATGTCCCTGCCCATCCTGTAAGGGGCATAGAGTGATGATATATTATTTATCATTATTATTGTAATATAGCAAATTGCAATTGTTAAAGCTAACACGCAACAGTACAGGAAAATATTGTGCGAAAATTATTCTGTCATTATTACTTTATCAATATAAATTAACATTTAGATTATATATAATAAAGTTTATTCACAAAGTGAAGGTTGTAAGTTTGATCAAAGATCTTAAGTAATAACCAAGTGTTGTCTTGTGAATAATAATGAGCCGAGGTCCGTGTGCCCTACTATATTGGTACATTGTAAACAACTTTATTTAAATTTAAACAATAGTTCTACCATTATTATACTGTGACGCATTGTAAAAACTTGTTATCTTGTATAAATAGTGTAAAACTCGCAAAGAAATATATTAAAATGAATACTGATAATCAATTTCACTTTTAGTTGACACACTTTGATAATTTTTTTTACACTTGTTTCTCGCATGGGAGCTAGCAGACGACTGACTGTTCAACCTCACGGAAGCTATATATCAAGACAAAGAAATAGTGTTGCCATAATAATAGCTATCACGTCAAGACAAAGATTAGTATTGCCACATTAATAATGAGCATGACAATAGATACTCGAAGATGTTTTTATCGCCTTATTTTTAATTCTGACGTGGCACAATGACTACACCGTGCCTGGTATAAAGTACAGTGCAATCTGAGTTTCGAGTAAAACCCAGTACGTCTGTCAAGAAATAAATACCTGCCGGTAGTCGCTGCGATCGTGTCGGCCTACATAAATATCTCTTCACGCTTCACTTAAAGAGCCCAATATCGTAGGATGAAAAGGACACCCTCGCCGGAAGACCGTTCCACAATCCAATGACCCGAAACGGTAAAAGTTAGGAAACTTCTTAGTTTTTTTTATTACTGAAAGCCTTGCGCTCGACGTCAATCTCACCTGCTGGAAAGTGATGATGAGGCCGAGGAAAGAGCGCCCAGCAAATATCGACTCACTCGAACACAGACGCAGGAAGTAATTTCTACTCCTTGGAGGTTCGCAGCAAAAAGGAGAAGGTGAATCGCTTCGTGCGAGCAGCTGGAATGTTAACCATATAAGGGTGCAAACACGCACGACGTCTTGTCAGTTTATGGTAGAAGGGGGAGGGAATTAAATTATACAACTCATCCACAGTCACTAGGTCGAAGCTTCGAGCCATAATAAAACTCATACTAAAACTACGTTAATTCAATTATGTATTTAAAATGAGTAAAAATCGCAAAATTATAAATAGTTATATTTAGATTTAAAAAAAAAGACGGAAACAATCAAACCATAAAATTATGTAATAACCTTATAAAACGGCAGAGGTCTATTTTAGCAAACTTTTTGTTCACGTCGGGTATTTCTACTTTAATTAAACAAAACTTCCTTTTATAAAATTATATTCCAAGCCAAATTGACTGTAATTGCTTTCATGGAACACAGTAGTAACTGGATAATTGTAACGCAATCAAATATTAAAGATCCATTTTGGTGAGTACCTTTGAGTCTATTGTACATATGAAGGCTACAGCCCTATGTCAAAAATAATTTAGAAATTATTTGTAATTTAAAATTAGACTATAAATAAGTCGAAGAACTGTCGTTTATTTCTGTCTCTCCATAATTACAGTAGATTTATTATTAATTAATGTATTTATAAGTACACTTGCATAGACTACATTAACACATAAAACTATATAAGACATGAACAGGATACATTATAAATGCGACTATATTTACAAGTGTAGACTACATGTACAGAAGAAAAGAAAAATAAAAATACGAGTAACACAAAAAGAAATAAACTACTCTAATTAGAAAAATTTATAACAGAAATAAAAAAAACAATAATCTATGCAACAATCCTCTCTAATAACATCCTTCTGAACCTGTGAGGGAGGCGTTTGTGAGTGCCTTTGCTCTGAACAGACTTGACATCGGGATGCTTAACAAAATCTTAACAGAACTATTATCTGATGAGGCGTCTGGCTTTTTCAGATCAATGGCACCATATGTAATATGTTAGGTATTTCTGTATTAGGGTACGATGGGGCTGACATACGAACACACGTAAAAGTCCCTTAAATAAATAGAATGAAAAAAAAAAATAACATCCTTAATCCATCCTAATTATTGGAATACAGTATAAGAGTTGTATTATAGGGGGTTTTCCAGATTCCGTACAGATTCAGGCAAATGCTCACCGATGAAGGAAAACGTGATGAAACCTACATGGCATCTAATAAAATGTCATGTGTGAGTGCCCTGAGAACGGTGATCAGCTAAGCTACTGGTCACGTCGGGCACGACATATAAGCTCAAAGTAAATACAGCCACTAATGTATTTCTGCTCACTCCGTAAGAGATATTATTTTATCTGATGTGTTTAATATTTACTTATCTGAAGTACTAATGCGAAAAAAGAATGCATAGCTATAAAAAATAGGAGGAGAATAGAAGAGTCTATAAATTTATCTTAAGGGAAGGATGAGCGCTTAGACATAAAATCCCAATTTCAGAAGCACTCTTTAAATTTTAAGACCCTTTTAAATACATATGATTCATAAATTTATATGCAAATAACGATTTATTTACGTTTTAAAATTTAAGGAACATTTCTGATACTAGGTGACAATCAATGATTTATGACAATTATATGAGGCACCTCTAGTAAACAATCATGGCTTCACTAGACTTTAAGTAATAGAATAATTTGCCCAGGCTTTAGAACTAATTAAATCGCCTTAACGAGAAACACTAAAATATCAAGTAGCGTTAAAATAGCTCCAAGTCGAATTCGTACTACTAACTTCGGACAGGTAACACATATTTGTAAGGCCTACGATAGTTATCCTTTTTTGCCGGGTCTTAGAAGGAATATCCAGGGCTTGGCTAGCAGGGAGTTGAAGAAGACCCCGAGGTTTTGTTGCCAGCTAGAGTTAGCGAATCAGAGCCGTCACCTTCATGATCGTTTTTTATTTGGGGAAAATCCTCATTGGACCGTCCCGGCTACACATGAGGGATGGTAACTGGGGTGTGCCGGACTTTTACCGACTAAAAACCCCAAGTTGACTTTATCCGCACTAAGACGAGACTGTGGGCCCTGTAATCAATTGCTCCACAGCCACTGTCATGATCTAATGTAGGATTTTCCGTAGACAAACCAAAAAAAACCTGGTTGATTAATACTTATATAAGTAGAATTTACATTTGCAAATTTAATCATGATATTAGAAGAGACTATAATGAGGCAATATTTTTAAATAAAATAAAAACATTGCAACCTCTGATAATTTCTAAGAGCTCTATGAAAATGATTGCTACGAGAGTAATTACGAGCCCTGCTTCTGTCGTCGGCATTCATGCGACGAAATTAATGGTGTTTCCATGTTGGTGAGGTAATAATCATGTATTTATTCATATTCCACCGTAGAACCGTTTATACTGCATCAGCAACTTTCGTGTCACCTTCCTGTGTCGTTCTGAATTAATTATGTCACGAACTTACAGTCATATTAGCATTCCTACCATGTCTGTCTTTAGTATGTTACATAATTTATATCTAGGTCGCACAGCGAAATATTACCGCACGATATTTTTGAGAAAATGTATAAGTATTTTAATTTTTAGTTGTGTTGACACAGTGGATGTGGAACCAGGGTCGAGGTCCCTCAGGGTGGGGGCACTGAGCGACTGGTTAGCGATCCTCGAGAACTAGGCAGAGAATTGTGACGTGCTCTGCCTAAATACAATGACCAGTGTCGGGGAAGATATCTTCCTCCGAATTTGTGCCCAACGGGCGCGGCGCGACGGGGCTGTGGTGAATTGATTACAGGTCCCGCAGTCCCCGCCAATGCGCAGAAGAAGTCACCTTGAGGTTTTTAGTCGGTACAAGTCCGACACACCTCGGTCTCGCGCAACCTCCCAGTTCGGCCGAGACAAATGTCAGGCAAATGTCTAGAAAATTGTATAAAGTTAATTTTATATTATTTGATATATTTTCTGCAAGCTAACACATATATACATACATAACAAACTTCAAGCTATGTTCTTATTGTATAGCGTTACTAGATTCATATTCTCACGAATTTTGTTCAATTATAGTGCGAAATTCAATATCCGTGTTCTGTAGGTTTGTATTTTAATAAATCCGATACAGTGTCAAACCGCTCTTAGTGTCTGAAGCGAATTATAAAAGCGAACTTTAGGCTTAATTAAAGTTACAAAAGGCATAAGCACGCAGGCGGCCTCACTAATTGCGACATTCGTCGAACGGCCTACAGAGGGCGCTCATCGAGTTTATTAGTGACAAAGCCGGACTTGTCACGTAAAGCCTCTGGAGTAACGGCCACCCACTTCGTTACGGTAATCCTCTTATCGTCGACTTTATTTTTGTTTACTGGACATTATTGTTGGAAAATAATTATGTTCATAAGACGCGTGCATTATCATTAAAAATTCCAATTTTTAGACGCAACTTTGCCTAGACCTTACTCCAACATTACAAATTATATTCTTTAATAAATATCTAAGAATATCTAAGAGTAAGATACTGATTTTTTTAATTTGGAATTGATTTTGTGAATATTTAAGCTAAGCTCAAGTCTTCATTATGTATTCAGTTTTTTGTTGAAAACGAACTTATTTCGTAAGCAAAGTCAAGTTAGCATCTATAAATCTCAGCGTTATTTAGTTGCAAAAAATATATGGACACCTACATTACTTAGACTCTTATTTCTAAAATAGTTTTTTAACAGAGCAACTATTATAAAACTGTATTTATAGAGATCGACGTCCAAGCTATATGAACGCAAACAGTTGTATTCTATTTCGTTTATCGGAGAGTTGCTAATTTGTCGTTGTTGTGGTCTTCTGGACGTATTGTTCATGTTCTTTGGGTTGGTGTTGGGTCCGGACAGCAACAAGATGGCCGGACGGCAAAGTTCCACATTTGGGAACTTGGAGGGGAATTGGTGACTTTTCTGATAACATGGGATGGAACGCGTATCGCATTTGTCTTTGATTTTGACGTTAATCAGAGAATACAGATTACCAAAAATTATTAACGACGGGCTTAAAAGAACTTCTACTCTTGTATTTTAGTATGAAACGGTTTATATGACCTAAAAACTTTTTTTTTATATACTAACTCAACAGAATTACTACATTGCATTAGAGAGTACGGTGTAGTCTAAGAACAGCGACACCCTTTAAGGTACTAAATCCATTAAAATTATAAAAAAATCGATATTACGTTGTCATCGCCGTGTTGTCCTACATATACGCGCATCTCTAGGTATATAAATAGTGTCCGGGCGTGAGTGGTGTGCGATGTGTTCCCGCACACCGCTCCAATGACATATCATGGAGATGAGGCATGATGAGGATGGGGAGGGTGGCACTTTACACCACTCTCCCCGCCAATGTGCTAGGAGTACAAGGGGGTCGTAACTATCTAACCACCCCTCACCAAGTAGCTGGGGCCTGCAGAAAGCCAGACGTCGCCAGTGCCGAGGTAGATGGCTCAGCCTTGCCCTTGGCACTCGGCAGACGAGAAAGGGAATACTCCGAGGGTTTTAGTCGGTGCAAGTCCGACACACCGGAAGGCGACCCTTATCGCCCTATAAGGTCCGTTAGGGATTTCCCCAAGGTTACTAAAAAAAGTATATAAATAGTGTGTGTATATTATATCTTTAATAAAATAAATCAATTTAGTTGGACATTTGAAATATAACCCTATCAGATGAAAGTGAAGCAAACATTACTCGTAAAGATTGTAGCACGAGATTAACGGGCGTTGAGGAAAGATGGGTCGGAAGATTAAGGGAAATAAGGGAAAATGGCAGTAAATTATCATTGTACGGAGAGGGAAACATACTGTACTCACAATACATAAGCTCTCCCATAAGTGAACCGGTCTGTGTACGTTACGTGGAAGAAATCTTTTGAGAATATATAACGTAGGACCGAGTTAATACAATTTATCTGCTATAAAAAACTTAAGACTTTTTTGTAATTTATACATCATCACATTGAATCCCTATTGGAGTAGACAGAGAGAATACCCCCGAGAAGACGGCGGTGCATTGTGACGCGCTCTGTCGAAGTATACTGGGTGGTATCGGGGGAGGCGGCGTCTCCCCCCCCCCCCCCCGTGATTGTACCTGTCAGGCGCGGCGTAGTGGGGCTGCGGCGATTTGATTACAGGACCCGCAGTCCCCACTAATTCGCAGAAGTAGTCACCTTGGGGTTTTTAGCTGGTAAAAGTCCGGTACACTCAGGCTGCCACCCCTTTCGCGGCCGGGACGGTCCTATGAGGATTTTCCCCAAGTAAAAAAAAAGACAGAGAGAATGACACGCCACTTTTCTCTATTTATTGCGGACCTCATTAGCTTCTTTAAAATTTGCTAATCCATTCATGCACTCCACTCTCGCTGATTCCATGCTTTTGATATTATCCTCTATCAGAACTCACTATATTTGGTCAGTGTGGGCTACTTTCAGCCGATCTTGACTCTTAATTTCACTCTCATTCATACTGTAAATCATTTTCGTCATCCTTTCTACTGTCGCACCTCAAGATAAGTACGATATAGCCCAATAAAGAAAGCCATCGTATAGAGACAAGAATTCAGTGACACACGCCTCCATCATGCCGACCTATATATACTAGAGTTGAAAAAGTTTATGAAAAACTGGAGGTACATAAGCTGATCCCGGAACGCTAAGGGCCGAAACAAGTCAATATGAATTTTTATTTATAAAATTAAAAAAAAACCGATTTAGATATACTTGAAACTTCTCAAAACAGTGTCTCCACATTGCTCTGTAAACGAAATCCCAGGTAGAACTTATAGTTTTTATAATTTTTTATCGGAAATATAATATAGAAATTTATAATCAAAATATACAATACATTTGTTTCTTAGCCACCTATATATAATATGATGTATTATGCAAATGAAAAAATATTGGATGAGAAATGATATATACCGCCTTATAGAAAAATTTCACTTGCGCTCTATAGGTTGGTTAAAAATGATCGAAATCGTTAATCAATACACATTTGTACACCTTTGTATCCGCTAATTGAAGAAGGGCCTTAACTGATTTAGATGCGGTTAATTTTATTTGAATCGATTCATAAATAAAAAAGTTGTATTAAGTGTTGTAATTTATATAAGAAAATATCGATGGGAAATCGATGATCATTCATACAATAATTTCAGCTTGGCATTACTATAACCATAGCAAAAGTATGTTCTACTTTCACTCGAACAAAGTCGCGGGCACAGCTAGTAACACCTATATTTATTCTCTCCGTCAAAAAGGTGACTATGAGTGTTGTGTCCGAGCACTCAAAAATACAAATATTATTTACATGGAATAAATATGATGGACACGGGTTCTTGATATCTATACAAGAGTAGACACTTTGCTCTACATCAGGACCCAAACTAACAAGTGTTGAAGGACTTTGTCCTCAGACATAAGATGCGTTAGAAACTCAAAGAGCTAGTGTTCGAGACCTCCTTACAGTTCCTCTTCAAGAAAATCAAGAAGTGTGAAACTTGAACTAAGCATTACAGAATTTTCTTGATAGAATTACTGTAAAAATTACTACCTTGTAACAGGAATTTTTTGTTGCACCAATACTTTCAGCGCTATCTAACGATGCAACCACGAAACCACGTCTATCTTAGTCGATATTTTTTAATGGCTGAACGATAGCCGTATCTTTGCCGTTTGAGAAATGACGTCGGCAATGAAAGTATCCGTTGCATGATTTTTAACACTTTGGAAAAAGATGGAGTTCAAGCCGTACCTGTTCCAATCTCGGCCTACGCTAAATTAATTTTTAGAAAATATTTGGGTCCCGTTGGTTCTCAAAACATACTAAATATGCCCACCATTGTGGTAAGTATATAAAATTAGTAAAATTAGTGTTTTGTGACCTGATTGATTTCATGTCATGAAATCTTCTTTGTCTGGACCTGAATGTGGGTATTTTCATGTTCCAGGGTTTCAGTTTGTCCCTAAGAAATTAGGATGTACGTTTTAACTGCGTTTTGTCGATAAGGCAGCCCTTCGACGTGTGAAGCTGTAGAGTTTGATGGGGACACTAAGTGCGCTCTTCAACCCCCTGCAGCCTAGGAAGTTTTCTTCAGAACCAATGGACCGCTTCAGGGACGATTCCATGGGGTCCAATTGAAGTTATAGCCATGTCGCATCAGCGGGCGGTGTTTTATATATAATGATCGGATATTAAGTTCATAATCTTTTAATATTAAAATCAATTAATTAGCATACCCTCGGGTTTTTTGTGTTAAAACAAAGAAACATGCTTTAATGTGGAAGTTTGCCTCTCAATAGATCTTAAGTTTACTACCTGTAATAAATAGAATAAGTTGTATAACGATAAAATAAATAAGTTTCCCCTTTATCGGACTTATAATTTGTGTGTGCCCTTGGGTTTACCTCCGTTTGAGTGATTGGTTGGCTGGCGCTCTGAATAAATTTTGTCAACCACTGCACCTCGCGGCAAAGCCTGGAACCAGCCCTGATATTATCGATGTCTGATCTCATGCTCGCATCCGACTGAGATTCGAACGCAGGTACAGGTCGTGAGGGTCTTGTAGGAAAACATTGTGAGACTCACGCCCACACATTATGTAGATCAATCCATATACGTATGGATTTGATGTTACAACATTATGGTTTCTTTATCTTTTAGTCTTGTGTTCGTGCCTTTTTATATCATTGTTAGTGATATTTGGAATATTTTACAGAATATGTTTTTATATTTGTAAGATATTTATATTTCAAATGCCTTTTCAATTTTTAAATGTATTTAAACACTAATTAGTTTAAAATTTAATAATCATTTCTGAAACTGGCCGATATAGTATCAAATATGATAATAGTAATCCCTATTATAAGACTTGGTACTAATAAGTTTTTGTTTTTATTGCATATAAGAATAAAGAAAAATATCTGATTACAGCATCTTTCTATTTTTTACGGTGAGAGTTCTATGAGTATTTCGGCTAGAACTAAAAAGTCCTTGGATTTAGGAATCGTTTCCCGGCAAGATTTTCCCTTTCGTTCTATGATATTGGGTATTTGTTCTATTCCTGGTACTACTACTACTATTACTACTTGTTTATAAGTTCTAGATAATCACACTCGGTTGTTAGATTGCACTATACTTCCCAGTCACTGTGTTGGGACAGAATATAAAAAAATCATCTAAAACCAAACAGTATCATTTATGTAAATGTTCTATGTTATAATTGAAATATAGCTTTACTAGTGCCTGCCAATACAAAAGATTATAAAGTAGTCGAGTAAAGAGCAAAAATGTAATAAGAATTTGTCACGATTCCCAATACCAATGTTTGTGTGAAAACTCTTCGAGTGCGAATTGTTTTTCTAAGAATATGCGCAAGGATATTTGGTAGCTATTTATTTGAATGAAGGTCAGCATCGTATTATACACTTAGGCATTTTAGCCAACTGCGTAAGGGCCCAGGGTCTCTAATGGGACCCCACGTATCTTCAGAAAAATAAACGGGAATACATTTAACTAGCTGATCCGGCAAACGTTGTTCTGTCATATAAATTATCCATACATATATTTTTGGTATCTTGAACCGTTTTCGCAGCACACGCAATGAAAGCCCTCAAGGATGAATAATTTTCCCGTTTTTTTCACATTTTCCATTATTTCTTCGCTCCTAATAGTTGCATCGTGATGTTATATAGCCTAAAGCCTTCCTCGAAAAATTGTCTATTCAACACAAAAATAATTTTTCAATTCGAACCAGTAGTTCCTGAGATTAGCGCGTTCAAACAAACAAACTCTTCAGCTTTATAATATTAGTATAGATTTGTCATGCAGATTCTGATTAGTCGCCTTTATAGTCGGCGACTAATGGGGTAAGAACATAAACTATCCGGTTTCTTCTAAGTATGTATTTCTTAGTAAAATGTATATAAGAGGAATTAAATTAAATCTCGATTGTTATAATCTTTAATTCACAAAAATATAACAGGGAGATAATTTTATAAAAACACCGCTCTGACCCGTGCAAAATCAAAATTCAAAACGTAATGCGAAATTAACAAAATTGGTTCCGACACGTCCGCAGGCGGTGGTTGCGACTTGTGCACGAATCTGTTATATACAAAGTGTCGCGGAACTTGCCAGATATCCCCGTGACTGTTATTGACTAAATAATCGGCCTCTTTCAACCAACTCATCGGCTAGTCAAGCAAAGATTAATCGGCACATCTCTAGTAATTAGACATATTTTATATTTTTTAATACACTTTAAAACAAGGCAAATATAACAAAACGATTTTATTTTTTTCATGCAACAAATATTATTGTATTCATAATTAGAAAGGACCCCTAGATTTTCAATATCTGCGGAGCTCTTTAAGACTTAATTCGGTCCTGGCAAAGAACTCTTTCGAGCTCGCTTCGACATACCATAAGATCGCGAATGTTTCCCTTAACAATTTGCTCATTGTCTAAACTTATTTATAAGATTTTTGTAAATGATTTTTAAAAAAAATATTCTTATACGTCAAACAAATATTGCATTGGCTATAGAATTTATAATTTCAAAACAAAATGAACGGTCAATCATGGATATATTGACGGAGTTTCCGAATTGCTTAGGTTTTAGAAAACAACATTAATTTATTATATATTACACATTCACACCATTTACAATGTCAATGCTTTTTGTTTAAATTTAATTCGAAGTTACTAAATCAATAATATAATAAAAATACGGAAATTTTGTTAGAGTGTAACTTTACTTCAATAAAAAAATATAGCAGTCGATCTGTCCGCAGCTTAGTTCTTATTTTCTAACAAAATACAGGCCAACATTCTGGAGGCGTCAAAGAAAAATCGTAACAATTTATTTGTCGAGGTCGGCCTCGGATGGAGAGAATTTGCGCTGTCCCTCCATTATGGGCCCTTTTCACTCAAAACGCGGTATTATGTAACTCGCTTTTATTAATTTATTTAATATTATATAATAAACAAGTGAACCAGATGTGATTCAGACGTATTCTATTTTATATAAAATTTATTTATATTTTTATGTTCATACATAAGTACGAATTCTAAAGGAAATTTAATAATTTCAGTCTATAAAGAGTGCTTTGTATATAAAAATGGTCAACATGAGAATTGTAGTACTTATTATATCATTTCATCCTTAATCTATATTATATCCTTGTTCCACCTTAACACGCGCGCGGATTTATCGAGTCACAGTTATACGGTATCTCACATTCCGGCTAGGCCTAAGAAATTCTCCAACTTTTACTTTTGCCGTGGCGTTATGGTGTGGAATGGTCTTCCGGTGAGCATGTACCCACCGTTCAATGATATGGGGTCCTTAAAGCGTACGCTGCGAGTACCAATGGGTTTCCCTGTACTGTTGATAGTCATTGTCGCTTTTTGGACTCCACCGTGCTTGCCTTCAGGAGTGGTGTAATCACTGTTCAAAGACAGGATAAAACAAAAAACATTTATCTTTTTAGGTTTTACTGAAAATCTGCAGTCAGTTCATTTAAAAATCTGCTCTACTGTCTAATAGCCAACATTTATCGAACTTAACAACGAATGAAAATTTTGTTACATTTATTTTCTCAACAAACCTTTTATACCAACTTCAAAAACATATACACAATCAATCAAACACATCTAAAAATTGGATTCGAAAAGGATTTACTTTTCTTATTTCTTGACATTTTCTTTAAAAACAAATGAAGCTTGTAATGTTCAATTTACAATAATGTAATTTGTGGCTCGGTGCAAAAGGTTCGAAGAGTATATTTGTAGTTAATGAGATTTTACTGCTGTGTTATTGGGAAAGGATATTTGGGCTCAGCACAGGATTATCCAGAAAAGTAATGTAGGCACATTGCCTGTGAGCTCAGCAAAGTGTGACTGAATGAGTTTAGTGAGATTAAGTGGTTTTAAATTGCATTACAAATATTTTGAGTTAATTTTTAAAAAGTAAAGTTTTATGATTCCATTACTTTAAAGAAACCCATACTTGACAAAATGTGAGAATATAACATCTATGTTATATTAAACCGAAACACAAATTATTATTTTTATTTGTACACTAGCTGTCCCGGCAGACCTTGTTCTGCCCTATTTTTCTAAAACAAAGTCAAACAACCGAACACAACCGAACACAACCGAACACAACCGAACACAACCGAACACATCCGAACACAAACGAACAGAAACGAACACAAACGAACACAACCGAACACAACCGAACACATCCGAACACAACCAAACACAACCGAACACATCCGAACAGAACCGAACACAACCGAAAACAACCGAACACAACCGAACACAACCGAACACAACCGAACGCATCCGAACAGAACCGAACACAACCGAACACAACCGAACACAACCGAACACAACCGAACACAACCGAACACAACCGAACACAACCGAACACATCCGAACACAAACGAACAGAAACGAACACAAACGAACACAACCGAACAAAACCGAACACATCCGAACACAACCAAACACAACCGAACACATCCGAACAGAACCGAACACAACCGAACATAACCGAACACAACCGAACACAACCGAACACAACCGAACACAACCGAACACAACCGAACACAACCGAACACAACCGAACACAACCGAACACAACCGAACACAACCGAACAGAACCGAATACAACCGAACACAACCGAACAGAACCGAACACAACCGAACACAACCGAACACAACCGAACACAACACAACACAACCGAACACAACCGAACGCAATCGAACACAACCGAACACAACCGAAAACAACCGAACACAACAGAACACAACCGAACACAACCGAACGCATCCGAACACAAACGAACACAACCGAACAGAACCGAACACAACCGAACACAACCGAACACAACAGAACACAACCGAACACAACACAACACAACACAACACAACCGAACACAACACAATACTACCGAACATAACACAACACAACCGAACAGAACGGAATACAACAGAACACAACACAACACAACCGAACAGAACGGAATACAACCGAACATAACCGAACACAACCGAACACAACCGAACACAACCGAAAACAACAACCAAACACAACCGAACACAACCGAACAGAACCGAACACAACCGAACAGAACCGAACACAACCGAACAGAACCGAACACAACCGAACACAACCGAACACAACCGAACAGAACCGAACACAACCGAACACAACCGAACACAACCAAACACAACCGAACACAACACAATACAACCAAACACAACCGAACACAACCGAACACAACACAACACAACACAACACAACCGAACACAACCGAACACAACACAACCGAACACAACACAATACTACCGAACACAACACAACACAACCGAACAGAACGGAACACAACCGAACACAACACAATACTACCGAACACAACACAACACAACCGAACAGAACGGAATACAACCGAACACAACCGAACACAACACAACATAACCGAAAACAACAACCAAACACAACCGAACACAACCGAACACAACCGAACACAACCGAACACAACCGAAAACAACAACCAAACACAACCGAACACAACCGAACAGAACCGAACACAACCGAACAGAACCGAACACAACCGAACAGAACCGAACACAACCGAACACAACCGAACAGAACCGAACACAACCGAACACAACCAAACACAACCGAACACAACACAATACAACCAAACACAACCGAACACAACCGAACACAACACAACACAACACAACACAACACAACCGAACACAACCGAACACAACACAACCGAACACAACACAATACTACCGAACACAACACAACACAACCGAACAGAACGGAACACAACCGAACACAACCGAACACAACAGAACACAACCGAACACAACACAACACAACACAACCGAACACAACACAATACTACCGAACATAACACAACACAACCGAACAGAACGGAATACAACAGAACACAACACAACACAACCGAACAGAACGGAATACAACCGAACATAACCGAACACAACCGAACACAACCGAACACAACCGAAAACAACAACCAAACACAACCGAACACAACCGAACAGAACCGAACACAACCGAACAGAACCGAACACAACCGAACAGAACCGAACACAACCGAACACAACCAAACACAACCGAACACAACACAATACAACCAAACACAACCGAACACAACCGAACACAACACAACACAACACAACACAACCGAACACAACCGAACACAACACAACCGAACACAACACAATACTACCGAACACAACACAACACAACCGAACAGAACGGAACACAACCGAACACAACACAATACTACCGAACACAACACAACACAACCGAACAGAACGGAATACAACCGAACACAACCGAACACAACACAATACTACCGAACACAACACAACACAACCGAACAGAACGGAACACAACCGAACACAACCGAACACAACCGAACAGAACCGAACACAACCGAACAGAACCGAACAGAACCGAACACAACCGAAAACAACCGAACACAACCGAACACAACCGAACACAACCGAACGCATCCGAACACAACCGAACACATCCGAACAGAACCGAACACAACCGAACAGAACCGAACACAACCGAACACATCCGAACACAACCAAACACAACCGAACACATCCGAACAGAACCGAACGCATCCGAACACAAACGAACACAAACGAACACAACCGAACACAACCGAACACATCCGAACAGAACCGAACACAACCGAACACATCCGAACACAACACAATACTACCGAACACAACCAAACACAACCGAACACAACACAATACAACCAAACACAACCGAACACAACCGAACACAACCGAACACAACACAACACAACACAACACAACCGAACACAACCGAACACAACACAACCGAACACAACACAATACTACCGAACACAACACAACACAACCGAACAGAACGGAACACAACCGAACACAACACAATTTTACCGAACACAACACAACACAACCGAACAGAACGGAATACAACCGAACACAACCGAACACAACACAACCGAAAACAACAACCAAACACAACCGAACACAACCGAACACAACCGAACAGAACCGAACACAACCGAACAGAACCGAACAGAACCGAACACAACCGAACACAACCGAACACAACCAAACACAACCGAACACAACACAATACAACCAAACACAACCGAACACAACCGAACACAACACAACACAACACAACACAACACAACACAACCGAACACAACACAATACTACCGAACACAACACAACACAACCGAACAGAACGGAATACAACCGAACATAACCGAACACAACCGAACACAACCGAACACAACCGAACACAACCGAACACAACCGAACACAACCGAACAGAACCGAACACAACCGAACACAACACAACACAACACAACACAACCGAACACAACACAATACTACCGAACACAAACGAACACAAACGAACACAAACGAACACAACCGAACATAACCGAACACAACCGAACACAACACAACCGAATACAACCGAATACAACCGAACACAAACGAACACGAACGTACACAAACGAACACAACCGAACACAACCGAACAGAACCGAACACAACCGAACACATCCGAACAGAACCGAACACAACCGAACACAACCGAACACAAACGAACGCATCCGAACACAAACGAACACAAACGAACACAACCGAACACAACCGAACACATCCGAACAGAACCGAACACAACCGAACACATCCGAACACAACACAATACTACCGAACACAACCAAACACAACCGAACACAACACAATACAACCAAACACAACCGAACACAACCGAACACAACCGAACACAACACAACACAACACAACACAACACAACACAACCGAACACAACCGAACACAACACAACCGAACACAACACAATACTACCGAACACAACACAACACAACCGAACAGAACGGAACACAACCGAACACAACACAATTTTACCGAACACAACACAACACAACCGAACAGAACGGAATACAACCGAACACAACCGAACACAACACAACCGAAAACAACAACCAAACACAACCGAACACAACCGAACACAACCGAACAGAACCGAACACAACCGAACAGAACCGAACAGAACCGAACAGAACCGAACACAACCGAAAACAACCGAACACAACCGAACACAACCGAACACAACCGAACGCATCCGAACACAAACGAACACAAACGAACACAACCGAACACAACCGAACACAACCGAACACATCCGAACAGAACCGAACACAACCGAACACAACCGAACACATCCGAACACAACACAATACTACCGAACACAACACAACACAACCGAACAGAACGGAATACAACCGAACACAACCGAACACAACACAACACAACCGAACACAACCGAAAACAACAACCAAACACAACCGAACACAACCGAACACAACCGAACAGAACCGAACACAACCGAACAGAACCGAACAGAACCGAACACAACCGAACACAACCGAACACAACCAAACACAACCGAACACAACACAATACAACCAAACACAACCGAACACAACCGAACACAACACAACACAACACAACACAACACAACACAACCGAACACAACACAATACTACCGAACACAACACAACACAACCGAACAGAACGGAATACAACCGAACATAACCGAACACAACCGAACACAACCGAACACAACCGAACACAACCGAACACAACCGAACACAACCGAACACAACCGAACACAACCGAACAGAACCGAACACAACCGAACACAACACAACACAACACAACCGAACACAACACAATACTACCGAACACAAACGAACACAAACGAACACAAACGAACACAACCGAACATAACCGAACACAACCGAACACAACACAACCGAATACAACCGAATACAACCGAACACAAACGAACACGAACGTACACAAACGAACACAACCGAACACAACCGAACAGAACCGAACACAACCGAACACATCCGAACAGAACCGAACACAACCGAACACAACCGAACACAAACGAACAGAACCGAACACAACCGAACACAACCGAACGCAATCGAACACAACCGAACACAACCGAACACAACCGAACATAACCGAACACATCCGAACACAACCAAACACAACCGAACACATCCGAACAGAACCGAACACAACCGAACACAACCGAACACAACCGAACACAACCGAACACAACCGAACACAACCGAACACAACCGAACACAACACAACCGAACACAACCGAACACAACACAACACAACACAACACAACCGAACACAACACAATACTACCGAACACAACACAACACAACCGAACAGAACGGAATACAACCGAACACAACCGAACACAACCGAACACAACCGAACACAACACAACACAACCGAACACAACACAATACTACCGAACACAACCGAACACAACCGAACACAAACGAACACAACCGAACAGAACCGAACACAACCGAACACAACCGAACACAACCGAACACAACCGAACACAACCGAACACAACCGAACAGAACCGAACACAACCGAACACATCCGAACAGAACCGAACACAACCGAACACAACCGAACACAACCGAACACAACACAACACAACCGAACACAACCGAAAACAACAACCAAACACAACCGAACACAACCGAACACAACCGAACAGAACCGAACACAACCGAACAGAACCGAACAGAACCGAACACAACCGAACACATCCGAACAGAACCGAACACAACCGAACACAACCGAACACAACCGAACACAACCGAACACAACCGAACACAACACAACCGAACACAACCGAACACAACACAACACAACACAACACAACCGAACACAACACAATACTACCGAACACAACACAACACAACCGAACAGAACGGAATACAACCGAACACAACCGAACACAACACAACACAACCGAACAGAACCGAACACAACCGAACACAACCGAACACAACCGAACACAACCGAACACAACCGAACACAACCGAACACAACCGAACACAACCGAACACAACCGAACAGAACCGAACACAACCGAACACATCCGAACACAACCAAACACAACCGAACACATCCGAACAGAACCGAACACAACCGAACACAACCGAACACAACCGAACACAACCGAACACAACCGAACACAACCGAACACAACCGAACACATCCGAACACAACCAAACACAACCGAACACATCCGAACAGAACTGAACACAACCGAACAGAACCGAACACAACCGAACACAACCGAACACAACCGAACACAACCGAAGAGAACCGAACACAACCGAACACAACACAACACAACCGAACGCATCCGAACACAAACGAACACAACCGAACACAACCGAACACAACAGAACACAACAGAACACAACCGAACACAACACAACACAACACAACACAACCGAACACAACACAATACTACCGAACACAACACAACACAACCGAACAGAACGGAATACAACCGAACATAACCGAACACAACCGAACACAACACAACACAACCGAACAGAACGGAATACAACCGAACATAACCGAACACAACCGAACACAACCGAAAACAACAACCAAACACAACCGAACACAACCGAACACAACCGAACAGAACCGAACACAACCGAACAGAACCGAACAGAACCGAACACAACCGAACACAACCGAACACAACCGAACACAACCAAACACAACCGAACACAACCGAACACAACACAACACAACACAACACAACACAACCGAACACAACCGAACACAACACAATACTACCGAACACAACACAACACAAGCGAACAGAACGGAACACAACCGAACAGAACCGAACACAACCGAACAGAACCGAACAGAACCGAACACAACCGAACACAACCGAACACAACCGAACACAACCAAACACAACCGAACACAACCGAACACAACACAACACAACACAACACAACACAACCGAACACAACCGAACACAACACAATACTACCGAACACAACACAACACAAGCGAACAGAACGGAACACAACCGAACACATCCGAACACAACCAAACAGAACCGAACACATCCGAACAGAACCGAACACAACCGAACACAACAGAACACAACCGAACACAACACAACACAACACAATACTACCGAACACAACACAACACAACCGAACAGAACGGAATACAACCGAACACAACCGAACACAACCGAACACAACCGAACAGAACCGAACACAACCGAACACAACCGAACACAACCGAACACAACCGAACACAACCGAACACAACACAACACAACACAACCGAACACAACACAATACTACCGAACACAACACAACACAACACAACCGAACAGAACGGAATACAACCGAACACAACCGAACACAACACAACACAACCGAACAGAACGGAATACAACCGAACATAACCGAACACAACCGAACACAACCGAAAACAACAACCAAACACAACCGTACACAAACGAACACAACCGAACACAACCGAACAGAACCGAACACAACCGTACAGAACCGAACAGAACCGAACACAACCGAACACAACCGAACACAACCAAACACAACCGAACACAACACAATACAACCAAACACAACCGAACACAACCGAACACAACACAACACAACACAACATAACCGAACCCAACCGAACACAACACAATACTACCGAACACAACACAACACAACCGAACAGAACGGAACACAACCGAACACATCCGAACACAACCAAACACAACCGAACACATCCGAACAGAACCGAACACAACCGAACACAACAACCAAACACAACCGAACACAACCGAACACAACGGAACAGAACCGAACACAACCGAACAGAACCGAACAGAACCGAACAGAACCGAACACAACCGAAAACAACCGAACACAACCGAACACAACCGAACACAACCGAACGCATCCGAACACAAACGAACACAAACGAACACAACCGAACACAACCGAACACAACCGAACACATCCGAACAGAACCGAACATAACCGAACACAACCGAAAACAACCGAACACAACCGAACACAACCGAACACAACCGTACAGAACCGAACAGAACGGAATACAACCGAACACAACCGAACACAACACAACACAACCGAACACAACCGAAAACAACAACCAAACACAACCGAACACAACCGAACACAACCGAACAGAACCGAACACAACCGAACAGAACCGAACAGAACCGAACACAACCGAACACAACCGAACACAACCAAACACAACCGAACACAACACAATACAACCAAACACAACCGAACACAACCGAACACAACCGAACACAACCGAACACATCCGAACAGAACCGAACACAACCGAACACAACAACCAAACACAACCGAACACAACCGAACACAACACAACACAACACAACACAACACAACCGAACACAACCGAACACAACACAATACTACCGAACACAACACAACACAAGCGAACAGAACGGAACACAACCGAACACATCCGAACACAACCAAACAGAACCGAACACATCCGAACAGAACCGAACACAACCGAACACAACAGAACACAACCGAACACAACACAACACAATACTACCGAACACAACACAACACAACCGAACAGAACGGAATACAACCGAACACAACCGAACACAACCGAACACAACCGAACAGAACCGAACACAACCGAACACAACCGAACACAACCGAACACGAACGTACACAAACGAACACAACCGAACACAACCGAACAGAACCGAACACAACCGAACACATCCGAACAGAACCGAACACAACCGAACACAACCGAACACAAACGAACGCATCCGAACACAAACGAACACAAACGAACACAACCGAACACAACCGAACACATCCGAACAGAACCGAACACAACCGAACACATCCGAACACAACACAATACTACCGAACACAACCAAACACAACCGAACACAACACAATACAACCAAACACAACCGAACACAACCGAACACAACCGAACACAACACAACACAACACAACACAACCGAACACAACCGAACACAACACAACCGAACACAACACAATACTACCGAACACAACACAACACAACCGAACAGAACGGAACACAACCGAACACAACACAATTTTACCGAACACAACACAACACAACCGAACAGAACGGAATACAACCGAACACAACCGAACACAACACAACCGAAAACAACAACCAAACACAACCGAACACAACCGAACACAACCGAACAGAACCGAACACAACCGAACAGAACCGAACAGAACCGAACAGAACCGAACACAACCGAAAACAACCGAACACAACCGAACACAACCGAACACAACCGAACGCATCCGAACACAAACGAACACAAACGAACACAACCGAACACAACCGAACACAACCGAACACAACCGAACACATCCGAACAGAACCGAACACAACCGAACACAACCGAACACATCCGAACACAACACAATACTACCGAACACAACACAACACAACCGAACAGAACGGAATACAACCGAACACAACCGAACACAACACAACACAACCGAACACAACCGAAAACAACAACCAAACACAACCGAACACAACCGAACACAACCGAACAGAACCGAACACAACCGAACAGAACCGAACAGAACCGAACACAACCGAACACAACCGAACACAACCAAACACAACCGAACACAACACAATACAACCAAACACAACCGAACACAACCGAACACAACACAACACAACACAACACAACACAACACAACCGAACACAACACAATACTACCGAACACAACACAACACAACCGAACAGAACGGAATACAACCGAACATAACCGAACACAACCGAACACAACCGAACACAACCGAACACAACCGAACACAACCGAACAGAACCGAACACAACCGAACACAACACAACACAACACAACACAACCGAACACAACACAATACTACCGAACACAAACGAACACAAACGAACACAAACGAACACAACCGAACATAACCGAACACAACCGAACACAACACAACCGAATACAACCGAATACAACCGAACACAAACGAACACGAACGTACACAAACGAACACAACCGAACACAACCGAACAGAACCGAACACAACCGAACACATCCGAACAGAACCGAACACAACCGAACACAACCGAACACAAACGAACAGAACCGAACACAACCGAACACAACCGAACGCAATCGAACACAACCGAACACAACCGAACACAACCGAACATAACCGAACACATCCGAACACAACCAAACACAACCGAACACATCCGAACAGAACCGAACACAACCGAACACAACCGAACACAACCGAACACAACCGAACACAACCGAACACAACCGAACACAACCGAACACAACCGAACACAACCGAACACAACCGAACACAACACAACCGAACACAACCGAACACAACACAACACAACACAACACAACCGAACACAACACAATACTACCGAACACAACACAACACAACCGAACAGAACGGAATACAACCGAACACAACCGAACACAACCGAACACAACCGAACACAACACAACACAACCGAACACAACACAATACTACCGAACACAACCGAACACAACCGAACACAAACGAACACAACCGAACAGAACCGAACACAACCGAACACAACCGAACACAACCGAACACAACCGAACAGAACCGAACACAACCGAACACATCCGAACAGAACCGAACACAACCGAACACAACCGAACACAACCGAACACAACCGAACACAACACAACACAACCGAACACAACCGAAAACAACAACCAAACACAACCGAACACAACCGAACACAACCGAACAGAACCGAACACAACCGAACAGAACCGAACAGAACCGAACACAACCGAACACATCCGAACAGAACCGAACACAACCGAACACAACCGAACACAACCGAACACAACCGAACACAACCGAACACAACACAACCGAACACAACCGAACACAACACAACACAACACAACACAACCGAACACAACACAATACTACCGAACACAACACAACACAACCGAACAGAACGGAATACAACCGAACACAACCGAACACAACACAACACAACCGAACAGAACCGAACACAACCGAACACAACCGAACACAACCGAACACAACCGAACACAACCGAACACAACCGAACACAACCGAACAGAACCGAACACAACCGAACACATCCGAACACAACCAAACACAACCGAACACATCCGAACAGAACCGAACACAACCGAACACAACCGAACACAACCGAACACAACCGAACACAACCGAACACAACCGAACACAACCGAACACAACCGAACACAACCGAACACATCCGAACACAACCAAACACAACCGAACACATCCGAACAGAACTGAACACAACCGAACAGAACCGAACACAACCGAACACAACCGAACACAACCGAACACAACCGAAGAGAACCGAACACAACCGAACACAACACAACACAACCGAACGCATCCGAACACAAACGAACACAACCGAACACAACCGAACACAACAGAACACAACCGAACACAACACAACACAACACAACACAACACAACCGAACACAACACAATACTACCGAACACAACACAACACAACCGAACAGAACGGAATACAACCGAACATAACCGAACACAACCGAACACAACCGAAAACAACAACCAAACACAACCGAACACAACCGAACACAACCGAACAGAACCGAACACAACCGAACAGAACCGAACAGAACCGAACACAACCGAACACAACCGAACACAACCGAACACAACCAAACACAACCGAACACAACCGAACACAACACAACACAACACAACACAACACAACCGAACACAACCGAACACAACACAATACTACCGAACACAACACAACACAAGCGAACAGAACGGAACACAACCGAACACATCCGAACACAACCAAACAGAACCGAACACATCCGAACAGAACCGAACACAACCGAACACAACAGAACACAACCGAACACAACACAACACAACACAATACTACCGAACACAACACAACACAACCGAACAGAACGGAATACAACCGAACACAACCGAACACAACCGAACACAACCGAACACAACCGAACACAACCGAACAGAACCGAACACAACCGAACACAACCGAACACAACCGAACACAACCGAACACAACACAACACAACACAACCGAACACAACACAATACTACCGAACACAACACAACACAACACAACCGAACAGAACGGAATACAACCGAACACAACCGAACACAACACAACACAACCGAACAGAACGGAATACAACCGAACATAACCGAACACAACCGAACACAACCGAAAACAACAACCAAACACAACCGTACACAAACGAACACAACCGAACACAACCGAACAGAACCGAACACAACCGTACAGAACCGAACAGAACCGAACACAACCGAACACAACCGAACACAACCAAACACAACCGAACACAACACAATACAACCAAACACAACCGAACACAACCGAACACAACACAACACAACACAACATAACCGAACCCAACCGAACACAACACAATACTACCGAACACAACACAACACAACCGAACAGAACGGAACACAACCGAACACATCCGAACACAACCAAACACAACCGAACACATCCGAACAGAACCGAACACAACCGAACACAACACAACCGAAAACAACAACCAAACACAACCGAACACAACCGAACACAACCGAACACAACCGAACACAACCGAACACAACCGAACAGAACCGAACACAACCGAACACATCCGAACAGAACCGAACACAACCGAACACAACCGAACACAACCGAACACAACCGAACACAACACAACACAACCGAACACAACCGAAAACAACAACCAAACACAACCGAACACAACCGAACACAACCGAACAGAACCGAACACAACCGAACAGAACCGAACAGAACCGAACACAACCGAACACATCCGAACAGAACCGAACACAACCGAACACAACCGAACACAACCGAACACAACCGAACACAACCGAACACAACCGAACACAACCGAACACAACACAACCGAACACAACCGAACACAACCGAACACAACACAACACAACACAACACAACCGAACACAACACAATACTACCGAACACAACACAACACAACCGAACAGAACGGAATACAACCGAACACAACCGAACACAACACAACACAACCGAACAGAACCGAACACAACCGAACACAACCGAACACAACCGAACACAACCGAACACAACCGAACACAACCGAACACAACCGAACACAACCGAACACATCCGAACAGAACCGAACACAACCGAACAGAACCGAACACAACCGAACACATCCGAACACAACCAAACACAACCGAACACATCCGAACAGAACCGAACACAACCGAACACAACCGAACACAACCGAACACAACCGAACACAACCGAACACAACCGAACACAACCGAACACATCCGAACACAACCAAACACAACCGAACACATCCGAACAGAACTGAACACAACCGAACAGAACCGAACACAACCGAACACAACCGAACACAACCGAAGAGAACCGAACACAACCGAACACAACACAACACAACCGAACGCATCCGAACACAAACGAACACAACCGAACACAACCGAACACAACCGAACACAACAGAACACAACCGAACACAACACAACACAACACAACACAACCGAACACAACACAATACTACCGAACACAACACAACACAACCGAACAGAACGGAATACAACCGAACATAACCGAACACAACCGAACACAACACAACACAACCGAACAGAACGGAATACAACCGAACATAACCGAACACAACCGAACACAACCGAAAACAACAACCAAACACAACCGAACACAACCGAACACAACCGAACAGAACCGAACACAACCGAACAGAACCGAACAGAACCGAACACAACCGAACACAACCGAACACAACCGAACACAACCAAACACAACCGAACACAACCGAACACAACACAACACAACACAACACAACACAACCGAACACAACCGAACACAACACAATACTACCGAACACAACACAACACAAGCGAACAGAACGGAACACAACCGAACACATCCGAACACAACCAAACAGAACCGAACACATCCGAACAGAACCGAACACAACCGAACACAACAGAACACAACCGAACACAACACAACACAACACAATACTACCGAACACAACACAACACAACCGAACAGAACGGAATACAACCGAACACAACCGAACACAACCGAACAGAACCGAACACAACCGAACACAACCGAACACAACCGAACACAACCGAACACAACCGAACACAACACAACACAACACAACCGAACACAACCGAACACAACACAACACAACACAACCGAACACAACACAATACTACCGAACACAACACAACACAACACAACCGAACAGAACGGAATACAACCGAACATAACCGAACACAACCGAACACAACCGAAAACAACAACCAAACACAACCGTACACAAACGAACACAACCGAACACAACCGAACAGAACCGAACACAACCGTACAGAACCGAACAGAACCGAACACAACCGAACACAACCGAACACAACCAAACACAACCGAACACAACACAATACAACCAAACACAACCGAACACAACCGAACACAACACAACACAACACAACATAACCGAACCCAACCGAACACAACACAATACTACCGAACACAACACAACACAACCGAACAGAACGGAACACAACCGAACACATCCGAACACAACCAAACACAACCGAACACATCCGAACAGAACCGAACACAACCGAACACAACACAATACTACCGAACACAACACAACACAACCGAACAGAACGGAATACAACCGAACACAACCGAACACAACCGAACAGAACGGAATACAACCGAACACAACCGAACACAACCGAACAGAACCGAACAGAACCGAACACAACCGAACACAACCGAACACAACCGAACACAACCGAACAGAACCGAACACAACACAACACAACACAACCGAACACAACACAATACTACCGAACACAACACAACACACAACACAACCGAACATAACCGAACACAACCGAACACAACACAACCGAATACAACCGAACACAACCGAACACAAACGAACACAAACGAACACAAACGAACACAACCGAACACAACCGAACACAACCGAACACAACCGAACACAACCGAACACAACCGAACAGAACCGAACACAACACAACACAACCGAACACAACACAACACAACACAAAAAAGTGTTAAAGTTCAAATTGACTTTAAAATATTATTACGAATTTTTTGTATGAGAATATAGAAAAGTGTTGTTTTTAGAATTTTTCAGACAATTTTTTTAATTTTTCTCTCCGTAATAACCTTCCCCATACTTCAACAAACACAACAAAAAAGAAATCAGTCAAATCGTTTTAGTCGTTCTCGAGTTTCGCGCTTATCAAGACATAGCTGATCCGGCAAACGTAGTTTTGCTATATAAGTTATGGTAATATCTTCTATGATGTTCATTGAAATTAAGTGATGTCAAAGACAATTTTGTTCATAATTTAATACTCTTAATCAACAAAACATTTATTTGGATAAAGATTAATATTATTACGTTGATACAACTCTTAACAAATAATGCATTAATTTCGACCAAATATGTTTACCATAAAAACGGTTCTAGTGACTTAATCTTAAAAGATAGACATATACTGTCGCTGACATTTTTTTAGATCATTTCAAGCGGAATAATTCTTTCATACATATATTTTTGGTATCTTGTACCGTTTTCGCAGCGCACGCAATGGAAGCCTTCAAGGATGAATAATTTTCCCCGTTTTTTTCACATTTTCCATCATTTCTTCGCTCCTAATAGCTGCATCGTGATGTTATATAGCCTAAAGCCTTCCTCGATAAATAGTCTATTTAACACAAAAAGAATTTTTCAATTCGAATCAGTAGTTCCTGAGATTAGCGCGTTCAAACAAACAAACAAACAAACAAACAAACTCTTCAGCTTTATAATATTAGTATAGATTTGACTAAGTAGGCTTAAAATGAAAATCATCATGGTAATTTTTTTTTCAATAATGTAAAATGTTTTTGGTTTTAATATGAAAGATCATCAAATAATCAAATTTTTTTCATATACCTATAGAAAAAAAATATAACGGGGCCTCACGATTTCTATAGCCTAATCGTCACGGCTCAATCTGGCCTTGTTATTGCCAACACAATGTGGTACTCACATTGCAACAAATAACAACTTTTAACACTAGAACTACGAACCGGTCAAAATGACCGGTTGCATCATTTATGTATACCATTTCCTCTTTAAGTCTTATTTAATATAATGTCATGATTTTTATTAAATTTGTGTATAGAATAATATTATAAATTATTTTGTTCTTACGCTTATAATTTTCCAACCGGTTGACCGGTTGGTTGAAATAAGTATATGATAAATCTTCGTAGTTATTGTATTAAAAATATAACATTGGCTATATAAAATTACTTGAACTATTTTTTTTATTATAATGTGCACATTTTGGCTTCCAAATTAAAAGAAAAAATTGAAAGGATAAGAAGAATGAAACAAAATTTTAAAAAGAAAAAATGCAAAAGTGTATACTTGTATTCATATATTATTATAATTAATACCTGAATATTGTTCAAATGCTAATACAAACAAGGATTGTTGATGGTCTTTCTAGAAACTAGGTCTTACAAATGACATTGATCATATTACTCAAACTAGCAACGCGAAACATGTGATTCGACACTTTAGGTCATAGACCACTGTGAAGGAAGACGTCGAATTCATCAGAAATCCCCTAATATTACATCAATGAAATAAAACTGATTTTGTCACCATCTTTTCGATTCTGTAACCTCTACCACTTATTGCTAGATCATGAATAATTGAGATTTATATTATCTAACATGTATGTATATGTCAAATGAAATGACATAGAAAATAAATGCCAACGCACACGAAAAGTTGCGACACTATGCAGCGCCACACTGCAAAGATTTACCATATCGAAGACGATGCTTCAACGTTGTTATACCAGAGCGGCACCGCTCGTTGTTTTCAAAAATGCATCTGAAAGACAATGGGGTGATACCACTCCGCCATAGCAATGCCATACCTCTCTCAGCCTTGTTTCACGAAGTTCTGATTTGGCAGACGTGTGACGCAGCGCAGGCACACGCCATGAGCGCACCATGGATATATATTTGTACGTAAAGTGCCCCGGCTGTCAGGATACCCATATTTCTTAATTTTCGAAATTTCCTCGGTTCTACGTTCAAATTTCAATTTGAATTTAGTTATATTCTCTACAGAAATGACTTGTACAAAAGGGTAGTTTGATCCTTTGCTTTTACTCTGCTGAAGTACACTAGAAAGTCGAAGCTGCTCGCGTCTGTAGGCTTTACCCTAGTTTCCCTACACGTGACTCCTGGTTGGTGCTAAACGAGCGGCAGCGAGGTGGTAGGGCGTCGGTGCCCGTCTGGATCGCGACCACAGTACACGGGTGTAAAGCCCGTCATAGTGACCAGTTTCGGCTTGTCGCGTTTCGGGATCAGCTTGTGCATATCCAGTAGCTCATATACCTAGAGACCTTCAGTCGTGGTATATGTGGGCCGACGTGACGATGTAGACTATCAATGGATTTTCATCCTTTGATAGTCGCTTTCGTTTTTGGACTACACTGTACTTACCATCAGGTACTCTGTAGTCACTATGTCGAGCCAGTGTAAAAAAAAAAGTCACTTGTCTAAATTATATATTAGTTTTAGGAAAATGTACGAGACACACGTACAAATTTTCTAGCAAAAATTTGAGATGAGTAAGTGTTTTTGGGCAAAGGTAAATATCACTCGGTCCGTGAATATGGCGCTACTTTTTTTTTTATTGATTTATTGCCAAAGTGAGCAGTAAAAAATATAAAACAACTTTGAGTCAGGATATAAAACTAAGAAAATGGTATTTAAATTTTAAAACTTAAAAAGATGTTGTAACAGACCGAATTGTTATCATAGGACTTAAACTTACGATATCTACTACATATTATATCTGTGCTAGAGGTACTTATAATTGATTGTCTGAAACGTATTGACACCTAAATTACGCCCAATTAGCGCCACCACACCCTTTGTAAGTCAGAGTTCAAATTATCCTAATGCCGATTTGATTAAACACAGTGGGTATAAATTATCGCCTTTAGGCTCCACAATTAATCGTGGTTTAATTCAAGATATTGAACTTGGCAAACTTTACGTTTGCATGTAGCTAACATCATTGTATACGAAATACTAACAGTTTTAGATAAATGCGAGCTGGTTTGCGCGGCCAAAGTTTTAACGCTACTTTTTTTTAATTCTATTTATTTATGGGACTTTTACGTGTGTATGTATGTCAGACTCATCGTACCCTAATACAGAAATACCCAACATATTACATATGGGGCCATTGATCTGAACAGAGCAGACGCCTCATGAGATAACAGTTCTGTTAAGATTTTGTTAAGCATCCCGATGTCAAGTCTGTCCAGACCAAAGGCACTCACAAACGCCTCTCTCACATATTCAGATCGGACACATTCCATCAACAAATGGTAGATATCATTTATGATTCCACAATTTACACACAGTGGCGAAACATTAAATTTCATAAGATGTTTAAATTTGTTAGATGTTATGTGTCCGGATCTTAGTCTGTGTGCCACTGACACCAACTTCCTGCAGCAAGTTGTTCCAGAAAACCAGGGTATTCGAGGAGGTTCACTTTGCAAAGTTTTATGCCAGATCCCTTTCTCTCTCGATATTTCATTAAAGTAAACCTTTCGTAGTTCGTAACATTTATTTTTATATTTTGGTAGCAGTTCAGAACGTTACTTATATTCTGATATGCACTAAAATTTTTGCATTTCTTACCTCTGTCATGTCACCAGGCTATGGAATGATATTCCAGCTCGCGTATTCCTTTCCTCCTATGACATTGGGTCATTTAAAAAAGTATGAAGAAATTTTCGAGCCAACCGCTATGATTACGGCGACTGTAGGCTAACGCTCTCCTTTTTTTTAAACATATGTGGTGTTGGCATATGGTTCTGATAAACGGCGTGTATAAATTGTCATGCTACTATTAAACGAGCAAATACAAAAATATTATGAGGAAATCCGCATGGCATCTAATAGAAGAGTCACGTGCAAGTGCCCTGAGAACAGCGATCAGCTGCGCTACTAGTCACGTTGGGCGCGACAGATAAGCGCAGAATGGGTACAGCCTATAACGTATCTTTGCTCACCCCGAATATATTATTATTGCTACAGTTTTATCGAAGTGTCAAATGTTCAGCCCGTTCGAAGTATGTTGTTTACTGAAGGGCTCCGTGATACTCATCTTATTTTAGAGAGGTCTAAGTTATTGCCAATAGTTTGCATAACGAAGGTAGCGCTGGAACTTGACGCGGGTGCGACAGGGAGCCGCGGCCTCGGCTGATATCTTGTTTGATTAAATTTAATTATGAATCATTGGCTATGGTGCCCTAATGGATAAGGAGCTGGTCACAGCTTTGAATCTTGACTCCTACCTCATTTTTTTTTTTTGTTATCCCGGTGGAAATCCCTACGGACCGTCAGGGGAAGTGGTGAGGGCCACTTCCCCTGGTGTGTCGGACCTGCCCCGACTAAAACCACCGGGGTGCCAGCACTGCCCTCTCTTCGCCTTCGCCGAGCCTGGGAATCCGAATACTTCCGACGGCTCGGCGGGCGTTGGCCTTTGGGCAGGCCTCCTCTCGTGGAGGGGGATTTATACCTCTCGCCTCCTCTCTGTACTGGACGGGGACGCCTTCAACGTCACCCGCCCAGCCTGTGTCAGGAGGGGAGCTCGTCGCGCTGGGTGACTCCTACCTCTGGGTTTTTCCTGATTAAGTACGACCTTAAGCATCACATGTTCACTGGTGAAGGAAAACTTTGTGAAAAAGCCCGTTTAGATGCTAATAATAACCTCATGTACAATGCCTTGAAAAAGCCTCTCCTAACAAGCACCATTGAGCCCTGTTTTCGGCTCTTCTCACCCAATCCTTTCCGGCCACCTTCCAAAAGCGAATTCTTCCTTGCAACTGCGTTAGTCGCCAACGACGAGGGTGCCCTTGCGTAGCCGCCTACCTCATAAATTTCGCTGGCTAAGCGCCCTTTGCGTTCGCCCACCAAGCCCGGTTTTGTTGTGAAGGTCTTTCGCAGGCCGCCAACGCAAGACACGCCGAGAAAAAAAAAACCTACGACGAATGTTGCTCTGGAAGTACCAGGTTCAATAGTTCTTTCGAGCACTCTTCAATGTACAAACGGTAGAGCAAACATAGAGGAGCAACATCTCTACTTAGACACAAAGATTTTGAACATTTTGTTAGCTTGTGATTACCGACAATACGCATAGCCCAGCGTTACACAGAGTCAAACGGATTCATCATATAGCAAATCTCTTCCAAATGATTTTCGTAATTCGTATTACCAAGAATAGGGAGAAATTGATCCCAAGATAAGCTGGATTGTCCTACATATAATGTAATTAATTTGAATATTGTAGATTTAGAATTCGATATCAAGTCTGTAGTGAGCCAAATTGCCTTTCATTATGTAAAGCCGATACCGCAGTCGTCGGCCGAAAGATTAATTAGACGTTATGAAAATTCCCAGTCCGAGGTGACGGCATGCCCCGAATTTATTGAATAAATTCCCAAACAGCGACCGTTCTAGTGGCTATTTGAATATTTTTCATCAAAAACAAAAATCTAATTGAAAAGTGCCATCTTTCCTCATTTTTATCTGTAATAAAAAAACAATCAGAATAGAAAGAACAATTCCGTGATTCAAAGTGCGCTCGTAACGGAGTGTTCCATCACCGCTACAGATGTGAAAATTTTAGCGGCTCTGCGGGAAAACTCATTGCATTTTAATATCTCCGTGGCATTCAAGCCCCTAACAATTCTGTTTTATGATGCCACATCGATAAAACTGTATTCTCACCAAATAAAGATAACCACAAATAGTAGTTCCGTTGATAAGAATCTATATGTTACAGTCAAAATGATTATTTATACTATACAACAATTTTACTATATCTCTTTAACTTCAATGAGGGAGTTAAGATAAACGCTCGCATTCAGAAAAGTTCCTTGAAATATAAAACGATTTTAAACACTATTGAATTATTTATGTAATTAAAAATCTTTAGTATTTAAATCAAAATTTAAAATTAAGTCAGTACACATAAAAAATAATATGTTTTTTTTATGTGAAAAATAAAATAAAATATTGTGTAGCTATAACCTATAATTTCTATTTATTCATTTTGATTTACTGACTGACTATAAGTGAGGAAACAAATTATGCTAGATTTTTTAAATTTTATTGTAATAAGAAGAAAATAGATATTTTATTAATTTAGTATGTCGAATATATGCGCTACCGCTTTATGAATGCTTAAATTTTTTATTAATAAATTATGTTAAATTCAATAATACAAGGTTTCTTGTAGGAAAGATACGTCTTCAGACTTCGCACAGATAGGCGCAAGTTATAAATCGAAAGGTTTAACGGAAAAACTTTCTTATCGCCTACCCACCGAGATGCTGAGACCTTCCGTGACTTCTTAGAATTTACCTAACTACCCACCTACTCCAGTCTGATAACGATTTCTCTGATACTTCTGCAAGTTGTCTCGGACAGTGGAATTTATGCAAAAAATCTTCAGACACTGCTCGTGTAAAGTAATTTTTTGTAGAAAGTAAATTTTTAACATTTTTAACATTTGACTTTTCACCTTTCAGATATTACCTTACCTTTTCTTATCTATTTTAACACTTCGTCTGTAAGCTTTTATTCACACCTACGTTTTTCTGTCTACAAACGAGGGTCTTATGCGTCCTGCAGTTTTTTCACCTCTTTAATACACCCAATACATTATGAATAAAATCTTGGTACTGTTAAAAAATACAATTTCAATTGGTTTTTTAAATCAACCAATGGAACCAATGAATTAACCAATTGAAATTGTTTTTTTAAAAACCAATTGAAAAATGCCTTCTTTGAGAGACAAAAGGGGATGCCCACCGCTCCTCTATTTAGCAGGTATTATCAAAAATTAAGCATATATTTTTAAACATAGATTTACAGAGGTTCTAAAATTTCACACGTCAACATATAATCAAAATAATAAGTACGAATAGACGTCAGACGAAATCACAAGAGTTATTAATCATTACGAATACAGCACGAATTTATTTCCGTAAAATACGACTGAAATAGAATTGAAGTTGCAAATAAACTCACAAAGCAAAAGAGCGAAAAGTATTAACTTAGATACTCGCTTACTGTTAAGCAAATTAGTTTTTGCTTGTACGCTAACTTGATTTTAATTAACGTTTCTGGGTGAGATACAGCGAGTTTTGTTTGTCAGACGCATTGCAATGCCGGAGTGAATTCTAAGGCTAGCATTAACATTGCTATGTGGAATATTATATGAAATTTTTACAATACCTATTACTTTCTCGCCCATTCACTATATATTTATTTATTTTTATCGATAATCTTATTTATTTTCTACTTCTTAATATTATACTAACAAATAACTAACAACTATTTTAAATAACATTATTGTATCTTTAACTATTTATCTAACTAATTCTAAATGTTTCAAACTAACATACTTGGTATTTGTTTCTTAATATCGTGTTATGCGATGGAAACACGCAACGGGCTCTAAAATTGATAGCCGTGGTATACCGG
This sequence comes from Automeris io, assembly GCA_036320925.1. NCBI lineage: Eukaryota > Metazoa > Arthropoda > Insecta > Lepidoptera > Saturniidae > Automeris > Automeris io. The sequence goes on along the minus strand of JAUDJH010000010.1, from coordinate 12,638,936 downwards.
CGTACGTGGGGGGATTGCGCAGGCGCACGCGACTCGAGCGCTCCACCATCCACGCAGCCGGCATAACAGTCTCGCTATCGCAATCGCAACGACAACACGCATAACTCGCTCGCTATGCGAGGTGTTCTTATATTTGCAATTTTTTTCTTTGTATTATTCTGCTGTAAACTTTACTTCTAATTATTCAACATTAGTTGTTCTTGCTATGACTATGCTATGCTTTATTGTGCAATTTCCTTTTTTTTTTCTTTTTTGAAGCGGACTAACTACTGATTGCCGGGAAAGGCATTTTCAGCTCAACCGGGCTTAGGGGGCGAGCACAGAAGGTGCTCAGCCAGCGAAATTTTGGGTTGGGTGGCAATGCAAGGGCACCCCTGTGGGTACGAACCTCGACTTGGACCGCCAGCCAAATAAAGTACTAACCCTACGGGTGATCTACCAGCGTTTCGGAAGTGACTACCTTGAGAAGAAACGCCGAAAGAAACTCAAGGCTGCGTCGGAGTGGAACTGCAATTTCCTTCACTTCTCTTCTTCTTATATCACGGGATCCTTCGCCTTAGCCTAAGATAGGTTTACATCACCACCTGCATGCGTACCACGCTAAAACTTGTTTCCTAACTATTATGATTCCTTACAATTATTATTGACAGCTTGATAGTGCTGTTTGTTGTGACTTACCTGTGACGCTTAAGGTTCTCTGTTCAAGTCCCTGTACCGACCAAACTTCTCTGTGATGAGCAGATTCGTTTGTTACGAGTCAGAGATGTGTATTTCTATATAAGTGTAAACTGAAACGGAATCCTTAATTTAAATTGAACACTAAAATAAACTTTAAAATTTACTTTATTTTATACTAGCTGATCCGGCAAACGTTGTTTTGCTATATAAGTTATTGTAATATCTTCTAAGATGTTCATTGAAATTAAGTGATGTCAAAGACAATTTTGTTAACAATTAAATACTCTTAATCAACAACACATTTATTTGGATAAAGATTAATATTATTACGTTGATACAACTCTTAACAAATAATGCATTAATTTCGAACAATTTGATTACCATAAAAACGGTTCTAGTGAGTTAATCTTAAAAGATAGATATATACTGTCGCGGACATTTTTTTAGATCATTTTAAGAGGAATAACTCTGTCATACATATATTTTTGGTATCTTGAACTGTTTTCGCAGCGCACGCAATGGAAGCACTCAGGGGTGAATAATTTTTCCCGTTTTTTCACATAATCCATTATTTCTTCGCTCCTAATAGTTGCATCGTGATGTTATATAGCCTAAAGCCTTCCTCGATAAATAGTCTATTCAACACAAAAATAATTTTTCAATTCGAACCAGTAGTTCCAGAGATTAGCGCGTTCAAACAAACAAACAAACAAACAAACAAACTCTTCAGCTTTATAATATTAGTATAGATTTTTACAACAATACAAGATTTTAGGAATTCATCAAACAAAATGGCACATATACCATTTTTTTTTTTACACTGGCTCGACATAGTTACTACAGAGCAGCTGATGGTAAGTACAGAGTAGTCCAAAAACGGAAGCGACTATCAAAGGATGAAAATCCATTGATAGTCTACATCGTCATGTCGGCCCACATCTACCACGACTGAAGGTCTCTAGGTGTATGGGCTACTGGATATACACAAGCTGATCCCGAAACGCGACAAGCCGAGACTGGTCATTATGACGGGCTTTACACCCGTGTACTGAGGTTGCGGTCTAGACGGGCGCCGACGCCCTACTACCTCGCTGCTGCTCGTTTAGCACCACCCAGGAGTCACGTGTAGGGAAACTAGGGTAAAGCCTACGGACGCGAGCAGCTTCGACTACCAAAAATATACTGTAATTAAATGTAAATAAACTGTTCCCCAACCTTTTATATAGATTTCAACTCATGTCGAGTCTCTAGCTTGTGTAATGTAAAATAAATAGTACGCAAACTACGAGACATTCATTACCGCGTTCCGTTTTAAATGAATTAATTACACAGCGCGCTACGAAAACTCAAAACTAATTTTTAAAAGGAACATTCTATTTAAATGTAACTTGCATTAAATATTGTACACTGACTCGCTGTAAAACTCATCCAATAAGGCTAAAAGCCTGATAATAAATTATTCTAATTATGGAACACCTTCATAACATATTCAGTCATTTTAGTTATAATAATAATTTATAGTCAAGCTATCATTTCAAGGTAGCCGAGTTACATGGTATCCCTATGTCATGGAGATACGTGCATGTCATCTAATAAGTATCTCAGATGAATTTACTCTGAGAAAGATGACCAGCTGTGCTACTGGTCACGTTAGGCAGAACATACAAGTGCAATGTGGGTACAGCAACTTATGTAATGTATATTTTATTCATATATAATCTTTTTGTTCATTTCATTTATTATCATAGGATTATTATTATCATATATTATAATATAAAGGTTGTACAAATGTAATATTAACTGTAGGTGCTTACATAGGTATAGGTTTTTGGCCGGGATAGACCTTCACAACTAAGCACTGAGGTGCTCAGCCGGCTAATTTATGGGTTGGGTTGCAACGCAAGGGCACCCCTGTGGGCACGGACGTCAACTTGGGCCGTCAACCAAAATACAAAACCTAACGGTGGTCTACTAGGGTTTCGGAAGCGAATACCTTGAGAAGAAACGCCGAAAGAAACTCAAGGCTGCGTCGGAGTGGTGTAAGTTATTACATGGGTATAGGTTGTAAAATACATTATAATATGTTGTCCACTTAAAAAAGGTAAAATATTTTTTGTTTTTTTCATTATCTTGACTCGACATAGTGATCATAACACCTCGTGTTAAGTATGGTGTACTTTTTTTTTATTATTACAGACAGGCTTGTGCTTGACCTCATTATGACCTGATGAAAAGTGAAGATGAGGCCGATGATGGAGCGCGGTCACCTAACAAATACCGATTCATTGGTCGTTTGAAGATTATCATGTCATAAGATAAACCTATATATAGTCGCAGTGATCATGCTGGCCTGCACAAATATCTCTCCACCCCTCGCTTAAAGGACTCACTAACTGCGGAAGACCATTGACCACAGCCCAGCGACTCAGCAAAAGCAAAGAGACTAAGAAATTCTAACCTTATAAGAAATACCGTATAGCCGTAACTCCATAAACCCGTGCCCGTGGTTCTTTTATGGAAGGGACAGGGTGTAACAAGGTTAAATAACTCTTAAAAATACTATGTTTTTTTTAATGTGTACCGGATTTTACAGGAAAACCAAAATTTCGTTGTAAATGTAGTGGCCACTTTACCAAATAGGCTATTATATCCACGGGCACTAAGCAAACATATCTCTGAGCAATTGCTATGTCCCGAGGTTCGTAGTGTTTGCAGAGGAGTAGCTGCACTACCGACAGAAATGTTTACACAATCTAAACATATAAATGCACTCTGCGTGTCTGTCAACAATTCGCTCACTACTAAGGAAGCCATTACAGGGTCAACTGTAAGTTGACTGCTGTCTGACAGATAACTTACCGTCTAAAGTAACGACTGATGTCAATCCATTAGTCATCATTATTTTATTTATTTTATTTTTACAATATTAAAATATATTATTTTATTTTTATTTTAGTAGGTAACACAACAATAAAAAAAAAATGAAAAAAAAAACGATAATGTGTTGCGACGTTTAAGGCCACTACATCGTGCAAATATTGCACGATACAATTGCATTATTCAAAAGTAGGTAATTATTTCATACTGATTGCCGAGTACAAAACGTGTAATGTAATTTCAGTATCATTCCATCATTTAGTAAATATAATTCAAACGTATTTCGTGGCAGTTGTTAATGATTGACGAGTACATGAACGTGTAATGTAATGACAATATCAATTCATCAGTCATTATTATTCGAACATAATTCGAATCTTTTCATCTTTTGATAGTGATTGACAGTTACACTATCAAGTAATGTTGATGTCATTTCATCATTCAAAACAGAGATGGGCAAAATATAATCTGATTAATGATTAACGACTACAAAATGTCGTCTTAATTTTCTTTTAATCTTAATTTTGTTGCTTTGTAATCATGAATAAAACATTAAAAAGTCATAAATGTTTATGACATTGAGGATTCCGTAGTGGTTAAAACATAAATGAGCAAAATACAGTCATATTAATGATGAAAAACGCATAATGTAATTGTAATCATTTTTCATTAATCTGATTACATTCTGCCCATCTATGATTCAATTGTAGTTCATAATTTTTGGCAGTGAATAACAATTACAGGCGCGTGTAATGTAATGTTGATATCATTGTATTAATCCCTATTATTCATAATCCTGACTGTTGGTAGTGACTGATAGTTGCATAAACGTGTAATCTGGGCTATCAGGATAACTTAAGGTTTAAATTACATAAAGAAATAGAAATAGCGCAAAGTAAAAAATATGATATTTTAAAGAAGCTTTGATACTGTGTTGACGGTTCATGCTCGGCTCGCTAAAAGCAATTTTATACATTTCAGTAAAATCAACATAATTTTAAGTTCAGCTAAATAAGTGCTACAGTCAACTTTATACAACGGTTGTAGATTTAAATTTCTTGATATTTTGCTTACAAATTCGTCGACAACATGTAAGACATATATCGGATAGGTTTGTTAAATTAAATCTTTGTAGCTTTGATTATCCGTGGGTCTATAGTGATGTACTGAGTACGTAGATTTATTCCCCGATGGCCTACCGGACCATGCTATTTGAACGGAAGTGAGGTGTAAGGGCATCGTTGCTTGACAATATTGCAACTAATATACACGAGGGTAAAATCTATCCATACATATCCAGTTTTTCATATATCTGGTAGTTTTCGGTCGTGAATCAAGATAACGACGACGATTTTCATTAAAGGTACTAAGCCATCAGATACAGTGTAATCAGCTGCCCACGTAGCTATAAAAAACAAATCACATTTATATTCTTTTTTTATAATATTAGCAATCAGCTCCAGCTTTATAATTGCTAATAGAAGCAGACGGGCGCTAAAAAATATGTTTTCACTTTTTTAGTTCATTATAATTGAAAAAAAAACTTTAATAACTATTTATAATTTAATTCTTTGTACGTGTATTTCAGTAGGTCCCAAAAAAAAAACACTCTTTAGCAGATATTCAATACTTGCTGAAGCAATATGTCTACAACAAACGAGAAACTTAAAAAGCAGTTTAATTATTTATTTAAGATTCGGTAATTCTAAAGTAACTTAAGTAACTTAAGCAAAGTAGTAAAGCATTAAATCGAAAAGCTTGCGAAATTTATAAAACGAATAAGTTTGGTGGAACCATAAGGTTTCTCCATCTTAGAGGACTTTTAAGGTTGTTTATTGTAGTTGCGTTAATGGAAACCCTAAGAATATTTATTGCTTTGAAAGTTGACTATAAAGCGTTAACATGTAGAATGCCGAATAAAATGTGGCGAATACCAATGGAAGCCATATCGGACAACAGTGGGAGCATTAGTGTGTACCGCTTGAGCTATGGCAGACTACGTTTCTTGACGACCAAAGAGATTTTGATAAGACTTCGGCGTGTCGACAGTTACTAATTCAAGTATTATTATTGCGATCCAAACGAAGGTTGATTTCTGACCAAAGCTGAGATCAATTAATCAACTGTCTCCGTTAACTATAACTGAACCTGAAAGCTTAAAAACGCTAAGAAATTCTATTAAAGATTAGCTAAAATTCAATATTATAATGAATTTAAAAACTTTTAAATTAAAGGTTGACAACATATAAGCAACTTGTAAAGATAATTTATATTACTTTGCATCACGTCAAAAATACACTAAAAAAAAAAATTAAAAGCTCTTGCATATTTGTAACAGTTCAGTCAATACTGGCGCGTCTAAAGCTGAGATTTACAGACGCAACTTTAAGTTTGCTTAGACTTCACTAAAACATTACAATCTATATAACTCAATGTACTGGGTGGCCCAAATAAGACCCGCTGATGTGAAACACAAATAACTTTTTTATTTTTTAACATAATTTATTTTTTCTTTTTGCAGATTATAACTGAACTCTTGGAAATTTAAAATGAATACGTACAGTCCACAACAACGCATTAAAATTATCGATTTTTATTATTCTTCTCAACGATCAATTGTTCTGACGCAGCGAAATTATCGCCGTTTTTTTAACGTAAGATCAGCGCCCACATCTTCCATGATTACAAGTTTAGTTCGCCGTTTTGAGGAACTGGGTTCAGTTGCCGACCGTCCAGGAAGAGGTGCTCATCGAAATATTCGTACTGTAGACAACGTGGAAGCTGTACAGCAGAGTGTTGCAAATGATCCATATGTCTCAACTCGTCGCCGTTCCGGCCAATTGGGTATACCCAGAACAACATTACAGAGAATTTTAAAGTTGGATCTTAAGATGTATCCATACAAAGTTCAAATTGTGCAACAGCTTCTACCGCAAGACCCCCAACAACGACTACAATACGCTATTCGCTTTACACAATTAGCCACACAAAATGATTTTTTAAATAATCTTTTGATGACGGATGAAGCGCATTTCCATTTAAGTGGTTATGTGAATAAACAAAACTGTAGGTTGTGGGGCTCCGAAAATCCAAGGGCAATGCATCAGCATCAGTCACACCCAATCAGATGCACTGTTTGGTGCGGTGTTATGGCCACAAAAATCATCGGCCCATATTTCTTTGAGAATGAGGATGAAACGCCAGAAACAGTCTCCGGGGCTTCTGACAGAACAATGATCGACAACTTTTTGCGGACAATGGTGGAGCAACATCCTAATTTGTGGTTTCAACAAGATGGAGCCACTGCGCATACTGCTAGGCAAACTATGGACATGCTGCGTGAAATTTTTGGTGAACGCATAATTTCAAGAAATTCAGATTTCTCTTGGCCTCCTCGTTCACCAGATTTAACTGCGCCCGATTTTTTTTTATGGGGATATTTAAAAGACAAAGTGTATGTTAACAAACCACAGACAATTGGACAGCTTGAGCTGATTATAATATGATAATATTCGAGACGAAATACGGCGCCTGCAACCAGAAACATTACGCCGTGTAATGCAAAATGCGCTAAAAAGAGCCAATGCCTGTATCGAGCAAAATGGTGGTCATTTGTCTGATGTCATATTTCACACATAGTCACGTTAAATTTCCATAAAATGTATTTAACATATAAAAATAAATCATTTAAAAAAAACCGTTATTACAAGAGTTACACGTGTTTAACATCACTAGGTCTCATTTGGGCCACCCTGTATGTCAAATGATTTGGTAAGTCACTGATTTTGTCAACATACTATAGCTATAGTCAACTTCCTATTATATATTCACTTTTTTGTCAAAACGAATTTATTTTTTTAAGAACAAGGCTAAGCAAAATCGAAATAGCGTCTATATATCTCAGTCTAAGTTCCTACGGTTTCGGCCAAAACTACGGCCCATTTGGCTGGATCTCTTCAGCTCTTACTCAAACCGATTCTGCAGCTTTGGGTAGAAACTAATAACACACAATAGAAGAAGCAGAACTCGCGTGACTACTGCTCGATTAACTTCTGCGCTACTTGGCGTGAGTTCGACCCCACAAGGAACAAACATTTGCATAGTCTACATGTAATTGTAATGGGACTGGCTTCCTCAAAATTGTATCTATACTAGCGATAAAGAAGTAGGTCAATGTTTAAAAAACAAATCATTCAAAGCACTTACTTCAAGGTTATTTGAAACCCACGCAAAGAAATTAAGGTTCTATCTAGAAGATTATTATTTTGACCTAGATATGTAACCGTATTCCTCAAACTCGAACAAAGACCTAATAAGAACAACTCTGTTTATAAAATTCTGCTCTGAAATTGAGGACATTTTGCACCGGAATAGACGGCGGCTTTGTACAAAATATTTGCTGCAAAATCATCTAGTAAATACGTCTGGCCGCATTTTAAAGTAATGAACTAAATATTGACAGTTTTCTCTTTTGAACAAGAGTAAACTCTATTATATATTTCTAAAGAAATATCTAGAAAAATTACCAAACTACAAAAACATAATTTCACAAATAGTCATGGTATGACAAAAATTTTACTTTTAAACTCTGAAAAATATTTAAATAAGGTAATTTAAATACAAAAATATGTTATGCAAATACTTTATTAAAGTGACAAACGCGATATTCAAGGGGATAAGCAAAGGCGAAGTGGCTTTACTTGGAGAAAATGCACAGTTTGAAGACTGAAACACCTGAGTTCGTAATATTTCACGATACTATCCTTTTGATCTGTTTTTACCTGCTTCTGCACATTACATTATCTGCATTTATCGCTGATAAAATATCGTAGTTTATGTCAAATGAACGATGCACTTTTATGCAGTATATAATCAATGGATATACTAAAATTATTTTTAAGTTACAAAAAAATCAATTTTAATGAACATTTATGCTGTATGATGTTGAGAACTACGAAACCGCCATACTCTATTTTTGAATATACCCACCTAGTTGAGACGAAACATGTACTGTCTATTCTAGACTTCTCGAATTAACTCCTCTGAAATCGCTCACGACACGTTCGATCACTCCAGTGTTCGCCATTGCAATGTTAAACGGGCGTGTCATGACTTTACATTTATTGTATCAATGATATTAGAAGATGCCATACACACAAAGCATATTTCGGATTTTAATTTAGAAAACTGCGACTGTCCCTTCTAAATTGCGATGATTTGATTGGTGCAGTTACTGATCGAATGACTTCCACCCTGCGAGACGTAGCCGTGTGGGCGGGCGTAGGTTCGATTTCTATATAGCAGAAATATTCACTTATTTGTACTGAAAGTTGTAGTTTCGGGTCTAGACATAACTAGTTATGTATACATTCTTATTTATATTTTTAAATGCACATTTAATACAAGAGTGATTTTTAGTTTGGATGAAACGTTTAAAAGCGTACTTAAATTAGTATAACTTTAAATTATTTGAAAGTACAAAGAATAAAAGATAAACAGAAGCTAAGAAACCGGTATCCGTGCTCGGCATCGCTGATAGCCATAGGTTCGAATCCTTGCACGTAGCTTTGGGTTTTTCGAGATTACATATTTAGGCACCACATGATCACCGCTGAAAGATAACATCGAGAGGAAACCCATATGGTATCTAAGAAAAATGACATGTATAAATGTCCTGAGAATGGTGACCAGCGGCGATACTGGTCACGTTGGGCATTGCATATAAGCGCTATCATCTGCTCATCCCGAAAGTGATATAACGCGACTATATGCTATTCTCATTATTGTAAGATATTTCCCAGGGCATTTTGTTCAAGCTCACATCCTAAAAAACTATACAGGGATAGATATAAAAAAATGGGCTGTCTCATCGACAAAATTGCCGTAAAGAGATAAGGGTAGAAACTACTTGAGGCAAAAATTATAATAATAAAATTCCAACCGACCTCCCATACGAAACTATAGCGGGCCGAGGGTTGGTAACATACGGATGTAGCGCCCAGTCTGCATGTTTATGGCTTAATCAAGCTGCAAGCTGTTGCCGACAAAGCACATTACCGCGCTCCCATGTCTTTAGTTTAAGTCTCGGTGAGGTTGCCGTTTCATATTTTGTTTGCGAATTTACATGATCGTGTGTCTTGCACTTAGGGTTGCCAACAAATAATCAAAGGTTATAGTCCAGAACTAAAAACTACACCGTGCTTAAAATATAGGTCCTTTAAACTATATGTAATAGTTATAATGCTGCTCTTTTGATTTGAGCAAAAATATATACATTAATAGAAGAAAGAAAGAATACGTTTTATTAGCAGCAGCCAGACAAAAGTGACGACATAATACAATAAGTCAAAGGAAAAACCAGAAACAGAAAAAAAACAACAAACAATACATAAGAAAATCTTGGTCGCCGCCAATAAGGATCCTGTCTCAGCTTGTGCTACAGAGCACTAGACTCAATAATAGCCTATATCTTCTCTATAATATAAAAATGAATCGTTAAATGTGTATAAGCGCGAAACTCGAGAACGGCTGAACCGATTTGGCTGATTTCTTTTTTGTTGTGTTTGTTGAAGTCTGGGGAAGGTTATTACGGAGAGAAAAAATTTAAAAATTGTATGAAAATGTCTAAAAACAACACTTTTCTATATTCTCATACAAAAAATTCGTAATAATATTTAAAAGTCAATTTGAACTTTAACACCATACCATAAAGTTTAAATGTTAGTGGACGGGTTCCGGGAAGGCAAAACAATTGAGTGACGAATAAATATTAATGTCAATATTTGTCAATTTTTATACATATAGAATTAAGGCCAGGTTCCTTCAAACAATTTTCAAAAAACAGCCGACAGGCCAATACGTTTTGGTTGAATAAAATCTGACGGGGAAGCTATTAACATTAAAAAAAAACATTGTGACTTTGTTTTAGAGAAATAGGGCAGAACAAGGTCTGCCGGGACAGCTAGTCTATGTATATATATTTTATATTAGCTCCTAAAAGTGACTACATAAATCCGTTGACAGTCACCACCTATAAGCTGAGCCACAAGTAAGGTCTCTAGGTATATGAAGCAGATAGATATATCCAAACTGGTCTCGAATCGCGTCAGGTAGAAGCGAGTTACTTTGATGGTCTTTACACTTGTCTACTGTGATCACTATTCAGTTCAGAAAATCGCCCAAATCACCTCATATTACACTTTATTATTGGTGTTATTTGTTTTTTAATATTAGGTTTTACGTCTCTGAATACAAGTCTTATTGAGCCCGTCGTTAGTGTTTTTAATATTCAATACACTCTGATTAACGTCAAAACCAGTGATCAATGCGACGCGCATTACATCTCACCCATAAATGGCCAAAATGTAATCAGATTAATAAAAATGATTAACGATTACATTTTACGTTTTTTACCGTTAATATGACTGTATTTTGCTCATTTATGTTTTAAACACTACAAAATCCCAGATTGTATACACATTTATCATTTCTTAATGTTTTAAATGGATTTAATCATGATTACAGAGCAAGAAAATTTAAATTACGACTACATTTTGATATCGTTCATCAATCAGATTATATTCTGCCCATCTCTGATTTCACCCTATCAGAATAGTCACCTACTCCCCGCTGCTCTCTGCCAACCGGACTTATAATACAAAGCCAGCCCAAACAATAAGGACAACGCGTTCTGAGTTCTGACACCCACAACAGTGACAAACCAGCACTCCTTCGATAGACGAAATAGAAAACAACCGCTCGCGTTTAAAGTTTGGACATCAATACTAATGACTTTGTTATTATTAATTAACAATTAATTGTAATTGTGTATTGTAAGAAAATGTTTAAATATTAAAACTTAACGGACCGGCCCCGTAGAATTACGTTTTTCCATTCTGACTTCCTAGGACGGGCCACGATGAACTTGATGAAGAAAGTGATGTTTCAAGTGATGAAAGTGATTTTTTTCTCCATACATTAATGTTTATTTAATTACCCTGAAAAATGCCCGGAAACTAGGAAGGACAGAGCAGATTCGGCCCGTCCGTTAAGTGTTAAGCAAATAATTGTTTATAAGTTTCATACATAAATCGCATTAGATCTTCTTAATTATTCTAATACTTTCAATTTAATGTTCAAACGTATAATTTTAGCGTGTGGTACTATATATCTTTATATTATATATCTTATTTTGTGGAAACATTACTGGCTTGTTTCTTTTATTGTCTATTTTTTATTGTTTATATATTGCTATATAATTCCCTTAAAAAATAACGCAAATATCTCTTGAAAATTACTAAAAAGTGACAATATTATTGTTATAAATATGCCGTCATCACAGAATAGTCCAACCGCCCACTCCACTTTTCACCCAATAGTTGCCTGAAGAAATTACTTTTAGTGATAAGGTCGCCACCCAATTCCCCATTGTTGAAGTATGTAATATATTACGAGTAATTTTCATGTGTAATAAAATGTTTTTATTGTATTATAATTGTGTCAAACTAGAATAATTTTCTGCGACAACCTAAAAATACCAATTTACCTCGATTCTGACAGATTTAGCTTTAGATGACCTTGTGACTAGGGTCCAGTATCCATGCGTTGTAACCCAAGTGTTCGTAGTATCCCAGGCTATACCACCTGGGTTTTTAAATTAAGTACGAATTTAGAACCCTCATGCTCACCGGTGAAAGCATCGTGAGGATACGCACATGAAATCTAATAGAAATGTCATATCGAGTAATGAAAGTCTATTTGGTTTAAGCGACTTTTTTGGTGATATAGTAATATATTTTGAATCGATAAAAAACGCTGATTCCGAATATAGTATATATGTATATATCATCAAAAAATGTCGCTTAAACCAAATAGTCGATCACCTCTGGATATGTAAGTGCTCTGAGAATGACGCTCTACTGCGCTACTGTTCACGTTGGGCACGACATAAATACGCAAAGTGGATACAGTTACTTATGTATCTTTGCTTATCCCGAAAGGGATACAGTGTGATGATTTAATATTACATTATTGTTATTATGATATGACTCCTGTTATCTATATCTTATAATGAGATTTAGCCATATATACTAAGTATGCCCCATCTCAAAAATTTAAGTGATCCTTAGCTTTTGTGCACTAGGCAGTCAACTGTGGCTCATGTCACTAAAATATGCGAAAGAGAGCTAGAGATGAAAGCAAACTGTTATAAAATAGGCATAAAATAAATTTTAACGACGTCTTTTACGCTTTCGCGCGAAAGGATAGGCACTTATTATCTCCATATCAATTGAAACCTTAATAAAAGCACTATATTTCTATAATGACCATTAGAGCACTCTTGAAAAAATATCTTACGCTATTTGGTAAAATCTATGCATACTTCAAGGTTTAGGGTTTGATTTATAGACGTTACTTTAACTTTGATTCGTCTTTCCTCAGTAAATGAGTACGACAAAAACCTGTATACATAGTAACAGGAACTTGACTGCAGCTTAATTCGCAGAGCCAAGTCCAAGTTGAGAAAATCGATGACTTACCATATATTTTGACATTAATTAATCAAAGTAACTTGCAATGTTAGAGGAAAGTCTAAGCAAAGTCAAAATAACGTCTATAAATCTTAGAGTGTAAAAAAATGTAATGTATAGTCTAAGTTGATTTAGTAGCCTACTTATATGCTACTATATGATTTTTTTTAATTACAGACAGATTTGTGCTAAACCTCAATCACAACTGGATAAGATGAAGCTGATGATTGATTGATTGATTGATGACTGCTTGTGCCTCAATAACAGTTTTGTGACTCTTTTTTTAAATTTAATATTTTGTTTTTACATTATTTAATTTCGTTGCAAAGTCAGTAACTAGACAAGTATTTACAAAACTGTTATAATTACGGTATTTCAAATCCGCAGCTTTAATACAGTTTTCACAACATAACCCATGTGCGAGATTTTATAGGCAATGTGAAACCAGGTTTAAAGTGTCAACTTTCATTATAATTTTATGGCTTGTGCGAAACACCGCTCAGTAAATGGTAAAAAGTTTCAACTTTTGAAAATATATGGGAATGAATAATATTAAAATTTGATATGAGTAATGGTGTAAACGTAATAATACTGGTGAGGCTAACGAGTAGGTGTTTTATAAAACAATTTCCACTAACTATTCTCTAGGCTTTCCTAAATCGATACTACAATACTATGACGCCATTTTGTTTATATTATATTAAGTTTTACGGCTCTGAGTACAAACTATTGTGAGACCGTCGATAATATTTTTAATATTCAGTGGTCTCTGATTAACGTCCAAAACATTGGACCAAAGCGACGTGCACTACCCCACACTTCTCCAGAAAAATCACAAACTTCCCGCAGGACTGCTAACCGGGCGTTTTGTCGCTGTCCAGACGCACAGACGCAGTTTAAACAACAAGAAAAACACGTCTAGACGACCACAATAACGACATATCAGCACTCCTCAGATGGACGAAGCAGACACCACAATCCCTCGCGCACCAGGCTTGGACTCGAATCCGCCATCTTATTAGTAAGAGTAATAATTTCGCGTTATTATCATGACGGGAAAAAATTAAAAATTACTCTAACACCATCTACCGTATCATATACATATATGTCATTTACTATATTGAATCTCACGGTCAAAGAACTATAAAAAACGAAATACGAACATTTTTAATGAAATAAAAATATGAAAAATAAAGTTATAATAGAAGTTTGTTTGGAAATATAAAAAAAAATGTTGTTGATTTGAAAAGAAAACAATTACTCAAATAAAATTAATTGTACAATATTAAATTTTGCTTAAGATGGAAGTCTCCGTGCAAACTTTAGAATATTTTCAGATTTGTTTAATGGCTTAGAATTGTCTATTATGTAATTTATAGTCCAATTTCAGTTGCATTACAAATTCAACATTCGCTTACAAGTAACATCAGTTTTTACTTGATTTGATTTAGACTGGATTCAGAACGTTTTTAATTACGATTTTGAATCAAGTAGCATAAAACTAATGTTCCTATTTCTGGTAGCATGTTCGCTTCCAGCAGAAATCCAATTTGAGGCCAGAGATCCTGACAGGAGCTCGTACGAACTTATACAATGGAATGAAAACAGAATCCGCAGCGCATTATGAACGAACCAATAAATATCTTAACAGTTCCGTTAGTGTAGAAAACAGATACAAGCTTTGCCTTCTAGACATAAACTGTTTTGCGTGTGTAACCACAACGCGACTTGAGACTGTAGTGTTACTATAAATGTCTTAAATTCGCGGATAAATATTGTAATAAGTACGAGAATAAGAACTTTAAAGTGTAATTTTAATTTATAAATATTAAGCGAGATAGGTATGGTTTTTTTTTACACTGGCTCGACATTGTGACTACAGAGTACCTGATGGTAAGTGCAATGTAGTCCAAAAACTAAAGCGACTATCAAAGGATGAAAATCCATAGTCAACAGCGTCATGTCGGCCCACATGTACCACGACTGAAGGTCTCTAGGTATATGAGCTACTGGATATACGCAAGCTGATCCCGAAACGCGACAAGCCGAAACTGGTCACTATGACGGGCTTTACACCTGTGCACTGTGGTCGCGATCCAGACGGGCACCGACGCCCTACCACCTCGCTGCTGCTCGTTTAGCACCACCCAGGACTCACGTGTAGGGAAACTAGGGTAAAGCCTACGGACGCGAGCAGCTTCGACTCCCAAATGGTGGTGGAGTTCACCTTCCGTAGGTCTATTGCGCAGGATAGCGCTTAGAGATGAGAGAAATGAAGAGGTCCAGAGAGCAAGGATAAAGCACATTTAATATAGCACAGCACAAAGTCCAGTAGAAACAATAAAGCACAAGTAGAGTAGTCAAAGTCTTGAAATAAGGTCCACAGCGAAATCAAAGCGAGTAAGAACAATTACAAAACAGTATAGAGCGCCAGCGAGCGAAACCTATAGTTTATTTTAATGTGATAGAAAGCATAGATGGGCAAAATGTAATCGGATTAACGATGAACGATTACAAAATGTAGTCGTAATTTTAATTTTCTTGCTCTATAACCGTGATTAAATGCATTTAAAACATTAAGAAATCATAAATTTGTATACAATCTGGGATTTTGTAGTGTTTAAAACATAAATGAGCAAAATGAAGTCATATTAATGGTAAAAAATGTAATATATAGTCATTAATCATTTTCATTATTCTGATTACATTTTGCCCATCTATGGCTCTATACACGCTTGCGTTTTAAGATCACTTCTTAATTTTATTACATGCTTAATAAATATTAATTTATAGAATATAAAGTAAATAAATTAACACAAATCGCGACTCCTAAAAAACTAATAAAAAAAATATAAGCTTAGTAATAAATTGTAATATAGTATAAGACGACGTGGAATCGGTATCAATAATAAAACAGAAGTTTCTAAATAACATGTAATATCTAAGTTTTTCTCAAAAACCAATATCAATAAAAACTTTCTTAGAGAAAAAGTATCAGTCCACTCTCTCAAGACGTCTCTTAGATTTACGTCTAACCTTTACCTTTTTTATTCACTCATACCTTCTTTAACTCATGTGTCCAATAAATTATGGCCACAACAGACATACAAAACTGTGGGTGCGGGTTTGTCACAAGAGACAAGCGCGCCGAGGGGCGAATGTTAAGATTTACGACCGCAAACTTAGTCCCTACTTAATTTACGACGTGAAACTTTCTTCGCAAGTAAATAATGCTATTCAAATGAATTAGTCGGTACGTTTGAGGGATTTCTGGACGGATCCTGTCAAAGTTAGCGATACATAAACATAATTATACGTATCAGGGCATTTGTAACTATATAATAGGTCAAGGATACTGCTGTAATTTTCAATGTAGGTCGCAAGATCCCAATGCGCTTTGAGAAAGTCACCTTAACTTAGTTGTTTCCTGTACTTACCATATTATGCGATGTAGCCACTTTGCTATATAACTATAAAAGATGCTCAATAATTATTTATTACCAGAAACCATTCCTGAAAATAAATTATAATTTGAGTTTTGTATAGGTTATTTTTTAATAAGTATGTCAACTAGTGAAAAGGATTTTGCTATAAGCGATAATTTTGCTGAAATTACGTTGCTATATATGTATATTGGG
Organism: Automeris io; assembly: GCA_036320925.1. NCBI lineage: Eukaryota > Metazoa > Arthropoda > Insecta > Lepidoptera > Saturniidae > Automeris > Automeris io. Next base: position 12,622,213 of record JAUDJH010000010.1, on the reverse strand, counting down.
AATCAGTGGAAAACGCTAATACCGAGAGTTCTTACTGTTACTGAGTTACTGAGTTAGTACTGATGGTAAGTACAGTGTACTGTGTTTTACACAGTAGAGTTAATTACTACCTACAGTTTCCTTTTTTAAATGATATTAACACTTCGTCTGTAAACAGGGCAACTCTGTCCGAGCGAAATAAATTTCTATTTATATCTGCTAAATAGGAGAACGGCAGAAAGGGACGCCCCCTTCTGAACCTAAAAGAAGGATTTTTTCAATTGGTATTTCAAAATGAATATTTGAATAGTACCATGATTTTTTTTTATTTTTGAGTGCATTAAACAGATTATAAATCGACAGCACGTGAAAGTATTTATTGTTTGTTCTCTGTTCTGCGTACTTTAAAAGACACACACACACACACAAACACATATATATTAAGTTATGGCTTACATATAACTTTATATCGCCAAGAAATGCGGCTTAAAACAATTAGCCTTTTACCTCTCGTTATGAATTATAACTTCTTAAGCCTACATACACCTTACAAATGAGGAATTCACTGGCTGCCCATAAGCCTGATATATGGCTTCACAGTCTTTAAATTGTGAGTTAATCTCCTTTTAACTTAGAACTTATAAATAAAAAATAAATAAATACTAAAGTTCTACATCTTTATTACAAAATAATAAAAATCTTGTTAACCAATTAGTAATATCCAATTATATTACATGGAAATAAAATGACATAAACAAACATATCAAGAATACATATTACATAGAAGCGTTAAACGTACGTGTTAATTAACGTTAATTCAAAGTTTCTTTTTCAACAGGGAAAGTTTACCGAAGAAAAATTGTTTTTAGAGCAAAATTAATTATTTCTCTTGTATCGGTGTTCCGTATTTTCCCCTGGGTTTAATTATCGAAGTGGGCGCTACGTGTTGCGACTAATTGACCGTGTGGGCGCTACGACGCGCTAAAGAATAATATAATACGAAGAGGGGTCACAGTAAACAGTTTTAATAAAAATAAACAATCCCAAGCACTAAAATTATAAATCTAAAGTTATATTTATTACAGACTTAAGTATTAATACTTAATCATTATATATCTCACGTTATTGTCTTAAGGGCTCATCAGAGAGATCAATTAGTGCATATGCACACTTTGCCTATTTAGGTAGTGCTCCACGTAAATATTAGTGCCATCTGCGAACTAAGAGCTGTTACACACGGTGCAATGTAGCGACGGTGCGACGTTATGGTACACCGCAATGATAGGCACACGCGTTAGGAAGTGCCACAGCGTAGTTACGCCGCGACATTATCGTTCAATGCAGTCTATTATTAAAAATGTACCAGAAAAAACTACGGAGTGATATCATTTCCGTATGCTTGCACCTCGCGTCACCTGGTCTCACGAAACGCAGGACCAGAGTTTTTTGTTTGGTTCACTGCTAAACATATCCCCCTCCAAACACTTGTCACTTATCCCAGTCCTTGGCTGCTCGCATTCATAAAAATTTAGCTGCCTTTTGCAAATCGTCGGTTCATCTAACCTCTAAGCATCCCCCACTACACTTCCTGAGACTCAGTCTTTACATAGAAACATACAAACATCAGTGATTATTTTTGTTTAGTTTTTACTTATTAACTTTTTATACTTAAGATTAATCTCATCAAGACATCTAAAACATAGTAAATAATATGATTATATTGAGGCACTGATCAAGCGTTAAGCAACTGTACCCGAAATAGCATTTTAATAAACAAGAGCTTAGCTTATGGTAATAAGCTTTCCGGACTAATTGCTATGAATACGTTTACATAAATCAAGAACGTTTTAAAAAACATGACGTCGGGAAACGAAAAGTTGGTTCCTAAATAATGACGTTCTAATGGAGCCGTTCTATCGCGTACATTTGAATATAAATGTGTTAATTTTTAATTTCTTTTGTCAACACCTGAGTAATCACATGACACACTTAAAGCACATCAAATTCTTATTATTTTGTATACAATATTCATAGATAATAGATTAGAACTATATGTGTAATTCACTGACCGTTAGGAATTTTTGTTGTTACGCCTTCTCCGCTAGATAGCGATAGTTTCTTCATGTGTTTAAATCGTAAAAAGCATTGAGGCGGGATTCGAACATGATTGTAAGGTAAAAAATATACTATAATAGTTAAAAATATACTATTTTTAACTGACATATTCCTTATCCTTTAGTACAACTTTCCATACAAATATTTTTTTGCAATTATTACGCAAACAACTTAAAGCCATTCCTATCAATAGAAATAAATAGCGATATATTTTTGAAAAAGTGTGAAATTCGAATGTGATGTTTGAAATAGGTTTGAAGAATATGCCCTATGTTTTCTTTAAAAAGATGTAATCCTAGTGCTGAGGGATCAAAATACCAATAATAAATAAATTGAATTTTGCGCTTCACAATATATATTTATTTTTATCAGTATACAAACAATATTTTTAACACGTATAAAATACATCATGTATATTTTAAATTGATTTTATAATATTGCTGACATACTTCATCAAGACATATTTATTTAATCTTCTGATGGTAACAGAACACTGATTCACATCAACTAGGAAACAAATCAACGTGCTATAAACGTATCAGCCACGGCATAAAACTATACGGTCAACCTTTCCTATTAAAAAGTACGTTTTTTCGAGTTTGATGACCGTAGCATCTGCAGATTATCTATCTATCTCCGTACTTGACACATTATGATTTTTTCTGAGGAATTTTAGATATCCGTGTCTGAGGGCCTAGATAAAGTGATGGTCGATAAAAAAACAACAAATAAAAATTGACAAAGCGTGTCGTCGTGTTATACCGAAAGCTAATGCCAAGACCCTTTCCGTTTTCTATTAACGTTATCGTTTATTGAATGTTACTTTGTCTGAGAGGAAAGTTCCGGAACGGTCATTTTTTAATTTTTTAAGTGCTTTTGCCAGCTCTATTGCACCCAGTCCATAACAATTTAAGTTCTGAGAGAGTCGCTGATGAGCCAGCGTTTTTATTTTAAACATCTTTTCCGCATACTATGAGAACACCTTGGAAGGATCCTGTTATTATTTATATTATTAATAAATAACTGATTCAAAGTTGATTTATTAGCTATTCTCTCGAATTTTTATTCCGGTCACATTTAAAAAGTGATGCACATTTTTTGGTCTTTCAGAGATGTCTGAACAGTCTAATGGCCAAAGTCTCGTACATTCTAAAATGTTTCATATATCTTATATATAAAAATGAATCGCTAAATGTCTTGATAAGCGCGAAACTCGAGAACGGCTGAACCGATTTGGCTGTTTTTTTTTTTGTTGTGTTTGATGCAGTCTGAGGAAGGTTATTACGGAGAGAAAAATTTTAAAAACTCCCTGCAACTGCCTAAACATAACACTTTTCTGTATTCTCATACAACAAATTCGTTATAAGTCATTTTGAACTTTAACACCATACCATAAAGTTCAAGTGTTAGTTGACGGGTTCCGGGAAGGCAAAACAATTGAGTGACGTATAAATATTAATGTCAATATTTGTCCATTTTTATACATATTAAGGCCAGGTTCCTTCAAACAATTTTCAAAAAACAGCCGACAGGCCAAGAGCTATTAACATTAAAAAAAACAATGTGACTTTGTTTTAGAGAAATAGGGCAGAACAAGGTCTGCCGGAACAGCTAGTATAGAATATTTTTGTCTGATATGTTCATAGGACCATCACGGTATGATACGGTAGTGAGTGGGGGAAGTCCTTAACTACACATCACCTTATTTCATCTGACGACTGTGCAAAAATTATGTTACCAACAAAAGGTAAAATATTTCAAAATTCAAATACATTATTTTCGTAGTCTACATATATCTCGATGAAATATATTTAAATCCTTTGAATTCATTACATGTTTACATTTGCTTTTCAGATAAGTATACAGTTTCTTAGTATCTAAGCACACTTTAACCGTTCAGTCTTATTAACGAGTCCTTTTCTCTTCAGGTCAACAAAAAGAAAACTATATGAATTTATTTGCGTCATAACGCTGTGTTTACTTTAACTTAAGGTATACAATATTTTCTTTATTTGTCAAAAATCCAACTCAAAAACTTACATACAGCACCAAAGTATCATTACAGCATTAAGATACTTCTGGAAAACATGGAAAACACGAATTGTCCACGTCGCTCCAATTGAATATGTTCGAACATGTATTTTAATATCATTTATTACACGAAGAAATTTATAGAAAACTGGGAATCAACTGTAATTTTTTAAGTTTTATATTTTTTAAGAGCATAAAATTTTACCAATTTTATTATTTTTGTAAATATAGGACACCATAAAAGTTCTTAAAATTTGTACAAAACGCGAAATAATAAAGACATATATGCTTTTTATTTCAAATTAAGGCATTATAAAATATTTTTAACCCTATCGCACAAAATTCTTATATCTAAACATTTTTACATAAAACATTTATAAATAATACTATCGATTATGGATAGCCATTGGATTAGCTAAATTAAGCATCATCAATGAAATACCAACATAAACCCTTGTTTATAATCAAAGCATAAAACTGGGAACACTTAAAAGTAATCAAAGTCATTTTTAATCATTTATAAAGATCCATTAAACAGGCTTCGTTTTTTTTTAAATCTACTTAAGAAATGCAATAACTTTTTTAATACAGAAACACATGGTTTATTTTTTTATTTAGTAAATAAATGCCAGCTTTACAATCACAACCTAAAAATAAGACAATAATTAAAAACAAAAATGTACAAAAACTAAACTATAATTAATAATATACAAATTAATTTAAAAACAATAATAACAAATACTCTTAAGTACATTGCCTTTCTCTTCGTAATTTAGTAGATTTTGCTTTTTTATGGCAACACTAAAAAGAGATGCAAATTCTTGTAGCGAAACAACAATGTCACACACGTTGCGCTTAAAAGTAAGTACATTTGAATTAATTTCAACGAAAGTCTCGTTTTTTGATCAACAGTTAACAGTTGAAGCAAACTTACAGTAAAACATTTTAGAGTTAAAATAACATATTGACACTAGATTGCCTAAAGCCATCATTTTTACGTTTTTTTAATTTCAGTTAGAAAATAAAATTATTATAACACAATTTCTTCGAATTTACAAACTTTTTATACAATGTATAAATGCATTTATTATTAGTTGTTTTTACCACACCTTCATTACTTCTAATATGTGATATAGTTTATTGTAGCCTCAAAAGCCAAAGCATATTGGGTGTGAAACTTAAATAACTTTTACTTTCCATAAGCTATAGTTCCACGAATAAATAAATGATATTTAAAAAAATACCATTAGTAATCAAACTGTTAAATTGACAATAAATAAGCACTTTAACTACTAATCAAACAACTAAACCTGAATATCTTAGCGTATCTTTACGGGAAGTTAAATACATATTGATGCTATGTCAATGTATAGAAAATATGTAATGAAAGTAATATAATAGTATATTGTAATTTATACGTAGAATAAAATTATAATGAAGTTTAGCGTATTTGCATTTGCTTGCCCCCACATTGCTTAATGTTTAAACATGTTACACGAAAACAAAGTTAGAATAAGTTATAGATAAAAATAATATTTCTTAAATTATACGTAATTCTAATTCATATATTTACAACACAACTTTATAAAGTAAGTGTGTATTTAATTGATCGTCGTAAAATCTACAAATACTTGATGCATTTATTGTAATGAAAATCTAGAAAACAGTTAATATACCAAGGTTACTAGGAAATTCCGGATTTTGTCATGGTTTGCTAGAAATACATATACTAACAAATATCGTAATTGTTATTTATACCATATAGGATAAAAATATCCTAAACCAAAGTGGCAAAACTTAAAATTATTAGTACTTAGTAATAAATGCTTCGGAGATGTTGTATCAATCTTAGCAGTGTTTAGTAATTAATCTACTGACAATATCTCTTCAATAAAAATATTTAATAAATTATCAAATCATATATGTCAACTATTACTGATTAAACTAATAACTAAACTTAAATGTGCTAAAGTTCTTTCAGAAATGCGTTGCATACTGTAAGTAGTTTTTCTGGTCAATCAATAAAATATTCTAATTTAAATCAAACCATCGTCTTTCGATGTGATAAATAGTAAGTACACTAAATAAACATTATAAATATGATTTTGTACTGTCACAAATCCGTACACGTTGTATATGGCGATCATTTTTATCACATTCCCAAAAACCCTGAAAACTACCAAAATGGTAGAGTTTTTCAACTGTAGCAACACTAAACCCTTTGTTGCTTTTCATACATACTGTCGATTTGGGGGGCAGTTTTTCCTCGAATGCGGTAGCGTGTCATCATTATTACCAGTATTATTGTTATGTATAAATGACATTTCTACTCCAGCATCTGAACCCTGCAAAAAATATAATCAGTTACTAGAAAATCATTTACATAGAGATAATTCAAAGAAAAAAATTTCTAACACTATTTAAAGGTTCAAAATAAAAGATGCGACAGCCAAGCTTTGGAAACACAAGATATCGAATCTTACTTAGTCCACGTGAAAAAAGTAAAACTTTCATAACCTCACACGAAGATGGTAATTATTAATAACGATGGTGATTTTAGGCAAGTTTTAAAATTCTCTATTGTTTTATTACTCTGTCTCATTTTAACATAACATTACCATTTACGGACATTTAAACATTGACCTAACCTCAATCTAAGCTTGCATTCATACTGTAAGTACTAGACAAAGATATTGTTGTGATTATTAAGTTTTATATCTCTGAATACAATTCCTTTTGAGTCAGTCGTCAATAATTTTTAATATTCCGTATCCTCTGATTAACGTCAAACCCAACGGCCATAGCGTAGCCACTTTCGAGAGCCATTATAAAAAAAATATGTTACAAAAATATAATGACCCAATCAAATATTCCGCAGTAACATTAAGCTTTAAAGTACTCACCTCGGAGTGCATCGGATTGGCAGTTATAGTTATTGGCACTTTAGCTGGAATGTACCCATTACCTCCACCAGCCTCTAGGTCTGAGCGGTTCTCCTCTGAAAAATAGAAACGTTATAGAAATACAGTATAATGTTATATCCATAGATGGGCAAAATGTAATCAGATTAATGAAAATGATTAACGATTACATTTTACGTTTTTTACCATAAACATGACTGCATTTTGCTCATTTATGTTTTAAACACTACAAAATCCCAGATTGTATACACATTTATGATTTCTTAATGTTTTAAATGGATTTAATCTTGATTACAGGGCAAGAAAATTAAAATTACGTCTACATTTTGTAATCGTTCATCATTAATCAGATTACATTTTGCCCAACTCTGGTTATATCTAACCTTAAATATAATTTGTAGAACAGAAACATATATTATTTTCATAACTATGAAAGTGAATGTAAGACCTTATTGGCTTTAAGATCTGATATAACTGGAAACAAAAATGTCTGAAAGTGAAAAAAGTGATTAACAGCTTATTCAGGGAAGGTCTATGCCAGCAAAGTTGTAGCTGAAATAAAGTGGGCTGATAAAGATGATGTTTGTACCGAATGTTAGATATAAAGTTGTGGTCTTATTGTCAGCTAATATAATATAAATATGCTCCCAATGTCAGCGGATCAGCAGAGGAACAAGTTACATCATGAATGAACAGCAGCACCGGCCGAGCTGCGCCGCGATTGATCATTGCCGGTATTCCTTTAACGTTTTTCACTCTAATCGCTTGTGTTTCTCACGGGGCCCAAATCGCCGAAAATAATGTATATGTAGGAATATATATAATGTAACTCGAATCTTATGATTATATTGTGATATTATCTTCGATTTATCGCAAAGAATTTTGTTACTCACCTCAAATGTGTTTAAGAGTGTTTTAACGAAAAACATGCGACATAATTTAGTGTATATCCTATATAAATAATGTAATAATTTTAAGTAATTTAGTGTTATAGATCCTTTATTTAGATATAAGGGCATATTCCATTGAATTCCTTTTAAAAGTCCAACTAAATTCAATAAGAGCGTCACCCAAATATGGATGACGTTCGCACGTGAACGTGTTATGACAAAGGTGTAGTGTCGCCCGCAGCGGACGGTCGACGCATCCACAAACGATAATTACAATTACAGCCAGTCCGGCGCCTCACTTATGTTACGACCAATTTAAAACATTTACTGATAATAAAGGTGTGGTCTTACTGTCAGCAGGCGGTCGTCGCGCGCGCCAGCACAGTAGCAGCGTGACAGCCAGCACGAGCAGTACGGCCGCGCCTGCTACGCCTCCTGCTGTTACAGCCACGTCCGACTGCTGAGCGTCCGGCACCTCGCTTGGGGACGGACTCGTTGACACGCCACTCACGAACCCGAACGTCTTCGCTACCTGAGACAATAGTATTACTACTGTTTGAAGAACAGAAACGATACTTAAGAAAAACGTTATAGCAGTATGATCACATCCCTACCAACAGCACCCCTCTCCTCTACCTCAGGATGTTCCCTTCGAAAAAGCCAGACCTAAAACAAGTATATATAATGCATGCAATTGTTTGTTCTGTATGATGACCGCACTTGCGATCCGCAACTCAGAAGTTGATCGCCCAGTCACTACGCCAATCGCGTCCTCAGAAATTATTACTCGTAAGTATTCATTACGTAAAACTATGTCAATTTAATGCATTCTGCTATATGCCCCTATGCTAGTTCTCTAAAGTCTACTATGGATAGTTCACAACTTACAGCTTTACTTGTCCACTGCATACCACTATACTAATTCACAACATACCTCAATATTAGTTCACAGCGTACATCTATAACAGTTCACTAAGTACTGCTATGGTAGTTCATTGCATACCATTATGCTATATCACATACTACTATGCTTATTCACATGTTATTACTTAATTATTATTCAATGTTAGTTCACAACGTACGTCTATAACAGTTCACTAAATAATGCTATGCTAGTTCACTGCGTACTGCCATTTCAGCTACATATCTGAATCATGACTGTTACCTGTATTGTACTGAAGTCGGATGCTGCCTGCGCGGTGTATGCTTGGAGTTTGAGCTCGTATCGTGTGTCGGGAGCCAGGTGATGCAGCGCCAGGGATCTAGCAGTGGGGGGTGCGTCCACTTTTTCGTAGGCCCCAGCCGAGGAGACCGCCCGGTAGTACACATAGAATCCGTCCGCATCAACACCTTCCCCACGCGACCACTGGGCAAGGGCAAAGAGCCAGGTTTAAGCTATGTACGAGGGCCTTTTAAAGGAATACGGACCCTCACGTCCGGCAAGCAGTGGGTTGAGATCAGAAGATATGGGATCATCCTATGTGATCGCAGCTAATAACATCAAGAATATGGGATAAATTATGGTGCAGTTTTATTTTAAAAAAAGTAACATTATATTGTCATGCTATATCCCTTTCAGAATAAGCAGAAATACATACATTAGTAACTACATCTAATCTATGCTAACATGTCGTGCCTAATAAGACCAGTAGCTGATCGTAATTCTCGGGGCTCTACATAATATGTCATTTTTCTTACATGCGATACGGGATATAGCTTCCATTATTGTCCGATACAGTAAGTGACGACCTTTAAAAATATATTAAGACTTTGTAACAAGGTAAGGAGAACCCATCAAAGGTTGTCATAGTAACTAGCTTCAATAAGTCTAGTAAAGAAATCAACTTGTGAACGGTCAGCTGTTGATGTACTTAGAGGCTTTCCGTTTTTATGATTTACAGTTAACGCACGCTTGACCTCAATCACATCAGGTGTAAAGTGAATATGATGCTAAAGGTTGACCACATCTCTACAATAAATGCCTCTTCTCTCTTCCCTTAATGGTTCCCAAATCATAAGGAAATGGAAACACGCTCGCATCACTCTCTCGTTCGTGGTTTACGGACCAGCATGACGGCAGTAACTGTCAATGGAATCTAAACCCTAAGCAAACGCTATTATTCTTGAACCATATCAGCCCGAGAACTGGCTGACTACATACCAGGGGTGGCCAAGCTCCCTGAGAAGTCCAAATCATTATTCAAAATTTAAAAATTTTTGCGAGCTTCAATTATATACGTATTTAAAAGGTATGCAAAAAGTTTTTTTTTTAAATTAAAATATGCACATGAATGAAAAGTATACCATTATTGAAAGTTACAAATAATCCTTCAAAAAGCCGCAAGTTTAAGCAATACACCATAAAGTTGGGTGTAGTCCCTTTACCAACCCAGTAGGAAAAAAACTTACATTCCAGTCAACTTGTATGGTGTGAGGCGATGTTGCCTCAACTCGGACGAGAGTCGGAGCTGAAGGGCTTTTGAATCCACCATGTTGCAGGAAAAATCGAGCGCTACTCCGCCCTTGTTTGTTGTCCTGGTTAGAATATACTGCCGCTATGCGAAACCTAGAAATCGGTATTATTTTTACATAGGAAAACTAAAAAAAATTGACATATCAAATTATGAAGACCCAAAAAAATATAGCTTATTTACAATAACATTTAGAGTTTAAAAAACATTTTTCAAAACGCTATAGTTCAGATCGCACCGCGGGGTTTCACCACCCTGAAAATTATCGCGAGAATTTTGTTAGCGAATGAAAATTTTTCATTCTTACTTTCTTAACGTTCTCGCATTTAAAACCAAACTCTGCATCGCATTCTTTTAAAACTACACATCGCATCGCATCCTTTCCTTCTCCATTATAATCGCATATTAATCCTTTCACACTCGCAACACACAACACAACTGCTCAGAAACCATACTCCACATTCGCATTAAAATACATACATAGTGAGTGGTTGTAAAGTGCCTGGAATACCGCTGCTCGGTAAGTACTTCATATCATTGTCTCAAATTATCGCAATTAACTATTTTATAAATCATCCCGCCTACGAGGGTGCATTTTGTGCAACGGCATAAGGCAAACCTTATCCCGGCCCGCGTATAGTTTTTTGGTATGCACTGGGAAACTAATTTCACACGATTTTTATCATAATGTAAACGGGAAAATAAATTAGGACTTACTTGTAATATTTATTAGGCGTTAAACCGTCTATCTCGTAAGAATGGATGTGCGGTGGTATGTCCTGGTTGGCGGTATTCCACTGAGCGTTGGTCGTGTTTTTCGTCTTAGGGTCTTCCCTGTACTGCACCTAAAACAAAAAACGATTTTAAACTCGAATACATTATTCAATTCGACCGTCTGTCACCAAGACACTAATTTCTTTTATAGGACTCGGTATTCGTTTTTATAACAAAAACCTAAAAGCATTATAGAGCTCCCACTTACAAAATTTAAAAATTTCATAAAATTAATTGTTTTCTTTTTTCGGCAGGACAATATGTTGGCCAGAAAAGTTTACAGCTTCACAGGACATATAGGGCTAGCATTTAAAAGGCCAGCCAGGACTTTATGGGTTGGGTGACGACGTAATGGTACCCTTGTGGGTACAGACCTCATCTTGGGCGGCCAGTCAGGAAACGAACTTAACGCTGACCTAATAGCGTTTCGGAAGCGACTACCTTGAGAAGAAACGCCGAAAAAAAATTCAAAGCTACGCCGGAATGGCAGGCTATTAAGAATGCTTACTATTCTCACAATAATTGTTCGGCTATAACCACGCGCGGCTATAATATATTGTTTCTCACAGGAGATTCAGTTTAATTTGTATCTTAAGGAACAATCGACTACCAGGGTTTGTTGTTGGCTCTTCTCAGTAGATCTTGCTTTCCGAACCAGTGGTAGATTAATTTTATTGGCAAGGGATTCCATCAGAATAATAAAAATATTTGTAATACCTTGAAAAACTGTATCTGCATACCGCCCTTATCATGAGACCATGTCACCATCACACTCTGATCTGAAAGTCGCGTCACGTTAGGCCGAGAGGGGGGCTTCATAATTACTGCAAATAAATAAGTTTATTGTATTACTAGCTGTCCCGGCAGACCTAGTTCTGCCCTATATCTCTAAAACAAAGTCACATTGTTTTTTTTAATGTTAATAGCTATTGGCCTGTTGGCTGTTTTTTGAAAATTGATTGAAAGAACCAGGCCTTAATGCTATATGTATAAAAATTGACAAATATTGACATTAATATTTATACGTCACTCAATTGTTTTGCCTTCCCGGAACCCGTCCACTAACATTTAAACTTTATGGTATGGTGTTAAAGTTCAAATTGACTTTTAAATATTATTACGAATTTTTTGTATGAGAATATAGAAAAGTGGTGTTTATAGACTTTTTCAGACAATTTTTTTAAATTTTTCTCTCCGTAATAACCTTCCCCGGACTTCAACAAACACAACAAAAAAGAAATCAGCTAAATCGGTTCAGCCGTTCTCGAGTTTCGCGCTTATACACATTTAACGATTCATTTTTATATTATAGATATATATAAAAATACAGTGGTATAAGCCACAGTATTTGCCAGTATTTGCGACGTCTCGTAAAGAGGACAACGAAAAAAGACCGAGTTTCTAAAATTCGTGGATATTTGTTCTGTTTGTTTTTTTACACTGGCTCCACGTAGTGACTACAGTGCGCCTGATGGTAAGTACAGTGTAGTCCAAAAACGAAAGCGACAATCAAAGGATGAAAATCCATTGATAGTCTCCGTCGTCATGTCGGCCCACATATACCATGACTGAAGGTATCTAAGTATATGAGTTACTGGATATACACATGCTGATCCCGAAACGAGATAGTCCAAAGTGAGTCACTTTGACGGTCTTTACACTTGTGTACTGTGGTCATGATCCAGTTCGGATAATCGCCCTACCACCAAAAAAAGGATGTTTAGAGCATAGGAATAATTAATTGTAATTTTTATTTATATGAGGTAGAGTTTTCAAGCAATGTACTTTGAAAGAAGTGGCGTCATCAAATTTCGGATTTTTTAGAATCATTTTATCAAATTAAATATGTTAATAAAAAATATTTAACGTTTATTTAGATAGAAAATTAGCTGTAGTAAAAACACTTTGAATCAAATAAATATATTGGGATTGTGTTGTATTGTACGTGTAAAAATATACAGGAACTTTTATATTTTAAATAAGATTGTAATTAATACGACTGTTTAATAGCACTCACATTTCTGCTTTTTAGGAGTCTTTCGGTTATGTCTCTTCGGGGATTGTGATGCAAACTGCATAGTCTTCGGAGCTTCCGCTGAATAGTCCTGTGAAAAAATCTTCTATCATACTACCCAGATTGTGTACAATTAGTAACACCTATTTAAGTTTTAACTTCTAAATTATATTGGTGAGGAAAAGGCGTGTTTGATGCTTTTAGACAAAAGTTTTTGCCAGGATAATGAGTCACTCTCGCGGCCGAAGTTCTAATAGAGTAATGTAAAAGTAAAGATCTTTAAGTGAATTGTCGAAGGTCGAACGGTGAAAGGGTCAGTTAGTCAATGGTATTATCACAGAATAAATAAGTAGTCTATTTTTGTGGTATTGTGTCGTCATGAATCGAAAGCTCTTGTGAACAATACAATTAATAAAAAAAGTGACATCAGTAGAGGCTAATTTCTAGGGCTCGATCAAGGAATTGTGCCATGCTAGACAAAAAATATGTTTGCTGTTTTTTACAATAACATCTTACAAGCTGAAAGCGAGTCGAGTGATATGTTCAAAAATTTAAATTTAATAAAAATAGCCTTTTTTAACCCGGGGGAACCTGTTATGGGCCGTCAGAGGACGATGAGGGTCACCCTCGGTGTGTCGGAGTCGCACCGACTAAAACCCGCGGGGTGTTCCTTCTCCCGTTTGCCGGGGCAAAAGGCAAGGCTGTGCCAGCTTCCTCAGCACCCGGCGATAGAATAACTATGTTGATCCACATAATTTAATATTATATTAAGCTAATTTAAATCTCTAAATTTTATATTAAGAATTGAATATTTTCTATGTCATATAAAATTTTATATACAAGACTTTCACGCTTAAGCAAAATGAATAGCGCTTAAAACTATAAATTTTATATGATTTTTTTCTTCGCGGCACCGCCCTCATTTTTGCCGCTCGTCCCTCGCTGGATCAGACCCTATACATTTCTATAACACTTATCGTCTTCGATGAATATATTGATGACCGAAAATTTAATAAGATTAACCTTCTGATAAATATCTAACCTGTTCAGATATCTGCAAAGGTACCACAGTAAGCATGGCAGCTAAATATGAGCAGCCGAGGCGGTTGCAGGCGAAGCACTGCACTATTCCCGCGTGAACCTTCTCCAAGCGATCTATCCTCAGATCTGAATCTGTATTAACAATCCAAAATTTTCAATTTATATATGCAACATTGTCAGCTCTAGCTGATCTTTTTAAGGTCCCTAGTGCTAAAGATTTTTTAAAACAAACACTTGCGCCTGACCTCTATCACACCGTATGGAACGTGATGATGGGGCTGATGATGAAACGTGCTCATCTAACAAATACTCACTTGTTTCAAGTTTCCCATGTAAGATGTTGGTAAAACAGACGCAGGAAGCAAATTCCATTCAATGACGGTAGAGGTGAATCGCCACGTAAGAATAGTTAGAATGTCAACCACATAAGGCTTCCATCCAGCACGGCGTCTTCTCAACTCTGTCTTGTCTTACAAAGATACGAAGAATGGTCGGAAGGAATGGAAGACTTTAAAAGAACCTTTAATTTTGCAGTTAATTCGATAAAGTCTTTTAAAATCGTATTAATAATTCTTTTAGTCAAAACATAATCCCCACAAAAATTTTAAAGTGTCTTAAAATTTGTAACAAGATTCGGAAGACCTTTTTGCCTAGACCGGAAAAATATTTGCTTAGAGGAAAGCTCTCCCAAAAAAAACAAATCAATGTATTCAGATCCAAATTAAGCGCCTAATAATTTGAATATAAATCACTGATATAGACAAATCAGTATTTACTCTAAAATTTTGATTAGATTATAAGGGCGACTTGCACTAACGAATTAATCTAGTTTAAGCTTGTATAAAACGCTTATTAATTGAATTGGTTTGATTCCATCTTAATGATGATTTCAGTTTAAGTGTTGTTACAACTAGATTTTGATTTAGTGCAAGACAATAAGTACAGATCAGCGCTAAATAGCATTTTATATAACTCTAAACTAGATTTAATTTGTTAGTGCAAGCCGCCCTTAAAGATAATAGTTTAAATGCGTACCAGTAGTTTGTATCCCTTTGCTGTTCTTCAACAATTCTCCATTCAACACCCAAGAAATTATAGGTGCAGGATAGCCAACAGCTACACCGCAGTTGACATGTGCGCTGCCACCCTCTGTGGCGTTCACATTATCAGCGGAGCCCTCCCAGTGCGGTGGTCTCAGTTCCACCACCTTCCAAGATCGCCGGAGCCCGTTGGCAGAACATGAATATATACCCTGCCAAATATAATATCCTTATAAATTATGTCATTTTCTACGAGTATATCTCCTTTCGAAGTTAGCAGAGACAGGTGAATTAAATATCATGTCCATCGTGACTAGTAACTAGTGATGCCACGAATAGTGAATTGGCCGAATACCGAATATTCGGCAACGCTGGCGGCCGAAGCGCCGAATATTCGGCATGGAATACATGCTTGTCGGGGGCGCGTTAGCTGGATTAAGGCAAGTTGCAACCTGTTTTCCTCGTTGCGTTGGCGCGGCCTGGAAAGACAATACATTACCCAAACCTTTCGAAATTTGCTAAAGTTTATCTTTCTTCTCCTGGAAGTAGCGTGTTTAGTGAGAGGTTATTTTCTGAGGCTAGTAACATTTACGATGAAAAGCGTAATCGTTTGCTACCAAAAAATGCTGAAAAGCTTATTTTCATCCATCACAACTTACCACTGATCAATTTTAATTACTAAAGTGTTGTAATTTGGAAATAAATAGATAATTTCGAGTAATATAACGTGCCTTTTTTACATGATTTGGTATTCGGTATTCGGCCGAATAGTGCGTACTATTCGGCCGAATATTCGTGGCATCTCTACTAGTAACACAACTGGTAGCTGCTTTGAGGGTTATTTATGCGGGTCATTAACTATGTGACTATACACCACATATACATAACTATATCACCGCATAGTCCTAACTCCTAAGTCCATACTTAATCTAATAAAACCTAGAGGTTAGTATGTCAGGATTCGAACATACGATTACAATCGATCGGTTACAGAAAATAGGGAAAGCCATTTGATTATTGTGTAGCTTAGCGCCTTCCCTTTGGGGTTTGTAATTAGGTTTACTAAAATAACAATTTTATTCGTTCTTAAGTAATGTATTTTTTTCATATATTCTTTGACATCTCAACTTTTCACGAATGACAGCGAACAATCTTCTTTTTGTTTTCAAAATATAAAACTCGGAGGTTGCGCCTCCGCGTAGGTCGTTCGCGACTATTTGGCGCGAACAGATACAGAAGACCATACGTGAGTATATATTCGTTTCAAGCCCTCCTTCTTTACAAGTTTTTTTTTTCATCGTCATCATATCAGCCGTAGAACATCCTCTACTAGATGTTAGATTTCCCTAAGATTTTCCGGAGCGACCGGTCAAAAGAGGCCAGCATCCAGAGTCATCTTGCGAACTGAATTGGGCCCTCTGTTCACTTTTAGGTGGACTTCCCACACTGCGATTGCCAGTACGTGTTCTCCACTCGAGAACTTTCCTGTCCTGGTTTTTTTTAGTTGGTATATATCTTCATAGGCCCTTGGCCAAAATGCAACACATTTGTAACAACTAAATATCCAAGTTGACTTCGGTGCATTGATGAGGATCGTAATCAATTCTCCACAACTCCATCGCAAAGATATTACAATCTAAAGAACTCTGAAAGAGAAATGTAGTTCATACAAAGATTTCAGAAGTATGTACCTCATGATTGGATGTGAATGGTGAAATAAACAGTAAATTGTCATGTCGATGTTGCAATGCCGATTTTCCTTCGCGAGTCCAAGTGAACTTTGGTCGGGGAGAGCTCACAACACCGCACCATAATCGAAGAGCATTGTTAGACTGAATTGGTATTGTTAAAACACCTTCAGCGTCTTTTACACCAACATACTCTTCGGTTTCGAGAAATCTAAAACGAAACATATTGTTTATAGGACCATATATTGCAAAGCTATCTTAGTTATATAGAACAATTATTTATTATATTGGGCAATTACTCGAATTTGGTCGTACTCGTAACCGCAGTAAACATGTACAAAGATGGTCATAGTGACTCACGTCAGCTTGTTATGTTTCGGAATCAGCTTTTCAAATACCTAGAGCCATTCAGTTGTGGCTGTGAGCCGGTACTGTGACCACTGTCAATATTGGACTAGGCTGTTTTTTCTATCAAGCTTGGTGAAGTTACTTTGACAAGCAAGAGTAACAAAAAAACTGCAATGTGTATTGTAATTTAAAAAAAAACTTATGACCTAAAGAAAAATATAAGACTCAAGGGAAACTATTAGCTAATGTAACGGTGAGGTAAGGTAAGGTAAAGGTTACTGGAATTATACCTATTTTAGATGATAAAGTCACGCTGTACAGAAAAAGATGAATTTCGCCTAGATTAGATAGATCATTCTTATAGAACTATTCTTTCGTACACAAAAGAACATTTTTACAAGAAAAAACTTACTTAGGAGATGCATTTTCCTCACGTTGAACTTTCAAAATGGTCTTCTCAGGTAAGTCTACGGTTTGTCCATTAAGCTCGTTGGTGGCTTGGCAACCGTAAGTGCCACTATCTTCTGCAGTCGCGTTTTGTATAACAAGAACACCGTAAGGAGTCTCCAAAGCCTTTCTTGAGCTCTAAAATGAAATTGTAAAGAAACATTGCATACGAGAGACAAGGATCCGCACATTTGAATCTTTAAATTTAAGTTTATCCGCCTCATTACAAAGCAAAACAGATAATTGTAATTGTTCTTCTAATAAATATATTTATTAGACCTGGTTAAATTTCGTTATTATAAAAGATATACTAATTACTACAAGAACAAGATTAAATACTACAATAGAGTATTTCTTCACCAAGAGCGGGAGATAATCAATTTTCCATTTCAACCTATATCCGTACACTGTTCAACATATGCCCCTCCCAAAATTAACCAATCTCGGTGCTAAAATCTTAGACAAAGAAACATTTGATCAGCGCTATTAGTTAGGCTAGTAGAAAAATGAAATGCATATGAAATTGGCATAAGCGAATAGACGGGATATTTCGAAATCTTATGTCAATAACATATAATATGTACTTTTCTATTAGCGCTATCGTTGATCGAATGTTACTTTGTTTAGACCCTGTGAACTGCGCGCATCCAGAAAGTACCATCTTTTGTATTACGAATTTAAAGGAAAGTTAAATTACACATTAAAGTCGTCTTCGTTTTGCATTAAGACTTTTTGATTGTATTACAACTTTTCCTAAACAAATAATAATATAAGTATGATTTACCTTAGGTCCCTCCTTCCACCAGCTCAAGATAGCAGGAGGATTAGAGATCGGCTCTTTGCAATGCAAAACCACAGTGTTATCCAACGGAGCTGTGATAACTCGCGTCTCCTTTCTGTTCTGATTGAGGTCTATCCTTGCAATACTAAGTCGAGTGGGCGCTGACACCAGAATCACAGATCCGTACAGCACTACGCACTGGAAAAAGATTCATAGGGTATGTCAAATGCCGCTGCCAAATTTTTCCTGAACAAAACATACTGGCAACTATTTTCTGTAACATTTGCTTACTATTCTTGAAGAGGAACTTGATGAAAAGCAATTAATTGCTTTCAACAGTATATTCTAAAAATAGCATCGCCTAATTTTGCCTCAAATATCTATTAAGTCTAAATACTGGCATGGATCATGGTGCAAACGGCGATTTAAATTTAACTGAGGTGTTATTCATAGAAACGTTTCAAAGAGTTTAGCGATTAAAACACTAAGGTAATGATTTTGAATTGTGAGAATGAACTGCAGTTCGCTACTTTAAAAGATGCATTCTTGAGTTCTTGCCAAGACTGACTGTCAGAATTGTGTGAACTAATAAGAAGTCGGACAAATATTAAAGCTAGATTAACAATATTTGCCAAACAAGAAGACATTATGGATGTTTTTGAGCCCGAAACCATTAGTAAACAACAAATAGATGAATTTCAAATAAAACTGAATAGATGTCAGGAGTTGTTCATACATTTTGACAAAATACAAAATGAAATTGAGAAGAAGTTTATTGTTTTTTGTTTAGTTTGTCAAATATATAAAAAATAAAATATGTAAAAATAGTAAAAAGACGTAAAAATATTTATTCATCGCCTTCAACGCAGACACTGACAAATGTGTTGGACCTTGAGCAGAATACTTCAGAGTTATCAAGAAGCCTAATGAATGCATTTAACATACAACGAAATTTGTTTTAGTGTGCATTACAAAAACAATTGACAGAATGGTATCAGCCAATATCAAAAACAAGTTTTATATCCTTATTGTAAACGAACAAATTGGCTCTCTGGAAAAAAATTTTATTTACAGGCTAACGCTTGACCTCAATCATATCCGGTGGTAGGTGAAGTAGATGACGAATTGTGTTTGCCCAACAAATGCCTATTCTAATTAATATCAGTAGTATTATCAGTTGGCGGCTTTGGACTCGATTGATCGTAGAGCTCGTAGACTTATTGGTGACGACTCTTTGACAAAAATTAGAATGCACAGCATCGAACATCGACGTAGAGTTGCCTGCCTCTCGGTCTTTTACCGGTTGCACGGTGGAGAGTGTTCTCAGGAACTACATTCTTTGATTCCGCCAGCCCCATTCCACCACAAAACCACTAGACATCGTGTCGGATATCATACATATGTGGTGGATGTTCCTTATATTCGCACGAAAAGATTCGCTTCTACATTTATCATGCGAACGGCTAGGGAGTGGAATAAGTTTCCAGCGGCCATATTTCCGCGATCTTATGACCTGGGAGTCTTTAAGAGAAGAGTGAATAGGCATTTGCTAGGCGATCGCGTTTCATCTTCGAACTCATCTTCACCTTCCACCAGGTGTGATTGAGGTCAAGCGTTCGTCTATAAATTATTAAAAAAAAATATGTAGTCCTTTATACTAACTCGCATCGGACCATTACCTTTCGGACTCAGATTGCTAGGACAACGATATCGTTAGTAGAAAAGTGGAAAATATATGGAATTAACATATCGTGTCGGTATAATATTTCGAAAACATGTGTCAATCTCATACATCATGTATTTTTCTACTAGCAATATCTCTGATGGAATAATACATTGGCTAGACTCTCAGCAGTACAAGTACGACCAATTACTCATAATTTTTGTGGTATTTAGGCCGACATAACTATGCCAACTGTTATTGGACTCTTTACCTAGTCGATAACCATAGTTCCCGCACTATATTTCTTTCAAGTGCAGTGTAACTATGCCACTATAAAATAAAGTAATTTAAGTACCTGATAAAATGTATCTTGCGAATCCTCCTTGACTTCCACGGACATTTTAGTCAAGAACTCGTTGGAAACCAATAGTTTTGCAGCGGTTGGGGGTACTTCTTCCCAGTTTTCTTCTGGACCATCGACGGGTCTCCGTCGCCAGACCAGCTTTTCAGCCGGCACGTCAACTTCGCACTCAAATGTCACCGAATGTCCCGCCGGTGCGGTTATGTCTTCAGTATTCTTCAAGAACTTCATGTCAATCTCTGTGAAAGAACATTAGTGTTTTAAGATTTTATGCTGTTAACTTCAATATTGCTATTGATATAATTTTCTGCTTGGTAAACATGTGTGCAATGAATCTTTTGCGTAAGAAAATTATACTCTGACAACAAGATTTACTAAATGGATACAGCTTTTTGTTTTATTTCCGTCTTTTTTCTCCCATCAATTTTTGTTATTATTGTCTCAATATAATACTTCGGAATCAATTAGATTTATTTAAGATATATATGATTTATTAATTTAATTAATGTTTTCCACGGGTATACATCTTTATACCCAACCATTTACACATCTTTAGCGTTCAGTGTTTTTCTATGTGATCGAATCAGAAAAGAACGCAAGTCATCATCATAGGCTAGCGGATTGACAAATTGAAACAACAGTAGCTAGGGTACATAGCTCGTGGAGTGGGAGGTCGATGGAATTATTAAGCCCAATAAGTATTTTAAAGATTACAAAAAAAAATGCGGAAGAACAATCTAGGTATCATTAATCAACCGATATAATGGTCGTTAGAATGAAATATAAGACGTATCAAAATGTAAAAATAAGAACTTGAGGCAAATATTATATATATCTATTATATTAATAATACTTAAATTATTAACATATTTTATTCAAATAATAAGCTCGTGAACAAAAATTTGACGATAGGTTTTATATTTTTGTGTATATATTATGTGTATTTTGTTATACTGCTTGTTCCATGACAAAATCTAGAAATAAAAACCATTGAAGGTTATATTCACGATCAGAAACGCCATTTGGAACTTAAAAAATCAAATAAGTGTTCTTATTCGCCACAATTGCATACAGCTTATTTATTTTTTCAATCAAGCGCATTTTATTATGTTGTTGAAACGTTAAAACGATTTTAAGAAACATGTCCTATTTTTATTTGCATACCGAGAGGCAGACCAAAAGAATAAAAATCCCGACGTCCTTGATACTCTGTTACCCACGATTCGATCTCGCATGACGCATTCTAGGAAGGCTAAGAGAGTAAGCTGCTATTGTATTTTAAGCTTTACATTTCGACTTTAAAGCTCATTATCCTCAGTAACTTTTAATTGAGATGTAGTGTTTTTTTATACTTGTTGCATTGGACAGCATTTTATGAGATTTCAGTCCAGGCATGTTCCGAGCGTCCTTTAAATCTTACTAAATAATATAATAGAATGGCATTACAGTCTAGATTTACTAATAATATTTATATACATACTAGCTGATCCGGCAAGCGTTGTTTTGCTATATAAGTTATTGTAATATCTTCTAAGATGTTCATTGAAATTAAGTGATGTCAAAGACAATTTTATTCACAATTAAATACTCTTAATCAGCAATACATTTATTTGGATAAAGATTAATATTATTACGTTGATACAACTCTTAACAAATAATGCATTAATTTCGAACAATTTGATTACCATAAAAACGGTTCTAGTGAGTTAATCTTAAAAGATAGACATATACTGTTGCAGACATTTTTTTAGATCATTTCAAGAGGAATAATTCTTTATACATATATTTTTGGTATCTTGAACTGTTTTCGCAGCGCACGCAATGGAAGCACTCAAGGATGAATAATTTTCCCAGTTTTTTTAACATTTTCCATTATTTCTTCGCTCCTAATAGTTGCATCGTGATTTTATATAGCCTAAAGCCTTCCTCGATAAATGGTCTATTCAACACAAAAAGAATTTTTTAATTCGAACCAGTAGTTCCTGAGATTAGCGCGTTCAAACAAACAAACAAACAAACAAACTCTTCAGCTTTATAATATTAGTATAGATACTGGCGTCCCGTAAGATGATTTAATAATAGAGATAATGATTATCTAAATATCTGATATCAACCTAAATTTTGTTGCCAATTTCCTGACAGTTTTAAAATTGAGTCTAGACTAAAATTAAATTAAATTTTATAAGTCCATTTATCAGATCAGTTACAATTATCATTTATGTTTTTTTGTAAATTGAAAAGTCACAATGAATACCTATTTAAATTAATAATATAAATTAATGTATTATACAAACTTTACAAGTGAATACTAAAAAAGTAAGCTTTTTCTAATATTGTCTTTTAACACTAGAAAGACTGAATATAGGTATAGCACATACGTATATAGGGAATAAAGAGAGGGGGAGGTAAGTACAACTATTAATAAATGCTATAAGATAATATATAACAAGTCATAATATTTTAAAAAATTGGTTGCTTATAATTTTTTGTTTTATATAACTATAAAAACAGTCAAAATGACTGCTCTAGGCAATCTAGTGTTAAAGGAAAATCGTAATTTTAAAAACACAATTTTTATGTTTTTATTGTTTAAATTATGATACAATTGTAATTGCTAACCATAACAAAAGAACAGAGAAACATTTATTTTTTTATTACAGAACATATTTGTAAAGTTGTAGCTTATTTCAATTTGTAAAAGCAAAACATGTAATTATGGGAACAGAGTGCGATAGAATTAGTTAGAAACAAACAATGTAACATAGTGATTTATAAGCAAATGAATTTAAAATAATGAAAGGAACACAAATGCTCACGCATATATAAATATTTAAATACGTGACCAATGCCAGTTTTAGATCGTTAACTTATTATTTATGCTGGCAGTGAAAATGTGTTGCAATTTGCACGAACAGTTGTTATATTTTTCCAGTATATATTTATTGCTTCCAAAATTATAACGGCCTGATGATCTACATGTCCAGGGAGAAAAAACTACAACCTTCACTGGATCGTTAAGTTCTCTTTTATGTAAATAAACGGTTATTAGGTGGACAGCCCACGTGTTGATAAGCCGTTGCTGTCACACAACTTTACCTATGGATCTCCAACACGATGAGTAGCGTCATTGCGTAGACTATCTTGAAAAGACCTTTTTAAAAAGCGTCTTGTAATAGTCCTTTTTTATTATTATTTACAGGAGGACACTTAACCTAAATCACGCCTGGTGGAAGGTGAAAAAGAATTCGACCTGGACCGCGTACGCCCAAAAAATGCCTATTCTCTCTTCTCTTAAAGGCTCCCATGTCATAAGAACGTGAAGATATTATCGCTGGAAGTATATTCCACTCCTTAGCTGTTCGCATGATGAATTTAGAAGCGAATGTCTTTGTGCGGATATAAAGAACGTCCACCACATACGGATGATACCCGACACGATAATTAGTGGTTTTACAATGAAATGGGGATACTCTATTGACCCTTTCTATGCATAAACTCACCCCACCCTACATCCAACGAATGCCCCTTGAATCCACCTGAACCGTGCTTCTGTAAGTTTCTCTCGAACATCCACGATTTTTCGTACCCTGGGTATCTCTATTTGGGTATGTGACCTTCGTTCTTTCGAAGCGTCACACACGTGACAGCGTGTGACTGCTCCATACATACACAGTCCATTCTGTAGTCTTTAACATAGATGATAAAACAAAGTGCAGTTCATACGCGAAGTATGTTTTTTTTTAATATGAGAGTGGTTATAATGTTCCAATAAATTGTCAGACCAGGATTCGAGACCTGAAGACTCCACATACAGCCGACAACTAAACCATCAATCCGTTGATTGCGATTGGTTTTTTTGTTTATCTATAAACATCATGCGCAAAATTAACTTTGCTGTACCAAGATAAAAAAATGTAACAAATACAATGTATGATTGTGTATCTAACGAATATTTTAATATAGTTCTACATAATATTGCCTATTTCATATAAATAATCCTAACCAAAACTTTTACTAAGGGCGTTCACACTCCGCCAAGAACTTAGTTCTTATTTGTCGAACTATTCACTAAATCCCATTGTACTCAGAAGGGATTCGGCGGATACGAAAAAAAAAACCCTCACGAGCGGCAGTTACTAATGACTTCACACAAATACTTGGACAATATAATGACGGGTAAGCGTAAAATTTGTTCTGTACACATACAAAATAACCAAATTACTTTTTAGGGTCCAACAGTTTCACTGGACATTATTTTTAAAACAAAATTATAGCCAAAACTGATGTTTTTACGTAAGTGCAAGGTCTCTACTTGTGGTCAACTACTACTAAGTTATTATAGTTACGTGGACGCAATTTTAGTTTTCATATCCGTATAGTTTTTTTCCCACCAAAATGTTTTGGGAGTCGAAGCTGCTCGCGTCCGTAGGCTTTACCCTAGTTTCCCTACACGTGACTCCTGGGTGGTGCTAAACGAGCAGCAGCGAGGTGGTAGGGCGTCGGTGCCCGTCTGGATCGCGACCACAGTACATGGGTGTAAAGCCCGGCATAGTGACCAGTTTCGGATTGTCGCGTTTCGGGATCAGCTTGTGTATATCCAGTAGCTCATACACCTAGAGACCTTCAGTCGTGTTATACGAGGGCCGACATGACGATGTAGACTATCAATGGATTTTCATCCTTTGATAGTCGCTTTCGTTTTTGGACTACACAGTACTTACCATCAGGTACTCTGTAGTCACTATGTCGAGCCAGTGCAAAAAAAAATGTGGCAATTAGGCTGACAACCCGTCCGATTGAACGGAGTTTCTTCACTTTATAAGCGAACCCAAAACCAGGCATGACGCCATCGTGTTGTCGATTTTAAAGAAAAAGAGAGATGCAAGGGCTGATCTCGAAATAGGACAGGCCGAAGCTACTATGACGGACTTTTCATTTGTGTACTGTGGTCATGAACCAGTTCAAACAATTGTTCTACCACCCCAAAAAGCATATTCATGCCTACGATAAAGCAGCAATGTTGCTGCCAGTGTAACTTGCTGCCAGCGAAATATGCTCCATACCAATCTATACCAGTCGATTCAAATTTCAGCAGTAGCAACTTTTTATTTCGAAGTGTCGTTCGTTGATGACCGAGAAAGGCAACAACTACACCGGGCTTGAGTAACGTGCACTGAAAGTGCTCAGCCAGAGATAGGAATCGCCGAAAAAAGTTCAAGGCTGCGTCAGAGAGGCACTGCATCTCGGGCAGATAAAGACCCGGTTAACGTCAGTCGAATGAACTATCCTTCTTCTACGGCTGTGCCGGAGTCAAGGAATTTATCTAGTGCATGTGTGTATCTCACTGTTCTGTGGATCGGCGGTAATCAACGCCGCAGTAATTGGATCAGCGGGATCCAACAGGAAGCGACAGGCGACAAAGGCGTCCGATGCAGGTGACTGCGCAGCACTGCCGAGCAGCAACTGCCAGCATCCGATCACAAACTCGGCAAAATCAAGAGTTAGAAAACTTCTTATTCCTAGCCGGGATGTGAGTTACTGTAAAGCTGTGACTTTGACAACATGCGCGCGTGGATCTGTACTTGTAATATTTTATACGGAACCTTTTAAATCATTATATGTTTTTACAAAAACTAAAATCCCATTTCTATGTGTGTGTCACTACCTGCGGTATCCGGGAGCTTACTAGTCACGCCTGTTACAATTTCAAAATAGTAAAAAAAAAACCTAGTCGCTATAAGTTCACGCCATGTACATTGCTGGAGTACCTTCTACCGGCTTAACGAGATGTGCCTTTCGATAAGCAATGAATAGAAAAAATATTAGTAGACGAACATATCAAATATATTTTAGTAACAGCCTTTTGGAACGGCCCGGATGAAAGGGTATACTATAGATTAGGGTTGTCGCCTGTTATGACATCAAATAAATTATATGTTAATATAAAAAAAAAACTTAACCAGTGCTTTATTATATTCTACAGGCCTGTATTTCGTTATTATAATAAATATAATAAATTCCAATATGTTTATTTCATTAATGGAACTCATAATATAAAAATAATTAATGAATTTATAACCGAGATATGCTAAATAATTTAAATTAAAAAGTGAGAACAACTTTACATAATCAGATATGGAAACCAAATACCTCCGAGTACTATTTGAACTTCTATTAGTTTTGTTTATACAATGAGATTAAGATCTTCAATTACAGAAACAACACACTGAAACAAACAAATTAGTTTGTTTCTAACCAAGTGAATGTACAAGTTCAAGGTTATTTTCTAATAAAAATACACTTTTTAGGCATATTTTTTATTTAGAGTTACGCTTTAAAATTACTACTACCGATAAAAATGTTACAATTAGAATTTAGATTATTAACACGACACGACGTTTAGATTCAATTATATCATTCTTTTATTTTATTCATACAAGGGATGCCAAGGGCCCAATACACATAATTATAATCAAAAATGTCCAGTTCTTATTAACGCATCCGCAACATATATTAGAGCGGCCTGTTATATATTTATAATAGTCGAGATTATAAGTCATATATAAAGAAAAAATAAGGACCGCCAATAACAATAAGAGAAAGCAAAATCAGACTCAATACTTCAAATATAAGAAAAAAAAAACAAAACAACTACACATTAAAAAGCTGAAAGAGTAGCATAAGCATAGTTCTCTTTCAACATGTTTGTGTGAAAAGGAACGTACTACATCTGCTAAAAGAACAAATACCGTATAACGAACAAATACGACACCAATTTCTGCCTTAAAATTATTCGCGTAATACTGTTATCAGCGTCTGATAATAAAAAAAGCGCGAATCAAATTTAAACTGTAAACATTACGAACTCATATATTCAGCACGTATCTATTAAACCTATGTAAAGTTAAATATTGATCCGTATGACAACCCTACGAAAGCTTTACCAATTAGTTGTGAAATAAAATTTAAACAGACGCGTAGGTATAAGGGTAATCAACAAGAATTTTCAAGATTTAATTTTATCAGGTTTTAAGATGTTATTATACTTTATAATTATGAATGTGTTGCAATGATTGAGAGAGAGATTTTTCGAATAGTTTTCACCTCGCTAACCGGTCCAGAAATGCAGCTGTCCAAAATATTCGGGATTCCAATTTACACCTGCGTTCTCGCAATTGAAATATACTGCTTCCTGTAAGATTAGCTCTATGGATAGAGGCTTATTTTAGAAGAAATTTTAAAAAAGCCTATGCCGGGTATTTTTTTGTTTATAATGTCTACGCCTGTCGTGTTAAAATGTGTGCAGTTCAAAAATCAAGTACTAAGACCCATAAAAGACACAAATATCTCTTTAAGCTTCAGATCAGTAAAAAAGGTTATATGATATCATTATAGATATAATACATTTAGAGTACCTACTCACGCCAGTCGCGACAGTATACCTAAACCCATAGATGGGCAAAATGTAATCAGATTAATAAAAATGATTAACGATTACATTTTACGTTTTTTACCATTAATATGACTGCATTTTGCTCGTTTATGTTTTAAACACTACAAAATCCCAGATTGTATTCACATTTATCATTTCTTAATGTTTTAAATGCATTTGTAATCGTTCATCATTAATCAGATTACATTTTGCCCATATCTGCTTAAGGCATAGGAAATTAATACCCTTTGCCTATAATTTTATTTCGCTGTCTTAGGTAAAACCATGGTAATAAAAAACTGCCGATAAATGCTTAAAATGAGAAGATTGTAAGTCGCGACGATGTCAAAGCGAAAACCATGGTGAGATAAAATATACATTTTTAAATAAATGCAAAAATATGTCGCGTAAAAATACATTTTAGGCGACGGTTTGATAAGAACATTGAACAGGTCATTAATTATTTTTTGTTTTGAAATATAACAATAAGAAAAATTATCTTACCAGCTAAAATGGGTACAATGGCTGCTAACAACAAGTGAAAGCTGAATAATGACGACATGTTGACAGCCCTGAAACAAAAAAAAAAAATTAATACGGGAAAAAAATAAAATGTTTTTTCTTATTTCGCTGTATTGACTGCACGGTACCTGATGGAATTAGAGTGCAGTTAAAAAAATCAGGTATAATCCGTCACCGTGGTCATGCAGACCTACACAAATATTTCTTCACGATTCGCTTAAAGAGCCCGATGTCATATTTTATAACATTAATATTGAGTGGATAAAGCCACTAATGTACCTCTCCCTAGTCATCCCGAAAGGGATACATCTTGACGATATATTATTATTAACATTAAATATAACTAAAAACCTTGAACAACTATTATATTTTAAGAGGTGCTTCGATTTCATAAGAGCATTCATCGTGAATCGCCGTGATGCTAGAAATGTGAAAGCTTTCAGTCTATTTTTGTCACAGGCACGTGAAAAAGCAAAACATGTTTATAAAATTAGATCGTTGTTGTAATGCGAAACCGCCACGTGCCCATAAACCATAATAATTTTAAAAATACCATCAAACCGGTTTACAAGCCGATATAATGCTCAGCTAATTGTTATAAAAAGTTTCGATTTTATTGATTATCTTATTTCTTATAATACAACAAAATACTATTAGATGTTATACCGATAATACTTTAGTCTAGAATCTTATAACACCTAAAACACAGGAGTAAAGCTTAGCGTTCATTTTTTTCATAAAAAATCTAAAAAATAATAACACTTTATTTAAAGTGCTTGAAACAGTTTTAATACGTAATTTTAAACAGTTCCCGAGACATTTCGTATAAAATTAACGATTCCTTAGTATATAAAAACATTTAAAATTTAAAAAGCGTTTCAACAATTGTGCGTTTGTATCAAAGATATCAACATTCTTTGGTATAAACCATTTAATTATTAACCAATTAAAACTTCAGTATATTAAGAAAATATTATTTCGTTAAAATAAATATACTTGTAGCTGTGGTAGCCTAGTGGACAAGCGACCGGTATTCATACGGGGCAACGCAAATGGTCGTAGATTCGATCTTTGGGTTTTTCCAGATTGGATTTAGCCATCACATGCTTACCGGTGAAACAAAACATGGCGAGGAATCCTGCATGGCATCTAATAAAAATTTCATGTGTACTAGTGCTGTGAGAACGGCGATCAGCTGCGCTACTGGTCAGGTTGAGCACGATATATTAATGCAAAGTGGATACAGTCATTAACGGATCTCTACTCACCTCGAAAAGGATATGGCGTTAGTATATATTATTATTAAATATACGCCTAAACATTTCCACTACTTAAGTTGTATTTAATTTAAAAAATACAGATAGTGTGTAAATAAAGAACATTTATTAATGAACATAAATTTTTATTTTAATTATAGCCGCGTAACTAAGTAAAATAAATATTTTTTAACGTTTATTTCTCATGTTTCTCACCAAATGTAAAAGTAACATAATCAACTTTAAATAATTATTATAAACTTATCGCGCTTGTAATATTTTAAACGTTTCTTGATCAATATCATAGAATTTTATATTGCAATTCTCAATAAAGCTATTACGTTTATGAGTACAGTTTAAAATTGTGTTGAAAGTTGTCGCGAATTCTGTCATTCACAAGTAATGTGACTTTACATCTCGCTTTGGGCGAGACAGTCCCGGTTTCCGGCGATGTCCCGCTGTCCTCTACGAAGACTAAAATATTCCATTTTCGCAAATATATATTTTATAAACTACAATTCAATTTTTACTAATATTTGCATACATGTAATCAGGTATAGTACTACCACAAAATTAATAATAATAATAAAATAATATCTAATCACGCTAAATTACTTACGGAGTGAGCAAAGATACAATAGTGGCTGAATTCACTTCAAAATTAGACCCAATATTTTAAAATTTATTCTAGCATGTATAATACTACTGATATGTTAAGTAGGTACTTAACACTAGAAAGACTGAATATAGGTATAGCACATACGTATATAGGGAATAAAGAGAGGGGGGACGTAAGTACAACTATTAATAAATGCTATAAGATAATATATAAAAAGTCATAATATTTTAAAAATTGGTTCCTTCTAAATATTTTTTTATATATAACTAAACTTTAAAAACAGTCAAAATGACTGCTCTGGGCAATCTAGTGGTTAAGATTGTATATTGTTACCATATTGCCTAACTTATTTTATTTATTTAATACCTAAACACTTTCCAATAAATAAACCAAAAATAATATATAAACGTAACTGTTTCCTTAATAATAAAGACTACTAAAATACAAATAATACTTTTCCTAAACAAATTCTTAAACATCCCGTTCCGATGAGAAAAATAAATGGTCACATTATTCATAACAACACTTTTGCGTCGAATCTACTTGATATTCCGACAACGTTATAGGTGCCACAGGTTCATGTTCGGACAGTAAATAACAGGAATAAATGAATGACTAATCTGCTATAAAAGGAATCATGGAAATAGACGTCCGAATCAGTGATGTGAATGTGACAGTTTGCTTTACTGCAAAATTGTCCGTATCAAAGCAATTATTATGCAGGCACGTTGCTAAATATATATGTATTGTATATTAATACTAATATATCGTCACGCTATTATCTCTTGCGGGGTGATTAGAGATAAATTAGTGGCTGTGTCCACTTGGCGTTTATACGTGGTGCCTAAAGTAACCAGCAGCGAAGCAGATTACTGTTTTCAGGCCACTTACACATATAAATAATTTATTTAAAAATATATAATGTAAGTTAATTTAATATTAATATCTGCACGTTATATTTTGAGGGATACCATGATCATTAAAAAAACATCTTGACATACTGGAAATTTAATATTCATAATTTAATACTTTAAGATAATATTGTATAGGTCGGTACCTAAACGAATAATGTAAAAAAATTTGCAACAGGGCGTCATTGTCAGACAGGAGCACACGGCAAACAGAAGCAAAGTCCGCTATAGTTACCCGCTGCGACCTGTGTCCGAATACAGCTCGCGTACTCCCAGTTATCCATACACCAAGAGCCGTCTACGTGATATATTTAATCCGGCCTGACAATAGCAACTATCACTGCACTCTCGTCTTTTAATGGTAGCTGTCGTGCGTGGACTGAACCGTACTTACCATCATGTGCGGTATAGAAAACCGCCTACATATCCGTCTTTTTACAAGAATTAAAAATAATTATTCAAATCGGTAAATATACATAAAAAACACATAACCGAACATAGAACCTCCTTGTTTTTTGGAGTCGGCGACAATATCACATATTAGATGCACTGTCGATTTTATAGTTTATACTAGGTGTGTCTGGTTTTGCGAAAAAACAATGTAATAAATCTTGACAAAAAGAGGTATAAAATGGTTTATTAGAAAGCAAAGCAATACTAAATTTTGACTTTATTTGGCTTCTATTATAATAAAATATACACTTTTGCCTTTTTATGTGTATAATATAAAGGTATCTAGGTAAAAATTTCGTTGAAATTGGTCGAACAATATTAGTAAAGTTTGATGGTAAAAAATGTGCAAAGCTGCGGAATTAGAAGATTTAGCTCAATTTCAAATTTACTTTAATGAAATTGGTTGTGCTTTTACCTTATAAAAGGGCTTCCTAGTTGATTATCACGGCATGCTTAAAATACTCTTTCGTCGCACTTACGTCGTAACGTATTGTAAAGAGTGTATTATTACATTGCGTTTAAACTATACAAATTATACATTAAAACTATAATGTAATAACATTACCGTATTATAGTGCTGTAAAGTAATATCCCAGTTAAGCTATCTTTGTAACCCACTGGAAATTATAATGTAATTTTACCGATTTTAACGGTTTTCAATTTAATTCCAATAGTTATTTTTTTAATTCCAATTCCATAGGAATATTATAGGTAGTAAATAGATAGATTTTTTGTTAAAACAAAAGTGTTTTACTATAATGTGAGTATGTGCAGGTTAACGCTGTAGTTATTATCAAAAATACCGGCTTCAAGTAATGCTGAAGAGCAAGATATAGGTTTGACTCTGCCGGTAATAATAATTGAGACGTCATACGCGAGTTACCACCAAACTGCGATAATTGCATTTTCATTTTTTTTAAAGTGATTTCAACTCTGTAAAAATATATGTATAAGACTACCGTTTTTTGACATCTGTAATGAAAATCGTCGTATAACATGGGTATGCCTTTTGCTCGTTTCTAACGAGGTGAAAACCGCAAGGCCAGTGCCATAAGAAAACTTACCACACTTGTATTAATATTTACTATTGCCTTGCCGTAATATAAGAATGATTAAAATAATAATGGAAAGTCTGAAACATTCCATGTTTTGTTTAAATAAAAACAAAAATAGATTCATTAAAACACAGAATAGATAATAATATATAAGATTTACATCAAAGCTCTCATCTGATATCCCATTTATAGTTAACTTGATGTTCTGCCGGCCTCAGAATGTGTTTCACTTATAACTTACGAAGCTCCCCGCTAAAACCAGTTTTATACATCGATCGTTAACGCTTTTAAGCACTTGCTGCCATGTACAATATTTAAGATAGTTGAGGTTAAAAAACCGACCAAAATTTGTAGCTATTTTTGATTCTTTCATCTTGTTTCTTTATGGTTTACATACGGGCAAACCCTTGACCTCAATCATATGTAGTGTAAGGTGGAGATTAAGACGTTGAGGGATTGCATTTGTCTAACAAATAACTAGTCACACTTTTTAAAGTCTCCATATTCTTAAGAACATGGAAAAATGACGTGAGGCGCGTATTCTATTCCTTCGGTGTCCACATAATAAATAAAAAAGAAAACCTTTCAATGGGAGTATAGTAAATATGGATGGTCCGATGGTCGTTGGAGCAGGCAGGTACTTGATTGGAGACCGTGGATCGGAAGACGTAGCGTGGGGCGCCCCTCGGCAAGATGGAGCGACAACCTGCGAAAGGTGGCCGGAAAGGATTGGATGAAAAAAGCCGAAAACTGGGCTCAATGGCACTTGTTAGGAGAAGCCTACGTCCAGCAGGGGACTAGGATAGGCTGATGATGATTGTAAATATTCCCATTATGTGGAATGATTTTCTTATGGTTTAAGAAATGATGATACAGGTATTTCTAGTATCAGTGCTTTCCAAGAACTAAATACGATAAATCATTATTACTTAATAAGAATTACTTTATATAACGAAAAGGTAAGCCGGTATAATTTATTTGACAACAGTGACATATAGGCTTTTAAAGTCGAGATTTTCATCTTGATGTAAATAAATATAATAGTTAATTTTAAAATTGTGGCGGTCTTAAGAGTATTTTTGTGCAGGAGTATTTTACAATAATCCTCTTATTATCTAATTAGTAGCCCTTATTCGTAAGCATAAATTATTTTTAGAACTATTAGTGAGGATTCGGTAAATACAATTCATGAAGTTTGTAGCTAAAATACCACACATCTCCACTGATAAAATAATTATAAAATGAGCAGGAATTGCATTTGAAAGGAATAAAGAAACAAA
Source organism: Automeris io (assembly GCA_036320925.1). NCBI lineage: Eukaryota > Metazoa > Arthropoda > Insecta > Lepidoptera > Saturniidae > Automeris > Automeris io. The sequence continues at coordinate 12,588,121 of JAUDJH010000010.1, read as the reverse complement.
GACATTGTCAAGATGCTTAGATAAGTCCAATGTGATCAATAAAACATCAATAAAAGTCTACGGAACGAGAATATGGGTAAGCTTTCTCGAGATCTTTCATTATAAAGTAGGGTTTTAAGATTAATATTCAATGAATTGATTCATCATTATAACAATTTATACATTTTTAATGTAATACATTAAAGCTTCTTATATATTTTATTTGATTGAATGGCTGACAAGGCCTCGTTCAATATAGATCCGAGATTCCCAATCTTTTTTCAGTCAAGTTTCACTAATGCCTAACTAAAATACCTACGCCCCCTTCTCCTCTATCATACGGAAATAGCATAGCCGGAACGTTTTTGGTTTTCACAGAAATGACAGCATCATCATCCGCTAACTTTAATCTACTGACCTATACCTATCCTAAAAAGCATCGTTGACCCCAATTATAGGATCCAATTGCCATCTACTTATTATCGGTCTCGCCTTCAGGTAGTCAACGCTCTGAGCTGCACCCTGCCTGGAGAGGTCTCTCACTACATTTGCTGATTCCTGATCTCCATTTAGTAATCCGCCTGTTGCAACCGATTTTTTCGGCAGAAATAATACAAGTTGCATGACATTTATTCTGTCAAAAGTATGGACATTAATCCATAACGTTATTTAGTTTTACATTATAAAAACTATTCGATAAATAATTATATATCTCGATCCGTAGTGCGTCACGCCCCTTTAGTGCCGCGGCCCTCACTTTGAAAATCAATGGCCAGGTCTAGATGTTTCCCCGGCATGCCTACACGCTGTCGGACCGCATTGCAAGTTTTTGCGCACCGCGGCTCCGTTCAGGATATGACCACATACCAAGAGCAACTCATCTGTGAATTGTGGCTGTTTGAAACGTTTTATTCGATTTACTTTTTGCTTTTGAATTATGAACAAACTTTGCAGTTCAATCGTTTTGTTGAACATTGTCACTATGACGATTAGTACACAAGTATAAGGCTTGGTATCCTGAACAGAGTGCGTCAGTTTTTCACTCCAATCAACTGTATCTATTGTATAAAGCCCAGGTCAGGCCCTGTATGGAATACTGTTCGCATCTCTGGGACGGTTCTGCCCAGTACTTACTCGATGCCCTGGATAGGTTGCAGCGTAGGGCTGTCCGCATAGTGAACGATCCAGACGTTTCTGAGCATTCTGAACCGCTCTAGTTGGGTAGTGATGTTACCTCATTGAGCGTTTTCTAACGTCTGTATCATGGCGAATGTTCTGAAGAGCTATTTAAGCTTATTCCATTCCCTTCCTTTCATAGCAGAACCACCCGCGCTGGTCAACGGAGTCACAGCTTTTCAGAAACTCACGTACTCACGTTTATTTAGACATGTCAATCTTCCTAAGTCTTTCATACCTAATTTTAGTAAACTTTATTAACTTACTAAACCTGCCAGCACTTCAGAGGGCTCAGACAAAGTAATATTAGCAAAGCGATTGGCATAACATGTCGAGGTAATATTTCGAAAGCTTATGCCAATTCCATACATTTTTTACTTTTCTACTAGCGTAATAGTTTCTTGGATATTACTTTGTCTAGATCCTCAGAAGCGCTAAATAATCTAATTAAGAGATAAATAAATGAATTCCATACTAATAATACATAATAACTTGTGTTTTATTACTAAACAAACTGTTACACAATGGACATGTATTAATTTACAGTTGCTGTGGCATATATTCTTTGTTTTATTGCGTTTAAACTTATTAAAGAATCTGTTAAAATTAACTAAAATTAATACGTGTAAATGGTGTTTTTTTACCTAATGGCAATTAATTCTTTAGGCTAATTTATAATTTACACACTATAGCATGTAGACGTCGGCCGATACGTGCTTGTGTTAAAACACCCCAAGGGTCGTTAGGGTGTTACAGGACGCACGGGGTAAGAAAATGCGCGCGCGCACGGGATGCTTGCTAATTCAGTCGACTACCGAGATCCAAGGCTAGAGTACGTGCGTGTGCGTCGCAGTTTGGTGTTAAAGTGCAAATAGACAATAAAACGCCAAAATCCGTATCATTCTACCAACACACCCAAGACCACCGGTCATAACACTGTTTTAAGTACTAGTAATAACTTTGCCATATGACTTTAAGCTTTAATAAGTTTTTAATGATTCACAGTTGAGAAGGAAACCAAAACTTAACAGCGCCATGATAATAAACAATTAGTGCCATTAACATAATGATTACAAGCGTGCGCATATAATTACGTTATAACGCTTATAACATTATCCCGGTTAAGGGCATGTGTTCATTGTCATTCTAACCAAGTTCTTCGCCGAGGACAAGTTGTACGTAATCACTTGGATCAAAAACCTGCGAGAATTTTATGAATACTGAGCTAAATTTAACAGTAGCGCATTTATATGTGTTTTTTCAATTGATATTGTTGTCTTATAAAGGATTAGTTCCATTGGACTTAAGAAAACGATCGGCGTGTGCCGGATTTTTTTTTATTCTTAAAAGGCTTTTGGCTGTCATGACAGCCCCCTAAACATACAAACTTAAGTTCTTAATTCTAAACATTTTTTTACAAATGTGTAAATTAACAGCGCCGGGGCACTCCCGGACACGGTTAAGTATTGATGGAATGCACCGAGATTCATCACATTTATATTAAGGATTCGAATTTGTGTCAGCGAAATAATTCCCTTTTTTTTTGGACTGTCAACAACAGAGCCCATTGCTCTCACAGCGTTCCTGGTTTTCCAGAACGTTAATTTCTCGTACGTTAAAAAGTTTTCAGCAAAAGCAGTTTTACTTGTATCTCGGGGGAAAATCTTACATACATCTGGGCTGCTGTGAGGGCAGTGATCCCGGTGTGTCAGACTTCTACTGACTAAAAACCCCGGGGTGTCCCTCTAATCGCTCCACCCGGACCTGGGAAACCAAATACATCCAGACGCCCCGAGAACGAAAATCTTAGATGAGGCTACCTCTCTGGGAAAGGTGGGAGTAAAGAGTCCAGATGAGAGAGAGGTGGCGTGCAGTGTCCGGTGAGCTACCCGTGAGAATGGCTTGGAAGTGGGCTCTTTACACCCACCCCTCCCAGAGATGAAGTATAAAAAGACTGTTCACTCCCCGAGCGTCTGGAAGAATTTGGATCTGCAGGTCTGGGTGGAGTGACTGGAAGGACTCCTCACACCGGGGTCCCTGTCCTCACAGTGGCCTTGATGATCTTATGCAGGATATTCCCCCGGATTATCAAAGAAAAAAAAGGAAGAAGATGATGGGAGGAGGGGAGTGGAAAGGAAATAGAGATGAGGAGTCGGTTAACACGACTTTCATGTCAGTACGAAGTTGACCGAGTCAGCTAGTAGAAATAAACCGAAGATCCTTAAAACATTTCGACTAATTAAACAACACATATTAACATAGTATAATGAGGACAATTACATACATTGGCCTGAGTCAAAAGTAAGGTTATGCTTGTGCTATTGGAACTAGATAAAGATATAGGTATACAAATATACCTTCATGACTCGCGAAAAACTATTCTGCTCATCAAATTTCTTTAATATCGCGCTGGAGTCAACGTGGTATGCGCTGTCAGACCGTCTTTTTTACAACAACAATACTAAGAATCTGCCACATAAACAATAAGTCCGTGGATAGCAAACAAATCCTTTGTCCATTCAACGGAGCGAGCAGTAAAATTCTTGAATGTAAACGTGTGACTTATTCGCCAGACGGGTACTTAATTAATCAGTCCAAAATCGGCAGCGATGTATGTATGACGTTTCCTTCGTACATTTGAGTGATTCGGCACACAGTCTACGTTTCCTTGACGGACGTGTGCTACGCATTTGGGATTAGGACTACGTGAATTTATGGACAGTTAATTGACGGATAACGGTCTAGAATACTTAAAAGACAAGCTTTGGTATTACGAACTTTATTAGCAGAGCCTTAGATAGGCAAAAGTAACTAATGAAGGAAAAACGATTACGATTGCATTTTGCGTTTTATTTTCTTTATTTTTAAACGAAACATACAGCAATATACAAAGTATAAAAAAATACAAAACAAAAATCAAATTTTGTGTCATTAATGATTATTTTGCTCATCTATGATTTAAACACTAAGGTATTCTTAATTGCATGCAAATTTGTGACTCATTAAAGTTAAGAAGTGTTTTAGTCATGATTACAGATTAGCTAAATTAAAATCATAATTTAATTTTGTAATCATTATTCTGATTACATTCTACCCATCTCTGAATACAGCTGCAGAATGAGATTAGAGAACATTGCTGTACTAGCGACTCGAGTGAAAAAAATAGCCGTAATATTTTGTGTAACCCGGAGGAAAATCCTGCATAGAACCATCAAAACCACTGTGAGGTTAGCGAGCCCGGTTTGTCAATACAATAAGGCTTTAAGATGTTTATTATTTATAAGTATTTCTCTGTAGATATTCAACTACAAAATTTTTACTTGGTCCACTCTGGTTCTGGTCCACTCATATTATGTTTTTACGATTTATAAATACTTATAATAAAATTAATTATGAAACGATGGTGATTTGCAATAAAATTTTATCAATTAAACTTTTAAGTTTATTAAACTTCTACTTATAAAATAGAAAAAATGTTACAGGAACTCAAATAAAACGACTATTCCAGAGACTCAAAAAGAAATCGAGTAGACCTCGAATGTAATTTAAAAAAAAATCGAATTAGGTAATGGTTAATTTTGAAACAAAATTGAACACAATAAAACGAATGAAATCCGAATCTTAACACCGTGAAAAAACTTTCTATTCATATCCTCATACAATAGCTTTTTATTTATGCCTACAAAAAAGGCAAATAACAACGTCGCTACGCATAAATCTCTATATTATAGAGAAAAGTTATAAGGGCTTTCTTAATAAAATCTGCCGTAAAACAATTGTATGGCCCGCATGCCACACGCCACGCGTGACTATAAAAATTATTGCTTTCATTCCTTTTGATGACCGCTTTTTCTTTAACAGCGAAGCTGTGAGCACTGATATTGAATGAATTTTCTAAACCTTCATTATAAATATTTTAACGTGTCTTATACGTGAACATCCTTTCTTTTAATTATGGCTCGACGTTTCGAACTGGATACTGGCCTAGGACATCCTGCCACCGACGAAAATTCAACGGCGTCTCATTCTGCTCGAACCAGGTCGAAAAGTCGAGCCATAGTTAAAAGTTCCTTCGCGTATAAGAACCGTTAAAGTATTCGTAATTAATACAAAACGCGAAAGTTTAAAATATGTTGTTCTGGCACGCTGCATGGATAGGTAAAAAGGTACTAGCCCTCCCTTCCCAGCTTCCTCACCGCATCCCACTCACGGTCCTTCGCAGCTCTGTAAAACAATAACAGTAACTAAGCAAAATATTCGGTATATTTTTTTAATTGTGAGCTGTTAGGTAGTCCAGTAGCCTTTTTATTCGAACAGGACAATATTTTGATGGTAGGGATAGATCTTCACGTCTAAACCGGGCGAGATTCAGTAGCCTGTCCTCAGCATCCAGTTGTTTTTACCTATTTCAGTGTCACTGTGGCTGAACGAACTGTTTATGCCCTAATTTATTACGTGGGAATCTAGAGCTAGCGATGATTCGCTGCGCTTACATGTTTCTCAAGCTAGTTGAAACAATCTGGCCATATTATAATAGATTGAGATTTATCATACAATTGCCAATATCGCAGTTACTTTCAATAAAACGTAATTTATGATTGCGAGAAATAAGTGTTACACATAAAATCACTTGTGTAAATACATTCTATATTGTTGCCGGACGTTACAACAATCTGTTGGATATCTTAACCTCTTCAGGGACATTGGAATATATATGTGTACGTTTGGATTTTTTAAAAATAATTCAAGATAAATTAGATAAATTTTATCGGAGAATATTTCACTACAGAATCTCTCAATAAAAAAAATAAAACAATTTTGTTAAATACAACCGTACTGACAACGAAATATTCTATTTTATTGATGGTGTTGTGAAGACATTACAACGATAACTTAAAAAAAATCCCTGAAGAGGTTAAATTTCATTCATGTGACATTTGCCATAATCACTTGGTATCAAATATATACAAAGGCAATAAAGTAATTGGGTGTAAAATAGAAAATGGCAATTCTACTTTTCTCAAGGCTATGTCTATTTCGATCTTAGCAATGACAAATTAAATTATGCCTTCAATAGTCACCTTTATCGTGTATTTCTTCTGCCGTATGGTTTGTACATTTTCAAACAATATTTGATCGCAGTTCCGTCTATGCATAGTTAAAGTGACGTCCCTAGGTATCTTTGAAATGAATAACGTAAAACGTTAAACGTACGTTACGTACGTTGTACGTTAAAGTAATTTTAATGATTATTATTCTTAGTCGATAATGTTAATTTGAAAGTGTTATTATTTAATTCAAAGTCGAGTCGAGTTTTGGGAGTCGAAACTGCTCGCTTCCGTAAAGGTTACGCTTTACCCTAGTTTCCCTACACGTGACTCCAGGGTGGTGATAAAAGAGCAGTAGCGAGGTGGTAGGGCGTCGGTGCCCGTCTAGATCGCGACCACAGTACATGGGTGTCCGTAAAGCCCGTCATAGTGACCAGTTTCGGCTTGTCACGTTTCGGGGTCAGCTTGTGTATATCCAGTAGCTCATATACCTAGAGACCTTCAGTCGTGGTATATGTGGGCCGACATGACGATGTGAACTACAAACTGTACTTACCATCAGGTACTCTGTAGTCACTAAGTCGAGCCAGTGTAAAAAAAGAGTATTAGTGCTTTTACCTTACCTTAAAATATATAGATAATGAGTACTGACTGAGACAGTCTTAACTCATAAATGAGCTGAATTCGATGGCCTTTTGCCCCCATGACATCATTCTCGATTCATCAGTAATTACTTGTAATGTTAAGCACTTATCATTATTAGTCTTTACATAAAACATTGAAATGGTAACTTGAGATAGAAGTTAAAAAAGAAAAAAATAATAATTCATAAGTATTCAGAAGGATATAGTGTAGTATAAACGCTAACACATACCTCGATACAATTTTTAGTTTATTGCATTTGACATTTGGTGATTTAACAATTCTAAATGATAATCACAGAGATCGAGATAGTAGCCTGACTAAATTATGCGTGCAAAAGGGATAAAATTAATGATAACAACGCTCTCTGTTATAATTTCTGTTGATCAATATCAAAAGCCTGTATGCCCATGCTAAGTTAAATGTAACAAAATGCCCTGAATAATTTATAAATAATGTGTTTTCACATTATATTCTAGCTCTTTTAAAGTTAATTAATGTATTATAATATGGACCTAAAATATAGTAAATGTTATAAATTAAACTATAATGACTATAATTAGAAGTTATACCTTCGATATACTGGGGCGGGACTTGCGGAAATGCGATATTTATCGGCGCATTTGTACCTACTCTAGGTACTTTAGGACCAATACGTATTGTTCCTAGGAAAACCAAAAGGTATTCATATCGTGGTAATTATGTGCATTATTTAAAAATTATGATTGTAATAATACTGCTTTAAAAGATCAAGATAATGCTAATGTTGGGCAGGGCCGAAATAAATGTCAAGATTCTCATGTCTTACACAGATTATCCCATAACTCATTGTCCAAATCTAATGGTGATAGATAAAAACAAGTTGCGAATCTATTTCTCCTGTAGAGCAGAAATAAAATGCAGCATCTTATTTTAAGAAGGTGAGAAATATAATACAGAAGCGGAAGATCGCGTCCTCACATACGACATAACCTGTTTAAAAATACAAAAACGGAACCAACAATAAAAGTCAATTAATTAAGTCCTTATAAAAACAAACGCAGTCAGTTTATCGCTTAAAAGATAAACAGAGAAATGCGTATTCCACAGAAGTGTAAATTGCATATTGCGTGTACCTTCTAACTCAAGCTTCCGCATTTTTGTCACTCTCGTGTAAATTTGTATACTCTTTAGTAGAAAAACAGTTACGAGCACATAGTGGTCAGTTGTTCTAGGAAATTTTGTTATATCTAACCAATCAATTTTACAGAAAGTTCAGTTATTTTGCTATTTTATTCGCGATGTTTGATTATAATTCGTAACGTGCAAACATATTTATACTCAGAAGGCACTTTTATTCAGGTATTAATGCCTTGTATGCTACATCCTTTCTTCTGAGGTAATATAACCCACAACTCATCCGTATTGTGACCTGTTTTAGACATCACATTTTAGAAAGCCCCACTTCTACCCATATTCCTTGATTCCGCAAAGTGTGTCCTTTATTTAGATTAAAACTGTAAATTAAACGATATCTAACAAACGTTTAAAAAGGACCATATGCGATGACCACCCTTTGAGAAAGGTTTTTATGTGATAACATTGCACCTGAGGGAAACACAAACTCAAAATAATTTCCTATAAACAAATCTATTACAAACATTTTTAAATCGTCAATAAAATGAAGTTACCACCGTTTCAGAAAGCAAGATTTATCAAGAAAAGCCAGCTAAATTGCATTCCAAATGCAACAAGAAACATGGCATTTATTAGAATGTTGCAATAACACGTCAGTCATCAACACTTAGACAGAGTACCCTCATACATCGAACAGTAATATGTAGTGATGGGTAATCCAAACTGTAAATGTACCCGGAACACGACGGTGTGTGGTCCCCAAGGCATATCGATGACACCGCGATCCAGTTTCAAAACAAACACGCATTTGGAACTATTGATTTGTGAAATACTCACGAGATTCGGCCCTCAAGCCTGCAAGCCGGTGATAATGCCGCTTTCAACATCGTAAATGGACAATAAAGCTCTGTTTGATTGAGAAATATGTAACCTCTCTCAGAGTTACTCTAATATCGTAGCAATGCTTTGTAAATAAACACAACAAAGACGTTAGCTGTTTTACAGATATTTCTTCTTAAATCATAACTATTTTTCTGTACATATTGAGTATGATATTTTAATGATCGTATGTATTTAAAATAATGCAATAATAATTTATATTATTGTAGTAAATAATTCGTAATAATTTATATCTTCCTTTAAATTAGACGACAAAATTAGCAAAGTCGTTAAAATCTAATTTATTTTAATGCATCAGAACGGATGTCAATGGTAGGTTATATAGGTAGGTAGTTAAGATATGTAGCCTTTTTTATGCCAGATTAAATTTGATTCAGCTTAGGACCTGACATAAGAAGGGGAAGAGTGTGCCGACGTTCCGGCAATACTGAAAGGCTTAGGTTTAGGTGCCTCCAGAAAATTCTTCTACTCGCAGTTCAACAATTATGGTATGGGCGGGATTATAAAAACAGGAAGTTAGCTCATTTACTTAAATAGAAACATGAAAGCTAAAAATCATGTTAAATATGTTCTTAGGCCTTACGCTCATCCATTTCTACAAACCTTTGTCTTCAATTTCAAGTAAATGCATGAGAATGCGCATTCACATACAACTTTGCGAATCAGTGAGTACTTGACAATAGAAAATATTCTGATGGTATTCTAGCCTTCATAATGGTCAGACACCAACCACATTTGAACATGTGTGTGGGATGCTCCAGTAAAATGTTTTAGAGGATTTGGACGGAGTGACAACAATCCAACTACTGAAGAATTTACTAAAATTCTATTGGGATCAAATGCTGCAGGATAGTTTAAGAGACTCATCGATTCTAAAAACAATCTGTTCTGACAAGTTTTAAACAGCAGAGGCCTCGCTTTGCATTACATTAGTTTAATTTATGTTGTTAAAAGAAAATTGAAAAAAAACATTGTTTTTTTTTTACATTAGTAAGTAGGATACTATAAATTTTGTTTAAATTAAAAAAAAACGTTAAAAAGTGTAAAGTCATTTTAAAGCTAAGATTAGTCAATGTTGCTTAGACTATTTTATGTATACCATACATACTCTTATTAGCTAGATCAACATTAATGATTAAGATAATAAAAATTATGAAAATAAAATCTGCGATCTTAATTGCGGAAAGGTATTAAACCGTTATTAAGATACAAAAACGTATTGCCATTAAAGCTAATTTTATCTACTCTTAAAAGATGAGATAAAACTGATAGGATACTCGTTTCCTTAGCACGTGTGATCTCTTGAGCACGAGCTATCTGCCGTCAAACAATAGTTCCTGCGAAATTCACCTGCCATCGATGCACAATACTCTAGGTGGTCCAATGAAGTGGTACTGGCTGAGAGGTGCTCGTTATAAGTGAAAGTGGAGGGCCCTTGGAAATTATTGGCGTTAATCGACCACCTATAATGATGGTCTATAATATCATCTCAATATTTATTTTATACCAGTAGCTGTATAAAACACAATAGATTTCACAAAATATATGCCATTTACAAAGATCCCTTTGTCAAGCAATTTAAAGCATGTCCCGTGAGACATGGTTTACAATTCCACATCTCCAATTACTGTATCTTCTTCTTCCTTTATATAAAAGTATGTTCTTTATGTAAATTCTTGTATTATTATGTGATTCCTAGTTAACATATTAAACAGACAAATATTAAATCCGTGGTTGTTCATACCTTGCACTTAACATATTTCGTAATCTTACGCCTGTATTTTAGTCTGATGACGAGTAAGCTAAAGTGAGAAATTTGAGCAAAATGAATTTAGTGGAGAAGTTTAGTAATGCTTTGTTTGACTGCGGTACTAATCGCCACTCAATTTATTGTCCCAATTGAAGAAACAATGTAGAGATCCCCGTGATCTTTGTTTATTGCCTGGAAATAACTTGAGCAAAATAAGTCGAACGAGGAAATTCCTCAAATGAGGAACTTTTATGCATTAATCATCTTTTTCACGACCTCGAATAGCTCGAACATAAAAGTATTGGGTAAGCAAAAACCTTACACAATAACGACGGAGTAACAATACTAAAACACAAAACTCGGAACAACTCAAATATAAAAGCAAATAGAGAGCAAGGAAATCGTTTGTATTTTCGCAAAACTTTTAGACTTTCTTCGTACGAGTCTTGCAGCAATTAGATATAGTACTAAGGCTAACAACGAGACTCATAATGATAATGTCCTTTTCGTTGCTAGCTATCTTGTTTATTAGGGCGTTTATTGTTTCTCCAAAGTTCTACAACTTTCTACTCATCGCCAAAGTTGGAATCGCGTAGAGTTGATTACTCTAGCACTAATTGTAAGTTATACAATTAACGTTAAATTTATTTTTCAAGTGAAACTGTACGTTGCAAACCGTTTTCTCTACACAAAAACCCTCATACTCCTTTACACATTCTCTTAGTTAAATGTTAAAAATAAAGGAACCATACAGTATAGACTATAAGTTAGTAAGGGAATAGATACATTTTTAAATTAAATTAATTTTAATGAAATCCTGCACAAGATACATGATTTTTTCTATAATTTAACTGCCCATTTACATACCCAGCTAGAATCATATTTTTTAATACATTTAAAATATAGCGTGAGAAAGATATGAAATGAAATATATATAAAAAATAATATAATTTTATATGATATGTATAAAAAAATCTCTGGCGTGTGTCCGAGGCCTCTTGAGGTGTGTGTGATTACTTTTTTTTATTTATCTGAACAAATCTTGAGGATTTTAAAACTAAATAAAATCGCCCATGATGTACAAAATGAGGATCTATGATAAAGATCAATTAATTTAAGCTACTATTATGTTTTACTGAGAACACTAACGAACCAGTAAAATGGACCTACATCAGACCCTAAAACGAGACAGAAATCCAATAACGTGTTATAGACAGCAATTCAATTAGATTTGATTAATAATGATGATTGCACTCACGGGCCAGTGATTTGATACGGTTAGTAATAGATGTAGGAAATCGATTCTACAGCCTACACAGAACTTGTTTGAGTATAATTAAAGGATGTATGAGGCCGCGATCGCATGTCAAGCTTTGATATCCGATACCATCCTAGAACAACCTGAGATTATAAGATACTTCTTAATTTTATAAATTGTGATAAGGTGCAGTAGTCTTATTAGTCTTTGAAGTGTGTCTATGGAAATGGCGATGTTCACCGGCGTTCATTTCTTCATCCGTCACACTTAACATAGACGGCTACAATTTAATAGCTTGTAGAGAATTGCAATCTCAGGCCTTAAACATTAACATCAAAAATAATAAGCTGACATTAAGATAGAGTAGATTAATGGGCGAGGTAATGCTCGTTGACAGCTCCATACCATATGATAAGAAACTCGTGAAAGAAAAAAAAGATATAAATTCACAACTACACCGGGCGAGAGGTGCTCAACCAGATATTTAGTGGTTGGGTGGCAACGCAAGGGCACCCCTGTGGGTACGAACCTCGCTTTGGGCCACCAAAATACGAACCTAATGGTGATCTACCAACGTTTTGGAAGCGGATAGACTAGAATAGAAGAAACGCCGAAAGAAACTCAAAGTTGCGTTGTATTGGAACTACGCCTCGGATCTTAAACGCATCGGTTAGCGACAGTTGACTGAACTATCCTTCTACAAACCGCTGGTGTACCTGTGTGTGAATGTACCTTAGTGTTTCTAAGATATTCGGAATCCAATAGGATAGTTTGTATTCTCACGCATTGCGAAGAAGTTTGTTAGGATGATGAGGCACCCTATCGAAGTAACGGCGGGACGCCATACGCATGAAACTGGCGACCCTAAAATATGAATGTATTTGGATGTGGCACACGATATTACCGGCATTTGGGATGTTCACTCCATAAACATTGTTCTAATAGCCGTATCGACTTATGGGCAAGAAGCCTAAATTGCTATCTCAAAAAGCTCTCACTTGGTTGTTGGTTCGTTTATATATTTCGACGCAGCCTTGAGTTTCTTTCATAGTTTGTAGTCAAGGTAGCCGCTTTTAAAACGCTAGTAGATTACCTTCAATACTTTTTCTGAGTGGTCGCCTAAGCCGAGGTCCGTAATCCGTACCTAGAAAGGTGCCCTTCCGTTGCTACCAATCCATAAAATCCGCTTGCCGAGTACCTTAAGCGAGCGCTCCTCTCGCTCGATGAAGTTTTAAAAGCCATCCCGGGCCAACGGCATTTTTTTGCCGTCAAAACACGGACGGTTATAGAAACCGGTGTTACTCGACATGGTATGTTTATAAGAGTTTTCACGAATTTTCTATTTAATCTAGTGGAGCTGTTTCAATTAAAAATGAATTTCGATAAATCGCATTAAGTAATTATAAAGATCTTTTACTTACCTACTTATTTATTATAAAAATTAGAAAATAAGTATTTTGTTATCTAAACATTTTTTTTTAATAATTACTTGTTTAATATTAGCTACTTTTTTTAATTGACGGTGTAAGATGTGTTCCTGTTAGAAGGCTAAGTATGTAACAACAATACCTTTATATTTTATTTAAGATTTATATTTGTTTGCTGTTGACGTACGGTAAATAAATATGTATGTATATACCAGTGGCGTGCATCCCATATAAAGCACAAAAAGCACTATTTTATTATATTTGGACTTTAAATAAATATATTCAATTAAAATTTGATAGTTACCAAAATAAGTGACTTAGGATCCAAATAGGAATGAATTTTAAATCATTATATGTATGAAATGCCCTAATATTGGAAGATAATGCTTTTTTATGCTTCTATGGAATGGACGCCACTGGCATATACATACATACATATTTACATATACATGTTGATTAGGCACATACATGCCTGTGGTGGCTTAGTGGATAAAAGACCGGTTTCTATCCGCGGCAACGCGAATGGTCGCAGGTCCGAGTCCCGGTACATACATCTGTGTTTTTCCAGATTACGTGCGGTTTTAGGCACCGCATGCTCACCGGTGAAGGAAATCATAGCGAGGAAAAGAAATGCCATGTGTAAGTGCCCTGAGAACGGCGATCAGCAGCACTACTGATCATGTTGGGCACGAAATATAAACGCAAAGTGGATACAACGACTAAAGTATTTCTGCTCACCCTGTAAGGGCTATAGCATGACGATATATTATTATTAAATATGTACAACACTTTTAAAATAACCCTGCCACACTCCCCTAACGCCTTAATACTTTACCTTTACGAGCATTTACTATAATTTTGCAGTGTTTCTTATAATATATTGATAAAGTATGGAGCTCAAAGCCTCTTCATCTTATCGCCTTTTAGGCTGAGATTTATTAACACAGCTTTAAGTTTGCTTAGTTTTTCGTCAAAATAATTTATTTTTTGAAAACTTTGCTAAGCAAAGTCGAAACAGCGTCTATAAGTCTTAGCCTTAGAACTTAAGCGATACCTTGTTGTGCTTTTAAATGTTCATTTCATCTAGAATTTTAACTTTTAGTTTGTCTGCATTGTTTATTACTGAACAAGTTTCTACAGTCTTATCGCTATCTTTTGATTGTGGTTCACCATAACAAAATACGCAAATCATTACGATTTTTCCGTGACCTAGCGGCTGGCAAATATATAAACTTGCACGATATACAGAATGCTATGTTTCTCAAATCACGTACGCATTTTCTTATCAATAACTGTTTTCATTCCATTATCGGGACATACTAAGAACATAACAAATATGGTACATTGTATGTTGGATCTTGAGTTATGCATTAAGGTGGTATGTCGACATTAAACGGCAACAGGCAGCATAACCACTGGTTTGTATAGATTAGTATATAGATTATTAGTTTGGGCGATGTTTAGGATCCAAGCATTCGCACCAGTGATGAAAATAACACAGTTCACGGAGGTTTATGACGTTTTCAGATTTGACAATTTTAAACTAATGCAAAAGTCAAATTGAACATACATTATTGGATCTGTCAATTTGGCAGATTTTAAATGCCGTTAGTGTGAGAACTGTTTGCATTTCGTGCATGAGTGTATTTATTTTACCTAATGTAGTTAAAATATGTTTTATGAATTAACTGATCTTGATACTAGGGCAATAAGCAACAAAATCCACAATTAAATTACCCGTTATTAAATGTCAAACTCTTAATGGGGAGTAATGTTTTAACAATTTCGACATAATTTATAATAACTCGTGAACAGTTGTATATAATTGGAAGCAGCGGTGACAAAAGTATCGTTGTCAACAGCACCGTGAACACATATATTTGTATGGAGTGTATTCCCACGATGCAGCAATACTACCCGGCAATACTTTCTGCTACTTTGTCAATACATCACTTTTAATGTATCATGCAAACTATATCCCTTTGGGGTAAGCAATTACTACACACTAAAGCCACTAATTTAATGCGTCTCTGCTCACCTTGTAAGGGTTAATATCTGATGATACACTATTTTTATTAATTAATACAACTGTTCTATAATATTCTATTGTTTCGCTTGAAATTACGCTAATATACCAAACGATGCTCAACAAGCGTGCCGCCATAGATGGGCAAAATGTAATCAGATTAATAACAATGATTACGATTAAATTTTACGTTTTTTACCATTAATATGACTGCATTTAGGTCATATATGTTTTAAACACTATATAATCCCAGATTGCATACACATTTATGATTTTTTAATGTTTTAAATGGATTTAATCATGATTAAAGAACAAGACGATTAAAATTACGACTAAATTTTGTAATCGATAACATTAATCAGATTACATTTTGTCCATCTCTGCTTGCCGCTCACCTAATAAAAATGATTACTGTCGCTTACGGTCAAGATCGAAAAGAGACCGAATATTTTGGACATCACAAAGGAGATCCAGAAACGCGACGGACCGAAACGAATCTCTATAAGAATAATGTTTAAAGATTTTTTTAGTGGAAAATCATAATAATAATTTATAAATATAATAAAAATTAAACATACTTGACGGCTAAGTGGTCACAATGGCTGAGTACTACACTACTATGCTACGGATTGTGGGCTCAATCCTATACGGAACAAAATTTATATTGTCTACAGGTAGTTATTTCTGATCTGGGTTTTGGTATATCTGAAATACAGTAACTAATTTCATGTTTTATTATTGCACTTTGTATATTTAGTTTTATTTTTACTACAATGGTGGCCATTACATACATACATTAGGATATTCAAGCATCTTTCTATACTTACTTTGGTTACTAAAGTTGGTTCAAAATTTTCTTGATTTATTAATTCGGTGCCAATTATTTTTGTATTAGTCAACCTACCTCGTCAATTTATACGATTATAATTAATATATCGTTGTATTTATTCTTTTTAATAGAAAACCACTGTAAGTATTTGGTTTTACCTCCAGTATAAAGGTACATTTACTAACAAATAAGTGTCCTATCAGCACTTGTTTCACCTTTAAACTGATTTTTATGACAATTACCAAGTTTATTGTGATGGACTTATTTTATAAACAAAAACACGTGTCTTTGAGAATCCATTCCAAAACAAGTATTGATTATTAGTCAATTATCAATATTTTTATTTATATTCACAAACTTGAATCAAATAACGGTTGTACTAAAAATTACGTATTCCGTAGTTGAATTTCATCGATTAAACAGCGAATTAGTGTAGCAAGGTGCGCTGGGGCAGGCCGAAGTGCATTCCATAAAGAGGGACGCAAGAGGGAATGTACTGCATTCTTATTCTTACCTTTTCCATTCACAAAGTCCCATAAAACTCTATAGTTCCAGCAAATTCTGCACTATCACTAGCATCACCGGTCACTGTCAGAAAAGTATAACTACGGAATCGCACAATATTCAGTTTTTGTTTACATCACTATCATAATAATCAATCAGATACACAACCGAACAGTCGGCCAACAACAACCAAACTGGATTCGGTAAACTCTCGGTCTGAAGCGGAATCAATTGTTCTATCTCTGTTCGACAAGCTAAGTTTTTTGTATTCCCGTTTCGTTTTTACGGAGAAAGGCGCCACACTAGGCGCGGGCGCCGATCTCTTCCTGCGGGACTTAAAAAAAAACAAAAGCTTTTGAAACCAAAGAGCATTTGAAACAAGTTGCTTGTAATTGGACTGTAGGTGCCAGACATGATTTTGTATAATTTCAAATTGATTTGAAACACTCTGCGCATGCCTCTCGAAAAACGTTGTCAGGTTTAAATTCAATGCGATTTCTTTCGGTTTGTGGTTATTAAAATTCTCATAGAGTCGCTGAGATAATTTTTTTTTTGGCCTAACAGAATGCTTTTGGCTGAGAAAGACTTTTATAACTTCACTGAGCGGGAGGGCTAGCACTTAGGCTGAAATTTATAGTCGCTACATTAATTTGTCTTCATTCAATATTGTAAATTATATAATTAAGATCAAAGTATATAGTAAGTCACCCATTTCATCATTTTGCAACTGGCTCTGCGAATACTTAGGGCATACTCAAGTTCCTATTTATATATTCAGTTTTTTTTGTTAAAGATGAATTTATTTTCTGAGCAAAGTAGCGTCTATAAACATTGCTCTTAGAGTTATCAGCCGGCGAAATTTATAGGTGGGTGGAAAAGCAACGGCCCCTTGTGGGTACGGTCCTCGCCTAGGGATGCCAACCAGGGAAAGTACTTAAGGGATCTACTAGTATTTTGGAAGTGACTACTTTCAAAAAAAGGCTTCTAGTCTACGTTGGAGTTCAAGATAAAATAATACAAATGATATAGGAGACATCAACTTTTATTGTAACAATAAAAACTACGAAATCTCTATTTACACTTAATTTAAAATATACGGCAACATTTTTATGCCAAATGGTAATAAACAAAGAGTATCAGCCCTCTTGATCATAACTGGTTACTAGCACCTACTGAAAACTACAATAAAAGAAGTTTTGTTATATCGTACTGCTAACCATAAGTAATAGGAAATAGACAACGAACTTACTGTTGGTAGATGGTTTCATAGTTTAGTTGTTAATAACCCTGCTAGCGACGCTACAGGTTCGCGATTAGAATCATGGTAGCATCAAACTTTTCTGTGACGAACAGATTAGTTTACCACGAATCAGGAAATATATCTATACTAATATTGTGAAGTGAGTTAATAAAGAAGTATTGTCGTATGTTTGTTTAAGTATTGGATATAATTCTTCGAAACTATCGAAATCCTATTCACGAACATTTAGAATGGTCCTTTAATGTAAATAATTTTGTGCCCACGCAAAACGTGAATTTCACGCGGCGAAACCGCAGGCAGAGCTAGGTGTTTCTCTGGAGGGCCGAATAAAAAATGAGATGATCCGTCAGAGAATTAAAGTCATCGATATAACTGAATTAGCAGGCAGAAGTGACAGTGGGCTGGTCATATTTGCCGAAGAACTCATAACCGCTGAAATAGACGTATTTTTGAGTGGAAACCACGCTTCGGTAAGCGTAGTATAGGATGCCCTATGGTTAGGTGGAGCGACGATTTACGCAATTTGGATGAAAAAAGGCGAAGATCGGGCTCAGTGGCGAACCTTGGGAGACACCTATTTCCAACAGTAGACGGATACGGATTCTCAATGATTGTTTTTATATACAGACTGATCCCGACACAGTAGATCAAATTGAAGGAATAGAAAGAGTTTTATATCCGTGTAATATGGTTTTCATCCAATCTACTTCACTTTACCAGTTTTACGCGAACAGAACACTACTAGAAAAATATAAATGCATTGTAATGACATAACATAACCACGTGATATTTTGAAAGCTTGTCCATCTCACACATTTCCCACTTTTCTACTATCGTTATCGTTGATCAATTGTTATTTTGTCGGTGCTCTCAGATAAGCCAACCAGATGGAAGAACAAGAGTCCATTTAGAACATAATTCGTTGGAAAAACAAACAGTAAATCAGGATGAATAAAACAACATTATATTAATTCTTGTACATTTTATTTTTATTTGCGACTGGGTACTGAACAAATCTCACTAAGAATAAGTAGTATATGACGTAAATTCAAAAACTGTTTTACTATTACATACATATCTTAGTATTAGATTAACCGCCTTATTACAAAATAAAGATTACCTTAAGAACTGGTAAACAATCGATAAAGTTAATTTAATAATTAACAAAAATAACTTTATATTACAAATAATAAAAGCGGCAAATGCGAGCAATAAATACAAGTATTGTTGAACTTATTTTGATTCCTTTTCCAGTATATAAAATATGCGGTACAAACGTCCACTATCTTACGATGCTGACTTAGAAGTTGTTTTTTCTTACACAACTTCAACGGACTGGGGACCTGAGTAATTGATATTAATTTCAACTGGATACAATTACGCATTCCTAGGGAAAAAGTCTTATAAGATAGACGAGCAATTCATGATCTACCCTTTCTAAGTAAGGAATTCTAAATATCGTATTATTTTCAGGTCTGGATCCGGGGCGCCAAATTCTAGGGGGCAGCAAATGAGCTGCTAACCTAACTAAAAAAACATGTCATCTTCTCCATACGAAATACTCGAACAATAAGTGAATCGAAATTGAATACAAAAAACTCAAAAGTACAATAATGATTTAGGTTGGCTTGCACTAACAAATTAAGTCTAGTTTAAGCTTTTATAGACGCCAATTAATCGAAGTACATTAATTCCATCTCCACGATGATCTGAGTTTAAGAGTTGTTACAACTGGGTTTTTATTCAGTGCAAGACCATAACTATAGTTCAGCGCTAAATAGCATTTTGTGTAAGTCTAAACTAGACTTAAATTGCTAGTGCAAGCCCCCCTTAAATTTGACCGTTGATAAAACTAAATAATATTACTGAGGAAAACTACAAGAACAGTTTTACGATAAATATAATTTGGTATAACTTTACATTCGATTTAATATGTTGGTACGAGCCGCCCTTGCGGACCAAACCTCATCGATGCAACAACACTCTTTGCAAAAAGCGAAGTGATTCTCACTGCAATTTTATTCGTAACTTTACAAATATTAAAAATTATTGCATTTTACCGATTTTCGATGCTTAAATGAATATTTCCCTGACTGTGCAGAATAAAACACTTGAGTAGCATTGCAATGATTAATGGCCCTAAAAACCTAAATGTAATTAATCTGTCATCTACTAATAATCGATTTTAAGTTTTGTTATCATAGACATCGACACTTACATCACTAATATTGATTATAAATAAAACCCACAGAACCAAAGGTACCTAAGTAAGCATTATATTAATTCAATGTTTAGTCCAATTATCATTTTATAATAATGGAGTGTTTATGAAAAATGCCGAAACCCGAAATTATCGGATTTATTCATATACGTCACGGTTATGGACATTTATAATACTCATAAAGATGGTGTTGTATGTCATGAAAATGTACATTTACATCATAAAGAAAACAGCAAAAGGGGTTAATTTACACGGAAAATAAATGTGTACACATGCATATATTAAAACACTGTTAATCTTAAAAAATATTAAGCAGTAATAAAGAAAAATTACATTTTTGTAACTCAATTTAAAATATTTATTCATAAACAATTGATAACTTATGAATAATGTAGATAGCTAAATCTTCTTAAAGATGTTAGTGAAAATATAATATGATTCTAAAAGTGAATTTTAAAAATAAACAAGTTTCAGTCCACCTACGTCATTTTTACTATATATTTCCTTAATATTAAACTATTCCAATTGCAAATAATTCCATTTTCCTCCTAATGGCTGCTGTTTGCACCATTTTTTTTTGCACATTTGTTGGCAAACTAACTCACGACCCACCTAATGGTAAGCGGTTACCGTAGCTTAAGGACAATTGCAATACAAAAGGCGATGATATTGCGTTGCAGTTTAAAAATAATTGAAAGATCGATCACTGCCCTCTAAAAGAATTCCGTGCCCAAGTTCTGAAAAAAATGTATCAAGCTTTCGCAATTTCATGTATTTCAGACAAAATCAAATTTAATAACATTTGGAACTGACATAAATATAAATAGTTCCACTGATGTTTTAAAAAAACCTAAATTTTAAATGTAGTGGACTTATGCTAGTTTGCCTTTACACTCCTCAAATAATAGCATATTTTTTTTATAAATAAGTAGGTATGTGTGTAACAGTAAAACAGCATAATACTCTCACAAACTTATAGCCTTTATACATATCACATGAATTACAATAATAAATACAGTACATTCTCGCACAACTACAATATACGTGGGGCCACTGCGTTCCAAATCGTCAGAGAGACACACCTAGTAAAAAAAAGTATACAAAAACAACCCAATCAAGATCAACAATAAATAGATTTTTAAAAGTCATCATGGAATTATAGAAAGGCGGCCACAGCGTGAATAGAGATTAGGTTTCACCGACTTGTTTGCTTTTGGTAGGAAAGATTTCATACAAATATGTTTTTTATCAATTTTGAAGTGTCTCTTTTGATTGCAGCTAAATAAAACATAAATTCATGATTTGCAGTGAACTCCATGTAATCCCACATTTTTTATAATCAATATCTTACTGTTTGTTAAAAGATATATTACTGCCAATAAATTAACGAAGAATTTACGAAGTGATTGAGTATCTCCATTCATTGTTATTCAATACAATCTGTTAAAGTATTTATAAATTGCATACAATGCAAAATTTCGGTGATAAGTAATACCAAATGCAAACAAGCCACACCGAACAAATTAAAATATAAATTAGGCTAATAATTTAAAACACCTTACTCTGGTCTATTATAACTCGGAATGTTCGTCATCTTCGACATTACCGTCAGAGAGTTGCAGCGGCGGCTCTGTGGTTTCACTATCGGTAGCATTTTCTGCTTCGTTTACAGAAATTTCTGGTGCTTCTTCCTGAGTATCCGTTTTCCCTGCATCTTCGGATTCCGCTTCTATTACAACTTCTTCTGTTTTATTATCAGATTCTTTCTTCACAGGTTTCTTGGGACGCCATATCTTCAACTTATTTAGTAAATATTTCACTTCTCTGTCCAAGTTTGCCATCTTCTCTCTAATACTTTCCACTGTCAGTTTGATATCTTCATTCTTTTTTAACTCATCTTGTTCTTTAATAGACTTGTTTAACCATTCTTCTGTTTCTACAATTTTCTTTTGTAGTACTTCAATCTCTACTTCAGTAAAGACATCTTTGTCTTCATTTGCTTCTTTGGTGAAGTTCTTTGACATTTTAAGGAATTCCTTTGAACTGTTGAGCATGTTACGAATGGCTGCAACAGCGTCAGACCTTTCCCTGTGTTCCCAGTGTTTGTAGAACATTGAATTTGTTTTTTCTTTCAATACAGCAAGTTTTTCTTCAAACTTCTCCGTGTCTGCGTCGTAACCATCATCGTATAACCATTCAGACGTTTCGCTGCAAAGTTTTCTTATCTCCTCGATTTCTTCCTCAGTTGCGCATGCAGCATACTCCTCCATATCTATTTTCATTTGTGTATCGACAACAAAAGCTTCTAAACTGTTTAAAGCTGATTCTCGCTCTGTGCGTTTCCTATCAACTTCATTTAATTCATTTATTTTAGTCTTGGAAGCTTTAAACTGCTCTGGCGATAAAGGTTGTAGGCTCAGAATTAATTCATCAGAACT
Organism: Automeris io; assembly: GCA_036320925.1. Taxonomy (NCBI): domain Eukaryota; kingdom Metazoa; phylum Arthropoda; class Insecta; order Lepidoptera; family Saturniidae; genus Automeris; species Automeris io. The sequence goes on along the minus strand of JAUDJH010000010.1, from coordinate 12,565,546 downwards.
TATGGGCTCTTTAAGAACAACGATTTTCGGTTTAGCCTTGGCATCGCTTTCTGTTGCATTTTGTTTATCAGCTATTGTTTCATTAGCTTTCTGAGTGTCATTTTTAGCATCTTGAGTTTCCTCAGGTTTCTCTTCAATTTTTTCTGGTGTTTCTGAATCAGATCCGAAGAGTTTGCTTATCGTACTACCTATTTTTGAGAGTGTGCTATCTTTGTCTTCATCCTCTGTGACAGTTTTCTCAGCAACAAATTCCACATTAACCAAATTGAGTAAGGCAGAATCATCCATATTAAAATGTGCTTTAATACCTTTGTGTTCGACGTTTTCTCCAGTGTGTTTGCCTAATACTGCCGCAACTCCGTGTAATGAAACTTGTGTCAGATTCAAAGAGCCAATGTATTGCAACTCTGTTGATGGTATGTGATCAAGTTCCGCATAATTCACATTAAAATCAAAATCATCTGTATGTTTATTAAACGTGATTACTTTCTTTTGGGGGTAAGGGTTCATAGGTCCAAAGAGTGTTCTCTTAATCTGTAATAGACAATTTACAATATCTTTAGGCTAAAATAGATTTTCAGGACTGTAAATTAAAATATTAGCGAAAAAGTCAACCTGAGTTTTGAACAATAAAGTATATTGCTTACCAATTTATCAGTTCCATCAATGTGTCGCGTGAAAACAACTTGAATAGGCAGAATAACAGCATCTCGTACGTTTAATGTAGCCACTTTGTATCCAGTTGCTAGAGCGGCAGCCCTGAAAGCAAAATTATAATTTATATTTTTGTCAGAGGAAGTATGTCTGAGAGAACATTAAAAAAATTAAAACATCGTTCACATAATATTCACAACAGTGAAAAACGCCTACTATCGAGGTATTCTCATTGTCAAAAGCACCAATGGGTGACCATTAGAAACTAAACGGTTGAGTCATTAATAGATTATTGTACATAATAAATCCATTTGGTTAAATTTTGTTTAGGTATAATTATTGAAGGTGTCTTGTAATGACCTATACTCCACGCCTTCGCAATTAGGTAGAGGCCTGAAGAAGACCAAACGTCACCAAGGCCGAGGAAGTCGATGTAGCCTTGCCCTTAGCTCTGGCAGACTGGTAGTGGGAACACCCCAGGGTGTTTTATCCAGTAGGAGTCTGACACACTAGGGCACCGCCCTAACGGCGACCTGGCGGTCCATAAGGAACTTTATATGGGTTACTAAAAATAAGGTGTTTTATAATGATACTGTTTGTTTTTTACAATAAATAAGTTTTTTATACCTATAAACGGCGCCCATAGTGGCCGCCTCGTCTGCGTTGATGGATCGGGACGGTTCGTGTCCCACTGCAGCCTTGAGCGCATTGAGCACGGCGGGAGCACGGGCCGCCCCTCCCGCCACCACCAGCCTGGCCCCGGCTCCGGCGCCGCCGGCCGCCGATATGGCTCGCTGTACTACGCCGGTCACTCTAGGCCATAAGTCCGCGCAAAGTTCTTCAAATTCCGCACGTGTCACCTGAAACATAATTACGTTTCAAGTCCCAAGCCAAAAAGAGATGTCTTATAAGTTTATTATAAATTCTAAGTGACCAGCTAAGCCATCCAGTGCTGATTTTCAGCTGACACCCATTTATTGTGTCAACTAGCCGACAACAAGGACGAAGACAATAATAGAGTGTAGATACAAAGGTCCAGAGACTATATAAAAATGTCATAGATAATGAAATATACATACATACACATGAACACAGTTATAAGTATATTTTACACATATAATTAAGTCTGTGCCATTGTATAATTAATAGCTTTTAAATTAATGAATCAATTTTAAATTCATTTTTTTTAAAGGTAAGACTTGTTTGAAAATATTTTTAGCTATTAAGATACAAAATCTAAATAGCTGTTTAAGCCTTATCTATTGTAATTACTAAATGGATATATGAAACTTGTGCTGTTCTGATTTATTCAACATTTAGTATCCTTTGACTTTAATTGTACTAAAACAAGATGGTAGCCTTAACGCTACAATTAGGTTAAGTTAATGCTGAAAAATTATCGGGGATCAGCAGGATCAGTATCCTAAAGCGAAAGAGTAAGCTCTGTTCGCTTTACCGACTTACAAAATAAGTGTTTGAGCACATTTGAATGGTTTCAACAAGTTATAGATAGACATATCGTTAAAACCAAAGGTTTTTTTACACTGGTTCGACATAGTGACTACAGTGCACCTGACAATAAGTACAATGTAGTTCAAAAACGATAACGACCATCAAAAGATGAGAATCCATTGATAGTATCCTTCATCATGTCGGCCCACATATACCACGACTGAAGGTCTCTAGGTATACGAGTCACTGGATATACACAAGCTGATCGCGAAACGCGACAGGCCAAAGCGAGTTACTATGACGGTATTTACTTGGTATTGGTGTAATAATATGAAATATTCTATGCCTAAGACATAGATGTGAGTTATTATGACCAAGCTAAACTGTAAACATAGCAACTAACTATAAAGCGGGGCCAAAACATAATATAGAATGCATAAAATATTTTAAAAAAGGCTAACTATTCTTAAACTTACCAAATGCTTAAAGTCCTTATCATCCAGAAGGCTCTCAATTTGCGCATAGAACTCCGTGTTAGCAGAAAGCACAATCTTCAGCCGCTCCGCTTCTTTCAGGAGTTTCTCCATGGCTCGGGGCGAAGCTCTGACGTCACCGCCTCCGTTCGCGAGCCATGCCTTGATTAGATGTTCACGGAGACGCAGCGTCATTTCGTGACCGCCAAGTGTCCTAGAATCATTTCAATTAATTTTGCTCAAACTGGCATATTACAAAATGTAGTTTCATAAAGGGCTTAAACTGCGATTAAACTTTAGTTATTACTAAAGAACTAGTACTTGGCGGGGTGAGAAAACATTGACTATATACTTGTGCCAGTAAACAGAAAAACCCATATGTTACATAGAGATTTACAATTTGAGTTAAATAAGCGCCCAAATTCAGTAAGGTTCCTTAAATTTTAAATGCTTTTATTTATCTATAAAAGCGTTTTAAAATTTAAAGAGTCCTTCTGAAACTGGACGAAAGTTTGATAAAAGCGACGTAAGACTTAAAAAATTGTAATTATTTAAACAAATAAAAAAGTTACAAGAATTATTAGATTTGTGGTCAGCCCAGAACAGAGTCCAGGCGCCTGGAGCGGGGAGACCTGACTCCAAAATAATGGGAGAAACTAAGGGTGAAGAAGAATATAGTTTAGTTAAGGAAGATCTTAACTAAATAAATCTGTATTGTATACATTATAATTCGGCTCCTTTTAAAGTTGATTTATCTAATACAGTAAAAAAATAATCACATCTTTGAATTACTAGGGTAAAGTATAGGATTTAATATTTATCAACAGAATTGAGAATTGTTGACACTGTGCTAAATATATGTCTTTGTAATATACTATATGTAATAATTGACAGTACAATCTGCAGAACAATTGTCATAATTCAACTATTCTGCAAAGAAAAACCAATCAAATTATATCAACCTGTGAACAAACATATTAAATGCGTAGTTTATTTACCTGTCAAACCCAACGCCAACAACTTGCAATTGTGGTACTGTCTCAACATATCCCTTCTCCTTTATTTTAACTGTCTTGTACTCAACCAGGGCTGCTTTGGTAGATGCTGCCCCCATATCGAAGAACAATGCATGCCAGGCGGTTTCATTAATTTCCTATAAAAGGATAATATTTAAAACGATTTTTCATATTATCCTGGTAGAGATACATTAGTTGCCGTATCTACTTTGCGCTTGATGTTGTGCCCAACGTGACCAGCAGCGCAATAGCAGACCAGACATTTCTATTAGACGGCATGCAGGTATCCTCACGAAGTTTTACTTCAAGGGTGAGCATGTAGTGCCTTAATCCATTCTTAATCTGGAAAAACCTAGATGTACGTTCCAGGATACGAACCTACGACAGTTCGCGATGCCGCGCGTGTATCCCGGTCCCTTATCCACCAGGCCACCACATATACCTCTCTAATGTATCTCTGCTCACCCCGAAAGGGATATAGAGTGAAGATATATTATTATTTATCTCAACATAGGCACTACAGTGCACCGAATGTTCAGTATGGTGTAGTCTAGAATCCGATACCACCTATCGAGACACAATAACGTTTGTCAAAATATACTAAGACCTAGATCCGTTATGTAGGTAAAAAAATTTGTTGCTAATAACACCCATACAATCCCCAAGTATATCCAAACTCAAGTCCCATACTATGCTTGTGCTTGTACTACACTAGATACAAACATATTTACTTAAATAGGACACATTTATGACTCGGGACAAATTAATGTGCTCATTACAGAAAAGTCTACCACTATCCCTTATGCAGTAAGTATAAATTGTGATATAAAAGGAATATATCCACATTACCTTCCTTCTGAATATCCCATAGTTTATGGCAACGGCTGTATAGTCATTGATCAGCTGTAAGACATTGAGTCCAGCCAAGGATGCAGCTTCTTTAAGAGCTCGCCTTTCCACCTGGTTAAAGAAACCAGGTGCTGTGATCACGCATTCCGTTATCGGGTGACCTATAAAATTAAATTATAACACGTTAGTATACCAGTTACATGATAATAATCAATATTAAAAAAAAAATTTGCCAAGTATGAATTAAACTTGCGCATCTTGCATTCTATACAAGCTTGTAGGTAAGCACTTGTCAATATTTCCTTTTCATCACAACCTCGCAGAAGGATGTCACTTCTTGCCTAATATTGTATGGCTGTGGCAATTTTTTTAAAGGATTAAACAACTGATGAATGAACAAATGGTTAGCAAAGGTATCCATGTCACTTAACTTTCTAAAAGATAATTTTTAGGATAGCTAAATGCTTGATGCTCAAAGCTTATAGAAAATTCACATTGTTAAAACTGAATTTACTTACCATGACTAATTTCAGCAAATTCTTTTGCTTTGGCAAATAATTGTGCTACAAGTTCTTCTGGGGAGAATTTTGTTTTTTCATCATGTACAAATTCAGGTGTGCCCCTTTCTGATTCTACTATCTCATAGTATGGAAATCTCTCCCTGAAATCATTAAATTTATGTCTTTGATTACATATCTTTATAACATAAGGTTTATGTCATTCTATTTAAGCATTACAGATCATCTGTCTTTACTTAGCATTTTTTTATATTTTGCACAATGCAAATGCAATAAATATCCAGAGACCACAAGTTCCAAAAAAAAAAAAATGTTGCTTGAAAGCGCTTATATTAAAATAAAAGTTTTAAGATTAAATTCAATCAATATTCAGTGACAATTTTCATTTCAAAATCATATTTCATTTGAATAATTATTCCTTTTCAACAAATAATCTGACAATAAAAAAGTTATTATTTTTTTTCTATGATAATGTTCCATCTCTAGTTTATATGGGGCTTGATGGCAAGCTGTGAGAAGAAGCAGTTGATCCCAAGAACTAATACCAATCAACTATATGTGACTGTAATAAAATAGCCTAAGAAACATAAATAATCATGTACATATTATAAATGTTTTAAAAAAATGCAGCAATTTTATACTTTTGGAACATTTCCACAAAATACATGCATTAGAATTCAACAAAATTAAATGCACAGTTCACAAGTGTAAGACCGTCAAAGTCACTCTTTTCAGCCTGTCATAATTAAAGATCAGATTTTATGTACAGTTTTAACCTAGAGACATTCCCTTGTGGTATAAGTGGACCGACATAACAATAGTGATTGTTAACTGATTTTCATCAATTAATTGTTTTTGACATTCTTAGACTGCATTGAACTGTCCATCAGGTATAATGTAGTCACTTTGTTGAGTCACTATAAAAAAAATCTATTAAATAAGTAAGAGAATTCACAATTTATTATTATTAATATCAAATAATAGGTGAGCAGCTGTTAGCTGATATGCCTATGTCTTAGCTGGTATGTTCAACTTAAAAAGACTGACTGAGATGAGAGCCATCTATCCAGTCTAGCTTTGAACAATTATACTATTTATTGTAATAAATTCCATGAAAGGATTTATATTTTTCAATATTATAAATTGACAATCAGGACATTGTTGACAGATCATCAACTACTAGTTTCAAAATTAAACTATATAGATGGCTTCCCTGACAATCAATATTTAATGTATGGTCAACATAGTATTATACAATGTGTGATGGTCAAACACAGCAGCTGACATATACATCAGCTAATAGCTGCTCATTTAATATTTGATATTAATTAGGAGATAAAGCTCTTCTGCCTTTGATGAATCTTTCTATTGTAACCTTATTGTTGAGTAAGAGGTTAAATTATTGAAATGATAGAAAGGTATTTGAATTTCTGAAATAAGTAACATAAATCCATCATTTTCTATTTTTTAAGCTAGACAGTCACTTTAACTTTCTAATCTGACCTGGATTAATTTTATGATGATAATTTCAGAACATGCTTTCAGAATCCTTCAGAACATGAGTATTGTATATTATCTATGAATTTAAAATATATTTCAAAATATTTCTGTTTCATATACATATCTAATTGACAGCCTAATCTTTGATCCAATAATCCTGGTATTAAATATAGAGCAGGTAATTATATGAAAATTATCTAATACCAAAAAGTTCTAGATTTAAGCAATTAAAACACATGGCCAATATACTTATAATTCGATACAAAAACATATGGAACATGTCTGTAAAAGTACTTACAACTCAAGAATGTAGATAAACTTATATTTGCAAAATATTGTGTGCTAAACAGACACAGCCATTAATGGATCTCTGTTCACCATAAAATGGATATAGTGACGTGACATCATTATTGTTTTTCATATATTGGCTGTGTTAGAAGAGCAGTATATATGACAAAATCTCAAATATGATTTGGTTTTTATTAATTTTAATCATTATCTAGCTATGCACCTACTTAATCTTAAATAGTTAAGTTACTTCATTAACTAATTTCATACACAAATACTTTAGAAATAATGAAAAAACCATGTGTAAAAAATGACAATTGTCAATCACAGTATTTTTCTAGAAAGCACTTGATAAGTTTATTTGCTACAAATCAAAATTCAATCAAGTGAACAATATCAGATTTATTTAAGGTAGAACAAGGAATGTCAGGTCAACTAGCCCTCTTTTTCTTTAAAAAGAAGAAGGTGAGCTAGTGTAATATAAATGATGTTACTAACCTGTAAGCTTTAACCAATGGGTGGTCAAATGGTTTTCCCAAAAGGTCCAGCAAATATTTATATGAATTCTTCGGAAATCTTACTCCAACAGTAACGGCGTCTTCTCCAAATGTTCTTACACCATCCCTGAACGCAACGACTGCAGGGGTTTTCCTTTTAGACTCTTTATTCAAAACTATCTCCATAGGAACACCGGGAGAAACAATTCCAATTTTCATCCATTCTGACCCCAAATCGATAGATATAACCGCGGCGGCATCCGTATACGGGGTGTAGAGTAACGCAAATAACACCGCACACAATGTTCCATACATTTTCTGGAAGTAAACGTAAAACGAACAATTTATGGAAAGCCGAAAACTAAACGCAATTATACACCATATCACTATCATTAAATATTTAAAGCAAGTATTCACTTACTATAGACAAAACCATATTTCTTTAACAAATTATCTTTTAGACATGCATTAAATAAGTTTATTCACGTAAAATAAAGTGTAATTATTACACTCTTATATTTAATTTCACTGAAGTGAACCAAATATTTTAGTCCACGTCAAGTTTAACGTGTTTTGTTCTTTGTGGTTAATGTTATTATTGCCACTTTTAATAATACACTTTGTGATAGATTGCCACTTTTTATTACGGTAAACAACTTTACATCACTAATTAAAATTTTATATTATCCAAATTGGACAACAATACAATAAAAATACATACTTCTTGGATACTTATGGACTTTGTCCAATTTTTGAGATGTAATTGTCTTTATTAATTATTATACAATTTGTTTAGAATATCGACTACATCGACCATGGGTAATGCTTCGGAACGGGATATGATTTTATTTGTCTTTTTAACTTTTATCTATGGTTCAATAGGTGTTGCGGAAAATCTGAAAAATATTTGTGAAGTAAATAAAGGTAGCTTGAGTGTTTTCCCCTCAAATTTAGGAACTTGACAGGTCTAATACACGATAGACTTTGAACAAAGGTTTTTCAACTAAACAAGTAAAATATATATGATGCAATTAGTAAAAACATACGATATCAAAAATAAGTTAGACAGTAATACCTGTTTAAATTAATACATAGAAACAAAAATAGAAAACTCTCAACGTCATTTATAGTTACTGAATAAAAATAAGGTAGACCATTTTTAATAACATTTACTTTGTCACTTAATCAAATTTTTACATTTGATATTATATTTTGGTACTATTATCAGCGTTTTGACGATATTTTTTTAAACTCTCTGGTTCTATCACGGGAACCCGGTATATAAAAAATGTTAAAAAAGAACACGTAAAAGAGTTACTATAGTTAGCGATATTGTCCCATTTAAAAATTTCATCAGGGGGAATTTTAGCCAGAGCTGACTGCACTGATATTGAGTATTAGGTTGCTATCACTGCAATGCTGCCAACATAAGAGTTTTCTCCTAGTCTTAGGGATTTTTGTATGGCTAGGGGCGTTTTAGTATTTTTTTTTATAACTTATAGACCAACATTTGACCTCAATCACACCTGGTGGAAGGTGAAGATGAGTCCGATGATGAACCACGTCTGCCTAAGAAATGCCTATTCTCTCTTCTTTTAAAGACTCCCAGTATTAAGAATTTTTAAATTTTGATTTGTTAATTTGGAATAAACTAGAATAAAAATGGACGATATCACATGTGTTATATAAATTACAACACCACTGATCATATCCAGATACATTTTACCATGATAAATATTTTTCTTTTAGATTGAGTTTAACTAAATAAACAACTAAGACATAAGTTAACTCAATTCAATATAGATATACAATACTTTTAAAATTTTGTGTTTACAACATAGAATCTAAAAAAAAAGTTTTATTATCTATACAAAAATTAGTTTTTTTAATGAATTTTAAGCAATTTTCGGTGGATTTTCTTGACTGGAGTTGGCAATACTTCGTCATTGTTGATCATAAGTGAGGAGGTCGCGTAATGCTGTTTATTTATTGTTTTTAATTTATTGTTAGTGCCTACAACAAACATTTTCATACAAAGGTGAGTTTATACTTGTAATAAAGCCGCTTTATTGAATATAGTGTTACGATACATAACTAACGCGAAGCGGAGTGATCACATCTGTTTTTGTGTTAAATTAGTACGCATTTCGGATTTTGCACCTTGCACAACGTGACCCTAAAATGCTACAGAACTCCTGGTCTGTTTACAGCGTGGGGGTGCGCAAGTATCGTTTACGTTCAATTCTAAAAATGTGACAAGACGCATGACCAGTTCGGTTCGGACGCATATTCGCGGCGCTCTTTCTAAAAATGGAACGGGTGTTAGTCGACGGTAGTGTCCTCGGTTAGATGTCACCGATGGACGATGGTCCCTGCTGTTATGTAACAGCCCTTCGGAAGAAGCACGTGAAGCGCGCAGTGCACGCGGTTCCACGTAGGAAGCAGCCCGACGCGCGCACGCGGTGTGCCGCGCTGTCGGTCACCAGTTTCCTAGCAACATGTTGACGCCGCTTGCAACCTTATGAACACAAAAACACATGGTTACTACGTATTACATCACGTTCTGTTTCGTGACGGATTTCCTATGCTTGTGTTGCTAGGGCGCCTCCTGTCCATAACATAATTGCCTACTTCGCCTGAAAAAGGTCGCCAACTTTGTCATTTAACCTTCCTGTTTGTAAGTACATTGCAAAGGCTTTTCTTATTATTTAAGTGCATACAATGACCTTGATGCTGAATTAAGTGTCTAGATAATATCAGGATGATTTACTAAAATGTATAAGTACTTTGTAAACTCTAAAATGCTGTGTTCTATAAATAGAACATAGACCTTTCTATGACCTACATTTCTCTTGACACTTCCTATAGGATATCTATATATAATTGTCATTTAGAAACAGTGTGCTAACATCTTCTATAAAAAAGGATCTTGTTACCTATTTCCTTAAACTATGTTGATTTGTTTCCTGATAAAAATTATAATAGTAGTTAACATCCTTTTTATACCACCTTTCATTTGTTACTTTATAAATTGCAAGGCAATTATATAAAATAAATTGGTATCAGATAAATCTTCTATTGATTTTATAATAAATAACTCTCCATTAGTATAAATTATGTTTTTTTAAATGTTTATAATGTATTGACAGTAGCTAAACATGTTATTAATACCTAAGGATATTTTTATGAGATACAGCTACTAGTAAAATTTACACCTAAAAGCTGTAAGTATAGTTATGTAAAAAAATATCTACAATAAAAACATTTGTAGTAACACATTTGTGAATACAAGTGAATATCAACAATAATCAGCTTAAATGATAAGTTATATATCTAAATTGTGATATATTCTAGATTCTATCACATGTGAATTAGATATACTATCAATATAGTACATTTCATATAGTCATTTCATATATCACTATCATTCTAAACTACAATTGATGTTAATTTCACTCATGTACTGTGAATTTATAGTAACTCTAGTGGTATTTTCACATATTGACTGAACACTTAAATTCATAGTTCTGTTATATTTGTAACTATAAAGCCTGCCTATTCTATAAAAAAAAAATTACCTACTGCTTAGAATTTGTATAAAATAAATAATGAAGGAAACACATTGTTGTCTCAGCTTTCTATGCAAACATTTATGAAATGAAGAACTCAGACTATGGCAGCTTTCTTTTATTTATTCAAAGTTTCTGTGGTTGGATAAGTAGCTTTACTTAACTTTATTACTTAAATACAACCACACATTCTCATCTCTGTATTAGATACTATAACATTTTTACAATATAAGTATTAATGAAGGGATAGTATTTGACTAATCCAGTAAAGACTATGTAACAATTTATTTTATTGGTACCACCACATTGTACACTATAAAATATTCAAATATAAAAATACAATATTCAAATTAATACTAGTGTATTAAATAATTGAGGAAGTACACAGCATTCAAAACAAAAATGCTTTATTAAAACTTAAATGAATAAAAAATAATAGGTCTAGCCATTATTCATAAATTAAAAATTAATGTCTATTTATACAGAATAATAATAATATACAATAAATTAGGATATCATTGGATAATTAAATTTGGATATAAACCATAAACAAAAAAAAAGTAAACTATTCAATGATGGCTAATCAGCTTCTATAAAGTAATAAATTATTCTTATTATTCAATGTAAGTGTATGCTAGTGATTTCTGTAACTTCCCTATTTCATGCAAAGTATTATAAGACTAAAGATAAGAAGACATTTTAGATATCTTATAAAGCCTATCAATGTCATGATCAAATATTTGAAATATAACATAGTAATGGTTATATTTTTGTAATATTTCCTGACTTGTCATTGTTTTAATCTGATACATTAATATATTCACTTCAAATTGATTTACAACTTATAATTAAAAAGATATTGGTAATCTATAATCTATATTTTCCATTTACAATTTATTATAGGACATGTGATACAAGTTGCATACACCATCAATGTACCCTGCTTACCCAAAGAGTATAGTATAGTGATATAATCAGTGACGCCAACTAAAAGTTTTTTAAAAGATTTGAAGAATTTGTAGGGAGTAAGAATTTTTAGGAGAATACTTAGGGGATTTAAAAAAAAAAGAGTTTTTCTATACAGGGCTGGCAACACTGTATGTTATACTGTTTAATAAGGTCTTATCGTTATTATGTTACAAGGGAAAGTAAAGCAAGTACAGCTTTACCAATTTATATTACATGTAATATAACTTATACAATAATGTACTTGGACACAAAAGCCCAAAAACAAAAAAAAAAGTGTCTGATTCCATACACTTTCATTACTGTCTGCAATTTCGCTGGTCCGAATCTATGAATCTTTTTTTTTAAGTGTACACACAAATTGTATTATAAATTATATAGATCAACTTGAGACATTCGTATTTGTACATATTGCTCACAACATTTATAAATATATCAAAACAAACAAATTACTATACATTTCCATAAATCTTTTAACAAATTAGCCCAGGTAAGGGCTTCTTGAGAAACAGTAATGTACCATGATTGCGGGAGGCGATGTCCTAGATGACGTTTATTAATTATGGAATCGAAGAAACACGATTATTAAGTAACTAGATTGACACAAATATATCGAACTACAGTGACACGGTTCAAGTTCGAAAACTTAGCAACAGCTAATTCCGGTTAGGCGATTTGATTAAATTAAAGTCTAGTGACCTTTATCTAAACTTTCAGAGCAGTTCTATTCGCACTTCTATGTAATCAACCCACGTATACTTGATGTCATACAGGCTTTCTCTGTATTACGAGTATACAATTTGCTAACCAGATTCACATTTGTGCGAAACTGTAATTTATCCGTGTTATGGCTGATTTTGATGTAATTTCTTGCCCATAGTATTCACCAATCAACCTCTAAATAAATACCAAGAAAATACGATTATCAAACATAAATCTTCAAGCGAGAAGCAATTCGACTAATATCCAAGTTTTTCGCATGGGAAGGGGGAGAGAAAGACTAATTTCAATCGGTTTGAATGATGAATCTTCATTCATAATTAAGTATTTGTTATTGTTTTAGTCTTTGGGCTTTTCCAATTGGCAGTTTCCTTGATATGCCTAGCATAATTGCTACATTTAATTGTAAGAGAAGGATACTGAACGCAAAAATTTGTTGCTATTCCTGTCGTATTTAATTTCTTAGAAGCCTTGGTACAAATATTGTTTCATTGTAGTTAATATTGTAAAGATTTTTTTTTTGTTATAATAAATTTGCTTATTCTTGAATTTAATCTTGTCCAGTCTAAAGCTTGGATAAGGCCAAAATAGGAGCGTGCTTGCCACCTTTGTTGTCAGAAGCCAGGAATAACGTCTGAGCTGGATCCAATCTTCAATGTTTGGTTTTATAAATTAGCAGGCGAATTGCTTTTTGTATACCTAGAATATCTTATATCAATAAGTCATAACGTAATGGTGGGAATACGCGAGACCTGACACTATTTCATTGCTGATAAGCTGTCGAGCTCAACGATCAAAAATTATTATTGTAATTTATAGTTCCATATAAGTTTCAGTAAACAGAAGAAATCGAGTAGTCATGTTACAGTTGTTTACCGTAGATAAATGAACCCATTTACAACTCATTTTGAAATGCTTTTACGTAAATAACGTTATACTCGTACGTTTAGGTATTTCACAATCAGAAATTTATTTCGCTTTCCGATTATAGCGTTTCCTAGTGTGACTTTAGTGAAACGTACAAAAGTATGAAGTATTTGGGTGATATAAAATTTTGAATCAGCGGTGGTTCCAAAGGTGACAATATTCTATGGACTCAACTTCACTAGAAAAGTAGTTTCAATTTAACCGTAAATAATTAAACCAGTGACACTTGTTATATATAAAATAATTTCCCGTTCAACTAACTTATTTTAACCTTTTGTTTCTTTTATATTCAACGACATATTTTAGATATAAAAAAGTGTGTTTCATACAGAATATTTGTATACAAATCTTCATATAAGCTTAACGTAAATAATTAATTGGAATCCAACTAGAAAATGACTCCATTCTAACGCAAACGCTTCACGAGTAAAATGCGTACAGATCCATAATACATAACGGCAACACAAGCGTGTATGGCGTTTTTGATTTTCTAATAGTGTTAAGTAACAACGCATAGGCAGGCTGTGATGCTATCTTGATCGACTCATACCAAAATTTAGGGTCATTAAATTTGAAAAATGAGTTTTTAAGATTATTTTTGATGGTTATTTGGGACTTTAAATTATTGATTAAATCAATCACAGGAGACGAAATTAAAAGAATAAAATAGACTTCATACATGTCTTATTGCAATACTGCCGCTGATTATGATGATAGAGTCGTTTTAGACATTTCAGACATGATATATACATATCAATACCATATCATTTCTCTTTGATTATATTTTTTGTACAACCTATTCAATCTTTTGTTACCCATGTATTTTTGTGTTTGATTTTAAAATTTGTGATTTAGTCAATAAAGTATTTGACTTAGGCATCTGTCAAATATTCTCTGGGGTTTTATTAAGTGGCATATTTTAAGGGAAATTTTATCACCGGGTTCTAGCAACACTGGACGCGACGCGAAGTTCGATGTATTTGCTGATGAAGAGACTCGACCGGCGACACTGCCGCACTATGCCAAGGTCACCAGATATTATGCGATCGTGTCACTACGCCTTCGCGATAAATTACAATGGAGATAAAAATTGTTTTCTTTCGCGTGCCGACACCGTTGCGTAAAGTCGTGTGGCGATTTTTATTAAAACACTCCACATCACTCGCTATTTGTGCATGACAACACGTGATATCAAAGCACAGTTCGCGTTATGCCGTGCCGCATTTGGTTTGTCTCGAACGGGACCTGGTGAAATACAATTGTTTGCATATACTTACGTTAGTAAATCATTATTGCGTTCTACCGATAGCAGGCCAATTCGAGGTTTATTGTCCCACATACACAGGAACCACGCCAAATTCAAAAATCCATTACGCTTGCCTTTTTCAAGTCTGGTAAAACTATAAAGGCATGTTACTTGAGGAAAATCTTTAACCAACAGCCTAGCTCGCAATGAGGGTGATGGTGATGGATGGAGAACTTTCATGATTGTACACCTATACGTGTGGATGAGGATCGTAGGTCACGTATTCAATTTTTAGGATACTTGCACTTCTCGTGAACCCGAGGGAGACTGAGAGGGTGATCCTAGAAATTATTAAACTAATAGCATTTACTGGCTGTATAGATTTATCTTACACAATTTAAAAAAAAAAACGAAAACCTTTATTTTAAATGTAGAATTAAGATTTACTTTAGATATGACATGTTTGAAATGTTTAATGAAAACAAATTTTATCCAGTTTTACCTCCGTTGAGTGTTATTACTGCGCTAATTAGTTTTTTTTTAAACGTAGTATATTTGTGTAAACACTACGTCACTCGATAAAATAAACCATTTATTACCTGGCATTTGTTTTATATACAAATTGTTTTACTTTTGCATCGTTTTATAACAATAGTTCGACCCTAATCATTTTCATTATTTTTGTATTGAAAAGGCCTTATAACTACACTCACTTCCTTTTGATGTTTCTAATGATTGGTTAAGCCATCTTGATTGTTGACTAGTATTAGAAGTTTTGATAAAAATCGCCCTAATCGAGAAAACTTCAAGACATATAGTCCGTTATAGAATTGTGTGATTTTGCTGAATTAAATGTTTGAGTTTACATAGAATAGACAAAAATTGACGCAATGCAGTTGGATATTGTGACATGGCATTTCATTGGTTTTTTTTTTTAATAGTTACGTGCATGGCATCGATTTTTCAATAGGAATTCTTCATATTTTAGCTCAAATAAAATTGTAATTTTATTTAAATATAATGCGATATAATTAGTGCGCAAATAATAACATGTTTCACTCCGAAATGCTACATTATAAAAAGATTATTATGTATGTTTTCTGTCAATTATTCCGATAAGGGGTGTGAAGATAAAGTCAGAGATAAAATATGTCGCGCTCTTAAAATGCAAAGACTAGAACTAGGCCATAGCGATACAGCCAAGTACCGACTGAGTGCTCCCGGTTGGCGTCGTTTTAATGTAAACCTGTCAGATGAAGCATTTAAAACTAAATGTACTAATGCTAATTACAAGTATTACCTGAACGTAAAATGGGCACTTTTCGCTCGTAAATCTGAGGGGCAACATCTCAATGGCGTTATTAGAATATGGGCTTTCGTTTAAGAAAAGGTTTAAACAGTGGCAAAAGTCTATTCTTACAAAACTAAGCTTCTAAAGGCATGATTCGCATTATAGCAGTCGCTTCCGGTACGCCACTGCCGAGTAACAACTGAGATTCAAAATCGTATAAGGCCGGAATATTCGATTTTATTTATACTTTAGTTAATTATTCCTAAGGTAATTTAAAGAACACGTTTCATTTTATGGGGTTTTAAGATTGACTGATTAGATTAATATTTAAGAGAATTGTGTACACATGTATTCCTGTTTTTATAATTTAAATAGTTGAACGGTAAAATATAAGAATCAGTGATAAATACTTACAAATCTTGTTTACATTATCTAATCGTCATTGTGACTTGTATTTTGCGTGTCAGTTTTTACAAAACTAAGTTGCCTTAAACATTTTCCGTTTACCTTGGTCTAGTTAAATGAGGTTACAGGGTGATTTTAAATGATAATAATTAGTGCATTTACGCTATCACTTACACCTGTATCACGAAAATTGCACTAGGTATAGAAATTCCAGCAAAATACAGAACCTAAGAAAGGGATTTTAACGGAATTTTTTTGTAGAATACATTTTATCCAAATCAAAATAATTTATTTGTTTGCTAATGATTACTGGGGTAGCACTCAAGATAGGTACAGAAGTAGAGAATACTAGATTTAACTATGTAATTTACTGTATTCAATATAACCTACAATAATATAATGTTTACCAGTAAAATATAATTGCTGTTAATTTGTAATTTTTTTAGTGTTTCATAAAACATACTACTTTATCTTCGATCCTGTGGTTGGCCGTACCCGGCAAAGGTTTATCTTGAAACCACTATTTGAATGATAAATTACATTTACCTTTTAGCAGAGCTGTGTTTATTTACTTTTACCATTATTTTATTAACGTTTTTCATTACGGACTTTTTATTATTAATCTCGGCTCTCGTTAGTTCGTTTCTCAGTTGGATTATTACGCTTCACGGTTCATGGCAGAATTTCATTAAAAAAAACTGACCGGCTTCGTAATTCAGTGGTTTAGGCTGCGATAAGTTGCAGATATTGTTATTATAACAAGTTTCTTAGACTGATCTACTGTGCTTTATAGTCTGCTTGATTCCCAATTTCTGGAATATAATAATACTAGCGCACAGATATGATGTATAGTTATAGTATAATGGGTATAGTTAGTAACGACTAGAGTTAAAATGTGAAAAATATTAACGTAGAATTAACTGTGGTTTCATTCACGGCTACTGATACTGCATTAAAATTTATAATAGAGAATATTTTTATATTTATTTTTGTTTTCTAATTAGAGGCCAGATCCGCCGTTTCAAGGATTTAATCTTTTTTATGTTTTCTAAGAATTTAACATTTCAAATTTGTACTTCTGAGATCCTAATATAATATAAATTATAGTAATTGTTAAAATCAGTTCAGTAATTTCCGAGCTTAGTGATGACAAAGAAACAAATATTTCCTATTTATACTATTTATTTATAATAAGTATCACTACAAATTTAAATATAGAAAACCCTAAATCCAAAATCAATTATGACTTTTTCATGACGTCCTAAATCCAAAATGCTTGTACGTATAAAACAAACTGTTCGCTGGTTTTGATCTAAATTACGTAACTATATTAAATTTCATATATTTTTTTCTCTGGTAATTTCTTCCAACTAGAAAATAAAAGGTTATAGAATTAATATTAAAAAATTGTAGTATTTCTATAGAAGCCAATATTAAACATTGTAGCAATGATTGTCGAAAGATATTCGCTTTAAAACAGCCGAGGTTAGATTTTTAAACTAAATTAGTTTTAAATATTACCTCAATGGTAATATTATCATACAGGAAGTTTAATACTAAGAAGTTTATTTTGAAATACAAGTTCAAAATATACGTAATGTTATAATAATAAAACGTACGAAAGTACGGGCTTCAACAAAATAGGTTATTTTTAATGCTTCGGTCTTGCTTTTCCGTTCCATAGTATATTTCAGTCCTCGCCTAAAGTCAGTATCGATTGGCTACTGTAATTCTGACTCGCCTAAATTGCAATGGCTATTTCGCCATTCAATCGAGCTTCGGAGCTCGTTTGTTAATCAACAGAATGCGTTGTAGGCAGGTGGGATAAACATTTGGGGCAACAATTAAAGTTTAATTAGAGCGAAACATTTGTCTGATAAAATACATAACAGTTTTTATGGCATGAATTCCTACCGCCTTCATTTTCTTGGTTTATTTAAAACAGTCGTAAATCATAACTCCACATCGTTCCTTTTTGTCAACATACTCCTTTAGACGACATTAACTTGAAATATTTATTAGAATAAAATTGGAGTTTCTTCCACGAGTTTCTACAAACAGTATTTTTGGTTTGTCTAAAAGAGAAACATATGAACAATTACTATATAGAATATATGAATTTTAACATAATTGGTTATTTAATTTTCATTATTAAACTACATAATTGAACAGATCTCTCTAAGTATACGAAAAAGATGGTCATAGTGGTAATGTTAAGACAATCGGTCCTATAATCCAATTTTTTATACAATTTTATACGCATTTTGAACACCTGTCAACGAAATAAATTTTAATGGAATTTGACAGTATACATTATGTTGTGTGTAATAATAATTTTCTTCGCAGCCAACACAGTTATTTTCTTTATTTTATTATTCTTTGTTGGGGTCATCAAGCGATATTAATAAAACCTCATTGTTATTTTAAAAACGTTTTAAAATTATTTTCTTGTCTTTTAACCTTTATTTATGTCTTGTCTTATTACATTTCGAGTTTTTTTTCTTTTTTGTATATTTTTATTAGCTATATAATTTTCTTCTGTTGCCTTCTTCACATTATAATTATTTTTTCTTATTAGAATTGATTCTTCTGAAGTAAATTATGCCAACTTGTTTATCAATAAATATTTGATAGCTTCCCTTCATTATTACTACTTTTCTCAGGTATTTATTAGGCAAATATAAAATAAACGAACCACAAAAATATCATCATTAAAATAGCATATGATAGCAGTTAAACTATGGCAATCTTATTCTTAATAAATATGGCCCTCACTCCTAAATACCCGGAAGATATTACTACATATCATAATTATAGAAATTGTAAATAATCTACCAGTATCTATCTTTTAAATAAATATCAAGCTTTGTTATTATAATTTAAAAACAAGTGATTTTGCATAATATTTTCATTCACAACGCTACATAATTCGTATAATATTGTTTAGCCATAGACAAAATAAAAGAGGCAAAAGTTGAAGTTTTACTTTATTTTATTTTTTTTTCGACAAAGCCTAACCCGAAGGTTTTAAATGCAAAAAAGTCAAGTTCAGTACATATTGGCTAAAATTGAATAATATAATGATATTTAAAACTTTTTAAAGTTTTATGACGATATACATAACGTCTAGAGACTATAAGAATTAAATGCGGTGGCTTAACCCACAGTCGAAGCTGCGGTCGGATACTACCCTTTGTACATAGTTTTGTTTGTATGTTTAGATGGCGCCAATGCGCGGCGAACGCGGCGGGTCGCCGGCTCGCGGCGCGCGTGCCTCGCTGCCGCTGCCGCGCCGGCTGATCCGACAGATCGCAAGGCACGTGGCCTCCAGCGGGCGGTCCCTGCGCCGCCTGGAGGTCTCCGGCCGCGTCATAGACAATTTCGACGACATAGAGGACGCTTCCGACGAGTCTGATTTGGAAGTTCCGCAGCCCGCGTGAGTATCTCAAACCATAGACTACTCGAAAGAAAACGGTGAGAGGCAACTCGCCTCCAGATATTGAAACCCGGGTAAAGATCCTGCATAGGACCGTGAGGGTAGCCACCATGGTTAGCTAGAGTCCTATTGGCTAAAAAAGTAAAAACCCTCGAGTGTCTCACACATTGCTGTAAGCTGGGTATCTCCTACGATCAAGAAAGAGCTCTATCAGGCGTTGCGCAGGACACATACCGCCTTGACCTCATCCGGGGAGACTTTCTTAAGTCTTAACTGGTATTGCGCGTGTCCGTATGTTATCGTTTACAGAACACATGTTCATGATTGTGACTCACCAAGCAGCAGAGAGAGGTGATGAGGCATTTGTGCCCTATCGGATCTGAACCACATTACATAGATCTAATGCCTGTCATAGGTAACTTAGGTTTGTTTCGGGACAGCTCGTTTACATCCAGTCATAATTATGCACACATTTCGGACGTTATGACAACGTCGGCTATAAGCCAAAGATAATGTTGAGGAGCATAGTGTAATCAGAATCAAAACAATGTCTATAAATCTCAGCCTAAGGACCCTCAGCAGTCACCGTGTTACTATAAAAACTTACTTACTCTTTGCTATGAATTGTTGATTTTTCATTGCGCTGAACAGACTTGTGTCTTATTTTTATTTTATTTCGTAATAGTGATCGCATCGTCTATATTTATAAGCACAGCACTGTGCATAAACCAACCACAACTATCTAGAAGCAAAATACCACTCGATAGCCTTATTGTTGTTTGAACTTTTGAGTTTGGGATTTAGGCAGTAACAGTTTGCTCGGCAGGCCCCTACGATGTAATTTTTTTTAAACCTTTCTCTTACGGGTTAGTTGAATCAATCAACATATAATCTTCTAACAACATAATGACCCCTAACTTATTAAATTATATCAACTATTATTCAATGCCAAAGGAAACTGCATGCGAATACTTTTCTATCTTCACATTATATTTAGAAATGTCGCGCATACCAGCGCTTCAAGGTCGGATCAAAATCAGGCCAAAGAGTCTTTTTGTTAATACGTAGTTATCTAAGTGTCTACTGGTTTACGACGTGATCATCAATCAATGCCAAGTCAGTTGCGAGCGATAATTCATACGTTATCGTTTCCCTAGGTTAGTGGGTAAGAAGAACGTGTCTGATAAAATAATTGGTTACATACCGTGATTATTATTGTAAGAAGAAAAAACACGTAAGTGTTTTGGATCAACCCTAATGATAGGGTCTAACTTGTAGCGTTTGCATTAGAAATGAGCCGGTTATGACTTTGGCCGAATATTCGCCAAGCCAATCACGGTCTCTGAGATATTCGGTAATGTCCGGTACACTTTGTTTACAACTGATTCGCGCGCTTCTACCATTATTTTTGCATAACGTCTTGATTTTTGATTTTGCAGAGTTCAGAGCGATGTTTATGTACTACTGTGAGACTTATCACTTATCAGTTATATTAGCTGTAAAAAGCAACCCGCATACTATTGACTTTTATTATTACTTACATCAACATAAATAAATGGAAAAGCACAAGAAAGGAAAAAACAAATAAGAGCCAAAATATAATGTACGAATGCAAAATATAACAATTTATTTAGGTGTTTGTTCGATTTCCTACATTTTACTTAGACATACAGTCTTTTAATATTTATCGAAGCAATTTATGAAATGAAACAATAAAACAAAGTAATATAAATACTGAAAATATTCAGAGGAGCGTGCAAGGATTGTAAATACACAAAACGGCTGGAGAGAAAGACTAACATATCTCAGGAATATATGTTGATGTAACGCAGCCTGTAGGTAACGTTTACGAGTTTTACGAGCTATCTCTACACCGCCACAGAGAGCTTAGAGACCGGCAATAATGAAAAAAGAAAAGCAATTAGTTTATTTCTCCACATAAAGTGAAAATGAAATTAAAAAAATAAGTAAGCAAACAATTAGGTACCAAAAATAAAATACAAAAAGAAATAATGAACAAGAAATGAAAAAAGACATGATGTGAACTTTCTAAACTTATTTTCTAAAAACAACATTATTTCGAGAAATCATAATGTAAATTGCTAAAAACGAATTCCTTCCCGATGTTTTTTTTCTTATATCCTACATAATAAGGATCTTCCAGATGAAAGTAAAATATTTATCGGGCAAGTGCGCTACATCCTGGGCCTAATGTTTTTTTCTCTGGATTAGATGAAGTTGAATCTAGACAGTAAACTCACAAGTACTGCTTGTAGTAGTATTCGTTTTTCAGTTGTATATAAAATTAGTTAGTTACATGACTTTCGAATAAAATGATCGCCTTTTTGCTAAAAATGAGTAATCTAAGGCCCAAGTGAGAGTTTTTTCGAGATTCACTTCTAAAATTTGTTTACGTTTGTAAACGTCAAATTGTATTAAGATTTTCATTAGCGCTGCTACCGGATAGTTTGACAACTACGATACATGTTCGAGCATAATTAATTCAATACAATTGGACGGTTAAAAACGTAAAATAATTCGAAAAGTACACTCAAATAAATTCACACTTGTAGCCCTAACCTACTATTTATTACAACACTATTAATAGCACTACTAATAGCACACTATTAATAGCGCAAGTGTGAAGACCGTCATAGTGACTCACTTAGGCCAGTCGCGTTTCGGGTTTAGTTTGTCTATATCCAGTTGTTCATAAGAATACCTTACCTCGTGGTATATATGGGCCGGCATAGCGATTTCGACTGTCGACGAATTTCCGTCTCTTCGTCTTTACCATTCTTGACCTACACTGTTCTTTCTATCAGGTGCAATGCAAGCCATTTTGTTGAGACAGTATATACAGAATGATGTTATAGACGAGGAAGATATGTCAGAATAGAATAATTTGTACCTTCTTATAACTAATAAAAATGTAAATAACAATATTCCCTAACAAATCATAAAGAAACATTGATGAGCAAATAAGAATTGATCCGTAAAAAGTTTGGACACCGTAGCGCGTGTGGCGCACGATTGAATGGCATGTAGATAAAATTCCTTTTACGTCATTTTATGTAAACAGATAATTGACTCGTAACCCTTTCGTACTTTATCCTGGCTTAGGAGAGACAAAATACCTACTTAATAATTAATTGTTATTTATTCTATCATGTGTGTAATTGCTCCTTAATATGATGACTATAAATTATTTTGTTTAAATGGAAATATTAAGATATCACTGTTTCTATATATTTGGAATTAGAATCGAATGCTGAATATCCTCCTTGAATATCTCCCTCGTCTATAAAATCAGTCTGTATATATAAAAAAACAACATAAAAGTTTACTTTAGTCGCAAGAGTGTTGGCAAACAATATAAAAATTTTTGTTTCAGTAGTCTTAATCTTCTGTTAAATTTATTTTCGACGCTATCGTATAAAAACGTTCATGTAGTTGTTTACAAAACCATTTGACACCCTTTTCAAGGTTGACGGTACATCAGTATGCTCAGAACAACCTTTTCAAGGTTTGTTATTCGTAATTGCTAGTACAACTCATATTTCCTTACTTCCTATTTGTTAATCTATTTACATCTCACGGCTGTTAGTTCGCAGCAAGTTTTACTATTAATAATAAATAAATACCACAGTAAATACTGTTTCTATGAAACCGAGGCTTAGTAAAAAAAATCTAATGCCTAGAAATTCCTTTAATTTTTTAAGATTCGATTTTGTCTAGCTATTGTGGCCTAGATGATAAAAAACAGATTTCCATCCGCGGCAACGCGAATGTTCGTAGGTTTCTAAACTAGCTACGTACGTCTGGATTTTTCCAGATAACGTGCGGATTTAAGCATCACATGCTCTCCGGTGAAGAAAATCATCGTGAGGAAATCCTCGTGGTATCTGATAGAAATGTCATGTGTAAATGCCCTACGAACGGTGATCAGCTACGCTACTGGTCACATTGGGCACAACATATAAACGCGAAGCGGGTACGACCACTAATGTATCTCTGCTCACCCTGTAAGTGTATATAACGTGACGATATATTCTTATTATTTATTATTATTACTAAGATACTTTAAATGTTATGTACCCCTGAGGTTTGTATCCCCTTTAAGGTGTAAACAGAGATGGACAAAATGTAATCGGATTAATTTAATTATTACAAAATGTAGTCGTAATTTTAGTTTTGTTGCTCTGTAATCATGATTAAATCCCTTCAAAACATTAAGGAGTCATAAATGTGTATGCAATTGAGCATTCCGTAGTGTTTAAAACATAGATAATCAAAATACTCTCATATTAATGATGAAAAACGCAAAATGTAATCGTAATCATTTTTCGTTAATCTGATTACATTTTTCCCATCTATGGGTGTAAATATTTGTTTGAAAACAAATAATTGAAACAAATCTGTGTTTATTTTTATAAACATTTATAAACATGAATGGCTACTGTTAGAGTTGTTATCAAAGTCGATATTTTGACTTTAAATAATGTTTCCATTTTGTTTAGACTTTTACCGATGTTTGAATCAAATATACTTTACACCAATATTTCATTGCGAATTTCATCATTGCAATTATTAGTCGCTGTTTTATAATACAATGTACATCCCATACAATTTACAATTAGCACTGTAGGTAGTTTGTTTAGGGAAAACAATTCATTCGATATAATTATATCTAATGGGCCGATGTCACTGTAAGTCAATGTAACAATAAAAGGGATATAGCAGCTGTTAATAATGATGTTTTCAATTCATTTTCAAAGCATACTAGACAATTTTCATCTCAGCCATGTTATTACTAATGATAATTGTTTTTTTATTAACTATTTAATTTAAATAATACGTTACACTTGACAAGATTTAAAAAAAGTATCTTCACGTTATATCGTTGCGTTATATCAGACGCAAGTTCGGTCGTGTGTGGAGTGTTACTGCCACCTCTGGGATGGTTCCGCCAAACACCATCTGGCTGCTTTGGACTCAATTGATCGCCGAGCTCGGCGACTCATTGCCGCTGAGGCTCTTACGTCGCGTAAACTACTCAGTTTGGAACACCGGCGTAAAGTGGCTTGCCTTTCGGTTTTCTATAGACTATACGCTGGAGAGTGTGTGGCTGAGTTGTATGATTTAGTTCCACCCTCCCCCTTCTACCATAAATTGACGAGACGCCGTGCAAGTTTGCACCCTTTTGTGGTTGACATTCCAGCTGCTCGCACGAACCGATTCGCCTCCTCCTTTTTGCTGCGTACCGCGAAGGAGTGGAACTCGCTTCCTGCGTCGGTGTTTCCGGCATCTTATGACATGGGAATCTTCAAACGTCGAGTGAATCGGTATTTGCTGGGTGAGCGCGCTCCATCTTCGGCCTCATCGTCATTTTCCAGCAGGTGAGATTGAGGTCAAGCGCAAGCCTGTATGTAATTAAAAAAATATATCCCGTTCCGTTATATATGGGGTGAGCAGAAATGCATTAGTGGCTGTATCCACTTTGCGCTTTTAGGTCATGCTAAATGTGACCAGTAGCACAGCTGGTCGCCGTTTTCAGAGCACTTACACGTGACGTTTGTATTAGATGCCATGCTGGTTCCCTCACGACGTTTTTTTTAAATAAAAATTGTATAAAAAAGTGTTATTAAATATAAAAAGGGTCTGAAACTTGAAATTACCGACATTTTTCAATTTTTAATCTTAAGCGACAGGTAATATCTTCACCGATCAAAGTTTAAAACGCAGAAAAGTTAAAACACGGAATACCACGACTTTTATGAGTTCGATAAGATTCCAAGATAGAGAGCAATGATATTTCTGAGTCACAATGGCTTAGTGTACTCATGACATAAGATGAAACAGTTGCGATATATGTAGGCAATATCTTGAACTTGCCGGATACTTTTTTACGTTCATGAGTTCCTTATTAGGACCTAATATGACATTGAACGGTTCTAGTTTAATATTAATTGCAGTAAACTGCTTTTTCCTACTACCGGTCAATTCGTTACTAATTTATATCATTATTATAAGGATTGTTTTTAACTGCGTAGTAAAAATATTAACAGCAGTATAGATTTTATATTGTTTTTTTTACTTGGGAAAATCCTCATAGATCCGTGCCCCGTGCTGCAATCAAAAATCCCCAAGATAACTACGTCTTTTTTATACAGGCTCAATAAAGTGACTACATTACACTGGATAGAAAGTGAAATGTAGTCCAAGAACGACGAATGCCAAGGGACGACAATCCATTGACAGCCACCATCGGTATGTCGTTCTACATACCGCGACGGAAGGTCTCTAGATATAACAATAACTGGATTACGCAAACGAATCCCAAAACACGACAGGCCGAAGGGAGTCACTATGACGGTCTATACTAGGGATGTAACGGAGGCAGTTTTATCGGAACCGAAGTCGGAGTCGGAGTTTTGAAATTTGATTTATCGGAGCCGGAACTGGAGTCGGAGGCAATGTCAGCAACAAGTGACGGCAGTAGAAAGTAGTTTTTTTAGGGGACAATTAAAACTAGTATTCAGTAAACCTTTTTAATTAGAAAGTAATGAATTTACAAATACACAGACAATAAAAATTGCTGTGTTTCTTATTAATATTTTCACATTAACAGAGAACAAATTCAATCAAATTTGCTCTAGGGTTGTTTTTGTGTTAATATCTATTTAATTTAATTTAATGTAAATGTAAAATTAAAAATACCTTTAAGTAATAAATTTAAATGTGCATTTAGTTTAAAATTTATTAATTTTAATAATATTTTTTTAATCGAAATTTTTAAAAATTTCTTCTTCAAGTAGCATTCTTAAAGTAGCATCAGTCTTCTTAAATTAGCATTGATTGTTTGATTAATTGATATTATGTTTCAACAACATATAAAGTAAAATCAAATGAATGGACTACAACAGTGGTGGTGACTTCCGATGAATACCTCCGATTAAAAAGTTTCGGAACCGGAGGTGTAATAACAATCGGAAGTTCCGACTTATCGGAGTCGGAGTCGAAGCTCCGTAACATCCCTGGTCTATACATATGTGTACTGTGGTCATGACCCAGTTCGGGCAATCGCTTTGCCAGCTTTACATCTCCACATTAATGGGGACTGTTGTTCTTTAATAATTTTTCTACAGTTTCGCATTCCCCACGTGCTAGAATATTTTCATGAATGACGTTGGACCACTATATGTTACACATTCGTACCAATAGATCCTTAGTAGCCCACAAGTGACTGTCAAAATTACTCCCTTTATATAATAATAATATATAAAACATATATGTGGATTAGATGGATATATAACGTACGAGTGTAAGACACTGTCATACGTGAGCGACGCGATACGAGGCGATGCTTTTTCATAAAAGATTATTACATGCGATGTGTGTACCTGACATGCGATCTCAACTCATCCCGATTATAATAACGGGCCTATAGTTGTTTTGTCATAAGATAATTAATATTTTAAATATTTAGGAATCGAAGAAAAAGAAACAACGAATGTTATATACTTGAGGTAAATAAAGGAGAACTTCATCTTTTATAAAAATTTGAACATATAATAGGAACGTGAATATAGTTTAGGTATTCGCAAAGCCAAGTCCCAGTTGACGAAATAAGGGACTTATCATGTAATCGGATGTTAATTAAATAATATAATTGGTAATGTTTGAGTAAAATGTAAGCAAAGTAAAAAGTCTATAAATCTCAGCCTTAGACTTTGTTGATGATTTATTCAAATAAAATTCGTTTTATTCATAAAAATTGCAACAATACTAATACTAGACGACTATAGACGAATCCATCATCCGAATTTGCTGTTTTTTGACTGAGCTGTACTTAACATTATTTTGTCTAGCTGAATAAAATATTGTTTCAAAGTATTAAATTGTGAATGATTTCCCAACAGCGTGGCGTGTGGCGGCAACGCTGGGAATCTCCCACCAGCTGACCATGACGACGACCTCACCAGCCTGAGTTGGCTACAGGACAGGAATTTACTCAGAGGTATTGTTGATATAAGTATAACAATGGGTTTTATTAGAAAATGAGGTTGTATGAAAGGAATCTCCTCCAATGGATCTATTGTAATAATACCGTTCAAACCAAGATTCCTACTTATTTCCCTATGTTATAAATTATTTTGGTACCCTGGATTAGTTCCTATAAAGGAGCAGTAATCTTGGCTAGGTGGCTATTCTGTTTCCTACCGCAGCACACTCTAGGCAAACTGGTTTGCAAGCCAGTAGATTGAGTGTAGATCTTGCCAAAAAAAGGATTAAACAACCAAAATGAACTTTGTATATCAAATTTGTATTCTTTCAAAATTTAAATAATTATAAACCATTTTTGAGCTATAACGTAATATTTCAAAAGTTATTTTATAGATTGATCTTCCGAAAAGAGATAATAGCGTGATGGAACTGAACAATAAAATTATAAAGCTTAAGTAAGATCGTTCGAGTAAATAAAAAATAATTTTGCAGTATCAACCGTTGAAAAATATTGTTTTTTATCTAACCCTATAATGCAGAACATATTAATAAAATAATAGCCTGCAGTTCTTAAAAGTTCTATGTTAATATATTATTTTATTAGCTATTTGTGGGTTTTTTATGAAAGTTAATAATAATGACCTTCCTAGTATTAATTCCTGTCCATTTTTATTAATTGAATGTAATTATTTTTAACTTCAGGTATAAATTTAACAAAAGGCGATATGGAAGATAATAAATTGATTGGAAGTCAAGTTATAGTAAAGGTGAGTATTTACTGCTAAATTATTATGTTTATTAGAAATCTTGAACAATACAATTTCATTGCAATGTAATCTCAGCTCTCAGTTTTTCATATTTTTTTATTATTATTCTATCATAAGCTGTATTCGCAGGTATTTAACTAAGTATTTCATACATGGGTATTATGGACGAGGGACATATTTTTACAAGGAATTTCACCTGTTAAAACATTATTCTAAATCAAATGTAAAATATAACAAATATTTTCTACTAAAAAAAAATCAAATGGGAATTTTTAACCTTTTTCTTGGTAGTGTATCTGTGGAGATACATCAGAATTTACAAAACCTATTGCCATAAGTTTTTAGCGCAAACTTAATATTTTTATATGAATACTAGCTGATCCGGCAAACGTTGTTTTGCTATATAAGTTATTGTAATATCTTCTAAGATGTTCATTGAAATTAAGTGATTTCAAAGACAATTTTGTTCACAATTAAATACTCTTAATCAACAACACATTTATTTAGATGAAGATTAATATTATTACGTTGATACAACTCTTAACAAATAATGCATTAATTTCGACCAAATTTGATTACCATAAAAACGGTTCTAGTGAGTTAATCTTAAAAGATAGACATATACTGTCGCGGACATTTTTTTAAATCGTTTTAAGAGAAATAATTCTTTCATACATATATTTTTGGTATCTTGAACCGTTTTCGCAGCGCACGCAATGGAAGCCATCAAGGATGAATAATTTTCCCCGTTTTTTTTCACATTTTCCATTATTTCTTCGCTCCTAATAGTTGCCTCGTGATGTTATATAGCCTAAAGCCTTCCTCGATAAATGGTCTATTCAACACAAAAAGAATTTTTCAATTCGAACCAGTAGTTCCTGAGATTAGCGCGTTCAAACAAACAAACAAACAAACTCTTCAGCTTTATAATATTAGTATAGATTTAGGTAATTTCTCA
Organism: Automeris io; assembly: GCA_036320925.1. Taxonomy (NCBI): domain Eukaryota; kingdom Metazoa; phylum Arthropoda; class Insecta; order Lepidoptera; family Saturniidae; genus Automeris; species Automeris io. Next base: position 12,536,007 of record JAUDJH010000010.1, on the reverse strand, counting down.
GTTTTTGAACGCACGGTTAGTTTCTATTAGACATCCTTGGAACATAAGGGTTAAACGGTATGAATATTATGTTGATATTAAAAGAAAGAATATTCTACCAAGTTAAGAGTTAATTGCGTGCATGTGATTGTCGTCAGGTAGTTCAGTGCACCCGGTCAATGAACCTACAAATCGTCGATACACGCGCTCCAAGAAAATTGAGTTCTTACTGGTGATAATAGATTGATTATGCAACATAATAACTTCAATATTTTTGTAAAATCTAGTATTTGTAAATACAAAGAAATTAAGCAAAATCGTGGACCAAACTTGCGTAATTATGTCATTGAAATCTATGTCAGCAACAACTAGACATTAGCACCGACCACAAAAACCTTAAAACCGTGACTACTTATCACAAAACTAACAAACAAAACGCTGTAAGTTGAAATAAAAAATAATGTATAGGAAAACAACTCTATAAATATTGCAAATTAAGAAACTCCATCAATATTTTATTGTCTTTATTATTTCAAATTATCTGAAAAGGGTTTGCGAAATGCTGAAGTATAAATATCGGGTTAAAGAAATTTATATTCTCAAAAAGAAACATTGTATTTCACTTACATGACAGTAATAATGAAAAAAGCAATACAAGACGGTAGTAATATAAAAATTACAAATAAAAATAAACACAAAATTCACAGATACAGCATCAAACTATATATATATATTATAATACAATACAATAAATAAAGACAGAACCAATGCAATAAAATACTCACGTTGAGACTAGAAGCGCTATGTAATAAAGTGATATTTTAATTTTCTTTTAAAAATATAGAGAGCTGCAGAATCCTTGACATGATTTGGCAGTTTGTTGTAGATTTGAACACCTTCAAAAGTTAGATTTGTCTTCTTAAAATTAGTCCTGGGCGATGGATATATTAGTGTGAATCTCCCTTAATACCAGTAAAGAAACTCTCATTATGAACTGCAAGAATTTATAATAGCTAACGTTCAGTTAAAAATGCTTTTAAATACTAATTAATTGTCAATTGCATAATACTTCATTAATATATTTAAATCGTCTTATTTAAGAAACTATTTTTTTTTGTATCCTGGGGGAAAATCCTACATAGGACCATCGGGGACGCTGTGCATCGGGGACCGACCCTGTTGTGTCAGACTCCTATTGACTAAAAATACCCGGGGTGTCCCTCTGATTGCTCCACCCGGACCTGGGAAACCAAATTCATCCAGACGCCCAGGGAACAAGAAGCCTTGTTGAGGCTACCTCTCTGGGAGGTGTAGGAGTAAGCCCACCCCTCCAAAACCTCTCTCCCAGGCGGTGCGCCGATCACCGTGCACCGCCTCCCTCTCATCTTGGCTATTTAAGAAAGACTTCTAAAACTGGGCATAAAGATAGCAATCAATCGCTCTACCGATTTTGTATTATAAAGACGAGAACCCATAGAGTGCTTTTTTTTTAATTAAATTCATCACAGTAACTAGTTTTTATATCAAAATGTAAGTATAGTTTTTACTGTGAAAACTGTTTTATGTGATATTTTATAAATATATTAGGCATTTGATTCACTTGGCAGAAATGCCTGTGACCTAGACAGTGATATATCGAATATACGACACGTTTCTATTAAATAAGATGCCATTTGCTACACAAAACTACATATATATTTACACAAGTGCACGTTTGCAAAACGCCTTAATTCAATGTCACTTAGCTCCTGTTGTTCGTTAAAAGATAATAACACTTACTTGTGTGTCCTCCTTCACAATGTAAGATTTGATTTATGACATAGGATTTCACGTCTAGTTACAATAATTATTATTAATTCGTAATAATTTGAGGCAAAAGTTACAGATTGTGTATATTATTCGATAGTTTGATTTGATTTGTTGCCTACTTATCTATACTAATATTATAAAGCTGAAGAGTTTGTTTGTTTGTTTGTTTGAACGCGCTAATCTCAGAAACTACTGGTTCGAATTGAAAAATTCTTTTTGAGTTGAATAGACCATTTATCGAGGAAGGCTTTAGGCTATATAACATCACGATGCAATTATGAGGAGCGAAGAAATAATGGAAAATGAGAAAAAAACGGGGAAAATTATTCATCCTTGAGGGCTTCCATTGCGTGCGCTGCAAAAACGGTTCAAGATACCAAAAATATATGTATGAAAGAATTATTCCTCTTGAAATGATCTAAAAAAATGTCCCCGACAGTATATGTCTATCTTTTAAGATTAAGTCACTAGAACCGTTGTTATGGTAAACAAATTTGGTCGAAATTAATGCATTATTTGTTAAGAGTTGTATCAACGTAATAATATTAATCTTTATCCAAATAAATGTGTTGTTGATTAAGAGTATTTAATTGTGAAATTGTGAAAATTGTCTTTGACATCACTTAATTTCAATGAACATCTTAGAAGATATTACAAAACCTTACATAGCAAAACAACGTTTGCCGGATCAGCTATAGTGTCTTGATAACCGCGAAACTCGAGAACGGCTAAACCGATTTGACTGATTTCTTTTTTGTTGTGTTTGTTGAAGTCTGGGGAAGGTTATAACAGAGAGAAGATTTTAAAAAATTATCTGAAAAAGTCTAAAAACAACACTTATCTATATTCTCATACAAAAGATTTGTTATAAGTCAATTTGAACTTTAACACCATAGCATAAAGTTTAAATGTTAGTGGACGGGTTCCGGGAAGGCAAAACAATAATTGAGTGACGTATAAATATTAATGTCAATATTTGTCAATTTTTATACATATAGCATTAAGGCCAGGGTCCTTCAAACAATTTTCAAAAAACAGCCGACAGGCCAATAGCTATTAACATTAAAAAAAACAATGTGACTTTGTTTTAGAGAAATAGGGCAGAACAAGGTCTGCCGGGACAGCTAGTAAGTAATAATTGCTCAAAGTTAGCTCCTATTAGCTATTATATTTACAGATAAATATAAATACAGTATAGTATTACAAAAGCCTTTAAAAAGAATGGATGTTCTTTTAAAAAAAAAATGAAACAAACTGAATGCCGAAATAAAAAAAATATGAAGAATTCAAAGTGGTAGACAAAAAAAATTACGTTAAAAAATACTAATAACACCTGAATATGTATTTATTTTTTAATACTGACGTGAAATAAGGTAAAGGAAATCGTAAATTTTGACCCTTCTGAGAAAACTTGACGACAGAGGGAGTGGTTTTTACTCAAAACCTAAATTAGATAATTATACTAACCGAGTCTAATTGTTAGAAATAATTACGTTTTACGTTGCGATCTAATAACAGTTCAGTACAGTTTTTCTCCTTATAAAACATTTAGTTGTTTCTCGTCCGAAGTGCTAAAGAAGCGGTCACGTCGCATGTAAAATTTCTAAAATTAAAAACCAATTTCGAACTGGTTGTAATTATTTACCCTTAGTAATTTCTAGAATCGAACCTATTTTTTTTTTCTGGTAACAGACAGAATCAATAACGCCTCCGCCGATGTCGCGGATGCCGTCGCCCCCGCGCACGCCGTGCAAGGCGCCTCCCTCCCCGCCGCCTGTGACGCACTCCAAGCCGCCATACTCCTTCTCCTGTCTCATCTTCATGGCTATCGAGGCGGCGCCGGCGCGCGCTCTGCCTGTCAAAGAGATCTACGCATGGATCATCAGACACTTCCCGTACTTTAAACACGCGCCGCAGGGCTGGAAGAACAGCGTTCGGCATAATTTGTCGCTGAACAAATGCTTTCATAAGGTAAGCCTTTAATTATTATAGTTCATCTTACTCAGTCTTGTCCCGATGGAGATAAAAGCATCGACGGCGCGTGCCGCTCACCAGAGATATATGCTCGTACGCATGGATAATCAAACACTTCCCTACCAGAAACACGCGCCACTTGGTTAAAAGAACATCGTTTGACGTAATTTGTAGCTGATCAAATGCTTTTATAAGGTGAGTTATTCTTATAGTAGGTGTATTTTATAAGGTTTGTTGGATATGTTATGTAATTTGTGGGTTATTGTTTGTAGTATTTCCTTTTTATTATATCGATACGCAAAGAAGAAATTCATGTCGTGCCAATGGCAGCCTAGTCTACCCGACAATTCTGGCGAGGCACCAAGCTATTGTGAAAGGCCTAAGGCACTGATAGGGGTAGTTATCAGTACCTAGACAACTGCATCCTGCCTCTCTTTAGTTGTGTCGGTTCCCCGTTCCATTAGACTACGAGGGGCTTCGACGAAAGAATGAGTTTATGCATTCACATACCAAATATATCCAGCGCAATTGACTGTTTCCGAATATATTCATTAGCAAACTCACCTTAACCTTTTGAGGCTGCAGCCTCTGCATGCTTGATGTGATTCGGAAACGTTATCAAGGACGAAATCGACTAGGATATCATTATCATTTTGTAAGGTGTAAAGTTTATCCAAACTGTATAAACAGAATATCTTCGACACTATTTCCTACAGGACAGATACATGAATGTTCATCATAGAAATTGTTCTTCTCTGAGGCCTACCATGCTTAGCATTATTTCATATGGAATTAAGACGGAAAATCAAAGTGTAAAACATTTGTTGTGATTTACATCGCTCAAATAACGAAGGACGAGACTCCTGGTTTAGCGCCCTTATGATCAATGAAGTAACGCAGGACTTAGACAATAAATCTACGCAATATGTTGAAAACCAAATAGATTAAAAAAATACTATGTTTCTCTAGAATAAGACATTTATTTTTCTAAACTTAGTTAAAAAAATTGAGCATTGTGTACAAATCAAATCTTTAATATGATGTTTCTCATCGAAATATATTGTTAGATATATTTCTGTTCATGTTTCAGGTGGCCGCAGCGCCCGGTATTGGAAAAGGATCTCTTTGGACAGTCGATCCCCAGCACCGTGCATCTTTGTTACAGGTAAATATTTACTTTGTGTGTGCACTTCTAAGGTGGGTTTCGGAATTGTACCTTATGGGTTAATGCTCATTGATCTCGGCTAGTTGACTATTTCGTTCGTCATGATTTGGTTAAGTCGTTTTTGTGTTTTCCGACAAGGAACAGGTATTCATGTACGCGAATTGTTGTTGGTTTGAATACAATTACGCACCTCTTAGGCACATAATGTTGGCCACCAGCCCTAATTGTTGTTATACGAATGGTATATACCAGTCGTTTTGTTTGCTACTGTCAATGAAACTGGTTATAATTTTGAAACGAATCTAAATGCTTTGTCCTATGTCGGCCTTTACAACTTCACCGGGCGAAAGGGATAAGCGCTTAAGACACTCAGCTAGCGAATTTTGTTAGTACGTGTCAACGTAAGAGCTCCCACACAGGTATGAACCTCGGCTTGGACGGGCAACCAAGGAAAGAACTACCTGGATTCGACTACTAGCTTTCCGGAAGCGAGTACTTTGTGAAAAAACGCAGAAAGAAAGTGAAGTCTATGTCGGAGTGGAAAGTGTGTGGATCTAGGGCGAACCGGGGCCTGTGCCCTGAACGCCAAATTCTAGGGTCGGCGGACTAGTTCATTGTCCAGTGTATCCGCTAAATAATAAGTATTATAAAAAAATGGGCCACCCTCTACATGAAAAAATATAGGCTGATTTGTTTTGACGTTTTAAAAGTTAACTCTAAAGTCTCAGGATATTAGTATCATCTCATATTCAAAGTCACAAAATTTGTTTGTCTGTGAGTAACCTTATAAGATATGTGATATTTATATTCTTACAAAAGTTGTAGACCACAAACTTCGTTATAAATTGTGCTGTGTACATTTTTAAATATAATTTTTGCATAGAATTGAGAAATAAAGGCAAAAGGACTGGCGTGGATGCGTCAAATAGTAATTTTTAAGTCGGCTAGAAAAATATCAATTTCCGAGCCTAGAGTGGAACTTTGCCTGGATTCGTTTACACACCAGTTTGCGGCACCTGCCTGAGCTATGCTTCTACGAGCTTGACAGTAGATTTGAGGGAGTCTACTGCTCGGATGAGAAGGAGGCAGCGCATTGCCTGTGAGAAAGATTTGGGTGGACTCTTTATACCCAGTCCTCCCAGATATGAAGCCTAAACAGACTGTTCTCTCCCCGGGCATCTGGTAGAATCTGGATTCCCAGGCCTGGGTGGAGTGATTGGAAGGACAGCCCGGGGGTGTTTAGTCAATAGGAGTTTGATACACCGGAGTCGCTGCCCTCACAGTGACCCTGATGATCCTATGCAGGACTTTCCCCGGGTTACAAAACAATCTATGCTTCTACATTGCCGCTGGAAGTACCGGATTTAGCCATTCCGTGCGTGTGCAGGCGTTCGGCCGGCAGCCAATCCCCGCGGCGCCGGCGGAACCAGTGGCCCCGTGCAAGAACTCCCCCGACCCGGCGCTGTTCCCGTTCCTGGCGCGGCGACTGGCCGGCGACCCGGAGCCCGGCGCTGACGAGTACCTGGCCGCCGCGACCGTACTTGCGATGAAGTACGGGCCCGCAGTGCTAGACCAGGTACGTACCCGCCGTCCTACACCAAGTACAAACCAGTCAGAAATGGGCAAAGTGTAATCAGATTAATGATGCAAAACGTAAATGTAATCGTTTTAAATTAATCTGATTACATTTTACACATCTATAGTATAGTGCCGTGCATCCCATAAAAATATTCTAGACCAGGCGGTTTAGACAATGCTACATTCGATAAGCAATAACGTTAGTCATAACGTACATAATTGACATAATATGTCTACATAATATTACGAAAATTTACGTCATTACCGTACATTTTATACTTTTCTACTAGCGCTATCGTTAGTCGAATATTACGTTTTCTAACCCGTCAGGAAAGTACCCAATATGAAGAAGCATGCATCCTATTCTTCCACTACAATACAATGTGCAACTCTTACGCATGAACTTTGCCTCTAAAGCTTTATGCTTTATGCTCCGTCACTAACAAAGACCGTAGCGCTTGCCTGTATCGATACGAGACGGTATGCACGCGGATATTACGATCAACGTACGTGTTATAAACGTTATTTATATAATCTAACGGGCAGAGTAGACTATGAGTTGGTGCCGTCCCTGATGCGTTCATAGCACGGTCATGATATGATTTGATGTAGTGGGCATAGTGATGAAAATGCCCGGTATTTCCCCAAAGTGCCCAAAAACTTCCTTGGGAATATTCCCGGGAATTTACGAAATGTTCTCGGCAAGTTTAGGGCACTTTGGGAAAATTCCCGGGCATTTTCATCACTAAGTGGGCAGACCCTCTGTTTCACATAAACATATATACAACTGACTTACTCGTTTCCTGACCATATTTACTGTTACAATTACATTTATTTAAAGAGAAAATTCGCACAAAACGCGATAGTATACAATTGGTTTTATTTTATTTAAACATGAAGGGCTATCGACGGTGACTAACAATAATTGGATAAATTTAAATTAGAACGTATTCTGAGGCAATTACGTCACAATTTGAGATTTTGATTTTTGTGTTATAACTTGTTGGTTGTTTCAGCTGCCGCCAGCAGCACATCTGGTGATATCTCGGTGCGCTCGCGACGAGCACTCATACAGTGGCGGTTGCGAGGAGCGGCGTACAGCTGAGGCTCTACTTAATCTGGCCGGCGTGCGCTCCGAGCCCGCGCCCAGCTAGCGCGCTCGCATCGACCGCCGTAGCCAACACTCTCATCACAAGTAACCCTTTCACCCACATAAACATCAATCACCCATATACAAAGTGTGTAGTAATAACCTGTTTATAGTCGTGTAGTGAATGTTAGAAAGAGACGCCAATACAATCAAGCATTGCGATGAACACTGTTAACGAAAATTTTGCTACGCTCGCTGATCTGTGTATATTCGTAAAGTATCTTATTAAACAAGTCTTGTAGGTATTTTAAGCTAATAATGTATGAATCATTTTATAAGAGTGTCTCATAAAGGTTTATCTTAGGATTTATTACTCTAGCGGACTTATAAAAACTTTTGTATACTTCGGAATTAAAATTGTCGTTTAATCTGTTCTCTAGCTTTAAATAGGAACTTTACGAATCCAACTTTATCGCTGATTTGTATAGGTTTCTCTTTTCAATATTCAGCACATTCCAGTGTTTGGACGCATTATAAAAAGTCACGTCGGCTCCATTTAGCATCAAATCAATATTCCAAATCGACAATCGTTCGCATTTTCGATTAAAGCTGATTAGTAGATAGTTTACCTTAAACAATTATAACTTACAAATCATCTTGTATCTTCTGTATTAGTATTTTTAGTACTTGTAAAGAAATCCGGCTCGAAGGACCATATAAGATTTCAATGCTGCAAATCTAATATATCTATACATTGTTTATAAAAATTCCTTTATATATATATATATATATATTCATAAACAGTCACGACTCGTAATGTGCTCTTTGAAATGTGTATATGCTTAAAAAACCATTTTGGATTTGACTCTTCGATATAAACAGAACTTGGCTGACATAAGTCTCGATGTATTTTTTTTATAATGTGTACTAAACATTACATTATAATATATATCACTCCGTATGCGTTTGGTAGATTACACTCAATAATTGTGTTCAATAACATTCTAATTGCGTAAAGGATACTTTCCGGGGAATTTACATCGATATCGATCTCTGTGTTTTCGAGTTATCGACACTGCGCAACATAATCGTCATCTGATTTAGCAGGTTGCTATCATATTATTTTATCATATCATATTATCTGTGGACTTGTCTAATATACATGAGTATGTGATGTATTAGGATATCGATGATGAGATGTCGATGTTTTACAATCTGAACGCGTTCGGTGAAAGCTTCAGATATATTGTGTTCATTGCAACATTCTAATGAAATAAATAAGCAAAAATGAAGTACATTATTGATCTATCGATATCTTAAACCCAGTTTATAAAAACTTCCTTATAATTGAAGACTCTTTTAAACACAAATTAGTAATATTTTTTTATGAAATGGATTATTTATTAGTATTTCAAAACGTTTTTAAATTTAAGCAGCATTTCCGAAAGTTGGCGATAAATTAAATTATGCTATGACTTTTGAAAGTTATAGAAAAATAAATTGTGGCGCGTAAAACCACTCCAAAATAAATGACTCCATTGTATTGATTGATTTATAAAACTGTTTATATTAATAATTATTTATAATCTGTTGAATGAATGAGCGGTGTCTCGTGGTTTAAGCTACTGGATGAATGTTTAAAAATGTTTGAGAATGATATTCGTTTAGAGTTTAGTTTGATCGGGTAAGGAACGTAAAACTGTGATTGATTTTTGTTTATAAATATATGGAACATGTTTATGGAAGTGGGCCGAAAATAAAATAGGGCGCAGGTTGGGTAAAATCATAGATAGTTTTACGACCCTAGTGTGATTATATTTATTTAATAATAATTAGGATATTTATTAATATAATAAACACGGTTAATATTAGTAAAACAGTACAATACGTGCCAACTAATAATAGACTTGCCGATTCGCTATTACCTTACGTTACTAACTTCAATAATGCATAAACTAAAAAAAAAAAGAGATTTCTTCAACGCGATTGAGATATTGTTGTACTCGATAAAGTTACCTTGATAGTAGAGGAAATCTAACCTGGTTTCACCCGTCCAGTAATCTATCGATACTAGAGTCCATGACTTCATATATTAAATAGACATTTAATAATAAAGCTATTAAAATATACTTTTTTGCTGTTGATATAAAAATGTCAGTTCTGCACAAGTGCAGCCCTATTTTTAGTTGGAACGTGTAGCATAGATTCGATAATATCAAATAGTCGATTCGATAAATTAGTACTGTTATGGGGGTGTAACCAAATCTAATCAAAATCAATCGTCTACCAAACAAAATACGCGTTTCTTTATTTATCAAATAATTATTTAAATTAAAACAAAGGATTTATATAAATTGCTATAAATTATGTTTTCTTTTTTTTTTAAGGTTTTTTGTGAGAAGTAGATAGTTCTAAGCTCTGGTTTTATGACCAAAAATCACGTTACGGAAATATTTGTAGATGTTATTATAAAATTTAAATAACTTATGAATATATACTCTTCTTAATTTCTATCATAATTACTAAATTTTTTCTCGAAGAGTTTTTAATTTAACTTGGAGCAAAGCTCTTATAAAAAATGAAGTGATTAATTGCTGGAACGGGTTCTTAGAACTATAAACAAAAATCAAAATTATGTTACATGGAATTTATTTATACATACAATGTCTATTGTCGCAACTATAACATAGACTAAATCTTACCATTCTCTAGTCTAAAGTAATACAATTCAATAAAAAAAGTTCACAGATGTATTTAATATAATAAATTATTCAATATTAATATTGTAGTCCTTAGGTAAAATGGTCAGTCAAGATTTCATAAGCCCTGCATATCGTTTCCGTTGAAAAAGTTTTTTTCCGTATTAAATCAGTGATTCCCGACCTAAAAACCTCAACAATATTTTGAGACTGAGCTTCATACACGCTGTTTTCACTTTCTTAAACGTTGCACGGAAAAAAGTTTGGCTTTGACTAAAAACTGAATAAATAATAGGTGCTTTAGTACAGCCTAAATGTTTGCAGAGCCAAGTCGAAGTTGGTGTTGGTGACTTACCATATTTTTAGTATTTGAGTAAAGTAGCATGTATAAATCTTAGCCTCAGAGTTGTGTTAACATATACTTAAGAAAAACTTCACCACAGCAGTGTTTAAGCCACAAATAGGCTAATTAAACTATATATCATTTACTACGCTAAAATAGGTTGGGAAAAACTGAGTAAAAACTATTACGCATAAGAAGAAAGTTTAATCGAAATAGATTTGTGAAGAATGTAATTTCGCTTGAATGGCCAGTGTTTTATAAGTATGAAAAACTGTTTCCCAGCTCTAGTTAAAATGATAACGCCTAGGCTAATGAAACTTCTAAATAGTGGTTACTAATAGTGATAGATGTGATACTATTTAGTATAAAATATTATTTAAAAATAAGAATGGGTTATAGTAAAATAGCTGTCCCTACATGCATTTAGGTCTTTGTCCGGTTACTAATAGTCAAATCAAATTATATATTAAAATATTAATGTTGCCACATTTCTGTAAATAATTTTAGGTTTTCGAACTTTCTGGGAATTGTTTTTTATTAATGTGGTATAAATTTTAAGTTTGAAAATTTTAGTAATAATTTATTCATTTTGCTTTTATATTTCAATTCAATTATTTTAAGTGTAATTTTTATTAGCAATAGAAAAAAAAACGGTTTTAAAATAAGCAATATTTCGCTTATCTTGTGATCTGAATGCTGCAATATTTACAACACGATCAAAATTTATTTAAAATATTACATTGAAACTTATCAACTATCTTAGGGATAATATATACTTCATATATTAATGTAGGAAAGTTAGTCGTAAGCGAAGTGTATTTTGTGTTCATGTACCATGTGATCTTACTTCAATTTCAATAAAAACAGTTACTATTTTTAACTGTCATTCTAACAGAGTGTATAGTCGCTGATAATTTTGTTTTTACCATTAAATTAGCTGAAATACATAATTATATGTAGACACGTAAGTTTTAAATGATAAGTTACAACAAAAGGTGTTTTGTCGCCTTTTTAGTGAAATTTAACTATATAATTAAATAGAATAAAATTGTTAATTTGTTTATACATACATAGCTTCTTTCAAGGTCACCGGAGGGTTGCCCGGTAGCCCTAAATACACGGTGGTATTTTGAGATGGTTCGCTGAGAGCCCTCGTAACGTTAATTAGTAATAGCTACAGAAAAACGAACTTTGCAAAGTAATCTTAATTTTTTTCATTCAAAAACATCAACAAAATGCTTTTTCAGTCCAACACAGGTAAGAGAACCGAACGAACAAGTTAGAGGCAATAGAACAGTCATTAATCACAAGAAGTGTTGTATTTTGTATGGTTATTAATTTTATCATAACGTTATTCTCGTTGTGATTTTTTTTTAAATTTGTAATCGCAAGCTTGTATACCTTTTATTTTTGTCTTGGTGGAAATCCTCATGAACCCTTAGGGCCGCCATGAGGACAGTGGTCCCGGTGTGTCAGACTCGTACCGAATAAATCCACCAGGGTGTTTCTCCTATTTGTCTGCCGGAGCAAATGGTACGGCATTGGCAACTCAACTTACTTGGCTCTTGGTAAGAGCCGGTTGTATACCTTGGCCTGTACACGTGCTAAGCTATCACAAAGCTGCTGAACCCTTCGACAGACACACATGCTAGGATGATACGGTACCATTGCTGCTGCTGCTCAGTAAGCTTATTCGGCCACGAGAGTACACGCCATCGGACGCCACTGAAATCATCTTTCACTGATGTATAAGGCTACAGTAGTTTTAGAATAAAATTAGGTAGTCTGCTTGGACTGTTTATCTGTAGCTATAGTGGGTATAAGAGGGCTCAGACAAAGTAATATTCCATCAGAGATAACACTAATAGAAAACTGCCAAATGTATAAGATTGACATAATGTGTCGATGTAATATTGCTATAAAACTTATCTCAATCCTAAACATTTTGTACTTCCATAGTTAGCGTATATCACTAACCAAATGTTCTTTGTCTACGCCCTAAGCTCCATTTGCGATGCGTCTCAGTTAACCACTTTGTGTAATGTTCTGAAATTCCTACAGAAACGTGTGGCATTTTTTTTTCTCAAAAGCCTACTTATAATCTTCACGTTCGTTATTAGCTAAATGTAATCGGAATGCGTAATCGGGGAGTCAGTGCCGGATTATCCAAATTATGAAAGTCGGTGCCTTCATGAATTATATCTTCGGCAGACTTATGTAAAGAATTGAGAAAAATCTGTTTTTGAATTTTGTCTATTCGGTGTGGATAGTAATTGTTCGATGTTACGGCAAAGCCTTTATAGATACACCAACTAGAAGATAAGATTTTAGTTTGACTAAATTAAATTCGACTATTCTTGATCGTTTATTATAATAAATTAATTTTCTTGAGAAAAAAGTTAAAATTTTGATTATTTGGAATCGAAAACGTTCACATATCGAAAGTCGATAGATCGTTTTCGTGTATGAATTTAATTCGAAATTATATTGAATAATATATTATTACCTCTTATTATTTATATTACCTCGAAATATTCGACTTTTAGTTCAAATCAAGACAAATTTTGTGGTGGATTTATAAAAAATAATAATTATGAGTTGGAATAATTAGACTGATGTAATGACTGAATCGTGAGCAATATTATTTATTAGTAAAATCGATGTTTTAATTTAGAAGGCACTATATACATTTTAATCAAGTTTGATTAGATTTAAACGGCTTTGTAATTAAATAACTTCATTAGGCAGTCGTTAGTTGCCAGTATAACGCTATGATCTTCATGTAGGCAAAGGAAGATTGACGTGTGCCAAATGTTCAAAATCATGATTACCGTTTATTAAAGTAAACTCAAATACCATTTATGAATGTATTTATAACTAATCGCATAGTTAGATTAGGATATAAGTGATATTATAATATTTAATTGCTAAATATATAAAACACATACGTTTTGCTGTATTTAGAAGCGTCTTCCATCTTATTCATATAATTTGTCGTAGATTATAAAAGACTGTGTGGGCAAAAGTCAACGCAATCGGAAATCGTGTAATGCAAGAAAAAAAAAACCTTATGTTTCGACTTGGTGGTGTGTAACACCAATGTATTGGGTCTTTAAAAAAATATTTATGTATGTAATATTCATGCGATGAAATAATTCTTAGAATTTTAGATAATGTAGAACATATTTGCGTAGACTTGTTTTCTCGCTCGCAAGCACTACTAGCGTTTATTTCGGTGTTTTATTAATGTAGATGAAATACAGCAATAATTAGTACCTAATAGAAATACTTTGCTGGTAGTTGCTACGTATATTGTTGTGTGATATGGTTCGGCGCTTTTGACATGCTAATTGTTATATTTCGTGGCGCATTTATCAATTTATAAATGCTAAAATGCAATGTGTAAATTCGTAATCGATTACAGTCTGGCATTTTAATGACATAATTGGTTTTAGTAAACTGACATTTCAAATGTCACTGTAGAATAATAATACTACAAGTAAATTAAAAATTATTTATTTAAATTACGCATATACTTATCGATTAAATATGAATAAATAAATAATCTCGAACATCCTTTTTGACAATTTTGCTAAGATACCTCATGTGTTTTTTTATGTTTATAAAATATAATCGACATGTCAGTTTGGTATATCGTTATTCGTCAACCGTTACAATTTGGTATTTTTCCAAACTCAGGTTAATATAAATAAAACCATTATGAAACGTAAAAATAAAAAATATTCTTAATCATACATATTTATACACTTTTAACTGTCTACGTTTTATAACAGTCGGCATGTCAATGGTGCTGCTATTAAATATTTCGTAATCATAAATACGTTTTTAATCGATTAAATATTAACTGTTTGGTGGTTTAAGTACGAAAACTTGCGAAAAAATATTCGCATTATCATCGCACTTTAAATGGATGGATCGATATCTTTTGGATATTGTGCGGCGCCTTTGTTATAACGTTTAATGACGGATTAAGTAACTAATTTTGCGGGAACGAATGATTTGAATGTTGGCTTGGTAATGTCTTCAAAAACGAATTAATCATTAGTTCTCTTAAAATTAGTCATTTAATGAATTGTGGCTTGTTTTATCGTCTGTATTAAGTAAACTTTTCTTTTGTTTAACCTGACTTTATTTTATTTTACAAACAGAATCACCCGGCTGGTTTACGAAGCCACCGTAACTTCGAGCCTAATATCAATCTTTTGCTGTGTCATTAGACTGTGAAATGATCTTCTAGCCAATGGGCTAGAAGATCATTTCGTATTCACTTACTTTGATGATGTTAAGTTCTTTTAACCCTTTCGTTACCGCAGTCCATTCCACCGAAGTGGTGCTGCTGAACCGGGCAGCACAACGCGAAGTGTGCACATTGCATGATGGCAAGTTGATGTTCGAATTTTCTCATGTAAATGTATATCTAAAGATTTTGCTGGTATATTAAATAAAAATTTAAATTAGTATAATTCTTAGTAATTTATTTTTTACTTTTCTATAAAATGAATGCCGGCGCTGGTGCACACGGGGCGTTTTGTGAATGCCGTCTAAAGCCGGCGCTGGTAACGAAAGGGTTAAAAAGGTATGAAGGGACTTAATCAGTCTGCTATGATCGCAGTCACAATGAACTTCAGCACCCTGTTTCGCGATAGTTACTGCCAACATTGTATTAAAAATGGCGCCTTACAAAATTCCATACAAACCGGTTTCGATTACTATGCGAATATTTTTCGTTAGATTTCGTTCTTAGAGAACGGAACAGATTTCGTGTAGTTACCGCTATACATGAATCAATCCCTGTGTAGATGGTTACGGATGAGATGCCTTCGAAATGTATTGTTATGATATTAAAATAATGTTGCGACTCATACTCTAAATGTCGATAAAACCATAATGTATAATTAATTTATTTTTAGGTTAATAACGCTGTTATTTCATTTGGTGTTTGTTTGTTTTTTAAATACGGGATTTAGATACAATAATGTCTTCTGTGAATTAAGTAGTGATTGTTTGGAGTTGTATGTTATTAATGTATGATGACGTCACAAATCATAAATTAACCTCTAAAACTGTAGCAAGTGAACTAAAAGTTATATTTCAACTTAATTCAAATAAACCTCGTTCCAATTACTTTTGAATCGTTAAATTTATTGGAGATTGTGAAAATTAGCAAATGTTCTGTAATGTAATTTTACATTTCGAATAAAAATGTATGAAATGATGACGTCAACATACATTAAAATAAAGTACATTAGTATGTCAGAACTTGTTTGTATATTTAAGTGATAATTATTGTTGTTATTGATATTTTGCAGGCTTTTGGATGACACCACTATTATTATTGTTGAGAGTTATTGCCAAATTTTTATTTGTCCTAAAATTTTTGTCTTTGTACATATCCATTAATAAATTATGTACCAAGGATAACTCAGTGTTTTATTTGTAATTTTACTAGTTTTAACTTGAACATTCCTATCATTTATTCACTTGTACTGAAAAAGAATCAATTTTGATATATGTGAGATACAATTGCTCAGTTCCGTTTTATTAGATATATCACGTGTTTTATAAAATTTGCATCTGAACATTGTTCCTAACTGAAATTTTATAATAACTACACATTTTTCATCATTTACAAAATAAAAACAAATGTTAACCAAATACATTTTATTAAAAAAAAAGACGAACATCTTTACATTGCATTAAAAATCCATACCAAGGAGTCCCTATCATTACAGTACATTGTATTTCTGTCAATTCTAACTTCTACATATCTAACACGTTTTAATTTTATTTCAGAAGGTAACTCTAGTTCCTTTTCTTCTAAATTAACTATTATTACATGCTAATAACTATGCTAGTATACCGACGCAGTATTCACAATTCTTAGAAAAAATATAAGGAAAATAACATAGGAAACAACAATAGATTAAAAAAAAAAACCACGATGATTAAAATTCCAGTAATTTTCAAATTATCTCTAAAAATGTTTTGTAATAAATTGTTTTAAAACACTTATTTACAAAATAACTGTTCAACGATATTGATAAACTGGTAATTAGACTGTATCTCTAGTTTTGTCTTAGTACTAACTAACAGTGAAGAACGAAATTATTTAAGTTAAAAAAATCCCACTTCTGATTATGCAACTACATATAAAACTTCTTGAATTGAGGGTATGATATTGAATATGAATTTGCATCTCCAATCGCAAGCCTATCAGCAAATTAATTAACCTTCCCAAAACTTACTTTGTGGACTAGGTTTTATTATTTAGTTTTACCTAGAGTGCCTATAGGTAAATTTAACCATCGCTGCCGGCCATAGTTTGCACAATGGTCGGCAGTGAGAGGTCGTGGACAGCTATGCTCCAATTCAGCTAGTCTGTAATTTCCCAGAAAGATGAGAGGCACAGAGAAGCCACATCCATCCGGGATATTCGGCAGCGTAGAAGAGGGAAGAGGTGGGTGGCGTCCGTACATGCTTACCTGCGCAATCCTCTGCCTTTATGCAGTGGTACTCGAAGGAGTCCTCTGCCCATTAATGAAGAAGACTGTGTGAGTGTTCCCACATGCTGCCCATTACGACGGTGTTCTAAAGGTGGTCGAGACCACCCACCCTCCATAATTTGAGGAAGCTTGAGAAGACCGCCCGCTTGCTTGTACTGTGGCAGATTGCGTAATTCGCTCCCATGGTCGGTTTTCTGCGGCGCGATAGGATCACCCAGAGGTTTTTAGTAAGTCTGACATAATCCCGGCTCTCACCTTCATAGCGACAGGGAAATCCTATGATTGATTTAATCCCAGTAAAAAAGGTAAAAGTAACTCCATAAATAAAACAGAAAAAACAAGTATTATTCAATGGTTGACACGAACGCATCACAAAATATCAGATATACTTAACTATAGATTAACCGAAACGTGTGTGACACAACGTTCCGGTAAATGCTCGAGTTTTGATATTTTTTTACTTATTCAGGTAAGTATACCAGAATGTGTATGATGGGTCTTTAATTTGCTAACTGATGTGACAGAGGGTTAGTCACGTCCCGAAGAAACGATGAGTGTTGGTGTAGGCCAGTTCTTAAGGTTGAGACCAATATCACGTTTCCGTAGTCCGGCGCACCCTGTGCTTGGCGATGCGCCCCAGTGGTTTTAGTCGGTGAGAGTCCGAGATACCGGGGGGGGGGTGGCCCTTACCGCCCCCTGACGGTCCATAAGGGATTTCCTCTGGGTTATTTAAAAAAAGGCCAGTTCATAAGTAGACTGCAAATCAGCAAACTTAGTGCAGAGCATTTCTCGGAAATGTGTAGCGACGATTGATGAAAAGCAGCGGGAAGAAATTATATGGAAACATCCGGGAACCTGGCTCAATTGAGCTCATTAGAAGAGACAGATCCAGCAGTAGGCTGGTGATAATCTTTGTTGATTAAATATGTAACTATTCCTCCCAGAGAGGTAGCCGAAACAAGGCCTTTTGTTTCCTGAGCGTCTGGACGAATTTGGTTTCCCAGGCCCGGGTGGAGCAATCAGAGGGACACCGCGGGGGTTTTAGACAGTAAGAGTCTGACACACCGGGGTCGCTGCCCTCACTGCGTCCATGATGGTCCTATACAGGATTTACCCCCCGGGACACAAAAAAATGTAACTACACTTCCGTTTTTTTTTACTTACGACAAAATGAGGAGTGTTAAGTTTTACGAGTGGATCTATCTGTGGCAACGTGGCTCCTAAACAGAGGTACCCATTTTGATTAAGGCTTTGTTTCAAAGATGATTTCGTCGAGAGTGTACTTAGCTATCATTGAAGAAAACTGATCAGCTCTTGGATCTGTGTATTTGTATGTTTGTGGCATTATGGCTTGTAATCGGAGTCACCGATTTTGATTAAGTTTTTTGTGTTCCAAAGACTTCATCAAATGTTCTCTGTTATTTGAAGACTATTAGCTCTTTATCAGTTGTTAAAGTGATGTAATATTAACTTCTACAAGTCTGATCGATTAAAAATATATCTTGTGACCTCAATATTATATAAACATGATAACCTTGACCAGATGCTGCAACATTATCTCTACTTCTACAACTAACTCTTCACTATCTTAGAGCAGAAACATCGCGTTTGAGCTCATGGATCCTAATGTTAACGAATAGATTCTATTATCTAGTTAAACCGGTGGAGGGGATTCTTTATTTCATGGTTATTTATTATTGTTTATTACAATTCTTATTCATAATATTTGTTCAGGAAAATGAGACCCACAAATTAAGTATTTAACCAGTATCGGATGAGACTCGCTCTTTTATGGTGTAAATAATATAAAAATTTAGAGACAATTTTATTCATATAGATAAAATTCGGGTTTACATGTAGTGACCACAGCTACTAATGAATCTCTGCTTACCCCAAAAAGGATATAGAATGACGATATATTATAATACACAGATAGCTACCACACCATCACACAAGTAAAACCAGATGGGTGGTTTCGGAGATCATAGATGGGTAAAATGTAATCAGAATAATGTAAATGATAAACAATTACATTTTACGTTTTTTACCATTAATATGGCAGCATTTTGCTCATTTATGTTTTAAACACTACAAACTCCCAGATTGTATACAGGTTTATGATTTTTTAATGTTTTAAATGGATTTGATCATGATTACAGAGCAAGAAAATTAAAATTACGACTACATTTGTAATCGTTACTCATTAATCAAATTACATTTTGCCCATCTCTGCCTACGATGCATTTTTTTTTAAATGCCCATCTCTGTCGGTGATAGCCTCCCACATACAATCATAACTTGTTTGTATCAGTAAAGATGGCGAAACAAGAAATCCGATTCATTTACCGGTCGAACTGGAAACGATCACAAATATTCGATGATTTAGAATAAAGACCTTAAATATTCTTGACATTTCAGAGTTATCAAAACTTAATGTCCAAGTCACAAACAGGCACCTACACCATGGTTTAATATTATCTTCCTCCGTAAACCTAAGTTAAACCGCTACACAGTCGTAACACTTAATAGCTATTTACCGTCGCTTTATAACATTTTGATAACGTTTAATAGTATTGCCAGCCTAAATATAATTTTGCGGTTATTATATTATAAGTTACAAGATCTTGAAAAACAATACACTAAGCCTTCGTCAATCACTCACAAACCTCTATTACTTTAGTCAACACGTAATTTAATAAATAAATTACTGTTTTACATTTCAAGATTTATTGTTATCAAACGAACGAACACAATTATTTTCTTTTCAATTCTGTTATATTTTTACATCATCGTGGAATTAGTTCATGGGTACAGATAACTGTATTGTCGATTATTCTTAATATTAGAAATAGTCGGCATTCCTGTTTTAAGGTCCAATGATTTAGAAGGACTTCTCAGGAGAAATATATCTGTCTCGCTTCTGCTGGTGACTGTTCCATCGGGCAGTAAGGACATTTCAGTCTGAAACAAATAAACATTAAAAAATTACCACAAACTGTACAAAAATATTCTAAAACAATTGTATTTTGAAGTTATATCAGTTCGGTATCAATATTTTATCAGCTTTCTATTGACAAGTTCGTCTCCACGTCACTCATATCTGGGTGACGCTCTTCTTGTTGGAAGTTAATAGGATTTAAAAAGGAATTTAATAGAATAAGCACTAAAAGTATAAATATAGGATGTATATATAACACTATAAAAAAAATACTAAAAATAATAACATTATATAACACATTTTATTAATTTATATAGGATAATAAACTACACCAAACTATGTCGAATGTTTTTCGTTAAAACATTCTAAACATATATGAGGTGAGAATCAAAATTCATTGCGATAATTCGAGGATAATATAATCTCATTATAATCATAATACATATATACCCGTGACAAATATACCAATCGCGCTAGGAAACCTGTTATTAATAGTTGTAAAGTAAAACTCGCCTGACACCCACTTTCAATAAAACTTTAAATTTTAATACATTTTAAAAAACATAAGTCATTATTATGTATGCCATAGATGATTCATTAGTATTTAAAAATATTTTTAAAATTTAAGAAGTGTTTCTGAAACTGGGCATCAGTTTATAACATAAACGGGATAAATTTAAATAAACTGTATAATAATTTGAACAATTGTTATCACAATTATGGTAAAAGTCCGTATTATGAGACACAGTTTCAGGTTGGTCGTACATTACCGCTATTATATAATCTGTTTAAGTCAAAAATACTATTTAAATCGTATCATACAATTGTCTTGTGATTATTTAATTAATATAGCTAGTTTTTATTGAATGTTAATTTGTAAAAATAATATTAATAGCCTTTTATGAGAGGAACCTCTATGTCCCTATTTATGAGACACTTTAGAAATCAATAAGACTCATTTTAAAATAACTATTTATTAATTTTAAATCACAATACTTATAAAATAGATAATAAACTTGAATCTGAAATAACAAATAATTAGTCTTTACTAAATTAAATGAGAAATAAATGAAAATTATAAAAATATTTAATTCACTTTTCTTCTGCAGTTCTTTTACTTTGTCCATCAGTTTTTTCTTTTCTTCTTGTAACTTTTTTTTTATTACTTATAGGCGAACGCTTGACCTCAATCACACCTGGTGGAAGGTGAAGATGAGTCCGACGATGAACCGCGTTTGACCAGCAAATGCCTATTCACTCTTCTCTTAAAGACTCCCAGGTCATAACATCGCGGAAATACTGCCTCTGGAAGCATATTCCATTCTTTAGCCGTTCGTATGATGATTGTAGAAGCGAATCTCTTCGTGCGAATATAAGGAACATCCACCACATACACATGGTATCCCACACGATGTCTAAGTGGTTTGTGGTGGAATGGTGTACCTTTTTCTGCCAACACGCTCTCTGCTTCAGGACAGAGGAGTAAGCTGCTTTCATCACAGTTAAAAATTCTTGTAGAAGATATATTACATACATTTTTACTTTCAAAATACGCTCCAGACTTTTTAAACCACTCTTGCAATTCTTCACAAGTGACAGCTGCTCTTGTAACACACAAATGTTGGGGTTTCCTTATAGCTAATTCTGAATGATGTTTTCTAAACTCTTCATACCAGTGGCGACTAGGACGACTATCTGTAAACGGAGTTTTTACAGCTAATTTTTGGACATATTTTTGAACACAATCCAATAACTCAGTTTTTGTTACAGGTGCTCCCATTGCAGCCCTGTCCAGCATCCATTTGACAATGTCATCTTCTTCCTGAGACGATACGACTGTTTCTGGTTCTGATTTTTTTGTATCTCATCTAGCCCAATACTTTTTTCCTGCTTAGAGTAGCCACAGGTAATCCGAAGGCAACGGCTGCTCTCCGTAATGATGACCCAATTTCTTTTAATGCTTTTAAAGCATTTTCTACATCTATTGGGTCATATGTAAGGTTGGGTATGTGTAGGTCTTTTATCAACCACTTTTGAACACAACACTTTCTTTTTTGCTGATTGAGACGGCTGTTGTTCCCCGTATTACTCCGATTTTCAATATTTTTTTTTATTGTTCACTGTTGTTTTGGGAGTCGAAGCTGCTCGCGTCCGTAAGCTTTACCCTAGTTTCCCTACACGTGACTCTTGGGTGGTGCTAAACGAGCAGCAGCGAGGTGGTAGGGCGTCGGTGCCCGTCTGGATCGCGACCACAGTACATGAGTGTAAAGCCCGTCATGGTGACCAGTTTCGGCTTGTCGCGTTTCGGGATCAGCTTGTGTATATCCAGTAGCTCATATACCTAGAGACCTTCAGTCGCGGTATATGTGGGCCGACATGACGATGTGGACTATCAATGGATTTTCATCCTTTGATAGTCGCTTTTGTTTTTAGACTACACTTTACTTACCATCAGGTACTCTGTAGTCACTATGTCGAGCCAGTGTAAAAAAAAAAACGTAAGCTAAAATATTTCATAAATTCATAAAAGTATAAAAAAACATATTTCAATAAATTCAAATAAAAAATTAAGAAAAAAAAAACATGCAAATTTAATGTTTTGATTGTAGGTTAGGTTTTGAAATTAACGTAATTAAATTGAAAATACTTACTCAGAAATAACTATTTGAAGTTATGCTGATAAATAATTTGTTATAATTAATAATTTTACTTTTTTAATACTAAAAATTATTGATATTTTAATTAAAAACGCATAACAGTACTCTGTCTCATTAATGGGGACAGTCATAAGACTTGATGTCCGTATTGAGTGATACGCGGTGTAAAGTGTTCCATATACCGGTACGTCTACGTTAACAAATGTCGGTATTGTGAGACACTCAAAAATAAAATAATATTGCTATAAATTAACATAAATGCAAATAACATACAATATCTATAATTTATAAGCTTTTAGATTACACTTACATTATGTATATAAATATAATAAAATATATAATTTCATCCAAGTAAAAAACTGAACAGTGGTTATCGTTCAACTCTTTTAAGCCATGGTTTTGAATTCCAACAACAAACCTCATACTTTTTAAATTATTTATTAAAACATACAAGTAATAATTAACAATTAGACTCGTTAATTTCTTTCAAAAACGATAAAATGATGTGTCTATTATATTTTTTAAAGTATAATTTGGTATTCTTTTTATAAATTATTTTATTCACATTGTGTATCATAAATAGGGACAGTGTCTCATAATATGGACTTCTACCATATGTGGTTATTAGAATTTCAAATAACATTGATTTGCTCTCGATATGTGTTGCGAGCGCCATCTATAACATGGCATGTGTCCAGAGCTAGAAGGAACCGCCTACCGCAGGAACTTATAATCTGGGACCGCGAGAGAGCCATCGTGAAGGTTAGTGCATTGCATTGTAAACAAAAGACACATAAGAGGGATACCACAAGGGTACCCACATGTACATAGAAACATATACCTAGAACACACTGGGTAATTCTATAAACGAGGGAGATATTCAGAGAGGATATTCAGCATTCGATTCTAATTGCAAATAGGTATTAGGAGTACAAATAAGTTTCCGCCGTTTTTTAACACAAATTAAATATGTATTATAGAAGAACGGTAATATAAATTTATTTAAAATATTGCCCATCACTTGCAACCACTTTTTCCCATCTTTTTTTTTTTTATTACATACAGGCTTGCGCTTGACCTCAATCTCACCTGCTGGAAAGTGATGATGAGGCCGACGATGGAGCGCGCTCACCCAGCAAATACCGATTCACTCGACGTTTGAAGATTCCCATGTCATAAGACGCCGGAAACACTGACGCAGGAAGCGAGTTCCACTCCTTCGCGGTACGCAGCAAAAAGGAGGAGGCAAATCGCTTAGTGCGAGCAGCAGGAATGTCAACTACAAAAGGGTGCAAACCAGCACGGCGTCTCGTCAATTTATGGTAGAAGGGGGAGGGTGGAACTAAATCATACAACTCAGCCGCACACTCTCCAGAGTATAGTCTATAGAAAACTGAAAGGCAAGCCACTTTACGCCGGTGTTCCAAACTGAGTAGTTTACGCGACGTAAGAGCCTCATCGGCAATGAGTCGCCGAGCTCGGCGATCAATTGAGTCCAAAGCAGCCAGATGGTGTTTGGCGGAACCATCCCAAAGGTGGCAGCAATACTCCACACACGACCGAACTTGCGCCTGATACAGGTTAAGAAGTTGGGTCGGCGTAAAATGCCGCCTAACCTTGAAAAGAACCCCCAGTTTCCGAGCAGCTGTTTTAGCCTTAGCTTCAATCGAACGCCCAAAGTTAAGGTCCGCAGTTAGCTCCATGCCTAGAAGCTCGAGGCTATCAGCCAATGGTACGCTAACACCCTGGAAAGTAGGAGGCAAGACGAAAGGGCTTCGTTTGGCGGAGAAGAGACAGGCCTGCGTCTTCTCTCAGGCAGCATTCGAATCCCACGTCTGAAGAACTCCTTGTCTTTTGAGGCTATCCACGAATCAACCCAATTTTTGGTATCCTCATAAGATGTGAACCGCTTCGCCGTCAGAGCATGTGCCATGGACCGGAACAGGTGATAATCGGACGGTGCAATGTCTGGTGAATACGGGTGGGGTAACACTTCCCAATCAAGTGTTTCCAAGTACTTTTTCACGGGAGCCGCAACATGTGGACGAGCATTGTCATGCAGACGAATAATTTATTCGTGTCTAGAATAGTATTGAGGGCGTTTTTCCTTCAGAGCTCGGCTCAATCTCATCAATTGTGTTCGATAGAGGGCTCCAGTAATTGTTTCGCTCGGATTAAGACTCCAATTCTGCATCCTCGTAAATTTTTGGCCTTCCACTGCGATCTTTGTCTTCTACGGCGAAATCACCTTTTTTAAACTTTTAAAACCACTCTCGTCACGTTCTCTCACTTAAAGCACCCTCACCATATGCTTCTACGAGCAAATGATGCGCCTCAGCAGCAGATTTCTTTAAATTAAAGAAGTAAACTAATATTTCCCGCAAATGACGCTTACTTGGCTCAAATTTTGACATTTTCAACTTACAAAAATTATATTTTACCAATATAAAATCAATCATATTAATAGGTTATGTTGTTCTTAAATGCCCAAACTATTTTTTAAGCCGGTTATCATCTGCGAAAGCTAACCGAAACTCCGTGTCGTGCCATCTACAATAAAACGGCGGAAACTTATTTGTACTCCTAATAAAAATAGTGATGCTTTTAAAACAAAGTAAACTACATATAGTTAACATATTTATGGACAATTACACACATCAATTAATCAATAGATTTTGCCTGTCCTAAATCAGGACAAAGTACGAAGGGAAAACCAGTAAAGACCTGTTTACCGAACATTACATAAAATAAACTTTATCTACTTGCCGTTGAATCGTGCGCAACACGCGCTACGGTGTGCACACTTTTTTCGAATCAGTTCTCATTTGTTCATAAATTTTTCGTTTTAATTTGTAGGGTACATAATTATATACATTTTTATTCGTTACAAGGAGGTAAAAACTATTGTATCCTGAAATATCTCCCTCGTCTATAAAATAACTCTATGTTGAGAACAGTGAAGGTACTCTTTTTTTTGTTATCCCGGTGGAAATCCCTACGGACCGGCAGGGGAAGTGGTGAGGGCCACTGCCCCCGGTGTGTCGGACCTGCCCCGACTAAAACCACCGGGGTGCCAGCACTGCCCTCTCTTCGCCTTCGCCGAGCCTGGGAATCCGGATACTTCCGACGAGTGAAGGTACTCTTCGGATTCTGCCGGTCGCAGCTCGGCAGCGACTGGCAGATGCACCGCTCTGCATGTATTTGTACACAAAACGACCTATATGTTATTTCAAGATATTAAAAATCCGACTTTTCTATCGATTGCATGGAAAGAGATAGGTACAGTTTAAGTTAGAACCTAGTAGGCATCATACAGTAGTACATGGGGGCAAAGGCAGAGATTAGTGGCGGTATAAGATTGCACTTACTTGGCTCCCATGGCGAGCTTGTTGAGCGCGTCCCGCGATATGACGTGTCCGCAGAGCAGCCGCATGGGCGGGTTGGTGTCGCACGCCTGCTGCCGCAGGATGGGGCACGCGAACACCGAGTGGTAGCTCGCGCCCTCCTCGCCCAGGTCCACCTGCCCACGGTTACACATCACATTACCTTCAGATATTCCAATTACATATTTCAAAACATATTCATTATTCTAATATTGAAATAGCACCGTGACGTCCGCGCAATCGGTTCCCCTGAGCGTCGGCTGAAAAACAGCGCTGGATGGCGCGTGCAGCGTCGCCCAGCATATGCTGAGCTGAGTGCTCTTTGAGATGGGTAGCAGCACACAGGATACATGATGGGATGTTATGTATTATTCTTTCATTGTTGTTTTTATATAAATATGTTTGTTGTGTGTTGTTTCCTTTGCCTCAATAAACTTTTTCTTTCTTTTTTCTTTCTTTCTTTCATTAAATATTAATAATCATAAGAGAAACATGATGGGTAGATGTTGTGAATAGGGTCTACTGGAGTAAGGTATAAACTGAAGATGAGGGTGGTGTTTTATTAGTGTAAATCATGGATATTGGGAGTCGAAGCTGCTCGCGTCCGTAGGCTTCACCCTAGTTTCCCTACACGTGACTCCTGGGTGGTGCTAAACGAGCAGCAGCGAGGTGGTACGGCGTCGGTGCCCGTCTGGATCGCGACCACAGTACATGGGTGTAAAGCCCGTCATAGTGACCAGTTTCGGCTTGTCGCGTTTCGGGATCAGCTTGTGTATATCCAGTAGCTCATATACCTAGAGACCTTCAGTCGTGGTATATGTGGGCCGACATGACGATGTAGACTATCAATGGATTTTCATCCTTTGATAGTCGCTTTCGTTTTTGGACTACACTGTACTTACCATCAGGTACTCTGTAGTCACTATGTCGAGTCAGTGTAAAAAAAAAAATAGAGAATGTGAGTAAGTGTACACGGTGTGAGTTGTAAGTGTGGGTATGGGGTGTGAGTTGTGAGTGGGTGTGAGAGCACCTCGAAGGGCAGCTCGTCGTCCGCCCAGGCCGCTATGACGTGCGGGTGCGACATCTTGGCGCGGATGTCGTGCAGCGCCGGCAGCACGCGGGTGCCCGCGCACACGGCGCCCGCTAGCGGCGACAGCGGCGCCAGGCGCAGCAAGGCGCACGCCTCGCGCACGAACAGCTCCGCCGCCTCCCCGCCTGCGCGCGCACACAACCTTACCTTACTAACGTAACCTCAAACACAAATTCATGTAAAACGGTTACATTTTTCTCATCTATGTTAACACTGAGGAAACCTCAATTGCATGGCAATTTATGGATGGTAAGTGCCCTGAAAACGGCGATTAGGTGTATCGGTACATTACAAAATATCCCCAAAAAATGTCACTTAAAGCAAATAGCCTTTCACCCCCAATATATTTTTGTCTTTTCTCCCTTTCTGTGTTATGTTTCAGTATTTTTAATTTTTATATTGCGGCCATATAAATATGTATTTAATTTCATTTTACTATTACCATAAAACATGGATCAATTATTGAGAATATACACTATTAATTTAAGTTTTATAAAGTGCAGAGGAGGGTGTTATGCAGGTCTAACCGAGCGCCTTGGGGTCCAGGAGATGCCTGTAGGTGTGCGGAGCGGGCCCGGCGCCGCGCGTGCACCACGCGAGCGCGCACACCGCCGCCTGCAGCTGCCTCTCATGCCGCACCGCGTGCGCTGGGAACTCGGCGCGCGCATACTCTATCGCGGCGCCGACGCCTTGCTCCCGGGCCAACTGGAGTATACACAATCAACTGCTTCACTCATCTTCACCAACCCTTTATACTTTCACACTCATGAAATGTTGATAGAGTCATATTCTTTTATTTAACCTCTCAACATTTTCACTCTTTAAACATTGAAAATCACATTTTCATCAATGACGTATCATAAGCTAAGTTTCAAAATAATGCTCTCATCTCAATTAAAGTCAGATGGTCCTTGGAATAAAGCCATAAATAAAAAAGAAAAAAGTCAGATGTATTGTCAATATAGTGCTAAACAATATTGAATAGTTGAAAACACTACCTGAGATATATGCACATCAGCAAAAAGCAGCTCACCTATTATTTCATAATAATAAAGTATAGTAATTTTCACATTCCTCAACGTTTACCACTTTCTAACCCTTAACAAGTTAACATGCTATATCCCTTAATACTTTCACACTCTTTAAACAAAGAAAGACAAAAGAACATTAGCTGAAAACTTGTCATTTATTCATATATAACTGTAATCCAGGTAATTATCTGAGTTTCAAATATTACCCGCATTCATAAAAATTTACATCCTCATACAATTGCTCAACAATAATTATATTCACTTATTATATTTTTAAGAACCTAATGAATGTTACAGAAGCAAAAATAAGAAGTGGTGTTACATTCTTCCTGCCCACCCCAACAAGGAATTGACATTAGGTTGATTATACTAATATATTTATAACATCTGAACATGTAAAAAGCAATCATACCTTGAGCGCGTACATCCTATGAAGTGCAAACGGTAGTGGTGAATGCTGAAGATCATGCATCCTACGCTCTGCCCACTGTAGGGCTGGGGTAGGATCCCCCTCAGCTAGCGCGGTAGCACAACGCTGAACCGATGCAAAAGAGCAAGTTCTCTCAATGCCTGTAATGTTCCCTTCTGATACAAATGTATCACCAATTTCTTCTAATCCCTGTAGCAACCAATACCGATATAAATTTTCATAAAAATGAAATGAAATGAAAAAGTATTTATTTCGCCACAAATATACAAAAAACCAGAAATTTAAATGTAGCAATACAAACAATACACAAAAACAAAAGAAAATACAAAACATATAAACATGGCGAAAATGGGCCCTTCATCTGCCTAAAGCCACAGAGGAAGTCTGCAGCGCTGATTTTCTTGAAGGCTCCCCCCCGGCCGTGTTACATCTTATAAGAATTATGGATAAACAACAAAATACATATAGCTTAAATAATAAATACAAGTGATACTAAAATAAACTATTACATACAATAAATAAATCGACTACAAAATGTATTAGTGATAGACACTATAGTAAAAATATATGTATATCTAAAAAAAAAAAGAGCAAAATTATAATTAAAAATAAATGAAATAGACTATGTGTAACTAATAGATTATTAAATAAATATCATTTTAATTTTATTTTTGAAAGTAAATTTAGATTTGGATATTCTAAGCGGTGGCGGCAAATTGTTCCAACACTTCATAGCCTGATAACGAAAACTACCACAAAATGCATAAGCAGTTCCTCTGCACAAAAGTGTCAATATTAGTTTAATAGAAAACAGACTGCTTTAAGTGATATAAAATAATTGTGTAAGAACTTGAGCCAAATGCTATTTAAATGTTGTCTTGTGATTCTAAGAATGGTTAAACTTTTTATCCTTTTTTTAACCCACTGGAAAGTGTTGCATAGGACCAGTATTGCAGACTCCCTCAAATCTTCTATAGGGTATCCTACCAGGAACAAACTTTTTATCCTAATTACCCCATAATATAATTTATTTTTATAATAATAATTTACCCCATAAATAATTAAAATAATAATTTTAATTTTCCTTTTTTATTTGTAAACAAAAATTTAAACACAAGTTTTCATAGCCGTTGATTCAAAATTGGTAGATTTTCAACACTATTTCTTACTACTTCTACGTCTTAGGGGTAAAATATAAAAATACTCCACCTTAGGATGACGCATCCTTAGTGAGGACCTCCATTCAACATTAAACCCAATATCCAAATATCATGTTTCTAGCTTCAATAGTTTAGCCTCTACAATGGTCAATCATTCCAAGCTAATAACTTTTTAAATATATTTAGATAAAATACCTGTCTAAATAAATGCTGTGCAATAGCTTGCTCCATTATAGGTCTTTTACTGTCAGTGCAGAAAGATTCAGCCTTGGGTGCCACCGATGCATAATCAGCAACAAAATGTCTGTCTATTGACTTTCCTACTCTGGATACTGTTGCATGAAGTTCCCTATGGTCTGAAAATGTACAAGGTAAATGTTAAACTTTTTAATTTCATAATGTGGCACATCTCTTCAGTGCTGAACTTAGGCCTCTCCCAATGCTCACAGCTTGTCTCCGAGATGGGCTGACAATAGTTTAAAGGTTATAATGAGCCGTCACTTATTGTTATTTGGGACAAGAACAGGGTTGGTGGCACAGTATGAGGAAAGCCCATGTTTAACATGATGATGGCAGTTATGTATCATATTCTGGCTATTTATTCCAAAACCTATTATTTATTATAATGTGCATACAGTATACTGTGTACAATATATATACTGTAAACATTTGTGAGTTGCATATATAACTGATGTGATAACTTGAAACAAGAATTATTTACCTGTTGACATCTGAAATACACTTTGCTTGACTGAATCAGCCAATTCTGAGACAACCATAACTTGGCTCTGTGACAATGGTGAGTCTGGGGGTTCTAGAATCAGATAAATAAATTGTCACACCTATTCATTATCATAATTTATATCTGGATTATGTCAATAATCGTCAACACTACTGGGCTTAGCAAATTTCCACGAGGTCATAAAGCTAATCGCTTAAGGTGGTATCTTAAAGAGGAACTGAAGTTTAGACAAAGGCATCTCACTAAGTCCAATATGTATATATTGTACCTATGTATATGTATGTATTGTGTCCAATATTATATGTCTTGGCGATATATATCTCCCCAACTTGTTAAAATTGTTTTTCCTGAATAGAAGATTCTTAGTAGAATTGATTAAAAATCATGAAATTTTATTGTTATTTAAATAGAAAAACAAAGAGGAATACTTACGTTTGCCTATTTCTTTTCTTAAATCTTCAACTTGGTCGATAATATCTTGTAAAACTCTATCCGTGTTTTCGTGTAGATTGTTAAATTTTGTTATTGCTTTGTCTAAATCTTGTTCTACTCCAACGCACGCATCCATGGTTTTGGATTATTTATCGTATATGGTAACAACCTTTCTTGAACTCAATAAATTTATATGGGGATTTGGCAAAAGAACAAAAGACTTATAAAAATACTTTTTATAGGTACGTATTTAAATATTTTTATCTTTGATTTTTTTAGAAAACTGACATTTTGTCACCTCACAATATTTGAAAGTAAATCAAAAAATTGAAACGTCATTTTCGGGTTGTCTTTGTTTTAAGTGCCGCATACTACCAACTTCTGTAACCAGAGTAACCCAAAAATCGACTACTAAAAAAAAACCTCGAAAGTAACTTAATAAATGTTACACCATTATTTCGTAATTTATCTGTTTTCTTCTATTGTCTATGGTAGTTGCACAATTTTCTGAGCTTCAGTTTTGTGGGAGAGGTTAGAATTATTGTGAGAAATTGATAGTCAAATCTATAATAATTATTGAATTTTGGTCAATATGGCCCAAAGTAAATTAAACGATATGGCGGGTAAATTTGCCAAAGGTGGACCACCTGGGCTCAACATCGGATTAAAAGTGGTAGCCGTTGTTGGTGCGGCGGCGTACGGTATCTCACAGTCCTTATATACCGTCGAAGGTGGTCACCGAGCTATTATCTTTAACAGAATAGGAGGCGTACAACAGCACGTCCTGACCGAGGGTATGCACTTTAGAATCCCGTGGTTCCAGTACCCAATCATTTATGATATTAGGTCACGACCTCGCAAGATTTCTTCCCCAACCGGCTCCAAAGACCTGCAAATGGTAAATATATCCCTGCGAGTATTGTCTCGCCCCGACGCCAGTATGTTACCGACTATGTACAGACAGCTTGGTACTGACTATGACGAAAAAGTCCTTCCCTCAATCTGCAATGAAGTCCTCAAATCGGTTGTTGCAAAATTCAATGCTTCCCAGTTAATCACTCAACGTCAGCAAGTGTCCTTGCTGATCAGGAGGGAACTTGTTGAAAGAGCTGCTGATTTTAACATCATTCTTGATGATGTTTCTCTTACTGAACTGAGTTTTGGTAAAGAATACACAGCTGCGGTAGAAGCTAAACAGGTGGCACAGCAGGAGGCCCAAAGAGCTGCGTTCGTAGTGGAACGAGCTAAGCAGGAACGTCAACAGAAAATTGTTCAGGCTGAGGGAGAAGCGGAAGCAGCTGAGATGCTGGGTAAAGCCATGGGAATGAACCCTGGTTATTTGAAACTTAGAAAGATTCGTGCAGCTCAGAGTATCTCTAGAATGATTGCTCAATCCCAAAACCGTGTCTTCCTCCCAGGCAACAGCTTGATGATCAACCTCCAGGACCCTACCTTTGATGACTTGTCTGAAAAACTGACAAAGAAGAAGTAACATGAGGTTACGAGTGAGTACGCTGAGTGTATGGAGCCAGCTGCCACTCCCATTGATGAAACTGCTGTCATAATCAGTGGTGCTGCTTCAATCACTGTCTAATGTATTGTTTTATAGCATTGTACATGTAAAATTTCAGGGGTCGGCTCTTGAAAATTAACTATTGCATTTCATGTTATCTAGTTATGTAGGATTATTAGTCTGTATGAGTATCAGGAATTTTAATTATAAATATACAATAAATGTGTTGGTTTTAATTATTTTGACAAGTATTTATCTCTCATTTTATTTCATTTTGCCTTGGAGGTACTTATAGTAATTTGCCAAAGTCATTAAAAGGCAACTAATGAAAAATACAGTAAATAATTGAAAGTCAGGTAAGACAGCCAAGAAATAAGTTTAAAAATACTGTCATCAATATTATAGATGACTGTACATCATAAATTGTTTGTAAAATGATGGGCTGAAGAAAATTACTCTTACTGCTTTTGTACCCACATAACATAGTAGTTTGCTTATACTAGCAAGAATGAGTGCACCTCATGAAAAAAACTGTAATTTTAAAAAGATGTCAACTGTATTGGGTTGGGAATATATTCAAAGTTGAAATTATTGTCATTATGTCCACTAAAACTTAACAGATGGCCACTAAATATATGAAATAAGTGTACATGAGACTCAAAAAACCTGATAAGCCTAAGTCACTTTGGAGGTTGTGTATTGTGGTATACACTCAATTGAACAAACACCTTGGTTATAGATCCATCCGGTAATGAGAATAATAACTTTCTTGTTGTATTCACTTGTTAAGGACACATCTTTTGTATTATTTTCGTAAGATTCATTTATGTTTTGTATGTAGTTGTGTGATGTCCGGTATGTGAACCAAAGAAAAAAAAAACTATTTGTATATATAAATTATAGTTATTTTTGCTACACTATATGTATATTGCTGTAGATATAAATCAAAAGCAGAATTTAAAAAAAACTAAAATATTTAAAGCTTTATTATTGACTTTACAGTATTTCTCTACAACCAAACATCAAAATAAATACCAAGTTTCTATAGATTATAATTATTTAATCACTATTTATAACAATGTTTATACATTTTTAATTTTACATCTCTATTTCTTCAGTGCAGATGGTTGAGGCAACCTGTACTTTGCCATTTCAATTTCAGCTTCGAAAAAGCTCATATTATCATAACAGAAGTATTCGGGAACTTTGTACGCTCCTGATTTGTTAGGATCGACGCCGGGGCCAACTGGTTGCGATGCTGAATGTACAACGTTAGAGCTTAATCCTGGCACCTCAGGAATGCTCGTAGATGTCGGGGTTGACGTTGTGGTTTGATTTTGTATGGAGCCCTCGCTATAATATCTAGTCCAAGCTCGCAGCGCATTGATCTTAATAATCGTTCTAGAATTCATCGCTTGTATTACACAATCACAGTAGGCAATGTAATCAAAGGTTCGAATTTTGTCTAAAATGCAAATATCACAAATGTTACCAACCAAATATAACAAAAACTCCTCTAATATAATTTAGAACTACTAAAAAAGCCAAGGTTATTTTTGGATTATTCTGCTTTTTGAGAACAAAATAAAATAAAAATGTTTTGTTTTTTTTTAAGTTATTTCATTTTTATTCTGTCTATTCACAATAGTAATCACAAAAATGATTTGGTATAGAGATTGTTTCAACCTTTTATTTTTTTGTAAATTTCGTCTTACTCATTTTTACATACTTTCCTGGTTTTTTAAAATTTGTCATCATTTTATAACCTTTTTTATTATAGGTAGCCTTCGATCAAGAAAGAGATAACATGATCAATGTAGAAGTATCAAATTATAAAGTTAATTTTATATATATTTTTATAATTGATTAGAAAAGAAAACTAGAATTTCATCACTTCTCTGTTCATATAGAGGTGATGATTACAGGAATGAAAATCTTTAGACTTTTAAATAACAGACTTTTGTGAGTCAAGTTCATACTCGCTGCTGCATGGGGAACGTAAGTTATACGTCAGTTATAAGTCAATTGACTTAAATATAACCCTACGTTAAATGATTTTACGCTTTTATTTGACTAACTTAGCATAAGCACAATTTTGGAAGAGGTGATGAATGAACATATACACCGTAAGAATTGCAAAGAAAAATATTTGTTATTAAAAATTTTAACAATTATATTTAAGTGTAACAGCGACGTACAACGTAACATGAATACTACATCTAGTGTTGGAAGAATATAATCTTTTATGAACCGCAAATAATGTTACTTTTTTATATTATACTAGCAGCCCATCCCGGCTTGGCACGGGCATAATAATATAATAAAAGAACTCCCTTGACTCCCCTCCCGTACCTCTTCAACGCATAGCTAACCGCGTGGAGTTTTTTCTATTATTTAAACTCGTGATATCTTTTAAATGGAATATCCAAATCGAATCATTTAAAAGGTGATATGATGAAGGTATTGAAGTAGTCTTAAATAATGATTATTTATTTTGATAATGATCAATACCTAGGCACGAATAAAGAGCCTTTACTAGCGGTGGTATTTTAATAAAAAAATAAAAATAAAAGGACGCTTATTGTGACGTAACTATAAAAGATAGAGACATGCTGTCGGAACATTTTTTATAGATAGTG
Source organism: Automeris io (assembly GCA_036320925.1). Classification (NCBI taxonomy): domain Eukaryota; kingdom Metazoa; phylum Arthropoda; class Insecta; order Lepidoptera; family Saturniidae; genus Automeris; species Automeris io. The sequence goes on along the minus strand of JAUDJH010000010.1, from coordinate 12,500,831 downwards.
ATGTGTCCTGAAAAATTGTAATACATAATTTTGTTCTATCATTGATAGTTTTCGCAACGCACGTGATTGAAGGAAGTGTTTTGTTTATTTTTTTACCCCTTGGGTTAGATTATTCAAGTAAGCGTCCCAAATTTTTTTGAAAATAAAACATAGCCTATGTAACTCGGAAATAGTGTAGCTTGCCAACGGTGAAAGAAATTTTGAAATCGGTCCAGTAGTTTCGGAGCCTATTCATTTCAGACAAACAAAAAATCAAACCTTTCCTCTTTATAATAGTAGTATAGATTTAATAACAGAAATCATGATTGTTTTGTAACGTATATAGGAATCAAGAATAACTTGTTGTACACTTCACTGTATTGAAATTCTTTTAAATATCGTAACTAAAATATAAGTTAACATTCATTAAACTTATTTATACTGCCATCAAAAGACAACAATATACGAAATATACAGATAACAGAACGTGACATATGGTGTCCTCAAATTACAAATACCTTAATTTAGGGTTAAATTTTCTATATTGGCATTAATAATGTCCCACTGTCATATCAGTGACATTCAGTAAACATAGACTGAATACTTTTATCGAAAAGTACTATTTTACTAAATTATTTCACATATGTTTATTTTACTGAAAAGATTCTTAATTGAAACAGTTATAAAATCTTAAAAAATATCTAATTTTCTGTAACTTAAAATAATTAAATATAAAAATATTGATCGTTATGCAAACAATATGACGCTTGAAATAATACATACATTTGAATTGTCTATGGGTCTTTTTCACGACTGTTTTGTATAGTTTACTTACCTTGCATAAATTGCCGATTTTTCGGTCTGTTAGTGAAATATGTATATGGTTTTTGCAGTTAAATCATATTATAACGTCTAATAATGTGTTACAACTGTATTTAGCTTCGTTCTATCAGTTACATTCCGTTTAACAACCAAGTACAACCATTTACATGAAAGGTGAGTACAAAAAATTGGTGCCTCAGTATTTTTTTTCTAATGCTTAGTTTTCACCGTTATGTTGACTGTAAACTATTAAATTATTACTAAAACTCTTCTCATGGAGTAGTGCCTTTTATTATGATTATAATTAGAAATTTCTACATGCAGCGTTGCATATGTTATAGTTCGTATATATACCTATTTGCCGCTGTTTTGTACTATAAAGTTATGTATATAGTACGACAACCCGGACAAGTTGAATAGGTCAGATAGAATCAGTGCGTTCCTTTACATGCATCGTCATATTTAATTAATTGGAAATTAATATTAAAACGTGTGCTTTTTCGTGTTGATTTAATCATTTGTTTTTATTTTACTATGCGACACGATACATTAAGTACTATGAAATGTTTTTACGAGTATAACTTTCCGCTGATTGTCATAACAAATGTTAAAGTTTCTGAAACGGAACGTTCTTGTCTATGGTTTTCGTTATTTATGCAGTTTCTATATCCGACTGTAATTTGCTACTTCGTTGTATTTTTTAGTTCATTATATTAATAATACAATTAGTAATTACACACGAGACGGATTGACACGTATTAATTATTATTATATCTGTAATATACTTGATTAATTATAAATTTAAAGCGTTAGTTGTGAAATGGCGTCGGGAGTGCCTGCATCAGATATATTATGCCAAGCGATGGAATATTTGTCCAAGCTAGGATCAAACCTCCGAACACGATCAGATAATTTAAGAGAAAACAAGATACGAAAAAATAAATTGAATAATTCGCATTCTATACAGAAAGCTGCTAAAAAAGTACTGCTCATTTGTGAATTATCTAAAAAATCGCTGGAACGTGTAGAAAAAGGTGTACAGAATATACTGTCAACAATAGCTAGCGCGCCACCAGATTCAGCGGTATCAGACTGTGGCGGGAAAAGTAAATTAGTCTCTGACCATGAAAGTGATGATAGGCAGGTTCAAGAATTTGTATGTTGTTCTCGCACATTAAGAATATGTAAAACAGTTCCTATAAAACATTATATGTCAGCTAAAGTCTATGCAAGAAAAATGTCTCTAGCAATGCAAAATAAATATCCAGTCTTCTTTGATTGTAAGTTATATAGATTTAGGCAGAAAAGAGAGAAAAAAAATCCAGAGAAGGAAATGGTAGATAATGAACCAATAAAAAGCAATACAAATGATAATCATATCCAAAAAAAGCTTCCTTCAGGTCAAGACATGGATAAACTTGATGTTCCTAGTTTAAGAAATATCAATGAAGATTTGATTAAGTGCATTGAACCCTCTAACCAGGCAGCTGTTAAATATATTTCAGAGGATTCTTCCAAAGAAAGTCAAAGATTGGAAAATAATAAAATTGAAACAACAGAATCAATTGAAGAAAATAAAGTCTCTTTAAATAACATAAATAGTAAAAAAGATTGTGAAGATCCAGAACCTTGTAAAAGTAACTATGATGCAATTAAAAAGAAACTTATTTGTGAATCTGATTCTAGTGACAATGAGGAGAAAAGATCTAAAAAACTAACTAAAGTTAAAACTTACAAGCAGCTAGAAATTTTTCATAGTTCTGATGATGATAATGAAAATATTGAAAAAAAAGTTACAAAGAAACTTCTTACAAAAGAAAGTACAGCTGAGAATGGTATTTCTTCACCGAAAAGCACAGAAGTAATTGAAACATCTCAGAAAGAAGAAGAGAATAATACTAAAGAAACTTTATTGGATTGCAGTGAACAACAGTCTAAAGAATCTAATAAAAGTTGTAATGAAAAAGAACCAATTGATAAACCTACAAAGCCTTTAATAAAATGTGTCAATATTCACAATTTACTTAAACCTGATCTTGTAAGTAGTTTACAAAACACAGAAGAAAGCAGTAGTATTTTACAAAATTCTTTGGAAAAAGTAAGTGTTGTAAAAATACAACCACATAAACAAAAGGACATTCCAGAACAGAACTCAAATATTATGGACACATATAGTAAAACAATCCGAAAACCCATAGCTGTTTTCAAGCAACAGAGTTTTGAGATTAAGCTACATATACTACCAACTTTAACAAAAGAATTTCTTGGAGAATATAAATTAAAGAGAATTACTCATAATGGCTCTGTAATTTGTGAACTTGACTTAAAAGATGAATTGAAGATCAAAGATTCCAATATATTTAACATATTCTTTAAAGGTTTGGGTCCAAATAAATTCAAAAGAAAAAGGTTAAGTATTGAAGAAGTTAAAAATGCGAAATATGCTTTAATTAATGAATCAGATTCTGACGATGCAGCCAACAATAGTGAAAATACTATTAGTAAACCCAAAAGACGGAAGTCTAGTAATGAAGAAAATTTTGAATGTGTAGCTCAGACAGCTGATCATGATAAGAATAAGATGGCCTGTGATGGTTTGGACAGCCATGATCTTGACCAGTCCAAAACAGTATCAAATTGTAATACTAATAAAAGTTCTATTAGTAAATACACTGACCATGCTTTGTTAGATAAATCTTGTGATAATTTTCTAGATACAATCCACTCTACATTAGGAGAAACACCAAAATCTGCAAATGAAAATTTGTCTAAAAGAGATGATTACATAGCATCTGAAAAGAATTCAGAAGTAAACACTAAAGATGATAATATGTGTGCCTATTCCACATCTTTAGACATACAAAATCCAATTAATAAAAGTTCATGCTCACACACTGAAAATGTTCTTATTAAAAATACTATTGAATCCCAGAATGAAATGGAATGTAATGATCTAATTACAAATAATTCAAATGAAATGGAAATATCTCAAAATGAAAAAATAAAAGAATCACTACTCCGTGAAATAGATTCTGATAATGATGAAATGATTATTGACATGCCTAAAAGAAAATATATTAATTCTGAAAAGGTAAATAGAGCAGAATCACCTCTAAAAGAGAATAATAACTCAACCCAACAAAACTCGGATTCATATAATTACACAAGAAATACATCTAAGAAAAAGCACAGTAATAACATTAATAGTAGAGAAAATAATGATTCTGAAAGAGTGAGCAAAGAAATATCTTCTATAGAAGAAACTGGTTGTGATAACTCTAAGACCATGAAAGATAGAACAGTATCAAAAGAAAATAAAAATCATGGGAATTCAGATTCTGATAATTATCAGTTAGATAAACCTGAAGAAATGAATCATGAATCCTGTGTTAGAGTGGACTCTGAAATGATAGATGAAGAAGTAGTTAAGGAGAAGAGTCCAAATAAAATAAAATCAGCTTTATTGAATTCATCAGAAGAGAGTCAAAGCCATAGCCCACAATCTATTTTAATGCGTAAATTGCGGAGAAAACGTATCAGAGAAAATATAAAAGCCAAGAGAAAGATTATGGCCTGTTCTTCCAGTTCAGATGATGATTTACCAATGAAAGAAGAGAGCCACAAGGAAAAGGCACTTACAGAATTATCTACAGAACTAGAAGATATTGAAAAACATCTTCTTGTACAGCAGAAAATGATGGAACGGATATTAAGCTCCTCTACAACATCTGAGGATGACTTATTTAAAAGGATTAAAAGAAAAAAAAAACATAGACGTTCATCAGAATCATATAGATCAGATATTCAAGATGAATTAAATAAAGATTCCAATGAAATGCACAATGAAGCTGAAGAACTCATAAACAATGATGAGAAAAATAGTAGACATTCAGATTCCAGTAGTAGCCAGGTTTGAATATATATGTTCTTGTAGCATTAACAGGAAAACTATGCTCATTCCCATGTTTAGGATTCCTCTAGCCTTTCATACAGTAAATTCTTTCTCACAGGTGTTTGAATTGCTAAATTGCCCTTAAATCTACAGTCTTTAAAAACCTTGTTTGATAAAATATGTGTTATAGTAGCTAGTAACTACTGTCTTCTTTTAATTTAAGCAAACAGACTATTTCTTCTATGTTATAGTAAAAAAAAAAATTTAGCATTTAAGAAATTTCATGTTGCAATATTATAATAATTGATATGAAATTAAAATATTTGTAGTCATCTGGTGTTTTCATTTCATATATTCAATAAATACTACAGAATCAAAAAGAATTTTAATTAAAAATTAGTTAAATAAAAATAAATATAATATTACAGATGGTCCGTTCAAAGACGAAGCCTGGAAACGCTGCTTCCAGCCATAATTCCGACATACAAGATGACAAAGATGTTGATAGGTAAATATCTGTGTGAAGAAAAAAGGAATTATTTAAATGACATTGCTTTCAAATGAAAAAATGCTAAGTTATATACATCATACAAATGTAGCTATGCTATTAAAAAATTATAATGGGAGAAATCTTTGATTTGTAATCATTACAACAACTAAAAAGCAAATTTAATTTATTTATAGATGTCAAAATAGTTTATATTATCTATATAACGCTGTATGTAACAAATGTTTGGTTGTATTTAGACAAGGAATACATATGCTACCTGTTTAGGTTAGGTTGTTGAGAAGTTTTTCCATAGTACTAGCTATCAAAACCTAGGCAGGCGAAGAAAAGTAGATGTTTCCCGTAATACACAAACTAAACAGTACATGAGCTAGGGTATTTCATTATAGTGTAGATTGTTGACATACTCGCTGGCAGCATTTAGCTTATTGAGGTCTTTAAAAAAGAAGAGAATAGGTCTTATTTGTCAGTCCTGTTCCATTGCTAGCCGCATCTTCATATTTCATTAGATGAGATAAAATTCGAGCAATTGCTTGTTTGTCAAAAAATATGCCTAACTAATTAAATCATAAAAAAAATCTAGTTATTGATGTGATGAAGTATTGCAGTCCTAATTGATTCTGTGTGCTTGTTTATGCAAAGAGTCAACTATCATAGAAATACCGGCGAAAATAACAAAATGCTTTCAAGAATGAATAAATTGTTTAATAAGTGCTTGGGTTAAAAAAAAAACTTCGCTTGCTTGAATAATTTCTTCTATTTTTGTTATAGAAGTACATTACCCATTACATTTAGTATACAATTATTATGCATTACTGATTCCACCTTAACCCATTCACAACAGAACCATGCGCCATAAATTACGAAGCTACAATTTTTTACTGTTATTTTTCATCCTGAGACGCACAAAAAATTTCCCAATTCATACCTTTGCTGTGACATCAGGTTGTGTTATGATCTTCCAGCTAACGAATGCTAATCTCTTTCGATATTGGATCCTTTAAAAGTACAAAGAGATGGGTATAATTCGATATATTCTCGTCGACTACCAAGACAGTACCTAGCTTCTCAATAGATGGGACTGGTTTTTACAATAACTTCAGGTGCACTGTAATCATACTGCCGAATGAATATTAAAAAAAAATTCCATAATGTGGAATACTAGGAAAAAATTAAACAACAATCACTTCAGCCCTAGGAATTATTTTTTATTATACTGGTTTGGCAAAGTAACTATATCGCACATAATGGTAAGTGCAGTATAGTCCAAGAATGACTGATCGCCGAGGGGCAAAAGTATTGACAGTTGCCGTCGTCATGTCAGCCGATATATACCACGACTAAAAACCATGGCTGAGATTTATAGGCGCAACTTTAAGTTTGCTTAGACTTTCCTAAAACATTATAATTTATATTACTCAATGAATGTCAAAGGATTTGTAAAGTCAACGATTTTGTTAACATGGACTTGGTTTTGCGAATGCTATGGCTGTACTCAAGTTCCTATTATGTATTCAGTTTTTTGCCAAAACGAATTTAATTTCTGAGAACTTTGCTAAGTAAAGTCGTAATAGCGTCTATAAATCTCAGCCTATTATAATTTAATATTTTATCTTGAAAGTTATTGCATCCATAAAGGTCCAGGTGGCAAATAAATACAACAATTTTCTTTAAAAAATATTCTTAGGTTGGTAAATATCAATAGTCTGGAAAATCCTCATCGACGGCGTGGCTCTACGTTGAGGGTGGACACGGAGGAAATGGAATCAGGTCAAAAGAGTAAAATTATATCAAACGATTCGTCACTACTTGGAGAAGAACTGTTAAAAGCTGAGAGCAGTGATGAATCACATTCCGGAGATGAAGTTATTGAAGGTATTTTTTTTGTTTTTTACTTACAATGTTTATTTGAAAGGTAATATGTCGTAGAAAGTAGCAGTATCACCATTACTGCCCACAAAAAACAAGGTCACGGGATATGTATAGATTTGAATGAAGCGTATTCGGATCAAGCAGCAATTCTACCACATAAGTGCTGGTGCATACGGTGCGTTGCGGTGGCAGCGCGGTGCTAAAACGCTTGATATTTCGACCTAGGTTACACGGTTACGATCACGAGAAGATTGACGTGCCGCGGAGTTTTCCTACACACCCCTACGCTACACTTTTTTCTTTACCTGCCTTACACACTTTTGTTCTTGATAATTTTTAATAGTCACGACACACAAAACTGACAGTAACAAAACTTTAACTCGCACTAAATATAACATTTATTTAATGAGGAAATAATACCAACTTATCACAAAAAGACGTTTTCATCAAGTAAAAAGGTCTAAAAAATTAAGACTATGGTAGCTATAACAAGTATTATTGAAGGGGTTTCAAAAATGTAGACACACCTTAAAGTGAAAGTAAATACACACTAACGTGCGCAAGGAGATTGGGAAGTCTTTGTATACTTGAAAAGATTCAATTAATAAATATAAACATATAATTCGACATAAATAGGATTCCTAACTATCATAGATGAGCAAAATGTAATCAGATTAATAAAAATGATTACTATTACATTTTACGTTTTTTACCATTAATATGACTGCATTTTGCTCATGTATGTTTTAAACACTACAGAATCCCAGATTGCATATACATTTACGATTTCTTAATGTTTTAAATGGATTTAATCATGATTAGAGAGCAAGGAAATTAAAATTACGACTACATTTTGTAATCGATAATCAGATTATATTTTGCCCATCTCTGCTAACTATAAATGGACGAAGACGCCAGTGGAGTCACTAGTTTATAATATACTCATTGAGATCTTATATTCTAAATTTCTGTTCACCCCGAGAGGGATGCGCTATTATTATTTCGTTCTTAATTTTCAGAATTACCAGAAATGATATTGCCTGTTAACAACGGCATAGGCCACATGACAAAAGATGATTTACTGGGTGACAGTGAGTCGTCACAATCACACAATGATAAAGGATCAGAGGTCAGTATTACCATCATCTTCTCAGTAATAGAACGTACTTTATACTGGCGCGACAGTGTCTACAGTGCATCTGACAGAAAGCAGTAGCGTTCATTCCATACATGCATGAAAGCATTGCATGCTCTTACGATAAATAAGTCTTGAATAAATTAATTTAATTTAAACAAAAATAAGGAACACTTTATATTAATATTTATTCTATTTTCACGTCATCTATCTTCCATATGAGAGTAATATAATATTTATTATCATTATATAATGTATCTCACATTCCGACTAAGACTAAGAAGTACTCTAACTCCTTCTTTTGCCATGTCGTTGGGCTTTGGAATGGTCTTCCGGTGAGCGTTTTCCCACCATCCTATGATATGGGATCCTTTAGCGCATCGTGAAGAGATTTGTGCAGGCCGATATTTTTTAACTGTCGATAATCGTCGTTTTTTGGACTGTACTATTCTTACCATCAGGTGTGGTGTGATAACTGTGTCCAGTCAGGATTAAAAAAAGGCTGCTTCTGTACACCGGGTGCTGTTTAATCCACTCTTGCTTTAAGGCAGCACAAAAATACCTATTCTCTCTTTATTATGTATGTGCAGACTTCAGCGCCCAACCTACAAAACCCAACCCCCCACTCAATCAACAGCCGTAGGAATAGACTACATACAAATCTATAGACTCTAGTCCTTTTGGTTGCTGCTGGCAGCGGCAGTAAATTACTGCTATTTCCTTCAACTTTCAACCTGTAAGGTGCTTATTAATGTTAAGTTGTTAAGGTGTCGTAAGAGGCGACTAAGGTATCTCTTTAACACCGCAATTCAACCAGGTGTTCAGAGAAGAAAAACTCGACCAAACCTGCATCCCGCTCCCTTCCGATCGTACTGGTTCTCCTTTCCATCGGGCCTGAGGGAGTTCGGACGAGAGAGTGCTTTACTGGCAGCGCGTCCAGTAAAAAACCACTCCACTTAAATATCTCCTGCGCAATTGACTGTTTCCGAAAACTGGACCTCGAATTTCTTAATCGGTCTTGAAACAGTCGCCGTGGCCGAAACCGGCCAGGACATCATCATCATCAATGTTAAGTTGCAGATATGAAGCTAAGATCTAAATATGTTAATGCTAGTTGTATGCACAAATGTGGCTCGATTGTATTTGGGGATAAGTAATCCAAACTTTAATTTTTTGCGTATTTCCAGAACACGCTAGATGATTCTGAGGAAGAAAAGTGAGTATTAACAATAATATTATGTATACGATAATGTAATTTTTTGCTATAATTTGAGTTTTTTTCACTAATTTTTATAAAAAAAGTTTAGATATTTTGTTGTTTGTCCAAGCTTTGTGTAAAAAAACTGAACTGATTTTGGTCGAATTCGTCTGTTTTAATATAAACTTTCCTTGCTTTACAGCTTGGCCTTTCCATAGATACTACACACTTTCTTCATACACTAGTGAATTAAAATAAACAAAGTTATATTTAATTGCCTAAGAATATAAAGATAAGTTTTTAATCAATACGAGTCCGTACGCCTGGGCTGCAACCACCAAATACATTTGGAATGGTTTATGGGTACCCACGGTTCCCAATCAATTTTAACACTCTCGTAGCGTGAAATCAAAAAGACGTAAGGCGAACACGATATCGTCCGATTCGGAGGCGGCCGTGTCGCGTCTCAAGGACCGCGATGTGAAACTGAGCGATTTTGAGGACTCTGAGGGAGACAGTTCAGAGCCGAAGAGAACAAAGCGAACTAAAAAAGCCAGCGATAGTGATGGATCGGTCTCCTCTTCAGATACAAAGTGAGTCCTCGCCTACATTAACATTATTGAACACATTATTTCATCATCAACTGGTATCAATCCGCAGTTGAACATAGGCCTCTCCCAAAGTTCATCACTGAGCCCGATCTTCATCTCTTTTCATTCTAAAATTGCCTGCCATTGACTATTTGTTGGGTTTTCTTCGATATGCTCTTAGCAGTACGTACACAAAGAACTCTCTTACCTCGTTTACTGGAGAACAGTTTCTCTGGAGCCTCGGCTTCTCTAGGATACTGGTGTCTTCGAAGACCTTTCTGATGGTACACTTATGATGCTATTTGGAATCGGATGAGATGATCGATAGAATTAAAAAGAAATAAAAAACAGTTATTTGGCACACAGCACAGAAGGATACGTTAATCAAGATACGAAACAACAAAAGCAAATACCCTAAGGTGTGATGATGCACTCTCTACATGCCCTGTACACGACATATCAGCAAACAGCAAAACTACTACTAATTGACACAATAAATGGTTTTCAGCTGAAAATCATGGGTGGCTCAGCTGGTCACTTGGCGTTTGCTGCTGAGCTGACTTCCCATCCCCTTGTTAACTTTTTTTTTTAAAGGGAAATAAATATACAGCTGTATATAAACATTAAAACATAAGCAAAGATATCTCTTTGTCTATTTTTTTTATGTATTTAACCCAGTAAAGTTTCCACAAAAAAGAAAAACTCGAACCAAATAAAAATCAATCTCAGAGGTACAAAACAATAAAAGCAAAGTAACCAATACATATTATTCAGTTTTAGTCAACATTGAACAGAACTATTTAGGATTTAAAAACCTTCGTCTTAGGCTGGATGCAAACCTGTAATCGAATACTTATCAAGAATAATTTACAATCACAATCAGATCAATTATTCTTAGTTTGACGTTTGGTAGAAACCTTAGGTATTAGCTAAAATTTCGGTCCATTTAAAAGTTTTATCTATTATGAATTTTTTAACCCTTAACTTGGCAGAATGTTCTTTCTTTCAATATCAAAATAATATTCATACCGTTTAACCCTTATGTTCCAAGGATGTCTAATAGAAACTAACCGTGCGTTCAAAAACTGAGAAATTACCTAAAATTTTTATATAAAAATATTAAGTTTGCGCTAAAACCTTATGGCAATAGGTTTTGTAAATTCTGATGTATCTCCACAGATACATATCAAGAAAAGGGTTAACAGAAGGGACCCGAAGCCTTAGCACTCGTTCGAACAATAGATTTTCTGTATGAGTACTGAGAGAGAAAGATTGAACTTTCTTGCGAGAGTTGACAAGGGTATCTAATATGCAGCACTCTTGTATTACATTTTTGAGATTGTTTGTTCGTTATTGTCCATAAAGAATGTCCCAGTGCCGTCACAAAGTTGTGCTGTTATTTTATCATTATGTTTCTAGCAAGAAAAAACGGCGGCGGATCAAGCAGATCAATGAAAGCGATATGTCAGATTCTGATGGTGAAACCGAAGGCAGGAACAAACATGGAAGAAAGAACATACGAAAGGTGATATTGCAACATAGTTGGTTTACCAAAACGTTAAGTTTAGACTTGTGTGTAATTGTATGTGTTGTTTTGATCGTAGGGCCTTGTAGACTAGTTGGCGATGACTCATTGACGGAAACTAAAATTCAGAACATTGAGCATCGACGAATAGTCGCCAGCCTCGCAGTCTTTTATTGGTTCCACAGTGAAGAATGTTCTCAGGGGCTAATTCTCTAATTCCACCAGCACAATTTCATCATAAAACCACTAGACGTCACAGACGTCTTAAACCATCCACATGTGGTGGACGTTCCTTAGTTCTGCACGAACAGATTCGCTTTTACATTAATCATGTGCTACGGAATAGCTAAGGAGTGGAATATGCTTCTAGTGACCATATTTCCATGACCTTAAGACTTGGGAGCCTTTAAGAGAAGAGTGAACAGGCATTTATTGGGCGGACGTGATCCATCGTTCCACCTCGATCCACCTTCCACCAGGTGTGATTGATATCAAGCCTCCCACTGTAAAAATTAAAAAAAAAATCGACGTTCCAGTGCTTATGCTAAAGGACCAATTTCTGTACTTGGATAATTTCCTTATAAAAAAAAAGAAAAATATGCCCTTTATTCAGAAAAAAAAGTATTCAAATTTTTAAAACATATGACATTGATATAGTTATAATGAAAAGCGTAAAAGTCTTTATAATCAAGATTTGTGTTTAAAATAGAGCTGAAACACAGTCTATTACAAAAATGACATTGAGCGGATTAAACGAAAAGCACTAAGACGTCCCGCTGAGTACGACTATATAAGTCCCGATTCATCTTTTGTTCTAGGTCATGGGCAAGAATCAGTTGGAAGAGGCGACGAAGAAAGCGGCACGAGAGGAAAAAGAAAGGATTGCCAGAATAGCAGAACGACAGAAACTGGTAAGTTCGGTGCTTGGGTGTTTAAAATGGTCTTTATTATATAATGGTTGTAAAGCTATGTTTTTTTAAGTCATCAATCTAGAATTCCCCAGAAAAAAGATAAGAAAAGCCAATTCCAATTGAAATAAAATAGAGTTAGAAAGGGACAGAAATTGTAAGTTGATTTAATTTTTACAGTATAATAATATGGAATTCGACGAGTCGGGGAAGCCAGATGAAGTGGTTTTAGAGAAGGTGGTCTTGGATTTCGATCCGGAAACAAAGGAGCCACTTATTGAAGTTGACAGGGGACTGGTGAAAAAATTAAAACCCCATCAGGTGCATTAAATATTATATAATCGCCTTCCATTGATCTTATTACAAAAATATGACTTTTAATACAGGCTTAAAACTTTTTAAAATCATTATGATGTACGATAGTCTTATTGTAATAACACGTTTTAAACTTTCTCGTTTTGTACTCATTATAAATACTTTAACGGGACTTATGCGCGAATTAACTTACTTTTAATTATTGTTTGACGTTTCGACCTGGCTACACAGGTCGTGGACACAAGCAGACTGACGCGCCGCGGAGTTTTCGTTAAAGTATTTATAATGAGTCTTATTGCAATACGATGTTCTTTTGGTAGTAATATTGGATTTAAAAAAAATGTAATATTTTATAACAGTTTAGTGAAAGTAATACTAAGTACGAATTCATAAACAACTATCATTGAAACTTCTTTGGGGCTACACTCAAACCGCTGTAAACTTCGCTTTCCTCTAAAGTTAGGGGGAGGCGAACGGATATGAAACGATATAATGACATTCTTCTTAGGAATATCCAAAATGCATAAAACCAAAAATACCCCAGAGGGCGCTTAAGATTGGGTGCGTTCACATATTTGTTATTTTCACGTTTTGGAGTTGCGCCTTTTGACGCGACTACTATAGTAGATAAAATGATAATATCGCGACTCAGTAGACAAAAGGGTGTAGACATAAATTTTATCTACACTCCATGCTAGCTAGCATTGTAGCAGTCTGCTGGTCATGAAAATATTACGCGCAGTCTCTCTATTTACGTTAGGCACTGTCGTGGTACTGCACCAGACTAGTTTATTGGTCAGATTAGTGCAAGTGTCCCTTTTTTTATATCCCGGGGGAAATTACTGTATAGGACCATGAGGGCTACTTCGAGGGCAGCGACCCCGGAGTGTCTGACCTTACTGACTAAATCTGTCGGGTGTGCTTCCAATCACTCCATCCGGGCCTGGGGAACCAAATTTGCCCCCGGAGCGCAGAGTAATTCCGCTTCGCGTTTCACGAACCATCTATGAAGACTAAGTTTACAGCGGTGCATAAAATGTTTCAATCTCTATGTATGTATTTTTTGTTTTCTTTAAAAGTAGGCGCTAATTTTTATGTCCTTTATAAGTTATACACGAATTAACTCGAGTTGTACCTAAGTTTGACCTTGAAAAGTCACCTATAATGCGCCTAAGGAAGTTTCAAGACAAAAATGCATTTCAAATAGTTAAATTTGGCGTATAAATATATGACATGTAACATATTATATTAATGAACAGGCGAACGGTATAAAATTCATGTGGGATGCCTGCTTCGAGAGTGTGAAACGCATCAAAAAGGACAAAGGATCCGGCTGCATTTTGGCTCATTGCATGGGACTCGGTAAAACGTTACAGGTAACCTATTTCCTATAACTATTGAGAAATGTAATTTTTAAAGGAGATGGTTTTAAACGGAGCGATAGTTGTTTGTATTTGTACAAAAAAAGCGCTTTTAGACTTGATGCAAGTAGGAAAATTATTCTACAAAATCAAGAAACCTTTACTGAATAAAAGGGCTAATATTCAGTTAATTAGTCCGCCGATACTGTGTTAATAAGTGTGATCACTTTTTGAAATAATTGTTTTTATTTTTATCGGTGCTTAGAGAAGTTTGACGCTGAAACCGATGATAACCGTGAAAATACAAAGTGAAGAGAAACTATGCCTTAATTATTTGTCGAATTAAAAATACATCGAGGTTCTGTATTTTATTGGCGAGTGTGTAATATTGTTCATAGAAGTAGAGAATTGACGCCAATTAATATATGTTGTAAGCAGGTGTGTGTATATATGTATGGCCAGTGTCGAGCTGTGGGCTATACTCCGCAGTAAGGTTGTAATGATGATACGGTCTCAGGTGATATCCCTGACGCACACGCTGCTGACGCACGGGTCGCTGACGGGCGTGAACCGAGTGCTCGTGGTGTGTCCGCTCTCGACTGTGCTCAACTGGGTCAACGAGTTCCGAATGTGGCTCAAGCACGCCGAGAGCGAATTCGAAGTCGACGTTTACGAGCTCTCTAAGTGAGTATTAGATTAATAACGCATCACAATTATTATTAACCCTTAAGCGTCGACAGTTGGATGTAAACTTCCCAAATTCACCACTGAGCACGATCTTCGGGTTATCTCATCCAACAGTCGCTTTGCCGAAATCGTTGCTCTATCTAGCCAGAAGGCGTCATGCACCACGCTTACAGAGGCGTGGTATCCTCACAAGACCAAGTCTGCTCCAGTGGTATCAGTTCTTCTACAAGTATGGCCAGCCCACATCCACTTCAGCTTGCTAATCCTCTGAGCTATCTTGATGGCTTTAGTTCGATGATCATGAAGGCATTAGGCTGGAATATCGATAGAAGCAGCATCAGTAGTGGCGTGCATTACAAACAGGCATAAAAAGCGTTCCTTGTTAATACTTGAACATTTATGAAGCATATTAACTTAAAATCACAATCATCCGAGGTATAACAGACTGTCCATTGCTTTAGCAATTTAATGTTAAAGTCTCTCTGCAGTACCACAGGAACGGTATAGAATTAGTTGTATCAACTTACGCTCGGACAACCTTGTACTACAATTCATCAATTTGTAGATTTTCCTGTAGTAGCAATGAGCTGGAATATACGATAGATGTATTTGGTGATAGTCTGCCAGTCTTAAAACAGAGTAATTAGGTCTTTGAACGACACAATTAGTGTGATCTATCGTTTTTGTTCAAGAAAATTTAATGGTCCTTTCCAGTATATAAACAAGGATATTATACTACGCTGTTATGATGTTAAAAAACTAAATGAACTATGTTTCAAATGTTTCAATTATAAATTTGTGTGAAAATTTGAATACTTGGTTAAAATGTTTATTTCATAGCCGTCTTGAACATTGACGCATTTTATGAGTCCGCCATCGTTGTTATTTCTTTACTTACTTGGACAGTTAATCGGAATTATGTATCATACAGTGTCCGCATTAATTAGTTGATCGATAGTAGAATTTTCAATGAAACACGCTCATTCTCTAACTATTCAGTCAGATTATGGGATCTGCAAAGTTAGAAATATTATCATACTTATCAGATACTGTCTTATTTAATTAGTCAAGGCAAAATCGTTATTCTACAAGTGTATGTAAGGCTATATTACAATAATGGTACATAATTATAAAACGACTGCCTTTGATATTGCAGAAATAAACAGAATATAGAACGGGCTTCTCAGATGAACCAATGGTTCGCAGGCGGCGGCGTGTGCGTGCTCGGCTACGAGATGTTTCGGAACCTCTCAGCTGAAAATAATAAAAAGTTCAAGAAGAAAATGCTCAAGAGTTTTCAAGAAAGTCTTGTCGATCCGGGTAAGTTTAATAGTAATTAATTGTTAATATTATCAAAATTTTAGGTTACATTTGGAGTGTAGATTCAACGTTGACAGGTTAATCACGTAGAGAGTCGATTACCATCTCAAGAAAATCTCCATCTTGGTCATTGCACCAAAGATTAATTTAAAGCTAGGTAGGCACAATGTTTTTCAACTAACCCACCTTCAGCCTATGCCGCAAGGATAGCGTATAGAGTTGAAATAAATTAAGAAGTTCAGACAGCAACGATAATGCATATTTAATATAGCACAGCATAAAGTCCAGTAGACATAATGAAGCACAAGTACAGCAGACAAAGTACAAGTAAAGTCCACAAAGAAACAATAGAAATACGAACACAAAAACGACAATACAAAACAGCGCAGAGAGCGAGCGGGCGAAACTTGAGGCTAGTGATAGCGCGACTGCCCGCTGGCTACGCGGGTTGCGGAGCGCTTGAGTCGCGTGTGCGTGCACAATCTCCTCACACGCGTCGGTTTACAGCGGCTCTGAACCCTAGAGCCCGCTTTGTGTTTCCACAACCCAACACGTACAAAATAAATATTATAATTATTTTGTTAGTATGTAATATGATACAAAAAAGAAAATAATAATATTACTCATTCATATCATCATACCACATGATGAGAATCTCGTGAAAGCGGAAAAAGAAGAGGTAAGAGAGTGGTAAAAATGTATCATGAATCCAACTAAAATTTTAATCATCAGTTAGGCTAATAGAGGCATTAGCTAAAAAATATTTAATGGAAACGTTATGTAACTGACCTATAGAATTATACTTTTTCTTCCATTCGTTGCCTTAAGCGTGTCTTGCGTAAATTATAGGGCCTGACTTAGTTGTGTGTGACGAGGGACATTTGCTCAAGAACGAGAAAACAAGCCTCTCGCAGTCGATGAACCGGGTGAAGACGCAACGCCGCATCGTTCTCACGGGAACTCCTCTCCAGAACAATCTCAAAGAATGTATGTATAATTTTAAATCATCATTGGGCTATTTATCGGCTCTGCAATTGTTAATAAAACGTCCAAGACTCGGTATAAGTCGTTTATTTCAATGCAAAGTTATAAAAATGAAGGTCAAGCAAGCGAGAAAATAGAAAACTAAAATTAATCATAAAATTTTCAGTACAGATAAAACTCAACTCTATTGTTAAAAACTATAGTGCCATTTGCTAGTAATATATATTGCATCGATTATATTATACAGTACATATAATTTATTGTTCATATTTATTACAAGATTAACCAATAAATGAGAAAAGTACACTCATATTACTGATTTTTTTTTATTGTGTTCTTTTTTAACATATTCGTAGTTTGAGATTATTCAAAGTTAAAAATGTATCTAAATATCTTAGACAGAGCTATGTGGTATGCGTTAGGAGTTATCAATCTATACTAATATTATAAAGCTGAAGATTTTGTTTGTTTGTTTGTTCGAACTACTGGTTCGAATTGAAAAATTCTTTTTAAGTTGAATAGACCATTTATCGAGGAAGGCTATAGGCTATATAACATCACGATGCAATTATTAGAAGCGAAGAAATAATGGAAAATGTGAAAAAAAACGGGCAAAATTTTTCATCCTTGAGGGCTTCCATTGCGTGCGCTGCAAAAACGGTTCAAGATACCAAAAATATATGTAAGAAAGAATTATTCCTCTTGAAATGATCTAAAAAAATGTCCGCGACAGTATATGTTTATCTTTTAAGATTAAGTCACTAGAACCGTTTTTATGGTAAACAAATTTGGTTCAAATTAATGCATTATTTGTTAAGAGTTGTATCAACGTAATAATATTAATCTTTATCCAAATAAATGTGTTGTTGATTAAGAATATTTAATTGTGAACAAAATTGTCTTTGACATCATTTAATTTCAATTAACATCTTAGAAGATATTACAAAACCTTACATAGCAAAACAACGTTTGCCGGATCAGCTAGTCTCATATAAACGCTAACGCAAAGAAATAAAAGTTGAACGATTCGGTAGAATGGTCTAATTTAGTCGTGAGCAGGGAATTTATAACTTTGGTATAATGTTATCCCTTCAATTCTTTCTTTTTTTTGGACTAGATTACTGTATGGTACAATTCGTGAAGCCGAACCTCCTGGGAAAGTACAATGAGTATCTGAACAGGTTCGTGAACCCCATCACCAATGGACAGTACACGGATTCAACGGAACACGACATCCGGGTCATGAAAAGACGCTCCCATGTGTTGCATAAAATGCTAGATGGGGCTGTACAGGTATTATTTATTCTATTCTAAGTTAAAAGTGTCAAAAAATTTTTAATTTATAAGAGAGTGAGGTTGGTTTTATGACGGCCAGGTAGGGATTTATTATTTACTGTATTAACAAAATAATTTGAGATGCTAGGGTGATTGCTCACCTGAGTCTCTACCACAGTATTTAATTACTAAGACTGTCATAGTTACTTGCTCCAACCTGCCACGTTCCAGGATTAACTTTTGTATACCTTGTTTGTATAATCTACAGTCGTGGTCTATGTGAGCCGGCATGACAATGGCTACTGCCAATAGATTTATAGTGTTACTATGATCGTTTTATTTTTGTCCCGGGTGATAATCCTGGATAGGACCATCAGGGACGCTGTGAGGGCAGCGACCCCGGTGTGTCAAACTCCTACTGACTAAAAACCCTCAGGGTGTCTCTTATTGCTCCACCTGGGCTGGCAAACCAATTTCGTCCAGACGCCCAGGGAACAAAAGGTCTTGTTGAGGCTACCTCTCTGGGAAGGATAGAAGTAAAAGCCCACCCCTCCTAAACATCTCAGGTGGTGCACCGGACACCGTGCACCGCCTCCCCTCTCATCCAGGCAGCAGACTCCTCAAGTCTACTGCCCGGCTATTGTCACCGGGTGATGTCGTAGTCGCTCTAGGCGAACGCGTCCCTCCGGGTTATTATCGTCGTACAACTAGATTTCTTAAATACATGTATATCTAAAAACGTCTCCTTTTTTTTACACTGGCTCGACATAGTGACTACAGAGTACCTGATGGTAAGTACAATGTAGTCCAAAAACGAAAGCGACTATCAAAGGATGAAAAGCCGTTGATAGTCTACATCGTCATGTCGGCCCACATATACCACGACTGAAGGTCTCTAGGTATATGAGTTACTGGATATACATAAGCTGATCCCGAAACGCGACAAGCCGAAACTGGTCACTATGACGGGCTTTACACCCATGCATTGTGGTCGCGATCCAGACGGGCACCGACGCCCTACCACCTCGCTGCTGCTCGTTTAGCACCACCCAGGAGTCACGTGTAGGGAAACTAGGGTAAAGTCTACGGACGCGAGCAGCTTCGTCCCTATTTGTGCCAAATAATATCTGCATGCTATATAAAATTTAATATTATTTTTCTCAGAGGAGGGATTATGGTGTTCTGGCGCCTTTCTTGCCTCCGAAACATGAATATGTGCTATTCATAACGCTAAGCGATGTGCAAATCAAATTGTACCAACATTATCTAGACAACTACTCAAGAAGGTAAGATTTTATTTATTTTACTATATTATTAGGTTATTGTATAAAATTATGGTGCCGTGACCAGGATTCCGACAATAATCGTATCGTCGGCTTTCAAATTTAAAATCATTGAGTAACACTTGAAGTAAATTTTACCTAAAACCTTGTTGAGCATAGAAAATCAAATAATTCTATTTACTATAGAACTAACAAGTCCATACTCGTACGCTTTGGGAGTACTAATAAACTACGAACGGATTCCAGAACCTAAGTATTTTTCATTGTCCGCTTCACATGAAATTCCTCAATATATTTTTATGTCTTTTAGTGTGTGTTTAGGTTAGTTTTATTTCTGTCTACTTTACAAGAAGTTAAGCATTCACTTTATACTGTTAGTGATTTCTAAAAGAATCCATGACAAGTTTATGAGTATTTGTTAAAAAAATATTCTCCAATTTAGGCCACAGCCGGGCAAATCATCAGGATTTCTGTTTCCCGATTTTCAATCCCTGCAAAGGATATGGACCCATCCCTTGGTCCTCAAATATAATTCTGAGCGGTATGAGATTATGCAACAGAAGAAGGTAAGTAAAAAACGTAATCCCTATTAATTTAAGCATGATTCTGTTATATTTCAAAGAAAGAAAGATTAAAAATATAAAACTTTGAAATTTCAAAAAAATGCATAAACTTTATAAACTATATATATAGCTGCGAGTTTTTTTAATTGTTTAAATAAAAACAGTGCAACATTTTTTTTTAAGAAATAATAATCTCCATAAAGTAATTTAGTAAATTCTAAAACCTAAACAGATAATATTTCGAATGATAAGTAACTAAGAAACCAATATTGATAAGTCTGAAGCAAAAATGATTATTTTATACAGAGGGAGAGGGAAGAAGATGATTCTGAGGGATCATTGGTAGACTTCATTGATGATGAGTCTTCTCCAGAGGTAAGCTCCACTTGATACAACACAAAAACATGTTTAAGTAACACACTAATACTGCACACTAATACTTAATTATTTGGCCGCGAATAATGATTGCACCGGTTATAATCAGAGATGGGCAAAATGTAATCAGATTAATATATATATATTTTTTTATTCTATTTATTTAAGGGACTTTTACGTGTGTACGTATGACAGCCCCATCGTACCCTAATACAGAAATACCTAACATATTACATATGGTGCCATTGATCTGAAAAAGCCAGACGCCTCATCAGATAATAGTTCTGTTAAGATTTTGTTAAACATCCCGATGTCAAGTCTGTTCAGAGCAAAGGCACTCACAAACGCCTCCCTCACAGGTTCAGATCGGACACATTCCATCAACAAATGGTGAATATCATCTATGATTCCACAATTTACACACAGTGGAGAATTATTGAGTTTCATAAGATGTTTAAATTTGTTAGATGGAATGTGTCCGGATCTTAGTCTGTGTGCCACTGACACCAACTTCCTGCACAAAGTTGTTCTAGAAAACCAGGGTATACGAGGAGGTTCGCTTAGATTAATAATTAACGATTACAAAATGTCGTCGTAATTTTAATTTCGTTACTCCGCAATCATGATTAAAAACATTATAAACATTAAGGAGTCTAAATTTGTATGCAATCGAGGATTCGTTAGTGTTTAAAACATAGATGGGCAAAATGTAATCGTATTAATTATGAAAAATGCAAAATATCGGAATCGTTTTTCATTAAACTGATTACATTTTGCTCATCTATGCTTATAATGGACAATGTTATAATTTGTTTTCTTATTTTGTGCCTAGGAGTCCTCATCAGAAGAATCGACTGACGATTCATCAGATATGAGTGATGACAGTCGCAAGAAGAGTAAAAAGAAGAAGTCTGCTAAAAAACACAAAGGGAAAGAAAAGGTTTCAACAAGGCGAGGCACTAGGGCTAATCCGGGTAAAATTTATTTTAACTACATACCGTATTTGTTGGAATAAAATACCGTGGCAGTACAAAAAAATTAATCAAACAAACAATTTTTATTTTATGAATGTAAACTCGAAAAAAAAGTTAATTTTTATATATTGTTTGCTTAGCTTTGTTTATTTCTTAGATTACTATTATAAAATTTGTCAATATAATATTCATAAGACAGAAAAAGATATTTTTTTCCACTTTTTGCATTTACGATATTTTACCTGAGAAGGCACTATATTTTCGAAAAATACTAGGGTTGTGCTCTATTGTATTAATTTGCCCTACGTGTTACTTGCAGTTGAACAAGATGAAGAGGATCCTGACAATTCAGACGTGGTTGAGGTGAAGTATGAGAATCCAACGGAGTGGTGGATTAAATTGGTATCTGATGATGAACTGGAGGACATGCGGAATTCACACAAACTGGTGTTACTATTCGATATACTAAGGCAGTGTGAGACCATCGGGGATAAACTGTGAGTAATCTTTTAATGTCATTATTCTACCTTCCTTTTAGTTCCTTTTTCTTTGTTATTTAGTGAAGTGAGTATTATGGTACTTGGTCGACCTTCCTCAGTACAGTAGCGCAGGTATAGCGTGACTCTACACTCTCAGCTCTATGCGAGTTGACGGTATGAAATGAAGTCCAGACAACAAGAAGATAAGTGATGATGAAGCACACAGTATAAAGTCACAGATGAAACAAGCAAGCACAAATAGAGTGGTCAAAGTATAAATGATATATACTGAACAATAATAAAAAATAAACGCGAGAACGGTGCGGATAGCGAGCGAGAGAAGCTTTTTTTTTGTAACCCGGGGGATAATCCTACATAGGATCATCAGGGCCGCTGTGGGGGCAGCGACCCCGGTGTGTCAGACTCCTATTGAGTAAAAACCCCCGGGGTGTCCCTCTAATCGCTCCACCCGAGCTTGGGAAACCAAATTAATCCAGACCCCCGGAGAGCTAAATGCCTTGTAGAGGCTGCCTCTCTGGGAGGGGTAGGAGTAAAAAGCCCACTCTTCCAGCACCTATCTCTTACACTCCCTCAAGTCTACTGCCCGGCGAACGAGAGAAACTGTGCATTGTCAAATTTACTTCATACATCAACACTGTAAGATGATTTTTTTTTTTAGATTGGTATTTTCCCAGTCTCTATATTCGTTGGATCTTATTGAACACTTCCTGGGTAAAGTTGATGAAGCAACGCAAGAGGGTCGCATGGATGAGAAATTAGGAGGACATTTTGGTTGGTATCTTTCGGTTCTTAATATAATTCAGTAGCTTTTTTGAGATTTTTAGCGAATGGTCGTTGGTTCGAATCCCAGTCGATACATTTTGGTTTTTCCACATAAAGTAGGCATTTAGTCACCACATGCTCACCGGTGAAGAAAAGACATCGTGAGGAAACCCGCATCGCGTCTAATAGAAATGTCATGTGTACTAGTTTTGAACGGCGATCAGCTGCGCTACTGGTCACGTTGGGCACGACATATAAACGCAAAGTGAATACGGCCACTTACGTGTCTCTGACCATCCCATACGTTTTAGTAATCATAAATTTTTGATAATCCTTAATTTTTTTAATACACTATTTAAAGGATTCTAATATGGTAAGTTATGTCTTATTAAGAAGCAAAAAAGTTGCTTTTTGTATCTATAAAATATTTTTAGGGAGAGTTTTTGTTCGAGGCTGGCAACACTGAGTGTACATAACCAAACCACCGTAGCAAAATTAGTCATAACGTCAAATTTCTGCGATACGACTTGTTGGAATTTGATATTAATCGACAAGTTTATTGTTTGAAGTTGCATGTCACACATTCCAGGATCATGGTCGCCCGGAGTGGATTACTTCAGATTAGACGGATCCACGTCCTGCGAAAACAGATCGATATGGTGCAAGAATTTTAACAGAGAAGACAACCCCAGGGCGAGGTATGTTTTTTTATATTAACTCGACAAGGCGGACGAGAACTACATTGTTCCTGGTGGAGAGTTCAGTGAAGCCCGAGAAAGTCACCATCGCTATATCAGCCCATATATACCATGACGGAAGGTCTCTAGGGGTTTGAGTTACTGGATGTAAACAATGTTAAATTTCTAGTTCTAAAATTAGTCGTTTTTTGATCAACATAATATCAAAAAGATACGGATTTCGCTTTTAAACTCGGATTTTAAAATTCTGTTAACTTCGCATATCCGATTTTTCGGGTAACAGAATTACCGGATTGCTTTCCCTATGTATCTTATCATGCAATCCGGTTTAACAGGGACTTCCCCGGGTTCAAGATTTATCTTTGCCCTCAACAATCGTAGCCGGATATTAAGCTGCACCACACTTATCTTTCGGCGTGCTTTGGTCAATAGGTTGAGTCGGAGTAAAATAAACCTTTTTTTTATTAACAGACTGTTTCTGATATCGACTCGAGCTGGAGGCCTCGGCATCAACTTGGTCGCAGCAAACCGCGTTGTTATTTTCGACGTTTCGTGGAACCCTTCCCACGACGTTCAGAGCATATTCCGAGTCTACCGATTCGGGCAGAAGAAGCCTTGCTACGTCTACAGGTTTCTTGCTATGGTGAGTGTTCATCAATTTCATAGATATTCGTTAACCCCTTGAGTGGAAATGACGGGCCACGCCCGTCAGATTTTCTGTACTAAATTCGAATTTGACGGGCGTCGCCCGCAGTATATTTTTTTTCAAATGAATTTCTTTAAACTTGTAAATATATAAATATTTTCATTGTTGCACATGGTCTTTTTTATATTCTAGCTAAATTGACCTTAATATAATTGCGCTAAATTTAATTGTCTACACGCATACTATTCTTCGAGATTTAATCGTAAGCCAAGGGATTAAGCAGAGAAGGGCAAATGACCTAAGATCCTAACTGACGGAAAGCGGCCACTGTCCGTGACCCTGAACAATGACAAAAGTGGTCATAAATGAAATAGTTCGTGTCCTTCAAAATGTACAAAATGATTACCGATCGACTAGATAAATCAAAATACGTATCGACATATCGAGGGGTGAAAGGCTATTTGGTTTAAGCGACATGATTTTGGTGATATAGAATCAGCGTTTTTGTACCGTTTCTGAAAAGATATATATTACTATATCACCTAAAAATGTCGCTTAAACCAAATAGCCTTTCACCCCTCGATATAGTTTATATATTGTTAACAGAAAAAAGAAATGAAACTATTTTTAGAATCATTTTATGATGCACCCTTGTGGCACACACTAATCTAAGAATTAGAGATGTAATAGCATATCAACATATAAAAAAATTTGTTTCTCAGTCGCCTATATAATGTTATGCATATATAAAATTATTTGAGAGCTACTATATACATCGAGTTACAGAAAAAAATCGTTTGCGTGATGTAGCTTAGTAAAAATGATGATATTTTATACTAGCAATAAAACAATATTTATAATAATTGTCCTTAAACCTTTGCTTAAGTTAAATCACGTTTGCTAATAAGGCTAAGGGTGGTGGGTGGAGACTTCTCGCTGCCGACACTCATCCCAGTTATGGTCGGCAACGAGGGTGCATGGAGAGCGGTACTCAATTTTAGTGAGCAGGTGCTTGCACAGAAGGAGGCGGTGGAGCGGGTGCGGGAGGCGCTTGCTTTGAAATTCCGAAGGGATTTCCCCCGGGTTAAAAAAAAGTCTGCTAATAAGGCTGATAAGTTCTTTATAAAATATTTTTTTAAGGTTTTTTTCGAGGTTTCTAGTACTTAGTATGTTAACACAGGGTACAATGGAAGAGAAGATATATGAGCGTCAGGTGACGAAGCAGGCGATATCGAAGCGCGTAATAGACGAGCAGCAGATAGACCGGCACTATGCCGAGAATGACCTCGCAGAGCTGTACAAGTTCGACCCAAAGCCTACCGAGCCGAAGGAGCTGCCGGCTCTGCCCAAGGACAGGCTCTTTGCTGAGATGCTGAGGGAGCACGAGACTCAGGTATCAGTTCTGTATTGAAACAACTCTCTTGGAAGCATTACTTTTGACAGTTGACATGTAATCCATTGACATTTGACATTGACAGTGAGGTGGTAGGCCGATTGCCCGAACTGGGTCGTGACGACAGTACACAAGTGCAAAGACACCTCCCAGTCCTTCCGGACCTGGGAAACCAAATTCACCCAGACGCTCAGGGAACAAAAAGCCTTGTTGAGGCTACGTCTTTGGGAGGGGTAGGATTAAAAGCCTACCCTCCAAAACCTCTTTCTCAGGCGGCGCGCCGGATACCGTACACCGCCTCCCTCACATCCGGGCAGCAGACTCCCTGAAGTCTACTACCTGGCTATTGTCACCGGGGGATATCACGCTCGCTCTAGGCGAACGCGCCCGTGCAGCGACTGTTTTTAAAATAATCTTTGTAATGTTTTCACAACACCATAAAAAAATAGTATATTCTTTTATCATTGCATTTTTATTTAACTAATTTTTTTTTAATATTCTGTAATTATATATTCTCCGATCAAATTTTACCCAATTTATCTAGAAATAATAATAAAAACGTACACTTATGTGCCAATGTCCCTGAAGAGGTAAATAAAATACATTATATTTTCGTTTGTTCGAGCAGATCTACAAGTATCACGAGCATGATTCGCTGTTGGAGAATAAAGAAGAGGAAACGCTAACGGAGGAGGAGCGGAAGGCGGCCTGGGAGGACTTTGAGAATGAGAAGAACAGGCCACCGCCAGCACCATTCCCGACGGCCTGGCCCAACGGAATGAGTTAGTCCCTTACTGCATTCTTTTTGTCTAACATGGGGACCCCTAAACCTCTACTCCTATACTTTACAACCGGGTAAAGCTAAACTAATCAAATCGAAGAAAGACCTTTTTTTTTCGGCATGTCCAACGTTGGTGGCCTGGGAAAGACCTTCACAACAAAACCGTGCTTGGTGGGCGAACGCAGAGGGCTCTCAGCCAGCGAAATTTATGGGTTGGGCGGCTACGCAAGGGCACCCCTGTGGGTACGGACCTCGACATGGGCGGCCGGCCAGTTGAAACACGAACCTAACGGTGATCTACCAGCGTCTCGGAAGCGGCTGGCTTGAGAAGAAACGCCGAAAGAAAGTCAAGGTTGCATCAGAGTGAAACTGCGTTATTTAAACGACAGTTGACGGACCTATCCTTAATGGTGTCTCGGAATGTGACGAGTGCTTGTGTGACCTGCAGTTGTTGTTTGTTTAGGCCAGTATGACGATGTTGGCTGTCCTTGGACTAAAGTCCAGGGGTGTTCATTTTCGTTTTTTTTTTACTGCACCGTACCGTATTCACCGTCGCCGGCGTGACGCGTAATAAAAAAGTTTACTCGTCGTTTTACATAAATATGTAATTTAAAGTTTTCACAGTAATTATTGTAAAAAATGTTGACTTCAAGTAGTGCAGAAGATCAAGACGAAGGTTTAAACTCGGCGGAAATACTAAACGCGAGTGATAAACCGTGAGAATTGTAATTTCAATATTTTCTTCAATAACTCAAAGTCGTAGCATAGTCATTTTCCTCTCTAGTGTGATGAAAAATGTCGTATGATACGCGTGTGCATTTTAGCTTTTACAGTAAAGATCAAATTAACAAACTTGTATGTACTATTTTATTTTTCGCAGTGCCCAACCTACTCCTGCAGCAACAACAGACGTACGCAATGCTCGCCGCCATGATTCGCAAGGACATGCCCAACGTGACCGACAACCAGATTAGAGATATGATACCGCTGCTGTATAACGCTCCGGGGGTAAGATGTCAAACTTGTCATCTATTGTAATAAAAAGAAAAACATACTTTTGAAAACCTGGATACGATTATTGTTTATTTATCATGTCCATTATATGCCCAAACATATAACGATTATGTGAATATGATTACTAAAACTTTGGATATAGTAAATTAAGAAAAAATATTAGTTGTTGAGGAATATCGATATTACTACTTATACAAAGTATTTTATGTAGGTAATATTTTTAGTGGATTGGTTTTAAAATTGATATTAATAGAATAATATTTTTATTAATGGCATTTATACAAAACATTGCATACATTATTAGTTCATGTTTATTTATTACATTTTATGAGAAATATTTAATCTAATTTTATAACTTTCAAAACTTTATATCGTTTTGTTATTGATAATAAATGTAGCAAAATTTAAACTCTTCACGATTCTTTTTTAATTTTAGTATCGAATTAAAAGTAATATATTCAATATTTATTTGTTCAGATGTTCGGTGGATATGACTATGGCGTAAGTTATATGTCGATATTTACTCTATTTTTAAACTGGCTCTCAAGTGAGTACATAGCACCTGATGCGAACCTCCTATGCCGATTTATTCTATATTTCCCTATCCGTCAATATATTATCTACTGTTTATATGAGCATGAAACCCTACTGTTGTTACCTTGCTTACAATATTGTATATACTATTATTAAATATAATTTAAAACAAAACAAACACATAATTAATTCAGTTTGATACCTTAAGTAGTAAATTATTTATTTTGCATGTTTTATTGTTACACTATAATATCATTGTTTATAGTTATTATTTAGAAGACTAACTAAGAATTCTAAACTGTATGCGCTTTGGGTATAAAAACAATGCATTTATTTGCCAACTATAGTTATATACATATATATTTTATTGTAATATCTGATGATTTTAAAATTATATATCTGTATTGAAAAATTATAGGAAGGTAAAAATGACTTCGAAATATTTTTTCTGGTAATTTTTGTCCACAATGATTAAAAAAAGTTATTGCTTATAAAACTTGTTGAAATTTTGTTTATGATTTTGAAATAGTTATTAACACTGATAATATAAAGCGAACATAGCATTACGACCATCTAAATAGAGGCTTATATATATGCCCATGATCATGTCTAAAAGAAATATGGTTGATTAAAGCTAGGATGTAAACATTCATTTGTAAATAAATATCTTCAGTTCCATTCCAAGATATATACACAAAGTTTTATAGAGCAAAGAACAGTCTTAAATAACTGCTAGTTGAGTAAATTGTATTATTTACATTGCAGATGCTACAGAAAATGAATGAAGTGTACAAATACTCACAGCCTGGTATGCTGAACCCCATGATGCCCGCTGTTATGAATTCCGGTAAGTTTCAAATATTTACGAGTGTATACTTTTAAATAGGGATATAAAAAAAATCTGAACATATATACATACATATATACTTTTACATTTGTACTTTTTAGAATTGCCAATGAATCAAGGAACAAAATTATGTAATTTGTACAAAACATTACATACATATTTTCTTGGAAATTCTTCGTTTATTTACCTAAAACAATTTTTTTTTGCAAAATGATACTTGGTTTTTTAGCTTTTACTTAAGTAATGACGATTCATTCTTACAAATTTTAATTTAAAATGAGATTATTATTATTTAGCTATACGAATACAGCATTAACAATAACATTATTTTGTATTCGTCACTACAAGGGAACATTTTAACATAAAAACTGGAGTTTTTAAAAAAAATACTTAAATCTTGAAAATTTCAGAAATTAACAAGTTTCGGACATGGTGTCATATGATTTAAATGACTCCAAATAAGCTGTACTACAACGTCTATCAAGGAATGTATCGCATTACCGTTCACCCTGTATATATATCCCTTTTATTTTTTTCTTTTAAATACATTTATTATTTCTAATTTCGGTCGGTAGACCTAAGAGAGTCCGTTGCCCGGATGAGAGGGAGGCGGTGCGCAGTGCCCGGCGCACTAGTTAGTTAGGCATGAGTGCCCTGCCATCCGTTTCAAAACAGCGGTTTACTTGTACCTTAACATTATTACGTGCTATTTGTGCCTTAATATTATTATTATTACGATTTAAAAAAGTTCAATGTGTTTAAAGACTTAAAAATTGTAAATGTTAAAGCGTATTTCCTAGCGAGTGTGTGTATGCGTGTATTGCAGCGGCCGGCAGCGGCATGGGCGGCGCCAGCGGGCTGCAGTACGAGCCGCCCTGGCAGAGGCACCAGCACCAGCAGCAGTTGCGGCTGCAGCAGTTGATGCAGCAGCAGCAGAGCGTTAGTACACGAACACGCTCAATATGCAAAATCACTTATCCTTGAACTGTATAACCATTAGTTGCTAACCAAAGCTTTCGGCATTGCCTACTGTTCGAGTAAAAGAACATTAGTCAGCTGCTGTGAATAGACTATGGCGTGATGCATGTCGGTTCGGTAGATGGCGTTGTGCTAAATTGCATCGCGTTATAGTTTCGTTCACGGCAGCTGCATATAAGGCAAAGGTGCCATATTGTAGATCATGACGAAATGTCAGAGAAACAAAAGAGATGTTAAGTATTGGTTTTACGTGCTATATTATTGAAGTAATTAAACCAGTGGTCATCTGTATCTAGTGGTTTCACTTCAGTCTCTCCGCTCATGACCCAGTAAAGGGAAATCTGTACACCTACCTTACGGAAAAAAAAACACTTTTGACAAAAACCGTTCGAGTATTTAATGTTCACTCGGAGCGCTCTCGCCTCATATAATGACCACCAGAAAATCGCAAAAGACCGTCATTGTAACTCTCTTTGGCTTGTCGCAATTCGATACCAGCCTGTGTAGTAAAGTTGTACATTTGCTTAGATACCTTCAGTTAAGGTGTATGTGTGGGCTGACATAACGTTATAACGACATCGAAGGGACTACTTATATTTAGTCGTAACAACCGATAGTCTTACCAGTGATGTTTTCGAAATACGAAGTACTATTTTTTTGCCGTGTCCTTTGTTCTGGGTCAATATAACCGGTATGTTGTTCTAAACGAAGCCGCCATAAACGGTTTTAACTATATATTGTTTAAGGATTTAAAACCTATGTTGTGATAAATCATTCTCGTGTGCGCTGGATTGGTTTCACTAGCCATACTAGCTAAGCTGATATAGTATAGCTAGTATCATAAGTTGGCCATTCCTTGGCTTGTTCAGTGGTAACCAATTACTATCAAGTGGTCTGTTTGCCAACGAACATTCAAAATGTTGAGCTTTACACTAATAAATGTGTTGTTTTGGCGTCAGTCCATGGGTGCGAAGTACTACGCCGGCGGCCTGGGCAGCCGCGACCCGATCGCGATGGCGCTCCAGCATCAGCGCGCGCGCGAGATCATGCTGGGCAGCGGCGGCGGTGGAGGCGGAGGTGGCGGCGGGGGCGGTGGTGCAGGTGCGGCCGCGGGCGGCGCGGTGGGCTCCAGGCCGCGCGGCCGGCCTCCGCTGCGCGCACGCACCGCTCCCACCGCCGGGCCCGCAGACGTCGTCAATCTCGACTCGGACTAAACTATGCAAGGTCAGGTGACTTTAACAGCCGCTGTGCCTTCACAATGTAACACTCGATCAACGATAATGATGACAGTAGAAGAGTCCTAAATGCATGGGATTGACGTAAGCTTTCGAAATGTCAACACGCTATGTCCATTCCATGTACAGTAATCGCCCCTATGGGACCTTTCCGGCCACCGTGCCGGGGGCAGGTTCGCTGTCTCCACTCAAGAACCCGCCTTTTTTTTTTTTTACTTGGGGA
The DNA here is from genome assembly GCA_036320925.1 of Automeris io. Classification (NCBI taxonomy): domain Eukaryota; kingdom Metazoa; phylum Arthropoda; class Insecta; order Lepidoptera; family Saturniidae; genus Automeris; species Automeris io. The sequence continues at coordinate 12,469,654 of JAUDJH010000010.1, read as the reverse complement.
AAATCCTCATAGGACCGTCCCGGCCGCGAAGGGGTAGGCAGCCGGGGTGTGCCGGACTTTTACCAGCTAAAAACCCCAAGGTGACTACTTCTGCGAATTAGTGGGGACTGCAGGTCCTGTAATCAAATCGCCGCAGCCCCACTACGCCGCGCCTGATTCCACCAGCCCTATTTCATCATAGAAATAGTGTATCACTACTTTCACCACTAGAGGTCGTGGCAGATACCAACCATATCTGGTAGACGTTCTATATATCCGCAACAAAAAAATCACTTCTACATTCATCATGCGAACAACCAAGGAGTGGAATATGTTTTCAGCGAGCATATTTCCGCGTTCTTATAACTTGGGAGTCTTTAAGAGAAGAGTGAATAGGCATTTGTTGGACGGACGCGATCTATAGTCGCACTCATCTTCACCTTCCACCAGGTGTGAGGTCTATCGTTCGCCTGTAAATAATAAATAAAAAACTTTGATACTCAATTTAGTCGTAGTGTTTAACTTAAAAGGAGATATTTCATTATCGTTAATAACGCAGGAAAAGTCACGATCAGGAACTAATAAATTATAAGCCACTTTTTCTTTTTTCAGGTGCGGTGAGTGAAACGTGTACAGTTAACGTTAGCAGGTGCTACAGCGGAGAGGAATGTCAGAGACGGGATCGGCTTACGGGCAACCCTGTCCGGGACACTACGGGCCCGACGGGACCGTTTGCCGATCGGAACGGGACCGAATCGAACTGAAAGTGTAAAAGAGTTTTCACGTTCACAGGATTCCTTGAGTGTGGGCGGAACGCGTTTTGATCAAATAACTCGTATAGGTTCAAAGGTGGCAGTCTCACTTTTAGCAACTCTTGAGTAATAAGAAATACGATGCACCTTCAGCGGTATATATTACTTGTGCTGTTTAAAACTATAAAATAATAATATATCGTCAACCTATATCCCCTTTTGGGGTGCGCAGAGATACATTATTGGTTGCAGCCTCTTTGCCCTAATAATCATCGTGTCGAATACCATCCGTATATGGTGGATGTTCCTTATATCCGCACGAAAAGATTCGCTTCTACATTCATCATGCGAACGGCTAAGTCGAGTCTTTAAGAGAAGAGTGAATAAGCATTTGCTGGGCGATCGCGTTTCATCATCGAACTCATCTTCACCTTCCACCAGATGTGATTAAGGTCAAGCTTTCGTCTATAAATTATAAAAACAAAACTAAAATTGTTAATAATAGTGAAAGGTTATGTTATATAATGAATTATTATTTATTTATAGTTTCAATTAAATAGTCATTCGAAAATAATAAACATTATGGCCGACCATCTTTGATTCCAATTAATAAAAATGGCCTTGTTTGATTCTAATGTCGACAAAAATGGCAAAATACTTTAAGTTTTGAAAACATTGCTATTTTTTTCTCCAATGTGATCGCAATCCATTTTGAGTTTTCTTGTGTAATTAATGCGTTTAGCGGTGGGATAGTTGATTATAATTACGATTTCACGCAATTTCTTAAAATTTAGTCTTTTAAAATGTAAATTTCACGCTCTCCTTACACAACTGAATGTTTATTTTGATTCAGACTTATTGAATATTGCCATCTTTGACATTAATTTCAAAAATCGCAATGGTTTTCTCTAAGTATATGTTCGTCTTTTCACTATAGCATATAAAACGTATATGATTGTCTTAAAATTTAAAAAAATATTATTGTCACCTTTGATTCTGTACGACTGAAACGTGAAGGCCGCTCGCCTGCAGTGGCCGGGCGCGGGCGTCCGGTTGTAGAGCCATCTGTTAGCTCAATCTGCCTGTATAGTTCAGTATTCGACTATTTTCTTTGTGACCTTCATATGTAATTCAAAATAATTATGTACCACTCGATAAGTTCATAAATTCTTTCAACGCTGCGAATAAAATAATCAAAGATTAGAATGACAGCGAAAATTACAGTTGTATTTCAATAAATAATAATCCTGTTATCTTTTATTTGTGAATATAAACTATATTGCTTAAACCTACAAGGACAAAATTGTAATTGATGATTTAAAAATGTTTAACGTCAGCGCCATCTGTTATAAAAATTTCACAACTGACTGCGATAAATGTCATTGCGCTGTCAGTATACATTTTTTTAGAAGGGACAGTCTGACAGATGGCGTGTTGCTATAAACGTGTCCTTGCACTTGACACGGAAATCGACGAATTGTGGATAGATTTTTATTGTTATCCACTGAGTATGGGCTAGTTTTTGAATTATGTGTTCTTGGAGTAATGAACAAAACTAAATCTGGAGCCTAATTCTGTATGACAATTAGATTTCACACTCAAACCTTACCATTTGAAAACCTTGTTAACATCGTGTCTTGTCTATATCATGTCACGGTAACGAATCTGATTCATTTCAACAAAGTATCATAAAGAATACGATTTTTGCAAATGTCGTTACTTTTTACAAAATTGACGTGATATCAAAGCAAGGAATCGCTAAATTGTCTTAGAGAATTAGGTCCTTGAAGGAGTACCCTAGTCGAAAATGAAAATAGTGGAACACAGATTTATTTTGAATTCTCATGAAAGTAGTTACAAAACAATCGAACACTGCGGATGGCACAGCCAGAAGCCTGCGGACTTGAGGACTGAAAGCGTGCGGCGACGAAGTGCATTTGGTCCAGACGCGTTCACACTCTGCCAGGAGCCCCAGTTTCATATTCACGTGTCGCTTAATAAGGCTTACGCTCTATACTTACATATCACGAATCTCAGTATTTTTAGACGGATTTCCGTTTTTGAAGTGAAACTTCTTTGTGAGCTTTGGGAGAGTATATTTCAATGTCATGTAACGGATTTATTCGGGCTGGGATAAGTTGTGCACTTATGCCGTTGCACAAAGGCACCCTCGTAGGCGGTATAATTTTACAATAAAGTTTTGAGATAATTTAGACGATTTATATATCAGTACTTACTCGTTGGCAGCGGTAATCAGGCACTTTACAAATCATTCACTGTGTATGTATTTGTATGTGTATGATGTAGATGAGGATTTGTGATGTGTATTAACGAATTGGAAATTATTATAAGCGATTGTGATGCAAAAAAATGTGGTGCATTTGTGGCATACTGCCACACGACATGGATCGGCCGAATGTCGTTGCATCGAGCGCATCAAAAATCGTGCGATACAAAAGATACATGCGCACAGCGGGGTGCCTCCCGTACGTCAAAGACCTGCGCGGGCGTCCGGCAGTGCTCGCATTACCTCTCGAGACGACACACGCACTAACACAAATATTGTATTCCTGAAACCCTGTAAATAGTAATATTCATTGTTAGACCATAATAAGAAAATATAGTGCTTACCTGTATACTGCTGGCTTTAATTAAGCCTTGGTGACGAGCTTCACACCTCACCGCGTCGCATATCTAAACCTACACTGGTGACACACCTATACATTGTTTAAGTTTGAAAGCGAGATTAGTAACCAAAAAATTGTTGTACCCCAGAGGGCGCTTAAGTTTGGGTGCGTTCACACTTTTATTATTTGATCTGGGGTTGCGCCCTTTGGTATGACTGGGATTGATGTAAAAATAACCTGCTTCTTAAAATTTTATCTAATCACGACGCACAGTAAGATGCCTCCCGTATTTTATTTTATTCATATAAGGGTTGCCTGAGGCTCGATACACTATTCCATTTATATAATAAGTTCAAGCTGTATTTCCGTTCTACCCATCCAAACATGACTTGAAAGATATGAATTACAACTGCGAAAGTTCGTCTAAACTGGTTCAGTATTTTTTGCTTGATACTTGCACAAAGAATATCGTCACTAAAAATCATCGTCGCTTATGATGTTTAGGACCACCGCGCTGTTGTTAATCTCAGGCGAATTTCAAAGAAGTTTCACTTCCGTCACGTGTACGAAGATACACGCGAAATTATTTTTTATCTACATCTATTAGTTTTACTGTCAATAGCCCAAGTTTCAGCGATGTAGATGTCGGAACCGACTATAAATTTGCACAAAATATGCTTCACTCGAATCATTTAATCTTTTTTATATATTAATTTTCTAAACAGTCAGCGTTTACCTATGACTTGTGAATAAAAAAATCGTTAGAATAGTCTCGAATATATATAGAACAAAAATATACGCGCACCATAGACACATTGATTATAAATTATCGGCTAGTGGCGTGAAATGTATATTAAAAAGATTATTTAGTGCAATCAGAGATACTTAAATTATATATAATCATTTTTTATACTTATTTTAACCATATTTTTTTATTTGATGACCCGATAAGTACTCTTCTTCGATTATGAGTATGCCTTGATGGTCTATTGTTAAATTACAGACCAAAAAATATCGATTTTACGAGTATGGTATCAGGTTATTAAGGTGGACTTGATGTCCGGAACTTGACCTCTGGATGTGGACCATTTTTCGCATGGCTTTAGAAATGTATTTATTTTATTTTTTAAATTCAGCACTGCTTTAAGATTTCCTCGTATGTCGTGTGTGCGTTGACAAACATAATTTCGCACACATAAAGACCAAACCTGCAAAATTTACTTTTAAGCCATATTTTATTTGTTCCCTGCGGCGAATCGGGTATCGAATAAAGAATCCGTAGCGCAGAAGTTGACCGCAGCGGGAATCGAATCGTCAATACAATAATGTAGAACCGACGCCAGACTAAACTGCCTACCCTTTTTTAATTTACATCTCACGCCACTTTTAAGGAGGTATGTCTATAGAGAAGTAGGCAGCAGCAACAATTATGCTACCTGAGAGAATTCACGTACTGCTTCATTGGAAAATTCTCGATACAAATCCATACAAACCAATTATTTTTCTTAAGGCATGCGTCGGATTTTTGCATTCTGCTGAGTGGTACACCGTGACCAGGTTGCCGCTGGGTAATCGGGACAGCCAGAATTCGACGCATGCCTTTACTGCCGCGCAGCATTGTTGCTACTGCTTCGTCAGAATACCGCCTTTATCAGCATTCCATTGATAATATCGGTCGTCCGTCTGTCTGTGTGACGGGGTATGAATGTAATACGTCTGAATAAAGGACAATTTAAAAATTTATAACTATATCTCTCAGTACAGGAAATTAGTGTGTAAGTTTCTATGTGGGTAGTTAGATAACTTTTCCTTGTCTAAAATAATACGTACCGGAGGGCGATTTGGGTAATTAGAAAAGTGGAAATGTGTTTTAAGACATTTAAAGTGCGATATTAATAGACCATAGCTATTATTTCTAAAAAAAAACTTAATTTAAATTAGAAATAATGCTTTTCGTGTAAAAACATCCGATGATATTGAACACGCGTGACGTCACCATTTGATGTAACCTATATGTGATAAACATATCGAAGGGTGAAAGGCTATTTGGTTAAGCGTCATTTTTTTGGTGATACAGTAATATACACATATATATTTTCGGAATCAGCGTTTTTTACCGATTCCAAACATATATATATATCACCAAAAAATGTCGCTTAAACTAAATAGCCTTTCACCCTTCGATATTATTAAATAATATTGTATTAGCAATTATATTGCAAATATTGAACTGTACAACGTACTGTAATAATCCGTTACGGGGTTAGCAGTGATGTATTAGAGGTTGTATCTACTTTGTGCTTATATTCCGTGCAAACTTGCTGATCGCCGTTATCAGAGCACTTACACATGACATTTCTATCGGATACCACACGGCTTTCCTCATGGTTTCCACCCTTTTAAATCATATTTTGAATATTTTAAAACACGTTTACAAGAATGTCTAATGCCCGGTTGTGTCACGTCTCATATCGATTGTTTAATCGATTTTAGTCTTGCACAATTGTAAAAGATATCGGTTATGTCTGCTATAAAAATAGTTATCAAAGTGTCTGTATGTAGTAGTGATTTTATACGGGTGGTATTTTGAGATGCAGCAGTGTAGGATCTGTTTTATTTTTAAATATAATTAAAACATAGAGTGAAATATGTATATGAAATATGTAAGATAATAATGAGGAAAAAGGATAAAATAGTTTTGTATTTATTTGAAGTTATGTACAGCGTTACTAGTAACTGACACATAATCTCTTAACTGGTGAATTTGTTTTAAAAATACTAACAAGTTTTTCTAATTCAATGTTTTTTTTCATATAAAAAAAAGTTTGCAGTTGTAATTTTTTTAACTCCACATAAACTCTCTACAAGGCATTATACAAAAGAGACCGTATCTAGCGCACAGACTTTTACCTTAATGTTTATTTACAAGATATAGAACTAATGAATGAAATAAATCTACACTAAAACTAAAAAAATATATGGGGGTTAGGATTTTGTTACGTTTTGGCAAAAGTAATTGAACATTGAAAGGTGATAGTCTTTATGTACCTAAGTCATGTTTAAGAGGTTATGTGTTAGTTACCAGGAGCCCTATATAATGACAGGTTTTCGATTCATTTGTACATAACCATTCAAATATCTAAAAAAATAAGGTCTATCTTATTTTATCCTTTGATAGTGATGCTCCAATTAATATACACTTAACCATTTCAAAAATTCGAGGCTTATTTTAGGGTCTATAACATAACTTTTGCGATCTCTTGCTACAATAATTTTTAAATAAGGGTACTTGAATCTCGTCCCCTTTTTGACAACACCTGGATTTTGCCTTTAGCTCAAATTATCACTCTGTATAAAATGAATGCAATGAGAATGCCTTTTATATTATTAATATTACTAAGTTATTTTAATTGATATGTGCAATAAATTCAAATATTTTAAATTATAATTTTGAATACAGTGTATGAGCAAAAGTGTAATGGTTTTTGGTTGAATCTGACAGAATAAGGATGAAATTGGGACCATTATTTCTTTGTTTATACCTGAATTTTAATGAGGATGACTACCAGTGAGTATGAATGGTACATTCATATGGTGTTTAATGTTCTCTAGACGGGCAAATTTAGCAGGAATGTAAAAACCCTTATTCTGGTAGATAACTTTAATTTTCCCGTGTCTTAGGTATTCTTGAATATGTGATTTATGCGTTATTTGTAATTGTTTCTATTTTATAATACAATCAATTGGTGTACCTTTTCTATTGTTAATTAATGTGTTCTGAAATATTATTGATATATTTGAAACAAACATTCTATGAGTATTTTGAAAAATAAATGGCAAATTTTGAAATATAATTTATATGTTTTAGAATATTATAGACTTGTTTTTTTAAATATATACATGATATATTGAAATAGTGCCTGTATACCTGTTTCAGTGTAGAATTTGGTTTTTCAGTGAGGCAAAGGCTACGTGAGTGAAAATATAGTGAGGTTTTGTTGTAGTGATCCTATATTGATGGTATTTATTTGCCTGCTAATGATCAGGTAGTTTAGTTGTGATATTGCCTAATCTTAAATTTTTTGTATACGTTTATTTTAGTGTGTCACATTTGTGACGTTAATCTCACAATTAGATCCAATTTTCTAATGTTACTTTATATTTAAGAGTGATTGCATGTAAGCGTAAATTGTAACGGAAGTGCATTTTATTTTAAGTTGCTAGTTATTTATAGCTCTAACATGATCGATTTAATGGTCCACTTTATAATTACGTATAAAAATATTAAAATTTGTGGTTATACATTTTTTCACAGACGTCCCTTATTATTTTATAGTGTTATTATTTATAATTTATGAACATATAGTAAATGAACAGTATTTCAGTTAGTCTTAAGATGATTTATCTCAATAAATACATACATCATATGGTTTGTAGGAAGATATTATTTATATTTGTATGATTTTTACAACTAGCAAAGAATTGTTTGATGTTATGAGATACACACAAGTGACTTGAATGAAAACGAGGACTGCTGTAATTGGTTCGGTATTTATGTAATATATAATTATAACTGTAGAGAACTTCCTATTATTTTGTAGTACAATCAAAATATAATAAACCATTTGAAAATGTGTACAATATTTTTTATTTAAACCCAGTGGTGTGTTGATTATTCGATTGGCGCAGTGGCTAAGCGACAGATTTCTACTCTACTGGTCATGGATGCGCTTCTTGCACAGAACAAAATATATGGTGTACAAATGCTTGTTCCAGAACTAGGAATTTTATACTTAAAATTCATGTTTATAGATGCATCTACCATTTAGATTTAAATGTTAGTGTAGTGTAACTCTTTAATAGAATTACAAATTGTTTATACATCCGCTTTGGATTTCATTGGCAAGTAACGCAATGGTGTGTGGATAGGCAGACTTATCAAAATGGGTTAGTTTCACAGATTATTTGATCACCTAGCTTTGATGAGCTATTATGATGAATGCTGATAGCTATTAGCTAAGATTATTAAACATTAAAAATCTTAGAATTAATTGCGATCAAACGATCTATGTGAAGACAAATAATTGCGTATATTAGATACGTCATACAACTGACGCTCAAAAAACTGAAGACGTGTCTTCAGCCTTACTTTCCTTTTCGATAAAAATCGTATTCGTAAATTGAATTTGCCCGCCAAAAAGTAAACATATTTTACAGCAAAAAAATTAGGTAGGCAAAGGTCATACTTTCAGAATATAAATTTTTATATTCAGGTTTAATTATCACTCTAGTTTACATATATTTTAAAGCTAGTAAATATCACACGTTAACCTTAATAATCTATAGAAAATTAAAAATTTTAAAACGTAAAAAAATATTTTAATTTGTCAATTATACTAACCAAATACGGTAATTATCTGAGTGGACTGGAATACAATTTTGATTGTATTTACAAAAACAAATACAAGGTTATAGATAGAGTTAAAGGAATTATAACAATTTTTCAATTTATGAGCATGGTGTAAGAACATTATTTAGAATAAAAATGCAGCGAAGAGAAGAAAAGTTTCCAGACAATGGATTTGAAGCATGGGGAGGTTATATGAATGCAAAAATAGCTAAATTGGAAGAACAATTTTTATCAAGGGCTTCAAAAGATGATTGTTTATCGAGTATATTTAAGGGCGTAAGTATTTATGTAAACGGATTTACAACGCCTTCTGCTGATGAACTTAAAGAATTGATGTCCAAGCATGGAGGTGTTTATCATACCTATCAGAGAAATGAGGATTTTATTATAGCCTCTAATTTGCCGGACACAAAGGTCAAAAATATGTCTTTAGCCAAAGTAGTAAAACCTGAATGGATAACTGAGAGCATAGCTGCAAATAAATTGCAAGATTATAGAGATTATGTATTATATAAAAACTCTAGAACTCAGATGCAATTGAATTTCCAAAGACATGTTAAAGCTGGAAACATATCTGAAAATAATTCACCTGTAAACAATGCCAGTAATGAGAACACTCTTGCAATAAAAAGAGAAACTCATATTTTTGACAACTATAACTCTGAAATCTGTAAAACAATGGAATCCTTAAATAATGATTTAGTTTGTGCCGCCAGCTTGAATACAAATATCAAACAAGAAATTTTACCCAAAAGCGCACAATCAACTAAAACTGCTGCAGACCCTAATTTTATATCAGAGTTTTACAACAATTCTCGGTTACACCACATATCTCAACTTGGTGCCTGTTTTAAACAACATGTCAATGATCTACGAGAGAAGAGTGATTTCAAATTTCCAGCACGATTAGAGCTTAAAGAAAGAATCATGTCCTTGAATGGTAATAGTTCTCAACTAAACTTTGAAAAAGGGAAAACCATCATGCACATAGATATGGATTGTTTCTTTGTATCTGTTGGTTTGCGTAATAGACCGGAACTCAAGGGCAAACCCGTTGCAGTAACACATTCTAAAGGAGGGCAACCACGGTCAAAAAGACCAGGTGTTGATAGAAATGTGGAATTTAATTTGTACAAGCAAAAGCATACCAAAAAGATGGCTAGTACAACTGACATATTTAGTGAAGATATGGAAATCGAGAGCAGAGTAGATGGCATAACGGATGAAGATGACAAATATGGCTCAATGAGTGAAATAGCATCTTGTTCTTATGAAGCACGGGCTAAGGGTGTAGGAAATGGAATGTTTATGGGAAAAGCGTTACAGCTGTGTCCTGAATTGCAAACAATACCTTATGATTTTGAGGGTTACAAGGAAGTTGCTTATACTTTATACAATACCATTTCACAATACACATTAAATATTGAAGCCGTTTCTTGTGATGAAATGTATGTAGACTGTACAGAGCTTTTAAAAGATGTTGATGCAACAGTGCAAGATTTTGCAAGTATACTGAGAGATGAGATACGGGGGAAAACTGGATGCCCCTGTTCTACTGGATTTGGTGGTAATCGTTTACAAGCTAGATTAGCAACAAAACGTGCTAAACCTGATGGCCAGTTCTTTCTCACTGCAGACTTAGTTGAGGACTTCATGTATAATATAAAACTCAAGGATTTACCAGGAGTGGGACGTCAAATTGAACAGAAGTTAGAATTATTGGGGCATACAACATGTGGCTCACTCCAAAACCTATCACTAGCAACATTAAAATGTCATCTAGGGAATAAAACCGGTGCTCAATTATTTGATCAATGTCGTGGACGAGACAATAATCCTCTAACATACCACACTGTAAGAAAATCTGTATCTGCAGAAGTCAACTATGGAATTAGATTTGAGAATGAAGAGCAATGTATTGAATTTTTAAAGGAGCTATCCACTGAAGTCCATTCTAGAATGCAGCAATTCAAAGTTTTAGGGAAATGTATAACTTTGAAACTTATGGTAAGAGCTGAAGAGGCTCCTGTAGAAACAGCCAAATTTATGGGCCATGGTTTTTGCAATGTTATTAACAAATCAACATCACTGCTTACTGCTACTAATGATGTAGATATTATTACTAAAGAAATTATTGGACTATGCAAAAAGCAAAATGTTGACCCGAAAGAAATGAGAGGTGTTGGTATTCAAATAACAAAATTAGAACAAATTTCAAAAGCAAATAAAGGAGCTCTAAGTAAGTTTTTATGCAATAATGTATCCAAAGGAGACATTAAACTAGAAACTAATAAAGGAATAAACTTAGTAAAAGATTTGGGAACTATAAAAGACACATTCATAGATAATTACAAATCAATAAGTCTACAAAATAATGGACTCAAGTTATCTCCAAAAAAGTCTCCTGTAAAAACAGTAATCAAAAATATAGGAAAAAGAAGGGGTAGACCTCCAAAAACTTTGGGAATACAAAAATTGAGATCCGAAAAACATAAAATTAATTTAATTCAGGGACGAAATATGATAATTGATGAACGTGTAAAAAAATTTGTAGTAAAAGATGAAGCTACGCCAACAGAAATAAAAAATGAAAAATTAGGTCTAATGAGTCAGTCTTGGGAAAAAGTGAGAGAACTGGTCAGGGCTTGGATAGACAGTGGACAAAAACCTTTGACCTGTGATATACAAATGTTAGCTACGTATTTGAGAGATATGGTAGAAAAAAGAGAAATAGAAAATGTTAGCATTTTAATCAATTTTCTAAAGCGAAGGAGTAAAGAAGACCATAATAAAGATTGGATTGATGTATACAAACTTATAGAAAGAGAAGTCCAAAATGCCATGTTAATAGTGTATGGGAAAAGACTTTATATTGATTAAGTAAAATTATTTTTCTGTTTGTGATAAATAAAAACAAGTATATCATTTTCATAAAATTCATTTATTTATCATTTTCGTATTTTATTATTTTTACGAACTACAAAATAAACTGTTTAAAAGCTTTTTTGTAATACTGCTTTAATGAGGGTATTTAGAACATTGATTTCTTCAAATTGTAGTTTTTTGACATAAAATAAAAAAAACTAAACCACATGTGGCAACTATGAAAATTACATTTTATTGGCATAAATAATGCCTCAAAACCTTACGACACTTTAAATGAAAAAATCCAATCTACTTTAAATTTGATTATTTAGTTTAATGCATTACAAATGATTTGGAAACATAATTAAGTATACATCTTACTTAAAATAAGCAAAATACCAGTTAGTATCACGTTAATAAGCACTTTTACAACACATCATACATAATTTAAAATTATTCTTTATAAATGAATTAAATCATTGGCGTCTATGAACTTTATATCATTGACCATTAATAATAGACTCCTTTTCAATGTGTTTTATAAATACAGTTATTCTTTGTCAATTCAGAGACCTTAGCACGAATTGCTACGTTAACATAGTCGCATAAATTTCGTATTTTTTACCTCAACATCTTTCATTTCTATCATGAGGTATTGCAATTAAAAATTATTGCATTGAATTGATAGGAGTTTTTCTAAATACATTCTCGAAAGTATTCGTGCTAGAGTCTTTGAAATCTATTAGCAAATCCTTAGAACTTGGCTCATTGGCTAAAATAAACACATCAAGATTTTCGTTACCATTCGGTCCCTTCGCTAAAGAAAATATTTCTGATTAACTTTTTCATAATCTACAATTTATTATCACAGTTGCTTATAAAATTATTATGTTTTATTACAAATAAAATACTCATAATTTAAAAAACAGTATTTTCGTGATATCATATTTTGAAATTTCACAATTCACTTCTTTGTTATATTTTGAGTTAGATTGGTGCTTTATTTCAAAAACGTACTTTTAATTTAAACACGAATTTGTCCGTAGTGTTTTTTATGCTTTAGTCAATAATCAGGCTGAATAGCCTTTAAAATTATAATAGAATTGTCTGTAAAATTTAAAGAGAGTTTCTACTGCAACCGGCCGTAAGAATTACATATACTTAAAAAAATGTTTAAAATTGGTAAACTTATAACTAAATGCTTGAGATATCAACATAATATTCCACTATTAACTATTGTAATACATTTACTAGAAATGACAAAGTTCTTCTCGCTAAACAGAAAACTTACAATTTCTTACAAAAGTAAAAAATTAACTAAAACTTATCTCTTTTAGTAAACACAGAATATCATATTTGAAATGGCATTATCATACAGGCTTTGTTTGAAATCATATTTTGATAATAGGCTGCATTTCGTGACGATAATTAGTAATTAAAAACTACTAATCAATAATATAATATTGCAGTTTTAATAATTTCATCAGTGTTCTGTTGTTTATGAAGCGACGTTTCAAACGTCCAAAGAAATCTATTAGCACAGATTTCTCAACTAATTTACTTAAAAATGACTGTTAAATAATTCATATTATTTCAAATACAGTCAGATTTATCTGTCTGAAGATGTAAATATCTCGGAACATTAGATATTTTTTGTTTATACCAGCGAAAGCGAATAAAACATAGAAGGTTCGGCAGCACTAGAAATTGATCTAACTTTTATTGAAACTCAGTAGTCTGCTTTATACCTCGATCTTGCAAGAGAAGTCATTAGTACAATAATATTACCTTTTGCAACATTAATTAATTAGCAATAGGCAGAGATGCCAGAATTCCGACGACACACAAGCTCGTCCGTGATTTTGGGACATTCTTTCGAAAAAACACTTCTATGTTTATTAGCATTCACTGGTTTACTAATATTATCTGTAATTTAAAAGTTATTCCAATTGAGACCTAAATAATGTTTAATTGTAAACGTCAAGACAACATGCAACATGTCGACAGCATTGGGTTGTTGCGTCTCACGCGTTAGAATTCACTGATATTGAATGTTTACATTTAGAGTCTATGATGATTTCATCACCCGACCTGATGTTGTAGGAGTACAGCTGCTTTGTTGGATATCGCATCTCTTCAGGACCCTGAAAATAACAAGAAGGAAATCATAAAAGGCAACGTAATATTATAAAACACAATTACACACCAACACACAAGAGATTATGAGTTTTATAGACGTTATATTGCTTATACTTTACTCAAGAAATACGTTCGTTTTTGACAAAAACTACAGTATTTTTTCTCGATGTGAGAAATTTTTGTGGCCTTGGGAAGGCTTTTAAATTTTGACCTCACTTATGGTGCTTAGCCAGCGAGAATTGTGGGTAGGATGGCAACGCCAGGACACGCCTGTGTATACGAACCTGGATTTGGGTGGCCAGCCAAAGAAAGAACCTAACGCTGATCTATTAGCGTTTCGGGAAAGAACACCTTGAGAAGAGACGCTGAAAGAAACTCAATGCTACGTCGGAGTGGGTCTGCGCCTCGGTATGTAAAAAACCTATCTAGAAAAAATTATTGCTAAAAAAAAATAGCTGCAAATGCTTATTAAATATTAATACAACTTTTAAACAGAAAGGGTCAGAGAGCGAACATCTCTGACCATTTAGCGGCCAAACATCGTCGCCAGGGAGACGCGTTCGCCCAGAGCGAGCGCGACATCCCCCGGTGACAATAGCCGGGCAGAAGACTTGAGGGAGTTTACTGCCCGGATGAGAGGGAGGCGGTGCAAAGTGTTCGGCGCACTGCCTGAGAGAGAGGTTTTGGAGGGATGGGCTCTTTACTATTACCCCTCACAGAGAGGTAGCCTCAAGAAGGTTTTTTGCTCCCCGGGCGTCTGGATGAATTTGGTTTACCAGGCCCCGGTGGAGCAGTTAGAGGGACACCCCCAGGTTTTTAGTCAGTAGAAGTCTGACACACCGAGGTCGCTGCCCCCACCGCAAACCGGATTGTCCTATGCAGTATCTTACCCCTGAGATCCAAAAAAAATAAATTAAGTGGTTTACAAGTGTAACTTAATTGAATCATGTAATTATTGCAAAACCTTTTTGGTTTAGATGGTTTTTGGTTTAAAGAAAAGGTGTGACAGGTTTGTCTTACAATTAATAATGTCTGATAATAAAGTTATGTTAGTGGATTAAAGCTTACATATAGTTTCACCTGTGAATCTCTAAGCTCTTGATCTACGTAAAACAATCTCATTTTAGCCGCCGGGAAGCCGGCCAGCGTCTCCAGCCGAGTCTTCAGATCTGACACGGTTCTGAAAATAATGAAAATATATATGTGTATGTATATAATTTATATTAGGTCCTTACATATGAAATTGGCGTTTTGTATGGGAGGAACAAAAAGTCGAATATTTTTTAATATAATATATTTAATTAATCAAAGTATGAACCATTATTTTCTATGCACTTTTGCTATCTCATAGGTAGTTCATTGATCCCTTTACTAAAAAAACCAGTCGGACGGGAATCAATAAAATCTTTGAAGGCGATTTGGACTGCCCCATCGGAGTTGAATTTTTTCCCTTGCAAGAAGTTATCCAAATTTCGAAAAAAATGGTAATCTGTTGGAGCAAGGTCCGGGGAGTACGGAGGATGTCTTAGACTTTCCAATTGAAGCTCTTCTAATTTAGTAGCCGTCTGTTGCGCAGTGTGTGGTCTAGCGTTGTCGTGAAGCAGCAGTGGCGTGGAGCGATTGACCAGCCGAGGTTGTTTAGCCGCTAGCTTTTCCATCATGGTTTGCAATTGCTGACAATAGACATCAGCCGTAATAGTCTGGCCAGATTTGAGAAAACTGTAATGAACAATACCGGCACTAGTCCACCAAACGCTTACAAGTAACTTTTTTGGGGTTAATTTTCGCTTGGGGCAGGATTTGGCTGGCTGGCCAGGATCCAACCATTGCGCTGAGCGCTTCCGATTATCGTAAAGAACCCATTTTTCATCACAGGTAATGATTCGGTTTAAAATACCTTCATTATTGTGCCGGTTTAGTAATGTAACCCAGCAGTCGACGCGCGTTTGCCGGTTTGCTTCAGTCAATTCGTGAGGTACCCACCTTTCAAGCTTTTTAATCTTCCCAATTTGCTTCAAGTGAATTAAAACAGTTTTATCACTAACATCGCAGCCTGCAGCTAACTCGGACGTGGTTTGCGATGGATCCGCTTCCACAATAGCCTTCAACTCTTCATTATCAACTTGAGTCTCAGGCCGTCCACGGGGCTTGTTCTGCAGGTCGAAATTTCCAGAACGAAAACGTTGGAACCAAAAACGAACTGTGTTTTCTTTTGCAACACGACCGCCATGCACATCATTCACCCTTCGAGTTGTTTCCGCAGCACTAGTGCCACGGCGGAACTCGTACTCGTAAATAATGCGATATTTTAAGTTTTCCATTTTGTAAAATGAGTGACGCAAACAGAAAAAAACAGAAGAAAAAAAAATGAATGACGATCATCGAAGCACAAATACATGAGTCTATAGCTGTACAAATTTGAATTTGGAATTCCTTACCAAAGAGGAGAAATTTGTGATTAAAGTGGCCAGTACGAAAAACGCCAATTTCATATGAAAGGACCTAATATTATGATATTAATTAATCCGGCCTGAACTGGCCTCGCAGCGATTTACGTAATCTTCTCAAAATTCCCAGTTTTGTCTATTTTTCACCTGAATGTAATTAGTATGTGGCTACCCAATTAATGAATTGAGACTATCAAGGGGTTTCAACTTCATTTAAAAGCTCCGATATTATAGCAGAAAAACACGGGCGTGTTAAAAATAATATTGTTTATACCTGTAAACGTCGACGGTTCGCACTTCGCTCGTGTCGCCGCAAGTGAACGTGATCTGGACTCGCTTCTCAGGCCTTAAGTCCACGGAGACGAGGGGATCCAGCTTACCGTGGACGCTCACCAACTCCCAATACCTGGAGAAAAATTATTTAAAATAATATATACTTACGCTATATCGCTTTCGGAATTAACCTTTGTGCAATACATTAGCGGTTTTATCTACTTTGCGCTTATATGTTGTGCCCAACGTGACCAGCAGTGACGTGCACAGGATATTTGGACAGGATAGGCAGAATTCACGCAATAAATTTGAATATTATATTATGATAGTAAATATTATATTGCTTTCATAGGAAATATAGACGTCATGAATACAGAATAGATATGAATGTAAATGGTTCCGTTATTTTGTATAACTTTAAGCACTTTATTCCAGACTTATTTATCGTTAGGGCATGCAATGCTTTTATGCATCTATGGAATGAACGCTACTGGTGACCAGTAAGTAGTGCAGCTGATCGCCGTTCAAAGGGCACTTACACGCGACATTTTATTGGATGCCATGGGGGTTTCCTCACGATTTCATGCTTCGCCAATGAGCATGTGGTGCCTAACGTACGAAAATTAAGATATATTCCTATAGCAACTATAGTACATCTCTTTTCGCATACACAGCTTTGAAAGGGAGAGGTATAGTTATCGATCTACGAATTAAAGATAGATAAGTTATTAATTAGTTATTAATTAGTTATTTATTAGTTGGGAGTCGAAGCTGCTCGCGTCCGTAGGCTTTACCCTAGTTTCCCTACACGTGACTCCTGGGTGGTGCTAAACGAGCAGCAGCGAGGTGGTAGGGCGTCGGTGCCCGTCTGGATCGCGACCACAGTACATGGGTGTAAAGCCCGTCATAGTGACCAGTTTCGGCTTGTCGCGTTTCGGGATCAGCTTGTGTATATCCAGTAGCTCATATACCTAGAGACCTTCAGTCGTGGTATATGTGGGCCGACATGACGATGTAGACTATCAATGGATTTTCATCCTTTGATAGTCGGTTTCGTATTTGGACTACACTGTACTTACCATCAGGTACTCTGTAGTCACTATGTCGAGCCAGTATAAAAAAAATAAAAAATAAATTCGGTTGTATATTCGTACTAAATCTAGAAAAACCCAGAGGTACGCATAGAGCCTACGATCATTTGCATAGCAGCAAATGTTTATCGGTCGCTTATCCATAATTAGATAATATAGGACGATATCATAATTTCACTAAAACCCGTTTGTTGAAAGATTTTTTTTTTAATTATAACTTTATAACCATCAATTTTTATTAATTAAGGCAGTAGATTGTTACACTGAGTCGTCATAACAGCATACATGTGTAAAAGACCCTCATAGCCTCTTGCTTCAGCCCGTCGCGTACAGGGATCAGCTGATATACGCCCGATAATTAATATGCCTAAAGACTGTGAGAGTGTACAGAAATTAGGGAGTTGTAGGATTTTTAGATAAGTCTGTATGACAAGGACGATTACCATTGGACTCTCGCCCTTTGGCGGTCGCTGCCGTTTTTGACCAGCATTATAATTATTAACATTAGAGAGTATAGATAAAGTGATAATCCATCAGCGAAAACGGCAGTAGAAAAAGTGTACAATAGATGGGATCGACATAAGCTTTCGAAATATTACATCGTCACGTTATGTCACATTGTTTGGACTTTTCTACTAACCATCGGTGATCGATTGTTATTTTCTATTGCCCATTGGCTCTCAGGTATCGGCGTAGTTACTTTACTGCGCCATTAAAATAAAGATTAGGGCATATTAAAAAATGTGGAGGTTGGAACATACAAAGGTTGAAATATTAATCGCATTATTATATAGACGGCTACATCAAGTCATCTAGGTCATATCGATATTTGTGCAAATTAATCGCCCACACGCCTCCTTTTTAATGAGAACTTCCATTGACCGTTGCGCACTGTATGACGTCACTAAAAGACATACAGGAACTTTCTGGATAGTTATTTGATATTAATAAGATTATAATGCAATAAGAAAACTACAGAACTGTCGTGTTCTTTAATGTCTATCAATTACTGCGATCTGACTGAAGGTCGATCTGTAGCCGAAAACGAAGCCGATTAATCGGTCATTACCATAACTTTCGGCCAAAGCCGAGGTCGATTTTTTAACAATCGTAAGAAATTAAGTTTAAGACAGTCAGTACGTGAATATTATAATGATTTTAATAAAAACTATTAAACTAATGATTTATGTTAACTATATAGAAATTGCTTCCAAGAATGATTAAAATTAACTGCTAACTTGTAAAAAATAATAACGATCGAATCTTAGTTCTATGATTCTAAATAATGTGCTCATTTGTAACAGTTCGTTTCATTTTAGCGCTTATTAGAAACCTGCAGCTTCGGATAAAATTTCAGGACATTTTAACCTAATCCGTAGCTTGTGACAAATGTGGTTTTAGGCCGAAAGTGGCTGAAACAAAAGCTACTAATCATTACCTAAAAAAATAATGTCAAATAACATTGAAACAATTACTAAAATCAGGAACCAGCTAATGTGTTCGGTTTAGTCCGTCATTATGGGATACTCGCCTGTCAGGCCTATCAGACTCTGGTTTCTCCATGTAGTATCTGATGAAGGCTCTCTCCGCCGAGTCTCGCTCTTCGACAGGTACAGCCCCGCCGCCGTTGAGCGTCCTCACGCCCGGTAGCCTGGCGACGAGCAGCAACCGTCGCTCGTGCTCTGTTGATTCGAAGCGATCCCATAGTGGCCAGCCCTGAAAATTAACACAAAACCTCAATTTTTTCCAATGTCACCTTTTTATGGCTTACAGACAAACAGTCGGTCTTTATCACAACTGGTGAAAGGTAAAGATGATGTCGATGATGGCATCCGCCTAAAATATGCCTAATTATTCTTATTTTAAAAGCATACAAATGTAAGAGCGTGGAAAGTAGATGCAGCGAGTACATTCCTTTCCTTCGCTGTACTCATTATGGATGAACAAGCCAATTTTTAATGCGGATTTATAATTTTTTTATCAAGATACGGAAAGGCTTACACAGGTTGAGCCCAATAAAGGAAATACAATAACCACAGTGTTCCTTACTTTTATATTTATATTTTGGCACAAGAGCGCGGGCCATAACATACTGGTGAGCTTTACAATCAGCAATAGACACTAAATACAAAAAAACTTATACAACGTTACTGGTAACTAACGCAAAACCTCTTAAGGCTGAGTTAGGTACATCAAGACTAACAACTTTTGTTTTATGACTTTTGCCAAAACTTAACACATCCTAAGATATATATTTTTTAGTTTTAGTGGGGATGTCTATCAATCGTTAGCTCTATGTTTTAAGTTCAGTCAGCAGATGCTACGAAATCGTCTGCTCCAGTTGCATCGCGCCGCCTTTCATAGTGTTAAGAAGGTATAAACTGCAAATTTGATTTATTTATTTTTTGTATCGACAAAAAAAGATTGAATTAGAAAAAGTTGTAAAACAAAAGTTGTAAGTCTTGATATACCAAAGTCACCCTTGAGAGGTTTTGCGTTAGTTACCTGTATCCCTGTATACATTAGATAAAAATATTCACCATAGTGAATAGACAGGCTAGTTCTAAATAAACGTGTGACGAGCTCTCTTTTAAAAGTCCTTTATTATTATAGGCATGCAATTATGGTATTAAATTATGATGTTAATAGCCTTGTAGTTATTTCCCAAGTGGTCAACCGTAGCATATCGTCGTTCATATAACACAATGTTAAAGGTAAATTATCTAATCGAAATATAGTACTAATTACGAAACTAGTTTTCCATCACCTCCAATTACGAAGCATATTTGACCTTTTTAGATTGAAAATAAGATAAATATAAAAAAATAATAGTATACCGTCACGCTATAGCCCTTTCGTGGTGTGCAGAGATAGATATATTAGCAGTTTTATCCACTTCGCGTTAATATGTCGCGCCCAATATAAGCCAGGTTCTCCTCATGATTTATAATATGATAGAGGAAAGCGCCCATTAAGTTGCTTTCATCGATGAGACATAAAATCCTTCATAACATATTTAGGCATCTACGAGTATAGATGCCAACTGCGTCAACTCATTATTCCTATCCATCCCGCTGCCATATCTCATCTCAAATAGTTAATCTCATAAGACTATAGTTTTATGATGACCACATATTTGCAAGTGTTTCAATTAATTTTCACATTAGTAAAGGTTAAATAAATCGACTTGAGGACTTGATTAAAAAAATGATCGTGCGTTTAAATTCAGTGCGTCTATTTGTGGGGTCGATTTCATCAAGAAATAAATATTTAAATGACCTATATATAGGTAGTTATAATGAACTTGAGTGTTTGAGGATGTGAAGTTACGTTTTTAATGGCGCCCACGCCACGACAAAAGAATTAATCCTATATTATCCGTTATTTAATTTAAAAAAAGCTCATTGTTTAAGTAATAACTTAGAATATATTTAAAACTTTTCTTTTATTACGTTAAAGGAGATTTTTATTAAATAAAAATAAAGGAAAGAAACAAGATAAGTGTTGAAGACCAAGTGAATTCCGTCAGAGTAAATTCCAGGAACACAATCAGACATAATAAAGTCAAAAGTCACGAATTCACGATCCCGAGCGGTTGAACGATGTTCGACGCAAAACAAAAAATAATAGTAGAATTAAAATTAAATTGATATTTCGCTCGAGGGTCAAGTTTCCTTTTATAGGACGATCGGACGAATAAGCAATGATGTTCAGTCCGCTAAGTACCATAGACTCATTACTTTATACATAACTAGTTTCTATCCTCGTCTTTGCTTTGAACAAGGTGTCTTAGATATTGTCAATTTACAGCATTGACATCGTCGATGTTAACTCTACAATTCACAAATATCTAAAGTAGTTTTAAGTTTGATTATTTTAAGTAAGGTTCATTAAATTCAATACTGTATCAATTGATTGGGCAAATCTGCAGAATTTCGATATTCTGCACCAATAGTTGCTATCAATACCTATTTAAGTAATATTAGATAGTTATGCTTTTTTTTAAATTTTACTTAATAACTCTATATTATCATAGTTTCAAATAACTGCCACTGCTACTTGCCCAGGATGTGTTTCTTTTAAGAGTTTCTTAAGCAAACCCACGTCATAATTGATGAAATATCTTTCAAAAGACACTAAATCCATCTTCTCCTCGCGTCGTTTACCTCAATGCTGAGGGCATTATTCAAACCCTTTATATGCTTATTTTTTTCATTCAAACCGCTACTATTAACGCTATGATTTACTGACGTGTAAAAATGTATACTCACTAATCCTGACAGGATAAACATCAAAAGATATCTGAGACCCATTAGTACAAAGACAATGCTTAGATGCGTTCGCGCTGCATGCAAAACGATGTCTTACAAATCAGGAAGGTGAGTTTAGAATCTTTTATTTCGCGATCTCTTTGTTCGTGATGCATCAACAGGTTGCGCGTGCGTTCAACTTAACTGACCTGTTTTACCTAAATACGGATACCGGAATTATTTTACATATGCTCACAGATGTCCTAAACATCTATAAGAATTTCTACCGCATTAAGTTGAATATCTCCATTTTGTTATTTTACATAATAAATAATATTATATATTGCGAACATAAAGGCTGTCATTTTCTAGAAACAGCGCTTACGTAGACGGCATTAACAGGGCCTAGACAAGTAACATTCGATAAACGTATGGAATTGACTTAACGTAACTATGTCATATTTTGAACATTTATGTCAATTCCAAACATGTCGCAATTTTGACTAGCGTTGTCGTTTATTGAATGTTTTTTATCTATGTAGGTCCTCAGGTATTTAATTGTTAGCGCTAGTTCTTGAGATTTTTAATGTGATCTATTAATTCTTTCGAACACGATTTATGTATGAGGACTCTCATTTATCTCTCTCATTTATAATTTATCTAGCTCTCATATATAAAGTTCTGTAAAACCGTAAGGTTTCTCCGTCTTATATACATGTATTTTATTTGTGGTTTATTTTAGTATAAAGAGCAATATATTGTTTCACATGTCATTGGGCTTGGCATGATTGCATATTACAATCAAAATCCCATTAATAACATCAGAATAAAAATGAAATATATTTATGTTTATACACTATACACATCCAGTTATATATTTTATAGGAATCATGATAACTCTGCGTGAAACAAATAATCTTGTTAATAATAAAAATTAACACAAAAATAACCGAAGCATACCGAAATTAAACGACAAACTGTATTTTGAAATAAAATATTGGATACTACGAAATGATTGAGCTGGTCACCCTACGGCCTGGCCCAAGTCGTGGGCCCAAATTAGAATTGTGACAATACCCAACGGTCATTTCAAATGTTCACAATGCACATTCGATATTTAAATAATTAGTTCCGTTCCAGCTCGTAACGGTACCGATATGAATCATTAATTTTGCTGGTAATGTATCGATTTCATTATGTCATGCTAAACAAAATAATTTAGCGTAACTGAAACGGCATTACATAAATGGTTTTTTTTTTGTTTTAATAAGCACACATTTTCATATCAATAATACATTACAAACTTTTTTGTGGACTTTTAACCTTTGGCGTTGTAAATTCAAAATAACTTTATTTAAATAGGTCTATTACAGCGTTTTTAAATAGTCAATACCATGAATCTACCATCGATTCGAAAAGCAGGATCTACCAAAAAGAGTCGTCAAGAAACACTAGCAGTCGCTCTTAGTAAAAGATGCTCCTTATATACAAACTAAATTAAATGTCCAACATATCATAAAGATTATAGTCACGTATCCCTAATTGCCAAATAATAATTGAGGAAGTAGTAAGTTGTTTTTTTATTTCATATTAAAAAAACTAGAAGCTTGGATACCATATTCTCGTTCTATATGATAAATAGTAATCACTATTATGTACTATTAACAAAAACGTATAAAGGCGTATTAGAACAACAAAGGATCACGATTTATAAGCTTACGTAAGTAACTGATATACGTAGGTATATACAGGTGTGTATTATGTTAGTTATACGAGTAATTTATACGATTTTTCAATTAATATATTACTTAATTTACATAAATATTAATAATACTGTATTATTTTTATTAATATTATGTTTTACGGCTCTGGATTCAAGTCCTTTTGAGCCCGTCGTTAATAATTTTAATATTCAGTTATATCTGAGGGGCGTCGAAATTAACGACTCATGCGACGAGCACTCCACCACACGCCATCAGGAAAATGACCAATTCGCCGCAGAATTTTGCCTTCTCTAGTCATCTTATCGCTGTCCAGACCAACTCAAAAAATAAGAAGAACACGTCTAGAAGACCAGAAACACAATGACTCAGCAATTCTCCGATGAATGAAATAGAGAACAGAACAGCTGGCGTTTCCTGCTTGGACTTCAATCTACTGTATTAGTCACATACGATGTTGCTATACAAAACCACACATAAATCACCTGACGTCCTAATAGCGCAGTTTGTATCGGCACTACTTACCCTGCTAAGATTCTGGGTTCGAGTCCCGATAGCGGTAAACTTTTCTGTGATGATCAGATCAGTTTGTCACGAGTCATGGCTGTATATATGTATTTAAGTATGTATATGTTTGTCTAGTACTCATAATACAAGCGCAAGCTTAATTTGGTCAATGTGTGTAATTTTTAATAAATATTATATATGTAATTTAATCATCACAGTCCGAGTTACTCCTATTTCAGGAGTGCGTTTACAAATACAAACTCACAAACATCTAAAGCTGTAACAACAATTTTTATGTCGTACTAATATTTGTTGTGGGGTTTGAACCCACAATCGAAATCCAGAAGTTAACCGATCAGCAACTGCTATGATAGAGTTTTTATCAGACTATAACGGCGAAGAAAATGGGTGTTATGATTTTGGCCAGTATTTATTTATAGTGGCTGTTGTGCGTTATTCGCGTTTTTCTGCGCGTTTTGCGTATGTATGTATGCATGAATATACCTGCTGTTTTAAGAAGGAAGAAATACACTGGCTAGAAGATCATTGCTTGATGATACGGTAAAGATTATACGGATTTTTTTACTCACCTAAAAAGGTTAGCTAAACATAATCTAATATCGATACCGAATAACGTCTACACGGGTCGGACAGGGATTTTATAGCATACTATATAGACACATACAAATATATCCATACCTTAAAAAATTATAATGAGGTTACAACCAACTTCGGTCAACCGCCCTAGTACCTCAAACACAAACTACAATAAGCTTTTACAATACGGTACTAGCTTTTCAATTTTATAAGTCCCGGTAAAAACTAGAAGGGCTTTATAATACAACTTTATCTATGTACTACATCAACGTTACAAGCTAGCCGAGTTAATTTCCTATTACCATGAAGGTTTTATTAAATTGAAAAGGCAACCTTTCGCCGACAAAGGTTAATGAGATGACGCACGCGACACTGTTGACGTGCTGAGTGAATCCGGGTTGCATTTATTGTTGCAATGATTTGCATTGATAATACAAAAGAGTGGTATATGCTCCCTGCAGCGTTACTTCCATGTTCTTGTGATCTGGGCGCTTTTAGTAAAGCGGTGGCTAGTGGATAAGGTGCAGGTATTCACAAGCGGAAACGCAATAACCGTAGGTTCGAATCTCGCCTTGTAACTCTGAGTTTTTGCATATTAAGTATAGATTTAGGTTATGAGAACGGTCATCAGCTGCATTGCTGGTCACGTTGGGAATTTTTGGTTAGGAATTATAATAAAATTTTGAAATTATTACTTTGAAATTTCGACCCATCTCCTTAAAACAACTGTCAGAAACGTATAGTTCTATCGTCCACTTCAGAAAGGCGCCTTAAAGTTTAAAACGCTTTTAAGTCATCAACTGCATACTTTATGACTGATTTCAAAGCGTTTTGAAATTTAAATGCGTTTCTCAAACTGGGCGTAAATGTTTTAGCAAAATACCGAAAGTTTATATAGCATTTATGGTTTCTACATTGCTATCTAACGTGGGGGCATTTGACCTAAAAGCCGAGTACGGTAATTTATTCATAGGTCGCCCGTACGACGGCCGACTGTCTCGTTGTCTAGACAAAGAATCTAGATGTACCGTGCACTTAAAAAGACCTTTATCATCTATAGATAGTAAGCGCGATGTATTTATTACGTGTTACATGATACAAACAAGATATGTATATTGATGGATTATTGGTGTCGCACATAAATGGCTTTTGATGTTTTTATATAGCTATTATCCAGCGATACGCAGTTGATTAATGAATACAGAATTGACTTTTGATTTTGGCTATGCCTGAATAAAAATTACATTACATTATTGGCAGTGTTAATTTATAGAATTTATAATACATTTTTAACTCCTGATTACAAAACAAAGTAGTTAAAATAAACTAAATAGTAAGTTAGTTCTTCTGTGGGTTCGGTTTTCGATAAATTGAATTCATAAAGCGCTGTTTATTACTGCTGTATGAAAAGCAAACCTCATTTTATAAGACCTAATCGGTATAAAACTTTCTGCATAACTGCGTAAAATAATTGAAATTACGACTTTATTAGTAGATAAATTATCCAATGGGTCGACGTTCATAAAACGCGTGGGTTCCTTTGAAAGTCCATCAAAATTGTTTGTCGTACGTTGAACGCGTTGGTATGAAATAAACGAATCACACATACACGTGTAAGATGGTTCGTTATATTGTCCGGTAATTGTACAATTTATCCGAGTTTGAACATTAAGGTTGTTTTTTGTAATGCAATCTTCAAGGTGACTTCGTTAAATATCTGCTGAAACCGACGAGCACATCCGTTCATAGATAATCACTGAAACTCCTGTTATGACGTTCTTTATAAAACTAGTTTAACTAGTTCATTGATAATGGCATAAAGATAGAGCAACAAAAAGATTGGTCTAATATAGAAAACGATAACCTTAATAAAATATTTATTAGAATTATCCTTTTATACTAAAAATAAAATCACCGGGCTAATTAATTAAGAGTGGTACAAAAAGACAAGTTACTAGGACGTAAAGGGATAATGGTTGAAGAAATACAAACAAAAAGATGTACAATAACAATGTGAATGGATTATAGAAGAGCCGAGATCATCTTACTTATGACGAGGAAACAATGACAGTTCTTTTGATAATTGAGTAAATAGTAATCCAAATCAGCGAGAGTAGGTGCAAGGATTAGTTTGTACATCACCACGGTATATCCTTTAAAGGATATACCCCCAACTGTTCCATAAATTTTCATTCAGAGCCCCCCAAAAATTCCAGACGAGCCGTTTTTCTTTTTCACCCATTGTTTAAACGAACAAACCTCGGAGTCAACAGTGCTTTGTGTAGATTGTCTCGGGCCTACAATCTTCTTGGAGATTCGGTTGATTTGTTTGCGGACTCCATGCTGAGATTCAGGAGAAAGGTCTTCAGGTTGTTGAGAGATGCACAAAGGAATAATCTTGACATTAACTTCTTCAAACGACGAGTGAATCAGTATTTGTCGAGTGAGCGCGCTACATCATCTTCCTCATCATCACTTTCCATCGGATGAGATTTAGATTTATCGCAAGTTTGTCGGTAAATAAGTGGCCGTATTAAATAAAGAAAGTCCTAATAAAAAACTCATTCAAATCTTTTCATAATAACATTCGTTTGGGTATAACTGCTGAAGGCCGTTACGTTTTGAAATGCAGTATCCCCTCACTTTTCCCGCAGACATTTTGCACAATAAGACATCAAAATACTTTCATTTAAGCACAGGTAATTTGGTACCAACAGAAAACTATTACACTAACGTAATTGTTACTAATGTTTACAAACATTTAAATGACAGATGATGCGACTATTTTATTGACGGTGAGCGCGTTGCGGCGGTATTTGAGGTTTTTTAACTTCTATTTGAGCCGTTCATTTTAAAAGTGGCTTAAGTGCATTTTCATCTTTTATCAAGTTGGCATTTGTGACATTTATAATTTATGCTGAACTGTCAAAAAAATAAATTGGTATTGAAATATACTTAGTACATTTGAAAATTTTATATTACGTACATTTTCAAAATAATATAATAAACGCAAAACCTTAAGTATTTCAAATTAAAGATAAGTGGACTTAAGTCACTTACAAAATGAACGGTTCATTTGTAATATAGCTAACTACAAGTCATTCAGCACTATCGCGTGGTTTTTATGACAATGAAATTACGTCAACGTCGCGTTGTTTATTGACAACCCTTTAACGAATGTCGTCTATTATTTATACGTAGGTATCTATAGCAAAATCATATTATTGTAATATCATTTAGACGTTAGACAATACACAGACAATGCGTAAAATCTAAAAGCGATATGAATCATAAGGTTTTGCAAATCTTCTTTATACTGCAAATGTCGTAGACATTTAAAATTCAGTTAGCGTTAATGCCAGTAGAAAAGTGCAAAAAGGAAACTATTAACACTTATCCCGTCAACACGTCATGTCAATCCCATACAGTTTGCACTTTTCTATTGAGATATCGCTTACGATTGTTACTTTGGCTCAAGCTAAGATTTATAGACTCTAACTTGACTTTGCTTAACCTTTACATAAACATTACAAAATATATCATTTAATTTATGACAAAAAATATATAATTTACAGATTTTTAGCATAAAAATAATTACCTTGTTATATTTAAACATTTATGGCGTCTTGCACAAACACATTAAATCTAGTTTAAGCTAGCATAAAACGCTAATTAATTGAAGCGGATTAATTCAATCTTAATGATAATTTCAGTTTAAGAGTTGTTACAACTGGATGTTGATTCTGTGCAAGACTATAAATACAGTTCAGCGCTAAATAGCATTTTATGTAAATCTAAACTAGATTTAATTTGCTAGTGCATACCGCCTTTATTAAATATATTGACTTAAAATCTTGTAATTGCCAGAATAGGGGTCTCGGAATTCAAATTGGATCAAATTTTAAAACATTACATGAAATAATTGTCCAAGTATTACAAGATATTGTTTTTTAGAGTTTCTATAGGATGCACGCTACTGAGTTCCTGTTATATGTAAAGTATTTTTATTAAAAAATAATCAATTTTTGGAGCAAATTCTAAGCAAAGTCAATCTAGCATCTATAAATGTTATCCTAAGTTGCCAGTAGTAAGTAAGAGTGACCAATAAATGTTTTTTCATTATACGGTAGTTTTTCTCGGGAAAACTGATATTAAGGTTTTAAGAGGAAATAAAAGACGCGGGAGGATCAAATGTTGGGAAAAAATAACTAAAACTTCCCCGGTTCTGTTAAAACCCCTATTTATAAAGAATGTAAAAAATGTATACTTGAACTTCACATGAGGATAAATAAGTATTGAGATATAGGCAGTGTACAGGATATAATGTCAAATGCAAGGTCGACCAGTAATTCAGCCGTTAAAAGTGAATGACCCAAGTGATCCGATGAGTTCATTTCTTTTTCGGAATGAATCATGAAGCCGCTGGACCCTTCCTTGTTATTTTTTTTTGTACATACATCCTATAAATCCTGTTGTTGTAGCTTATTAATTAATTTAAACTGAAATCCTTAATATTTTGAATGGCAAAACATTTTTGGTTTAAAATGTGGTGTTTTTAATTTTTTCTACAGTAAATCCAAATCTTAACAACTAACCTGTCTGATATCAATTTGTTCATATCTACTTGTTTACGATTTCATTGAATCCTTTTCATCGATTATCTTTCTGCAGTACGCCTGGTGGCAAATATCTAAATCTTTTTAGCTACTTTTTTGTGACATGCTTAATAATATAGTCTAATGTATTTTTCTTAGAAAATTCACACAAATTGAGCAGCTGTTCTTCAGTATGTTACCATCTCCAAAGTGTGAATCACATTTAAAATGACGAAACTATATACTAAATATGTTCTCAGAGGGTATATAACGTTACAACATCACGTGCATTATGTGAATGTATAACATAAGCATTACGGACTGTTTAGCGTGGAATTTAGATTAATTCAATGTGTAAATAAACCTCCAACTGCTACAGAATGAAGCACACGCTTTTACGCATCTCTGATGACGGTCACAAGCGAAATGAACGCAAAAGTTCCTAAAATACCTATATCTAAGAGTCACATTTGATGAGAAATCCATGTACAAACTAGTTATAAAGAGCCTTAAGTAACAATATTTATGACTATTTGTGGGGCAAACGAAATTGCAACGTATTATCTGGAAGTTAACATTGAACTTTTCTTCTTCACATTTTGCGAATATGGACCTTGAACTTGACTTTGATCTGGACAGAATTCAAGTTTTTTTGACCTATAATTATTAACAATGTGTGTAGGTTTGATTTAATAACACTATACATCATAAAGCTAATTTATGCACAAGCGTGTCGACTCTATCTGTTAACAATCGAAATGTGATCACCATTTCGTCTGGTCGACTTACTGTGAAGGAGAACTATGAACTCTATTTTCGATTATGATAAGTTTTAAGTTAAACAGATTATAATAAGAGATAATCTATTCATTCAGTTACAAAACCAAAATTAAAGTAAAAAAGTAAAGTAGCAGCTAGCATATAACTCATGGCACTTTTGTTTATTTTTGGTGTCGAAGGTTGTCATTTGACTTGATGCACAAAGAGTATGACCACAAAAAATGGTGGATACGTAAAAAATTTAATAGAAAACCAACATTAAATGTGACAAAAACCATAAGTTTAAAACATAAAATCAAATGTAAACACATCAGTATGTAATATGATGATCAATTTTAATAAAATCGATGTTATGAACTTTATACGAAATATATAACGAAGTCAGCTCAATGCCAGCGGCATTATAAAACTCATATTCATGTTGTGCATGATCCCGAAAGCGAAATATGACGAAATCAAATGCCTGAACAGTTCGCGGAGTTAGCTAACGTTGCTCAACGCCCGGGCGTTATTTGGGGCACCTCTAAATCGGGAGGACCTTCACCTGCATTACAGCCAGATCCCGAGGGATATACAGCTAAATTAGAATAGTCAACACGAATAAACAGAATCACAGTCTTCGGCCGTTTTCAAAGTCAGTAGGGTAATCAGTATGGATGCGTACATCTGTGTCGCTAATTAATAAACATAGGCTACACATTTTTGTGCTGATTTCACAAGTTTCCATGTTAAAGATTTTCAGTAATATTACACTACATTCTATTAAAATTATATGTTAATAATATTTCATACAAATGCGAGTCAATGATTATAAATACGACAGAATTTCTCTATCATTACATATTCACTATTCTTTTAACGTCAGCGTAATCCTCAATTTCATTTACAATTCTTCTCTGACAGTATTTATGAACAAGCGACTGTTTATCCTATAAAAGAATATTCAGTAGGCTAAGTGCAACTTTGGTTTTACAGTACAATCTACTAATCTATACTAATATTATAAAGCTGAAGAGTTTGTTTGTTTGTTTGTTTGAACACGCTAATCTCAGGAACTACTGGTTCGAATTGAAAAAATCTTTTTGAGTTGAATAGACCATTTATCGAGGAAGGCTATAGGCTATATAACATCACGATGCAATTATTAGGAGCGAAGAAATAATGGATTATGTGAAAAAAACGGGGAAAATTATTCATCCTTGAGTGCTTCCATTGCGTGCGCTGCGAAAACGGTTCAAGATACCAAAAATATATGTATGACAGAGTTATTCCTCTTGAAATGATCTAAAAAAATGTCCCAGACAGTATATGTCTATCTTTTAAGATTAAGTCACTAGAACCGTTTTTATGGTAAACAAATTTGGCCGAAATTAATGCATTATTTGTCAAGAGTTGTATCAACGAAATAATATTAATCTTTATGCAAATAAATGTGTTGTTGATTAAGAGTATTTCATTGTTAACAAAATTGTCTTTGACATCATTTAATTTCAATGAACATCTTAGAAGATATTACAAAACCTTATATAGCAAAACAACGTTTGCCGGATCAGCTAGTACTTTATAATTGTAAGCTCGCGTATGTCGCAAAACAATTTCAAATTGATGTAAAAAGATTTATGAGACAGGTGTAACGATAGAACTATACATTAACGTGCACTATCTACGTGTGTACCTACCTGGCAGTATTGCAAATTGCAAACAGCACCGAGTTCCGGCCATGTGCAAAGTTAAAGTGGGTCAGCATTTACGAATGCTTGGAGCAACCTCAGGTTAATACATCTAATTACTGCAGTGAATGTTTACCGTTTGCGAATGTACAAACCCACTTTAAGATCACATTCAAATGGCACTAGTGAGAAGTTGATTCATCAATTTCGAAAATAACCAAATCAATATGATGAGAAACTCTATATTTTAAAGTTGTAAGAATGGGCTTTTGGGCACAATATTGCCTTTGATTTTTAAAATAGGACTTTTCGAAAACGGGAAGAAAAGCGCTGTTTTGGATAGGCAGCGCAATGTTGACACTTCTGGTGTCGCAGTTATCCATAGCCCACAATGAACCCATATCATCAAGTGGGATGTTTGTCTGATTGCTTTCTTTTCACATAAAAAGTAAGAAACAAGATCCAAAGTAAAATAAATTTTGTAAAATGGAATTAGCACCACACATGATTTGTGACAAAGACATAAAAGACAAAAGGGTAAGCTTTGTACCGTTCTCAATTTTGAATGATTTGGTCATGTCGTAATTTACTATTAAAAGAGGCTGATAATGTTACGGTATGTAATACTCACTTGAACTCGCAAACTCTTCAAAGCTGGAAACCGTGCTAGTCGATCCACTTCGTCCCACGTAGCTAAGCCAGTGTTATTGAGGTTCAGGAAACGCAGATATCTGAAACGGCATTGATGTTAGAATTACATCGAAAATTACACAATCGTTTGATAATAAACAGATTCCAAAGTTCAGTAGGCCAATGGCGTTATATCTTAGAATAGTAATGATACATAAAATATACTCACGGAAATGCGTGATGACTTTTATTATTCCCATTGCCATCTCCACATTTTTCGCAAGAATCGGGTTCCAACGTTCTTATTGGACAGTCATTAACCAAAAGGGTTTCTAGATTAGGAAAGGCGTAACCCAGTTTGGATATCTCTCGCCAGCTACTTATAGGATTACCAGAGAAATGCAATTTTTTTAGCTGCTCATGAACGGGTTCTGACACATCGGCAATATTCAGACGGGAGCACGCTTCACACCGGTCTTTTAAATCAACTTCTTGTCCGCTCAAGTCCACGTATGAATACTCGTTGAGACTCAAATGCAGCTCTTCAAGAGCTGGTAGAGCTTTTAGTAAGCTGTGGACAGTTGGCCAGCCGACGCAGGTGGAGTTTAGTACGAGATAGCTAAGATTGTCCCATCGGGGCCGAAGCGCTTGCGCAGCCTGAAGTTGGGCCGAGAGGCGGTTAAAACTTAAGTTTAGAAACCGAACCCGCGGCGTTTGCTCCAATATTGCGAACACCTGTAAACGATAATGTAACTTGAAGTTTCTCATTATGTGTTCGCGTAACACGACGGAAAGTGTTGCTGATAACTGGAAATGTGTGATTTCACATAATCATGTGAACATTATCTTTAGTTGCTATATTCCTGTTGGGAACTGTTTACATTGAATCTGTTACAGCCTGTGCAATTTCTTTGTTTATAATAAAGTGGCTAGTGGCTATTATTGGTTTAACTAATGTTATGAAATCATAACTATTTATACACCGTTGTAGCTAAGCAGCATTAAATTGTTGTTATTCAAATTTAATGCTTTTTGTATATCAAAAGTCGTCACGGACTGTGTTATTACAAAAAAACCTGTACAATATATTAAGGCTGAGTATCATTACTCACTTCTTCCCACTCAGTAAGTTTATTATTAGCGAGGTCCAGTTCAACAACATCAGCACATTTGTCTGCCAAAGCGCAAGCGTCTCCGGCGCAGTCTATGTCGCAATCGTTCAACACCAGGAGGGTAGGAACGCTCAACCGGGGAGATCGCTTGGGAACAAATATTGCAACAGGCAAATCGTCGATCGGGGGATTCACTTCGCTCTTTGCTCCATACTTGCGCTCCAATGCTTCTAAGAGCGATGGCATTTTGAACACCTGCAACAAACAAAAAAGTATTACGTTTATTTTTTATTTTTTAACAAATTTAGTGATTCGTAAAAAAATATCTTCTTAATGGATCAAATAATTATTACTATTTTTATGTTTATCTAAATAAGTTAATTCTAAAGTTGACACGATGTGTTAATTCTACAAAAAAAATTATAACCAGATATTCTATTTATCTTAAACACGAAAAATAGTTTATAATCCAAACTTATCTTGATAATTGAAGTTATTAATCTAGTCGATATAATTAATATAAAATATGTCAATCATACTTTAAATGTATAGTATAAAAAATTGCTAAACCGTTTGATTATAAATATGTATATCCATAAGAAAAATTCCCTCGCTAACTATACTGAGACATAAATTATGGTGCCACGATTTTTAAAAAATATGACGATGTAAATGGTATAATAATAAATCATGTTAAATAAAGTCATACTTCGGACATATTTAGCTGATGTTCAGCGTGAATATACGGGGTAGAAACAATATAGTAGTTACTTAAAATTATTTTATTGTCTTATGAAAACAACTAAAGGCAAACTTTTACATTACACTGAAACATTCATGTAATATTTAACATTTTAATCAGAATATTATGTAATAACAAAAAGACATACGATATTTAGATACATTAAAATATTACACTATTAGTATTTAAATTGAAATGACTACATCATTAAGCAGTTAATTCCCCTTTAACTTAGCTGTCACTTTTACACAACAAAATTAAAATATTGAAGGTTATTAGCGAGTTAATTAATTCAGCGTTTCCTTCTCGGGCCAGCGCGTGCGCAACAGACGGAGTAAATCCAAAATAAACACCAGTACCTAGTCACACATTGAGGAGAAACGCAATCGAGCGGATCTCTTTCCACATAACTTACTGCTTACCTACTTCAATTTCAAGGGCTTCTATCGGATTTATGTTTATCAATTTCAACATGTATTTCATTTTCTTTTTTTTGGTAACCAGGGGTAGAATCCTACACAAGAGCATCAGATCTGCAATGAGGACATCGACTCCGGTGTGTCAGACTCCTACTGAACAAAAACCCCCGGGGTTTCCCCTCAAATCACTCCACCCGGACCTGGGAATCCTTGTTTTTCCAGTTGCCCGGGGAACGAATGGCCTGTATCGTAAAGACTCATGTAATTACTATCTCAACAATGATTTTACCAATATTTTATTAAGTCACTTTTCTATCTAAACTGCTCAGAATATAATATCTACGTAAGAAGTAAGCCTTCGTATTGTAATTAGTCAAGTTATAGCATAAAAAAACGTTGTCTACATATCTTTCAAAACATATCCGAAAAATGGATTCTATGAAATATACACAAAATTGTATTACGATTGCGATTTGTCTTATTATCTGTGAAAATAAACCAAAAGAACCCTAAGGAAGTACGCATGATATATAACAAAAATTTCATATATTGTTTTGTAAATGGCCTACAGTTAGGATGCTGGTCACGTGGAGTATAAAGCCTAAGTGTATATAGGAATTAATATATCTCTGGCTCATCCTAATAGGGATAAAGCGTGAAGACATTATTAAGTAATAAGTTACATTGTTATTTCTCGTTGTAGTACAATGTAAGTAGAAAGGTAACTGTTAATTATTTTATGGATTGTAGGAGACTGCATTAGTATCATTAAGGACCAAATTAAAAGTGAAATTTTGAAATTGTTTGTCAGTATTCATTATCTGGAACTTAAATAATGAATTCCACAATATAAATAAAAATTAAACTATTGTATAACTCATAAGTATGATCGAAAATTTCACAACAAAACCTTGTAAAAGTTACAAGGGTACGAAACAGTTAATAATTCAAAGATTTCCTTGTGGCGATGAAGAAATCGTACCGTTACGGTAATTTCTGTTTGCAATATTAACAATTTTGGATATTTTCACATTAATTCAAGGTAACACAAGGGTGAGAATATCTGTGCAACTTTAGTTTATTTTGTATGGTTTATAAAAGTGGACAATTGAAAACTATGTATAACAGTCGTAAGTTTTTCCATATTAATTGTAACCTAGACGGCATCTAATAGAAATGGCGTATATAAGTGCCTTAAGAATGGCGATCAGCTGCGTTAATGGTCACGTTGGGCACGTCATACTAGCACAAAGTGAATACAGCCACTCTGAAAGGCATATAGCGTGGCGATATATTATTATTGTTTTTTTTTGTGTGTTATCTTTTTAATACATATTATATTGAATTATTATAATTACAAATAAAACATACACAGTAAAAATAGCTACGCATATAAAAAATAATACGTATTAACCGTTGCCTTTATTTATGAAACAAATTCGTAATTTTTTTTAGCATGTTCAACTATTGCAAGACTTTGGTTTAAGTACAGTAATATGTTATATTCAACCCATGCACCCATCACAGATATCTCCATTATTTGTTATTCATTTTCATACAACGATAATGACAACAGCTTATGATAACTGTGAATATGCAAAAGAAAAGACCTAGAAGTTGTAGCCTCAAAAAGTGGTCAGATCTTTTAGTTAGGCCACGTTCCACCAGGCGACTGAACACAAGCGATGAATACAGCTAATTTCCCCAATGAAATGGAGTCATGATCATCAGAAGTAGAGATAGAAAATAAAATGAAATTACCAGTTATTTAACAACAGATAATATGAAATTAATCGGTTGAGAGTGAGACGGCACTATGATAATACTATGCGAGCAAAAGAGATAAAACTAATAGCATATACATCCTTTGCCCGTTAATTATCGCAGCCCTACTGTGAAGGAACTATTGGCAAGAGGGATCAATTATCGAAAGATGATGCTAATTGCTAAATATTTTTTGATAGTAAAAATGAAACTTAGGGTTGTAGTTTTGTGTAAAATATGAATAGATATGCTTGTTATTTCGCTCGACTACAGAACGCATGGTATCTTGAGGAACAATATTAGAAAGGATCTTGCTTCATATCGCATTGTGCGCGTTACGGCGGATTCGTGACTGCATACAAGGTCAACTGAATGTGCACTTAAATATAATTAGTGTTTTGTCTTCTAGTTAATGTTGGAAAGGACAATAAAGTGTTACATTATGGTAAAAATTAATTTTACGAAAGTTCAAGGTCTGGTTGTTTGTAAATCGTGTGAAACGAATTCCTAATATGGGTATTCGTTGTACTAGTTAATCAAGTATAAAAATAATAAATGTTATTAACATAATATACGCTTTATTTTTTATTAAATTATACGATATGTATATTGTATGTGTATGTTACACTCATAGGCTGACATTTATAGACGCTATTTTGACTTTGATTAGCAAAGTTCTCAAAAAAATAAATTCGTTTTAACAAAAAACTGAATATATAATACGAATTTAAGTATAACCATAGTATTCGAAGAGCTTATTGTTGACCAAATCTGTGATTTATCAAATCCTTTGACATTAATTGAGTAATATAAATTATAATGTTTTAGTAAAGTCTAAGAAAACTTGAAGTTACGTCTATAAATCTCAGCCATAAGCCAAATACGTTTAGCGAAATATTAGCCCACAACACGTTGTGGTCACTGTAAAATAACTACATCGAGAAATTCGTGTTTGGGCTTTCATTAAAACGCTCACGATGTATTGTATGACCGTTTACGGTCTTTGAGCGTAACATATACACTTAAGCAGTGGCGTGCATAAAGTATATGGACAGGGTAGGCAGATTCACAAAATGAATTTGAATACGATACAATGATAGTAAATATTATATTACTTTCATATGGAAAATAGATGGCATGAAATAGAATACATATGTATATAAAGGATTGCATTTTTTTTAAAATTAAAGGAATTTATTCCAGACTCATTTATCGTAAGGGCATGCAATGCTTTCAGGCATTTATGAAATGAACGCTACTGCACTTTAGTGTGTACCAAACAGATGGGCAAAATGTAATCACATTAATAAAAATGATTACGATTACATCTTACGTTTTTTACCATTAATATGACTGCATTTTGCTCATCTATGTTTTAAACACTGCAGAATCTCCGATTGCATAGACATTTATAATTTCTGTTAATGTTTTGAAGCGATTTAATCATGATTACAGAGCAAGAAAAGTAAAATTACGACTACATTTTGTAATCGTTAATCATTAATCAAGTTACATTTTGCTCATCTCTGATACCAAATATATTATTTTGTGACATTCCAATGTTACATAACGTTATTAGTGTGGGATTACAAATTAGATTTTGTTGTTATTTATACATAGTGCCAAAAACTAAAACAAGCTCTGGTATTTCTGAGACAGCGAGGATCTTGTCAATGCCAATTTATGCCAATTTTTACATAATGTTTGTTTGACGTCAATCTTAGGTTTTTTACACGATTTACTTCGTGAATTACTTGAAGCTTTTAAATTATAAATTGTATAGAGATAGTTATGTCTTCCAAATATTCCGATAATTGATCAAAAACTCTGTACAATTAATTTTTGATAAAGATAAAATTATTTCGAGAAAGTAGCCATGTAAAAATCATGTCATCAGGCTTATCATCGCTTCAATATAAAGTTAAGCCATAAAAATAAAATGTAGATAAAAATCATAGCCATCCTCCACTGTTTATATCATTTTTAGAATACTTAAAGATAACAAACAACAAATTTAAGACAAATTGTAGCAATACTTTGTCTTCAAAGTAGCTATTATACGAACAAGTATTTATAGCATTTTTATGAACAAGTTTTTACGGCAATAAAATATTCAAAAGCATAAATTATAATCACAATTATGCGTTTCCTCATTCTTCAGTAGCTGACAACGTGTGGTTTGATTGAGGATCGCAATTTGGATGTTGTTACCAAGGCTATACTGACTATGGAAAGGAAAACAAAAAAGTAACATTAATTAGTAAAAAGGTATTGTAAGAGATAATTTAGTATCTATTTTCATTCAAAATTAATCACAAGGATCTCAGATGGTTGAAAATTACCGTCTTCTCTATTGAATATCGTGTGACTAACAATTTTAGAGGCTTCTGAGTAGCAAGCAATAATTTTTTTGAAAAAATATCTTATCACTCCTATGCTAAAGGTTGAGAGTTCGGCCTCATATGAAACAAATTCTTTTATTGTATGGCATCTGTCTTTTCAAAATTTAAATACAGAGTCAGGCATCACATGCTCAACGTTGAAGTATGTTTCCTTGAACGAAATCAGCATATCATATAACATAAATGGCATGTGTAATGCTGTATGAACAAGGATCAACGGGTCACGTGGGCGCGACATTAAGCGCAATGTGCAAAGCGCAAAGATTACATTTTTTTTTAATTTTCTATGTTTTAAAATATATACATTTAAAAAACAAATACATTTTAAAATATAAAAACATGTAGATTTGCGGGTACGAGGCCTAAGGCCCAAGCAACCGGCAGTTAGGAGCTCAGAGTAAGGAACCTCCTCACAATGCGTGCCATATCGAGAAATACTGCGTTCTCTATCTGGACATTGAGGCTTTTAGCGAAAAGCCCATTAGTCAATACGACTATCGAGACTGACGGAATATTATCATTAAAAGTAGTAATTACTTGTTGTACCTGGATGATTGCTCAAAAAACAAAATCAGCTGACTACGCGTTCCCCAGTTCCATACTAAAAGGACGAGCAACCTTCGACACTAATATGTCACGAGCTCACAATTAATTTCACTGGAAGTCATAAAATCCCGTTCTAGATTGGAAACGGCGCGTATAATACTTATTGCATGTTACAGCGACTGCGCTAACCATTGGCCAACGTTTGATATCCATCGATTGTGTAAACACTCATCAGCAACATAAAGCCTCATTTACACCAACGTTTTTATTTAACATATTCTTTTATGTCTCGTCTAGACTTGTGTAACGTTGCACGTATTCCGAAGTCTGTGGTACTGCTAATGTTAGTAGTAGGGATTCACAGGTTCTAGCTCACTGATCACGGCGGCAACCCTAAAAAAAAAAAAAAAAAAAAAAAAAAAAAAAAAAAAAAAAGGTTTTCAGGGTCGCTGAATCGAATGCAAGTATTTAAAATTGCGTAGCTTTAACCGTTTCAGAGATAGCATAACATTAACTAGCCTATAATAATACAAAAGCAATGGGGTACAATTAACAATGGATCATCCGAGCAAGGGTCGTCTATTGTTCGGCTCGAACGCTATTGTTGTGTTACGGTCGGGGGGTCTCAGGTACTTTTTCTATGTATAATAAAAAGCCGTCTACATTCCTTCATTAGTCATATTCATTTATTTTAAAACAGTAATTAAACAAATTCCATAATAACATATCATTGTACATGGTATCGATGTCAAATTGATTAATAAAGTAATTCATTGTACAGTTGTGCAACTTGTAGTACAAATACATTAAACAGTATTGACCACATACTGAAGTCCAATTGTTTTGCAATATTTTTTTATTGAAACTCCATCGGTGGCTATTTCTCTTTAAGAATGCATAGTGATATCCAGAAGGTGGTCGTCCATAGGAGTCGAAAAATTCACCAAAACCATTTTTGTCTATATGTAGTGCAACCCAATGTGATCCAGGTTTTGTATCGGGGTCCAAATTACTAATTAAATAAGTAGGAGTTTCCATGTATATCGGTAATCTATTTGCAGCATACACATTATACCGCAAACTTGGATGTATTTCGTTCAAATATTTCTGTAGTTCTATTGTATTCATATTTATTTAAAAATACAACTTTCCAACCCCAGAGATCGCAAACATGTGTGCGATTGTAATTACAGTAACTTATTATATATCGAAAGGGTGATTATTAAAAATAATACAAAGTAAGTTCATTTTAATTAATTTATTCAAAAATGTACACACAAAGAGATACATACAAATATTACAAAGTTAATATTTTTACAATATATATATATTCAACTATTATAATCGACGGATACATTGCGGTTTTTATCTATCTCAATAACATTATCAAATTCGGCGTAAACAA
The DNA here is from genome assembly GCA_036320925.1 of Automeris io. NCBI lineage: Eukaryota > Metazoa > Arthropoda > Insecta > Lepidoptera > Saturniidae > Automeris > Automeris io. The sequence goes on along the minus strand of JAUDJH010000010.1, from coordinate 12,428,931 downwards.
TACAGTTAATAGTTTGTACAAGCGTTGACTCAAATCGAACTTCTAATCTTACAGTGCCATGTCTTATAAGATTCCAATGACCTGAAGAGTTGGCTGATAAATCCGGAGTTAAATCAAAAGCTAACAAACAGTAACCGTTCGAATATTGTTCTCTCGAAATTCCATTCCCTTCATTTAAAAAATGTATACCCGTACCCGAAAATAATGTATGATAAGCCGTGGTGAAAATATGGTTTTCAAACGAAGGTTGTAAAGCTTTCGAAGGTATTTGTTGACCATCAATATATAAACAAAATGTGTTAATGTTGTAATTTTCGAAATTAAATGGATTTTTAGTGAGATTACCGTTAAATGCCCCGTTATCAACAAACCCAATAATACATCTTTTTGGGACTTGCCCCAAAAAAATGTTGTCAAGTGTTTTGCCTTGAATCCCAGATGGTATAGTTAAAACTTTCACTTCAGCTCGAGTGACGGGATATTTTGCTGTAGAAAAAGCCAATGCTTTTTGATGTGCAAGTAAAACAGTTGGATTGATTCGTGCTTTACGAACGATAAGTGTTGCATCTGTAATGCATACTTTAAACTTTGAATCACTTGAAGGGGCCATTAAGTTAAATGTTTCTCTAGAGCGAACTAATTTAACTGACATTTCTACACCATTGATCAAGAACTTTTCTTGGTTAAATATATCGCCATGTAAGTGTCCAATCATTTCAATTTCTTGACTTTCAGAAGCTAATTTTTGTCTTTTAACAAATCCTCCATTTTCCTCGCCGGTTTCATTCATTTTGTTGGCTGTATCTTCATACCAAAGGCCACACGTAAGATGAGATTCTTTAGCTGGTTTAGCATAATTCAACAAAGTTTCCATGTAGGCACGATACGCATATGTATTATTTGGAGGTGATATAAGTTTTTGATTTAAATAGACATCAAGTTGACTGAAGATTGAATGCAACCAATTATTAACCGGAGCCACTACCGTTGAGGCAGCTACCTTAGAGGAATCTTGATGCAATATCCTGGCTTTTATATGAATCAAAGTATGAGACAGATCTATATAATCTTCATATCTTCTTACCGTTTTGACGAAAGCATTCCAAAATTTGTTAGTTATGACTCAAACATTTCTAACAGTTTCATGTTACAACTTGTTTCATTGTCTGATAACAGAAAAACGTTCCAAAGTATTACAAAAATTTCTAAACAATGAGTCAAAATATTTTTAACAATAGTTTAATGGAAAGATGACTAACAAAGACACCTTACAAAATGTTATAAACCTATTCATATCTTTTGTTCATATCGAAGCCGGAATTCATTATCACAAACCTTTTGTGCATTGGACCCATGAGTCATGGTGTAGGAGCGATATTTTCTATATATATAGGGTTGGAACTGTTTAAGTTACATTGTGAAAGTGTCTTTTCTATAGTGAACATTTAGTTTGTTATATTTCGTGTATTTCTAAGTGAAGTGAAATACAAGTATAAATTTAATTTACAAAGTATTAGTGACATAGATTCATAAAACAATGAATGTAAGTAATTTTGTTATTACTTTATACCACACTTATATACACTAAAAAACCATCGCTACACTACGAACATCCATCAATTCAGATTTAAATTTATAAAATATTTTTACAGAACTCACTGGAAATTATTGATGAAGAAAATACTTTTAAAAATTACTACTATCCTCTATCGGATGAAGGTAGTCAGGATTTACTTAGTAATTTACAATCAAAACTAAAGAAAAAGAGGGAGCAAAATATTATTACCAAGAATTTAGATGAATTCTTTGAAGGTCCTATAATAAAACGAAAAAAACTTTCATCCACTGTATCTCGAATCGATGAAGAAGGTAATACCGTCTGTTTATCAACAAACGTTGATGATGGTTCCAGCTCAAGTAAACTTATTAAAATAGAAATATATGACATGAAAAAGATTGCAAAAATACCCTCCACAGAACATTGGAAGCACGCAGATTTAAGAGTTAAATATTACACAAATGATAAACACAAAAATTCTGCAAACGTTAGAAACATTGTTTACGAAATAACTAAAGAAATTTCTAAGACTGAAAATTGTAAAAAATCTCACTTTAGTAATAAGTAATAAACGCATTCCATTCAATTAATATTCGTGTATATATTATTTACTTATAGTTTCTGAATATAATAATCATGTGTATTTTATAGCTAGAATATAAAAAAACTATTTTTGTAAATACAAATTTTTATTAGTACTTTCTTTAAATAAGTTCGTGTCATATATTTCCATTTTATTGAAACATAATCTAAAATTATATCTGTACCTTTCTTCAACGCAAATCTAATATGGACTGTATAATTTGTGGGGAATAGTTCCAGAGAGTGGATTGAAAGACTCCACATATGATGAAGAATTGTACAATATTTGTGCAGTAGTTGAGGAAAACATAGCGTGAGTATGCCTTCTTAAATTATCTCAAAATTTACAGAATTATTTTGTTCTTCTTCTATAAATATGTTTCTTCTTTGTTTTAGACAATCAAAACAATCATATCAAATCGGGATGGGGTCTAAGAAACTTTGTTGTACGAAGGATGATGACAATAATAAGAAAAAGACTAGATATGAAGATAGGCCATCAACTTCATTATCATCGATCGGGATATCAGCAGACCTCGATGTCGACAAGGTGCAATGTAACACGTGTAAAATTTTGATAACTAGAAAATACTTTACCAATCATTTGAAAAGCAAAATTCATAATAATAATGTTTTAACTTCTCACACATCTCTTAAAAATGTATCAATTGCTGAAACAGCCTTTGGAAATAGAATAATTACATATAAAATTAAAAATAAATCTGATTTATCATCTATGTTAGATTTTGAAACGCCGGAATTGTTTTTAAGTTCTATAAAAGATGATGTGCTATTTTTGATTGAAGAATCTATGCAGAAACATACTGCTTTTAAAGTAAATTTTATACTACACGCAGATTTTATACAACAAACTAAAGATATTCTAAATTCATTTGATTTTCAAACATGTAATTATATAATTTTTCGAGGTGATGACTTAAATATTTTCTTTTCTTCATTATGTGATGCTATAACAAATAAAATAAGTGCTTTTGAACAAAAAGACAGTGGGTGGAGTCTTAAACAAATTAATTGCTTAGACATGAATATTAATAAATTTAATCCGCTACGTGGTACGTCATATATTGATTTACCTAAAGATATTAGTAATAAAAAAGCTGTGATAAACGTAAAAAACTCTGACAATTTATGTTTTCAATGGGCATTACTTTCGGCATTATATCCAGTGAGTAAGAACGCAAATCGAGTATCGTCCTATAGCATGCATGTAAATAAACTAAAATTTAATGGTGTATCTTTTCCCGTTAAATTAAATGATATATCAAAAGTTGAAAAATTAAATAATATTAGTATCAATGTATTCGGTTTAGAATTTAATAAAAAAATGAAAAGGCATAGTGTAGTGGGTCCACTATATTTAACAAAATGTCGTAGAAATAGTCACATTAATTTATTACTCATAAATAGAGAAAGGACTTACCACTATTGTTATATTAAAAACTTATCAAGATTGGTCAGTAAACAAATTTCAAATCAAAATCATGCGGTTTATATATGCGATGGATGTTTATTGCATTTCCCCACAAAGGAAAGGTTGAATAACCATCAACAATATGATTGTTCACATATTACTGTAGAACTACCAAATATAGATAAAAGATATAAAAATTGGTTTGGACAACTAGTGTCAAATACTCAATTAAAATTTGAAAATTTTCATAAAAAGTTAAAGATAGCCTTCGTTATATATGCAGATTTTGAAGCCTTTTTAAATCCAATAAAAACGTGTTCTAACGATCCAAATAAACCGTATACTAAAAATGTTCACAAACATGAAGTTTATAGTTTTGGATATTATATTAAATGTTCATATGATAATAGTTTGTCAAAATATGTAACGTATAGCGGTCCAGATTGTGTACAGATATTTATGAATCGTTTATATGATGATTTAAAAATAATAAGTAAGAAAAATAGTTTTCAAAAATGCCCCAAACCATTGACTGCAGAAAATGAAAAGGAAATTGTGAATTCTAAACTCTGTTGTATATGTGAAATAGAATTTTCTGATGATAAAAAGATTTCATATTTTGATTGGTATACAGGTAATTTTAGAGGTGTTGCACACGATGTTTGTATAAGCAAATTTAGGATACCACATCATGTTCCAGTATTCCTACATAATCTCAGCCACTATGATGCACATTTCATTGTTCATGCATTAAACTTTGTAGAGGGTGATGTGGATGTCATTCCCCAAAACAAAGAAAGATACATATCTTTTTCTAAAACATTAATAATAAATAGCCAAATTTTGAATTTAAGATTTCTTGATTCCCGAAAATTTTTACCATGTAGTCTTGAGCAATTAGCTAAAAATCTCAACGATGAACAATTTATTACTTTAAAAAATAGTTTTCCAAGAAATGAAGATTTCAGGTATGTTAGGAGAAAAGGTATTTATCCTTATGAATTTATGACATCATACGACTGTTTAAAATTAACATCTATTCCCACTAAAAATCAATTTTACAGTTCATTAACTGATTCAAATGTATCTAATGATGATTATAATCATGCACAGAATGTTTGGCAACATTTTGGTTGTCAAAATATGCTGGATTACTCTAACTTATATCTGAAAACAGATGTTATATTGTTAACTGATGTATTCGAAAACTTTAGAAATATTTGTATAACAACTTATGGATTAGATCCTGCTCATTATTATACAGCACCGGGCTTGAGCTGGGATGCTATGTTAAAATATACAAAAATAGAGTTAGAATTATTAACAGACTTTGATAAAATTGCTTTCATCAAGGCAGGTATTAGAGGGGGAGTATCACAATGCAGCAATCGTTATGCTAAAGCTAATAATAAATTTTTAGATAATTATGATGAAAATAAACCTACATCATATCTTGCTTATTTCGATGCAAATAACCTTTACGGTTGGGCTATGTCTCAATATTTACCTGAAGGAGGATTTGAATGGGTCAGTCCAAATACAAGTTTTGATATACCCGACACGTCTGAATTCGGTTTTATTTTAGAAGTAGATTTAGAGTACCCAGTTGAAATTCACGATTTACACTCTGATTTTCCACTTTGCCCTGAGAAAATATGTATAAGTAGTGATTCTAAAGAAACCAAATTAATACCAAATCTTTATAATAAGATCAGATATAAAATTCATTATAGAAATCTTAAACAGTGTCTGAATATGGGAATGAAAATAACAAAAGTTCATAGAATACTAAAATTTAGACAGAGCTCATGGCTGCAAAAATACATTGATTTAAATACAAAACGTAGAATAGAGGCAGTCTCGGATTTTGAAAAGGATTTTTATAAATTAATGAATAATTCCGTGTTTGGGAAAACTATGGAAAACATTGAAAAAAGGGTTAATGTGAAATTGTTAACGCATTGGGAAAATAACGGTAAAACTCTAGGTGTACAAGATTTGATTGCAAAACCGGAATTTCACAGTTTATCGATTTTTGCAGAAAACTTAGTTGCAGTACAATTGCGAAAAACAAAGTTGGTTCATAATAAACCCATTTATTTAGGATTTTGTATATTGGATATTTCAAAAACTCTTATGTATGACTTTCACTACAACTACATGATGAGGAAGTTTGATAATAAATTAAAATTATTGTATACTGACACAGATAGTTTAATATATCAGATTTTTACAGACAACTTTTACAATGATATTAAAACCGACCTCGTTTATCGATTTGATACATCCGATTATCCATCAGATAATACATATGGTTATCCAAAAATCAATAAAAAGAAACTAGGATTTTTCAAAGATGAAAATAATGGAAAAATTTTAAAAGAGTTTGTAGGTCTAAGATCTAAAATGTATGCATTTGACGTCGAAAATAAATTGACAGCAAAAGCAAAGGGTGTTAATAAATGTGTTACAAAAAAAATGACCATGGAAAATTATAAGACTTGTCTCTTCACTAAAAATATCCAATTTTGCAACATGTACAGATTCAAATCAATTAAACACACAATTTTCACCCAGCAAATAAACAAAAGATGTTTGTCTTATAACGACACAAAGCGTTATATTCTACCCAATAATATAGATACACTGGCGTGGGGTCATTACAAATTAAAATAGATTATAGAAAAATCTGTATGTAAATATTTCTTTGTTAATATAATTTTAATATATATTTCTATTCAATGTTCTAATTAAGTACCTTAATGTTAACTAAAATATGTATGTATTTCGATTAGTTTATGAATATAATATTTGTAAATATGTTGCTGTACACTGCTGTATTTGTATACTAGTCTTAAGATGTATCTTTTATTCAATTATTATTGTCAATAAATAGTTAATATTTGTAAATACTTTTTCTTATGTTTATTTTTTAATATGCATGTAGTAAGTGAATATATAAACCAACAATTGAACGAAATGTTTTATTTCTCTCTGTAACTCTCAAGCATTTACACACGTGCAACGTGATGTTTCACTTTATTCATCCATTTACTGCAATAGTTGCAGGTCCAAGTGGCTGTGGAAAATCAAATTTTGTTACAAACTTCATTAAATATATTAATGACATATGTAGTAGGGAGTTTACACAAATTACTTGGTGCTTTGATGAAATGCAACCTTTATATAACTTGCCAAATGTAAATTATCATCAAGGTATACCAGATCTTAATATGTTTGATGGGAAGAACGCAAACCTTGTAATAATTGATGATCTTATGAGAGAGTCTGATGGTCGCATTGTTGATATTTTTACCAAAGGAAGCCACCATAGAAACTTAAGTGTATTTTACATCACACAAAATTTATTTCACCAAGGTAAAGGACAAAGAGACATTTCTTTAAATTCAAATTATATTGTTTATTTTAAAAATCCCCGAGATAAAACTCAAATACGATACTTAGCACGCCAAGTATCACCAGAAAATCCAAAATTTCTTGAAGATGCCTATCGTAATGCAACTATGGAAGCACATGGGTATTTAATGATAGATCTTAAACAAAACACTGATGAAATGTGTCGAATTAAAACAAAAATATTTCCTCCAGATGTACATTGCGTTGTTTATGTCCCCACCAAAGGCTTTAAATATAGCAAGAATCAACAAATTCCTGTCATTTACACATAATGCCGCGAAGTCTAAACACGCATAAAGACTTACTGAGAGCACTACATAAGCTTAAACCTAAATATAAGAAAGCTCTTTTACAATCGTGTGACGAAAAGGAAATTAACTGTATTTGTGAATGTATACATAACGTCCTCCAAGGTAAAGTGGAACTACCAGAAAAAGAGAAAAAAAAACTTAAACGATATAAATCTATACTGCGGAAATTGTTACATAAAAGTTCTAATAAAATAAGAAAAAATATTATTATTCAAAAAGGTGGTGCATTTCTACCAATAATATTGGGTTCAATTTTGAGTGGCTTAGTTAATTATTTTATGTAATAAAAATGGAGCAAGCTAAGAAAATGTTGCTCATTGAACCAAGTTTGATGGACAAACTAAAATACAACCAAGTTCCTGATAGACCCACTTCTAGATTAGATGCTGAGATGAAAAATATTTTGAATAGTAATATGGATGATAGGAAAAAATGTATTCTATATCTACAAATTTTACAAAGATATTTACACTTTACTGGAGAAGACCGTCAACCTCATGAAATACCAATAATAACTAAAAGTATTGATACTACCACTCCAGAAGTAAAAGTAAATACATCTAATAAAAGTAATTATACCGACGACAAGAGTTTAGTTACAGCTCTGCCACCAAACACTGAAGATAAAAATCAGGAGAGTACTATATCTTATGAAAAACTTCCTTACACGAAAGATCAAATTCTTAGTTTAATACCAAAAACCTATGTAAAGAAAGGTGGGTCTTTATTGGAATTGCTAACTCTAAGTACAAATAAAATTCATTGGAATGATGATGGTACAGTCATTATAGATAACGAAAAAATTCTTGGAAGTAATATAGTAGATTTGTTAAATGATGCAATTAGACCGTTAAAAAAAAGTGATCCAATAGGTTGGGAAAAGTTTGCAACAGCATTGAAGGATATTAAAGTACCGTTGACTTACGTTGGGAATCCAGCTAGAAGTGAATACATACACCGGCTTCAATTAAAGGATATTGACCAAGTATCTACAGATGAAGAGTTTAATGATAAAAAAAACAATCTAGAAAAGATAAAAAAACCTATAAGAAAAAAAAATAGTTGGGAAAAATGGACCCCATACTAGAGATAACTAAGATTTATTATGATCCATCACATCCTGCTGGTTACAGTAGTATTGAAAAATTGTCGAAAGCTATGAAAGGTAAAATGACGAAGGAAGACGTTAAAAAGTGGCTACGGTTACAAGAAACATACACGTTGCATAAACCAGTACATAGGAAATTTCCTCGAAACAAATATATTTTGTCCAACCTAAATGAACTTTGGCAGGTAGACTTAAGTGATATGAGATCTTATTCTACACATAATGACGGATTTAATTATATACTTTGTGTTATTGATGTGTTTACTAAATATGCTTATGCTAGACCTATGAAAAATAAAAATTCTGAAACAGTTAAATCATGTTTTGATAGTATTTTTAGTGAAGCTAATACCACACCAACACATATACAATCTGATAAAGGAAGTGAATTCCTTTCAAAAGATGTAAAGGGTTATTTAAAGAGTAAAAATATAAATTATTATACAACAAATAACCCTGATATTAAAGCCAGCATTGTAGAAAGATTCCAAAGGACACTAAAAATGAGAATGTGGCGTTATTTCACTCACAAAAATACCCATAGGTATATAGATATCCTACAGAACTTAATATACGCATATAACCATAGCTATCATTCTAGTATTAAGATGTGTCCTTGCGATGTAAATTTTGATAATATAATGAGTGTTTGGAATAATTTGTATGACAGAGAAAAAGTTAGTCAACCTGCAAATATTCCACTTCCAAAATTTCATATTGGTGACTATGTAAGAATCACCAAACACAAACATATCTTTCAAAAGGGATATGAATCCAATTGGAGTGATGAAATTTTTATTATATCTTCTATAATAGATAGATCACCGTGGGTAGTATACACATTAAAAGATTTACAAAATGAACCAATAACAGGAACTTTTTATGAGAAAGAGTTACAAAAAATATCTTATGATCCTACTTCAAGTTATAAAATAGATAAAATTATCGGTTCCCGCTATTCCGGTAACAGAAAGCAAGTGTTGGTCAAGTGGAAAGGTTATCCGGATAAATTTAATAGTTGGATATTGGCTTCTAGTTTAAAGAAAATATGATGAAGGAAAGTTTTTATTTAACATTGTTGAGTAATAGCTCCATGGAATACTTCCCAGAAAATACGACAACCCAGTTTTCAACCAAATTACCGAAACCTATTATACTTGAAGGTAGATGGTCTGTTGGTGTCGTTGAATTTCAATATCCATGCACGATGTTTACAGTTCAGGAACATGAAAATATTGTTTATATAACAAAATGGGCTGTAATGCCCCATGAGGATAAACCTTCACTAATATACTACAAACATTATATACCAGCCACCAACTATGATGATATTAATCAAATTTTAACAGCATTAAACAGCATTGATGATAAAGTTATATTTCGATATGATGAAATTTCAAAGTTTGTATCTGTAACTGTAATGGATGAATCAATAAGATCAGTTACGTTAGCACCTAGCTTAAGTCTTCAACTAGGATTTGAACCAACTAGAAACTTAGCACACAGGGGTGGTTTTGGAAAATGTTCAGCGAATTTACATCTAGGGCTACCATCCCAGTTATTTGTTTATAGTGATATTATTGAACCGCAAATTGTTGGGGATGTGATGACACAATTATTAAGAATAATACCACTAGACCCTTCAAAATACATATATGGAGCTAATAAAATGCATGTTTTCTCACCACCTCACTACATACCTGTTATGCGCAGGGAGTTTGACACGATTGAAATAAATATAAGATCAGGCACAGGACAAAAAATACCATTCCAGTTTGGGACATTGTGTATTAAACTCCACTTTATGAAACTATAATGTATTCCAAAGAATATAATGAAATTTGTCCTTATGAGCACTATTATTCACATCAAGCTGGTCACGGTATTGGTGTGATTTATCGAGGAGCACCGTATCAGCGTGGACATGGAATTGGTAGTTTTTTAGGAGGCTTATTTAGATCTGTTTTACCATTGCTCTCTAGTGGTGCTAAAGTAGTGGGTAAAGAGGCTTTAAATGCCGGTGTGGGTCTATTATCGGATATGGTTAATGCACGCCCCATGGAAGATTCAATAAGAACTAGATTGAAAGAGGCCAGCTCAAATTTACACAAAAAAGCTCAAGATAAAATTAATCGAATTAACATGTCCGGTTCAGGATATATAAAAAAGAGGAACCGTTTGAATTCTCTCATTTCAGCACCGAATGTCAAGGTGAAAGGTATCAAAAAATCAAAGTCAAGTCATACTAAAATCAAAGACATATTTTCATAAAATGTCATTTCTACATAACAAATCATGTGAGTGCATTAAATCAGAGTTAGATTTATTTGCATTACCCTCAACACAAACTAGTATAGAAAATGGAATATGGATACATTATAAACCTATATCATCTCTAGCTGATGATGGGCCCCTCGAATTTCAAGTACCAGGAACTGGTGAAGATTATATAGATCTGTCTCATACTTTGATTCATATAAAAGCCAGGATATTGCATCAAGATTCCTCTAAGGTAGCTGCCTCAACGGTAGTGGCTCCGGTTAATAATTGGTTGCATTCAATCTTCAGTCAACTTGATGTCTATTTAAATCAAAAACTTATATCACCTCCAAATAATACATATGCGTATCGTGCCTACATGGAAACTTTGTTGAATTATGCTAAACCAGCTAAAGAATCTCATCTTACGTGTGGCCTTTGGTATGAAGATACAGCCAACAAAATGAATGAAACCGGCGAGGAAAATGGAGGATTTGTTAAAAGACAAAAATTAGCTTCTGAAAGTCAAGAAATTGAAATGATTGGACACTTACATGGCGATATATTTAACCAAGAAAAGTTCTTGATCAATGGTGTAGAAATGTCAGTTAAATTAGTTCGCTCTAGAGAAACATTTAACTTAATGGCCCCTTCAAGTGATTCAAAGTTTAAAGTATGCATTACAGATGCAACACTTATCGTTCGTAAAGCACGAATCAATCCAACTGTTTTACTTGCACATCAAAAAGCATTGGCTTTTTCTACAGCAAAATATCCCGTCACTCGAGCTGAAGTGAAAGTTTTAACTATACCATCTGGGATTCAAGGCAAAACACTTGACAACATTTTTTTGGGGCAAGTCCCAAAAAGATGTATTATTGGGTTTGTTGATAACGGGGCATTTAACGGTAATCTCACTAAAAATCCATTTAATTTCGAAAATTACAACATTAACACATTTTGTTTATATATTGATGGTCAACAAATACCTTCGAAAGCTTTACAACCTTCGTTTGAAAACCATATTTTCACCACGGCTTATCATACATTATTTTCGGGTACGGGTATACATTTTTTAAATGAAGGGAATGGAATTTCGAGAGAACAATATTCGAACGGTTACTGTTTGTTAGCTTTTGATTTAACTCCGGATTTATCAGCCAACTCTTCAGGTCATTGGAATCTTATAAGACATGGCACTGTAAGATTAGAAGTTCGATTTGAGTCAACGCTTGTACAAACTATTAACTGTATTGTTTACGCCGAATTTGATAATGTTATTGAGATAGATAAAAACCGCAATGTATCCGTCGATTATAATAGTTGAATATATATATATTGTAAAAATATTAACTTTGTAATATTTGTATGTATCTCTTTGTGTGTACATTTTTGAATAAATTAATTAAAATGAACTTACTTTGTATTATTTTTAATAATCACCCTTTCGATATATAATAAGTTACTGTAATTACAATCGCACACATGTTTGCGATCTCTGGGGTTGGAAAGTTGTATTTTTAAATAAATATGAATACAATAGAACTACAGAAATATTTGAACGAAATACATCCAAGTTTGCGGTATAATGTGTATGCTGCAAATAGATTACCGATATACATGGAAACTCCTACTTATTTAATTAGTAATTTGGACCCCGATACAAAACCTGGATCACATTGGGTTGCACTACATATAGACAAAAATGGTTTTGGTGAATTTTTCGACTCCTATGGACGACCACCTTCTGGATATCACTATGCATTCTTAAAGAGAAATAGCCACCGATGGAGTTTCAATAAAAAAATATTGCAAAACAATTGGACTTCAGTATGTGGTCAATACTGTTTAATGTATTTGTACTACAAGTTGCACAACTGTACAATGAATTACTTTATTAATCAATTTGACATCGATACCATGTACAATGATATGTTATTATGGAATTTGTTTAATTACTGTTTTAAAATAAATGAATATGACTAATGAAGGAATGTAGACGGCTTTTTATTATACATAGAAAAAGTACCTGAGACCCCCCGACCGTAACACAACAATAGCGTTCGAGCCGAACAATAGACGACCCTTGCTCGGATGATCCATTGTTAATTGTACCCCATTGCTTTTGTATTATTATAGGCTAGTTAATGTTATGCTATCTCTGAAACGGTTAAAGCTACGCAATTTTAAATACTTGCATTCGATTCAGCGACCCTGAAAACCTTTTTTTTTTTTTTTTTTTTTTTTTTTTTTTTTTTTTTTTAGGGTTGCCGCCGTGATCAGTGAGCTAGAACCTGTGAATCCCTACTACTAATGTTACTGTAGCGCTCGTAATGCTGTCACACAGAGATCGCAACATATTTGAAGATACGCTACATTATATGTTACACAGTCTGAGCTTGGCCTTACAACCAGTTCTAGAAAAATACTTCAAAATGTAAATACAAATTCAAATACTAATGAATCATTAATTTACAAACAAAGCAATCAAGGATGATGTTTTAAAATCGTTTAGTATTCCTCTGATAGTTACACAATTTCACATTCTTCTCACATGGTCCTATTATAAAAAAGGTGTTTTATTCTAACTTTACGTAGATCACACTTCATCTGATGAAAAACAAAGTACGGTCTAGAAACCTGCCAAGATTATAAAGAGGAAAAATCTGTTGATAATAGCCGAGATATTGCTGGCCTACACAAAATTAAAAATCCCTCCCAAGAAAGTCGTTTTTTTCTATAACGTTTAGGATACTTAGTAAGTCGGAAATAGATGCTACAATTTCCACTAATATATTTATTACTGCTCATCCTGATTCCAAGAAACGACTGTGTAATTACTAGATTATTGACATTTTCGTTTAAAAAATCAAAGAAAACGAAGTAGATGTACAAAAACGAGATAAAACTCCGCCATATTAACATTTAGCAATTGCGTAACGCAACAAACTGTAAACGTACCGCAATTATAATGATCATGTAATTTTATACTAAATGATGTTCATTGAATGCAAAAAAACGCAACTTCACGTAGGAACAAATGACGGAATTAGACATGACATTGTTTGAGCCATGAAGCCTTGAGATGTGGAAAATTTATCGCGTCAAGAATTCATAGTGTGTATAAATTAAATATGAACAGTTTACAGTTCTATCTAAATTACTCAGGATTTCCTTGTAGCATTAAAAAATTGTTACGCGAATTTCATTGCCTTTCTTTTACATAATTTTCTACGTACCAACTTCCGTCAGCATCTGCATTTATATATTTTAATACAAATTTATAATTCAAATTATAATGTTACAATACTATAGAAAAGAGTGTATTTTTGATAATATTTATTTTATACGTATACTGAAAAGAGAATATAAAATAGAATATCTAGTACCATTTGACTAATTTCAATAAGATTTATCGCAACAAATAGCTTTATTTATTTAATTTAGTATATTTAAAATAATCAGAGACCCAAAATTATGTCTAGTTCATGAGAGGATTCCGTAATTATTTTGTACCACTACCGCGAGTGCAGGAGACTAACAGATTGTATTTATTGGATAGCCAGGTAAAGTTCGATGTGGACTCATCTATTAACCTAACTAACAGTCCCAGATTAGTTACAAAGGCTGAGATTTATAGACGCTACTTTGACTTTGCTTGCCCTTTGCTCAGAAACAAAAAATATATAATAAGAACTTGAGTATTCGCAGTGCCAAGGCCACGTTGCCGAAATCGGTGACATAACATATTCTTTGATATTCATTAAATAATATAATTCAAAATGTGTAAGTTAAGATGTCAAAATTTGATGTGAAAACTTAACAAAATTTAAAATAGCATCAGTTAAAGAGTAGGAATTGCCTCAAGTCTTTTATATCCAGATGTCTCTCTAAGGGTAATTTTTCGAACCCTTTAGATGTGGTAAAATGATTTTACTTGATGTTGTAAATTGTAACAAATGTTTCTTAACCACTTTAAATTTGAGAAACTACAACAAAAGAATATCATTATATAGAAGTATAATTTTCTACAGACCTTGCGTATTTGCTACGAGCCCCGTGCTGCCTTATTCCGGTACAAAAATGGCTACCTTTTATTTCCATTGAAAATTTGCAGTGAAGCTAAATTGCTCTCAAAGTTCTGACAAGAACAAAAGAATTCAAACACTTAAGGATGCTTTACGAGAGTGAAAATTCATGAAAAATGTGCGCTGCACCCCGTCTCGACAAAGGGCGTCGAACCATTTGTCCAGACAGCCCGCATACGAAGATTAAAACGATTCAATAATGGATAAATAATTGAAATACTGTCTGGACTACGAAGTCATTGGCCGACCAGACCAGGTAGGTGCTTAACCTAAGTGCAAAAAAAAATTGGAAAAGTACATCTTATAATAACAAATGTGGGCAATGCTCAAAGTATTATGAATAAGAATTTACTATTAGCAAAATACAATAACATCATAAAGAGACAATGTTTGTATGTTGGTGGTAATCTTCAAAACTATTCATCCGATTTCTATAATTGTTTCATCAAACTTTAGTTTATATACAGTAGGCAAAAAAAGTCATCGGCCACTTGGATTATTTGCCTATTCTTGAAGTTTTTCTTACTAAGAGATATGAAATTCCACTCCAATTTATTATATTCACTTAAATTACAGTATATTTTCATAATATAATACATTTTTGACTAAATAATTTAAATATATCTCTTGGTATTCATATTTGTTTTAAAAAACTAGCAAATCAGGTGCAAAAAAAGTTATCGGCCACATATCATTTCTTAAGATCCTACTTATGTTTCGACGCTTAATCGATGGCAATCAAGTGAATTTTGTGCATAAAGGGATGTTATTCTTGGTGGGCCAAGGCAATACATTCTCCAGCTGAGCTTTTTTATATTCAATATTATTTTTTGCTTTAATCAAGGACGTGTTGGCTTAAAGAGGTAAGTGTTAAGATTCTCGGCCTAACCATTCTTTTTTTCACATATCAATAATTGTTTAAAATAATTGGAGTGTCATATTATTACTTCCCATACGTACTCACATGAAAAAAAAATAATAAGCGCTTTACTACGACCGGTACAGTATTCAACAAATCAAGATTTGGCCGGCCCTCCAAAATAAATCGACGATTGCGCAACATCATAATCCGAGAAATAAAAAGAGACCCGAAGATTTCTGTTCCAAAGATAACAACAAATATTGTGGAATCAATTGGAGTGTGTATAACGCCACAAAATGTTAGAAATATTCTGCAGAAGGATGAATACCGTGGTCGAGTGTCGCGCAGAAAGTTCGTCGTAACTAACAAGAATAAATCGAAGCGAATGCAATTCGTGAATGATAAAATAGATAAGCCGCAAGAGTACTGGAGCAAGATTATTTGGTCTGACGAGAGTAAATATAACTATTTCAGTCGAAAAGAAGAGTTACCTTTTGGCGTCAGAACGGCACAGCGCTTGAGCCTAAAAATCTTACGCCAATTGTCAAACATGGAGGTGGAAGCGTTATGGTGTGGGGCTATATGATTGCTTCTGGAATCGGAAAATTAATTTTCATCGATGGGAAAATGGACTAGTATGTATATAAAAATATCTTATAAAATAATTTGATGTCAAGCGCCCGTCAACTAAATATTGAAGCGGACTTCGTGTTTCAGCACGATAATGATCCGAAGCATACTGTGTGCAGTGTGAAGGACTGGCTCTCCAGAAATGTTCCGAGTTTACTCGAATGGTCAGCGCAATCTCCAGATCCGAATCCGATCGAGTATTTGCGGGAAAATTTGGATTCAAAAATACACGAGCACTCTATCACCAATATCGCTCAGCTGAAATCAATGATCAATAAATGAATGGGACAAAATTTCGGCGGATGTGACCAAAAAATTAGTGGAATCCATACCAAGAAGGCTGCAAGCAGTTCTTATAGCTAAGGGATATGCCATAAAATATTAATTATTTTCAATATGATGATAAATTGGACCAATTCTCAACCAAGTGTCATTAAATTATACGTGGCCGATGACTTTTTTGCGCCCGATTTGCTATTTTTTTTAAATAAATATGAATACCAAGAGATATATCTGAATTATTAAGTCAAAAATGTATTATTTTCTGAAAATATACTGTAATTTAAGTGAATAAATTGAATTGGAGTGTAATTTCTTATCTCTTAATAAGAAAAACTTCAAGAATAGGAAAATAATCCAAGTGGCCGATGACTTTTTTTGCCTACTGTATATAATCCCGTTCTGCGGGAAAAGGAACTTTCAGTGGGAGTGAAGCCTAAGGCACAGGCTAGTTCTTTATGAATTATCTAAACCTAGACTATTCAACCCAGAGTAAATTTGTAATGGCAAAAACATGGTTTTTGTTTTATTACATCGATTTTTTTCCTTTACATTATTCGCTACTTTTTTATAATCGTTTTTATAGTTATACCTTTAAATTTCCAGTAAAGTTCCTGTAAGGTACTGTATTGAGTTTTGAGTAAATTGTCGTCCTCAATAGATCACGATATTTAAATATGGCCGGAAAATTATTTTGACATCTCTTTCATTATACAAATAGTTCAATACAAACAAAAGAAGTATATTAAAGTACTTTTGAAATTGCTTACGATTACCACATAGTTAATGCGCAAAAAGTTAGAAATTGTGGTTTAGCCATATAATAGCAATAATAGAATTAATAAAATATACTCTCGTCATTCGATGACATCTTTGCCTGAGATCTGGATTACGTAATGGATAATGCAGGGACGTGCATAGGGTATTTCGACAGGGTAGGCAGATACACATAATTAATGGAAATATTATATAATGATATTAAACATTATATTACTTTCATAGGGAAGATGGCGTGAAAATATAATACATATGAGTATAAAGGGATCCTTTTTTTGTTTAAATTAAATCAATATACTCCGAACTTACTTATCGTAAGGGCAAGCGATGCTTTTATGCATTTATGGAATGAACGCTACTGGGATAATGTACATAACAAATAGGATCCACAAAATTAACTAAGAAACAAATAGACAGATACTGCAACCATCTGCTAAACGAATTCATGCGTCATTTTCGCAGTTATCAGTGGTATTTGGAACACTTCTTGATAAATTTTGATAAAAAAATATATGGCAATATACATTTTCTTATTTGCGAATACTTAAGTAATAGACGTAAATTATTTGTTTAATAACTGAGCAGTTGGAATTCTCAAAGGAGAGTCTGTAAGTTTACCTCTCAATGGCAACCGAAGGACGTCTGGAATAACTTAAAGTTATCTTGCCGTATCAATGTAAGTTTACACTTTTGATCAAAGTTACGCATAATTTATTCAGTATAACCAGCATAAAGGTTTGCCTGGAGACAATACGACAAACTTGCCAATACGTCCTTGATGGCCATCCACAAAGGCAGTACAAAAAACTGTTTACAAATCCTATCGCAAGATAACATAACTGCGCAGTAAGTTGTGGGAAGTATAATAGGTAGGTGGTATTACTAGCGCAATGTAGACTAACATTTTTATTGGTATTCTACAAAATATATCAAATACAACGCAATTCAAGAAAACGCTTTGTTTTCACATGGCTACTTTTAGCTCGGATATATCTCAAATCTGTATTTTACGTTTTCATTATTATTTTTTAATTCTTTTTACATTTTTTATACAAAAGATAGAAGCTTTATTGTTTGTTCGTATTTAGATACTTCTATACAATAAAGTGACAGTTTTCCTGTTTGCCCTTTACTTAATCAATTTCAGCTTTTTGAGCCTAGAAATAGGGTAATTAACATATAATTTCTTGTTGGTATTTCGAAACTAAAAATAATTAAACAAAAAAAAACTATAGGTATATTAATCGTAACCATATTTATTCCTACATACACTACAAACTATTTGTCTACTTTAGATTTTATAGTTTTTTATTTTCGTTTCAGAATCGCTCTTTAAATTTTTCAAAGAATTTTAATCCCTAATGAATTGTAGGTGACTTATGATTCATGGGTGTTTAAAAGGGTTTTTTTACATAAATGCGGCTTTTCTGAATCTGTGGTGCTTAGCGTTGGGACTTTGTGAGACCTGAGACTAATATTTTAAGAACTAAGCAGTAGAAAACACTAAACTAAACAAGAAGTAAACTTGCCACTATGTTATAAGTGTCCTAGAATCTAAGGCAAATAAATTATATTCGTATAATAATGAATACCTGATGACACTCGTCAACTAATGACAGTGTGATGATTAGGTATACTTATGTGCTACTTGTACTAAAGTGGACTTTGAAGGTCACCGCGAAGATAAAGTTTGACGTAAGTTAACACACGTGTTCAACTATTTGTTTTGTATACATTATTATTACATTATTTATTTTACAATATTATTCTACAGTCCTTTGTTTACAATACTCGGACACATTTTCATAACTAATCAAAGGGTGTTATGCTTAGAACAATAACTAAATAATAACAGCAATATTGTTTATGTCAGGTTTATACCATAAATATACTTTTTTATTCTTTCACAACGTTATTGAGAACGTCCCATTAAATGTGACAGATAACTAAGTATATAGAATGTTTTGATGAAAGAAAGTAACATACTTTTATCCTAAAACATATTAATTGTAATAAATTACCACAAGAAATTAATAAACATGTTTATTTTTTACGTATTTATTTGATTATATTTACCCAAAATCGGATATATATTTTATAAAACTGTAACTTGTAAGAAGCTTTAGAACATAAATAAGTATAAGATAGTTTAAACTGTAGAAATCTTTAAAACAACTATTAAAAGCCGTATCTTTCACGAGAATCTTAGAGAAGAAAGAAAGAGTGGAGGTTCTTTCTATCGCTCTTTTCTGTTTTGTTACCTTAACTAATTAATAATTTAACATAAAAATTCTTAATAATATACCAACAATTTTTTTAACATATTTGTGTCATAACAACGTTACTATTTCGCAGTACGCTACGCGTGACAAGGCCACAGTACCTAAATAAGCGTTTCTGCCTGTTGTTTTGTTATACGCGGGAATTTTACGGTCTTGTTATGAATTTTGAATTGTTTGTTTCTGTTTAATCTAATATCTTCTATATTTAAACGTATTAATTATAGTATTAATTTCGCATCATAAAGCCTAAAGTAGGATAATATCTTTCATAAATGTTACGTATTCACTTTGTAAATATCTTCCTATTCAATATTAATTGTTCTAAAATTCTAATAAGATTCTAATGCGACTGACGAATTAAATGAGGATGGAGACGAAAATCTTAAGGCATTTTTGGTAACAGGAAGTATGTAATAAGGTATATTTTCACCAAACGCGCTAAATCCGCGTACAAAATAGACCAATAGGTCACGGACATAATCGAACAAACAGACACCACAATCGCACAGATATAAATTAGATAGCATGAAAATGTTATGATAGTAGCAAGATAAAGGAAACATGTATTTTATCAACCTAATAGAGAAATCACTACAATAATTATTCAGACACGCATTAATTTTATAATATTAATAAACTTCTTCTCAAATTAAAGTTATTTTATTTAGAAGCTAAACCATTTTCGTCAAGAAAACTTATTTAAAAATTGTGACAAAATGTCCAATCTTGATTTATTTAGTGTTTAAATAAATTCTGGGAATATAAAAAGTACAAAAGAAATGCAGCTAAAATTAATATTGTTAACAAGAACGACTACTAAATATCTATGGAATAAACATTCATTACACTTATTATCATTACCAACCAGTTGTACTTTGTTTTCTTTGTAAAATTGTACACTTTATTAAACTTTTTTTTTATTAATTAATAGTAATACACCTCCTTGGTACTTACTTGACTGTTGTTATTTCATAAAGGAATTAAATTTAAAATACAAATCGTAGCTACTATGGTATTTGAACGATTTCAAAAAATAATAATTTATAAAGCACTAACCTTTAGAAGCGAAACACAACAAAAGAAGGTAAATATATTCGCACTATAATTTGGGGACTTATTTTATTAGTCCACATTCACGGTATTTTTTAAACAAATCAGCTGATCACATTTTTTACTCGACTTACTATAATTTCACACGATCTTCTAAACGCACTGAAATAAAATGATACGAGAATGTTTACATCAATATGTTGCACAGACGCAATGCCTGATTCAACTCACACTATGAAACCTTTGTGTAGGCAATAGGCATGTAGTGGAAACTGGGAAATATCGACTGCTTATAGTGGGGATGGTGGAGGTCATTGCACGGGTAAAACTGTTAGACAGAGAAAAAAATATAAAATTTCTGTATATCGCTGAGAAGGAAATACAACAAATGGATATAAACATAAAAAAGGCGCGTGTAAAATGCTAAATTTATATTAGTTATACATTTTAGTCGATGTCAATAAAATTATAAAGGAAATAAGTAGCATTTTGTTGTAGTAAAATTCATAAACATCTTAGTTCATATAGTTATGTATATGTTAGAGTACTTCAGTACCTGTAATTTTTTACACCAAAATTTTCCGGCAATATTCTTTTATTGGTGCTTAGGGCGAATAATTTTACCTTAGATTATAAATTTTACATATTTTTTTCGTTGCACCTACTTTTGAATAAAAAACTCAAAACCTGACGTAGCATACTTGTGACAACTGAAAACAAAAATATGTATTATTTTAATTAAAATATCACTAACCAGAGTTTTTTTATATATTTCATTTAGCGTAAAAAAATAATAAATAATTATTTTTATTACTATTAAAAATATACTTGCTTAGTTATAATATAAATTGACTTCTACAATGTTTAAATTGATTTTAGTATCAATGTGCGCGTGTATTGTACAACAAATAAATTCTAGACAGTCATCTCTATTAACGTCAAAAAGTGTGTTCCAGAGTAAAGAAACAAGCTTTTGAGCATAAGATTATAATTTTGTCGCAATGAAGGAAATGTTAGCTATATTATTACCCAGTAATACCATTGTAAGTAGTTTACATCAAATTTAGGGGTTTTTGTGGAGATAGTTTAACTTTTAATATATTAATTTAATACAGAATTAGGAGAATAATGTACAATTTCCTACATATTATGTCAATGTACAACACTGCTTATTATATCGGTAAATATATTTTATAGATGAAACCGTTTAAGATCGAGTGTAATCACATTTATTTTGTTTAATATCCTTGTTTTGAATATTTTTTTTTTATTAGATACTAATCCCTAACATCCATTAGGGCTAAGTGTCTTATTTTATGATTTATAGTGTAATAATAAATAAATAAATTATACACTCTTTTTTTAAGTAGGACAATATATCTAAGCATTAATATTTTTGTCGAAAGTTCAGTCTTGACAAAATTTTAATAATACCAATTTTATTGGTGGACTAAATATTAGTTTTCTATACCGTATTATTTCCTGTAGTTTAATATGTTACTATACTGTTAACTATCTTACTTAAAATTTAAAAATAAAACATCTGTATGGCAAAAAAATACTTTGGGCGTATGTAGGAAAATTTTCTTGTCCAAGGTTGGCAGCATTCTGCAGTAGTGTTATCTGGTGTTATCGGTGACTGATTAATCAGATATCAAAGTAAATATTATTCAATTTGTTTTCTTAATATCTTATCAAGTTATTTTTATTTTATATATAAAATAGTTCATTATATGTTTCCTATCATATTAATAAATACGTGTCGTATTCATTAAAAGAAAAAAAAATTGTTTAATAGTATTTTTTCTAAACTTAAGTTCATTCAAAGTGAACAGGTAATTTTTCTGGATGTATTTACCCATTTTATGTAAAATTAATATATCAGGTTTATCTCAATCACATAATATATATTTTTTGACAGTTAATGTAACTGTAATTAAAGATAAAAATAATTAAAAATTCTGGAATAGCAGAATACAGCTACTTATCAGTTGTATCAACTGCCTCCCTGATTATAAATATCATAGAACCTAAGAAACATATTTTTTATTCTACAAGATTTAGTTAAAGTTAAGAACTATCTATAAAGCCAGTACAATTTTTTCTTAAATCATATTTAACACAAATACCTATTGTGTTTTGGGGAATTTTTGGATCATATTTTTACATGTGTATATAAACTAAGAACTATTTACCCTACTTATCTTTTCTAAATTTGTTTTTCTACACCAATTCATTATAGTTAAAGAAGCTCTTGGTATACTGGTTTCCTAGCATTGTAATAGTTGCAGCTGATGACCTTTTTATATTCAACCTTTTTTTTTTCCTGTGTGTTCCACTTTTTCCAAAGTTATTTAATTCTTATATCTTTAGGATTAAGCCTTATGTCATACCACACGAGACTTACTAGGTATCTCGAGAGTAGTGAGCTAAGTAATTGACAATATATATATATATATATACATATATATATATATATATATGCTTATATTAAATGAAGTAAGACAGAAAATTGGGACACCCAGATTTTTTTTAATAATAATATATCGAGGGGTGAAAGGTTATTTGGTTTAAGTGACATTTTTGGTAATATACTAATATATATATATTTATAGAATCAGTAAAAAACGCTGATTCTGGAAATATATATTACTATATCACCAAAAAATGTCGCTTAAACCAAATAGCTTTTCACCTCTCTATATTGTTATGCTATATCCCTTATGGAGTAAGCAGAAATACATAAGTGAATGTATCTACTTTGCACTTATATGTCCTGCCCAATAGGAACAGTACAAAACCATCCATGTTACTATACATGGAAACAGGTCCATTATCTACCGGGCCTCCTAGCCACAGATTTGTTTTAAATTTAATTGTTTCCTTGTGAATAGAATTTTCCTATTAACATTTTTTTATGTTAATGCTAAATGATGTCTATAGTACAAAAGAGTTGTTTTGTTTATTGGTTTTGCTTTGCTCTAATTCTCTAAAAGTAATTTATTCCAGTAGTCTCTTTGGCTTAGTATAAGGTATCTATACTAATATTATAAAGCTGAAGAGTTTGTTTGTTTGTTTGTTTGAACGCGCTAATCTCAGGAACTACTGCTTCGAATTGAAAAATTCTTTTTGAGTTGAATAGACCATTTATCGAGGAAGGCTTTAGGCTATATAACATCACGATGCAATTATTAGGAGCGAAGAAATAATGGAAAATGTGAGAAAAACGGGGAAATTTATTCATCCTTGAGGGCTTCCATTGCGTGCGCTGCAAAAACGGTTCAAGATACCAAAAATATTTGTAAGAAAGAATTATTCCTCTTGAAATGATCTAAAAAATGTCTGTGACAGTATATGTCTATCTTTTAAGATTAAGTCACTAGAACCGTTTTTATGATAATCAAATTTGGTCGAAATTAATGCATTATTTGTTAAGAGTTGTATCAACGTAATAATATTAATCTTTATCCAAATAAATGTGTTGTTGATTAGGAGTATTTAATTGTGAACAAAATTGTCTTTGACATCACTTAATTTCAATGAACATCATAGAAGAAATTACAATAACTTATATAGGAAAACAACGTTTGCCGGATCAGCTAGTTATATATACAAGTTGAATGGAAAAAATACAAAATTATTAATGGTTTTATTTTATTACAACAAATGTTGATCTGTATCTATGTCATTATCTGTTTTTCGTTTTTAGTGTTTTTTTTTTTCATAATTCAGCAACAAAAAATTTTTCGAATTCAGATTACTATAAAAAACTGCATCTTGTTTTAGGGGTATCATTATTTCAATTGATCATTTACAATAGTGATTGGCATTGTCATGTTTTCGAATATCCTTTTCCTTTAGCAGCACACTTTCAACTTTGTCATTAATCCTCTATATATTATAGCTAGTTCATACATGAAGTGACTTTAATCTAAAGGGAGGATTCGGATTCTGGTTATTGCTTTTCGGTAGTGTCAAACCAACAACAGTTGCTAGGCTGTGATGTGCCACTCTGCATGTATTAATATGGAAAGTCATCCAATCAAGGTACAAGAGCTTGTTATACCATTGGACAATGCTGCAGAGTCACCTTACAATGCACACCTTTCCATATAGAGCGGTACATTGCAACCTGGCAGCTGATGCTGTGTTGCCGACTCATGCTTTTGAAAATTGCTTGGTTTTCATGTGATATTACAACTAATATTATTGACAAACAAATGTAGGTAAACTGTTGAGTTTATTTGTCATACTGATTTAAGATGACTAAGCCACTGCTAAAGTTAAATTATAGCCCATTTTGTTGTGATCTTCCTCAGAACAACATTACTTGTAATTTTAAATAAACTTACAAAGGACAAACTTATTTATTGAAACAGGTAAATACTTGTAACATATACAGGGGCTATTATTTAATAGACTTTTCCTTGGGATTTATATTGACCTTGATTTTTTAATCAGTAGACAGATTTATCATGGTATTGTTATATAATTGTAGTTAGTATATATATTTCACCTGAATTTTATGCATGATGTTTACTTTTTTCTTTTTTTTATTTTACACTGGCTCGACAAAGTGACTACAGTGCACCTGATGGTAAGTGCAGTGCAGTTTGAAAACGAAAGTGACCATCAAAGGTTAAAAATCTGTTGATAGCTCATAGCGTCATGTAGGCTCACATATACTACTACTGAAGGTCTCTAGGTATATGAGTTACTAGATATACACATGCTGATCCCAAAACGCCACAGGCCAAAGCGAGTCACTATGACAGTCTTTACACTTGTGTACTGTGGTCAGGATCCAGTTCGGGCAATAGACCTACCACCATAAATTGTGTTATGTTTTGTTATTACTTTTAAAATTCAGATAATATACCAACTTCATAGTCACCTGAACAAATATTTTCTAAACTACAAAAGGAAATAATTTAAAAATGTGAAATAATTAATGTGTATAACGTCTGTGAGTCTGTAATGTACATTTCATCAGGAGTGTTGTAGTCACTTCTTCTTTCGGTACTTTATGTTACTGTGACATAAGTAGTTTGATGTGTGTCAAGTATTTTTAAGGTAATGATTTTATGTATGTTGTTTAGTAGCAAATAAATTATTTTTTCTCACTCTCTTTTCTTTAGAGGTGAGCAGAGAAGCATAAGTGGCTGTATTCGCTATAATTAAATATTAGGTCCTTACATATGAAATTGGCGTTTTTCGTACTGGCCACTTTAATCACAAATTTCTCCTCTTTGGTAAGGAATTCCAAATTCAAATTTGTACAGCTATAGACTCATGTATTTGTGCTTCGATGATCGTCATTCATTTGTTTTTTCTTCTGTTTTTTTCTGTTTGCGTCACTCATTTTACAAAATGGAAAACTTAAAATATCGCATTATTTACGAGTACGAGTTCCGCCGTGGCACTAGTGCTGCGGAAACAACTCGAAGTGTGAATGATGTGTATGGCGGTCGTGTTGCAAAAGAAAACACAGTTCGTTTTTGGTTCCAACGTTTTCGTTCTGGAAATTTCGACCTGCAGAACAAGCCCCGTGGACGGCCTGAGACTCAAGTTGATAATGAAGAGTTGAAGGCTATTGTGGAAGCGGATCCATCGCAAACCACGTCCGAGTTAGCTGCACGCTGCGATGTTAGTGATAAAACTGTTTTAATTCACTTGAAGCAAATTGGGAAGATTAAAAGCTTGAAAGGTGGGTACCTCACGAATTGACTGAAGCAAACCGGCAAACGCGCGTCGACTGCTGCGTTACATTACTAGACCGGCACAATAATGAAGGTATTTTAAGCCGAATCATTACCTGTGATGAAAAATGGGTTCTTTACGATAATCGGAAGCGCTCAGCGCAATGGTTGGATCCTGGCCAGCCAGCCAAATCCTGCCCCAAGCGAAAATTAACCCCAAAAAAGTTACTTGTAAGCGTTTGGTGGACTAGTGCCGGTATTGTTCATTACAGTTTTCTCAAATCTGGCCAGACTATTACGGCTGATGTCTATTGTCAGCAATTGCAAACCATGATGGAAAAGCTAGCGGCTAAACAACCTAGGCTGGTCAATCGCTCCACGCCACTGCTGCTTCACGACAACGCTAGACCACATACTGCGCAACAGACGGCTACTAAATTAGAAGAGCTTCAATTGGAAAGTCTAAGACATCCTCCGTACTCCCCGGACCTTGCTCCAACAGATTACCATTTTTTTCGAAATTTGGATAACTTCTTGCAAGGGAAAAAATTCAACTCCGATGGGGCAGTCCAAATCGCCTTCAAAGATTTTATTGATTCCCGTCCGACTGGTTTTTTTAGTAAAGGGATCAATGAACTACCTATGAGATGGCAAAAGTGCATAGAAAATAATGGTTCATACTTTGATTAATTAAATATATTATATTAAAAAATATTCGACTTTTTGTTCCTCCCATACAAAACGCCAATTTCATATGTAAGGACCTAATATAAAGGCTGTATGATAAAATATGTAAATACTTATATTTAATATTTATCAAATATTTACGCACCTAAGCCCAAAAGTGTTAAGCACAGTACAAACTGATAAAAATAACAGTAATGATAATTGTAATCTTGAACAATCATCACCTTAGTCAGAGATGATGCTACAATTGTGAAATATTATCTAATTTATAGCATGATGCCGCACAAATTGCCATTCATTGGTTTGAGGTTAGCGGCAGCAGTATCTTCAGTACCAAAAATTATTGGACCCATTAGAATGATGTCTAAAGTAGGAGACAGGCAATCCAATTTCTTTTTTAGGCAGGTGAGTCTTTCTTTAATATACTAGTATTTGCTATTTAATCTTCTTGTTCTTTCATAATAATTACTTGGTTTTTATTTGGTTCAAATTTTAACTTGACTTCGAGATATGTTCTTAACAGTACGATTTTTTTTTAATAATATTTTTTGTGACGTACATGTACTTCTTTTTTTAATAATGATATTTTATTGTTTATTAGAAAAAAACATCTATATTTTTGTAATAAGATTAGAAGAAGTCCGTTTCAGCTATAATCTAAGGTTTCAGCATTATTGAAATGCGGGTTCTAATTTAACATGTTCGTCGCCATGTCAACCAAATACAGGTGACACTTCTTATTGGAGTTATTAGGATTTAAGGTGGAAATTTAAAAGGAATTTGATGGAATAAGCATTTATAGGTAAATATAGGATATACTATATTAAAATACTAAAGATATTCACATTATACAATACCTTTTATTATTTAATATTGGATAGCATATTGCATTGTAGTATGACGTATGTTTTTCGTTAAAACACGCTAAACACATTTGAGATGAAGAACAAAATTATTTGCGATAAATCGAAGAAAATAATATGATACTACTCGAATTATATTATTTATATATCGCGTGTTTACGATACGGCTTACCGAGAGTCGGATTTGGGCCCCGTGAGAAACAAATGAATCGCGCCTGGCGACGAACGTGGTAAACTGAGTCGAAAGAATACGTTCTTACAAAATTAGATTATTTCTTATATAAAAATCGTAATACTGTATCAAATGCTAATTAATGTTAGCAATAAAATATATTTTATAATATCCAAGTTTAGCCATTGTTTAATCTTAGGTTAAAATCCGTATTCTAATAAGACTAATCGAGTTTATCTCCAGTTATACATGCAATATGAACTGTTATGTAGCTGTGAATCTTCATATTGCATGTACCTATTGTTATATTATAAACTAGCTGTCCCGGCAGACCTTGTTCTGCCCTATTTCTCTAAAACAAAGTCACATTGTTTTTTTTAATGTTAACAGCTCTTGGCCTGTCGGCTGTTTTTTGAAAATTGTTTGAAGGAACCTGGCCTTAATATGTATAATAATTGACAAATACTGACATTAATATTTATACGTCACTCAATAATTGTTTTGCCTTCCCGGAACCCGTCCACTAACATTTAAACTTTATGGTATGGTGTTAAAGTTCAAATTGACTTTTAAACGACTTTTTTTTTTTTACGAATTTTTTGTATGATAATACAGAAAAGTGTTATTTTTAGACAGTTGCAGGGAATTTTTAAAATATTTCTCTCCGTAATAACCTTCCTCAGACTTCATCAAACACAACAAAAAAAAAATCAGCCAAATCGGTTCAGCCGTTCTCGAGTTTCGCGCTTATCAAGACATTTTGCGATTCATTTTTATATTATAGATAGTATTCAATTTAGACCAGATCAAATCTGTTTCCAGTTATTCGATCCAGTGAGTTGTACCTACACGTACTTGCTGGGTGACAGGCAAACACGTGAAGCGGTTCTGATTGATCCAGTACTAGAGCACGCTGAAAGAGATGCCGTGGTTATAAAAGAACTCGGATTCAAGTTGATATATGCTTGTAAGTTTTGTTTCATACGAAACATTCCATACATTCTTTGATTCCGCCAGCCCCGTCCATCATAAAACCACTAGACATCGTGTCGGATACCATCCGTGTGTGGTGGATGGTCCTTATATTCGAACGGAAAAATTCGCTTCTACATTTATATACGAACAGCTAAGGAGTGGAGTATGCTTCCAGCGGCCATATTTCCACGACCTTATGACCTGGGA
The DNA here is from genome assembly GCA_036320925.1 of Automeris io. Classification (NCBI taxonomy): domain Eukaryota; kingdom Metazoa; phylum Arthropoda; class Insecta; order Lepidoptera; family Saturniidae; genus Automeris; species Automeris io. The sequence continues at coordinate 12,399,693 of JAUDJH010000010.1, read as the reverse complement.
GTCTTTAAGAGAAGAGTGAGTAGGCATTTGTTGGGCGGACGAGGTTCACCGTCTGACTCATCTTCAACTTTCACTAATCATAAAAAAAAACGTAGAATTTGTTATATTAAAGATCTCCGACTTGTCGCGTTTCGGGATCAATCTGTGTTCGTCCAGGTAACTAAATACCTAGAGACTTTGTGTCATGGAATATACGAGTATAGATCTTTTTGTAACCATGACACACATGATAAATTCGATTATTTTGGTTATATTTCTGTTGTGTTTTGCTTGATAACGAATAAATATACAAAGGTAACTATTATAAACTATTTAAAGTATGTAATATATTACCAGCTAGTTTGACGAACAAATTACTGTTATTAATATAACTATGGCTGTTCTGGCATTCATACACAACCAGGGTACTAGGGCGTATATAGAAGGAATGCGTGGTTATAATATCGAGGGGTGAAGGCTATTTGGTTTAAGCGACATTTTTGGGTGGTACAGTAATATAAATTATTTTTGAAATCGGTAAAAAATGCTGTTATCTTTGTCATGTAACGCTCAATTGATTTTTTATCTAAGGAAAAATATTTTTTAAATAAAGAGAGACTATCAGAGTTCTTTGCCGGCTTTTCTCGGAAGATACTGCTTTCCGATCTGGTGATAGATTCATGCTATGGAAGATTTAAAAGTGTTTGTGCCAGGCCTATTAAAATGAAGTTATATTTTTGAATTTGAATTTGGGTTTATATATTAAAAAACTTATCCTTACTGACATATCATCATAGGCTACTGAGGATATATAGTATATACGCACGAAAATTTTACATTGGATATTTTTTATTGCATAGGCACCCACTTAGAGCGGATTTTTGTATGTATCATTCCCAAAAATATAAATCAAAGTATGTAAATTTGTTTGAAAATCTGTCAATTTTTAGTGTAATTCGCGCTTAGGTTAAAGCGTACCGGGTCCGCTAGTCATAAAAAAAGGGCTTTTATTTACAGTGAACACGCATATGCATGCCGATCACATAACGGGTACGGGCAAATTGAAATCCCTATTGCCAGGAAGCAAGAGCGTGATAGGCAAGGCCTCTGGTGCGCAGGCCGATATCCACCTCTTAGATGGTGATGTGGTGAAATTCGGACACCATGAACTCCTGGCGGCTGCGACTCCTGGACATACGAATGGCTGTCTCACCTACATTTGTCATGAACAAGTACGTATATTTTAAAATACGCACGTGTAATCGTAGCCGGCTGAATAAAGGAGAATTTAAATCGGCGGCCTAGGCCGTTTGTTAAGTGGAGCCATAGATGGGCAAAATGTAATCAGATTAATGAAAATGATTAACGATTACATTTTACGTTTTTTACCATTAATATGACTGCATTTTGCTCATTTATGTTTTAAACATTACAAAATCCCAGATTGTATACACATTTATCATTTCTTAATGTTTTAAATGGATTTAATAATGATTATAGAGCAAGAAAATTAAAATTACGACTACATTTTGTAATCGTTTATCATTAATCAGATTACATTTTGCCAACTCTGAGTGGAGCCTTTCAGTTACAAGCAGGGACTTGTAACGTTACTAAAAATAACGTTATAGTAATGATACATAACGTTATTTTTGTATCGTTACCGCAATAACAAAATGACGTCATAATGGTATCAGTAACGTTACTCAGGTAACAGAACGAAATTTATAACAAAAAATTTAACGTTATTATAACGTTATAAATGCGACGTTGCCATTCTTATACATTTTAAACACGCGTCACCAAATTCTGCGCTATAATTGATAGAAATATAGCGACGTTGCGGCGGCTTCTGTTTCAACACTTTCAATACGTGTCGATGTTCAGGACTCATGCATTGCAAGCTGACGAGACGTATTTTCGACTTTTGGCTTATTTTACAATACGGGGAGGAAAAAAGTTAGCAAAGTGTACAGATATGTTGATATAGATGAAACAAAGAAGCGTGCTAAATGTTTAGTCGACGAAAAATTTTAATGGTGGTCTATTAATTAATGGCGGAATTTTAATATTTATAATTTTATGTTTTAGTATTTATTACAGATAGGCTTGCGCTTGGCCTCAAAGTCACTTGATGGAAAGTGATGATGAGGTAGAAGATGGAGCGCCTTCACCCAGTAAATACCGAATAATGTCTACCTTTTAAACTAATTTATAATATACTAGCTGTACCCGGGACTTCGTTTGTGTGGAAAAAATACTGTTTCTATGATAATAATCATTTCAAATTGAAATTTTTGTGTAAACGATATAAATGCCATCGATTCTTTTTATTACAGATAAGCTTGCGCTCGACTCCAATCTCACTCGATGGAAAGTGACGATGAGGCCGATTATAGAGCGAATGAATACAAAATTATTATTTTCATATATTTTCCTTAGTTTACATAAAATAAGTTCTTGAACGCACTCATAAAAATTTAAAGCAAATTTTTTTTCAGTACTGACATTATTCTACACTGTTAAAATCCAAAACATGTCAATATCCGAATTTGGGCATATATCTTGTCAATTCGAAACTTTTGTTTAAATACGTTCTTTAATTTGAGGCGAGAGCTTACCGTATCGACGGGATGTATATTAAATGTTTGACAGCTACGAAACTCATTAACATTTTCTATGGGAAAATATTTTTCGCAATGGTATTAGTTTTCGTCTATTTTCTAATCCAATACAACATTTCAAATACCATGAAAATCGGTCCATTTCTCCAGTTATAAGTGTTCACACAAACCCGACTTTGTTATATATAGATATATAAATAGATTTCCACACATACTTATAAGTTATAAGTATGTATGAAATCTGTGGTATTTTGTTTATTATTTCATCAATTCCAAAAAACTATCATGAATAATACCTGGACGAAGTAATTACTTTATCATGTTATCTGCACTTTGTAGAAAATATACATAGTATCTAAATAGTATATGTATTATTATAATAAAAAGTATGTATTATTATATTAATAGTCTAGATGTCAAGAACTTTTTCTGCAATCCTCTCGAATAACATTTTATTAAGTTTCGTAACGTAGATATATATGTATATATAAATTTGTATATATAAATATATATGTATATATAAATATATACATACATATATATGTATGTTTTATATTAAAAGTGTCTATATTTAACTTTTTTATTAGTTATTTCTTTTTGTGGTGGATTTATTATCAATTATTGTTAATACTCTTCAAGAAAAGTCGAGCGGAAAAATAGTATATTTGACAAATGTTTAGTACTATTCTATATTTCAATATATAATCAAATTTTAGCTTATATGAGGACACATGTGCCAACTCTAACTTTGACTAACGGGGCTGCCTAATCACATACGTGATTAAAGCCCAAATAAGATTATATAATAGATTAAAAAAAGGGGTGTGTGCCAATCACACACGATAGAAGTGAAACTTCAGTAAATCGACAAAAGAATTAGATGAATACATATAACAAGGGTAGGATAGTTACAAACTTTATTTGTTTAAAAATGAAAGTATTTTGATTAATTTTAAAAGATATTTTATATTTTATTTAACATATGTTTCATAATATATTGGTGATTATATTTGAACATCTATCTTGATTGTTCAATAATTGTTTTTTACGCGCGCTTAACTCGCGACTACGTTCTGGTAAACTTTTTCCTGTTTTTTTTTTTTGTAATTTTAATTTCATTCTTTTGCGTCGATATTCACGACACATTTCGGCATTTGTTTTCGGCATCTTATAAAATGTATTATTTAGCACAAGATATAAAAATACAAACACTGTTAAATAATAAAACACCACGCTGATTTCTTACTAAAAAGCTGTTATACGCTCATACTCTTTCGCTATGGCTCACTAATTTTTGTATTTGTATCTCTTACCTGTCCTTTTTCCGTTGCATCCGCTTTTAAATCACAACTATTCTATAGAAGTTTCACTTCAACAAGTTTATTTTTTAGATTGCGTAAACAAGTCTCCAAAATTTCTTGGTTAAAAGATTTGTTTATTTATAGGAATACTAACATAATCTACATTAACACATAAATATGAAGAAGATGCATTACCAATGCGACTAAGATGCAATTAATTTCTTAGTTAACATTTTATGAATAATTAGCAACTAAATTATTTTATACTTTTTCTTTGTCCGTTGCCTCATTTTCATGATTGTGATGATTTTTCACATTTTTCATAAAGTTAAAAAAAATTACGTAGTATCTTGTTCTTATACAGGGATTGACATGATTCCGTTTTTCTAATAACAACTGTGCAAATTGATCATTTCTTTTGTCTTGCTGTTGTGAGATGCGCAACATTCATACTTAGAAGTTTTTTGTTGTGCATATACAATTTTTTTGTCTCCCATAGATTTGCAGATTTTAGAACTTATTTCAAACATCAAAGGGCTATTAAAAGTTTTTAAATCCATGAAATCACGAGAATTTACTCGCTTCACTATTTAAACACAATAGAAATGATAATTAATTATAATAAATCTTTAAATAAAAATAATAAATCTTTAAATACTTATTATTACTATATATGCTTATTATTTAGTGTTTTTTTTGCACAGTATGTAAAAACCCTTGACTAGAATAGATACGATGTTTTTAAATCCATGTACTCTTTTTAACACAGAATGCAATAGATAATTACGCAATTTTAATCAATTTATGTAATTCCAATTTTAAATTGTGATATATCTCAAAATTGAGCTAATGAATTAATTCCATCTTACCCTCCTCTCGTTTACATAAAAGAGCTCAAGTTGCAATCAGTCTACCACTTTATTTCCATCACGTTTATGCATTGGCTCCAATCTGTATTAAAAAATAATAGTACAGCATGTTCTCAGTTTGACACAATGGCAAATGGCTCGACAATGTGATTAAACCGTATCTTCTACATAGACAGTTCAAGAACGGTAACGACCGCCAAGGAACGAGAATTCATTGACAGTCATCATCGTTATGCCGGCTCACGTATACCACGAATGGAACCACGGTATCTAGATATATGAATAACTGGAGGAACAGTACATGCATAGTCTAGTAATCTTTATTATATATATATATATATATATATATATATATATATATGACGGCGTGGCCGGATTATCAGCTTCATTATCCGACATGGTTGGGCGTATATGGGTAGTCGAGCAATACGATAATAAGATACACACTGTACACGATTTAAATACTTCACAATAATTCTGATCACAATTACAACGAAACGGCAAACAGTTCCCAGCGAGGTAGACCGACGACCGACGAGACGACCCAAAGGTAAGTGACGCCCGGTGCGCCGCCTCCCCACCGCTAGACTCTGTTGTAGCGCGAAGTTCGCTTGCAAGATGGCGACGGTATGGCCAGTTACTCGCGCTTCGTTTCGATACAGACCAGTAACCAATAACTGTCTCCGATACGGCCATCCTGCGCCGACACACGTCCTCGTGTGTTTATTCTGTAACAAGGTTAACGTAGCACAGTATACCGTTCGGCGACTCCTGACATAAACCTTTAAAGAAGGTTAAAGCTTTAAAAGCTCCATAAGTTCACTAAGGATTGAAAGAAAACAATTTTCTATCTAATCCTAATCATTCTAATCTACTATCTATTCTAATCGTTTTAATCTTAAATTCAATTAAGTTACAATTGCATTAAATAGGAATCCATGAGCAACCAAGTACCAATGTCATATCAACTTGCCATTAGCAATTATCGTAAAGTTATCACAATAACACAAAGCATGAATCAAACTCGTGGCCTGTGGCTTTTCATTAAGCCCTCACACAATTGCATTCCCTTGAATGCCGAGTCCCACGGACTCTATGGTCTCTGCAAGACCCGACCTCCGCCAGAGTCACTCGCCCACCGCGCATCCACGGTTTACATAAAGCAAATACCGACTTCTAACGGACTACGGCTACGAAATGACTACTGGTACGGTCCGACCAACCGATCTAAGATTCACCACTATCACTCAATTTAAACTCTTCTACTTCAAGTGGTACTTGGCCCTCAGGCATTCTCCTTAACCTATCATGTGCGTACTTGTAAGTACGTCTGGAATTTAAAGCTCTTAGTATGTAGCGATCACCCTCTAACAATTCTACAACTTTAAAATGTCCTTTATATTTAGGGTCAAGCTTAGTTTGGTTACGTTCTTCATTTTGAAGTAACACAAAGTCACCCGCAGAAAACTTATCCAGTCTTGCCTTCGTGCTATCAAAACGCTTCTTGTCATACTGAGCTGAATTTTCTATTAACCGAGATGCGCTTTCCCTAACTTCTTCAATATCTACAGCAATATCGTCAGCACAGGTAATTAAATTAAGAGGACGCGCGATTTTACCGATGAGTAATTCAAGTGGGCTCGCTTTTGTAACCTTATTGACAGTACAGTTTAGAGCAAGCTGTACATCTCTTAACACATTCTGCCATGACCTATCTTCGTTCGCTTCTACTGCGGTAAGCATAGACTTCAAAGTACTCATTACTCGCTCTACTTGACCATTAGCCCGCGACGTACCGGTAGCTATAAGATGTAATTTAATGTTTTTACTGTCACAAAATTCTTTGAAATCGCGACTCGCAAAAGGTGAGTTACTCGGTCTAATAATGTTGGCATCTAATAACTCCCTCACTCGCTCACGCATTCCGCTCCGTTCTTCTGGAGAGCAGCGATAAGGTCGTCTTTGCACAGTTTTATTTTGATTAATCAAACGAATCTGTAGTTTATAAGTTTTAAAGCGAGTAGTAGGAAAGCCCTTAGCAAAATAGTCAGAGAATGATTGTAACATGTCCACTAGTGATTGTTTTCGTTCAATTGAAATGTCTGTGTCTATCTCATTAAAATTGTTTGCACTGGACTGTGAACTTACTGTAGTGCACAAATTAATAACATTACCCTTTGTTAGTGTTAATTCTTTCGCGTTTAGGTTAACGACAAAACCGAAAAGTAAAATCTCACGACCTATCATAACATCACTACGTAAATAAGCATCAGGCAAAACATGGAATAAGATTTCGGTTGTATATCCATTGATTTTTACGTTACATAAAATCTGTTCGGTACTTCTAACATTTTTGTTTCCTATTCCTATTAATGAAACTACATTGTTAAAACGTTTACCACTCAATTGCCTAGAAATACTTTCTTTAACTAATGAGCACTCGGCTCCGGAATCAAAGTGAAAATTTATTAACCGACCTTTATGAATAAGCGATCCTGAAGGGGGTTCGTCCATGCACAGGTCGACTCAACGTTCAGCTCGGGGCGCGGCGCTCGTCTCGGTGACGGCGGGCGCGGCGTTGCCACAGCGCGAGGCTATGTGACCGGCCTGGCCACACTTGAAGCAGATGAGGGCTCCTTTTGGCGCTGGTTGAGACGTACGAGTATGCTCTGTCGGCGGCATGGGACGTTTTATAACCTCCTTTGCGTTGAAACGACAATCAACTTGTTTGTGTCCGGGCTTCCCACATACATAGCATTTCAACGGCGGTGTTGACATACGGGCTCGCTTCGTATTATCAGAGTTCTCTTCTACGCCTTGCTTTAACTTGCGTTTGAGAAAGGAATACGCCTGTAATTCTTGTTGTAGGCTATGGCGGGAATTAATCTCGGTAGTAAAAGCAAGTCGCTGTAGTCGCGTATCAATTTGAGCGAAATGAGCTAGCACAACAGACACAGCTATCTGTTCCGTACTTGCATCTTTCCAGCGATTCATCAGCGATGACACTAGGCGGCTGGCGTAGGCTGCATAGCTTTCCCCTTCGTCAGGTCTGCTGGCATTCAAGTGCATAAGAGTAGCCGGGATGGTCTCCGTTTGCACAAATCTTGCAGAAAAAAGCTCCTTGAACTGTGACCACGTGATTCCAGAATAGGTTATTTGTGACAACCACGTTGACGCTGTTCCTCTCAAGGCCTTGCTGAGCGCGACAATTAACTCTGACCCTTCTAGTGGGCTATCCAAAAGACACAGGTTAGCGGTCGCGCACCATGATTGCGGGTCAGCTTCACGCTTATCTGGATCAAACTCAGGCAGGGTCACGTTTTTCTTAGGCCGCGGCGTGCTTAACGCTTGTATTAGCGCACGCATATGCTCGTTTTGCATTTCAAACATCTTTCGCCATTGTGCGGTATCTAGGTTATCGCCACGTGTTTTTTCATTTGCTCGATTAGATCTCACTTCTGATGACGGCGTGGCCGGATTATCAGCTTCATTATCCGACATGGTTGGGCGTATATGGGTAGTCGAGCAATACGATAATAAGATACACACTGTACACGATTTAAATACTTCACAATAATTCTGATCACAATTACAACGAAACGGCAAACAGTTCCCAGCGAGGTAGACCGACGACCGACGAGACGACCCAAAGGTAAGTGACGCCCGGTGCGCCGCCTCCCCACCGCTAGACTCTGTTGTAGCGCGAAGTTCGCTTGCAAGATGGCGACGGTATGGCCAGTTACTCGCGCTTCGTTTCGATACAGACCAGTAACCAATAACTGTCTCCGATATATATATATATATATAATAAAGATTTAATAAATACATAATCATACCTTTAATTGGTCTTGATAAGATTTAAGTAAATCGACTCACTTAATGTGCAGCGCATAGCAACCAAAAAATGTCGCGTACGATACATACAAAAAGAAAAGAGAATTGAACTGAGCGCATGAGACAAACAATAACGAAAATAAATAACGTTACTTTTTGTTATAACGTTATCGAGATATCGGAACGCTAAAGAAAATAACAGAACGAAAAAGATAACGTTAACGAAAAGTAACAAAAAAAATAACAAATACTGAGTAACGTTACTCTAAAAAAATAACGTTATCGCCCTTCTTGGCTTATAACGTTACTGCTTTTATACCGGTATTTAAGTCCCTGGTTACAAGACTGAACAATGCTTAGTAAAAGCGAGAATGCAACATTTAACGAAATGACTAAACGGTTTTTAGTCTATTCGTTGAATAAATTTATCAGATATTTTTGTGTTCATGATATTATTTCGACCGATTTATGCATTAGTTACCGGAAATTTTTTGGGAAATTATTGTATTCCATGGAAGTTTCAAACGAAACAATTTGAACAAATACGACACTCAGTATTTATCAGCTACTGACGCCATCTTTGTTTAAAGATTGCCAGCGCTGCGATGGCAAGAAAAGAAAATAAGATTTAAATGATCTAGAGGTCTTAGACAAAAGAACCTTCGATCATCAATAATGCTAGTAAAGTTCAAAATGAATGAAAATTCACGGAATGTGAACATGCGTGCACTGTCAGAGCAAGGAGTGTGAACATTTGACTTGATATGTTTTATTTGTTAGTATTGATTGATATTCACATGTTTGTTTCGTAATAACTTCATACATTTTATTTCTCTATTCTTATAATATTTACCTTATTACATCTATTGTAAATAAAAATGATAATTCTAAATGTAATAACATGATACAAAAGTTTATTTATAAAATATTACACAAGTATTATCTCAATTACATATATTTAAAGTCGTTGTTACCTTCAATAATGGTGATATCTGATAAGTAATCTTAAAAAAAACTTGGACTTATCTTCAAAGTAACGCTTGAGTTCTTATGATAAGATTTGTTGTTATTTACTGAAACAACACCTACTTGTAATACCTAACTTAAGAATAGGTAATTGATAAAAGGTGGTTCACCGCTGGTATTGTATTTAATTAAAAAGTCTTATGTAAAAATAACGATATATTACTAAAAAATGTTTTTTTTTAAATACAGTTTTAAATAATTAGTGTGTTATTATAAAAATAGCTTCTTTTCTTTTATATTACTAATTCTAATCTTTAATATTACAAAATTATTAATATTTCAAAATATATTTTATTTTATTACATAAAAGATAAAATATTTGTATAGTGTATAAATCCACAAAAAAGCAAAAAAAAAGTAATCCATTATTTAAATAGTTTTCATAAATCTCTCAACCTGATTAAAAGTTGAGTTAACTTTAGATTTTTAAGCTGCTCCAAGGGTGGTAGCCTCAACAAGGCTTTTTGCTCCCCAGGCATCTGGATGAATTTGTTTCCTAGTGCACATTTATTAAATTTCCAATAAAAAGGCATTTACAAAAAAAGTACAAACATTAACTTCTTATACCAGATTTTTTACTCTAGCTTGACAAAGTGACTACAGTGCATCTGATGGCAAGTCCAGTGTAGACCAAAAACGAAAGCGACCATCAAAGGTTGCAAATCCGTCGATAATCTCTATCGTCATGTCGGCCCCTATATACCACGACTGAAGGTCTATAGGTATATGAGTTACTGGATATACACAAGCTGATCCCGAAATACGATAGGCCAGATTGAGTCGCTACGACGGTCTTACACTTGTGTACTGTGGTCATGACCCAGTTCGGGCAATCGTCCTACCACCAAAAAAATCTTTAATGTTTGGTGAAGGTCATGAATCATGATACCTGTAATAGATAACGTTAAAAAAAAAACGTTTTTTATAGAGCTCGCGAGTCGCATTATTTGACTGTACTCTAAATTGATTCCGACCCCGGGAAATTGTTTAGTAAGCTGTTATTTGACTTGGCCGCATAAAAACCTAAAGCTAGTTAGTTGCTGAGAGTAATGCATTTTTCAGGGCATCGCCTTTACTGGAGACACAATACTCATACGGGGATGCGGCAGGACAGATTTCCAGGAGGGTAGTTCGGAGACCTTGTATAATTCCGCTCACAAGAGGATATTCACCCTTCCCGATGATTACACACTGTACCCGGCCCACGATTACAAGGGCCAGACAGCGACCACAGTTGGAGAAGAGAAAAAATACAACCCGAGATTGACCAAACCTTTGGATGAATTTATAAAAATAATGGATAACCTCAACCTGCCCTATCCTAAAATGATCGGTATGTATTTTTTTAGCATTTATCGACAAATAGGATGACTCGACTTGATGGTAAAGGTACAAGTCGCCACTACGAGAATCTAAAACGTGCCTTAACCCTTTGAGTGGAAATTACGCGCCTCGCCCGTCAAGATTTTCTGTACTAAATTCGAATTTGACGGGCGTCGCCCGCAGTATATTTTTATTCATATAAATTTCTTTAAACTTGTAAAAATAAAGATATTATTATTGTTGCACATGATCTTTTTTATATTCTATCTAAATTGAGCTTAATATAATTGCGCTAAATTTAATTGTCTGCACGCGTACTATTCTTTGAGATTTAATCGTAAGGCAAGGGGTTAAATAACTAGCGTTAGGCAACTGCTACGCAAGGAATGTTCTCGAGTTGTAAACATATTTAATCTGCCGATTACCTAAAGGAGTTTTATTGACAGAAGTAATGGCAGTAGGAATATGAGTTTCTTAAGTTGATCTTCAAATTTGGAGGAAGCTAGCTCTTTCTTTCCCTCAACACTCGGCAGACGGGGGGAGGAACATCCCGGTGGTTTTAGTTGGTGAAAATTCGACACACCGGAGCCACCGCCCCCACAGACATGAGGATTTTCACCGGGTCAAAAAAAGGGTTAATTCTCGAAGGCAAGGTTCCAGGGAATAAGCCCAGACGGACAGAAACAAGTAGGTTAGACGACATCAAATAATGGACCGTATTGAGCTATCTCGTATTCAAGAGCACAGCATGATATCGAAAAATGTTAAGCCATCCTACGATGATGAGCAGTAGGAATAATGCTGCTGGCAGTAAGCAAAATGACTAGTTTTTAAAAATCACTAGTAAGAAACATATTTCAATGAAGCAGCTCGTGCTCTTGAGAAAAACATTGCTGCTTTTTTGGAATACACTTCATATAAATCTATATAAACCAGTCATTTTTCTTGTTGCCAATATGCAGTAGTGCTGCTGCCTAAAGACTCGCGTCGGTTTCTGGCAGCCTCTGACGAGTTCCCGCTGTCGCAACTACCAGAATCCAACGACTACTTTTCTGCTGCTACCTTATCAATTACTGCCTTAAGTCCTTGGTAGTAATATCTCCTTCTCTTTCAGATAAAGCAGTACCTGCAAACAAAGTGTGTGGCCTGTATTAAAAATACTGTTTACGAGTATATAGGAACTGGGAACATAAAAACTATGATATATTTTTATTTATTTTTAATTGATAATGTATTTTTGGGTATATATATTTTTTAACAGACATTAGAGCTCTTAGGTTTTTATTTATGTAAAAGTTATGGAGCCTAATGCTAGTGGTTATGATTCTAAATATTTAGTAAAACTATTTGTATAAAAATGACAGTGGAATTATTATGGCGGTCTTATAACTTGACCATGACATGCTAAATTATTTTTTAGTTTTTAGGTTTATTATAAAAAAAGGTATTTCAAAAATATTATCTTATTAAATTATTTTTATTGAAAAATGTTGAAATGTGTTTCAATACTGAGGCAAAGTTTGTTAGGGTTTATTGAAAAAATATATGATTAAAGTCTTTAGTGATACTAAAAAATTAGGTTGTTTTAATTTTCCTATTCTGTCAGAAAAAAAGACAGTTTATACAAAAGTCATTCATCAATTTATATTTTTGTAGATATGTGATATGAGATTATTTTTAGCCAAAAAAAGGTTTTAAATGTAGACAATAATTTAAGAATGATCACATTATTTAATTAAATAATAATAATATATATTTTTTTGTTATCTTTATGTAAAAAATACCTAGTAAATTAAGAAAAGATATTTATAATGAGTCATTTTTTAAATAAAATTTATTAATTATAATTTTCTTGTTTTTATTTTATAAAAACATGTTTTTCGAATTGTGTGTAAACACATTTTTTAATAGTTTGTCAATTGAAATGCAGAAGGATCTATTCATTTTATTTTGCATTTCTGAGATTATAGGCAAGACGATAGTCTGAACTCGATCGGGACCAGGGGCGGCTGTACTTTAAGTGTAGGGTCAAGGAGGCAACAGTGACCCGGTCGGCTACAGTGGCTCAGCCGTGTGCCGACCTAAAGGGATAGGAATATATATTTGTCTCTTTTACCGATTCGAAGGTCTTGGTACCCGAGCACGTTTAAACCAGTTTGCTCGCAGGTCGAGCGCCGTGCGGAAGTGTGAGGGAGTGATTTCAGTTTTCGCGCCCACTAAATTACATTCTAAGGTGAGTTTCGATGGTTTTCATATCTTTGTTTGTTGCTATATGTAATAGCCATCATATTTATCGGATAGTAAGTTTTGTATTAATTGTCTTTAACCCGTATTTTGACTTCTATGTTTTACATCTCGGAAGCTTTGGTCAAATGTTTTCAAAATGGCGTAGAAGTACACAGTGACTCAATTTTTAAAGGTACACAGTGGCTCAATTTCAGTACTTTTGTAGCTTATGTAAATTCAATATTTTTCGAACTTTTTAATCGTATTTTGTTATTTTATTTATAGAATGCCACGAAAAAAATCCGAGAGAAAAATAGGGAACTCTTCGTATGAAAAAATTAAAGAAGGTTTGCAGCTTATAAGGACTGGAGAATCTATAAGAAAAGCATCAACAAAAGTTAATGTACCGTTTGCTACACTTAAAAGGTATTATTGGAAGACCAAGAACTGTGAGCCACTTAATGAATTGTTACCCATTCAGTTAGAACCTAACTATTCGGTCAATAAAATATTTACCGATAGCCAAGAGATTGCACTTAAAAACTATTATTCGCACTGTGCTCTTTTGTTTTATGGATTGACCGCCAAAGAAAGTCGAAAAGTAGCATATCAGTGTGCTAAAATAAATAATTTGAAAATGCCTGCCTCTTGGGAGACGAAGCAAATGGCTGGCAAGGATTGGTTAATTTCATTTAGACGCAGACATAATATCACATTAAAAAAGCCTGAACCATGCAGCCTTAGTAGGGCAACAGCTTTCAATCAAAGCAATGTCGGGAAATTTTACGACAATTTAGAAGATCTGATTTCACGAAACAGCGCTTTCTCTGATGGAACCAGGATATTTAACTTGGACGAAACATCCACGACGACTGTACAAAAACCACAAAAAGTGCTAGCCCCATTAGGTCGAAAAGTTATTGGTAAGGTGACTAGCGGAGAAAGAGGGACATTAGTTACGACGTGCTGTATCGTGAGTGCCAGTGGAAATTTCTTGCCTCCAGTCATGGTCTTTCCTAGAAAGAATTTTAAAGATCATATGATTAAAAATACACCAGCGGGAACTCTCGGATTGGCTACACCTACCGGATGGATGAATTCGTCGATATTTCCGGAGGTTATGAAACATTTCGTCAAACGTACAAATGCTTCGAAAGAAAATCCATGCATTTTAATCATGGATAACCATGAATCACATTTAAGTCTAAAAGCTCTGGATATCGCCAAAAATGCGGGAGTGCATATTCTGACTCTTCATCCCCACACATCGGCTAAGTTGCAGCCCCTAGACGTTGTTATCTATGGTCCGTTCAAAACATACTACAACGCTGCCATTGACTCCTGGCTGTTGCGAAATCCGGGAAAACCTGTAACAATTTATGATTTGGGCGAAATAATCGGATCTGCCTTTGAAAAGGCAATGACGATAAGAAATATTACAAACGCCTTCGCAAAGTGAGGTATTTATCCATTCGACCGACACATTTTCACGGAGGAAGACTTCCTTCCTAGTTCGGTGACTGACCGTCCTTGTCCAGAAGATCTACAGGATAAAGGTAATTCAACACCTGACTCCATAAGTATTCTCGAAGAGTGTGATCTTGATGCTCTTGTAGAAACAGCTGAACCAAATTTTATTATGCCACTTGATTTAAATATGTCATCTCCCGTTAAAAGTCCTGAAAAAGTCAATCTAAACAAAGCTAATGATGCAAAAGAAATATCTGAACCAATTTTTGATCAAACTGCTCACTTTTCTGGACAATCCACATCTCAGAATCTATCAGTCAATTTTCCAGATTCTACTAACGAAAACACACCACCAAAGACAGCCAAAGAACTGTCTTTCAAATCGCCTTTTGATTTTCGAAATCCTATAAAAGGTGGTCCAAGAAAAACTAACAGGAAACGAAGGAAGCCTGGACGTAGTTTGATACTTACCGACACGCCGGAGAAAACTTTGATAGAGCAAAAAAATGCGGTTAAAAGAAAGACCGATGCAAAGAAAAGTAAAATTATACGAACGATATTAGATAGCGACGACGAAACAGAGGGCCTTGATGAAGTTCAATTAACAGAATCCGACAATGACGTTGGATGGCTTGAATCACCAGCAGATCAAGATAATAATGAGAATATTCTAAGAGAAAAAGATTTAAAGAATTCATTACCTCATCCACCTAAGGAAGGAGAATATGTTATAGTCGAATTGGCAACTAAAAAGCAGAGGTTGTTATATATTGGGAAGGTAATAGAATAAAGAAATAATGACCTTGAATATTATGTATCATTTTTGAAACGCAAGGCTGGTACTTATAAGTTCCATATGCCTGTTAAACCGGATCTTTCCCTTGTGAAGGAAAATTATATAAAATATATTCTTCCAAAGCCTACATTAGTTGGTACGTCTTCTAGGCCATTCTACAATTTCCCGATTGATTTTACTCGTCTTATCATTTATTAGAAATTAGTTGATACTTTTTTATTACTCTGAAGATAATGCGAATGATTGTTGTTTTAATTATGTTATGTTGTTTTTCATAAACCATATGTTACCCAAATGGTTATTGTTATCGTTGATTGCTTAAAACATAGTATTTTCTAAGTGTAACAGATGTTAATACATCATTATATATGTTATTATTTTGAATAATTTTGATTTGAATAGTTACCATAGGTTGTTAACCGATAAAATAAGACTAAAATTGTTAACGAAGAGACAGAGATGACTTAAGATCTGATTATTTAGCATTAAAAGTTCTAAGAGTTGTGTTGATTGATTATAAAAGTAGCTTGTAACATTTTTTTATTATTACTAATAAAAGATCTACGTGGAATGGGCATTTTCTTTTCTTATTCATACTGCCGAGTCACTGTGTACCACTAGAGCCACTGTGTACCACGGTAGTGAGTCAGTGTGTACACCTAGTTGTCCACAGTGGCTCAATTATCATTTTTTTGTTTTAGGTTCCTACTTTCACTTAAGTAGTAAATAATGGAAAATCATGAGTGCTCAGTTACAGTTCAATAGTGTATCTAAAATGTGAGCAAATTTTAGGCCAATGTTAGAGCCGTATTTATTTTTTTCAAGCTTTGGAAAAAAAGTGAGTCACTGTTGCCTCGCTGACCCTACTTGTGTGCCAAACTACCCGATTTTTGCAGGTTTAATAAATTTAAAATGTCTAATAGAGTAAATTTGGTTAATTTTTTTTGGGAGTCGAAGCTGTTCGCGTCCATAGACTTTACCCTAGTTTTTTTACACGTGACTCCTGGGTGGTGCTAAACGAGCAGCAGCGAGGTAGTAGGGCGTCGGTGCCCGTCTGGATCGCGACCACTGTGCATGCGTGTGAAGCCCGTCATAGTGACCAGTTTCGGCTTGTCGCGTTTCGGGATCAGCTTGTGTATATCCAGTAGCTCATACACCTAGAGACCTTCAGTCGCGGTATATGTGGGCCGACATGACGATGTAGACTATCAATGGATTTTCGTCCTTTGATAGTCGCTTTCGTTTTTGGATTACATTGTACTTACCATCAGGTACTCCGTAGTCACTATGTAGTGCCAGTGTAAAAAAAAAATACCTGAACAGTTAGTTTACGAAACAACTGCTTAGGTGATATTTAGCTGATATCCATATAATATTACACTTATAATAAAACTTATTATACTTATAATAAAAGTTTAACTGCTCGCTGACTGGATATGGAAAATATAGCAGAAAAATTATAAGAGCCTTAATAACATAGACCCCATAAAATCATTATCAGAATGTTTGTATGTTTTTTCCGATAATATCTAAAAGCATTTAACCTTATAACTTATATACTGGAAAAAAATTTAGGCTGCCTTTTACCCCAAAAAATTATCCTCTACTTTCATTTTAAAATATTACAAGGAGGCACTAACGACATCTATTGTCGAGTATTGTAAGTTATTAGTACTAATTAGGTTTTGTAGTTATTGTTGTAATAGTTTATGTAAGATAAACGATATGTTGTCTTTATTTTATAGTTACTACAAAGTTTTCAGCTTGAAATAATTATTATCATAATAAAAGGACAAATTCTACGGGAACGAAGTTGCAGGCACAGCTAATACAAAATATATAACAATAAAACACCGTTCTCATAGCCCTATGAAGTTGTGATGGTCTGTCCCGGCCATCAACATGTATACTGTCAAAAAAAAACCGCTCTCGTGCGCCGCACGAGTTAACTGAAGATTATAGATCACAAAAAAGCACAGCATGTGTTGTGGGAGAGTGTCTGTGATTAATTAGCTGGAAAAATGAGTAATAATTAACATTGATTATATTAAAAGCAATAATAAAACTTGTCAACAAAAATTCAATATTATATCGGCTTAACCGCTCGAGCCATCTTTTGAATTCAAACAAGAGTGTAATCGAAAAATAAATCATTTTCGTGAAGTTTTAAGAGTGAAATGTACAATGGAAAAAATTGGTAATTCAGATGTGAGATGTGTGTGTGTTCACTAAATTATTTTGTTTCCCTTACACTATTTTTGGAGGAGAATAAATCAAGTAAAATGTTTTAAGTGAGTGTAAAACTAAGTCTGATGGATCTGATTATGATTATTAAATTACTTTTAATTTACGGAGAATAAAATGACATTGAGCATCGACTTAAATTCGCCTGCCTCGGTGTTGCCAGTTGCACAGTGCAGTGTTCTCATTACCTACATTCTCTGCTTGCGGCAGCCCCATTTTATCACAAAAGTTTGGATGTTCCTTGTATCCGCACGAAAACATTTTCTTTTACATTCATCATGCGAACAGCTAAGGAGTGGACTATGATTCCAGCAAGCATATTTTCACGATCTAATTTATGTCTTGGGAGACTTTAAGAGAAGAGTGAAAGGGAATTTGTTAGGCGGACGCGGTCCTTTGCTAGACTCATCTTCATCTTTCACCAGGTGTAAATGAGGTCAAGCGTCCGTCTGTAAATCATAAAATAATAATAATAATAAGGATCCGATTACATGTCGATATCTGGCTGAAGCAGAAATCGTTTAATTGCTATATCAGTTTGTTATTGTCAAAACCTTCGGCCAAACCAGAAGGATTAAAATCCTATAAAACATTGAGTTCAAAATTGCCTAAAGTGAATAAAATATAACAGTTTTTATAACTTTAGAATTTAAGGTTTATATAGAAATAGATAAACGTCTAGGGAAAATTATACTTACTCCACAGTCAGTCAAAAGCTGGCTAAAGCGGAGCCGCAGCTGAATCTTCGGAGAACATAAATTCTACATTAACAACAACCTTGGTACAAAGCATGCACAATGAAAGCCTTTACGGTCATCTTCATACACAATTGAGCAAAGTTTCACGCCAAATGCAATAATATACGAGACGTTTGTCTCTCGGTGCCATAGACATTTAAGCACAACAGACTGCCCGTGTTGTATAATCAATATAAGGTGATCATTTAGTAGTCAGGTTAGTTATGTTAGAAAACTGTGTAGAGCGATGGTTAAAGTGCCCACAGTTCAAGACAAAGTACAGAAGTAGTCACCTTGAGCTTTTTAGAAAGTATGAGTTCGTTAACAATGGGAAAAATGGATCATAGTATTAGAAATTTAAATTCAGACTGGCGACCAAGCGCCGCCGATGAGCAAGCTGCCATTTTGAATTTAAGTTTTTTGTTTGTCATTATTTCCGCTAAATTTTCTATATGCTGTACAAAAAAGTTGTAGAGATAAAAATTGTAACAAATTTGATTTACTACACTTTTAGAACCAATGAATTCCTAAAATTGTTAACAAATAAGATAAAGCGATTATTATGATTACAGCTTATTTGAAAATTGTGTGACATTCGATGTCTTCATTTTAAATAGTCTGTGTTTGGTGCATTTATGGGGTAAGAATTATAAGCATTCGCCTCATGAATACTGAACCGACAGTGCGTCGCGACGCTCAGTGACCTCATCCTGTCACAGGAAGATTCATATGTCACTCGATAAACATGAAATATATATATATTTTAATTCTATGGTTACTCTTTTCTTCTGCGCTATTTTTGTGGTGCCTAAAAAGCATTCTAATAAGAAAATAATAAGAAACTGCTAATAGCTGTTTTTTTATGTATCCCGGGGTTAAATCCTGCTTAGGATCATCAGGGACGCCGTGAGGGCAGCGACCCCGGTGTGTCAGACTCCTATTGACTAAATCCCCCGGGGTGTCTCTCTCATTGCTCCGCCTTGGCCTGGTAAGACAAATTCATCCAGACGCCCAGGGAACAA
The DNA here is from genome assembly GCA_036320925.1 of Automeris io. Taxonomy (NCBI): domain Eukaryota; kingdom Metazoa; phylum Arthropoda; class Insecta; order Lepidoptera; family Saturniidae; genus Automeris; species Automeris io. Next base: position 12,380,242 of record JAUDJH010000010.1, on the reverse strand, counting down.
AAGGCCTTGTTGAAGCTACTTCTCTGGGGGAGGGGTGGGAGTAAAAATCCACCCCTCCAAAACCTCTCTCTCAGGCGACGCGCCGGACACCGTGCACCGTCTCCCTCTCATCCGGGCTTATAGCAGAATTAGTCCAACTTAATCCAATGCTGAACATAAATAAACCTCTCCCAATAAACGCCATTGAGAACGGTTTTTGGCTCCATTTACTAATTATTATTTTACCTATATAAATAAAAAAAAGATTATTAACAATTTTGTTTCTTTCATGACTTTGACTATCCGAATGAAACTATGGAGTTGATTGATATAAAAACTTCTTTTCGGGTATACGGACTTCGTGAAATGGTTATACTATATATGGGTGCAAAGCTCTGAAAGTGACTGGCATTAGCCTTTCGCGTTTCGAGATTAGCTCGTAACTACATCTAGATATCCACCATGGGGACACCACCACACACCACATATCAACCACCACATATCTAGACCAAGGGACCTGCCGTCATGATTAATTTAGGTCAGTATGGCGATCGTAACTGTCAATGGATTTGAGTTTTTTAGCGGCCACCGTTATATTTGGATCCTCCTGTTTTTACCATCAGCCACGGTATACCTATTTCGCCGTACTATAAATTATTATCATTTTAGCCTTCATAGGTCTACAGCTAAACATAGGCCTTTTCCAAAACTGCCCACTTATCCTTGTCCTGGGCTGTTAGCAGCCAGAAACATTCAATTACCCTTTGCAAGTCAATAGTCTATGTTACTCTGGGCATCGCGCACTACTCTTGCCAAGACACGGTCTTCACTCTAGAACATGTTTACCCCAACGGCTGTTAGAAACTCAAATAAACTAACCAAAGGCATTTAAATTAGGAGCTTTGCCCTACCGAGGTAGCAGAATCAATTTTGCTATCATCTAAAAAAGATGTCAATCTACAATTATTCTTAAGAATTCGTTCGGGTCTATGGTATTTGAATGACTCGTATTTAGAAAAGAATGCGTAAAAACATCTCAAATATTCAAAGAACGTAATGCGATTTTCTTTCCGTATTAAAAGCATATATTGAACGATCGACCCGCTTCTAGTTCGTTCCAAGTACCGAATCAAATGCACCGAGATCTCGAGACCGAGACGTGTCTGCGGTAGGGATGTGAGTAATATCGGATATGAATATGGAATATGGTATTTCACAGATAAATGAAATAATGCTTAATACATATATGTATATATACTAAGCGACAAATTAATTATGAAAACAATATTGTTAAAAGCCATGATCTTATGCCCTTGAGTTTAATTTCTTATTTCTAAAACACTCAGTATATAATAAAGATTTACTTTTATTTTTCAATGAGCTTATAATTTCCGTTATGCATATTTTTCTGACAAGATATGATAATATAAAATAGGATGTCCATTCGTCAGAAAGATTACATAAATGCATATTAAGTTACGTAGAATGAATAGAAAGCCGCAACTCTCTTTGAAAACCTTTTTTGCCAAATTCTTTATTGTCTCATGCACTCTTGCCTACAAGTTCTTTATTCCTTCTATGAATATTCCGTATTTGGTCTCTGCTTTCCGTGAAAATTCATATTATATATACTTCCAATCATTCATTTAATTATTTATCGAAAGGAAAATTCGTAAAGCTAGGTGCTAAGGAAAGTTGAATAAATAAAGGATATTTCAGAATATTTTTGAGTATTTATGTCGAATAACAACATTCTATATTATTCTATTCATTCTTATAATTTATGTATATTAAATCATACGGATATCGGATAATTCCTGTTATAAATATCCGAAAGTATAAAATCCCTAGTGTACATGCAAATGTCTGGAATATTCCATGCGTTGCGGGTTCTATTCGCAGATGCTTCAATGCTCGGGTTGGATCTGTACAAAATGCGATTTAGTTCTTACGGTCACTGGTTTAAATAATAGTAAACCTGTTATTACAGAAGATATTTAATTGTTAATATAAAATACCACTAGCATTTGAGACAGTAAGAAGATATTTATGTAAGAAATAAGATTTTTATAATTGACTTCTAACACTTGTTATGCCTTTACCCGTATACTAGTAAGGTCAAAGATATAAAAAAATTCGACCTTGTAATTGAAAGAAAGTAAAAAAGAGATAAAATCTATTGAATATATTACACTAGGATACAAAATATCAATAAGGAAACCCACCCTTTGAACACCTGAGCCTACTGCAAGAGACGGCGACTTCCTCTATATATTAAATTAGACATGACGCAATTTACAAAATATACTATAATATCCATCTACATATATAAAAATACTTGTATGGCATAATATCATAGTAGGGGTTTATCTACTGCTGCTAAAAATATTAAAACTCAACATGGTTTTTTTTTATGACGTAGACTATTAATGGTAATTTTTTTGGCATTCCACTCCCAAGAGTGTAAAATAAGGGGTAAAAGCTTTTATGAAAACCTGACGATTTTGAAGTAAGTACTGTAAAAAATGGTATTCAGCTAAATGCTTAGAAATAAAAAAATACGTGTTTCCACGTAAACTAACCTTCCGAGGGAATAAGCGATTTCTACCTGGCAACGCCAGGTCACTACAGCTAATGATGAAATCCTAGCCGATTTCGGCCTGGCGACGTTTCTATATCACCTCAAGTAGCGGGGGCACCCATATTATATGGCGAAATTGAGCTCACTGGTGAAAATATTTGGAAACAGTCAATTACGCGGGATATATTTGGTGCGTGAATGAGCGCTTGCACAAACGCACCCTCTCGTCCAAACCCTTCTTAATGTAATGAGAAGGGGAACCGGTAATACTAGAGAGAGGCCGGATGCTGTTTTTGGGTACTGATTACTGACCTCTACCATCACCCAAGGCCTTTCACAATGCCTTGCTGCCTCGTCAGAATCATCGGGTAAACTAGTTATTTACTAGTTTAATAACAGCTAATATTACATAAATGTAATGTAAACCTTGATAACTTGGCAAAGGAATGATTGCTATATAAAGTACTAGCTGATCCGGCAAACGTTGTTTTGCTATATAAGTTATTGTAATATCTTCTAAGGTGTTCATTGAAATTAAGTGATGTCAAAGACAATTTTGTTCACAATTAAATACTCTTAATCAACAACACATTTATTTGGATAAAGATATTAATCTTATTACCTTGATACAACTCTTAACAAATAATGCATTAATTTCGACCAAATTTGATTACCATAAAAACGGTTCTAGTGAGTTAATCTTAAAAGATAGACATATACTGTCGTGGACATTTTTTTAGATCATTTAAAGAGGAATAACTCTGTCATACATATATTTTTGGTATCTTGACCGTTTTCGCAGCGCACGCAATGGAAGCACTCAAGGATGAATAATTTTCCCCGTTTTTTTCACATTTTCCATTATTTCTTCGCTCCTAATAATTGCATCGTGATGTTATATAGCCTAAAGCCTTCCTCGACAAATAGTCTATTCAACACAAAAAGAGTTTTTCAATTCGAACCAGTAGTTCCAGAGATTAGCGCGTTCAAACAAACAAACAAAGAAACAAACAAACTCTTCAGCTTTATAATATTAGTATAGATTATATTTTGCAAGGCAACTTTATAGCCTGTCAAAGCAATGAATTAATTAATTAGTGTTTTAATTAATCTTATTTAAGATGCTTTAGTTTTATTTAAGTTACATTCGTGTAACTTAAATAGTAATTAAGTATATTTAAGTTTTATTTATAAAAATAAGTTTTTTTAATTTCTTATTCTACTGTTAAATATTGTAGTAAAAATAAACTTCGTTTCGTAATAAGGAGGTATATGTTTACGCAATAAGAGGATAATATTAATTAACGTATACGGATAATGAAATATTAATTGTCCTTAATTTCGTATTCTGGATCATAAAACATTTTATGGTTAAGTATAACTTTGTTCTGCGTCGACAAACATACAATTCAAAGACGCCTCAAGAACAACGAACAGTACTGAAGAATTATGGCTGTTCTGACGGTTTGTATCATTAATAAAATAGTTTTCATTGCATTATTCCTTTATGTGTATCGGTCAAGATTTTTCTAAGTCGCTAGACCCACTTATTTACCCACTTATTAATCCTATAATATCTGGACACTGTTTTGTATTTATAAAGATTTTATGGCTTCCAATTTTTAGCTCAATGATAAGTGACCCTGCCTCCAACGCTGAAGATCCTGGCTGCCTGCCCCAGTACTTTCTTTCAACAAACTTTCTATGATGAATAGATTAGATTAATCTGTCGCGAGTCATTAATATGTATTCAAATATGTATATACATATTATTTACAGGAGGAAAATCTATCATAGGACTTCCATGTCATCATGAGGGTTGTGTCAGACTCCCAGTGACTATTAACTCCTGGTTTATTGCGCTGCGGGAAAACGCCTGTGGGAGCGAAGTAACCAATCTGCCACGGAAAAGTATGCACCGTATATAATTATGTAATAATACCTCTAACACAACCGCAAGTTTACTTTGGGACTAAGAATATGTGTAATTATCGACAAATATATATATATATTATTTCTCAACAAAATGGATCCAGAAAAACTGGGCATCTGGCAACCTTGAAAGTGACGCAATATTTAGATTATCAACTAATGCGAAGGACTTGGAAACTCATAGCTTTGGCATAGAGAGCTTACGAAATAAATTACATCACCATGGTTCGTCCGCGACGGTGTGTCGTGATCAATATTTGCCCAATCACGTCCGGACTGCGATTCCGTGACGCTTGCCAAAACATGCACGATATTCTGTCCAAATTTCAATGCATTTATTTCATAGTTCATTCGATGACTCAATTTTTATAGGGCACGTTGTTATATAATTTGACTTCTTATATTAATTGCAGTGCTTTCTTCTCTACTCTACTCTCATACACGTATAATTTAAATGTCTGTTTAGTTCGACGTTGAAACGATTTATGTAGTTTCGAAGGATTTAACCAGAGATGGGCAAAATGTTATCTGATTAATGATTACAAAATGTAATCGTAGTTTTAATTTTTTTGCTCTATTATCATGATTGAATACATTTAAAACATTAAGAAATCATAAATGTGTATGCAATCTGGGATTCTGTAGTGTTTAAAACACCGATGAGCAAAATGCAGTCATATAATGGTAAAAAACGTAAAATGATAGTAATCATTTTTATTAATCTGATTACATTTTACCCATCTATGGATAAACCACTTATACTCATCCTGAAATAGATATAGCTTGACGATATATTATTTCATTACAGTACCATTTCTTCAGCCGTAAAAATGATCCGGAAAATTGTAGAGTCAGTAAATACTTTTTTTTTCAACATTATTTTCTACTCTATAGGTATAAATGCAAGTTAGAATGAATGTCCCGAAAAGAAAGATTAAAAGACGGGATTTGACCTATTAATGATAATGGCTGCAAACATAGTTCTAATTTTAGGCAAGTTGATATATTCGAGACACTCGATCATTCTGAAGTGAATTCTCGCGTGCACTGCAAGCGAATTTAATGCTATACTGGAGTAGTTTAGCTTAATGCGGAGATAACGAAATGGAGTCTCTACGATGCACTGTGTTACTCCGCAACTAAAAGCTTTAAGACCTATTTAAAAGCTAAACACGTGTGTAATATGAATATAGAATGAATTTGTCTCGAGTTTACAGCTTATATTCGTCATTAGGATGTATTCTACTAGGGTGAGCAGAAATAACTCCTGATTCATATATTTACCTAAAATTTCTTAATCTTATTCTGTATTATTGCAAAATGAGGTTTATTTTTACCACGGTAATAAACCGTCTTTTAAATTTCTTGCCAGAAAACATTATTCATCTTTTAAATATAGAACGAAGAATAAAGATTTTTTTATAGTGGCTCGATAAAGTAACTGCTTCGCACTTGATGATAAGTATAGAGTAGTGGTCTAGAGTAGTAGTCTAGAAGTGGAGCGATCGCCAAAGGACGACTATTTAATGACAGTTATCGTCGTCATTCCGGCCTTAGTAAACCATGACAGAATGTTTCTATGGACAACTGGACGTACAAGAGCTGATTCCAAAAATCGACAGGCCGAAGCTAGTTACTTTGAATGGTTTTACGTTCATTTACTATGGTCTTAGTTTAGCATTTAATTCTTATTACACAGGAGCATACAGGATACACGGATGTCATTTTATGTTATCTATTATCCTTTAATCTAAATATATATTGTATGCTGTTTATTTCTTTCTTTTAGCTCATTGCCGCGTGTTTAACATCACTTGTGCGTCCGTTGTTGACGTAGCCTTGAGTTTCTTCCGGCGTTTTTACTCAAGGTAGTCGTTTCGGAAACGCTAGCAGATTACCGTTAGGTTCTTTCTATGACTGGCTACCCAAGTGGAAGATCATTTCCATAGAGGTGCCCTTGCATTGTCACTCAACTCATAACTCGCCCCTCTCGCCTGGTAAAGTTGTAAAAGCTTTACCCGACCAATAGCATTAAGCCTTGCTGAAACAAAGCTACCTTGGCTTTATAAACGGTGAGCGGTATAAACCCCAATTAAAGACAAATTATTTTCTATAAAAACGAGCCTGTATCACTACTTACACTAGTTTCAAAGTTAAACTACATTTTGTAATAACATCGAAGGAAGTTTATATACAATTTCTACACAATGGCAGGTTATTTTACAAAATATGTGTAACCAAACTAAACGATGCGGAGATTTGTGAATAACTTGGGAGTTAGGGGCAGTAAGGGGTGAAGATAAGGCTATTTCTACTCAGATATTGTTACACTGACAGGGGACGATAGGAGCGTTATGGGGTGTCGATCGTAGGAGACGTTCTAACGGACGGGTATTTGCTTTTATTATGAATGAGAAACCGATGAATCAATTTTTTATAGTATATGTTTTATATCAGTTTTTTCCATTATTATTATTTACAGGCGCACGCTTGACATCAATCACACCTGGTGGAAGGTGATGAGTCCGTTGGTGAACCGCGTCGGCCCAACAAATGCCTATTCACTCTTCTCTTAAAAATTCCCAGGCCATAAGATTGTGAAACTATGGTCGCTGGAATCATATACCACTTTTAAACTGTTCGCATGATGAATGTAGAGGCAAATCTTTTCGTGCGGATATAAGGAACATCATCACATACAGATGGTATCCGACATAATGTCTAGTGGTTGATCTATAAACTATTTACTACATTTCTCTTAAAGTACAGTCTTATGCTTGACGTCAATCTCACCTGATCGAAAGTGATAATGAGGCCGATAATGCAGCGCGCTCACCCAATAAACACAAATTCACTTGTCGTTGAAGATTTCCATGTCGTAAGATGTTGGAAAAACAGGTGCGGAAACTACATTGCTATTGTTTTATTTATTGGATAAATAAATTAGCTAATGCTAATAGAAAAACAGGCTTATATAAGCTTATAGAAGATGTAATTATATAAACTAAAAAAATTGTAAATGATAAAAACGATTTAACTTGTTTCTCTATTTGTGTAACAGCCACTGTTCACTCTGAAAGAGATACGGGATGGTTTATTATTTTTACTATAATAGTGATAATTATTAAGCTGTTTAGCAGATATTTATCCAACAATTTTCTATAATATAAACTGCATATTTTATGATTTACTTATGACCAAAATACCTTTAGTGCTATTTTTCTTTAGTATAATATATTTGTTAATGACAAGTTTTCTTCTCAATTATCTTAAAATTTTGCTAACCAAATTTTATTGAAATGTAAGTTATTTTTTAAGACTTAAATAATATAAGACATGATATTTGTTGTATATGCTATTTGTGAAAACGTTTAATTTACACAAAAAAAAAAACTATAGACTGATTGTAAAGGTCTACAAGCCTTAATATCTGGAAATGCGTATTTTCAATCACTTAGCTAAATTACATTATACTATGTTAGTGAAGATAGGGTTTCATATTCGCAACCTAATAAATTACTTAATTTTATAACGAAAATAATATACATTTAAATTATATTTTTATTAGGGATATTCGACAATAATTGGTTCGTTTTAAAGGTGACTCATCATTGGGAAATCCAGACAAAGCTAGACCAAGACATTAGCTATTCCCTTCGATAAAGTCCTCATTGTGCTGCGTTTTCGCACCGCGCGTGCGTTATCCTCCCTGACACGTCTCTTTCTGGCATACGGGAGGGCGTATCTCCTATCTCTGTCTCGGGAGGGTCGATCTATACCACACTAGGTACGACTAGAGTGCCGTACCGAGCCACTAGTACGCAGGTTTCTCGCGTCTGGCCCTAACGTACAAGTTGTCAGTCGGGCACGAGAACTCAACGCGGCCGCTAAAATGACGCGAGCCGTGCTTTTCATCAGTGTTTTTTCCATATTTCTGGACGCTCTGCATGCTGGCCAGGTAAGGCACTAACTCTGTTTCCAGGGCTCGAGATTTTGTATTTATTTTTCGTATGCAGCGTCGTCGAGGGCAGACTAAATCGATTGAATGCGTTCAGTAATGTTTTCCAGGCGGGTGTAAAATAGTAGCCGTCTGAAAAGAATTAGGTTCGTTCACCGACGGAACCCATAAAAGTTGTTTTCGTGAGCGTTCGCTTTATGGATTTTTGTGAATGCTTATAGATTGCGTAATACTTTAAGAAAGAAAGAAAAATAATGGTTTCTTTGCGTAAGAAGTTTTTAGCGGCAATTGATTAATGTATTAACGAATGTAGCTCTTTTAAATTCAAAATAATTGGCTTTTAACGGGAATTTTATATTATCTTCTGATGGTTTTCTACGCAAATTGATTAGCATGTGAATATATTAAAATTGAAATAAATGGTAGGAATAATTTATTTATTCCGCATCTCTTCGGTTAGTAATTTATCTTTTATATTAATATTTAATTATTATATTTAGATTATAATTGCGTAAGTTGTACACTTTTTAAATTCCCTTTAGGTATACGAAGGTTTTATTTAATAGGCATTAGTATTTCTAGGATGATTTATATTTAATTTAGGTAAAAAGATAATAAACGAAAAATAAATATTCATATTTTTATATAATTTAAATTGAATCTACCACAAATTTGTCAACTTAGAGTGTTAGTTTTAAAGAATTTTAAATTAGATGCTTACACACTTTGAGAATACTTGGTGGTACAGGTTATATGAGGCAATACGTGTCAATTAGCATAATATTTTTACTTGTGCAATATTAATAAAAGTATATCATTATGCTATATTTTTTACAAGATGAATAGATAAGAAGGGCGTCAGTTGCCGACGGCTGTACCCACTTTACGTTTACCTGTTTCATTGCCCAACATAACCACTAGCGTTGCTGAAAATCGTTCTCTGGGCACTATATTATGACAATTTTAGTAAATGACAAGTGGATTTATTTACGAAATTTTCTTTCTTTGGCAATCCATGCTCAAACAGAAAAATCCCAGGGTTATATATTATACAATAATTTATAATATGACGGGTTATCTAATAAATACTGCTACAGGAGGTTTGTACGGCTCGCGTTCATAGACTTACCTCCATTATAGTTTATACCCTACAGGTGACCTTAGGGAGGTACTTTTTTGACTCGGTTGAATGCCTCATAGACCGTCAGAGAAGGGGCGAGGGCTGTTGCTCCAGTGAGACGAACTCTTACCGACTAAAACCACCGGGGTGTCCCTCATCCCGTCGGCCGAGTGCTGAAGTAAAGGCAGAGCTAGTTCCCTCACGAAGGGAAGTTCTAACAAGCTACTGTCAGATATAGATCGTCGGTATCCGATTGCATAGAGCTTAGTCATAGTGACTTGCCTTGATTTGACGCGTTTCGTTATCCGCTTATAGGTATTCAGCTCGTTCGGCCCTTTTTTCCTTCAAAATCCGCGTAATAATTATTAGCATTTCTGATGTCGCATTATTTTGATTATAGGTAGTTTTCTTGTCATCTTATCGATCAATTTTTTTGTAATAGCATGGCAAATTGCTAAATGATTGACTACACCGCAACGGGTAGTAAGTTGTAATCTGGTAGCTTGGAATTGAACAGATTCGCTTCTATTGTTATCATGCGAACAGTTAAGGAGTGGAAAATTCTTCTAGCGACAATATTTCCATATTCTTATGACTTGGGAGCCTTAAAGAGAAGAGGTAATAGGCATTTGTTAGGCATATACGGTTCATCGCCGAACTCACCAGGTGTAATTGAGGTCAAGCGATCACCTGTAAATTATGTATAAAAGAAGCTGTAATTTCCAACATATGCGGTGTAGTTAAGGGAGTCACTATGACAGACTACACTGATATACTATGGTAGTAAACGTTTTGTGTAATAGTTTCTTTTTTGATGTACATTGCACAACACTACATCTAACTTTTGTTCATGTTATGACTAAAATAACGATAAGCAAGACCTCGGTATTTTAGGCATAAAAATATCTCCGTAATTGTAGGAGGTACAATTTGACATTTAAGTAATGGCGCCCACGGGCTATGGGAAGGTTAAATGTTGTGCACAGGCTCTAGAGGTTTTATTGCCCTATAAACTATACATCAGTTAATGTTTGGTTGCTTTTATTGTCCTAAGTTCTTTATAAACTTGAACGTTGAACAACCGCGGGTTTTGAATAATTTTATTCTTGTTTAACTTCTGAATGGGTTAGACGTACCCACAGGGTGTCCCATACGTTATGATCTAAAGCATAATTTGTGGGAGATATAAGGTAGCCCTGATTTATCATAAATACGGTACTATGACCGGTGGTCGTGGGAGGGTAGGCAGGAAGACACGGATTTTGGCGTTTTAGTACTGCCGGGATCCAAGGCGAGAGTACGTGCGTGCGCGTCGCATTTAGGTGTGCCATAAACATAGATGGGCAATTTGTAATCAGATTAATGAAAAACGATTACGATTACTTTTTGCATTTTTTATCATTAATATGATTTCTTTTTGCACAACTGTGTTTTAAACACTACGGAATCCTCAATTGCATACGCATTTATGACACTTTAACGTTTTGAAGGGATTAATCATGATTACAGACCAACAAAATTAAAATCACGACTGCATTTTGTAATCGTTAGTCATTAATCAGATTACATTTTGCCCATCTCTGGCCATAAACTATAATAAACACTAAAACGCCAAAATCCGTGTCTTCCTAAACCAGTCATAGTATTTAATTTCTAAATTGTTTAAAAGATATCGAGATTTTGAGATATTGATTCATATATCAAAATATGTATATAGCGTTTTTTTTACACCATTTAAAAAAATATTGTTAATATGTAATTTTCATATGTGAACAAACAACCGATTTATTTAATTTGAAAGAAAAGTGTTTATATCCAGGCACAGAAATCCTATCGGCCTTTTTACTAATCGAATTTTATTTTTATTACGGTATTCAATAGGGCTTTATATTCGATATTACAAGGGACGGAGATAAGCTATCTTTTATAATAAAGAATTGTAATGTAAGATAAACTTCGTTTGAACTTATTAGTACAATTTCAATAAATTCTGTATACAGCAAGATTGTATCTAGTCGATACAAAGGGTAGTTATTGCAGTAATTCCGAATAGTTAAATTCTGGTGCCACTTTATTATTTTATTTAGTGAAGATATATACGATAAGATAGCAATGCTTTTAAATTTCACTGAGTTAGAAATAGGCAGCTTTCAAACACTAACAATAACCTGATGTCATTATAATTCCAATTAAAATTCGATTACTTACAATAACATTGTCCGGACTCAAAAGTAATAATGATAATGTTTCGTCACGCTATATCCCTTTCAGGGTGAGCAGAAATACATTAGTGGTCGTATCTACTTTGTGCTTATATGTCGTGCCAAACGTGACCAGAACTCAAAGGTGTTAAATTAAAAAAATATTATAGTTGCCTCATAGAACTCGGACCTAAAATTTAAAATAACTAGCTAATCATAAGGCTAGATTATAATCGATTGTGAACTAAGAAAAATACGGATAATGCAATTTAATATGTACACTTACGGGAACTTGCACCAATAAATTAAAACTAGTTTAACCTTTTATAACACGCTACTTAGCGTTAAACTGAACTTCTTTCCTTACTCAGAAACATTGACCAGTTTTAACAAGTAATGAGGTGACGTGCTCGCCAATAAATCATAAAAAATCACCATTGAGGTCAAATAAGACCGCTTCAATTAAATATCGTTTTATACAAGTCTAAAAAATAAATAAATACTAAATAACAAAAGATATTTTAACATTTTCCTCTTTATTAAATAAAAAACAAAATACATCGCTTTTCCACTTTGTTTAATGTTTGATTCAGTGTAAATAAATTTTTTTTTTTTATAATAGTTTAATATATACAAAGTCCATAATTTAGAAAGCAAAATAATCATTGCTTAGTGCGAAAAAGCTTAAACAATATTTCAATTCAATAATATCTTTAATTAGTTTTCGTATAATTCGTCCTTACAAGCAGCAAATAATAATTTATCGGTATTTAAAATTTAAGCGTTTGCAACTGAATGTGATTAACCAAAATGATTTTATATATAAATATTTTTCTTTCAATCTTCGCTAAAGCAAGACTGAAACAAACTTGTTTCATGTAAGTAATTGTCCGACTATGTAATTCGTTTCTCTGCCAAGGATCTCCAGTAATCTTTGTCCTGGGCTGTCAGTGTTCAGCAAAAAAGTTTATATTTCATAAATTAAGAATGCAGTATTAAAGTAAGACTAAAACAATACCATTTTAAAATATCGTAATAAGGATACTGGTCTTGTGTGCTACCACAGTTTTACCATTTCCTTTCTTTCAAAGGATTTACCGGCTTTACAGGTCAGCTATTGTGTAAAAAGGATTTAGGAATTGGCTTTTGTTTCGGCCCAACGTGTGCTTACTGATACTGTCCGGCCCGTATGTGGCGTGAACTTGATTAATTAGAGATTTGAAAATTAAAATGTTTGAAGTTGTTTTTGAAACTTATGGCGGTGAAGATTAAGCTTTTCTATACTAAAACATGGTATACGTAATATGGAATAAGGAAGCTGTATTTTTCGTAAGGTGCAATGTGCTACTGTAAGTCGTAACTTGTCAGATACAAGAAGACGAAAGTTAACTGAAATGAACGGAGTGCTAGAATGACTCGAAAACATATCGAATACTAATATTATTGATACGGTAATTAGTATATTCGTCTATCCATATTTATTTTGTGAACGATTTAACAAATATGTTGAGTATCATAAAGATAGCCGTAAATATTTAAAAACCTGTTTTTTACTTATGATATCGTCAAGTCTTTAACATTAATTATTACGTTATTCGTTACATGCTATTGTTAGTAGTTTTAACTTATGAATAAAAACCAAGAACTATAAAATTAAGAAAATTAATAGCCCCATGCAATGAAGGTATACTTTACCATTATTATTTCATGTTCGTAGAAAGCCACTCTGCATAATAAAATTCTCAGTACAACAAATACCTTCGTACTCAATGTACATATCATATTGTTTCCACAGTGACAAATAATTCTAGCAAAACTACAATATGCATCTTTTTTTGTTTCAGGATTTATTATCGTCCACCGTTTTTTTTATAACGTCATTCAATTCAATTAAATTTACGACACGAAATAGACTTTTGTTAAAGTATAAATCTCAAACACATATGATAAGAGTTTTAGGTATATATATTCATTGTTAAACACGATAGGTAGAAATATCAAACCTTATCTTCGTACTCGATTATATACGTCTTCAGTTCAGTAGAAAACCCCTTCCCTTCCTTTGAAATTTAATCCCCCGTCTTCAAGATCTCGCCTGTGTTGCGCTGCAGCCGTGCTAAGCCCCACAGCGGAAGATTAGGGCCACGAAATAAGCGTGGCGTGTTATGAGTTGTTTAATTGAGTCTAGTGAATTTACTTTAGCCCTAAGATTAGCTACAGTTGGGTAGATAATGTTTGGCACTCAAGTCATTTCTGGTAATAGCTTTGTACGAAAATAAGAATTAAATTCTTTTTCCTTGGCATTAAATTTTGATTTCTATTTTTTGTTAGATCTCTCATATTTATAAGGTTTTTTGTTCCATTGTATTTTATACTCGGTGTAGACGTAATAAAGATGAGCGAATTATAACAATCCTATAATAATAATACAGCCACATTGTATTAATAATAAACACATTTTGTAATAAATACCCTAATTCAGTATATAATATTATGACCTTGGTTTAATTAAAATATTGATTTTTTTTAAATATTTTAGTATTCGATCTAAATGAACTAGATTGACACTGATTTCGTAGTGAAAACGTGTTTAAAAGGATATTATAAAAATTATGACATAATCACTCAGTATTTTACGATAGTTAGGTATCAGAAAGTTAATATTTTGTTTATTTTTTAAAACATTCATGAAAGTTCTGCATTTAAAAATAGGTTTATTCATTTTCTTTTAGTGTTGTGACGAATTTATAACAAAAATGGTATTATATTACATCCTGGAATAAAAACGAATCGCCAGCCGCTCCGCTCATGTAACCGCTATTTCCAGAGCCGCATTCATAAGACGCTTTTGCGGAACTTTACTATGATAGCCTATGTGTAGCAGTCTTTTGCCTCACAAGAATAAGGAACCTTGTGTGTAGAGCTGTACGACGGACGAGGGAAAATTCATCTATTTTAAGACACATTGTAGTGTCCTTGATAATATTCATTATCCGTCCTTTGTGGTTTGGTAGTTGTGTAAGAAAATATACCCATGTTACGCTAGAAAATATTTCTTCAACGCAACAATATTTTACTACTGTATATGTTTTCTTTTTATAAAACCTTTCTATAATAATTCGCTGTATATCCTAGGCCTAAAATTAGTAATGTTAAACTATTAAATAAAACTATATATTAATAGTAATATATTAATTATTGTGCATGCTGTGGCGCTCTATAATTGTGGGGGCATTTATATGTTCTATTTTGGTACAATGATCTTTTTATTTACTTACGCAATGTCACCCATGTTGGGTACTCAATTATGTAAAATAAAATAAATAATAACAGACGTACATTTATTGCTGTGTCCATTATATATGCATATGTATATATACTAACCAACGAAACAAAGTACGTGTAATGGGTATTAAAATAACAATCAATAAAAATAAAATTCGATGTAATATATTATGAGTAGAACAAATTATGATAAAATTTATCAAGGTCACGTTGAAAACCCAAATTGAGTTTTCCATATAACTTTTTTACTTACACTCGTCGCTCATAAATCAAAATGAGAATAAATGGAGCAATTTCAACGCATTTACCTTCGTACGAGAGAATATTACTTTCATGAATTCCTTTGTCGAAAACATTGCTTTATAAGTTATAACATAAGTCTCTCAAACTTTTTGTGAAATATTTACCAGCCATACATACAAAAATTCGTTATTCACCACCTTCTTAAACCTGAAACAATAATAGAGACCAAGTTTTAGTTTTCAAGTGAAGCATTTATTAGTTTTAGAATCATTCCATTGTCTTTTTATTACTTGACATCAGTGTCTCTTATATTAGGCAAATCCACTTATAAATATCGTATCGAAATATAACTGCAAAGTGCCTTTGTTCAGACGAATCTCCGAAAATCAAAAACTAAGCAGATAACTTTTATTGGCAACAGTATTTTTTAACTTATCTAATCCAAACTATTAAACTGCAATTATCTTAACAATTTTCTTTAGAGAATAATTTTGAATGATTGGTCTAATAAGAAAAAGGCATAATATAAAACAACCTATTCTGATTTATTTAATTAAATAAATATATGACATCTGTTGTTAAATATAATAAAACTTAAATAAATTATTATACCAATCTGGTTAAGATATCTGAAAGAAAGTAGTACTGTATTCAATTAATAAAGTGCGCTTTAGTATATTATTATAATAGATATGAAAATACGACCGCGTGGCGACTCATTGTTCCCAAGAGAATGTCTAATTTGCTGTATTACATATTTAACAGAATAAACAGCCTTATAAAAGTACCCATACTCATAAGTAACAAATTATTTATTTAAATTTTGCCTCTCTGCTAAATTGATCGTAGGGCAATTACATCTATTTTTGGCAATGATTCTTTAACAATGGAAAAAACGCATTTTAATGCTAGATAGCATCGAAGCGAAATAGTCTGTGTCGAAGTTTGACTGGTTACTCTCTAGAGGCTATACACAAGACCTAGTCTGTAATACCAACATTACCATCCCACAAAATCACTAGACACCGTATGGGATACCACCCTTACATGGTATAGATACTCCGTCCATCAATATATACACGTTCTCATCTTCACCTTCCACCAGGTGTGATTAAAGTCAAATGTTTACCTGTAGTTTATAAAGTAGACTGAATTTAAACTGATATTATAAATATTTGAGTGCGGAATAAGTTGAAGTATAAATTCACATAATTAACAATTTAGTGTAAGCTATTTTGCAGATATAAAACATTTTTAATTGAAGTTTCTGAGGCATTCAGTCCTTTGACCTTCATTATAGTGATGCCCTTCGTGCCTCAAACTTCATTATAACAGTGTCGTGACACACGTTTTCGGCCTTAACTACGTCAGAGGTACAAAATGTCCATTGGAGCGGTAAATAGGCCCTTCTGCTCCGGTAGCTATGATGACGGGCGCGTACAGTGATACATTGTAGAGCCGGTGCGGGGTCTGACTTGCGAAATAATGTACTCATTGGTATATTGGTTGGCATTGCTGCGATTTATACGGATTTATCTGTATTTGAATAATACAATAATTTAAAGTAATCATTTTATTTATTACCTTTGACCTTTTTAGGTCAATATAATCACTTATAAACAAAGAATGTTTTTAACGCGCTGGTTTAAAACCACTCTGACCCAGACTTGAGTTTCTTTCAATGTTTCTTCTCAAGGTAGTCGCTCCCGAAATGATAATAGATCACTATAGGTAGATTTTCGTCTGTTGGCCGCCCAAGCTGATATCCATATCGAGGGGTGAAAGGCTATTTGGTTTAAGCGACATTTTTTGGTGATATGTTAATATATTTTCGGAAACAGCGTTTTTTACCGATTTCAAAAATATATGTTACTATATCACCAAAAAATGTCGCAGAAACCAAATAGCCTTTCACTCCTCGATATGAATAGGGATGCTCTTACGTTTCCACTAAGACATAAAATTTGCTGACTCAGTGCCTTTAGCGCTCGACCCTCTCACCCGGTGAATTTGTAAAGCTCCCCTTTTTTGGTTACTTGATAGAATATCCTGACAGTGTGCCAGATTACTAGCGAAACACCCCTGGGATGTCCCACTACTCGGTGCAAGCCGAGCCAAGGTCCATATACCTCCCAGCGAGCAAAACGCCTTCTTCAGGTTTTAATTTTATAAAGCGTGGGTGTAAAGAGCCACACCCTTCAGAACCTCTCTATCAAGAGATGAGTAGAGCGCATAGGCGCCATCTTGGCTTCATCCGGGTAGCAGACTTTCTCAAGTCTACTGCACAGTGTAAAGGCTCTCCTAGGTCAGCAGCAGATGTCCCATCGAAAAAAAAGGGCTTTATAAATACGGTCAAGTGTGTTCTATATGCCAATTTGGTTTATACTGATAGCGGTGTATTGCAATGAAGGCCGGAAACGTGGCATTGTGGTCGACATGCTACGGTCCGATAATCCTGTTTATTCTGTTAGCCGTTTCTGACATCATTTAACTACGTTTCACCAAATTTCCACTCGGTTCAGTGAATTTTCGCTTATTGTGCACCGTATCAGTTTAGCTTATACGTTCAAAATTTGAAGAGATTTCGGAAAACTTGGTGATTCTGTATACAAACAGAATACACTACTTAACTTTACTTAATACTTTGTATTACATTTTTATATTCTATACTTTTACTTATAGTCTATACTTTTTAATGTAAAAAGATTTTATAACCTGATTTTCTCTTTAAAAACGGCGCCGAGTTGCATGTCTCTCCATTAAAAATTGTTGGTGTGCAAAGGGTTATAACTAGTAATTTGTTCCAAACAGAGACCTCGCGTAATTATTAAATTGAAACGACAGGGAAAAAGGATTTTTCGGATGCTTGCACTTAATACTTCATATTTAACAACATTATGCACAAACAAGTTATAAAAAAAAACTGTAAATATTGCATTTTTTTGTACGAAGAAAGCTTTTAAAATAAATATAGAAACAAGACATATCTAAAATTAAATGGCTGTTTGTTTTTGGCTGATAATCTATAGCAGATCATATTCTTGATACCGGAGGGTGCTCATGAAAAACGCTGAGACTTGAAGAAGTTTAATGAATAAAATATAAGATGCTTTATTGTTTTCTGTAATATTTATCGTTCGTTAACAGATGTCACCTCCGACAGTGAAATATGACGAGATGCTTGAGATGAGATCTTTTTTCTTTCTTTTAAAATTCATGTTAAAGTATAAATAATTCGAGCAAATGTAGCGAATTTTTCCTAATTAATAAAATAATCTGATTTATAAATGGTTTTTAATAATAGATTTTTATTTTTAAAATTATTTCTTAATAATTTTATTTTATACTCTATTGGAAAATAAAAAAGATATTTTACGGGAAATTTTATACAGTCTGTTAATTTAAGAAGCAATTTGTTGAAAAGAGTGTCCACTAAAATGAATTTAACTGCTCTTCCTTGAAGATTTTGCTTTCTAAAGTTTTTTACTATTTCACAGTTAAAATGCTTATATTTTATGAGTCAATATTTCATTAAAGTTACATATCATTTTAAGACTGCACACACAGGATTTCAAATGGACTTCGGCGTTATATTTCGTAATAGGATTCCTAGTTGTTTTAGCTTTACTGAATTTCATGCATCAATTAATTTATTGAATTTCAATCAATCACATGTAATCACGACACCCTGCATATTACGCTTAGTAATTTATTTACCAACTACACGGAGAAGACAAATTGCAATCAACATCCTTATCCAATTGGATTACTATAGATCCTCTTAATTCATCTGTCTTACGTTGCTAAAGTTTCCGTAAACATAGAAACCGCTTCTAAAAGTAGGTCAAAACCGGATTAAACCCGGATATTTGGTTTGTCATCTCGATGTTATTAATCGAATCTGACGGGACATTCGCAGGTGTAGCATATATTTTAAATTAAAAAAAAAACTGGCGGACTTTTAAACAACATTTTTTAAAACCTCTATTTCACCCTCTTTTATATATAGAGACTAGCGACAGCTATTCTCCATTACTATAACCAGATCACAATCTCGCACTGCTTAGGTAGAATTCATTTACGTCCTAAGGCATTGATTTTCCAAAAACGTTGAAACACTTTAAAACTAAATATCAGTTTTCATATTACTTATTTCAAAATTGACGGGTTTTCGAACAAACATTCAACCCCTATTCCACTTTTTTTGGGCTGGAATATAAAAAAACCATACAATGAAACAAAACAAAAAAATCTAGCTTTAGTAGATATGGTTCTACGATGATATGTCATCAGCACCAGAGTTTTACATACATAGATTACATTGATATGACAAAATATACAGTTATTTACATACAAATATATAGTTAGTTTACATGTGTCAAGGGTTCCAACATTGTCCTTTCCAAAGCACCGATTGAACACACTAAATTGAACGTAACCTTGTAGAAAATCTATTTTACCTAAGCAGGGCTCACTTATCGCTGTAAAGGGCCTTAAAGGTCGGCATTACCGCCCAGAGCCCAGCCCTTCGAACCTATTTTCGTACACGGTCACATAGTTCAGCCTCGCAAGCATATCATAAATAAATTTCATCACCAACCACAATCACGAACGGGGCACCAATTACGAGTCCTGCCTTCGTATATTTATTAAACACATTGTGTATTCATTATACGAATAAGACCTCGGAGATTTGCTCACAATTTTGTTCCCTATAGGTACCACGGGTGAAGATTAAAGCTTTCTGCCCATTACACAGTACCATACCTGACCGTGCTAGGAATGTGTTTGGTAATAATTATTCTTTATATAAAAATGTATGAAATTATGCCTATCAGACTGTTTCGTTATCGACCAATATCATAGCTTGTCATGCCTTTACTTTAAACATTCCTTTGTTGATAACGTTACTGGAATAATTTAAATATACGGAATTGAAATAATATGTCAACGTGATATTTTGAAAGTTTATGTCCATTGCATGCATTTTGCAGTTTTTTTTATTAGCGTTATCGTTTATCGATTGTTCTTTGTCTAGGCCACTGATACGATCCGATAATAATACGTGACATTGCTATACCAACCTAGATTCTTAAGCTTAGTGTACAAGCGAATGCTATTGTCCCCAAACCCGTTATAAATGGGTGTAAAATACGGTTCACACGGTCAAGTGGGCATAATAGACCGTATCGCTCCGTGACACTTTGATAGCACGGGCGTGATATGACACGATGTAGTGGGCACATCGGTTCGAGTTATGTAATTAAAGTTTCTTTATTTTTATATTACAACATAATAATATTTCCTATTTAATGGCACAACATTATATCTTATAAAAGCTACTTAAAGCATGAAACTATGTTACCTCCAATGTTATTAAGTTAAGTCTTTTACAATAGAATCCGATAAAATAATTGGGTAGATAAAAGTCTGCCTTGTCTGTTATTTCTCTACATTTCATTATCAAATATTCAAGAACTTATTACGAATACATAATCCTTTGACTAAAATAAACGCAAATAACGTAAAATGTTATAACCGTTATATATTTACAAAATATTAAGAGACATAAAGCAGTCATGGGCTAATAAAAGTATACTGAAATTTTAAGCCCTAAAGAATAATGTTTTTAAAATATTCTAGACTTACAAAAGCAAAGACTCGTTGAATAGAGCACTCGTAAAGTATAATATTGTTTTTATTACACGTTGAGTTCATATTTCTACATGAATATCGTGGGAGGTGGGGTTTTTTTCTATCTACTAAACATTGAAATGTTTGCTCTGTGAACATTTTCTTTAATATTAAACGAATACTCAAAGTTCATTAATTTAGTCTTCTACCAGGTGATACTAATTATGAAAAGTAATTAATTCAGATTAATTCAGATGCTTGTGAGATAAAACCATGGCTTTAAGCAATAATATTTTTAGAATTAATTCCCTCTTGACACATTAGCATATCTTTTATTATTAGTGTATACTTATAGATTCTACATATGTATCTATTTATATATCATGCCAAATCCCTATTGTGGTTGGCAGAGATAATGGAACGCCATTTTTTCTATTTTTGTAAATCTCTTTCGCTATTGTACCACTCACTTATCCCTTCATACACTCTCGCCGATTCCGTGTACCTTTGATAGTATCCTCCATTAGAACTCTATTTGGTTGTGAAGAGAGGTTTCGGTCGGCCACGTTTCTCATTTCCACTCATATTCGTTTCGTATATCTTTTTCGTCCTCCTTTATCATTCATCCTCTCCACGTATCGGAATGAGAACATTAATAAGACTGCATATGTAAACATAGCATAAATTCTTTGGTTCCACCAATTCTTTTAATTTTTTACGTTCTCCATTTTTATGCTTGCACTATCTTCCTCCTTCTTTGTTTCCTTCTACGGAAACTTTAGTTTCTCATCAGTATGAAAGTCTTAGCTAAAATGAATATACAACTAATTCAATTCATTCGTGTGTTTGAAATTTATAGTACTTATAGTCAAACATTTGGATGAGATCTCGAAGGTAGCTTAATTTAACTAAAATATGGAAGACATTTTGCAATATCAGTTTAAAAGCCATACACTTTACCCAGACGATGCTATTACAAGAGACGCCCTCGATCTAAGTTCCAGAATAATGTTGCAAACAGGTACGTTTAATGAATTTATCTTGTCAGTGGAAACATTAACCAAGTTTACGAACAAATTAGGAACGTAAAGTTACCTTGGAAGTTGTAACTATTGCTTCGTACATATTGATTTACTGCCGACGCGAAATCTCACAACCGTTTCAGTAAAAACGACTGAAGATAACCTCTTTATTACTTGCCGACTCGAAGAGTACCTAAGAATCATACGATTTCGTGGTATACTTACCTTGAAATGGGCTATCTGAATCAATATCATCCGTCAACGAGTTTCATATCTACTTGTGTGCCACATTGGTAATGCTCGACTGGCTGGGCCCCGTTTTATTAAATGCCATTTTATGGTCGCTCCTCGAGACCATAAAATTTTCCAAGCATTCTTAGTTTTAAAATAAAACTGGAATATTTCGGCGCCGTCTTCTGTTTTATCTGTAAAATCTACGAGTACCATTTTGTACTATGTTTGCCATTTTATGTAAAGCCGTCTGCAAAGGTTTTATGTGGTGCCATTTATATTATGCCCGGAACTTTTCATTTTAGTGGTTCCTTCAAAAGTGTCACATAAAGTTTTTATTTAATCGTTTACATATTTACTGTTACAAATGTATGAAGCACTTTCAAGCTATGTAAGGGTATTTTCCGGGATTATAATTCACCACAAAATTGGCAAAATTATGGAATATCAGACTAGCAAGGTGCTTATATAGAAAAATTGAGAACATATATATTAACTCACAACAGCTTCTTAAAGCTGTTTTAATCGAAAGCATCTCAGGTTTAATAATCAAACCAAAGAGTTACAACCTACAATTTGGCGACATAAACCTTTCTAATTGGCATTTAATTCTTGATAAAGATTAATTAAAAAACGAAGATTATTTGACCATGCGTATAGTAAAGAATTATAGAGCTAATGGCAGATGTAAAATATAAAAAGAATAAAAAAAAATGTATAAGAGCAAGATTAGGCGTGCGCGAGTGGTGGTACCAGGCTCACAGCGGTTGCGGAGAGACACCGGCTCTGCTGTGAAACGGAGCATGTAGGTTAAGTGCCCTTCGCTCTTTGTTAGCGCGCTCTAATCACTGCCGGCTCTCGACGGCGTGCGACTCGAGGGCTCCTAGTACACTAGCGTTTTGTGTCTCCTTGCTCGGTATCACCTCTTACTCTATGCTCTCTTGGTAACTAGCTGCGCATAATTAATTCTTAAGTACTTTTACTCCTTTTTTTATTTACAAAAAACGTCACATCTCGAAAAGTTTTTTATTAAATTAAGCAGGCAACTCTAACTCTTAAGTGTGTACCAAGTTTCTTGCCTTGAAGAATGTTTTAAATATTAATTTATTAAAGCCTACGGCCCTCGCAGATCGAAAAGGCTTATATCAATTTGTTTCTGTAAAAAAAAACATGCTGCTTCTAGTAAATTTCTTTAAGTATTAATGGCTTGACGTCCACTTTCACAAATGCTCCTTAAAATTTGAAACGCTTTTAAACACTGATTATTAATCAATAACATACAAATTTGAGATTCATTAGTGTTAAAAATCGTCCTATTATTTAAGGAGTGTTTCTGAAACTGAACGTCAGTCATTAATAATTGCACTAAAGATCGAGTTGGTAACAATACCATATACTTAAAAAATATAAATAAATATTCACAAAATAATACATTTGTCTGTGGTATGCATAACAAAGGTTTTTGATATTCGGTCTTTTTCTTTTTTTTTTACACTGGCACGACATAGTGACTACAGAGTACCTGATGGTAAGTACAGTGTAATCCAAAAAGGAAAGCGACTATCAAAGGACGAAAATCCATTGATAGTCTACATCGTCATATCGGCCCACATACACCACGACTGAAGGTCTCTAGGTATATGAGCTACTGGATATACACAAGCTGATCCCGAAACGCGACAAGCCGACACTGGTCACTATGACGGGCTTTACACCCATGTTCTGTGGTCGCGATCCAGACGGGCCCCGATGCCCTATCACCTCGCTGCTGCTCGTTTAGCACCACCCAGGAGTCACGTGTAGGGAAACTAGGGTTAAGTTTACGAACGCGACCAGCTTCGACTCCCCTTCTTGGTCTTGTACATTTGGCTCCTTTAGACAAATGGTAAGATAAAATGTTAGTTTTTTTTTTCTTTGTTTTTCTTTATAATTAGTTAGTTAATTTAATCTTATTGTTTTATCTCCCTTAGCTTGATTTTTTTTTGTGATAACTTTGCTGGCTTATGAATCTTCTTTTTGTGTATTTTTTTTGTTTATATACTTCTGTATGTTTTCCCGAAAACGTAAAAAAATAAATATAAAATAGGAGATTTATATCTTATTTAACCTATACATTATTTTTCAGTTACATTTCTACCAATAGTGCTCAAAATTCCTTTCCTTTTTCTTTTATCAAGATACATATCTAAATGAATTATTTCAAATACAATTACAGAAGTATCTTCTTGGTTCGTGAGGAATTGTGAACATGGAACAATAAATATCCTTGAAACACGATCCCGATGCTTCGGATCTCTCCTGCGTATTGGTGCCGGCAGTAAAATGTGATAAACGACATGATAAACGAACTGTTGCAATAATCAAACCGCATGTTTCCCTATAAATCACACGAGGCAATTCCATTTCGATTTGTTCGTATCGGAAACCATTGGCGGCCGTCCAATGTATAAAACTGAGTTAGCCGCATATCGGATGAGATTTTTTTGGATAGCCCCATTAAATGTCATGTCACGTTATGAATTTTCTTTCCTGACGTTATACATGAATTTAATATTTCGTAATAAAAATTACTACGGACTTACGACAAAGCTGAGATTTGTAGAAGGTACGCTCACACTTAAAGATTACGAATTATATATTTTTAAATTAATATCAAAGTATTTATATGGTAAGTCATCAATTTCTCCCATTTTGACTTTGCTTTGCCAATACTTAAGGTATACTCAAGCTGCTAGCTATAAACAGTTTTTTTTTTATCAAAGACAAATATATTTTTAGAACAAACTGTAAGCACACTCAAAGTTGCGACAATAAATCTCAGTCTAAGATAGAATTGAATTTCTTTTGGAGATTTTTTTATAATATACTATACTATTCTATATTATATACTATTCTAGTGAAAATAAATAAATGTTTAAAGACTCTGTAGCTATAAATGGTAATAATAAAACACTAGCATGGTTAAAAATAATATTTTTATTAATGAAATTCGAAGACAAGGATAATCAGTTTGTTATAAAATTGTCCTTCAGTACCGGACTATAGAAATATGACTACTGGATGCCGTCCAGTACTATAGGACCCTCCTCACTTGTTATTTTCATCAATAATGAAGCTATCTTCAAGGATGTGTACATACAATTTATTACCATAATAGTTTCTTACGTACTCTGACTAATTGTTATTAGAAACATTTTTATGTTGTATAAAAAACTCATTTAAAAGCCAGCAATAAATATGTCAGCTATCCAAATTCCAAAACAAGTGTTCCCTTTGTCGACATAGTTACAAAGTTAAATTACTTCTTTGTATAGAAAATAAGGTAAAAAGATTTTCCTCGCAAGTTAATAATGAGCTGGGTTTTCTTGTCCTCTCAGAAAGGGTGTGAAGCATGAAGGAGGGGAGTGGAGGGGAAAACTCATTTCCCGTCCGTCGACGTAATAAGTGAGGAAAATAAAATTGTATCTGGAATTTAACTCTTTTACAATTTTTACAAGAATGTTTTTCTCCTCTGTGTACGATGTACATATTTAATTATCGATTTTCGTAATTTCAGCTTCTTACTATTAAATTACTGTTTCCGTGTAATTTTATTTTTGTATAATGGTTACTTAAGTACCTTTCTAAAGGCTATTTATCTGAAATCAATTTGTGTTACTAGCAGCTGTTTAATCGTGTTACTTAAATAGGAAAAGTGAGAAAAAAATCAATGAATAATCTACATAGTTGTTGTTATAAAATGTATTCTAAGCTAGTAATTATAAATGCGAAAGTCTGTGAATATGTTTGTTACTCTTTCACGATAAAACTACTGCACAGATTTGGATGAAACTTTTACAGTAATATAGATTATACATCGGAATAGTATATAGGCTACAATTTGTAATGATTTTATGTAATTTTGGTCGTAATATAACGATACATGTTAATTAAGTCGGGAAAAATCTGTGCTCTGAGAGCTATCTTTGCGTACACTGCCTAAACCATTGGAGGTACACAAAGATGATGTACGATAGGATTGTTTGTCTTGAATAGTTCTAAATAAAAGTCTGCAACAGTATATATCCAACTTTTCTGTGGAAGCCACTATGACCAAAATTATATATTATATACAGAAGATATTCACTAGAAATAATTTATATGGAAGAACAACGTTTGGCGGGTCAGCTAGTGTTGTCATAATTTCTTACTATTTTCGCACAATAACCGCGGACTCTAGCTACTATGTTATAATTTATAAGTTAGATCAAAGATACAGTATTGAACTGTTGGCGACGTACCTCAAAGTTATTAGACAACAAGCGATCGATTCGGATGGCGTAAGTAGGTAGATGCCGCAAGTATGTGTGATGCAGGATTGTTGTGTAGGCTGGTAAAGCTTATCATAGGGTAGGGCCTCACACTTGAGGGAGAGTGTCGTGGGGTGCGAGCGGCGCGCGATGTGTTTCCGAGAGCCGCTTAACAACATAGAGGCATGAGAGGGGTGGCTCTATACACCACCCCTCCCCAAATTAGTAGAGGCCTACTT
Source organism: Automeris io (assembly GCA_036320925.1). Classification (NCBI taxonomy): domain Eukaryota; kingdom Metazoa; phylum Arthropoda; class Insecta; order Lepidoptera; family Saturniidae; genus Automeris; species Automeris io. Next base: position 12,353,528 of record JAUDJH010000010.1, on the reverse strand, counting down.
AAGGCCTTACTTAAGACCCCAGTCGTGTCCTCGATTCCGGTAGATGGAAGGTGAAAAGAAGGGGGTTTTAGTCGGTGCTAGCCCGACACACCGACTCCCCGAGGTCCGTTAGGGATTTCCCCCGAATTACCAAAAAAAGGGTAGGTAGATCACCCGGTGTAATATCTCCATGTCTGCTGCCCTGATGAGGCGCAGGCGGTGTGTACGTATCCTGCGCTTTGCGCGGGAGGTTTTTAGTCAGTAGGAGTCTGACATACCAGGGTAGCCGCCTTTACAGCGGCATTGATGGTCCTATGCAGGGTTTCCCACCCGGTATGCAAAACAAAAAGGTAAAAAAATAATAACCGATTATACGTCTTTATTTGTTTTTTTTTTTCATAAGAACGTTAGTTTGTTATTAGAGCCAGTTTAGCCGCTTGCAGAGAGTTATTCCGATATTAAAAAAGTAATAAAAGTCACTCTGGTTTTACTGTAATTCGACTTAAATGCGAATCATGTAGTCATCAAATAAAAATTATGAATCGTCCGATATCGGCTAATATTTCTACAGATCGACTCGAAAAGTTCTCGCAATAGAACGGTCGATTGCAATTAAATGTTTGAGCACCCCTGACTTTCATTAAAAATGGGAAATATATTGTATAGAATACTCTAGTTTTCAAACAATAGAATAGCTAAAGTTATAATATACATATCAAGTAAAATAAAAGATACACTAAAACAACAACCGATCAATTTATTTAATTCCACGCGTGTGCTTCTGACCAAATGTTACCGCAATCCTTTTTAGTTCTGGCTCATATGGATTAGTAAGGGTGTGCCAAGGATTCGTATCCAGGTCGGGATACTGGCAACCCTCCAGCAAACTTGCCAACACATGGAGGCCACGCTAGTCTTGACATTTCTCTCCCGGGATGACCTACTTGTTACTATGTTTCTAGCTTTAATGTAACTTTAGCCGCAATATCAGGTTTGTTTACTTTATTAACCTGAGTTCAGGCTTGTTTTACTTCATGTAAATTAAAAGTTATATTAAAATCAGACATTTTGTTTACATTTGAAATTAGATGAAAGTAATTTATTTCGCCTCAAACAAAAATATAAAAACAGGTTTGGGAGTGATTAAATCTTACGAAATGGATGTGTTAGGTTAAACTTTATGGATTTCAGTGTGGACTCGTAGATAGTTCGGAACGTACTGCCTGTTGCAGAGGTTTTCTTCCACCTGACTCCATAGGTTTATTTCTTTGACCCGAGTCCTGTATGGACACCAGATGTCTGTAATGGCGATAACTTCACAGTAATTGTTTACACATAAGAATTGATCACTGAAATATTGAGGTAATTGCTTAAAAGGTTACTTTAGAAATAGTTGACAAAGGTACGCAATACCCAAATGCATTTATAAGGCGCAATAAATCCAAACAAATTAAAATAAAGATACACTAGACACCTTTCAGTGTCCCTAGACATGAACAACATACAGAAAAGAAGAAAGTACACGATACAAAAACATATAAACATGGCGAAATGGGCTCCGTCAGCTTAATGGCAGAGAGGATGTCTGTGGCGTTGGTTGTCGTGGACTACTCATGTTAAATCTTATTGAGAGGATTAAAAAATAACATGAAACTCAAAACAATATACGTTGTTAAAATTAAATAAGACTAAGTAACCTGTTAAATATAATAAATAAATCAAATATATAAACGCAACAGTGATTCTTCAATAAAAATCTATACCCTAAACGAGAGCACAAGTATAAGAGAAAAAAAAAAAAGAAACTACTTGTAACCGATAAATTATAAAATATAATATATTATTTCTTTTATACTGAATATGTACTTTATATAATGGAAAACATTATTTATTGTAATTAGAAGAGTGTTCTACTTTATTATAATTCAATAAACCAGCAAGCGTATAACAGACGGACCCTTGTAGCATCTTTGTTCCTATCATACATTCATGTTTGACAGCAATTTGACGAGGCGTAAAAGTGACAGCGTTATACAAAAAATATACTGTATCCCTGTCATTCAAATAATATCCGATAAGTAAAATGTTTTATTTAGCTTGGTATTCGTCTGCTAATTATAATGTAGATTTCAATATTTCAAATGATTAAAATTTAACCGTCTGGATTTTTATAAAAGATTCAATTTTTCAAATTTCCCATTAAAGATGTAAAAGAGATTCACCACTCGTTTCAATATCAGCATTGTATTTTTTTAATTTCTATAGTCGAAGGAATCACTTCATTTCGCCTTTGAGCACGTTTCAAAAGAAAAAAATAAAATATTATCTACCGCAGCATTCTCTCCGCTTCAAAAGATACGACAATATACGCTGCGATAGCACGACTTTGTTGCAAAGTCACAGCGCTCGTTTATTTGTGAAGCTTTTGAACGACGCTGGTACAAAGTTATCTCCAACACTTTGCTTCCAAACGATTCACTTTTGCAAAGCACGGAGTTGGTTTATGAAGTTTAGGATAGATATCAGTATGTTACTTATATATGCTATTATTCAGTTCTTTATTTATTTAGTGTTATTTAGAATTAGATATATTATATTATCGCAATTATATTTTATATATAAATATATAATATATTTATGTATTCTATATGGAAAATAAATTGTTATCCAAAAATGGCAATTATCAACGGGCACACATTAGTGGCTGTATAAAAATATATTCTATGAAATATTATTTATAATAACCATAGAATGATGTTATTTATAGGGATTTTTACTTTTTTCGCAGAAGTTTTTTAGAAACATTTCTATATGATTACAAAATCGTACAATTTTCGATGTGGAAAGCTGAACATTTAAAAATGTCTTACTAAAATAAGCTGCAATATTGATTGAACAATGAAGTCTGCGATATTACGATGTAAATTTAAAAATATTTCTTTATTTAATCAAAAGTTTGAAAAATGTATATCGCTCTTAAACGAATAACACATTTTACTTCTCCTCAAAGATTACACATAAATTTACTTCACTCGCCGGACTATAAAGTTTTTCAAACACTGTTTGCAAAAAGGACATGATTTAATTATTATTAAAAATATTAATTAATTCTCAAAGTACAGAGCGCAGAATTTCGTGAAGACCTCCATCTTGTTAAGTATTCAGTCTACAAGGAACTTTCGCTATATTTTTTCCCTAAAGTCTCTCTAACCTAATTTTCAGTGACGGCGATGTTACCGTTGCAGAAAAAAAATGTTTGTACAAGTTGGGAGAGTAAAAGTTGGTAAATTATGTTCAAGTTGACATTGTCTTATTAATATTTATTTACATTTTTTACATTTAATGTACAGTAGCTTTTATCCGCAGCTCCATTCTTATATTTTATTTCTTGCTATGAAATATGAGCACAGTGTAAAAAGTAATTACATAATATGCTGCCATTTTTGTAAATTGACGGTCTGACTACACAAAGGAGAACCAAAATCATTCAGCCGAACAACGTGATATTTCAAGAACTAGATTTTTATAGAAAACTATTATACCTTTTAACTTCAAAATAATTAGGGTTAACAAAAAAATAATCAAATAATTCAAAATATGTGCGAAAAAATTACCATTAGTTGACATTAAGAATTTTGTGTTATAGGTATAGATGGACAAAATGTAATCAGACTAATGTAAAGCGATTACATTTTGCGTTTTTCATCATTAATAAGACTGTATTTTGTTCATCAATGTTTTAAACACTATGAAATCTTCAATTGCATACATATTTATGACTTCTTAATGTTTTGATGGGATTTAATCATAATTACAGAGCAAAATCATCAAAATTACGACTACATTTTTTAATCGTTAATCATTAATCAGATTTCATTTTGCCCATCTCTGATTATAGGCAACATAGTTTTAAGTTTTTGACTCTAGCTTTTGTTATAAAAGACGTTATAAGAGACGTTTTTGTACAAAATGAACAATTTATTAAAGTTCTATATATTTTTGGCTAATCGTTTCTTACCAAAGCATAGGAAAAATATGACTAAGAAATTGTAACACAAACGTAAGAGATACACTTTTGACGCGCTCCGTTAACTTATACTTTATTATATTGGCTCGATAAAGTGACTATATTGCACATAATGGTAAGTACAATTTAGTACAAGAACGACGGCGGCCGCCAAGGAACAAAAATCTGTTGACAGTCGCCAACGCTTTATCTGTCCTCGAGTACCACAAAGGTCTCTAGGTATATATAAACACTTGAAGGTAGGTACGCAAAATCATCCCAAAATGCGACAGGCCGATGCGAGTTACTAACGCGGTCTTTACTCTTGTGCACTGTGGTTACGACTATAGATGAGCAAAATGTAATCAGAATAATGAAAAACGATTACGAATACATTTAGAATTTTTCATTATTATGATTACATTTTGCCCATGTACACGTATGTTTTACACACTAATAAAATCCTCAATTGCATATACATTTATAACCTATTAATATTTTGAAGGATATTAATCCTATGTAATCATATAGCAACGAAATTAAAATAACAACTACATTCTGTAATCATTAATCTGATTACATTTCGCACATCTCTGGTAACGATTCAGTTTGAGTAATCACACGACCACCTCAAAATTCGTACTTGTACAAACTGTAGTACCGTTTTCTGAACTCGTCTGAATATCTTAACATCTTTTTCCACAATACAAGCCTAGGGATAAAACATACTCAAGGAAGTTTTTATGTCATATAAGATCCTTATTCCAGATCTCATCTGTCCGATGGACGTGTTGTTTTACTTTTTATTATCGCTATAAAAGCGAAGCGTGACCTTGTTAATAAATTCACTGGGCTCGGCAGGCCAGACACTGCGTAAATAATAAGTCTTCAGGTCTCGTATTTCGAGCAATTTCTCTTAACTCGTTAATTTTGCAGTTATTTGTCTTAGAGAGATAAAATATAGACACATTCGTTCTCAACGAAATTAGTGAAGGCAACTTTCTAACCTTATACATTATTGTCAGTTGACACCTAAATTAAGACTAACCTGTATCTTGGATATCATTGTTATTAATATCATATAATATGTAACGTGCAGTTTACATCCGTTGCTAAGCTCCAATCTTAACTTTACATTAATAATTATTTATTTATTCACAAGCTAAAAAAATCAGATTAACCAAAATTATTTGCATAGCAAGGGTATACCATATGAGAGATATAAATGCGATTCAAATAATAGTTATGAAATAATAATATGACAGTTATATATGAAATGTGTAGTGTCATTGTGTACTTTGTGTATGTGACTTAATGTGTGTGTATAAATGTCTATGTTAACTGTCCCTGTCCGAAAACGGCCCGATAGCCTCGATTACATTCTTCCTGAAGAACCCGCAGCTCTTATGAAAAATATCCACATGTGGTGTTCTCGTGTTGTATGTGTGCACACATCTAGCAAGTGTAGCCTGACAGGCGTAGTTAGAACGTTTTGTCGGCTCGTGGAATAGCTGTGGCTGACAGGACAATATAGACAAGAAAACAGTAAAAAAAATTAACCATTGACTATAGTTCAAAATAGTTATCAAGAGACATCATTGTTCTAATTATTTAAAGGGTGGTGGGTGGAGACCTCTCGCTGTCGACGCTCATTCTAATTATGGACGGCAGCGAGGGCGCATGGAGACCAGTGCACAATTTTAGTGCGCAGCTGCTGGCACAGAGGGAGGCGGTGGAGCGGATTCGGGAGGCGCTTGCTTCAACATCTACAGCAGCGTCATCCCAACCCGCCCGCCGACCCGCAAGTACGGGAAGTCTTAGGGCGGCATATGTAAGAAACGTCCGCTTCTACCGGCTGCACCGGGCGATACAATTGAGAGAGTGGGTCGTGTAACAAGGGTGCGAGCGGCGCGAGATGTGTTCCCGCGTGCCGCCCAAGAGCGCAGAGGCCAGAGAGGGGTGGTTCTATACATCATCCCTTCACAAGCCAGTAGAGGCCTAACCAGAGGTCGCACGCCTAGCTGGGTATTGTGGATAAGGGCCTAGTCGTATCCTCGAACCCAGTAGGTGAAAGGTGGAACACCCCGGTGGTTTTAGTCGGTGCAAGTCCGACACACCGGAGAGCTGCCCTCACCGCCCTCCGAGGTCCGTAGGGATTTCGCCCGGGTTAAAAAAAAAATGTTCTAATTATTCAACAAACACAAAAATATCTACTATCATAAACACAACAAACAAAAAATCGACAATTTGGACTACAATGTTTTTGTACTATAATTAAAATGTGGACTACGTTTTCCTTCTCAGGATATTTTAGGCAGAGTACATGCGGTTCCTGAACATTCGCAGTGCAGCTGTGCTAGATTGGTTAAGTGCACTGTATCCCTATTTGGTTTTGTCATAAAATATGCAACACTGCCCGCATTGTCCGCAAACATCGGCTTTATTATCTGTTACAAAGAAATGCTTTCAAACTAAAGCATATTTTTGAAATTCTAGATAGGATTAATTCCATTTGTACTTATTAACGGACATAGGTAACTTTAGCCTTTATCCGGCTCTTCTCACTCAGTCACTTTATAGCCTTTTATAAGTCTCTTTCTATATCTAGAATAGTTCAAAAATAGGGTTATATAATGGTGATAATTTCAATGATAACTTGTTTCTTTATAAAGGGTAATTTATAGATTTGATCTCAGTATTATATCTTCATATCATTGTAAAAGAACCAAAATTAATAGTTCAATTCATAATATATCAGGTTTCCCAGAAGTAAGAAATAGTTCTCGACGTGAGTTCCATAAGGTCATATGTGCGGTATCGATCAATTATTTGCCAAAAGTACAAAATTTGCCGAGTTCTTTCTAACCATCTAGAAAACATAGTTCTATCCCTTATAGATCCAAAGATATGGACTTTCTGATCTCGCCAATTTTCAAACTTATGTTGAGGCATACAGCTACATTGCAACTTCAATGTTTATGCTTGAAATACTAAATATTTTAGGTTGGCATATGTGACATTGAAATTATAAAATATTCGAGGTGATAAAAGATAGGTTTACGTTTCCTGGATAAATTATGTATATATGTCAAATAAAACGACTTCGGTAAGACCCACACATGCGACTTTTTGGAATTAAATATTTGGAAACAATTTCACTATAATTTAAATTTCTAGTCAACGCCCCTCAACTTTTCTCAAATAACAAAATCAAAATCAAAGCGCTAACATTGGCAAAATCTCATTGGTAAAAATGTCGTAAGGAAAAAAAATTTGAACAATTCGTCTAAAACTTCAATAATCAGTAAGACATAAAGCAAGATATAGCCATATGTATCGCTATTTGTAATTTATGTAAAACTTTATCCCTAAAATTGAATTACTTATGTAAAAAGTAACCCAGTAAGCCCAAATATCACACCTTTATTTAAATAACTGCATAAAATATCTAAAACAACCCTTCTAAAAAAATTAAGATACTTATTAAAATGTATTGCATCCCAGTCAACAAGCGCCTAAGATCAATTTTATCATCAAGTTATAACTCAATTTATATTTAAAAAATTAGTCATTTTAATTCGATTTATATCTAAATTATCTTTTGACTCACCTGAAACATTCCAATTTTACATATCCGAATTTATGGAACTTAGGTCGAGAATTAGGGGTATGTACTATATACATAAGGGCGTATAGATGTTTTGCTTACACTGGCTAGACATAGTGGCTACAATACACCTAATGGTAAGTGCAGTATAGTCCAAAAACGAAAACGACCATCACAGGATGAAAATCCATTGATAGTTTCTGTTGTCATGTCAGCCCACATATACCACGACTGAAGGTCTCTAGATATACGAGTTACTGGATTTACACAAGCTGATGCCTAAACGCGACAGGCGAAAGTGTGTCACTGTGACGGTCTTTACACTTGTGTACTGTGGTCTTCATGACACAGTTCGGGCAATCGCCCCATCACCAAAAATCATGTCGTTGAGCAATAATATTTTCATAATAAATTCTTCTCGTCATACACAAGCATACCGTTAAGCAGTGGCGTGCATATCATTTTCACACAAGGCAAGCAATCAGTAAAAAAACTTACTTCGACTCTACTATTACTCTTTCATTATTAGAGGACCGTGAAAAAACGTTATATTTTACTTATTTCGATAAGCACGTGTTTCTATCATAATCACAATGGTGAATTTATCTATTATTGATTGGTTCATTCATGTTAGCATTTGATGTTCGTAGAGCGTAGGGTAAGCATTGCTTTAATGCTTGTATGAGATAAACGCCACTGCCGTTAAGTATTATAACACACTTCTCTAACAAACTGTATACTCCTGTATCCTCGACACGTGTGTGGATAACAAGGAAATGAAATAAACGGGAAAATGAATAATTATTTCATTTCCCAGAGCGAAGCGCGCAGGTTCACGGCTATAACTTACTCGGATATTGCTTGACGGATGCGATCCGGATATAAATCAGAGTAAGTCTAAACGCCCCATTATCTTACAAGGAACTATTTCCCTTTATTTTTATCGCTAAATTGACGTCAATATTTTCTTACGGATCTCGTACATTTTGCAGGCAAGCTTCTTTTTGTTTTTGCAATTTCATTTATTGTTTTACCTTATCTCGTACACGAACGTATGCTTAATTTATTGGTAATATTTATGTGCCTTTTTTTACAGAATTGTAATAGCTGTCCTTAGGCCTTATGCTATGCTTAATTACCATTAATGAGCATTGATTTACTTATTACTTAAAAGGCTAGAAATAGAAGATTTATTCGATTTTTTAGGGGAGTATATGACGGGTTTTGTGGTAAAAGTTTTAAGTATTTCTGAAAAATTACATATAAGATATTTTAAAACAATTGATAACTACGATATGAAATTTGATTAAAATGTATATTATTCAAATGTAGCTTATTTAAATAAACGACGATAAAAATTATAGTACAGTAATTTGTATTCCACTTCATGAAGTATAAATGATCTTGTTTTTGTATTATAATAATAAAATATACTTAACACAGAACTATCAAACGCACTCAAATATATTAACTAGTATGAATTGATTTATATTACAAAAATACATACGAAATCCTGCGACTTCAATGCAACTAGAGCAGCTTAATATGTAGCAATAAATATTTGGAATATCCGAGTGTACGTGTCAATGTTCTGATCCATCAGTATTCACCCGGGTTTGTTTCAGCAGCCGACCGCATTATTCAGCTTATACCCGGGTATTACTCGGTTGTACCCACGTTGGGAATTAACAAAGGTTACATTTACACTAAATAAATTTTACTATGACAAGTAGTTTATAACGTATAAATTACCTTTTATTGTCAATAAACTTAATAATTCAGGTGTTAGGACCGTAGTTGGAAAAGACACACTCCTAATTTATTATGTGTGCATAGAATAGAATAGAAAAATTCTCACAACCGAATGTGTAAAATAATATAACAACGAATACGTCTTATTAACATAGGAAACGCCATGTCAAATTGTGGCAGACTAATCCTGAATGATTGAAGATCACGTGGAGGGAAACCGAAGCGACGTTGGGTGCGTCAATTTCGCTCTCAGTCGTTGTGTCAATAATATATACTGAGATGTAAAAACACTATACAAACAAAAAAACATCTCCTTCTCAGACATATTAAAACGTGTTTACTACGTAGTTAATTAGGAAAGGTAAATATATTACGCCAGATTTCTTATTATTCTAGCTGTACGCTGTTTTCCCTTTCTTAGGAAATGTAATAGACATTTAGTTAAAGAAGCAATGTTAGTAGAATTTAATTACATTCTCTGTTATTGTTACATTTCACGGCTTGTCAAATATATAATTTGGTTTTCATTAAAATTAGCTTCGTGGATCCTTTTTGCATATTTCGTTATTTGTTATAACAGATTTGGCTTTATACATCTACCTGAGAAATTCAATTTTACAAAGATATTTTGCATGATTTAGTAATTTATTGGTATAAATTAACGACAATAATTTTGTTGGTTTGTCTTTATATTCACTTATAGCTTCTAAAGTACATTACGGATATTAATGTAATTTTCAATATTACTTGGAAAATATATTTCTGATGGTTTAAGTGTATATTTTATAATGAGTTTGTGAGAAATTTATACGAAACCGTCCTAGTAAATGTCGAAGTTGCGCACCCAGTTATCGTACAAACTTGTTTTTTTCTTTTAAATACAACTACAAAACGGTTTAATTTTTTTTATGAATCTGTGCTATAAGACGTTGCTTCTTGCTCAATTTTAAGCTTCTTGGTCAATGGGAAGTGGTCTTTAGGTTTCCACTCCCTTGCGAATGTTGAAATATGGAGTACAAACGGCGCATCTTTGAATTACGTTGATTAGATTATTTTTATCCCTCAGCTTCAATGGCTTGCAAATTTAAGCATTTGGTATTAATTATAAATTGATATCTTCGTGAGCTACTTAGAAAATCATATTTAAAGGCAGACGGACAACTAGGTGATCCGATAAGAATTCCTTTTTCTGTTTTTTTTTTTTATACAAACTTACTATTTACATTTTTCAATTAACTTCCGTTTCACTCCTTTTCTTTTTACGGAACCCTAAAATTCTGGTAATACTTATTTTATTAGCACTGATAATTTGCTACTAAAATATCTATATGTACAGACGGATAGATATATTAGGTCCTTACATATGAAATTGGCGTTTTTCGTACTGGCCATTTTAATCACAAATTTCTCCTCTTTGGTAAGGAATTCCAAATTCAAATTTGTACAGCTATAGACTCATGTATTTGTGCTTCGATGATCGTCATTCATTTGTTTTTTTCTTTTGTTTTTTTCTGTTTGCGTCACTCATTTTACAAAATGGAAAACTTAAAATATCGCGTTATTTACGAGTACGAGTTCCGCCGTGGCACTAGTGCTGCGGAAACAACTCGAAGGGTGAATGATGTGTATGGCGGTCGTGTTGCAAAAGAAAACACATTTCGTTTTTGGTTCCAACGTTTTCGTTCTGGAAATTTCGACCTGCAGAACAAGCCCCGTGGACGGCCTGAGACTCAAGTTGATAATGAAGAGTTGAAGGCTATTGTGGAAGCGGATCTATCGCAAACCACGTCCGAGTTAGCTGCAGGCTGCGATGTAAGTGATAAAACTGTTTTAATTCACTTGAAGCAAATTGGGAAGATTAAAAAGCTTGAAAGGTGGGTACCTCACGAATTGACTGAAGCAAACCGGCAAGCGCGCGTCGACTGCTGCGTTACATTACTAAACCGGCACAATAATGAAGGTATTTTAAACCGAATCATTACCTGTGATGAAAAATGGGTTCTTTACGATAATCGGAAGCGCTCAGCGCAATGGTTGGATCCTGGCCAGCCAGCCAAATCCTGCCCCAAGCGAAAATTAACCCCAAAAAAGTTACTTGTAAATGTTTGGTGGACTAGTGCCGGTATTGTTCATTACAGTTTTCTCAAATCTGGCCAGACTATTACGGCTGATGTCTATTGTCAGCAATTGCAAACCATGATGGAAAAGCTAGCGGCTAAACAACCTAGGCTGGTCAATCGCTCCACGCCACTGCTGCTTCACGACAACGCTAGACCACACACTGCGCAACAGACGGCTACTAAATTAGAAGAGCTTCAATTGGAAAGTCTAAGACATCCTCCGTACTCCCCGGACCTTGCTCCAACAGATTACCATTTTTTTCGAAATTTGGATAACTTGCAAGGGAAAAAATTCAACTCCGATGGGGCAGTCGAAATCGCCTTCAAAGATTTTATTGATTCCCGTCCGACTGGTTTTTTTAGTAAAGGGATCAATGAACTACCTATGAGATGGCAAAAGTGCATAGAAAATAATGGTTCATACTTTGATTAATTAAATATATTATATTAAAAAATATTCGACTTTTTGTTCCTCCCATACAAAACGCCAATTTCATATGTAAGGACCTAATATTTACAAAAAGGTAAAGCCTAATTTGACTTATCCTTGCCTCGCTCAAAACATACAGTCATGAAAATTGGATCTTATTTGTATCAGAGTATAAAGATTAGTTTTGAATACACCCATTTCATCGGTCATCACTTGAAGTGCTATAAATATGAATGAACCTGGTGATACCTACTTTGTTTAATGAAAATCCTCCAGGCGACAGTCAAATACGGCGCAATTCTGCCTAATTATTCAAGAAACCATTTTAAGTTGATCGTTAAGAAACTTTTGTGCGTGTTGAAGGTTCAAAAGCAGGGCGATATTCGCAAAAATATCTAAGGGAACTGTAGAAAGGGATGGATTATTGAGCACCAGCAAAATAACCTTACAAATTAGCAGTTCCTCGGTTGATTAGTCCCATTGTTTATATCCAAGGTAGATGAAATGTTATCATCTAAAGTCACAACATTCAATTAATCAAGAAATACAGAGTTTTGTATTGTTAGTACAAATTTTATCATTTAGTTTCACGTTTTATTGTTATAAAATTGCAACGAACCCTGTTGACAAATTTTAAAGATATTATATATAATTTATTCGTATCGTGTGTTATTTCGGAACTAAATCGATTGTGTCAGGACTTTGTAATTGTAATATATGTAGGATGTGTTTAGAACACCTAAAATATTTCAAATTAAATTAAAACCGGTTGGCTAGAGATAGATACAGCTAGAACTCTTAGTAGTAGTCGACCTTCAATATTGTAGAGGTCAAATGAGTACCGTATAAAGGCGCCGGGCAGTAGACTTGAGGGGTCTGCTGCCCGGATGAGAGGGAGGAGGTGTGCAGTGTCCGGTGCGCCGCCTGAGAAATAGGTTTTGGAGGGGTGGGCTCTTTACTCCTACCCCTCCCATAGGGACAACCTCAACAAGGCATTCCGCTCCACGGGCGTCTGGATGAATTTGGTGTCCCAGGCTCGGGTGGAGCGATTACAGGGACACCCCGGGGGTTTTTAGTCAGTAGGAGTCTGACATATCGGGGTCGCTGCCCTCACAGCATCCCTGATGGCCCTATGTAGGTTTTTACCCCGGGACACCAAAAATAAAGTACAGTATAAAAGCATAGGATATTTCACGCATCGTCTGCTATATAACAGTGACAAAAATCAATCACACGCCCCAGTTGCTACTAGAAATTCTATATAACCTTATTAACTAAAATTACACGGCTACTTGAATTGAAATGTGTGTGTTCATAGTAGGGATGTAACGGAGGCAGTTTTATCGGAACCGAAGTCGGAGTCGGAGTTTTTAAATTTGATTTATCGGAGTCGGAACCGAAGTTGGAATCGGAGTCGGAGCCAATGTCAGTCACAAATGACGGCAGAATAAAATAGTTTTATTAAGGGACAAATAAAAACATTATTCAGTGAACCTTTTTAATTAGAAAGTGATAAATTTACAAATACACAGACAATAACAATTGCTGTGTTTCTTATTAACATTTTCTCATTAACAGTGAACAAATTAAATCAAATTTGCTCCAGGGTTATTTTTGTGTTAATTTTACTTAATTAAATGTACATTTAGTTTTAAATTTAATAATTTTAATCATATATTTTAATCTAAATTTTTAAAAATGTCTTCTACAAATTAAGTAGCACTGATTGTTTGATTAATTGATATTATGTTTCAACAACATATAAAGTAAAATCAAATGAATTGACTACAACAGTGGTGGTGACCTCCAATGAATACCTCCGATTAAAAAGTTTCGGAACCGAAGTCGGAACCGAAGGTGTAATAACGATCGGAAGTTCCGACTTATCGGAGTCAGAGTCGAAGCTCCGTAACATCCCTGGTTCATAGTTATAGACGAATTCGTTAGCTAAATTTATTGTTATATATATATTTATTTTCAAAAGCTTCTTAAAGGTCTACAGTGCACTGCACGTAATAAAAAGTAAAGGGTAACTCAAAAAAGGTAGCGACTACCCAGGGTCGAGATCTCATTTATAATCGCCGTTATCATAGCGACCTACATGAAACACGATGGAAGTTCTTGAGTTATATACACAACTTGATATACTAAGCTGGTCTATTTACGCCGAAGCGTTTCTGTGTGATTGTCTTTGCACTTAATTACTGTGTTCATAAGTCAATGTGGGCAATCGCCTTACCTCTTTAGAACTTTCTAAGATATATACAGACTGATTTTATAGACAAGGGAGATATTCAATGAGGATATGCAGGATTCGATTTTAATTCCAAATATATAAGAATAGTGATATCTTAATATTTCCATTAAAACAAAGTAATTTATGGTCAACATATTAAGAGGCAATTACACACATGATAGAATAAATAACACTTAATTATTAAGTAGTTATTTTGTCTCTCCTAAGCCAGGATAAAGTACGAAAGGGTTACGAGTCAATTATCTGTTTACCTAAAATTACGTAAAAGGAATTTTATCTACATCCCATTCAATCGTGCACCACCCGCGCTGCCATGTCCAAAGTTATTACGGATCAATTCTCATTTGTTCATCAATATTTCTTTATGATTTGTTAGAGAATATTGTTATTTACATTATTAGTTATAAGTGATATAAATGTCCAGAATACCACTGAATTACGGGAGCACAATAAAAGTCGAGCGTACTTGATAGCATGTATTAACAAAGAGGTTACTTATAAAATTACGGCGACACAAATGCTTTAATCTACCCTACACATATATTACACCCTTATCCTTATTTAACATTAATAATAATAACTTAAGTCTAAACAATACAATACATATGCATTAAAAACCAAAGCGCTCCACTGGCTTTCTGTTACGCTTGGGTCTTTCCACAGGGGGTTCGACAGCAGTAAGTGGAGACCCTCGATCTGGTTGCTCAGAAGGAGCTGGAATCTGTCTAGTTTCACTAGCCGACTCGGCTATATCCGGTGCCTTATCCGTATCCGAATTTTTGTCTCTATTAACCGTTTCTTTTCGAATCTGATCTATGTGCCTATTTACAGATTGATCGTCTTCCTGACCAACTAAATAATGCCTGGAACCTATTCTTTCCTCTATTTTTCCTGGAGCCCACTTTTCTCCTCTCCCATATTTTCGCACCAATACCTTTTCACCTACCCCGAATTCTCTTTCCTTACCGCCTGCATATTGTATCTGTTTTCGTTGTTTATCCTTTACCCTATCTTCTAACGTTCTGTCTCTATGTAAAAGATCTAAACGAGACCGTAAGGGTCTACGTTGTAGTAGCATCGCCGGCGATGCTCCTGTTGTGCTGTGCTCCACATTTCGATACGCCATTAAGTATGCTTGTAGCGCAGCATCCAGATCGCGGCCCTCTCTCATTGATTTAGATATGGCTCGCTTACATAGTTTGACGGCCCCTTCTGCTGCACCATTTGATGATGGGTGGTATGCCGAACTAAAGGTTAATCGGATGCCATTACTTTGCATAAAATCTGCGTATTCTTTACTAGAGAAAGGTGGTCCATTATCCGATACCACTTCCTTAGGGAGGCCAAAACGTGCAAACGTTTCCCGTAAAATTTTTATGACACTGCTGGCCGTAGTGCGTGACATTTGGAATAGCTCTATCCACTTGGTCGTAGCATCTATAATAACTAGAAATGTTTGACCATGGAATGGTCCCAGAAAATCTACATGAAGGCGTGACCAAGGTTGCGTCAAATAAGGCCAGGGCTGTGGAATTGCGCGTGGTGGTGACGGACTTTCTGCCACGCAAGTCGCGCATTCTCGACACGTGCGTTCTATGTCCGCATCGATTCCCGGCCACCAAACTAGAAGGCACAAATTATTATATTCTGAAATATCTCCCTCGTCTATAAAATCAGCCTGTATATATATATATACATATATATATTCGTACATAATTTTACCCTTCATCACGAGTGCACTATACTCGGGGCGATTTCCATAGTCACGATAAGCTTGATAACGGATTTCATCTCAATATCGAGTATCTCAATTGCGGTCACGATCGCCCAAACTCCAGGGTATGAATGGACGTTCTAAACCAATTAGGAGAGGATTACATCTCAGTTTGAGAAGCATTTAGTTTTGATTCAAAATGTTTGGTTAAATATTATAATATTACTTTCGAAAGTAACATATTTAGAGTTATTAGATTCTTCATTAAAGCATGCCAAGTTTATTCTAATCTATATAATAGTTATATTATAATATTCAACGTATTTCTAACAGATTTAATCATAGAGATATTTTTGTTTAATTTAAAATCAATATTTTTAATTTTTTTACTAACAATCTACATACTTCTTAAAGCGTGCTTTAGATTTTGGTAGTTTCGACTCGTCAACGGTGGCAAGGATTGCCAGATCGCGATGTACCGGCTTTGTTTGCATTTATACGGAAATTCCATCGATGTAGGTGACTGCTGATAATTTTCTCGGGTATTAGCGGATTCCGCGTTTTTTCGCAATTTGTTATCAGGGCTCACAGTTCGCGGCCGTGCACGCGCTCGCTATCCAAATTCACAGAGGTACAGTCTGATTAAAAAAAAAAAAAAACGACGAATAGTCTTGCGCAAGCATAGTATACTACGGCTGTGTTCTGCGTATATGGTAATGTAGAATAACGAATTGGAACATCAATCTTTAGAACATTCTCAAAATTAAACGATAATGTTTTGCAAAACTTCCATAACACAAAGATTAAATAAAAAGAATGATACCAGGTCTCCGATTAATTTCCCCGCGAATAAATCCTTATTGTCTTGTTTCTATACTTATTAAATTTTATACTCTTAAATGCAAAAGTATATAATATTTTAAATAGCTAACGTTTGTTTGTATGATATAAACTTCCAATTTATTCATAGCATTTCGCTAGAAGAAAATATAAGAAAATGATTAAAACTTCCTATGTTCAGCTACTGGCGCAAGTTTTAGGGGGATTGCGATATTATCGATTATTAAAAAAATAATATTATAAAGGGGGGGTTATCCTTAGGTCGCTCGCACATTACAGTATATACCCCTTTCCCCTCACCTCTAGGTGGCCCGCGCCACAGATCGCCGCGCAAGCATCGTAGCCCGTCCGCTGTTCGTGTTACGCGCGTCCTTTTCTTTGTTTTGTTTTATATTTATTTTATTACATATTTGCTCTGATAAACAAATCGAAAACAGAAGAACCCCGTTTCAATTAATATCCGTTAGAATATTGATATATTGGCAACTAGAAAACCTAAATGAAAGTTATATTTATTTCTTTATTAAAACAATGTAAAAATATAAAAACACTGATTGTAAAGTTGATAGGGTGAGAAAGCGACCTCTATTATCAGTATCTGTGATGATACAAAGGTCTGTTTTCATTAAAACTTAGCTCGGCCGTCCTTTGTAATAGCCCCTGTAATGAACGCTCTGCGCTAAACTTTTAAGAGAGGTTAGGCTAATTTAAATATAGCGTTATTTCTAGATTATGTTGGCTTATCTTGTATTATATTGGTATTTTTGTTGAGTGTTGTTATGAAATGTTAAGGAGGAAAGCTTATAGCCTCTTAATATGTCGTTGATTTTTCTGTATTTTCGCTTCAACAGTTAAAACATTTAGAAGGAATAATAATATTTTTAGTATAAGATTATTTTAGATAAAGGTTTTGAGTTAGAAAAGTAAACGGTGAAGAAAAAATTATATAACGAATTCTTTTATATTTCTGAGGTTGTAGGACGGACGTCTATGCCCATTGGAACGTGTACACAGTGGAAACGGTGTAATGATTGGTCTCATCAATTGGTCTCATCTATTGTCCAGGTGACAATCCTCACAGAACTATCCTGCACCATAAGGCCGGTTTGTTGATCCGGATTTTAAGCGACTAAAAACCCCCGGGAACAGACGTTGTAGTCGTCATAGTTGCTGTGTCGGGAAATCCCGGATTCCTTCGACGTACCTGCAACACTCACTTATTACTATCAATGAGACACTGAAGTAAAAAAGTTAGTAAATTGCACGTGGTTGACGTTCTAAGTTCTAAATACTGCCGATTTTTTTTCTGTTTTACTTGGGCAATTCCTCAAAAGTTCTTCCCGGCCGCACATTGGGGAGTTGGTAGGCAAAGTGTACTGTCTTATACCGTATAAAAATTCCAAGATGACTACTTCTGCGCATTGACGGGAACTGAGAGACTTGTTATTAAGGCTCCACAGCTCCGCCGCGTTGCGCTTTCCTAATAAGATCCTGATTAGAAAATCCTTTATGTAAATATCGTGGTTTACAATATACAAATATGCTATCGCAAATATTTGAATTAGGGCAGTCATACGACATAGTAGCCGTTTCTATCAGGTGGGCAACTTATGCGATATTTCGGTATAAAAACCTTCTCCAACAATCTAAAAGTTATATACAATATTTGAATTGCCTGGGTGGGTACTGTAGGTCGTTTTGACAAAACCCGATTCAAATTCGTCGTTTCGCAATTCTGTTTCCCTTTGAGACATTGCCGTCGTTGTTGAGAGCTGATTTAACCCCCGCTTTCTTACGGCTTTATGTGTAAACTTTTGAGTAAATTTCGCCCGGCGAGTTCGGAGCTGTTTGCTTAGTTCTAGTTTCACCGCTTTATTGCGTCATTCGATACTGAATAGGCGTTGCCAGTATTTACAGAAAGCAGCGTATAAATTGAGCTATGTGCGAAAGAGAGGAGAAGGTATTGGCACTTTGTACAAAGGGAATGCAATCCGGTGTATTCCGAACCTGAAAAATCGAAAACCAGACAATATAGTAGTACTCCAAAATCCGCAATTGGAAATAGCATGTTTTTTACACTGATGCGGGATTTTAGAACTAAAAAGCTCTTATTTTTTATGAAATAACAACCGTGCGTAGAAAAATGAGGGTTACAGAAATACCTCAGAGGACAAAGAAATTGAAGTGGTAGTGCACAGGATACGGTTCATAGAACGGATGGCCGATGGGTCATGTTCTTGAATGGAGATCAGGTACTTGCAAAAACACAGTGTAGGACGTCTCTTTTAAGCACAAGGTGGAATTATTGCGACTCATTTCTTAACGGTCGTTCTGGAAGTCTCTACCGGAGGCCTATGTGCAGCAGAGGACGTTCTATGACTGATATGTCGATGATGATTGACAACTATGATTATATGATACAATAGAAGTAATCAGATAAAGTGTTCACTCATCACTAACTGTTATCAAACGATCAGCCAATCACAACGGATGTCTCGGCGCTTGCACAGTATTATCCAATAGCAATGATATTGCTATTGTGGGTACACAAACCGTGTCAATTGTACTTTTATTTTAATGTATTTGGGTTTATTACGCTTTGGAATTGCTTTTGTAATTGCGTTCCTTTGTGAACAATTTCTAAAATGTAAGGTCTTTTTAGTAGTAACGCAATAAGCCAATCTTTTATGGTGACTAGTTATTATGTGTAAACAATCGCTATGTAGTTTTGCCGCCAACGCACCTGCGTGCACACCAGCTGAGTTAGACTGAAGCCTGTGAAAAGAGAAACTCGGCAAGATAGTACATTGCTAACGTGTCCACACGACTTCATCAAAGTTAAACTATTATAGCATAACACTGCTTCTAGCGCGTCAGAGCAGACATTAACATAGCAAAAAATTTACTAATTTATTATTACTTCACACTTCATTTTAATTGTCCCCAGTTAAATATATTCTTACTCGTTTTTTACTTGTGTATCTATAAGATTCAATATCTATAAACAACTTCAATACCAATTAATTAAAAAAAAATGTTTTATTTATTTACATTCGACGTACGCTCTTAAAATTAGGAATAAAAATATAATTATTTAATAACATTCTGGCAAAACAAGAACACACAGTTCTCTTTATATCGTTACGATTTACAAATAAGGACGTCGGAATATGTACATAATTTATAAATGTTTCGCACATTTCAGAGTGAATGGGAGAACGTTGTTACGAAGGAAAGAAATAATAATTGGAAACAATAAACTGTTTACTAAGGACGTTAAATGGATCTCGGATTTTTGCGCAAAACAAAAATATTTTAATTAATGAGGGTTTTACGCATTTCTCTTTTACATAAAGAAATAAATATAATATTATGCAATAATTCAAAATTCTTTAGTACTTCATTAATATTAATGGATATTGTCTTTGACACTTAACATAAAACAAATTTTACAAAAAGGTAGGTAAGTTGTTAGACTCAATATAATAAAATACAATGAAACCCGATGAAGTGGGATTTCAAGGGATCTATTGATTTTTTTTTTAAAGTTATAGAGGATTTTCATTTACCAAGTTTCTCGAATAACCAAGTTTGAAACCGCAGTTGTCTTACTTATAAAGTCTTGCTAAGAAATTCGAGTATTTATAAATAATGTTTTGTAACTTGTCCTAAAAACCTGATAAGCTGTCTTACTTATATAGGTAATTGTGCTACAAAGTCTCAATTCTAGAGGTAAATATCGACAAATTTAAAAATCAAATATCAATAATGTTAAAAATTCGAAAAAAATTCGAGAAAGCACAGGTATCTTAATGCAAAAGTATCAGGATCTCTTTGTACTTACAGGTAACAGAGGTTTCTCGTTTATTCAAGGCCCATTTAATCTGTTATCACAGTATATCGGCATTATTTCAAAATAAGGTTTATCGTAAGTTGAAATTCGTCGTTAGTCGCTAAAATTTGTTATGGCAACGCATTATTATTATTAGCTAGTTTCGTCCCACCGCAGGGCATTTCCTTTTCCACTATATTTGTCAAACCCATGGGAAGTGGTTCAACTTAACCAAGCACGCTTGTCCAATGCGGGTTTGTGGGTGTGCATTATATACAGAGAAGCTGCATGCAGTAGCTTGGGTGCTAATTTTTCGTGAAATTTGGCATGCTGTATAGCTTAGTCGGCTCTTACGATATCTCAGTATGATGAAAAGGGAAGATCTATTCTATTCTGCCTGTAAACCCCACGACTATCTAACTCATATATAAGAATATGATAAGAAAGGTTTACCATCATTTATCAATTACATTTTCCCATAGTTTAAACGAGCTAAATATAAACATTGAGTTGTAATAGGAAATTATTATATTAACGGAGATTTTTTTTGCGTAATAGAAATCATTAGCTACTATCGAAAATCGATAATAGGAACGTCGCTATAAGTACATTATTAAACTGTTCGTATATTCACTGTTGGGAATTTGTGTACCAGTAGTCAGATAGAATTTGATGCTAGTAATAAGTGATTGCCCTTTATTGAATAATGTTGTATATTGTATTGCTTGCGCAAAATAGTAATTAGTCTTTCAGTCGGTATAGTTCCTTGTCATATTGGGTCTTTTAAAAGATATGATAAAAAAGTTTGACCAGAGCGGCGTGATTTCGGCGACTATCAAAAAAACAACCTCTCTTTTTTGAATAGTTAGTCTGGTAGTTGATTTCTTAGACTGTAATGTAGTCAGTTGCCGAGCAAGCTTAAAAAAAATGTTGAAGTAAGTTTTTTCATTAAGACCGCATTGAAAAACCGCCTTTGCGGTTTCTTAAGCGAGTCCTCATTAAGCGCCACTTGAGAGCTGGCAACTTATTTCAAGAGTGTTGGCGTGGCCCTGACATACTGACTCGCACAACTTATTCCAGCTTTCAGTTTCTCCTGAGGCGTGAAAATTGAGGTTACGCTCAAAGTTATTCAGTAGAAAACATTTTATTTGCACAAATATCGCAAAAGAGAACATCAAAACAGCAACTTTTTAAAAACGACCAAATGCAAAATTGAGTACTAATGAGCAATCTAAACTAAAAAACTATAAGAAGAATTATAGCTTATAATATTGAGGTGGTAGCGCGATAGCCCGGACTGGGTTGTAGATCTATGACCACAATATACAAATGCAAAGACCATAATAGTTACTGACTCCGCCCTTTCGCGTTTGGAATCAACTTATGTACGTCCTATTAATATACCTAGAGACCTTTTCTTGTGATGTATGTAGGCCCATACGACGATGGCGTCTATCAACTGTTTGCCGTCCCTTTATAGTGGCACTCGTACTTGGACTGCCCTTTACTATCCATCCGGTTCGGTATAGTGACTTTGTCAAACCAGTATGAAATAGCGGCAAGTGCTGGTTAACTCAATTTTTTATAAAGATGAGGTAGACGAGATAATTATTGTACTCGTAATTTACAAATTATCGCTAAAATTTCATATTGTTCTATATAAGGTTATGTGAAGTCAGGTATTTGTAATGAAATAAATTATAATTATTATTCGAAATCAGATTCCTTCTGAGAGCGTAGGTTCGTTCCCTACCGGCTGCGCCATGTGAAGTTATGTATTTGTAAATAAATAAATAATAATAAAATCTTAGAATAAAATATGGTTCATGTTATATCATATACTTAGATACCAATCATCACTTGTACGTTTCCATAGCAACGTCATTGTATGAAAGGTTATGTTTTTAGTTTCATTTTTGATGCATGTTTCCTTATATTTCCTAATTTTATGGTAAATTTATGTGTTTATATATACAAAACTAAAGTAGTACAGAAATGCACAGTGTGGTACAGTTAAGTTATTAAAATATTCACTGACCGAATTTAAAATTAAGCTGCGAAAAGGGTAGCCCTATTACGATGATATTCATTAGAAGGCCCTTCCACAGGGCGCAGTACTGTGGTACAAATCAAAATCGATATGTTTATTACCTATATTTAATTTATTAACAGTACAACTATGAAGTTCTCTATTTTTGTCATGTCGATGAGCTGTGAAATGATCTTCCGGCGAGCGTTTTCCCGCCGTCCTATGATATAAGGCGCCTTAAAGTAAACGTGAAGAAATACTTGTGCAGGCAGGGCAGGCAGGATGTTAATTGCGACTATAGGCCTATTTAAATAAAGTTATGTTTAATTTTTTTTTATACTAACTCCATGTAGTGACATATCGCAAATAATCTAAAAAATACAACTAGCCCAAAACTCGACTGCGACTATCGCTCCTGCGATTAATTTCATCTCTTTCAAACGCATAGTTTTGTCCAATTGCTATCTCGGTCTCGTTCCCTGTGATTTCCTTTTTTTTTGCTATTAAATCACCAGCTATTTCAAGTTTCTTTCTATCTCTCATTGAGGTATTAGAAATCATGTCTATAGTCGCAGTGATCATGCCGGCCTACAAAAATATCTCTTCACGCTGCTAGAAACCAATAAAATAAAACAATGGTAGCACGTTTGCCAGAAGATTATCCTACGATTTATTATTATTAAAGGTTTAGACCGCACTGCGGAATTTCACTGCGCTGAAAAGCATCGTGCAATTGTTTTCTATTTATTTATTTTTATGACGCAAGCATTCACTGAGAGCGGATTTTAGGATATTTCACCACTAAGAAAGTCGTCGAAAATTTATTTGAAAATCTGTCTATTTTTAAGTAACCTATATTAACTAGTGCAGTAAATTGCGCTCTTATTTTGAAATTAGCAGAATAATGGAAAATATTATGTTAACAATATTGTGTGAAAGTACATTACATAAAATATTGTTACCATAATATTTTATGTAATGTAATTTGACACAAAATAATGATGCAACAAAATGGTGGTAAAATATTGTGGATTGCCTGCGGTATCTTTTATCCCTTGCGCCAAATGGTGTCTGGTGGTGTCTTATCTCAAGCCCCCTTGGCTCTGTCGGCTCCCTTATCTGCGGTGTGAAGTGCTGCCCACTTTTTACTTGCTCTATAGTTTGAGTGTGCTCCGGTCTTAATTTCCATATTCCGAGATGCGATGTTTATACGACCGTTTCCATAAAAAATGATTTCTGCTAATATAACATTTTTTGATTTGTATTTTTTTAAAAGATGTTTTAAAAAGAAGTTGCACTTTTTAGAGAAATGGGAATATGGATCTATTCTTCGTGGAAGTTTGTTTAATTGTTTCCACGCATTACATAGATTAGTTTGGACTGATTTTGCTGAAATTTGGTGATTATTGGTTGGACAGAATCCGAGATTTAGCTTACGTAGTATGATAACAATGCATGAAAGCATTCAATAAAAGCAAAATATTAATTTTAAATCTCTATATTATTACAATTTTCATTAAAATTAATTCAATAGAAATCGAGACACTAATCGCTTCGTATTAGCACCTTCTCTGTTATATAAAACTGTTTTATCTGTAATATTGAAAAAAGCTTTCATTTATCATTTTTAACGCAGGAGAAAACGTATACCAATGATGTCGATATAAAAAAAACTCTGAAACTCAGTCAAAAAAAATCAGGCAAAATTACTTATTCAATTGAAATATTATTTTAAACACAATGAATCTTATTGTATCATAGTGGAACCAGGAACAAATTAATGTGTTTAATTTTTAAAATCATCTTTAATTTAAAAAAAAGACTTGCACAAACCCAGCGTTTGTATATGGCAGCTGCATTAATTTCTTATACCAAATACTAGTGCATGAATTGTATGTAACCCTTGCATCATCCAAATTAATTTATGTCCCAAATTACTTCGCAAATTACCTTTGAAATTAACGTTCAAAGTAATTGAATTAAGCCGTAATAGCGGAGTTAGTGAGAGCAATGCTCCCAAACGCGACGATAGCGTCTCTAGAGTACTCGATAGCCTACCCCGAGTTCGCGTTAATGTATTTCTGAATTGATTCTCTGCATATATTTATCTCAGTAGATGTAATATCGAGGTCGTATGACGGTCATAGCTGTAGACCCTTTTTGGAGTATTAATTACAAACGTAGATGGCAAACGTAATCAGATTGATGTAAAACAGTTATCATCATTAAAATAGTTACATTTTGCCCATCTATTTTAAATACTAAGTAATTCTCAATTCCTAACACGTTTATGACTCCTGTTTAATTTTTTTATCTTGTAATCATGGTTACATTTTCTAATCTTTAATTTGATTACATTTTGCTCATCCCTGAGTACAAACAACAAGAAAATAAAACTGTTACTAATACAAAAGAAATATGAATAACAGTATAACTTTACGTAAATGTTGTCTCTTGCTTTAGTAAAGCTTTGAAATGACAAAATATTTTCAGAAAAATCATTAATCACTAGTTGAATTTTACTCTCAAACAAAATTTAATGTAATTATTATAGAATTTTATTTATAAGCAAACTCTTTAACACAGCACTTGTTGTTCAATCAATAATATTTTGTTCTAAAACATACCTGGAACTGTAAAGTAGTAAGAGTTCACTTAGAAATTATATTTAGCTCCATACCTACTTTATGTAATGCAATCACAGCAATTCGGTTTTCTTTATCACCCCACTCCATTTTAATATCTATTTATATTTTACAATATATATATTTTTTTACACTTGCTCGACATAGTGACTACAGAGTACCTGATGGTAAGTACAGTGTAGTCCAAAAACGAAAGCGACTATCAAAGGATGAAAATCCATTGATAGTCAACATCGTCATGTCGGCCCACATATACCGCGACTGAAGGTCTCTAGGTATATGAGCCACTGGATATACACAGGCTGATCCCGAAACGCGACAAGCCGAAACTGGTCACTATGACGGGCTTTACACCCATGTACTGTGGTCGCGATCCAGACGGGCACCGACGCCCTACCATCTCGCTGCTGCTCGTTTAGCACCACCCAGGAGTCACGTGTAGGGAAACTAGGGTAAAGCCTACGGACGCGAGCAACTTCGACTCCCAACGCTTGCGCTTGGATTGGCGCGAAAATTAAAAAAACCCAATGAATAATCGTTTAAAAATGACAGATTGCAAATTCAAAAGTAATATTTTGTTTATTTTTATTGTAACAGTATTTATAGCCAGACTACCATAAATACAATTCTACAATTCACAATATATTTTAGTAACTTAGATCTTTGTATATGTGGCACGCGAGCCCAAGTTTTTAATGATATATAAATGATGTACCTAAATGTAATAGTAAATATTCTAAGTTAAAAAAAACATACTCGTACGAAGCTGGAGCGAATTAGCTAGTTCAGTATAAATGCCAAAAATATATTATAAGCCAAATAGTGTTCCATTATTATTTAAGACAACACTGATATTGAATTTATTACAACGTGAGGTTTATATGAAAAAACATTCAGTATTCATCACGCTTTCCAGGGCTATGGCCCGTTAAGAAGTGGTTGTTAATTCAATTAGGCAGTTATCGTTTCATGTTTAATTTGCATTTAATTCGGCTTTATAAAACATTATAACTGTAAATAGGTCAGTATAAGGACCATGGTTCAGTGAATTTCTCTATTTTTACCATTATTTTTCCCAATTACTCTAATGACTTAGTAGATAAGGAAGTGATAAGCCGTTCTTCTTGCATTGAACTGTGCCATACGTTGATGGCTGGGGTAGACCTTCACAATTAAGCCGGGCGAGAAAACCCAAAGCATAAGGAAAATAATTACAAGATGTGTTTTTTTACACTGGCTTGAAAAAGTGACTACAGTACACCTGATCGTGAGTACAGTGTAGTCCAAAAACGAAGGCGACCATCAAATGATGAAAAATACGTTGAAAGTCTCCTTCGTTATGTCAGCCCACATATACCACGACTGAAGGTCTCTAGGTATATATATTAGTTACTGGATATACACAAGCTCCGTTGGAAGTATCTGGATTCCCAGGCTCGGCGAAAGCGAAGAGAGGGCAGTGCTGGCACCCCGGTGGTTTTAGTCGGGGCAGGTCCGACACACCGGGGGGAGTGGCCCTCACCACTTCCCCTGACGGACCGTAGGGATATCCACCGGGTTAACAAAAAAAAAATACACAAGCTGATCCAGAAACGCGACAGGCCAAAGCAAGTCACTATGACGGTCTTTACACTTGCGTACTGTGGTCATGATCCAGTTCGGGCAATCGCCCTACCACCAAAAAATTTGCTAATCCGCTGGGTTATGTCGGAGACCCTCGTTCATCTATGGATATTTTATCTCTAATTTGGCCACTGTGTGGTTTAATATAGGTATCGGTGAATGAAAAAATGTTTTTAATGTAAACCGTAATGCAGAAGCCCTTTTATCGTTAGTGCGCCGTATTTATGTCCGGATGAAGCCTCATTACGAATACTCGAAACCATAAATCACCAAGCGGCGCATTGTGGATGAAATGGGCTCGCTTTAATTAAATAGCGATGAGCGACATTATCCTATTAACAACGTATGTGCCTTGAATTCTGTAAACGCTTTGCTTTTTGGCGACGAGTAAAATTAAATTCTGTCTTATTGTTTCATTAGTCTTTCATTAATACATTAGTCAATACCATATTATTAACGCAGAAACTGCTGCGTCTATCTCGACTGAACTTCCATAGTTTTGTTGCATATTTTTCAAAATAAATCTTTAATTATATTCAATCATGATTGGTTGAGCAGAACTGAACATAGATTGACTAATATGATAACATTATTAATATTAAAAGTTAATATAAATTAGGGTATATTAATAATCCCTAGATTATTACAAAGTTTATTGAAATCGGTAATATAGAAACAAAGATACAACTTGGTATTATTATAGTAGTTGCCGGCCTACACTAGAGGTATGAAAGGAAATGGTTTTCTCTGTAATATTAAATTAGCATTACTAAGTATAATCAAGTAATTTCGTCATTGCTAAAGCAGGTGGAGTCATTGAATGAAGCTGGTAATTATTATAAAATCGCTACAGCTTATGACTAGGGCCAGTATCGAATATGGCATTGTAAAATCGACTCGCGTTCGCGTCGTTAGCGTGAGAGATGCTTATCTACGGCGCGGTTTTAGCTTCGAGCCAACAGCCAACAGCCCACCAACTACCTAAGCAGGGGTAATATTATTTTAATGTGGGGTGTGGGAATTACTATGCAAAAACCTGTATGTTTTTATACAAGTAAACTTTCTGCTTTAAAAATTGATTTTCCTCTTTAACCTACAGTAAACTATATTTTTGTCTGTTTGTATGTCTTAATCTACGAGTACATAACGGATTGTGATGCGATTTTGCAATGTCGTTTAGAAAATATAAGCCTAACAGACCCGATCTAACTGAACTATAACATGTTTGCTAAATAATAGTCGATCTCACAGTAATATCGTCTGCGCAATTCTTAAGACGTGAGTTAACATGTAGAACGAAATATCGACTTCAATGTATACTTTTTATGGAAGAAAAGTATGTGAAAAGGGATGCGATATAACAGCTAGAGTAACAAAAGGAATGAAAGGATGTTATTTTCAATATCACTACTAAAATAATAATTTCTTGTTTACTCTGAGATAAAACGTACTTTGATCATTACTTTGAAAACGCCGACGATAACCTAAATGCCTGTTACAAATTGCGTCGTAGAAATATTAAGTATATAACGACATTACTGGGACTGAAAAGTCAAACGAATATATGCTTATAATAAATATAAACTTTCTAAGAACATCGGATCGGCTTCTATTGGAGGAGTAGGTACTTGCCTTAAGAGCACGATTCATTACGATCAGAGATAGGCAATATGTAATCTGATTAATGATTGCAAAGTATAGTCGTAATTTTAATTTTGTTGCTCTGTAATCTTGATTAAAGTCCTTCCAAATATTAGTCATAAATGTATATGCAATTGAGGATTCCGTAGTGGTTAAAACATAGATGAGCAAAATGCAATCATATTAATGATGAAAACGCTAAATGTAATCGTAATCGTTTTTAATTAATCTGATTACATTTTTCCTATCTATACTATATTATTGGCTGAATTTTTTATCTCAAATAGTTTCGTTTATATTATTTTAGACGAGACCTTTTTACCTTTAATGCTTGAAAAGGCTTTTTTATTATTAAGTTAAGAGTTTTATAAGTATATTTAGATTATTAAAACTTTATTTATCACCTAATTGAACTTTATGTTATGGAAAGTTAGTAAAATTAACACACAATGGCTTTTAATAAAGAAGGGCTTAGACAAAGAATGCAATTAAAATTTTAATTTGTTAGCACGTGTATCTTAAACCTGAAAAAAGACTTGTACAAATTAAAAGTGACAATGTAAGAGTTGTTTCAACAGACATTCCACGTTTTTTCGTTGTTCCGCACATTGCTAGTAACGTCGAGAGGTGCATAGAGTCGCGCTAAATGAGAAATTCCTTGAGTACGTGTGACCTGGCAGGATAGGGATGCTCAGGAAATGATTAAAATTTGTCGATAAATACTTCTCGTATCGCTGAGCTGCTTTTATTCATTAGATTTAGTTATTATCGTGGGCTCTTTGGGATTTTTATATTATTAAATTCTCTAAGGGCTTAGACAAAGTAACCAAAGGGATTGACATAAACTATCGATGTGATATTTGGAAATCTTATGTCGATTACATACATTTAACACTTTTTTTACTAGCGTTATCACTGATCGATTGGTATTTTGTCTAGGACCTCTGCTTATATCTCTTTAACTATATTTTTTATTTTGTTATACGGAAAACATAATTTTAACATTGTTATCATCATAGTTGATTATTTTGATATGTCATTTTGCTGTGTTTAGTCTTGAAGTAAGATTCACTAGACTGAGCAACAAATATCTTCTTATTAATTTGATTTTCTGGATATAGTCGTTTCCATTGAGATATTTTTCTTTTTTGACATTTTAGTATTCATGTCAAATAAAAAAAGTCTAATTTCTTCTAAATTAATATAATATCGATAACTTTTGACGCTGTGTCTCAGCCTTATTTTAACCCAGAAAATGCTTTTCGCGGCAAGCATTAATTCGAGGTTTCGGAGATGTGAGAGTATATTAAATTGACTCGAATTTTTCGCGTTTTCCGAGAAGAGTGGAAGTTAATTTGTTTTGAGATTGCTGTCATAAATGTAGATTTCATTTAATTCGGTGGGTTTATAAAGATTTGCGATTATATTGCAGAAATTACTTTTTCTTTTCACAATAAATGTAAGAATGTTTTGCTATATTTAATTTTAATTCTTTGCTAATCTTCGTTCACTACGACCGTTAAACAACTTATATCTTATAGTGATTTTACAATAAATATTTATTTATATTATAAACTCGTTCTGTAGAATTAATTTCGTAATTATTCCCCTTCCTACAATAAATCATAATATTAAAAGTATTATTATAAAACGTGTATTTGGTTGGTTTCTTTAATGCAGTAGCGTTCATTCCATATATGCATGAAAGCACTGCATGCCTTACGATAAATAAGTCTGGAATAAATTGTTTTAATTTAAACAAAAAAGAATCCTTTCTATTAAAATATATTCTATTTTCACGCCATCTATATTCCTTATGAAAGTAATATAATATTTATTATCATCATATAATATTCACATTAATTATGTCAATTTGTCTATCCTGTCCAAATAGCCTATGCACGTCACTGCTTTAATGGATGTGATGACCTAACGGATAATGGACCGGTTTTCATCCGCGGCTTGCGAATGGTCGTGGGTCCGAATCCCAGAATGTACCTCTGAGTGCTACCAAGTTACGTACGAATTTAGTCACCACATGCTCAGCAGTGAAGTAGAACGTAAGGAAACAAGCATGGCATCTAATAGACATGTACTTATGCGTAAGTTCTCTGAGAACGGCGATCAAATACAATAACGCAGCTGCAAACGTAACTCTTGTGTAACGTTAGAAGCAACAAATACACCTATCCCCCGATTTACACGGTACTTGTTTTACACGTTTTCGCTTTTACATGGTTTTCCAAATAAGTTTTTTTTTTGTTTTTATCGCACTCTACTAAATGCTACTGTGTTTGAACACGTGCGCTGTGTGAACATCTCACGGGGAATCCCGAGCTTATGACTTGCTGCACATGATGAAGGATAATAAAACACCTTTGGTTTTATTTTTTGTTCTTCTGTTTAATGTATTGTAATTAAATAAAAAAAACAGTGTTTCCGTAATATATTACATATTTTAACCTGTCAATGCATTTTATTTTTATTTCTGTGTACAAATAAAAATTTTAAAAAAATCACAACTGTTAAATAGCAAAATTATGCATTTTCTGCAAGCTTTTCGATTTACACGGTTTTGACTTGAAAATTTTTAATTTTCGATTTACACGTTTTTGTCAGGAACGTATCTACCGTGTAAATCGGGGGATAGGTGTATGCGTAAAGTGGATACAGCCACTAATGTATCCCTGCTCACCCAAAAAGGGATATAGCGTGACGGTATATTGTTATTTATTAAATGTTAATAAATATTTAAAACTAAATAGAATTGGAATAAATGCTTCCCATTCAAATAGGCAAAACATAATAAATAATTCATAAAAACCTGAAAATACTCCTATCTACTAGTTTCCAATCATACTGGAGCTGGTTTTGAAGAAACTACCTTCGACGTTGCCAAACGGGATGTGGCAATTGAAGTTCGATTTCTACTCTGTACATGAAGAGACCGGTTGAGTCTTACATCGCGACTTTAGGGAGTGTTTACATCTATGCCAGTTACTTGTTCCCAGCGGATCTAGATAAGGATGCTCTTTCACTTAACGATTTTTTTTTATACTGGCACGACATAGTAACTACAGTGTACCTGATGGTAAGTACAGTGTAGTCCAAATACGAAAGCGACTATCAAAGGATGAAAATCCATTGATAGTCTACATCGTCATGTCGGCCCACATATACCACGACTGAAGGTCTCTAGGTATATGAGCTACTGGATATACACAAGCTGATCTCGAAACGCGACAAGCCGAAACTGGTCACTATGACGGACTTTACACCCATGTACTGTGGGTCGCAATCCAGACGGGCACCGACGTCCTACCACCTCGCTGCTGCTCGGTTAGCACCACCCAGGAGTCACGTGTACGGAAACTAGGGTAAAGCCTACGGACGCGAGCAGCTTCGATTCCCAAAATACCAATAAAAATCGCTGTTTTTTATAAATGTTATCTGATTAGGTCATTCACACGACGTTTAGATGCAGTAATATTCTTCTATTATGGATAAATTTTTGAGAAAGAGGACATACTCTCGTTATTATAGTTGTGCACGCCACTCAGGGCTGCACTGGGTTTTCCAAACAAGGAAGATAGTGGACTGTATTTTTGTAGGTGCTGGTAGGTTATCTTTCTTTGGGCCCTATTAAATGCACACGACCATTATAAAATATACATATATCTATTCCGCTTACCTTGCCGCCGTGGTGTTTCTGCCTGCCTGGATCCAGACCAGCTTCCGGGGCAGTGAATCCGACACGGTCGTGTGCCCGAAGATAAAAGTCCGAAAATCCGTAACTGAAGCCAACTCCGTGCTAATATAATTGTCCCACGCAACACAAGACACAGGGAGCACAATAAAACAATATAAATAGGTCCGTAGCCGTAAATAAATTAATAAAAAGCCTTCCGATACAAATCCGATGTGCCCGGTATAGTTGCGTCCGACGGAGTGTGTCGTTTGCCCACCGTATGACGCCATCTGGCGGTGGGCTTGCGGAAACATACATAGGTATACAGTATAATGGCGTGTACAATAGTGTGTAGGTATATCACGCGGGTACCTGTGGGTTTTTCCATATTACGTACCAATTTAGGATCCATATGCTCACCAGTGGAAGAAAACATCGTGTGGAAACCTGCATGGCACCTGATAGAAATGTCATGTTTAAGTGCTCTGAAAACGGCGATCAGCTGCGCTACTGGTCACGTTGGGCACTTTATGCCTTTGGGGTCGCGGCCGCTCAGGGTGGGGGCCCTGAACGACTGGTTAGCGACCCTCGAGAAGTAGGCAGAGCATTGTGACGTGCTCTGCCTAAATACAATGAGCAGTGTCGGGGAAGATATCTTCCTCCGAACTTGTGCCCAGCGGGCGCGGCGCGACGGGGCTGCGGTGAATTGATTACAGGTCCCGCGGTCCCCGTCAATGCGCAGAAGAAGTCACCTTGGGGTTTTTAGTCGGTACAAGTCCGACACACCTCGGTTTCGCGTAACCCCCCAGTGCGACCGAGACGGTCCCATGAGGATTTTCCCAAAGTAAAAAAAAAAGGCACTTTATATAAGCGCAAAGAGGGTACAACCACTGATGAATCACTGCTCACCCCGTACGGTTTATAGCGTGATGATATATTAATATTATTACATAATGTACGTGTTTGTATGTATGTATTGTCAATTGTCATATAAAAGACAGATAGCTTAACGGTTTACTGTTGGTTAATAGCCAATGAAAAACTGTTAATTAAAAAGTGAATCGGATATTTTGGTTAACTTTTACTTTTTTAAGTTTTAATGTTTTTCACTCAATTTTTTTATGTATTTATTTTACAGAAATCTTTCGCGATCGATATATTAATCGATAATCAGATATTATATTATTTATGCCTTTCTAAGCATAATTAACGTATTTTAGAAATATTAGGCATCAAATCGACAAAAAAAATCTTACGGTAACAGTAGAACAACTAAGTTTGTAGTAACAACAAAAGAGTAAGTATGTAGAATGTAGATTTAAAAAATGGCTTTGTGGCAAGAAGGTTATCAAAATCAGCTTTTTGAAATTCTCTTTAAATCCGGGAACGTGCCCAGCCTTCATGTACTCAAATCTCAAAGTACACAAGTACGTGTCCTTGGTAATTTTTAGTATTTATGTCACATCTCACTTGGGTAGTGATAACTCAGCCGTATATAGGTAGGATATAATTTAACGCTCAACTCACTTTTAGAATTTTACGTGCTTTTGAAATTGGAGTACAGTCACAAAGCTGAAACAAAGTCTCACAGATATTAAAATATGACTGTTTTGCATACATTTGTTTGCTATGTATATTAAATTATCAACCTATGTATAGGTGTGTATGATAGGTAGATGATAAGTATTTTATTTTAATGATTATTGAGATTGAAAATTTCCTTTTACCTTCAAATGTTTTAACACATCTAGTTATTACAGTTAAAAAGGATTGGATTTATTTTACAGACTTATAAATAAGTATTAATTAGTCAAGTGATCAGGCAAGTTCTTACCCGCATTAAACGAACCACAGAGTAAATATGTCGCGTGGGATAGGCGTGGGTAGCTCCAGGGCGATTAAATTAGCATGAGACTGACAACGGAGTATATAGCTCAGCTATACCTTAAGAAGTACGCACAATCATATTATAACAGGTCTGAGATACAAAACAGGCTGTGACGAATCGATACTTGAGTATATGATGGTATGGGAACTTCGTGTTTACTTTGCAACTCGAGATGCGGAAAAACCGGCGGATTTTCAAACAAAATGTCATTCCTTATTTTACTCCTTTAGGAGTGCCTTTAGTCTAGAGCCTAGGTCATAAAAATAATCCAATGTCTACAATTTCTATGGATATATTGTCAGACACAGTGTTACGGATCCTGCACTTAACGGGGCAGTACATTTTTATATTTCTAGCGTAAGTAGTTTAGACTTTACGATGTGACTGGACAAGTTTTTATAAAGAAATATAATATAATTATAGATGGACAAAATGTAATATGATTAATTAAAAACGTTTACAATTACAGTTTACATCATTAATATGATTATATTTTGCCCATCTATGTTTTAATCACTAATGAATCCTTAATCGTATGCCAATTTATGACTCATGGTAAGAAGGGATTTAACTGTGATTACAGATTAACGAAATTAATATTACGATTACATGTTACACGATTTTATTTTTGTATTGTATTTTATTTTTTATTAATTATCTTGATAAGATGTAACTCGACCGGGGCCCTTCATGAAAATCAGCGCTACAGACTTCCTTTGTAGCATTGCGCTTTATTTTGTAACCTGAAGGGAAATCCTGCATAGGATCATCAGAGACACTGTGAGGGCAGCGACCCCGGTATGTCAAACTCCTATTGACTAAAAACCCCTGGGGTGTACCTCTAATTGCTCCACCTAGGCCTAGGCAACCAAATTTGTCCAGATACCCGGAGAGCAGTGGCATTGAGCAGACAGCGGGCCCATTTCGCCATATTTTTATTTTTGTATTTTGTCTTTTGTATTTTCTTCTTTTCTGTATATTGTTTGTTTTTGTATTTTTATTTCAAGTCGAAATAAATGTATTTCATTTTATTTTGTTATCATTAATCATTAATCTGATTACATTTTCCCCATCTCTGAATATAATACACAATTATATCAGTCATTATTTAAATAGTGAATTTTATGGCAACAAAACAAAATTAATTATGCAACATGCTTTCTAAAATCCGTTCCGGTCGAATCCCAATATATTTGTTAAAATATCCTTCCAGTTTCCCGTTTCTCTATTTGTATATTTAGATCTTATTATTACCGGTTTGGTTCCCGGGCACAAGACTCCCACACGCGTTACGCTTTGAATAAATTGCGATTCGGGTTATGCGGACCAAATCCTTTATTCGGTCCGAGTAACTTGGCTCTATGATTCATTTTTGATATTATTCGTGAGTTACATACGAATCGTGGGTGTTATTTATCATGCGTTAAAATGATACCTAGAGTACTTTGTAAACGTTTTTCTTAGTACCTCGGCTAAGTAAATGCTAGAGTGATTATCAGAAGTGGTTCCAGAGTACAAGGAATTATATAGTCAATTGTTGCAATATGTTGTGTTTCTGGACTTACAGATCTATACAAAGTACCATTTGATAAACGATAACGAAAAAAAAAGGTCAAAATGTATGAAATTAACATAATTTGACGATGTGATATTTTGTTCAAATTGTAAAAGCGATAAGAAACAAATTTCTACTTTAAAAAGTTTTTAGTGTACTGATAAATAACGAATTAATCTCAATAAATTATGAAGTCTATTCAGTAAATACTTATTCATAGAAACGAAGCTATTCAATCAGCTTTATGTTCCCAAGGACAAACCGGTGAACTCAATCAATAATATCATCGATACAGTCAGGTCCGGATCGAAGCAGCGCGGGGCCCTCATCAAACCCGGGGGCACGTAGCCAATTCTATTAAAAGACCTTTGGTTTGGTCGGCTTTATTAGTGAACGAATTTTAAATTTAGTAAAGGTTTAAACAGTGGCAAAACTAATCTATTATAAAATATATTTTATTGCTCATATAACAAATAGATTATAATTTTATATACTAGATTTGTATACACACAAAAGCATGTTTTTTGTAAAAAAATAGCTTTTCCACTTCTTAAACATTTGCTTAAATTAAAACCCAAAGCGGGTTTAATAAAGCGGATAATCGCTAATTGGGCATAAATTTGGTGAAGAACTTGCACATTTGTGGAGCTACATAGGTTCTTCCAGGCCAACAGTATTTAATCAGGGCTAAAAAATGGGGTTTTAAGTTAATATAAATTTTAAAAAATGTTAAAACTCATCAAGAAAAAACAAGAAGTCAGGTGTAAAAATATTTTATTTAAAAACAATTTAATACCAACACATGGAGTCTAGGTTTGTGGAACACGCAACAATTGCTACTCTTGCTATGAGCCAAATCCGGCACTGGATATAGTAAGGATACAGCTATTCGCCAATGCTTCAATAGCGTCGCCTTTGTGTCTGAGCTACCGAACCCTGTCCAAACATAATGAATGTCTTTTATGCCGCTCTCCTTTATTAGATTTACTTGAAAAAAAAGACAGCATGAGTTAATCTTCACGTCATAATATACATATATAGTCGCACTTTTTGGCTGTCTGTTTGTCTTCTTATATCTTCTAAGCAACACAACTTTGACACGATTACCAAACAGACTGACAGCCTATTCGATGATGAGGTAACAGTGTCTGTATTACATTGTGGAATTTAAAAAACCTTTTTAAAGAAATAAAGCTTTAGAGCATCTTCTTTTTAATAGGTGTTCTTGTTTAAATTAACCATTTATTAGCACTTATAATTAGGACATTAACTTTAATTAGGAAATAATACGTTAATTAAAATGACAAATAATTACTACAAGAAGTTTTCTTTATCATATATTTTAATTAGACTGAAATTTCCATGTATATATATACTTTTCAAATACGTTAGAAATGGTTTTCTATCAAGTCGAAGTGTGCTGGGCGTAAATGCAGTTAGACTATTACAATAGTAGAAGATTGCATGCCAATCCGCGGATTAATTGTGATTACGTCAGGATATGCATTACTGGGCGGTCAATAATGCGGGTAGTTTACAAAGGGCACGGTATTCAGACGCGTACGGTCGATTACACTCTCAGTCGAGCGTTACATACAGAGGTTGACTGACGTGTGAATAATATCATCACAGCTTCTATGGTTGAAAATCTTCAGTTTATAAAATACTAGCTGATCCGGCAAACGTTGTTTTGCTATATAAGTTATTGTAATATTTTCTAGGATGTTCATTGAAATTAAGTGATGTCAAAGACACTTTTGTTCACAATTAAATACTCTTAATCAACAACACATTTATTTGGATAAAGATTAATATTATTACGTTGATACAATTCTTAACAAATAATGCATTAATTTCGACCAAATTTGATTACCATAAAAACTGTTCTAGTGAGTTAATCTTAAAAGATAGACATATACTGTGTAATGAGATATTTTTTTAGATCATTTCAAGAGGAATAATTCTTTCATACATATATTTTTGGTATCTTGAACCGTTTTCGCAGCGCACGCAATGGAAGCCCTCAAGGATGAATAATTTTCCCCGTTTTTTTCACATTTTCCATTATTTCTTCGCTCCTAATAGTTGCGTTGTGTGGTCGTAAATGGTCGATTCAACACAAAAAGAATTTTTCAATTCGAACCAGTAGTTCCTGAGATTAGCGCGTTCAAACAAACAAACAAACTCTTCAGCTTTATAATATTAGTATAGATGTATATTAACTTTGGATGTGACCTAAATTATGTTTAAGGAAAATAAAATGCTATCCAAAGAGTCCCCTTTTAATATATGTTTAATTAAAATCAATATTTTTATTTACATAAATATTTTTTATTAATAATTAAGCTTCGTAATTAATCTAGAATAAATAGTATTATTATTAAGAAAAGTTATAAAATTATTTGATACATTAATTTACATTTTTGCATTACATTTATTTTCTTTAAATAATAATTAATTCCCGCAATACCCTAACGGAGTGAGTAGAGATACATTAGTGGTTGTATCCACTTTGCGTTTATATGTCGTACCCAACGTGACCAG
This sequence comes from Automeris io, assembly GCA_036320925.1. Lineage (NCBI taxonomy): Eukaryota > Metazoa > Arthropoda > Insecta > Lepidoptera > Saturniidae > Automeris > Automeris io. The sequence continues at coordinate 12,315,378 of JAUDJH010000010.1, read as the reverse complement.
TAGTGCTGATGATTGCCTTTCTCAGGGCGCATACACATGACTTTTCTAATATTATTTTCTTTTATTTTGCATTATTCAAGTCACGAATATCAAATAGTAATGTTATATTCATGTTACTCTAAATATTTTCAAAGAGAAAAAGTAACACACAAAATATTTCTTGTTATGACAATTTGACAGAAAACTTGAGAATAAAATATTTATGTCATCGAGTATTCGTGAATATCAATAATTCATCATCAAAACACTTTTCCTTATAAAACTCCTGAAAGTTAACCGCAGTGTCTGGAGAATTGTGAATACTCGTATTTTTTGCCATAAAAGAGGCCATTTCCTTCGTTTTTCCGATGAATTGACATCAATCGACGTCAGGCCGTACAAAGAGAAATCACAGTACATTTATCTAAGGTCGAAAAATCGGCTCATTTTAAAGCTTACTTCTCCATTATAGCGACTCTTTGATGGTTTTGTCAACATAATTCAATTTATAAATTGCTTTTTACACTATACAGATCAAGAATTAATTTCCTAGTGATTTATTTTTGTCATGATTTATCTGCACCCTTTCATTTACCAATCAACAGTCATAACTCATGAGCTGATCATCTTGTTCCACTAGATTCTAGTTCCGACCGCCGATTGATTCATATAAGCAATTTATGCAACTGCCTTCAGGACCAGCGCCCTCTAGAAGGTCCAAAACATAAGAATAGGTAGGTCCGACTAGAAGGTTCGCTTAGTAGAAAGCTGTCAAACGTCTGCCAAATTTACAAGGGTTGTTAATTAATTAGGTGTATCGAGTATTATTATTTATAAATTACTCTAAATATTGTATTATTTTTGTTTTTCAATTAGTTCTTGACCCTGATACCTAAAATCCTAATGTTTAAATGCACTGGTAGGCCCAAAAGGTCAAACTCATTCCCATTGCTAACAATAGTTATAAATTGACACACCACATAGCATCAGTTACCCAAATTACCACACTATGACCTGCTATATCTAAAACCTTTTAGTAAAGATAATCAAAAACTTCTGCCAGAAAAATCAAAAGCTTCCACAATTTTATTCTATTTATTTCAAAAGATAACCAATGAGCTTATAAATATTGAGATCTTAAAACGGAATATAAAAATACCTGCGTTCGCCCTTTTAATTAATATAAAATTGATACAAATATGGTTTAATTATCTAACATAGATATCTAAGCAGTAAAACTATATGTGAATTTTTATGCAATTACTTCGCCAATAAAATAACATAATTACAAATTCCCTTTAGAGAATACATTTTGCATCTGACCTTACGGAAGCCACAGGGTGTCAGGGCAAACAGCAGAGCAAAGGTATATTACATTATTCCATTTTATATCCTAATACAGTAACATAAGATTTAGTTTCTCTTGCGTCATTCGCTCCCCGATCTACAACGTAAAAGCCACCTTTAGCTACTGTAATTAGGTACATAATGAATCAATTTGTAATCGATCACGCAAGATAATATACTATTATTGAGCCGTAGTGACATTGATAAACAGACCTTTACATCACAGGATTAAGGTCGATTATGCTATGTTCTGTGAGGGGGTTGATCGTTGCTGCTGGGGTACTTATTCGGAACATAAACTTGACGTTTTGAGAGATCGCTCTGTTTTTATACTAGGTTAGTTTGCTTACGACGAGACGCTTCGTGTTTTTTGCTATTTTCGTACAAAATACGCTTATATTAGTGTTGGGCAGTATTATCCCATCAACATTTTATCGATTTAAAATATTTTTTATGTTAAGGTCAACTATTAACATTATGACTCCATTTTGTTTTTAAATAGTGGAGGTTATATCGTTCACAAGTAGAAATTATTTTACAATTATATTTGATTTTCAACACCCGCAGTGTTGATATTTGAGAACTTGAAATTTGAGAACTTTCCTAAGCAAAGTTAAAATAGCATCTATAATTCTTAGCCCAAGAATACACATTTGGGACTTATTTTAATGAGATTGATATTTATATTAACTCTAGATGACCCTTCTTGACATCGCCCAGATGCAATTTACACTTACGAGTACAACTGTTGGGTTTAATTTTTCAACTTATGGATAAAATATTAAAAATTCAGCCCTTGGTAGGTGCTTACGTCATAATAAGAACCTAATGCAAAACTTTCATGATTCTAGCTTCAGTATTTTAGATTATAATTATATGTCTATCAGGATCACTCTTTTTATATGTAAAGTTAATAGATAAGGGGATAAAAATGAATCTTCTTGAGGAAAAATGTTCCAGTTTCTTTATTAATTTTTCTGATTTTGAGAAAATTTTATCTTACATATTTATTTAGTTTTTCTGTTATCGATAACTTTTAGTCGCCCCATCACTAGCGTAAGGCCGGCGCTTCGTCGCAAATATATGCTAATGTTTTTTGTCCCATGTGCCGGTACGAGGTCTCATCGAATTTATACACCAATATATTATGTATACAAATAAAACTGTTCCCTTCTGTATTGAACTCAAGGGATGCTTTTATAAAGGCTTTATATATTTTTATCATTTTATGGGAGACGTGGATGTAGTAGCCTAGTGGATAAGCGACCGGTATCCAAGCGCGGCAACGCGTACGGTCGTAGGTTCGAATCCCGGCACAACCTCTGGGTTTTTAGATTATGTACGCGTTTAGGCACTATTTCTCACCGGTGAAGTAAAACCCGCATGTCATTTAATAGACATGTCATGCATAAGTGTTTGAGAACGGCGGTTTCAAGAGTTACTGGTCACGTCGGTCGCGCAAGACATAAGCGCCTAGTGGATACACTGGATACACTAATGCATTTCTGCTCACACGGAAAGGGATATACCGTGACTATAAATTGTTATTCATTAACTTTGTTTATCAGTGACATAATATTTTTTTATTACTGACAGGCTTGCGCTTGACCTCAATCTCACCTGCTGGAAAGTGATGATGAGGCCGACGATGGAGCGCGCTCGCCCAGCAAATACCGATTTACTCGACGTTTGAAGATTCCCATGTCATAAGATGCCGGAAACACCGACGCAGGAAGTGAATTCCACTCTTTGGCGGTTCGCAGCAAAAAGGAGGCGGCGAATCGCTTCGTGCGAGCATCAGGAATATCAACCACAAAAGGGTGCAAACATACACGGTGTCTCGTCAATTTATGGTAGAAGGGGGAGGGTGGAACTAAATCATACAACTCAGCCGCACACTTTCCAGAGTATAGTCTATAGAAAACCGAAAGGCAAGCCACTTTACGCCGGTGTTCCAAACTGAGTAGTTTACGCGACGTAAGAGCCTCATCGGCAATGAGTCGCCGAGCTCGGCGATCATATAAGGAAGCACTGCCTTATTTGTGTAATTCTGTAATTATATCCATATGTTGGACTATGTATTAGGAGCTGCTCGACACAATCTAGCCGTCACTTTTTTTTTGTCTGCGGTTTTTTTTTTGGGGACTTTGGATCAGGCTGACCATGTCAGTCCCATAATTACACTATACTTTTGTAACACTACACTATACTATATTATTTCAATAATTGGTATGTGAGTCTACAGAGCATCTCAGCTGCGCAAGATGTTTGCTCAGCTGATAGATGCTCTGAAATAGACCCACATCAGACCTGTTCCAACCAAACTGTTTAAACAGGATTTCTCTCATAGATACGCTCCGAACACATTTCATCAAGAAATGGTGTATGTCCTCTGGGACTCCACATAGCTCACAACTCTAGCCGTCACCCACAATGTATTTTGCGGTTAGCACGGTCCTATAAAGAGTTTTCCAAATTAAATAAAGGCAGAATTTTCGAGAAACAGGAATATATTAAATATATTGTAATGTGTGTAATAGTATGTTATATATTATTAACATATATATATATATATATATATATATATATATATATATATATATATATATATATATATATATATATATATATATATATATATATATATATATATATATATATATATGTATGAGATATTGTCTCACTGAGCGTTTTCTGCCATCTGTATCATAGCGAGTGTTCTGAAGAGTTATTTAACCTTGTTCCACCCTCTTACTTTTGCCGTGGCTTTATGTTGTGGAATTGTCTTCCTGCGAGGATGCACCCATTATCCTAAGTTATGGGATCCTTTAAGCGTAATGTGAAGAGATATTTGTGTAGGCCGGCATGATCGCTGCGACTACCGATGGGTTTTTCTTGCCTGTCGATAGTCGTTGGCGTTTTTTAGACTGCACCATGCTTACCAACAGATGTACTCTAATTACAGCTAGTAGACACGAAATTATGAATATATAATATTTTATCTAAATGGGTCGTTATATAACTCGGCAATGTAATTTTGAATAATAATTTTCGTTGTTTCAGGTAAGACCACAGAGATAAGTTCGACGAGGGTCCCGAATTACCAACTGCTTTAATTAAAACGAACAAACTTCGAACAATCAAAACTTTGATCAAGGGGAATTCTTCAAATGCCAGAGTAACTTACACCGTTTTGGTATTTTTGGTGGAGAGTTCTTCTGAACGGGCAGTATTTTTTAATTTACAAGAATGCCTTTGTACAATAACATTATTGTCTCTTAAAATGTTTTTTGACCACCCGACTTTTTTATTGTTTAACTTTTGGCGATATTTTTGTCATGAACTTGTTTCTATTTGATTAGGTCCCTTGTAATTAACTTGGTCTTTACCTACTTATTACTCTCTTTTCTCTTTCTTTTATATCTTCGATTTGTTATAAAATACCAGTTTCTTTTTTTATGTTAAAATGATTTCTTAAAAGTAAATATTATTAAGATTATCGATCAAATAGTAGTCTACCTTTTTGGATAGTTGTTAGTTAACTCTTTTATGCAAAAAGGGCTTATTGAATTTGCCCTTGGGTTCTATATTTGCTTCCAAATTGAATCTTTTGGGTATATTGTGCCTATACCTTGTTAAAAAAATGTTTGTTATCGAGCTGTACGTCAGAAAATTTCTTAGCTTCACTAACTTGTTAACATTATTTTCCGGTTGTTAATAGATTTACCGGCGAATAATTAATACCTGTTTTAGAAAAAAGTATAACATGGTATATTTTGCTTTGTTTTAAATAAAATGAAATCCAAAATATTCATTATTATTTTGTATTTACAAAAGTCATTGTATTTTTTATAATGAAAAAATAAAAGCAAAGAACAAACATTCTAAGACAAATATAAGGACCAATTATTTTAACACGCACGGTAAATATAGTATTATGAAATATTTTTTAAGTATTTTTTATTAGTAATAAAATTTAATTAAAGGGGTCTTATATATTGTAAAATAGCTATTATAATTATAGCGCTGCTATACACATACACAAATACCTTTTTGTGTGTGTGTGTTTTTTTCCCATCTCAAAAAAGCTTAAAGAAGATTTCAGAACGTGAAAGTCACACGAGTTCAGTATGTTCTGCATTCCACAGGTGATCAACACGCCTAAAGCAGTTATCACTTCAAAAACTGTAGACATGTGTGTAGAGACTGTATAGTTCTATACATTCGCTATTTTATTTCGTATATAATAATAAAAAGCGAACTCCCCTTTTATCGGCGTATTCCTCAAAATGCTTTTACTGCGGTCTCTGAGTAGGGGCCTTATAAATTTTCTATGACCACTGCGAAATTGCGTCGTACCGTCTGTCCGAAGCGTGAACTCATAAATGTCTAAGAATTCAGTTTCTTATAAGTTTTATTCGCGTGATATTCTGCTACGTGCTTCCGGGGTTTGTCCCAAAGAAATATTTACAAACTGTAGTAACAAAATCCTTCGATAAATGTACACAGTCAGACTTTTTTAAGTTATGATAACTTTTCGTTTTACAAATGTTTAATTTCACAGCTGTTTTTTAATGTCTTTTATATTACATATGAAAAAAAGTACACGGAATAAGAAAGAAGTAGAATAAACTTCAAAGGATTAATTCTAATTTAAATAATTTGTTGTCGGCACTGACTATACATCGAGGGATGAAAAGTTTTTACTTTATGCGAACATTTTTGGCAATTTTGATCTATATTTTAGGATTCAATATTTTTCATTGATTCCAAAAATATATGTCAATGATGCTAAAACAAATTACTTAAAACAAATAGACTTTCATTATCCTACATTTTAGATACACTGTTTTAACTTTCAAAGTAATTACATTGGACTTTTTATAAACATTATAAATGCAATTCTGGAATAATTAACAAACAACATTAAAACAATCTTGAAACTTTGCACATTCAACGGAATTTTCCAAATTTCCCCTTTTTGAAACACTACACAAGATCGTTTAATGCAGATGGCGAAAGGACTCCAGACGCCATTATTTGAACGGCATCGTCATTGAAGTGATACCAGCATTTGAGTTTTATCCATAAAAGCGGGTAAAAGTGATGTTTTTAATGGATTTTATTCTGTTAATGTACAGAATTAGAAGAACGTACACTTACAATGTTAATTTATAAAACTACTGATTTTATTGATAAGTAATTTTTAGAGATATACAATGTTTTATATTTAGTTTGATAACTTTACAAGTAATTTTTTTATTACTTAGACATTGTTGTAACTTAGCACTAATGTAATAGGGTTTAAGTTATAATTTAGGCAACAAAATGACTTAGGTGATATATTTTAATACGAGCTGAAAAACGTGACTACACCGCACCTGATGGGAAATAAAATGTAGTCCAAGAAAGACTGCGACTGTGTAGGAGCGGAAATCCAAAAACAACTGCCGTCACGTTGTCAGTCCACATATACCACGACAGAAAGTATAAAAACAATTGGATAGAGATACAGGGAGAAAATACCAAAAACAAAATACTTTTCCTAAATTTTAAATTTAATACTTTGGGGAGTATTTTAGCTAGAGTTGGCAATACTCATATACGAAAGTTGCATCCAAGCCGGCGCCGACGTCCGACCCCGGGGCGTCATTTAGCCATTACGATGAAATAGGAGTCTTTCCCTTATCGCGGCCTAACAGGGGGGACTAAGCAAAACAAATCGCTTTACTTCGCTCCCCTCACAGGAATAACTACCGCATTCGCGACGGGTGTATTCGCGATTTATTTTGAAATCCTATGCATTTTTAACGCTGATTTGTTTTGATTTGGCCTGACGATCATAGATAAACAGTAAATCAACATATCAGAAGAATCAGAACTTCTACATAATTGTTATGTAAATAGGAACGTCCTATTTACTACAGACGTGTACACATAGCCAATGGATATTGTCTATGGCCACTTGTATAAATCATGTCTTACAAATATAATTGTTCTTATCTATTATTTAATAATAAACAGTATTGACAGCCTAGCGTGGTTTATTTACAAGCTCATACGCATAACAATAATAACCAAAGACTTTGGAAATATAAAGAAACCACACAGCAACAACAAAAATTTTAACAATCTGTTCCAAGTTATTATAAGTTATTTTTGTCGTAGTCTTATAATTTAAATAAATTAAGCGGTTTCCGTGTCGTGGTTATATCTAAAAATGATGCAGATTTAAAGGAAATACACGATGGAGCAAGATAACCGTGAATGAGTTTGCGAAAACAAAAAATAATGATGCTGATCCATGGTCCTTAATTTTACGATAATAATTATTTAAATTTTATACATTTGACTTGATCATAAGTATAATTATTGTTTGAAATATCTTCACAATGTTGTAGTGAAAGGAGTGCTACTGCCAAAATACCGAATAGCCGGAAAAAATGTCAACTTGTTACATAATTGAACTCAAGAGAATTGGTGAAATAACGCCTCTCTAAAATACCCTTATGTTCTTTATTTTCTGTTCATTTGGGATATATTCTAAACTCTTAGAAAAATATTAGATGTACTTATATTTAGATTTATCTATACAAATTTATATGCGAAATAAAGTACTAATAAATTTAACAGTGACTTTGTTGCAGTAACTCCAGTTAAATCATGATTTATAGGAAATCTACTAAAATAGCTCATCACTAAAATTTGATATTTTTCTCTATTGTCACGAGATATAAGCTCAGATTTTAAACAATGTTTGATAGGAGTATATTTTGATTCGTTGGTACTACTAGATTTGTGAACAGAAATGTTGAAAATTTAAAGACCGACAAATTATGATGAAGCGGCATCCCTTGTTGACTCACGAAATACAGTAAATCTTAAGTTTATTGTATAGGTACTTGAGCTATATCTGCGGTTATTATGCCATAAAGCAGGATAATCTGCCAAATGCGAGTCCGTTTTAGTTAAATCACTCGGGATTATGCGGTGTCATTGTGCTTTGTGCTTAGGATCAACGTTTCATACCGAAGAGGTTTGAGTGACGGAGCTGGTTTATGTTGATTGTTGACGATCGTAAAAAATATCATTATGGTATACTAGCACATTATAGTATCACAAGATGCGAATACTTGTGTAATAATTCTTCGATTACATTGAGTGCTGTCAGATATTGATTTCAATAATATCTTTAGAATACGCTGGAAAAAAGCAAAATGTATGTGAATAATATAATCTTTTGAAGTATCACGTTATGTCAACTTTGTATATATTATACTTTTCTACTGGCGTTATCGCTTATCGGATATTACTTTGTCAAATACCTCTCATGAAAGAACCTTAATATTGGAATAACTCTAAGAAATAAATTAATAGTAAAAATAATGATTAAAAGATAAATTAATTACGCAATTGCGGCTTAAACGTGCGTATATTTAAGAGCCTTCGTTTTTTTATATATTTATAAGGTATATAAAAATTAATTAAAGAAACAAAATAAAATGAAACCAAACTCGTAGTAATTTTACTAAAAATCAACGAAAAGTCTAATCGAAAAATGTAAATAAAGGAAATCACAATTTAACGTTTCACGCATGGTTTGTACAGAAAACGCGCTTACATATAAAAATAGCTTGCAGGAATTCATAATTGATAGAAGTGCTCATAGTGAAGTGACAGACGGTCCTCCGGGATATATTACCGAACCCCGGGAGCTCGACCCTCTTGATCACGTCGACACTTCACTCGCTTGTAGGTGCTACGCGTTCACATATAAACACTCCCGAGTCAATTCAATTAATTTTATTCTAGCTCAACAAAGTTATATTACATTATCCAGTAAATTTTAAATAAAACTCTTCACGTAGTATTTTCGATGGTCCTTAAATTGTAAAATAAAAATATATTTAATGAATACATTGCCTTTAATGAAAAGCGCAAACCTAAGTACAATATAGTCCAAAAATTAATTGTAGCTTTCAGGAGACTGGATGATGGATCCAGAAAGTCGCTGTAATTATGTCAGCCTCTTTAAAATTTTCATCACCTTTACGTCTCAGTATCATAGAAAGGATGGAATGCGTTGGTTGATAGATCATTCCATAGTCTGATACCGTCAGATATGATGATATTAACAGTAAAACTGTAAATTAAACTAACTTCAAAAACTGGCTTGCTAGCTTTTGTTGTGGAATGAAAGTAAAGTAAGTTTAAATAACTCAACGGAACAAACATCATGACGAAATCGACAATTTAACTATAATTTGACGAATCATAAATATAATTTTTTATTATTTCCACGATGACCATATTTGATCAAAAATCTTATGATCTAGACCTGTTTAATGATTATTTTACAATAACACATTTTATACGAATAAATATGCCGTGCTTAGCTTAAAATAATGAAACGTTTAATAATGTTTCGGTAAAGTAAATATATTAAAAAATAATTACTTTATAAATTTGACATTTATAAAGTAATTATTTTTTATTTATTACAATAACTAATTTTTTATAAATACTAACTTACTTTTTAGTTACTGTAAGTCTGTCTAGATAGAGCTTAGTTCTCTTTCCTAATTATTATGTATTTCAAGCATATTCCATGTTAAAGTTATAAATCAAACTAACCAATTTTGCTGTCAAAGAAGAACGAAGCCAATAGCCAACGACTCGTTTGTAAAGTCATTAAAAGGAATTTATGTAAAATGAAACAACCACTTTATCATTCCCCTTTTGTTAAACGATCTCAAAAACCATTTTTAGCATCAAAAAACCTAAATAAACTTCATTCCGCATCTCACCTACGCCGTAAAATACTTCACATTACTGCAAAATGAGCGCACTCAAAGCGTTATGGAACAAAATAAAATTGGGGAAAAATCCGGGATTAAACGTAAAGCCGGGTAAATGGGAACGCTTCACATCCCTATAAGTTTACACAGATTATTATAAATGGATTTATGTTTCCTATACCAGAATGGTAAATGGATTTATGTAGTATGAGAGATAATTAGTCTGTGGTTTTGGTAAAGCCAGAGCCATATAATACCAAGATCAATGATGATAGATGGCGTGGTGTATAGAGGTCAATGAACTCGCAAAGAGCTTTTCGTGTGCCATAGTCATATATTTTGGTATAATTAATGGTTGGGTATAAAATTTTTACTGCATTTTTGATGTGATTCGCTAGTTAAATTCCAGTTGTTAAGAAAATTTATTAGGAGATAAAAATCTGGTTAGTGTATGTATGATGTATGTAGATACCCACTCTTTAGTAAATTATGGGCGGGGAAAGTAACATATTTAAACTTCTTGCGTTTTGTTCACATTATATGTATCTAATTAGGGCTTATACGCGAATTTCTTTTATTTTATTGTGACACCATTCTACTTGATAGATCTTTGTAATCAGGTCCAAACTTCAAACCAATATTAACTTTTGGCGTGTAAGCATTCTTTAAGTATTCGTAACTAAAATGTTATTTGTGAAATTTTATTTTTAATTACATCATATTATTAAGAGAAGTTGACGGAGAACGGAATATTATTTTTTATAATAAAATATTTTTGTTTCTTTTTTTCTATTAAATATTTCAGATTCCCTTGCTATGTTTTCTAAGATTTAAGACGTAATTGTTATTCTTGTGGCGCCTAAATCGGCACGTAATGTGTATAAGCCTAGAGAGAGGTACGTACTGAGATTCGAAGTAACGACCATTCGTGGTCCCGCGTATGGAAAGAGGTCCTGTATTCACTAGGCCACAGCCACAATTAGTAATTTTATGTACTCCTTTTTTATTTGCCTGTATAGTTTACTTTATGTTTAGTGTTTATTCTAGGTATCCAAAAATAATTGCCCAAGAATTTGGCCTAAGTTAGATTTGAATCACTAATTTTTATGTCACTGTCGACGATTCTTGAATTTTGTAAAATAAATTGTAATAAATCACTCATATATTATGATATTAATAGTAAACAATGCCATCAAAGGAAGCTAACTAAGTAATTGTGTAGTAGAATATCGCACAGCAAAACGTTTTAACGAGAGCCAATCAGAAACAGGCAGCGAACTGGATCAAAGGCAGCCCGATGTTGAAGTTCTTTGTGTAAGCCATTGTTCAGACGCCATTGTCTGATTAGGCCCATAAACAGCGTTGGCGCGCACAAAAACGGAATGGAATAGAAGCCACATCTTCGTTGAATTGTAATTGTGAAAATATAATTATTATTCTCCAAATATGAACTCCAATAGTTCTGCAGCATTATATCGAGATTCGTCTTAAAAGATGTTTGATAAAATTATGATATGAGTTTGATAATCAGCCGGGCAGTAGACTTGAGGGAGTCTGCTGTCCGGATGAGAGGGTGGCGGTGTGCAGTGTCCGGCGCTACTTTACCCTTACCCCTCCCAGAGAGGCAGCCTCGACAAGGCATTTCGCTCTCCTGGCGTCTGGATGAATTTGGTTTCCCAGGCTCGGGTGGAGCGATTAGTGGGACACCCCGGGGGTTTTTAGTCAGTAGGAGTCTGACACACCGGGGTTGCTGCCCTCACAGCGGCCCTGATGGTCCTATGCAGGATTTTCCCCCGAGAAACCAAAAAAAAAAAAAATGAGTTTGATAATGAAATTTTCTATCTGATATCGTTAAAATCTGGTTCTATCTTCTTCACAAGGGCTAGTTTGCAAAGCCACAATTGTACCGTTACTTCTATACGGATACTCAATAAAAAGTATTTCGATTCTTACTTCTGCAGTACTAAGGAAATACTATCTATAGAGATATACTAGTGTTTTGAAAGCAAATGCCTAGAGAAAGTCCGCTGAAAGACAGCAGAATGGAATAGCAGATGATTTCTAATAAATTATGCTAGAATTTGGAAGAATGAAATGAAATGAAATGAAATGTATTTATTTCGCCATAACTTACAAAAAACTAATAATTTAAATACAGTAACACAAACAGTATACAGAAATAAAAGAAAATACAAAAATATATAAACATGGCGAAAATGGGTCCTCCATCAGTCTAAAGCCACAGAGGAAGTCTGCAGCGCTGATAGAATCTAAAATGATTATCAATTCTTATGAAATTATAATATAGGCTAAAATGTGGGAATTGATTTGAAATACGGTAACATAGAAACCTCCATACATAATGCACCTTTATCAACTGAGCATTTCATTTGGGTTATTCATACATAGTCAATGTAATAGACCCCGCACCAGGCCTTTTAGCTGATGAAACAAACCAGTTCCTGACCTAAATAAGCAAGTTTCATTACAATCATCTACATTATGAATACAAAAAATATAACTGCAACGTTATTAGATAAGATGGTTTTATAGAAGTTAACACCACGGTTGTTATACTTATGGTTTATTATGGATAGCATTATATGGAAACAATTCAAACAAACGAAAGTACAAAAACAATTAGGACTGGTTAGGTATAATAAACTTTATGTTATATTACCTATGTGGTTTAAATAGGAAAATTCAAACATTTTAAATGAAATAAACCTATTATGTTTATCGACGTATCGATGATTATTGATAAAGCATTTTATTGGAAGTTCAATTACTTTCACTACAGAAATCCATAGACGGGAAACACAGAACTTTGTAAAGATCTTTACTATTATTGTTCATTCCATATTTCATGTATTAAAAGGTAATATTTGTAGATACGTAACTGAATTATTATCTACGAAGATGAAGAACGTAATGAAACCTTCATGGGAAATGTTCTATTCATAGCCGTAAAAGATAGAAAAACAAAACAATAGATGCAAAGCAGACAGTTACGACCTCGGCGAAGAGATGTTCATTATTTCAACAACCTTTGCCGACATTCATTTCGCTCAGAAAAGAAAGAAAAGTGGAACGCGTATTTTTCTCCCTACCCTGTCTGTTTTCGAAAATGTTAACTAAAAGGCGAACATTGGCTTTCCTGCTGATTAAAACCTGCATTCGACAATCTGATAATGAGTACGTGAAATGTCATTATTTTTATGATTCCATCAGCGGAATTGGAATTTATTGTTTGGAGATATAATATTCATACTACTGGTATAACTGTTCACTTTAGAGTTTTAACGGTGTTATAGATTCTGTAATTTAGTTGACTAATTCGAAATTTGCAACGTAGCGTGAGCGACGACCTGTAGATAGTAGCTGAAAAGGTTAGGACGAGAAGAGCCAAACTCCGGCTCAATAGAGTTTATTCGGAGAGGTTATGTTCAGCAGTGGATTAGTGGCTGTTGATGATTCGAAATTTGGTTAAATAGCAAAAAAAGCTATCCGATATCATAAAACTTACATATTATATGTATAATACTACTATACTGTACTATAGTATAACCGGGAGTGCTATGATCGAAGGTAGACAAGTACGCTATCGCCTGCGGTTCACTCAATACTATCCCCTCCACAACCCGCGAGCTTCAAGTATCGTTATCCTCACTGTACGCACTGACATACACTATATTTATTGTATAAAAGATACAAAAATAGAAACTTGAGCGTATGTATTGTTAGTTGATTTATCTACCTCCAGTATATCTGCGAAAAATTGCTAGTAAAATCGAGATTCCACTGCGACGTAGCCTTGAGTTTCTTTCGGCATTTCTTCTCAAGGTAGTCGCTTCCGAAACGCTGGTAGATCACCCGTAGGGATAGTTTCTTTATATGGCAGGCGGTCCAAGTCGAGGTCGTACCCGCAGGGGTGCCCTTGCATTGCCACCCAACCCATAAACTTCCTGGCTGAGCACCTTCTGTGCTCGCCTCCTAAGCCCGGTTAAGCTTATATTAGTTTGCCGGTATATGCCTATCCTAGCAATCAGTAGTAATCCGTACAAAAAAAAAGGAAAACGGCGGAACTAATATATCACAGTATAATTATTGGTTTAAAACAGTCCTAATTGTGATATCGTTGATGTATTAAAATATTTATAAAATATAATTCTTAAATACCACCTGTTTTGGCTGTTATTTAAATTCTTTTATGATTTCAGTACACGACTTCTCTCAATTGGTTTGCTGATTGGCGTCTGTAGTCTGGAGGCAAAATTTACCTGAATGGTGTAATCAGTGTTATAAACGAAAATTTATACGTCTTCTAATATTTTGTGTTGTTTCATTTACGTAATGTTATTAATATTACGCTATTATTATTTGCATTGTTCATAATCATAACAATAATTCTTTTATCGTAATACATACATATATTGTAAATTAGATTTAACACTAGTTTGCTCAGAGCAGTCATTTTGAATGTTTTTCAAGTTTAGTTATATATAAAAAAAACATTTATAAGGAACCAATTTTTAAAAATATTCTAACTTTTTATATATTATTTTATAGCATTTATTAATAGTTGTACTTACCTCCTCCTTTATTCCCTATATACGTATGTGCTATATCTCTATATTCAGTCTTTCTAGTGCTAAAAAAGCTTTGATTTTGTATTGTATATGCAAGTTGTGTTCTAATTGAGTAGTAACGGCAGATACCCTCACTTAAATAATATTTTTTATAAGTGTTACACTTAAATTAATTAATTAATTTTGATTAATTTAATTAATCATATAAGTTTTAGCTTAGTCACACTTAAATTTCCGTAAATTGAAAAATGGATAGCTTCGCTCATGTTCACATTGGTCACAACATATCAGTACAAAGTGGATGCAGCCTCTAATTTATCACTGTTTACCTCGACAGAGATATAGCGTAATAATATATTATTATTATTTATTTCTGTAATTTATATCGCGGTACCATCCATTTCTTTTTTTCAAATAAATTGCGCTTCTGGTATAAGAAACATATGGTTCCATTTTATATGGTGCAAATGATGTAATTTCAAATAATGTATGTATTTATAAATATTAATAAAATAGTATATCGTCATGCTATATCCCTTTTGCGGTGAGCAGAGATACATAAGCCGCTGTGGGTCCATCCACTGATGTTTATCTATTTTTGTGTTTTTTTTTACACTGGCTCAACATAGTGACTACAGACTACCTGATGGTAAGTACAATGTAGTCCAAAAAAAAAAGCGATTATTAAAGGATGAAAATCCATTGATAGTCTCCGTCGTCATGTTGGTCCATATATACCACGACTGAAGGTCTCTAGGTATATGAGCTACTGGATATACACAAGGTGATCCCGAAACGCGACAAGCCGAAACTGGTCACTATGATTTATGCTTTACACCCATGTACTGTGGTCGCGATCCAGACGGGCACCGACGCCCTACCACCTCGCTGATGCTCGGTTAGCACCACCCAGGAGTCACGTGTAGGGAAACTAGGGTAAAGCCTATGGACGCGAGCAGCTTCGACTCCTAAAATTGTTATATTAAAATAGCCGAAATAGATTTAGCTAACGAATCTGAATAAACAAATTTTAGGAACTTCATGGATTATTTTACGAGTATACCGTATAATTATAAGTACATATTTTCGAATGACATGATGAACGTTATTTATAAGATTAACATAAAATTACGTTGTCCAAAACTTTTTTCATTAGCGACGAAGCATTATTAATTAAAATACCTACAAAGTATTTTCTTTCATAAGAATTTAGATCGCTATAAAGAAATATCGCAAACTTTAGATTCAATGTCTAAATGATAAAGTATATTAATTGTTACAAATGGAACCTTAATAATCCAGCATTTTTAATTAAGAGATGATATTTTTATATTTCTAAATATTTCGTTTGAGGATTTTCATTTGAATACGTGGAATTATTCATTCATTCTAAACGTCCAGAGAGCGTAATAAAGGGACACTTGTTTATCGATAACGTTGGTAGAAAAGTGCAAATGTATGATTTGACATAACGTGACAACGTGATATTTTAAAAGCTTATTTCAATTCCATATGTCAATGGCCGTGGGGTGTTCCGGCAGAATAGTAATAATCCCTCCCTTTCCGTCCAATTTCTTAAGCACATTTGAAATAGTATAACCGGCCAACTTTCCTCGCTTTTTAATTATTACACTGACATTGGCGAAGTCACAAAGGACCAGTCCTTGGAATAAAGCCATAAACAAAAAAAAAAAAAAAAAATCCCTCCCTTTACATCATATTGAGGTGTCCTAAAAACTGAATGCCGAATTGCACTCAGATTTCTAGCATCTAAACGACTGCATAGTGCATGCACCTTTTCTGCATATAGTGCACACCTGCCAACCAGCATTGGACAAGCATAGTGGGTTTATATCCAAACCTCTTGTCATGGGTTCCACAAATAAAGTGGAAAAGATAAAAGGAGTAAAGGAAAATGGGCAAAATGTAATCTGATTAATGATTAACGATTACAAAATGTAGTCGTAATTTTAATTTTCTTGCTCTGTAATCATGGATAAATCCATTTAAAGCATTAAGAAGTTATAAATGTGTATACAATCTGGGATTCTGTAATGTTAAAAACATAGATGAACAAAATGCAGTCATTTTTATGGTAAAAAACATAAAAAGTAATCATAATCATTTTTATCAACCTGATTACAATTTGCCCATCTATGATAATAATAATGTCGACTTCATACATTTTAAAATTTCCACTATTAGTCAGCAATTTTGTATTCCCTTAGTTCAGAGAAACTAAATGAAACAGACAAGACATAAAAGTATATTTAAGACTCCGTTCCAGTCATTATTCAGCGACAAGTTTTATATATCTAATGAGAAGAGTTGAATCACCTAATTGTGGTAAGACTGGAGATGTGCATCATTTACTGATGGAGTCTACACGGATTGAGACAAAGGAAATCGCCGATGAGCAGTTTGAACATTGAAAAGCCAAAGTATTGGAGCTTGTTATTTTGGGAGGTGCTTGATCTAGTGAAGCCAGAATGCTATGCTAGATGATATTACTTACTGTAGAATGGAAAAGCATAGTTTAGGGTATAATGGGGCTGATTTGTTCTGCAGAACAAAAGCCTTTAAATAAAATCCAACTATCCATTAGGCCTATCGTTTATCGAATGTTATATTACCGTTCTCGTATCCGAGCGTTGTGTACTGAGATATATTACATTTAAAAGCGTCCGATTTAGATAGAGATTTCGAGTTATTTTTTAACTGTATACCGTGCAATGTTAACTTAGACTATAACTAACTTTGTTTACGATGCCGAGTCAGGACTCACGGTTGCTAAAAGTCGTTCACAAACTGCAGGAAACTCTTTCAGGCAAACAGTTTTCGGACGTACAACTTTATATACTGCATTCAAGCATTAGATGTTTCCAGTAAATTGAAGATTAGGTATACCAGTAACACACACACACACAAGGCAGTACACTGCACACAGTACTTTTTAGGAATTAATACCTGGAAAGAAAACAAGAAAGAATATAGAGTAGGATAATGTCGTTGTATGGCATCTTATACAAATATAATGTGTAAGTGCTCTGAAATCGGCGATCAGCTGCTCCACTGGTCTTGTTGGGCATGACATTTAAGCGCAAAGTAGATACAGCCACTAATGTATCTCTGTTCACACCGGAAGGCATATTGCGTAACGATATTTTATTATTTTTATCATTTTGTTGTCCGTATGTCTATCTATTTTTCAGGAACTTATAGAGGCATATAGTTGAAATATATATAAAATATTCAAGTCTTGAATCCTTTGTTCTGATGCATTTCACTTAATGCCAAATGAGTTTTCTGTGTTTTTAATCAAATTGCGTACAATTTTATACAATGTTTATGAAACAAAGGCAGCGTAAAAGAAATAGTAAAACCACGTTTTTATTTTCACTGGAAACTCTCGACGTTTCATATGAATTTCGTATATAAAAATGTAAGGAAATTTTATGTGACGCGACGGTCGTATTACGTCGACATTTTGTACGCGCGAGGCAATATCGTTGATAGCAGTTTATTCGGACGTGTGGAGCAAAATATTGTTTAGAAAAATGTGAAAAACTGTTGTTTATTCACAATGTTGACACAGCTCGGCGTTATGTTTTATATGTAAACATTTTCTTATAAAGGCTCTTCTTTACACAAAGACTTGAAAATCTTCTTTGCTTTTTGTTAGTTTGTTTAGATGGAATAAATTTAGTCTACATACATTCAAAAGTTATAATGATAATATATCGTTACGCTATATTCCTTTTGAGGTGAACAGAGATAAATGAGTAATTTTGAAGTAGTGTTTGTACACTTTGCGCTTATATGTCGTGACCAACGAGACCAGTAGCGCAGCTGATCGCCGTTCTCAGGGCACTTACTTACACATAACATTTTTATTATAAGCCAATTGGGTTTCCTAAATATGCATTTAATCTGGAAAAATTCAGAAGTATGCGCTGGGTTTACCTACCTACGACCATTTTCTTCATCGTGTATGGATTTTGGTCACTTTTCCAATAGGCCACTATAGCTAAAGCAATTTAAAAGTTAGTAGTTCTATATATCGAGGGGTGAAAGGCTATTTGATTTAAGCGACATTTTTTGGTGATATATTTATATATATATATATTTGGAATCGGTAAAAAACGATGATTCCGTAAAATATATATTACTATATCACCAAAAAATGTCGCTTAAACCAAATAGCCTTTCACCCCTCGATATGGTTTCAGCAATTTCTAGATATTTCATTGTTGTTAGTCAATATCCATCCTTTATTTATTTTCTTTGCATCAATTTTCATTATTTTTCTACGAATTGTATAATGTTTTGTAAGGTTTTAACCATTTTTATCTCTATCATGTATTAAATCTACATTTATTAGGTTATTCCAATACTACAAAGCTAAAGTTATGAAACGATTTCTACTCTTTTATAGTAAATTATATGCAAAATAGTAATGATTTTTTATGTGATTTTGTAACTTTTTATACAGCATCTTCTTAAATTTTTACATAACTATGTTATTTATACCATAAGTTAGCAATTTAATATAGTAGTAATGTAATTGTTTCCTTTGTAAAAGCGTTCATATAAATCGTTTCTATTTTTCATAAGAAATGCAAAACAATATACCTATCCAATTAGTAATACAATCACGATTCTAAGTAAAGCTTTCATTTCTTATTTCAAAGGAAGAAAACTTTCTTACAGTCACGTTATTCCTTGGAAGACATTTTTCTCGTTAAATTACCACTCTAGACTTCTTTCTACTTAAAATCCTTGTAAATATTGCAATATTTTATTAATATTTACCTTTAATTGGTAACTATTTACTAAGAAAACATCCTTTCTCAATAAATATAACATATTATTACGTGTTTTTTTTTTTATAAAAAAATAAATATCTATTAAAGCATTGAAGAAAAATAATTACCACATGATATATTGTTAATACTTCGAAAGTAAGATTAAAATAATATTGTTGTACACATTGCGACAAGCCTGCAGAACTTTTGAATCATTATCTGATAATTGTAATGTAGTAAATCATTAACGCAAAAGTACAACCAATAGGTACGACAAAGAAATATTGCCAAAATAATTGAGATATATCGTTATATGTGTATAACAACATATGAAATCATACAAAAAGCCCGTCACTTGAAGATCGTTTTTTCCCACGTATCCATTTTCATTATTGGTTTCCTGATATTTTTTATTCCGTCAATGTTTCGGAGCATCCCCGCCATATAAAAGTAGAAGCCACATCACTATCGGAATAACTGACCGGAGGACAGAACGGCACGGTCCCGTCGTTTATTCCAGAAAATATTTACAAAGGATAAATGTGTTTTCCTGAACTCTCAAAATAAAAATTGTTACATTGATGTAAATATCCTGCTTATTTGTATCTATAAAAATGGAAAAGGTCTCGAATCGTGAAACGAATAGCATACTTCTTCCTTTCTCGTCGTTTTGAATGTTGCACTGGTCATTGAGTTTTATCAAATTATCGAAGTATTCTGGCTTTTTTCGAGTCCTCAGACAGATGTTAATTCTTAGGATTTTAATATAATTATAGTGCTACGACAGTTAATTATTACCATACTTTCTATAAAATATAATTTTCGTAAAACATTGCCATATTCGTAAAAAAAAATTAAACCACTTTTTGTATAAAGTATTCAATCGAAATTACATTAAATTTTGTAATATTATAGTTTTATAATAACTGTTATACTTTTATAGAAATGTATGAGGAAATATAAATATTTCCTACATACATATTTTTAATACTTTTCATACATTAATTAAAAATTGAGATTTAAAATTATATTTCAATAATTGTGTTAATTACACATTCGACGTTATTCCTCGAATAATTCAATTTAATACTGGTGCTTATAATAAATCTTTGTGTTGTTGAAAAAAAAACTCCTTTGCCCGATTGCGAAAAGTATAATAAAAAAACTGTTAAAATAAGTTACCTGGGCCAGTTGAAATATTTCATCTAAAACACAATTAAGAAGGCCGAGGTAGACTTATTTCAGCTGAATGTTTTTTTAGGTAACCTCGATACAATGCCCTTAATGGAAATTGAATTTCAAGGTTCTTATTGACGTAATCAACCCTTGGGTCAGACAGAGGTTTGCGTTCACGACGAAATTAGATTGACGTTTTAGCTACCTAGTAATCTTTCCTATTTCGATTTACGTCATAAAGTCAGCCTGGATGATCAAAAAGGCTTTGGTTATAAAATTCCTTACTTTTTACGAGAAACTTTTGTTTTATAGAAGATTGAGTTGTGTTGTAAGGATATACCAGGAAGAGAAAATTGGTTTCTTGTAGATTTATTATATATTTTTCACATTTATGTTCTATGTTTTTAGTTTTGTGCTGTACCGAATTTTTTGTGTTTTTCATGCTGGTATTTCACCTATTCCTGTTATAAATATTATATATATTCTGTGATAGTCTAATGTTAAAAAGAAAACTAGATTGGTTTTGTGATTTGTTGAATGGCAGTGAGACCTGGATATCTCAGAAGAAACAGGAAATTAGAATTAATGCAGTGGAAATGCGATCTCTTAGTTTTATATGTGGAGTAACGCTTACAGATCGCGTTAGGCACATACAGTTACACAGAATGGTTGGTTTGAAAGATACAATCATGGATAGCATACGCAAAAGCCCCCTACGATGGTACTGCACGGGAAGAAGTTGGGTGATGAAAGGATAAAAAAGTTATCTAATATCATTGTGAGTAGAAGAAGTTGGGTGATGAAAGGATAAAAAAGTTATCTAATATCATTGTGAGTAGAAGAAGTTGGGTGATGAAAGGATAAAAAGTTATCTAATATCATTGTGAGTAGAAGAAGTTGGGTGATGAAAGGATAAAAAAGTTATCTAATATCATTGTGAGTAGAAGAAGTTGGGTGATGAAAGGATAAAAAAGTTATCTAATATCATTGTGAGTAGAAGAAGTTGGGTGATGAAAGGATAAAAAGTTATCTAATATCATTATGAGTAGAAGAAGTTGGGTGATGAAAGGATAAAAAAGTTATCTAATATCATTGTGAGTTGAAGAAGTTGGGTGATGAAAGGATAAAAAAGTTATCTAATATCATTGTGAGTAGAAGTGAGAGCAGAGGTTGACCGAGGGTTACATATAGCAAACAAAGAGAGTTCTGATGGAGGGTAGTGTCAAATGTACGTAGAATTGCCAAGAGTGCATTAAGGGATTAATGAATGCTAAGGAAACGAAAGAGATTTGCAAAAAATAGGGATTTGGCGTGGTAATAGTTAGGTTTTTTGTATTTTAACACCTAATATTATTCAAGCTAAAAGGTATCCTAAAATTAAAACAAAAAATAAAACTCCGAATTCTAAACAGTGCAAAGTTACATTGCTTAAATAGAGAATTAATAACTTTCGTAACAAAATATTAGATATGTAATTGATATAACCAATATATTCTTGGTAAACGAAAGCTTCATTCTCTATTTTCTAAAACTGCCTTCACGTCGTTATTTGAAAATGTAATGTACCTATTACATAATGCTGCCGTCACCTCAATCGAAAGCTTTTAGTCAGGGCAAATCCACAAATACATATGTATGCCGAACGCTGACAAAAAAACTCTTTCATTGGCTGAAACTCCCGAATTCGAAGAGGCTTTGAGGGTTGAAAACATGTAAGTCAAAGTACATTACTTTAAAAGATAGCCCGTTTACATAATAAATGACTTTTTGAGCTGGCTTTCGGTTAAGGACGGTTTCGAATTACTTTTAGAGTATTTTTGATGCTACGTTTAGGTTAACAATCTTTTTACTTGCTTTTTGACGCCAAATCACTAGCTTAATAGTTTTCACCCAATAACGATATTCTATATGTATTGCAATAACAGTTAAAGTATAATTTCGATTACTCATAATTTCATGTTATATTGTAATATTAAATGTTATCGTATTTTAATTTGAATTATAATAATATGTATAATATTAGGTCCTTACATATGAAATTGGCGTTTTTCGTACTGGCCACTTTAATCACAAATTTCTCCTCTTTGGTAAGGAATTCCAAATTCAAATTTGTACAGCTATAGACTCATGTATTCGTGCTTCGATGATCGTCATTCATTTGTTTTTTTCTTCTGTTTCTTTCTGTTTACGTCACTCATTTTACAAAATGGAAAACTTAAAATATCGCATTATTTACGAGTACGAGTTCCGCCGTGGCATTAGTGCTGCGGAAACAACTCGAAGGGTGAATGATGTGTATGGCGGTCGTGTTGCAAAAGAAAACACAGTTCGTTTTTGGTTCCAACGTTTTCGTTCTGGAAATTTCGACCTGCAGAACAAGCCCCGTGGACGGCCTGAGACTCAAGTTGATAATGAAGAGTTGAAGGCTATTGTGGAAGCGGATCCATCGCAAACCACGTCCGAGTTAGCTGCAGGCTGCGATGTTAGTGATAAAACTGTTTTAATTCACTTGAAGCAAATTGGGAAGATTAAAAAGCTTGAAAGGTGGGTACCTCACGAATTGACTGAAGCAAACCGGCAAACGCGCGTCGACTGCTGCGTTACATTACTAAACCGGCACAATAATGAAGGTATTTTAAACCGAATCATTACCTGTGATGAAAAATGGGTTCTTTACGATAATCGGAAGCGCTCAGCGCAATGGTTGGATCCTGGCCAGCCAGCCAAATCCTGCCCCAAGCGAAAATTAACCCCAAAAAAGTTACTTGTTTGGAGTTTGGTGGACTAGTGCCGGTATTGTTCATTACAGTTTTCTCAGATCTGGCCAGACTATTACGGCTGATGTCTATTGTCAGCAATTGCAAACCATGATAGAAAAGCTAGCGGCTAAACAACCTAGGCCGGTCAATCGCCACTGCTGCTTCACGACAACGCTAGACCACACACTGCGCAACAGACGGCTACTAAATTAGAAGAGCTTCAATTGGAAAGTCTAAGACATCCTCCGTACTCCCCGGACCTTGCTCTAACAGATTACCATTTTTTTCGAAATTTGGATAACTTCTTGCAAGGGAAAAAATTCAACTCCGATGGGGCAGTCCAAATCGCCTTCAAAGATTTTATTGATTCCCGTCCGACTGGTTTTTTTAGTAAAGGGATCAATGAACTACCTATGAGATGGCAAAAGTGCATAGAAAATAATGGTTCATACTTTGATTAATTAAATATATTATATTAAAAAATATTTGACTTTTTGTTCCTCCCATACAAAACGCCAATTTCATATGTAAGGACCTAATATTATTAATATTTTTTTTTTATATTGGCTCGAAAGAGTAATCGTCAAATGCACCGGTAAGTACAGTGTAATCCAAAATCGATAGTGACTACCAAAAGACGAAAATTCATTGGCAGTCTCCATCGTCATGTCGCCCCATTTATACCACGACTGAAAGGTCTCTTATTACATATTTATATATATTAATGAATGTACACATGCTGACTCCGAAACACGACAGCCTAAAGCAAACCACAAGGACGCTCTTTACACTTATGTACTGTGGTCTCAACCCAGTTCGGGTATTCGCCCTACCACATCATTAATACTCGTAATTAATTATCCTAGAAATAAAAAATAAAGACTGTATCTATAATTTTATCCTTTGAAATCAAGAACTGCAACTGAATTATAATGATTTCACTGTTTTAACAATTAGTACAATGATGCAACATAGATCTGTCACCGGACTGCGACTTCATCGTTATTATATCGAGGGGTGAAAGGCTATTTGGTTTAAGCGACATTTTTGGGATAATAGAAATATATATATATATATATATATATTTAATCGATAAAAACGCTGATTCTAAATGTATGTTACTATATCACCAAAAAATGTCGCTTAAACCAAATAGCCTTTCACCGCTCGATATTATTAATAAGTGATATATTAACAAAAATCCTATGATTATCTTGTGAGATATAAATGTACACCCTGTTGCGACATATTCAATTTTTTTATGTGAAAGAAAGACGAACAGTTCTCCTGACAGTAACTAATTATGGTCAGCTATAAACAACTGTAATATAAGAAGTGTCGCCTTTGCTAAACATAAAGATGTTTTTTGAACTCATTTTAACATTTGAGTAAATATAATTTATTAGCTGCATTCGCCCAAGCTCATTTATAACGACGCTTGCACTTTAAATAGAAAAATAGTAGTTTTAGCTTGAAATAGTGTAAAATTTAGAAAATAACCGTTTTAAACCGTCGTTTACAGCGATTTAGTGTTACTGGTAAAAACTTAACGGCTGAATTACTCGCCGTAAAAACTTGAACCAGACTGGAAGAAAAGTTTATGTAGTTTTAATATAAAATTCACGGTGTGCTCGTGTTTAAAGTTTCGTACATCTAAAGGAAAAATGGATCTCTTATAGAAACAATTTGTTGTCCGTTTTTCTGTCTGTCGCTTTATCTCAGGAACACACGTGAAGGTATCAAATTTAAATTAATATTAAATACACAGATCCGCGGTCTATTGTTCCTGTAATAAAATCATACTTCTTAGGCCGAGATTTATTGACGGAATTGAAACTTAATAGACTTTATTGAAGTATCAAAATATATATTATGTAATTAATGTCAAAATATTTGATAGGTTACTGATTTTGTCAACTTGTACTTGGCTCTGCGAATACAGCAATACTCAAATTCCTACTATATATTTTTTGTCAAAACTATTTTTTTTCTGAACACTTTACTAATCAAAGTCGAATATCGTCTATAAATCTCAGCTTAAATATAGCACGGAAAATCATAGCTAAAAAGGCAATTAAGTCAGGGCTTACGGTCGTATTGTAATACCCAAACCTACACATAGCTTTGTGTTATTGCAGACAGGCTTGCGTTTGACTTCAATCTCACGTGGTGGAAAGTGATGATGAGGCCGATGATGGAGCGCGCTCAACCAGCAAATACCGATTCACCCGACGTTTGAATATTTCCATTTTTTTTCTGAGTGAGCGTATTGCTCGGCCGGGAAAGGCCTTCACAACTAAACCGGGCTTGGTGGGCGAACGCAGAAAGCGCGCAGCCAGCGAATTTCATGCGTTAGGCGGCTACGCAAGGGGACCCCTGTGGGTACGGACCTCGACTTGGGCGGCCGGCCAAATAAAACGAACCTAACGGTCTACCAGCGTTTCGGAAGCGACTACCTTGAGAACAAGATTCCCATGTCATATCTATCTTTTATGGGTTATTAGTTACATAAATACCCTCATACAAGTGCGTTCTGTAATTTAATCGTATACTGCAACAATTTTAATTTACTTGACAATGTTTCTAGTTATTAGACTTACTGACATAACGTCACCAAGTGAGGAAATTATGAAATAGTTTGGCCAACGCAAAGTACCCCGTTAGCGTGAAATGTACCATTGTAAGGGAAAATTTGCAACGACTGTAGAGCATTTATTTCTCCGTAGGCTGTGGCGTAAGGGAATCGTAGGCCAACGTTATTAACTAAAACAAAAGGGAATATTTTGTTACACGCCGTCGCCTAATTATCTCATCAGAACAATTATTTCAAAGACTATTTCTGTCTGTTAAAATAAAACTAAGCTTCGTTTAAATCTTCACAGTATGAAAGGCAAAAGTAACTAAGTATTTTACTAATCAATTTAAAATATAGGAATGTGGATATAAACAATCTATTTCTCATCGTGCTATCGAAATATAAATTTGTCTACGTACTGTCAATTTTGTACGTTAAGAATTTCTATTAGTGGTGTCTTTAATAAGTAATATGTTACTTTGTCTAGAAACTTCGAACTATAATAAAGTAAGTTTTCGCATATGATACGCGATAGAATATTTACGATCTATAAAAAAAGCGAGATTTTATCTTTTGATATGTGTGTGTATCAGGTACGACTCTAATACAGTCAATCTTCATCGATGATCTTTAGCATGTTCTGATTGACTGTGTCTAGAATGCCAATATAATAAAGAATATTATGAATAAATTAAAATTAAATAGATTTGATATATCGAGGGGTGAAAGGCTATTTTTTTTAGTGATATAGTAATATATATGTCGGAGTGAGAGCGTCTAAATTGTTATTAATTGAAACGTCAGGTTTAGTGCCTGGATGGAATCAGAGATGGCGTTGCAATCGTAATCAACTACTCGATTTGCTACAAAATTGAATTATGAAATTGGCAACACTGAATTAAGGAGACTTGGTCAGGACTAATCATTTTCGAAGGCATTCATATTTGGACGGACGCAACGATCGGACGCATCTCAGAGATCGTCGCGTTTCCTTTCTACAATGAGTGATGAAGACAGTGCACGTGGCGCCCTGACAGGCTGTATCCCGTCATATATAGTATATTACTATATCACCAAAAAATGTCGCTTAAACCAAATAGCCTTTCACTCCTCGATATCTATATACATACGGGTTTCCTCATAATGCTTTCCTTCACTGCTGACCATGCGGTGCTTAAATCTAAACATAATCTGGAAAAACTCAGAAAAACGTATCGGGTTACGAACTAAGGACCACTCGTATTGCAACTATCAGTTGAATCCACGAAGCTACCACAGCCACATTTTTATTCAAATACTGTCTTTCACCAGTCAAGCAATAACACGTCTGAGTCATACCGCAATTATAAAACTGTAGTTTAGATAAGGGGACCTTTTGCGTGACTGCAGAGTGTAAAATTAAACACAGGGGTGCTTTGTGGTTACTGTGTTTTTATCAACCAACTATCAGTACCACAAGCTTATTTAAAATCTAGACTAGGCGCTAGGTCAACGTTATGTATCATTTTTAACCAGTGTATTCACACACCGAGGCACAGTCTCACTCCACGCAGCCTTGAGTTTCTTTCGGCGGAAACAAGTTTTTTCCGAAACGCCAGGAGATAGGTCTTTCTCTGGTTCGCCGCCCAAGCCGAGGTTTGAACCCACAGGGGTGTTATTGCGTTGTCATCTAAACCACATTTCTATGATGGTGACTACACTGGTGATGTTGTAAAGCCCCCCTCCCCCCAAACCAACAGCAAATTGTTACGACGGAAAGAAATGTACTTTTTTTATCGAAATAGGCCAATGGAAAGTTAGCTGAACTGAGAAATCTTTGTTCGTGACAGGCACATTTTATAAAACTTTAAAGAATTGCGTAAGCGACAACAAGCTGCAAATCTACATATAAATGGAAACTTTGGACGTAGAAGTAATATCGTGTAACTCTACGCACCAGGATTTTTTTATGTTACAAAGGTTTAAGAAACATTTTAAGATTATTATTAGTTATTATATGTCTTTTTTTAAAACCAGCTCGACAAAGTGACTACATTGCGCCTGATGAAAAGTTCGGTGTATTCCGATGGCATCAACGACGGGCAAAGTACAAAAATGTGTTGAAAGTTATCGTCTTCATGTCGGCCCACATAGACCACGACAGGTCTCTAGGTATATGAACAACTGGATATACACAAGCTAATTTCGCAACGCAACAGACCGAAGCGATAGGGATGTCGAAAATGAAAAAAAAATTGTTATAACGATATTTATAAAAATATCAATATCGGCGTCGATATATCGAAGGAAAAATATCGATACATCGATATATCGATTAAATCTCAATAAACACGAAAGCATTTTACCAGTACTTGTATAAAATACCTAGGTATATTAATTGATAATACTCTAAATTGGAAAACTCAAATTGTCTCTGTTACATCACGCATTAGAAAACTTATTTATGTTTTTAAAAAACTCAGAAATGTTGCTGCTAATGATGTTGTAAGAATGGTCTATTTTGCTCTCGCGCAGTCAATTATCTCGTATTGCATCACAGCTTGGGGTGGTGCCTGTACTAGTCATCTAATCCAACTGGAACGAGCACAGAGAGCTGTTCTTAAAGTCATGTTTAAAAAACCGTTCTTATACCCAACAACACTACTGTATAATGAGACTAAAATCATGACTGTGAGACAGCTCTTTGTGCTCCAAACTATTGTTTTTAGGCATGACACTCAATCATTGGAGTTAGGCATTCTAAATAAACGTCTAGGGCTTACTGTCTGTAAAACTGAATTTCACCGCACCTCGGTCGCCTCTAGACACTTCAAAATTTTAAGCGCTCGATTTTACAACAAACTAAATGTAATTCTCAATATATATCCCCTTTCCCTTTATGAACTAAAAATCAAAGTCAAGGATTACTTGTTGCAGCTCGATTTTATACAAACTGAAAATCTTTTAAATGCTCATATATAATCTGCACTCACACACAACACTCTTTACTCACCCTTTTCTACACATAACACACCTATACACAACACGTCTGTATATTTTTGTATATTTTTCTAATAATTAGTATTCTCTGTAATGGCGGGCGCTGACGTCTGCGATACAGTCTCACGACTAGTGCAGGCGTCAACGTAAACTTAACTATACTATGTAAAATTTTTGATCCAATAAAATTATTATTATTATTATTATTAGTATTCCTTTTTATTAGACAAAATTACAAAAATATCAAGAACTAAAAGGCTATCTTCTAACTTTAAGACCGATTTAAGATATGAAACAAAAATAAATAAAACATAAATTAATGGCGGCAAATAATATACATGCAACAATTCAGGCATGCAACGTAACAAAACATAATACTCAACAGTCATAGACAATATAGTTCTTTTTTTCCGTTCGGTCCTACCTTCTACAGTTTCAGTTCAGCGACTTCACTGCCCTAAGAATTAGGAAAAAAAGTCATTTTCGTTACTGGATATTTTGTATCGATATACCGTTACAAAATATATCGCCCAAAAACATCGATATATTGAATTGAAAATATCGATTTATCGATGTATTGATATTTATTCGACAAGCCTACGAAGCGAGTCACTATGATGGTCTGTACACTTCTGTACTGTGGTCACAACCCAGTTCGGTTTAGCGATCCTCGAGAAGTTGGCAGGGTATTGTGACGTGCTCAGCCTAAATACAATGAGCAGTGTCGGGGAAGATATCTTCCTCCGAGTTTGTGCCCAGCGGGCGCGGCGCGACGGGGCTGATTGATTAAAGGTCCCGCAGTCCTCGCCAATGCGCAAAAGAAGTCACCTTGGAGTTTTTAGTCGGTACAAGTCCGACACACCTCGGTCTCGCGCAACCCCCCAGTGTGGCCGAGACGGTACTATGGAGATTTTCCCCGAGTAAAAAAAAAGCTATCAAAATATATGGTAGTTACTTTATGCCAATACCATATATTTTGAACTATTGTATGAGATTGATCTAGGCTTTTGTCTAGGCGCAGATGGATAAAATTCGATACGTTTAATATTGTTCAAAAATATATTTAAAGTAAATTGTAGATCCAGACAACATATGAAACATTCACCCCTGTTCCAAGCGAGTGATTCAATCATTCCCCAGCGACACGCAACTAGGGCATCTACCCCTATTGTTTCACCCAGCTACACAGGTAGAAAATACAATTTCCCATAATGTTCACGTCGAAAAGAACATCAGTTTTATAAACAGACTCTTTCTGAGTACTGTATTAGAAATATATCTATATTCTTAGAAAAGGAATATTGTTTTTAGTTGATATTCAAAATTAATCTTCTATTGTCCCACAATATATGCAACTTTGTTTTATTCAGGTTTAGAGCTGAAAGAGCAAGATTTTTGGGCTCACAATATACCCTTCTATTTTTACTATTTTTTCTTAGGTAATTCACCATAAATTCTCATTTATTATCCGGTTTAAAAAGAGCTCGATTTTGTTTCGAGCATGCAGTGATGTGCATATCTCGATCATCGAAACTCTTCTCACTTAATTCATATGGCACCTAGCAGTAAAAAATCTTGCTCCAATATTGTCCTAGCAACACCGCCAACGACCAAAGATGATTGTGGACGGCTTGATTGTGGCTTATCAGAAATGTTGAAATCACCTGATTCGAATTTTTTAAACTATCTTCTGCAAATCCTATCAGTTCTCAACTTCATCAAACACCGCCAATAAATTTCTACGAGCTTCTGTAAAATGTATATTCGATATTCGTATAAAATACAATGGTGCTTATGAACTTTATCATTTGCCTTGGGTAAATTATCGCTTCACACAGAAGATTAACGTCTATCAATTTTATTCTACTAATTATTTACATCAGTACGTAAATATTAAGCGATAAAAATAGGGAAACACACATTTGCATGCAAATGCAAGTGATAGAAAGCCTATTATTGTATAAATACAATAGGCCATTATGTGATATATAGGTGTATGTGGTGTAACCTAATATATTACTAGGTGTACAAGCTTAAATCCGCTATTTGCTCATAGATGGCGTTAATCCTTAATAAAGCTACCTCATCCCGCTTACTCACCAGACCTGGCCCCTTCTGACTATCACCTGTTTTCGACGATGGGTCACG
Organism: Automeris io; assembly: GCA_036320925.1. Lineage (NCBI taxonomy): Eukaryota > Metazoa > Arthropoda > Insecta > Lepidoptera > Saturniidae > Automeris > Automeris io. The sequence goes on along the minus strand of JAUDJH010000010.1, from coordinate 12,284,223 downwards.
CGCTCGCCGATCACCACTTCGATTCTCATGAAGATGTCGGAAAATGGTTTGCCTCAAAAAATGAGGAATTCTTTTGGCATGGTTTACACAAATTGCCCGAGAGGTGGGAAAAATGTATAGCTAGCGAAGGCAAATACTTTGAATAAATGAATTTTTGGCGTTCTATAAAAAAAAATTGTTTTTATTTAAAAAAAAAACAGCGGACTTAAGCTTATACACCTGGTATAAATACTAATTTATGACTAATTATTGGTATATTAATAATAAAAACCAATTCGTAAAATGATAAAAATAAAAAGCGTAACAATAATAGTAATTTAGTAAACTTACTTGTAGTTATATTAAATTACGTTGTAAGTATTGCCAATAGATGGCAATTCTGTTCAGATGGATCACGCATTCGTTATGTTACCTTTTCGTATTTACTTGTATAGACTATTTGACGAAGATATGCCTTATGCACTACTTAATAGCTAAAGTGGCGCATAGCGCTTAGTTTTTTTACCGTATAATTTTATTTTTGAAAGGACTCTGGATAAGACTTAAAGCCTTATCTAGAGTCTTGAGAATTTATTCGTATAAATTGTGATTAAATAACTCGTCAAGAAGGATTTCCGTTCCAACGATTTCTTAGAAACTAGAAGATTTTAGTTAATATTTTTAGAAGATTAAGTTTTTTTTTATACTGACTCGACATATTGACTACAAAGTACCTGATGGTAAGTACAATGTAGTCCAAAAACGAAAGCGACTATCAAAGGATGAAAATCCATTGATAGTCTACATCGTCATGTCGGCCCAAATATACCACGACTGAAGGTCTCTAGGTATATGAGCAACTGGATATACAAGAGCTGATCCCGAATCGCGACAAGCCGAAACTGGTCACTATGACAGGCTTTACACCCATGTACTGTGGTCGCGATCTAGACGGGCACCGACGCCATACCACCTCGCTGCTGCTCGTTTAGCACCACCCAGGAGTCACGTGTAGGGAAACTAGGGTAAAGTCTACGGACGCGAGCAGCTTCGACTCCCAAGTTCCCTTGCTAACGTATAAAATATGCAACACCAAACGGCCGTATCTTTTGATTGTTTTGACTTAGAAGTTTCATTTCTTCACAGCTTTAAGGAATTGTAAACCCGAGTGTTTGTTTAATTTCATGTCTTATGAAATATAGAGGTAGTTTTGGTGATAATTTAATGTGAAATCCATTACATTTTTGGCCAAAGAACGCTAGCGTCAGTAATGACTCGCCATCGAGTGGGCTGTCAGATTATTTGACATAATTAAAGAAAATGAAATTTACCTGATAATAACCGACCATAGTTACCAGGCCAATTACCGTTGTTTAAATAATCCTTATGAAGTCATACATTTAATAAAACTGTATTAAATATAATATTTTTAGGGCACCCACTATACACGATGGACAACACTCGATGACTATTAACAGGGGTTCTTGGTAATAAAAACACTTCTTCGTTCGTAGTTCGCTTCTTTATTCGCAGTTTATTCTTGAGGGTAGCTCCGAGGGAATTCTTCGAGTCTTCGATCTTCGCTGTCGACCAAAGGTTTGGTCGCTATATATATCCCCTCGGGCTACCCTAACAACTAGTACTACATACAAAGTGTTCCTTAAAACTAATTAGCCAATAGCGACGCCGGATTTCGCCGTAGTTCGTACGCCCGGCCGCCGCTGTCGCTGCTGTCGCCCCGGTCGACGTGCTCCTCTCCCGCACCCCTATTCTTGCGTCTCCGGCGCCCTGGGCTCGCTGTTCGTAACATCCTCCCCCCGGCGTAGCTCGTCGAAGCCTTCCTCTTCCAGCCGGAGAACAGCCAGCTTCCTTGCAGGGCGCACGAAGGTTCCGCCTCTGGTGCGGATGAGAGCGCTGCGCACGTCGCCGTCTGGCCCGGGGTACACGGCCTCCACGATGCCTCGAGGCCATGTATTGCGGGGCAATGCAGCGTCGACTACGATGACTAGATCTCCGGGGCGTAGCGGGCGCTGTTGATCGTGCGCTCCGCCACGCGCCACCAGCGTCGGCAGGTACTCCCGGACCCACCGTCGCCAGAACTGGTCGGCGAGCCCTTGTGCCGCCTTCCATGCTCTCCTATCCGCCGGCGAGCACACCCCGGTCTGGGGCAGCCCTGCCGACGTCCCGATGAGAAAGTGGTTCGGAGTCAATGCCTCCGGATCCGCCGGATCCACGGAGACGTGTGTCAGCGGTCGCGAATTGATCGCGTGTTCCGCTTCTGCCAGCAGCGTCGTTAGCACCTCCTCTCGCGGTGCTTGGTCGTGTAGGGTCGCGCTCAGCGCAGCTTTTACTGAGCGCACGAGTCGCTCCCACGCGCCGCCTTGATTCGGCGCGCCAGGAGGGATGAAGCGCCACTCCATTCGGCGCAGCTGCGCGTAGTCACGCAGCGCCGGCTCCCACTCGCTGTATGCTGCCCGTAGCTCCGCGTCGGCTCCACGGAAGTTCGTCCCGTTGTCGCTCCAGAGCTGACGCGGCCATCCGCGTCGCGCTGCCATCCGTCGCAGCGCCATGATTGCGGAGTCGGCAGACAGGCTGCCCACTACCTCGATGTGGACAGCTCGGGTAGTGAGGCACGTGAACAACGCGCCCCACCTCTTCTCACGTCGGCGGCCGATAGTGACGGTCATCGGCCCGAAGTAGTCGACCCCGCAGTTGGTGAAGGGTCGGCGATGCTGATCCAGGCGCGCTGGCGGCAGGTCCCCCATCGGCGGCACCCGGGGCTTCGCTCGGCGCACCCGGCAGAGCGCGCAAGCCCGGGCAACCGCGCGCACAGTGGGGCGCGCGCGCAGTACCCAGAAGCGCTGCCTGATGTCATTGAGGACGCGCTCGTTGCTGGCGTGTCCCGCAGCCGCGTGTTCTCGTAGCACGATGAGTCTTGTCAGCGGGTGACGGCCGCCCAGTATGATCGGCCGCTTCGTCTCGTACGGCGCGCGCGCGGCATCGATCCGTCCGCGCACACGCAGCAGGTCGTCCTGCAGCATCGGGTCCAGCTTGGCGAGGCGGCTGGCAGCTGGCAAGGTTCGGCCAGCGCGCAGCCTCGCGATCTCCTCGCCGAAGTCTTCCTCCTGCGCCCTGCGTAGCCATAGGTGCTCCGCTCGCTCGATGTGCTGCAATTCAAGTCGGGTCGCTCTTTTGCGACATTTGTCGATGAAGGCGAGCACCGTCGCCGTCGCCCGGATCAGCCGCTCATATGATGAGAAGCGGCTAATGTCCGGCAACGGGCTCGCGTTGTCGATGATGCTCGCTGCGCAGCACGCGGCCTCCTCGATGCTGCCGGTGCTGCTCGGTCGTGCCTTTTCCTGGTGGTGTTCGTGGCCCAGAGCGGTCGGCTCCCGGGCTCGCAGCTCTCGAGGGACGGTGTTCAGCAGGAGCGGGCAGTTGGAGTTCCAGCTTCTCAACGTGAAGCCTGCTTGAGCGTGGACGGCGATGACCTCTTCTATTGTCTTCTTTGCTTCTTCCACGGTCTTGAAGCTGTGCACGAGGTCGTCCATGTAATGGCTCCTGGTGATGACCGGCAGTGCCCTGGCGTGCGAATGCGCGTGATCCTGCGCATTCCGGTCCCGCACGCTGTGGGCCAGGAAGGGCGAGCTGGCTGCTCCGAAGATCATCGAAGTCATCTTGAACTGCTCCGGAGGGTCCTTTCTGTTGTCGCCTCTCCACAAGAATGACTGCGCCGGTTGATCTTCCGCTCGCACCTTCACCTGCAAAAACATCTCAGAAATGTCCGCTGTTACGGCGATCGGCCGTTCCCGGAATCGAAATAATATTCCGGGAAGTGATTGTAACAAGTCCGGTCCCTCGAGTAAAAAGTCGTTCAAACTTTTGTTCTGTACGCGGTGCGCTGCGTCAAACACTAGCCGTATCTTGTTTGGCTTATTCGGGTTTCGTACGGCGAAGTGCGGTAGAAACCACTGTATAGCGCTGTCTCGTTCACTCTCGCTATACTTTTCCGCGTATCCTTTTTTCAACAAATTTTCAATCTGGCGCGTGTATTCCTCTTTAAATGCCGGGTCGCGATCCATCTTTTTCTCTATGCCCCTGAGGCGTATGAATGCTTCACTGTAGCTCGGCGGCAGCACGATGTCATCGGTGCGCCACGGTAACCCGACTTCGAATCGATTGTTCACTCGGCGCGCCGTTTTGTTGAAAATCTCGATCGCTCGTCGATCTTCTGGCTTCTCCTTGGTGGTCAGCGACACACCAAGCGCTTCCAACGTGAAGTGCTTCTTCACCAGTTCTTGAAGACGCTCGTCGTCTTCTTGCTCGGTGCTCGAGGGGGTGCTGCCGCAGTCTCGTTCCGCTGCGTGCAGATGCAGCACCGTGTTCTCCCCCCGTCGATGGAGCAGGCGAGGCTCGATGCCGTAGATGACCCACCCTAGGCTGGTGAGTGATGCGGCGGGCTCGTTCTTCTTTCCGGTCCTCATCTGCTGGGAGACCATCAGGTGCCAGTTGTCGACACCTATCAGGATCCTTGGCTTCGCGTTCTCGAAGCAGGCCTCCCGGAGATCTTGCAGGTGGGCGTACCGCGTCAGTTCCCGCGGCGCCCGCTGTCCTCGCAGGTCCAACTTCTTGACCGTGCGAGCGGTGATCTCGTGTGCGGCGCGTTCTCGCCGCCCTCGGATGCTGATGCTGACCCGCTGACTGCTGCTCTCGTGCTCCGTCGCGTTGACACCTCGCAGCCTCAGCGGTGCCGGAGTCCCCTTGACGCCGATGCTGTCTGCCAGTTCTTGGTCGATGAGGGTTATTGACGACCCCTCATCCAGGAGCGCGTACGTAGCTACTTCTCCCCCGGGACCTGTAATGATGACGTGGCAGACTTTTAGCAACACGCTGCTGTCTTCCCTGGGTGTTGCTATCGACATCACTGCTTCTTCTCTGGCCGGGCGGGGTGGTTCTTCCTCGTCGCTGGATCGCACCTCTGGCTGCGCTTGCACTTGCTCGGTATCGTGCAACAGCGGGTGATGCGGCCGGCGGCAACCGCTGACACCGCATGCGTCAGCTTGGCAGTCGGCCCGACGATGCCTCTTCTTCAGGCACTTAAAACAAACGCGCGCTGACTTTGCCCAGTCCCAGCGGGCGCTGATCTTCATATTCTTGATCTTCTTGCATTTATCCGTAGCGTGGTCCGCTCCACAGCAGAAGCACCCCTGTGGTGCGCGTTGCTCCTCTACCGTTGTGTAGACGGCTGCCCCACGCGTCGTTCGGCGCGCTGGCTTCGTGTTCTGCTGCCTCGGTCTTGCTGGCGCGGCGTATTTTGCAGTGCTGACGGCGCCCGATGTACTGGATTGGCGCGTGTAGCTAAACGCCAAGTCCGCTTCGCGTGTGAGGAAGCGAGACAGAGTGATCACTTCGCACTCTTCCATCCCTCGGTGCAGATGTGCGTAGTCTCTCCACCTTGAGACTAGCAGCGGGCTCATTCGTTCCATGATTTCTCCCGCCAGCTGAGGATTCCGTAGATAACCGCTGTGGCCGACGTTCTTCAGCACGGCGATTATGTTCTGCACTCGCACTGCAAATACGTTGAGTTCTTGCGCTGTCATTCCTGCTTGTGGCAGCTGGCGCAGCTTCTCCATGGCGTCGTTGATGATGGTGTCCGGCTGGCCATAACAGCGCTCCAGTGTGTGCATTATGGCATCCGGGTTCTCCGCCGTGTGCAGTAGAGGTGCCACGGCGTCCCTCGCTTCTCCCCGGAGACACACTCGTAGCCTGGCTAGGTTCTCCGCCGCCGAGAAGTGGTACATCTTCGTGCTATCTCGCATGGCTGCCTTGAATGGCAGCCACTCGTTCGGTGCCCCGGTGAATACTGGTAGGTCCGAGGCTTGACGTGGCGGCACTCGTTCCCGTGCCGTCATCCTCTTCAACGCCTCGGCCAGCTCCTCGATCGCCCTTGATCTGCCCCTCGTGGGCGTGGGCGAACGTGTGCGACGCCGTTCTGTCGCATCACGTTGCTGTGACCTTTCTTCCTCAAAGGTCACTCGGGCCGTGGTCAGCTCCCCCCGTTGATCGTCGGAGGTGTGGAGGGCCGTTCTGCCTCCTCGTTCTGCTGACGGTGTCTCGGCCGGGTACGTCGAATCCCCCTCGGTCGCTTGTTGCAGCCAACTGTTCACGCGTTCGTTCGTTTGTGACATGTTGCTGCCCTGTTCGTCCTCTTCTATGTTCTCGAGGTCCACTTCTAGTCTCTTCCTGACTAGGTCCGCTTCCATGCGCAGTTCCCGCCGTTGGATCTCGGCGAGACGTTCCTGCGCTTGCAGCTCCAACTGCAACCGTAATCTGGCAGCTGAGCTTGTACTTGTGCGGCGTGACCTCGCTGGCGAACGTTGTCTTGCTGCTGTAGGGAAAGAAACTGCGTTTGACGTTTCAGCGTTTGACAATCGAGCGTTTGACAATCGAGCGTTTGACTTGTCACATGTCAATGTAGCGTTTGACCTATCGCATGTCAATGTAGCGTTTGACCCCCCTGTCGTAGTCTCAACAGCAGGCCGCACTGACGGAGAGCGTGGTGGTTCAACATGACGCACCGAGGCCGGTGCGTACATGTCACACTCGTCCGTAGTATCGGCCCCCTGTGATCGAGTCTTGACCATTTTCCCAAATTCTTGAATCAATCTTCGATAAATCGATGCGTTGGTTCTACTTTCTTTCTTCTATTCGGCTTCCGATGGACCAGGATGTACACGATGGACAACACTCGATGACTATTAACAGGGGTTCTTGGTAATAAAAACACTTCTTCGTTCGTAGTTCGCTTCTTTATTCGCAGTTTATTCTTGAGGGTAGCTCCGAGGGAATTCTTCGAGTCTTCGATCTTCGCTGTCGACCAAAGGTTTGGTCGCTATATATATCCCCTCGGGCTACCCTAACAACTAGTACTACATACAAAGTGTTCCTTAAAACTAATTAGCCAATAGCGACGCCGGATTTCGCCGTAGTTCGTACGCCCGGCCGCCGCTGTCGCTGCTGTCGCCCCGGTCGACGTGCTCCTCTCCCGCACCCCTATTCTTGCGTCTCCGGCGCCCTGGGCTCGCTGTTCGTAACACCCACTTTAGTTCAATATTTTTTCTTTTCTATACTCGATCGTGTGGGATTTGAAATAAGTTTTAACAAGCTATCATACTTCGTTCTATTTACATCATGACCATGAGTTTTTATGACCACGGTACACAAGTGTAAAGACCGTCATAGTGACTTGCTTTGGCCTGTCGCGTTTCAGGATCAGCTTGAGTATATCCAGTAACTCATATACCTAGAGACCTCCAGTCGCGGTATATGTGGGCCGACATGACGATGTAGACTATCAATTGATTTTCATCCTTTGATGGTCACTTTCGTTTTTGGACTAAACTGAACTTACCATCGGGTACTCTATAGTAAGTAAGTCTTGAGTCAGTGTAATAAACATTTTTTCTAGATTATATTTTTTTTACATGATATATTTGGATGCACAATCGATAATTTTGAAAATTTTTCGCCCGACACATTTTGGAATCAGCTTGTGTATATCCAGTTATCTATTAGTTATCTTCAATCGGCCGGCGTTAGTACAGCAGCTGTCCTTGGACTCTCAACCTTTGGTGGTTGCCTTTATTCTGGAATATCTTTGCTAACATAGGTGGCAATGCCACTTTGTGTATCACATTAAAATTTATATATGTATATTTATACTTGGCATTAGTCCTCCTCTAAACGCATCAACAGTTTGAGTAGTATCAAAGTTTTATCGAGGAAATGTAAGTTTTCCTAAATTACTAATATTGGCCTATCAAAATTGCATCTGTATGTAATTTTTTTCGATTTTTGTTTTACAGTAATTAATTATTAAGTAAATATTAATTCCTTATAGCGTTTCCGTAAAAAACATATATGAAGTATTTCTGTTAATATACCTTGTACTGCAAAACTGCTATAAAAATCGTTTCACAAAAGTGGTCAAGAGATAGCAGCACATTTGAGATAAATCACGCAATTGTTATGTTAAATTCCTGGTATCTAGTTTTGCAGAATGTTTTACGAAACTATGTCAGGCTATGAAAATATGACACTTTTACTATTTCTAGAATTTTTAAATAAATTCTGCATACTTGTTTATATATTTAATTTGCAGAATTTTGATAGTTGCTCATAATTAGGCCTCTGAAAAATAAATATCATGAAATGTAAATTTTTCACAAATGTATTATTATTTCTCGTCAATTAATCAAGGTTTATTAATGTCCTTTTGCGTCACATTTCTGATATTTTTGCCTCCAATTAATATAATTTTATTTCTTGTCTCTTTTTGCTCTTTACATTTCTGTTTTGGTGTCTCCTCAGCTATCTTTAACTAAATCTTTTTGTATTATGAAATCTCGATAAATATGAAATGAATCTTAGCTTCAACCATTTCTACGATTTTCACCACGTTTCCAATAAACCGTGACGACAATAAGTACACAACACCTTTTATCACGTATCAGTGTACATTTCCACTTCTTGAACATTAAGTCCACTGAAATTCAACCCTACGCTTCACGTGCTCAGAAATATCGAGGTGCATCCAATCAATACAGCTTATATCACGGATGATTGCAGTTTTCAATCACTCGAATTTTGCGAGTACAGGCTGAATTTTTTTTACACGACCTATCTGCAACGTAGCCGTTGAAAGTTTATGAAGCTAACCTATCTACACCTCAGCCATAGCAAGAAATATATATATATCTATAGTATCATTTATACATTTTGTAGTCGATTTGTTTATTGTATGTAATAGTTTATTTTAGTATCACTCGTATTTATTTTGTATTTATTATTTAAGCTATATGTTATTCTATTTTTATTGTTTATTGATAATTCTTATAAGATGTAACACGACCGGGATCCTTCACGAAAACCAGCGCTGGAGACTACCTCAGTGGCTTTCAGCTGAGAGAGGGCCCATTTTCGCCATGTTTGTATGTTCTTTTTTCTTTTTTTCGTTTCTGTATTCTGTTTGTGTTACTGTATTTAAATTATTCGTTTTTTGTAAGTTATGGCGAAATAACTACATTTCATTTCATTTCAAATATAAATTTAATAATATCTATATTGAATCTGCAAAATAACCGTTCAGTGTGCGCCTGTACTTCATGAAAAGCACATAAGATAGAATGAGGTCTACTGGAAAGTTTCGTCCGTTTTTTCGGTTCAAGTTTAGACACATAATCACATATTTGTTTGACACATGTGTGTCTCCCTATTTTTGTCGTGTAATGTATAGTAACGTAAAAACATATTAGAATAAAGTTGATATCGATAATCTTGTGTGAAGTGATAGTACCCACGGCAAGTAACAAAGTCCATCGACGCCGCTGTATATACCAATTTTTATACAAGGAAGAAATGCTACAGAAACTTATAGAAATGAATTGACAGTGTTTGGTAAAGCTACAGTTTCTGACAGGACATGCCGAAGATGATGCGAAAAATTTAAATCAGATGACTTGATCTTACTTACCTTACTTTTGACCTCTCTTATAAAGTGTAATGTTTAGTGCTGAGAGGTTAAACTGTATCTTTGATGCTATTCAAATGGTTTTAATTAAACTTAAAATAATATAGACTCTATAAATACACTCTCATTTTTTGACCCGTGACATTAATAACGATTCACTTTAAATATTAGTCAAATTATCTCTAGCTCTGTTCAATCATTCAGGACATGTTTTATGTTGGAAATAAATAAAAATGAAAGTTTCGTTACGATCAGTTTAGTAGTTTCAATGTGATGCTTGTATAAACAAATGAAACTACAAATAGACAAACTAAAAACAAACAGACAAATTTTATAAAATGATGAATGAATGAAAAGCTTTTAAATATTTTGTCGTAGATAGGTTATATTCAACCAGATCCTGATTATATGTTAGTAGAAAATAAATAGGGCTTAGTCGTCGTGTTTTGGGGTTAACCCATGTAGTAATATATTTTTTAATCTATGTAGTTTACTAAAATAGTCAACTGAATGATTCTTACGTAAAAATTCACAGACATTTGATGTGATTTTTTTTTAAATTTCTTTTCTCTCTGCAATATTTTTAAATTATTAAAGAATTAATAAATCGTTAAAACCGTTGCCCATAAAAAATAATAAAATGACGTAATTTGCCAATGTACTTTACAGTATACAATAAACAGTGTTGCAAAATTTGCTGAAAGATGGCAGTGCTGTCGAATTAAGTCACGCGATAGTTATGTTATAGTTCTTGCATTTGTTTGTCTGAATGATTTAACGATGACATACCTCGGTACAAAGTATTCGAGGTGCGCATAGCGCTATTAAGGAACCTACAAAGCAATTTTTGGTTGGACGCTGCATAAAGCGCTGCATAAATTGATATTTTTGATATTTTTGGCGATTCCTTTTATGCAACTAAATTAATATTATACCAATTGTACTCTTAACCCAAAATGTTGTTCTTTTTTTAACTTGAACAGATGTAGTTTTGCTTTTTTTGGTCTTTGTTTTTTTGACGTGATTATGTATTTTTCGTTGTTTGTTTGGTTGTGATTGTATTTGCATATCATTTTGTATATTATATTTGCACGTTGTGTTCACATCAAGTAGGTTGTTTCTCAAAAATGTATGTTTTAATATGTTGTGTTTTATAAGTCGTGAGATGTAACCAGTTCTGTGAATTAAATAAAAAAAAAAAGCGTTCGTAAAATTGTGTTCATTTTACATAAATTAAATCAGATAAGAGAAAAGTAAATCTTTTAACTCTCAAATGAATCGGTAATTTTAACATTATCATCAATGAGAAATTAACCTTAAGAACAAAGGTTTAAAGTTATATTTTGAAAACCAGTTTTTGTACTTGCGTAAATCTCTGAGCATTAATACCGTTTTTGTTTGCTTCATTGAATTACATTATAACAACAGAATTTTCAGAGCATAGAATGATCTCCTAGAAGACATAATCTTGGTTCTAAATGCGAACTTACTTAATAATCGCCTGGACAAGTACTATATTAATCACAGAAAGAAATAACAGAATACAAGTACTTATTAGTTGTTTTAACTGCTTGTCTGATAATAAATAAATAAATAACTAAAACTATAAACTTACATTTCTGTGCTATAACAAATTTTAAGCTTTCGCGTATGACCCTCGTTACCTGTACTTCAACGGAGCATATGCGCGAATTAACTTACTTTTAATTATGACTCGAAACCTCGACCTGGCTACACAGGACATGGTCACGAGCAGAGATGGGCAAAATGTAATCTGATTAATGATGAACGATTACAAAATGTAGTCGTTATTTTAATTTTCTTGCTCTCTAATCATGATGAAATCTATTTAAAACATTAAGAAACCATAAATGTGTATACAATCTGGGATTTTGTAGTGTTGAAAACATAAATGAGCAAAATGCAGTCATACTAATGGTAAAAAACGTAAAATGTAATCGTTAATCATTTTCATTAATCTGATTATATTTTGCCCATCTATGGTCACGAGCTGACTGAAACACCGCGGAGATGCGTCGGGGTCGAGAAGTTATGTCCTCTACTTGCTGTGTCTTTTTTTTTGATAGCCCGGGGGAAATCCCTAAGGGACCTCAGGGGGCAGTGAGGGGTGCCCCCCGGTGTGTCAGACTTGCACCGACTAAAACCCCCGGGGTGTTCCTTCTTCCCGTCTGACTGGGGCCAGAGGTACAGTGTGACCCTCGGCGACGTCTGACCTTTTGTAAGGCCGCATCTCTGCACTGCGAGGAGTGGTGTAAGGAGCCACCCCTCGCACACCTCAATGTCTTGAAGTGGTGTGCAGAAACAAGTCACACACCACTCTCGCCTGGATAAGTTGGGCGGCCCTCTCCCTCAAGCGCACCGCCCAGGCGTCTTATCCGGTTTTAAGGAGGAAGGCCTCTGGCGAAGGCTCTCCTCCTTTACTTGTTTTTAGTCTTGATAATTTAAATACTGACGACACACAACAGTATCAATATTTTTAACAAGGCGGTATAAAGCGACGTTTTAATTTTCTAATAACTGGATTGTACAACGATGACAAGTTACACCAATCCTCCCGACTAAAAATTTTATGGAGCTTGTACATAATTAAAAGTAAGTTAATCCACGCATAAGACCCTTTAAAATATTTATAATGATATCAGTTTGCCAACTCAACCAACCATTTACATTCTTTCTAGTAGCTTCAATGCTTATTGTTGTTATACTCGCAATAGTTTTAACTAGATAAACATTTTTGAGACAGTGTGGATATAGAAAATAATTGTATAGTTTTAAATTATGAAGCTTTTCTGAAAATTTTATAAGTGCATAAGTTTCATTAACCTTCATTAATTTACAATTACTGTAATTTTGTAATATGACATATTAATTAAAAATGTATCTTAAAATAGAAAAATCTCGTAACCTATAAAATTTGGCAACATTTGGGGGATTTCGTTGCATTTTAGTTTTTATAATTTATTGTATTTTATTTTTACAGGAGTTTCTAGTAGCTTAATACATTATTTCATTCATATTATATATATACAAGGTGTCTCAAAAGTAAGTTCACATTTGCTTATCTTATTACGCGAAAGCAACTATTCTGAGGGGCGCGGGGGGTATGTCAGTCGGTAGTCTGGCTCTTGGGAATTTAGTCGCTATGGAGCGTTTCTCTGGTGCGGACCGTGCGTTGTGCGTACGTGAGTTTTACAAAAACGGTAATTCGGCGACTGTAGCGCGTAGAAAATTCTGCAGTATTCGAAATATTCGTCACTTAAATGATGCGCCTAGCACTCGACTCATTGCAAAATGGGTTGAGAAGTTTGAAGAGACTGGGTCAACTCTGGAGAAACCAAAATCTGGGCAGCCAAGAACATCAAGAACAGCCGAAAACGTGGACAGTGTTACTCAGTCTATTCGAGATGATCCAAATCTCTCGATTCGGAAGCGTGCTGTTGCTTTAAATGTGCACAGATCTTCATTATGCCGCATTTTACACAAAGATTTAAAGCTGCACCCGTACAAAATTCAGTTTGTGCAAGAACTGAAGCCTCAAGATGCTGGTCAGAGGCTTGCCTTTGTAAATCAGATGATTGAGCGCTTTCCAACGTTCACCAACATCTTGTTTTCCGATGAAGCCCATTTTCACCTGAATGGGCATGTAAACAAGCAAAATTGTCGTTACTGGAGTGCAATCAACCCAAAACAAAAACATCAGAAACCGCTACATTCACCCAAAGTCACCGTATGGGCAGCGATGTCAGCGCGAGGAATTATCGGCCCTTACTTTTTTGTAGATGGAAGGGGACGCACACTCACAGTGAATTCAGAACGTTATGTGGAGATGTTAGACGAGTTTTTCGTACCCCAACTGCAAAAATTTCCTGGTTACAACCAAAGAACATGGTTCCAGCAGGATGGAGCAACTTCACACACGTCCAACAGATCTCTGCCTCGAGTTCGAGAAATTTTTCCGAACAAATTTATCTCCAAGCGAGGTGACATAAATTGGCCTCCACGGAGTCCCGATTTAACGCCTATGGATTTTTTCCTGTGGGGTTATGTCAAATTAAAAGTTTACGCTAATAAACCGACTTCCCTGGCACAATTAAAAGAAAATATCCGTCATGAAATGGCAGCCATCACGGAGACTACCTGCCGAGCTGTCATAGGCAAATAGTGCCCGACTAAATGAATGCCGAGAGCGCAACGGTTTACATTTGGACGATGTTATTTTTAAAAAATAAATTCCCAAACAGTGTACTTCAATATAAAATAAACATTTTTTCAATAAAGCTAAGACTTTTCTTTTAAAAAAAGATTTAAATGTGAACTTTCTTTTGAGACACCTTGTACTATTACAATTACAAATGTACAATGCCTTTTAAAGCATACGCAACATAGACTAGAGTGGCATGATTTATGCAGATTTTTATAATATAGCATCATTCTAATCAATAAAAAAGCGCAAATAATAATGAGAAAATATAAAAACCAAAATTATTAAAAAAAAATTGTATTAAAAATTTTCAACAATAATAAATTGGATAGATTAAAAGCCAAAACAAAGCCACAAATTAAATTAAATCGTCTTATATATCATCATTTATTGTCATTAATAATTTTGTTAATACCCCGATCATTTGAAAACCTTTCTATTAAAACGCTATAAGAAATCTTCAAATAAATCGACCGAACCCGCAAAACGATTATAGGCAAGAGATAACCCACGTAAGGCAACGTTGAAGCCTAGCATACAACAAAATCTGCATTTATTTATGTTAATAAATAATAACAATATATCGTCACGCTATATCCCTTTCAGGATTGGCAGAGATATATAATAATATACAACCACTAGGTTGCGCTTATATATCGTGCCCAACGACATAATTTCTGTTCATAGTGTTAATACTAGAAATAAACACATGTTAGTGTTACCTAATTACCGGCGTTATTTTTTTTTTCTTATAAGGGGCTCACATTCGTAACATATTAGAGCTACCTCCATTGAAATTTAAAGTAACTATAAATATGATATGAAAAAAAAAATATTATTGCGTCAATGATTGTTTAATTGATAGGAATACGTAGTCGTAATATATTCAATATTTTTTCTCACGAGACATTCATTCCCTTGTGTTCATTACACATTTTTATTTCAATATATAATGTTCACAGGCAGTAAAACACCATAAATCCATCACTAAGTCCATTTATTGCACTTTAACGTAGAATAAATAAACAAAACTACAAAAAAATAATCAACCATCAGAGAACTATATATCACAAAAAGCGGTCGATCACGTATCCCTCACACAAAACCTCACACGATTTCCCTCCTACCGTCCACCGCGGCCGATGCGCAAGCGATCCGTCTAGCCATTACGGTGTCCATGGGAGTAGGCCGGCAAAGTGCACGCTACAAATATATAATATTTAAAAAAAACCTTCAGAGTTTATTGCCGCGTCTATTCTGATATCAGAGTTCGGAAGTAGATTCAATTTCTTTTTGACAATTTGGACCTGCTTGGAAGTAGGCGTATTGCAATAACGTTATATTTTATTAGGTTTGTTCTTTCAAAAGAAGTCTGGTATATAATATAGTTAGCACATTGAATGTCATGTAACCCTGTAAAGCTTCTCGCTCGAATAAATCGAATTTCATCCGTGAACGTAGCTTAATGTATAAACATATTCCAGCCGATGCTGTATCGGAAATTGCAGTGAACGGTTCCGCTTGATTTTCCGCCGAGCCACTCGTCCGCCCGAGAGCCGAGCGGGCGCTAATTGCTCCCAATCTATTCCTTTTAATGTGTTTGCAGTTTGCACCGAACGGGAATTTTATTTCGATCGTACTTACCGGCGCCGGTGTTAACTGCTATAATAATTTGTAAAGGCAGCCTTTTAATGTCTGCTTTTTATTTTATCTTATTCGATAAGACCTAGAATAAATAAAACTGAGATTTTCAGCATTTTATTTCCATTTACACCTATGGTGCTATCCCGAGTCCTTTTTATGCATGTTTATTTACAATTTCATTAGCTTATTTTTAAATTTTCTTTGTTTTTCTACGTCTATGAACATTTTTTCTTCCTTTTTAATATACAAAGGTAATATAAACATCATAGTCATAGAGTCCTAGATATATAAACGACTTAAAATTATACATCAAGGTGATATCGTAAGCTAGTTAATATTGCGTGGTGCGGTCGGAACGAGAGATGTCGCACGTTTTCTACTTGTATAGATACTGTTCACGGCGGCCGGTGCGCAAACGACGCATACAAGCATTACGGCGTAAGCAAAGTGGGTCTGCAGAGTGCATGCTACACTTTCTTATTTCTATGTCTCTTTTACTATTCTATTTTCATATCTTATTTCGATGTCTTTCTTATATGCCTATATCAGGCTCTGTGACAGGTAGGAATAAAGAGCTCCCCTCAGGATCTCTGTATCAAGCAGAATGCACGACATAGACCTATCACCTCAGCTTAATCTGGTCAGCAAACTCCTTCAAGTCAACTACCTGGAAACATCCAGATCCGGAATAACTTTATATAAGCCATATAACCTATGGAACCGAGAATCTGTTGCTCAGAATTCGTATGCGAAACCTCCACCCAAGCTGTACCCTGATAGCCAATCACACCCTAATTCTAACTCTAAAATTGCTATAACATACTATTGAAATCCAATATTCGAAAATGGAATTAACCATTACGAGAAGGTTTAATTAACATACGTCATTCCCCAATGGTTTTCCGGCGTATGTGCGAAGCGTAGTTTGCAGAATAGCCGCCGACTCATGAAAAAGAGGTTTACGCCGGTAAAATAGCGCTCAGGCTGGCTCAATTACTGTTCAGTCGGCGTAGCTGGGAAAATCATGGCTCATCCCACTAATGAGTTAACATTTCCCGCGAATGAAGCTATTAAACGCGTTAAATAAAGTTGAAACTTTCTCTTATGCTCTTGTTGCAATATGCCTTATGAATTCGTTTACATTGTTTTGTAGCGTATTTGGATAGTTCATTATTAGAAGTGTCTCTTATCTTCAAACTTCGTATTATAATATAACTTTTTGTCGAAAGTTCCCCTTTATGCAGAACTAGTTATCTATAGTATCTATTTATTCTTCTGCATTTAACAGTGAACTAATAGATGATTAATTAAAAAAAAAAAAAAATAAATAAATTACAAAGCTTGTGTACCACCAGTTATTCAATATACCTCGAGACCAGTAGCGTTCATTCCATATATGCTTGAAAGCATTGCATGCCCTTACGATAAATAAGTCTGAATAATTTGTTTTAATGTAAACAAAAAAAGGAACCCTTTATATTCATATCTATTCTATTTTCGCACCATATATCTTCCATGTGAAAGTAATATAATATTTATTATCATTATATAATATTCACATTAATTATGTAAGTCTGCCTACCCTGGTCAAATAGTGTATGCACGTCACTGCTCGAGACCTTGTGACGTGGTATTTATGATCAGAAATAGCGACAGGGACAATCAGTAGATTTTTCTTTAGAGGTCACTGCTGGGCTTACTGCTACCTACTTTTCACAAGGTGCAGTCTCAATTTGTCGTGCTAGTATAAAGAAAAAACATTATCACTTAAGAAGTGATAAATAAAAAAAATTGCGGTGTAAAATGCAAATTATCGCTTATAATCTTCTTCCGGAACACATTAGTTATAAATAATAAACCGCTAATATGACCTTTACAGAACGCGACAAAGCAGCGGTTCCCTAGAATATTTTTGTCAGGCACTTTGGGTTTGTGGATTGGGCTGCTGAGTAGGGATTTTCCTCGGAACTACTACACGGGATTCTTCGAGAGAGCAGGGAACAATGTCCTTTGTGATCAGCAACGCAATAGCAAGGCTCCTTATGTTGCGGTTGTCCACGGGCGATGGAAACCACTCACCAAGAAGTGGGCAGTCAGAATATTTGCTGACTAAAGTTTGAATAAAATTACCATGGTACGAAAGGCACCCCTATTCGTAAAGTATGAATCAGCCATTAATCTGGGTTATGAGTAGTTTGATCGTGACTCACTGGGTTTGCGTTAAAGGGGGTGGCTCACTTGTGGTTAGGTGGTTACTCAGCATTTACTTTAATAATCCAATTCATTTTCAACGGCTATGTGTACATATCGAAACTGTTCTTTCATTTAAGTAAAATAATAGTAAAGGTAAAGTAATAATAATAATTAAATATAATAATTATTATTAACGGAAGACTAGACCTTTGTCATTGATTTATACATGTACCCAGAGATGGGCAAAATGTAAACTGATTAATTATTAACGATTACAAAATGTAGTCGTAATTTTAATTTTCTTGCTCTGTAATCATGATTAAATCCATTTAAAACATTAAGAAATCATAAATGTGTATAGAATCTGAGATTTTGTAGTATTTAAAACATAAATGAGCAAAATGCAGTTATATAGTATTAATGGTAAAAAATGTAATCGTTAATCATTTTCATTAATCTGATTACATTTTGCCCATCTATGCATGTACCTTTATCAATTTTACATGACACCCCTGGAGTAGATGATAAGTCGAGTTATATTAACAGATTAAAGAATAACGACAAAACATAGTATATGTTTTGTTCTATATTAAAATAATTATATTAGGATATTAGAATGTTGAAAGTCTTACAAAAATCGTTTAAGTATTGTAGCGTGACGCGTGACACACACACACACACAAAATCTAAAAAATATAATTTTGCATTCACAACGTTCTAGAGCTCGTAAGCGTTCAATCCCGCTTATTATTTTTAAATATAGACATTTGAGGCAATGTGTAGTATTCCTTTTAACTTGTATAATATAATTATTTAATTCATTGATTAGCAGGAATACTGTTTTGCTATCTAAATAATAAACACATAATAATAATGCACCATTTTACTGAATGTGCTTGATAAAAGTTAATGCAATTAGACGAATCTGCTCCACCCGACTATATCTTTAAATATATTACGCCACGATACAATTTTATAATAGTAATGTAAGATGGATGTTATTGTGTGAAACATTCTTATGTATGAAGTAGTAAATGCATAGAACGGAACGTATGTGAGTGAAAGGCGGGAAAGATAGAAAGAGAGAGGATAAACGGTTTTTGTTCGACTCGAGCGCTCAGTAATATCAAGACGTAAGAAAAAGTGTTAAGAAGTAAAATTAATTTGTAAACGTGCAATAAAGGAGTTTTTAAAGTTTATTCAGTGTTTATTCTGATCCAAAGATCCCCAAAACTACAGTAATGTCTATATATATATATGGTTACTAGGCAAAGCTTGAGGTTTATGTATAAGTTAAAGCTCTGTGTAAAACAATGGCGATCAGTTTTACTGTTTTGGAGAATAAATGCGCTTGGTAAAAATGTTAATCTACAAAAATAAAAACATTATAACCATTGGCAGGTTTAAATACAGTTTAGAATTATTTTACCTAATGTACCTGTGACACCTCTACCAGAATAGGCATAAATTATGTAAGCTTTTAACAGCTGTCTATTCGATATTCACTCATTTAATATACACCTGCTTGTGACACTTTGACACTCGGCGTGTGATATCGGTGCTTGTACCTATTTATTCCTCATATAAATGCTTCTTGAAACCGCACCGAATTTGGCTTATTTACACACAAAATGGACCTTGTGGGATGACTGAACGAGAGACATATTAATTGTTTATTATGGAAATAGTCCTCCTGGGTGTACTGTCAACTCCAAATGGGGATAAAGAGGATTTGTCAAGTAAAAGGGATTTGTATAACACGTTTCATATTTTTTTTTGTAAACATATTTTAGCGTATTATTTAGTTTAGAAAACAGCTAGTCTACGTTATGATCAGCATGAGGTCGGGCTTAAGGAAGTATGATGCTTGGATGAGAGGGAAGTGGTGCACATTGTCTCGCGCAGCCCGTGTTATAGGTTTGGAGGGGTGGACTCTTTACACTCACCTCTCCCAGAGATGAAACCTAAACAGTCTGTTCGCTCTCCGGGCGTCTGAAAGAATCTGGATTCCCAGGCCCGGGTGGGGTGATTAGAAAGACATCCTGGGGGGTTTTTAGTCAGTAGGAGTTTGAAACACAAGGGTCCACTGCCCTCACAGCGGCTCTGATGGCTTTATGTAGGATTTACTCCTGAGTTGCCAAAAAAAGATCGACATATCAACAGTGACTGTCGTTTTCTTTCTCATTTCACAAGGTGCGATGTAGATATTTTAATGAGCCAGTAAAAATGTACTTTCTTATAAAAGTAAATAATAATCCTAAATCTACCAATCAGAGTTCGTGATTTCTGAAGTCAGTGCTAAGTTACCCATCATATTTCATGGCATGACTCCAAAAATGACAGATTTAGTGTAGTATTATGTTTTACTTTTTGAAGTCAGTTTATTTATTTATTTTTTTATAAAAAGTAAAGACGAGAGGAGATTCAGTCCGCCATAAGAAAAATATCATAATAATATACCGCATCACTCCCTATCTCGTTTGAAGTGGGCAGAGATATATTAGTTTGTATCCACTTTTCGCTTACATTCGTACCCTGCATGACCAATAGCGCAGCTGATCACCGTTCTCAGGGTATTTTTGTGTATATGCCATGTCATTTTTGTTATAACAAACGCCATGCGGATTTCTAATCTACATTTCGTAATCTGAAAAAACCTAATGTTAGCTAGAATTTGAACCTACGTTCATTAGCATTTCTTTGCATGGATACAAGGTTGATTGTCCACTAAACCAGCATAGCCAATAAAAAATGGAATTCTTCTTACAATAAAAATATAGAATTTAGGAAAATAAACTAGATATCGGATTGTATCGGTTAAAACTTTTAATTTTTTAGGACGTTTCCACGTACTAGTGTTGAGAAGTAATATAACTCGGTAAATTTGAAATTTTCAGTAGATCTAACTTTAGTTCTCCTATCACGATCACACTTCGAATAATATTATCGTAGTTCAGTTTTCAACTCACGTATCCATATCACGTTTCAACCGGTTCTGAAAACTAGGTTCATATAATAATATGAATCTCCCTAGGACTATATAATATACCAGATATATATATATATATATAGATATAGATATATAATAGACTTATTTACACACCTAGGTCGCCCGGAAACACTCTTATTTTATAATAGAAGTTAATAATTTTATTATACATTTTTGTACTTAACGGACTTCGTAAAACGTCATTGAGGTTACAGGAATTCATTAATTTATTATGTTCAAATCAAAAAAGTTCCTAGTACACTATTCTAGCTAATTTTTTATTTCTTTTAAAATATATTGTAAGCAAAAGCTTAAATCATTACTCAGCTTCAAGTTCTGATTAATTTTTTTTTTTAAAGAAAACATTATTAATACATACATTTCTAAACAGATGGCCTAGATAAATTAACATTCGATCAGCGACAATGCTAGTAGAAAAGTGGAAAATATATGGCATTGACATAAACTTTCGAAAAACCACGTCGATAAGTCACGTGAATTTCATGCATTTTGCATTTTTTCTATTAGCGTTATCTCTGGTCGAATGTTACTTTGCTTAAGCCCTCTGTACTACTGAATTTCGAAGAGTACTTCCATTTTAAAACACATTATTTACATAGCTTAGGTATGTATGCAAATAATTTTAATGATTTAATACAATTTGAAGAAATTACTAGAAGATTCGAGAAAAAATAATGTTTTATGCTGAGGTGTGACCTCGAGTGAACGTAAAAGGCTCGTAGGATCGTATATACGAGCTATTTCCAGCAACATTTTCTTTCTTTCAACGAATAATAAAATACATATTTTGAATATTGTACTGTAACGTAAAATGTAAGGACTGTTTATCCGCATTGCAGCTTAACCTCTGCAACTATTTAACAATGTAACATACGTTTAAAACATTTTATTTCTTTTAACGAGTTCTACATTTGAAGAATCATTTGAAGACTGTATTCGTCAGTGTTGTTATATCGAACATGAAATTAAATTATATTTTTGGCATATTTAAAAATGTAATAATTTAATTATTACTTGTCTGATGAATAATTGAATTTTGTGAGATATAATGTTTATTTTATGTCGTGTAAGATTTTATTACAGGGTAGCTTTTAATTTTTCGTTAAGATTATTTAGAAATAATTGTACAATAATTTATATATTTATTAAAAGGAAAACAAACAATTATTATAATACATTTAAAACAATACACTAAATATAAACTTAAATCAATGAAGTTTTCACAGTATGCTGATGTATAAGATTGAAGCAGACATAAAAAAACAATGATATAAAAAAAAGGAAAGCAATGTTAAATAAGTAAATGGGTAATGCCAGCAACACATGCTATACTATTCAAGGCGCTAATATTAGTTTATTATGATTAAATATATATTAGGAAAAAATATTATTTCGTTAATGTTTCACTAGTTTTAGTTCTAGTATCGTGGGTAGAGAAATTGAACTATTCTATTACAAAACGTAGTACTTAATACGGTTTAAAATAAATTGTAATACATGTGACGTCAGCAAAATCAAAGAGGCCCAAATGATATCGTCAAAAGAATGATGTCCCAAATGAAGTGCGGTATTTGAATCTACTAATATGAATAAAAATTACAATGCCGGACATTGGTGACGGGTAAAATTTATAATATTTCTAGAAAAAACATGCTACATAGCCTGTCTTAAAAATATTTTTAAGAGCACTTACCTACACCAAATGTTTTAAGCATAACATTTAATCTTGGGTCACTCTGGCTCATATATGTCTATATAAGATTCATTGTAAAACAATATAATAACAAACATAGACCCAGTTAAATAATAAACTATGATGATGTCCTAGCCGGATTCGGCCACGGCGACTGTTTCAACACCGATTAAGAAAATCGAGGTCCAGTTTACGGAAACAGTCAATTGCGCAGGAGATATTTAAGTGCATAACTGGACGCGCTGCCAGAAAAGCACTCTCTCGTTCGAGCTCCCTCGGGCCCGATGGAATGGAGAACCAGTACGATCGGGAGGGAGCAGGAATAAACTATACTATCTATAGAAATCTATATATGTAGATGCTATAGCGATCTACCTGTTAATATAGTTAGCAAAATAATACTATCGACGTTTTTCGTCCATTGCACGTCCGATAGCACTGGCGGAGAAATTGGCAATTTCCTGCCATCGAGTTCCGTACCGTATTTATTTTATAGCCATATATGAGGCGTCTAGTTTCAAAACCCGCTAAAACGATTTTTCGTACAAAATTTCTTAATAGTTCTAATAGTAATTTGAAATGTTTTTATCACAGCAAATATTATATATGAATCTTTTATTCTTTGCTTTTTTACTCTAGATAATAATTTGAATACCTTATAAGAATGTGATTGTTAAGTTAAGGATTAATTATAAGTTTTTATAAATAATTGGTATTGAAAAAAATATGTTATAGCGGGTTTTGAAACTAGACGCCTCATATATTTGATTGACACATTCTCGTTTTCATGTTAATGAACGAATGTAAATTATTCTAAAAAAACAAATGTATATTGCTTACAATATTTTAAAAGAATTATTTTTGTTAAGTTTATACATATTTATGTCGTATTAACTCACTTTGACTAATAGCGAATTATGTTTCGGGACCAGCCCTAGAAGTTCAGCTCCCTTCTTCTCTCTTATTCTTCAAGGTCGGCAGCATGACTGCAATATTGTTGTTGCGCTTGGCTATGGGAGATATTAGCTACTTACAATCAGGTTTCATGTTAGCCTGTTTGCTACCTTTTGGTTTAATTGAAGAAATATACGACAAGCGGACCTGAGAGTCAAGACAAATTGAAATTCGATCAGCGATAACGCTAGAAGAGAAGCACGAAATGTATGAAATTGCTATATGATTTTGAAATATCATGTTTACATGTTATGTTAATTACAAACTTATTAGACTTTCTACTAGCATTATAGCTGATCGGGTATTACCTTGTCTAAGCCTAAGATTTTTTGTATCCCGGGGGAAAATCCTGCATAGGACCATCAGGGACGCTGTGAGGGCAGCGACCCCGGTGTGTCAGACAACTACTGACTAAAAACCCGCGGGATGTCGCTCTGATTGCTCCACCCGAGCCTGGGATGCCAAATCCATACAGACGCCCAGGGAACAAGAAGCCTTGTTGAGGCTACCTCTCTGGGAGCGGAAGGAGTAAAGCCCACCCCTCCAAAACTTCTCTACTGCCCGGCTATTGTCACCGGGGGATGTCGCGCTTGCTCTGGGCGAACGCGTCCCTCCGGCATCTAAGGCTAAGGTCCCACAAGAGCGATTCTCCTATTATACATATTTAAATTTAATACACATATGTTATTATGTATACATAAATATAGTAGCACTATTGTTATTTCGTTTAACAACATTCGCGCATTGACAAAAAAATCTAAACATGTGCGCCGCAGTAAACACCTGCCTTTTAGTAACCCAGGAGAAAATACTGCATAGGACCGTCAGCACAGCCGTGAAGGTGGCTCCGCCATGCTTGACTCCTACTTGTTACAAACTTTCGGGGCGTCCTTCGATTCACTGATAGCCGGGCTTCGGGATTCGTATTCCTCTTACTTCTCGGCAACCATCAACTGCCTACATCAAATTCCTTTCTTTTAATTCTCACATATTTATTAGTAGGATGCATATTAACCTACATGTCTACATGAATATGGTAATCGAAGGTTGTATTTTACAATCATTAATTGCAGAGTGCGGGATGTTTAAATTAATCCCGGGATCCCTTTGATTTGTACGACACAGTTTCAACCCGAACGATCAGTCGTGGGAGAAATTAATTAAAATTATAATTACGTAGCACTACCACGATGTTGGTTAAGTTGAGAGATCAAAGGGTACATTTATTAATAGCTGTAGTCTGATTTAGCATTAAAGGCTTAATTAATTTAAGATAACAATTAATTTATATTAAAACACATACAGATTAAGGATTATACAAAATATATGTACATAGAAATAATTAAAATTATTCACTATAAAATAATAAATAATAAAAAAATTAATTAATCAAAATATCTAAGTTTTAAATAAAATATAAAAATATATTCAATGGTACAACAAAATTATTGGTTAGGAATTTTCATTTTGAATATAATTAAACTGGAAATTACACTGGCTCAACTTAGTGACTACAATGCACCTGATGGTAAGTACAGTGTAATCCAAAAACGGAAGCGACCATCAAAGGATGGAAATCCATTGATAGTCTCCGTCGACATGTTGGGCCACATCAGAGATGGGCAAAATGTAATCTGATTAATTATGAACGATTACAAAACGTAGTCGTAATTTTAATTTTTTTGCTCTGTAATCATGATTAAATTCCTTCAAAATATTAAGGAGTTAACAATGTATATGCAAATGAGGATTCCGTAGTGGTTAAAACATAGTTGAGCAAAATGCAATCATATTAATGATGAAAACGCTAAATGTAATCGTAATCGTTTTTAATTAATCTGATTACATTTTGCCCATCTACGACCCACATATACCACGACTGAAGGTCTCTAGGTATATGACTTACTGGATATACACAAGCTGATCCCGAAACGCGACAAGCCAAAGCGAGTCACTATGACTGTGAATTTAAAAAAGTAAGGCTTTAATTATAATGTTTTAGCGAATTTCTATTTATCTAAAATGATTAAGAAAAATATATATTAATAACAGTATCAAAAATATAATATTATATCAGCTACATGAGATAAATAATATAGAAACATTAATGAGTTAAGAAAAAACTGAATTTGTTTGTCAAGTGCAATTTAATGATACTCTTGTATTCCAAACGTAAAAGGAACGCCGGCGATGTGAATAATTGAACGTGAAAAGAGTTCAAATATTAAAATTACAAGGGTATTATTAAGCCGTATCATCTACAAGGCAGAAACAATATGTCCGGGGTCCAAACAACAATAGACGGCTTTATAAAGTGTGGCAACATTGAACGCCGCTGCGGTGCGATTTAAATTAAAAAGTTTACACACTCCCAGTAGCCGACACTCTGGAGTGTTAACCTTAGGGATTGTAGCACCCCCATAAAAAGGTTCGATTCAAGTCACTTCGCTCTTGTTCTTTTTGCCCCCTCATACGCCCCCGTGCGGGTGGCGTTGCGCGCGCACCCAAAATCAATACGCCGTAATACGCACAAACGTACAAAGCAATAGGGATGCCACGGACAGTCCATCGATATTAATGTTTGATGTTAATTACATTAATGTACTGGAAATTTTCAACTTTGTCGTTGGGTTCTCAAATTTTGTATTCCATTGTAAAAGCAACTTTCATTAATTTTACATAACACTGTCATAAAATAATATCTATATATTAAAATTAGGAAATGTATGTATTCTCATAATAATATGGAGACTGAGCACACTATCTTTTATCTTCGCCATTAAAAATGGTTATTATTACAGACTAGTTAAGTCACTGGTTATGCCGTAACAATCGTGGCCTAAAATAGCTCATAATGTAGGTAGGAAAAAATGCATCGTATGTATGTATTATTATAAAATTGCGAAAATCCCATCAATAGTAGTTCCATAGTTTCTACACGTTAAAAATTAATTATTCGTTTACGTAGCTTCTAAATAGTCCATCTCACTCTATTTTTTTTTTAATCTTCAATCTACAACTGTATCTGTACTAATTGCAATTTTATATTACAGTACAACAGTGGCATATATCCCATAAAACATAATTCTCTTTTTATACT
This sequence comes from Automeris io, assembly GCA_036320925.1. Taxonomy (NCBI): domain Eukaryota; kingdom Metazoa; phylum Arthropoda; class Insecta; order Lepidoptera; family Saturniidae; genus Automeris; species Automeris io. Next base: position 12,257,899 of record JAUDJH010000010.1, on the reverse strand, counting down.
TGTATATTAATAAATATGTCGACTTAAAATCTAGATTTTCAGATTTGGTGCTAGTACCAGAATAAGAGTTTTCGAATCAAAATTGAATCAACTTTTAAAACAATGTCGAAACATAACAAGATAATACTTTTTTATGCTTCTATTCGATGGTCGCCACTGCAGTATGATCATCAACATGACCAGCCATATAAGAAGATGGAATTTGGCTTAAGCAAAGGTTTAACAGTGACAAAATTCAATTATTACAGAATATTTTTTACTGATAATATAAATAATAGACTAGCATTTCATACTAAGATAAGATTTTTAGTACTAAGATTTTTATATAAGAAATGAGCTATTTTCTAAGAGCGGACTGTTGTCGCTATTTAAACCTTTTCTTAAATTAAAATCCGTATTCTCCACCGTGTCTTGTAATAAGACTGTATCAGCATAATCTAGTCTACTGATGGAACGATTATCCATCTTTATGGTCTATACTCACAATAAGCGCTGTAAAGTCCGTTCTTAAGCATTTCTCAGCTAGTTATAATGTAAATCAGTTTAGTATACCAAAATAAAGAGGAGAATAATCACAAAAAAAAATAGTTTTGGTAATTATTGGGGATGAATACACACCGCTGTCACATGGCACTTGACGCCTTACCAGTCGCGCTATTAACTAATAGCCTCGTGGTGCGTTGCACGTGGCAGATTAAATTATCGACATTCCGCTCTCGACCCCGGCTCGTCCCGCTGACAATGACTATGGAGCATGATTAATTACTACAAATTTGCGAAATTTCTGTGACAATTCGTATTTTGAATTTGTTATCGTGTGATTTAAATGTATAATTCTACTTTCAATTAATTATTGTTTCGCAAAGCTCACTATAAACATTCTTATTACTTATTTTTTGGAAAATTAAAAGCATTGAGTAGTTCTCAGTTAATTTTTAAATGTTTATGTAATAAAAGCTCTACAGCATAAGTTGATAATAAATGCATAAAGTTCTTGTTAATTCTAAATGCAATTAATAAAGTAACTTCGGCCATACTAACTTTCTAATCTGTTTACAGTAAATAAATGGATATGATAATGAAATAAACATTTGAAATACAAAAGTATACTGCAAAAGTATATTTATTTATTTATAAGGCAGCCAGTAGCCGACGCATTATATAAAAATAAAACAACAGTAAAATCAAAATAAAAACACAAATATTAACATATATAATTTGCATTTACGTGACTCTCAGTGCTTCCATTCATTTCATTTCTATTTTAAATATATATATTCATAAATCATTTATATTTTGGTGCTGAGACTAATCCGAGTTTTACCACAAATTTGTAAGGAAAGCGACAAATAGAAGAAGATAAACGATGGTAAATGGGGTGGCTTATTTGGATTTATCTCGTGACATCGGAAACCCTATAAGAATGAAAACGTAATATTATCATAAACAGTAAAGTATAAATTAAAAACAATACACATTTTGTTGAAAAAATTAATCCTCAATTATTTTTAACCAAATGCAACCAAATGATTATAAATAATGGGATTTGCTAATAAAAATGCTTGGAAATCCAGACAGTATTTATCCCAAATATTTTACCTTAATGTTAAATTCTATTTCGTAAATTAAATTTTCGTTTTTCCTTTCATCTTAACAAAAATCTAATATTCCATAATCGCGTATGTAATTGCATATTTAAATTATACTGACTTTTTGAAAATAAGCGATAAGAGGCCACGACCAGAGAGTAAAGCCAAAGGTCTCATAAAATCCAATTAATTCAAGGGTAGGAACGGCCTGGTCGGCGCGTGATTAAAATAACAAAAAAGCTCCATTCCGCCATATCTCCCGAGTTGTCATCTCGCTCCGCCGATCGAGAACGTTAAGATATTTAAGCACAATGGACGTTGCTTGAATTAAGTCTTATTCGAGAGACAACGAAAGGAACAAATAAATTGCTTACTCACAGGGAAACGGGCAGAATTAAATCTAAAAATACAGGAATTTATCTTCATTCCATACTTTGTTTAAAAATACGTTCCTTCATTGTAAAATATAAATATTTTACTTCTTTTTAGTACTTGAATATCTTTTTTAATGGTAGCATTAGAAACCACGGAGATTTGAACACATGCTATTGCATAATAACACAAAGTTCACTTTTTGTTTTCAATGGTCACCTATTCATACAAGCTAATTTACGTAGCTATCCAAAATGTATGCAGTGTATAGAACTAGACAAACACCTTTTGAGTGTAGTTTTCATTATTAAATTCCTTTATTCACACAATCAATCTTACATAGTTTTTAAAATTATATTATACCAAGCGTGAAATTATATTTCCGAACTCGTGTTATAGGGATTCTTCAAGTAACGAGTGAATCGGTTTGTTTCACGAGAGCATTCCATCATTAACCTCATTATTGCTTTCAATCGGGTGTGATTGAGGTCAAGCTTGAACCTGTTTGTGAAAACAAAACAGTATTGCTATTGGTTGATATGACATGAAGATTTGTGTCTTTTTTTATTTAGCTACGCAATATTAATAGACCTACTAAATAACTGTAGTAGTTTTTCTTGATTTTACTAAATATAATGTTATAAAAGTAGCAGAGAATTAAACCACCTATATATAAGAAACATTACGATCAGAAAATAAAAATAAAAGACTTTTAAAAAAATCTTTAAAATATAGAGCTCGATAAAGCTTTTGAATTCTCAAAGGTACCTTTAACTTAAATAAGAAAAGTTGGCTTATAAAGTTGCTCGCGACAATATTTAATTAAATCTTTTATAGTTTTACCGCTCTCAAAAACTAAAATATTTATTGTTGTTTTGTTAAAATAGGCTTTAGGGATGTGTGATGGTTTTTGTAAATTAATTTCTACTTTTTTCACGTTATTTTTGTGGATAGCCTGACCATTTCATAAACACTACATAAGTTGGATAATTAATCTTTTTTTATATATTAGCTGAGAAAACGAATAAACGTATCAGGAGACCTAGACAAAGTAAAATTCGTTAAATGATAACACTACTAGAAAAGTTCAAAATGTTATGAATTTATACAGGCTGATTTTTTAGACGAGGGAGATATTTAAGGAGGATTTTCAGCATTCGATTCTAATTAGAAATATATAGGAATAGTGATATATTATATTTCCATTAAAACAAAGTAGTTTATAGTCACCATATTAAGGGGCAATTACACACATGATAGTATAAATAACAATTAATTATTAATTTGGTATTTTGTCTCTCCTAAGCTAGGATAAAATACGAAAGAGTAACGAGTCAATTACCTGTTTACCTAAAATTACGTTAATGGCTTTTCTGCAACTGATAACACTGTAGAGGTAAGAGTTGAGTCATTTGCGTGATTAGATTATCTTTGTCTGATTGAAATGGGCTGTACACAATTCAATATTGCATTGAATTGTTTGAGGGCTGATAAAGATTATCGTATTTTACAAATGAAACCCAGACTAAGTGGTTAACAAATTCAAACCCTAACATACGATGTAATGGGATGAAATATTAGTAAAAAGAATTATGGCCAAGTGCGAGTAAATCTCACATACCAAAGGTTCCGTACAAATAAAGTATGCAAGTACTTTATATTTTGAAATTGCGTTGAAGGCTGATTTTTTTAGAGCAACATAGGACCATAGACCTGTGTAATTTCAATTTAGTTCGTCCACGCGTTCAAGATGAATCGTGAGTAGCTTTTGTAACCATGGTACTACACATTTAGCTATATGTGCACCTTCTTAAGCTTCGAGTGGGGAAAGTTTGTCGGTCGCCCCCCTGTCAACTGAACTCCCTTCAACTTACGGGTACAAGTTTTGGAAGTTTCGCGTGACAAACACACGTTCTATTGAAGAGAAATCAATAGCAGTCATGCCTATACTGAGTATAGGAGTGACACAGATATGATTATATGTATTTCTAGTTTACAGTTTGATTGAAATTTGATAGGCTTGATAGAATTGTAATACACTTAAGGCATATTATTTCGCTATTAGCTGATCCGGCAAACGTTGGTTTGCTATATAAGTTATTGTAATATCTTCTAAGATGTTCATTGAAATTAAGTGATATCAAAGACAATTTTGTTCACAATTAAATACTCTTAATCAACAACACATTTATTTGGATAAAGATTAATATTATTACGTTGATGCAACTCTTAACAAATAATGCATTAATTTCGACCAAATTTGATTACCATAAAATCGGTTCTAGTGAGTTAATCTTAAAAGATAGACATATACTGTCGTGGACATTTTTTTAGATCATTTCAAGAGAAATAATTCTTTCATACATATATTTTTGTTATCTTGAACCGTTTTCGCAGCGCACGCAATGGACGCCTTTAAGGATGAATATTTTTTCCCGTTTTTTTCTCATTTTTCATTATTTCTTCGCTCCTAATAGTTACATCGTGATGTTATATAGCCTAAAGCCTTCCTCGATAAATAGTCTATTCAACACAAAAAGAATTTTTCAATTCGAACCAGTAGTTCCTGAGATTAGCGCGTTCAAACAAACAAACAAACAAACTCTTCAATTTTATAATATTAGTAAAATTATATGTATAGGATATGTGATTAATCATATTATGGCTTTGATAGTCAAACCTAAATAAAATAGCGGGCAATAACTGATAATTGTATAAGCATCAGAAATAGGCAGTAAATATTGCCGAAGTAAATAAAAAACTAAATTTAAAGATAACGATGCTACAATAAATATATTTAAATGGCGTTGGTAGGGGCATATGTTGCATGACAACAAATTAAAATGGACAAGAAGCAAGTGATAGTCATATTTGCTGAAGAGTTCTTCAGAGGCTATCAGTTATAGCCGCTCGGTAAGCGTAGGATGCAGTGTGGCTAGGTGGAGCGACGATTGCACAAAGTCGCAGGCAATTGTTGGATGAGAAAAACCGAAAATTGGGCTCAGTAGTGAACCTTGGGAGAGTTCTATGTGCTAGTGAATGGATACGGGTTGGTGATGACGATTCGAATACTTATTAAAAGTAATTTAATAATCAAATCCTTTAGTCTTCGTTTGACATTTGCTAGAAACCTTAGGCTTTAGCTAAAAATTAAGTTAATTTAAAAATTTTACTGGTCAAAGTCGGATCCTTCAGTAGGGCACTATCACTCATATATGCATCGGCATCGCCGGCAGCGCCGACGACATCGATTAAGGATAGGTCCGTCAACTGTTGTTTAAATAACGCAGTTTCACTCCGACGCAGCCTTGAGTTTCTTTCGGCGTTTCTTCTCAAGGTAGTCGCTTCCGAAACGCTGGTAGATCACCGTTAGGTTCGTTTTTCAACTGGCCGGCCGCCCAAGTCGAGGTCCGTACTCACAGGGGTGCCCTTGCGTAGCCGCCCAACCCATAAATTTCGCTGGCTGAACGCCCTCTGCGTTCGCCCACCAAGCCCGGTTTTGTTGTGAAGGTTTTTCCCAGGCCACTAACGTAGGACATGCCGAAAAAAAAACTCATATATGAATAAAAAATCAAACGTGGACATTTTATTAAATTGTCTGTAAATAGTCCAAAAATAAGATTAATGGCCTCTAGGTTTTTCTTTTACCCTGGCTCGAAATAGTGACAACAGTACACCCGATGGTAAGTACAGTGTAGTCCAAAAACGAAAACGACCATCAAAGGATGAAAATCCATTGATAGTCACCGTAGTCATTTCGGCCCACATACACCACGACTGAAACTTTCTAGGTATATGAGTTATTGGATATACACAAGCTGATCCCGAAACGCGACAGGCCAAAGCGAGTCACCGTGACGGTATTTACACTTGTGTACTGTGGTCATGACCCAGTTCGGGAAATCGCCCTACCACAAAAATAAATGCGCCAAATGAAAGTAGTATTATATAGTAGACTTCTGAACTACATTATTAACTAATGTTAGCTTAAACGAGAAATAATCGACTGCCAATAAACATCAACTTGCGTCGGTACGCATTTGTCGAGCTCAGTCGGGGTTGCGGTGAAATATACCCAGGTTGAAGTGAAATATGCGAGCGCTTAACCAATAAATTGATTATTCTTAACGTCACTATTTATTGCATAGAATAAAAAACGACGCTCGGTTAATGAATAATTTAGTAAATAGGTTTTTCTTTTTATCGTCATCCTATGGGTAATTATGTTTTCCACTAATACAGTCAATTTCTATGCACTTTTTATTAAATTTATCTAAGTACACACAGAATAGCATTTAGAACAAGATATGACTAATTTAAATACAAAACTTATTTTTTCTCAAATTTTAAAAACAATGGTGACGACGCAATTCTTTCGCCTACATCGGGTACTATTTCATAAAAATGCATTTAGTAAGAAATATTTGTTTAATTTTTTTCTTTGTTGTATTTCTTTTTTTTATATCATTATTTAGTTTTGTTTTATTACTTTGTGTCCCTTAGCTTGATTTTTGTTTTATGTTGTTTGTGGAAACTTTGCTTGCTTATGTAACTGTTTTGTGTAATTTTTTATTGCTTATATATTGCTGTATATCTCCCAGAAAGTTTAAAATATATATAGAACGGTACATAATGGCCTACCAGCCGCTGCTAGTTCGATACTACCGAGCACCGACTGTCAGAATCCGAACCTTACCTTAAATGTTGGTAATTTTACAATTTACTCATACATATCTACTTAAATAAAAACAACCCAGAATATATGTAAATATACATAATACCTGTCGTATCTCCATTCTTACATACTCATTATATATATGGCTATACAAGTATGGCCTCCCCACAGGCAGGAAAGAAATAAATCTTGAGGGAACTCACATGTAACGTAACAAAAAATATCCTAATAACGACGATGATTTGCCATATTTATCACGTTTTATATACCTGTGTAATATAAGTAAAAGTACCTAGCATTTCGCAGATACATACAATTAGAAGGTTGTAATAAAAGTACCTTGTTTTTCGCCATTAATAATTCATCAAGCTTTATATACTGCCCCGTACTGTAGGTATAAAAACGATGTATTCTGAATTTGCTTTTCTTCAAACTATTTCATTATGGTAAGTGATTAATGTTTTTTTCCTAATTTAGATAAAAACTGCCGAATTATTTCTCTTTTGCTCATCAAACTTATTTTCCTATCTTAACTTCTATTAATTCTTAATATATCATGACCAGTTTTGGGTATTTGCTTAACTCAAATTGAAGATTTTGTGTGCCCTAAATTAAAATCAATTTATATGATAATATAAATAAATTTCATAGTATTTGTTTTATGTTTAAGAAAAAAATATTGAAAACAATTTTCACTTGCCTAAAGCTTAAAAACAGCGACACACAGGAAGCAATATGGCGCTTGAACGTTCAAACTAACGTCCATTGAACTGTAATATGTAAATACTGGGGACTTTTTCGCCTTTGCTGTCCGCCGGAGGAGACAAATAGTCCTCGTGTCAAGTCACTCCTTTAGCCATTTATCATGTCAGCCGGAATCCATAGGTAGAGCAACTAATCTCAGTCCAAATTTAAGTCTATTGGGGATTTTCTAAGCAACGGTTCACAAAACGAATGTATTTATGTGGATACGTGGTTTTTTACTATAAGATTAAATTATATAGCCTTTAGTTAACCCGGCTTACACATACAATATACATATAATGTAATACATACATATACTCACATTGGCACAACAAATACACACGCATACACACCTATTTCTTATATGTTGCGCGTTGACTGTTATTTTATTTTTCTTTGTCACTTAGTTCTTAGTTAGTTTTTAAATATTATCATTGTGTAATTGGCACAGCAATTAAAACTGTATGTAATATATGTGTGTCTATGTAATATATTCGTATGCGCTGTTCAATGATAGTGAATAAATAAATAAATAAAAATTTCAGGAATTTAATAAAGCAAATTTATATTATGTAACATTGTAATCGTAGAACAAAATATAGAAATCTTAAACCTATCTTAAACTCATAGATAAATCATTTTAATAAATTAATTTAGCGATAAGAATATTTTTGTTACAGTCAGAAGGATTTACAGAAAGAGTATGTTACAATACAAGTGTACTAAGTTGATCATTACAGATGAGGTGAAATTATGGGCGAGTTACTCGGTAAGAGCCATAAGGAAACCAAGTCTTTAGTGACCAAAAGGAACATGCGTACAGAGATGGGCAAAATGTTATCTGATTAATGATGAACGATTACAAAATGTAGTCGTAATTTTAATTTTCTTGCTCTGTAATCATGATTAAATCCATTTAAAACATTAAGAAAACATAAATGTGTATACAATCTGGGATATTTTAGTGTTTAAAACATAAATGAGCAAAATGCAGTCATATTAATGGTAAAAAACGTAAAATGTAATCGTTAATCATTTTCATTAATCTGATTACATTTTGCCCATCTATGCATGCGTATTACACAAAAATATTCTAATGAATATCTTGTGTGGAATAAAACAATGTTATATTTCATTAATAACATTTAATGATTGCAAAACTAGGTAAAACATAAAATTCTCACAGATCGGTGACAATACGGCTTTCATGTCTCCATTAGTATTTCCGATGGGGTCAAACCTAAGTCTTGTTCCTCTAGACTATTTGAAAAAGATAAGTAAATTTTGATAAAAATCACAACGAAAACTTACATATAGGTACAGACAGAAAAACAAATTTGCTTTAACATTTTTTTTACCTTTTTTATTGTTGACCCTTTGGAAGCCCACTATGCGCAGTCAGGAGGACGGTGAGGGTAACCCCTCTGGTGTGCCAGACTCTCTTCGGCTAAAACCACCGGGGTGTTTCTCGCTCCACACGCATGATCCGCCGAGCTACGGGGATTTCCCGGTCGCTCTACGGGAGCCCGACGCCCGATAAGCCCATCTATTTATAATTTATATAATTACCTATTAATTTGTCTAACGTTTTATTATTATTTGACATTATTTTATATTATTTTTCGACACGGTTACTTTTTTTACTGCGCGTCATGACGACATGCGACTCATACGGCAGATATTAAAAATTCTCTTTGTTGAAATTAAAAAGCTATTAAAAATAATGTAAGCACACTCGAACACACTCGTTACGAGCAAGTTTGATAAAAATAATATTATTATATTCTATTTGGTTTTATAATGAAAAAAATGTATAATAATCATATTATTGGCTATTAGAATACGATCATGTTTTAATACTATTTAAAAAGCGTTTACAAAGTTCTGATATTAATTCGTTAGACGTAAACAAAGACTTCAAGATAATATTCCGAAGAAATAATTTTTAGATATCTGTCTAAACCGTAACTACTTTTCTTATTTTGTGTCTTTATTTTCTTCTTCCAACTCGTTCAACGAAGTGGTGTGTGAGAAAAGTACGAAGTGTTGAGCTAAAGTATGGGACTTGCCACGTTTGAGTTCGTTAGGGCTGTCACGAGACCTTGATAAATGGCGCTTGAGCGAAACAGTTGCCAAGTTTCTTAAACTGTTTATTGAGATATACTGCTACAAAGATTAACAGAGATCAAGTTTAAGTATGTAAAAAAACGTATGTATGTTGTGTACTAAAGGATTAAAAAAACGACTCATAATGTAAATTACAATTTTTCTAGCATAAACGCGATTTGATATTTGTATTTCATCGTGTATTATAAAGTAAAAGTGACGTAAGAGCCGCTTGTTTTAAAAGCTACCAATCAGTATTTTTAGTACAAAATCTAAAACTTTTTAAAATACATATTTAAGAGGTTGTTTTACTCCTATTTTTGCCGTGTCATTGGTTTTCCGGTGAGCGTGTTCCCACCGTCTTATTTGTATGATACAGGGTCATTTAAGCGTATCGTGAAGAGATGCCGTGCAGGCCGGTGTGATATCTGCTACTACGGATAGGTTTTTTGTTGGTGGATAGGTCGTTGTTGTTTTTTGGACTGCACCATGCTTACCATCGAGCGTGATGCAGTTACTGCCGAGTCCGGATAAAAAGAAGTATACGATGGAGTAACTAGTGTAATAAGAGTGACAACCCTAGTCCTTGGCTCGAGCTTCAGGCTTACAAGTGTCCACCACAAATTTCAATTTACATATATTTGCATTAATTTGTGAGAATTTTGCTTCAGCCTGAACAATCGTCATAATCAAATGAAATTAATTCTCATACTTCCTTATAAGATTTAATTAATTATTTAACATTATAGAATAATATAATAAATTTGTAATTTATCAGTTTATTATATAGAATATCAAATAAATTTTAGGACTGTAAGCTATAATTATTTTTACCTGAAACGAACAATTTAATTATAATTTACAGGGTCTTATGTGCGAATTAACTTATTTTTAATTATAGCTCGACTTTCGGCTTCATTTCACAGGCCATGGTCACGAGCAGACTAAATCGCAACAGAGTTTTCTATAGGCGCGGGAGAAGGAATCCTGCGATTAGAAAATTAGGACCTCGTTTTGAGTCGCTTTGTGATGATACCATGAGTGTGGTATGCCGTGATTATTCAAATTATCAAAAATAAGAGCGGGTAGAGGAAGAAAGTTCCCGTTTCCGTCGAAAACTCCGCGTCACTTCACATTGCTTAAGACTGTGGCCAGTGTAACCAGGTCGAAACGTTAAATAATGAAAAGTAAGTTAATCTAAATATATATAACTCAAAGGTGACTGACTGGCTGACTGACTGACTGACTGACTGACTGACATAGTGATCTATCAACACACAGCCCAAACCACTGCACTGATCGGGCTGAAATTTGGCATGCAGGTAAATGGTATGACGTAGGCATCCGCTAAGAAAGGATTTCGATAAATTCCAACCCTAAGGGAAAAAATATAAATAATAAATATAATAAGAATAAATAGAGAATGAAAGATTGTATAAATCTTCTCAGAGTTTCGACTGTAATTTAATAGCTTAATAGTTTTAGCGCCTAATGACAGATTAGGCCCTAATTTTTTACACACGCTAAACAAAAGTAAAGCCGCAAAAACTATATCTAATTAATTATAATACTTCTTATCGCGAGCGAAGCCGCGCGCAAAAGCTACTTTCTGTATAAGACTCAATAAAAAAATTGCAATCAATGTCAATTATGAAAATAAAATTCAAAATCTCTCTATTACTTAACATAACAATTTATTAAGCTCGAAGTTCTGCTAACGAATAAAGGTATCTAACATTTGTTCCAATTCTCTGCGTATAATATAAGAAAATTCTCTCTACAACCTTTTCTCAGAGTAAACTTCTTGTAAAATTGCCTTTTGGTAATAAACACTCCCTTAACAATGTCTAGAACAATTAATTAACTTGTAAAAGCCTTTGTACAAGTTGCATGGAAGAATGTAGCGGTTCATTTTGAAAAGTTGCCAATTGGCAACTGAAACTCTGATAACAAAGTCCACAATATACAATTATTAAAATAATTGTTTTCTTTTTCATACTTTTTTTATTTCTACCTATAAAAAGTAATATAAAAATGTGGAATGTATTATTTAGTGGTTTTTGAACACAATCGTTTATAAAAAGTATATTTATTTGTGTCTAAAAAAAAACTAAAGGAAAAGAAAGTTTACATGGATATTCCTGCGAATTTACTGAACCAATCTTGATAGGATTTTGGCAGTATTTTTAAATATACAACTAGTTGAATTGCCGTATCTAAGGAATTCCAACATTATATAGGACTGACGTCAATATAAATCAGAATCAATTACATAAAACATATAATAAAGTAACATTTATGAACAATTACATACAACCTAGCCTCTAATTAAGCTTACGCTTGTATTATATACATTAGACAAAGATATACTTATATGTAAATATCCATCCATAACTTGCAACAAACTATTCTGCTCATCACGGTGTAGTTTGTCGGTACCCAGGACCTTCAGGGATGTATGTATGATAACTACAAATTGCGCTAACAGATCATCATAAAAATAAAGCTACAGTTTGATTTCTTCGTTATTCCGTTGGACTTCTAGTTTGTTTTTTTTTATCTAGTTCAGCAAAGTGATGAAACTGGATTTCGGCTCAGCTCAAACCAAGAACCGACCAAAACTGTCGAAAAACTCGATGATCGACGTCATCTTATTTGAAAGTTCCATAGTACTTAAAGACATAGATAGGCAGAATGTAATCAGATTAACGAAAAATTATTACGATTACATTTTGCGTTTTTGGTCATTAATATGACTGTATTTTGCTCATCTATGTTATAAACACTACGGAACCCTTGATTGCATACATATTTATGACGCCTTAATATTTTGAAGGGATTTAATCATGATTACAGAGCAACAAAACTAAAATTACGACTACATTTTGTGATCGTTAATCATTAATCAGATTACATTTTGCCCATCTCTGTTTAAAGATGAATCCGTTACAGTTCGAAGAGAAATATTAATTCTCGAAAGCCAAATGAGAATTCTTAAAAGCTGCGTTTACAAAAGATATAAGTTAGTTATAATTAATGTCCAATCACCCTCAGTCAACAAATCTCGTCCGCAGCTGAAAGCCCTTGGCACGGAAGGTTGTTAATGCTCGTTATTAATCATTCGCCATGTTAACGACCATCATAAATGTTACGATTTAATCTTTATTTTATTATCTTACTGATATTTTGGCAAAATAATGTTCAAGCGAAGATAAAGTGTTTTTACGTAAGTTTGACCATTTATCACAATACTGAATTCGTATTTTACTTTAACAGTATACATTCATCTTTACTATAATCGATATATAGCGACGAATATATGCACAAGGATATTCTTCTATGACGATGATTTCAGCCTTGGCGACGTTTCCAAATCACATCAAGTAAGCTACATCCCTATTCGGCAAAGGAGAATTCGTCTCGAATATTCTGAAACAATTGCGCAGGATATATTTGGCGCATGAATGCTAGCACTTGAACTAACGCACTCTCGAGTCCAAATCCCTCTTAATCTAATGGGACGGAAACCGATATGAATAGAGAGAGGTAGGATGCAGTGTCTCGATAGTGACCTTTTTCAGAGCCCTAGGTTTTTCGCAATACCTTGCTGACTCGAAAGACTATATTAGAAACTCGAGTAATATAGTCACTTATTGTAGTTGGGCATTCAATAAGGATATTGACTTAAAATTTAGTAATTACCAGAATAGAGGTCTCAGATTTCACAATGGACCAAATTTAAAATCTATATAAGTTTTAAAGCTACTTGCACCAACAAATTAAATCTAGTTTAAACTTTTATAATACTATTTAATGTTGAATTATAGATTTATAGACGCAACGTTAAGCTTGCTTAGACTTTACTAAAACATTACAATTTATTACACAATGAATGGCAAAGGATTTGGTAAGTCACCGATTTTGTCAACATGGTTATACTCAAATTTATATCAAACAATAAGCGAATTTTAGTAAAATAATTATATAAAGAAAAAGAAAATTAACTGACTACTTTTTTTACTAAAATTTTAAAGAAGCCAAATGTTACATTATATATTGTCGACATCACAAAACTGTTTGTTATACATAACACAGGCACAAAAAACAAAAGTACTAATGTAATTTGACTTAACAAATAGCACTTAAAAAAGCGAAAAGTCTCTTACATTGGTATTTATATTTGGAGCCTATATTTGGTTTTTTCTATGTATTTGAAAAGCCTTATTCGACATATTATCGCAGAGAATAAACTACTGAATCTGAATTTAAAAAAAAATTAGGGCTGATATTTTGAAATTCAACTCCTAAGGAGGCGAAATAGGTGTCGCAAATTTGCTGGAAACTCCTCCAGCTATGAGTGTAAGTCACACGGGCTAATCATGCTGGCACCACTAGTATTTTATAATTCTATACCCTCAGAATAGTAAATAGAAGTACCAGCGGTAAAGAAATGCCTAGCAACGCATTAGCATGACAAATGCAAAGGTCCCGTCTGAACTAAAGTAAATGCTCCTTGTAGGCTCGTTAACGAAGTAAGTTTGGAGCGTGCCAGAGCCGTGACGAGCCGGCATAACTAATATCCTGTTCCGAACTGGAACGAACTGGTTGGTATGCTAACAGTCATTATTCCAGCACCGAAACGTACTTACTAACAACCTCTTTGTGAAGTTTGAAATTATTTTAGAGGGCTTGAAGCAAATATGCATGAAACTGAGAATTATTATTTTAAACATGTTTTTTCTTACCAGACTCATTTTAAGGACAATCTGATTGGTGCTCGAATGAAATAACCCTTTCTATGGGATATACATCGAATGAAATGAAAAATATAAACCTTTCCGTACAAATCAAGTTATCAATCATTTTGTATTAAAATCAGCACTAAAATAATTTATTTAGACTAATATTACATAATATACTTCACGATATTTTGATGTCATAATATAGACTGGCATGATAGTTTTCACATTACGGAAACATACGCACAGTTTTCGAGACACTACTTAGCCATTAATTCACTTTTAAATACTAATTAACCAGAACTTTGTATGTAATTAATGATACATTAGTATGTAACACTGTAACTACCGCTGAATCTTATATCCGCTATCTTATATATTTAGAAACGGGAATAACATAGTATTTTTTAATTTGCTTTAAATATAATTAAGATCATAACTTTTTCTTAGATTAAATATCATGTTATTTTTCATAATATAATAATATTAGAAAAGAAAACAATGTAAAGACCAGCAATTTTGACGGGTCTGTTAAATCTAGTGTTAAAAAGGTTCTTATATTTGAGAAGCGTTTCTTTTATTTTATTTATTTATTAAAAAAAATAATAGCATATAATTTATTCTAGACAGAAAATCAATATATATCTACACTTAAATCAAATAGATTTGTAACATTAATATTGGATATATAAAGCCTAGTCAAGCACTTATTATAAAATTATAATTCTAATAATGGTACATACTTTATTTAGCAGTGACGTGCATAGGATATTTGGAGAGGATAGGCTAAATTCACGTGATTAATTTGAATATTATATTATGATAACAAATATTATATTGCTTTCATAGGGAAGATAGACGGCGTGAATATAAATAGTTTCTTTTTTGTTTAACTTTAAGCAATTAATTCCAGACTTATTCATCGTCAGGGCATGCAATGCTTTCGTGCATCTATGAAATGAACGTACTGGTATTTAGCAGGTTACATATGAAGTGTATAGTGTGAATGTGTATTATGTAACTGTTTTGCGTCTGTGTTAGTTTTTGTGTAACTGTGTATGTTAATTAATGAATCCGGCCTTAGAGCCTCGACTACCTTCTCCCTGACGGACCCGCAGACTTCGTGGAAAATGTCCACGTGCGCTGTCACAGCGTGGAATGTTCTCCTAGAAGACGTAGATAACCTCAGCTCTAAATGTGAACCAATTTTAAAATCGCCTGGACAAATACTATCTCACTCACAAACTAAATAATTAAAAAAAAAGTGCATTAGCACCGTACAGGCACTTAGCAATTGTTTCAACTGCTTGCTTGATAATAAATAGCTTTAACTTAAGCTTATATATCAAGTTTTAGTTGAATTTTAATACTAACCACTACATATTTTCCTGACTAAAAAAAATAATTTAAATTAATAAATGTAATGTTTAAATGTCTACTAAATAGGATTAAATTCTCTCGACATTTTCTCCTTTACAGACGATATTAGTTTGTCTAAGTGGGTGCAATACCCTCCTCTCTGCATTAATAGCTATTATATTCGGATCCGTAAATGGCTGACCAGACGGTGCGTCTAGACATTGCTGAAAGGTCCCGTAATATCGGCCGGCCCGACTTTGAAATTGCTTTACATTAAACGGCTATAATACTTTTATATTAAATGCTAATAAATGTCTATTACTTTTTCTAATACAGTTTGTTAAGTAAAACAAACAACAAACATGGAAATCAATATATTGGAAAGTAAACAACCATGACTAAAGATTAATTGGTTTCTAAATTATTTTGATTCTTATCAGAAATGTAGTAGGAATCTTGGTACTTTCAGGCGGCAAGCGGCGCAGAGCCCCAAGTGGCTGTGCTCTGCGAAGCTGGCAGCAGCTATCACCCCCAGTACATGTCAGCCGCAGGACGATGGACCCCGGACCTCACGACGAAGCCACACAACTGCCTTAAGGACAAAATGGAGATACTGGACTACTGCAAGAAGGTAAAATACTTTTCATGCCTCCCAGACATTGATCGATACATTTGGGAATTAGTTGGAGTCAAAAAAATTACAATGCAAATTAATATGCCAAAAATGCGCTTTTAAGTGTAGCAAATAAATATAAATTGATTTCACTTGATTGTACTTGAATAACTGATACTTTAATAAAGTTAATAATCAGAAAAAGTTTAAAACAATATCTCAAAATTAAATTAAGATATTTAAAAACGTAATTAAATTTCAATTTGCAAGTGAATTTATTTTTAATACTTCGGCGTTAAAGTTATAATCCAAATACTTGCACACAGAGATGGCCAAAATGTAATCTGATTAATGATGAACGATTACACAATACAGTCGTAATTTTAATTTTCTTGCTCTGTAATCATGATTTAAATTCATTTAAAACATTAAGAAACAATAAATGTGTATACAATCGGGGATTTTGTGGTGTTTAAAACATAAATGTGCAAAATGCAGTCATATTAATGGTAAAAAACGTAAAATGTAATCGTTAATTATTTTCATTAATCTGATTACATTTTACCCATCTATGCTTTCACAGTGAATCGGATATCCAGGAATATGTATTTGTATGTAAAGTATAAAAATTATATAAACAGTTGGAAAATATTTACTTACTTACGTAGGTGTATTTATGCAGTATGTGCGCAAACTATTATGAGACTGTTTCAAGCTTATCCAATGAGGTTGCGGTTATTTGCTCCATTATCAGCTGTAGGCAATTTACGCTACAAATTGAGTTCACTAATTACATTATATCGGACATCAATTCCGTCTCTATTGAATTTTGATGTACTGAACCCAATGAACGTGTATGAGAATGCATTATGTATTTATTTTCAACCTATATGCTCTCTTTGCCAGAGTAATAACCAAAAACTATAACTGAGGCGCTTCCTACATTTCGAATTTGGATAATAGTGGAAAAATGTCCTCATTATTGCCGAGAAGTTAATTAACAAAAAAAATCTATAGGCAATACTTATGGTCCATTAAATAAGAAGAGCCTAAGATTATTATTAAACTAAGCAAATAGTTCGTTCAACTGGATATACTTAACTGGACACAATAAAAAATTCGACAGTTCACTCAAATTAAACTAAAACAGGTTCCAGTTAGGGGCGTGCTTTCATAAAATCATAAAAAAAACTTTATTTTGTTATACTAGATCATTTAATTAATATATTAACTTAAAGCCTGATAATTACTAGAATAGGATATCCAGAACCCAAATTAGACAAAATTTTAAATCAAATAAATGTCTAAGTATAGCGAGATAATGTTTTTTTAGCTTATATGGGATGTATCTCACTGGTACGAATAAATTGTATAGCTTTTATTACCGGTATTACTCATCCATTCAATTAATATTATTTTATTGGTATCTTTATTAACCCAAGTAACTTCTTTATTTTTTTTAAATATACTCTAATTGTGTTAATTACTATTTTGTCAAAACTTAATTAATTTGCAACGCACTTTTAGTGTATTGTTTTAAATGTGTTATCTTAATTGTGTGTATTCCTGTAAATAAGTAAAATGAGAGAGGGTACTTTTATTAATTCATTTTGGCCGGTAATAATTATATTACTGTTTTAATTTAGACGTGAAAAAATAGCAAGTTTAAATTATTCACATGTTACCGTGGAAGGCCTAAGGTTAAGCTAGAAGCCATTTCAAACTTGTTTAAAGTGTCTAATGCACGACCCCTTTAACAAAATTAAACTACATTTTGCATACCTATATTGCGAGTTCACGTCTTCCGTTAGTATTAGTAGCTTCAAAGTGTAATCTCATTAACGGTGTCACTTAACAAGCAATTTATTTTGCAGTGTCTCCCTGTCACATAATACAATTTTTGCTTAATATCTTCAGTGCTGTCTTCGGTATCAAAATTTATACTGACTTTAATAGCATTTATAATGTTTTAGCGAAGGTTTTAATCCATATTTAGACAGTACTAATTATATTGTTTAAGACCATTTTTGATAAACATGGCACCTTCAATAATTTTACTAAATAATTTAATTAGAGAATTTTATTACACACCTATATTATCAAATTCTTTAAGACTTTCTCTTATATTAATTTCAACTGTAAGGGAACTTAACCCACCAATAGAATTAAAAGTTCAATTAATATCCTGTGATTTATTAAATAAAACTTTAATTTTCTTTAAATTTAGATTTTATACAGGAATCACTAACAGAGGGCTATTTTCTTTAATAATAAGTTATTTAGCAAAACATATAGCTATCACTGATAAATCAATTAATGTTATTAATATTATAAACATATACAAATGAACTATTAAAGAATAATTTAAAATTGTTATGAAAATTATTTGTACAGGTGTACCCGAGCCACGATATCACGAACATCGTCGAGGCATCTCACTATGTAAAAGTTAGCAACTGGTGCAAGTTGGGCACTAGCAACGCTGCCAAATGCAAGGTTACACGATGGGTGAAGCCTTTCCGCTGTCTCGGTGGGTATTTAAACATTATGCCTTATTTGAACAATCTGCTAAATAATTTTCTAATTCTTTGTCTAATGTTAATAAATGAATCATAAAAATAACTTATAATATAACTTACTGGTGACTTTATATAAGGTTTATCAGAAAGACTTTGAAGTGTATTCAATTGTAGGCTCAGTATAACGGTGCAAAATACTCGTAAATGGCTAACTCTTGCCCTAAGAAGTGTCAACGATGATTTTTTTAACATGCAGGCATATGCTTCAACTCTTCATCTCGTAGAAGCTGAAGATGAAATTAATGATGCTTCTGACAATCAAACCACTATTCACTCTTCTTTACAGCCTCCGAAGTTGTTAGAACCTAGAAATATAAACACGAAGAGTATGTTTCATTTCTTCACTCTCCCATTATCTTATTTTCATATCTTTTAACTTTAACGAAACCATTATAAATGTAGCTTTGTATAAATTGTAATTCATTTATCATCTGGATCAGAGATTCATTAACTAGACAAAGGAGGTACATTAAATATTAATAGGATTTAACAAGACCCAATGTCATTTGTTTTAATAAGATTTTGTGAGGTTGGAAGTGGTTCGTCTGTTGCTAACTAAGACTATTTGGCGGCAGAAGGTCCATTCCAATCGGATGCGCTGCTAGTCCCAGAGAGCTGCCTTTTCGACCACATCCACAACCAGAGCAGATGCTGGCAGTTCGCTAGATGGAACGCCACCGCCGGCAGGGCCTGCTCCCAACGAGGACTTAGGCTGAGGACTTTCGCGATGTTGTTGCCTTGCGGAATTAGCTTGTTCTCTGGCGTCGAGTTTGTCTGCTGTCCCAAGCATTTCAAGGGTGAGAATCATCGATATATCGCTTCCTTCTAATGCAAGATGTTTTAAATGATCACATTTGTATACGAAAAGAAAGATAGGACCAAGTAATACAATTTCACTGTTCACTCGACTACTTAAAATATTCATAGAAAATTCTCGTGGAATTATTCGAATGAGTGCATCTAAAGAAAATGAATGGAAACGTTTAGAGGAAATTCACACGTGATGTAACTTAAAGAACGTATTAAGATTGCTACAGAATGCCAAAGTATTCGAGTCCTTTTTTTTAACACGGGGGAAAATCCTGCATAGGGCCACTGTGAGGGTAGCGCCTTCAGTGTATTAAACTTACTACTTTCTTACTGACTAATAACCTACGAGGGGTCCTTCCAATCAGTCTATCCGGGTCTGGGCATCCAGATTCTTCCAGACGCCAGGAGAGCGAACAGCTGTTAAGTATTCATATCTAGGTGTGGATGTAAAAATCACACCCCTCCAAACCTTTCTCAGGGGCGCACTGCCTTCCTCTTATCCGGGTAGCAGACTCCCTTAAGTTTACTGCCCGGAAGTATTCGAGTCTAAAACTTATAACACGTAATGCTGAAGAGTAAATATATTGATGGTTAACTAGTGCAATAGAAAAAAAAAGAGATAAGTTTTTATATTTTTTGGTTTCAGATAACGTAAAGATGCACAAGCCAATGGACGTCGGCGTACCAGTAAGCCCAGGTGCTGAAGAAATGTTGGCTGCTTCAGCGGCGATGTATGAACGTGACGATGACCTTCTTGATGATGACGATGCGCTCGATGATGATGATGATGACGACACCCTTAACCTAAGCGACGACGATGATGACGATGATACTGATGACGGTAATTGTTTCTAAGATTTTTTAAATTATATTCTATATCATGATGAAGTTGGGAAGTTACATTAATTTTCAATATCAAATTTAAAATACTGACTTTGTCTAACCTGTGGTTTTTAATAATAATATACTTATAAAAATATTAATAATATTTCTTAAAACAATGTTACTTGATTTAGGCTATTCTAGTTAATTTATATTTTGTCTTATTCTCAATAGGACTTCCACAATTTTATTTTATTTTATATTGACAGAGCCGCCATGAAGGTAGCGGGATTTGTGTGTCTTACTTTTACCGAATAAAACTACCAGGGTGCTTCTCTTCCCGTCTGCCAAGTGCTAATGGAAAGGCAGACCCAGCTCCCTCGGCATCATTTCATAACTAGAGTGTCCTCGTTTTCTAGCGCAATTATTTTTAATTTTTTGGTGGTAGGGCTATTGCCCGAACTGGATCATGACTACAGTACACAAGTGTAAAGGCCGTCATAGTGACTCGCTTTAGCCTGTCGCGTTTCGGGATCAGCTTGTGTATATCCAGTAACTCATATAACTAGAAACCTTCAGTCGTGCTATATGTGGGCCGACATGACTACGGAGACTATCAATTGATTTTCGTTCTTTGGTGGTCACTTTCGTTTTTGAACTACACTGTACTTACCATCTGGTGCACTGTAGTCACTATATCGAGTCAGTTTAAATCACTGTTACACATTATATTATGACTTGGTTGAATACTGTTTTAGCAACTCAAGTATTAAAGTTAAAATATATGCTTCTAGATATGGATGAAGACGAGGATGCTGATCTCTCCAGAGACGATGATGCGGAAGATGACGATTATACTGATGCCGAAGATGGCGCGTGGCCTCATCCTGAATCCTCTTCATCGCCCTCTACCACCACGACTCCTACCACTACCACTATAACTACCACCACGGTGAGATGTGAATTAAAAGTTCTACGGCAGCACTACGGATTCTTATAACAATACTGTTTCCATTATACTTCGATATTTGACACTACTCGATCATTTTATAGCCGCAACGTATCTTGTGTCCCGGCTATAACCCTCTACTTTGTTTTAATACAGCCTTAACACCGTGATATATTAATTATTAATCAAGTTCTTTATAAATAAACACATTCATTGAGTCCGGGTTTTCAATTTCACTACGCTCTTGTGTTTTAAATATCAAATTAAGAATCAAGAAGAAGAATTGTTATCAATAATCTTTAGTAAATGATATCTTAAATAATTTCCCTTTTCTTTGGTTACATTAAGAGCTAGATTACAGAAGCAATAAATTGAAAATATGAAAGTTCCATGTTACAGAAACTCAAAATTGCAATAATTTTAGGCTTCAACGGCAACTTCTGATCCTTACTTCTCTCATTTCGACCCCCGCACGGAACATCAGAGCTACAAGGATGCTCAGCAGCGTTTGGAAGAGACCCACCGTGAAAAGGTAATAAACTAAGACCTATCGATAACTGAGCAACAGCAGATTTAGTTGACCAGAATATCTAAATATATATAACTCAAAGGTGACTGACTGACTGACTGACATAGTAATCTATCAACGCACAGCCCAAACCACTGGGCGGATTGGGCTGAAATTTGGCATGCAGGTAGATTTTATGACGTAGGCTTCCGCTAAGAAAGGATTTTGATAAATTCCACCCCTAAGGGAATAAAATAGGGGATGAACGTTTGTATAAATTTTCTCAGATTTTCGACTATAATATAATAGCTTGACAGTTTTAGCCCCTAATGACAGATTAGGCCCTAATTTTTTACACATGCTAAACAAAAGTAAAGCCACAAAAACTATATCTAATCAATAATAATACTTCTTAACGGGAGCGAAGCCGCGGGCAAAAGCTAGGCTTTTATAAAATCTAGCTTTTGTAAATATAGCTTTTAGGTTATTTTACTTTACTTAGGAACACAACTTACGTGGTGATTAATAAACTAGAAGAAATTTAACCTTATTGTTAATACTACTAAAGTCCCTTATATATAAACATATTTACCACAAATAGGATTTGCCTTGTGTTTTTTTATGACATCTAATCCTATTGACGTTTTTCTCTTCACAATAAGTATCATATCTTCAAACCTATGTTTTGTATGATCTTGTAGTTATGTTTTTATATGCGTTGCAGATCACTAAAGTTATGAAAGAATGGTCTGAACTAGAGGACAGATACCAGCAAATGATGACTTCTGACCCGGCCTCCGCTCAAACCTTCCGTCAACGCATGACTGCCAAATTCCAGGCTAACGTTCAAGTATGTTACATTCATAAACCAGCTTTATTATTGTAAACAAATCTCACTTAAGAGAAATGAAGTGACAAGAAAATTGATGCTGGAGCGTGCCCGCAGTCGTTGAGTTAAAAATTTACTCTTTTTGTAAAAATTCGCTTATTATAATATAGTTGAAAATGTGACACAAGGAGAGGAGTCCATTTCTCAGTATTCAAAACGTACTAAATAAACATGGATAACATTAATATACTCCCAACATTTCCTACCGTGTGAGCAAGGTTTAGAAATCAATATAATCAATTCAGCTTTTGTCCGCTTAAAGCTTAATCAAGCAGAATAAGTGGATTTAGCTCTTTATAGTGGAATGGGTAGGATAAAATTATGTTACGCAGCTCAAGCGCTAACTTTCCAATCTAAATTGGATGGAACTCCGAGAGGCTTACCTTTCTATTTCAGTGTTTCGACCTTAATCATTTCCTCAATAAGTTAATAAGCCGCTCGCTTAAAAAGAAACCCAGCTTAAAAACGCATAATGTTGTAAAATTGCGTTTCAATGTTTAAATAATTGTTTTTATAGTTAGGTCTTTTTACATCTGGCAAGAATCAATATAGCAGTAGCGTCCATTCCATAGATGCATGGAATCATTGCATGCCCTTATGATAAATAAGTCTGGAATACATTGCTTAAAGTTTAATAAAAAAAGGAAGAATTTATATTCATATCTATTCTATATTCCCGTCATTTATCTCTCTTATTATGCAAAATAATATTTACTATCATAACATAATATTCAAATTAATTACGCGAATTCTGCTTACCCTGTCTAAATACCCTATGCACGTCACTGCAATATAGCGATGGTTAAATGCCCATTAAGTATATTAAATAACGATAATCGTCCACGTAGTAATATTTAAATTGTTGTTCCCAGTCTCTGGAGGAAGAAGGCGTGGCGGAGCGTCGCCGGTTGGCCGCTCTGCACCAACAACGGGTCTTGGCTCATCTCGCACAAAGACGTCGTGCTGCGCTGTCTTGCTATACCCGTTCCCTGAAGGATTCCCCTCCTAATGTAAGAATATAAATCTCATCACAAACCGTTCCTTTCAATAAAATCCCGCAGTTTTTACAAATACTTTTGGTACTAGTTCTTTATCTGTTATTCATAGTGACAACATACTTCACTGAATACATACATTGATAGAATTATATTCAGGTCACTAACCTTATAAGTCCACCCGATGACAATTGAGTCGGTAATATTTGTTTATATGTTTTTTACTCATAAGTATAGAAGTAGACAGTGTATCATGCAGTACTCGATCTACTTAGCCATTAAAAATGATTTTCTACATTAACACGTTCCCGCCGGCGGCTGAATTCGCTGTCTTCGGTATCTGACGGCTCTGTAAAATAAAATTTGCCGGATCGGGCGGCGCCGTTTGCAAGAAATCTCATATCTCTCTTTAAGTGCTTCTGCCGACTATGCCTGCTTTCATTTGCAAACTCTTTTTCTTTTTATTAGCAAAAAATACAAATTAAATTAATTTATTTTATTGTACTATTAATGGTACACGCCGCTCGATGGGACAATTGTGTATGTACCATAAATGGTACAGGCCGGCAGGAACGTGTTAAAGCAAACTCGGGTAATGTGAGATACTTTCGTATCTGTTTTTATTTTCACAGTATCCATTATCTCAAAGGTCTTACTTTTATATGTTCATAATCATAATGCACTTTCACATAAACTCAATTTAAAATACCAACCTGATCTCGTTATACTCTATTCCGAGACCGTCACAGGCCGCTGATGCACTTTCTGTTTGGTGTAATCCAGGCCCACCGCGTGCAGAAGTGCTTACAGCGTTTGGTTCGTGCTTTGGCTGCCGAGCGAAGCGGAGCCCTGACCGCATGGCGCCGCGCTGCCGCTGCGGGTAGGGAAGCTGCCGCTGCGGAACGTGCCAGTGCTGCCGATCGACTTCAGGTACATTATTCGTATATATATATATTTTATCCATTCATATATCAAAACAGCTTCGACCCTTGGAAACGTTCTTGTACACTTTACTTCAGGACCATTCCAATTGTTTTATGAATTTACCAAAAAAATTACATAATAAATAGTGTATTTCATACCTTTTTTTTACACTGGCTTGACATAGTGACTACAGAGTACCTGATGGTAAGTACAGTGTAGTCCAAAAACGAAAGCGACTATCAAAGGATGAAAATCCATTGATAGTCTACGTCGTCATGTCGGCCCTCGTATACCACGACTGAAGGTCTCTAGGTATATGAGCTACTGGATATACACAAGCTGATCCCGAAACGCGACAAGCCGAAACTGGTCACTATGACGGGCTTTACACCCAAGTACTGTGATCGCGATCCAGACGGGCACCGACGCCCTACCACCTCGCTGCTGCTCGTTTAGCACCACCCAGGAGTCACGTGTAGGGAAACTAGGGTAAAGCCTACAGACGCGAGCAGCTTCGACTCCCACGGATGCGAGCAGCTTCGACTCCCAAAACCTAATGACCTAATGATGATGGAGTTTAAAAACACTTATGAGTAAATAATCTCTTGTTATAAACCCTTTTCATATAAGTGTCATATTTTGCACACTTAAATCCACAGGCATCGTAATCCTTAAGTTACATGTTTTCGAACGCATAAAAAAGCAAAGAAATTTTTGCTTAAGTTCATATAACAACCTATTTTCTAGGATGCTGACCGTGCTTTGCAACGAGCTCTCACCTCTCTCCGTCGCCGCCCTCATCTCTATGCTACAATTGGAACCGCCATTGAAGATTATGTACAAGTAAAGTATCAATAAATTTCACACAAAACCAATATTTATACAAATTCTACACGCTGATTATATAATCACGTTTACTCGAGTCTTTAATCATTTCAAGATCCTTGCTTGTCCTTAATCTCTTCTATATTCATCTTTAGTTACTTTTACAAAAATTGTTAAGCTCTTCTTCTACGATAAAGTTTATGATATTTTTATCGTCTATTGGAGATCATACATACTAGCTACTTCGTGTAGACTATGAAAGGCTCACACTTCCATGCTCTATGTAAAGAAAAATGACTAATTCATACAAGTTGTTGTTAATGTTTTTGTGCCCTTTGTAAATCAAAACTGCTGGCTAAATTGGTAACTCCAACTAATATGCCACACAGTCCATGCAATCCAAGGACGACATGGCAGTATCCCTGATGTCAATGACTCCCGAAGCCGAAGAATTACTTCTTGATCGCATCGAGGCCGAGGTACAGCGCGAGCAGGCGGCTCGGGACCAGCTCAATGCCAAGAGGGATCAACGCGCACGGCAGCGACAGGATATCCAGAACGAACGGGAGAAGGTTTGTAACTCGCAAGGATTTTAATAAAAACTTTTTGTTTTTGTTTTTACTCAGACTTGGAATAGCGCTACCTCATACCTTCCACGCCCAGGTTTATTTTCTTCTTGTAATAATTTAAAAGCAAACTTTGTCCTTAATCACACCTAGAGGACGATGAAGATGTGGAGAAAGATGGATCGCGTCCGCCCAATAAATGCCTATTCACTTCCAAATCATAAGAAGGCGGAAATATCAACGCTAAAAGCATATTCCTCTCTCTTCCTGATCGTATGGTGGATATAGAAGCTAATCTTTTCGTATAAGAAATATCCACGACATACGGGCGGTTATCGTCACAAATTATTATGGTCATGAAACGGGACTGGTAGAATTAGAGAATGTTGTTCTTGAAAACACTTAAAATTGTGAAACCGGTTGCAAAGCCTGCAATTTAATCACAGAAAAAATATTGCCAATAAGTCTACGTAGCCCTATGATCAATCGTGTCCAGTGCATCCAATTGACAACTCAAACCGACTCGAGAGCCCATCAAAACTTTATTCACCTGACCAATATAATTGACGAATTTTATAAACACTTTAACATAATCTTAAAAATAATTAACCGTCAATTCAAGGAATATAATCTGTAATGTAAAGAAATAAACTGTTAGTGACTAAGTCTGAGATTTATAGACGCAATTTTAAGTTTGCTAAGACTTTTACTTTACTAAAATATTACAATGTATATTACTCAATGATTGTAAAAGTGTTTGTTAAGTCACCAATTTTCTCAACATGGACTTGACTCTACTATTACTATGGTTACACTCAAATTCCTATTATATATTCAACTAGCTGTCCCGGCAGACCTTGTTCTGCCCTATTTCTCTAAAACAAAGTCACATTGTTTTTATTAATGTTAATAGCTTCCCCGTCAGATTTTATTCTGCCAAAACATATTGGCCTGTCGGCTGTTTTTTGAAAATTGTTTGAAGGAACCTGGCCTTAATGCTATATGTATAAAAATTGACAAATATTGACATTAATATTTATACGTCACATAATTGTTTTGCCTTCCCGGAACCCGTCCACTGAAATTTAAACTTTATGGTATGGTGTTAAAGTTCAAATTGACTTTTAAATATTATTACGAATTTTTTGTATAAGAATATAGAAAAGTGTTGTTTTTAGACTTTTTCAGACATTTTTTTTAATTTTTCTCTCCGTAATAATCTTCCCCAGACTTCAACAAACATAACAAAAAAGAAATCAGCCAAATCGGTTCAGCCGTTCTCGAGTTTCGCGCTTATACATATTTAACGATTCATTTTTATATTATAGAAAGATTATTTGTCAAAACGAATTTATTGTTTGACAACTTTGCTAATTAAGGTCGGAATAGCGTTTATAAACTCACCCTAAGTAAATAGAACATAGTTAAAAAGTAGTATCATTTCAGACGTCTAATGGCGTGAAGGAAAGCGAGGAGAGTGACGATGAAGCCAGCGAGGCCAGTGAGAATGACACCACTACTTCAGCGCCAACGCCCACCTTTGCTCCTTCAGTGCCCTCATCGGTTTCGACACCACCATCCATCGCTCCTATCTCCGTACACGATGTCACCACCCGCTCAGGATTTACTCAAGAGACTTCCACCACTGTAAGTGCTTTAGCATCATCTTTATCTAGCATTCTCATACTCAATTTCGTGTCAAAATTTTAAAAATGCTTGTTTGTTTTTTATAGGAAATCATCACGACTACTGTGACCGAAGCTGCTGAGGTCGAAACTGAAACTGCTGGAGCTAGTGAAAACACGAGCCGTCGACCCACTGTCGAGGTACTTATCCCAAACCTACTGCTTTGTTATTAGTACTACTCCATTGACGTGTTATAAAAACTATCCGTACTGTAGTTCGGTACCTTCTTCTTAATCTGTGGGATCAAATGCCCTTCATCTTAAATCCACTTGCCCACTAAACCCCTTGTAAATCTCCTTACAGTACTGTCATTTATTTTTCCCAACTATCATAAACGTCTTGTTAACTGATCAAAATAAACATATATATATATATATATAGGTCTCGATCAAATCCTTATAAGAGCAGATAACAGTTAAATGTCATTAGGATTAAGCGTAAATGCGACATAGTTTATGTGCCTCTACATTCGTACATATGGTCCCTACCCCCACTGATGATTTTCGACACTGATAGTTTAGACAGAGATACATCGTAGCACGGAGTATTTTCAAAATTATTCATACCAGTAGAAGCCGTTCATCGCCAGCTGGAAGCTTTTGGGAGAGCGGAATATAGTTGGGTGGCAGGGGTTGGTCTAAGCGCCTCGATTTACCATATGTTCTCTCAAGGTTTATTATACCTTATTTTCGAGATGCTGTTCCTGCTTATAAAGCGGCTTTCAGGAGGGTCCTGTCGTATTGATCCCTTGTATTTTCAGAGTGAGGGCGAGGGTCTGCGAGCTGCCTTGGAACACGCTGAGGAACGTGCCCCACCACCGCCCGCTCACGCGCTCAAACACGAATTGCAGCACTCCCAGCCTGTAAGTTAAAAAAGTTTCACTTTTAAATTAAAAACTCTGAATAACTCTTGTCTCTCGGACACGGACGAGAGAGTGCTTTTCTGGCTGCGCGTCCAGTTATGCATTTAAAAATTTCCTGCGCAATTGACTGTTTCCGAAAACTGGATCTCGATTTTCTTAATCGGTGTTGAAACAATCGCAGTGTCCGAATCCGGCTAGGACATCATCATCATAATATGTATAAATGACTGGTTTTGTGCTAACATTTTCCCATACAATATTTTTTTAAATCAACTATATTAATGAGGCTTCAGTACATCCTTAATGAATATGCCAGCCTCGTAAGGTATTATGTTAATTCCTTCGACACTTCACCAGTCCTGAGAACGAAGTCTTTTCCTAAACTTTTCATAGCTCCAATAGTATTGTTTTACATATTACTACAGGCGAATGTTGACACGCAGTCGCGGTGTCGAGAAGACATATTGCCATCTAGCAGTGTGGTATTATTTTTGTCTGGAAAAAAGTCTGAGAAAGGTATTAGTATTATATTTAGAGCTTCAGCGGGCAAGTGGTAGTTCATTAGCGTTTAACAACCTCATTTAAAACCCCCAACACTTAGGGGTAAAACTTCCTTTTTTCTCGCGGCTTTTTATAAGTACATTATACGATATACAGTCTGGATGCAGCTGTAAACTGCACTTGCCTTTTCTCTGAGAGGCCTAAGTTGTCATCACATGTATGAATGTCGGCTGTCGTCAGGGCTACACTGTGCGTGGCGCCAGTCCCACCGGCGGCAGCGGTGCGGGCGCGCTGTACCCGGCGCTGTGCGTGGGCGGAGCCGCCCTGGCCGCCGCAGCCTGCGTTGCTCTTGCTGTCGCCCGCCGCCGTGACCGCGCACCTCAGGCTCAGGGCTTCGTCCAGGTAACGCGAACTTAGTACAGCAACACATACATACAGAAACGCTTTTTAATTTTAAAAACGGTTTCAATCACTAAATCATCGACAGTGGCATACTTCAAATTTAAAGATGATTTTGGAAATAAGCCATATGTCCGCTTTTCTATTTACCTTTATATAACATTTCATTCACTCGCGATTCACAGTTTCACTCGACGTTTGAAGATTCTCATGACATAAGATTGGAAACACAGACGCAGGAAGTGAATTCCTCTCCTTGGCGGTTCGCAGCAAAAAGGAGGAGGCAAATCGCTGCGTGCGAGGGGCTGGCTGGGAGTGGTCAACCACATTAGGGTGCAAATCCACACGGCGTCTTATCAATTCTATCACACTATTCACACTTTCTTTAAAACGCCCAATTTGAGAGAAGAAAAGTAATACCGGCTGGAAGATCATTCTATACTCAGTATCATTCTCAATAAATAAAAGGAAAGTCTTCTGCCTCGCAGTCTTCTACCGGCTATACCCTGGAGAATATGCTCAAAAGCTTCATCACTAATTCCACCACTCCCTTCTCACCATAAAACTTCTAGACGCTGTATCGGATACCTCCTTTACGTTGTGGATATACTCTGTCCGTACTAAAAGATTAACTTCATAATACTAACAACCAAGGAGAGAAATACTCTTCCTGCTCCTTTGTTTTTGCACAATCTTACGATCAAGGAGCCTTTAAAAGAATAATAAATAGGTGTTACCAGGTAAGACTGAGGTCAAGCATTAGCTTATAAATCGTAAAAAATATAGGCACAGTTTAAAGATAATATTGAAAACTATGCTTTTTTTTCAGGTGGAACAGACTGGAGTCGTCGCCCCAACTCCAGAGGAGCGGCACGTGGCCAATATGCAAATCAATGGCTACGAAAACCCTACCTACAAGTACTTTGAGGTTAAAGAGTAAACTCTAGCCGTCACCTTACATCCTCCGTCCTACCAGATAAGCCATAACTGTCTTTTAAGAAACAAATTCTACCTGGCAATTTCATTTAAATTTTTAAATGGTCTATTTAAAATTTCTATTAACCATTTTCATGTCATTACAACTCTGTTAAAGTTATTTAAATTAAACATCTCTTTTATTACGAAACACAGTTTAAATTTATTGTGGAATTTAATTGTGCTATACAATCGTTGTTACAAATGATATTTTATCTCTTATGCAAGATTTTTTTTTATAATAATAAGATGTAACAACAGTTACGACGTTTTACAAAAGATAATCTCCGTTTTCTAATAAGTTTGTATTACATTAAAAATAACTGAATGGAATTAGCTCTGGCTTCTGGCTTGGAAAACTATATTATTATACCTCACATAAAAAATCCACTTTCAAAATCTTGTAACTCAAACGTCCACATTATTTTGTGCTTTAATTAATCCTTTGCGGTTATGCAACCTGGTAGACGGAGTTTCGTCAGCGTTCTTTAAATACAAAATTAATTTAAAAAGCTTGTGTGATTAGTGGATATTATTACATCAGCGACATCTCGCGGTTAGTCATAAATAATTATTTGTTAAGATGAAGTGATACGGTTTTATGTTTTGTTATTCTTTGTTCGCACCAAATTTATTTATTTATCACCTAAGTGTTTAGACTTAAGTTTTTCGTCTAGTATCCTAGAATTCATAAGTATCACTGTAGTGTTTTTATAATTAAGTTTTTAAACCGCGCCCGCTTGTACCTTCCGATAGTCTTATCTTTCCATTATGAAATGCATTTTATTATATTAAGAATGTTTTCCAGTGATCTCGGTTTTTAAGACTTTTTCTTAGGGTGATTAAACACTGCATCCGTTCCGAATTCGTGGAAATATATTTTTAAATAACTTAAAACTATTTGTATGATAATTTACGCACTACAGCTGTAATCCGATTTCCGCCTTGTGGTGATTGTACTGAGCTCACAGATTCGGGCTAAAGGCAGTGCGAAATGCTTTATCTGAACTCAGTGTGGGTTTCTTAACTCGTATTTTCACGGGTCCAGATCAGATGCGTGATCAGTGTATAATCCTTTAAGATTTGTTTGTATTCCTTCGGTTGTTATAAGCGGGCCTTGCGGGACAAACGTCCATCGTACGCTGTGTATATAAGCTCCGCGTACTAATTTCAACCTTAAAGACATAATAATAACGCCTGCTTTCATTTACTTCTAATGTAGGTAGATCATAACGTGAATTTATGTAATAAAATGGGAAAATATATTTTAATAATATATGTACTTAGTTGGATCAGGCGGCATAGCCGACGCGGGTGAACGGTTGCTATCAACTCAATTTTATTTTTCAATTTATCGACAATTTTTGATTTCCTAAAGCAAGGGTTCCGAAATTTTATTGTATTGTGTCTCTTTTCACTGTCTATAATTTTTATAAAGCTCTGCTAAAAAAGTAAGCTCAGAGTAGCATTAACGGATAACAAATAATATTAAATTTACTTCATTGTTAAAATAAAAATATTTTTGATTGGATCCAATTCCACACTAAAAACTTGCTTATCTAAGTATTTTTTATAAATTGAAGTTGCACTTTTGATTTACTTCTGGCAACACCCCATGGAGACCCGGTGCTGAATTTTGGAACCCCAGTTTTAATTTTTCTTTATTCTACTGCAATATTATTATAATTCTTACATCGTTCGCCTGCGGGACAATACTCAAGATTCCAATTGAATAATCGAGTACTCAACCTGTGTTTTGGTACGGCTCTTGTATTTAAGATTTTCCATAATCTTAAATCATTCACGACCTTATACTTAAACTAAGTTTATCTTTGGAACGAATTTACTCATACTCGTACTAAAGATAAATTCCGTTTAGTATTAAGGTCAGTTGTCTAATCTAGTCATTTGGCGAAACATCTGATTTACGGTTGTAACTGGCACACTTTGGGTACTCGGTCGTAGCAATGATTGTAAGCTTAGTGAGTGTATGTATGGTTATAAATAAGTAGATGTACATTATTATAGATGTTTTAGCGTCAGATACATAGATGTAAAGCAAAATATAATTATATATCGCATTCGTCCGTATAAAGTAAGGGCTTTCGCTCGTATATACCCACGTATCACCTCATAACGGTTTATCGTAGTTAAGGTGTAATTCTGCCTCAGTATTATATATTTAAGCTTATTCGTTGTATAAGCTAATTTATATACTATGTTTATTTGCGGGCGTGTGGCGTTTATAATAATGAAGTCATATCAGATCCTCGCGTTACTGTGGCGCCCCTCTTTTGCTGCAAGTCAAACGACCTTCTATAATCCAGTGCCGGATTATCGCGCCAACCCTAGCGACTATGGGCCCCACAGCCCCCCAAGGCCAGCGACATGAGAAAAATATACACCGAAGTAGTTTTAATATACAAGTAAAATACATTTTCTTTAAACGAAATGTTTATTTCATTATTTTAATAAATTAATAAAGTTTCTCAAAATGTCATATTATACTCTGAATGCTCAAAGAGATATTGAGTTTTTATTCTACAATAGTAGAAGCAACAGACATAAAAAAATGCTTCAAAGAATAATGAGCTATTCTTTTTACCGTAAGTTTTATAGTCTAGTTGAAAATGAGCTACGATGTCTCACGCCCAGTTGCAGAAAAGCGAGTTTTAAAGACTTAAAATATAAAATGCATTTCTGAAACTTGGCGTTAGATAGTAATCTTCTATATATATTTACATATACTTTACTTATTTTCAATCCTATATCATTGAATTTACAAGGAGGAATCCAAATTTGACTGAGAATTGAAACTAAAAATTCCAGTAAAAAAATTTCTCTCTATGCACTCATTCTCAAAACTGACACTGGGAAGGGCCAAAAGATTTCTATTGCAAGGGCCCTGTGACCTTAATCCAGCCCTGCTGTGATCTACTCACAAAAGAGTAGCAAGAGAGTGGTGACACACGCCCGCCCGTACGGCCAATTGTACGGCCATTACGTAAGTTACTCACTTTATAACGTAAGTTTATCCCGCATCACGTTCCGCTGTGTATTTTTAATAATAAAACGTGTTGACCTTATATTTTTTTAAAACTTTTTGCTCAACATCAGCTGTCCCGGTCCCTTTTAAGATGTGAACTTTGTCGTTTATCAGTAATATTCGATGTGTAGTAAATTAATCTGGTTTTCTTCTATCACTTATTGATAAGTATTTGTAATAGTTTGATTTTTAATTGTGTTTTTACTGTGCTGCATTTTATTGTGAGTTCCAAGTTCAAATTAAATAAATAAATAGAAATTTAAAAATATTGGTGTTTTACTAGCGCCTCTCTAGACGCTCACTTTTTCTTTTCAGCTCACGTTCCAACGAGAATTATTGCCGGCAATTGCCCAAATCGAGTCCTAACCACAGAACACAGCTGCAAAGACCGTTATAGTGAGTTTCAGCGTATCGCGTTTCAGGGTCAGCTTGTGTTTATCCAGTTTTTTATACACCTAGAGGCCTTCTGTCGCGGTTTATATGGACTGTCATGTTATTGACCAGTAGCGTGCATAGGGTATTTGCTAAGGATAAGCAGAGTTCCCATAATTAATTTAGATATTATATTATTGTAGTTAACATTATATTGTTCTCGTAAGAAAAACACATGGTGTCAAAAGAGATTAGCTATGAACATTAATATTTCCGTTTTTTGTTTAAGTAATTTATCCACACTTATTTATCGTAAGGGCATGCAATCCTTTCATGCATCTATGGAATGAACGCTACTGCTATTGACGACAGTCAATGGGATATCAATCCTTTACAGTCGCTGTTTTTCTTGGAATAACGCTGTTTTCAATCATTTGTAATAAGTCACTTTGTCGAGCCTGTATAAATAAAAAAATAATATCAGCGTATAATTTATTTTTAATGACCTACATGCGGACCTTGACCTCAATCACACCTGGTGGAAGGTGAAGATGAGTGCGATGATGAACCGCGTCCGCCTAACAAATGTCTATTCACTCTTCTTTTAAAGACTCCCAGGTCATAAGATCGCGGAAATATGGCCGCTGGTAGCATATTCCACTCCTTAGCTGTTCGCATGATGAATATAGAAGCGAATCTTTTGTCACTCTTCTCTTAAAGGTGCCCATGTCATAAGAACGTGGAAAAATGGTCACTGAAACAATATTCTTCTCCTTAGCCGTTCGCATGATGAATGTAGAAGCGAATCTTTTTTGTGTAGATATAAGGGACGTCCACCACATACGCGCCATGTTATATTAATGATAATGTTGATATTTAATTAGGAATATATAGTAAACAGTAACAGCTTGTATTGTTCCAGTTCGTAGTTTATTGCCTATTCTACTCAATACAAAATTGAAAATAATTGAAACTTCTATTTGCCTTTGCAAATAATGCGCTGTTTTATATACAGAGTCTAATTATACCGGGTACACATAATCAGTAATTTTGTGTAATTTGATTATTTGTTATTACTGAATTTTTTATATAATTTAATAAATTGAAATGATTAAATTGATGAGATATAATTTAAACTCATTTTTTTCTTTTGGGCTCTTAGGGTGGATTGCACTAACAAAAAATCTTGTTTAAAGTTGCACAAAACGCTATTTGAAGCGGTTTAATTCGATTGCAACAATGATTTAAATGTTTCTAAAACTAAATAATGTTTCCGTTTAAAAATCTAAATCTCAATCCAGTCTTTTATATGAAAGTATATACATATATATCTAGTGTCTATGTCCTAAGTAATATTATCAGGGAATGGAAATTAAGTCGCAGATTGATGGGGGTAAAAATTAAATAATGAAATGTCATAGTTAAAAGTGTATAACAGCGACATCGATACAAGTATTTTATAACTACATGCAAAAACCGTTTGTGAGAAAAATAATGATTTTATAGAAACGAACATAGATGGCGATACTTGTTAATATCTCGCTTGTGTTCATAACTTAAACTAATTTATTCATAAGCCATGGGCTTTTATAAGCACAATGCGTATAATAATGTTCTAAGTTTTAATACCTAGTTAATTTTATGAATTTTGTATACAATAACTATTATACTGTATTTTTGATACATAGTTTTGTGTGTGTCTGATGTGTGTGTATGATATATTTATATCATCACTCTACTAACTTAAGTATAAAAAAGTAAGCATAAGGTTTAAAAAAATCTTATCGGTTTTCATAATATTAGCTATGCTTGTGGCCTTGGCCGCGAATTCTACTGAGTAGAATTAAATAACCTTAATATACATTAAATAACCTGTCTTTTTCTCTCCCAGTTCCTCCCTGCGCTCCCGTTCTTACGATTATTAAGACAGGGGTTTAACCATGTACCCTATTTCCCCCTCTTTTCACTATTTAGAGAATTATTTCTGGGATAAAAACTGTTCAATGTCCTTTCCAGGGATTCGAACTGTCTTCATACCAAATTGTAAATATTTTTAGAAAGAGTCATATTTCGCTCAATCTTCGATATTACAAAATATACGACATTACAAAATATATGAGTATGTAGATACAGTAAATTTTCTTGCAGTATATTTAATTTGTCGTCTCCTTGTCGGAAGTTCTGAATAGTTTTCGGAAGCTGTAGTCGTAAAGTGAAGATTTTAAGCTTTAAAATGCCTTTTGTTTCTATTAAAGTTTTTATGGGTATTGAATTTCGGATGTTGAATATAGAAATAAAATACACAATCCTATTTCAGTTATAATTTATATTTTTTTGATAATTATATATTTTTTATCTATTTAATTATAATTTAGTTATTGGCTATTTAATCATTCCAATTATTCACTATTATTTTTTTATATAATGAAATAGTTTTGTTTTAAAAAGTGCTAAAATGTATAAATCAGTTCATTTTGAACATTTTACCTTTTGCCTCTAAGTTTTATGTCGTACTGTTTTAAATAGTCAAATAATGAAATCATTGTTTTATAGTTTTTCCAGAAAAATGAAATAATACTTATTTGCTATATCAATATATTAATTATTATAAAATACGTTATCGGGGCCGTATCCCAATTAGGACTCAAAATACATTCTGTCGTGTACCGCGTAGGGCTGTCGCGCTATGTAGGAAAACACGTCATAGACAAACAATATTTTCTGAGAAAATATAGAAACCAGTACCGCTCATTCCATAGATGCATAAAAGCATTGCATGCCCTCACGATAAATAAAACTGGAATAAATTGCTTTAATTTAAAGAAAATATCTATTCTATTTTCACACCATCTATCTCCCCTATGAGAGTATATAATATTAATTATAATTATACAATATTCACATTAACTATGCGAATCTGCCTATCCTATCCAAATACACTCTGCACGTCACTGATAGAAACTATTACAAGACTTGTTTTTACACAATAATTATGAATTAAATGTTTTTACAAACGTTGTGAATAGTAATTATTGTTTTCCTGTTTTATTATGAATGAAAACAAAATGTGTCATATTTTCTTTTAAGGGGTACAAGGTTTTGTTTAAAACCGCAAACACGATGCGACATACCGTGAATAAGGCACGACGTAGTTGCCCAAATCAAAACTATACCGCGCAGTTCTGTTGCCGCATATTGCGATATGCTTTATACATTTTCATACAAACAAGTCATGCTTTTAATATTGTCGTATGATTCTGTTGCCACCAGTGTGGTCATTATTATCAACTTATTCGCACCCACTGTTGAGTATCCTCCTCATCATGCCACAAGGATGCTAGATCTATGCTGCTCTTGCCCAAGTTCTACCCAGGACTTTATAAATGTCGTCAGCCCACCTTGCAACGGGGTATACCATCAGGTACCCTCTCGATCACTATACTTTCCCCAACAACTATCAGTTTGCCTAGTCAGATATCCTGTCCTTCGCCAATTTAGTGACGTAATTTGTTTGACGACGTTTTGAAAAGTATGCTTTATATATTTTCATACAATTAAATGGTTATAATTCTGGAAACTTCTAAAAATCTAGTGCCAATCAAATATCAGTTATGGTAATACTAAGAATCACAATATATGAATGAAGTTTACAACAAATAGCACTTAAGTTTAAAATGCATTTGAAAATTGACCGAATATAAAACAAGACAATTCACTTCCAGGTCAGTTGTTAACTTTACAATGCAGTTATGATGCCGTATAGTGGTTACTTACACCTTTAAGAATATCACTGATAGAATCGATTCTCGACATTAAATGGGTGCAGTCGTTTTTGCATTACACTGTACTTTTCATTACGTGCGGTGTAGTCACTTTTACAAACTAAAACAAAAAAATATCATAAAATGTTAAGTGTCAACCCTAGGGTCGTGGCGTGGACACCGTGCATGCATGAAACCTCTGTGAACTTAGCAGCCGACTTTCGAAAAAAATTGTTTTGATATTGCCATCGGATTCTACATCGTTTGTACCCGTTTGTACCACTTTGATTTTTGTTTGTACCTCAAACCAAAAAAAATTACAGCGTTTTTAAAATTTGGCCCGCAGCCGACTTTTGCAAATTAAAAAAAATCCCAAATGGTCTGATTCGGGGTCGTTTGTACCCGTTTGTACCACCTTCATTTTTCTTTTTTTTCAAAACCCAAAAAAAATACAGCGATTTGAAAATTTAAAAAAATAAAATCAACTTCCCCAATTTTTGGAATTTTGGAAATCTGCAAACGGGGATCGCAGTGCAATCGTTTGTACCCGCAGGAAACATTTTTGTTTTCGTTTGTACCTCAAACCAAAAAAATTTAAGAGCACTTTTCATTTTTGAAAAATAAAATCCGCATAATTTCCGTAATTTTTGAGATTTTTCATTTCTGTAAACGGGGATCGGTAGACGACGGCGCCGTGAGGTTTGTACCGCTTTGCGTTTCGTTTGTACCTCGAACCGAAAAAAATTGCAAGAGTTTTAAAAATTTCGAAAAATCAACTTCCCCAATTTTTGGAATTTTGGAAATCTGCAAACGGGGATCGCAGTGCAATCGTTTGTACCCGAAGGAAACATTTTTGTTTTCGTTGTACCTCAAACCAAAAAAATTTAAGAGCACTTTTCATTTTTGAAAAATAAAATCCGCATAATTTCCGTAATTTTTGAGATTTTTCATTTCTGTAAACGGGGATCGGTAGACGACGGCGCCGTGAGGTTTGTACCACTTTGCGTTTCGTTTGTACCTTGAACCAAAAAAAATTGCAAGAGTTTTAAAAATTTCGAAAAATCAACTTCCCCAATTTTTGGAATTTTGGAAATCTGCAAACGGGGATCGGAGCAGAATCGTTTGTACCCGCAGGATTCATTTTTGTTTTCGTTGTACCTCAAACCAAAAAAATTTAAGAGCACTTTTCATTTTTGAAAAATAAAATCCGCATAATTTCCGTAATTTTTGAGATTTTTCAATTCTGTAAATGGGGATCGGTAGACGACGGCGCCGTGAGGTTTGTACCGCTTTGCGTTTCGTTTGTACCTCGAACCGAAAAAAATTGCAAGAGTTTTAAAAATTTCGAAAAATCAACTTCCCCAATTTTTGGAATTTTGGAAATCTGCAAACGGGGATCGCAGTGCAATCGTTTGTACCCGCAGGAATCATTTTTGTTTTCGTTTGTACCTCAAACCAAAGAAATTTAAGAGCACTTTTCATTTTTGAAAAATAAAATCCGCATAATTTCCGTAATTTTTGAGATTTTTCAATTCTGTAAACGGGGATCGGTAGGCGACGGCGCCGTGAGGTTTGTACCACTTTGCGTTTCGTTTGTACCTCGAACCAAAAAAAATTGCAAGAGTTTTAAAAATTTCGAAAAATCAACTTCCCCAATTTTTGGAATTTTGGAAATCTGCAAACGGGGATCGGAGCAGAATCGTTTGTACCCGCAGGATTCATTTTTGTTTTCGTTGTACCTCAAACCAAAAAAATTTAAGAGCACTTTTCATTTTTGAAAAATAAAATCCGCATAATTTCCGTAATTTTTGAGATTTTTCATTTCTGTAAACGGGGATC
Source organism: Automeris io (assembly GCA_036320925.1). Lineage (NCBI taxonomy): Eukaryota > Metazoa > Arthropoda > Insecta > Lepidoptera > Saturniidae > Automeris > Automeris io. Next base: position 12,218,394 of record JAUDJH010000010.1, on the reverse strand, counting down.
GGTAGACGACGGCGCCGTGAGGTTTGTACCACTTTGCGTTTCGTTTGTACCTCGAACCGAAAAAAAAATGCAAGTGTTTTAAAAATTTCGAAAAATCAACTTCCCCAATTTTTGGAATTTTGGAAATCTGCAAACGGGGATCGCAGTGCAATCGTTTGTACCCGCAGGAAACATTTTTGTTTTCGTTTGTACCTCAAACCAAAAAAATTTAAGAGCACTTTTCATTTTTGAGAAATAAAATCCGCATAATTTCCGTAATTTTTGAGATTTTTCATTTCTGTAAACGGGGATCGGTAGACGACGGTGCCGTGAGGTTTGTACCACTTTGCGTTTCGTTTGTACCTCGAACCGAAAAAAATTGCAAGAGTTTTAAAAATTTCGAAAAATCAACTTCCCCAATTTTTGGAATTTTGGAAATCTGCAAACGGGGATCGCAGTGCAATCGTTTGTACCCGCAGGAATCATTTTTGTTTTCGTTTGTACCTCAAACCAAAAAAATTTAAGAGCACTTTTCATTTTTGAAAAATAAAATCCGCATAATTTCCGTAATTTTTGAGATTTTTCAATTCTGTAAATGGGGATCGGTAGACGACGGCGCCGTGAGGTTTGTACCGCTTTGCGTTTCGTTACGGTATACTGACGGTATGCGAGGACTCCATAATGCTGTAAACGAGTCCTGCGAATCCCTAGAGACATAACGCAAGCGCTGTAATAACAATCTAATTCTCAACTCGATTCGCGGACCTCATATTTTTATAGATATTGAGTGCCTCGAGTGGCCTCAATTAGCAAAGAGATGTAAATTCTTGCAAAGAACGATGGAGTTCTTGAGAGATAAGTGAAATTCCAATGAAACTCAAAGTTTGTAATATGGAATACAAACTAGTAGCCGTAATAATTTAAAGCGGTGGATCAAATCAAGGCGGAAGTAGCATAGGCCATTATTGCCCGTTCATCCGAAGGATCACATGAAAATGGGAAGTCCATGACGACCTAAATTCCAATAAGAAAACCTTTTCTTGCTTCCGCAAGGAAACTCCTCCTAAACCAGAGGATACATGTGTTATATTACGTGAAAGAACATTGATAACATATGATATTAATATTAAATGATGATTGTTATGGTGTTGATAACTTTGAAAACAATCCAAAATGAACAAGGAATGTGAAACACATACAGGTTGATAGGTTATGCGATACAATCCTTGATAGAAGTTGAAATACAGTTTATTTGCAATCATTTAAGTCATATGACACCATGTCCGAAATTTGTTAATTTCTGAGTTATTCAAGATATAAGTATTTTTATTAAAAACTCCAGTTTTTATGTTAAAATGTGCCCTCGTAGTGATGAATACAAAATAATGTTATTGTTTTCGCTGTATTCGTATAGCCACATAATAGTAATCTCATTTTAAATTAAAATTTGCAAGAAGGAAGTTCTAACAGTATAGAATGTCACCAAATGACAGTGTAGCTCCACACATCTCAAAAGTAGAAACCTTAGCTAAACAGCTAAAGGAAAATGTTGAAAGTATTAGTGAAATGGCCATCATTACAAAAATACTTGGTACATTACCTCCCAAGTATAGATCAGTGCGTCAAGCGTGGATGTCAATGGATCCACAACAGCAAACAATAATTAATTTAACTGCTCGATTATTAGGTGAAGAGGCAAGTTTGGCATGTGAAGAAGAACAAGATACTGCTCTTCTTGTTGCTAATAGAAGTTGAAAGAAGCAGCCAAATTAAAATGTAGCGAGTAGTAGTGGTACTACCCAAAACAAACCTGTCAAACATAGATTTGAGTGTTATAATTGCGGGAAGCGGGGTCATTTTTCTAAAGAGTGTCGTGCACCAAGAAAATCTAAATACAGAAAGCCTCAGCAAGAAGGCACAGACATGTTAGCATTCAATGTAGAAAGTAATTATACATGTAATGTTGAAGAAGACATTTGGATACTGGATAGCGGCGCCTCTGCTCATATGACCTTCAGAAAGGATTTCTTTTTAGAACTTCATGACTGCAGTCAAAAATCATTGACATTAGGAAATAGACAGTCTGTGGAAGTATCTGGCATTGGAAAAATTCTAATAAAGAGACATGTCAATGGACAGTGGGAGGACAGTGAACTTCATGATGTTTTGTATGTTCCAAGACTGCGAAGAAACTTGTTTTCAGAAGGTGTTATAATAAAGAAAAATTATACAATTATTAAAAAGGACACAAGTGCTTTAATTCACAAAGACAATGAAGTTGTAATGTGGGCTAAAATCACAGAAAACAATTTGTATGAGTTAAAAATAAAACCAGTGATTATAGAGTATTTAAAACAAGCTTTTAAAATTAAAGAATTAAATTTGAAATGTTTTGTAGGTATGGAAATTGAAAGAACAGATAATTATATTGTATTTAACCATCAGAGAAATTATATACAGCAAATTATTGACAAGTTTTGTATGAGTACTGCAAATCCTGTCAGTATCCCAGCAGATGTAAATATTATTATCTCAAAGAATTTAGATGAAAATGTTGTTAATTTTCCTTACCGAAAAGCCATAGGCTCTCTGCTATTTTTAAGTTCTGTTTCTAGACCTGATATTTCTTTTGCTGTAAATCTATTAAGCAGATATGTAAACAATCCTAAACAGCAACATGTAAATGCCGTTAAACGAGTAATTAGATATTTAATTAATACCAAAAATTTATGTATAAAATATGGAGAAAGTAGTGATTTGATTGGGTATTCAGATTCTGATTTTGCTAGTGATGTAGATACTCGTAAATCTACTACAGGCTATATTTTTAAAATGAATGGTAGACCAATAACATGGTCTAGTCAAAAACAAAAGACCATTGCTCTTTCCACAACAGAAGCAGAGTTTGTTGCAGCCTGTGAATCTGCAAAAGAGATTTTATGGTTGCAGCAATTAATGTCAGACTTGGGTGAAAGTTTTGAATGTGTCACACTGTGTGTTGATAATCAGAGTGCCATTAAATTAATTAATAATCCTGTATATCATAAACGCACAAAACATATTGATGTTAAATGTAATTTTGTAAGGGAAAAGGTTGAATTGGGTTTAATTAAAATTGCTTATGTTTCAAGTAAAGACCAATTAGCGGATATTTTGACAAAAGCCTTGCCAACTCAAACTTTTGTTTACCTGAGATCAGTTTTTGGTTGTTTAATTATTATTTTTTTGTGAAGGCCTTTGTTAAAGAGATGTTTAAAATTAAATTTTAGTGGGAGTATTGTAATAATGATTAAAAAAAATTTAATTGATGGTAACACTGAAGTATTCTTGTCATGTTGTTGTAATCGTTATTCAAATCACTACACAAATGAATCAAGGAACAAATTTATGTAATTTGTACACAACATTCCATGCATTTTTTCTTGGAAATTCTTCGTTTACTTACCTAAAACATTTTTTTTTTGCAAAATGATATATGATTTTTTTGCTTTTATTTAAGTAATGACGATTCCTTCTTGCAAATTTTAATTTAAAATGAGATTACTATTATGTGGCTATACGAATACAGCGAAAACAATAACATTATTTTGTATTCATCACTACGAGGGCACATTTTAACATAAAAACTGGAGTTTTTAATAAAAATACTTATATCTTGAATAACTCAGAAATTAACAAATTTCGGACATGGTGTCATATGACTTAAATGATTGCAAATAAACTGTATTTCAACTTCTATCAAGGATTGTATCGCATAACCTATCAACCTGTATGTGTTTCACATTCCTTGTTCATTTTGGATTGTTTTCAAAGTTATTAACACCATAACAATCATCATTTAATATTAATATCATATGTTATCAATGTTCTTTCACATAATATAACACATGTATCCTCTGGTTTAGGAGGAGTTTCCTTGCGGAAGCAAGAAAAGGTTTTCTTATTGGAATTTAGGTCGTCATGGACTTCCCATTTTCATGTGATCCTTCGGATGAACGGGCAATAATGGCCTATGCTACTTCCGCCTTGATTTGATCCACCGCTTTAAATTATTACGGCTACTAGTTTGTATTCCATATTACAAACTTTGAGTTTCATTGGAATTTCACTTATCTCTCAAGAACTCCATCGTTCTTTGCAAGAATTTACATCTCTTTGCTAATTGAGGCCACTCGAGGCACTCAATATCTATAAAAATATGAGGTCCGCGAATCGAGTTGAGAATTAGATTGTTATTACAGCGCTTGCGTTTTGTCTCTAGGGATTCGCAGGACTCGTTTACAGCATTATGGAGTCCTCGCATACCGTCAGTATACCGTAACGAAACGCAAAGCGGTACAAACCTCACGGCGCCGTCGTCTACCGATCCCCATTTACAGAATTGAAAAATCTCAAAAATTACGGAAATTATGCGGATTTTATTTTTCAAAAATGAAAAGTGCTCTTAATTTTTTTTGGTTTGAGGTACAAACGAAAACAAAAATGATTCCTGCGGGTACAAACGATTGCACTGCGATCCCCGTTTGCAGATTTCCAAAATTCCAAAAATTGGGGAAGTTGATTTTTCGAAATTTTTAAAACTCTTGCAATTTTTTTCGGTTCGAGGTACAAACGAAACTCAAAGCGGTACTAACCTCACGGCGCCGTCGTCTACCGATCCCCATTTACAGAATTAAAAATCTCAAAAATTACGGAAATTATGCGGATTTTATTTTTCAAAAATGAAAAGTGCTCTTAAATTTTTTTGGTTTGAGGTACAAACGAAAACAAAAATGATTCCTGCGGGTACAAACGATTGCACTGCGATCCCCGTTTGCAGATTTCCAAAATTCCAAAAATTGGGGAAGTTGATTTTTCGAAATTTTTAAAACTCTTGCAATTTTTTTCGGTTCGAGGTACAAACGAAACGCAAAGCGGTACAAACCTCACGGTGCCGTCGTCTACCGATCCCCATTTACAGAATTGAAAAATCTCAAAAATTACGGAAATTATGCGGATTTTATTTTTCAAAAATGAAAAGTGCTCTTAAATTTTTTTGGTTTGAGGTACAAACGAAAACAAAAATGAATCCTGTGGATACAAACGATTGCACTGCGATCCCCGTTTGCAGATTTCCAAAATTCCAAAAATTGGGGAAGTTGATTTTTCGAAATTTTTAAAACTCTTGCAATTTTTTTCGGTTCGAGGTACAAACGAAACGCAAAGCGGTACAAACCTCACGGCGCCGTCGTCTACCGATCCCCATTTACAGAATTGAAAAATCTCAAAAATTACGGAAATTATGCGGATTTTATTTTTCAAAAATGAAAAGTGCTCTTAAATTTCTTTGGTTTGAGGTACAAACGAAAACAAAAATGATTCCTGCGGGTACAAACGATTGCACTGCGATCCCCGTTTGCAGATTTCCAAAATTCCAAAAATTGGGGAAGTTGATTTTTCGAAATTTTTAAAACTCTTGCAATTTTTTTTGGTTCGAGGTACAAACGAAACTCAAAGCGGTACTAACCTCACGGCGCCGTCGTCTACCGATCCCCATTTACAGAATTAAAAATCTCAAAAATTACGGAAATTATGCGGATTTTATTTTTCAAAAATGAAAAGTGCTCTTAAATTTTTTTGGTTTGAGGTACAAACGAAAACAAAAATGATTCCTGCGGGTACAAACGATTGCACTGCGATCCCCGTTTGCAGATTTCCAAAATTCCAAAAATTGCGGAAGTTGATTTTTCGAAATTTTTAAAACTCTTGCAATTTTTTCCGGTTCGAGGTACAAACGAAACGCAAAGCGGTACAAACCTCACGGCGCCGTCGTCTACCGATCCCCATTTACAGAATTGAAAAATCTCAAAAATTACGGAAATTATGCGGATTTTATTTTTCAAAAATGAAAAGTGCTCTTAAATTTTTTGGTTTGAGGTACAAACGAAAACAAAAATGATTCCTGCGGGTACAAACGATTCTGCTCCGATCCCCGTTTACAGATTTCCAAAATTCCAAAAATTGGGGAAGTTGATTTTTCGAAATTTTTAAAACTCTTGCAATTTTTTTCGGTTCGAGGTACAAACGAAACTCAAAGCGGTACTAACCTCACGGCGCCGTCGTCTACCGATCCCCATTTACAGAATTGAAAAATCTCAAAAATTACGGAAATTATGCGGATTTTATTTTTCAAAAATGAAAAGTGCTCTTAAATTTTTTTGGTTTGAGGTACAACGAAAACAAAAATGAATCCTGTGGGTACAAACGATTCTGCTCCGATCCCCGTTTGCAGATTTCCAAAATTCCAAAAATTGGGGAAGTTGATTTTTCGAAATTTTTAAAACTCTTGCAATTTTTTTTGGTTCGAGGTACAAACGAAACGCAAAGTGGTACAAACCTCACGGCGCCGTCGTCTACCGATCCCCGTTTACAGAATTGAAAAATCTCAAAAATTACGGAAATTATGCGGATTTTATTTTTCAAAAATGAAAAGTGCTCTTAAATTTTTTTGGTTTGAGGTACAAACGAATACAAAAATGAATCCTGCGGGTACAAACGATTGCACTGCGATCCTCGTTTGCAGATATCCAAAATTCCAAAAATTGGGGAAGTTGATTTTATTTTTTTAAATTTTCAAATCGCTGTATCTTTTTTGGGTTTTGAAAAAAAAGAAAAATGAAGGTGGTACAAACGGGTACAAACGACCCCGAATCAGACCATTTGGGAATTTTTTTAATTTGCTAAAGTCGGCTGCGGGCCAAATTTTAAAAACGCTGTAATTTTTTTTGGTTTGAGGTACAAACAAAAATCAAAGTGGTACAAACGGGTACAAACGATGTAGAATCCGATGGCAATATCAAAAAAATTTTTTTCGAAAGTCGGCTGCTAAGTTCACAGAGGTATGCATGAAACTAAATTATTCCAATTTCGCGCAGACCGACTGCTGTTCTAAAACTTCTTTTACCGAATGATACAATTTCGGTAATTTATAAACTTTCATTTGCGCACTAAATGTGTTCCTGTAAGCTAGTAGACTTGACTTTTGTTTGTTTTCAACACTACAATCATTCTTATACCAAATGTGAAACCACGTTTTTCTAGATTTTTTTCGCAATACCTTTTATTATGATACTCTTGCAATGACTGTTTACCATGAGATTTAAAAGCACATGGAAGCCAGAAAAATAAAGATTCATACTTAAAACATATTAATAAAATAAATAATTGTATAAAAACGGGTATTTATTTTTTTGTTATATTGCGTATCCTTTTTTTAAATCTTAAAAGATCATATTTTCATAAAAAAATGAATAAGGAATTCGAAAAAAAAATAGTTTTGTAACCGTACCAGAATCTTATCCTAGTTAAAAATCGAAATTAAAACTAAAAAGTATTTTTTCTTTTGAGGTTTTTCTCAATCGACTTAGTTCTCAATTTTTTCATAGAACGCTTTCATCAGCCCACAAAACATATCCAAAATTCAGACAAATCGATTCACGCGTTTCTGAGAATATTAATTTTATGTGATTTTTACATATTTTACTTTTTCTCAAAAACTAGTTGGATTAAAGGAATTGGAAACTAATTGGAAAAAAATATTATTTTATTTGTACCTAAAAACCCCTCCAGTATCGTGCTGATATCTTTTGAGGGCAAATTGACTATACTTATACCCCTAAGTCCTTTTGTATTTTTCTAGACATTCATTGAAAGAAACATGACCTAATTTTTTTTTGATTTCCCAGTGGAAATCCCTTATGGACCGTCAGGGGGCGGTAAGGGCCACCCCCCCCCCCCCGGTGTCTCGGACTCTCACCGACTAAAACCACTGAGGTGCATCGCCAAGCACAGGGTGCGCCGGACTACGGGAATGTGACATTGGTCTCACCGCGGTCCGGCGCGTGATCTGCCCAAAAGGCTTCATCTCACAGGTAGGGGGGTGAGAGAAGAGTAACACCACCCCCCATCGCCAAGTGGCGTGCGGATGCACGCGCAACACCACTGGAGCATTTGAGTCAGGTAACGGCCCCCTCAGGCGCGCTACCTGACGCTCCGCGAGTTTGCCCCGTGGGCAGATGTTCAGCCCGGGACTCCTCCTACATGGGCTCCACCGACTTAGCAGCGTCATCGGGGGCCTTTTTCTTACTGCCTCTCGGCTCCTTTAACGGCCTTGTCGCGACAGCGCAGTTCTCGCTGCCGAGAAAACATGACCTATTTTCTTATTCCAATCAAATCCCTTTAATATTTTGTGGCTTTCTTTAATGTTTTTAAAGAAATATTTTGTGGTTTTCTCGTTTTTTGTGTTGTCATACCTGGTCTGCATTATATTTATTGTATCTTCACTTATTAAACAGGCGTGGTGTGATCACTATGTCCAGTGAGAATGAAACTAAAACTTAAGATGTTTTTCCGAAATGGGTTCGTTATGCTCGGATTTACATTTCGGATATATCAAACAGCACTGAACGAACTCGCGTAAAGGTAATATCGCGACCGGAACAGCCGAGCGGAAGTTTCATTCATTGTCAATTTTTTATTGCGAACCTAAAATTGAGAATTCGTCGAATTCGCGACGTCAACGCCCTCTGACTGTTTGTAATGTAATAAAGCAGTAACCATTTAATAAACAGTGGTACCAATATTTTGATTTTAAAAAGTGCTTACGGTAATTCACACCGTTGGTTTTTTTAAGTGCAGCATGAAAAGTCATTTATGTAAGCCGGCATGATCGTTGCGACTACCGATGAGATTTCCTTAGCAGTTGGCGTCTAATAGTCGTTGGCGTTTTTTGGACTGCATCACACTTACCATCAGGTATGGTGCATGGAGTAATAGAGCTCTAAGAACGGCGATCAGCTGCGCTACTGGCCACGTTGAGCACGACACAAAACGCAAAGCGGGTAGAAGCACTAATGCTGCTCACCCGAAAGGGATATAGCGTGAAGATATATTGTTATTAGTCTTAAGATAACGGTTTTGATTCAGGTAGTCCCTGATCGTCAGTGGCAACCGAGTCGCGATTGCTAAAATCGGAATAGCACCTTTATTTTTACCAAAACTGACCCAACTTACAGTTACGTACATTCTGTATTCATGTGGATATTTGAAATAATTATTCCTCGATTGTTTCCTCCTACAAATTCGTATCGAATACAAAACCATTATATAACGTTTTTTATTCCACAAATTGATCTTTGTTAGTAATACATAATAATCTGGTTTCTAAAAAGGTATAGTTGAGCGTAATCGACGATTATGACTTCACATTTTTCTTGTATCTATACGTGTCGACCTTGAATATCGATAATCGATAGTAGCGGGTCATTAAACATTCCAAAATATCTTAAGACACTATTTATTATCCCAATAACAATCGTTTTTTTTATTACAAACAAGACTACATCGAAACAAATAATCCCTTCTTATATTGTCGCGTCTCGATGTAACGTTTCCCTTAATTAATACATTACTTTTTTAATAGAAGATTAAAACACATGCGTGTATGACCGAAGACTTTTGGCTTCAGCCAAAAATAGTGTATTCGGTAAAACTTTTAAATGGGTCAAAACCGTTTATGGTGACATCGTTTAGAACATCACACCGGTTATATTGACCCATAGCAAAGGTGCCAGCAAAAAAGGACTTCGTATCTCGAAAACATCACCGGTTGATACAACTAAATATGAGTAGTCCTTTGATGTAATTAGTTATAACAGATTTTGACTGTATTTGTAATCAGCGTCAGTGTAAGACTGATTGTGATTGATAAATGACTTTTAATAAGTATCTGGTTGAAGGTCGATATCTAACCGAAGGTAAAGTCGATTAATCGACCATTTCCATATTTTTCGACTATAGGTAAAACCAATGGGTTAAATAACCTAAACGATTCCATTAAAGATTGACTAAAAATGTAGAATATAATTATTTTTAAAACTTTAAAATTGAAAGTTTATTATGATCATCCTATATAAACGTCTGGAGATTATTAAGGTTATCTCACAACGTGTCCAAAGGTAGATAAAGTCGAAGGACCAGCTGAACCTTGAGTTGAAAATTAATGCGGATTCAATACATGGAATCAAAAAATACAAGAAAAGATAATCTAGCACAAGACGCGTGGATCAAAGTGAAGCAACATATTATATAAGTTTTCTTAAGATCAGTCATGCTTATCTTGGTATCACGTGTTCTTTTTTTTTACTGTAGCATTACTTTATACATGTACGACACGGAAACTGCCAAAAAAAAAAGAGTTAAAAAAATGACGTGAGGCGACAACTCACAACAGGTCGTAAAAATTTTAGGTTGTTCTATTTAAGTACATATTGCAGGGTTATTTGCTCTGCCGCCTGAGAGATAGGTTTTGGAGCGTTGGGCTCTTTATTCATACCCCTCCCAGAGAGTCAGCCTCAACAAGGCATTACGCTCCCTGGGCGTCTGGATGAATTTGGTTTCCCAGGCCCGGGAGGAGCGATTAGAGTGACACCCCGGGGGTTTTGGTCAGAAGGAGCCTGAGTCACCGGGGTCACTGCCCTCACAGCGACCCTGATGGTCCCATGTAGGATTTTATCCCGAGATACCAAAAGAAAGGTTAGTTGCTCTAAGTAACTTTTTTTGGAATCCTAATGCATCTGTGGTGGTCTAGTGAGAAATGGACCGGTTTCCATGCGTGTCAACGCGAATGATCGTAGGTTTGAATCCTGGCACGTGCCTCGGGTTCTTTAGAGAATTCCTACAGATTTAGAAACCACATGCTCACCGGTGAAAGAAGCCCGAATTACATCTAATAGAAAAGTCATGTGTAAGCGCACTGAGACCGGCTATCAGCTGCGCTACTGGTCACGTTGGGCACGACATATAAGCGCAAAGTGGATACAGTGACCAGTGCGTCTGCTCACCCTAAAATGGATATAGCGTGACAATATATTAATATTATTATTTAATTCCAAAAAGTTTTAGGCCTTTGACAGACGGACACCTTGACTCGGAAACCTCGCTAAACTCGTTCAATAAATCTGAGACTTACGCTGAGATTTATAGAAGTAACTTGAAGTTTGCTTTGACTTTACTAAAACATTACAATTTAACTTACTCAATGAATGTCACAGGATTCGGTAAGTCACCGATTTTATCAACAAAGACTTGGCTCTGCGACTTCTATGGTTATACTCAAGTTCCTATTATATATTCAATTTTTTTTTTTCAAAATGAAATTATTTTTTGAGAACTTTGCTAAACAAAGTCGAAATAGCGTCTATAAATCTTAGCCTTAATGTAAAAACAGGTCAGAAATGTACTAATACGGAAAAACCAATTAAACTAATTATACTTTGAACAGAAAAATCACAGCCTACCAGATTAAAAATAAATTTAATAACCTCTAAAAATATATACATGTCAATGTCGCCAAAAATATCTTCACCCCTCGATATTTTAGCACATTTGTGTGGTTTCATTATATTTCCTTATTCTATGATTTACCATAAAAGAAACGAAACGGGCCACTCTGCTTGCTGTACGTAAATCATCGACCTACTCTGAATTGGAAACCGAATATAAGTGACTTTCGAATCGTATACATTTCCCATACGATCAAAATTAGTATCAAAACAAGCTGTTTTAATTAGTTACAACTAAACACGGTATACCATTTGCGAAATCAATTTATTTCTCAATCCATTAAATCACTAGCTTCTATACACAGTTGTCCATTTAGATTAGACCTACCGCGCCCCGAATCCGCTTGTATTTTCATTATAGCGGTGGGGTGTTTCAATAGTTGTTCGGGTGTCAAGGTATAAATGTCGACAATAAAAGTAACCCCATGTTAAATACAATGCGCGGTGCAAGGGGCTGCCACCCTTATGTCGGTCCTGAGACCTTTTGGAGGAAGCAGTGGTGGTTGCGATCACTTGTCTGATAAATTCCCATAAAATACCACACTAGTATGTATTTTAGTAGACAACAAAATCGGTATTTATGTTATACAAATAAACCGTTTTATAAAATACTAGCTGATCCGGCTAACGTAGCACCGCCATGAATGTCGTGTTAACCTACTCCGCTTCTCTCACTTTTCCGCTCCCTCTGCCCTCCCTCTCAGTTATTTATACTCTCTTCTTTTAAAAATATCAATACATATGTAATAACCAATTTATTTTTATTTAAATATCGTCATCGGCGTGAGTCTCGCGCTTGAAATTATTTTTGCGCGCGTTAGTTCATTTTGCATTTTGTTATAATACACGGTGTAAAATATTATCATAGAGTACATAAAATGCTTAAGTTAATTAACGTATTTCAGTTGATAAGGATTAATATAGTATCTATCTAAATATCTTTCCAATAACCGCATTGAACGTAACAATTTTTTAGAAGTTGGAATTAATATAGTTATTTATCCTTAATAGATATATGCCATCTTTTGTAGACCTATAAATAGAGGAATAATCCCACCCTATATTGTTATGTTATATATCAAAGAGATTAAGTAATGTCTTTAATTAAAGTTCTCAGGCGGCTTGACGTTTTCCGATATTTTCAATAATTATCGTCATGTTTCAACCAATATACACGAAATCTTAACAAATTGTAGACTTAATAAAAACGTTAGGACTTATTAAGTCTATTGGGGACAATCTCATGAAAATCCGTTCAGTAGTTTTTGAGTTTATCCCGAACAGACAGACAGACGCGGCGCTGGATTTTTTTTATAGTATATAGTGACGTAAATGTTATTGTGGTTAACTGGATAAAAAGTCGTGTTTTTCCAGATTGACTGCAGTCTAAGGCACCATATGCTCACCGGTTAAGCATAAAATTATGAAGACACCCGCCATGTAACAAAAATATCGTATGTAAATGCCCTAAGGATGACGATCAGCTTGGCTACTGACCACGTTGGGCTTGATCTAAAACCGCAAACTATATTAAGCTCTTATTCTATCTCTGATCATCCCGAAAAGAACATAGCGTTATATACACTATTATTATTTACTTTGAGTGTAGATTAAAAAGTTGGTTACTTCTAAAGAAAACATTGCTGATCTTTTATATAACAAATAAATTATCATTTACGACAACAAGAAGATTCTTATATAAGTGATTTGATGTTTTTTGTAATAACCTACTTTTACTACTGCTGTATAGATACAACTATAGATAATTTATATTTTATAATGAAGCCGTTTGAGCCCAAAGCTGTTAAAGTCTACATTTCGGGGCAACCATAACTAAAGTATCATTGCAAAGGATTTTAATTAAATCCTATGGCATAATGTTTTGGGGGAATCCTCAAACTGGTGACCACAGTATGCAAGTGTAAAGACCGTCATAGTCACTCGTTTAGGCCTGTCGCATTGCCAATTTTTTTGTAGGACCGATAAATATTGATTGGCCGGTATAGACCTTTACAACTAAGCCGAGCTTAGGGGGCGAGCAGAGAAGGTGCTCAGCCAGTGAATTTATGCTTTGAGTGGCAACGCAAAGGCATCCCTGTGGTTGCGGATCTCGACTTGGGCGGCCGGCCAGGGAAAGAACCTACGGTGATCTACTAGCGTTTTGGAAGCGACTACCTTGAGAAAAAACGCCGAAAGAAACTCAAGGCTGCGTCGGAGTATGCGTTTCTATGTACATCCAGTTGTTTTATATACCTAGAGACCGCCGTGGTGGCTGCCGGCAGAATAGAATAGCACCCCCCTCTTCTTGCCGAGGTGTCGTAAAAGGCGACTAAGGTATCTCTTTAACACCGCAATTCAACCAGGTGTTCAGAGAAGGAAAACTCGACCAAACCTGCATCCCGCTCCCTCCCGATCGTACTGGTTCTCCTTTCCATCGGGCCTGAGGGAGCATGGACGAGAGAGTGTTTTTCTGGCTGCGCGTCCAGCTATGCACATAAATATCTCCTGCGCAATTGACTGTTTCCGAAAACTGGACCTCGAATTTCTGAACCGGTGTTGAAACAGTCGCCGTGGCCGAAACCGGCTAGGACATCATCATCATCATACCTAGAGACCATCCTTCGTGGCACATGTGGACTGAAATAGCGATGGCGACTGTCAACAAAATATTGTCCATCGACAGTCAATATACTTTTTGGACTAAATTGTACTTATCATCAGGTGCAGTGTAATCACTTTGTCCATCCCATATTAAAAAAAATCTAGCCTCTTCCAAAGATCTTAAATGTGGTTATCTAGTAACAGCTCTCAAATGGGATTTGGCTGGAAAATTGGCCAGATGAGTTGACGGCAGGTGGAGTTCAGATCAGAGTAAACTCTTTGAAGTCATTTTTCCTTAATCGTATATAATTTCCGTGAATATAAATTAAAAAAAAATATATACTATCTATGTCAGCACACATGTGCTTATCGAGTGATGATTGTAGACTCATACAATACCCAAGCGTAATTGTGTACAGGAATTAGTTACATTTCGTATTAGTTTTCATAATGACACATTGGAATTTTATTTTCGTCAAATGGTCCGGTAGAAGTGTTGATAAAAAATTCCATATAATTTGATATTTAAAAAGGACATTATATACATGCAATAATAAAATTATGTTTACTTTATTTGATTTGTTTTTTATTTACATTTTAAAGTTTATTTACGATTCCATATATAGTCTGCAATGATATGCAATATATGTAGGTATTTATAAAAACAACTGAGTCGTCATCGAACGTGGCTGTAGCAATTGTAATATTTGATAAACCGGTTTTTTGTGATTTTCGTGTTTTACTAATAACATTTATAGTATTTCGTAAGGAGGAAACAGATTTATTCATTATACAACACAATCAAACTTTATGCTTTTTCTTGACTTGGTAGCTTGGTAGAATCTAATTGGATGTATTCTTAATGGCTGAACCAAAACCAAATTCTTTAGATTTTCTTTGATTCTGGAAGAAAACTAAAAATTCAAAACAAGTTCATAGTAAAAAGGGTAAAAGATAAAATATTTTTTTGTACCGAAGTAAATATTTAACCTAGTAGATTAGCCGCGACTAGCACGGGATGTATCGGCCAGCCTGGCAATAGATTTGAGGGTGTAGTGAGGGGGTAATTCAAGACCACCTCTCAGAGAGGAGGCCTGCCTAAGGCCAATCGCTCGCCGGGCCCTCGGAAGTATCTGGATTCCTAGGTCCGGCAAAGGCGAAGAGTAGGCAGTGCTGGCACCCCGGTGGTTTTAGTCGATGCAAGTTTGATACACTGGGTGAGTGGCCCTCACCACTCCCTTGACCGTCCGAAACGATTTCTACCGGGTTAACAAAAAAAACTTGTAGACTTGTGAGAGTTTGCTGCCCAGATGAGAGGGAGGCGGTACACAGAGTCCGGTGCGCCGCCAAAGAAAGAGATATTGGAGACGTGGGCTCTTTACACCCACTCCGCTCAGAGAAGAAGCCTGAATAAGTCTGTTCGCTCCACGGGCGATAGGACGAATTTGGTTTACCAGGCCTGGATGGAGCGAATAGAGGGACACCCCGGGGGTTTTTAGTCAGTAGGAGTCTGACACACCGGCATCGCTGCCCTCACAGTGGCCCTGATGGTTCTACGCAGGATTTTCCTCCGGGATACCAAAAAAAAGGATGTATCGGCTATCCAAGCGTGAGCGGTGTGCGTTGTATTCCCGCACACCGCTCTAGTGGTAATTCACAAAGACGAGGGATGTGACACTATACACCATTCTCCCCGCACAATTATAATAGAAGCGAGTGGTGGGTGGCATCTTTACCACCTCCCGCACAGTAGACGTGGCCTGTAGAAGGCTAGACGTCGCTGGGTGCAAAGGAAGTTGGCTCAGCCGTACCCTTTGCTCTGGCAGATGGGATACGGAACACCCCAGAGGTATTAGTCGATAAGAGTCCCGCGCACTGATGTGCCGCCTCACGGCACTTTGCCCCCTGGTCACTAAAAAAGGATGTACGGGCTGAACTAACCGGCATAGCAATAGTGACATTTTATTAGCTGTTTTCGCAATTAATTAATCACATTACATATTTTTGCATTTGTTTATTTTGTTGACAACGTTATTGTATTTTTAAGGTTTGCTAACATATTGTATATTTATGATATAGGAATAAATGCTGTTTTTTTCTTTCTTATTTACTAAGGCAGTATAAAATAAAACCATAGGATTTTAGATAAAAGTTTGTAGCACCCATGCGATTTCTCTTGACCTTTTCGCCATGAATTATAAAGGTTATTTGTATTAATCACATATAGAGAACGTTCGTAATGCTACTGCGCATATACCGACTGAATTAAGTAAACAAAATATTAACCTTGATCAAACAAACCGAGATATCACAGTGCCTGAGCGACGTCACGTCTGACCGAAGTGGTTTGATTGTTCCGAACAAAGATTTAGCGCTGTCACACAATGAAAATTTTTACCAAGTAAGGGCAACTTGCATCTACTAATTAAATCTAGCTTAAAACTTGTATAAAACACTATTTAGCTATAAACAGTATTTATTGTCTTCCAGGGAAACATTATCCAGTTTTAGCAACTGTTAAATTTAAATCACCATTGAGGAACACTTACAAAGTTTCAAATAAATGGCGTTTCATACAAGCTTAAACTAGAATTAGATTTGTTTGATGAAGCTTGGTCTCTTTAAAATATCTCACTTGCTTAGGCCTAACACGCACTTCGAATTTTCACAGCGGGATGTTTTACCGCAAATGAAGTAACAAAAATTAGGGAACTAGGGAAATTCTATGAAAGCATACGCAAATGTGGTAAAAATTCGCCCAAAAAAAAAAACCGGTAAAATGAGACATGGCACAGAGTAAATTTGCACGGCACGCTTTACTTCACTTGTATGAAATTGACAGATTAGTGATGACTACCGGGCAATAGACTTGAGGGTGTCTGCTGTCCAGGTGGGAGGGAGTCGGTGCACGGTGTCCGGGGCGCCGCCTGATACATAGATAGATGTTGGAAGAATGGGCTTTTACTGTTTTGTTTTTTTTACTGATTTCAAAAAGATATATTACTATATCACCAAAAAAAGTGTCGCTTAAACCAAATAGCCTTTCACCCCTCGATATGTACGTACATACACATGAATACACTCAATAACACACATGATAAATTAATAAAAGCTAATAAGAGGCAAATGGCGTTGTAAATATTTTTGCAAAATAAATGACGGTCGTAAGTTTGAGAACATAGATGGGCAAAATGTAATCAGATTAATAAAAATGATTTATATTATCATTTCTTAATGTTGTAAATGGATTTAATCATGATTACAGAGCAAAAGAATTAAAATTATGGCTACATTTTGTAATCGTTTATTATTAATCAGATTACACTTTTCCCATCTCTGTTTGAGAATCTCTGATATAGGTGTTAGGGCAAACAATTTCAAGAATCAGCTCGATTATTATAATGGGGTCATGGTTATGAGACTGATGATTCAACGCGAGAAAAGTATTCCAATAATATAATAATACGTTTGTCTAAATAAGTCGGTCAATATTATAAATTTGAGATATAAACTATTCATATTTCATGCTCAAAAAAACACTGTTTCGTCTCATGGCATAATCATTCACTAATAATGATTTAATAGTAATCAAGTTAATTTTCTCTTAAACCACTCAATTAAAAGTTCAATTAAAAAGCACTTACATTCTTACAATAAATATTTTTTATTTATTAACACTTTTTACATAGTTTTTATTTAAGATTTTTGAATGTTTCTTGACATGTAAAGCTGCTATTTTCCAGTTATGTTATATGTGTTTTATCCACAAAGGGTACGAATCATTAGCTACTGTTACTTCATAAGATATATTTTATAAAGCAGTGTTGTTTTTTTTTCTAAACTGATTCGACACAGTGACTGTACCATACCTGACGTTAAACATGATGCAATCCAAAAAACGCGAACGACTATCGACAGGTAAGAAAAAAACCCATCAGTAGTCGCAGCGATCATGCCGTCCTGCACAAATATCCCTTCACGCTACGCTTAAAGGAACCCATATCATAGGACGGTGGGAACACGCTCGCCGGAAGACCATTCCACAGCCCAACGACACGGCAAAAGAAGGAGTTAGAGAACTTCTTAGTCCTAGCTGGGATGTGAGATACCGTATAGCTGTGACAGCGCAAACCCGCGCGCGTGGATCTATTCAGGAAGGTAGAGGGTGGAACAAGGTTAAACAACTCTTCAGAACACTCGCCATGATACAGACGGTGATTAAAAAACTACAAAAACCGTTTAATAAAATTGTGACTAATATTTTTTTTTCCACTGACTCGTCATAGTGACTACAGAGTATCTAATGGTAAGTACAGTGTAGTCCAAAAACGGAAGGATGAAAATCCAATGACAGTCTACATCGTCATGTCGGCCCACATATACCACGACTGAAGATCTCTAGGCAAAAAAAAAACAAATTATATATAAAGTAATAAGTAAAGTAAGTAGTAGTAAGTAATATATAAAGACAATTCTTAAATAATACGCAATATTGATTTCCTGGGAAATTACCATTGGTTTTCCGGGAAATGTTTTTATATTTTTTACCGTCGAAAAATGCACGTTTCATCTCTTCTGGTGAAAATAAAGAGGAAAGGTTAAACACACTTGTCCAATTAAAACCGATTCATTTTTTTTAATTACTCGAGGAAATACTCAAATAATGACTATAATTATAACAATATATCATCACACTATATTCCTTTCGGGGCAAGAAGAGATCCATTAGTGTCTGTATCCACTTTGCGGTTATATGTCGTGCCCGACGTGACCAGTAGAGCCGCTGATCGCCGTTTTCAAAGCACTTACAGAAGACATTTCTATTGGATGTCATGTAAGTTTCCTCACTATGTTTTTTCTTCACCGTTAAGCATGGGGTACTTAAATCCGTACGTAATTTGGAAAAACTCTGATGTACGTGCCTGCATTCGAACCTATTACAATGTGAGTCGCCGATCATGAAAGCCCGTCATTTATCCACTAAACCACTACAACTACCGTAACTAACTAATTATTAATACTATATTAAAGTAAGCCTATGCTACAAGTAGTTTATACCGCATACCCAATTTACCTAAATCCTTTGTTACTTTTTCACGCTAAAATGGCTGAAAAGATTTCGATGAAATTTATTTATTATGTAAATAGACTTAAGTAATATATAGGCTTCTATTTATACCGGGAATATACGTGATTCCTGTGGGAGTACGAATGGGATCACGCTATACAGCTAATCCCGAACACTACATGGATTTTTAAAGTTTTTCATTACTTTACTTGTTGTCTTACTCGAGTATTTCATTTCTAGGAGATATTGTAATTTTTTTTAGTAAACTAGATGTATTTTGACGTTTTTCTAAGTACCTCTAAATGTACCGATTTTAGAGATCCTACAATTAATTTCACGTCACGCTATATCCTTCTCGGGACTAGCAGAGATACATTTGTGTCTACACCCGCTTGGCTCGTATTTACTCTTCCCTCGAAATAAAATGTACCTTTACCTAAGGCGTTCAATTGAATCAAATAAGCTTTTTGCAATATTCATGACGCTATAAGAATTCCCAAGAAAATTGGTTCTAAAATATTTAAGTCAGGTTTCCTCTTTATTAGGTTAGATCTTCAACTACTCGAGGGTCGATATCCTCGCGAAATTATAGGATCCAGTATAGCATGTGTGAAAAACGAATTCTGTTTCCCGTGATCGTATGTTTCGTGAATTTATCTGCCGTCGCCCTCGTTTGTATAAATTATTTACTCATTCTTAGAAACCAATGCAGGTTTACTTACTTTCTTTAAAATATGAAACTACACAAGTTATGTAACTCTTTTAAATTTGAGATATCAGAAGGCATATTCGGAAAGTATTTTTGTATCCCAAAATTTTTGGAGTGTTACAAATATCAATATAACAAAATAAGTAATTTAATTTGTATATGTCTCTGTGCGTGTGTTTTATATGTAATTAACCCATTTGCATCGTCGCTCTAAGTCCGCAATCTTACTCGAAAATCCGCAGCTAAACATGGACAATACTAGAAGACTTTTAGTGTTTATTCTCATTACAAATAGTGTTATGGGGCTATTCAAATTATCATATATTTATTTCAACAATTTTACAGTTTTCAAACAAAACTTCTTTAAAAAAAATTAAATCATATAATGTTGAAAACTAAAATTATTGTGTCCGGATTTATTTTTTATTTATTTATTTATTGCTTGCGGATTATTCCGTCAAATGTTGCCAATGGGGTAAAGATCATTGAGCGTGTTCAGATTTTGTGGTTACGAGTATTATAATATTAGCCGTGGTGGATGCCGGCAGAATAGAATAGCACCTCCCTCTTCTTGCTGAGGTATCGTAAAAGGCGACTAAGGTATCTCTTTAACACCTCAATTCAACCAGGTGTTCAGAGAATGACAATTCGACCAAACCTGCATCCCGCTCGCTCCCGATCGTACTGGTTCTCCATTCCATCGAGCCTGACGGAGTACGGACGAGAGAGTGCTTTTCTGGCAGCGCGTCCAGTTATGCACTTAAATATCTCCTGCACAATTGACTGTTTCCGAAAACTGGACCTCGATTTTGTTAATCGGCATTGAAACAGTCCCGTGGCCGAAACCGGCTAGGATATCATCATCATTAGCAAGTGAAGAAATCCCACATTCGCTAGGGGGACTTTTTACACAATAGTTTCATTTAGTGCATTTAAGGTCATACTGAGTCAATAATATATATAACGAATGGACACGACTTTTCATCCCGCGCAGTAAAAGCTCAGATTGAGTAAATATGACCTCAAGCTACAGCGTTCACATTAAGATTTCTTACATTTTGTAGAACAGTAAGTTTAAGAATAAACTGGATTGCTTGTTCAATTCAAAATTGTTAATATTAATCTCTGTAAACATAAGTCCAATTTTGCTAAGGGTTACATGTTACCTTAATGCGTACAGATATAAGGTTTAATTTCTCTTGGCAGTTAAAGAGCTTCTTGGCAGATAATAAACAAGAGTAAAACAGGGGTGAACGGCAAATGTATATGCGGGGTATTGATAAAATCGCAAAGGGGAAAACAGAACGCATTAGGTATATACGAGCGAAAAATGTATTGGTTAACATGTGTTCACTCCACTATTGTTGTAATAATAGATAGGCAAAATGTAATCAGATTAATAAAAAAGATTACGATTACATTTTACGTTTTTTACCATTTATATGACTGTATTTTGCTCATCTCTGTTTTAAACACTACAGAATCCCAGATTGCATACACATTTATGATTTCTTAATGTTTTAAATGGATTTAATCATGATTACAGAGCAAGAAAATTAAAATTACGACTACATTTTGTAATCGTTCATCATTAATCAGATTACAATTTGCCCGTCTCTGGTTGTATTAATAAGTGGTAGTTATGCCTGAGACTTCTGCTATTTTAATAATGATAAAACATACTCTGACACATCCTTGAGATTCTTACGGCATTTCTCCTCAAGGCAGTCGCTTTCGGAACCCTAGTTGTTCTCTAGTAGTGGGTTTATTTCCCTGGTTGGCCGCCAAAATTAAGGTCCTTACACGCAGGGGTTCCCTTTTGTTGCCGCCGATCCATAAGGCTTGCTGAGGGTCGTAAGCGCCCGTCGATCTTGGGCGATGAGGTTGTAAAGGCTCTAACAGTTCAACTACATCCTGCTCCGTCAAAAAAAACATCCATAAATATTCCAGTTCTATTCTTACGCGACTTCGTAAAATTAACTGGCTATAACGCTTTCATCATCTTCGTGTTCGTAATTATGAGTGAATATTAGAAAAACTTAAAATATTTTCTTTAAAGATTTTGCTCCAAATCTCTAAACTAGCTTAACCGAGTAGCCATCTCAGAAGATTTATTATTTATTGGCAAGAAAATACATTAAATGCGATTTACATATTAAATTTACGGCAGAACTGGATTTAAAACTTGAATTTATAGTTCACGGCACCGTATATTTAAATTAATTAATTATAATTAATTAATATAGTTCTGTTTCTAAATTGTATATAAGTGTGTAATTAGTAGTTTGATATGTGACTGAAGGAAGTTTACACACTGTAAAGTATCTCATTCTGAGCAGTCAAAACTCGGTTAATAGTCGCCATACACGAACAAGTAAAGCCTAGGTCAGACCTTGCATGGAATATTGTTCGCATCTTTGGGATGGTTCTGCTCAGTATTTACTTGACACCCTAGATAGATTGCAGCGGAGAGCTATCCACGTTGTAAATGATCCAGACCTTACTAATCTTTGCTTAGCTTTTTTGCTTTAGCCTATTGCGTTTCGCGATCAGCTTGTGTATATCCAGTAACTCATATACCTAGAGACCGTCAGTCGTGGTATATGTGGGCCGACATGACGACAGAGCCTATCAATGGATATTCATTATTTGATAATCGCTTTCGTTTTTGGACAACACTGTACTTACCATCAGGTCCACTGTAGTAATTATGTAGAGCCAGTGTAAAAAAAATCTTGAATCATTGTGAATGACAATGTGGACTGCTCTATGCTGCAACTTATCAAGGGCACTGGGCAGAACTGTCCCGGAGATGCGAACAGTGTTCCATGCAAGGCTTGATCTGCGTGTTATAAAGGGTGTCTCAGAATGTTTTTCATTTTTTGATGTTAAATAAAAAACAACATTATCCATTAAAACTTGTTTTATTTATTGTTAAATTAAAGAGCAGATCTTGAAGTTTATTTATGAAAAAAAACCGTTTGCAAATGTTCACCATTTACTTGTTCACACTCATTTAGCCTGGAGCTAAAATTTTCAATCACTCGCTGGAGCATTGCTCTTGGAATAGCGTTGATTTCTTCAGTGATTCTTTGCTTCAAAACGTTCAGGTTTGGTGGCAATGGATTGTAAACTTTACTTTTTAGGTAGCCCCATAAGAAAAAATCAGCAGGCGTTAAATCAGGACTCCTCGGTGGCCAGTTTATGTCTCCTCGGCGGCTTATCACTCTTCCGGGGAATAAATCGTGAAGAGCAGCTAATGAGTCATTTGTTACATGAGAAGTGGCCCCATCTTGCTGGAAAAAGGTGTTGCGGTTGTAGCCAGACTGGTTTTGCATTTCTGTAGCCAAAAAAGTCCGGATCATATGGCAATATCGATCAGAATTAACGGTCTGAGTTCGACCTCGGTTATCCTCAAAAAAATAAGGACCGATAATTCCTTGACTTGATATGGCAGCCCAAACAACCACTTTTGGTGAGTACAAGGGCTTCTGATGCAGTTCTAGCGGATTCTCGGTAGCCCAGTATCTGCAATTTTGTTTATTCACGTGACCGTTGATGTGAAAATTCGATTCGTCGGAGAACCAGATGTTATTGAAACTCCTAAAACGGTTTTTCATTGTCCTGCAGAATTCGACTCGTTTATCAGGATCATCAGGCTTCATTTCTTGAACAATAACAATTTTATATGGGTGAAAATGCAAATCTTTCGAAATAATGCGATAAACCGTAGATTTGTTCAAATTCAGAGAAGCTGCGCGCAATCTCAACGACTGTCGTGGGTCGTCCATAACAGACTGGCGAACGCGGTCGACGTTCGTGCTCGCCCTTGATGTCCTTTTGCGCCCAGATGATTTGTCCGGCATTGTATTCCCAGTCTCTTCAAACTTGCACACCCAATGTTTAATTAAATTGGCACTTGGCACATGTTTTAAGCTTGTTAAATTAAAATGTGTCCTGTAGAGACGACGAACAATAGTGTAGGAATCGTTATTTTTATAAAACGCTCGCACGCAAAACGCGCGCTGCGGTCCCGTGAAACGATTCATGGCTACTAAACTTAACAAGCCGGCCAAGCGTTTGAGACCACTCCCCTCCCCCTGCTACCAGCGATCGGCGCGTATTGGTCAATTCAAAAACGAAAAACATTCTGAGACACCCCTTACAATAGATACAGTTGACCGGGCGTTAAAAACAGCCACACTCTGTTCAGGATATCAAGCCTACGTGAAGTCAGCCCCTACATGATCCCTGAAGTTGAAATCACAGCAAATATTATATATATATATGTACGTAGTATATCATATATATACTTAGATATATATGGTGACGTGCATAGGGTATTAGGATAAAGTAGGCAGATTTACATAATGAATGTGAATATTATATAACTACCAGAGTTTCTTGCCGGCTCTTCTCGGTAGATTCTGCTTTCCGAACCGGCGGTAGATTCACTTTGATTTTTTTTGACGATTCAAAAGTGCTTGGAAGTAGGCCTATTTGAATAAATTTATATATTTCATTTCATTTCATTCATTATAATGATTTTTTTTTTTATTAACCCGGTGGAAATCCCTACGGACCGTCAGGGGAAGTGGTGAGGGCCACTCCCCCCGGTGTGTCGGACCTGCCCCGACTAAAACCACCGGGGTGCCAGCACTGCCCTCTCTTCGCTTTCGCCGAGCCTGGGAATCCGGATATTTCCGACTTCATTATAATGATAATAAATATTACATTACTTTCATAAGGAAGATAGATGGCGTGAAAATAGAATAGATATGAATATAAAGGGCCACTTTTTTGTTTAAATAAAAGCAATTTATTCCAGACTTATTTATCGTAAGGGCATGCAATGCTTTCATGCATATATAGAATGAACGCTACTGATATATATAAAGATAGATACATAGATGTACTTCGCACCTGCACGTGTATTCAATGCTCTTTAGAACGCAGAAAAATAACATTATATACATTCCGCCCGTTTCAATGATATTATTATACCTTACAACACTACATTTGCTATTGAAATTAAGGTCATAAAAGATATTGCATTATTGCAGTGTCGTTAATTGAATATGACCTACATTTTAATGCTTCTTCAATTTTCACTAATATCGTTGATAAGCGTTGTACCAAGCATACATCTTTTACTCCTTCCCCTCCCAGAGAGGTAGCCTCTATAAGGCTTCTTGTTCCTTGGGCATCTGGAGGAATTTGGCTTCCCAGGCCCGGGTGGAGCAATCAGAGGGACACTCCGGGGGTTTTTAGTCAGTAGGAGTCTGACTTCTGCTTCTCTTGTTCTGCTTTCACAGCGTCCCCGATAGTCCAATGCAGGATTTTCACCCAGGATAAAAAAAAACTTTCTCTCTCTCTTAAAAATATCTCTCAAAAAAAAATCTTTAACTACACCGGATGTTCTATTTTATTGATGGTTTTGTCAAAATATTACAACAATAAATTAAAAAAAATTCGACCCAGAAGAGGTTAAGTTTTTTTTTCATTCCACTCAATTATTATTCTATGTTGTTAACACAGTTTGTAAAATCCCTAGATACATCACTAAAAGACCTGGATTTCAGTCGTGATACCGGAAAAAAATTCTGTGATGAACCAGATTTGTTTGTCGTGGATATGTAAAAATTTGTCTATCCCCCATAGTACAAGCTTCTACTTATTACTCTCTATTTTCATCCTATCTATTAGATTCTTCTTCCACTTACCAGCGTAGAGATCTTATCGAGATATATAAAATATTAACAGGGAAATACAACTGCTCCAACCAAGCAATATCTTTCAAGTCAAAAGTTGTCTCCGTGCTCGTTGTGTGAATAGTATGCAGCTCGTTCGTCGGAAGCTTGGAGTTTGAAAACGAATATGATATTTATTTATTTTATTTTATTTTTATTTTTTATATACCACTCACTCAATAAGGGAATACTGCAAGTCTGGAATATATTGCCTCAGGACATTGTTGACGCACCATCAACGAATAATTTCAAGGTTAGACTGGATAGATAGCTCTCATCTCAATCAAATTTTAATGTTTGATCAACGCAGTGGTAAATAATTTCAGATAGTTGAATATACCAGCTGAGACAGCCACATCAGCTAATAGAATCTCGCCTATTATTTGATAATAATTGTAATTTTCTTCCGCTACTTATCTGTACGATCTTCACGATATAACAACAAGTTTAAAGAGATTATTAAAGAATAAATATAATATTCAAATATCAATAAATATTCAGTAGCTAAATAGGGACAAAGTGGCATGACAGTTATATGGCAGCCACTTAAAGATAAATTAATATCAAATTAAAACATCACCAAAGTGAAACATCGTTAGTGAATCGGACGAGTTCTGAGCGCGTAATTGGTTCAAGTATATCATCAAGCGAGTTCATAGTTATTACGAATCACTGAGACTTGCTGCTTACGCAATCACTTGACTGTGAAATCGCTGAGAAAGTGCCCGCTAGCCTGATTCCGTTATAAAACGATGGACGAAACACTACTGAAATACGACATACTTGTACGATGCTAATAATACCATCATTCCGTGTTGCACGGGGTAAGCTGTACGGATATTGCGTTATTTTCATAATTGACCAAAAAAGTAAGCCATTAAACACGGCTTCAAATTATTAAGAACGTTTGAGTCAAAAGTTATATTGATACTTAATTTTTTTTAATGTCTCCCAGCCGTGAGAAACACCTCACTATTTACCCTTATAGCATAAAGTTAAGTACACAAGTGTAAAGACCGTCACAGTGACTCGCTTCGGCCTTCAAATTCAGTTTTTATATATCACATTGTTCGTATGCTTAGAGACCTTCCGATGTGGTATACGTGGGCCAATGTAGCGATGGCAACTATCAACGGATTATCTTCCCTTGGAGGTCATTGACGATGTTGGACTGAACTTTCCATCAAATGCAATGTAGACACATTGTCGAGTCAGTATGTACATAAAAAAATCCATTAAAATTTCAAACCAAGTCAATAAACCAAGACAGGTTCGTGTGTCTATATGCTACCTTTTTTGTAACCCGGGGGAAAATCCTAGATATGGTAGAACCATCAGCGCTGCTTTGTGGGCAGCGACCCCGGTGCGTCTGACTCCCACTGACTGAAAACGCCGGGGTGTCTTTCCAATCATTCCACCCAGGCCTGGGAAACCAAATTCGTCCAGCTGCCCGGGGAGCGAATAGCCTTTCTCTCTGGAAGAGGTGGGTGTAAAAACCCCACGCCTTCTAACTTTTTCACAGGCAGCGCGCCGCACACTGCGCGCCGTCTTCTTCTTCTTCGTGCTGTAGACCCCCTCAAGTCTACTCCCTAGTCTCTACTCTACTTATCTATTCTGTTTTTAACTCATATCGAATTAAATATGTTTTATCTCTTTCATCAAACATAGTTACATAATTTGGTATTTTAAATAGCCTGACCAAGCTAACAATATTGACTACTAATCAGACAATCCTAATCTGCAAACCGTTAAAAGAAAAGTTATTGGATATTGGTTGGTTGAACGCGGTTCACTATCATCTTCGTCTTCATCAACGCTTGACCTCAATCACCAGGTGATTGAAGTCAAGCGTTAGCCTGCACTAACCACGTTGCCGGACCAAGACTATACTGATGTACCTACCAACAGACTAAAATACTATCAGCAAATTCAGCAGATAATGCAAGACGTCTGGAGGAGGTGGTCCCGCGACTATATCAACACATTGCAACAATTAATGAAATGGAGAAGCAGTCAAGGTCCTGGCTTCCAGACAGGAGCCATCGTTCTCGTGCGAGAAGACCGGCTGCCATCTTACCACTGGAGGCTGGGAAGGATCGTCGTGACCCAATCAGGTCGTGAAGGCATAGCTCGCGTCGCTTTGATAAAGACTGTCAAAGGAGTAATCAAGAAAACGTTCAACAATATATGCCCATTTTTAAACGGGAAACAGTATTTTCACTAAATAAAAGGCGTTAAGTATTTTATGTTATTGTTGAAGAAAAGCGACCAGTGCTATAGATCTCTTACGTGTGTGTTGGCGTGTACATTATAAAGGTCAAGGTGATCGCTGTGAGCACCTAGGTGATTTTAATCAAGGGTATATCAGCGTAGGTAGATACTGAAGAAGCGTGACTGCTTTAATCGATCTTTCTGCAGTTGAATGCGTTTCTCAAACTCATAAAGACACAGTTGAATTTTGTTCTTTAATTAATTCTTTACAGCTAACGTTGATTGTTAATTTATTTATACTTTTATGATTTACAAGCAGACTTTAATTTAAGACCTATCTGGAAGGTAAAGGCGAGTTCGAGAATAGAACACTTCCGCTCAACAAATGCCTATTCACTCTTCTCTTAAAGGCTCTCAAGTCATAAGAATGTGGAAATATGGTAGCTGAAAGCATAATCCACACCTTGAGGAATGTAATAGCGAATCTCTTCGAGCGATAAGAAACGTCCAACACATATGGATGGTACCCGACACGGTGGCTAGTGGTTTTATTAGGAAATGCCGCGTTTCGGGATCAGCTTGTGTATATCCAGTAACTTATATACCTAGAGACCTTCAGTCGTGGTATATGTGGGCCGACATGATGACGGAGACTATCAACGAACTCATCATTTGATAGTCGCTTTCGTTTTTGGACTACACTGTACTTACCATCAGTTGCACTGTAGTCACTTAATCGAGCCAGTGTAAACAAATAGTGCTGGTGGAGTTAGAGAATGTAGCTCCTGAGAATACTCTCCACTATTTATAGTTATAGTAGTGTTTTTTTTTTATTTCATAGGAGCTTTTAATAAATGATGATTCATAGTTTATCCATGGAGTTTATGTAGTACTTAAGGTTCGTGTCAGATTCCAACAATCGCGACTCAGTAGCCTGCAAGGTTGCGATGTACCGCTCTGTAATAATGGCATCTAATGTAGGCTGTACGGTCGCGAGTTTAACATGCCAGCTGAGAGCGTCGCGTAGTCGCTTACATCGAATGCCTTTGTATAATCTATACTAATATTATAAAGCTGAAGAGTTTGTTTGTTTGTTTGAACGCGCTAATCTCAGGAACTACTGGTTCGAATTGAAAAATTATTTTTGTGTTGAATAGACTATTTATCGAGGAAGGCTTTAGGCTATATAACATCACGATGCAACTATTAGGAGCGAAGAAATAATAGAAAATGTGAAAAAAACGGGGAAAATTATTCATCCTTGAGTGCTTCCATTGCGTACGCTGCGAAAACGGCTCAAGATACCAAAAATATATGTATGACAGAGTTATTCCTCTTAAAATGATCTAAAAAAATGTCCCCGACAGTATATGTCTATCTTTTAAGATTAACTCACTAGAACCGTTATTATGGTAATCAAATTTGGTCAAAATTTATGCATTATCTGTTAAGAGTTGTATCAACGTAATAATATTAATCTTTATCCAAATAAATGTGTTGTTGATTAAGAGTATTTAATTGTGAACAAAATTGTCTTTGACATCACTTAATTTCAATGAACATCTTAGAAGATATTACAATAACTTATATAGCAAAACAACGTTTGCCGGATCAGCTAGTGAATGAATATATACAGAGGGGTAGATCGCGACTTGAAATCCGCGGCTGAGTCGCAACTGTTGACTTGCAACTGCCAGAATTTAACTTCTACCTTCATTGTGTGCTTGACATACATATTCTAAATTAAATACAGATAATGATTTAAAGTCCTTTATACTAATTAATTACATACTAAAGAAAAGAGACTTAAAGCTGTATGTTGATGACATATCAGTAGCACCAATGCTGCCAGGGGCACGTATTGCTACATCGAAATTCATCCCATACAAATCCATACAAACCAGTTGTTTTGTTGCTGCATCATCGACATAATACCTTTAATATTTAAATAAAAAATGTATAATGCAGTCACAATATTATTTATTGTAATGTACTGTGTATTATATATTTTAACGATATACACAAACATTAACGTAATATATAAATAAACAAAGATAATATTTAACTTGAATAATTGTTTGCGCAGCTTTCCTTAGCTCGCTTTATAATTCACAATGTTAATATTTCCAATCTACGTTAGAATATATGTTCTGTTATGTATATCTGTAGTTTTTAGGGTTCTGTATCTTGAAGTAAAAAAGGAAACCTTATAGGATCGCTTTGTTATCTGTCACTCTGGCTGTCGGGACACTTTTTCTCAGAAACGCGTGAATGTGGAAGAAATTAATATCAAATACTGAGATCTCCAGTCCCTTGTAGGTGTGGAAAAAGGATATTTCTAATATACCCAATATCATAGGACGAAGGGAACGAGCTGCAGCGAGGTGGTAGGGCGTCGGTGCCCGTCTGGATCGCGACCATAGTGCATGGGTGGAAAGCCCGTCATAGTGACCAGCTTCGGCTTGTCGCGTTTCGGGATCAGCTTGTGCATATCCAGTAGCTCATATACCTAGAGACCTTCAGTCGTGGTATATGTGGGTGACATGACGATGTAGACTATCAATGGATTTTCATCCTTTGATAGTCGCTTTCGTTTTTGGACTACACTGTACTTACCATCAAGTACACTGTAGTCACTATGTCGAGCCAGTGTAAAAAAAAAACATACTCGTCGGAACACACACGCATACACAGGTCAACGTCTCGGCAAGAGTAAGAGAGAACTTCTTAGTCCTAGCCGGGATATGAGTTAGCGTATGTATAGCTGTGACTCTGTAAGCTCGCGAAAATAAAAAAAAAGGATATCGATGAACACCGGGACTGTTCGGATATAAGGGAGTCTATTACACGGGTGAAGCGCGGCGGTCTATATGTGTACTGCGCCCCGCCTAATAGAGGAATCCTGAGAGGTGGGCTCTTTACACCTACCCCTTACAGAGAAGAAGCTCGAGAAAGGTTATTAGCTCGCCGGGTTGTTAGAGGAATAAAGACCACCAGATCCGGCTGGCAGCGAACTGAGAGGACACTTCGGCATTTCTTGTCAGTAATAGTCCTATGCAGGATTCTCAAGCAAAATGCTAATCGATGAATGTAAAACACAAAGAATCGTGTTTAAGATATTACACCTAGAGCTCCGATGTAAATTATGCAACATTTTAATTGGCACGATAATGGTTCGGATCGCTATGACGTAAGCTGCCACGGGCACAATCGCTAAACCGCCGCGGAGTTCCCGCCACATCGCAGCTCCCGAATAACTTCGTTGT
This sequence comes from Automeris io, assembly GCA_036320925.1. Taxonomy (NCBI): domain Eukaryota; kingdom Metazoa; phylum Arthropoda; class Insecta; order Lepidoptera; family Saturniidae; genus Automeris; species Automeris io. The sequence goes on along the minus strand of JAUDJH010000010.1, from coordinate 12,187,429 downwards.
ACTCACTTAGTAAAATATCTTTACATCTGTTAACTAAACTAAAGCGAATAGACTAGAAAACGTTTGCCGAGAACTGGGCCCTTTCGATACAATTTTTTATCATACTTGCTTGATAAAGTGTACACAGCGCACCAGATGTAAAGTTCAGTGTAGTCTAAGAAAAAGCAACGATTGCCAAGGAACAAAAATCCGTGGACAGTAGTTAGCGCCTTGTTGGCCAACATCACAACATCAATATATCACGACTGAAGGCCTCTAAGTACAAGTATAATTGATACCAAAACTCAACAAGCCGAAGCTAGAGCCTCGCTTCGACTTCCAGAGCTTCCAAAATATAATCAGATTAATGATTAACGATTACAAAATTTAGTCGTAATTTTAATTCTCTTGCTCTGCAATCATGATTAAATCCATTTAAAACATTAAGAAATGATAATTGTGTATACAATCTGAGATTTTGTAGTGTTTAAAACATAAATGAGCAAAATGCAGTCATATTAATGGTAAAAAACGTAAAATGTTATCGTTAATCATTTTTATTAATTTGATTACATTTTGCCCATCTCTGGCTCCAGGTTTATAGTCGCTGTTTCGACTTTGTTCAGGAAATTAATTTTTCTATGACAAAAACTTTGAATATATGTTTATCGTTAAACTATATCCAATACAGGGTCAGCAAAGATACATTAGTGCACATATACTTGCGGCATTTACCTACCTACGTTCACGAAGTCGATTGTTTGTAGTCTAACAATCTTAAGGTAGATTGAGAGCTATTCATATCGGATCACTCCTGGTCTAGTGGATAAGACGCAGTTATGGGTGCGCAGAAGGTCTAGTTTTGAATCTCGGCTAAGTTTTTCCAGACCAATTAGGCTTAGAGACTGTATGTTAAGATGTGACGAAAATCATAGTCATAAAAAATCCATAATGACATCTAATAAGCCCAATTCCATCACATAACCACTAGACATCGTGTCGGATACCATCCACATGTGGTGGTTGTTCCTTATAACCACACGAAAAGATTAGCTTCTACATTCATCATGCGAACGGCTGAGGAGTGGAATATGCTTCCAGCGGCCATATTTCCGCGATCTTATGACCTGGGAGTCTTTAAGAGAAGAGTGAATAGGCATTTGTTGGGTGGAAGCGGTTCATGATCGGTCTAATCTTCACCTTCCACCAGGTGAGATTGAGGTCAAGCGTTCGCCTATAAATAATAATAATTTCATGAATAGCGCTCTAATAGCATCTACTTATCACCTACCTACTTACTTACTTACTTACTTTTTTCTTACTTGTCTTACTCATCTACTTATACTTATCTTAGGATTATCTTGCTACTGGTCATGATGAGCACGATGTTATACGCAAAATGGATACAGCGATGTCTCTCGGATCACTCCAAAAGGGAAATTGCGTTACTCTATCGAGGGGTGAAAGGCTATTTGTTTTAAGCAACATTATTGGTGATATAATAGTAATAAATGTTATATATTCGGAATCATCATTTTTTATCGATTCCAAATATATGGATATATGTATATAAATCTATCACCAAAAAATGTCGCTTAAACCCCTCACCCCTTAAGCCTTTCACCCCTCGATATATTATAAATGTGTCGAAAATGATGATGATGTCGTAGCCGGTTTCGGCCACGGTGACTGTTTCAACACCGGTTAAGAAATTCGAGGTCCAGTTTTCGGAAACAGTCAATTGCGCAGGAGATATTTAAGTGCATAACTGGACGCGCAGCCAGAAAAGAACTCTCTCGTCCGACCTCCTTCAGGCCCGATGGAACGGAGAACCAGTACGATCGGGAGGGAGCAGGATGCAGGTTTGGTCGAGTTTTCCCTTCTCTAAACACCTGGTTGAGTTGCGGTGTTCAAGAGATACCTTAGTCGCCTTTTACGACACCTCAGCAAGAAGAGGGGGGTGCTATTCTATGTGTCGAAAATGTAAGTATTATGGTAAACAAAACATGGAAATATGTTCGCTATCGTACGAGATGAAGACAAAACTGAACAATATCAACCATTAACCAATTCATTGTAAACTCGAAAATCCCTCAGGATGTATCGGATTGCGTAATAATAAAATGTACTTCTCCTGTGAGTTGTTCCATGTTAATTAATCATTTATGCGTCGTTTCATAGTTTCGCTTTTCGCTCATAAAGTCTGGAGTTACTTTGGTGTGGGGATTTTTGTTTGCATCGTTCGTGATCTTTATAATACCTAACTTTCATTTGTGACTTCATCTATATTAGCAATAATTAACCATTACCGTTAAGGCGAATTAAATAGTAGTTAGTAACGCTATTATTATGTCGAAAGCTATTTCACTTGATTGAGTGTACTATTACAATTACTATGGAGGAGTCAAGCTATATCTATTTCCATCAAATCAATTTTAATAAAACTTGAGATTATGTCCTACCTTCTGCTCACGGTGTATTCTTTCTTCAATGTTGAAGATCATGAATCCCCCTTTTATTTCATTTTTAGAACGGACTATCTAGTGATGGCCGGGACAGGCCTATACAGCTCAACCGTACTTAGGGGGCGAGCACAGAAGATGCTCAGCCAGCGAGTTTATGGGTTGGGTGGCAATGCAAGGGCACCCCTGTGGGTACGCCTCGACTTGGACCGCCAGCCAAAAATACGAAACCTATGGGTAATCTACTAGCGTTTCGGAAGCGACTACCTTGAGAAGAAACGCCGAAAGAAACTCAAGGCTGCGTCGGAGTGGAACTACGCTATGGAGCGAAAACGCACCGGATAACGACAGTTGACTGAACTATCCTTCGTCGGCGTCACCATGAATCCCCCTAAGATATTGTCCATTATATTATGGTACTCCACCCCACTCTTTGTTCTAGACATTGTGTAATTGTTTGTTAAGTCTGTCGTGGATTTGATCATTCCATCTTAATGTGCTTCTATGTTTTGGACATCTTCCATAATAAACCTTACCAATGCCCATCAGGTATTTGAAGTTATTATTGTAATTTATTTATGGGCTATCGACAGTACCAATTCATATCGAGGGGTGAAAGGCTATTTGATTCAAGCGACATTTTTTGGTGATATAGTATTATATATATTTTCACCCCTCGATATGATAATAGGAGATGCATTACGTCATGAAAAGAATTTCATGGAAGGATGATCCAGTAAAAAAACGCGGCTAAACATGAACCAACATATTTCTGTGTCTACATAAGCTTATTCGTGTTTGTTTTGTTCTATCATTTGGGGTCTATAACTATGTTGTAATATTACATGATACAACTATGGCACAGTATCCGCATAATATAATTAAAATGAGGAGATCGCGACGCCTCAACTAGCTACATATGTAGCTGCTACTAGCTATATGTGGTTAGTGGAAGATTCATATTGTTTTTTTTACGAATATATTTATGACTTTATTATTGTTACGTGTATGTAAGTGCTTCATATTTCCTAATTACGTATGTATGTTAGTTTAAAAAACAAGCGGTAGTATACGATAGCGCAACTTGCATGTAAGTAAATGTCAGTAGCAGAATACTTAAGAAATTTCCATAGATATCTTGCAAACGGTATTAGATATAACTTATCAATTATCACGTCATACGTTTTTTTTTTACACTAGCTCGACATAGTGACTACAGAGTACCTGCTGGTAAGTACAGTGTAGTCCAAAAACGAAAGCGACTATCAAAGGATGAAAATCCACTGATAGTCTATATCGTCATGTCGGCCCACATATACCACGACTGAAGGTCTCTCGGTATTTGAGCTACTGGATATACACAAGCTGATCCCGAAACGCGACAAGCCGAAACTGGTCACTATGACGGGCTTTACACCCATGTACTGTGGTCGCGATCCAGGCGGGCACCGACGCCCTACCACCTCGCTGCTGCTCGTTTAGCACCACCCAGGAGTCACGTGTAGGGAAACTAGGGTAAAGCCTACGGACGCGAGCAGCTTCGACTCCCAAACAACTCTTAATAACTTTTTAATAGCTCATTTTCATTTTTGAATACTTTTTAAACAATAAACAATTTATACACGCCATTATACAATATTATATATTTATGTATATTCGCAAGCCTACCGCTAGATGGCGTTATACTGTGGCAAGCGACAAAAACACTCGCTCGGACGCCACCATAGCTTGTACATCGGATCTGCTTACGGAAGATTTATTCATTTAATCACGACTACGGACTAGATTATTGTTGTTCTCGGACATTGGTGTTTGTGGGACTATTATATTTAGCACGGAGTTGGAATCACGTCTATAGACTTCAGTATTTTTTCTTTGGGCATACAACAGTGCAGGATTCGCTGCCCCGGAAGCTGTTCTGGATCCAGACAGACAGAACCACCACGGCGGTAAAGTAAGCAGAGTTATATGTGTATATTTTATAATGGTCGTGTGCATTTATTAGGGCCCGGAAAATAACCTACCAGCACCTACAAAAATACAGTCCACTATTTCGGAAAATCCAGTGCAGCCCTGAGCGGAGTGCACACAATTTAGGCTTAATTTTTTGTACTACCTATTTATTTTAATGTTGTTTTATTTATCTATATATAAAGTATGTTTATAAAAGCCCCTTTTCTTTTTTAGCAGTTCGTTGGAAATCCTCAATGACCGTCAGTGTAGCGGTTAGGGCTGCCAACGACTAAAACCACCGGAGTGTCCCTTCTACCTTTTGGGTCGAAGGATATGGCCTTGCCTTATAAAAACCCTGTCCAACCCATGAAAGCGTTATTCAGTATCGATATTATATTCTTTTTACGTTAACCTTTTTAGTTAAGATATCAAAAAAACTATTGAACTATAAATTGATCTAATGGAGAAACCTACACGGCAATACTTGGAGCGTGTGTATCTCGGGAACAAAGAAAGAAAGGAAAAAATCACCCTAATAGGTTAAATGTCAAAAATGTCATGGGCCCTCGTAGGTCTCAAACACTGTTTATCAATTAGATCGACTAATTAGTCTTTACACTGATTTTTATAAGTAACCCGAGCGTAGATTGCCTTGGAAATATATTTGGTTAAATGCTATTACGCACTGCTATGCCCCTTTTGAGTCGGACAAGGTTTCTATAACATATTGTATATACTTGTCCGACTGACGTCATCGTAGAGTCTAAGCTATAAATCATGCTACAAATATTAAATTAGGTCACTGAGTTCTTTTTATGATGAAGGCTCATACTAATTTTTTGATACTCCGTCCCTAAGTGAAATAGAGGTTGAAATTTTGTATGAGAAATCGTCAATTTTGAAATATGCACCATAAAGTCTTACAGATTTTTGCTTAGAAATAAAAAAATACATATTTGATGTTTTTAGAAAATCCTTCCACAACAGGGTAAAATAAAGAACATTTACTGGTTAACGCGAGTTCTCTACAAATACCTATCTCTATAATATAAAAATTAATCGTTAAATGTGTATAAGCGCGAAACTCGAGAACGGCTGAATCGATTTGGCTGATTTCTTTTTTGTTGTGTTTGATGAAGTCTGAGGAAGGTTATTACGGAGAGAAAAATTAAAAAAATTGTCTGAAAAAGTCTAAAAACAACACTTTTATATTCTCATACAAAAAAACGTAATAATATTTAAAAGTCAATTTGAACTTTAACACCATATTATAAAGTTTAAATGTTAGTGGACGGGTTCCGGGAAGGCAAAACAATTGAGTGACGTATAAATATTAATGTCAATATTTGTCAATTTTTATACATATAGCATTAAGGCCAGGTTCCTTCAAACAATTTTCAAAAAACAGCCGACAGGCCAATAGGTTTTGGCAGAATAAAATCTGACGGGGAAGCTATTAACATTAAAAAAAAAATGTGACTTTGTTTTAGAGAAATAGGGCAGAACAAGGTCTGCCGGGACAGCTAGTATTAAATAAAGATACTTTTAAATAGTGCTGCTATGTAAAACAAGTACATAATTTATTATTGTTTTTGTTTTAGTATGGATGTGTTTTTAAACAAATAAACAACAGATTCTCTCTTACTTTAGCCGAGTCGCGGAGCTGTGAAATGACCTTTAGGCGAGCGTGTTCCCACCGTACTTTGATATTGGGTCTTCTAACACTCGGTTACAGCCCTTGGTTGTTTGAAATACACAGTAACTTCTTTTTTGCAAGTGTATATATTTTGGACAATATAGCTTAACGGAATTGATTTTGATACTTTTGATATTGTTAGATTAGGTCTTAGGTTACTAAAAATCAGTGACGTGGGTATTTGGAGAAGGTAGGCAGATTCACATAGTTAATGTGAATATTATATAATAATAATAAATATTATATTACTCTTATAGGGAAGATAGATAGCGTGAAAATAGAATACATATGAATATAAAGAGTTCCTTTTTTTGTTTAAATTAAAGCAATTTATTCCATACTTATTTATTGTAAGGGCATTCAATGCTCTCGTGCATCTATGGAATGAACGCTACTGTTAAAAATGCAAAAAAGGTATACTTACAATTATTTATAACTTTTTTTCAGAAATACTAGTATAAAAAGTCGGTAAGCTACACAAATAATGACGTCTATCTCATAGATACAACGAAAGCAATCACGTAAGTTTTGGGAACAGTAATTGAGTGTTAAACGAAGCATTAAGAGACATTTGCGCAGGCCGGCATGGTCACTGTGACTACAGATAGGATTTTTTAATTATTGACAGTCATAGTTGTTTTGAACTACATCATGCTTACCGTCAGACGTGCAGTAGTTATTATCAGAGATGGACAAAATGTAATCTGATTAATGATGAACGATTACAAAATGTGGACGTAATTTTAATTTTCTTGCTCTGTAATCATGATTAAATCCATTTAAAACATTAAAAAATGATATATGTTTAAGCAATCTGGGATTTTGTAGTGATTAAAACACAAATGAGCAAAATGCAGTCATATTAATGGTAAAAAACGTAAAATGTAATCGTTAATCACTTTTATTATGATTACATTTTGCCCATCTATGGTTATTATACCATGACAGAATAAAAAAAATTATAAAAGTCTCTACTTCATTAATGAGATTTTAGTTTTACAATAGAGAGTTGTACTTTCGTTTGAACAATATTATAAAGACTACAGAGTCAAGTCAGTTTGTTGAAGATTAATGTAACTGAAAGGGATCGATATTACTTGGGATCATCTGAGTACGGAGTATTTTTTTTCATTTTATTTTTGGGCGGTTGACCTCGTGTCATGCAGACACTACTTCATCGATCTTGATGGACCTTCACAGCTTCAAATCATATTTTTTATAATAAAATCTGTGATATACTTGGGTTTGGTTGAGTAGATACTGCATATTTACTTGATTTTTTATTTCATCATTGGATACGAGAGTAATTCATACATCTGCAACATTTTTTATTAATTATTATTATTATTATAACGTAGATGTGTAGAGTTGGGTTAAATACCTCTTGCAACTATTAACTCTTTTTAGAAAGTTTTTATCTTATATTTCGCATTTGTCTGCAAACCTGTTTTTTAATGTTCTTGAAAGATTGGTGTTTTTAAGATGTTTTTTTTTCCACGAAGGACATATTTAAAAGTATGTACCTAGTTCAGAGTACCTTTATAGTTTTCAAATCCAATTAATCTCATTTTAAATAACTTTATATTTAATTCTGAATATTTCTGAGACGTGGTTATAAATTGTTATTTAATAAGTGTTATTACAAAGTGACTACACCGGTCCTGATGGAAAGTCCGGTATAGTCCATGAACGGTAGCGACCACCCAGGAACGAGTATTATTTGTTAATGGTTATCGCCATGTCGGTCGACATATACCAGGACCGATCTCTAACGCTCGAAATTAATAACCTATTCTATACCCTACCGTAGATTTGATACTATAGCAACTATAGTGCATCTCTTTTCGCATCCACAGGCTTGAAAGGGAGAGGTATAGCTATTAATGTTCGAATTAAAGATAGATTTTTTTTGTATCCCGCAAATCCTGCATAGGACCATCAGGGACGCTGTGAGGGCAGCTACCCCGGTGTGTCAAACTCCTACTGACTAAAAACCCTCGGGGTGTCCCTCTGATTGCTCCACCTGGCCTGGGAAGCCAAATTCATCCAGACGCCTAGGGAACAAGAAGCCTTGTTGAGGCTGCCTCTCTGGGAGGGGAAGGAGTAAAGCCCACCCCTCCAAAACCTCTCTCCCAGGCGATGCGCCGGACACCGTGCAGCGCCTTCCTCTCATCCGGGCAGCAGACTCCCTCAAGTCTACTGCCCGGGAATTTCGGCAGTATATGTATGAACAACTGGAGAATGGACAGGAATGTCGTCGGTAAAATAAACAGAGTATAATTTTAATGTAATATTTATTAATGATCATCTCTTAACCTAAGACAGGAAACATTCATATAATAATAGCTAGTCACAATAATAAAATCATGATAACATTTACAAAATCTTCCCTTACGCAAACTTCGTCATAATTTCATCGAACAATTTTCACCTTGCCTCAGTTATATCGCAATGGCGTAACTTTTTACACAGATTGTACACCACAACTTAAGGATTTTGTGTCAACAATTAACATTTTTCATTGGCTTCCATCGGAACTCAGTTGATTAGCGTTAACACGTATACATTGTTACGTTATTTCAACGGGGTGCGTCATTATAGTAAATAAAAGAGCAATAATTCTCATAAAACGGTTTTCCTCAAAACCCTTATCAATTGTACGCAATCCGGCTACAACTAGAGGCTCAGTATTAAATTATGTATTAACTACGAATCTCATAACCTCCGCAGTGTGAATTCTATAAGCCACGTTTGATAAATAATTCCTGATAAAATACACTTTTTGGTCGACCATTTATAATCACTCCAACATGATGAATTGCCAAACGTGGCTCAAAGAACCCAGTACAATGGAAAAACTACTTACTTATAATAATTATGTGCGTTTATTTTGCAAAACTCATAGCATTGTCGTACCAATTAGCCAACAATTTATGAATAAAATTTTTTAGCATGATTTATAGGATGAATTCTGAGTTATACGCCATGATCTCCTAATAAGGGAGACATCTTTTGTAGAAGCGCTATATTATGTCTAAATACACTAGATTATTCAATATAACATACAAATGTTTAAATAAAAAATATAATTTTCTACTTAAAACAATGTTTTTAGACAAACTTCTAAATGCTTCTTAATGTGTAAACAGAATCTGGTAAATCCGTATAAAATGACTAATAGACAATAATTGAGGAGCCGGGGACAAAATATCCATTACTGAACAATTTATTTTATATTTATAGATCTTTGCATCCATTTTCGTATTAATATTCTATCTGATAGGCAAAGTTTTTTTATAAAGCGAACAAATTTCAGACCTCAGATTGGTACGACTAGATAAAGTGGTATACAAAAACGGAATCAAAAGACTCTCTGTCTACTCAAGTTAATATCTTAGAAATGCAGTTTTATATCTATCGGCCAATGAAAAAACAGGCTAAGGAAAAATGAAAATTACTCATTATGGCTTATTATAATTGTTTTATGGTTCTAGTATATTTTATTCGGCCTGACTACCGTTTTAGTCAAGGACTTTTACAGGTTCCCCAGATTTGAAAAAGTATGCTTAAGGCGCTCAGCAAACAGTAAAATGATATTTTGAATTATTTCGTGTAATTAGATCGTCCCATCAGCTCCTCAGCTTCTAAACAGTTTTTATACAAGCACAATGTCCAAATGATCAGGGAAACTAGCACAAATACGACACACAGGCTAGGCTAATATCACAGGAGTGCTGGGAACGGTGCAGAGACCCAAACCAACTCGCCGCCTCCAAACGCCCTCTCTTTGCCCCCTCTGACCTCTCTCACTCCCTCCCCGAGCTTCGCCCACAACCCCGCTCGCTTCCAGGTACCTATTTACTATTCAAAGGGGGCGAAACGAGCTACAACCGATATATTTTGCGACAATTAAGATTCCGAAAGAAAACGAGCACAATCAAATTGATTGCTTTTACATTATTGCACAACCATATTTGATAAGTCATTCGCGTCTATACACATTCACTCGCATAAGTGTTCTAATAATCATTTCAAACAAAGAGAAACAAAACGATTTCCAACATCCATTAAAATTTCGAACCAACAACGGTTACAAGATGCATTACGAATAAATATTCTTGCCCTAAAATAAATTAACAATGACACAATAGTTATTTGTAATAAGCGTGGGATAATGTAACCAAAGCGTAATATCATAGTGGTAACAAAACTTATACATGTTGGCGTAAGCTAAAAAGGTAACATAAAAAGAAAAAACATAAAATCTAAACCGATAATTATACAATAAACTTCGTTGCACAATAGAACTCAAGCAAAGTATCGACGCGGCGCGAGATGTGTAAATGCAGCGTGTGATCAAACGTTGGATCAAACACACAATTATTTGCCGCACTGTTGAATCACTAGTCGGCGAGACACGCGTCATTGTTCGATAAAGAAGTTAAAATCCCTACAACTTGTACTTTACACTAACTTTTCCTTTTAAATCATAAACAGTAAATTAATTATTTGAATGCATATGGCCTTTATCTTCGGTTTCGTTAAATTAACATTCTCAAAACCAGTTCAATAATAAAATAAATCTCACATAAGGCAGCGTAAAGTAATACGGAGTATTTTAATAAAACTAAATCAAGGAATATTCTTGTCTACGAACCGTTCCCAGTCGATTTGCACTATCACTTAATAACTAGATATCTTTACATTATAATAATATAACATAATAATTATCACTTAAAATTATGTCTCCGATAAACCTCAGAACTTCCGCGTATCTCACTGCATCATCACATCCGAGTCAAAATAAGTCCCCGAGTCCTACTTTTCGATAAAAAATAATTGTTGAACACTAATTGGGCCGCGCCCATGGGCAACGCCTGAGCAACTTTCACTAAAATAATAAACGACACGCTAACGAAATAAGTACTCGTCTTGAACAAAGAATTGGCTAAACGTCCACTGTCCACAAAACAAAACATTTCATAAGGTACTCGGGCCCAAGGATCGTCCCGGCAAATTCAGGAATCGGGAGTCTGGTTCGTCCGCAGCTTTCGCGGCCAGCGACTCCCGAGCGCGCGATTCGAACGGCCTACTCAGCGCGTTCACATCACAGTGGCGTGTGGAGGTGCGCAGTGCGGCGCGGTCATGAGTCCAGCACCGTCAGCAGGCTGGGTGTGAGCAGAGGCACGTCCTGCCGCGGCATCTGTCGCGCGAGCTGCGCGCAGCCAAGGTTAGCATCACCCAGTTCAGGAATTGCGTCGAGCAGAGCCAGGCATTCGTCTTCCACTGCTCGCCTGGCCTTTTTCCCAACCCAGGAATCATCGCATTCCTCACGCGCTCGTCGACGCCTAGCCTCTTTCTCTCTACGCGCCTCTTCACTCAGCCGGCAGTAGGTGTTGTTGATGCAGACCGAACGGCGTAAGTCGCGGGCAGGGTCTTCAATGTTCTCCAGCTTTTGCGAACAAATTTCGATGACCCGTTTGCGCTCCTCGTTGGCGCGGAGGCGGGCAGAGATCATGGACAGCTTGGGCCTGGTGGCAGGCTCTGATCGCGGCGGCCCGAAGATATCGTCCTCCAATGCGTCGAGCTCGACCCCGCGCGCGCTCTCCCGCTCCTCTTGCGGCGTCATTCTGTAACAAATACACAGACACATTAGCGTCTATTAGCGATTCGTAAATCTTTGTATCGGGTGTAAAATTAGAACGACCGCAAAGCACTCGCTCGACAGCCGAGTATTTATCAGGGCGAGTTCGAACTATTAATGCATTTTAGTTAATAATGTCTTATTAATATGATGATTGAATTCCATCGATCAAGGAGACGCCCTAATTATTTCATAATGGCATAGAGTAGGTCAATCGGAGAACAATGCGTGGCTGAACGGACCGATCAGGTTAACAACTCGTTATAATCCGTTCTCTGTCCGCAATAACATCGGTCAGTGAGTTTATTAGCGTACGAATGCCCGACTATAAAGAGCGAGCAATAACCACCTTGAAAACATACTTTTAAAACACCCACCTGAAAGATAAATCAGGGGATATGATGAAGAATCCTGACATGAACATTATGATCGATCACTATCACCACTAGCACCTGGGTAATCAGAACCGTTTCACCGATGTCACAAAGTTCATAGCACTGGGACGGTTCGCGCCCGAGATCCGTCACTTTGTCCTCAGATGTGTAGAATGTAAAGTCACAAGTGAAACAAAAATAAACAGCACAGCGAGAGGCGTGCGCGCAGCTCGGCGGACTGGCGGTGAATGACAACACACCTCGGTGTAGATAAGACATTGAAAAAGCCAATTGCGTCATGTACCACTACGTACGCGCGGAGAGGAAATGAATGACGTATCCAAAACCGTCATTTTGAACGCTGCTCACCGCCTAGCGTGTCACTACTTGCTGCTAATTGGTTTGTGAGACAAAGGAGGTAAGTCCACTGTATTCACCAAATAAGCATATCAGAAATCCACAAGGAAAAACACTAGTATTTTCCTCAGGTCCATTTTATGCATTGTTGGATGTAAAAGCATGTTTATCTATTCTGTTCTGCAAGCGTTTCGTATATTGATCAAGAAAAATGTTAAAGATTCCTCGGAATAGCTTCACTTCAAAGACAATAAAGGCTTGATGCTGACAGTCATGAGACGAAAGGATACATGCAATGGGTTTCAAAATTACTTTTGTCTCAGTTGTCCCTGACCAATACAGATGGGAGTCGCTAAACAGTGTCAAAAAGTTAACCAGGGTGAGCTATTTTGACGAAAGAATAACGTTGGATCGCAAGAAATTTCGCCTATTAAAACTCCAAACTTCATTACCAAAGCTGCACCCAATGAATATTGAATAATAAATCAAATCTGTAATATTATGCGACGCATTACTACCATAGAATATAATATACGAAGCAATCGATCGATCTTTGATGTTTGTAGGAGAATGGAAGAGACATGAGTGAGAGACGCTGCACTTAAACACGTTAACAGGGTAATGCGTTCTATTGTCGGTTTCAATATTATAATCTTTAATTTCTAGGCAAATATCTATATCATTCGAGATTCTACATCAGACGAGTGCGTGTGTGAGACATATAAAATTATATCGTCACGCTATATCCCTTTCTAGGTAGGCTGCATCCAATTTGCGCTTTGATCGCCATTCTATGGACAGTTACTCATGACATTTATATTAGATGCCTTGTAGGTTACCTCACAATATTTTCCTTTACCGGTAAGTGTGGTTTCTATATCCGTATTTAATGTGGAAAACCCAGAAATACGTGCTAGGTTTCGAACTTACTACATTTCGCGTTTTCACGCATGGATACCGGAACCTTAAGCACCAGGCTACCACAGCCAGACAGATATAAGACTTGCTATGTATATTACTATTTTTTATAGCTATTATATGACCCCTCTGTCATCCTCCTTTGTATCCTTAAAGTAAAGACATGAAATTTAACATATTCTCAAGTAAGAAGTAAATATTAAGGAAAAATCATTCCAGTAAACTATAATAACGTTCCGTTGACCAAAGAATGGGCCAACGAAACAAGCTTTTGGGATAACAAGATCATAGGGTAGATACTTCAGCCCTAACAATGTATTCCGACCTTTACAATTGCTTGTGTCGCGACCTACAGAGTTCAACCTATTATATAAGTATACTTATAAATCATTTATTAGCAAAAGAATGAAATACATTTATAACTATAATGTAATATTTCTTGCGAGATAACTGAAGCGTAGGAATTTGTTTGCAAACCGTACATTTAAGTATACAAGTGTACCCAATGAAATATATCTTCAACGTCTGATGAAATAGCGCGGACGCATTGTTATCCAATAGCATCCTGCGTCCTGCTTCTATCGACTAATCAAACACATAAGCTGTCTTATACACTTTTATATCAGCGTTTATCTTATATTCTGTTACCTAAAACTCTTAATATCTATTTAACAAATTCTAATTTCATTACACATCATAATATTAACGGATTTCCGTGTAATCTATTTTTCGAACAAACATAGATGTAAGCCTGTTTATTTAAAGTGTAACTTAGTTTTTTCAGAGATGGCCAAATGAGTGGGAGTTTGATTGCAAACTGTACATCTAAGTGTGTAAAGGTAGCCAATGAAATACTATTTCTTTAACACTAGAAAGACTAAATATAGGTATAGCACATACTCATATAGAGAATAAAAAGAGGGGGGAGGTAAATACATAAAAACGATAAAGATAATATATAAAAGTCATAATATTTTTAAAAATTGGTTCCTTATAAATATTTTATTTTTATATAACTAAACTTTAAAAACGGTCAAAATGACTGCTCTGAGCAAACTAGTATTAACGACGATTCGATTACAAAGCAAATTAATTTTACCTAAATATATATATAATATAAGATATAAAATAAGATACTATCACAGTACTACAAAATTAACCAGATCTAGAGAGGGGCGAGTGTTATTTTTTAAGAGAGTTATTTCTTGAATAACTTTGTGTTTTTAAATATTACATTGTATGTAACTTATGTTTCCTGACTTATAAATCGTAAAACCAACTATTACTCGACTACCTCAAAAACCAAATCCTAATATATGTAACTATCGAAATTCTAATCTTTGATTAAAATGTTTAGACGCATTAAGAACTTACTCATTTTAATGTTTGTCGATTTTATCCGATTCACTATAAGTCAGTTATGTAAATAGCAATAAATTAAAGGAACTGAATATCAGAGCGGAAACACTAGTAACTCATAAAACTGGACTTTTACCGGGTACACGTACCTTCACAATCTTCTTATCGAAAAGACGTTATTCAGTACGTGTTTTTGTTCCGAAATAGCTGTTTGCATGGCTTCGAAATTCACTCGTGTGTTAATGCCTGATTCGCGGTGAAAATATTAATAAAACAGCATTAAATAGGGCGTTTAAACAATAGATTTGCAAGTTTTTAATACCGTTACACTGACTCAAAGATGCCAAAAGGGCTATGACCTCTAATATATGCTTATTATTAACTTAAAGCAATTTTTTTACACAGGTTACAAAGCCTATCGGAATCTTTGCTGTGATATCTAATTAAATCGATTATAATAATTAATAATGATGTCATACATAGAAAGACTATTGTCGTTTGAAATCGACATTACGTTTTTAAATATAACATTCAGCCCTGCCCTCGTTTACACCTTGCCAACAGATTGTGAAGTTCAGAAACTTGTATTTCGTTAGCTACAAAAGGCGGGGATCATTTAAAAGCTTCGTGTAACAGAGAAAAATGATGTCACTATATATTTACCATAAGTAATCTATTTTTAATGCCTTTATTCTGGTTGGTGTTATACGTGATCCGGCTTTTAAATAACCTCTTAAATTGTAAACAAATTATTATTTGTTTCTAAAATTATTATTCATTAATAATTCAATTAATATTATCGAGAGATTAATAAATAATCTTTTGTTTCTATTAGATTACTTTGCACGCGCTAACTTAGATTCTATTCAAAGTTAAGTTTGTAATGGAATTTTTAATGCAAGTCATACATACAAAAGGACGCATCCCAAGGATAAAATAGAAGAATACAGTATATTTAAAGTAAAAAGTAAGTTAGAAAGATAAATACACTTCTTTCTTTTAATATTAACCACGTATATTATGCAATGTACAATTACACCTGGTTAAATGTCTCTGGATAAATCAGAGACCTCTATTTCGTATAATTACAAAGAGGTTTCGACATTTTTGCTTTGTAATACCTCTGTTACTGGGAATTTTTAAACCTTCATAATTGAGATTTGTCTTTTAAAATCTTTTGATATTTTCCTCTATAGTGGAACTGTAGCTCAGTTAACTTAAGAAAATTTATTAGATTTAGAGAATACATAAGCTCGAATTTTTCGCAGGACTTTTTTATAAATAAGACAGCTGCTATTTCAAACCTGGTTATTTGGGAAACTAGGTACATGAAAAGCCTTTTAACTGATATAAAAATCCTAGGTCCCTTGGGATCTCACTTAACTATGTTTCATTGTATATTTATTTTATCGCAGGTAAATTAAACAAAAAATCCTACTCTATATTGTTTTGTAATTATCGTGTACAATATCCAAGCGTTTTATTTAACGTATTGCAAGTATTGGTGTTGGTAATTTTAATAATATTATCATAAACATAATTTTATCAATTTTAAAAGATAAGTTCTGATCAGTATATATGTATATCCATTTCTATATATATGTATATACCTATATATATATGTATATATCTTTCTTCGCGGTACATGTGAACCGGTATAGCAATGACGATTGTCAACGAATTTTCGTCTCTTGGCGGTTGATGCCGTTTTTGGATTACATTATACTTTCCTACAGGTGCAATATAGTCAATTTACCTAGGTTGTATAAAAAAAGAAATAATAAAACATTTACTTATTATTTTTAAAGTGTTTTTAGGCAAACGCGCGACAGCATTATGCCGCGGCCGGGTGTTGGCGACCCCAGAAGTTACGATCTAATAAATCTCGCCTGGCTTGCTCGATGCTACTGCCTACCTGCATTTTCTTTTCTCTGTCCCACTCGGGCTCGAAGCACCGAACTGATTCAACGATATGTTAAAAATGCCAGCGAAATGTAGGGGACTTTTTTTATTGAAACACTTTGACGTCGATGACGGACTCTGTTGATCTCGGGCCTTCAATCCGAGATGTTTACGTGGTACAATATTAGTAAACTTCAATGACATGAATTTAAATTATATTCTTATATGTTACGGATACATTTATATGATTTTAGCTCTTGTTATTTTATCGGATCATAATAGTCTCTAAAGTCCAGTTTCATAAAGGCTTCTGAAATTTTAAGATGTTTTTAATTACTAATGATTAGTAAATTGCGTACTAAGATTGATTCGGGAAACCGGACGTAAGTGGCTTGGTTTTTACATAAGTATATTATTTTGTTCGCAATTTTACTAATAAAAAGATCTAAATTTGGCAATACACGCAATAACTGAGATAAAGCTGGTTTCAGAGGCGCCCTTTAAATTTAAAGACGTTTGAAAAACACGAATTAATATTTATATAATTATTATTTATATTTGTAACAAATAAATTAGTGACTCATTTTTGAAATAGTTTTTAAAACTTAAAGTGTGGTTCTGCAACTGAGTGCACTTTTAATGTTACCTTTGGTTGTATTATTGTAGATGAAATGGTGTTTTTGATTCCTTAAATTTGTAGAGTCAATAAAACATTTATTTTAATATCCTTGGTTAACACTGAATTATTTGACTTCAACAGTTGGGTGAATAATTTACAAGTTTATAAAAGCTGTTTACCTTTACTACTGGTGTAAAAATTCAAAGGACAAACCTGCGAGTAGCGAAGAATGGAGTTACTGCGGAAAGTTTTGCAAATTAACACTTGATAGAAACAATTCCGGTTTCTCTGTTTTATACTTTTTCATTAACATTATTACGGTGATAATTTACGTATCTTAGCACAGTGAAACCTTGTTAAGTGTGATCTCAAGGGACTTATGATGTTTTATCAATATCCCAAATAGCCAGGATTATAATAGCAGTATTTATAAAAAGTCTTGCCAAGAAATTCGAGTATTAGTAAACAAACGTGTCGTTAATCTAAACCTGATATAATGTATTATACAAGCAATTGAGCTATAAAGTCTCAATGATATAGGTAAATATCGGAAAAAAAATCTTCAATTAATAAGTTTTACAAATTCCCAGCAACAGAGGTATTTAAATGCAAAAAATTCGGGACCTCATTGTAATTTAATAGAGGTTTTTTATCCAGAGCTCAGTTAACCAGGTTTATATTGCTATCGTAATCCTAATTTTCCTGTTTCACTTCCCATTAATTATTTAAACCATTTTATTGTATTTTTATTCTGCGTAATACGATAACTGAACTTAGTTTGTAAAAACCCCGCTATGTGTAAAATGCCAACGGTCATATTTTCGAATTCCGGTCCACGCTTTTAGATTTTCCAGAATAATCTCGAAAAATTGAAAGCAATCATTTAAATGTAATTTTAAATTCCATTTTGATTAATCAAACCTATTTCAATCACTAAACTGAAACTTTGTGACTTTTATTAATATTAGTTATTGAATAAAACGAAACTTGAAAACAATAAATACTTTTTTATTTATGTTTAGTGTTAACCACGAATTTCAGGGGTATAGGAAAATAATACGAGGGAACCAAAAATGGTCATAGCTTAGGCTAAAATTTATAGACTATAATTTGATCAGAAAATAAGTTCTTCTTTAAAAAAAAAAACCGAATATACAATATGAACTTGAGTATAGTCTAAGTATTTGCAAAGCCAAGACCAAGTTTACAAATTAGGTGATTTACCAAATTGACATTAATTAAATAATATAATTTGTAATATTCGGGTCTTCACCCCTCTTCTATTATAGAGAAGAGAGAGATAGGTGAAGTGATTTGAAGTGGTAGGATGATCGCTCGAACTGGATAGTGACAACAGTACACAAATGTAAAGACCATCATAGTGATTCGCTTCGATCTGTTGCGTTTCGAAATCAGTTTGTATATATCCATTTGTTTATATACCTAGACCTTCCCTCGTGTTGTATCTGGGCAGACATGACGATAGCGCCTGTTAACGAATTTTGCCGTTCTAGGACTAACTCTGCTTTCCATCAGGTTAATGTAGTTACTTTGTGGAAGCTAGTGTAAAAACGACATTAATAAATATGTAGATACTTAATAGAATTAATAACAGATCATATGGAACTTTATTATCTTGAAAATGTATAAAGAAAAATTTCTCCTAACGTACCACTTTCACTTTAGCTAAATATATTTATTTAAGTCGGGCATCGAGTATGTAGCGTCGGACCAAATCTTCGGTAAACTGTATTAAATAAACTTTTGTAACGATGTATTCCAAACTTTGTACTTCTTTTTAAGTTAAGTTTTAAGATGTTTATTGCGGTAGATATAAAATCTGAGACGTTTTTTATGCATATTTTTTAATACAGTTGATGATTTCATAGATACTCATTTCTTGACAAATAGATTTTTTATCTGTGCTTACTTTTTAATCATAATAAGACAGTATTTCTATAGAAAGACATTTTTAAATATCTAATTAATTACTCCGGCTTTGGCTATCAAATAAAGATTAGTCTATAATATACTGTTATTATCAGTTTTTATTGTTATCAGCTAAAACGTGTTTTTCCCAAAATGGACGTCCATAAAAATAATTATTCCAAAAGAATAATTTAAGTGAATTGTGAAGTGAAATTTGTAGGAGAAATAAGTTAAAGATTATTAAATATTTAGTAATCTAAATTTTTAAAGAATTTACAAAATTGTACTATTCCAAAAACGTATTAATCTAACTTTTCTATTTTATTTTTCTCTACTAATAATTTTAATGTATAACAAGTAGCAGTAAAAAACTTATAATGCCACTTTTTATCTATATTGCAGTATACAAATGCCTTAGTATAAAGCCTTAGGTATATTTTAACAAGATGACGAATTGTGTAATATTGTGAAATTTATCAAAGATTGCCAGGATTTACATCATTTTCAGTGCCCCGTTTTCTTCAGTTTTGCTTTACATTTCATTCTAAACGAAGATCTACTTAAAATGGTTTTACATGAAAATAACTGACTTTCACTTGACTTTTAGTTATCCACTTATCTATAGTGAACTAATTATTTGTATAACCCGCGATGTTATCAACCAATACAGTTTCTCTTTACATAACCTTTTTAATGATACACTAATTTTATTATTATCTGTAGTGTTTAAACAAAGTCTCGGTTTCGGCAAAACTTTGACCCATTTTTCTCGAAGCCGAAGGTTTCCAACAAAGACCGAAATTGAAAGAACTGTTACATGCACACATAATTCCGAAATGTTATTTTGACAAGTTGCAAAGCAACTTTAATTATTTCCAGAAGTTGTTTTTATACAACATAAACCTTTAAATTAAAAGTTTTTATGATTATTAAATGATTCACATTTAGTCAACTAAAACTAAGTTTCTTATGATTTTAAAATCTTCGGCGTGTACGGCCGAAGTTTGTGGTCTCATGTTCGGCCAGAAATCGACTACTGGTTGAACACTAATTATCAGTAACATTTTTATCACAAAGTTGGTAATAAATCGAGTTCACTTTTATTCTATCAGCATTGCCCCTTAGTAATATTTAAATAACTAGAAGTTATCACAGTACTTATAATACTTGGGTATTATATGATTGACTTATTTTAAGTTATCAAGTTAGTTGATTATCTAAGCATCACTATATGATTTTTAGAATATCGTTTTGCAGATTTTAAATCCTCGACTTATTGCGTTTTGTTTACTGTATCTACATCGTTGGATTTTATTGAAATACTGGTGTTCTGTAACTTTTACGTAAGCTAATAATGCGTATAAGCAACTATCACTATATCTCAAGGAACATAGATACGTCCTAGCTAGAGAAGTCTTGATATATTATATACGTTAACGCGCTGTATATTTTCCTCTTAGATAATAAATTCCCCACAGCACTTTATTATGAGCAGATGCGTTATGTAGTCCTCAGAATTTTTAGTGATAACCAAACGGATAAAATGCCTATATTTTATATAAATAGTTATGTCTGAAAATGTTTTCAAAAATGTAAATATGGTCATTATATTTATACAACTAGAATAAGCTAATTATATTTAGTACCTAATGGAGTTTGGACCTCATCCCGTTATTTAGTCGACCATAATAAAAGGATGCCTACATACTTTTATACGTGTTTCAATGACAATCAAATACTTTTGTCATAACCTTAAATGTAAAATAAATAACCCTTTTATTTTAGCAAAATTTCTATAGAAAATTAGCTGAAGCTTTCATCAAACTTCAAAGCCATCTGTAGATGTTTGATGTTAGAACGGCACCGAGAGATGGCGTTTAATATGTCTACCATAGAATATAATAAACTTTAGTACCCCGGGAAATGTGCCAAGCAAGTAGAGTACCTATTGTCGGTAAAGTGGAAGAATGGAGCTTAATAAAGTTCCTCAATTGTGTACTTTTAGTTTTGTTGGTTAACATTGAACAGCCAATTTTTTAAACTACTTTTGAACTCCGGAAAATTAAATGCATCAACTCTTCTAATCTTTGCCCTTGTTTTTGTCAAATCAAACACAAAAATATTGAAAATAAGACAACTTTATTTAGCTTTATTAAAGTTTCCTTAATGAACACTACAGGATTAATTTTGTATAAGTTTTTTGTTGTGTTTAATAGACAATGTACTTTTTTTTAATGTGATATCGACTAAAAAATCGCTATTGATTGAATAATTGGTTTTTAAACCATATTACTAATCATATCTCTCTCTTCTCGTATTTACTTTGTATTTATTATTTAAGCTATTTATTGTATTTTTATTGTTTATTGATAGTTCTTATAAGATGTAACACGACCGGGGCCCTTCACGAAAACCAGCGCTGCAGACTACCTCAGTGGCTTTAACCTGATGGAGGGCCCATTTTCGCCATGTTTATATGTTTTTGTATACTGTTTTTGTTACTGTTTTTAAATTCTTAGTTTTATTGTAAGTTATGGCGAAATAAATACATTTCATTTCACATCTATACTAAATGCATTGGTAAGCCTATTATATAACTGTTCTGCTGACTAGGATCGGGCACGTTTCATCTGTAATTAATGTTAGACCATCAATATCCCATAATTCGTATCATTTATAATAGCGAAGAGTTATTGGGTTATTAACAAACATATTCCAAAGTTACTTGCGTCCCATTTTCAATTTCAAACTATTTACTGTCTATTAAAATAGGATTTGTTAACTCAGATACCTAATAAACGAGTAAGAAATTTATCGAAAAACCTATAATAAATTGCATCTGCTTAGAATTAAATCTTATCATATTACAAATGAAACTGTATTGGGTTAAAATTAGATCTAAATCCCATTCTTGATGTGTTTGAAAGTTAATACACTTAGAAAAAAACTACATTTTAGGCTAAATCATACTTTAACTCGTCTCTTATGTCTCCAAAAAACTTTGAAGCTAATAGTTTTCTCATATCGCCGAACAGAATTCTTTTTAAATTTATAACAATCATTGATTGAATTTGTTTAATTTTCTAGCAAATTATACTTATATTTTAAATTTTATTTTAGCTAGTACATCATTCTCTCTAACCTCAAAAATAAATTATTATGCGATGAATTTATTATCAAATGTGCCTATTGTATCTTTTCTGCAAAGTAATTATATATTTCTTAGTTATCAATCCACTAGTAATAAATATTTATGGTCAATATTAGCGGGATTTATATAACGAGAGGTGAAAGGCTATTTGGTTTAAGCGACATTTTTTTTGTTGATATAGTAATATAAATGTATATTTTTGGAATCAGTGTTTTTTGCCAATTCCAAATATATATATACATATATATATATATATATCACCAAAAAATGTCGCTTAAACCAAATAGCCCTCGGTATATTATTTGCGGGCATTAATTGACCTAATCTCAAATTATGCTAGCACCTGTACTATGGGTAGATACTAGACAAAATTATACATACATATATCTTTCCTGGTTCAGTATTTTTTTATTAAAGGAAAATATTTTGTCATAAAGTATAATAGAACTTTTGTGTAGGAAGCCTTTAAATTAAAATAAATTATACTGATTTATAAACACTTAAGTATAAGCTGCTTTTATCAGTGCTACAATATTCACTGCGAACTAGTTTATAATTTAGTGTATTAAACTAATTATCAAAGGTGAAGGCAAACATAGAAACCCACGCGGCAAATGATGTTAACGTTTTGATAACGTCGACGGATAGACGCCTTCATTTGTTGCTGTGAATATTCTTTCAAACTAAATTAAAATATTCTACACGTGGAATTTTAGCACAAAATTTAATTGCAAGTATAAAAATAATAACAAATCTCATCCTTTATTTGGTAATCTACTTTTTAAATTGGGTAACGGTTTATGCATAAGGTATTTATAGAACCGATTTTAAAATGATTGGTAACTTGCTAAAAGCATTGTACATGAGAAAATCTAGTTTTTTATTTAATAGTAATTTGAATTCTAAATGAGTTTCATTTGCTCATTTTAAATATCAAGAGTGTATTATTAGGACAGATTGTCCTATAACCATATTAAACAAAACTTAAGAATATAATTAATCGCTTTTAAGCCTAACTTAAAAATCATTTGAATTCAATGGAGTTCTGTTTAATTCCTAACTAAGCAGACAGCAAACCTTGAGATATTGCGACAAAAACCAATTGTATAGTCGACCTTGTGGTAAATATTGTCGTTCCGAATAAACTACCGAAAATGTTGAGCAGAACATTTTAGGACCCACGTTCATCAAGTAGAGGTGGAACAGTCCATCTCAATTATTCACAGCTTTTGACCTAAAAATGCACCGCTGCCGTGGTTTTATACTCAGATGCAATTGCATAAGTAACGCCTTTGTCAAGATAATTGTTTGAAAAAATATTTCTTGACTCATCGCAAGCAACGGAACGTTGTTTGAATTCCTGTTTGTGTAAATAGGTCGAGCGTTTGTTTAACTTGTTGTTACAGATAAAACTTTTTGATAATAATTTACTAGTGGGATAATTCCATAACTAATATCTGATCTCGCTATTATATCACTTAAAATATTTATTGTATTACAAAAATGAAAAACACCCAAAAGTAAAAAAAAAACAACAATAACACGCTAAATTGTTTCCCAAGTTAGAGATTCCTACAACCAGCGTTCAAAAACATCAATAAAAACATAACCATAGAAGTAAAACCAATTTATATTCAAAAACTTTTTAACTAAAAAATCAAAATGAATTTCACTAGCATCACAAAGCTGAATATATAGCTTGCTGAGGCGAAGAACAGGTGAAGAAGAATTAAGAACAGTAGAAGAGATACTGCTTAGCCATTTTATGCGTATTATTGTATCTCCCAAGAAACTTTTGATGGGCTATATGGGAGTCCCCATGTTAACAGTGAAACTAATAATTGTCTTTGTAAGATAGAAGAAATTATACACATAATTTATTAAGTTGAAGATTTTTTTAGCTTTATTATTTATATGGGCTTTTGCCATTTTGGCATATCAGCCCTATTGTACCCAATACGGTGAACTACACCTCAGTTCTGAGAGATAGCTGATGAGTCAGTGCTACCATATCCACCGACAATTTCATGGCATTCCCTGTCGGATCACAGGATGCCGTGAAAGGCACCTACCTATATCAAATAACGTGACTCCGCATTGGCTCATCAGTGACTCTCCTCCCCTTTTATTCCGGTCACACTTCATCAGCAAGTGATGCAAATCCTCCCGTCTTAAACAGGTACTGCAATTAGGCGAGTCTATTTTCCTCATAAGATATGCAAAACCTGCCGATGGACAGCTAGCGGAACGAAGTCTTAACGCTACTTTGAAGAAGATGAAACTGTATAAAGGGACATGTAGGAAATGAAAAGATGGCTGTTGAAACAAGCTAGCATATGAGATTATACTACCCATAGCTTTGTTCGCAGAGGTGACGGACAAGTCAATTTTAATAAAATTATATCAGATCGAAAAAAGGCATCACAAAAAAAAAATGCTACAGAATAAAACAGTACTATCATCAAATAATTAGTTGTAATTTTTTTCGTTTGCCACAATGTTCTTAGTATTTTGGAGAAAATTACCTTTCTAAAACAACAAAATGCTGCAACTAAGATGTTTCAGGGCAAGATACAAAATTGCCATTTAAACAAACACTAACTTGTATTAACAAGGGAGGCTGCCGTGTTGGCGCACACGTCTTTGTCAAATCAAGTAGAGCTAAGAATATTTCAACTGTGATATTAATAGAGATCAACTTACATTGGTCAACGGCGACTTATGGCACTCAGGCGACATAGCTTTGCGCGTCACTGATGTAATTATGTAACTAATTGGTACATTTGTTTGATATATATTCTCTAATAAGCAATAGAAACATATTTTAAACAAATCTTTAACAATATATTGTATAAAAAATTGAATATAACAAATATTAAATATCGTTGAAAACTGTATTTATTCAAAATTCTAATAATTGAGTCAATTATAATTCATCCGTGTTTCAAATAACCTGTGGCGTTTGAAGTCAATTATAATTTTATTTGTTTCTTTTTCGTTAAAGCTGATACGCTCAAAATTTTTCATTCGTGTCATATCTACCTATAGTCCTACATCTTCAAAATTCTAAAAGGATATGTAATAATTCTGCTCGTCAAAGACAAATATATAGTGTAATAACGCTTTTTATTACCACAATATGATAAAACTACATTCTTTGTAATATATTTTATCCTTTTTAAGTTCTTCATTTATAGTCTAATGTGAATATAGCCTAAAAAAGATAGAAAATGTCGATATTGTTCTTTTGTTTACAAAAATTGAAACATGCTTGCTAACTTTTTTTATTTAGCTAATTAATTTATCGATGTTTACATTATATGACTTGGCAATTTTATCAGTACCTAATGGTTCGGATGTTGCCTATGCATTTTTGATAAAAAGCCGCTATTCATTCGAAGTGACATACAATATATTATATCAGCTTTGATATCATAAATTATTCAGAATTGTATTTACCCCGCTATTTACGAACAATTGTGATAAAAAAATTGTAAAATACGAAAAAACTACGATCTAATACTATTGTTAATGAATTGATTTTACTGGATGCTTTAAACTTATATAAAGAAATTATAAAGACAATGTTGCCAATTAATAGGCAAAATATATTCTTGTAAATTATTACTTTCTAGATTCGCACGCGTAAATAGTATATTATGTCGGAAGAAATGAATATGTTTTGCAACAATACATTAAATATACATCTGTTACATGTATAAATTTCAATATAAAAGTGACTAAGTCCGTTGTTCAGGCGTGATTACATTATGTAAGTACATAACTATTACCGTAAAATGAGGTTCATTTTAAATATTGCTAGCATAAAATTAAAAATATCTCTGCATGAGGTGCACCCGATAAAAGGTCAAAATTCCTCTTTTTGGAGTTTTCCTTATTTATGAAAATAGTTTTAAAACTATGATATCCTAAAACATTATCTTCCAATACTGTAGGGAAATAATATCTTTCAAACAGAAAAGAACATGTTTTTTTTTATAAATATTGTTCTTGTTTAAATATTATAGTTACTTATTACTTGGCCACTTCTCACAAAAATCCTATCATTGTTATCAATTAAAAAATATATATATATAATCACGTTATATCCCTTACGGGGTAAGCCCAGATACATTAGTGGCTGTATCCACTTTGCGCTTATATGTCGTGCCCAACGTGACCACTAGCGCAGCTGATCGCACTACTATAAAATATTTTAAGAAATCGTTAATCTTTTGATGGCTTTGAAAAATATAGTGCAATGCGACAGTCACCGTTGTCATGTAAGCCTAAAAATAACCATTTGAAGTTGCACAAATGCAATTCAAACAAAAAAAAAGCTGACTAATAAATCCTTTGATAACTGAAAAATACAGTGCAATGCCTGATTTGGAGAAATTTGCGCCTGAAACAACGAAGTAAGCCAAAAACGAAAACATTTCACAGTCACCGTCGTCGTGTCAGCCTAAAAATCACGATTTGAGGATAGCACAAATGCAATTCAAACAATTATAAAGTTTCCAGTGACTAATAACCCCAAGTCATCGTTCAAGCAAATTTAGCTCGTGACGTGTTGATTTGCTCGTGATTTTCCTAGATCATAGCACACGTGATAAAATCATTTGTCGACGCTGTACGTCTACAGCTGATTTTAGCTTAAAAAAATTGTGCAAAAAACGATAAACCTGTATTACGCAAAATAACGGTTATGCTCGAAACCGAGACATCTGCTAAGCAAGCGAGAAACATCTTTTATATTTGAGCAAAACGGCTCTTGATTTACAATAATTAATTTATACTCTTTAAATAAACACAATTTTGTAAAATATTCAGTGAATATTAATAAATAGTGGATATTTTATAAGCTTATTTTTACATTTATAACCAAAAATATTCTGGTGTTAACAAATAAAGATGAAACATTTTTTTAATGAATACTTTATGATTATACTGTGATTGACTTTAAAAAATCATATCAATTTATATGTAAAAAATTGGATTAGATATGTTTTTTTTTTTAATATAAACGGGTTGAGCAAATTTCACAAACGTGCCATTTCAACTAATCGCTTCACCTTTAACATCGTTTTAAATGTGTCATATTGTATATTTAAATAATAAAACAATCCATATTCCTGGGATTATAATGGTAAATTAGTTACTTAAATAGTTTTATAACAAAAGGTAATGCAAATAATCGAAATTGCCACATCTTCCAAGGCCATATCCATATTAAAAAATTCTTATCTTGTCTCTTTGATTTGAAGCCTAATAAATTATAAACAAATTTATAAGGCACAAAGGAACACATCCAGAGAATCAAAACTACATCACAAACAAGATGCCTACGTGACAAAGAAACGTTAGCTAAAATAAGTGAAAGAACTCGCAATAATTTAAAAAAAGGCCCGTTTTTCTAAACTAAACAATATCTTGTTCCTCAAAACTTCATTTTATCTCTATTTAACAAAATAGTTTAAATAACAATGTATCCCTATTCCACAAACTTAGATTGGTCTCGCATTATCGCTCTCCTTCTTTCGTCGAACGATAGAAAGAGATGACCTTTTGCGTACAGGATAAAGGGCTTGGTCAGGTAGATAAAAAACCCGGCGATTTCAAAAGAGAAAAATGGCCAGTAAATTGTTTGAATAGATAATTTACAATTACTAATAAACTAATCACTTTTCCCATAACTACTTCTTGGTAATTCTGCTAACGATTACTTTTTTATTAATATTAAACACTTTTAAAATATCTTTATTATGAATTTTGAAATAATTTTCTATACAAATTAAAATTATTCACAATGTAAAATGTGCCAATAGAACAAAAAATATTTTGAAATGTATTCTTATAACAATTTTTAATAAGTCCTTGCAACATTAATAATAACTTTCGATAACAACAAAAAGCAAAGGCAATATATTACGTTAAGCTAAATTAGGCCAATAAATTAACCGCGCAACCAATTTAACACATTTAATAAACCAGGTAATAAAGTGGACGTAGACAAGAGCGAGAAAGAAATGGTTAAAAAACCACTTTGATTTAAATCAAAACAGTTTAAAAACATTATAATATAAAATTGATAAAACGATAAAAAAAAAAATAATCACCTTGTCATATATAGAAACAATCCAGAACACAAATCACAGAGTTCAAACAATTAATACTATCAAACAATGTAAACTACACGAAACAATTTAAAAATCGAACGTTCAAATTAAACATAATGCCAACCTCAACGAGTTGTATCACATGAAACGATCAACTTAGCACTTGTCCAAACAGCCAAACAGGCGAGTGGCGCGGTGCTACTACATTACTGAGCGAGATGCGTCGACACGTGCACTGAGCACGACTTCGCACGCTAAACTGTGTTCGTGTTCTACACACTATTGCCAACCAAAGGCAAAATTTTACCTTATAAATAATTTTTAAAAAATCCCCTAAAAAGGTACCATAGGTGACCTAGCAAACATTTTTCTAACTTAAATCGTCAGTAACATCGTAGCCATCTATTATAGAAACTATATTAAAAAAAATGGATATTAATAAGAAATAAAACAACAAAACGAACCTGCTTGATATTTAAGTATTCGCCTTTTTTATTGTCCTTTTGATTTTCTTAAGAAAAAATATATTGGCTATCCAAAATATTATCGAGTTACACATAAAAATGTTATCAACGTAAATAAAGCTTATAATTTTTTAAACGAACTTATAATTGTCGTCAGTAGTATTGATTTAAAATGTCACACTTAGAAATACAAAGATAACTGAATACTATAAATTACCTATTGGAAATTCGCGTTTAAAGAATTGTTAATTCGGCGCTAACTTAAAATTTAGGATATGAAAATCCACTGTTTATTTTAATTTATACTCTAATTATTGATCTTTAAAATTACTCTTATTAATATGCATGATATCATAACTTTGTCTTTAATTTTTAACCGACTTTATCAGCTATATTTGATTTAATTTACTTATAACTTTAAAAATCTTACTCGTTTATATCCTCTTTAATATATCACATCCCTAAATTTAGGGTAAAAATACCCAAGTTCGCATCGCTCTTTCTATAGTTCTATACCGTGGCGTACATAAGTTGTTGCGAACAGAGGGCGCGCAGGCGGGCGTACGGCCCTCTAAGTGTAGATGCTCCCCTTATGAAGGATACCTCATTATCTTCACTGTAATCCGTGTGCCTTTTTGATAATTTTTATTTATAGGGTGTCACTGGAGATGACTTTTTCTGAACTGCACGGGATTTATTCCACGGTTGACTCATTAGATTGCGCAAATATTACCAACTAAACAAACCTATTATGACTGATGATGTAACAAATTACTACGAAGCTAAAAAGTTAGAAGAATGCTAAGGGTGCCATTACACAATAATTTTTGCTGTCAATGACTAATGATGATAGGATAACTTACCATCTAAAGTGAGGACCGGTGACTATTATAATTCCATAAATTACAAACATTGTTGAATTAGCATTTACATAGTGTGATTATGGGACTGACATGGTCAGCCTGATCCTAAGTCCCAAAAAAGAAAAAGACAGAGAATAAAAAAAAAATAATTACAAAATATTTGTCAATAATTTTTAAAGATTACAATTTATTGAGGGCTAATAAATTTAATAGGCTTCGTTTATTTAAGTAGGTACTTGCTTTCCCGTTAAATAGTTAAGCAAGTTAGAATGATTTTATAAAGAACTTCATTGTTTTACAATGAGTCAATGATATATTATGAAACATGTATAAAGCATTGTGTTATGTATCGTTAGATGTTTTATTAGATAATCGTGAATTTAACTTTTTTTTTGTAACCCGGGGGAAATCCTGCATAGATCCATCAGGGACGCTGTGAGGGCAGCGACCCCGGTGTGTCAGACTTCTACTGGTTGTAAACCCTGGGGTGTTCCTCTAACTGCTCAGCCCGTGCCTGAAAAACCAGATTCACCCAGAGCATAAGCCTTCTTGAGGCTACCTCTCTGGGAGGGGTGAAAGTAAAGAGCATACGCCTCCAAAACCATTCTCTTAGGCAGTGCGCTGGGCACTGCGCACCGCCTCCCTCTCACCCGGAGAACAGACTCCCTCAAGTCTACTGCCCGGCTATTGGCACAGGGGGATGTCGCGCTTGCTCTGGGCGAACGCGTCCTTCCGGCGACGGTGCCTTGGCAGCCGAATGGCCAGAGAATATATTCGCTCTCTAACTCTTTCGGCAGCATCCTTCTGCTTCATCACAACCTCGCAGAAGGAACTAATTAAAATACCATAGTATAATGTAACTGAATTACCATTTTATCGGTAACCCTTGGACAAGGTCAATAATTTATATTTTTATTTAGATTAAGCAAGACCTGTACTCTTTGTCTTTCTATTCAAATCACCTTTGATACCTTGCAAAGCAGCTGAAATAAGCAGTTGTTTTCCATTTATATTATATATTCCAATTCCAAGAAATATCATCTACCTTAAGAAACCATTTTAGTTAGGACATATAAGCGGAAAGTGGATACACCTACCAATGTATTTCTGCTCACCCCAAAACGAATATAGCGTGACGATACATTATTATCATTTATAACCAACTAAAGTCATAAGAGACTTGTGATAAATTCATCAACCTGTTTAATTATAGGAGTTGGGTATATACAGTGTAACCTCCATGTAACGTCACTCGATTTAACGACAAAGTCCCTAAAGCGTCGATATCACTCGGCTTTGGTTGGTTTAGTTTGTTTCCCATATAATATATCCCATATACACTCTTTATAGCATTACACCCATTCTAAATAACGACAGCAATTTAATAATATAAAGCACTTTCTTTATCACCAAGATACCTAATTATCGCAAGATATGAATAAAATAATAAAAAAAAAATACAACAAAATAACTGGTGCAGCAAAAGACGTCAGACAAAAATAACAGACTATACTCAATAGCGATCAAATAAGAATTGTTTTTTATGTAATTACTAAAACTAGTCTGAAATAAAGTCTCTTTCTAATACAGATTTTTCTTCTCTCCATTTAACGATAACTCTCTATAACGTCAAAATATGCACAGTCCCTTGAGGGTCGATATATAGAGTTTGCACTGTATTTATATATGTGCGTCTGCATTGTATAAGATACTTAACATTCTGCGGTCAATACGGTCATGCAAACATAATAGCATCCACCAAACAAAAAAACACAAAGCACAACTGAATCTAATTTGCTAAGTGACTTAAAAATTATAGAGGTTCGATCATTTATTAGAATCTAAAGATCACGGTCATACAATTAAAGAAATAAAAACATTAATAACTAAAGTATTCAGTATCAACAGTTTTTATTTTACACTGGTTCGCCATAGTGACTACAGTGCACCTGATGAGAAGTATAGTGTAGTCCCAAAACGAAATAATATAGTTCTAGCTTATTAAATTTTTATGTACTTTTATGTAGTTAACTAACTTTAAGGTTGTAAGCCACTGTTCTGTACCATAACGCTGACATAAGTCAAATAGTATTTTAAGCTATTATATTACAATATCTCACACCTTCCTAGCACTACAACGAATTTGGGAGTCGAAGCTGCTCGCGTCCGTAGGCTTTACCCTAGTTTCCCTACACGTGACTCCTGGGGTGGTGCTAAACGAGTGGTAGGGCGTCGGTGTCCGTCTAGATCGCGACCACAGTACATGGGTGTAAAGCGTTTCGGAATCAGCTTGTGTATATCCAGTAACTCATATACCTAGAGACCTTCAGTTGTGGTATATGTGGGCAGACATGACGATGTAGACTATCAATGGATTTTCATCCCTTGTCGCTTTCGTTTTTGAATTACACTGTACTTGCCATCAGGTACCCTGTTGTCACTATTTCGACCCAGTGTAAAACAAAAATACTCTCAATTGTACGTACAGTTTAGAGAAAATGGTAACTGTATTTCGTATGAGTCCAGGAAACATTCATTTAGACCCGCTATGAAGCCGTTTTTGCAGTATTTTTTTATCTGGAAATATTACTAAAGACCACAGTGCCGGCCGTTTTTCGGACTAGATAATGTACAACTTGCTTTAATATTTTCATATAACGACCTAGTCTTGTAAAAAAACGTGTTTTGTTACATTTCGAGCTTCCGTCCGTAACGGTAAATCCAACATAAACCAACAATTCAGTTAATTCGGATCTTTTTAATGGTATATGTTTAAAAATTAAATCTTACAAAAATCCGTTCATATATGTACATGTGTAAGTCAGATTAATACGATCTTTACACAGTTCTACCACATTTACAATCATATTTAGTATTAAAATTATGAAACAATAAGAAAAAAAATGTCTTGAAATACTTTTAAAATCCGTTTAAATCTATACTAATATTATAAAGCTGAAGAGTTTGTTTGTTTGTTTGTTTGTTTGTTTGAACGCGCTAATCTCAGGAACTACTGGTTCGAATTGAAAAATTATTTTTGAGTTGAATAGACCATTTATCGAGGAAGGCTTTAGGCTATATAACATCACGATGCAATTATTAGAAGCGAAGAAATAATAGAATATGTGAAAAAAACGGGCAAAATTATTCATCCTTGAGGGCTTCCATTGCGTGCGCTGCAAAAACGGTTCAAGATAACAAAAATATATGTAAGAAAGAATTATTCCACTTGAAATGAACTAAAAAAATGTCCGCGACAGTATGTGTCTATCTTTTAAGATTAACTCACTAGAACCGTTTTTATGGTAATCAAATTTGGTCGAAATTAATGCATTATTTGTTAAGAGTTGTATCAACGTAATAATATTAATCTTTATCCAAATAAATGTGTTGTTGATTAAGAGTATTTAATTGTGAACAAAATTGTCTTTGACATCACTTAATTTCAATGAACATCTTAGAAGATATTACAAAACCTTATATAGCAAAACAACGTTTGCCGGATCAGCTAGTTCCTAATAAAATATATTTACGTTATGTAATTATTCCAAATTATTGTATATTTTGCATTGCCGGGCAGTAGACTTGAGGGAGTCTGTTGCCTGGATGAGAAGGAGACGGCGCGCAGTATTAAGTGCGTCTGGGCTCTTTACTCCTACCCCTCATACAACAAGCAAAGCAAAGTTGATAGCTTCAACAAGGCTTTTCGTTACCCGGGCGTCTGGATAAATTTGGTATCCCAAACCCGGGTGTAGCGACTAGAGGAACATCCTGGGGTTTTTTAGTCAGTAGGTGTCTGACATACCAGGGTCGCTGCCCTCACAGGGGCGTTGATAATCATATGCAGCATTTTTCCCCCGGGATACCTTATTATTAAAAAACAAATTATTATTTGGATCTCGTACGCAAGCAATATTGGCATGTCTAAAAACGTCTCAAAATCCAAAAAAAAAACGGCATTTTAGATCCATTTTATTGAAGATATGGCGCATGAAATAAATAGTCAAAAATTACTAACATTTGAAAATTACAAGCAAAACATTAAATAAAAGAATTTTTCTCACGACATTTATTCGCACATCTAATGACGATTTGGTTTTATTTCAATCATAACATTTTGGATCAGTCTATTGCCCTTTTATAAGTATGAGCCAATTTTAACAGTTTTTGCGGTTATAATTCTTTTTTTATTATTTTTAACTAGATTATATTAGCGACTTCGTGGCGACTAGTTTGAGTCAATCAAAATAATTAAATAAAGGATGTCACGGACTTAAATTATTTATTGAAAGGAAATAAAACATATAGTGTGTTTTTATTATCGAAATGTATTATTAAATCTTAAAGTATAGAGTAAGATATATGTATTGAATTAGGAATTATAAAGAAACCGCGCACACGTGGCAAGAATAAAGCAAATTTTTTTTTATTAAATAGAACATTTAGACACAGTGATTTCTCGCAAGTTGGCACGTCATGATCTCCTGATTTTAATTAAACGATATCATAATGACATCGTAACGTTATGAGTAAAGTTCACGTTAGAACAAAATGCGCATAAATGAGCTTACAAAAACATATAACATATGTAGCTTCACATTGATCCGCACATTTTACAATAGATATCCTTCCATATATAATGCTATGAGAATATTTTATGAATTTGATATAAAAAAAAATACAAACAAATTGCTACTTATTTCCTTAACTAGAAATGGAATCTCCTGGTATTAAAAAGTATTTATCCTCTGTATATGACATCATCTAGTTACTATCATTTTTTTTATTTTATTTTTTTACTTGGGGAATATCCTCATAGGACCATCCCGGCCGCGAAGGGGGTGGAAGCCGGGGTGTGCCGGACTTTTACCAGCTAAAAACCCCAAGGTGACTACTTCTGCGAATTAGTGGGGACTGCGGGTCCTGTAATCAAATCGCCGCAGCCCCACTACGCCGCGCCTGACAGGCACAATCACGGGGGGGAGACGCCGCCTCCCCCGATACCACCTAGTATACTTCGGCAGAGAGCGTCACAACGCACCGCCGTCTTCTCGGGGGTTGCTGACCGGTCGCTCAGAGCCCCCACCCTGAACAGCCACAACCCCTAAGGCATTAGCTGGCCGGTCGTGGTTCGACCGATCCGCTGGGACTGATATGCCGGGGCGGTTGTCGACAGCCCGGCGTCTTCTTCGAGCGGCCTTCTGCCGTCCTCGCTCTGCAGCCTCCTTCTGGGACATGACTACCTCACAGAAGGAGGCCACGGACCTTCAGTATCTAGTTACTATCATAGGTTATGATTACAGACATCATGGACGGGTCTTTCGAGATTCTATAAATCTATACTAATATTATAAAGCTGAAGAGTTTGTTTGTTTGTTTGAACGCGCTAATCTCAGGAACTACTGGTTCGAATTGAAAAATTCTTTTTGAGTTGAATAGACAGTATATGTCTATCTTTTAAGATTAAGTCACTAGAACCGTTTTTATGGTAAACATATTTGGTCGGTATTAATGCATTATTTGTTAATAGTTGTATCAACGTAATAATATTAATCTTTATCCAAATAAATGTATTGTTGATTAAGAGTATTTAATTGTGAACAAAATTGTTTTGACATCACTTAATTTCAATGAACATCTTAGAAGATATTACAAAACCTTATATAGCAAAACAACGTTTGCCGGATCAGCTAGTATTATATAATCTTACTATTAATATCTGATTTAGCTAAGATTAAGGTTCACTTTTCAACACAAATAGAAGCGTCAAGTTCGAAGTTAAAAGACACGAATAAACAAGCGGTACTAAAAAAATTAAAATAAAATTTGAATTCCAATATCGTATAACAAGAGAGAACTTTCAGTTAGGACGGGCGCGTCAAGTAGCCGCGTACATTTAAATTTGAATGGGAGCCAAGATGACAAAGAAGCAGATGTTAGATCGACCCCCAAATGGTCACATTTAATCACGCGTGAAGGTACAACATCCGACAGCTTAGACGCCGAAAATAGCCACATATCTTTAAGGTTTACTACTTACATATACTCTGACCAATCAATCATGTCCAGAATTCATTTGCTTTATTAAAAAAAAAAACACCACAGATTTTCAACCAGTTTTACAGTTAAATACGTGCTTTTAGTTATAGTTCGTATACACAACTAACTATTTGGCTTAAAAAGTGATAAAGTGTTTGAGGAACAATTATTTAAAGTAATTAAGTAATAGCGCCTAATAGAAAGAAATTGAGCTGTATTTTAGATAAGAGATAATGACTCATCATTGAGTATAATTTGTCATTATGCTATGTTGAAACAGTCACAAAATTCTAAAGATTTTCGGATCAGGAGCAACTATTTATTCAACCTAAATTTATTATATGAATTTGCTTAACAGAAATTATAATAATTTGAAGTTAAGATTTTAAATAGCTATCTAAATCATAATAAACCATATTAGAAATTAAATCACAAAAGTAGCATGAATTTTTGTTCTACGGAATCACAGACAACATTTTCTTTTAAAGTACATTACATAGGATTTGTAACAACAGATTTTATGATTTTAACACCGAATAAAAATAATAAATTTGACAACATTATATTGTAACAAAACTGACTGTTTCTTAATTTATATTTTCTAAAATAGAAAAAAAGACAGTATTTAGTACCTTGCATAAATATGACGTTTAATTCTATATAATTATATGTAAAGTTGCTCAGCATTAACAATGGCATGAACGTTCTCACGGGCATCTTGATTAAGGCGGCGAAGAGCGGGCATTTATCTGGTGACTTGACAATTTCTTAGGAAGCATTTATAACTTACTGTAATAAATCGTGCATCGAAAATTATTATGAAAACCATTTAAATAAACAACCAATACTGCGTTGTTCTGATATATAGAAAAATAATCTATGGCAAGATTTTGTTTTCTACCAAAGATATTCATTATATATATAAATTTTACTGTCTCTTTTTCGACAACTTTGTAGTTTTCTGTTCCGTAATATTTTTCATATAGTTTCTAAATACTGTCATTTTTTAACATTCTCTTTCAGCACAGAGAACTGCATCTGATGAAATAGTCAATGTAATCTAAAAACTGAGTACGCCTATCCAGAGGCAATTATCTTCCGAAAGTCAACATGACCATGCCAGCCTACAAAGATATCTTATCACTCTTCGCTTAAAAAAACTTAATATCATAAGAAATATAAGAAAATGGAAATACGTTCAATTATTTAAATGGAGACCATTAAACAATTCAATAACTTGGCAATTATAAAATGTTTCTTAGTTCTAGCCAAAACAAAGATCACCGTAAAGGTGTAACTCCATGAGTAAGCCAGCGCTCGTGGTTTGTTTTTTAAACAATATTTTTAAATAAAATATGAAATATTATTGAAATCTATACTAATATTATAAAGCTGAAGAGTTTGTTTGTTTGTTTGTTTGTTTGTTTGAACGCGCTAATCTCAGGAACTACTGGTTCGAATTGAAAAATTCTTTTTGAGTGGAATAGACCATTTATCGAGGAAGGCTTTAGGCTATATAACATCACGATGCAATTATTAGGAGCGAAGAAATAATGGAAAATGTGAAAAAAACGGGCAAAATTATTCATCCTTGAGGACTTCCATTGCGTGCGCTGCGAAAACGGTTCAAGATACCAAAAATATATGTATGAAAGAATTATTCCTCTTGAAATGATCTAAAAAAATGTCCGCGACAGTAAATGTCTATCTTTTAAGATTTAGTCACTAGAACCGTTTTTATGGTAAACAAATTTGGTCGAAATTAATGCATTATTTGTTAAGAGTTGTATCAACGTAATAATATTAATCTTTATCCAAATAAATGTGTTGTTGATTAAGAGTATTTAATTGTGAACAAAATTGTCTTTGACATCACTTAATTTCAATGAACATCTTAGAAGATATTACAAAACCTTACATAGCAAAACAACGTTTGCCGGATCAGCTATAGTGTCTTGATAACCGCGAAACTCGAGAACGGCTGAACCGATTTGACTGATTTCTTTTTTGTTGTGTTTGTTGAAGTCTGGGGAAGGTTATAACAAAGAGAAGATTTTAAAAAATTATCTGAAAAAGTCTAAAAACTACACTTTTCTATATTCTCATACAAAAGATTTGTTATAAGTCAATTTGAACTTTAACACCATAGCATAAAGTTTAAATGTTAGTGGACGGGTTCCGGGAAGGCAAAACAATTATTGAGTGACGTATAAATATTAATGTCAATATTTGTCAATTTTTATACATATAGCGTTAAGGCCAGGTTCCTTCAAACAATTTTCAAAAAACAGCCGACAGGCCAATAGCTATTAACATTCAAAAAAACAATGTGACTTTGTTTTAGAGAAAAAGGGCAGAACAAGGTCTGCCGGGACAGCTAGTATTAATATATTGGTTTGAAAGACAGTGTCATCGATGGCATTCTCAAAAGCATGTACTTCGATGGGTATGACCGCGTGGAAACGATGAATGATGACAGATGAAAAAAGAGATATACAATATATTTTTTTTTACACTGGCTCGACATAGTGACTACAGAGTTCCTGATGGTAAGTACAGTGTAGTCCAAAAACGAAAGCGACTATCAAAGGATGCAAATCCATTGATAGTCTACATCGTCATGTCGGCCACGACACACCACCACGACGAACCACGACCGAAGGTCTCTAGGTATATGAGCTACTGGATATACACAAGCTGATCCCGAAACGCGACAAGCCAAAACTGGTCACTATGACGGGCTTTATACCCATGCACTGTGGTCGCGATCCAGACGGGCACCGACGCCCTACCACCTCGCTGCTGCTCGTTTAGCACCACCCAAGAGTTACGTGTAGGGAAACTAGGGTTAAGCCTACGGACGCGAGCAGCTTCGACTCCCAAAACGACTCCCATGTATGCGAGTGGAAGGAGCCGAGGCCGACTAAGACTCATCTACGCAGACAAAATAAAAAGAGTTCTGATGGAGGGTTATGGTCAAAACCTGCATCCCGCTCCCTCCCGATCGTACTGGTTCTCCATTCCATCGGGCCTGAGGGAGCTCGGACGAGAGAGTGCTTTTCTGGCTGCGCGTCCAGTTATGCACTTAAATATATCCTGCGCAATTGACTGTTTCCAAAAACTGGACCTCGATTTTCTTAATCGGCGTTGAAACAGTCGCCGTGGCCGAATCCGGCTAGGACATCATCATCATCATCATGGTCAAAAGTACGCGGAATTGGCGAGAGTGCATGAAGGGGCTAATGCATGTTACGGTAGCGGAAGGTTTGCGAGACTGAAGTAACGTTTCATTCTCTTTGCCTACCCCAGTAGGGATTCGGCGTGATGAGATATGGACAGATAAATATAATTATGTATGTATATTAATGTATTCTGTGATATTAATTTAGCGAATTTAGATATTATAAATGTAAATTTCACATCATTTTACGATACTTACTGTTTGTTCTCCTTATTGTTTGAGCTTGTTAATTAATTTGCTTGTTTTAGTGTTTCCTACTGTACTTGTTCTCTAAAATATTGTGTACTATGATTTAGGTACTTAATTTAAATTTAATATGCTATATTTTTAGTGTACCAATGGTTAATAACCACAGATGATATCCACCATTTGTTGGTGGAATGTGTTCGATTTGAATCTGCGAGCGATCTCTCACTCAGGCGGCTCGTCGGATACTGCGCTCCACCTCCCTCTTATCCGGAATCAGGACCATGAAACTAGATCAGCTATAGATTTTGAATGTAACGTATTTAATTTACGAAGATGCCGCTTAGCTGCAAAATAGCTACTTTTTCAAACGAGTATAAAATAATAATAATAATTTTATTGGATCAAAAATGAACATTATATAATTTAATTTACGTTGACGCCTGCACTAGTCGTGAGACTGTGTCGCAGACGTCAGCGCCCACCATTACAGAGAATACTAATAATTACAAAAATATATAAAAATATACAGACGTGTTGTGTATAGGTGTGTTATGTGTAGAAAAGGGTGAATAAAGAGTGTTGTGTGTGAGTGCAGATTATATATAAGTATTTAAAAGATTTTCAATTTGTAAATAATCAAGCTGCACCAAGTAATCCCTGACTTTGATTTTAAGTTCATAAAGGGAAAGGGGATAGACACTGACAATTACATTTAGTTTAAAAGAAGTTAATGCGATGACGTCAAGGCTTAGAATGCGGAAGCCGGAGGGTCCGGATCAGTCGCCGTAGCAACAGCTCTGTGCTGTCGTAACTTATAACCCGAATAGGAGGATGGTGGGTCGAGGTTCAATAATTACGTGCCGTCAAGACTTTCACCTTCGGCGTGCGGCCGCTGAGCCAAGGCCACCGCGGGCACCGTTCACCGTAGCTTCCGCCCGCCGCGCGCCCGGCCCGTGCCATTGGTGTTGCCGATTCGCGAAAAATGACCGCTTTCGGGAATAGTATACCCCAGAGGGAGTAGGCTGGACAAATTAAAAAACCGCGTCCAAGAATGTAAAGTCCTTACAAGAATAAAAATACTACTGTACCATATTTATTTAATAACATTTTATACTGGTGTTTTTTTATGATGGAGAAATATGAAACATGTGCAATGGAGACACCTTTACGAACTGATCTCATTACGATGAAAATTCTGGATTCAAGTTCCGATAGTGAGAAGTAATCACAATACAGCTAGGAGTTATAACAATTTTCTGTTTGTTCTTCGTATCGAGTTGTCTTATTTTGTGATCTGTCAGCAAAATTCTCAAAATCTAAATAAAATTATAGCTAAGTACATAATTGTTGGATTATGATTAAAAAAATGTTTGGTTTTTGTTTATTTTCGTATTATTTAATCATTATACATCATTATTTAACATGCTATAGTGCCGTATGATTGTGAAGGCATCTATAGAATACAGTATGTACTTTACTTCTTAAGTGTGGCCAATGTTGCAAAAATAAAATAAAAATGGCTATGGAGCTATAGAGAATTTTTAAATCTAGCAATTGGCAACACTGCATGCCGTAGCGTCAGCGCCCGAAATCGCGACATCCCGCGCTTTTGCAACCACATTTTCGGAAAACGCCACCGGAGCAACGGCCTGCCAGCCAGGCTAACGGTCCAGCACAGCCGCTTACGCAACATCTTTCTAAGAAATGATATGTTTTTTTTTTAATAGATCAATTGGATGCCAAGTCAAGGCATTACTATGTTTAAAACTTTGTGTTTTGCCTGTTTATAAAACATGTTTTCATTAAGTAATCCCTCTTATTTGTATAAACAAATTTGCACATATTGTACAAGAAACTCCAAACTAAATAAAAGCGATTTAAATTAATTTTTGCCACCGTTTCATTTTCTTAATGCGCATGTTAAATATTTAATATAAAACGGCGATTTTTTTCAAAATTCCGTCGTTTATTTTATATTAAAGATAAAATTTTCACTTTAAAGTTTTTTCTATTTTAAAAAGCTGTAAACAAAAAATTTACTTGAATGAAAGAATAGTTAAGATTCCTTTCCTATGGCTTTGCTCTGACTCATTAAAAAGCCATTTATTACAACTATTTGGCTTAGTACACGGTCGAGGATCTATGATATAAATCATATTTAAAAAGCAAAAGCCAGTAGCAGAGCTATATAAATACCTAATCATTGGCATTTATGTTATAGTATCTGTTATCAGTCATAATAAACATTTAAAACCGAGGAGCTACTTAATTAGTACTAGAAAAACCGTAATATCTAACGGTCAACTTCAATATCAGTTTTGAACAATTTAAATTGTAAACTAGGCCCAACAGTCCTAAAATATTGCTTGTTGTTTAGATGATCTAATTTATTTATCGTTTTTTATTTATGTATCATTACGCTGATTGCCTATTTGCGTAGCAAGAGATAATGGAAAGTCACTTCTCTGAATTTTTGCAAACCTTTTTCACTTCCTTTGCATTAATTAGTCACTTCATACGCTCTCGTCCACGTATCCGAACCTTATCATTCATTGGCCTGTGTGGGCTAGTCTTGGCCGAACTCGGGTTGTACATTCTTATTGAATAATATACCTTTGGTCATTTTTTCTTCTTTCATCCTCTCCACATTGCCGAAGCAACATGGTATGGCTTTGTACATGATGTCGATGATGCTATCTTTCAAACCAACCATTCTGCGTATCTCACTATTTCTAATACAATCCGCAAGTGCTACTTCACATATAGAACAAAAAAACCGTAAATTTTTGAGAAACATTTTTTAAAATTATATATTATAGGGTAAAAAAAAAACAAGAAGAGCGTCACGCAAATATGGGTGACAAGGCGAAGAACGTGTTAAGCTTTATTTAAAGCGAGAAATTCGTTTTGTCGAAATCTGCCTTAAGAATACTAAAATTAACGTAACTTGCAAATTGTTAGTAGCAAGCTGAGCACTGGTTTCTGAATGAATCGTGGCGCTCTTTGACAATTACCTGCATAAAAATTTAGGTCATCGAAGCATTAAAATCGTTACTCATTTACACTAATAAAGGTAGGAGTTCGTTGTGCAAATACGAACAAGGTCGGCTCCAGATCTGTTGCAATAATTGATAATTCAATAGCGATTTTTATTTTAATACGAGTGTTTACCGAAGCGCGTCGTTTGTCATTTCATTAGACTTTAGTTTTTACAACACTAGCACTTTGTATGTGTGCGGGTACGGTCAGCAAAAATATTATAAATAAACAACCGTTACCTGCCCCGGTGAGTCTTACTGACTAAAACCACCGGGATGTTCCTCCAATCATAAGGTGCGTCGGGCTAAGAGCACTGGCTAGAAGCCTATCCGCGGCTTTTTGAAGGCGATTATATTTTTAAAACTTTTTTCCCCAATTTTTTATGTTAACGTGGCACCAAATTCAAGTTAGTTACCGTGTTTTAGGCAAAATGTTGATTGAAATGTGCCTAAACTATATTAAATCTAAAACAGCCATGGTGTTTACCCTACAAGATAAAAAACAATTACAGACATCTATCTAGACACGACGGAGTTATAGGGGGAAAAACTAAGGTCTATATCTTCTAGTAAAAAAATTAAGGTCTATATCTTCGAACACCTTCATCAAAACTGCACCATATTACAAGAAGGCCAACTGTATACTAAACCCTATCAAACTAAAAAACATCAATCTAAATCGGTCCTAAATAAATGGCTGAGTAATCGATGCACATACAAAATATAAAAAAACAATACAATACAGAACATCCGCCTTTTTAAAGGCTGATTAAAGTAAACGTTATTTATATTCAATGCTATCTCTACCGAACGTCGCGTCAACACAACGCGGACGTGTTATAATACAAAACTACTACATTGACAAGCCTTTTCTTATAAATATTAGACTGTATAGAGTGTAGCAGCCAACGCTCGAAACGAAGCGAGTTTACTATCACGCGATTTGTCTTCGACCCATATTTACAGTCGGTAGGTAAGCGGCGTTTCTCATGTCGCTCATTAAATCGATCTTTTAATAGAATATGGCTCAAGACTCCCATACTTACATTATATTTATATTAACAGGAACGCAGGACCAGCAAGTGCTAATATAACATTGTACGAGATTCAAGCTCAAAATAATTTTATTCCAATAGACTTGGGGGCCTAAATATTCTAACATTCTATAAAAAATAACAACTATAAAATAATAATGATAAAGAAAAGTGCCAAATGTATAAAATTTACATAACAAGACGACTTGATATTCCATAAGCTTCTCCCAGTTCTATACATTTTTTACTATCTACTAGCGTTATCGTTTATCGAATATTTCATTGTTTAGGCCTTTTGATACAAGTGGCGTTCATTACATAGATTCATAAAAAGCAATACCTTATTATATTCTGACATTTCATAAACATATTCACTTAAAGTCTGGAAATTATCAAGTTCTAAGAGATCTGAGAAGTCCAGATTACTTTTCTGGACTTTATTGAAGTTTCAAGTAATGATTTTATGAAAGGAACGCCACTTAGCTGGTACAAATAATTTATTATCTTTTTCATAAGCGAAATCTGCTAATGATAGTCGGCAAAACACTCTAGTAATCGTTTTTTTTTTAATTGTAACAGAAATCCGAATTTAACTAAAAGTCATATAAGGACATACACGCCGCTCTTAACAAATATTAATCTTTAACGTAATCACAAAATTAGGATATATAAAGAAACCAAACTGGTCAATAATATGATATTAAATACAACAAAATGTAATTTTAACGATCTATATCAAGTTGACGCGTCGTAATTTAAATATTTTTAATTACATTAAGCTGTTTGTTTATTGTAATTGTATCGACAAATGCTAAAATGTTAGAGAGAAAACGCAATAGAATAAAATACAGAAAATATGTGGCATTTTTTCCACGTGTTATAATCCTGCCATGTTTTTCGTAATTCCATGAAAACGAATTTAAAAATCCGCATATTACACTCATACACCTAATTTTTAATAAGGACTTAA
The DNA here is from genome assembly GCA_036320925.1 of Automeris io. NCBI lineage: Eukaryota > Metazoa > Arthropoda > Insecta > Lepidoptera > Saturniidae > Automeris > Automeris io. The sequence goes on along the minus strand of JAUDJH010000010.1, from coordinate 12,143,129 downwards.
ATCCAAAATGAGTTTATATGTAATTAATCTTTTATCTATTGGCCCAGTATATTGTCATATTTTAAATAAGGTGAGACGTAAAATAACTTATCATCTCCAAGATATATTTTACTCTTTATTATTCTCGATTCAACATGAATCAAATGAGGCGATTTAAGTACTTGCATGGGATGGAGGATAAAAATAAATTGTGCTATTGAACTTGATTTTACGTAAGAAACAAAAATAATGTTTTTTATAAGTTCTTCACAAAATATATAGCCTTGTTACTATTTCTAGCTTCGAGCAAAGTTAGCTCGAGGAATGTCATAGGTCAAGTTAATTCAACGAGGCTGATGTGCGATTAATGTAATTTTCCTTCCACGTGGCAGGTAATCAGGGAAGCGACCTCTTTTGAAGAGAAAATAGGAAATTAAAAATATAATACCTTGTGACAAAAGGGTAACGCAAAATTGCAGAATAATTTATAAATAGGGTACATGTGTTTTAAACCTTTTATCTTCAAACAATATTTCAAATTTTGTACCGTCACTATATCTTTGGTCTATTTCCGTTTGAGGATCGTAAAATAATAAATTTTTGTCAACCTTCTTAACCCATTGACTGCCAGACATATTTAGAGCGTCTTGCCCTGGGTACCAAAATATAATTATATTAAGTTACTGTTATAATATTGTAATAGCATTTACAGCTATTTTTATTGAAAAAAAAAAAATTAACTGAAATGGCCATTTGTAATTAATTTAAAATTGCTGGACGCACTACGAGATATCTCGTAGCTGGCAGTTTTGATACACATGCTTAATACGAGATATCTCGTAGTTGGCAGTCAATGGGTTAAAAGCCTTTAGGTAAATTTTATTATGTGTCCTCTAACACAAAGATACAGAGACGTATTTTTTTAAAGAAGTCTTTGAACACTTATAGGTCCGTATTGTTGTCTTACGAAGCAAAACCCTAATAGTCAAGTATTGATTAAATTGATCTTAAAATTTAGAAATGCATTTCTGCAGCTAAATGTAAACGAGATGTTACATTTGTATGAAAATCCTTAGTACATGTCATAACACAATTAAAATAGTACCGTGTGAAGTCAGATCACGTTTTATCATTAGTGCATTAAAATTATAATAACATACCGTCACGCTTTATCACTTTTGGGGTGAGCAGAGATACATTGGCTGTATCCACTTTGCGCTTATATGTTATGCTCAACATAACCAGTAGCACAGCTGATTACCGTTCTCAGGTTTCACGTAACATTTCTATTAGATGGCATGCGGGTTTCCTTGTGATGATTTCCCTCACCCGTGAGCATGTGGTGTCTAAATCCATATTACATATTATATTATTTAATGAATATGAAAGTATACGGTAAGTCACCAATTACGTCAACTTAGACTTGGCTTTATTAGTAGTTAGATTATCCTCAAGATCCTGATATATATTGAGTTTTCTATAAAAACGTATTTATTTTCTGAGCAAATTCTAAACATAGCAGCGTATATATATTTTTTCTTATTATTTATATATGACGAAACAATAATTCGCACTCCAGTAGGTACGCTAAATCTATAATCAATTTTTAGTTTAACAAGTAACATTTCTCCTTTTGTCTCTTCATATTACGTATATTATATTGAAAGAGTCAACATATAATCTAAAATACATAATTTATTGATCTATTCAGATATTATGTTCTATTTCTCCTACATTATTTAAAATGGTTGACGATTTAGTTAGAATGGTTGGTTATAAACAGGTTATTGATAATTATCACTACGACTTTAGTGCACTTGACAGTAAGTACATTGAAGTCCAAAAAAGACAGCAACTATAAAAAGGCGCGAATCCATTGACTGTTTTTTTTTTAAACTGACTCGACACAGTAACTGCACCATACCTGATGGTAAGCACGGTGCAGTCCAAAAAACGCTAACGACTATCGATAAGTAAGAAAAAACCCAACGGTAGTCGCAGCGATCATGCCGGCCTGCACAAATATCTCTTCACGTTACGCTTAAAGGATCCCATATCATAGGATGGTGGGAACACGCTCGCCGGAAGACCATTCCACAGCCAAACGACACGGCAAAGGGAGTTAGAGAACTTCTTCTTCGTCTTCGTCGTCCTTGAAGCCCACATACACCACGACTGAAAATCTCTAGGTATGAGTTACGTACACAAGCTGGTCCCGAAATGGGACAGGCCAAAGCAAGTAACAATTACGCTTTGTATACTTTTGTACTGTGTATATTTTTTCTAGCAGTGCCTGCGATACAGCCCACGTGAAGTTCCGTTCTAAGCACTAGTGAAATTTTTATTTCAATCAAATGAGTAGTTACGACGGTTATTTTAAATGTAAGCAGATTTTATGGCCAGCGAATATTCAACTATTACTTTAAGAATACAATTAACAAAATAATACAATGTACAAACGAAACTCAGAAGGGTCATAACAATAAAACTAAAACAAAATCAAACAATAACCCACATTTCTAGGTACACGCGCCTTCTTACAAACATTACCTCTTTATAGTGTCGGACTCGAAGGCTTTGTACTCGGGTTCGGCCTTTGGCGAAAAAAACTACATTATTAAAACTTTTGAATGGATCGAAATTTTAGCTAAAACTTAAGGTTTCTAGCAAGCGTCAAACTAAGACTTTTTAGTCTGATTGTGATAGTTTAATTTTAACAAAAATCTGATTATAATTAGTTAATTTTCACAAACATCGATACCAATCCACCATAACATCACTTCTACATTTATCATGCGAACGGCTAAGGAGTGGAATATGCTTCCAGCGGCCATATTTCCGCGATCTTATGACCTGGGAGTCTTTAAGAGAAGAGTGAATAGGCATTTGTGAGGCGAACGCGTTTCATCATCGAACTCATCTTCACCTTCCACCAGGTATGATTAAGGTCAAGCGTTCGTCTATAAATTATTAAAAAAAAAATAACAATTCATCAAGATGGGCTAGCTCGCGTCGCGTCCCTTCGTGCGTTGACTTGTGATATTATCAACGCCATTCAATATTCATAACCTACACATCTTTAATTTGTGCACTAAGCAATCAGTTTTTAAACAAAATATATATTACAATTTTGTAATGATTTTAAAGAAGTTTTCATTTGTCACTATCAGCGACCATAAGTAATGCACACTCGATATCCGACCGAAGCTAAAATCCTAAATAATTCTTTTCAATATTGATTAAAAGTGCAAGCATAATCATTTTTAAACTTATGAAATGTAAGGTTTATGACCATGTGCATACTCAACGTCGACATGTTATTAAAGTGAGCTAACACCTTGTCAAAAGGTGGCTAAAGGCGAAACCGCGGCCGAAGTTTCGGTCAGACATGACCTCTACAATAATAAGCAAGGAATTAATGAAGAAATTGACTTGCAATTTTAGTTGAATTTGAATTTTGAGAAAATTATTCGATTTTAAGTTAACATATTTATAAAATGTCCAGTTATACTAAGATAATGCATTTTATGCTTATATGGGGTGCACGCCACTGAATGTAGATAAATAAATATTAGGTCCTTACATATGAAATTGGCGTTTTTCGTACTGGCCACTTTAATCACAAATTTCTCCTCTTTGGTAAGGAATTCCAATTTCAAATTTGTACAGCTATAGACTTCGATGGCTAGTGCTTCGATGGTCGTCATTCATTTGTTTTTTTCTTCTGTTATTTTCTGTTTGCGTCACTCATTTTACAAAATGGAAAACTTAAAATATCGCATTATTTACGAGTACGAGTTCCGCCGTGGCACTAGTGCTGCGGAAACAATTCGAAGGGTGAATGATGTGTATGGCGGTCGTGTTGCAAAAGAAAACACAGTTCGTTTTTGGTTCCAACGTTTTCGTTCTGGAAATTTCGACCTGCAGAACAAGCCCCGTGGACGGCCTGAGACTCAAGTTGATAATGAAGAGTTGAAGGCTATTGTGGAAGCGGATCCATCGCAAACCACGTCCGAGTTAGCTGCAGGCTGCGATGTTAGTGATAAAACTGTTTTAATTCACTTGAAGCAAATTGGGAAGATTAAAAAGCTTGAAAGGTGGGTACCTCACGAATTGACTGAAGCAAACCGGCAAACGCGCGTCGACTGCTGCGTTACATTACTAAACCAGCACAATAATGAAGGTATTTTAAACCGAATCATTACCTGTGATGAAAAATGGGTTCTTTACGATAATCGGAAGTGCTCAGCGCAATGGTTGGATCCTGGCCAGCCAGCCAAATCCTGCCCCAAGCGAAAATTATCCCCAAAAAGTTACTTGTAAGCGTTTGGTGGACTAGTGCCGGTATTTTTCATTACAGTTTTCTCAAATCTGGCCAGACTATTACGGCTGATGTCTATTGTCAGTAATTGCAAACCATGATGGAAAAGCTAGCGGCTAAACAACCTAGGCTGGTCAATCGCTCCACGCCACTGCTGCTTCACGACAACGCTAGACCACACACTGCGCAACAGACGGCTACTAAATTAGAAGAGCTTCAATTGGAAAGTCTAAGACATCCTCCGTACTCCCCGGACCTTGCTCGAACAGATTACCATTTTTTTCGAAATTTGGATAACTTCTTGCAAGGGAAAAAATTCAACTCCGATGGGGCAGTCCAAATCGCCTTCAAAGATTTTATTGATTCCCGTCCGACGGGTTTTTTTAGTAAAGGGATCAATGAACTACCTATGAGATGGCAAAAGTGCATAGAAAATAATGGTTCATACTTTGATTAATTAAATATATTATATTAAAAAATATTCGACTTTTTGTTCCTCCCATACAAAACGCCAATTTCATATGTAAGGACCTAATATTAATGAAGTCTCAATATAAAATTGCATACGGATTTAAGCACCAGATGCTTGCCGGTGAAAGAAAATATCATGAAGAAGCCCTCATGGCATCTAATAGAAATGTCACGTGTATTAGTGCTGTGAGAACGGCGATCAGTTCCGCTACTGGTCACGTTGGTTACGACATATGATGATGATGATGTCCTAGCCGGTTTCGGCCACGGCGACTGTTTCAACACTGGTTGAGAAATTCGAGGTCCAGTTTACGGAAACAGTCAATTGCGCAGGAGATATTTAAGTGCATAACTGGACGCGCAGCCAGACAAGCACTCTCTCGTCCGAGCTCCCTCAGGCCCGATGGAAAGGAGAACCAGTACGATCGGGAGGGAGCGGGATGCAGGTTACGACATATAAGCGCAAAGTGGATACAGCCACAAATCTATCTCTGCATACTACTTTTTTTTTACACTGGCTCGACATAGTGACTACACAGTTCCTGATGGTAAGTACAGTGTAGTCCAAAAACGAAAGCGACTATCCAAGGATGAAAATCCATTGATAGTCTAGATCGTCATGTCGGCCCACATATACCACGACTGAAGGTCTCTAGGTATATGAGCTACTGGATATACACAAGCTGATCTCGAAACGCGACAAGCCGAAACGCCCTACCACCTCGCTGCAGCTCGTTTAGCACCACCCAGGAGTTACGTGTAGGGAAACTAGGGTAAAGCCTACGGACGCCAGCAGCTTCGAATCCCAAAACTCCCTTCTTTAGGATGATAGCGTGACGATATATTATTATTATTGTTATATAAAATTACTTTTGAACAGATTTTCTAGGAGCTGTTTTACTAGAGCCGCGTGTGGAATGTATTGTATAAAAATCTCCGTAAATAGTGACAACGACCGATAATTATTTTCGAGGTCGAGCTACAACAACGATGGACGCAGTTCCCCAAAATTGTGTTATCGAAAACTTATTGTCAGAGTGCGTGACGTCTGAGATAACACTTATATACCAATATTATATTACGCTGATAAGAAATGCGTGCCATTATTGAATAATACCATCAGAATTGTAAAATTCAATGCCCTATAACTTCAAACCGTTGGGATTTAAGCGTTTTTAAGCGTTTTCTACCGTCTGTATCATGGCGAGTATTCTGAAAGGTTGTTTAACATTGTTCTACCCTCTCCCTTCCTGAATAAAACCACGCGCGCGGGCTTGTGGGGTCACAGCTATGCGGTATCTCACATCTCAGCTAGGACTAAGAAGTTCTCTAACTCCTTCTTTTGCTGTGTCGTTGGGCTGTGGAATGGTCTTCCGGCGAGCGTGTTCCCACCATCCTATGATATGGGATCCTTTAAGCGTAGCGTGAAGAGTTATTTGTGTAGGCCGGCATGATCGCTGCGACTACCGATGGGTTTTTCTTACCTTTCGATAGTCGTTGGCGTCTTTTTGACTGCACCATGCTTACCATCAGGTTTGGTGTAGTCACTGTGCCGTGTCAGAGTAAAAAAAATAAAATAAAAATCTGTCTTTGTTTACGTAGGTATAAAATTGTATCGTATATTCGTTCTAATTTAGGTTACTGATCGGTGTTTAATAACCAATAATGCAAATCTTGTATAAAGTATCTTAGAGGAGATTTTTGAACCCCTTAAGAAACTTTTGGGTTTTTGGGTTGTGCCAACAGCCGATTAATCGATTTCTACTTTGGCGTAAGCCAGAAATGGATCTTCGACCGAGCACGTCATACTAATGGTTGGCTACAACCGAATTATCCATTTCAAGGTTTATCTCCTGAGCTGCTGAACTAAGTACACCAATTCAGAGCCTGTTTGGCTAGGTTTGGGCCAATCCCGCTCCATTACCTGTATTTCACAAGCTAGTTGTAGGAGACTTTGCTACAGCGTTACCATATTTTTTATTTGTATAACTTTTCGGCTAGAAGATTCTTACTAAGTTAGAAGAGAATACTGCGGAGACAACGGTCGACGCTAACACAAAATCGACGCGTTTATATGTTTTTTATATCATACAATAAGTAGTTCTTTAAATATTTTATCAAAGATTTGCCTTTTCAGTCTTCGTTCAAATAATCACTAATTGCAATTATGAAAATAATACAATGCCGATATTCGTCCTATAATTAATCAGCCGTCGCGACGTCCCGAGTGACCGATTAGATTATAATATATGCTACAAAACATTTGAGAACTGGCATTCATATGCCCATTGTCTTTAGTTGTAATGTCAGAGATGCATGTTTTGACAAAGGTAGTTAATTTAAAGCGTAAATCACGGGCAGAGGCCGATCAAGCGGGCGTTTTGTTTGGAAATTTCCACGAGACAAACAATACGTATGATCTTAGCATGTTTTTCAACAAGGCCCGCCATCCACGAATGTATCAAACGATCTAAATTAATATGAAGCCGCCGGTTAAAAATTTAATGAATTTTGCTTAATTTCTTTTCTAAAGCACTAAACTGTATGGAGAACCCTAAGGCCGAGGTTTATAGATACTACTTTGATTTAGCTGAGACTTTGCTCAGGAAATAAGTTCGTCTCTAACAAATACATGATTATATATTAGCAACTTTAGTATAACCTCAGTAATTATAGAGCCACGTCCAAGTTGAGGACCTTATACTTTGACTTTAATTAAATAATATAATAATTTGTAAAGTTTGAGAAAAGTCAAATTTGCTTCTATAAATCTCAGCCTTAATCAAGTTTTCTGTATCTTTGTAATAGTAATAATAGGTCAGATATAGTTATATTTATTTCATTAATTTAAATAATAATAAATATTACCCCACTGGTCACTTTAGTCACGACTTTGGGTGCATGGTGGATACAGTCACAAATGTATCTCTGCTCATCGAGAAAAAATAACGTGACGATATATTATTTATTAATGATAAATAAAAATTACATCAAAAAGAGGAATTTGATTAATAGAAAAAAAAAGGAATTTTATTGTTACATCAAAAACACACAATACAATATGATAGTCAAGATATTTCTTTTCTATATATATAAAAATGAATAGCAAAATATGTTGCTAAGCGCATAACTCGATTTCACACTCAAACCTTACCATTTGAAAACCTTGTTAACATCGTGTCTTATCTATATCATCTCACGGTAATGAATCTGATTACTTTCACCAAAGCGATTTTTTCAAATGTCGTAACTTTTTACGAAATTGACGTGATATCCAAGCAAAGAATCGCTAAATTGTCTTAGAGAATTAGGCCCCAGCTGTCAAACATATGATGTCAATCAAAATAAAATAAAGGTGCGTTAGAATTGTCTTTGGTATGCCTTCAAGTTGATTAGAGGTTGCATGTCCTTAATGAAAATTATAATTTATACGCCAAGCAATCACACAAAAACTAACGTGTGCCATAGGGCTTTATAATAAAAATACCATTACCTTAGATATGACTTAAGCATTTCAGTTCAATTTTATTTCTATTAGACTGTGACAGGCCAATAACTTTTAGCAGAATGTAATCTGACGGGGCAGCTATTAAATAAAACAAACACAATGTAACTTTGTTTTAGAGAAATAGGGCAGAATAAGGTCTGCCGGGACAGTTAGTATTAGATAGATATATAATAGGATATGTATGCTTTTTCATAATATTCAGGGCTCTACAAATGACCCCTGGACGGTGCTAAATATCAGGTGGAATTTGATAAGACGTCGGCCCGTCTAGATCGCAATCGCAGTTTTATTTTTATTAGATACTGCAATTAAGGCGTAGATCCATTTCTATTTAATGACACAATTGTTTATACACACGATGTATCAATGAACTAATATATATATTACGCGGCAGAATTTAAATGTAGCTTAAAAACTTAGCTATATATTGTATTATGATTGCATTTCGTCGTTAAATTCTAACTTAAAAAAATAATCGGTTTTGTATCTTTGAAACGGATTCTGCGGATGTTTTCACCGGAATTTATTTGATTTATATAGGGTTGTATGTTGGATAAGTAGTATCAATCGAGTAGTATCAATAATGCTCCGCAACAAACGAAACGACTGGTTTGTATATAGCGTATTTCGATTAAACACATGTTACCTTCCATTGATATACTGGTTTTAGACATTGACATACATACAAGCAATAAATTGGCCACTTTTGGGAAAACATAGTTTCATGTTTAGTATAATAATTTTGCTAATATTATAAATTCTAATGTATATATGTTTTTATGTTACGTTTTTACGTCATAATGACTGAATAGATTTTGATGAATTTTAACATACATGTATGCTATCTATCGTTGCGAAAATAAAACTGAAAGGGGTCAATTATAGGGGATGCAATATACCACCAAGAAATGTTTTATTTTTTCAAGTTTGCGATACAAATATGGTTAAGTGGCAGAGAGGGAGCGAGTTTAAAGATTAACAAGACATTCATTGACTGTCAAGCGGTACGAAGATCACCATTACTCCAGTCCAAAAAAAAATCACTTTACTAATTTGTTTCAAAGGCAACCTTGGTGGTAATGTTACAGTATGAAAAACTGCATAAGTATAATTTTATGTTAAAAAAGCAACAAAAAAGTGAGAATTAGATAAGGCACACTGAATAAGACGAAGTCAAAATTAAAACGACATAAACACCGAATTATAATATAAACATTAATTAATAATTCAAAAGTAAATGATAATATGCTAAGTATTTGCATGTGGAAATTAAATATAATCAAGGATATACCGACTCACGGCAGCAAACTTGATTAAGTATTTCCTAAGTTATGCGGAACATATTGTGAGAATTTCCGGTGTCCTAAGTTCAAGAAAATCGCTAGAAAGATACAAACATCGAAACTTCGAACGTGAAGTCTTTGTGTTCCCAAAAACATCGACGTTATTGTAAAAAAAAGTCACAGGCAAAATTTTTGTTGTTACATTAAATAAAATAAAACGTTGGTTTTTTTAAGTTTTCTAAGTCTTTATTCTACGAATTGCTAAGCTATGGAATGGCCTTCCAGCAATGGTGTTCCCACCGTTTTATGATATTGGATCCTTTAAACAGAACTTGAAGTAGTATTTGTCCAATCTGCCATAATCATTTTAACTATCAATAGATTTTCTTTTGTTTTTGATAGTTATAGTCGTTTTTGGATTACACCTTGTTTACCATCATCTGTGGTGTGTTCTCTACCATAGATGGGCAAAATGTAATTAGATTACTAAAAACTATTGCGATTACATTTTGCATTTTTCATAATTAATACGACTACATATCATCTATGTTTTACGTGACGGAATCCTCAATTGCATACACATTTATGACTCCTTAATGTTTTAAGGGATTTAATCATGATTACAGAGCAACAAAATTAAAACTACAACTACAATTTGGAAATTGTTATACATTAATCAGATTACATTTTGCCCATCTCTGGTCTCTACGCAAAGTCAGGACAAAACAATAATATTTTGGCATTTTTAATTTATGAATCTCTAAAAATAACCTTTCTAGACAACAACGTAGACAATAAACAAGTAGAGATAAAGATTTTTATCAAAAATAACTTTCAATTTCACGCTAACTATTGGATAGTACTGCTTGAATATTGACTTTTAATTACATCCGCATAGACAAAGATTTTAATTGTATAAAATTATATCGAATAAAAGAAAATCCAGTAATTTTTGTTATAAAGTAGTGTTTGTTAAAATTGTACTTTCACTTATTCTGTAACTTTTGTACCTGTGCTCTTACATCAGTGTTGTTAGGGGGGGATTATATATTTATTTTTTCGGACATGTTATAAATGTCGGATAATTTCGTTTACGGATGCCTCCGCAAAAATTATTTAACTATTTATATAAAAAAATAGTAGTTTTAATTGAAAATCGTACACGTAACAAATGGTATTTTCACATTATTTTTAGAGTATTTTTGTTTCAAATGACAATAACCGAAATTATCTTATTGTTTCGTATAGGATTCAATTATAGATACTAAATCCTTTCGGATATTTGATACTTTCAGTTACAGACACGGATATAGGAAAGATTTTTTTTTACACTGGTACGACATAGTGACTACAGAGTAACTGATGGTAAGTACAGTGTAGTCCAAAAACGAAAGCGACTATCAAAGGATGAAAATCCATTGATAGTCTACATCGTCATGTCGGCCCACATATACCACGACTGAAGGTCTCTAGGTATACGAGCTACTGGATATACACAAGCTGATCCCGAAACGCGACAAGCCGAAACTGGTCACTATGACGGGCTTTACACCCATGTACTGTGGTCGCGACACAGACGGGCACCGGCGCCCTACCACCTCGCTGCTGCTCGTTTAGCACCACCCAGGAGCCACGTGTAGGGAAACTAGGGTAAAGCCTACGGACGCGAGCAGCTTCGACTCCCAAAGATAGGGTATGGTTGAAATAAACGACAGTTGAAACACCTCCAATATCGCGAGAACTATTGTATGAAGAATGACGGTGTTAAAGAGCGAAACAAGCGGATAGCAGGGCCCATAGAGAAAGTAACATTCGTTTATTTATAACGCTAGTAAAATATATTGAAATAACATGTCTGTGTAATATTTTGAAAGCTTATGGCAACTTTATACATTTTGGGGATAACGTTTGTCATGAATACTAACAGATTTATTTTCTAGGACCCTGCTTCAAATATGAATCACAATGTTGCGCCGCTCACACTGATCTGTATTTTTTAATTGAGACCAAATTATATTTTGATACTCAAAAATGAATATTTGTATTTGGTAATATTTTAAATTATTATGATGTCTGAAGTTAGAATTATGAGTTTGTTTTTATAATTTAAATGCAGATTCTGAAATTTTATATCGTGACTAGTTTTTGTATATTAGGTCCTTACATATGAAATTGGCGTTTTTCGTACTGGCCACTTTAATCACAAATTTCTCCTCTTTGGTAAGGAATTCCAAATTCAAATTTGTACAGCTATAGACTCATGTATTTGTGCTTCGATGATCGTCATTCATTTGTTTTTTTCTTCTGTTTTTTTCTGTTTGCGTCACTCATTTTACAAAATGGAAAACTTAAAATATCGCATTATTTACGAGTACGAGTTCCGCCGTGGCACTAGTGCTGCGGAAACAACTCGAAGGGTGAATGATGTGAATGGCGGTCGTGTTGCAAAAGAAAACACAGTTCGTTTTTGGTTCCAACGTTTTCGTTCTGGAAATTTCGACCTGCAGAACAAGCCCCGTGGAAGGCCTGAGACTCAAGTTGATAATGAAGAGTTGAAGGCTATTGTGGAAGCGGATCCATCGCAAACCACGTCCGAGTTAGCAGCAGGCTGCGATGTTAGTGATAAAACTGTTTTAATTCACTTGAAGCAAATTGGGAAGATTAAAAAGCTTGAAAGGTGGGTACCTCACGAATTGACTGAAGCAAACCGGCAAACGCGCGTCGACTGCTGCGTTACATTACTAAACCGGCACAATAATGAAAGTATTTTAAACCGAATCATTACCTGTGATGAAAAATGGGTTCTTTACGATAATCGGAAGCGCTCAGCGCAATGGTTGGATCCTGGCCAGCCAGCCAAATCCTGCCCCAAGCGAAAATTAACCCCAAAAAAGTTACTTGTAAGCGTTTGGTGGACTAGTGCCGGTATTGTTCATTACAGTTTTCTCAAATCTGGCCAGACTATTACGACTGATGTCTATTGTCAGCAATTGCAAACCATGATGGAAAAGCTAGCGGCTAAACAACCTAGGCTGGTCAATCGCTCCACGCCACTGCTGCTTCACGACAACGCTAGACCACACACTGCGCAACAGACGGCTACTAAATTAGAAGAGCTTCAATTGGAAAGTCTAAGATATCCTCCGTACTCCCCGGACCTTGCTCCAACAGATTACCATTTTTTTCGAAATTTGGATAACTTCTTGCAAGGGAAAAAATTCAACTCCGATGGGGCAGTCCAAATCGCCTTCAAAGATTTTATTGATTCCCGTCCGACTGGTTTTTTTAGTAAAGGGATCAATGAACTACCTATGAGATGGCAAAAGTGCATAGAAAATAATGGTTCATACTTTGATTAATTAAATATATTATATTAAAAAATATTCGACTTTTTGTTCCTCCCATACAAAACGCCAATTTCATATGTAAGGACCTAATATTATTATTATACCCATTACTGTAAATTGTCTATTATTAATAAGTGAGGTTGGGGATGGTTGAAATAATACATATTTTTATTCTTTTTATATTTTAATCTAAGTAATATCATTTGTGGACTCATGAAGATTACACAAAAAGTGATCTTAGCTTGTATTTGTGTCACAATTATGACTTGGATTGATCCCGAAATTAGATTATTGTTTAATTGAAGAATAATTGCTTTATAAAAATTTTCTGGATTTGGATAATTCTAAAAGATTGCAAGTAAACATTAAGGATTAATTTATGGTGTCATATAGTGCCATATTAAACACAGAATCTGGATTTCAACTGACAAAAATGTCCTTGGCATGAGGATCGTTGAAACATATCTTTTTTTTTTTAAATTTGTTATACAACTGATAATAGCATACCAAGAATTAAAATGTTATTTCCCATTTATAGTAAGAAAATTGGTCTTTAATTTAACATATCAACGCATTCCTTATAAATAAAAATATAACAATGCAAGTCAGACCATTTCAACCGTATCCATTAAACCTCATAGAGGATTATACTAGCTTAAATATATTTTATATAGAATACGTTTATAGTTAAAAGAAATATATGTTATGTGAAAATTAACTTGAGTTTACGTAAACATTACCGGTTGTAATATCATGAATGCATTGTACGAACGTTCACACTAATCGAGTACCTATTACGTTCGAATCCGTTGTAGAAAAAGGCCAAGTTATATGGTAGCGCTGTCGATATCGCCCGAAGTAGAACGAAAATAGCCGATCGCTCGTGGCACCGATACGCTACGAGGCCGTATGACGTTACTCGGCCAAGTCCTTGATTATTAAAAAACCAAGTGACAGTTCCATCAACATTTTGCGGTTTACCGGCTGTTTGTTTTTAGGTCATTAACTTTGCTTATTTCCTCATCATAATATGTATAGTTTTTATCTAATTTCTAAGTTTTTATTTCTAAAGTATAAGAAAACAAATCTTTATAAAAATTTCTTTTATCTTTATTAGTCAAAGTTCCCTTCCAGGAAGGCAAATGTATTATAGTCATACAGCCACAACAATGTAAAGCAAATTGTACAATAGCGCAGATGGAATCCAATCATTCAGCCTCACTGGATACATAAAGGCCGCTATGAGCTCTCTTTTTATAATTAAAACATCAGTACCGTATTTTACAGCGTAAATAAAACAGTAAAGTTAGTTGTTAGGCTATTTTACTCATAATCATATACGTGGAGCTGACGTAGTCACGGAACGTGTTAGAAAAATGTTACGTCATATTGCGTAGTGGAAAATAAAAGAAATACATTGACCTTCTAAATCTATGTAAGCGTCATTGTTTTTTCTCTATACTAATTTTGTCTGCAATTCAATAATGAAACATCTTAATTAAGGTGTACTAAACATGCATTTTGAAAAATATTATTTATTAATAATACCAATTCCTTGGCCTTCTCAGTTTATTATGGTCAGTTTTATAGACGCTACTTTGACTTTGCTTAGACTTTACTCAAATATTACAAATTATATTATTTAATTAAAATCAAAGTACAATACATGGTAAGTTATCGATTTTCTCAACATGAATTCCAGGTTATGCTCAAAGATCAACTTATTTCATCAGCAAAGTATCAGCAAAGTCAAAGTAGCGTCAATAAATCTCAGCCGTAAAGAGATTATACTGTAAACTAAACACTAAACATAAATAGTTACAAGTTAAGAAATATTTGCTTAAAGAAGTAAAATTGCGCAGTCCCATGAAAATCAGTTCACTTCATTGATTTAATACTTTTCCACGTCTATGCTTCCCTAGTTATTATGTAATCTTAGGACAAATATCCAATTTACGAATTTATAATAAATATATTAATTCATTACAGTCGAGAATAATAAATTTATAATTGGCAGCTAAGATAATCGATTACACAGATTAATATTTAGTTATTGATACATAATATATAGACATAAATTTAATATCATAATAATAAATAATTACTATTAAATTAATTAACTGATTTGCGTTTTATTTAAATAAACATGTATATTATGTTTGTTTATGTATAATTACGGCGACGTTTGAATTATAAGTTCCTTGCCTGCCTAGTAATTTTAACTTAATTTTATTAGAATTTTCTTTTTTTTATTATGGTAATATATCGTTACGCAATGTTCTTTACGGGGTGAGCAGAAATACATTAGTTGTTGTATCCTCTTTTCGCTTATATGTCGTGCCCAATGTGACCAGTAGCGCGGCTTATGCGGCACTTACACATGATATTTCCATCAAATGCCATGCGGATTTCCTTACGATGTTTTCCCGCATCGGTGAGCATGTGGTGTCTACATCCGTACGTAATTTGGAAAACGCAGAAGTACGTACCGGGATTCGAATCTAGGACCACTCGCATTGCCCCATTTCTTATTCCTTGATTCTTTTTTTTATTTCTATAAACGAAAATCTTAGAGATTATCTAAACCCCTTGATTACAAATTCTCTATATAAGGAAGTAAAACAGAAGGTCACATTTCGACTTTTGAAGCAATTATTAACTCAAAAGAAAAGCGTCAGCTATTTAAATATTTATAAATTAAAGGTAAGGAATCTTGCAGAAAAAACGTGTTGATATATTTTCGAACAGGAAACAACAGTTTAATTTTTATTATAATTATCTCTGAGAAATAATTAAAAATGATAATGGGGTTTTTTGTTCGCGTGCTCCTTAGATTGTGCGATACTAAAGTGGTAAAACTGAAACTCAGTTGAATATCAACCACGGATGTCTCGCTTAATGTATTGGCAGCATTATCATACCAATTTATGTTAATCATATTGATAATTATTTCACTATCTAACTCTAGTATGACGGGCAATAAACTCAACAGCTACCGCCGTCCATAGAATTAGAAGTCTAAAGAAACCATACACGCGCCAAAAGTGAAGCCAAAATCATAGAATTGAAAATTCCATAGCCTAAACTCTGATTTATTTTCATTCTGACTCGGCATAGAGGCTAGTACTTATCAGAAGCTTGATACAGTTCAATAAGTGGCTACAACAATCAAGAATAAGAAAAAAACTATTGATTGTCGCAGCGACCATATCAGACTGCACAGCTCCTAACCCTTTATCTAAGCAACTTCCTTTACTCCGAATAAGAGGAACTTTCCACGATCAGATCTGATTTTAATCAAATTGTCGTTTGTGTGTCGTACATCAAGAAATGCCACAGAATTGAAGATTAAGCAGTTAAATTAAATTTTTTAACATCCACGACTCCATTGTATGTCTATTTGTAGTCTATACATTGAGAGTATTTAAATGAGCTCAAACACGATACTTCTACTGTAAGTCAGTAAACAGATAAGTACCCTGTTGCACTTAGAAGATGCTGCAGCATCAGTTCCATGCTATCACATCCTTGTAATATTATTGAAGCCATTATCTTGGGAATCGAAGCTGCTCGCGTCCGTAGGCTTTACCCTAGTTTCCCTACACGTGACTCCTGGGTGGTGCTAAACGAGCAGCAGCGAGGTGGTAGGGCGTCGGTGCCCGTCTGGATCGCGACCACAGTACATGGGTGTAAAGCCCGTCATAGTGACCAGTTTCGGCTTGTCGCGCTTCGGGATCAGCTTGTGTATATCCAGTAGCTCATATACCTAGAGACCTTCAGTCGTGGTATATGTGGGCCGACATGACGATGTAGACTATCAATGGATTTTCATCCTTTGAAAGTCGCTTTCGTTTTTGGACTACGCTGTACTTACAATCAGGTACTCTGTAGTAACTATGTCGTGCCAGTGTAAAAAAAAAACTAAATTTCGAATCGATCAAACCATTAGAAGTGGTTTATTCCTTCAACAGCCAGAAAAGAGATGATTTTCTTCTAGCAGCTGATTAGATTTTCTTCAATCATAGCTAAAAACACTCTCGATCAATTTAGCTCTCGAATAAAGAAAACTCAATCAAAATCAGTTTATTCATTTAGAAGCTACGATACCACGACAAACATACGCGCGCTAAATTTGTAGCCTTCTTTTTCCGTCGGCAGTTAAAACACAATAAAACTATTTGAGCATGTATGGGCATGTAAACCATAAAAAATATGTGGCTTCACTTTGATCCACGCATTTTGTACTAGATTATATCTTTCAAAGTATTTCTTAATTCTATGCCGTCATCAAACTAAACACGATTAATATTCCAAGTAAGTATCAAAAACAATGATCAATACTTTATAGATTTCTTCAAATTAAGTCCTAAAATGGCGGTCTGTAAATTAGAAGTTGCCAGGTGCAGAGTTCATTCACCTTTCCGGGGTCTTTAGTCAATGTGGCTGTTGTGCCTTTGTATGGGTAGTGGGATGGAATACTTTGAGGCTCAAATTTTTTTTGCGACCGCTCCCGTCATGTGCCGACATTTTCTGACAGACGAGTTCGTGGTTACGATTCTGGAGTTTTCTATCATACTAAAACTTACTGTAACACTATCGAATTCTGATATTTTAAGGAGTATTTTAAAGTTTTTTTTTTAATTAACGTATAGAACATTTAAAGGTTGAGAACACAAATGATAGTTGTTATATGTATATTTGTACGTTTACATATGAATCATGAATTTGCTCGACCGATACTGAAGAAACTTATGCTATTTCGGTATATACAGATTGTAATAAATATCCTGTCTGACCCGAAAATTGTATATTGTTGTAACAATACATTGCCAAAATACATAAAAAAAACATATTATTCGGTAACATTAAAAAGTTAATGTCATATAAAATTTAAAGAATTTAATTATCTTACGGGAGGTCTAAACTCGGATTACATACAAAAAACAGTGTAAAACTAATCAAACGATTTAAATCATAAACGGTGCTTCGGATCTACGGACGTCACGATCTCTTTGACGTCATCAACTACTAGCACGATCCATTGCTTTCCATTTTTCTTTGTTCACAAGCTACGCACGCTCTGAGTGGTACCAGTGACGCCTTCAAAATCTGTACATTTTACAAGAATGCACAGGTTTAGTAATATTAATAATATGGCATTGAAAGATCGAGTCAATGACATTTGATTAATGAACAATCACAAACAATACGCCAAATGCATATAGATATCCAAGTGTTTGAACAGGTGTGTAATAAATATTTTCGGCTTCATAACGTTAATGATAAGTTGATAACGTAACGCGTAAGTAAAATATGAAATACACGTGATAGTTTATTATGCCATGGCACGAGTTACTGTATCTAATAATTCAATCCTCAATCAGTGAATGTATCATCATTTATTGAGTTTTTTTATGATTTACATGTGGACACCTCATTTCAATCACACATGGTGGAAGGAGAAAATGAGTCCGACGATGGAACGCGTCCGCCCAACAAACGCCTATTCACTCTTCTCTGAAAGACTTCTAAGTCATAACATCATGGAAATATGCTCGCTGGAAACATATTTCAGTCCTTAACTGTTCGCATGATGAATGTAGAAGCGAATCTTTTCGTGCGCATGTAAGGAATATCCATCACATACGGATGGTATCTGACACGGCGTCCAGTGGTTTGACGATGAAATGGGGCTTGCGGAATCAAGTTTTCAAAATTAAGGGCTGTCAACAGTGACATAATAATTACGGGATAAATGTAACCTAGAGAAAATTGTATGTCAATCACATTATTATTTAGGGACGATTATAACAAGTAACAAATATAATGTAGATTACAAAGGAAAATGATAACAAAATAAATGAAAACAAACCGAAAATCAAAGAAAAAGAAACAATTAAGAAATCCATATGCACGGCTACAACATAATTACATTACTCATAAACACAGCCAACGAGTTTGAGAAGATATCGATAGTAGGATCCCTAGCGACAAGTTCACTGTAATCTGACCAATCTAGGCACAGTAAAATGGTTTTAAGCTCGCTTCGCACTAAAAATGCTTTGAAATTTAAAAGTAAGAACAAAATAATTTTATACCTGATAATTGTACGCCTACAGGAAAGGTATCCCCATTGATTGTCACTTACCCCGGTGCCTTTACGAATTTTATTTTTCGACAGTTGACGCGAAATTTCAATAGATTATCGTCTTTTGCTAGTTGCTGCCATTGTTGGCCTGCTGTGTTTTTCATCAGGTGCTGTGTTGTTACTTTGTCGAGTTAGTATAAAAAAGGCTACTCTAGTCCTCGTGCCTTGATATTATTATAATAAAAACCGCAGTGACATTCAGTAAGGTAAATGCAAGGCAGCTTCGACATAACTACAGAGTGTATTAAACACCCTGTCTGATCCGAAAGGGGCATAATGGTATCACGATAACATTATCAAAATATTTATATCCGACGATTATGCTATTCACGAATATTAAAAAGTTATTGTCATATAAAATTTAAGGAATTGAATTATATTAAGCTCGGAATACTTATAAAAATTAGTGTAAAAACTAATCAAATTATTTAACTGACAAATGGTGCTTGGGGTCTACGAGGGTCAAGATCTCAGACGTCATGGTCTACTAGCACGATCCTTTGGTTTTCAATTTTCCCTTGTTCACGAGCTACTTACGTTACAGGTGTGACCGTGTAAGTTTCCCGATTTAATTTATTATTATTATTCTTTTTTTATTTTAAAAGATAATGTAAATAGAATCTATTGTCGATACCGAGTAAGGTCTTTAGGATCGGACAGGGATTTTATTACATATTGTATAACTCAGGCCACCCTCTTTCTCCTTAGGGATAGCGTGGACACGGACGTAGCCGTTATTAATCAAACTTTAAAGCTGTTCATATGCAATAAAAAAGTTTAAACACGATTATTCGTATTATAAACGAGAGGAACTTTAAAATACACGTGATATAATATTTTTTATTGTAATTTTTAATCATCAGAAAACAAGATAAAATTACTATATTGAAATTTAAAAAAGGAAGTAATGTATTGTAAAATCTAAAACTCATTTTAAGTTTCTTGGAATTTATTTTTGTCGTTTTGAATTATTTATTATGTAAGCCTTATGCCAATTAATAATAATAATATTTAAAAAAGCAAGTTTTAATGACACACAAGTAACGAAATAGAATCCTATATATATAAATTTGATTTTTACCCTTACTATAAATATTTATGACACAAATTGATTGGATACAATGATTGTGAAACATTGGTAGGTACAAATTTTTGATGAAACAAATTCTTATAATGTTAACTTATTATAAAATATTATATACATCGGTATTAACACAGATGTTGCCTCACTGCGCGTTTTCTACCGTCTGTATCTTGGCGAGTGTTCTGAAGAGTTGTTTAACCTTGTTCTAGCATCTCCCTTCCTGAATAGATCCACGCGCGCGGGTTTGCGGGGTCACAGCTATACGGTATCTCACATCCCGGCCAGGACTAAGAAGTTCTCTAACTCCTTCTTTTGCCGTGTCGTTGGGCTGTGGAATGGTCTTTCGGAGAGCGTGTTCCCACCGTCCTATGATATGGGATCTTTTAAACGTAGGGTGAAGAGATACTTGTGCAGGCCGGCATGATCACCGTGACTACCGATGGGTTGTTCTTGCCTATCGATAGTCGTTAGTGTTTTTTGGACTGCCCCATGCCATCAGGTATGGTGCAGTCACTGTGTCGAGTCGGTATAAAAAAAAAACAAATCTTAGATAGTTTTATGTAATGAAGTTGTAATTAAAATATAAAAACTTGGTTGAATTATTTCTGCTAACGGTAGCTGATTATATGATGTAATTAAAATTCCTGGTGTACAATGCCATTATAATTTTTATTTAACTATGATTTATTATTATAAGTAGTGCTTTTTATTTAAAAAAATAATATATTATAATACATGCACGCAAATATTTAAAATTTAATTATTTTGTTGAATTATTTTTATTTATTCCTTCTAGTATATAAATATTCAAAGTTTCATTTTTATCTGTTACATGAAATAACACTTATAATTTAAAATGTTAAAGACGTAATTATTTTCTTAATTTTTTTACTAATGTATTAAATACAGTAAAATAAAAGAAAGAAAGGATAAAAAAATTGTATTTAATAAAAAGGTATAAAATATATTAACGTGTGCCGTGCATAGCTTTAAATTATACAAAATGACAAGCATCTTTTTATATCAGCTCAGCGTTACTTCGTCCCATAGATTTGTTAGAAATGCGAAAAAGAGCCTCGTTTTAAAATTATTCGGGTGAAACTTAAATGATCGGCTTGTTCGCAACGGACACCTACAAGAGACCCACAGGAATTAATACTATTTGTATGTCCTTAACGTAGTTTATTCACGAAATAGGTGTAAATCCAACGATGACGTCAACGTCAATGTTTTCTTAAAGGTAGTTAATTGATTAGGAAATAATTAATATGACATTTTATTTTACAATTTCTCTATATTTTTACAGTCGTTGGACTGAGGAATAATCCTGGGGCGAATGTGTTTCCATTGTTCTATGATATTGGGTTCTTTAAACGTGAATAGATATATAGCAGAGATGGGCAAATGTAATTTAATTAATGATTAACGATTACAAAATGTAGTCGTAATTTTAATTTTATTGCTCTGTAGTCATGATTAAATCCATTTAAAACATTAAGAAATCATAAATGTGTATACAATCTGGGATTCTGTAGTGTTTAAAACATAGATGAGTAAAATGCAGTCATATTAATGGTAAAAAATGTAAAATGTAATCGTAATCATTTTTATTAATCTGATTACATTTTGCCTATCTATGATATATAGTATACTTATATATAGATTGCCGAAGCCGTGGTGGCTGCCGGCAGAATAGAATAGCACCCCCCTCTTCTTTCCGAGGTGTCGTAAAAGGCGACTAAGGTAACTCTTGAACACCGCAATTCAATCAGGTGTTCAGAGAAGGAAAACTCGACCAAACCTGCATCCTGCTCCCTCCCGATCGTACTGGTTCTCCTTTCCATCGGGCCTGAGGGAGCTCGGACGAGAGAGTGCTTTTCTGACTGCGCGTCCAGTTATGCACTTAAATATCTCCTGCGCAATTGACTGTTTCCGAAAACTGGACCTCGAATTTCTTAACCAGTGTTGAAACAGTCGCCGTGGCCGAAACCGGCTAGGACATCATTATCATCATATAGATTGCCATGATCTCGGCGAGTATAGCTTAATTTGCCTATCAACAGTCATTGTTTTTGGACTGTACTGCGATTACAAACAGTCAGTCAGAAGACTGCGATGGTAGAGCGATTAGCAACCTGCGGTGTGACCACAGTACACAAATGAAAAATTCGTCATAGTGACCACATTTAGGGATCAACTTAGGAAGGTACATACAATGGTACTGCAATGATTGTGTTTAAAGAGTGTTTTGAATAGACAATAATACAGAATTGGCCATTCAATAACAAAAATAAGTTTTCTGTTGGAAAGAATTGAAAAAAAATGAAGATCGGCTTTTGAATTTGAGGCTAAATGAATTTTGATTATTATATAAGATAGCGTCTTAAGCTTTGGAAAGCAATGGACATTATATACAATTAGAATATAAAAACAATAATAAATATTATGTAAACGTATTAATAATTTGATAAATTTATCGTGGGGATATAATAAGTGTTTCAATAGCTTAAGTGTTGATGTAGACATCAACACCGTTCATATCAACACACGAGCGAAACCCCCATGTATCCGAATACACGAAGTAACACACACCACAGTACTTACTTTATACATCTAGTGGGCACAGGTTATTTGTCATAGTATAATGAATCCTGCATAAAGACGATGATGTCAATGTATGGTCTTTTTTTTTTTCTTTTTTTTTAAGGAACTTTTGTTCTTTTGAACATGTCAGCCCCATCATACCTTAACCTAAAATTCCAAAAAAATATTAAAACTATCAAAAGAATTATTATAAACTATTTATACATTTTCCACAACATTCCAGCGGCACCAGAGGTTGGTTCCGCTAGAATGCTGTGAAATATGCCTACATTATATAAATTAAGGTTTCAACTTGTATTTATAAGAACAGATCTTTCCTTCTTATACTTGTCACATTCCATCAGAAAGTGATGGACATCGTCAATTTTGTCACATGTTTCACAAAGCGGTGAGTCGACCAGTTTCATGAGATATCCAAACTTCCTTGATGGAATGTTACCTGATCTTAACCTAAATGCTGCAGTTACACAGGATCTGCATTTGTTGACGGTGGTTGCCGTATTTGGACTACATTGTACCTTCCAACAAGAGCGGCATACGCAATTCGCCAAACTTGTATAAAAAGAACACCTCGTGCTTTACGAATGGTAAGAACCATAAATACATCTCTGTTCATCCCGAAACCCATATAGCGTGACTATAAATTAGTAATTTAGAATGTCGTGCGTACCAGCTAATACCGTTTCAGCGATCCTAGAAAATAATGTAGCCGACGAATTCACGAAATGTCTGGAGTGATCTAGACCCAGACGGTTGGCGCGGCCCCGAGTTCAGTGCACTATGCGTCAGTCTGGTCGCAAGAAACCCGAAAATCTCGTAGTTCATTTTTATATTACGTCTAGTTTTTTATGCACCTGCTGGCAATTCAATTAAGACTGTGTACATTAACCATGCAAGCATATTTTAAATGTTAGTACTTCAGTTAGGTACATATACCAACGAATGTACCGCCCTAATTACATTTTTTTTTTTTGGTTTCTCGGGGGAAAATCCTGCATAGGACCATCAGGGCCGCTGTGAGGGCAGCAACCCCGGTGTGTCAGACTCCTACTGACTCGAAACCCCCAGGGTGTCCCTCTAATCGCTCCACCCGAGCCTGGGAAACCAAATTCATCCAGACGCCCGGAGAGCGAAATGCCTTGTCGAGGCTGCCTCTCAGGGAGGGGTAGGGGTAAAGAGCCCACCCTTCGAATACCTATCTCACAGGCGGCGCGCCGGATACTGCACACTGCCACCCTCTCATCCGGACAGCAGACTCCCTCAAGTCTACTGCCCGGCTATTGTCACCGGGGGATGTCGCGCTCGCTCTGAGCGAACGCGTCCCTCCGGCGACGGTGCCTTGGCCGCCGAATAGCCAGAGAAGATGTTCGATCTCTGACCCTTTCGGCGGCCTCCTTCTGCTTCATCACAACCTCGCAGAAGGCTGTGACTCCTCGCCATGGCCCTAACTACCTAACAAAACCTAGGTTATCAAAATATATTATTCTAAAAATAATTATGCTATCTACAGATTTAATGTTGGATGTACACTGGCTTAAACTATAAATTTCTTAATACGCGATATGTGATTATAAAAAAAAATTGCACGAAAAGGCGGTAACGACCGGCAAACGGTCTAAATCCGAGAAATTGTGAGCCTAGAATACTCGGATTGGTATCGGATGTTGTATTTCGTATTACCTTTGATCCGAATACGTGAAAATGTTAATCTAGGTACTCATTAAAATCACTACAAAGCATTACGTCAACACGATTTGAAATTCTACTCAATTCAGACTTAGTTCGAGTATACGAGTATTAATAATAATGTTAAATCGTCACGCTGTAATCCTTTCAAGGTGAGCAGAGATATATCAGTGCTCGTATCCCTATATTTACACTTAGATATATATTGTGACCATCGTGACCAGTAGCACAGCTAATCACTATTCTCAGGACACTTATAAATGATACTTATATGCCATGCGGGTTTTTTCACAATGTTTCCCTCACCGGTGAGCTCCGTATTACCCAAAATCTGTATTGGATCTAGAAAATCCCATAGGTACGCGTGTGAACTTAAACCTACAACCGTTTGCGTTACTGCACATGTATACCGGCCCCTTATCCACCAGGCCACCACACCCACTATTAATAAAATAATACTATAGGAGTGGAATATGCTTCCAGTGGCCATATTTCCGCGGTCTTATGACCTGGGAGTCTTTAAGAGAAGAGTGAATAGGCATTTGTTGGGCGAACGCGGTTCATCATCGCACTCATCCTCACCTTCCACCTTCCTTAATAAAAAATACTATAGCTTTTTCAGACTGACAATATTTGGATCCGTATTGAAGATTACGGATCACGGAAAGACATCGGATGGCATATGACATATAGCGCGTAAACTACCCAACAAATAGTTCTACAGATACTTCGGAATGTACTTTTTCTGTTACAAATCGGATGATTTCTATAACCGCTCTTATGCTTAATTTTTTTATCGTTCCTATTAAAGGTAAAGTACATGCTATGACCTTAATCCTAAATGGCAATATTTGCCAATCCCAAGTGTACTATAGCTTCGAAGGAAGCTAGTTCCGCCTTTCCCTCAGCACTTGGCAGACGGGAGGAGGAACATTCTGGTGGTTTCAGTCGGTTAAAGTATAGCACAGCGAGCCCGCCGTTCTCCGAATGGCCCTGACAGTCCATAAAGATTTCTACCGGGTCGATAAAAAAGGCGTACTAGACCTTACGAAGAGTACCAGTCTTACGTAATAACTAACAAATCATAAATAATCTCTAAACCATAATTCAAACTCTATTTACTTTGGCGCATTCAAAGAATATTAAATTATCAACAAAGTGACTTCCAACTAGATGCTGTTGTGTGATTTATAAATTGGAATTTACCGAGAAAACCTGGCAAGATATTATAATATTCCCTCTTTTCAAAGTATAGTTAATTCCATAGACACAATCAAATCGGATCTGAACTGAATGTCCTGTGATCAAAATATATATGTATGTTATAGTCACGCGTCCTTGTCAGCGAATTATATAGGAAATGTAATGAATTATAATTTTATTCAAATAGCACTTTTAAGCACTATTGAATCGTCAAAAAAAAGCAAAGCGAATCTACCACTGGTTCAGAAAGCAGAATCTACCGAGAAGAGCCGGCAAGAAACTCTGGTAGTTCTGCTCCTTTTAACATAATGAGGTACAATAACAGGTATAATTTACTAAGGATGCAGTGCGCCGCGAGAAAGATTGCATATATTCAGACCACGGACTTTTATTATTCAAACAGTCATTAATGGAATAATATCCCTCTTTTAGCAATTTAGTTAAAAAAAAATTTTTTTTTTCCTTTCAATAGTGATAACTCCAAGATGTCTTTAGGTATTGTATTGTATAAGCGAATACTGAGCCCCATGTAGGAACCGTGAACCTTTTTAAGCCGGTAATTAGGTTACACTAATTTGTATTTATTTCTAGTATTAACATTATGAATATCAATATGTATTTTATATATCAATATGTATCAAATATGAATTTTCAAACAATACCTTTTAAATTAAAACGCTAATGTACTTCTGTTTAATTTGAAAATAATATATAACTATAACAACTCTAATACACTATATATGTATATGTCAATGCCATTGCAAAAGACTATTTAATCGTGCTTCCGTAAGTCGGCTTAGAAATGAAGATTTTATGAAAATCTCCGCCCATATACTAGTAACGCCGGTTTTGGTGACATTTAGAATTAGGTAAGATCACACTATATGACAACGGAATAACACGACACGGAGCTAAAACGGCGTTTCGTTACATAATTCACAACTTTTCATAATTATTCTGTCCCTAAAATAAAAATATATTTTTTTATCTTCATATTCTAAGTTTAAAAGTGTTTCTAAAATAACATTCATTGCTAAATATCTTAAAAAACATTAAAAATGAAAAAAAAAGATGACGAATGACGTTATGTGTACAGAAGAATTAGAACCTTTTTGCCTAATTAAAATGAAAATTTAGAAGTGTTCTTTGATAACATAAAAGTCTCGTTAATTTAATACTACGCTTTTTATTCGGTTATGCGACATTTTATTTAAAAAATCTAGATCGTTTACAATGCCTAGATAATATGTATATATATATATATATATATATATATATATATAACATGAACACAAATATACTATATTTGATATATTGCCTAAAGAAACCCGGTACATACAAATACAATATATAACGATATATTCTATACAATGATAAACTATACCCATATATGCAATTAATATGTGTGTGAATGTATGTCTTATATATTTTCTTTTGAAAATATCGGGTCGTGCCGTGTATTGCTGTGTCGAGTGGTTCGATTGCTATTTAATGCGGTCTACCCTTATAACTCACACGTCTATATATGTAAAAGTAATCTGTCTGCGAGTCCGTTCCGTGGTTTAGTGGCCATGATGTCTGATTAAAATCGTGGAGGACCCTGGATCTATTTCCGTTTGGGCTGTCTGGTGTGGTTTATGCTTGAAAATTGGTCCCCCAATATCCATTATGGACATATCCAAGGTGGACAATGCAGCATTCGAATAAAATTCATTGCGTGCGATGGCTGTCCCGGAAGGGAAGCAAACTGTTAAACCTTTAATCTACATTCGTTTAGACGGTATTTTTAATCTTTTTTATTGTGCTGGGCTGATAAACACTATTCAACAGTTCGAATTTATAAAGATTCTCTTATCTATTCTTTAATCCTAAATTGTAGACCAGAAATATCGACTGGACGAATGCAGATTACTGGTTAGACTATACGAAGATTCTCTTTGATTGTACACCACACGCCTTAAATAGTATAAAGCAAAAATTACTAACTATTAAAATAGCAATTAGATAATTAATTATTAAGCAAAATAACCGAATTCATTTTTTTCCGGCATGTCCTACGTTGGTGGCCTGCGAAAGACCTTTACAACAAAACCGGGCTTGGTGGGCGAACGCAGAGGGCGCTCAGCCAGCGAAATTTATGGGTTGGGCGGCTAGGCAAGGGCACCCCTGTGGGTACGGACTAGTGATGAAAATGCCCGGGAATTTTCCCAAAGTGCCCAAAACTTGTATGGGGAATATTCCCGGGAATTTACGAAATGTTCGCGGAAGGGCTGGGCACTTTGGGAAAATTCCCGGGCATTTTCATCACTAGTACGGACCTCGACTTGGGCGGCCGGCCAGTTGAAACATGAATCTAACGGTGATCTACCAGCGCTTCGGAAGCGACTACCTTGAGAAGAAACGCCGAAAGAAGCTCCAGGCTGCGTCGGAGTGAAACAGAGTTATTTAAACAACAGTTGACGGACGTATCCATTTTTAGTGATACCACTGAATGACAGGGACTGCAAACAAAGGTTAGAGTTACAGATAAGCGTTTGCATTTCATCGATATTATAAACAATAATTATTATTCATACGTATTTATAAATAAATGTTTATAAAAATACAAGAACTTAAACATTTTATAAAAATGTATTCTCTTCAATATCTGCTCGGCCAATTGCAAAATTATTGGACTAGTTAAATAGTAAATTTAAAAATAAAATACCCTTTATTAAAATAACAGTTCTGTCGCTGAAGTATTATATAGATTTAAAAAAAAAACTGTACAAAGTACATTCCTATAATTTATACAATATATGATCATAAATTAGTTTGTCTTATTGTCCTCAAAATATGGGCTTCAAATGTCGGCCTTTTAACAAATTTTACAGTCCCTATTATCTTCTCTTCAACACCGTAAATTAAACATAGTTACATGAAGACATAGAGTTGGGCGACTAGTCCGGTAATATTTAGTTAGCCCGATCGATCGGTGAACTGGTCTACCAACGAGCCTGCGGATTGCAATATGTTTTCTTTGTCCGGAACAGGAGGCTCGGATCGATCGGGCGACGAGTGTGCGCTTGACATCTGCGAATAAGGCGGCCCGTAAAGAATTCTCTGCTGAGATTCTTGCGACCCTTTCTAGAGAGGCAGGTGCGTTTATTTCATCGAATTCAATTGAAAATTGGATATATTAATTTGCCTTCAGATGCAAACAGTCTAATCAAACCATATAAAATACTTTTTAATGATATTTGATTATTTACAACTTTGCAATAAGAACAGACTATTTGCAATAATGTAAACAAAACGTGAAAAGCCACGAAAAAACAAAAGGTTTTAAAATTATTATATTATATCAAGTAGTAAAATTTATGAAATTAGTGGATTGTGTATAATATGCAATCACTTTTAATAAAACCCAGCAAACTAATGAACAAATATCTTTAGCCCACATATCTCTGGATCTATAGGATCAGCACATTGTCTTGTCATCAAAGAGGATTATATTATTATAAGTATGGACATAGAGAATCCAGTCCAAAGATATCAGCCGGTGTCTACAAGATGTCGATGTTGTTTATAAGATTGCGGGGTTCTATTGAAAGAGATATAAATGTGTGACTATTTTCTTTTTAAGCTATAATTCCAGCCAGTATCAATAATAGTCGGCCATGTTTGTTTATAAGATTGACAGATTCGGTTAAAAGGGTAAATATATATATATATATATATATATTGTTTTATTTTTCAATTATATCATAAAATGAGGAAACACGATACCTATTATATTAAATACTATAAAGGTATTACATATATTATAAGTATGTATTAGTGTATTTTTTTTTTAAATAATCGCATTGTTTAAACATCTTTACACTGTGCAACAAAAAGATTTTTTTTTTATTTCACTGCAATAAACCCATGTACCGAAGTTGTAAAAACATACTATCTCATCGGAATTCTTTTGTATTTATTCTTAGTGCAGAATATTAACCTATTGTTTGTTTTGTTGCACCCAACTTATCTCTGTACCGGGGTAAATAGATATTAATTTAAAGTCAGACAAAGTGTAGCCACTTTTACTTATGACCAAGTCATTGTTATGCAGGTAACTGTAAATGAGCAGGTAGCTAAATCCGGGTCACGTGCTCATACGTAATGATAATTCCATGCCTCTAAAATACATCCTTCAAGTATCCATTATTTTAGAATTAAAATTGACGAGAATAGTTCTAAGGGTCGAAGCTGCAAATCTAGACGAGTGTGGTTTAATACGTGCTCATTGAATTATATTGGTCCTTAAATACGCGTAATATGTAAAATATGTTGTTACTTTGCAAGACTTCGTATTTGCTAGAGATATTTTTGACGTTTTAGAGAATCCATAATAAAATAGCGTGACAAGTACAGTCACTTAATATTGTTAGTTGATTTTAATCTTTCCCAACGTTAAAAAAAGCTTTTTACTAATCTTTTAACTTCGTCCGTTTGAGATAGTTTTAAACTAATTTTGCGATATTTTTTTCCTAAATTTCATTTATAATACCTAACTAGGGCGCTTTATTTGTATTTCTACCGATTATGCGAAAGTAGTTCGAATTCCGAACGCCGGAGCGTGTCGTAAGTTTTCGCGATCGGCCTATGAGAACTCTGATGGTACGTCACGCGTCCGCGTTTTCGTCGTGCCTCTTTAGTGATACGGGGACGAGGAAGGTCAACTTTAACCGGTGATCAGTTAAGTACCTTTCACGATCTTGAGGCGCGACGCGGCGCGTCACTTTCCCCGCTCTAGTGAGTTTTTTCAAACATAACAACATCACTGATTACATCAATGTAGCATGCGGATTGTTCCGCGTGCACACTGCACCTGTGTGTATCGGGACACGGCGCCGCTGCTGTCCATTTTATTAACCAATTTAATTTCTATTGCACATCTAGGTTATGAATTCTACTTTTAAAATTTTAGAGATTTCAGTTTAATTATCACACAAGCATAATTCCAATTTCGAACTCTGAATAGTTACTTCAAAAAATTGAACAATTTCAAAAATGTTTATTGTCTTTGATTTAAATTGGTCCTATTTTTTTATTCTTCATTTATGGCAAGGGTTTGTACATATGACAGTTTCAAGTAAAAATAGAAAATTATTTAAAAGTTTTGTTGAATAGCCAATAGACTAGCAATTTACTTAACAGTAGGGCCTACAGTGTAGGTCGTGAATACAGAGTAGATGTACCGTAGGGCTTACAATCGCCGAGTTAACCCAGACTTTCGTTCAACGAGCTACAACAGCGATCAATCATTCTTAACATTATATACTAGTACGACCTAATACGATATTTTATATAAACACATTCTTTCACTCAATCCATCGCTTTTGATCTACGCTACAATAAACTTATGCCTCAAAAAGCCCGTGTAATATAATATTTTCTAATTAAAAACCTTCGAACCCTGTTTTATTGAAAATCCACATAGAAAGATCATAATATAGTAAACCTGTACACTATAAATGTATTGAAATTGTAGTTCATTTAAAATTACATAATAATAAGTATGTGTGTGTAATCTATATAGTTAACATATTACTATGTATTTACTTTATAGTTACTAACTATAGCCATTACTGACAACCATCTCGCATGTGCCTCAACAATGTCTAGAATATTAACTAACAGTTAAAGGTCGAATCAGTTGCGCTGATAATTCGAAATCGTATTGAGGTAGTGACAGAAATTAATGTAATATCTACTAATGAAATAAAAAAAAAAGAATAAAAAATATTGAAATATAATCTACATAATCCAACAACCTTCACGGATGTAGTTTATTATATTCTCTTTGGATGTAGTGTAACGATCAATATTCCTAATACGAAAACAAAATGTCCTTCTAAATTCAAATTATAAATAGAAACAGCCGAACTAATTCAATTCATAACATCATTCGTAAATCGAGCATTCTATTTGTTTGAGCTTCCACGTAGGAGAGCATAATATCGTACGAATTCCATACGGCGAAGCAACGATATAATAACAAGCGTTCGACTTTAAGCAACATCCGACTTTAACCCAATGATAATAAAAGCGAACGTCGATAAAATATTCAGTTTATCGACATGGACGTACATCGAAACGCAGCAAGCTTCTATTTTTAAAATCGATGCGGTGACCGAAGTGGGACATTTGTAAAGCTTTTTCAATTAGGAAACAGTTAGAAGCATCCATCTTGGTCTCGAAACGCGATAAGTTGAGTTTATTTATTTATTTTCAAACAATGAAACACATTTAAAATTTAAATGAAAGTTTTCTTTTTTTGTTACAATCTGTGACGAGATAGGATTGTACCGATTGAATTGCACTGAATGTGACCATAGATAATTAGTTTTTCGTAATCGAATCCGTTATAAATACTTTTTTAAATATTGCAATTTGCAATCAATATTGAAACTAGAATCGGCAAGGGTAATACAAGTTTAAAATGTCAAATAAGTTTACATAACTGACACATTTTTTATTTAAGCATTACTTAGGCCCATATTTCATTCACTTTATGTTTTTGTTGGGCAAATGTAAGCATATGGAATACCTATTTTGTGTTTAACAGTTAGAACCGGGACAGACGATGCGTTGCGTTGGTGGCGCGTTTTGTATACAAGTATCCATGTTGAGCACACGATGCGTTACAGCACTGCACTGTATGTGGACCAAGCTTGCGCTTCGCGAGACTAGGCGAATGGTGGCACGCGTTGCGATGACCGACCGGTACAGTCTTTTCGAATATATTGTATTTTTATGCGACGTCGCAACCACAGCGCATCGTTTGCACCGGCTCTTAGGCACACTGATGCATAGGATCTTTCTAGCAATTAGAGCCTTATTGTCTTACTAATAATACAACGTCAGAAAATATAAGTATAATCAACTATGAATATTTCTGACGTTAAAAATTACCACTACAGGTCTTATTATTTACTTTTAAATAAAAATATGTTTAGAGAACATACATTTTAATGTTTATTTATTCTTACTCCTTTTTGGTACACACAAATTAATAATTAATAATTAATTTGCAGTTAAAAACTTTGTATTTAAAATGTAACATTCCCGTAATAACTTTAGTCATTTACAATAAACCTACATTATAATAGCTTTTGATCTCCGCGCAGAGCAATGGGTTTGGTATGTTATACATTTATTCAATATATATATACTTTTGCTAATGAATATACATCACAATTTTACTTCTACAATGATTTTTATCTGTTATTTCACAATTGACGAGATAAATTATCAAAATAAATACAGTGCAATGAAGATGGTAATCGAATAGCACTATATTAAAAGTTCATTAATTAAACACTTAAATACAAAACTGTTTAACAAGCTTTTTAAATAACTGTAACGATCATGTTAATTTGAAACGTATAGTCTCGGCGTTCACACGGAAACATGGCTGACTGCCAAAGGGATTATCCATTAACCACACACCGTATTACTTCGAAGATTTAGGTTTGAATATTCGCTAGATTTATTGTAAAACATTAAACGGTTACCTATAAACCAGATAAAGGAGAACCACTTAAATTATAAATGTTTTAAATAATGCACTCTTCTAACACATTGAGAACATTTTATTCAAATATAGATTTTTTTACTGAGATAAATTCATATTATTACTTTAAACGGAAAATTGCGGAGAAACAAATAAGCGCATGTGATTTTTTTCGGATCCATTATATTTAATTATCCATTATATTATATTTAGTATATTATTAGATTGGTACAAAAAAAAACTTTAATGCCTATCAATCAAAGTTCGGTAATAAGAATTAATGGTTTTAAAAAAATATATTTTCATTTATATTAATAAAACATTCAAATTAATAAATTATAATTTATTTCTTAATTAAAATAATATGACAATATTCTGTATTTGCTAATCTTTAGTCAATAGAGAGAATTAATTTTATCTGCCATTGACTTGGAAAATATTGATAAAAGGATTGTGTCCGATTATTTTTAATCTGTACCCTTTTTTATTTAATTTTTGACATTGTGGAACAGGCAAAGGCTGAGACATCATATAGCCACATATGTACACTGTAAAATCTATCCACAAATGTAGTTTATTTTAATGCGTTTTATAATCTTAGGCTACGTAATTTGCAGATGGACGAAGCAAGGCCAGGTGGCCTGTATAAAATAAAATAAGAATCGTCAACGGATTGAAATACATAATATTGTGTCATTGACTGTATGGTCAATAAACCTGGGGCTGCAACACATCTACGGAGTTCTTTCAACCGAGTGATTTAACCGTTCGGTGTTTGGAAATACGCGTTATAACACGTTTTTATTATCACTTTTTTAATTTTACACTTTATTATCTTTTTATGGTTCGTTGCTAAATAAAAGATAAAATTATGAATACGTCGATTAAATATTATCACCGCTTGTAGATATTATTAAGTTTTAGCGCCTCTTTACTTAATTATCATTCTCGAGTTGAAATAAACTCTGGTTCCTGCTAATTTGTATAATTTTGTTCGTATTATTGAACACGTTTTTATATTAGGTCCTTACATATGAAATTGGCGTTTTGTATGGGAGGAACAAAAAGTCGAATATTTTTTAATATAATATATTTAATTAATCAAAGTATGAACCATTATTTTCTATGCACTTTTGCCATCTCATAGGTAGTTCATTGATCCCTTTACTAAAAAAACCAGTCGGACGGGAATCAATAAAATCTTTGAAGGTGATTTGGACTGCCCCATCGGAGTTGAATTTTTTCCCTTGCAAGAAGTTATCCAAATTTCGAAAAAAATGGTAATCTGTTGGAGCAAGGTCCGGGGAGTACAGAGGAGATGTCTTAGACTTTCCAATTGAAGCTCTTCTAATTTAGTAGCCGTCTGTTGCGCAGTGTGTGGTCTAGCGTTGTCGTGAAGCAGCAGTGGCGTGGAGCGATTGACCAGCCTAGGTTGTTTAGCCGCTAGCTTTTCCATCATGGTTTGCAATTACTGACAATAGACATCAGCCGTAATAGTCTGGCCAGATTTGAGAAAACTGTAATGAACAATACCGGCACTAGTCCACCAAACGCTTACAAGTAACTTTTTTGGGGTTAATTTTCGCTTGGGGCAGGATTTGGCTGGCTGGCCAGGATCCAACCATTGCGCTGAGCGCTTCCGATTATCGTAAAGAACCCATTTTTCATCACAGGTAATGATTCGGTTTAAAATACCTTCATTATTGTGCCGGTTTAGTAATGTAACGCAGCAGTCGACGCGCGTTTGCCGGTTTGCTTCAGTCAATTCGTGAGGTACCCACCTTTCAAGCTTTTTTATCTTCCCAATTTGCTTCAAGTGAATTAAAACAGTTTTATCACTAACATCGCAGCCTGCAGCTAACTCGGACGTGGTTTGCGATGGATCCGCTTCCACAATAGCCTTCAACTCTTCATTATCAACTTGAGTCTCAGGCCGTCCACGGGGCTTGTTCTGCAGGTCGAAATTTCCAGAACGAAAACGTTGGAACCAAAAACGAACTGTGTTTTCTTTTGCAACACGACCGCCATACACATCATTCACCCTTCGAGTTGTTTCCGCAGCACTAGTGCCACGGCGGAACTCGTACTCGTAAATAATGCGATATTTTAAGTTTTCCATTTTGTAAAATGAGTGACGCAAACAGAAAAAAAAACAGAAGAAAAAAACAAATAAATGACGATCATCGAAGCACAAATACATGAGTCTATAGCTGTACAAATTTGAATTTGGAATTCCTTACCAAAGAGGAGAAATTTGTGATTAAAGTGGCCAGTACGAAAAACGCCAATTTCATATGTAAGGACCTAATAATTCAAAAGTAGAATTAGTGAACGGGAATTAATATCCTTTTTATAAATTAATTTCTTGGCAAAATATTCACTAATTATGATTTTTATTTTATAGAGTACATTTTGGCTTGATCTAAAACAAATTCCTGCATATGCTAATACATTATGATACCACTTTTTTTAGTAATTTATCCGATGCATTCAAAAGTTCCTCGTTTATGACGATTTTTGCATCACTGATGATTTCTGTCCTTATGTTGCAGGTGTTCCTTGGTGGTGGTAGCCACCTACCATCAGATGGGCTGTCTGCCTGTTAACCTATAAAAGTTTAAAAAATCGAGAAAACACCCGGTAGTTCGCATCTAACTTTCTCTCCTGACGTCGTTAAAATTTTAGCAAAATTAGTTTTTAGCGTTTATTTGCTTTCATTAGTCAAATCAAATAAAAATCAAACACAAAACATGCTTTTAGGATCATAACCTTTTTTATTCAGTGCAGTTTTATTGCAGACTGGCCTAAAAGGAATTAATATTACATACAATGTTCTTCAAAGACTTAAAGCACTGTATTTTCAAAGGCAAAGTGAACAGTATTATATTTTTATTTAATAATGTAGCATAATGTGCTAAAGTGGATCCTAATGTATCTCTGCTCATCCTAAAAGAGATATAACGTGACGGCGTTAATAATATAACATTATTTAAATTTTTAACATGCAAATATATTCCACTATATAAACACATACCTAAATCTTTAAATGCGAGCGCTCTGGTTTCGTCCGTTAATGTTATCAAAGCGTCTTATCTTATCAGCGCATTCTTTGTTTTGTCTTATTTGTAATCTCACACTTATTTGTGGTCGAACCTTGTTTCTAATACACATTTGCTATTGTATTAAATCTTTACTTTGGTTACGAATATGAGTCTATTAGTCTAATATTGTAATTATTTGTACTGTATTTGCTATATAAAGTATTATCTCTAATAATTATTGTTATATACAGGTGAGGGATATATTTCAGAATACAATAATTTGTACCTTTTTATAACTAATAAAAATGTAAATAACAATATTCCCTGACAAATCATAATGAAACATTGATGAACAAATGAGAATTGATCCGTAAAAAGTTTGGACACCGCAGTGCGTGTGGTGCACGATTGAATGGCATGTAGATACAATTCCTTTTACGTAATTTTAGGTAAACAGATAATTGACTCGGTACCCTTTCGTACTTTATCCTGGCTTAGGAGAGACAAAATACCTACTTAATAATTAATTGTTATTTATTCTATCATGAGTGTAATTGCCCCTTAACATGTTGACTATAAATTGCTTTGTTTTAATGGGGATATTAAGATATCACTTTTCTTATATATTTGGAATTAGAATCGAATGCTGAATATCCTCCTTGAATATCTCCCTCGTCTATAAAATCAGCCTGTATAATCAAGTTTATATTGTATAATTATTATATGATGCCATTATTTTATGTTTATATGTTTTTAAATGTTGTGTATGTCTTTCTTCTGTCAACACAGGGTAACATCCTGCATTGTGCTATTAGGGCCGCCGGGAGCGACCCCGGTGCGTCGGAATCCTGTTGACTAAAAATCCCCGGGGTATCCATCACTTCGCAGATAGCAGGGCCTGGGAATACGTATACCTCCAACAACCCGGCGAGTTAATAGCCCTTTAGGCTCCATGTCTTGGAGAGGTGGGTGTAAAGAGCCCACCCCTCAAGATTTATCTAATAGGCGGTACGTAGGACACATAGGCCCGACAGGCGGAGTCTGCTGCCCTGAGGAGAAGAAAACGGACAGAGAAGTTCTAGAGGGAATGAGCTCTTTACCCCCACCCCTCCCAGAGAAGTAGCCTCAACAAGGCTTTTTAATCCGCGTGCGTCTGAATGAATTTGGTTTTCTAGACCCGGGTGGAGCAATTAGAGGAATGGGTTTTTAGTCAGTAGGAATCTGACACACCGGGGTCGTTGCCCTCACAGGTCCTGATGGTACTATGTAGGATTTTTGTCCGGGATACAAAGAAGGGCCCTTCTTGCCTAAACCCCTGGTCAAGGAACTCTGAACTCGTAGCAATAACTTCTCCTGCTATGTAGCGAATCCTGCCCTGTCCCAGACTAGAATAAATTACCTTCTATAGTACGAAATATATCTTCGTGATACTTCCTATATCAATTGCTAGTCAACAAGTAAAATGCGATTCTAAGAATTTAAAAACACCAGTCTGCCTTCTCAGTATATTTGATTGAGATTCGTTGGGAGATGGGGGCTAATCGATGCGATCGGTCTCACATTGAAGCCGGACGATGAAAATATTATCACGCAGGCGGTGGCAGGTGCGAGGCGAGCTTACCCGCGGGTTGTAGCACGCAACGGTAACGGTTCATACTGCCATCATAGAATAAACAGCAAGTCCATCTACAGACGTACCACTTTTTTAATCAGAAGGAAAATTAGACTTGTGGTATGCTAAATCACTTGCTTGGAAATTCTCTTATACCGTTAAGACCACCGTGAGATCAGCGGTCCCGGTGTGTCAAACTCTTGCAGAATAAAATGATCAGGGTGTTCCTCCTATCCATCTGAAGGGGCCAAGGGTACGCCCAAGCCAACTTTCTCGGCCCCTGGCGAATTAATGTCCGACCAAAAGCAGATTTTGATTGGCCATGAGCAAAACCTTAGGGCAAAGTCGAGGCCATACATTAGAAATTCCGGAGATATTTAATTTAAAATTTATTAAAAACTAAATTTTAAAAACTATTAAATTAAAGGTTTATTTTGATTGTATAAAAACAACTTCTAGAAATAATTGAAATTACCCTGCAACTAGTCTAAACTATTATAATAACATTTCTAATCTTAATTTCGAAATAATGTACGCATGCGGAATAAACAGATTGTTTAATTTGGGCGCTTACTAGAAACTTAGGTACTACCAGAATTGGCGGATGATTATGCTTTGGTCAAAGGTAGCCGAAGACTACTAGACTAAAAGTGAAGCTTCGGTCAAATTTTGGGATTGGTGTAGCCTTCATCCGCATTTTAGATATTTTAGAATAGAGCGCTGGGTCGTCGAAGGGATCTTGATTCCCAGGTCTGGCTTGCTAGGAGATGGAAGACATTCCGAGGGTTTTTAGCTAGTAAGAGTGTAGCACAGTGCAAGAGTTGCCCTCGCGGCATCCGTGACGTTCCTACGTAGGAGTTTCCCCTAAGTTACAACGGACAAAAAAACAATATCCGTAGGTTTAATCCTTGATACATGTGACCACAGGTTGTGCTTAAAGAACTTATTATTATCATTATTAAAAAAGTAAAAAACAAAAACCTTTCTGAAACAGAGCATTAAAATATTGTTCATTAGTTTTAATTCCGTCAATAATTTGATTATAATAGTCATGTAAGCAATGCGTAAACATCAAATATAAAAAAAAACCACTTATCTGTGTATATATTGAACTAGTAAAATACTGAAATAGTAAAATATCACTTAAATGTATTTACCAGCTTTAGTGGATTAAAAGCGCTGCGGGCAAAAAGGTTTTTCCACTGAAATATTTCATGAAAGGTTTATGTACGCAGCAGTGTTTGTACTGCCCGTCATGGGCTTAGCGCATAATCAGTACAACGAGTACACCGGTATTACATAAACGGAGATCGGAGCAACGGAAAGTAATACATCAGTATAAATATGTCTGCAGCGGCCGAGCGAAACGCAAACAAATTACTTGCGACCACTGCATTTCAAAGCTGATGTAATCGCCATACTCGTGTAAAATGGAGAATATTTGTATTGAATTGGTTAATTCGAATGAATACTTTGATTAACCACTAAAAGTATTATATGCAAGTGGTGCTGTTTCTAAATAGTCTCTTTATTAGTTCATCTTTAAAATTAGAATTCTACGAAGTATAGCCAACAATAGTAAATATAATTGTGACTGATAAATCCTTTTAAAACTTCTTTTGATGTTGTATAATGCTGTTACAAAAATTATATGGTAAAAGAAGTTCTTCTAACATCTCAAATAATATGTATTTACTATTAAATAATTATTTCTATGATAGGCCGATTTATACAACTTAAACTAACAATAGAACTATACTAATAAATAGGAAATAATAAGGAGTTATAGATAAAGTACATAAAACAATTATTAAAACTAGTTGTCGCCCAGTGGTCGAAAT
Source organism: Automeris io (assembly GCA_036320925.1). NCBI lineage: Eukaryota > Metazoa > Arthropoda > Insecta > Lepidoptera > Saturniidae > Automeris > Automeris io. The sequence goes on along the minus strand of JAUDJH010000010.1, from coordinate 12,103,458 downwards.
TCTACTATAATTAATTTAAAATAACTAATATATTGTAATAAATGAATTTTGTTACAACATAAAGCGTACATATCTATTATATAATAATTATGGCTATGTTTGACATTCGGTTAGACTATAGACAAATAATATCAAAGAAAAACAATATTAATCTATACTCAATTTGACCACAGATTTGAACAAAAGAATATATATGCGTGTGTGTGTCAATTGCGTGGTACTGTTTTTATATTTATTTATTAGTTTTATGTATTATTTTTAAAAAATATTAGCATACGCCCCTTTCTATATAAACTATAAGAGTGCCAAATTTCATACTCCTCAATTTTTTTTTCACGTATTAATAGATATTAACATACGAGTATATACTATAGTATATGTATATAGATTCAGTCAAAATATTACTTGGGATTTTTTTCAAATATTTTTAAGTTATTTGATAAATCGTAGGCAAAGATGAATGAAAAACAATAAATTAAATTGAATCTACTATAGTAAAAAAATGAATAAGATGCAAGACTAGGCATATTTACGCTACATAAACAGCGATACAATGTAACTGTTTCCAATTGAACGGTATTAAGTATAAAACATTTCGACACATCATTTCTGAATCGCTGCCAATATGTAAAGAATATAAGTAGCCTGCCCGCGAGGGAGGTGTGAATGATTTGTCCGGTGATCTAGACACCGCACATGAGAAGTTCGACTTGAAATAGATGTTATTCAAGTTGGAGACTTCTCGTCTAGAACCAGTAAAGACGTATTACAAAACTAGCAAATAGTAGTCCGATCCAAGGTCGATTACTGATCGAAAATGAAAGTTTAAAATTTGTAAGAAATTTAGTTCAAGATAAACTAAAAGTGAATAGCATAGTAATTTAAAAAACTTTGAAATCAAAGCTTTTTTTGCTTTAATATAAAGAACTTTTAGAGATGATTAAAATTGCCTCGTAACCTGTTTAAAATAATATCATTGCGAAATTTGTAACAGGTCGTTAAATGTTGATGTTTGCAAAAATCCTCCAGCTTCTGCGAAAACTTGGGTCCGTTTTTGCTGAAACCTAGACCGAAACTAAGCTACGGTTCGACACTATTAGTAAAGTGGAACTATTTTGCTCCCAAACATTGTTAGCCTCAAAACAACGTATACAATTACGTGTACAATTGCTTATTTTAAATACAAAATACAATGATTTGTTATAGTTATTAAATATAATAATAAACATACCGTTACGCTATATCCCTTTCGGGGTTAGCAGAGATATATTGGTGTCTGTATCCACTTTGCGCTTATGCCGTGCCCGACGTGACCAGTAGCGCAGCTAATCGCCGTTCTCACTTACACATGCCATTTTTTTAGATTCCATGTGAGTTTCCTCACTATACTTTAGTTATTTTTAATAATAATATATCATGATATATATATATACCTTTCAGGGTGATAACATCCTTAGATTTGTTTACGTGAAAAAAGAAGTATTTTAAACCTGTCTTGCCGATTTCTCTTATTGTTTTTTGCACATGCTTTTTGTATTGTATTGTATTGTATTCTCTTTAAGACAGAGTTATTTAATATCAATAATATTTTAGTACAAAAAACTAATCAGAAGTACATATAGTAATGTAAAGCATTTAATGTTTTTATAAAAAATATTATTATAAAAATATTCATGCCTATAATATATTTTTATGAATAAGTGTCATTTCTCCATTTACAAAAATATATTGTCTCAGAGTGTAACGGAACAGAATGGAAACTCTGAAGATTTGTTTTAACTTTACGTAAAACATGAATGATTTCCATACTTTCCTGTTATCGGAAGGGACAGCCAAGCTTTGCCTAATTACTTTTGTAAAGGGAACGCACTAGGGAACGTCATTTGTTACGCGGAATTCATTATAAATCCTTAAGTAATAATCTTTATCTATGTATAAAGCATAGCTTTTCCTTCACTTCAACATTTTTCTATTTTTTTATTTATTACTGGGACATTTGTTCTAGGCCCATTCTAGTTCCATAGCCTTAACCTGTTCTAGGTAAACAAAGTAGAATTTACAAGACGTATAAAGTACGAAAAAACTACGAAACCATTTTGTACATATATATAATTCTTCCAACAGGATAAAAGATTGGTTCTTCTAGAAATACTAGCACATATCAACATCCCAGTGGTGTGCATCCTATAGGAGCATAATTTATTTTTATCGTTTTATACTTTTAAATTTAACACATTTTTTTTTATTTGCTTCAAGTTTTATTCCGAGCCTCCTGTTCTAGTAATTGCCCGATTTTAAGTAAATATATTTATAAAATGTCTAAGTACTACATAACAAGGTAATACTTTTTATGCCTTTAAGGGGTGTGCGCGACAGTTACATCCAACAAAAGTTTCAGTATATTTATAAAAAGGAATCTTTCTTTTCCATGCTTGTCACATTCTATCAGAAAGTAATGGATACCGTCAATTTTTCTATAAATCAGGATAAAATAAATAGGTGGTAAAAGGTAACAACGATGGCCGCCTAAATCTAAATCTCCATGAGTTTTAGTAGTCATCACGTTTCCTTTCATGTATCTATTTCTGACTATAGGAAATACTCTTGTAGCAATTTTGTTTCCATCTTACATTCATATTTGACGGCAGTTTGAAAAGATGTAAAAATGACAGCGCTATATAAAAATTATACTGTAACCCTGTCATTCAAATATGGTTTCGTTTCGCTTGAGGTAAGACCGCCATTGGTAACCTGAGCGCATGTCCTTCTTAGGGCCGTGAAGGCAGTCGTGAAGGTAACGACTCAAGTGATCTAGACTTCTACCAGCTAAAAACCACCAGGGTGTCGCTCAACTCGCTGCTAACCAGGCGTGGGGGCCATATTCCTCCAACGACCAGGCGAGGGAATAACCTTATCCCCCCATTACACCTCCGGACCTGTCTCTCGTCCTGGCAACAGACTCCTTGAAGTCTACTGCCCGAAATGAACACGATCTCCCCACGAAGACTGTACGAAGAAGAATGAACAACTAAAAAAGCTATGTATGTTCTATTGAAGATCTGGAATGAGGCTCTAAAGCGGTTAGTTCACACGTTCGTCGCGCCACGACATCGACAGTTCAACTCAGGGACTCCTGCTTCTACTCCATTACATGGGCTCATCGAGAAACCGCAGGGCTAACACACAATTAATTATATTTCTATTTGAAATAAATATCCGAAACACCACTGAATTACGGGAGCACAATAAAAGTCGAGCGTACTTGATAGCATGTATTAACAGAGAGAGGTTATTCATAAAATTACGTCTATACGAAAGCTTAAATCTACCCTAGACATATATTACACTATTTATATACCTATATTTTCTACTAAATTTCTGCAAAGATAATGTTAAGGGATGAAAGTCTTTAAGCGACATTTTTTTGATTTTATTAGGTTTTTTTGGTGGTAGGGCAATTGCCCGAACTAGCTCATGACCACGGTACACAAGTGTAAAGACCGTCATAGTTTCGCTTTAGCTTTTTCGCGTTTCGGGATCAGCTTGTGTATATCCAGTAACTCATATACCTAGAGACCTTCAGTCGTGGTACCTATATGTGGGCCGAAATGACGTCGGAGACTATCAATGAATTTTCATCCGTTAATGGTCGCTTTGTTTTTGGACTACACTGTACTTACCATCAGGTGCATTGTAGTCACTATGTCAAGCCAGTGTAAAAAAAAGTTATACATATTTGCAATTAGCGTTTTTCACTGATTCCTAAAAGAAATATGCTTTGGCCGCCAAAAATGTCGCTTAAAGCAAATAGTCCTTTCCCTTTCCATGTGAAAATTAAGGGAGATTTAGCTAATGGAAGATATAATTGATTGATTGTTCAAGATAATATATGAGTGTGATTTTAACTTTTGGAGATAATACTTCTAAAAATAGATTCTCTAATAATAGTAATATTCTAAGAATAGATATATTGCTTTATTTATGAATCTATACTTAATATTATAAAGCTGAAGTGTTTGTTTGTTTGTTTGTTTGTTTGTTTGTTTGTTTGTTTGTTTGAACGCGCTAATCTCAGGAACTACTGGTTCGAATTGAAAAATTCTTTTTGAGTGGAATATACCATTTATCGAGGAAGGCTTTAGGCTATATAACATCACGATACAATTATTAGGAGCGAAGAAATAATGGAAAATGTGAAAAAAACGGGCAAAATTATTCATCCTTGAGGGCTTCCATTGCGTGCGCTGCAAAAACGGTTCAAGATACCAAAAATATATGTAAGAAAGAATTATTCCTCTTGAAATGATCTAAAAAAATGTCCGCGACAGTATATGTCTATCTTTTAAGATTAAGTCACTAGAACCGTTTTTATGGTAAACAAATTTGGTCGAAATTAATGCATTATTTGTTAAGAGTTGTATCAACGTAATAATATTAATCTTTATCCAAATAAATGTGTTGTTGATTAAGAGTATTTAATTGTGAACAAAATTGTCTTTGACATCACTTAATTTCAATGAACATCTTAGAAGATATTACAAAACCTTACATAGCAAAACAACGTTTGCCGGATCAGCTATAGTGTCTTGATAACCGCGAAACTCGAGAACGGCTGAACCGATTTGACTGATTTCTTTTTTGTTGTGTTTGTTGAAGTCTGGGGAAGGTTATAACAGAGAGAAGATTTTAAAAAATTATCTGAAAATGTCTAAAAACAACACTTTTTTATATTCTCATACAAAAGATTTGTTATAAGTCAATTTGAACTTTAACACCATAGCATAAAGTTTAAATGTTAGTGGACGGGTTCCGGGAAGGCAAAACAATTATTGAGTGACGTATAAATATTAATGTCAATATTTGTCAATTTTTATACATATAGCATTAAGGCCAGGTTCCTTCAAACAATTTTCAAAAAACAGCCGATAGGCCAATAGCTATTATCATTAAAAAAACAATGTGACTTTGTTTTAGAGAAATAGGGCAGAACAAGGTCTGCCGGGACAGCTAGTAGTATAATATAATTAGAAAGAAGTAAATAAGCATTGTGGTATTTTAACAGCTTACAATATAACATATAATCAAAACTAGTCGCCACATGCAATTTAAACTCGAAATTATGTCACATTATTAATATTAATTTTTTTTATTGTATAACACCGTACTCTTTGTTAATCGATAAACAGCTAGCACTGTATACCTTGTATATCATTCTTTTCTATTCTATGCATCAAAAGACTAATAATATCGACGATTAAAATGTAAACTGTCGATATTCTAGTTCGACAACCTTAACAAACAATTTTAATGACCGACTGTACTACGCGAGCACGAATCTGCGACTAACATTCCGTTTGAAATTTAAACCTTATGTAACTTGCGCTTATTACAAAACTTTTACTTTTCTTTTGTATTTTACATTAATAATTTATAATCAACTTATCACCCTAACAGGGTCAGTACAATCACTTTATATCTATTTTTTAATTATCATTTAAAAATGATCTTTTGACAGAGATGTCGGTGATAGCATAGACAGACAAAATGTAATCAGATTAATTAAAATTATTACGATTACATTTTACGTTTTTTACCATTAATATGACTGCATTTTGCTCATCTATGTTTTAAACACTACAGAATCTCAGATTGCATACACATTTATGATTTCTTAATGTTTTAAATGGATTTAGTCATGACTACAGAGCAAGAAAATTAAAATTACGACTACATTTTGCAATCGTTAATCATTAATCAGATTACATTTTGCCCATCTCTGGGTGATAGCATGTAAGATTGAAATTAAATCGCCGAAATAAGGAATTATTATTTACTTCTTTAATAATTATGTCAACAAATCTTTAATATTATTCTTCGATATAAATGAGAGAACATTTTTTAAGCACTAATTTCTGGAGACACTCAAAATAAAATTACTTACTACATGTTAAAAAAAGAAATTCTTTCTCAATCGTTTCCTTTTAATAACAGTGTTGCTAACACATCAGATTCCTGAATTTTTCCGATTCTAATTAATTCTACCAATAACATTACTTATTTACATTAAATTCTCAACACTCAGGATGAGATATAAGTACTACACAGGTACTAACTATGATTCATAGACGTATAAGTACACCGCTATTCTGATTAACTATATAAGTAATTATTTCAAGAAAGAAATAAAGTTTTAGTAGCATTTACAATTGGTTATGGTTATTGTTATGCGAATGAAGCTGAACAAAATTGGACTTTAAGAATCAACGGTATATAACCAAAGCGATTGCAAATATATATAATTTCCAATAATATTTTTTGTCTCTATAGACTAAATTTACTATCAATGTACTTAGACACATCTCTAAGTAGGTTGATTTAACATGTGCCCAAATGGATCTATTAAACTGTAATAGATATAATTGCTACTATTGTATTTATTTTAAGTATTGTGACACGTAGGTTTCCTTCTGATATTTTTTTTTTCACCACGCGTTATAAGCTTCCAGATATTTCTACCATATAGTGTTATTGTTAATTTATAAAAATAAAATAAACAAAGACACTATATAATGGCACCGTTATATTAATATATAAAATTTATATATGATACATAGCGTTTTTTTTAATTCTATTTATTGAAGGGACTTTTACATGTGTACGTATGTCAGCCCCATCGTACGCTAATACAGAAATACCTAACATATGACATATGGTGCCATTGATCTGAACAGGTCAGACGCCTTATCAGATAATAGTTCTGTTAAGATTTTGTTAAACATCCCGATGTCTAGTCCAATCAGACCAAAGGCACTCACAAACGCCTCTCTCATAGATTCAGATCGGACATATTCCATCAACAAAACACATAGCGTAAAATCATTTAAACCAAGAAATTATTACATAATAATTATAATATCTTTGGATATAATATTAATGAAAATTACACAGTTAATTTTTTCTATAATAATATAAGGACTAAATAGATAACGCTTATATTAGACAAAAAATGCAAAATATTTTATAACTTGCACTAAGTTTATATCGTTGTTTTGTCTGCTATAATTCATATCATTTCGTACGCATTTTAAAAAAACTACCTATTTTTATACATTATATTATAATGCCAGGTCTTTATACGCGAAATGACGGTTATCAAATCGTGTTCACTAGAAGCAGAGATGGGCAAAATGTAATCAGATTAATGATTAACGATTACGATTACATTTTGTAATCATTAATCATGATTAATGATTAACGAAATTAATCAAAAAAAGTAATCATTTTTCGGTGATTAAGGATTATTAATCTTTAATCGGATTACAATTAATCATGATTACTTTTATGATTACTTTTCTGTTTGATACGTAAAATGTGCTGCCGACAGCAGAGCGGCGCTCGCCTTATTTTATTTATAGTGTACGACTACTACTAGCTAAACTGGCGAACTGAGTGCCACCACATAGTTAGGTGTTAGGGCGATTACCCGAACTGGGTCGTGACCGCAGTACAATAGTGCAAAGACCGGCATAGTGACTCGCTTCGACCTGACTACTTTCAGGATCACTTCGTGCTCGGTGGACATTAAGTAAATCCAACGAAATCTAGTTAATCATTGATGCTTTTACCGTTGTTCTGAGTGATTCCTGGACTATTAGAACTGATTATCAAACTACCGCCCATATTTTACTGAAATACCGTCTCCAACCCGATAATCCACGCCCGCCTTCGGGATGGAGATAGAGAGACAGAGCAAGATAGCGCAAAATTTTAATTGATCAGAACAAGACATCATTTTCTCAAATTTACACAAGCTTCTATAGCGCAGAGCGCGACATCACCTTTCTTGGTCATCCGTCTCTCTCTACTGACTCGGTATCGTCTTTGATGTAAACCGAGCCGCCGCACACGTTCGTATCGTATTTTGAATTTTAACTCATAATTTAAGTTTAAATACAGATCTTTTTTTTTTTCGGATAATTGACGTTCTACCTAATAACTTTGATTCTTACAATATATCAGCGGGACACATACATAGCTTTTTTCTCAGTTTGCTTAATTTTTTTTTCGCGTTTGTCTTCCATTTTCTTAAAGACTAAAGAATACGAGTATAGTACTCAGAATAAAAGAAGCAAATCGACATACGGGCACGCGCCATTTTTATCTCACTAAAAACGCTTTATTACTCATTAAACAATATATATATATAATATTGTTTAATGAGTAATAAAAGTAAAAATAGTAATTTCATTTTTCTGTTTTAAAAATGTAACTTTAACTTAAAGGATTGCACACAAAGTCTTTGGCCATTATCAGAAGTATTCTCCATCTCGAAGGTTGGCGTGGATTATTGGGTAGGAGCCGGTATTTCAGTAAAATATGGGCGGCACTTTGATAATCACTTCTAATAGTCCAGGAATCACTCAGAACAATAGTAAAACCATCTATGATCAGCTAGATTTCGTTGGATTTACTTAATGGCCACCGAGCACGAACTCATCCTGAAAGTAGTCAGGTCGAAGCAAGTCACTATGCCAGTTTTTTCACTATTGTACTATGGTCACGACCTAATTCCGGCAATTAACCTACCAACTCAAACGGCTGAAAGCACAATAAATGGTCCTGAACGTAATCAGGTCGAAGCGAGTTACTATGAGTTCGTAGGTTTATTGGCCGAACAATGTCGTGACTCGTGACCACAGTACACAACTGCAAAGACCCTAATAATGATTATGATTAGCTCAACGAGACGGATATTCGGGGGCGGACTTGCACCGGCTAAAACCACCGGGTGCCAGCACTGCCTAATCTTCGCCTTCGCCGGGCCTGGGAATCCAGATACTTCTTAGGGGCCCGGCGAGCGATTGGTCTTAGACAGGCCTCCTCCCTGGGAGAGGGTCGTAAAACTACCCAAACAATACCTCCCATAGGGGCGGCGTGTGAGCACACACACGACGACACCACCCCACCCTCTGCTGGACGCCACCCTCCGCTGGACGCCACCCCCCACTCTCCGCTGGACGCCACCCCCCCTCTCTGCTGGACGCCACCCCTCACTTTCTGCTAGACGACACCCCGACTCTCCGCTGGACGCCATCCCCCCACACTCTGCTGGACTCCACCCCCCACTCTCCGCTGGATCCCCCCAATCTCCGCTGGACGCCACCCCCCACTCTCAGCTAGACGCCGCCCCACTCTCCACTGGACGCCACCCCCCACTCTCCGCTGGAAGCCACCCCCCACTCTCCCCTGGACACCCCCCCACTCTCCGCTGGACGCCACCCCCCACTCTCCCCTGGACACCATCCCCCACTATTAGACGGAAGTTTGGGGTCATATATAATTCGAAATAAAATATGTAACTTGAAAAATTAAATAAACGAGTATTTAAATCGGTCTCTCTCTCTCAGCCAGAACTCAAAAGTAATCAATCAAGTAATCATGATTAATTGAATGATTACTGTAATCAAGATTAATGATTACCCATGTAATCATGATTAAAAGTAATCAGATTACAAGTAATCATGATTACATTCGTCATGATTACTTGTAATCTGATTAAAAGTAATCATGATTACGCCCATCTATGACTAGAAGACACCCTAAAGAACAACGTATAAAAGAATAAAGCAATTTTAACTATTAAATGTATTTAAAAGTGCGGTCTTGTTAGAAGTGAAATATGAAAAATACTTTGTTCTTAATAAATACATATACTTAATATGAGTTACGTGTGATTGTTGTGGAAAATGAAACAAACATAATAATTAACAGCGTAAATGCCCTTTACTAAACGAGTTTATTTGGCTTTGTTCTAATACTATTGTTTGTATGAAGCCAATTAACCGTTCTTCAACAATACCAACATCTCCCATGTGTTAAAACTCAAGTATAAAATTTTATAATTTTCTATTTTGGTATTTGTGTACTGTGTAAGGAAAGGAACCCTTATCTTTACGCGGTGACGTGAATTGTAGTTTCATATATCTCTAGATTTTGTTATAATCTAATTTAAATTTACCATTCATTCATTTTCTGGTAACTCATATACCTAGAGACCTTCAGTCGTGGTATATGTGGGTCGACATGACGACGGAGACTATCAACCGATTTTTATCCTTTCATAGTCTCTTTCGTTTTTGGACTACACTATACTTACAATCAGGTGAACTGTAGTCAGTTTGTCGAGCCAGTGTAAAAAAAAAGTTATGCGAAAGTTCCCTGAAAACGGCGATCAACTATACTGGTCATGTTGAACATGACAAATAACCGCAAAGTAAACACAGCCACTAATGTATCTCAGCTCATCCCGAAACGGATATAGCGTGACGATATTTTAATATTATAGCTTTTATAAAGGCCGGTATACTTTATTATAATTCTAAATTACTATAGGAAAACATTTTAAATCCCGTTTTTAGGAATAATTTTATTACTAAACTAGCTGTCCCGGCAGACCTTGTTCTGCCCTATTTCTCTAAAACAAAGTCACATTGTTTTTTTTTTAATGTTAATAGTTCCCCGTCAGATTTTTTTGAAAATTGTTTGTAGCAACCTGACCTTAATGCTATATGTATAAAAATTGACAAATATTGACATTAATATTTATACGTCACTCAATAATTGTTTTGCCTTCCCGGAACCCGTCCACTAACATTTAAACTTTATGGTATGGTATTAAAGTTCAAAATGACTTATAACGAATTTTTTTGTATGAGAATACAGAAAAGTGTTATTTTTAGACAGTTGCAGGGAATTTTTAAAATTTTTCTCTCCGTAATAACCTTCCTCAGACTTCATCAAACACAACAAAAAAAGAAATCAGCCAAATCGGTTCAGCCGTTCTCGAGTTTCGCACTTATCAAGACATTTAGCGATTCATTTTTATATATAAGATTATGAGTTTGTGGCATACTCACTATCTATTTATTTATTTCTGTCTTTAACATTACCTATTTTCTAATTCTTTTTACTATACTAACCTATAACTAACATCTACTTTAAATACCATTATTATATCTTCACTTATTTATCTAAGTAATTTTATCAACACATTTCGTACTAACACACTTGATATTTATTTCTTAAAATCGTGTCGTGCGATGGAAACGGCACTAAGCTAGAGAGCCGCGGGATACCGGGCGCGCGCGGGGGGATTGTACATGTACACACGACGCGAGCGCCCGCGCACCCGGCAAACAGTCTTGCTATCACATTTGACGCGCCACTACGTTCCTCTCGCTCGCCATTCGTACTGTTCTCATTGTTATTATTTACGTGTTGTTATTTGTATTATTGTGTCGTGAACTTTATCTTACTTGAACTATCTTACTGTGCTTCATTATTCCTACTAGACTTTATACTGTGCTTATTAAACGTCTATCAACTTGCTGTCTGGACTTTCTTCATTTCATTCTATCATCTCATCTTTACACGCTATCCTGCGCTTTAGCCTACGGTAGGTTTACTTTCTTCTTCCTGCATACCTACCACGCTAAAAGTTTTTTAAAGTGACTTACGACCTCATAACAGAGATGGACAAAATGTAATCTAATTAAGGATCAACGATTACACAATGTAGTAGTAATTTTAATTTTGTTGCTCTGTAATCATGATTAAATCCCTTCAAAACATTAAGGAGTCATAACTGTATCCAATTAATAATTCCGTAGTGTGTAATACATAGATGAGAAAAATGCAGTTATATCAGTGATGAAAAACACAAATGTAATCGAAATCGTTTTTCATTAATTTGCTTATATTTTGCGCATCTTTGCCTCATAACGATTCTCGTGACCTCCAGTCGTGGTATATGAGTGCCTGAGTGACAAAGCTTACTTACTATCAATGAATTCTCATTTCTTAGTAGTCGTTGCGGTAACGGACTACACTGTTCCGTCCATCAGGTGCATTGTAGTCACTTTGTCGGGCCACTGTAAAAATATATTCGTCGGAAGTATGTATCAATATTATTCCCCAAAATTCAGGCAAATTTCGGAATATTACATTAAACACCTTATTGTGTTATCGAAATATGATTGTAATGATTGTTAAATACTGAGATGGACCACTGCGTTTTATCGTAATCGTTTGTTTAACTGCAAGAGGAGCGTTGACTGGGGCCGATATCTTATCAGAGGTGATAACGCGCCATAAAAACGTATTCCGTTCGCTTTTGATTCTGTTTAATGTTATTTGTAACACTATTTTTTTTTTATCCCGGGGTAAAATCCTGCATAGGACCATCAGGGACGCTATGAAGGCAGTGACCCCGGTATGTCAGACTCCTACTGACTAAAACCCCTCGGGGTGTCCCTCTGATTGCTCCACCCGGGCCTGGGAAACCAAATTCATCCAGACGCCCAGAGAACAAGAAGCCTTTTTGAGGCTACCTCTCTGATGTTATTTGTAACACGATCTAACTAGCACTGATGAAACACATAGCAAGAATAACAAATCCTATATCTACTTGGCCCTCGGGTCCAAATCTTGAGTTTAATTTTTTTAAATGAACTAGAAATTGAAAAATACTAATTTTTTATCCTATCTAGAAAAAGTGTCTACAACTTTCCAAATGGAAAGTAAGTACAGTCCAGTCCATGACAGCCAAGGGACGAGAACCCATTGACAGCCGTTATAGTTATGCCTATATACTCTTTGGTCATGCGAACTCACATACATAATGTCAGAAGGACTCTAGGCATTTGTAAGAACAACTGAGTGTTCATAAACTGGTCCTGAAACGCGTCAGGTCGAGGCGAGTTACTATAACTTTTATTTTATTCTTGAAAAAAAAGGCTTTTGACTACGTCGTCATGTCAGCCCCGTATACATACAAATTTCTTATCTTAGATCTTAATTCTAAAAAAAATCTAGAAATGTGTAAATTAACAGTGCCTGGGTACTCCCGGGCTCGGTTAAGTATTGATGGATTGCACCGAGATCCATCATAAGACTCACTATAACTTAAAATAAAAAAACAAAAACTGTCTTTACAATAGGCGAACTCAGAGATAAGAGTTCGCTATTAAAAAGATAGATTAAAATTATATGACGGCAAATAATATATCGTGGGATGAAGGGCTTTTTAGTTTAAGTGACATTTTTTGGTGATATTGTAATATATATATATATATAAGAATCGTTAAACGCTGATTCCGAAAATATATATATATATATTACCATATCACCAAAAAATGTCGCTTAAACCAAATAGCCTTTCACCCCTCGATTTATATGAAAAGGTTACCAGAAATACCAGATTTCAATCTTAGAGGTTTGCTCAGGAAATTACTGAAGAAGGCGAATGTTTAAGAAAGCATGACCTATATCTTGTATTTTATAATTCTGGCTTGTGTTCGCGAAAACTGTTTGTAACACGAATTACACTACGTGAGGGTCAATGTAACTTGTGCAATTTTATAACCTTTGTGAAAAAGGGATTGACTAAAAATCAAAACCTTTTTGTGCTTTTTTTATCCTGGCTCGGTATCTATACCACACCACACCTAATGATAATCATGATGCAGTCCAAAAACCAACTACAACTGTGATCAGTAAAGAAAAACCTATCAATAATTGCAATAATCATGCCGGCCAGCACAGTTACTTCTTCACGCTTCGTTTAAAGGTCCTAATATAAAGACGGTGAGACCACGCTGGCCGGGATACCATTCTATAGCTCAACGACTCAGTAAGAGTTAGAGAACTTCTTGGTCCTAGCCGGGATGTGAGTTAGCGTAGAACCGTGATGCTGTAAACCCGCACGTTCTATCATGGAACGGAATTAAGGGTGTATTTCGGGGCCCTCCACGAAAATCAGCGCTGCAGACTTCCTCTGTGGCTTTAAGCTGAAGGAGGTCCCATTTTCGCCATGTTAATATGTTTTTGTTTTTCTTTTGTTTCTGTATGTTGTTGTCTTGTAGCAGAAATGTTACTGCTTTTGAATTTCTAGTATTTTGTTAGTTTGTGGTGAAAATAAATAAATATATTTCATGTTTAGAATTAACAAAATAGGCTATTTTAAAAATCCCAATTAAATACAAATCCTCAAAATTGAATAGAAAATAAACAAGAATCATTAACTTAAATGATGTTAAATAAACTCGGAGTTATTTAAGTAATAAGTTTCTTATGGAATACATTAGTCGGACACCCTTGCAATTTGTTAGAGATTCGCCTATAATCGCTGAAGCTTTACGGAACTTTCCATTTCGGGATAATTTATTGCTCTGAACTTTACCAAATCACAATATTATTATATTATACACACACTGTAGTTTCATCTTGGTAAACTAGAATATATTAGAGGCAAGAAAACTATTCTTAAGACAACATACTTGTAATATAAGGTTATCTAGTTATATTTTATACCTAGGGCTTCCTATTTTTTTTTGTAACCTGGGGGAAATCCCTAACGGACCTCAGGTGGCGGTGATTTGCACCGACTAAAACCCCCGGGGTGTTCTTCCTGCTAGTCTGCCGTGGCCAAGGGTACAGCATTGGCCACTTCCTCGGCACACGGCGACGTTTGGCCTTAAGGTAGGCCTCTTCCTATTGCAAAAAGCAGGGGAGGGGTGGTGTAAATGGTCACTCCTCGCTCGTCGACTTATCTTGGAGCAGTGTACGGGAACACATCGCACACTGCTCTCCCCTGGATCATTGAACGGCGTACTCCCTTAAGTGCGCCGCCCAAGGCGTCATATCCGGTTTTTAGGGAGGAAAGCCACGGATGTAGGCACTCCTCCAGCTAGGGATGTCGAAAATGAAAAAACAAATCGTTATATCGATATATCGATATTTATTAAAATATCAATATCGGCGTCGATACATCGAAGGAAAAATATCGATATATCGATTAAATCTCAATAAACACGAAAGTATTTTACCAGTATTCCTTTATATTAGACAAAATTACTAAAATATCAAGTACTAAAAGGCTATCTTCTAACTTTAAGACCTATTTAAGATATCAAACAAAAATAAATAAATGGCGGCAAATAATATACATGCAACAAATTCAGATGTCAATGCATGCAACGTAATAAAACATAATACTCAACAGTCATAGACAATATATTGTTTTTTTTTCGTTCGGTCCTATCTTCTACAGTTTCAGATTTCAGCGACTTCACTGCCATAAGAATTAAAAAAATATCGTTTTCGATACAATTTTCGATACTGGATAGTTTGTATCGATATGTCATTACAAAATATATCACCTAAAACTATCGATATATTCAATTGAAAATATTGATATATCGATGTATCGATATTTATTCGACAAGCCTACCTCCAGCGTCCAGTTCTGCGTGGGCGGTGGATTGGGTTCTCGGAGGTGGCTATTGCTTCTAGGTCCAGCTCCAAGTTCCAACGCCTATTTCACCTTCAGCGTGTCCTTACTAAATGCGAGGACCGCCCGCCATGCTCTGTCGCTGCCGACCATCGCGCTAACGAGCGCCGGCAGCGACAGATCTCCACCCACCATCTTGATACCTAGGGTTTCCTTCTTTGTATAATCTAACCGTATTGATAAATATATTTTTTTTTGACATCGTTGTTATTTTATAACCATATAAATCTGTATTATTATTATTTTTTACTTAGGGAAATATTTATCGAACCGTCACGGTTGCTGGTGAGTATGGCGCAGACGAAGTGGGCTGGACTTGTGCAGGCTAAAAAACACCATGATGACTACTCCTGCATATAGACGCCAGTCAGGTAGACCGTCAGCCTGTTTACCAATGAAAGTTTAAAAATTATAAATCAGACCGCTAATCCAGAGTGGGTCAAATGATGACATCAAAAAGATAGTGAACCGAATTAAATGTAATATTTTGGTCTACAAATAATACATACAAATTACAATACTACATAAACATTAAAAATGACAAAATCTAAATATATATAACTCAATGGTGACTGACTGGCTGACTGACTGACTGACTGACATAGTGATCATAGTGATCATAGGGGATGAAAGTTTATATAAATCTTCTCAGTTTTTCGACTATAATATAATATAATAGCTTGATAGTTTTAGCGCCTAATGACAGATTAGGCCCTAATTTTTTACACACGCTAAACAAAAGTAAAGCCACAAAAACTATATCTAATTAATTATAATACTTCTTAATGCGAGCGAAGCCGCGGGCAAAAGCTAGTCTATCATATTATTTAAAAAAAGTGTTGCTCCATACTGCTTGCTTTAATATATTAAGAACGTCTATCTACATCAAAGTTTTCAGGCATAAAATATCGGCTGCCAATATGTATATACATATATCATGATATTTGCATTGTGGTCTTTATGACGTAGACACCCACTAAGGACGGATTTTTTGATATTCCACACCTAAGCGCGTGCAATAGGGGTTGAAAGGTTGTATACTGAAGTAGTATTTTAAAGTAAGCACTATGAAAAACGGTATTTAAATTTTTCGTTAGAGATTAAAAATACGACGTTTCTAGAAAATCGATCCTTAAGAGAGGATGAAAATCCCCAAAATCACTGATTTTCATCGAGTTAGGCCGGGTCACTAGAATTATATAGGACAATTCTATTACATAGTTTCTAAACATTTGCTTTCTACATAAGTCAGTACTTAATCCTTCTAAGGATCAAGGGATTAAGGCATTGTTGGTGGCCAAAATTCGTTAACAGCTTAAAGCGTCCAAGTGATGATAAAATAATTTTTGGCCTTATACCTTTTCAAAGCAATTATGTTTCATAGGATTTTAAAGGAATAATAACGTTCGAAGTGTAATATCTTTACAAATTATCTCCATAACGTTCGCAAGCTGGCCGCTACATTTACCTGCAACAACAAAAAAAAAACTATTGTATTATAACGTTAATACTGTTTAACTCAATTTGAATCACAAGTACAGCGTCGGGTGGCTCGGCTGGTCACTTAGCATTTGCTGAGCTGATTTCCCTTTGGCGCATCATCATAACAAAGGGTTTTTTTTTGTTAACCCGGTGGAAATCCCTACGGACTGTCAGGGGAAGTGGTGAGGGCCACTCCCCCCGGTGTGTCGGACCTGCCCCGACTAAAACCACCGGGCTGCCAGCACTGCCCTCTCTTCGCTTTCGCCGAGCCTGGGAATCCGGATACTTCCGACGGCTCGGCGAACAAAGGGTATTTGCTTATGTTGTTTTCTGTTTTTATTAACCTATTCTGATGTGTTGTAAGTTGTGTGCCAAATTAAGGTTTTTTTTTTCAGATTATTATTGAGCCAGAGCTCACGATGTATTGCGATGGCGGCGCGGCGTCGGACTTCTGTCGTTTCGTCGTTTTACATGCAAATAAATAAATATCAATAATCAAATAATCAATATCAATGATGCGGACGGGGCGAGTTGCAGCGCCGCACCTAAGCGTACCGAACTTGCGTTTCGTGAGACGAGACGAAGGGGGATGAACTCGTTACGATGACGAAGCTTTATAGTCTTTTTCGATGTATTTTTCGCGGCGTCGCAACGCATCGTGTGCACTGCTTCTTAATTTTAGTTTATTTTACGTTTAGAAATACAAAATTACGTTATTCATCAGTAATATCAGTAGCTATAGTAAAATTAAGGTTACCTATGTTCTTATAAAGAATGCTAACCAAACCAGCAAATTTACATCTCGACCCAGAAACTAAAATTCCTTAAGCAAGATCATATTAGCTTGTATTGATTACGCACTTGAGGGAGTGCGTCGACCACCATATTTAAGGCGAGATCGGTGTGCGATGTATTTCCGCGCACCGCTCCGAGACAATGTGGGTGAGCAAATGCTGTCCAGGGACCTTCCATCAATAGGTCAGACGTCGCCAAGTGCTGATGAAGCTGGCACAGCCTTGCCTTTGGCCCCGGCAAACGCGAGAAGGAACACCCCAGGGGTTTTAGTCGGTGCGACTCCGACACACCGGGGGGCGGCACTCACCATTCTCTGACGGCAGATAACGGGTTTCCCTCGGTTAAAAAAAGCTTGTATTGCTTAATATTATAAGGTAATTATGTAATTTGTTAAGGTTGTTTTAAAAATAATTTTGATCATAATTCATGCATGCTGCATCGTGTATAACAAATCGTGTGTTTATATAATAATAATAACATATGGTCACGCTATAACCCTTTTGGGGTGAGCAGAGATACATTTGTGGTCGTATCCACTTTGCGCTTATAATGTTGTGCCTTCAGTAGCCCAGCTGATCAACGTTATCAAGGCACTTAGAGATGACATTTCTATAACATGCCATGTGAGTTTTCTCACGACGTTTTCCAGTGAACATTCGCTGCTTAAATCCATATTTAATATGGAAAAAACCAGATGTACATGTCGGGATTCGAACCTATCGCGTCGTCGCGTATGTATACCGATCCCTTGCCGACTAGGACACCATAGTAATTTATATAAGTACTTGAAACCTTGTATTATGTAACAAATATAAATTTTAGTATTAATTAAAATCGACGAGTCTTAATTTAGAAGTAAAACATAACTTCAAAGTCATTACAAAAGTATTATTACCGAAAATCGAACGATTTCAACTGAATTGGTTTCTAGTGTGTAATCAAATCTTATATAGTACCTATAGACTAAGTACTCGAACTCTCTCAAGTCCTTGACCTAGCCGAATAGTTCTTAGGTACTTTAAGCTAGATTTTTAGAATTAAAAGGCGTTGACATCACAAATATATCTTCTAATACCGAAGTTTATAAAGAATTAGATATAATTTTATGCAGTTTTGAGAAAAGACAGTATGTATGCAAAATAAAGTTAACTGATCGCTGCACGGTGGTTGATGATATTTATCATCTCCTTTGGGAATGTAGTTGCAATGAAAAGTTTAGGAGAAGACTTCCTTCTTAGGACTGGCGAAATGTCAGAGAAATTAACATCATATTGAGCGAGCCGACGTCGGTTAATGCGAAAATAATTTATAGATTCATACAGTTGTCACTTCTCCAGAAGTGAGTTTAAACAATATGATATACATTACGAGGCTGGCATAGTCATCAAGGATGCACTAAAGCCTCATTAAAATATTTTATTAAAAAAAAAAGGTAACTCAGTTCAGTAGCTTTCTGCGGCAAAGCCGTGGGAGTAGCCTCCTGCCAGAGATGGGCAAAATGTAATCTGATTAATGAGTAACGATTACAAAATGTAGTCGTAATTTTAATTTTCTTGCTCTGTAATCGTGATTAAATCCATTTAAAACATTAAGAAATCGTAAATGTATATACAATCTGGGATTTTGTAGTGTTTAAAACATAAATGAGCAAAATGCAGTCATATTAATGGTAAAAAACGTAAAATGTAATCGTTAATCATTTTTATTAATCTGATTACATTTTGCCCATCTATGCCTCCTGCACATTGGGGCCTACTCAGGGACCGCTGGGCAGCTCGACCGAGAGAACAACAGCTTTATCTATACTCTCGTGATGTTGTGCATGCGATGTACCTCTTCTCTCACACGTCTTGACTATAGATACGGCTATGAGCGGAAAACTTTCCCGTAGCCCGGCGCCATGCGAGTGGAGGATCATCCCTGTGGTTTAGTAAGTGATGGTTTGACACAAATGGGCAGTGGCCCTAACCGCTGCTCAGAAGGTCCTTGAGGCTTTCCACCAGGTGAACAAAAAAGAAGAAAAAGAGGTAACTAGTCGGATAGTAGACTTGAGGGAGTTTTCCGTCAGTGGCTTTTTACACCCACCTCTTCCAAAGGAGGAGCTTAAACAGACTGTTACTACTGAAAAAATCAGGACTCCGAGGCCCGGGTAGAGTGATTTGAAGGGCAACCCGGGGGTTTTAGTCGGTAGGGGTCAGACACACCGGGGTCGCTGCCCTCAAAGCGGCTCTGACGATTCTATGAAGGATTAACCCCGGGGTACCATAAAAAAAGGAAAGAGATAGAGAGAAAATTTTATAAACAAGTAAAGAAAATGTAAATATTTAATTAAATGTAATTAAAATCTAAATCTAAACTGTAAACACAAACAAAGATACTGCCATCAAAGGAGTAGGGCGTTAAGAAAAAAAAAATCGATCGAGAAACAAATACAAAAAACTGATGCAAAGGTTTAAGAAAAGACATTGACAGAGAAAGTCGGTCAACTTTGCCTTTTATCTTAGATATATAGGGTTGTTCATTGAATTAATACTATCATCATTATATTTCCAGATTTATCTAGTTTAAACAGGCTAAGTAACTTAAAATATTATAAATACGAAATTTTTCATGAATATTGCAGCAATGCAATCACGCAAGAATGGCTGAACGATTCTGAATAAAATTTAGTACTGTGATAAATTATAGTCTGCAATCTAATCATAAAATGTTATGATATATGAAACTTAATTTTTCTTATATTGTCTTCATACCTTATTCTTATTTTACTTATATGTATTCCAGGCAAACGCCGTAACAGGGTCATGAAAATGGCAATGCTATAAAAATATGAAAGTCAAAATATATTAATTTATTGTTAGAATAATTCATGTTACACCACCAATCAGAGACCCCAGTGTGAGTTTATTTTCGAATTGTTTACATTTTTAAGCGTCAAAATATATGGAGTTAAGTTTCCCAAGATATCCGGTCGTGGCGCTGATCAAAATCTTTATACGAATTGTCTTTTAAAAACAAACTAATTTGAGAAGTAAAGGCAAATTATTCAAGCATCAGCTCTGATGACATTATTTATGAATATTCACCTGATGATAATTATATGTTACAGTTACTCTTTTAATTTAATTTCAACGCGCTTTTGACATACAAAAGGGCGGACGAGTAATTAATCGACCGACTTCTGTCACTGTACTGTGTACGCCCCTCCAAAGCAGGGAGGTACTAAATTGTGACCCTTAATATCTGCTAGAATTTTGATTCCGAATAAATATATACTTTATGTCGTTGGAAATAAGGTTTAATTTAACAGAGTCGGATTGATGATAATGCAAGGGTAGTTTTTCAAATAAATAATTGTATGGACTTGTGGCTATAAGCGTCGACGATCAAACAATTTCATATTGTATTGCTTAAACGGCTTTTTTCGTTTAAAAAGAAAATAAAAAGAAACAAAAAAAATTAATAAATGAAGAAAAATGGAGAACTAATTTAATATAACAATTTAAAGTGTAGTTTTTATAAGCCAATGCGTTTTAGCGTGTAAATATTTACAATAATGTCAATTGTATCTATAGATTATAAAACTACAAATGAGGAAATTACAATGTAATTCGTAAGCAAATTTCCAGCGATTATCAGAAAACAAGTCGTACTTTTGTAAATAAACATAGTCTTTTAAACTATTCGTTTGTACATTTTTGAAAACAAAATGGAGAAAACGTTGCAGTACATACTATTTTGAGAAAAAAAAGTATAGAGAATATTCTAGAAACCTTCACTCTACGACACAATGCAGTTCCAAAGTCTCTTTTCGTTCTTACTGTGGAATATATTATAGAGATTATAATTTATTTGCCAAATAATTGTGGAGCATAAAATTTTATTAACATAAAATATAAATATACCTATAAATATAAAAAATTAAGGCCTATTTACTTTCATAATTAACATGAACTGTTGTTAATTATTACTACTTCTGCTCGAAAACCTTACAAGATTTTAAACGATCATAAATTGTGACTCTTATCAGACTTCGTTGAGTAGTAAGTAGATGTTAGCGTGAAAGGAAGAAATAACATTATTTTATTCCTCATTGTTCTCTATCGTTCTATCGTTATTGTTGATGTTGAAGAATAGCATTTTCATATTAAATACGCTTTTTTTTTTGTAACCCTGAGGAAATCCCTAACGGACCTCGGGGAGAGGTGAGGGCCACCCCCCGGTGTGTCGGGCTTGCACCGACTAAAACCCCCGGGGTGTTCCACCTTCCGCCTACCGGCATCGAGGGCACGACTGGGGTCTCATTCTCAATGACCGGCTGGGCGTGCGGCCGTGAGTAGGCCTCTACTCGTTTAGGGAGGGGTGGTGTATAGAGCCACCCCTCTCGTGCCTCTGTATTGTAGAGCGGCACGCGGGAACACATCGCACGCCGCTTGCACCCTTGTTGGGCGACACACTCCCTCAAGCGTGCCGCCCGGTGTCGCCGCTAGAGTCGAACGTTCCTGAGGAACGCCGCTCTGCGGCGCCCTGTTCTTTTAGGCCGGCGGGCAGGCGAGGACGACGCTGCCAAAGATGTTGTAGCCAGCGTCTCACGGTCCCGCTCCGCCGCCTCCTTCCTAGCTAGCACGTCCTCGGCGAACCGCAGGACCGCCCTCTATGCACCTTCGCTGCCGACCGTTAGTGAAACCAATGTCGGCAGCGAGAGGTGTCCACCCACCACTCTCTCCAGCTCGGCCCGCTCCGAAGCCCAGTCTGGGCATATCTGGGGCGTGTGCTCAGCCGCCTCATCGGGGCATCCGTCACAGTGGTAGGATTTCGGTGTTGGTTCACTAACGGCTGACCTGTGCAGATATTTCCCGAAGCATCCATACCCGTTAGAATCTGCATATCAAATACGCTAACATTTTGTAATGATTGCACTCCAATATCTTTACACTTTTCAAGAAATCACTATATTTTTCATAGTGTCTCAGCAAATAGTATCTTAGTAGATTGAAATTAAACTAAAACCCGCTTGAACTTTAAGAGAAATTAAATTTATCTATCTATCATAACGCCAAATCTCTATTGGGATAGGCAGAGAAAATGAAACGTTACTTCTCTCTGTTCTTGCAAATCTCTTGCCCTCCCTTAATATTCATTGATCCATTCATGCCATATCGCTGATTCTGCGTACTTTTGACATTACCCTCTTTCAAATCTCTTTATTTGGCCTGCGTATATAACTCTCGGTCGGCCTCGGCTTTTACTCCCACTCACATTCTTATTGTATATCTTTTTTATAATCTTTTTATCATTAATCCTCACCAGGTGCCCGAACCATTGAAACATGTTTTTATGCATGCTGTCGATGACACAATTTATATAATTTTTTGGTGGTAGGGCGATTGCCGGAACTGGATCATGACCACAGTACACAAGTGTAAAAACCGTCATAGTGACATGCTTTGGCCTGTCGCGTTTCGGGATCAGCTTGCGTATATCCAGTAACTCATATACCTAGAGACCTTCAGTCGTGGTATATGTGGGCCGACATGATGACGGAGACTATCAATGGATTTTCATCCTTTGATGGTCGCTTCTGTTTTTGGACTGCACTGTACTTACCATCACGTGCACTATAGTCTCTATGTCGAGCCAGTGTAAAAAAACTCTAATACGATAAACGACGGTGGCCGCCAATGGCCGATAGTCTAATGACAGCTACCGTCGTCCTGCCGGCTAAAATCACTCACTAGTTCTACTCATATCCTCCAATTCATTTCAAACCACTTTAATATTCTTTAATTCCTTTACCGTATTATAGTAAATGTTATACCAAGCGTTTTATCATTATTATTACGTTGAGATCCTTAAACAAATATTTCGATCAGGGGCATTACCTCTGACGTAAAAATTTACGTCAAAGTAAAGAAAAACACTGGACTATTTTCATCATACATTGGATTATTGTTGATAAGGCGTAGGCATCGTAAAAAGTATGTAATAATATCGTGTAGATCGACTAAGCTTTGCATTTTTTCATACAAAAAAATCTTTAGATATATAAAATGATCATCAGAGATAAACATTTTATGTCTACTATATTCTCATTTCTCAAGCTACACATGTTTGCTATAAAAATATACTGACTTAGTAGGGGAAAACGTGTCATTTTACCTATTTACCTAAAATTACGTAAAACAAACTTTCTTTACTTACCATTCAATCGTGTGCCACACGCGCTGCGATGTCTACATTTTTTACGGATCAATTCACCTTTTCTCATCAATTTTTCTTTATGATTTATTAAGGAATATAGTTATTTTACATTTTTATTAGGTACAGGAAGGTGCAATTTATTATATCCTGAAATATCTCCCTCAGTTAAAACATCAATCTGTATATGTGTTTCGATAATGGTTTTGCTATTATACAAGCAGTAGCGTTCATTCCATAGATGCATGCAAGCATTGCATGCCCTTATGACAAATAAGTCTGGAATAAATTGCTTAAAGTTAAACAAAAAAAGAAACCATTTATATTCATATTTATTCTATATTCACGCCGTCTATCTTCCCTATGAAAGCAATATAATTTTTACTATCATAATATAATATACAAATTAACTACGCGTTTTCTGCTTACCATGTTAAATACTCTATGCACGTCACTAGATACAAGTATACTGTTGCTAAAATATTAAAGCAAAGAAATAATAGCAGAACGTAAAACATGTATTAATTAACGTTTTACATACCTACTCTCGTATTAATTAATTACAGCACAAATTATAAAAAATATTATCACCTTATATATTTTGCGAAGTCGTAATATTAATATTGCTTTATACATCGTCTATACAAAGGCAAAATTCAGTAAGTGTTAATTAAGCATTTCAGAGATAACAAAGATTTTGCTGAATTTGTACTAAAAATACCATTTCTAGCAAAAATGACACTTAGTTACTTTAACCGCTGTACAGATGTCATGTTCCATAAATAATAGTTTAAGTGAACAATTAAGGAGTGTCAGTATGTCTTTTACAATTCCATCGTGCATTAATTTTGGGTAATTCATGCAAAATCTCGAAAGGGATTTAGCATGAAGGCATATCGTATTACTTTATTTGATACTTGATACAGACATTAATGTCTCTTGAGCAACGCACTTGAAGGTGAGGCTCCCAACATACTCGTATCCAGATGTGAGCGGTGCGCGATGTTTTCCCGCGTACCGCTCCAAGGCAATAAGGTGAGCAAGGAGTGGCCTTTTACACCAATCCTTTTGCAAAGTAGTAGAGAGTGGCCTAAAAAAGGCTATACGTCACCTGAAGCTGATAATGCTGGCCCTATCTTTCCCTTAGCCCCGGCAGACGAGGATTTCAGCCGGTAAGAGTCTGGTACAACGGTACCTCCCCATTGACAGTCCATGAGAACTTCCCAAGTTACCAAAGAAAAGGAAAAACACAAAAAGGATTTGCATTAACATATTACTCACTTTAACACAGAGATGGGCAAAATGTAATCTGATTAATGATTAACGATTGCAAAATGTAGTCGTAATTTTAATTTTCTTGCTCTATAATCATGATTAAATCCATTTAAAACATTAAGAAATCATAAATGTGTATGCAATCTGGGATTCTGTAGTATTTAAAAGATAGATTAGCAAAATGCAGTCATATTAATGGCAAAAAACGTAAAATGTAATCGTAATCATTTTTATTAATCTGATTACATGTTACCCATCTATGCTTCAACACTTGTACAGCTACAAATGTATCTCTGTTCATTCCAAAACGAATAAAGCATGACGATATATTGTAAAAGTAGTAAAGGGATCCTCATTTAAAAATATTTAAACTTTTGATCCTGAGAGACATGGAATTCTACTAGACGAAAACAACGCCGCTTGAGAAAAAAAAGGTCATGTGGAAATAATAGGTTTTGTTCCCACATTCGTCAATTCTGTTCCGAAACTTTGTACATAATATGTATATTATAGAGCAGAGATGGGCAAAATGTAATCTGATTAATGATTAACGATTACAAAATGTAGTCGTAATATTAAATTTATTGATCTGATTAAATTTATTTAATCATGATTAAATCACTTCAAAACATTACGGAATCATAAATGTATGCAATTGAGGATTCCGTAGTGTTTAAAAATATAGATCAGCAAAATGCAATCATGTTAATGATGAAAACGCAAAATGTAATCGGAATTGTTTTTCATTAGACTGATTATTTTTTCCCATCTAAGATATAGAATAAATTAAATATAATGCAACATATTACGTAAAATTGTAAAATTGTTAAAAGCGCGAAAGTACGTATATCTAATCGAAACACCTTACATAAAGTACAGCACTTTGCTTTTGATTTTGTTATTCATTTGGCAGGCGAGTTTCGGGGAGACGGTATTCACTACCCACCATGTGCGTAGGCTTACCAAGAATTCTGCGCGAATAATCGTGACCCTGCTTTAAAGGTGGCTACGATTCTAAAAATTCATCGTCCCAGTAGCTAAAAGCGATGCTATTAACTGTTACGTCATGTTTAGTTCATCAAGATTATAATAGGATAGATATATTTTTTTATTTTATATGTTAACGCTTCACTAATAGACAAATTCAATATTTCTGAAAATATTTCCAAACTTACATAATACGCTTATTATACCTATTTTTAAATTAATTTATAGGCGATCGTTTGACCTCAATCACACCTGGTGGAAGGTGAAGATGAGTCCAATGATGAACCGCGTCCGCCCAACAAATGCCTATTCACTTTTTTCTTAAAGACTCCCAGGTCATAAGATCGCGGAAATATGGCCGCTGGAAGCATATTCCACTCCTTAGCCGTTGTTTTTATTATCTGTCGGATGTTAATAATAATATATTGACATGCTATTTCTTTCGGGGTGAGCCGCAATACATCAGTAGTTGTATCCAATTTGAGTCTGTGTCGTGCACAACGTGACCAGCAGCACAGCTGATAGCTGCGTGACGTATATTATAAAGTATAGAAATAGGCTTGTCTTAATACTTTTAAAACATAATGTATCAAGATTTTTTATATTACGAGCTATAAAAAAAAAATATACATTTGTTCAACTCAAGCTATAATTTTCATTCAACTGAGACAAATACAATGTTAACATTACCTTGCCACAGACGTATACTGGTGGAACCATTACAAAACATATTCGTATGATGTTAAAATCTGTATTTTTTCAGTTGTTTGCTTTCAGGGTGGTTTTACTTGGGAAAAATGTAATATTTTCATATTTCTCACTCAGTACCTTTAAATAGAAAGCAAAGATGGCTCATTTGGAAAAAGATTTACATACGTTACCACCTACGTCACTCATTTTTAGCCTATTTACTAACACACATGATGTAACGTTTACATTCAGTGGTAAAGGAAATATCTAAATGGAGTCTATTTTCACAAAAAAAACACGTATAACCTCTTGAAACAACCGATCAGTTGGAATACTACTGATGACGTTGAGATGATGTTTTCCTATATCTAATATTTTAAAACCATTGTTTAGATATTCCTTTAGGCATTATGTTGAAATTACTGAATCGATTTTAATGGAAATTTCACAAATGTAACATATCATTCACTTTAAAATTATCAATGTATTTAATCTAATAATATATCAACACGCTATATCCCTTTTGATCTATGCAAAGACGAATGAGTGGCTGTATCCACTTTGCGCTTATATGTCGTGTCTAACATGACCTACTGGTCACGCTACTGCGCCGTAAGATCGCCGTTCTCAGGGCACTTATCTTTCTTTCTATTAGATACCATGCGGGTTTCCTCGCGATGTTTTCCTTCAGCTGTTAGCATATGGTGACTAAATCCTTTAGTAATCTGGAAAAACCCATTGGTACGTGCCAGGATTCGAACCTACAGTCATTTGCGCTGCCGCGTATGCATACCGATTTCTTATCCACCGGTAATACCGGTCCGGTATTGAATTTATATATCAGTTCATGCGTAAAACTAAAAATTATTATCAGCGTTGACCAGATTTTTCTATTTCATTATTTTTCTCATCATCTAAATGTATATTGACTCGAACGAAATTTGACCTCAACGTTACACGTTAATTTAACTTTCCATTGTCACAAATAATCGCAAATTACGTTTGAATAATGACAGATGGCATTATATCCATAAGTTATCAAACTAAGGAGTATATTATCCGACAGTCAAATAATTAGACCAATAGCTAATGGCTCCCTAACACGAGCTTCAATTTCTGTTTACCCCGTAATAAAATTAAATGCATGATGATACGAATTATGTTTGTTCTCTGTATTAAACGGTCAGGATACAGTCCCATCCCTTAGTATCCGGTGCCTTGGTTACCGCCCGCCACCCTGCAGTATCACCCCTGTGTGATATTAAGCTGTGTGCAGACTTGGGTACCGTGTAATGTAATGTTCCGTGCCAGGGTATCGCGGCACTACAAGCATTCTATTGACAGTTTTTAGCGCAATACGAAGTTAATATTTGCTTTATCAAATATTTTTTTTAAATAATTTCATAATTATTGCTTACTTCTGTTAATAACTACATAGTATTTCTGACCTATTTATTGTTAAAGATTTGTAAAAGAATTAATTTATAGAAAAACAAACAATTATAATAACGTATTTGAAAGAATACACTTAGAATATAATGAAATTAATTAAGTTTTCACAAAATGCTAATTAACAAAATCAGAGCAGACTGTTGAATAAATAAACCTATAGATTTATGTGTTTGTCTCTATTAAATGTCGATTTTTCTTTCATTGAGTTTCAAATGACAACGAACCACTTTAACTCTAAATCTTCTGGCAAACAAGTTATATCTATTTTAGAAATAGGTATAAGATAGTTTATTTTGCTTTGTTATAAATAAAATTAATACTATTATATATATTAATAACTTGTATTAAAGAAAAACATTCTAAGACAAATATAAAACTCGGTAATTTTGTCTGACTTGGTAAATCTAGTGTTAAAAAATTAATTACAATTAGTTGTGGGAAAATATGTACAATCACTGATAAGTTATCTGTGCTGATAAAAATCATATAAACTGAGAGCGAGATGGCACTATGAGCGAGACAGCGCTATGCATTCGAAAGGCATAAGTTAATAGCAGATAAGTCCCCTGTTATAGTTTGTCACATGCCTTATAACAATATTCTTCTGTTAATGGGTTATTAATAAAAAATCATTCGCGTTCAGATCGTGTGTTGTCTGCAATATTAAATTTACATTTCTCGTTACATTATATTACACATTGCATAAGTCTACAACCGGCTTAAGACCTCCGTGCGTTGAAACAGTCGTATATATTACGGAAACGAGCTTTGCTCCAAAGTCTAAAGTACGTGTCAAGTTTTAAAACCAATCTAAAAATTGAAAGGACATTTGTTAGTCGATGGAGTTTTAATTTTTGTCTAAAATATCGACGTATTAAAATATACGATTTATAATTTATAGTTAGTAAAGATACTTATGTAGGCCGGCATGATTGCTGGAACAATTGGTTTATACCTTGTGGCAAACATACTCAGTTTTTAGACTATAAGCTACTTTCTGACAGGTATGAGTCAATATATCGAGCCACAATTATAAAAAAACAACAAACAGCTACTAAGTTATAAGTTAATACAAGGATTTGATTATATAAAATTATTTCTCTTTTTGTGTCCGCGATTCAATTAGGCACAGCCAACCGACCTGCACATTGCAGTAAGCACGTATACCTTTTAAATGCATATGGTAACGCATAAATCGAATAAACAGTTACAATATTGAATATAGATCTTATTTTGTGAAGCTCGGTGCGTGGGTACGTTTTCTAGCCAGTAATACCAACTTATGGGTGTTTTCCTGGAATTTAGGTGTTTTAATGCCGCTGGCGAGATTTTTACGGGTTTACGGGGTTTTAGAAGCTTTTAAATTTGGTAAAATAAAATTAGGAAAAAAATGGACAATATCAAATTGATCAAATATGTTTTACATCTATTTTTATATATTGTTTTAATCTACATTTCTCAAATAATCTTTATTAATTTACGTTAACATTATAGAGAGATGATGCTTGTTTGTTTTTATGTACGAGGTAATCATCGATACTTACCATCTGATTTAAAAAATAATCATTCAGAATGGACCTTCAAATTGGACATAGACCTTGTCTCGTTTTTAGGTGAAACATGCTAAATCTTTAATGTTATGTAATTGTAAATTGAAATTTTATATTAGGATTTACGATTAAGGTATTAAAAAAAAAACTTCAGTACCTATAAAATATTAGGTCCTTACATATGAAATTGGCGTTTTGTATGGGAGGAACAAAAAGTCGAATATTTAATTAATCAAAGTATGAACTATTATTTTCTATGCACTTTTGCCATCTCATAGGTAGTTCATTGATCCCTTTACTAAAAAAACCAGTCGGACGGGAATCAATAAAATCTTTGAAGGCGATTTAGACTGCCCCATCGGAGTTGAATTTTTTCCCTTGCAAGAAGTTATCCAAATTTCGAAAAAAATGGTAATCTATTGGAGCAAGGTCCGGGGAGTACGGAGGATGTCTTAGACTTTCCAATTGAAGCTCTTCTAATTTAGTAGCCGTCTGTTGCGCAGTGTGTGGTCTAGCGTTGTCGTGAAGCAGCAGTGGCGTGGAGCGATTGACCAGCCTAGGTTGTTTAGCCGCTAGCTTTTCCATCATGGTTTGCAATTGCTGACAATAGACATCAGCCGTAATAGTCTGGCCAGATTTGAGAAAACTGTAATGAACAATACCGGCACTAGTCCACCAAACGCTTACAAGTAACTTTTTTGGGGTTAATTTTCGCTTGGGGCAGGATTTGGCTTGCTGGCCCAGGATCCAACCATTGCGCTGAGCGCTTCCGATTATCGTAAAGAACCCATTTTTCATCACAGGTAATGATTCGGTTTAAAATACCTTCATTATTGTGCCGGTTTAGTAATGTAACGCAGCAGTCGACGCGCGTTTGCCGGTTTGCTTCAGTCAATTCGTGAGGTACCCACCTTTCAAGCTTTTTAATCTTCCCAATTTGCTTCAAGTGAATTAAAACAGTTTTATCACTAACATCGCAGCCTGCAGCTAACTTGGACGTGGTTTGCGATGGATCCGCTTCCACAATAGCCTTCAACTCTTCATTATCAACTTAAGTCTCAGGCCGTCCACGGGGCTTGTTCTGCAGGTCGAAATTTCCAGAACGAAAACGTTGGAACCAAAAACGAACTGTGTTTTCTTTTGCAACACGACCGCCATACACATCATTCACCCTTCGAGTTTTTCCGCAGCACTAGTGCCACGGCGGAACTCGTACTCGTAAATAATGCGATATTTTAAGTTTTCCATTTTGTAAAATGAGTGACGCAAACAGAAAAAAAACAGAAGAAAAAAACAAATGAATGACGATCATCGAAGCACAAATACATGAGTCTATAGCTGTACAAATTTGAATTTGGAATTCCTTACCAAAGAGGAGAAATTTGTGATTAAAGTGGCCAGTACGAAAAACGCCAATTTCATATGTAAGGACCTAATATTTTTGGGGATCTTTTAATAATATTAGGGTAACCTCTTTGTCTGGGGTTAGCAACCCTGTTGCTAGCGTGGTGATGGTATCGTTCGTTGTCCGACCTACAAACTGCTGCTTAAAAGTGGGTCGCCCTAGCGGCGTATCGTGTTAAATGATTACTTCTAGCGCAATAAATAATACGACACTTATTTAGATAGTCCTGTGGGTCCCTCAAGGGTAAGCAGAAGCAATGTACTTTCGGTTTAACTTTAAGCTTAATAGCAGAAACGTTCTTATATTTAAACAGAGATGGGCAAAATGTAATCTGATTAACGATTACAATATATAGTCGTAATTTAAATTTTCTTGCTTTGTAATCATGATTAAATCCATTTAAAACACTAAGGGCGGCTTGCACTAACGAATTAATCTAGTTTAAGCTTGTATAAAACGCTTATTAATTGAATTGGTTTGATTCCATCCTTATAATGATTTCAGTTTAAGATTTGTTATAACTAGATTTTGATTTAGTGCAAGACAATAAGTACAGATCAGCGCTAAATAGCATTTTATATAACTCTAAACTAGATTTAATTTGTTAGTGCAAGCCGCCCTTAGAAATCATAAATGTGTATACAATCTGGGATTTTGTAGTGTTTAAAACATAAATGAGCAAAATGCAGTCATATCACTGGTAAAAAACGTAAAATGTAATTGTTAATCATTTTTATTAATTTGATTACATTTTGTCCATTTATGTATTTAAACATGATTTTACACACTAATAAATTATAAGTATTTAAAAACCGGCCAAGTACCAGTTAGATTCGAGCTTCGAGGGTTTCGTTTTTTGAGATAGTGGGGCGATTGCCTGAACTGGGTCGTGATCAAAGTAATGCAAAGACCGTCATAGTGACTTGCTTCGGCTTGACGCGTTTCTGAATCAGTTTGTGTATACCCAGTTGTTCATATACCTGAAAACCTACCGTCGTGGTATATGTTGGCGACTGTCAACGAATTTTTGTCCCTTGGTGATCATTGCCGTTTTTGGTCAACAGTGTACTTACTTTCTCTCATGTGTAATGCTTTTTTTTGAAGCCCGTATTAAAAAAAAACTTAAAATATACCTACATAGTTATCATTGAATTTTACTAACTTCCACTACTTTAATTTTTACAAAACATACAAAAAATAAGTTCATTTCTTAAAAAAATACATCATTTTTGTCGATTATTGTAGAAAGCTCACGCTTGGCGAACATTTTAGTTTTACCAATTTTCTAATTAAATAAAACTATAGTTTTCTAATATTATGTCATTGTATATGTCCTAGTTTACGAATTCCTTATACTGTCCTTGAAAATAAAGTATATAGAACATTTTTTTTGTAATCCACCTAAAATTGCGAGTTTCGGACTTTTCCTGTACTTGTGATATAAGATCTTGTTCCTTGCCAAAGTCAATGATTCTAGGTCAATGGGAAATACTCTATACGTTTTGACTCCCTTGCGAAAACATCAAAAACGATGGAAAATACGACAAAAACGTATATATGATTGTTCTTTTTTTCACAAAAACTTGAATATATTACAGAAACTTGAGTATATTCTAAGTATTCTCGGAGCAAATCCCAAGTTGACAAAATATGCGAATTACAATATACTAATTTGACATTAATTAAATAATATAACTTGTAATTTTTTAGTTAAAACTAAGCAAAGTTAAAATACGATCTTACTAGCCTTAGTTTGAGACTAGATAGCTGTGTGAAAATATCTGTAAATGTTAAAATTGGTTTTATCATCTTTTTTATTATATGTTGCTTATTGTTCAAACAAACTTATGATATGCGTATGAATGTTAATTACAGAATGGTTAAAAATAACTAACCATCTACTTTAATAAACGTCATATCCAGCCTTGAACTAGCAATTTGTATACAGTTGAAAATGAAATGTACCTATAAGCAATTCACTTTCTTTCTGTAATCGAGTCTAATGATCGAGTGAAAATGGTGCCGATGACTCTCATCGCCCTGTGTCCGTTTTCTATAGAATAACAAGCTTACAAATTCTTATGAAGGGTATTCAGTGAGAGTAATATTTATAAATCAAAAATTTAAATCATAACTATTAGTAACTATTGGAACAAATAATTTATATGTTCATAGATGGGCAAAATGTAATCAGATTAATGAAAATGATTAACGATTACATTTTACGTTTTTTACCATTAGTTTGACTGCATTTTGCTCATTTATATTTTAAACACTGCAAAATCCCAGATTGTAGACACGTTTATGATTTCTTAATGTTTTTAATGGATTTAATCATGATTACAGAGCAAGAAAATTACAATTACGACTACATTTTGTAATCGTTGATCATTAATCAGATTACATTTTGCCTATCTCTGGTTATGCTAGAGATTTATTCGCAACTTCAATTATAAATAATTTATAACATTTTTCATATTTCATTAGAATATATTTTAATAATTATGCTTTACACAAAACTATATATAACTCGAAGCTCCATACTTATTCGTTGTCAAAATTTCTGCTAATGTATCTCAAATTGTCGGCCAAATAGCGCAGTTTGTAGTCGCCTTACTTACGATGCTAGGGTCCTGGCTTCGAGTCCTGGTATTGGTAACATGTCTGTGATGAGCAAATTAGTTTGTCAGGAGTCATGCTTGTATTTAAGTATGCATATATCTTTGTCTAGTACCTACAGCACAAGCGCAAGCATTATTTGGGACGAATTCCATGGGTGTAAACGTTAGTAAATATTAAAACAACAAAAAATCACTTGTCGGAAATTAACACTAAACATAAAATAACGGGTCAAATGACCCATTTTGAACTTTTGCATTGAAAGTACAAGTATCATCTTTTTTTTTGCACATTTGACTTCATGACTTTTTCTAACTAATTAACCTACAGTTAATTTAGTTTTTTTTTTGTTTTATTTATTTTGAGTAATACTTAAACTTGGCGCCGATTTTCGAGAAGCCCGCGAACAACCACAAGAAAACAAATACGAAAGAATCATTGCCTTAGTCTCCTACAAATGCTTATCAACGTAAGAAGTGTCAAATAGGATACTGTAAAGAAAATAAAACCAACAAAATTTGCTCTAAATGTAAAAAATATGTTTGCGGAAAATTTACAATGGACACACTTATATGTAAAAAATGCGATGAGCAATAATTAAAAATTATTATTTTTACTTTTGTAATAGAAATGGTTAATATACAGTTTTTTTAATATAATAAATTTTATTATTATGTTTATTTCCTTCCTAACATCCATATAATACATTCAAGCAGGAAATAGGTATCTAAAAAGTGTTGGTATGATTAGTGTTAATATTCTAACTCGGTAATGTTGGTAACTTGTGGTACAAATCGTAGTGAATTTTCCCTAAGATGCATTGAGGATATTTATAGGGACTTAAACGCATTTGTATTGGAAGTAAATTATTATTTATTATTTGAAAAACGTACTTATCGTCAGCAGTACATCTGACCAATACAATACACGTGAAATCATGTAATTTTGTCCTCCGTTTTCTTTTTACGGACCAATTTTAGGGGTGACAACACAGAAGAAATTGACATCACTGCGACCCGGTACTAAGAAAACTAATTCAATTCGTAATGTCGCTTGTGAATGAAGTTGAAGGACTGCTCACACTCAGAAGTCGCAAGTTATGATTAGAGTAAGGAAAAGTGAACCAATTTCGCAGTGGACACATGACAAACGTGCATTATCGTCACGTGAAGTTTATGGAACGTTTTTGTGGGTAAATTGTTTACGCCGTTACTCGCAAGGTCGGACAATAGGAATGGTGTCATTATCACGCTCTTAATTACACTCAAATACAGTTGAGGTTAGTATTTGAGTATCATATCGCTTCGTATCCATGCGTGCAGTAGCTGCGGAATAGCTTTTGGGTTGTGTAAAAATTGTTGTAAGTATAGCCTTAAAAAAGCGTCTACCAATAATCATATTAAACTCAAAATCACTTTATTTAAATAAGTCTTTTAATATAACTTAACCTCTAAGTGGCTGTGTCGGATATATACGTCATCAACATCTGCAATACAAAACGCCTAAGACGAGTATATTCGCATAAATTTAATTGTGTATACCGCTATGGATAAAACGAATATGTTGGTTTGAGTATAATATACGTATAAATATATATGTTTAGGAGTCCGCATATTATTCGTTGCGTTTGAATGGGAAGAATGGGGGCAGGTAGTTGTCATATCGTTTGAAGAAATGAGACAATTAAAAGGTTAATCATTAATTTGAATGATAGTATCATCGATAGCATGCACAATAGTATGCTTCGTTGGTTCTAACACATGTAGATGACGAATAATGAAAGGATGACGAAAAAAATATACAGTATGAATGTGAATGGAAGTAGGAGCCGAGGCCGACCAAAACCTATCTACACAGACCAAATAAAAAGAGATCTGATGGCGCGTAATGTCACAAGTAAGCGGGATCGGTTCCGACGCAGTCTTGAGTTTCTTTCGGCGTTTCTTCTCAAGGTAGTCGCTTCCGAGACGCTGGTAGATCACCGTTAGGTTCGTGTTTCAACTGGCTGGCCGCCAAAGTCGAGGTCCGTACCCACAGGGGTGCCCTTGCGTAGCCGCCCAACCCATAAATTTCGCTGGCTGAGCGCTCTTTGCGTTCGCCCACCAAGCACGGATTTGTTGTGAAGGTCTTTCCCAGGCCTCCAACGTAGGACACGTCGGAAAAAAAAAACGCGGGATCGGTGAAACTGCATGACGGGATTACCGAATGTTAAGGAATGTGTTGTTTTGATGGTAGGGCGATTGCCCGAACTGGATCATGACCACAGTACACAAATGTAAAGACCGTCATTGTGACTCGCTTTTGCCTGTCGTGTTTCGGGATCAGCTTGTGTATATCCAGTAGCTCATACAGGTGTATGAGCTACTGAGGTGTATGAGTAGGTGTATGAGGTGTGTGAGACCTTCAGTCGTGGTATACGAGGGCCGACATGACGATGTAGACTATGAATGGATTTTCATCCTTTGATAGTCGCTTTCATTTTTGGACTACACTGCACTTACCATCACATGAACCGTGGTCACTTTGTCGAGCCAATGTAAAAAAAGAAGCGAAAGGGACAAGAAAAGACAGAAGTTCCGTTCAGTTCTCTGTGCCTACCCCCATAGGGATAAATTGGGATGATAGATTTGATAATAATCAATAACATGAATCTGCCATCGGTTCAGACGACAGAATCTACCGAGAAGAGCCGGCAAGATAATCTGGTCATTGCTCTTTTGAAAAGTTTTTCTTTAAATACAAATTAATGCAAAATAAATTTAATTTCCTGTGACAAATAGAATATATTATAGCCTTGCGACCTTTTCAACCAAACAATAACTGAGAGAAAAGTAAGATATTTTTATCAGTTACCATTTGATTAAATTTTGAATTGTCGTATATGGGAGCGGCAAAATGCTTTTAGATATATCGAGGGGTGAAAGGCTATTTGGTTTAAGCGACATTTTTTGGTGATATAGTAATATATACATATATTGAATCGATAAAAAACGCTGATTCCGAATATTTATAATAATAATAGTAATATATATATTACTATTTCACCAAAAAATGTCGCTTAAAGCAAATAGCTTTTCACCCCTCGATATTGTTACATGAACGAATATCGAGCATCATAAAATATATATTTTTTATCCGGACTCGACGCAGTAACTACAGCACTCCTAATGGTAAGCGTGGTGCAGTTAAAAAACAAATACAACTATCAACAGTAAATAAAAACCAATTGGTAGTCACAGCGATCATGCCGGCCTCCACAAATATCTCTTCATGCTACGCTTGAAGGACCCCATACCATAGGACAATGAGAACACGCTTCCGAAAGACCACTTCAAAGCCCAACAACACGGCAAAAGTAAGAATCAGAGAAGTTCTTAGTCCTAGACGGGATTTTAGTTACCTTAGAGTACTCGTATGAACTTTTTTAAGCTGATAATTAGATAACACTAGTTGAGCCGTTCATTTTCAAAGTTTTTTTTTTTTGGTTTCTCGGGGGAAAATCCTGCATAGGACCATCAGGGCCGCTGTGGGGGCAGCAACCCCGGTGTGTCAGACTCCTACTGACTAAAAACCCCCGGGGTGTCCCTCTAATCGCTCCACCCGAGCCTGGGAAACCAAATTCATCCAGACGCCCGGAGAGCGAAATGCCTTGTCGAGGCTGCCTCTCTGGGAGGGGTAGGGGTAAAGAGCCCACCCTTCCAATACCTATCTCACAGGCGGCGCGCCGGACACTGCGCACCGCCACCCTCTCATCCGGACAGCAGACTCCCTCAAGTCTACTGCCCGGCTATTGTCACCGGGGGATGTCGCGCTCGCTCTGAGCGAACGCATCCCTCCGGCGACGGTGCCTTGGCCGCCGAATAGCCAGAGAAGATGTTCGCTCTCTGACCCTTTCGGCGGCCTCCTTCTGCTTCATCACAACCTCGCAGAAGGCTGTGACTCCTCGCCATGCCTCTTCGCTGCCGACCATGGCTTTTACCACCACTGGCAGCGAGAGGTCGTCCCCAATGCGGTCCTGAAGGACATTCCTATCTTCAGCCCAAGCTGAGCACACCTGAAGCGTGTGCTGCGCCGTGTCCTCGGGGCTCCCACACTCGTGACATTCCGCCGTAAGCTCTCCTCCGGACACCCGCCACCGATGACGGCCAAAACTACCGTGACCTGTGAGGATCTGGGTGAGCCGAAAGGAGAGCGCGCCGTGTTGTCTGTCCAGCCACGAGTGCAAGACAGGGCGCACCGCCTCAATTGTCCGAAGACCGGCGCTAGGTTGCGGGTGGTTGGTAGGGGTTTCATTTTGAAAGTGAATTAAGTCCACTTACCTTTAATTTGAAATACTTAAGGTTTTGCGTTTTTTATATTATTTTGAAAATGTACGTGATATAAAATTTTCAAATGTACTAAGCATATTTCAATACCAATTTATTTTTTGACAGTTCAGCATAAATTATAAATGTCACAAGTGCCAACTTGATAAAAGATGAAAATGGATTTAAGCCACTTTTGAACGGCTTTAATGTACGGCTCAGTTAATGTTTATTAGTAGTGTAAATAAACAGTGTAAAGTGTACAAACATAGTTAATACATTCTGTATTATATTCTAGAAAATAGGATCTAAGGAGTCCTCTAATTCTTACATTTCCCAAGCTGTTGAGCTGCGGAATAATCTTCTAATCACCGCAAGCCGCGTCAGTATGATAAACA
The DNA here is from genome assembly GCA_036320925.1 of Automeris io. Taxonomy (NCBI): domain Eukaryota; kingdom Metazoa; phylum Arthropoda; class Insecta; order Lepidoptera; family Saturniidae; genus Automeris; species Automeris io. The sequence goes on along the minus strand of JAUDJH010000010.1, from coordinate 12,064,954 downwards.
TAAAAAAAAACAATCGAATCACTGCTAGGGAGGTATTTTAAATAAGTAGTAAAAAGGAATAATAAATATTCTGGGAAACAGAAACAAAAACTTATTTCGGAATGTAAAAGATTTTTGCGTTGATAGTATTTTTTTACATTTCTACGAAACCTATGATTATAGCATGTCTATTTAATATACGCCGGCTGTTTATGTAAGCAAAATAAATACTCAACTTTTGTCTCTCTCACTCAACTACGTATTAATATTTGAAAAAGAAGACAAATACACTCGCATTCTGATTATAAAATTAAAATTGCAAAACATTCAAACGAAATGTTCCGATAAGTTTAAAGCATGAAATGAAACGATAATATTCATATAACACCTATTATAAAAAAGATTCCAATAGATAAGCCAAAAAATGAGAGATTCATTTCTGTAATTTAAAAATACAGTTCTTTTTAAGGAATAAGTATATTAATTTTTAAGTTATATTTTATAATGCTTATATACCTAATATTCTTCAGTTTTGAAGTAGTGAAACAAAATAATTACCGAATTATCACATGAACTTTCTTAATAAATTGCGATAGCTGTTGATATTAGATAGACTAAATAAAATTGATAATTATCAAGCCCTGTTTAGATATATTTTTAAATTAAACTATATAATTTACTATTTAAAGATTTTTGATAAAATAAAATACACATGAATATAGAACACCCTCCTTTTTGAAATCGGTTAAAAATAAACTAAATCGTATATTTCAGAGTTTTTTCTATAATATAAGCTAGTTTACTAATAAAAATAAAACGGATTTTGTAATGAATATTTAAATAAAAACCTTAAACGATTCACGAAGTTTTGAACGATATCATGAATAACCGTCGTCGCATCATATCGATATATCGACATAAACGTTTGACCAGATATAAACATTATAAGATTGCCAAAAATGTTTATTATGTGCACTGTATGAGTGACAAGACCGTGTTCCATTTATTTACACTTGCATTCTGTAATTGACTTTACTGATAAACGCTGCAAGGCCGACTTGTGTTGTCGACGATAACGTTCTAGCATTTGCCCTCTGCGACACGAAATTTATTGAATTTATATTATTCTCATTATTGTATGATAAAACGTGATTTAAAAGAAGCAAATGTCGTATATTTAACAACTGCAATGCTTAGTTTTGTGGCAAGTTCAATATAAACTAATAGAATTGGTTAATTACAATTTAATTACAGGCCGTATGTTCTTTGACGTTTGCCTGTTCCTTCTTTAAAGAGCAAATTAAAAAGATCTATGGGCACATTCCAAATTTGAACTTGAGCCTTGAGCCACTGTAATAAATTATGCTAGCCCCACATTAAACTTTAATTATTCAAATCAAGCAGAAACAAACGAATAAAAAAGTATCTTCGACGCTACTGATCAAATGATGACGCATACACATCATAAACGTTATACAATACCAAATAAAAGTATGTAGAAATACTTACATTTAGTATGTAAAACGTTTAAAAACTCAATTACGTATTTTGTAACAGAATTGGTCAACGTTGGCGAACAAGCGTTCAGTTTTGTCATCTCTTTGTATACGATTTACAACACAATCGACTATGATCGTTCATTTGTATAGCAAAATTTTACAAATGATCACCAAAATAAGTTGGCTGTTCGGTGACTGACACGTTTAAATAACAAAGATATCAATTATGAAAGACCCTTTTGCGTTCTTCTTTAAACAACTTCTATCGGAACAAATAAGGTTACCGTCACAAATATCAATTTCAGTAATCGTGCCTATTAACCGAATCATTTTTACTTCTGTCTTTTACTTTTGAAATCAACAATAGGCTTCAATACATACATTAACAATAGATAATAGTTGTAAGAACAAAAAAATACAAAAGAGTTGCGAATTATATTCTTTTAGTTAAAATCGACATTTTAATAAGTATCGTATTTATAATTTATAAATAGAACGCGCACGCCATCGATACCGCGTGTAACTAGATATAATCGACTACTATCGAATAAGGCCGATTATTAATCGAATGCAATCGAATAAACAGAATATTCGAATAGTTCAACTAAGTATTATAATTAATAAGTCTAAATAATACAATAGTTAAACGTGATATTATTACTTCAATAACAAAACACACATTTGACCGTCTTCTCTTATAAAAAATTAATTTATTTAAATTCTTATTTACGTAACTTTAGTGATCAAAAAGCAGTTTGCGTTTCGACTCAATCATTCCTTTCAACACTTCACCTATAAAATTGTAACATATTATGGCGATAATAGTTTAAATCAAATGTTAATTGCTGATCTTTTGCTTATTTTAAATACTGCGATATAAAAACTTATGTTGAGGGTTATTATCACAAAATGTATTGAGTGTTACATTGTTTTTATCATATTACTATATTGTAGGAATTTATAAAGAACTAGCTGTTGGGCGCAACTCCACTTGAATTTATTACATGTTATGCAATAAGTTGTTATAACTGACCGAGTTTAAGATACGTATCTATTTATTTATTGTAATTTTCATAGGAATCTTCCTTTACTCCAGTAAACCTTTTTTTATATAATTATATTAAAACTGATATTAAAGTAAACTTTTATATCATATTAGTGCATACAGGTAATACCAATACATCGTTACGCTATATCTCTTACGGTGTGAGCAGATACAGTGGCTGTATCTACTTTGCGCTTATATGTCTTGCCCAACGTAACCAATAGCGCTGCTGATCGCCGTTCTCAGGGCACTCACATTTTTATTAGATACCATGCGAGTTTTCTCTCAATGGTTTCTTTCTTCCGAGTATATGGTGCCTAAATCTTTAAATAATCTGGAAAAACTCAGACGTACGTGCCAGGATTCGAACCTATGACTGATCGAGTGGCCGTGCATGGAAACAGGTTCTTTATCCACAAGGCCGTTACAGACACACAGCCACATTATACGTGATAAAGTTTAGTAAAACAATATAAGTTATACCAAAACATTTTTTTTTTCGAAATATAAGTTAGTAATACAAGTGTATTCACTTTTATATTTAAAGTATTATGATTTAGAAAAATGTAGTCTAATGATCCAAAAATATTATTTGACAAAATTCATGACGACTGTACTCCTTTTTAAGAAATAAACTGAATTCCCTTGACAATTAATTTAAGAGAGCTTTCAAGTTGATTGAAAAGTGATGAATCTCACGCGTAAAAGCACTTAATCATAATTTAGACCCTCACAGCAAGCGAAATATGGAGCGGCAAGGCGTAGCGCCAAAGCAAATCCGATAAATAAGTAATGAACAATGTACGAGTTCGGGTAATACGTACGAAAGCGGTCCAATTCGCTTTTCTAAAAAATAAAAGTTGAAAGATAAAGCTATAGTGAAATAAGGACCGGGCAGTAGACTTGAGGGAGTCTATCGCCCGGATGAGAGGGAGACGGTGCGCAGTGTCTAGCGCGCTGCCTCAGAGAGAGGTACTGGAGGCGTGGGCTCTTTATACCAACACCTCCCAGAGAGGAAGCCTGAATAAGGCTGCTCACTCCCCGAGTGATTAGAAAGACACCCCGGGAATTTTCAGTAGGAGTCTGACACGCCAGGGTCGCTGCTCTGCGGCCCCGATTCCCCTTTGTAGGATTTCCCCCGGGTTACCATAACAAAAAATAAAGTGAAATAAGTAATCGTGTTCTATTACATCTCAGTTAAATTAAACGACGCAAAAAATGTTTGTACAACGTGTAAATATTACCGCAGAAGAAAATAATAAACCAGCTATGTTTAATGTCAAATTGTATTTTCTATTAATAATTAAAAAAAATCAAAACAATACCACATTCTAGTAAACCAGTGAGATGTCCAGTAAAACTCTCTTACTGTTATACCTCAATACCATAGATGGGAAAAATGTAATAAGATTAATAAAAAAAAATGATTACGATTATATTTTACGTTTTTTACCATTAATATGATTGCATTTTGCGCATCTATGTTTTAAACACTAAAGAATCCCAGATTGCATATATTTATGATATCTTAATGTTTTAAATGGATTGAATCATGTTTACAGAGCAAGAAAATTAAAATGACGACTACATTTTGTAATTGTTAATCAGACTACATTTTTCCCAACTCTGCTCAATGCTATAGTGAATACAATTTAAGATTAAGCGCTACCTCGTTACTATATTCTTCTACGGTGATATTTACATAGAATATATATTTTACTAGCTGTCCCGGCAGACCTTGTTCTGCCCTGTTTCTCTAAAACAAAGTCACATTGTTTTTTTTTAATGTTAATAGCTATTGGCCTGTCGGCTGTTTTTTGAAAATTGTTTGAAGGAACCTGGCCTTAATGCTATATGTATAAAAATTGACAAATATTGACATTAATATTTATACGTCACTCAATTGTTTTGCCTTCCCGGAACCCGTCCACTAATACTTGAAGTTTATGGTGTGGTATTAAAGTTCAAAATGACTTATAACGAATTTTTTGTATGAGAATACAGAAAAGTGTTATTTTTAGACAGTTGCAGGGAATTTTTAAAAATTTTCTCTTCGTAATAACCTTCGCCAGACTTCAACAAACACAACAAAAAAAAAATCAGCCAAATCGGTTCACCCGTTCTTGAGTTTCGCGCTTATCAAGACATTTAGCGATTCATTTTTATATATATAAGATAATGACATGGCACAATTGATACATCTCGCTTGATGGTAACTATAGTGCAGTCTAAAAACAACAATGAATACCAACAGCAAATAATCATCATAGCCGTAGCAATTATGCTGGCCTGCACTTATCTCTTCATGCTTTGCTTAAAAGACCCAATGTAGAACGATAAGAACATCCTCGCGGCAACACCATTCCACAGCCAAACGACTCCACAAAAGTAAGTGTTAGAGAACTTCCTTCTTAGCTTCTTTTCTTTTAAGTAATATAAGGCTATAATTCTTAAAAAGCTCTGATAGAGTTTCATTTATAACTAACAGCGTTTTGTCTATGTCGCTGAAAGTTCGGAAGCGACAAATTTTTCTATGACAACCAATTTCGCTAGACGTGACATACGTAAATTGTATATTTAATAAATAATAATATATCATTACGCTTTATCGCTTTCAGGGTGAGCAAAGATAAATCAGTGGTTGTATCCACTTGGCGTTTATATGTCATGCATTCGAGTATGAGGCCTTAGTCGTGACCTCGATTCCGGTAGGTGGACGGTGGAATACACCGGGGGTTTTAGTCGGTGCAGGTTCGACACACCGGGGGGTAATCCTCACCGTCCCCTGAGGTCAATAGGGATTTTCCCCGGGCTACCAAAAAAAAAAACTACATGTCATGCCTAACGTGAAAAGTAACGCAGCGGATCGCCGTTCTCAGGGAAATTAAACTATACATTTGTGTTTGTATTTATTTGTTAGTATATATATATATATATATATATATATATATATATATATACATATATATATATATATATATAATACTTGTCTAGAACCCCATAATATAAGTGTTAATCTAGTTTCAAACAAAATCAAAGTTGAGTATCTGTCCAGAAATAGAAATAACTACAGGGGATAAACGAGGAATATCAATAGAACGTAAAAACTAGATAAAAAAAAGTTTAAATTCATTATTTCAACGTTTACAAACTTGATATTTAATTGCATTTTTTTACATCTAACATATTTTCTATATTGAACAAGTTTCATGATTTTTTTTTCTTACTTAGGGTACACTCTGAGCCGCACTTTGGGCGTAGTGAGTCGGACTTTTACAGGCTAAAAACCACAAGGTGACTACTTCAACACATAGATGAGGTCTGTGGGCTTTGTAATCAATTCGCCGCAGTCCCGCCGCGTCGCACCGGTCGAGCACAAATCCTGAAGGAAGCACTGCTCCCCCCATACAAGTCGGTGTAAAATTTCATGATTCTAGGGATCAACGGGAAGTTGTGATATAACGGCCAAATCTTTTCCTTGCGTTAACTTCGATGTCTTTTAAATCTACTCTATACCTTAGTTTTTGATATTAATTCCAATTTGATACTATGTATCCATAACAAAAAGAGTGTTAACAGACGGACAGATGACAACGCAATGGTCCTATAACAGTTTCCTTTTTTTCTTCTAGAGGAAAAAAAACATTTCTAAAAATTTTTTTCTTAAATGTTACATAAAATTTTGTTTATCATCATTTCTCTAAGCCTATAGACGTTACGAAAAAAAATTACGAACAAGAAAGTTTTATACCTTTGCTGTATCAGTGTGAATAAAAATGCGAAAAAATATTTTCATCGAAAATTTTCACATTTTTCACGTTTAAACAGGCTATATATTTTTTTCTCGGTACCTATTCGAAGTTTTGAGCTCAGATTCTGAAAGAGAATTTAATTTTGCTTAGGAATAGAGGTATTGCATCATTTTTTTGGTCCGATAACATAATAAATAAACAAGTTGAAAAGTTAGTAAAATTTCTGCCTATTTCGGCGTTAATGGGTTAACTAACAGCCGATCATAGCTTAATTGTGTAACGTAACAAATAAGCTCTCCTCATACAGAAAAGGAGAATCACGATCGTCAATGTTGGCCAAACAAGTAGTAGAAAATCCTTTGTTTGCCGATACCGAGGTAAATTAATCAATGAAGGAAAGAAAATTTAAATTTTTCTTTATGTAAATAATAACGATTGTTGGGTAGCGATGTGAAATTAGGGAGACCCGTGAAGGAACGTGACCCGCCCTCCAATTTCCGGACTTAATCCCCTTAACCGTATAGGAACAATATTTAAATTATTAAGCTACGCTGAGGACTTATCTAATCTGGTTATTTTTTAATCTACATATGAAATCTTTGCTATAGTGTTTCAAAGCCATGATTATTTTTATACAATTATAAGATAATAATAACATAGCGTCACGTTATAGCCCTTACAGGGTAAGCAGGGATATATTAGTAGTTACATCCACTTTGCACTTATATGTCGTGCCCAACGTGACCAGTAGCGCAGCTGATCGCCGTTCACACAGCACTAGTACACATGACATTTCTATTAGATGCTATGCGGGCTTCCTCACTTTTACTATACTTATATATACTTTGAATTAATTTTTTTTTAAACGGATACCTACTAAGGGCCGGGAAAAGCCTATACAGTGTTACGCTCATTGTTAAAATGGCAACATTAATCGTTGTCTTGACGTCAAAGCGAACTATGTAGTTATATGGCCACCCTATTTCTTTATAGCTTCCGCGAGGTTGAATAGTTAGTCGTCTGCCAGCTCTCAAGCGAGAAACAAGTCTAAAGAGAATACCAAAGTGAGCCTAAAAGTGGAATTGATTATCAGGATTCATTTGAATATATTTTCAGAGCGAGTTTTACAACAGTTCAACCGGGCTTAGAGGGCGAGCACAGAAGGCGCTCAGCCAGCTAGTTTATGGGTTGGGTGGCAATGCAATGCCACCTCTGTTGGTACGCCTCGACTTGGACCGCTAGCCAAAAAGAATAAGAACCCCACGTGTGATCTACCAGCGTTTCGGAAGCGACTACCTTGAGAAGAAACGCCGAAAGAAACTCAAGGCTGCGTCGGAGTGGAATTGCGCCTCGGAGCGAGAAACTTTATAATACTTATAAATACTCCCGCGTGACATCCCCCGGTAACAATAGCCGGGCAGTAGACTTGAAGGAGTCTGCTGCCCGGATGAGAGGGAGGCGGTGGGTAGTGTCCGGCGCGCCGCCTTAGAGTAAATTTTGGAGGCGTGGGCTCTTTATATCCGCCACTCCCAGAGAGGAAGCCTGAATAAGGCTGTTCGCTCCCCGGGTGACTGGACGAATTTGGTTTCCCAGGCCTGGGTGGAGCAATTAGAGGGACACCCCGGGGGTTTTTAGTCAGTAGGAGTCTGACACACCGGGGTCGCTGCCCTCACAGCGAGCCTGATGGTCCTATGTAATATTTTCCTCCGGGGACCCTAAACAAAAAGTGCGTAAGGCATAACATAGTGTGTTTTGCACGGACATATACTTTATTAATATGAAATAAATGATATATTATATTAGTAAGTATAGTTCGCGCGGCAACACGCTTTACAGGGATACTTTGTATTTGAAGGCCTCCCATAGTAAATAAAAAACAGAAGGATCACTGAGTGCAAAATTTCTTTAAAGTATCGATAGCTACATTGTGATAAAAACACAGGAATGTCGAATTTAATACAAAGTCCGCTTAACAAGGAGCCCTTAGGGCTTAAGGGTTAGAAAAATTATATAATAAAGCAATAAAAAAAACATTTAAAACAGTAAAAAATATAATAGTTTGTCACGCTTTTGAAATATAACGTCAACGCGTTATGTCGATTCTATACATTTTGAATTTTTCTACTAGATGATCCTATGTTGCTTTGAATGCATGCTATGTTGCTTTGTATTTTCTGAGCAAAAGAATAAGTACAGTGCAAGTCGCCCTAAGTGATAAATAATGTACCCTTTTGCGTACAAATCTACCCTGATAGTGTTTACTGTAGTGATTGAATGAAAGAAGGAATTTAAAAATGTGTATATAGGTAATATGTTTATGGTAATATTATATAGTGTTGGCCATTCAACAATAAAAATAAGTTTTCTCTAAGAAAGAATTGAAAAAAGGAAGATCGGCTTTTGAATTTGAAACTGAATGAATTTGAATTATTATATTGTTTACGTCTTAAGCTTTGGAAAGGAATGGACATTATATAAAATTAGAATATAAAAATGATAAATATTATGTACATATTAATAATTTAATCAATATAATATGTAAATGTAATAATAGTGAAGCAAAATACACATTGGGAAGAAAGAAGCATTTTAATGAAGTAGGAAGGAACTTGACTACATCACATCATCATCATTTCTTAAGGATTCCATTACTTAATTTGTGTATCAAAATATCTTAGACATTTTTTTTTTCTATGTGACGTTTACTTGTGACCTGGGTAAGGGCCTCTAAAGCTACACCGGACTTGAGTGGGCGAGCACTGAAGGTGCTCAGCCAGCGATTTATGGGTTGGGTGGCTACGCAAGGGCACCCCTGTAAGTACGAACCTCGACTTGAGCGGCCAGCCAATTTAGATTAATACCTAAACCTAAGGTTATCTACTAGCGTTTCGGAAGCGACTACCTTGGGAAGAAACGCCGAAAGAATCTCAAGGCTGCGTCGGAGAGATAATCTTAAACATTATATCTTCCTAAATAAAAATTATAAAAGTTATTTGCTCTGAAGAACTATTCAACCTGGTACCTCCAGAACTATTTCAAACGCTTACCATTCGCCGTTGGGAGATAACACACCCCCACACTAAAACCTAACAGATACGCGAGGATGCAGCAGTTCTCTAGAACATTTTTGTCCCGCACTTTGTAATTGTGGAACGGTCTGCCGGGTACAGTTTTTCCCCAAAGCTATGAGCATAAAGTTCTTAAAGATTACAGTGAATAATGTTATTTTTAGTCAGCAACGCAATAACAACTTATCTTCCCGTTGTCCATGGGCCAGGTATCCACATACCGTCAAGTGGACCATCAGCCTAATAACTGGCAAAAGTAAAAAAAAACTAATTGTATATATTGAGATTGTAATAAATGAGGTTTTTGAGAACTCTGGGAGAGATACACGAAATAATGAGATCATACAAATTCCAGTAAATATTAATGTTAAAAAAATGATTTAGCAATATACTGTTCTCAGAAATCAATTAAAACAAGCACTCTTTGTTTCGCTTCTGTAGAAAAAAAATGAGTCATATCATTACCGAAATTTTGATGACTATTGTGAAAATTAGTTACAAATGAAACTAAAAACGACATTGATTGGTCTTATTTTACAATACAAAACACTGTATATCCAAAATATACATTTTACGTTTTAACATAGGTCAATAGGTAGTTTTATCACTAAGAATGACATCTTATGGGCAACAATTGGGTGTCTAAAATATACGGGTTGGATTTAGGCAGGTTACACATTGTATCCGCTGTGAATTCTTAAAAAATCGTTCCGAGGTAGCCTTTGAGCTGTTTATCCGTCAGTAACTTTGTAACCAATTTCTAAAGTGTAAGAATTTTTTAGCAGTAACGCAATAAGCCAATCTTTCAAAGTGACCAATTGTTACGTGCAAATAATTGCTATGAACTTTGCCGCCGACGCACCTGTGTGCACACTGGCTGAGTTAACCGAAGCCTGTGAAAAAAGAAACTCGGCAACACACTACGTTCCGGGTTAGCAACGTGTCCACACTGAACTTCATTAATGTCCCATGGAATACAACATCAATTTCGAACGATATAATCAATCACTCCCAAAAGACAAAATGCAGTTGCAACAGCTATTTACATATAAGTGCTAATTCCTATAATTCCTTTTAAAAATCCTATTAACTTCAACAAGAAGAGCGTCACCCATATTCGGCTGGCGGGGCTCTCACGGAGGTATACCAGTCACCCACATATGTGTGACGTGGTGACGAACGTTTTAAGTAATTGATAGATTGATCAGGAACTCTGATAGACTGTCATTTAATCATAATATTAACGGGTGAAAAGACCATTATATATCACTCGCAAAAATATAATAGTTAACCCTTCTGTATTTATAAACTACGCTATACGAATGGAAAGAGTGGAGCGGTGCGACGCGGCCTCCACTGCACGTCATAGAGGTCGCGCGAACTCGAGCCGCGCTTCCTATATCAAAATGAAAGTGACGATCGATATCCAACTCAATTAAATATTGAAAAATGCTAAAGAATATTTTAATAAATACACCATCACACTGTATCCCTTTCGGGGTGACCAGGTATACGTTAGTGGCTGCATTTATACACGGTCCATTTATTTATTTGACTTTTAAAAGCGGATTCCTGATGTGGCGCCGATTCGATTTCTTTTAACAATTTATCAAAAGTTTTTAACAGATTTAATACTTTGGTATCTTATTTTGCTTAACAATCTAATAATAATAAAAATAAAATCATGCTATATCCGTTACAGGGTAAGCAAAGATACATTAGCGGTTGTAGCTACTTAACAATCTATATTGTATAATAAACCAATGCATGCATTGCAATATTGTATATATTAAAATAAACTATTTATGTAAAGCGTTAAGGTACCTGTTACGTAGAGGTATTATATTGATAAATATCGGAGCCACAGAGCACGTCCCGTCGATTCAATATCGTAAAAAGGCGTGAAGTGGGTTTTGTATACTGTAGATAGTCATAGAAGTTTTTTGGACTGCATCGTACTTACCATCAAGCGAGTGTGGTCACTATGTCGAGTCAGGTTAAAAAAATTGTCTATAATTGTACGTTAATAATTCAAAAATTTCATAGGCGTATAGTTGCGTGAGTTATGCAGCTGACTTCTGTTGTTAAGGTACTAAACACAACTATACACAATTTACAGTAGCGTTCATTCAAAGCATTGCATAGCCTTAAAATAAATAAGTCCGGAATAAATTAATTAAAGATGAAGAAACGCCTACCTACATACATTCATACTTATTTTATTTTTACTCCATGTTTCTTTCGTATAACAACTATATAGTGTTTACTGTAATAATATAATATTCAAATTAATTACGCGAACACTGCCTACCTTGTTCAAATACCCTATGCACGTCATTGTATTATAGTAATTATTATAAATAAATAATGGGATAATAAAAGCAAATAGCATTCGTAATATTCGCTTTCTGCTGTTTCAATAGTGATAGAAAAACTAAATATATTTCGTCTGGAACAGAGGATGTCGGAGGGTTTTTCGCTAAAGATTTGATTTGTGTGCTACAGAGAGACGTATTCTCGGAAAAATCTGAATATTACAGTCCGTATGAAACAAAAATTCAATTCTATGATCCAATAAATCGTTTTGTTAATCCTTTCTATCAAAACAGATGTTACTTAATTTATGTTTATTGTAATTTATTTGTAATAATTGATTTTTGTAAGTTATATTTTTAAATTAAAATAACAGTGATATAAGGCCTATAAACCACTATTCTATTGTTTGTTAAGAAACAATCTACGTTGCAAATATCTTTAATCATCAGAAAATATAGGATCACAGGATATGTCAGAAGCGAACACTAAATGGCGGAAAACAAAGTATAGACGCGCGCCATTTTCATTTCCCACCGACAATGAAGTAGCTACGGTCATAACGTAATATTGTTAAAATGTAACATTTACATTACCGTTACACATACAAATTGACACATTTAATATTGAATTGTTATAAATAACTAAATCTACAGCTATACTAGAATCGAAACAGCTCACAAAGGAAAACAAAGTTTTTGTTTTGCCCCGTATTGATTCGACAAGGCCGTTGGTTGACGCGTATATCGGAAATCAACGTCATCCATTGCCGTCTGCATAGAAACTAAGCTTTATATGCTTCGATTAAAACAGCAATGTTCCTATATATTGCGATATAATCATACGGATACTCGGCTCAGTATAGAAATCGCTTCATTTCGTGTCGTCACAACTCACAGCGACTGTCAACAAACGCAATCAAGTCTGAATGAAACGTGATTTGTCTACTTATTAGGCAATTATAAAAACCACTGCTGCGTTATGTTGAAAAAGATAGACGGATAAATATAAATAATATGTTGTTAGTGGAAACAAAACAAAATGCAAGTACATTATTTAAGTAGGTTTATCTATAAACATTTTTAAATCGTCATAATAGAGGTGGCTGGATGGTTTTAGAGGTGACCACAGTTTACAAGTGGAAATAGCGTCATAGTGAATTTGCTTCTGCTTGTCCCGTTTTGGTATCAGCTGATTTACGTCCAGTCTTTCATATACCTAAAAACCTTCTGGTGTAGTGTATATGAGTGATAGCAAAGGCCACTTTCAATGGATTTGTCCCCAGGAGGTCACTGTCGTCCTTAGACTACAATATGCTTTCCATAAGCTACGATGTAGTTCTATTGTCGCGCCAGTATACAAAAATGAAACTTAACAAACAATTTAATTCACCACCGCTTCGAAAAGCAAAGTCTATCAAGAAAATCCGAACAAAAAAATCATGACATTACAAACTGCTGCCAAATATCAATATACGATGGAAACAAAACTGCTATAAATCTGTGGTATGGCCACTAACAGTTGAGATATGCTACGTAATATTAGACGGGCAGTAGACTTGAAGTAGTCTCCTGCCTGCTGATGAGAGGTAGGCGTCGCACGGTGTCTAGCGCACGACCTGAGAGAAAGATTTTGGAAGAGTGGGATTTTACTCGTACCCTTCTCAGAGAGGTAGCCTCAACAAGGCTTTTTGCTCCCTGGGCGTCTGGATGAATTTGGTTTCCCAGGTCCGGGTGGAGTGATTGGACAGCCCGGGGGTTTTAGTCAGTAGGAGTCTGACACGTCGGGGTCGCTGCCCTCACAGCGTAGGGTAATGGTCCTATGCAGAATTTTCCCCCGAGATACAAAAAAAGAATACTACGTAATATAACTTTTTTTTTTAATAAAAATATAAATTAAAACGTATTGGGGGGCAGGTTTTTAAATAATACTCGTGCAAGATTTGTTATGATTTACGTTTAATCAACTTTTAGAAACACCCAGCACTCTTAAATCTTAATACATTCATTCATCTATACTTATTACTTATAATATTATAAAGCTGAAGAGTTTGTTTGTTTGTTTGTTTGTTTGTTTGTTTGAACGCGCTAATCTCTGGAACTACTGGTTCGAATTGAAAAAATCTTTTTGAGTTGAATAGACCAGTTATCGAGGAAGGCTATCGGCTATATAGCATCACGATGCAATTATTAGAAGCGAAGAAATAATGGAAAATGTGAAAAAAACGGGCAAAATTTTTCATCCTTGAGGGCTTCCATTGCGTGCGCTGCAAAAACGGTTCAAGATACCAAAAATATATGTAAGAAAGAATTATTCCTCTTGATATGATCTAAAAAAATGTCTGCGACAGTATATGTTTATCTTTTAAGATTAAGTCACTAGAACCGTTTTTATGGTAAACAAATTTGGTCGAAATTAATGTATTATTTGTTAAGAGTTGTATCAACGTAATAATGTTAATCTTTATCCAAATAAATGTTTTGTTGATAAAGAGTATTTAATTATGAACAAAATTGTCTTTGACATCACTTAATTTCAATGAACATCATGGAAGATATTACAATAACTTATATAGCAAAACTACGTTTGCCGGATCAGCTATGTCTTGATAAGCGCGAAACTCGAGAACGACTAAACCGATTTGACTGATTTCTTTTTTGTTGTGTTTGTTAAAGTCTGGGAAAGGTTATTATGGAGAGAAAAATTAAAAAAATTGTCTGAAAAAGTCTAAAAACAACACTTTTCTATATTCTCATACAAAAATTTCGTAATAATATTTAAAAGTCAATTTGAACTTTAACACCATACCATAAAGTTTAAATGTCAGTGGACGGGTTCCGGGAAGGCAAAACAATTGAGTGACGTATAAATATTAATGTCAATATTTGTCAATTTTTATACATATAGCATTAAGGCCAGGTTCTTTCAAACAATTTTCAAAAAAATCTGACGGGGAGGCTATTAACATTAAAAAAAACAATATGACTTTGTTTTAGAGAAATAGGGCAGAACAAGGTCTGCCGGGACAGCTAGTCATTTTATAAGAGAGAACTCTATATAGTGTTGCCATAGACTACAAACATAAATGTTTCCAGCTGCACCTTTAAAATTTACTTAATATTCTAATAAGACGTATATTATATATTACACATAATTGCGGCACTTGTGACAGTAAAATAATTGGTATATTGATTACATTACATCGCAATTTACGGTGAATTTGTTACGTAAAAAGATTGGTTTTAAGAAATCTCGTGATTATTCAATATGATAATGAAAGATAAACGATAAAGCGTACCGTCAATTATGCTAGACTTAGAGGTTACTACGATCCCGAGGAACAACTCTTTTGAGTATCGCTCGTGATTCGGACAAAATCTTAAATGTGGTTTTATTATTGTAAACAGCATCTCCCTGTGTAACTACTCGATTTTAAGTAGTTCATAGTTATTAAGCGAATCAGTCCCTAGTTGTATAAATTATATTTCACTAAAATATTTGAAAAATACTACAGTCAACCCTCCTATTACGCGAAGAGCCCGTACCGTTTTTAATGGAAACCTAAGAAACTCGGATTTAACGATACAAACCAGGCTAATTCGCAGCGCGTTATGTGGAAACCACTAGCGCGTTGTATGGAAACCGCGCTAAAAGAAACTCAAAATTAATACAAAAGATTTTGCGCTGCCTTGCTGTCGCTCGAACAGTGCCAGCAACAAAATTTTAGAAAGAATTGGTCTACAACGAAACGTACTGTGAAAGAGCTCTGCGACGACTGAAACCGATGTCGTAAATGGCTAAGAGATAAGCTTGTATGTTTACTTGCTTGTTGTGTTCCAGTCCATACATACATACATATATATGTAAAATGAAATGAAAATAAAAAAGTATTTATTTCGCCACAAATATACAAAAAAACAGAAATTTAAATGTAGCATTACAAACAACACACAAAAACAAAAGAAAATACAGAACATATTAACATAGCAAAAATGGGCCCTTCATCAGCCTAAAGCCACAGAGGAAGTCTGCAGCGCTGATTTTCGTGAAGGGGCCCGGTCGTGTTACATGTTATAAAAATTATCGATAAACAACAAAATACATATAGCTTAAATAATAAATACAAGTGATACTAAAATAAACTATTACATACAATAAATAAATCGACTACAAAATGTATTAGTGATAGATACTATAGTAAAAATATATGTATACCTATAAAAAAAAGAGCAAAAGTATAAGTAAAAATAAATGAAATAGACTACGTGTAACTAATAGATTATTAAATAAATATCATTTTAATTCTATTCTTGAAAGTAAATTTAGATTTGGATATTCTAAGCGGTATATGAATAAGTACATACATATCCAGTTAAAATCATTCATTGGGTGTACGGAAAGAACTGGTGGGACGTTGTACGGAAACGCGCTCTGAGAGTACCGCGTTATAGGAGGGCTGTCGCAATTTAATCTCCGCGTTATATGGAAACCGCGTTCTGAGAGTACCGCGTTATAGGAGGGCTGTCGCAATTTAATCTCCGCGTTATATAGAAACCGCGTTCTGAGATTACCCCGTTATAGGAGGGCTGTCGCAATTTAATCTCCGCGTTATATGGAAACCGCGTTCTGAGAGTACCGCGTTATAGGAGGGCTGTTGCAATTTAATCTCCGCGTTATATGGAAACCGCGTTCTGAGAGTACCGCGTTATAGGAGGGCTGTCGCAATTTAATCTCCGCGTTATATAGAAACCGCGTTTTCGAGTACCGCGTTATAGGAGGGTAG
Source organism: Automeris io (assembly GCA_036320925.1). NCBI lineage: Eukaryota > Metazoa > Arthropoda > Insecta > Lepidoptera > Saturniidae > Automeris > Automeris io. The sequence continues at coordinate 12,048,515 of JAUDJH010000010.1, read as the reverse complement.
ACTATATCAAGACGTTAAGGGCGACTTTTTTGGTAATTTGAGTTACATATATTTTTGGCATCAGCGTCTTTTACTGGTACCGAAAATATAAATAACTTTATATTATCAAGAAATCACGCGTAAAGCAAATAGCAAGGCCTTTCACGTCTCTATGTATATTTTACAAATAATAAAGAAAGACCTTCTTTTATAAAAAAATCAAATCGTCGCTTAGGACATTCTTCTATAACTTACTTATTATCTCACTAGCCTTTTTAAAAATTCTAAAAGCATCTTAAAAAACGATTGATTTCGGCTCTGTGATGTCATTCATCATGTGACATAGCGTTGCCCTCATAATTAGTTACTTGTACATTTTTATCAATTTATATGATTTATGACTACTATATTCAAAAATATAAAGCTTATATTGAAGGCCCTGTCAAATCAAAAGTTAATAAAGTAAAACCACAGTAAAAACGTGACGTAAAACGTAATAAACATTTATTTTTATAAGTTGCGGTCTACATTTATAGTTCTTATAGACGCAAATGATGAAAACATATTGTGGCCAATTCTTTTACACATCAAAACTTTTATTATATAGTAAACTATATGAAAATTTAACCTTAATAAATATTAATTTTATACACGTATATAGTTTCTTTATTTATGTATATTTAACACAAAAACTCTTACTTTCCTGAGTCGTTAACCAGTGGTATTCCGGCGAGCATGTTCCCACCGTACTATGATACCGAGTCCTTCAAGGAAGCCTGGAGAGATATTTGTGCAGGCTAGCATGATCACTACGGCTATTGATTGGTTTTTCTTTACTATTGATAGTCGAAGTCGTTTTTTGGACTGCACCATGCTAACCGTCAAGTGTGATCTAACTATGCCAAGTCAGTAGATATAAAAAATTATAAATACGCAATATACGGACTTGTCTATATTGATATTCTCATTATTTCTCGGTTCATCCCAGTCTCTAGTCCAGCAATTTGATGCGCTCGCTATTTTACCGATGGAGGATAGGTAAAAATATGTTACAACTATCTTATTCACACGGTGAGCTCACTAAGCGCTTTTTTTTTAATTTCTAACTGCCACTGAGATTATTACATTCTGTTCTACTTGGGCTGCCTATAATTTCATTTGCTATTGTGTAAACTTCTTTATATTGCTCCTTTTTTGAACAGTGTGTGGACTGTACTATTAAATCTGGAAACTGTGTCAATCTTTTCATTCTTGTCTTAAATTTGCTTTCTATTAGATCAAAAAGAATTCAAGATCCTCACACCGCCCACCACTCGTAATATTAAAGTCATCAATGTTATAGATTTTTTAAAGCAGAATTGATTTTTAGATTTTTACCAATTTGGGGAAATAAACTTTTAAAAACTGTTAAATTCAGTTCCATATTTATGCTACGCGTCAACATATTACGGACAATCTGTAAGAATATCAAAATATCAAAAGAAAAACTAAATAAAATTGTATCTTATGTAATAACAGATTTTACTGTATAAACTTATATTAAGTTTTGTTTTGTAATAAAGGGGTATGTTGACCTAGAAACAGTAAAACAGTACCAGCTTCATATACCGTTGAACAACTCGATATGAGTAATAATGTTCCACCAAGAGTCGAGCGGTAAAAACCGAGCTATGTGTAACAAATCTAAGACTATCTATAAAGTCGTTTATGTAAAGCGTGATGTAGAATGTAAAGGCGGAGACTGACTTGTAACAAATAGGTGTAATATATCCCATTACAACCCGACACACACACACACACAGCCAGAGCAACGAAGCGAGTTACACGATACGAGCGCCACCTACTTTACTCGACTGTCTGATTTTAGCTAATCCCTTTGCGTGTTACATTGTAAGTCCGTACAGGTTTTGTTTTATTTTTTACACGCAAACGTTTTACCTCAATTACACCTGGAGACAGTTGAAGATGAAGCCTATGATGAAATACCTAGACCAGCAAATAAAAAAAACTATTCACTCTTTCCTTAAATGCTACTAAATCATAAGAACGTGGAAATATGGACGTTGGGAGCTTATTCCAAACTATTCCCATTTTTTTTTTTTTTTTTTTACACTAGCTCGACATAGTGACTACAGAGTACCTGATGGTAAGTACAGTGTAGTCCAAAAACGAAAGCGACTATCAAAGGATGAAAATCCATTGATATTCTACATCGTCATGTCGGCCCACATATACCGCGACTGAAGGTCTCTAGGTATATAAGCTACTGGATATGCACAAGCTGATCCCGAAACGCGACAAGCCGAAACTGGTCACTATGACGGGCTTTACACCCATGTACTGTGGTCGCGATCTAAACGGGCACCGACGCCCTACCACCTCGCTGCTGCTCGTTTAGCACCACCTAGGAGTCACGTGTAGGGAAACTAGGGTAAAGCCTACGGACGCGAGCAGCTTCGACTCCCAAAATGAAGATGATGATGATGATTATGAATGTAGAAGCGAATCTTTTCTTAGCGATATAAAGAATATCTACCACATATGGATGATATCGGACCGGGGGTTAAATGGAGTGGTTGTAAAATGATGTCGGAAGAATCAATCAACACAGGTGAACCAATTTTGAATAAGAATAGAGTACGCATGAGCTCGGGTCTCAAAGCGAACGTTCATCATGTTTACAATATAAGCTCGCCTATAATGATACAATAATTACACAATAATATTACACATCAGTGTCTGCCTTTATGTATTACATAACAAGTCGACTATTACAGCATTTAAAATCTGACGTAGCTTTGAGTTTCTTGTGACGTTTCTTCTTAAAATAGTCACCTTCGAAATGCTAGTAGATCACTCTAGGTAGTTTTTCTGGTGGTCTGTCTAACCTGGGCTTCGTACCCATAGGCATGCAATTGTTTTGCTACCAACACATACAATTAGCTAGCTGAGCGTTTTTAGCGAGTGATCTTCTTTTGCCCCATCGAATATATTTGTACCATTGAAAAAAAAACGGTTAGTGCAATTGGCTGAACTGTTGTTTGTCCCATATAAGCGTAATGTAAATTCACTTTGAATGATACAATACGCTGTAATGTTACAAGTCAATCTGCACTTGAACACGTAACGCACGCGCAACTAATTTCGTTTACAATCGACTGGTATAACTTTGTCGGAAGAGGTTTAAAATCTTGTCCAAACGAGGCCGAAAGCCGTCGAGATGTGAACAAGATTTCGCCTCAGCACGAGATATGCCCTAACGAAGTATCGCTCTTCCACGTAATTTATAATTGACGTAATTTTACAACACGACGCAACGATTGGAACGACTGGAATTTAATTTATTTGATTGATTTTTTACACTGGCTCGACATAGTGACTACAATGCATCTGATGGTAAATACAGTGTAGTCCAAAAATGAAAGCGACCATCAAAGGATCAAAATCCATTGACAGTCTCCGTCGTCATGTCGGGTCACATATACCAAGACAGAAGGTCTCTAGGTATATGAGTTACTGGATACACACAAGCTGATCCCGAAACGCAACAGGCCAAAGCAAGTCACTATGACGGTTTTTACACTTGTGTACTGTGGTCATGACCCAGTTCCAGCAATCGCTCTACCACCAAAAACTAAAAAACCAAATTAGTCAATTTAACGTAATAATATTGTTTTTTTTTTATTTTCATTAGCCTGTGTACGTTTCTTTTAGTAACTGTTATTTATAGCAATAGACATCTAAATTTATTTATTTAAAAATACAGAGTTACTCCTACAAATTAAGGCGGTCACACAATACGTCTGATATTAAGCCGTCCAAATAAAGATCTGGGAAACCACGCACCACCGGGAAAACATAAAAATTAAATAAATAAATGTCCTTAAACTGGTGGCGTTATGTAATTTTTATTGCTATTATATAGCCAGTGATTCGTAAAAAGTAACGCTATTTTTCAATAAGTAATAATTCTGTTCACAAATAACAGTTTTTATAAACTGTTAAACATTAATATAAACCTTATTACTTAAAAAATTGTCTGTATCATGGCGAGTGTTCTGAAGAGTTTTTTAACCTTGTTCCACCCTCTCTCTTCCTGAATAGAACCACGCGCGCGGGTTTGTGCTGTCACAGCTATACGGTATCTCACATCCCGGCCAGGACTAAGAAGTTCTATAACTCCTTCTTTTGCCGTCTCGTTGAGCTGTGGAATGGTCTTCCGGCGAGCGTGTTCCCACCATCCTATGATATAGGATCTTTTGAACGTAGCGTGAAGAGATATTTGTTCAGGCCGGCATGATCGCCGTGACTACCGATGGGTTTTTCTTGCCTATCGATAGTCGTTGGGGTTTTTTGGACTGCACCATGCTTACTTAAAAAAATAAAGAATAAAATAAAAGCTCGTAATTATAAATTTGATTGAATTGATAGTTTAAAAGTAGGGAACGTTAGCGCCATCTTTTATAAAATTTTCACAACTGACAATGATAAATGTCATTGCGCTGGCAATCATAACATTCGTTGAGCACGGACAGTTGGACAGGTAGGATGTTGCTGTAAAAGTGTTCTTGTACTTAACAGAGAAATCAACTAATTATTGATAAAAGCTTTATAAATTTTTAACAGCAGTGTTATCTGTTGAGTCTTAACAATGCATTAAAATGTCTGTAGTTGTAATAATGAACAGTATTATCTTATATGGACACACGAACTCGGTCAGAATGAGTGTGGCGACCCTATTACAGTCCGGGCATAGGTCGGAATAGTGGGCAAGAGACCTTCAGATTACATTAAAAATTTAGGGCACGAAACGAAATTTTGGAGGTTAGTGTAAGCAAACAATACGAATGTTTATCTTGATAAATAAGAATAAATACGTGATGATACGATGTTATGTTTACATGACGACGTTAGTTTCATAGACAAGGTTAATAATGAATAGGACATATTGTAGAATCTACAATTTCCTTCAGATTTTATTAAGGAAGTTGGCACTACAAGACAATGGTATGGCTATAAATAGTTAAAGGTACTTACGTTTATCGAGCATTTTCTATGTTAATGAAATTGATAAATATTATTGCAGCAGTAAATTATGTTGATAATGATTATAATACAATTATCTTATGTTCGTATGATAACACACCAGATTAGGCTCAAATACTTATTTTGTTTAATTATCGGCATTCGAACTTACCCCCTTTTTAATACCTGTTTTGGAATATTGGTTGATTGTCTCGATAGACCTTCCCAACTAAACCAGGCGAGAGGGTGATCACTGAGGTGCTGAGCCTCTGCCGGCAAATTTATGGGTTGGGTGGCAACGCAAGGGCACCCCTGTGGGTATTGACCTCGACTTGGGCCGCCAGCCAAATACGAAATCTAACGGTGATCTACTAGCGTTTCGGAAGCGACTACCTTGAGAAGAAACGCCGAAAGAAATTCAAGGTTGCGTCGGAGTGGAAATATTAGGAGTGCTGAAACAGTCAATCACGATTAATCGGGACCTTTAGAGTCAATCTCGTGATTTTTTTTTATACTGGCGCGACAAATTGACTACATTACACTCGACGAAAAGTGCTGTGTAGTCTAATAACTGTAACGACCGCCAATGGACATAAATTCATTGACAGCCGCCATCACCATGTCGGCTCACATATACCATGACAGAAGGTCTCTATTCATATAAACAAATGGATATATACAAACCGTTCCCGAAATACGACAGGTCGAAGCGTCACCATTACAGTATTTACATTTGTGTACTGTGGTCACGACTTAGTTCGAATGATTATTTGATGAGCACATGATTTACATTTAAATTGATTCATAGTAATCTCAGTGTCCCTTATTACATTTAAATATCGGAATAACCCTTTGTTAGAGGAGAATTGCGGCTCTAGTAAGTAGCTACAGGTGGCCCATAATTGTGTTTTAATTTTATTTTTTCAAACATTTTTTCTCATTGAAACGCAGTGGGATAAACAAATAAGGTATAAGTTAATAGCTGCATCTGTGCTAATTTAATCTCTATGGATCAGGCCGCGGGGGAAAAATGGAATTTGCGCGTTCGTGTATTTTTAAAATAATAAATAATAATAATAATTAATTATTTATTAGAAAAACAATTACAAAACAGCATATTAAAGTCAGCTGACACCCAAACTAGGTCTACCTGTATCTTGAAATACATTCGTCTGGATGAATTTGGCTTCCCAGGCCCAGATGGAGCAATCAGAGGGACACCCCGGGGGTTTTTAGTCTGTAGGAGTCTGACACACCGGGGTCGTTACCCTCACAGTGTCCCTGATGATACTATTCAGGATTTTCCCCCGGGATACAAAAAAAAGTATCTTGAAATACAGTATCAAGACATCGGTCATTATGGTGCCTTTTTAGTTTTCTATAAAATTATTTTTATATTGAACCCATAGTTTAAAACTTCATAAATAATAATATATTGTTACACTATATCCATTACGGGGTGAGCAGAGATAGTGGTTGTATCCACTTTGCACTTATATGTCGTGCCCAATAAGACCAGAAGCGCAGTTGATCGCCGTTTTCAAGGCACTTCTCATGATATTTCTATTATAGAACTTGATTTATTTTTAAGATTTATTAGAATACTATTTGAATCGATTAAAAAAAAAAGATTTTTAAGGAGGATTGACATTGCTAAAGTAACACATCTGATTTGGTTAGATATGTTATTACGAAATTGCAATGCTACCGGGCAGAACGTGTTGCCGACCGTATGGTTTATTACTGCTTCAACGACATAACATATCTATACTAATATTATAAAGCTGAAGAGTTTGTTTGTTTGTTTGAACGCGCTAATCTCAGGAACTACGGGTTCGAATTGAAAATTTCTTTTTGTGTTGAAAAGACCATTTATCGAGGAAGGCTTTAGGCTATATAACATCACGATGCAACTATTAGGAGCGAAGAAATAATGGAAAATATGAAAAAACGGGGAAAATTATTCATCCTTGAGGGCTTCCATTGCGTGCGCTGCGAAAACAGTTCAAGATACCAAAAATATATGTATGAAAGAATTATTCCTCTGGAAATGATCTAAAAAAATGTCTATCTTTTAAGATTAAGTCACTAGAACTGTTTTTATGGTAATCAAATTTGGTCGAAATTAATGCATTATTTGTTAAGAGTTGTAACAAAGTAATAATATTAATCTTTATCCAAATAAATGTGTTGTTGATTAAGAGTATTTAATTGGGAACAAAATTGTCTTAGACATCACTTAATTTCAATGAACATCTTAGAAGATATTACAAAACCTTATATAGCAAAACAACGTTTGCCGGATCAGCTAGTCTTTTTTAATTATGCTTCCACTTAAAAATCAAATCAGTTTTTTTTTCTTTTTATGCCCCATCGTATCCTAAACATACACTACTAACATTTATTTCTGATGGGGAGCCATCAGCCTGAACAACTCCTTTGCTTCGGCTGAGTAAGGTCTTGCTAAAATTCCGCAGAACATGCCTAGATCAAATTTGTTCAGGCTAAAGGCTCCCATCAGATAATTCCCTGTCAGATTGAGATCGGACACATTCCATCAGCAAATGTTGTACGTCATCTACTTTCTTACAAGTGCTGCAGTTCGGTGACTCCACAAGATTCATCAGATGTTTAAATTTGCCTGAAGGAATGTGACCCGACCTCAGCCTGTGATCAAAGAAGTTAAACGAATATAATACAATAATTTACATCAATGATAAAATCTCAAACTATAGGTGCAATATTTAGCACCAATTAGAACATATTAGGATGTCTGCAAGTTCTTATTTGGCGATGGAAAGAGCCAGTAAGATTCACTGTCTAAAGCTATGTATTGTATGTACATCTTTTATTACTTACAGTCTAGACTTGAGCATTTGATATTTTACTTGAGAAATAGTTAACGTGAGATAGAGGCAAACAGTTTTCAAATACATAAATACTGTCGCAGTTGTTAATTCTAACAATAAAAATAGGTAATAATATTGTAGTTTAGAAGTCGTGTAGTAATTAAAATTATAATATAAAATGTGAATTTTATTGTATACTAGCTGTCCCGGCAGACCTTGTTCTGCCCTATTTCTCTAAAACAAAGTCACATTGTTTTTTTTTAATGGTAATAGCTATTGGCCTGTTGGCTGTTTTTTGAAAATTGTTTGAAGGAACCTGGCCTTAATGCTATATGTATAAAGATTGACAAATATTGACATTAATATTTATACGTCACTCAATAATTGTTTTGCCTTCCCGGAACCCGTCCACTAACATTTAAACTTTATGGTATGGTGTTAAAGTTCAAATTGACTTTTAAATATTATTACGAATTTTTTGTATGAGAATACAGAAAAGTGTTATTTATAGACAGTTGCAGGGATTTTTTAAAATTTTTCTCTCCTTAATAACCTTCCTCAGACTTCATCAAACACAACAAAAAAAAAAAAACAGCCAAATCGGTTCGGCCGTTCTCGAGTTTCGCGCTTATCAAGACATTTTGCGATTCATTTTTATACTATAGAGATATAGTTAAATATATTAATTTTATCACAGCATGCCACTCGCTTGCGGAGAAGAATGAAGATACAAAGAAAAACAAACAGTCGAATACAGAACCACCTCCTTTATGAAGTCCCATAAAGATACATCTGTACATAGATAACAAAAAAAACAAACGAACCTCGTAAAATTATTAAACTGTACTAGTGATATGAAAATTACGATTATGTAGAGTGAAAACAGCTACTATGTCTCTGCTCGCCCCCAACGAGATATAGCGTGACGGTATAAAAAGTGAATATTATTTAGCACATATGCATATATTATTTATGATTTAAAATCTATGGAAAATGATAATAATATCGCGTTAAATTCAAGCATATTTCTTGAACTAGAGACAAAAAGAGTCGAATCTCGGTCTGTCTAGAGCTTATTTTACAAGGGAAAATCCACCTCTTCGTACGTAAATTACGTTGTACGAAGCTTCCAAAGCACCTAAACCTACGAAACGGACCGAAACCTTAAATATTTAAGTTTATGTTTTCTAAGACAACGTATAAAATTCTAGCAAGCATCATATTCCCTTGGTATTTCATATCAATCTTGCGAATAAGCGACAAGGACGACACTGAATTCTAAACTGAATAGTTTTCTACGAAATTGCTTCATTTAGAAGCGTATATTTACATCTCAAAAACATTGTATGAATAGACCTTTAATGCTGGTATTTATAGACGCAGCTTTTAGTTACTAAAAACAGTACAATTTATATTTCCCAAAGAATGTCAAAGGATTTGTCAAGTCACCGATTTAGTTAACGTGGACTTGGCTCTGCGCATACTATGGCTATACTCAAGTTCCTATTATATATTCAGTATTTTGTCAAAACTAATTTATTTTTTAACAACTTTGCTAAGCAAAGTCGGAATTGCGTCTATAAATCTCGGCCTAAGTGTATTGATGACAGAGACAAGATGTTATTTAATTTTTAAATGACGACGTTTATCTAACAATAATAAATATCTTATTACATGTCATGTGAACACATATTTTTTTAACTTTTTTAAAACCAGACGGATTAGCGTGGCGCATGTAAATGATTATTAGCACCTATATCCAATAAAGAAGTGACCAATAAAAATGAAAAAATGCTTCCTTATCAAAAACGAACATAGGTTTCTACAAGTAAAAGCTGTTGCCATTTATGGTAAACATATTTTTGCCTCAATGATAAAGCAAAGTTAAACATACAACAAAAAAATAATCCTAAAAAACAAACACGAATATTTAAAGTATAGAAGCAATAAAACAGTTAATCATCTACAAAACGTTGTTTAAAGAAAGCTTACAGATGTCCAATTAATGCTAATTTCTTTGTCCGTACAATCGCATACCAATTGGTTACGTCATAGGCGGCATTTCGATCCCCCTTCCCTTTTCTTTTAGGTGTTCTTTACTTCATACATTACCAAACTCGACTAAAAATCTATAAAAGAAACTAAAATTGTTTACAGTTTAAACTATAACAGATCACAGTATAGTTATTTTCTATTACACTAACTGTTTCTTATGCATCAACGTAACGGAGAATTAAGTCGCTGCGGGGAAAATGACCTTAATTTATATTAAGCGAATAGCAAGGTTGACTGAGAGTGTTACTAAAAACAAAAAGATGATTACGTAGTACTATATCATGTGCATACAAGGTTCAAGTATTTTTATCATTACCGAATGAATTCATTCTAATAAATGTACAAATTTTTGTAAATCATCAAGTTTTTATATCGCAGAGTTAATTGTAACACGGCACAGCTCATTTCGAGTCGTAATTATAAACGTCAGTGGATGCTATATCAATTAGTGTGTGCCAGATGCCTTTCCTCGGAAAACCTGTTTCGGAGCGTTTTATCGCTGCATTTGAGTAACCTTTGTTTCTTAATGCTTTCATTTTTGTGTTTCGTATTTAATTGTAATATTTCCTATTAATAATAAGTCCACTTGTCTGTAAGACGCGTTTCGGGTACGTCTACAAAAAGCTGGTTTACTGTAGAATTCCTACCTGTTAATTAGACAAAGAGCTCGAAATCGCGTCTGTGACAACACTGTACACAAACGCACACATGCATCCGATAACAGCAATGCCGAGACTCGAGAAGTGAGAGGCGAGATTAGGCGGGCAAACGCTGGATTCCGCGTCTATCCGCGGGCGGCTATCGGCGAGCACTGGGTTCACTGGTTCAGTGGCTGGCCGCAATGCACGCGGCATTCGTGCGGGCACGAGCGTCGAACAGCTGATGGGCCGGCTGGCTTCACAGTTCACGCACACCTGTGAGCCGCACTCTCTCTTTCCCGCGCGCGGTCGCAGGCGCATGGTGCACCGAGCATAGACATTAATGTAATAGACTGCTCAATAATCATGTGTAAATCAAGGGCTACACAGTGTAAGTATATTATTGAGGAGTTAAGGCGATATCTCGAACTGTGTCTATTTTTCCATGTTCTTATGATTTGCAAGCCTTTTAAAGAAGAGTGAATAGGCATTTGTTGGGCAGACGCGTTCCATCATCGACCTTATCTTCACCTTCCACCAGGTATGATCGAGGTCAAGTGTCTGCCTCTAGATTATGAAAAAATGAGTCGTGAACACAATACACAAATGCAAAACCGTCATTGAGCCCCGTATCGGCCTGCGGCGCTCTGTAATTAGCTTGCGCACCTCTATTTGCCTATTTGCTCTATATGCCTCTATATCTACCTAGACTTACCTTATCTAGAGACATTCAGTCGTGGTATATGTGGGCAGTAGTGACGACAGCAACCGTCACTTTGCCGAGCCAGTATAGAAAAGGAAAGTATAAAATGTGTAAGATTGATACCAGTTATCAAAATATCACGGCGTTACATTTTTGCTACACTTTTCTACTAGCGATATCGATGATTGAAAGTTACTTTGTCTAAGATGTCAGGTACTCAGAGTGACGATACTGTCTTAATCCAATTATTTATATGTAACGACTACAACAACTAATAACAAGTACTAATTTACTGTAACAATATGAGTAGACAAGGCAAAACGTTAATACCATATACGGGCAAAATGTAATAATATCGATGTTCAGGAGTTTAACAAAAACAGCTCTTCTCGTATATCATTTATTCCCATTTCCTTACATTAGCTATAATATTAACCAGACTCATATTCCTTGTGAATAATCCTTCCTTATATTTTAATAATATCCTTACAGAATAACCATGGCCAGGCGTACGTCTTTACTGTACGAGTGCCACCCTTATGAATGCCCGTCATCCAGACGACGTTATTCCGTTATGCTTTACAATCAAAAAAATAATAAACATACTCTCAATTCATTCTTATAAATATTTAAAAATGTAACCAGACCATATTCTATAATAATTCTAGGATATCATGTTTTAGCTTTGATCACACTATAGACAGAAACGGAAACTAATGGCACTGTTTGTAAAATACACCTTACAGCTCGGCCATCCTGTTTACCGCGAGTCCCTTCGCGGTCGTTTCAAAAATTAAATTTTCTTACAAATAAATACATAGTCCTATATTTTGAAACAAGATAACAATACGACGTAAAGATAGGTATAATAATAAATGCTTAAAATTAATTACATTAGTTACAAAATCACGGCAGTATAAACAAACAAATGCCATTGAAAAAGGAACTGCCATTGTCAATTTTATATTATTTATCATTTACTTCTTCAGTGTAACGGTTAATAATTTACAAAGAAATATAAACAAAAAATATTTAATTTACATTAATAAGCATTCTATAAAGTTTTGATTACTTTACATTTACTCAACTTACATCTACTTAATTTCAACATTTTTACATCATTTATGATCATCATTATCACTAATACAGCTATTCTTGGAGTCATCAGGATCTCTGTCAATTTCCGAATCCCCAAAAGTCCCGGTCAAAGCTTATCCAAGGCTATATTTTATCTAGAGACACTGTCCACTCATACCGCCGACCATTTTTGCATGATAGAGGAGTATCCTCAACTATAAATCGGTCGTGGTCAAGTACCTTCACAATGCAATAGGGTCCTTAGAAATTTACTACTCATTTTTGCGATTGACATTCACCGTCATTGAACTTATCTTTCAATTCTAACGAAATCCCCTACTTTATACTTCTTTCCCGTTTTCCTATGTTTGTTAAACCATTGAGCATTCTTTTGCTGTTGTACTTTAATTCGTTGTGCAGCTTTGTCCCTAACTACGTCTAAATCATCAGATGATATGGGGTGCAGAGTATCATTAATTACCGAATTTGATATCCCTCGACTGCTATGATTAACATTGAATCCAAATAAAAGCTGTGATGGGGATTTCTGTGTGGTTTTATGCACTGCCGTGTTTAAGCCTACCTGAATATCGCGTATATTCTCATCCCACATTTTCTCATTTTTACCATGGTTTGACGTGGCTAATGCTTCTGTAATTGTTTGGTTAAACCTTTCTACTTGGCCATTAGCCCTTGGCGTTACGACTGCATTTAATACATGCTTAATCCCGAATTCCATAATGAAGTCTTTAAAAGTTTTACTAGTGAAACCGGGTCCTCTATCGGTTAGTAACCGAGTCGGGACTCCAGAAAAGCTAATATGATTTTTTTTTCACTTTTAGTGTGTTATCGATTTTTAACAGGTGTGATAATAGCAAATTTATTGAAACTTTCAATAATAACTAAAAGATAACAATTACCCGATTTGCTTTTTATAAAAGGACCCAAGTAATCTGCATGAATCTTATGATAGGATATACTGATTTTCTCAATAGGGTGTAAATAGTCCTCACGTTTACCACCTAGGGTTGTGTGATAAGCACTAGACAAGCTAAAACTTTTTTTTTTTTTTTAACAGATCGTCTCATACGACTAAACCAATAGTGCTTTTAATTCGTTCCAAGATTTTCTTTTTTTTTTGTATCTGTAGTGACAACGTCATCATGGTTCCGTTTTAATATTTGCCAACGCGCACCTTTAGGTACCGCACATCTTAACTAATTGCATACTATACGATAAACCCGTCCGTATTTAAGTTTAAAATTTTTGTAAATATCAGCTATATACTCGGTTTCTCTATGGCTTTAGATGTTCTTTATTCTAACTATTTCTTCATCTGTTGTCTGCACGGTGGCGATCCAATCTTGTTCAAAATCTAGTGATAACACATCAAGAACTTGTGACTCTTATGTTTGCGTATCGATTGGATTTTAACTCAGTATGTCCATATGGGTCATCTTGGCCCCTGGTCTATATTTAATTGTACAATTGTATTCTTGTAACTGGATCTACCACCGAGCAATTCTTTGAACTAAATCACTCTTGTTCATAGTAGTGCAAGGGCATCACAAACGGTCAGTATTACAAATGGGATTCCGATTAGATAAACACGAAACCTATTTAAGGACGCGCTGACGGCTAGAGTCTCTAGCTCAAAGGAGTGGTATTTTTGATCCTCACTAGATTCCTACTGAAATACGATACGAGTTGGAAAAAAAACACTATTATTACGTTGAAACAAGATACTAGCTATACCGTTCTTGCTCGTATCCGTGTGGAGCTGTGTTTCTGCTATGGGGTTATATAATGCTAAAAGTGGTCGCTTACATAATATACATTTAATAAGTGTAAAAGCATCTTCCTGCAATTTATTCCAGGCCCAGCCATTATCCTTTTTAAGCAAATCAATCAAAGACCCTGCTATTAACGGATACTCTTTTATAAATCTTCTAAAGAATTCGGACAGTCACAAAAATTGACGTAATTCGTGTTGACTTTTAGGTTTAGGAAATTTTGAGACCACATCGGTTTTCCTCGATCCCGGTCGTTTTACCATTACCATTTGGACTTACTTCAAAGCCAAGAAATCGATTTTATCGAAAAAAAATTACATTTACTCAATTTCAAAGTCAGCTCACCCCTTCATAATAAGTTAAGTACTTCAGTTAATCTATTTAAGCCTTCATCAATTTTTTTTTACACGGTATCAGTATATAATCCATATAGACGAAAGCATATTTAATTTTTGCCTCCGACAAAATTATTGTTCATAATCCTTTGGCCAAACGGCATTCGGTTATACTCAAACTGACCATGCAGCGTGACAAAAGCAGTTTTATTACGCGACTGTTCGTTAATTGGAATCTGATAATATCCGGAGGCTAAGTCCAGTGAAATGAACATGTTGTTACCCGCAAGGAGGTCTAATTGATCTGAAATTCTTGGTAATGGATAATAGTCTTTCTTAGTTTTCCGATTTAGTGCGCGGTAATCTACGTATAACCTTTTGTCTCCGGTTTTCTTTTGCACCAAAACTGGGCTGGCGTATGGTGAACAAGAGTCTCGAACAATATTACTATCCAGCATTTCCTAAACCATGTTTCGTACGAAGCATATTTCCGAATATGACATACGATAAGGCCTATAAACTACGGGTTGTGAATCGTCTAACTCTATATGCGTTTCGGTAGCATTGGTGAATCCTAAATCCATAAGACTACTGGGAAACAGTCTTTATATTTTGTTAATAGACTTCGGAGAGCTAGGCGTTGTTCGGTCATCAAACTGGGATCGCTAATTACCTTTTCGTCTATTTCGGTCGTATTTATGTTAATTTCACACACGTTCACTATGGCACGCGCCGGTACAACCCTAGTCATGTTAGTTAATGCTTATTTCATTATCGGAAACATTATGAATAAGAAGGGCACAACGATTTTTTTATCACACTATACTCTCCGGGCAATAAAAAAAAGTATTCACGTCCTTGCAGTCCTCTGACGGATCCATGAACACAGACCCTTTTACTGATTACGGAATCGCAAGTAACTGGTATAGCACGTAAGTTATTGACGAGGATTCCAATGGTTTTACTTGAAGTAAGGTTAATCCTTATTTTTAGCATCGATATTTTGAACTATAACTTTTTTTTGGAGTTTTTGTAATAATCATATTCGATTTTTCTGTGAACGTATGTCCTAATAAAACTGGTAATTAATTACAGAATATTCCCCAATATCAATGTCTGTCGTTTCTTTAGTATTTCGTACTTACATAGTTGCGACAATTAGGCCTAAAGGTCGAATAAGGTTACAAGCTAATACCTCTAAGCAATGGTAATTCCGCATCAGTTTCCAACATGAAATTCAAAACCTGGACGTCACTCACTCGAATTAGTAAAACCTGGCTTCCTAGATCATCATAACAATTAAACGTTATCCCATTAATGTTTATGTCAATTACATATTTATCATTTGCCTTATTAACAGCACTAAGTTCAGAAACTCTCCACTCTCTCAGAGGAATTAATATTATTATTTGGCTTAGAACCATCCTTTGCTTTGTTTTTGTAACAGTAAGCCGCTTGATGACCTACCTTGTCACAATGTGTACATTTTATTAAAGGTTTTTCGCATTTAATACTTGGAAACCCTACTTGATTACAGTTAAAACATCGTATATTGGAGTTGCCTTCATACTTTGAACTATTTGGTTTGTAACGGTTCAAAGAAGCGATTTTTTTTTTTACTATCCTCCCCTGTTTGAAATTATCGTTACTATCTTTTGTTGGTCTTACTTTAACGGATCGAAAATATTTTAAAATTTGTTCAGGTTCAGAAAACTGAGCCGCTTGCGCACCTACTCTAACTGCACGATAAGCTACCCCATTAAACAGTCTACCGCTTGTCTACCGGATATCTTGCAGCGATTAAGTAAATTAATTTTTGCGTAGTAATACTGCTGTAATAAATCTCAACACCGATCCCTCTTATTTTACATCTCCGTAAGAAGTTCAGCATAATCATTACGAGACCGAAACGATCCTAAAACCTTTTTTTTTTCGTTTTAGCCATGAGTGTAGTAGAGTCGGGAGACCTTGATACCATGTCTTCGCAACACCAACTAGTTAAAGAAGAAGATAGTGAATTAACTCTTTCTCATCCCAACCATAAATTTTGTCGCATTCTTCCACTTTGGTTATCCACGTCAACATGGATTGTTCCTAAGACATGGGATAAAAATCAGGAACCACGTTTGCATTAAAAGATAGTTTCGGCTTGTCCGAACTTTTCACGACTTTGATAATTGATAAAACTCTATCTAAAGATAGCACTAACATTATCTGTAGATTTAAATCGCTTGGAACTTGATCGGGCCTTGACATACTCACCTGATGACTCCGACGTGCTACGATAACTACGTCTTCGAGACCTACGTCTTTCACCGCCGTCTTCTACCGACGATGAAATTGTTCCACCTCTACGCGTTCGCCTTTTCGATCGTAACTCACTTCTTTTGATTTTCTTAACTTGCACAGACCTTCGAGCCATGCGCCTTCGATATTGAGTATCACCATTGGATCCTTGTTCTTGAATATCGTCAATCATAAGCCGTTGTCCTCGAGCAATATAGTCGATTATCTTTTGACCTCGCGTATCATTATCTTTATGTCCTTTACCTCGAGCTCCACTAATCACAAGCCCTTGACCTCGAGCAACGTGATTTTTTTTTTACCCTTGACCTCAGTCATCATTGTCATTGTGTCTTTGACCTCGGGCTTCACCAATCACAAGCCCTTTACCTCGAGCAATGCGATCGGTTGGCCCTTGGCCTCGGTTATCATTCTCATTATCAGTCACTTGACCTCGAGCTTCACCAATCACAAGCCCTTAACCTCGAGCAATGCGATCGGTTGGCCCTTGGCCTCGGTTATCATCCTCATTATCAGTCACTTGACCTCGAGCTTCACCAATCACAAGCCCTTAACCTGGAGCAATGCGATCGGTTGGCCCTTGGCCTCGGTTATCATCGTCATTGTCAGTCCTTTGGTCCCGGGTTTCATCAATCACAAGCCCTTGACCTCGAGCGACGTGACCAGTTGGCCCTTGGCCTCGTTTATCATCGTCATTATCAGTCTCTTTTTCTTGAGATGTATCATCATTTGACCCTTGACTTCGGGTCACATATCGATCCATGTCTCTGAAACTTTTAAGGAACCAGTTAAGGAATCTGATAAAAAGAAAAGAAGATGTAAGCGTTGTCAACATCATTATTATGTTATTATTATTCATCTCTCTTTTTATCATACTATATTTTTTTTAAGGAAATTAAAAAGAAAAATTGCAAATTAAAAAAAAACAAGAATATTACGTATTCGGAATGTAAGATCAATTTAAAATAAATTTAATATAGCGCAATTTTATTTGCGTTATAATTTTATCTTTGTTCTCTGCCTACCCTACAGATAATCGGCTTGGTGATAGAGATATCTTTGTTTAAATTACACTGTTTTAATTTCATTTTAGTGTCGGTGTATTCAAGCGTCGTATTAAGATTACAACGAAAGAAACTAAATGTTTACGAAAAAAAAATTAAATAAATAAACACGTTACTCAACATACGCATTTATACAAAACAATGAAAGAACAATACAAATTATCACGTCATGCGTCCTGTGCGCCGTCAGCAATCTCAAAAGCGCTCGGCTCAGCGTGTGCCGGGCGACGCTGCTACGCGCCAATAACAATATCAGAACCGATCGATATAATTAATAGGTAATACAATAAATACATAGAATATTTATAAAGTAGTGTACAAAACTGAAGAGTGTGAAAAAAAAATAAAAAAAATGTAATATAAATACAACAGGTAGATAATAATAATATATCTATACTCGTACATCTATATATATCTATAGGGAGTGTCATGAAAAATTATGTTATCTAATTACCAACTTGCATAAAGATCATGGTACTTATATGGGACTTAATATTCTTCTATACAATACAACACTCAAAGACACTATCGTCATTGAAATTAAATTGGATATTATACATTGAAATTAAATTGCATATTACGATTCAAAAATGTAAGTAGATAGACCTGTTTCAACTAAATTATATTTAATTTAATTTAATTTTATATTAATAAGATTCTGATTAGAATCACAAATGCACAATTTAATAAAAAGAAAAAAAAAAACACCGGCAGAGAATAGTAAAATAAGTAGGAATTCGGTTACTTACACTTAGTAGGCGTGAAAGGAAGTTTTATGTATCCTTTTCGATCGCACTTCTGAACTAATATCGATGTTCAGGAGTTTAACAAAAACAGCTCTTCTCGTATATCATTTATTCCCATTTCCTTACATTAGCTATAATATTAACCAGACTCATATTCCTTGTGAATAATCCTTCCTTATATTTTAATAATATCCTTACAGAATAACCATGGCCAGGCGTACGTCTTTACTGTACGAGTGCCACCCTTATGAATGCCCGTCATCCAGACGACGTTATTCCGTTATGCTTTACAATCAAAAAAATAATAAACATACTCTCAATTCATTCTTATAAATATTTAAAAATGTAACCAGACCATATTCTATAATAATTCTAGGATATCATGTTTTAGCTTTGATCACACTATAGACAGAAACGGAAACTAATGGCACTGTTTGTAAAATACACCTTACAGTAATCATATTAAAGAAAAATGATTACGATTACATTTTGTGTTTTTCATCATTAATATGACTACATTTTGCTCATATGTGTTTTTAACACTACGGAATCCTCAATTGCATACACATTCATGACTCTTTAATGTTTGGAAAGGATTTAATCCTGATTACAGAGCAACAAAATTAAAATTACGGCTACATTTTGTTATCGTTAATCATTAATCAGATAACATTTTGCTCATCTCTGGTTACGAGTATCAGAAAGATATGTTATTTTCGGCGTCTTGTTCTAGGTAGTCTATGAGCCCGATATTGTGACGTACCGTGGCAGTGTGGAACCAACTGCGATCTCCGTGTGAACGCGGACTTATGCAGCAGATCTCAATATGTCGCTACTGATTGTTGCGGCATGCGGTTCTGTTACTACGCTACTTTAAGCCCCGTTCTCATGCAAGAGCTGTCCCGCAACCTTGTTGCCAGACAAGTATTCCGCGTGTCTGACAACGTCGCCATATCCATGTAACATTACTTTTGATACAATTTTAAAAGTTTGTATTCCGCGTGTCTGACAACGTCGCCATATCCATGTAACATTACTTTTGATACAATTTTAAAAGTTTTTATTCCGCGTGTGTGACAACGTCGCCATATCCATGTAACATTACTTTTGATACAATTTTAAAAGTTTGTATTCCGCGTGTCTGACAACGTCGCCATATCCATGTAACATTACTTTTGATACAATTTTAAAAGTTTGTATTCCGCGTGTCTGACAATGTCGCCATATCTATGTAACATTACTTTTGATACAATTTTAAAAGTTTGTATTCCGCGTGTCTGACAACGTCGCCATATCCATGTAACATTACTTTTGATACAATTTTAAAAGTTTGTATTCCGCGTGTCTGACAACGTCGCCATATCCATGTAACATTACTTTTGATACAATTTTAAAAGTTTGTATTCCGCGTGTCTGAGAACGTCGCCATATCCATGTAACATTACTTTTGATACAATTTTAAAAGTTTGTATTCCGCGTGTCTGACAATGTCGCCATATCTATGTAACATTACTTTTGATACAATTTTAAAAATTTGTATTCCGCGTGTCTGACAACGTCGCCATATCCATGTAACATTACTTTTGATACAATTTTAAAAGTTTGTATTCCGCGTGTCTGACAACGTCGCCATATCCATGTAACATTACTTTTGATACAATTTTAAAAGTTTGTATTCCGCGTGTCTGACAATGTTGCCATATCTATGTAACATTACTTTTGATACAATTTTGAAAGTTTGTATTCCGCGTGTCTGACAACGTCGCCATATCCATGTAACATTACTTTTGATACAATTTTAAAAGTTTGTATTCCGCGTGTCTGACAACGTCGCCATATCCATGTAACATTACTTTTGATACAATTTTAAAAGTTTGTATTCCGCGTGTCTGACAACGTCGCCATATCCATGTAACATTACTTTTGATACAATTTTAAATGTTTGTATTCCGCGTGTCTGACAACGTCGCCATATCCATGTAACATTACTTTTAATACAATTTTAAATGTTTGTATTCCGCGTGTCTGACAATGTCGCCATATCCATGTAACATTACTTTTGATACAACTTTAAAAGTTTATAATCTTGATAAACAAATTTTAAAATTACCTTTTCATTTATTACTTTTTATATAATTACACTAATCTTTACATTACGTGATTTTAATATAGAACTTTCTGGATAAAAATATTTACAATGTAATTAAATCTCGCTATAAGCGTAATAAATGTTCTACGCCAAGAGTTTGTTCATCCAAGAATAACTTGAATTCAGTCCGTATGAGTATAAAATTATACATTTAAATAGCACTCTGTTTACGACACAATTGTAATGAGTCGTTGAATCCGATTTCAACCAGAAACGTTTTCTGGAAAACGTTTATCTTTGAAATACGATGTTAGTTTTCTTGACATAAACAGTACATTTTAGAATGTAACAAATTAAACAATTGGATATATTACGTGGAGAATATTAACTGTGATATAATTTAATATTAACTGAGGTTAATTCGTTTCATAAATTACCATGTGCAATGTATTCTCTTTATTGAGCCAGAATAAAAAAGGCTAAATCTTTATCGTTTAATTTTTTTTTACTATTTTGTAATGAAAATATTAAAGTTATACAAATGTCATTGAAAAAGAAAACATACTGGTCCCTCTATGATTTTTGGGTTTTCAAGGATGCGAAGACATAGTGTCATGCATATTTTCTCACAGGACATTCGGTTCATTTGAATATGAACATAAGTGAATGTTTTTCAATAATTTTAATTTACATATAATAAAGTAATTTTGAATTTCATATAGGCTTATCGTAATGTTTCAGTGAGGACACATTAAAGGCGAAAGAGGCGGCGGAGCGGGATCCGGAGGCAATAGCCACCCCCGAGAACCCAATCCGCCGCGCACGCAGGACGGGACGCCGGAGGTGGATCTATATCCGAGGCCTTCCTTCCTAACCGGAAATGAAGCCTTGGGCGGCGCACGTGTGCGATATGTTCCCGCACACTGCTCCAAGATATTTAGACGAGTGAGGAGTGGGTAACCACTGACACCACTCCTCCCGTGCATTTGCAACGAGGAGAGGCCTACTCTAAGGCCAAACGTCGCCGGGCACCGAGGAATTGGCCACTGCTGTCCCCTTGGCCCTGACAGACGGGTAGGAGGAGCACCCCGGGGGTTTTAGTCGGTACAAGTCCGACTGGCCCTCACCGCCCCCTGAGGTCCGTTAGAGATTTCCACCCGGTTTCAAAAAAAAAATGCTTATCGTAATGTATTTGTATTTCATTTTTATTGAATTAGTAAAACGTATAGTAACATAACAATAAAATAATATACGCAAACCAACCTCATGCGTAAAGAAAATGTCCTTCTATATTTTAAGTAGTTATTAATAAAAATATAATAATATATATATAAAAATATAGTATAAAAAGTCTTCTATGTCTTTCTATAAAAGGATTTTTAAATGGCGTCTTTGTAGTACTTGATATGTGAGCTATTAATATAAGTAATTTTATCATCTTCAACGTGGTTTTGATAGAAGGGTTAAATTAAACTTATTGCCAGATTTGCCTTGTAACAAGAGTAGCTTTTAATAAGAACACAGCGCCCAAACCTTTAGCTGACTGTAATTTTTGGAGTTGAAACTATCTGAATAGTATCCAAAGTCTAAACAAAGTAAAATAAATGTCCTAGATGTCACTATAAATGAAACGTTTAAGCATATACTGGACTGCGTATTTTTGTGCGTGGTTTTTCTTCTTCACCGTGTGTCATTAAATATGAAAATTTACGTTAGAATTTTTTCGCCATTTTGTACACTTTCGTGTTAATTAATATTCCAAGTGTAGCGTATTGACTAATATGAATCTGTGTGCGTGACACATAATCAAACGTGTGTGTGATAATAAATGCCAAGTCACGACAAAGATAATATAATAATAAAGTAAACATTTCTATGTTGCATTGTTTTATTTATACTAACTACTCCAGACGTCAGAAGCAGACCCTATATCAAATGTCACAATATTTGCGATAAAATAAAATGCTGTAAAAATTCGCAGTGCGCCCTAGGCAGTTGGCATATCCGATATCACTTATTTTAAACTTAAGAACTTATAGCAAAGCTAGGGTTACTTCATAGAATGTTCCATAGCTTCCATGGTAACTTAGACTAAGATTGACACTACTTTGAGTTTGCTCAGGCTGTACTCAAATTATATTATTTAATTAATATCAAATAATAAGGCAAGTTACCGATTTTCTCATTCTGGACTTGGCTCTGAGACTACTTAAGCTACACTTAAGTTCCTGTTGTATATTCCGAAGATCTTATTTCCTTAGCAAAGTCAAAGTAGCGTGTATAAATATCAGCCTTAATCCAGCATTGATGAAACCGCAACGCGGATATTTTGTAATACAAAAAACATTTTACAAAAATTTGCATAAGTAGATAGGTATAATAGTAATCGAGCGTTGCAACATTTTCAAGTCTAGATATTTTGGATACTTTTATTACGTGATCGGTTGTTGTTTGGGAACTTTCACAAGTTTGCTCTGACCGCCTTCGATTCGGTAACGACTCATTATAGAAATCTAGACGGTCTCGCCTTTATTTTAAATGCGGAAAAAGTCAAAAGATAATGTCAGTAAAAGCTTTACGTTATTTTTCTTTATTTTTGCTTATTAGAGCTGTACTAATATTTATTTCTTGGGTTCCGTATCGCAATGAAGAATATTTCGTTGAGCGTCTGTCTGGATATCGGTAGCTCTGAAAAAAAATCTAATGTTTGACTAAACGGTCAACGGAATCAGAAGATTCCATCGTTTAAGTCGTAGATATTTTACATTTTTGCCGGGGAATCAAAGCCTCGCAAAGCAATACTTCCCGTTGACCAATAAACAAAAATGGAAACAAGCAATGTCTTAAGGGACTTGTAAAGGAAAAAATCGGAAACTGGAGTAGTCACATCACTAAAAAAAATGTTTCTTACAATTATAACCACTACTATTATAATCATATATTTGTACGGAATCTTCGATGTGTTTTTTTTTTTTTTTTGGTGACCAGGGTAATATTCAACATAGAACAATCAGGGCCACTGTGAGGGCAGCTATCGGTTTGTCAGATACTCGCTGACTATAAACTCCTGGGATGTCCTTACAATCACTCCACCTGGGCCTGAGGAACCAGATTCGTCCAGTCGCCCCAGGAGCGAAATCCCTCGTTGAGGCTACCTCTCTCGGAGCAGTGAGTGTAGAAAGCCTACCCCTGCAATCCTTTCTCACGGGCGGTCCGATGGACACTACGCACCACCTCCCTCTCATCCGGGCAAAAGACTCCCTCAAGTTAACTCCCGGCATCCTCGATACTTCAATCCTCACTTGTCTGTTTATTTAAATATCAGCGGATGCCGATGATGCTAATTCTAATGTTATTTGATTTATTTCTATTTATCATTTTGACTTATCATATCGTGTCAGATATATTGTAAATTGAATTTTATTTTCATTGAAAGTATATTATTATCAAATCATAATATGTTGCCAACCCAACATTCATTAAAACTACTCATTTGTTTGTTATTTTATTTATAATGTAACAAAACATTTACTAACTTGTTTACATTTTACAGTCCTTATGATGAAGATTAATAATACAGATTTTTTTTTCTGAGTGACCGTATTGCGCGTCCAGGTAACGCCTTCATAACTAAACCGGGCTTGGTGGGCGAACGCAGAAAGCGCTCAGCCAGCGAATTTTATAGGTGGGCGACTACGCAAGGGAACCCCTGAGGGTACGGACTTCAACTTGGGCGGCCCGCCTAGTTAAAAAAGGAGCCTAACGGTGATCTACTAGCGTTTCGGAAGCGATTACCTTAAGAAGAAACGCCGAAAGAAACTCAAGGCTGCATCGAAGTGAATAATACAGATAAATGTGAAATATGTTATGTTAAGGAAGATATGGAACTCGTGTTGATGTAATGCACTCGGATTAAAACGGAAAAGGAGACTTTTTTCGAGTCCTTAATATGGATAAGATGGATCCCGGTGCATTCCATCAATACTTAACTGACCCTGGGAGTGCCTAGGAACTTAATTTACACATTTGTTAAAAAATCTTAGAATTAAGATACTAAATTTGTATGTTTACGGGACTGACACAACTGTGTACTCAAATAACTTTTAATCATATAAAAATAAAACAATACTATTATAATTTGACTTTTTTATTTAATAAAACATTCTGTAAAATCTACAAGCTAATTATGTTTTAAGTACCACAGATAATAAATCACATTATGCATTGTATAACATAATAACGTTGTTTTTATAGCTGGCCATAAACATGTTAACAGGGGATAATTAGAAAATTAGTGATGTGCCCAGATCGAGGCAGAACGACCATAGTCGCATATCATATCGGCTCATACCCAGTGAATATGAATAAAAACAGAGGTATTTATGACGCTAAAAAACAATGTAATTTTTATTATGCGTCTATAGTATGTATTGCACCTCGTCTTTGCAAGAAACGCCATAAGCCAAAGTAAATAAATAAATAAAATAAAATAAATAAATAAAAATATAATTAACCAAATGACACCAATCATTATTTTACAGTTATTAGGGATAGGTTTGCAGAAAAACAAAGAACTAGAAATTCCTATTAATATTATTATATGTATTTATTTAAGATATCCAGATAATTTCGATTATTTTACATGAGAGAATTATAATAGTTTTAAACTAGTGCAAAATAAAAACTGCTAAGTAATAAATTACATTTTTGATTTTTATAGGGTTGTCATAACGACTATAGTAATTCAAAATTTTCCATTTCATTTATATCGAACACTGATATTTAATCATTTGTATAAGATATTGGACAAAATCATTAATTAATTTTACTTAACCAATTGTTTTATTCGTAGAATGGAGAATTGTGTTGACTTGTTTATGGCACATTTCTGTATGCTCATTTTAATTGCCTAATTTTAGATGTAATCGGTTCTGTGAACCCCATCCTCCCGCGTCTACTTTTCCATGTTCTTACGATTTGGGAGCCTTTAAAAGAAGATTGTATAGACAGACGCAAGCCATCATCTACCTTATCGCAACCTCCTACCAAATGTGATTGAGGTCAAGAGTCTGCCTAAAAATAATTACAAAAATTGAACCCAATAATCCCGACAAACTTGGGATCTATACCAAGTAACATTCGATAATCGATAACCCTTGTAGAAGAAATGAATAAAACGTGACCATGTGATATTCCTATTTTATCAATTTGATATATTTTTCACTTTTTACTATCGTTATCGCTTATCGAATATTACTTTGTTTAGAGGGAGTTGTCTGTAATTTACAGTCAAGATTGCGCGTTGATGCCTTGTGAAATGCTTCCAGGTTTTATTTACATTCACTGTTCGGCTGTCATTTGAAGTTTATAAAATTTTTTGACCGCGGCTTCCCGCCGACCGGCCGCGCCATTACGAACGACTATCGCAAGGTTGGCGCGAGCACGCCGCCGCGAGGTCATTGTACAGAGATTTGCTGTCCTAAATACCTAAAGCTGATACAATTACGTTTGTTAGGGTGTTCAAGGAAAGTTACAATGCTTATATCTTTAAATGTTGCTTATTCGAAGGTTTTTATTATCTTTATTTCTTTATTATCTCTGTTGAAGTAATTCTCTTCGTAATAATTTTGTTAAAAAGTAGTTTTTGAGTATCGATGTTTAACAGAGGGTACGCTGTATACGATATCAGGTGTTTTTTTCTTACATATTTCAAATTACCAAAACAACACGTCACATGGTTTAGGTCCTCTACCTCTAAGGCTTTTCTAAAGATGTGTGCAGATATTTAAAACATTAATGAATTTCTTGACTGGTTAATTCTTTTGTTATAAATAAAGAACAAATCACCTTAAAAATATTACCTTAAGTCCTAAAAGCTACTAAGAACAGATGAATACTGGATATCGAACTTCCATATTAAAAAAGTTATGACGTTCCAAAAATTTTCACGAGTTGTTTGCCGTTGGTATAGTTTTGATTTTCATATCATTGGTATAGAAAATTTGTATAAAAAAATGTTTGTGACGCGTTGGCTTAATATTATGATCAGGTTTTAAACTTCTATAGGAGTATCTGATCACATACAAGAATCTGTTAACGAATAACAGGTATCTGTTACACGCAGTGCTATGAATAGATAGAATTGGACTTGGAGACGTGTCGCAAAAGTCGCAAACAAACTTATATACGGTCCAATTCACTAGCTTTCCGCCAGGTATTTATGACAAAGAAAATAAATCTAATTGTAAGATAAATCAGGAAAATTAGAAACTGATTAATGATTAATATCTACATAAAACGGTCGTACCTCTTAAAGCTTTTTTAATATACCTTTATTCATGTTTGTCTTTGTAAGCGGTTTATAGCTAACATTCAAAGCAGCAGGTGATAGGATACGTGTATTAAAACAGATGCTGACTTGCTTTGGCTGCTTGCAGGTGTCCAATAATTACTTCGAACTGATCTAACTTATGAGCGTAGCAATTCCTAGGTTTTATTAATCTTCTTTCTTTAAGTGGACAATCTAGTAACGTTTCGGAATCATCATGAGTGCCATTTTCATAATTTAATTTGGAGGTCAATAGGCATAGCTTCTTGTGGACCCATGCTGCTATTTAAATCTGGAACTCAGTCTGGTCCAGTTTTTGATATCGTGTCATGCGTTTCCGAAAGCCTGGACTTCCCATTCCTGTAATTTAGCCTTCAAGGATCAATTTAGATAACTCATATTAGAATGCTATCTATAATGTCTGAAGAAGGCTAATTTCCACCTTATTAGTGTTGACATCAATTATCTCTTGGAATAGGCCATTGTGAGAACCTGGACGCTTAAGTTGAAACTAATCGAGGGATTTCTAAATATTTTTACAGCTGTACCTATAAGTCCGGATACTTTTTATCCTCTTTTATATCCTATTCCAAAACGAAGTCTCTTTGATGTGCTGTAATATCTCGAGATTTGCTATGATAACGATGTCTGATTAGCTTGTCGAACAAATGATTATTGTTATTAGTAATTTAATACCTTATCGGATGAATAATAATGTTCGCAATTATTATAAATCGTGCACAAATCCTCACGAATAGATTCGCTCTTATGTTCATAACGTGAGCAACAAAAGAATGAAATATTTTACTAGCGTCCATCATTCCACGTTCTTATGATATGGGAGCGTCTGCGAAAAGAGAAAATAGACATTTGTTAAGCAAGCGCGTTACATCGTCGACTTCATCTTCAACTTTCACCAGATGTGATTGAAGTCAGGCGTAATAATAAAAAAAACGTTCAAAGAATTGTTTTCAGGGACGTCGTATTTGGAATAGGGTATCGACTTTTAGGTAAAGAAATTTAGGTAGGGCTTGGATTGCATATTTGGAAAGGATATTCACTAGAACGATACCAACACTTCTGGTGTTTTACTAGTTTAGTGGCCACTTAGTTTTTGGTGAACTGCAAGTTTATTGGCCAACTTTTTGTATAAAAAAATGCTTTATACCTTTTCCATGCTTAAAAGAAAGGACTGTTAATTTAATTTGATTTTTAAAGGTTTCTGTTTCACAATTCACCCTATCCAACGTTTTAAAAGCGTAAAGTTATAACATTACTTGACGACTTAACGTTGAAATTATATTGAGCCTTGTAATAAAACAATATTAAAGGTAACAAGTAGAGGAACATCAATTTCAAGATATGCAAATTAAGTTCAATTTGAATAATGCTCCAAGATATTTTACATAGCCATAAATCCGTTGTACTCAACGCACGCGGCTATACGAACAGTGAGAGTGGTAACAGATGCTTTGGCATCAGTTCGACACCTCCAGGTGTGAGGTAAGATAGTTGTTTGTGCTGTCTGCGACAGTTGGTTTAAACCTCAATATCGAAACCACCCAGTAAATGTGCGCCAATGAAGGCAAGAAATCTGTGCTGGACTTAATCGCCAGTATCGGACAGTACCTAACAATTTTTTATCTGGTGGAATTTCAACATATTTTCCACTTTCACTTCCTTCTAGACTTCTAGAGAACCACCTTTCGAAATTTGTATCAATCTTCTTCCATTGCTTCAATTATTCTTCAGCTTATATATGTATATCCAATTGTTAGTATACCTAAAGATGTTCTGTTGTGTTATATGTGGGCCGGTATGCCAATGGCGGTTGTCAATAGGCTCCCGTCCTTTGATAATCGCTACCATTTTTGAACTATACTATACTTTCCATCATATACCATGTTTTGTGTTACTTCAGAATTTTGTTTTTGTCTAATCTACTAGTAAATAAATTTATGGTTCTGTCCTTTAAAATAGAAGTATATTTTAAATACTATTAGTTGCTAGTTGCTAATAACAATAAACTAATCATATCTACTCACAAGATGCGAGTAAAATTTCTATTATTAATGAGAATTATTAATAAATGTACAAAATGTTTAATTCAGAGATTGTCGAAGTGCTTCTGCGGGAATTCGTCAAGTCAAATCACTGCTACGGTCGGGTGGCCATATTTATTCGTGTAATTACCAGGATATTTTGCTTTAATATAAATGTTATTATAAAAAATGACAAATTAACATTTTTTACCTGGAGAAAACCGTACAGGTCCGTCCTGGCTACATCCCATATGGCGGATGGATGGGCCGGATTTGTATCGTCTAAAATCCCTAAGGCTACCACTGTGCCCCACTGTGCTGCACCTCGCAGACACGATTTTCGTGGGAGATGCCGCCTCTCCTACTCAATTTACTTCAGGCATAGTGTAGCTTGTATCCACTTTGTGCTTATATGTCGTGCCCAACGTGACCACTAGCGCAGCTGATTGCCCCTGCAATTACGCATGACATTTCTATTAGATGCGATACGGGTTTCCCGATGTTTTCCTTCAGCGGTGAGCTTATGGTGTCAAAACCTGTAATGAATCTGGAAAACTCCAGAAGTACGAGCCAGGATTCCATCCTACGTACACTCGCGTTGCCGCGTATGGAAACCGGCATAGATGGGCAAAATGTAATCAGATTAATGAAAATGATTAACGATTACAGTTTTGCGTTTTTTACAATTAATATAACTGTATTTTGCTCATTTATGTTTTAAACACTACAAAATCCCGGATTGTATACACATTTATGATTTCTTAATATTTTAAACTTAATCATGATTACAGAGCAGGAAAATTAAAACTACGACTACATTTTATAATCGTTAACAATTAATCAGATCACATTTTGCCCATCTCTGGAAACCGGTCGGTTATCCACTTGACCACCACTACAATAATTTAATAGTTTTTTCTATAACAAAATTACTAAATAACAATACCAGGACATCTAGTAGAAAATCTGGAATAACCGGTACAGAAATTCTAAACCGATGTAATGTCCCGGTGTACCCGGACGGATGGTGACCCTACGCTACGTGCGCTGAAGTCGAAATGTTAGCTAGGAATAGAGATAATTTTCTAGTAAACACTTTAAAACGGAATTCTTTACGAGCCTCCTAAATGTAAATCTAATATTTCAATTTCTTCACCTAAAGTTTTCGAGCATAAAGGTGAAATTCTGAGTTTTTAGATATTTCTCGTCTCAAAGGAGGGTATTCTTTCAAGGTTTTGCTAAGTATAAAAAGCTTCTTAGTTAAGAGTACTCACATATTCTTTTCCAATTCAACTTTCTTAGTTTTATATGGACTTTGCGAAACAATAATTAGTTTTCACCTTCACCCATGCTCCCTATGTAGTAATTTCTCGTTGATTCCTCCTTTGGTACCAGGATAAAAATAATACACACTAGATAAAAATATCCAAAGGGCATTGTTTTTGTAATACTTGGCCTGAAAGCTTGAGGTATTATGATATGGACAAAGAGGAATGACCGCGTCATTTTTTCCGTCTTCACATTATTTTAGATCATCAGAGAAAGATTGAATCGATAATCTTGAGCAAGCGCGGTCGAATAACGACCTTAGCTTCTTTCCATCATTTATGAGGTCAATGGTAATGGAGGTCAAGGTGCAATGATTAAAAAAATTAAATAATGTCTAACGCAAGACGAAGTCAAAAATACTCCGATTCTGCAAGATGACTCAAAGGGAGTAGGCGAAATAAGTTCGTAAATATAAAGATGTATGCTGCTTACCCAAATAGGGACTTGGCGTGATGATACATATAAAAAATTACATTTAAACTTATTCTTAATATGTATCTAAACTGTTCATGATAAAAAATAACCTTCAATCGAATTAAGAACTTCTTTCTATTTGATATTGTCTGAAAATATTGTAAATGATTTATTAATTAATGATTTATGGCGAATGGCTTTAATAAAAAAAATGCCTATTTAATATAAAGATGCACTCATATTTATAATGCATTAAGATGGAAAATGCAAATTTAGCGATTTTTTAACTCTTTTCTTGACATAATCTTTTTCAGAATTGGCAGTATGTTCAAAGTTCGGTTGACGATTGCCGAACTGGGTCCTAACTACAGTACACAAGTGTAATAATCGTCACAGTGACTCGCTTCGGCCTGTTGCGTTTTGAGATCAGTTTGTGTATCCAGTTGTTCATATACCTAGAAACCTTTCGTCGTGTTCCATGTGGGTCAATGTAGCTATGGCGTCTGTTAACGGATTTTCGTCCCTACACTGTACTTGTAACTTACCATCAGTTGCAATGTAGTCACTTTGTCGAGCCAGTATACAAAAAGTAAAAAAAGTTTCATATTTAACGAACGAATTTAGATAAAAACTTACCAGATAACAATGTTATCTCAAAAACATCCCGCATTCTATTAAACACGGTATAGAAACAAAAATATGTTTAGAAATACAATTGAATGTGTTCAGTCAAAGATCCAGGTAGCCTTCAATTTGACAATGACGACTGCCTTTACACTCAAACAGGTAAAATAATTAAGTACCCTTTCGTGAAGTGAGCTTTGGCACGCTACGATATGCTTAGAGCGGTGATTTACACTAAATTACTGGGCAGGAACGAACCTTCAAAATCATATAAATATACTTTATATGCCCACTTATTCAAATGTGTTTTACATTTAATATATCTTATTAATTCTTTCGGCGAATCAAAACGGAAAAATGATGCTCATGAAAGGATGAGCTAGCACAAAACGTGCAAATCGAAGTTAAAGAACATATATTTTCTATCGGCGCTTGTCTTTAACTCTAGCATTTATTTATAAAAGTAAAACATAGAATCGGCATAATTAAATTAAAATCAGTAGATGATCATCATCAGCCCACCCTAGTCCACTGCTGGCCATAGGCATCTCCGAACGAATGCCATTGAGCCCGGTCTTCGGTCTAGCCACCTGCCGCAGGTCTTCGCTCAACCTTGCTGACGCCTCACGCTACGTCTGCCGATTCACCGTCTCAACTCAAGAACTCGCCTGCTCCTACAAGGATCGGTTCTTTGGCATGTAAGATATGCCCACTGCCACTTCAGCTTGATAATACGGAGAGCTATGTCGAAAACATTGGTTCTCTGTCGGATTACTTCTTTTCTGACTTTACCCTTCAAAGAGATGCCGAGCAAAGCCCGCTCCATCGCATGCTGAGCAACCTTAAACTAGTGAATTAGCCTATCCGTTTGTATCTACATCTCTGTTCTCTACGTTATAAATAGTAGAACAAAATGAAATCAGTAGACCATAGCGCGTCAAGTCGTGAAGGATCGTTGTAATTTCACTTTGATCTATGAAAGAACATTGGCTCTTCTTTTGGCGCGTGCGTACTGTCTTACTATTTTAAAATGCAATGTTGATGCTATGTAAAGAATTTGTACGAAAATTGATGCGATTGGCACAGGATTTAGAGACTTCTACACTCAACAGAGGTTTGAAACTGATTATGGATTACAAAGGTGATGAAAACATTTCTAACTTCTAAATGAATTATGTAATAATATTTTGCCATACCAGAAACTTAAGAAATTCAAAATATATTGTGCGCATTACACAGATAAAATTATTGTTCAAAGATTGAAATTATTTAAAAAAATGTCTAACACAATACAAATAAAGTTACCTGTAAGTTGTAACGTACATCAACATTCAACACAATAGGTATTTTCGTTCAAAGGCAACTTAGCCAGGTTATTATTTCTTTGATATTTAGTAACAAATCGGATTTCACACTAAATACAAGTGTATGGCGAAGAACTTAGAGGTTAAATTGCTCTGTGCTAACTGTATGGCAGTAATCTGTGTGGTCTACGTTTGCCGACGCGATGACTGTTTCACAAAATCTATACTAATATTATAAATCTGAAGAGTTTGTTTGTTTGTTTGTTTGAACGCGCTAATCTCAGGAACTACTGGTTCGAATTGAAAAATTGTTTTTGAGTGAAATAGACCATTTATCGAGGAAGGCTTTAGACTATATAACATCACGATGCAATTATTAGGAGCGAAGAAATAATGGAAAATGTGAAAAAAACGGGCAAAATTATTCATCCTTGAGGGCTTCCATTGCGTGCGCTGCAAAAACGGTTCAAGATACCAAAAATATATGTATGAAAGAATTATTCCTCTTAAAATGATCTAAAAAATGTCCGCGACAGTATATGTCTATCTTTTAAGATTAAGTCACTAGAACCGTTTTTATGGTAAACAAATTTGATCGAAATTAATGCATTATTTGTTAAGAGTTGTATCAACGTAATAATATTAATCTTTATCCAAATAAATGTGTTGTTGATTAAGAGTATTTAATTGTGAACAAAATTGTCTTTGACATCACTTAATTTCAATGAACATCTTAGAAGATATTACAAAACCTTACATAGCAAAACAACGTTTGCCGGATCAGCTATAGTGTCTTGATAACCGCGAAACTCGAGAACGGCTGAACCGATTTGACTGATTTCTTTTTTGTTGTGTTTGTTGAAGTCTGGGGAAGGTTATAACAGAGAGAAGATTTTAAAAAATTATCTGAAAAAGTCTAAAAACAACACTTTTCTATATTCTCATACAAAAGTTTTGTTATAAGGCAATTTGAACTTTAACACAATAGTATAAAGTTTAAATGTTAGTGGACGGGTTCCGGGAAGGCAATACAATTATTGAGTGACGTATAAATATTAATGTCAATATTTGTCAATTTTTATACATATAGCATTAAGGCCAGGTTCCTTCAAACAATTTTCAAAACACAGGCGACAGGCCAATAGCTATTAACATTAAAAAAAACAATGTGACTTTGTTTTAGAGAAATAGGGCAGAACAAGGTCTGCCGGGACAGCTAGTTTGTAATATTAGAACTTGATAACGTGTTGTTATTACATAAACTATTTATTTAGTGCTCGTGTACTTAATAAGAATTATTGATTATAACAGTACGACTTTAACTAGTTGTATAAACATTTATAAGTGCATACTACGTATACTTACACTCGAGAGATACTTTTTCATTCTTTTTACACTTTCTCAGTAGCTCAATTTCACGCTAATTCTAGTAATTCAACTTTCGCTCGATTATATTTTAATTAATGGTCAAAATCCTATTTACATGAATAAGTACTTAATAAAAACGAAGTCCTGAATACATTCTAAGCCAGGGAAGCTCAACCTGTCGATCGCGAGAGTTTTTTGAGCCGAACTTGAGAAATAAGGGTCGATATCCGTCGATTCACTCTTTTTGTTTGAAGACTACACTAAATGTGAATTTAATACTTACGTAGTGACACATTTACACAATTATTTTCATAGTTTATCTAATCGCAACTCTCAGAGCGTGAGTCCGACTCACTCATGGCCAGTTTTTTTTTAATTATAATATGCCAGCAGTGCTATTCTTCAGACTGGATCTATAATGAACCTGGTCTTCTTATTTTTATAGCCTAATAACCTTTTTATAAATTTTCTGCCTCTAAATTGTAAGCTAAAAATATCGAACTTACAAATATAAATCTCCTATTTATTCTTTTAATTATAGCAGCTTACCTTTTAGAGAATAACACGCCACTTCTACGAAGTCTTTAGTGTTGTGTCATTATTTAGTTTTTTAATATAGTCGAGATTGTATAAAAATAGATATTGCTTGGCTGGAGTAAAAATATTGCTTATATGTTTAGGAACTTTTCCATCAGTATTATATTATAATAAAGGAGAATGGGTATAAGGTAATGTCAATCTAACGTGAGTAGTGAACTCATACAAAAGCTAGTTTCCTAATACAAGGAGGGATATCGATAAGTATATCGCACTCATGTACACCGCAATCCTCGTGCCGTCGACAGACCGGCCCCGTTTACTCGCTTCGAACGGTCACAGTTCAACATCTATGCAGTAACGCCACTACATTCTTTGTGTATTTTTATCGTTAAAATAGTGTACTACTGGAATAATCTTTGAAAACAACAGTCGTCTTGAGAAAAAGCAACTGAGAAAACGCCAAGTGTAGCATGAACGAGACGATTGAGTTCTTTATATGTCGTACTGCTGTTCTAGGATCTTATCATAGATGGACAAAATGTAATCAGACTAATAAAAATGATTATGATTACATTTTATGTTTTTTACCATTAATATGACTGCGTTTTGCTCATCTATATTTTAAACACTACAAAATCCCAGAG
Source organism: Automeris io (assembly GCA_036320925.1). Classification (NCBI taxonomy): domain Eukaryota; kingdom Metazoa; phylum Arthropoda; class Insecta; order Lepidoptera; family Saturniidae; genus Automeris; species Automeris io. The sequence continues at coordinate 12,013,265 of JAUDJH010000010.1, read as the reverse complement.
TGTATACACATTTATCATTTCTTAATGTTTTAAATGGATTTAATCATGATTGCAGAGCAAGAAAATTAAAATTATGACTACATTTTGTAATCGTTCATCATTAATCAGATTACATTTTGCCCATCTCTGGATCTTATCGAAGATTATCCAAAATGAACTTAAAAGAGCATAATTTTCTTATTCTCGTTTAATCACTCGCTTACGGGTGGTTACTATAAGTAACTAAAAAAGGCCGTTGTTCGCATAGCATTATCGCGGACGGTTTTTGGAGTATGTCTATTCAATTTCTGGAATTATTAGGATTATGTACATTTGTCGCAGTTTCTTGTATTCTATTACCTTTTTTTTGTAGATAGTGTCAGGCTTGTGACGAAGGAGTTTTATTGTATTATGTGTTGTCGTAAAAAAAGGATCGAATGATGGACAAGTCATAGCATTCATGTTTACATCAGGAGACTACGCTACTATGTTATTATAAAGTATTTGTATCAGAAAGCGATAGATAACAAGTGTGACAAGGCCAATAAAACAAGACGCAATGTTGCTTATTTTTCGGACCTTGGCTCTTTAATCACTGTTATCACTGCCACTGTGTACCTGGCGTCGGCGGGGCGCGGGCGGGCGGCGCGGCGGCAGCGGGGCGGGGACGCGGCCCCGCTAAACGGGATGCGCGTCTCCAATTTACATTTATGAAGTCCCGTAACAGATTCCGGGATGTTTACTTTCGATAATTAAAAACGTCTCAGGTGCCTTTGTACACCCTTGCATTACAAAGATCGCGGTGCGATAATATAAGCCCATTCAATTAAATGTAGGACTCGTGTTTAATTCGTTGTAATTCAAACGTCATTATCATAGGGTCACATCTTGATATTGAAGTTCGAAGGTCAATTGGTAAAACTTCCTCCGATTCTATCCTGTGCTTTTAAAAACATAAATGCTCAGTCTGGTCCACTTTCTGATGTCGTCTAGCCACTACTATTTCTGAGGGCGCGGGCTTCTCTTCCCTGGAATCTTGCCATAGAGGATCAAGAATGGCCTGCCTTTGGGTTTCCTACAGACTATACTCTAGAGAGAGCGCGGCTGATTTGTATAACTTAGTTCTCCCCTCCCATTTCTATCATAAATGAATAAGATGCCGGTCGGATTTGCGCCCTTATGTGGGTTGACGTTCTATGAAACATATATCAAAAACATATATGAAATCTCTCTGTATATGTTCGAAAAATGCTACTCATGGCTGTCAACATCAGTTCTCTTTTGCAATGGCAACGACTCTTTGTCAAAAATTAAAATGCAGAGCATCGAGCATCGACGTAGAGTTGCCTGCCTCGCGGTCTTTTACCGGTTGCAGGGTGGAGAGTGTTCTCAGGGACTACATTCTTTGATTCCACCAGCCCCATTCCACCACAAAACCACAAAACATCGTGTCGGATACCATCCGTATGTGGTGGATGTTCCTTGTATCCGCACGAGAAGATTCACTTCTACATTCATCATGCGAACAGCTAAGGAGTGGAATATGCTACCAGCGGCCATATTTCCGCGATCTTATGACCTGGGAGTCTTTAAAAGAAGAGTGAATAGGCATTTATTGGGCGGATGCGGTTCATCATCGGACTCATCTTCACCTACCACCAAGTGTGATTGAGGTCAAGCGTTCGCCCATAAGTTATATAAAAAAAAAGTACGGTGATTCTAATGTAAATGTTGTAAGACTCTATTTGTTATTGACTTTACACAGGGCCGGTTTCCTTTTTTAGTGCTTAGCGTAGATTTATACTTACCAGATAACAGGGTGATGTTAGAAAACTTCAACATCAATAAGAAATCGTTGAAAAATGTCTCCATTTAGGGTGAATATAAACCAACTATAAGAACATGGTCCTTACAAATCGATTCAAAGTACTAGAAATTTTACTACCTGTCGAGCAGTGACGTGCATAGTGTATTTGTTGAGGGTAGGCAGATTCACATAATTAATATGAATATTGTATAATGATAACAAATATTACATTACTTTCATAGGGAAGGTAGGTGACGTGAAAATAAAATTGATATTAATATAAAGGGTTCCTTTTTTGTTTAAATTAAAGTAATTTATTTCAGACATATTTATCAAAAGGGCATGCAATGCTTTCATGCATCTATGGAATGATCGCTACTGCTGTCGAGCAGCATTGGTGCTGCTATTGTTTCAACGACATGCTACCTTTGCTATGCGACACCCGCTTTCATATCAATTAAATAAATGAGCTCCGAAAATCGCTTACATTTCGAAAACGATGTCGTTTTCCTCTTGCTTTTATATAACAATAATATATCGTCACGCCTTATCCCTTACGGGCAGAGCAGAGGTACAATAGTGGATGTATCCACTTCTCGCTTATATGACGTCAACAACGTGACCAATTACGCAGCTGAATATTAAATTAAATAGGGTTCTTTTTTAGCGTAGTCACCTACTAAAGACAGATTTTTTATATTTCACCCCAAATGGGCAAGGAGAGTAGAAATTGTGTCTGAAAATCTTCTAAATACCTAACTTACATTTGAGGAGTCTAATTTCAAAACCCACCATAACATATTTTTTCAAATCCCATAAATGTATAAATACTTATAATTATTAATCTTTGACTTAACAATCACATTCTTATAGGGTATTTAAATTATTATTATAGAGTGAAAAAGCAAAAAGATTTTTTTATGTAATATTTGCTTTGATAAAAACATTTCAAATTACTATTAGGACTATTAAGGAATTTTGTACGAAAAATCGTTTTAGCGGATTTTGAAATTAGACGCCTCATTTATCGGGTCATTTGATTATTGAATTGTCTACCTGCGAGCATGCTTCGTTTTACCTATAGTATTGTGTTCTTCTAAAACGAAGCATGAAGAGATTTTTGCGTAGGCCGGCATGATCGCGGCGTCTATCGCCAGGTTGTTGTCTCTCGGTATTCATAATAAGTTTTTTGATAGCAGTGTACTCAGAGATGGGCAAAATGTAATCTGATTAATGATCAACAATTATAAAATGTACTCGTAATTTTAATTTTCTTGCACTGTAATCATGATTAAATCCGTTTAAAACAATCTGGGATTTTGTAATGTTTAAAACATAAATGAGCAAAATGCAGTCACATTAATGGTAAAAAACGTAAAATGTAATCGTTAATCATTTTCATTAATCTGATTACATTTTGCCCATCTGTGACTGTACTTTGCATAAGGGTACGGTGCAGTCACAGTGCCCATTCAGAATAAATACCTTAGTTAATTCTCCTCGGTTTTTTATTTATAACAATAACAACAATAATTATAGGTAAAAAAAAACAATTCAAATCCGATATGACTTTATATCGGTAAAAATTATAATTATTAACCAAAGCACCTATTGTATTTGACTGAGTAAATATTTCCTCTTATTACTATTCATAGAGTGTTAAGTGCAACTAGCGACTTGCTCTACCGCGAAAGCTCGATAGCGCAAATAATTTAAGGCTGTGATTTATAGACGCATATTTAAGTTTGCTTAGACATCACTGAAACACTAAAATTTATATTAGACAATGAATGTCAAAGGATATTGTAAGTCACCGATTTTGTCAACATGGACTTGGCTGTGCGAAAACTATGGCTATACTCAAGTTCGTATTATACCTATTTTGAATCTTTATTTTTTTTTTTTGTTAACCCGGTGGGTTTCCGTAAAGACCGTCAGGGGAAGTGGTGAGGGCCACTCCCACCGGTGTGTCGGATCTGCCCCGACTAAAACCGCTGGGGTGCCAGCACTGCCCTCTCTTCGCTTTCGCCGAGCCTGGGAATGCGGATACTTCCGACGGCTCGGCGAGCGGTAGGCCTTAGGCAGGCCTCCTCTCAGGGAGGGGAATGGAAACCCCTCACTTCCTCTCTATGGGAACGGCGTGTGGGCACACACACACCGACTCTACCTCTCTCCGCTGGACGGGGACGCCCTCAACGTCACCCGCCCAGCCTGTGTCAGGAGAGAAGATCGTCGCGCTGGGAGTCCTGCGCGAACTGCTCCGTTCTCCCGAGCCACCTTGTTGTTCTGCGGCGACGCCGAGGGTTGCGGGGATTGTCAATGTGCCTCTCCCGCTCCGCCGCTTGCCTATTTTGAGTCTTTTATCAACACGAATTTATTTTTTGAGAATTTTGCTAAGCAAAGTCGAAATAGCGTCTATAAATCTCTGCCTAAATATTTTATGCTATATCTCTCTGAGGGCGACTTGCACTAACAAATTGAATCTAGTTTACACTTGTATAAAACGGTAGCAAGAAAATAAGCACAGCTTATCACTAAATGTCGTATTATACAAGCTTAAACTAGAATAAATTAGTTGATGAAAGCTGCCTTAAGAGTTAGAAAATATACATTCTTTATTCTGACCTAATAATATAATTACTGTTATATAATTAGGAAACATAAATCAACCACACACACGTGCCAAAAATAAAGCCAAAAATATGTTCTTAAATAGGAGAATATGAATTAAAAATCTTCGTGATCTCTTAATTTTAATTATATTATGCCATTTCTCTGTCGTGTGTCCAGAAATGTTATTTCGCGATAAAACCAAAGGAGCATGAATGAGCAGTGCAAGAACCGTCATTCAACGTCCTCCTTGGTCATCTATAAGCGACTATAGCCATTTAATATCAGATGGGTCGTCATTAGGCTGACGGATCGGCAAACAGGTTTCCGAAGAAAGTCAAAAATATATAAGAGTACATTGCTTCACGTTGCTCCTTGCGTTTCGCACTAAATCATCCTTCCGTGTATTTATTAATCCTATGGCTACACTGAACCTGATGGAAATTAAATTAAATGTAACTTGATTACATGATAGGTCTTCAAACTTTTTGTCTCGTAGACCTCGAGTTGTTTTATTTGTTTTTCGTAGATCCTAAGATGCTAAGCTAATATTATATTTTGCAAATTCATCACCTACAGATGTGTTTTAATTGATCTCAGAAAGAAATAAATGTAGAGTGGAAAATAATAAAAATACATGTATAATTTTATACATTTATTGATGAAAATCAAATCACAATTTATTATGTATCTATTATTTAATTTCTTTTTAGTGGGAGGGATGAACTTTCAATATTTAACATTAATTTAGTTAAGTTTAATTTCAAATCTTCTCAGATAATGATCTTCAGTTTGTTTCTTAATTTTGTGAAATGATTGGTTATCGCACTGAAACCGCTTTCCACTAGGTATAAAGGCGGAAAAGCAATTAAAAAATTTCTCACGGTATTCCATAATATGGAATTAGTAACAGGTATATCTTTTAAAAGCAAGATCGACCCCCATTTATCGTTCACGTGGACTCCTTGTAGACCTTCATTGACCTATGGGAGTTGATGTAAACCAATTTACTTTGGGAATCAATGAATTAATTTTTTAGGCCTATTTATGAGCTCTTTAAAACATTAAAAAAGAAAAAGCAATTTATTACCAATTCAGAAAGCAAAGTCCACTGAGAAAAGCTGGCAAAAGACTTTGATGTTAAATTATTTAGATTAGGTTTCATTAATTTTCATGTAATTTTGCATTATAATACTGTTCCTTGTTTCATTAAAAAGTAAGTAAAAAAATGTACCCACTTTCAATTGACTTCTAAAAGCAAACATTTTTTGTACGCGGCTCTTTAAAATAATATTTTTATTGTTAAGGATTGCAATAGCTGAATGCATCTTCTTTTTTTGACATACTAGATCCAGCGTTTTATTTGACATGCTGGATCTGCCAACGTATTACATTTCTAAATTAGTTACTTTATATGCTTAATAGCAGCGTTTTACAAAAGACGGAATAGGCTTCGTCGCCAATCAATCGCACTAGCAGATAGCACGTGCCACAAGTCTTAAGGAAATGGACGTTTATGAGACCGAAAGAGTGAAAGTCAACCGTGACCTTCGAGATGTTTATAATTATTTAATTACGTTAAAACCAACCAGCGTCGAAGCCAAAACGGCCAAAAGGGCCTTCTTAGCAGCCAGCCAGCTGTATATACATGTTCATGCGAAGTAGGTCAGGTGATAAGATAAAATATGTTTTTTTAAAACTCACTTCAAGAAAACTCAAAAAACTAAATAAATTATTTTTCTGTTGTTGTAAGGGTGTTGGTAATTTGTTCGTCGTTAGGATACAGGCTGATTCGTAGTGGTTGTATTGCTCTAACAATTAATTTGAAAATAGGTAAGAATAATTGTAACTGATTATAAGTTCTAATTTCATTATATATCTAAGGTATTGTTTATTTAGAGATTACTTTTAAAGGCATTGTCTTTGATGTTGTATTTGATTTTGCTTTCTTCATAAAACATAATACTGAAATTGTAATTTTAAGTTAATTGTTTTGATCTAAAATGACAAAGAATTAAGAAATCAAACTAAAATTAAGTAAAGGTTTTTATTTTAGTAGTTTTTAGTAAAAATGCAAAAATTAATAAACGAACGCATAATGATACTAAAATCATTCATATTTAAATTGATTCCATAGTTTGCTGGATCCGCGCTGAAACCAGCTGGATTCAGGCCAATCTAGCAAAAATCCAGCTGGACTGAATGGTGGATTGCAATGCCTGGTTGAAAAATGTCAACTCTGTTAATAAATTAATATGCATTGTTATACATGCAATAGACTAATACAAGTCAGTAAAATACCAGAGATATAATTTATCAGCTGAAGCTATATTTTTTATATCTTCGGGATGGTAAAAAATTAGGCCGCTAATGAAACGCGTTTACCTAATAGAAGTGAATAGGCACTATTTTTCTTTTTTTAAACTTACACACGAAAAACCTCTGGCACTGTACATGTCTCTGTTTACCCCTAAAATGATATAACGTGTTGATAACTGATTATTAATTTTAATGCCATAATAAACGCAGTTTTAGATCCTCCGTCCGATAATCGAATCATCTATGTCCGGACGCGTCGGAGCCTGTAGGTCGACCTTAACAAGTTATGCGATCGTGTTATGTTAAACATTTTGAATATTAACATAAAATACATGATATCTATCGTGATTTTGGTTGTTTTATTTACTCCGCTTATACAACACCTCTGTATATTCTGCATTGATAAGTACTAAACCTTTGTACGTGTTCTCTTGATAAGTAACTACTAGTTCATATTAAAAGATGATAAACAAGCTGTAAGCCTACATAATGGATTGACTATTATCGCTTTTAAGCTTATGACTGAGTGGAATACTAGAAATATTTCATAGGGTTTGCGTACTTACATAAAATTAGTATATATTTATGTTTGTGTTTCCAACAAAGTAACGATCTTTAAATACAGTCGTAAAACATATATTACGTATTAAAATTTATTTATTATCGTCATTTTAAATATAATGAAGGGAGCATGCTATATTACAGGTATTAAATTTAATAATAAAAATACAAATACTAAAATACATATTTACAAAACGTAAATATTTTTTATATTATCACAACAATTCTTTAAAGTAGAATCATTAATCTGATAATGATTCTCTTTACGTCAAAATAAGTTGTAACAAGAAATAAAATATATATGTATATATATTTAATGTTAACCGATGCCCACTTTACATATTAATGAACAGTGTTGTGAATATGTATGTCTGCTACGTGAGGACAAAGTGAAAGTATAAATACCATGTTATAAAGAATCCAGTGTTTCTGTCTGCCTTTCGGACAGCAGTCGTGATGACGTAGTCACTTTGGACTTGGCTCGTGACAGGAGAAAGCGTAACTCCACAATCCACATCAATGTAAGAAATCGCAACACGATAAAAAATACTAAATAAAATGAAAAAATATAGTTTAAACCCTTTATTTATAAAAATATCCTATTGAACACTTGTAACATACTTTAATGAAATACTCCTGAAGTCATATTTCACTGCATTATTTATTTAAGACAAATAAAGTATTAATGAATAAGGTTTTTATATTATAACAATATCTTATCTATTTATAACCCTAGCGCTCAACCTTAATAGAGATAGGATGAAAGAATGCTTATTAAAAATCGATAGAAATATAGACCACTAGTCATTATCAGGGCGATTTCTACACCATGCTTTTAGCCCTAATTATACAGACATCTAGGTTTAGCTCTGGATCAATGTTACTACTGATAGTGAAATAAAATACAACCTTGTGTCATTACTACAAATTATACAACCAAATCCCTCACCCTGGTTTTCTATATACTTATTCTTGAGTAACTTACAATCTTCATACTTCCGTCGATTTCTTCAATGCTGAAGGTCATGAATCTCCCTAGGACGTCTTCCGTTCTATGAAGGTACACCACTTCTTTCTATTCTTGGTATCGTGTAAATTTTTATTCAGAATGTCGCGGATTTGAACAATCCATCTTAATGAGTTTCGATCCTTTGGACGATTTTCGTCAACCTGAACCAGTAACCATAATTTGATCAAGGTTATTTCTTTCTAGCTATATGATCAAAGAGTCTAGAGTGTTCGCGGAGACAAATAGTAGATAGCCTCAATTTAACTTTCAACACACATCATATAGACTCATTGGTACGAAAAACCGACTAATGAATCTGTAACATTTTCCACCTGCACGACATCTCGAAGGCATCAATGCTAGCTTGGACGGCCTTCTTAAAAGTCCATGGATCTACTCCATAGGTGAAGATAGAGAAGACAAGAGTGTTTACCACAACTTGCAATATTTAAATTTGATTAAGTTGTTCTTTCCAATTACTTAGGCTTGTTGCTAAAAACCGCAATAAATCTGTTTGGGATTTTGTTATTGACTTAGTTCATGTTGAATTTTAATTATATCCATATAAAATTGGGTATATCTAGGTTGAGTCTTCATAAATAACGAATGTTTATCATTACTTGGAAGTAGCTACGTTAGGAATACATTTGAAAGATAAAATCTGAAGCTGGGTGCGGTTGAAACATCTACAATATCTCGCGAACTAGTACACGGCGAGAGAGAGTGACAAAGCTCGAAAAATCGGCTAAAAGGGCTGAACACAAATCATAACGATGCTACACTCGTAGCGATCTTTAGTGGTATCTATACTGCAGGCTATATTATATTTCGATGCCCAAAAGTAAGTTTTTGTATTTGGAAATTTGTCTAATTGGGAGGTGTGGGAACCGTTAAAATATTTTTATTAGTACGGTAGAAGCAATACAAATTTTTAATCTAATTGGTGTTAATAGTGAACTCATGAAGAGTGTACAGAAAGTGGTATTGCCAACGTAGGTCACAATTGTGATTTGGTTGATCCCGCAGTTAGATTATTGTTCGATTAAATAATATTTGCTTTATAAAAGATTTCTATTTATGTAAAAAGTAACAAAAAATACACGAAAACATTGAAAACTGTTTAATGTTGTCATAAAGTGTTATATTATTTCTTAAATCCGATTTTAGGAACCACGCAGGTTTTAACATCGGAGGCCCTTGCTCGAATGTTTGCGATAACGTATTCGCATGGTAAACTTTATTTCGAGAGATTCTGAACTTAATTCTTAACTTGGTGTGTAGAAAAACGCCATTCTTACAAAATTCACTTTGTTAACCGCAACACCTGTAGCTATCAATGAGGTATTGCGTTAAAGGTTATCAAATCGCATGTTTTTGGCGTTTTTGTAAATACTACGGCAAATAGTACTGATTCCAGAACACCTCAGAACAAGGTGATTTTCATACGAAACGTTATCCCAACTGTTCGTGCTAGGGTCCTCCTAGGTGCAATGAACTTTTTCAAATTGGTATAGTAAAAAAGATCTTATTTAGTAAATGTGTAAATTAGTTAGTAGTTTATAGAAAAGAGCTGGATTTCATATTAGGTTAATTACCTGAGCGGGCCGAAGCGTCCTTTGTCGGTCGGCGCGTACAGAGTTCATTGATTCCGCTTCTGCGCCCCTTCGCTCTACGGCATCGACCAGCGACCTTGATCTCCGCATTGCCGAACAACCACACCTTGTCTGCAACTGTTTATTCAAAAGCGGGGGGCGAGGCAGCTCGGCTTGATCGGTCGTTCTCCACCAACATGTGTTTATGGCAACGGCCTTTGAACGCTGTTACAGAAAAATCGACTTTACACATGTTAGTTAAACGCTATTTTACATTGACATACTGTTGGAAAATTTCAGAAAAATGTTTCATTACTGTGAAATTGATCTTGTCTGTTTTAAAAAGATTTGTAATTACATATTAATTTTATTTCGTTGTATTTAATTATTGTGTGTATTTTCATACATGTTTAATTGGATGCCAGATATTAAAAATACTGACCTAATAATGTTCAACTGGATTTATTTACATTGGGTTTATTTATTTTTCTCTGCAAATATAAAATCATAATATTGACGGATGTACAAACAATATTTGTATTTACATAAACAGGGTAATTTTAATTAGACTTCTTTGTTTGGACGTAATATTGTATATTCTAATTCTTTCCAAGTTAAAACCATGTTAAACGCAATATTGAAGCTTTCAACATATTGTTGTTTTAAGTCTCGAATTAACTTAAGAATCTTTATAAATATGTAATTGATGTGTTGATAAAGAGAGCTTGCTAATTTACTCAATGGTTGCTTGGTTTACAGAACGTACAAATGTCGTTTGTTTCATAGTTTTACGACCAGTTTTACAAACGCTTTTAAAATTATAAACATTAATGAATTGTAAGTTGCACACAAATTTAAACCCATTAGTGTTAAAAAAAAAATTAGCTCAAAAAAGACTTTTTCAAACTTTGCGTAAAATATATAAACAAGCTACACAATTGATTGCACTCTTTATTTATATTTTTATAAATGCTCATATATAAATAAGCACTGTAAATTAAATATATAATTTTGAAAATTTAAATTAATTAAAAGTTCATTTGAAATTGCAATAATAATTACTTCCTATATAATTTCCTTATTTATCTCAGATTCAATTAACTAGATTTTCCCAAGAATACGTAGATTAAGTATACTTTTTCCTGTTAACTATAGTTTTTCAACTAAAACAATTTCTATTTGTAATGAGCCGTATTATATTTGTGCCAAGCGCAACGTAAAAAAATATATTTTTACTGAACCGCATTCAGAATCATTCTATCATGTCCGGAACTTAAAATATAGTAATTATGACGTAATATAATATATATTTTTTTACTTTTGTAAATTTATTAACCCTGTACAAGGTTTATTGTTTTAATTTCAGCAATTAAAATATTTTAATTAATTAAAATAATTCTTATTGTACCGTTGGCGATCCATTATAATTAGTTTTTTTTGTAATGACTTTTTGCGTTTCAAATCTCCATATTTTTTATTTCAACAAAGAAACGCGCTCTTTATGTATGTAGAGATTGTATCAACAAGAAAATACGTTGAAATATTTGAGATCGCACCGGAAATTCTACCTGAGTCTGAGCATAGAGTGCATTTTTTCAAGGAATCAAAGAGCAAATCTTTTTCTAAAATCACAAAGTGGCTCGTGAGTCGTCCGAATCATTCGGTTGAACATGTTACAATAATTATAACAGGACCTTATTTATTGCTCAATTAGGTTTAATTTACCGTAACACTGATAATATTTCTTCCAACTTCTTCTAAGTACTATATTTTCAAGGCGAAACCGGTACGCGATGTGTTCCCGCGCACTGCTCCAAGACTAGTGATGAAAATGCCCGGGAATTTTCCCAAAGTGCCCAGCACTTCCGCGAACATTTCGTAAATTCCCGGGAATATTCCCCATACAAGTTTTGGGCACTTTGGGAAAATTCCCGGGCATTTTCATCACTATCCAAGACAACGAACGTGAGCAGGTGGATGGCCATTTACACTATCCCTGTTCAAATGCTGAAAGGAGGCCTTACCTATAGGCCAGACGTCGCCGGGTGCCGAGGAAGATGGCACTGCCTTGCCCTTGGGCCCAGCAGACGGTTAGGAGAAACTCCCCGGGGAAAAATCGGTGCGAGTGCGACACACCGGGGAGCAGCCCTCACCGCCCCTGACGGCCCATAACGGATTTCACCCGGGTTACAAAAAGATCACGTACAATTTTATCTGACCCAGTTCTTTTTACTAGACATTATTAGAAAACGAAGTTTATTGATAGTGCGCGATTAAGCATTGGTTAACCTACATTTTTATTTATTAACGCGTACAATAGAGACGAAACTTGAAATATAATATAACAACATACATAGAACTAAAGTAACGAGACTAGTCTATCCCCCAATTATATGTGCACACAAGAAATTCCAAATATATGTAGCTAAAACAATAAGTTACAAATTGTAGAAATACTAATATAAAGATAAAAAGAACAGAAAACAATAAGTACAAGTGACCTAAACAAACACATTGGATGTTTATAAATCAAGAGTTTAAATCTACAAAGACTTAACTGAAATGGACGCGTTATGTAGTTGGTTGTATAATTTGATATTAATAAACGTCTTTAAAAAAGGTAGATTAAATAGATAACGATCAAGATAGATCATTTTTTGTTTAAGTACCTTACTATTTCAACATAACATAGTTAGTTGACTTAATTAAATTTTTAACACTGTACTAAACGCACCTAGGTTTGTAATAAGGTTTACTGGGTTTAAATGAGGCGTCTAGTTTCAAAACCCGCTAAAACGATTTTTCGTTAAAAATTACTTAATAGTTCTAATAGTAATTTGAAATGTTTTTATCAAAGCAAATATTATATATGATTTTTTTCTTTTTTACTCTAGAATAATATAAGAATACCTTATAAGAATGTGATTATATAGTCAAAGATTAATTATAAGTTTTTATAAATAATTGTGATTTGAAAAAAAAATGTTATAGCGGGTTTTCAAACTAGACGCCTCAAATAAAGTTAATGCAGAGTCCAGTTTTACTGTTTTACGAACGCAGCTATCTTTAAACAACCTTGCTTTACGGTCAATTATGGCACGACAAATTTTTGAAGGCCTCCGAATGGCGTAATCTTCATTACGGAGGCCTTCAGTGGCTTGTTAGTCGCAATTTTTTCATGGTTACAAGATCCTAATCTATCTACATTAAAAATATCATAGCGAAGTCGTGTCTGTAAATTATATATTTTTTAAAATACCGTATTAATTGAGATAAGCTTTGTTAGCGATATCGGTACGAAATTAGCGCGCCGGTAGTGGTAGATTGCGAGTCCGCACCCACGCCCGGTGTACTAGCGGATGAAGGAGTACCCAGGAGGTTTTAGTCGGTGAGTGTCCGACACACCGGGGGGATGGCCCTCACCAACTCCCTGAAGGTCCATAATGGATTTTCTCCTGGTTAAAAAATATATCAGTACGAATTTTTTTTTTTTAAATGTTGTCTATTTGTTTTTCTGTGCCCTTCTATCTGTATGCCCGTCCCTTTCTACATACATCATAGAAGGATTGGTTAATCAAGATAGAAAACAGCAAAAGCAAACACCTGTGTTGTGATATGGAGCCAAAAAGAAGTCAGCTCAGCAAAGGTTAAGTGACCAGCTGAGCCAACCAGCACTGGTTTTCAACTGACATCCATTTATATTGTCAGCGCGCAGAATACAGCGAGGGAGGGATTAATAGAGTACAGATGCACAGCTATAGAGACTATTTCGAAATGTCATAAATAACGATATTTACATATTTACAAATTCGATACAAAAGTAAATCATGTACTTATTCAGTTTCGGCTAGGCAGCTACCTTTTATCAACAGAAAGTTAGAGGATTTCGCATTCCTTTGCTTTCCTTTTTTTAGGAATTACGATACCACAGGTAGACACAAATACACAGTACACACATGCACACACACATTATACACGTTAAACTTATATCGCCCTTTAAGCGTCGGGTGCAAATAACAGAATTTTATTTCCTATTAAATTAAACATTACAATAAGAATTTAATACACACAATTTAAGTAAGTTATAATTTAAGCATTTTGTTAGAAAAATACAATAAAACGTGATCATAGATTTGGGTGAATGTCAATTTACATTTTACACTGAACACGAGTAGTGTATAATTTCCTCAGTATATTTTCATTCGACCGAATCGTTTACTTGATTCGAATGTAGCTTTCACTGATGTTGTAGTTACTACAGAACGTCAACTTACGGTTAAAATTAAATTTATGAAATTATGAACACGCTAAATTATTTTTTAACAAAATACTCGTTTATTGCGTAATAAGGTTTTAAACAGCCTTTTTAATCTATTTTGCTTCATATTCTGTTATTCTATCGTAACAGATTCAAATTTCGAATAAATTAAAAAGGCATTGTGTGAAATGTCAATTTAGTTTTCAATTTGGAACCTCTACTTACGTTTATACAATGTAATATTAACTTTATCGTAATAGTTATAAGGAGTATTTTTAATTTTTTAGTGACTGTGTTACAAAGTCATAAGTTCTTTCATTCTGTTTGGAAAGGGAATGCTCATTTGTGTGCGTGTTGTGTCGTCTAGAGTGCTTTGCTACCTACTGCGATACTAAAATCGAACGATTTATATCCATTTCACTTCCACTGAAGCGTAAATTCTAGTATATGTCGTAAATTTCCAAATGAACTTTGTAATGTATTACGAATATATCAAAGTGTAGTTAACACCAAAGTGGGACGTTTCGGTAACCAGCTGTGTTATTGCATTGATAATCGTGTTTAGTTTTTTTGCCATGACCATGTCAAAAATGTCATAGCCAACATTTGATCAAACTGTAAATATTTATTAAAGAAAGTGAATATCAAAATATTGTTTGTAATCCGACCAATATAAGCAGCGTTTTTTTGTACTAGTTTTAATGGCCGTACAAAAACTTCTGTTTCGACCAAAATTTCCCGAATTGGTTTAAATATTTATTTGTTTGTAAATACGAAAAACAAAAATGATTACCCTACATAGAGTAATCTTCAAACTACACATCCTATATCAAGTATTTTTTACTAGAATCTAGAATTAACCTTCAAGGTAAACTTTATATTATGTTGGTCTAACGTGAAAGCGGAATTAAATATAAGCAAAACCACGAGAGGCTATTTTATTAAAATATGATATTATATTAAATTATAGAATGAGTGATAAGAAAAGCTTACATTGGTTTAAAAAGAGCCATACTGACGGACACTAAATATAACGTTACTGAGGTAAAATAGTTGTTCATAATTTATCTCGGTTTAGCTCCGAAGGGATATAGCGTAAAATAATATATTACTATAAGAACCTTTCGCATCAATTACGAATGTTAAGTGCCAAAGCTAATATTCATCAAAATAAAATACAAACAATGACCTCCACCTCCCACTGGCGAGGTGAATCAATCAACTCAAGGTCTAATTCCCAGTAAAAGGTTCAGCCAATTTATTTTCAATGATGACCCGTACTCCCGCAGTTTGTAGTTAAAGTTAAGAGTCTACTTTAGCTGGTCAGGTGTAATCTAGGATGCCTAGAGATGACTAAATTATTATGTAATTATATAGCGTATATAGTGATTTGTACGGTTATATTTTGCTGTAAAATTTTAATATTTCTTTTATGTAGCCGCATACAAATCACGACTAAGGAATCTGTTTTTTTATATGTTGTGTATAAATAAACCCAGTAATAATAGGCTGACGATAAATAAAGAGAAATATACTACAATGTTAAGAAAAATACTCATATATTATAACATGGAATAATTTATTGTTTTTTTTTTTTATATTTACAAACAACTACAGATATTGGCCTATTCTCAAACTATGCTAGCGCTTGTTTTATGGGTACTGGATAGAGATATACAAACTTAAATATAAATATACAACCATAACTGGTAATATACTAACTTGCTTAACGCAGAAAATTCGTCGCTACACTGATTCGAATCCAGGACCCTTGCAACATAAATTTGCTACTTGACTGTCAATTACAGAATTACAATACTAATTATTGTAAACGCTAAAGCAATGGTGTAATTTTTGTGTTAATAATTCACAGGGTCAAATTATTCAATTTTTTTCAGGTTTCAAAGCGTTTGCGGCAACCTAATTTAATGTTAATAAGCGTTATGATTCAATTCTTAAAGTTTCCTGCAGTTTTGTAAATATTATCTTTTTCAAGATATATAGTTCTCGAAAGTATAGTCTATCAGAAAAATAATAAACTTAAAATTACACACACACATCTTTTTTTTTTAATTAATCTAAGTTTTCGAACGTATATTTTCGTATCAATTTTTTTTTTTTGGTGCAAACCTAAAATATATGACAAAAAAAGTAACGTATGAGACGATCATTGCAACGATTTAACGTATGATAGCTATGCGAGATTAATCCAAAAAATGTTGGTGTTTTAAAAGTTCATCATAAGGAAATATGTAAGATTACATTCGAGAAACTTGGGTTGAAGTGTGAAAATCAATAAATTACTAACATTAATATGAATAAATCTTCCTATCAATCACTTTATTTGCACCAAACTGTCTTCAGTGTAATTTGATTTATGAATCTTTGTTTTATAATAACACATATTTACAGCCAACTTTGCTTTCATTTTTCCTTTATTCTTAATAATAATATGGCATTTTTATATAAATTAAGATATAAATCTTAAATATATTTTTTTAATCATAATCTTTCGGGGATTTAATATTTATCGACACCATATAGACACGATATTTAAATATAAATATTCGCTTATTAGAGGGAAAATAAGAGCAAAAGTTTTGATAAAATTGCATTTTGCCTTTCACGAATGAAATCATAAGCGTAAACCACAACAATTGGTTTAAATATTACATCGCAATTCGTGAATATGTTTGAGCAAATGTTTGTTCCACGATTTACTGTAATGTGAACCTTACCGCCATCTCTTGACGGAAAGTTTAATTAAGCGATTACATTTAAATACATTTCTGTAATAATAATAAATATTGTTTACCATATATCTTTAACTAATTGTACGTTAAAAATAAAGCTCTAATTATAACGGTAAAAATATCAAGAAAGTTATTTTATTGTAACTTATCAGCTTAATAATTAAGTTTTAGGTTTCATAGTCGTTGCAAGTCTCCTTTTTTTTTCTTTTTTTTTTTTGGTAACCCGGTGGAAATCCCTACGGACCTTCAGGTGAGCGGTGAGGGCCGCTCCCCCGGTGTGTCGGACCTGCCCCGACTAAAACCACCGGGGTGTTCCTTCTCTCGTCTGCCGGATGCTAAGGGCAAAGCCGAGCCATCTTCCTCGGCATCCGGCGACGTCCGGCCTTGTGCAGGCCTCACCTACTAGGTGGGGGGACAGTTAAATAGTCGCCGCCCCCCGCGTGCACCTAACACATTTCGGGGAGAGTGGTGTAGAGAGCCAACCCCCCCTCATCTCCTTGAAATTGTCATCAGAGCGGTGTGCGGGAACACATCGCACACCGCTCACGCCAGGATCTGGGCGACGCACTCCCTCAAAGCGCGCCGCCCGGCATATGTCCGGGTCACGAAGGAAGGCCGTTGGCGTAGGCCCTCCTCCGGCGTTCAGTCCGAGCTGGGCGGCGGATTGGGTTGTCGGGGGTGGATATTGCCTCCCGATCCCGCTCCGCCGCCTCCTTCGCCTGCATTGTCGTCTCCGTGAAGGAGAGGACCGCCTGCCATGCCCTGTCACTACCGACCATCGCGCGAGCGAGTGCCGGCAGTGACAGGTCACCACCCACCACCCTGCGTTGCAAGTCTCCTGTGTTACTAAATAACAAGCCGATATCTAGGACTAGGCCAAATATATTAAGAGTGAAAAAATTTTGACAATAACTTTTTTTCGGGCAAAATGCTCATAGATCTTGATAATGATAATGACATGAAATGATATATGATGTGGTATACAATTCGAAATTGATTCGTTGTGCGAACTAGGTGAATCTTCGTTCAAGAATGAAATTCCCGCGCAGTGAAATTCTGTAGTGCGGTCTAAGCCTTAAATATAAGCAGCCGTCTTCCTATTGTATTCTCTTTGTAGAACACAAAAAGCTGTCTACTTATTTTTGGTCAATCACATTGAAAAATTGTTAAAATAATAACATAATATTCATTACGACATTGGAAATTGTACGATAATGAACTTTGAAACATGGAAGCAAGTTAGTGCGGAGCCGTATACACTCGTATGAATATGTTTTCGATATAAAAACTCCCGTAGGGGTGTCTTGTGTACGACACATTTCTTATGAGCACTACCACTCACTCTCACTATCACTCTTTCTTAACAATAATGGTATAAATGCCTTTAAACAATATGTATGAAAAAAATGCAATCCTTAATTCCTAATTATCAAATTACTACTTTTTAATAAATTTATTTCTCTTCTTTTTTAATTTAAAATCTCCAACACTTCTGGTGCTGTAGACTTTATTAGACGATTTAGGCTATTTATCATTAGATAGGCTATCTGATTCATTGCCACTTTTTGGTATAAGAAAAAGTGAACATTATTCTTGTAAATATAAATTAATAATAACATAACGGTACTCATTGTGGGGTTTCTCAATCTGGACTCCTGACTACTGGTCGCTTAGACCTTAGGCCTCGCTTCCTTAGGACTACGTGTTTTTCCCTGGGCGTCTGGACTAATTTGGCTTCCCAGGCCCGGCGGAGCAATCAGAGGGACACTCCGGGGGTTTTTAGTCAATAAGAGTCTGACACACCGGGGTCGCTGCCCTCACAGCGTCCCTGACGGTCCTAAGTAGGATTTTCCCCCGGGATACAAAAAAAGGACTACGTGTTTTTATACTTTAAAATTTATATGTTACTTTTTATATGTATAATGAAATAATAATGTAAATAAAATGAAATGATATAATGCTCCGGTATAAGGGATGTATCTCTTTCGGGGTTCACAGAAATACATTAGTGGCTGTGTCCACTTTGTGCTTATAGGTATGTCGTGCCCAATGTGACTAGTAACGCAGCCGATCGCCGTTCTCAATGCACTTATACATGACATTTCCATGAAATGCCATGCGGGTTTCCTCACGATGTTTTTCTTTACCAGTGAGCATATGGCGCTTAAATCTTTGCTTAATCTGGAAATACCCAGTGATATGTGCCGGAATTTTAAGCTACGACCATTCAAGTTTTCGCGCATGATAAAAATAGAAGCAATGTTTCTTACAAAAAGCAATAAAATTTTACTATGTCAAGATATTTCTTAAACTTGTATGTAAATTAATACTCGACAGTAACATAATGAGAAATAATAAGCCCCTATTTTAAATGTATGAATTTTTTATAGACTCGACTCGTCGAGAATGTGAATTATGGACAACCCTAGTTCATGCTGGCGTCGTATTTGCGCCATGCTCACGTGCGCGGCGACAGCGCCCGAATGCGACCGATGGTAGACGATGAAGCCTAGTGCTAGCGACATGCGGATAGATGTTCAACATCAAGCATTCCATTTTTGAACTTATTTTCTAAAAAATAAGTCTTATCTTTCTATAGCTTACCAATCAAATATATGACTTTATAGTTTGAAAGATTCATACGCCCTCGAACCACCGCGGCGCATGCCCAATTACAACGATAGTTTTCTTTTTCTCAATCTCCATTGCTTTTCGTATAGATATGGTAAATATTTTTAGTAAAAATATTTCAATGTATACACTGTTATCAATATTGTAAAATACAATTTATTGTAAATGTGGTGTTTGTATACTGGTCGCTACTACTCTCAGTGCGATGTTGATTTTAAAACCACTTTTGCTGACCGTATTCTTGTACGGACAGTTTAATAGTGTGTGAACCTCAATTATCGGACGAAATGCGATAAAATACTACGTGTCAGCTTATCATTAATTGATGAGTAGCGTATGGGCGCTAAAATGATTATATCATTATATTGGATAATAGATAATGAAAGTGTATTTCTTTTATAGTATGTAATTTATTATCAGTTATCATCATTAAGTGTGAGATTAGAAGTTAACATTTATTTCAGGAACATTTCTTAAATTTTAAGTGGCTTTTAAACAAAAATAAATTCAATGTATATACCCTTAAAGACTCATTAGTATTTAAGAACCTCCTTAAAGTAAGCAACGTATGTAAAACGGACGTGATAGATTCAAATTACGTAAAACACTCTATTATCGAGTAAGTATCATTAATTTAGAATAGAAGTTAGTTGCTAACTACGAAGTCTGTTAGAATGGCTTTGTACTGTCGCCAATCGGGATCAGTTCGTGTATGTTCATTTATATATATTCCAAAAGAATTTCAATGGTGGTATAATGGTGGTCTTTAAAAGAAGAGTGAATAGGCATTTGTTAGGCGGACGTGGTTCATCATCGGACTCATCTTCACCTTCCACCAGGTGTGATTGAGGTCAAGCGTTCGCCTATAAGTTATAAAAAAAATAATAATAATAATCAGGCCAGCATGACGATCGCCACTATCGATGAATTTCCGGCCTTTAGCGGTCATTACCGATCTTGGGCTGCTCTATGCTTACCATCAAGGGGGGTGTAGCACTTGGCGTGCCTCTACAAACAATACTATCAAATGTTTATTCATTCTCCGGTGATACGGTAAAGAACGGTCATAAATAACAATTTTAATAGGCAATTAATTACAATTTACTTAAGTGCAACCGCATAACGTGAACACAGCTTAGCAATGAACACAATAGTAAGGGCGCTCGCACACCGAAGCGTAACGGACCGGAAATCGAACCCGGGACCGCTGCTCGGTCGCGGGCAAGCATCCTGCGGTCAGTCACCTCGGCGAGATGTCACATAAAAACTCAAACTGAACATTATTAATATTTATTTACTGTTTTTTCACACCGTGGTTTTAATTTGTTGTAATCAATTAAGTATTTAATTACAATATGGGTTGAAAATGATCTCGTCTATTAACTTAACTCTCGATATTCTATATACGAAAAAGCACCTAAAAGAGCTTTCCATCAAAGAAAGGTTTCCGTCAATTGTACAAGTACGAATACTAAAAAAGCTTGGATATATCCTCTGGAACGAAAGCTCTTTAAAATATTTGATGATGTACGAAGACGTGGATTGACGACGAACTCCTACATGACTTAATTAAGTTCTCTATGAGATGATCCCCTATAGAACACAAAAGCAGAGCCTCTAATATATTTTTGAGGTGATTGCGCGAACTGGGTCGTGTCGTGAGGTATACAAGTATAAAGAACATCATAGTAACTCGCCTGTCGCATTTCATATACCTAAAGAGAAACCTTCCGTCATTGTATATGTTGGCTGACACAGCGATGGCAACTGTCAACGAAATTTCCTCACTCGGCGGTTGCTGCTGTTTTTGGACTTCACTATTAGTGATGAAAATGCCCGGGAATTTTCCCAAAGTGCCCAAAACTTGCGAGAACGTTTCGTAAATTCCTGGGAATATTCCCAAGGAAGTTTTGGGTACTTTGGGAAAATTCCCGGGCATTTTCATCACTATTCGCAATACTTACCATCAGGTACAATGTACTATCTTTGTCGAGCCAGTATAAAATAAATAGAGAGAGATTGAGACATAAAAATTGCAAAAAAACAGTAGACAATTGATAATCACGACCACTCCTCCAGCTGGAGTGTACAACTTAGATGCCGAGGGTCGGTGAAGAGGATATACTGTACCTCCGGCCCCGGTCAGACGGGAAGAAGGAACACCCCGGGAGTTTTAGTCGGTGCAAGTCCAACTCACCAGGGGGCAGCCCTCACCGCCCCCTGAGGTCTGTCAGGGATTTCCCCCGGGTTATCAAAAAAAAAATACAACTTAAAAGACCGGCTTACATTACCCCCGGATAGTGATTAGCTCACACTTAAAACAAATTTTATTTCAATAGGCATATTACCAACATTTTTAAATTAAAAAACACAAGTAATATTTAGCGACTTTGATTCCGTTTGCGCGAATTTATATACCTCGCTCGTTAGATACAAGTAAAGTTTACATGTCTCTAGTATCAGATTAACTTGGCTAAATAAATCCTACAAACTTAGTAGCTCAATGAATTTTATTTGACACTCGGTCCTATAATTAATTTCACGTTGACGGTTAAATGTCGGTACGTTTGAAAAATACTCGAGAATTATCAAATAAATTCGTCTGTCGCGCCCGTCATGAGTTCCACGAAAAAATTAAACAATGAAACATTTTTTATTACATTTCATTGCAGTTCATTGTTTTATATTTATGTTTTAACAATAAAAACTTAGCTCTTAGTATAACCTTTTGGGCAAGTATATAATTCATGCATTGGGTATGTATTTGACGTCAAATAATCGTTATGCACATATTTATAGGTGTAGTTAAAAATATAATTAAAAATAGCAAGTATTCTAATCAAAATAGATTTTAGTGAAATAAAAAATTAAAATCAGTTAGTAAATATTTATCTTTCTTTCTATATTTCTACTCTTAATAAAGATATGTAAGAAAATAAATAAAAAATAAAACGAGATGATTAAAAAAATAACAATTGATGGAGGGACGTGTTCGCCCAGAGCGAGTGCGACATCCCTCGGTGACAATACCCGGGCAGTAGACTTGAGGGAGTCTCCTACCCGGAGGGAAGCGGTACGCAGTGTCTAGCGCGCCGCCTGAGAGAGGTATTGGAGGCGTGGGCTCTTTACACCCATCCTTTCCAGAGAGGAAGCCTGAATAAGGCTGTTCGCTTCCCGTGCGACTGGATGAAATTGGCTTTCCAGGCCTGGGTTGAGTGATTGGAGGGACACCCCGGGGGTTTTTAGTCAGTAAGAGTTTGACACACCGGGGTCGCTATTCTCACAACAACCCTGATGGGCCCATGTAGGATTTCCCACAAGTTACAAAAAAAGATAAATCAAAGATTCTATTATATATAAAATAAAAGAGTTGTTATTTGTTTTAAAATATAAATGTTTATTGTATAAATATTTTTAATTATTAAGATATTACACTTTTGATTTAATATAACATTTAAAGAGGGATTAGAAAAACAAATCTTTTAAAAGACTGGAATTTATAAAATTGTTTATTTAAAAATGACTATGATTATGTGACTAATGTGAGTGTGGTGGTCTAGTGGAGAAGGAGCCGGTATCATTGCGCGAAAACATGTGCGGTCGTACGATCAATTCCCAGCACGTAGCACGTGGGTTTTTCAGATTAGCAACGGATATAGACAACACATGATCACCGGTGAAAGAAAGCACCGAGAGGAAACCCACATGAAATCTAATAAGAATGTCAAATGTAAGTGACCCTGAGGATGATGATCATCTGCACTATGGCCTCGTTGCGCATGATATATATGCATGAAGTGGATACAGCCACTAATATATGTCTACTCACTCCGAAAGAGATATA
This sequence comes from Automeris io, assembly GCA_036320925.1. Taxonomy (NCBI): domain Eukaryota; kingdom Metazoa; phylum Arthropoda; class Insecta; order Lepidoptera; family Saturniidae; genus Automeris; species Automeris io. Next base: position 11,989,902 of record JAUDJH010000010.1, on the reverse strand, counting down.
GTGTGACGATATATTATTTATTTATTATGTGCCGTGGTGGCTGCCGGCAGAATAGTATAGCACCTCCCTCTTCTTGCTGAAGTGTCGTAATAGGCGACTAAGGTATCTCTTTAACACCGCAATTCAACCAGGTGTTCAGAGAAGGAAAATTCGACCAAACCTGCATCCTGCTCCCTCCCGATCGTACTGGTTGTCCATTCCATCGGGCCTGAGGGAGCTCGGACGAGAGAGTGGTTTTCTGGCAGCGCGTCCAGTTATGCACTTAAATATCTCCTGCGTAATTGACTGTTTCCGAAAACTGGACCTCGATTTACTTAATCGGTGTTGAAACAGTCGCCGTGGACGAAACCGGCTAGGACATCATCATCATTTATTATGTATAATCCTTTTTTCTTTTTTGAAATTTTGCTAATATTCTTTAGTGTAAACCTGGATTATATATTAATTATTGTGAAAGCTGTGGAGCCCTGTAATTGTGATGGCATTTGTATATCCTATTTTGATACCATGATCCTTTTGTTTTTTTACTCTGTCACCCATGTTGGGCACCCAATTTTGTAAAATAAAATAAAATAATATAAAAAATGTTACCCATATAAAGATTTCAATACCACTCTTGATAAGGATACGGAAATAAGTTTTATTTTATTTTATTATGTGTTGGCCTTTACGGCCTACACAAACTGATACAAAGTGTGTGAAGTTTTATTGTTTAATTATCTTGAGATCCATTTTAATGTTAACTTAATTTAGTTAACTTTAAGTTTCCTAATAAGGTACACTCTCAATTAAACAAGCTTTAGCGAAGTGAACAATAATCAAACGAATAGTACTAATGAATGAAAGGAAGAAATATAATCAGCTGATACTGGAATTCGCATCAACCCTATTTTGAATTAGTGCGAGATAGCAATAATACTTTTGTACTTTGTGGTTCAATAACAAAAAATAGAGAGATATCGTCATATTGGAGAGAATACACCCTGCGACATTAAACTGTTTGTAATTTTTTTCTCTTTTAGCAGCTCCCTCGCGCCATATGGGTAATAACTTGTGTTACCAGGTACGTAGGAATTGCGATAAATCTATAGTTTACACAAAATTAAAATGAAATAGTACATTAAATAACAGTATAATATTATTCAGTTCATAACTACATAAATGAAAATGTTTTTTAGTAATGAATTGACATTCGTGTTCTATTTTTCAGAATTATCAAATATAAAACTAAAATACGTTTTATTTTTGAATAAATATAATAAGAACCCTACTACAAGGAACCCATTTAATATATTATAACAAACAGGTTGCTACTGATTGCCAGTCCTGTCGAATGAAAAGTGCAGCCTCACTTTGTTTTAACCTGCAGTTTCTTGCGGCATTTCTTTTCAAGGTTTTAGCTTTCGAAATGCTAATAACTAAGTCAAACTTCCCAATGACCGCTGAAACGGAGGTCCATATATTTGGTGCTTAATACTACTGTCCCATCTCGATTGGTGAAGCTGTAAGAAATATCTCAGGCCAAAAGTATAATCTGCAGTAGAGTTGAGGACGCCTGCTGCCTAGATGATTATAGAGATCCTAGGAGTGACCACTTTACATCCACCTCTCGTAGAAACATAGCCAAAGAAAAAGTATTCGCTCATCAGATTTTTGAAAGAATATGGATCCCTAGGCCCGGCTGACAGTGAGTTTTATTATATTATTTCATTATTTGCAGGGAAAAATACAGCAATATAGAGAAATATACACAAAATTAGTTACATATGCCAGCAATTTCTCAAAAAAAAAATACAAAACATAAAATTTTATGGGCATCCCGAGGGTTTTTAGTAGTGTCCGACCGAAATTTCGGTTTCGGTTTCGGTTTCCGCCGAGCTTCGGCCAAAAATCAACCTTGGCGGCAGTTTCGGTTTCGGCCAAAATTGGCCGAAACTTTTGCCGAAACCGAAACTGATTTCGGTAGTTGTCGTACATGCTTGCCTAACTTCGTTTCTCGCGGCAACGCTTTGGCGGACGCTGGCAGCCCTGTTCGGGATTCGTGCGCCGTTCGCATTGCTCTATAGCAACACAACTTAGTCAGTGCGTTATCACCCGACGTAAACATTCTTTAGAGGTTATGTTTTGATGGAACTGATTACATGTAAGTTTTTGTTTCATTTTTTTACTTGACCACGTTGACTTTTATACTTGTCCACGTGAGTTTCGGTTTCGGTTTCGTCCGAAACTGAAGCCACGGCCGAATATTCGGTTTCGGTTTCGGCCGGAAAACCAGTTTCAGTCGGACTCTAGTTTTTAGTCAGTATGCCCCTAGCCCGCTACCCTCACAACTGCCCTGACGATCCTATGCAGGATTTCCCCCGGATTCCTAAAAAGGCCAATAATATTATTTCCTAATAAACCGACCTGTCAAAACGTGAACTTGATAATCCGGTATTTTTTAAAGAAAACACGGCAATAATTCTGCCCGTACAAAGTCTGTTACTATAGGGGCTCCCGCTCGCACAGGTGTGCTCGGTTGTTGTCGGACAGACAGAAAACCTTGTTCTATATGCCGATATTTGATTGAAAATTGTCTATACTCTGACTTTTAATTCACTGAAGTAAATTAACATTTCAAATAACACTTTGTAAAATAATTTACCTCATGTAATCTAATAGTGATATATTCAAATTACGGAAAATTTCTTCGATTAAATATGATCAAATGAATGTATAGTCAGAAACGCTTTATCATTAAGTTTCACCTTCGTTGTCGGGTGTTTCGTGTACGTAATTATATATCTCCATGGTTGTTTTATATATTTTTAGTTTGTTTTTATTATTGTATTGTAAATCATTTATATTTTATTCTATTTTTTTTTATTTCTAAATTAAGCAAAAGCAGCCTCACAATTTAATAAATCAAAGTAATATTGTTTTGTTAATTGTATTTTGTAATTATTTTTATTTAGCTCAAAAATAGCTCTACTTAACAGTCAGTTTACTATATTTGATTAAAAATTAGAGTCTACTATAAATATCGACTTGTAAATCTGTAAATAAAAATTCAAAATCTTACTTTTTAAGTAACCACAAATAGAAGGATGACTTTAGCTACCTCATCGCCGAGTTCTGTGAGATACATTTTCTATCAAATAATGATAAAGCAATTTAATCCTAAAAAGCGAATTAAAACAAACGCAAAGAAAATTTAGTTATTTCCAAAAAAAAACAATAAATATGGATATCAAAAATATATTATTAAACAAAGGACAGGTAAAAAACCACAGAGTGTCCGAGAAACTAATGCAAATGCTTATTATATGTATATGAAAACCCTAATCTCATAAAGGTTTAGATTGAACTGCCCCTTAAAGTTAATTTTCCTAAAATCTTACGGTCGGTTACTCCAACTGCCAGCAAAACCAGATCTATACAATATTTGTACAACTCCCCGGTTATTACAGGTTTACTGGAAATTGAGCGGGCGGCTTTAGTTCATGATAAAATGGCCGTATTGTATAGAAATATAGAGAGTGGTGAGTAGATTTGTTGTAAGACAAGTCGAGCGACATATTTTGCGGCAAAGGACGAATCATCCCGCAACCGTTTTGCGCGAAATAAAATATGTTACAACTAGCTGTACAACAAGAAATTTCATTCTTTACATATTCAGTCCGTTCATTTTATAGAAGAAAATTACTTTTAGATTATTTTTTAGTTACTAAATTGAGTCTATACACAATCGACCATATTTTAAAATGTTTGGACATTGGGTATTGTCACAATATCACCTTGAAGGTAATAGATATAATATTGCTTACGTTTTATTAAGTAGTGTAAACTCCATATAACGTCACTCGATTTAACGACAAACTCCCTAAAGCGTCGATATCACTCGGCTTTGGTTGGTTTAGCTTGTTTCCCGTACAATGATACACTCGATATAGCATTACACCCACTCTCAATAACGACAGCAATTTAATAATATAAAGTGCTTTTTAAGTTGCCAAAATTAGTAAAAACTGCGCAGCTGTGGTGTACGTTCTTTTGCCGCTTTATTATCCTAGCCCGTAATAAACTCGTTTGTTGGCATTACACATACCGAACTTTCTAAGAAATCAGTTCTTTTGTTTACAAATTGGGATTGCTATATTTACACTGCAATACAACAAAATCACTGGTGCAGCAAAAGACGTCAGATAAAAATAACAGAATATACTCAATAGCTATCAAATAAGAATTGTTTTTTATGTAATTACTAACACTAGTCTGAAATAAACTTTTTCTTTTTCTAATACAGATTTCTCTTCTCTCCATTTAACGACAACTCTTCTTTTAACGACGACTCTATAACGTCAAAATATGCACTGTCTCCTGAGGGTCATTATATAGAGTTTGCACTGTATTTAAATATCATATATTTTCTGTAGCGTTCTTGTTTGTATTATATTGAATAATATAATGTATAGCTCTATGAATCCTCTCAACGGACTATGTAAGATAAAATGAGTAACTCGTCGAGTTCAAATTATGACGACATGAATATCATAAGACACTAGCAAAAGGTAAACACTCTTTGCGTATATTTAATTGGTGTCTTCTCATAGTGCTTTTCACAACGAATTATGCAAACTGATTTTACACGATATATTTCGTATGGATGCTTTTCATTAACTTCTACTAAACTTAGCTTTACAAGGAGCACCATTGTCTCGCACAACCCTTTCCACGGCGCACTCCATTCATCTTAGTGTATTACAATGCGTACCGTGGGTTGACTACCTTAAAAGATTGGAGATTAGCTTACGTAATATCATAACTTTCCGTTAAAAAGCGTCTTTTTTTTGTATATATACAATATACACACACACACACACACATATATATATATATATATATATATAATAGCTTATAATGATTGACATATTATGTTAGACCCTACATTACTGAAACTGAAAATATTTTTACATTGTTAGATACAATTTTTATGACATTGAAAACCACAAAGGGCAAATTTTATGTTATTTACCCCCTAAATTGAAGTGGAAAGTTTGTTTGAAAATAAGCCAGTTTTGAGTATATGTCGTTCCTGGGCGAAGAAGGCCAGTTCCACTGATAGTATATATAAATAAATTTGTTGATTATTTTTTATATGAACTAACGCCGTGGATGAGACCGTCTCTTCGGAGTATTGCGTCGCCACACACTCGCATTATAATGTATAATGTACACTAAAGCGCTATCTATTGATTTATTACAGAACTAATATCATTTTGATATTTTAATGAGGTTGGTATATTTTTCATTTCTTTTTTTGCCAACTGATGTCATTATATTGTCATTTTTAACATTTTAATTTTTTTATATATATAAAGCCTTCAATGTGCTTACTGATGATCATACGTGCAAGAAATAATCTAAGTAGTTATTGTAACAGCGTACATTCGTTAAGCAAACCTTGTTAAATAAAATTATTAATCGTCTGGTGCATTGTTTTGAAAAGTAGAATTAATCATAACACTCAAAAGCGCTTTGTTATTTTCTTAATTATTTTCATTCTAATAATATTGTTTTAAATAAAACACAATCTGTCAGTGACATGGCACATGTTTACGCCTTTGCAGGCACGTCAACCCTTGTCATAAGCACAGAACGCATTTATACCTATATATTTATGGAATAAAATGCCATAGTGTTTGTTGTAACTTACAAGTTAAAAGAATTCAGTATATTTTTAAATTTCTAACAATATGGTGGCATACCACGAAGCGTTTTGCCACAAGGCCGGCCGCGGATACAAATTTACGTTCGGGCTTACGTTTAACCTCTTAAGTGGTTAGGACGGATATATACGTCAGCTACATATGCATTACAAAACGCCTAAGACGAATATATTCGCATGAATGTAATCGTGTATACCACCATGGATAAAAAGAATATGTTGGCTTGAGTATAATATACGTATAAACATAGATGGGCAAAATGTAATCAGATTAATAAAAATGATTACGATTACATTTTACGTTTTTTACCATTAATATGACCGCATTTTGCTCATTTATATTTTAAACACTACAGAATCCCAGATTGCATACACATTTATGGTTTTTTGAAGTTTTACATAGAATTAATCATGATAACACTGCATGAAAATTGAAATTACGACTACATTTTGTAATCGTTAATCATTAATCAGATTACATTTTGCCCATCTCTGCGTATAAATATAAATGTTTAGGAGTCCGCGTATCATTCGTTGCGTTTGAATGAGAAGAACGGGGCAGATAGTGGCCATTTCGTTTGACGAAATGAGTCACTTAAGAGGTTAAGCAAGCTAAGTAAGCTTACTTCCATTACGGCGTTTTGATAAAATTGTTCTCTCAATTTTATAGACAATGCGTAAATATTATATTAAAGTTACACTTTATCCCTTTCGATTAAACAAAATAGCTAAAGCAAGACTGAACTAATCCTGTTTCTGCACTATAATATTGAAGTAAGATTAAAACAATGTTGTTGTAAGACACCGTAGTACGGCTACGGGATTCATTAATGTAATATGTAGTGATTTGGGAAAAACAAATGTAAAATTCAATAGGTCCCACTTACGTCTAAATCTGTCCTAATTGCCTTTTTGTGGAAGTAAATAGGTCGGGACGAGCTGAAGGGCTTCAAGTAATTACAGAAACTGAAAGGCAAAGTTAATTTGATTTCTTTTATTAATCTGCTATAGAATCATCTATTACGGAATAAAACCTTTGGCATAACGAAGTCTGCGCTTAATAATTTTATACATTATTATAATATAACTAGTTATTTATTGTAGATATTAATATACTAGCTGATCCGGCAAACGTTGTTATGCTATAAAAGTTATTGTAATATCTTCTAAGATGTTCATTGAACTTAAGTGATGTCAAAGACAATTTTGTTCACAATTAAATACTCTTAATCAACAACACATTTATTTGGATAAAGATTAATATTATTACGTTGATACAACTCTTAACAAATAATGCATTAATTTCGACCAAATTTGATTACCATAAAAACGGATCTAGTGAGTTACTCTTAAAAGATAGGCATATACTGTCGTGGACATTTTTTTAGATCATTGTAAGAGGAATAATTCTTTCGTACATATATTTTTGGTATCTTGAACCGTTTTCGCAGCGCACGCAATGGAAGCCCTCAAGGATGAATAATTTTCCCCGTTTTTTTCACATTTGCCATTATTTCTTCGCTCCTAATAGTTGCATCGTGATTTTATATAGTCTAAAACCTTCCTCGATAAATAGTCTATTCAACACAAAAATAATTTTTTAATTCGAACCAGTAGTTCCTGAGATTAGCGCGTTCAAACAAAGAAACAAACAAACAAACTCTTCAGCTTTATAATATTAGTATAGATTACACATGCTACGTATGGACGTCGCCTACATACCCAAACAGGCTCTATATTAGAGTACTTAGAGTACAAGAAAACGTGGCCATCCCAGACAAACCTGGAGACGCATTGTACGGGGACTTGGGTGGGACGTGGGCCGAGCTGACGCGTGACACGTAGAACGGTAGATCGAAGTGGAGCTGTGTTGTGAACGCCCTCTAACTCAGACGGGGCTATAGGACATTGATAATAATACATTAATTTTATATTTTAGTGAAATAAATTTACAGAAATAGGATTTCTAAATTAAATGAATAATGTTTTTGTAAATACGAATTATGTAATAAATAGGAAGACATATTATTCGTAGTTTGTCACATGGTAATATTTTTTTATGAAGGCTTTATAATAATTAGCTTCCTTTTGAGATTTTTTTTATCCTGACTCGACATAATGACCGCATCACGCTTAATAGTAAGCATGAAGGAGTCCAATAAACGCCAACGACTATCGACAAATAAGAAAAACCCATCTGTAGTCACAGCCATCATGCCGGTCTGCATAAATATCTCTTCACGCTGAGCTTAAAGGATCTCATATCGTAGGATGGTGGGAACACGCTCGCCGGAAGACCATTCCACAGCCCAACGACACGGCAAAATAAAGAATTAGAGAACTTCTTAGTCCTAGCCGGGATGTGAGATACCGTATAGCTGTGACTCCATAAATCCATGCGCGTGGTTCTATTCAGGAAGAGAGAGGGTGGAACAAGATTAAATAACTCTTCAGAACACTCGCCATGATACAGACGGTAAAAAACGCAACTAAAGCGGTTCAAGATGCTTAGTCACGTCAGGATCATTCACAATGCGGACAGCCCTCCGCTGCAACCTATCCAGGGCGTCAAGTAAGTACTGTAGTTTGCAGAGCCTGTCCTGGGCAAAACCTGGGATTTTTCTCAGTCCTTACATCAGACAGATATACTGTCTAATTTAAGAACATAATGTTCTAATTATTGCTCAGAAATTAGTCAAACTGTAGTCGCGTGTACGAAGTAGTTATTAGCTACTCTTAGCTAAAGATTTTTTTTTTTACTCACAGTAATTATATAAGTAACTAGCTGATCCGGCAAACGTTGTTTTGCTATATAAATTATTGTAATATCTTCTAAGATGTTCATTGAAATTAAGTGATGTCAAAGACAATTTTGTTCACAATTAAATACTCTTAATCAACAACACATTTATTTGAATAAAGATTAATATTATTACGTTGATACAACTCTTAACAAATAATGCATTAATTTCGACCAAATTCGATTACCATAAAAACGGTTCTAGTGAGTTAATCTTAAAAAATAGACATATACAGTCACAGACATTTTTTTAGATCATTTCAAGAGGAATAATTCTTTCTTACATATATTTTTGGTATCTTGAACCGTTTTCGCAGCGCACGTAATGGACGCCTTCAAGAATAAATACTTTTCCCCGTTTTTTTCACATTTTCCATTATTTCTTCGCTCCTAATAGTTGCATCGTGATGTTATATAGCCTAAAGCCTTCCTCGATAAATAGTCTATTCATCACAAAAAGAATTTTTCAATTCGATCCAGTAGTTCCTGAGATTAGCGCGTTCAAACAAACAATCAAACAAACAAACTCTTCAGCTTTATAATATTATAGCTGATCCGGCAAACGTTGTTTTGCTGTATAAGGTTTTGTAATATCTTCTAAGATGTTCATTGAGATTAAGTGATGTCAAAGACAATTTTGTTCACAATTAAATACTCTTAATCAACAACACATTTATTTGGATAAAGATTAATATTATTACGTTGATACAACTCTTAACAGATAACGCATTAATTTCGACCAAATTTGTTTACCATAAAAACGGTTCTAGTGACTTAATCTTAAAAGACAGACATATACTGTCGCGGACATTTTTTAGATCATTTCGAGAGGAATAATTCTTTCTTACATATATTTTTGGTATCTTGAACTGTTTTTGCAGCGCACGTAATGGAAGCCCTCAAGGATGAATAATTTTCCCCGTTTTTTTTCACATTTTCCATTATTTCTTCTTTCCTAATAATTGCATCGTGATGTTATATAGCCTAAAGCCTTCCTCGATAAATGGTCTATTCAACTCAAAAATAATTTTTCAATTCGAACCAGTAGTTCCTGAGATTAGCGCGTTCAAACAAACAAACAAACTCTTCAGTTTTATAATATTAGTATAGATTAGTAATTAGTATAGATAAGTATAAATTACAGGGAACTAGCTGGCTAAGAGGATGAGTATTGGGTATTCAAAAGAGTTTTCTAATTTTGAGTGCTGCTGGACTGAAAGTTAATAGTTTTGAATTTGTCATCCCTCATAGATGATATCCACCATTTGTTAATGGAATGTCTCCGATCTGAATCTATGAGTGAGGCGTTTGTGAGTGCCTTTGGTTTGAACAGACTTGACGTCGGGATGTTTTGCAAAGTCTTAACAGAACTGTTATCTGATGAGGCGTCTAGCCTGTTCAGATCAATGGTCCCATATGTTAGGTATTTCTGTATCAGGGCACGATGGGGCTGACATACGTACACACGTAAAAGTCCTCTAAATAAATATAATAAAAAAAATGAATTTGTCATCACACGTATCCCGTGCGTAACAGGATAATTTGAATCAAAGAATGATAAACAATAACTCCAGTTATTTTAGTCATCCATTAGTTTGAGTCATCACTTGGTTTTTGTATATAGCTATGTGGAACTTCAGTGGCGTAATAGCTTTGAAACTAAACTACCTCTGACAACATTATATAATGAAGTCTATAAACATATGGATGTGAAGAAAATATCAATTCACAAACATTTAGCAATTCGCCGGGGTTATAAAATAAAACTTTTTTAAATTAACAACCTTACTTCTAGTTCACCAGATTACTATTTCTACTAGCGGCAACACCGGGCGGCACACTTGAAGGAGTGTGTCGTCCAACAAGGGTGCAAGCGGAGCGCGATGTGTTCCCGCGTGCCGCTCTACAACACAGAGGCATGAGAGGGGTGGCTCCATACACCATCCCTCCCCAAAAGAGTAGAGGCCTACTTAAGGCCGCACGTCCAGTCGGTCATTGAGGATGAGACCCCAGTCGTGCCCTCGATGCCGGTAGGTGGAAGGTGGAACGCCCCGGGGTTTTAGTCGGTAGAAGCCCGACACACCGGGAGGCGGCCCTCACCGCTCCCCGAGGTCCGTTAGGGATTTCCCCCGGATTAAAAAAAAAAGATTTCTATTTCTTAAAGTCGTCTCTTATAAACAATTTTAGTTTAGTTTGGAAAAGTCCGCGAAAAGATAGGTAGATATTTGTTAGGCAAATACGTTCTACTATCAACCATATCTTCACTCTTAGGGCGACTTGCACCAGTAAATTAAATCTAGTTTAGACTTGTATAAGACGCTGTTTAATTGAGTTGATTTAATTCGACTTCAATTGGGATTTAAATTAGACTTTTAGGGTGGCTTGCATTAACAAATTAAGTCTAGTTTAAGCTTTTATAGACGCTAATTAATCGAAGTACATTTATTCCATCTTAATGATGATTTGAGTTTAAGATTTGTTACAACTGGGTTTTTAATCAGTGCAAGACTGTAAGTACAGTTAAGTGCTAAATAGCATTTTATGAAAGTCTAAACTAGACTTAATTTGCTAGTGTAAGCCGCCCTTAGATAATATTTGCGTGCAGAGCCATAAGTACAGTTTAACGCTATATAGCGTTGTACAAACATTTAAACTAGATTTAATCTAAATTAATTTCTTCCTGCAAGCCGCCCTTAGTCAATTACCAAACATAATATGCAAGTTTCCAGTAAATAAATAATTAAAGAAAATTAATATAGAGTGAAATCCATATAAATAGCTAGATAATTCTATTTAGTTTCTCTGTCTCTTCCAGTAAAGTTTCAGCGATATGATAAGCCTAAATAATAAAACAATCTGTTAATAGAACGCTTGCAATCGTGATTCATTAATGGATTAACCTACTTTGTTATTGCAGTATCAACTCTATAGTGTATATTATTATGGATTTGCTTGGTGTATTGATGCGTCATTATAATTATAAATGATATCGTAGAATTTAACGTACACGTTAATGAAATGTAGCTATAAAGTACCAGGTTTTTCAAAAAGGTAGGTATGTAGGAATAACTGTTAATTTTCTGATCAAAATTCATATTGACTGGTAGACTCGGTACTAGTGGTGGATTAATTGTTTTTTTGCAATATAAGAAAAAAATTGCGCTATATAATTTACATTAAATAATATAAATGTAAATTATATAGCTATAATCTATCTGGTGGTAGGGCTATTGCCCGAACAGGGTCATGACCACAGTACACAAGTGTAAAGATTGTCATAGTGACTCGCTTTGGCCTGTCGCGTTTCGGGATCAGCGTGTGTATATCCAGTAATTAATATACCTAGAGACCTTCAGTCGTGGTATATGTGGGCCGACATAACGACGGAGACTATCAATGGATATTCATCCTTTGACGGTCGCTTTCGATTTTGGACTACACTGTACTTACCATTAGGTGCACTGTAGTCATTAGGTCGTGCCAGTGTAAAAAGGAAAAAAATAAAAATATATAAATATTATTTCAAATTTGTCTAAGCGATAAAGCGACTGAAAATTTCCATTTACTATCAATAATGTAATCTAGGGCGTAAATTCGTACCTTCAATAATGTATAATAACGCATAACGCACTAAAGCCTCATAAAACTTTTTGATTAAAAAAAAAATATTGTGCCCACAGACTTAGTTCATAAAGACAAATTAGTTCGAAGGCAAACGAATCGTATGAAAGCACACACACATTGAAAAATTCTATGTAAAAAATTGAATAAAATTAACCGGCAGCGTGGACAACAATTCTCACGGTAAATACCAGGAAGTAAAAAGTCCTAGCTTTAATAAAAAAATAAATACCAATGAATTAGTATATAATGGAGGAGCGACGACCTGCGAAAGGCGACCGGAAAGGATTGGATGAGAAAAGCCGAAGACCGGGCTCAATGGCACTTTTTAGGAGAGGCCTATGTCCAGCAGGGAACTGGGGTAGGCTGATTATGATGATGATGAATTAGTATATTAATTGATTAAAATTCATTTTCAACATTCACTTAAGCAACTTATTTTTTATTATCAACTATGATCGGTGGTCGTGGGTGTGGTTGTAGAAAGATACGGCTTTTGGCGTTTTACTGTTTATTTGCACTTTAAGCCACACCGAACTGCGACGCACACGGACGTACTCAAGCCTCGGGCTTCGGTAGTCGACTACCGAACTACTTTTTTTATTATCTGCAGGCAAACGCTTGATCTCTTGCTCTGGTGGAAAATGAAAATGAGGCTAATGATGGACCACATTTACCTAACAAATGCCTTTTCTTCTTTTGAAGGCTCTCAAATCATAAATACGTCGAAAACTGAATGCAGAAAGCATATTTCACTTCTTCGTTGAATGAAAAACAAAACTTTTAATATAAATATAGGGAATATTCACCATGTAAGGGTGGTATACATCAAAACAAACATATATTTAATAACACCACAATATAACAAAAAAAAGAAAGTACACAACAAATTAAATTGTGACGAAAGCGGATCCTGCCAAAGCATCCCTGTTTGAAGCTACGATAAAGAACATCAAAACTAAAAAAATACAATAAAACACGAATAGAAAATATAATGTACATTCGAGATTAAAATCCATTACCGGTATTGACTATCCAAGGGTATCTTTATAGTTTACATACCACGTATATATTATTTACGTACCGTATGCTGCCGTCATCGCTGGCTTTACCGGCAACTTAATCACTTTTTACTGTCCTTTAACAGTGCCTTCATTTTAGTGCGTTAATGGGTATTAACGCCCAAAATAAAACTACAAATAAAGTTTTAATGTTAAAAATCGTGGTTACACTATAAAGTGTAGCACTCTAACAACAAAAAATATTTAAGCATCGCGGGTGACTTGCTTCAGGAAATAAAATCTAATTTAAAGTTATACAAATCACTATATCTATATCAGTTAAACTGTACTTATTATTTTGTACGGGAAAATACTCCAGTTTTAACAATTGTTAAATTTAAATCGCCATTTAGGTAGAATTAAATCAATTGAATTAAGTAGCTTCAATTAAATACAAGTTTAATCTAGATTTAATTTGTTGGTGCAAGTCGCTCTTAAACTAATATTAAAAGTGCTTAACTTTTCATCCTATAAAAGCCTGTGTAGTTGCAATTTAGATAAACGAGGTTTAAAATTCTTTTTTCTTGTCAGTTTGGTCAATCATTCACCAATTAACGAAACCGTTCCATTGTTTGCATGATATGAGCCAAATTATTATTGAAACTATACGATGACCATTATAATGTTATATAAATGTGTCATTATTTAATGTTTTAATTATTTTTTGTAGAATAATATTTATTTCATTAAATATCATACAGTTATTTTGCTGTGGTACTTGTAATAACGGAACAGTTTGTAAATGTTATTGTCAGATGCACGGCTGTACAGGAATTGAGTTAAACAACTGTTTATAGCGTTTAAGTTAGGAGTGCAATGATATAAGTTATGTATTTTATTTATAAATTCTGTTTCCATTTATATGTTAGTATACACTATTAGAGTATTTTTTTCAATGCAATAAATATATAAATGTTTTCGATTTTTTTTGTATTTATTTGAATAAATATATATATATATTTACAACATTAACATTTTGCAATCTTTGTATCGAATTTTTGAATAATATCAACTAAATCCATGTTCAAGGAATAAATAGTTTTATGTTATTAAATTAATCTTGTTATTTCATTGGACGTTAGAGGATAAACTGCCTTTAAACAAGATATCGCGCATGGATAACTTTAGAAAATTGTTTAAATAATCATCACCGTCATCACTTCAGCCCGTATCGGATCACTGCTGAACGTTGATGTCTTCTAAAGCTCGAAACTTGTTTCTATTCTGGGGTTTGCATCCAGAAAAATCCATTTGCCATTCGCAAGTCGTCGGTGCATTTAAGCGTCCTACGCTACGCTTGCCTTTTAAGAATATTTAACCTTAAACGAGATTTTGTGGTATAGTTTTTTGTTAAATAGCATCTAAATAGTGTTCAACACGTGTTTTTTTTTGACGAATGGCTTTAAATGTCATTGACTCCGACGCAGCCTTGAGTTTCTATCGGCGTTTCTTCTCAAGGTAGTCGCTTCCGAAAAGCTGCTAGATCACCGTTAGGGTTCGTTTCACTGGCCAGCCCAAGTCGAAGTCAATACCCACAGAGACCGGTGATGACCTACGCTAGCGTAGTATTCGCCCAGAGCCAGTCCGCTTTTCTGGATTCCCGTCTGGTCATCCAGAATAAATTCTTGCGTAAAGCAGTGGGTGCCCCGCTGTACATGCGCAACATAGATCTCCACGATGACCTCAAGCTGGAAACGCTCGCCAGTTTCATGCAAAATGCATCTCGTCGATATTTCGACAAGGCTCAGCATCACCCAAACCCTTTTGTCCGCAGTGCCCGCGATTACACACCCGAAAGCGGTATCGCGCGCAAACTTCGCCGCCCGCGTCATGTCCTATTGGATCCCGTCGATTCAATTACCGCGGCCCTTGCGACCGTCGATCCTATCAACAACGAGGTACACACAAGCATTCGTCACATTCCGAGACACCGGCGTCGCCGGCCGCCCCCGACGACGACGATTAAGGATAGGTCCGTCAACTGTCGTTTAAATAACGCAGTTTCACTCCGATGCAACCTTGAGTTTCTTTCGGCGTTTCTTCTCAAGGCAGTGGCTTCCGAAACGCTGGTAGATCACCATTAGGTTCGTTTTTCAACTGGCCGGCCGCCCAAGTCGAGGTCCGTACCCACAGGGGTGCCCGTGCGTAGCCGCCCAACCCATAAATTTCGCTGGCTGAGCGCCCTCTGCGTTCGCCCACCAAGCCCGGTTTTGTTGTGAAGGTCTTTCCCAGGCCACCAACGTTGGATATGCCGAAAAAAAAAACCCACAGAGGTGCACTTGCATAGCTGCCCAACCTATAAAATTCGCTGGTTGAGCGCCTTCTCCGCTTGGTCACCAAGCCTGGTTTAGTTGTTAAGGTATGTCCCGGCCAAACAATAGAGACACATCAAAAAAACAAAAAAATTCATCTATTTGTTTCAATAAAAAATGTTTTTTAGCATAGTTCCATTTAATGATAGAATTATAAGTATAATATATAAATTATTAATAACTGGACAAAATTAAATTTATTGTGACTTATACATGTTTACTGTACAAGCGCAGAGGGATGCTATTTACTACTAAATAACGACATGATAGCGCAATGATAATGACCGTGATAACAACACTAAAAGACCTCGGTTCGAGTCCCGGTAACAGTAACTTTTTCGATGATGAATAGATTAGTTTGTCACGATTCAAGTATGTATATATGCATTTAAAGATGTATGTTTATTTTTGTCTAGTGCTCATAACACGCAAGCTTACTTAGGGACTAGGAGTACATCTAGAAAAGTAATCCTAAAAGTATTCCTAATGTTGGAAAATAATTACATATATTGGTATGTGATTAATTTTCCACAAATGCTGCTATTTTACTAACATATAACCTCTGAATTGTAACAATGAAAAATTTTGATTTATTATAAACGATATGTCTTTTGTGTTATTTGACTTTTAACACTATTATTTCTATTGGAAGAATAAGTTTCATTTTGTAATAAATACGAACGTAAAGCGATGATATGTACGATTATGTAGTTAGAAAAAGTTGACTGTTTATCTAAAGTTTGTGGAGCAAACGGTTATATTAGGTGAGAGGGCGGAAGGCGCGCGGCGCACTGCGCGCGGTCTCGGGATAATCGATACCCCATGCCCATTGTACCATAGAGTCGACATACACAACCGATTACTGCTCCTTTTTGCGGTAACGTCACTTGTTTATTGATATTCAACATTCAAACACTGCGGGCTGCTTTACGAAGCCACAATCATACTAATAATAGTTAAAGACAATTTCACACATTGACCTAATCCGAAAAGTAAATCACGCTTGTATAATGATTTATGACCATTATGGATATTAGACAAAGATATACAGTCAAACCTGGATAAGTGAGAGTTCAAGGGAGCACAATCTCTTTCTCGCTTATAGAGGACGCAGCAATAACAAGTCACAGCAAGTACGAATGTATTATGTTCATATATATTTTTAATAGTGTGTATATGTTACTTTTATTAGATATCGACATATAAGTACTTTATAAGGGTATGTATCAAGATGCTTACAAAAACAAAACAAAAACAATGGTAGGAAGTTCCACGAAAGTTAAGAATGAGTCATAAAATAGCAGATATTAAATTTGTAATTTGTTTTGTCATTTGTTGCTCCTAAATAATATAAATAAATAAAGCTCGACTGTCGCTTATAGAGGTATAGATAAGTAGCAGTCTCACTTACGGAGGTCCATGAGGGAGAAACGACTCTCTCTTACAGAGGTTTCTGTTTCTCGCTAATAGAGGTTTTGGGAGCTTAAAATGACTGGTCCGGGCTATTACTCTCACTTATAGAGTTTTCTCACTTATCCAGTTCTCACTTATCCAGGTTTGACTGTACATACTTAAAAAAAACTATGACTTGTAATAAACTAAACAATTATCAAAGATAATTTTACCTCTACCAGAACTCGGAATCAGGACCTTCAGCGTTGTAGGTAGAGTCATAATTATTGCGTTATCAGACCGTTTACTCAGGCTATACTGTAACTTCCACCCTACAACGCACTAAATGTTCCCATAGTTAAATCTACCGTGTCATCAAACCACATTAACATTTTTCTTAAGTTTATGTTTTCTGATAAATAATTTTACTAATCGTATAATTATATTTCCTTCTTTGAATATAGATACAATAATTTTTATAATGTAGCTTTTAAATACTATTTTAGGGTGTCTGTTGTGAAGAAAGCAAATATAACATAATTTTCATATTTAAGTGTTTTTTGTTTTTTTACTAGTAAACAACTAGTTTTATTCTTTGTGGTGCATCTGTCGAGGACAGCGGAGAATGCTAGACAAGGGTAAGGGTGTAAGGGTTTTGTTTATTTAATATTTTATGCACATTACTATCAATGTGAATAAAATATATTTATTTATTTTTAAAGTGGATTTAGAGATTTATACAGTTCGCGTCCGTTGTCATTTATTCTCTATCTCTTCTCTTTTTTTTTCAAATAATATAACATGCTTTTTTTTGTTTTTGTTTTTTTTTCGTCATGTCCTTAGTTGATGGCCTAGGAAAGACCTTGACAACAAAACCGGGCTTGGTGGGCGAACGCAGAGGGCGCTCAGCCGGCGAAATTTATGGGCGGCTAAGCAAGGGCACCCCTGTGGGTACGGACCTCGACTTGGGCGGCCGGCCAGTTGAAACACGAACCTAACGGTGATCTACCAGCGTTTCGGAAGACACTACCTTGAGAAGAATCGCCGAAAGAAACTCAAGGCTGCGTCGGCATGAAACTGCGTTATTTAAACAACAGTTGACGGACCTATCCTTAATCGTCGTCGTCGGCGCCGCTGGCGACGCCGGTGTCTCGGAAAGTAACATGTTAATACGAGGCACTGTGCGGCACATTTTTCCATGTACTTTGATTGCGATCTAGTTGAATATAGAAACGGCATCTTTTCAGTGTTGTTCTTTTGCCTTCACATTATTGTCAGAGTAAAGCGGGAAACAGCGACCGGAATAGAAAATATGGTCCCCCTTTGTTAACAAAAACTTTATAGTCGGTAGGGTTATTTGATTAGGAGGCTATTGTTATTTTATTTAGTTTCAACAATTAATACATGAAAAATATAAACATAATTATAAAAAATATATTTTGGTTTAAGACATGTTGTACAATAATTATATTATTTAAACTATGACCTAAAAAGATACAATACAAAAGCATAAGAAAAAGACAATGGTCATTGATAAAGAGCTGGAGTTATGATATTGTAAATAATTTCGAAGAATCGTATTAATAAAAGTAAATTTTGAAAGTGGCACATAATAATATTCAAATAGCAAAAGAACAATTTTTCCATTTTCTATAATAATTACAAATTCTATAATACATATTTTACATTTACATCCCTATTCTGCACTCTATTCTTCGTCTACATCTATAATCTGGAAATATGTCTAGTAGAAGCGATCACCAAAAATTCCCAACTTTTTGGTATACTAAATCGACATGCAGGTCTTGTGAACACTTAGAGTGACATTTATAAATCCTCCTTTGACTTAGCTTATGCTTTTCTTTCACACTAAAAATAAAAATAATAACACATCATTACGCTATTTTCTATTTCGGGTTGAGCAGAGATTCATTAGTGGCCGTATCCACTTCGCGTTTATTGCGTGTCCTGCCCAACGTAACCAGTAGCGTAAACGATCGCTGTTCTCAAGGCACTTACACAAAACCTTTTTCCTTACGATTTTTACCTTCACCGGTGAGCACGTAGTGCTTAAATTTGTATGGGCCATACACTGAACGTTATAAAATTATAATATTTAATTAATATTAAAGTATATGGCAGGTCGACTATTTTGTAAACTTGGAATTGGTTCTGTTAATAATTAGGCTACACTAAAGTTTATGTTATATATTCAGTTTCTTGTACAAAAGGAACTTATTTCCTGAGCAAATACGAAGCAATAATAAATCTCAGCCTTGGGTTCGTACTTCCAAAACCTTTAAAAAATGGATCCTGCTATTTTTTTTTATTATTTTGAAATAACTGATTTTGGCCTTTGTAACAATATAATAATAGAGATGTATTTTAACTAGTTCTTCAATAATGTCCCCTACGTCAATGGTGAGATGCACGGTGCGGTGCGGCGGTGCAACTGAAGGTCACTGACCCTCGTATGGGGCGGATCATTCTCAGCTGTGTCAAACAGTCAATATTGATCCTAGTGAAAAGATTCTTATGTTTAATGCTAGGGGTGCGATTCGTAAGCCCGTGAAGTGTCCACTGTGGACAGTTATTTTGAGCGTAAATAGAGGATTGATTTCAATATCGTAATTTTTATTAGTTTAGGTGGTTTATTAATCTATTAAAATATTTACATTATATAAAGACAATACTTGTCCATGTTCTCTTATACTTTTAAAGTACAGAACAGGCTCAATTAACGATTTCACAATCTTTTAGACAAAAATACTTCAGGTGTTTTAGAAATTATAAAAAAGCGGAGAAATCATTTACGTCAAAGTAGACTGAGTCTGGGTGTCTCTAAACTAATAATTACAAAAACCTATTATAATATCATCGAGCTATATAAGTTATTCGGGGTGAATAGAGATGTATTAGTGCAAGTATATATACAAATTTTGCGTTATTGACAAAACTAAATGAACCCGCGCATTGTTCTAACCCTATAAGTTGTATCCTGTTATTACGTATTTGATATAAAATTACTAAGCACACACAAAATAGTCTACATTTCGCATAGACCTATAAAATCTCTGGTAGACTTGATAACAATTTAATCATTTCTAACTTTATAAATACTTTTGTTTTATTTACCATAAGTTTACTGGATATGCACGAAACATTTTATTTATCTTTTAACGGACAAAGAAAAAATATGTTTCTTTTTTGACTTAACGAATACTGACTTAAATGGGTCAATATACTTTCGCCAGATTTAGAGGACGAGGTCCTAAATTGGTCAGTCAACGATGTTAAGGACTTTGGCGGTAATGCAAGGATACGGACTAAGATTGGCTGATGAAGATCTCCATGCGTTTCGGAAGAACTCCTTGAGAAGAAACGTTGATAGTAACTGAGGGTTACATGGAAACATCTAAGCGTAGTCTCAATAAATGCTTGTTTGTTATGAAAAATGATATTAACGTAACATTAAAATTACCATTTCATTAACGGCATTGTTAATGGCATGGTCTTTACGATGTATCTTTAATATTCATTATCGCAAACTCCTTACATATTGTTGTTTTAATAAAGTTCGTCGAAGGCAACGGTCGTGCGCGAGTGTGGCCTAGACATGGATCATTAACTTTTACGCGTAGGTGTAAACATTTTACGTTCTGTCGAAACCTGATGACGACTTGTGTATAAATTTTTTATATACAAACAGCCTCTTTTGTTTTAACCACGATTAAAAAAAACTTCCCGCGTGGATTTTTATTCGCGCTATCTGTCAATCTAATAGGTACGGTTTACGTGGATATCTTTCTCCGGTGCGTGCACTTTCATACGATTCCTAGTGTTATAGAAATTGCGGTAAATTATTACGCGGTGAAAAATTGTAGTGCGTTCGAGACCATGATTTAGAAAATACTTCGACTTGTATATTTTATAAAGATACAAGAAATAAAAACTCATACAATCACATTTCTAAAATACGAATTTCATTGTTATTTGCCTAAAGATAAACTCTTTTTATCTATTCCAAAGACTATTTAAATAAATGAAGAAATCCACACCTTTAAGCAATTCGTAAAAGTAATTAAATTTCCACGAATGTTAATATATTTTAGAGTGAACCTAATTTATTAATTTTGTTACCTACCAAAACATTAAGCCTCTATTGTATTTTGAAAGATAGGGTATTGGTTTACAAAGTAATACATTATTTAGTAAATACATTTTATAATAAAATAATTTATTTTGAAATTTTAAATTATTTTTATGTACTTATATTCCTATATTTTTGTCTCATATTTTGTTAAGCCTTTCTTTTTTGTGCTTTAAGTATAAATGAAGTAGTACATTTTTCGAATATTGTACCTTATTAATTAGTATATCTTATACAAATACACTGTTTGTGTACCTTTTTGAAATATAAATTAATGAAATTGCTACCAAGGTAAGCCAATTATGATATTTCGACTTGGTTGATGGTTCATTACCCTTATGAATACGAAAACCTTTTTACTTTTAACAAAGACAATATAAAGCAAAGGTCATAGAGTATACGGCCCGAACACGCAATATTAAATTATTACATCAGTATAAAGTTTACGTTAAAGTTATACGTTTCGTCTAAAACCATTATTTTGTAATAATTAATTTGACGTTTTTTTTTTATTATATTAAGTAATTGGATGTTCATCAATCTACTGATAGTTGCATAACTCCAAGCTTACGCGTATACATAACTTATTGCATAACATAAAATCATTTCTGCGGTTATTTTGTTTTCTTTTTTTTTTATACTAGCTCCGCAAAGCGACTACGCTGCACCTGATGTTAACTACTACACAGCCCAGAAGCCGACCACAACTATCAAAAAATAGGTGACTGTTTGTCAGTAGTCGCTGAGATCATACCGAAGTGCACAAAAGTCTCTTCACGCTTCTTTTAAAGGACCCAATATCATATGAGGAAAGGGAACATACTTGCCGGGAGATAATTCTACAGACTGATGACACAACTACAAAACTGTGGCTGTATGGTGTGTGTGTGTAAAACTGTGACTTCGCAACCAGCACGCGCAGTTCTGTTGTGGATGGGAGAAGATAGAATCAGGTTAAACAACTCAACAGAAAACTCGCCTTGATGCCAACGATAGAAGACTCCGAACGAAACAATATCTCTGCGCAATTGTAGCGGCTCTAAGCGTTCAGTGAAATACATACAATTAATTCTGATATAGTTCCTTAAAAACAAAAATTAAATAGTTAAGAAAATATATAGAAATTATCAACGACCAAGTATAAAGGATAGTACTAATAAAGTTAGTGAAAAAAATAACCAATATTTGTTCAATTATGAATAGTCAAATATATTTCAATCATCATTTCATTTTTGAGATAATATTTCAGCCTTAGTTTGTAGTTTTAGATAATAAATAATACAGTTTTATAATAATTAAAAGGATACGTTCAGTTCAATATGATAAAAATAGCAATAACTAATTAGCAATAAATACTGGATAGAGTATTATTTTTTTACTCAAAATTATAGGCCTAAAATATTGTTGAAAAGCTCACGAGGCAAAGAGCTCCAACCTATACGTCCTAGACACGCGACAAAGCGCCAAGCGCTTTCGCTTTATTAAATATATTCTCAAACATTCCCATAATGATATCCCATACAAATATTGTAATTTTGTGTATTAATTAAATATAAACTTTTTCCTTTCCTTTTTCATGAAGATCGCCAGCACTATGGCAATACCTCTAGTTATTGTACTCGTTTAAATAAATGACGCGATTGTACCCACTTTCCATCAGGTAGGTTTTCCACCAGGTAAGCTTTCCACCTCTTTTCTACCTTTAGATATAATAAACAACTACCTCTAGGTACTTGCTATAGTTGTGCTATATGAATAACTGGACGTAAACAAGCAGATCCCTAAACGTGACAGAGTGGAGCGAGTGATTATGACGAAACTTGCAACAATCATCTATTGCGGTCGTGATCCAATTGGACGCAGATGCTCTGCTATCTCAGTACTACTCGTTTAGCACTACCCTGAAATCACGGGTAGGATATCAAGGACAAATTTTCGGATAATACCTGCTTCAGTCCATTGTCACAGATAAGTATACGGATTGATCCGTATTTATATGGATTTTTATATGAATGAAAAATGTTAGTACTAGATTTTGAATTATATAAAAATTAGTCTTTTTAATCTAGGAAAAAATAATTGTCTTAAATGTAATTTTACTGTAATTTGAATGGATACATTATTTAGTATAGTTGAAAAAAAAAACATGTCATAAAATTATATTATACTCCAAAAGTTCAATGAATAATTTTTGGAATCGTTCGTACAAAATTTATATGGATTTTAGAAAATTTTGAACAGATTTGATTAATATAAAGGTTAGCGACTGGGAACCTCGCAAAAATAAGCAATTATTTTACAATAACCCATAAAATAAACTTTGAATATTACAGTTTCATTATTGGTATAAATTATTTCAGTTTCAAATGTTTATAATTCACCACAAAACCTCGAAAGACGAGTGAAGGTAATTGTTGATTTATAAAATATTTAGAGCTCTTATTGTGAACAATACACGGCCTAATATTACCGACGGAATGTAGTCTTAACTTCTGTTACATTACTGTTCCACAAATGCTGCTCGCAAACTCAACTCCTGAACGTGGCAATACTTATTACCACCACATAAGTCCTACGAACCTGTGAAAATTAAATAAATTGAGTTTTGCGACAGTAAACTTTATTTGGTTTTTGTCGGTCTAACAACCACTGAACGCTGAGCTACCTCGTTCTTTCAACGTGTAACATTTGCGTGTAACATTAAAGCTCAGGTTACAGTGGAGTATCTTCTTCGCGGTGGCCAGTGATGGGATGACTCACAACACTATCGTACATTCTTGGGTCATATCCGTTTCTAAAGTTTTTATTTCGTTTTATGTTTGAACTTGCGTTAAGCGTGTAATCGGTCAACAGCTCATAATGGATTCAGTTTACGACTTGATAATTTGTAGAGGCTATGAAATAGACATGTAGTTTAATATTTCTGAAGGTGTTGATATCTAAGATACATCAAGGTCGACGTTCTAATAAAAAAATTGCTAATTTGGTCCAGATTCGAATTCACATTATCGGTCGTAAATAAAATATTAAGCAGTAGGCGGTAAAGCGTAATCAAAGGCGAGGAATATGCTCCCCACGCCTATTTTCCGTCGTTCTTATGATTTGGTGGCACTCAAAAGTGAGTAGGCATTTCTTGAATATGTTTATCACCACTTATTTACGTTTATCAGCCTCATTTTCGTCTTTTACCAGGTGTGATTATGGTCAAGTATTTGCCTGTTAATCTAGGAAATCCCCAGTATCATTGTCATTATTTGCAGCCCGATTCCGTTCACTACTGAGTATATGTCTCGCACTGTAAAGCCACCATTTTCGAAATTCTCAAAGAAACCATAAAAATTTAAATACTTTATAATAAGGTTATTTTATTGCTTTTTGATAAAGTATATACTTTATCAGATGTTTTTCTCTACTAGAAAGTATGATACATAATACGATTTAAAAAATCTTAATCGCAGTAGTTTTATTCTAAATAGAGTTTTTTTGCTCTTCCCCTTTAAATTCGACAGCGCGAAGGAAAAACATCCAGGGTTACGCGCTATTATGAACGCCATTAGTCGCTTTTCATCAAGTGTACCGATAGAATGCTTGCCACATTTATGTCCAAAAAAAAAATTAAAGAATGTATATCACAGAATTTCCAGATTGACCGCATAATTAAAATATTTATGACTTATAAACTCAAACAGAATAAACCTCTAAATCAGCAAACGCCAAACATTAAATAATATTAATGTATTTTTTCAATGTTACATCGTCATTTTTAACGAAGTTAATAATAGTAAGTTAAAATAATAAATGTGAATACATTTTCTCTCCATTTTAATTATATATAGGTAGGTACAAGTCTGAACTTGAGTACCGAGTTCAATAAAATATAATTATTTTGTTAGAAAAGATAAAAATATAATAGCCAAATGCGCCACACGACTCAAGTAAAAAGGTAAATACTTTTCGGATGTTCTTACAAAAGAAGTTATGCATATATTTAAATAATTTATTTTACATATTATTTGCCAGTTTTTGTATATTTTTATTTTATATAATTGCATTTTTTTTTGTACTATCTGACTAAACTTAATACTTTATATAAGTAGATATATACAGTCAAAATCTGTCATAATGACATCGATGGGACTACTCATAACCGATAGTCGTAACAACCGGTGATGTTTTCGAGATACAAAGTCCTATTTTTTGGCCGGGACCTTTGTTCTGGGATAATATAACCAGTATATTTTTCTAAACGATCTCGCTATAAACGGTTTTGACTATAATTTAAACTGAACGTAACCGAAAATGAATAGTCGAATTAATTATTAGATTTTAAAATTCTGAGACCAATCAAAAACGTTATGTATTTTTAATTATTTGTATATTTAGTGTAATGAATAAGTTTATAATTAATTACGTATGTATTATTGCAATGTATTACGCTTATTGAATGACCTACATTGTGGATTGTAAGTCTTATATGAAAACAATACTACCATCATTACGTCATTTCGGTCATTGAGTCGCGGCGTAACTATTTCACTTATATTTTTATTACATGAAGTACAATAATCAATATCGATTTCATATGCTACAAAGAGCGTAAACTCAAATTAGATACTTTATTAATGACCGAAAAACTAAAATAAAAGCTTTCCTAAGATATAAATCTTTTATTCCTATATCCTGACAGTGTTAAAGTTCTATGCATGACGTAATTACAGTCATGTAGGAAAATTATGTTACAAGTATTGTGTGTTTGTGTCTTTTATGACACAGTTATGTATTATAAAAATCAACAATTAAAAGCTTTAATTTTAATTACTTACCGTAGGCCGAATTTATAAATTATACATAGGATAAGCTTAAAAACAATTTATTTTTACACTAGCTCGACAAAGTGATGAGAAGTAAAGCGTAGTCCTAGAATGGCAACGACCGCCCGAGGATGACCCACATATACCACGACTGAAGGTCTCTAATGCCCGAAATTAATAACCTATCCTATCCTCTATTTTAGATTTATTATTATAGCAACTATAGTACACCTCTTTTCGCATACACAGGTTAGAGAGGGAGAGCTATAGCTATCGATCTACGAATTAAAGATGGATAGGTTATTAATTTGGGCAGTAAGTATATACAAAAATTGATCCCGAAATACAACAAGCCGACAGCTGGAGGCTGGTCACTGTGCCAGCCTTTACACCTGTGTACTGTGGTCATAACCCAGCTCAGGCGATCGCACTACAAGCTTGAAAAAACAGAATCAACTTAATTAATCTAATTAACATGTCGACGTTCGGTTATATGAGTAGTTATAAGCTTTCAGTTGTGCTATATTAACTAATTTTGACCGAAATGACGATCTAACTCTCAATAAGTTCACATCCATTGGAAGTTGACGTGGTTTTTGAACTGCCCTGTGCTTACAATCAAGTGCGCTGTACTTGCTTTACCAAGGATAAATCCCTAAATAGTCTTCTCGCTCTTTGTTGGAAGTTACTGTAAGTTTGCAAGGAACTGAACACTGTAAAGGATGAATATTAGATGCGGTGGCATGCAAATCGGATGATACAATTTCTACTTTCATCATGCGAACAGCTAAGGAGTGGAACATGCTTCCAGCGACCATATTTCTACGATCTTATGACCTCGGGAGTCTACGAGAAGAGTGAATAGGCATTTGCTGGGCGGACGCCTTCGGACTCATCATCACCATCCACCTGGTGTGATTGAAGTCAAGTGTACGATTATAAATCATAAAAAAAAGTTTTAATTCAATTTATCTGTACTAAGATGCGTAAAATTAAAACAAATATTTGTTTTTATAAAGCAAATATTGGTAAGCACTCCCCTTTCAGTAGAATGTTCTTTAGATATGCATTTGTTGATATCGTCCGCTCTTCCTTTCCCTCGGCTAAACATAAGATTTTCATTGCGTACAAGTTTAACACGTATTTCGTTTTTCTTTTAGTCTTTGTCTGATTTATTTATCATAATATTAATTTAGCTTGTTGCGTTCATTTTTTAAGGACACGCCTTTTGTATTATTGGTTTTAGATTTATTTATATTTAATATGTAGTTGTGTGATGTCCGGTCTGTAAATAGAATAAAAAAAGGCTGAAAAATAAATGTAGGTATAAAACTTTCACACGAGGCCTATTAAATGTTGCTCCAGCCTACCGCATTGAAAATGTCAAAAGTTCAGGCGACTGACATTCAAATTTCTACTTCAGGGAGTTTCTAAGGAAAGCAATATTAATCTAATGAAGACTATTTATCAAGCGCTATTTTGTTCTAAAACATTCCCATTTTTATCGCGAACAAATTAAAACTATGCCGCCTTTACAGAACTGAGTATGAATTACCGCTCTAATTGTCGTCCATTCAAGAAAAGATAAGTTTACATATTGAATTTAAAATGATAGGACTAAAGCTTAAAGTTATTTATAAAATACTAGCTGTGTCCGCGACTTCGTCCGCGTGGAATAGTTTTTTTGGGCATTTTAGTTAGTTATTTATTTTAAAATTGTAATATCTTCTAAGATGTTCATTGAAATTAAGTGATGTCAAAGACAATTTTGTTCACAATTAAATACTCTTAATCAACAATACATTTATTTGGATAAAGGTTAATATTATTACGTTGATACAACTCTTAACAAATAATGCATTAATTTCGACCAAATTTGATTACCATAAAAACGGTTCTAGTGAGTTAATCTTAAAAGATAGACATATATATTTATATATATATATATTTTTAGATCATTTCAAGAGGAATAATTCTTTCATACATATATTTTTGGTATCTTGAACCGTTTTCGCAGCGCACGCAATGGAAGCCCTCAAGGATGAATAATTTTACCCGTTTTTTTCACATTTTCCATTATTTCTTCGCTCCTAATAGTTGCATCGTGATGTTATATAGCCTAAAGCCTTCCTCGATAAATGGTCTATTCAACACAAAAATAATTTTTCGATTCGCACCAGTAGTTCCTGAGATTAGCGCGTTCAAACAAACAAACAAACTCTTCAGCTTTATAATATTAGTATAGATAAGTAAAGCTCCTATTTTAATTTTTCCTGTATAATTAATAATAAAAATATATCATCACTCTTAATCTCTTTCAGAGTGAGCAGAGGTAAATTTGTGGCTGTATCCAATTTCGCGCTTATATACCGTGCCCAACGTGACCAGTAGCGCAACTGATCGCCGTTCTCAAGGCTTACACATGACATTTCTGTTAGATGCCATGTGGGCTTCCTCATGATATTTTCTTTCACTGGTGATCGATCAAGTGGTGTCTAAATCCATACGTAATCTGGAAAAACCCAGAAGTACTGTATAATTTTAAATTGTAATGTATAAAAAAAATTATGTACAAAATGTATGAATTATTTAAATATTACACGTGTATTTTACATTACGGATATTAGGAACTTAAATAGCTCATAAATATAGTTTAAAAGGTTCGCGTGACCAACCTGACCTCTAAAGTTTTATGATGACGCACTAATTTTTCTCTTACAAATTTAAGCGACGCCTTATGAAGAAGCGCTATTAGATAGTCTCAATTGGGAAAGATGTTGACTATCAATGGATTTTCATCCTTTGAAAGTCGCTTTCGTTTTTGGACTACATTGCACTTACCATCAGGTACTCTTAGTCACTATGTCGAGCCAGTATAAAAAAAAAGATATGTCTCCAGTATTTGATCTTAATACAGACGTATCACAACGTTCCGTAAATATAAATCTGGATATACTATATAATTTCTTTGATCATGAGAATGTAGTACGACGTTGCTCAGTTTTAAAAGTGTAATAAGACAACTTTGCAAGTCGTTGTTCAAGCAAACGTGTTAACAAATACATCGAGTCTTATTTTTACATTACTAGACTTTTACTGCCATCTAGCGTCGAATAGTGTCATTAATTTTTAGTAACAATAAAATGGATCCTTTAAAAATAAGTCGTTTACTAATGACATATTATAGCATAAAAATAGCTATATAGATATTATGAATACCAGTGGTTAATAACATTTATAAATTACTAGTTGTGGCCGTGGATTCGTCCACTATGAGTACGGGACAAAATATACTGCATATGTCCAAAGTAAAGGTCATTTTTAAATACAGTCAAACCTGGATAAGTGAGAGTTCACGGGAGCACAATCTCATTCTCGCTTATAGAGGTATCTCAATAACCCGAGTTTCTCGCTAATGCAGGTACATGGGTAGCGTTTCTCGCTTATAGAGGTACGCAGCAATAACAAGTCACAGCAAGTACTTTATAAGGGTAGGTATTAAGATTCTTTCGAAAATAAAACAAAAACAATGTTAGGAAGTTCCACGAAGTTCCACGAAAGTAAAGAATGACTCATAAAATAGCAGATGTTAAATTTGTAATTTGTTTTGTCACTTGTTCCTCCTAAATAATATAAATAAATAAAGCTCGACTGTCGCTTATAGAGGTATAGATAAGTAGCAGTCTCACTTACGGAGGTCCATGAGGGAAAAACGACTCTCTCTTATAGAGGTCTCTATTTCTCGCTAATAGAGGTTTTGAAAGCTTAAAATGACTTGTCCTGGCTATTACTCTCACTTATAGAGCTTTCTCACTTATCCAGGTTTGACCGTATTGGTGATTTTTTTTAAGCAGATGGAAGTAGAAAACATTTAGTGCTTATAAGATTTCTTCTTATATCTAAACTTTGAAACTTTCTCACTTTATTAGTTTAGATGAAATGAGCAACGCTAGTGATCACATTGAGCATGACATATAAGTTCAAATGGATACAGTGTTTAATGGATATCTGCTCACCGCGAAAGAGATATAGTGTGACGATATTTATTACCATTACTTTTAATAAATTATAAAAACTAGCCGCTTAATAGCCTAATTGACCCTGTTTTAATTCTTAATACAATTATTTTTAATATTAGTCAATGACGCTACGCAGAAAGAATGTTATAGGCTATAGATATCTGTACATACAGCAAGCATACGACACAAAACTAATCGCAAAAAGAATCTTATCCCACGCAATACATGTTTCTCCGCAGACTATGTACTATTTGACAAAAAATGAAATTAATTAATATATAATGGAACATGAAAACATTTACTGTAGAGAACTGTGATTGTACATTTTTTTATACAAAAAACGTCGTCCTAAAGCCAAATATAGCTGTTCACATCTCAATGTGATTAATAAAATGAAACTAGAGCATTTAATTACAATATAATTGAATAATCTAGTGGATAAAAGACTTACATCCATCCGCAGCAACGCGAATAATTAAAGGCTCAAATCCCAGCACGTACTTCTGAATTCTCCAGATTAAATACTGATTCAGGCCCCGTATACTCCCATACAGAAGAAATACATCATTATGAAACCCACATAACATCTAATTGAAATGTCATGAGTTAGTGTCCTGAGAACGGCGATCATATTGCTGCGTTACTTGACCATATTGGGCACGACATAAAAGCGCAACGTGGATACACCAATTACGCAGAGATGTTGCTTCATTGAGTGTTTTCTACCGTCTGTATCAAGGCGAGTGTTCTGAAGAGTTATTTAACTTTGTTACACCCTCTCCTTCCATATTAGAATTATGCGCGCGTGTTGACGGAGTCACAGCTATACGGTAACTCAAATCACGGCTAGGACTACGAAGTTCTCTATCTCTTACTTTTGCCGTGTCGTTGGGCTGTGGAATGGTCTTTCGGCGAGCGTGTGCCCAGCTTCCTATGATATTGGGTCCTTTAAGCGAATCGTGAAGAGATATTGCCAACCTAACCTAAACATAACTAAAATTGATAGATCAGTTTCTTTAATCGATATAAGACCTGGTACATATTATTCGTTTAATACATCATGAATAAAATATATTATTATCTAAATTATGAAGTAAATGCTAAAAATAATAATTGGATTAGTCAAAATTCTGTTGAAAATACCTGAGCCGAATAGCGAATTACACAAACCATCGTAACCTGTTTCTACGAATTTTCGTTCGTCCAGTACACCACACGATCAATCTAACGATCGGTTGGACGATTTATCTGCAACTAATTTTCTCCGGTACAAGCGATACGTGTGTTGAACACTGTCGTCCGCAATGAGATAAAATATGTTTAACACAGCAACAATTCGTACAAATGTTTTATCTTGGTATAGCGTTAAAATTATAAGCGCTTGTTAAAGCATTACACCACAAGTTAGAAAAAGGTCTCATGAGTTCAATTCTACGATTTTGTGGCTGAAAGTTAACCCTTTCAGACATGAACTATGTTTATTATGTTTCAGGTATGAATTTATTGGTTTTAGTATATACATTTTGTCTCTTCATTTATGGGCGCCTGGTCGGAAAGGGTTAAACGTGTCAGTTATTATCAATTTTACTGGATGTTTACTAAGATTAAGTCTTTTTTTTTAAACTAAATATACCCATTTGTATATCTATATTTGAGGAAACGGAATAATTATAGGCCAGATTTTTTAATACATAGTTGAGCAACTAAACGTAAAATTCGAAAACGGCGATAGTATGTGCCACGACGGCACAGCGCACTAAATAATTATTTTTTAGTATTTTCCATCATATAACAGCAAATACCACGCGACAAATACAGTTATGCAAGTTATAACGTGGGGTGAAAATCTATTTGGTTTAAGCGACATTTTTTGGTGATATAGTAATATATATATTTTTTAAATCGGTAAAAAACGCTGATTCCAAAAATATATAAATTACTATATCACCAAAAAATGTCGCTTAAAACAAATAGCCTATCACCCGACGATGCATATATTTTTAAATTGACAAAGAACTGCAGCGCCATTGGTCACGTTGGACACTGTATTACCGTAAAATGGATGCTGCTATTAATGTATCTGTATTCACTTCGAAAGTGATAGTGTTACGATATAATAGTAAAATATGAAATTAAATAAATAAATTATAATTAAAGCTGTTAAAACCATTCCGAGATAGACATTTTTAATTTAATCACGAGGCAGTATAGAGAACAATAAAGGATAATTCGACACCGAAGTGGATCAACAAGAAACCGTCACTGAAAACTGGTCACGGCCGGCATTATATCCGGTTTTTACGCCGGTCCCACCTCAAATCTATCGCGCGTCTCATTCCGGCGGTGATAGCTCTTGACGTTTACAGGGAACAACACTCGAAACACCCCCACGTAGGGAGGCCCACCCTTCCGTACTAGAATTATTTTGCTCGAGAAATACCGTACGGTTGTACCTAAATGCTTTGCTTTCCACTTAATTGTATGGAAATTTCATAACACCTATAGTATTTACACTATTACTTTTAGAGATCTCAAGCTTGTTTTTCATTAATGAAGTTAGCAATAAAATAACTTGTAATTAATAGTTATAAATAGTTGGTTTGTATAAATATGTTTTAATCATTCTTTTATATACTATATACTAGATTAAAACTATACCCAACTTAATAACACAATAAATATAAATGTCTATCTACTATGGAATAAAAATGTATTGTAAGCGATTCTAGATTATAATTACGTTCCAAAATCCATAACTTATGCTTTGTACTTTATACATCTGTGTCAACTGTTAATCGTTAGTTAAAAGTTAACTACCACTTAAAAAAACAAATATTGATTTATTTTTGAAGTCGTCCGGCATTTTTAACATTTTTTGTAACGATCTGATAAATTTCGAAAACTAATATCATTATCACCGTCATTATCCGTCCACTATTCGGCATAAGAAGGAGCATTCGGAATAAGGGAGACCCAAGGTTCGTCACTGACCCCGATCTTCAGTTCTTCTCATCCAACAATTGCCTGGCACTATCGGTACGTCGATAAATTAGACCAACCTACTGCCACTTTAGCGTGATAATCCTCTGGGTTATGTCGATGACTTTAGTTCTCTTACGTATCACCAAATTTCTGATTTTATCCTCCAGAGAAACACCGAGCATAGCATGTTCCGTAACACGTAAAATGACTTTAAATTTATGGACTAGTCATACCGTGACTGTCCACGTCTCAGCTCCTTACGTCACTACAGGTAGAACGCACTAGTTGTAGATTTGTGACTTCAGGCTTTGTGGTATAGGTGTCGAAATAACTTGACACAGTTTGCCAAAAGCTGCCCAGGCTAGCTGTATTATTCTGTTGACTTTTCCGTCAAAGTTGCTCTTGTCTATTTGAAGCATCTGTCCAAGATATACGTATGCTTGAACAACTTCAGGAGGAATCCTACTATCAGTTTACGAAGCTAATATAATAATCATATATATAAATAACATTTCATATAAATAGTCTTTATGACAAATTATAATTAAAAGAACACTAGGTCTATTATTTTATTGTTTTTGCGTTTTATTACTAGTGGCAATGACCTGGCATTGCCTGTAATGCGTTGTATTTTACATCTAAAAAAATACGTATTCAAAAATGCATTCAAAAGAAATTTCATAGATTACAAGTGTAATCTGCACAGTAAAAAAATGTTGTTTTATTTCTTCTTAACCATTATAAGAATTGGATCTAAGCATAGTTGTAGCCAGAGTGATACAATGTAGAAAAACTCCAAGAATACACTGATAAAGATATTAGTGTCCGACCGAAACTGGTTTTCCGGCCGAAACCGAAACCGAAACCGAAATTTCGGCCGTGGCTTCAGTTTCGGCCGAAACCGAAACCGAAACCGAAACTCACGTGGTCAAGTAAAAAAATGAAACAAAAACTTACATGTAATCAGTACCATCAAAGCATAACTTCTAAAGAATGTTTACGTCGGGTGATAACGCACTGACTAAGTTGTGTTGCTATAGAGCAATGCGAATTAGATCCATCAACTGTCGTCTAAACGACGCAGTTACACTCGGACGCAGCCTTGAGTTTCTTTCGGCGTTTCTTCTCAAGGTAGTCGCTTCCGAAACGCTAGTAGATCACCGTTAGGTTTCGTATTTCTGGCTGGCGGTCCAAGTCGAGGTTCGTACCCACAGGGGTGCCCTTGCATTGCCACCCAACCCATAAATTGCCGGCTGAGCACCCTCAGTGTTCGCCCACCCGCCCGGTTAAGTTGTGAAGACTTTTCCCGGTCAACAAACACGCGTAAATTCGAAAAAAAAAGCAATGCGAACGGCGCACGAATCCCGAACAGGGCCGGCAGCGTCCGTCAAAGCGTTGCCGCGAGAAACGAAGCTAGGCAAGCATGTACGACAACTACCGAAATCAGTTTCGGTTTCGGCAAAAGTTTCGGCCAATTTTGGCCGAAACCGAAACTGCCGCCGAAACTTGATTTTTGGCCGAAACTCGGCCGAAACCGAAACCGAAACCGAACTTTCGGTCGGACACTAAAAGATATATTCATGAGCTGCAAACTTTGGCAAAATAGTCAAATATTTGGGCAACTGGGATATTTTTACATGTAATGGTACTATAAATCATCATTTATAATGTTAAAACTGTTATAAGAGACACGGAGTCTATAAAACCTACGCTATTAAGTAGGCGTAAAGCGTTTGAGAAATGGGCTCGTCCACTTTGTTGACACCTACATGCTTACCCTTAGCATTTCAGAGTGGGGTTATTATCACAGATCCTTGTTGAATATCTACTAAAATAGATTTGTGAGGCTTAGTTTAACTTGCATTACAGATTTAATAAATATACGATATTAATTTTTAAGAAAATTCTTACGGAATGGAAGGAAAACATGAAGAAACCCGCATGACATCTAATAGAAATGTAAAGTTTAAATTCCCTATGAACGGAGATCAGCGAAGCTACTGGTTACGTTGGGCGCGACACATAAGCGCTCACGCGTAACTGGATATAGCCTTTAATGTATCCCTGCTCAACCCGAAAGGGTTATAGCGTGAAGATATATTATTATTATGCTTAAGGATATTTCTAGTCTCAAAATAAGTGTAGAAGGTGGTGGAAAACATGAAGGACAGAGTAAGTGAAGAAGATAAACACTTACAGTTTCCTGATTTAATAGATCGTCCACACACACACACACACACACAACACACAGCACGCGCGCGCACACGACCACGAAACGCACGCATGCGCACTTGTCAATTTAGATACGTTAGTTACTTTAAACAATTCATGCGCATTATAATAAGTCCTTACACCATATAAACTTCATTGAATATCTTAAGAGTTATCACAAAATTAAAGTTAACGCGCGCACAAATAGATTCGAGCGGTATTCACATTCCCGTGCTGATTAAGTTTATTAATATTGTATTTTGAACAGTGTATAGAATATTAATAGATGATTAGTGAGAGGATAGGAAGGAAGAAGAATGGTGAAAGGGAGTAGGCGAGGTAAGTAGGTTTAGCTAAAAGTTATAAAGACATTCATTGATTGTTAGGCGGAACAAAGCTCGCCGGGTCAACTAGTTTCTAATATAAATTGTTTCTTATCAATACTTTAAACAAGTCTAAACATCATTACATCTATCGTCGAAATATCTATGAAATAAGAAATGTCATGTTGACAAAAAAAAATTGTAATTATGTTTAAAATTTTAGAAAACGCAATTTAATAAATCATGAGTACAGATAGTTATTTACTTTCCAGTGATCCGTCTACATACACCTGTTATTCCAGAGACAGAAAATCGACATCCAAGAAAACTGACAAAACTTACAACAGAATCAAACTTGGTCTTAAGAAATCTGTGCCGGCAGCGATTGTGCTGTGGGCGTTCCACAAAATACCTTCTAGAAACGGCCTTACATCTCGTAGAGTAATAGGCTTCATAAAACAGCATTACAAACTTTCAACTAACCCTAGGAACACCGGAAAGAAGTTTGGAACGATCCTGCGATGTGCTTTAGAGTTCGGCCTTCTTGAGAAACGTGGTAATAGATACTTCCTTGCGCCTAGTAAACGCTAAATCGTTATTGATTCGCTTTGTGATTAGTTTTAACAATAAAAAAGCGCAACTGTTGTTCTAATTTTGTAGTTTAATTATGAAATATAAACATTAGTATAACTCTGCTCATCTATAAGGGGATATAGCGTAATGAAATTTCTCGTGTATAGCGTGTGGGATTTTTTGTATACTAGTTTGGTATAGTGACCACACAACACTTGAAGGAAAGTATATTTTAGTGCAAGAATGGCAGCGATTAAAAAGGGACAAGAATTCATTGACAGTCGCTGTTGGCATGCCGATACACCTAGACATCATGGCAAAAGATCTCTAGGAATTTGAGCAAATGGGCATGGGATGTAGATTCAACGATTATCCCGATAGACGTATCGGCTCATGGACTGATTGCAAAGAACCCCGATTACAATTAGTGAAGGTAATATAGAGTGAGGTTTTATAGGCAGGCGCTTGACATCAATCTCACCTGTTGGAAGAAAAGACCGGTGATGGGCCACGTCCTCCCAATAAATTCGCTGTTTTAAACGTTCCCAAAGCGTAAGGGCATGGAAAAATAAAAGGGGATATTGTTCATCATTCAGGAACTAAAAAACAAAATACAAGCCGAATGTGGATACAGCCAATAATGTACCAAATAATCCCTTCAAAGTTATAACGATACTCGCTGCCGTCTTTAGACTACGTTGTCCTTTTCATCAGATACGAAGTAATTAATTTGTTAAGCCAGTATAAATAAAACTTCAAAACAATGTGAATAATTTACCACGGTTTATCGTAATAAATAGCTCTTTAGATTATTTTATTTAGTACACAATGTGTACA
The DNA here is from genome assembly GCA_036320925.1 of Automeris io. NCBI lineage: Eukaryota > Metazoa > Arthropoda > Insecta > Lepidoptera > Saturniidae > Automeris > Automeris io. The sequence continues at coordinate 11,953,103 of JAUDJH010000010.1, read as the reverse complement.
GTTTGTCAGCATGGGATTCGACGAGTGTTAAGAGGGCAAGTAAACTGTCACAAAGTATGTCTAGAGATGAGCAAATTGTAATCAGATTAATGATTACAAAATGTATTCGTAATTTTAATTTAATTAGTCTGTAATCATGGTTAAAACCCTTCTAAACATTAATCTGTATTACATTTGTATGCATTTGAAGATTCCTGAGTGTTTAAAACAAAGATCAGCTAAATGTAATTATGTTAACGACGAAAAATGCTGAATGTGATCGTAATCATTTTTCATTAATCTCATTACATTTTGCCCATGTATGAACATGTCCACGTTACACGAAAGCAAGCGTCGAATGTACTGCAAAATGGCGATGTGTTTAACAAAGCGCATTTGTGGTATTCCAGTTATGGAATTGATTCCTCCTTTATGTAGTTATAGGATCGGATTCAAGTCGATATCTCTTAACTCGTCTAAAATAAATAAAACAACAATCAATTCAATAATAACCATTTTAATATTTCGCTTCACAACTTGTATTTACATGATTTCTTCCTTAAATATATTTTGTTACGACAAACAACATTTTAAAACCATTAAATACTTAATAAATGTACTTATATGAAATTTATGCGATGTACATTTTCAAAGCGGGTGAAAAACTCTGAACTTGGAATGCTTACATAACATCTTATATTTGCTTACAAATTTCGTGAAGTCAGCTACTTAAATTATAGAATAAATCAATATTGCGTATTTATTTAACTGGAATGTGGGGAATGTGGATAATGTGTAAACTACTCGGCAATCACTACCGCCACTGTATAAGTAAGCGGCCTAGTCGAGAAAAGGGACATTTTTACGGTAGACACGATGGAGAGAACGTTTCATTCTCCTGACCAAGTCTTTTATTATTGTAAAGTTCATGGAATGAAGAAAACCTAATATATGGCAAATAGTGTTTATGTCCCTCAATTTATTATTGTAAAAATTCGCAAATTTTGTTACATAATTTACTTGAGCAATGTGCGTCAAAAACGGTTTTTTTAACCTGTTTTTTTCAACAGTAGCTAACTTCACACTTTTAATTTCCCAATCAGTTGGTTATAGCCGTTCGAACCATTATAGAAGTTGATAAATAATATTTAACAGAGACAACAGTACATTATTTACAATGAAATCAACACTGTAATATCATTTTTGTGCAGTCAAGATTATTAAAATTAAATAATACCAAAACAATTTCCTTTAAATCCAGAACCTTTTAGACCCTTAGGTAGTTTTTTGCATTTTATTGGGATTAGAATGCTTTACGCACGTAATGGCAATTAAAATCCAAACGAATAGTAACAAAACTTCATAATTGAGTATCAATCGACTACTGCTGTATTAATGTAGCTCCACTAACACTGGAGAAATTATCTTACTCTATGGTCTTACTTGGTTCAAATACTGGGTCAAACATTGGATCCATGGGTCACTTGACTGCACCACTACTAACAACAGGCTAGGAATAAAGGCGAGTCTACATTTTGACGGGGTTTAGAAGAGAAGATCTTCGTCGCCCTCGTCCAGCAAGTTGGCAATGTCACGTTCATCTTGGTCGCCCAAAGCAAGTAGAGCTGCGGCTTTTTTCTGTAAATAAAATATGCTTTTGAGAACTCCATATCGATTTTAGTCCATTTTGGAACTGATGATGTTTGCTATATTTAGAAGTATTATTTGTACATATTTTTATATTTTAAAATATATTTGCTTTTTTTACAACTATTTCCAAAAAAATGCGTGTATTATTTTAAAAAGAGTGTACAAATAATAAATAATATGTCGTAATTTATACATATCCTTTTGGGAAAATAAAATAAATATATGAAACAGTAGTAGGTAATTGTTTTTTATTTTTATTAAGGGCTTATTTAAAATTGATTATGAATATTTTTTTCAAAATTAGGATAAAAGTAAAAAATTGAAACATAGATCTTATTTTTGAGTAAACAAGTAAGATATTAAACAGTATGAACATTGTATTTGGTGTACATAACTAATGTAGTTCCTTTAATGGCCAAATGATTACATATTCACTTTTGGAAATAAGCAAATGTTATCTGAGATAATATTATTGGCACAGCAAGATTTAATTCTGTTGTCAACAAAAAAAATGTCATACATAATTTCCAATTATACGAAAATAAAATGGGTCAAAAAAACAATAACTTAAGCACATTTCAAGTTTAAATAAATCAAAATTATATTAAAGAACCTTATTCTTTTTTTAACTCTGTTAAAGTAGAATCTTATGAGGATATCTCCAATATTATACTCGCTTATAAAGACAGTAGCAATTTCCATCAGGTGAACTTTTAACCAGTTTGCGACCTTTATTTGTTTGCAGTATTTAACTATAAGAAGAATGATTGCATCATATTTCTTATCATAATGCTACAATTTTGCATTAAAAAAATATTCTCACCGCTTCTGCCTTGTCTTTGATAATCTTCTTCTTGTCCTGGATTTTCTTCAGCCGGTAGAATTCCTCACGCTCCAACTCATCCAGCTCAGAGATAATGTACGCAAGGGTGCGCTCCAGGCGGGGAATGATAACTAAAATAATTCATTATTGGACCACTATATTCTTCATATTATCGTCATATCTTGACACTGGTTACAGGGACCACTAACCATGATGGTTTGGACAGTTGCTGTGATCTGTACTTTCATAAGCCCACTTATCCTTACGGATTTGGAAGCAGTACATATTCAACCCATTTGTTGAAATAGATAAAGCAATTTAGTATAGGGATATGATTATTTATGAAGTTAAGGTTGCAAATAAAGGTTTTTATATTTATTTTTGATATTATGAGGGAAGAGGGGTAAGGAAAGCTAAATGGGAAGGTAGGGATATGAAGAGGATAGCAATGGCAGGAAGCGAAAAGTTGGATTAGGTTCAGCTAAAAGTTAACACAACATGAATTGACTTTTAGGTGGTGCCAAGTTAGCTGAGTTAGCCAGTGGCTAATATAGCTGAACTAAGCTGGAAATAAGCTATCAAAACTTTGACTAACTCATAACACTTATATTAGCTTTATTTTATAACCACAGGTGGTAGGACTTTCAGTATCTTTAACATGTCATGCAGTAACTGTGTGATTATTGTCAAAAATGAAGAAATATTTTCTACTTTTTTTACTGGACCAACGACTGATATGATTTATATAATCATAAATTACAAAAAAATATAAAACATACCATGCTCAATAGCATTGACACGCCTATTCGTGATCTTGATGACTTCATCAAGTGTCACAAATGAAGTTTGCAGTGAAGCGAGCTCGACGAGCAGTTTGACTGCACTCTGGAAGTTCTTCTTCAACTTGGCGAGCTGCTGGCCACCACGGGCAAGACCCGCCAGCTCATAGGTGTCAGAACCATCCTGGTATGACTCGAAGATTGGTAGGGTGACACCTTAACATAAATTCATTCATGATTTCAGTACTATTTAGAAAAGTCAAGAGAAATACAGTAGTAGAGTATTTCAAACATAGCTAATAAATCTGTATCTAAGAGATCTACTTTATTTAGTTACATAAAGAAACAATAATTTTACCAGCAACATTATCCTTTTTGGAGCGAATCTTAATTTGAGCCTTGGTGACATTTTGCAACACAACTTGATTAAAGTCACCAGTTGTAAACTTAGCCTCTGCCAGAGAGAATGCAGCTTCTTTCATTACTTCACCCATAAGAGTTTTTGTCTGTAAACATAATAATTTATACAATTAAAGGTGCATTCAAGAGGTAGACATTTTTGCTAGTGGTGATTATACTACTATATAATACTACTCACAGAAGTTTAAGATATCATCAAATTTGACAATTTTGCTACTAATGACAAAAGTCAAACCATTCACGGAGCTTCAATAATGTCAAAAATAAGGGCACTTTTAACCCACCTTAGTAGATTGAAATTTGATAACGGTCTGTCAGTTGGATGGATTTTAAATGTTGTTAGTGTTAGAAGAGTTTGATTTTAATGCATTTATTATACATAATTTAGTCCAAAATATGTTTTATAAATTAACTGGTCGTAATAACAAAATATATAGCAACAAAATACCCAATTTCAATAAAACAACTGATATTACATTTTTAACAATTTTATCATTCAACTACAGCTCCCTAAACAAGGTATAGGTGTTTATAGTGTCTATAACAAAAGTATCATTTGCAACAGCTCCAAAAACAAACCTTATATTAATATAATAATAATTAAACAAAGGTGACCCTTAAAAACTCAATGTGAACAGCAGGCATTGGAATTTAGGCTATGTTACCATAAGATTTAAAATAAATGTACAGGTTTCTATTAAAAATGAGTTAATGTTTTTTTGATATTTACAGTTTTATATGATAAAAGTAATTACCCCCACCCCCAACATCTCGGCTTTCTTTGAAGGGGACCTTTCACTAAACTTTGTATAATTATTTGCTCTAAAGTTTGCTGTAAATAAAATCTTTTAAAAAAATACCTTATAACCACATTAATCTAGCATTAGTATTGATATCAATATTGTGGACTTTGTAATTCATAATTATGACAACATTGCAATTTTATGCATCATTGTTAGACTAATAGCCTGTCTTTCTAAATGTTAACAAATTTTTTTGGGCTTCTCTGTCTGACTCCAGTGGGCTTATTTTAAGCACTTAATTACCAAAATTTATGATTAATTTGAATTAATGTTAATGTACTCTTTAAGAATGGTTGCTTGAGAGTTGGCATGGGGGTAAATATTGAAATAACATAATACTCTGACCATAATCTTCACTTAGAAGTATGGTAACTTTGCTATTATGTCCTGGCAACGTACCTCAATGATTTTGCTGAGGATCAGACGGAACCTCACTTGGAGGGCATCAGCCTTCTTCTTGAGGAGACCATGGCCCTTCTGTGCACCAGCCAGACGGCCCTTCATCAACATCTGAGCACTGCAATAAATTGCCAAAGCAGTTCCAACATTATCAAAGTTTTACTACAAATTGAAATAAAACATGACGAAACACTCACCCCCGAGATGGGAAAATCGCTAATCTATCTTTCCCGGACATTTTGATTCAGAAAATGATTAGATTTATCCCTGAAAAGGACTTTTTTACTCCCAAACCCCAATCACCTGATGACAGAAGACAAATGATAAAAATAATGTCTATGGAAGGTCTTGTGATCTCCACGAATGAAGAATATCGATTTTTGTATGACTACATTTTTTCTAATACAACAAAAATACTTATAGAATCTAGTATCTATATTTATCAAGTAAATATTTTAATTAAAATAATTAGGTAATCTTACAATGAATTTAAAATGATAGTAAACAATTAATTTTTTTATAATATTTTATGCTAAAAGCACATCCCTAATGACTCGACCCAATGTTAAATTTCGAAATGTCACTCGTAATTAGCGCTACCAGTTTGAGAGACTTTCCTAATTTCCGGGAAATTATACGAAGAATAGGGTATTTGTGAGCTATGTTAGATGGAATTTGATGAGATTATGACAGCTCTAAATGTTAACATTATTTACTTATATCGCAATAAAGACAATAATCCATATATGAAAATTACCAATTTTTCAGTAAATGCGCCAAAAATTGGACTTATGGTGTTTTCGATACGTTTGTTTTGTGTACTCGCCGCGCAGGTACAGAAAACATCGGTACAAAACATTTTTAGGTAACATTTGTCCATCGACACAGCCGTTTGCTAGTTTGTATGCGTCTAACAAAATATTTGTTTATGACCATGCCGTTTCAGTTTATTCGTGGTTTTAACGTAACAATATGGGCAAGTACCTATCTAAATAAATATACCAAAACAATTTATTATATATGGACTTTACTATTTCAATTAGTTCATAGCATATTTAGCTTTATTTTGAATGAAGATATTATTTTTGGGAAAAGTCGATTAAGCTGTATTTGTGCTGTTAGCACTAAAATGTGTAAATATTTTCCATCGTCAAAAATTTTATTTCGCATACACAAAACTTTTGCATGCATACGTAAATTTCATGTATGCAAAATAATGTTTTATATTAATGATTATAGTACTCGCAGGTATAAGAAATATGTACAGCTGTCACGTACTTAGGCTCTCCCTTAAATTTGGGAAATAAGAATTTCGTTACTGGGGTTGTTAGAGCATTGATATCGGTATCACTGTATATCAGACGTCACTTTTGTCACTCAATTAGGAATGTCATTTTTTATTAATTCTTTCAGAATGTAAACACGTTAATGTTATTGTGAACCATGAGTGTATTGTAATTTAACTGTTGTTATTTATAAACTACAAAATGACTAAATTAAACTCTTCACTGTGTAGAATTTGTCTTGAAGATGGGGCTACTTTGCCAATTTTTAAAGACATTGAAAAAGAAGACAGTATCCATTCCAAGATTTGTTTATGCATGAATGAAAATGTAAATTATTTTATATTTATTTATAGTCAAGATAATATAAATTTAATAATATCTGCTTTCATGCTTATGAAATTATATCAAAGTTTTAATTTTATTTTCCAACGTGTTTGGTTATCAATTTAATATTACTCTATAATAACTTTAGAATAAACTAATGTTTAAAAGTCGTAATCTGACATTAATGTTCTGGCTACGTCCTTATTTTTCTTAAGATTACCCAGTTTAAAATATTATATAAAAGTACATACATAAGTATTAAATAATAATTGATAATAATAAAATATGCAGCTCATGTTTGGGAGAATCGTACAAGTGTCATTTATTTACGTACCGAAAAATTACATAACAAACTTACAAGATAAAATAATGGGCCAAAGAACTAGGTTTATGTAGAGGAAATATAGCAATTGTGATTTACACTTAAAATTGGCATATTTTATATCAAATTTTCAACCCCTATTTCATTCTCTTTTAGGAGTGGTATATAAAAAAATTAGCTTTCAGTGGGGCCTTTCACAAATAGAACCCATTGTAAAACATTCATGATTCTGGCTTCATTGGTTTAAGTTCTACAGTAACATGCCAGTTAAGACAAATCTGTTTATATATATAGATTAAAACTGGTAAAGTTGTTGATAGAAACTTTTTGCACTGGCTTAGTGAAAAAACGGAGCTTAGTGATATGTATGATAGTCAAAGTATGACAATAACTCACCCAGAAGTGGCCAATCAAGCTTAATTATATAAATCCTGATAGTACACATGTATGACATATGAAGATGAAAGAAACTCAGGGCTGCGTCAGAGTGGAAACAAGCACACCATGTTTTCTCCTGCTGATTCTCTTTTGTTTCTGTTGTATATGTAGGGTACTTTATTATTGTTTGTATGAAACAATCAATACAAATAGGTAGATTAAAAACGTAATGTGACTGATGCCAGTAATATGTACGCTACCAAGCACAATAAACATGGGTATAACCAGAGATGGGCAAAATGTAATCTGATTAATGATTACAAAATGTACCCTGATTTTAATTTTCTTGCTCTGTAATCATGATTAAATCCATTTAAAACATTAAGAAATCATAAATGTGTATACATTCTGGGATTTTGTAGTGTTTAAAACATAAATGAGCAAAATGCAGTCATATTAATGGTAAAAAACATAAAATGTAATCGTTAATCATTTTCATTAATCTGATTACATTTTGCCCATCTATGGGTATAACTAAATAGTGTTTTCTTAAACCTAATAGTTTCTATACATATTCCTTCATCTTTTACATTGCTTCTATAGTAGTTATGTTAAAGAAGATATCGTTATTGTGAATAATTATTACTATTTTTTTTCAGATTAATAAGGATAAGGACTACCCACAAAATATTTGTCATAAATGTGATAAAATGTTGGACCTTATTTCAAATTTTCTTAATAAATACAAAGAAACATGTATTATTTTACAAAAAGGAATAACTGTTAAAACAGAATCATTGGAAGATTTTATGGCAGATGACAATGACGAAAGTAATTTAGCTGAAATAGAAATAGATATAAAAGACATCAAACAGGAACCAGATAATTTACCTGAACCAGAATCATTTTTAGAAAAGTTCATTGAACCTTTAAAGCTGCAAATTAAAAAGATAAAAGTCAAAGCAGAGTCCAAAAAAAAGAGAAAAGGAAGCATTAAAAAAACTAGACAGAGATCAGGAACAAAAACTAACAAAATAGCATCATCAATATTAGAGGGTGATTTTTCTTGGACAGGAGAGAAATGGTGGTAATATTTATCTTTACACATAATATAATTTCAATTAATAACTTTATATCTGTTTTAGTACCAATGTTATAATCTTCACTAATGTTATATTTCCTTAATTATTAGAATAATATATAATAATTATGATGAATTAAAAATATAATTTTCCAAAATTAATTTATGAATTCTATATATTTGTGTAAGCACTAATTTTTAAATATGTCTTTATAAATTTACATATTTTAAGCACTTCAAGATTAATTTATGACTGATATTTTTTGTAGCTTTTATATTTTGACACCTGAAAATTAACAATTGTTTTCTGTCCCTCTGAGCTCATGTAGGAGTTAAAATAGTAAAAATGATTATCAAAGAATATTTGTTTGAGAAACATGGAATAAGTACAAAATGTAATAAGAAATTGAAGAACTTAAGACCCTTTGGTTTTTAGATAAATAGGACTAATATTTGCCATAATTTCAGTTTTAAAATAGGTCAAACAACAATAATATCAAAAAGTAAAAAGCGAACAGTGCAACAGAAAATAATAAAACAAGAAAAACCCAAAGAAAAACCAGAACCGGTTCCAATAAAGCTTTGTGATCTTTGTGGTGAAGTTTTTAAAACAGCCGATAAATTGTCAAATCACAAGAAGAATGTTCACTTTAGAAGTCCTATGAAATGCCCCAAATGTCCTAGAACTTTAGTATCTGAGTATTATCTAAATAAGCATATGAAGCGAAAACATGAAAAAAAAGAGTTTGTATGCACAGTCTGTGGTCGTGAATTTGCATTCAAAGCTGAATTGACTAACCACTGTAAAAAAGTACATGATAAGACATTAAAACCTCCAAAAGTGTACGCATGTAAATTATGTGACAAAACATATAAGTGTAATAAATCTGTTTTAGTACATGAGAGATCTGTCCATACAGGTACGAAATTGAAAATGTTTTACTTACGTTATTTTAGTCCACCTCAGGGTAAAATTTATAATTTTCACATTTCTCACTTTTTTTTAAGGCATACTGCTTTAGCGGACTTTTGGCTCTTTAGATTTTTTAATTTTTCATAATAAAAAAATTAATATCCTATTATTATGTTTTTCTAAGCTGTATTCTGCCTGATATCTCCCACTCCTGTCCTAGTTTGGATATCCATGATTACAGTAAGCCACAGCAGCAACTATTATGGTATGGTCAAACATAATCTACATTAATTTTGAAGACAATTGAAAGTCAAATGAATTTTTATGGGGTCGACGATGTCACTAAAACTACACTGATAAAAATTCCAGTAATGACTTTTTGTCACTACCGCTAAGGTTCAAATCCATTGACGGTGGACACCGCTACGCCCACACAAATATAACGACTGAAGGTTTCTAGGTATATCTACAACTGGAGATACTAGGTAAATAACCTAATCTCGGAACGTGATCATCAGAAGCGTGTAATTATAAGTCTGCATTTCTGTAATGTGGTCAAAATCCAGTTCAGGCAATCACTTCAAAAGATATATTAATTATTTTTAAATTGTGCAATACTGTTTCAGGACAAAGACCAGCGGAATGCACTTTATGTGGTTCATGTTTCTATCATGAAGATTATCTAAAAGAACACATGAGGCTACACACTGGTGAAACTCCATTCAAGTGCCCAGTATGTGGGCGAGGGTATGCACAACGTGGAAACATGAAGAGCCACCTTCGGATCCACAGGATATCAGAAATAGATGCTGTTACTCTAAGTAAAATGAGACCTAATTATATAAAACTGTTAAAAGTATAGCACTATGGGAATAACTTCAGTTATTTTGTTGGGTATTTATGGTTGTTTAGGTGTTAACTATTCTATGTTATATACCGATAGAAAAAACTTAAGGTGCATTATGTACACATAGACAGGCTGATTTTATAGACGAGAGAGATATTCGAGGAGGATATTCACCATTCGATTCTAATTCCAGTCATTTATAGTCATCATATTAAGGGGAAATTACACACATGATAAAATAATTAACAATTAATTATTAAGTAGGTGTTTTGTGTCTCGTAAGCCAGGATAAAGGGTAATGTGTCAATTACCTGTTTACCTAAAATTACGTAAAAGGGATTTTATCTACATGTCATTTAATCGTGCGCCACACGCGCTGCGGTGTCCAAACTTTTTACGGATTAATTCTCATTGGTTCATCAATGTTTCTTTATGATTTGTTAGGGGATATTGTTTTTTACATTTTTATTAGTTATAAGAAGGTACAAATTATTGTATTCTGAAATATCTCCCTCGTCTATAAAATCACCTATATATATTGTGTTATTAAAATCAATTGAAATATGATCATTATAGATAAGTTTTAATATAAAGATTACAGATTGGCCAAATGTTCTATAGGAATGATGTTGGCGCCACTAGCAATTATTGCAAGATAACTAAAATGGCCATTAGTGACGTGTTTTTATTGTTATTTTCCATCATCACAATATTTATTTAGTAATGAAAATTTATTTGAAAAAGAATTTCGTTGTTTCCCAGTAATCATTTAATTTAAGTGTTTATTAAATGGAAACGTCATAATACACCCCGCCCGGTTTAGTTGTGAAGACTTTTCCCGGTCAACCAACACGCGTAAATTAAAAAAAAAAAGTCATAATACATCACGATCGCATAAATTTAAGTTTTTATATTTACATTTAAGCCAAGTTTTGAAAAACCGTCTCTAATATTTGATAACAAAGTATATGTTCTAAATCTATCGTTATATTTTTTTTATAAATTAATATTACCTATTTACAAAATGTTAAGTCTATTTCTTATTTTTAACGTCGATATTGTTGACAACTGTATTTAGATAGCGATATTATTTACACATTTATGATAATAAGAAAAATTGTTTAACCTTTCCGCTATTATCGGTGAGTATAGTAACTAGCTAAAAACGCCGCCTGTAAACGATTGGCGACTATAGTCACCGGCTGGAAAACACCGCTTATACACGATGGGTGACTATATTTTATTCACCTGTATTATTTTTCTTTGAATTTATTGAAATTTCTTTTGAGTCAAAACTTTGCCCTTGAATGGTGAATACTGCAATTCATGTGCGCATTTTCAATACGGAACTTAGTTTCCTGCGAAACACTTTGCAAAGTTTTACTATCATATTCACTTTGTTTTGCTAAGAGATAAACAATATCTTAAAAAATCTCTTACTTTTAGTCTCTAACGGGACTATTTATATATTTTAACTTGATATCTACTGTTTTTATTACTTAAGAAGAAAAAACCATTACGCTTTTGTAAAAAAAAAATTGTTAAAGTTTCTGCAAAAGATTTATTGAAATAAATTAATACATTTTTAATGGTTTATTATTTTATATTTGATTGATTGAATCCAGTTATTAGGATAGGTTCAGATCCCTGGAAAAAAAATAAAAACGCCAATTAATCATGTCGAAAAAGCAATATTTCACTAAACTACAACACCACACCACAAGATGGCATTATATAAAGATTGCAATAGTATCCTATGTACCAATATTTTTTCATTACCCTTACCTATATTTCTGTAATAAACCTTATTGTCAATTCTATGAGATAAGATTGTAAACATTTTCAACTTATTTAAGGTATCATTGCTCACTTAAACCAATGTGATCTCTTTCATCTAGTCTTGTTTTATGAATTGGTCAAATGTATATTCCCCCCTCCATTCTTCTTTAATAATCTGCAAAATAATATCCCATTTATTTTGTGATATCCAGTAATACTTATAATGGATATTTATTTGTATATTTTGACACTTTTTAACGTAGTATTGATGTGGTTCAAACCATTTAATTTTTTTATAATAACAATAATATATCATTTTTGGGATTAGCAGAGATACATTACTGGTTGTATCCATTTTGTGTTTATATGTCCAAACCAACAAGACCAGTACAGCACTCCTGATCTCCATTCTCAGACAACTTACATATGGCATTTCTATTAGATGCCAAAAAATCAAATGAAAACTTCGAATTTTATTTTTAATAGATTATACATATAAAGTATTTGTGTTACATTTATAAATGCAGAGAAATCTACAAGTCTTCGGTGACCAAAAATTTGTTTGCAGGACACTTACACAACCCGCAATAGCTAAATAATAAGAGGTACATTAAAGCAACAACTTGCATGCTAGAAAGACTTAAAAAAACTTAATATGGCGTTACTTACTAGAAATGCATAAAAATATTTCACTGTTTCTACTGGAAATGCTAGCAGATCTTTTAAGTAATAAAGTGTATAAAAATCATGATAAAAGAACAGTAACTTACTCTTTTAAAGAGTTTGAAATTTCTTTTAGACATTTCACTTTTTCTTCCTCAATATTTGTTAGATGATTGATCTTATGCATTTCCATTTCCTTCAGTCTTAATTCTTCCCCTTTTAATTTTAACTCCAAAGCTTTCAATCTTAATTCTTCCGATTTTTGATGTACCCTCTCTTTCTCTATTTCCATTCTAGTATTTTGTTCTAATGACAGTTTCTTTTTTTTGTATAGTTTACCTGAAAAAGTTATAAACCTTATAAGTATGCCTTATATATCATATCCCTTATTAGTTATTAATAAAAATATCATATTGATTATTTAATAACATTATAAATAAACAAAGGGTTTTGAAATTTCCTTATAAGTGTGTCATATCTGTCAAACAACTTCTTAATATTATTAGGTGTTTTACAGAATTTAGTCAAAAATCCACTTGAAATAAAATAACTGACATTAAATATCAAATCATTCATGAAGGGTATTTTTCGCAATTTCAACATAATCAACTATAACTTCCTAAACAGGTTGTAAATGATTAAAAGTGGCGATGGCAAGTGTATCAGTCTTAACAACTCCAAAACACACCTTTTATATGTAAGCCTTAATACACCTCATAAAAAAAATACTATACATATTTCTTTAATACTTGCATTAGTAGGATTAAATAAAAAATAAAACAGATAAAATGTAAAGAAAGTATTATTATCAAATAATTTGCAAGCAGCTATTAGCTGATGTGTCTATGTCTCAGCTGATGTGTTCAACTAGCACAAATATTACAGCACTGTTTTGACCATACATTAAGATGAAAGCCATCTATCCAGTTTAATTTTGAAACTATTAATCAATGGTGCATCAACAATGCCTTGAGACAATTTACATGCATTATTCTGTTATTGAGTGAGTGCTAACTAATAAAGAAAAATAAAATAATAAATATAGTATAAATAAAATGTAAAAAACCTTTGATCTTCAATTTCCCTTTTATGTCTGCACTTGAACATTCTCCTTTATCACTATAATCTTCTATAACTACAGAATAAAAAAAACAACCAATTAATTAATTTAATATAGTTTGAATGATTAAAGGATTTCTTAATTTGTGGCTTGGGCAAATAAAAGATTTCTACTGACCTAAGTTAACAAATCATTTAATAATATCGTCATTCTGTTTGTCTATATGATATACAGTATGTTCAATATATCAATGCTCAAATTAATATGGATCTATAAATATTGTTTAATATTAAATACTTACCATTAAGTTTGCCAGCACTTTCACATAAATTACTATCACTGTTGGTAATAATACAGACATCAGTATTATTATCATCAGTAAATAATCTGTCTTCATTGTGTAAATTATTAAAATCTTCATCTAAAAATTGCAATTCAGTTTCTTTATTATCAGATTGTTCTATTTTATTTGTTACCTGATGGATAAATTTACAGATTTAACATTTACATTTTAATTAAAAAATATTTATTTGTAACAAACAACTGGAAAATTGATTAGTTGTTAAGGTGTAGGCCATTTATTTACTTAAAATTACAAAAAATCTGGTATGATTATGGTAGTCAAATATTCATTATGTAAAGGCATAAATATCAGTTTGTTAGGAATTATATCAATGTAAAGACATTAGTTTTGAGGTGTTTGTATTATTTTGATTCTTTTATTTTGTAAGTAGTGAATTATTTTTGTACTTATTGTGATAGGCATGTTTCAATATGCTTTATTGTTCAAAATCTGCTACAAGGCTATATTTAGAATGGTAAGGTATATAAAATGCCAATTTAAAATAAAATAATAATTCAAATTACCATTTCCAATTCAAGTGCATCATTTCTACCTTCGAGTGGATAGTTAATCATCTTCAACAATCTCAATTCCAAATTATTTAATGTTGGGGATGAGTGACCTATGTTGTATTTCTTTCTATGTAGCAGAATGTTCGCTTTTTTCTTTGTCTTATTCTTCCAATCTGCCCATGTCTTGATTCCGTAAAATGTATTATTATTAACATTTATATTTATAGAACATTACATTACCTAGTATCAAATAGATCAATATCTGCACTGTGGGTACTAGACTAACACCCAGCTTCTGTATGATTTTTAATTTTAAATGTGTTTTAAGCACTAATGCATCATCAATTACATACAAAATATATGACTTATTAATGTTTACACTAATTATAAACCTTGAAAATTAATTCTGAAACTGCATAAGAAAGATATACTTAAAGAACCATCTTTGCTTCACAACTAAACTATTCATTGTTAAAGATAAGTACTTACTAGTCCTGGGATTCAAGCCCAGGACCTTCAACATCACAAACAAGATTATCATAGTGACTTATTGTATTCTGTCGTGTTTCACAATCAGCTTGTGTAAATCCAATTTTTGGTCCCAGCATAACAATGAGGATTGTCAATAGATTCACATCCCTTGGCTATTAACACAATTCTTGGACTACTCATTACTGTGTCAGGTGTGATATTCACTTTCTTGAACTAGTATAACAAAACTAGCAACAAATTTTCAAGACATTATTTTTAATTCAACATTAAAAGTAAATATTTTATGGCACAACTAATAACTGCATAAGTTTCAGAATAATATTATTTTAGTAAGCTTATAAATCATTTACAATTGGGAGTTTTTTAAAGACTCCTGACTTGATAGTTACTGCATGAATTCAGTGTTTTTTTTTTTGGTTACAGAAGGCAAACAATAAACTCAAAGACAGAGATGGGATGAATATATATGCTATGTTCATGTAGGAGCACTAGTGTTTTGATTTGTTTTAATATAACAGAAAGCCCTTAAATAATTTGTAAGTAAAATATGAAACAAACTCACTTTACACCATTTCCAAATACTTTTGTATACACCGCCTTCGACAGCATTAAGTTTTGAAGCGATACGTTTCCAGAAGTGTTGTTTATTTATAGTAGTGTATATGACTTTACCGTTTAATAATACTCCAGGTTCACTTAACAGATCAAGCAACAGTTTCATTTGGGATGGGCTGACTCTATTCATGTTTTTTTAAGGACATTACATTTTAAAGTCCACAAAATAAAAAATGTAATTTCCTAACAATATTACTTATTCTTTTCTTGAAACAATTGATACCGGTAAGTAAAATTTCAAAATTGTTAAAACGAAGCGAGGTACATATAGTCTTCTGTTTAAATTTTACAGACGCTATTATTAATTGTGTCTTACCAAAACAACTTTGTCTTTGTTGTTCTGAATTTTTTTTATCATTACGCACATTTCGCTAGATGACGCTAGTTTTTTTGGTAAGCCTAAATAATAAATAGATGTATCGTGGTCGTGGTAGAGCTCAAACTGAAACATTACTAAGTCTCGGTGATATTTAAAATAATTGCGCCTTTTAAATACATTCAACACAAAAAATAACGTAATATTTCTAATCGGCTAAGTGCATGATCTGTCCGCTACTTGACACTACTTTACATGCAAACTTTTTTTCTACAGCAAGTACTTAGAGTGGCAGCTCAAAATTATTTCTGCCGTTATAATTTACAAATTACAGCCAGTAATTTAAAGGCTGGCTACATATTACTACACAATAGATGAGTTTTTGGAGCTGTTTAAAACGATACTTTTTCCATCGCCACTTTCAATCATCTACAACATATTTGAGAAACTATAGTTAAATATATTGAAATTGCTAAAAATTTACCTTTTATGAACAGTTTAACATTTAATCACAGTTGTTTTATTTCTATTGATAACTGTTTGTCACTTGTCATTAGTTGTAAAATTGTTAAGTTTGATGACCTCTTAAGTCCCATTAACGATGCTATTTTCAACACTGGCGAAAATGTCTTACCTCCGTGTACGCACTTATAATTGGCAGTTAAGCCAACTCAGGGGGTTTACTCTTTTTAAATATTGAGCTATAGTCTGTCAAGAAAGTCGTGAAAAAAAGGAGGGCGCCACTGTCTTTTACATGGTATCCCTATATATTTCGATTAATAAATTTTGATACTTCATTTGAAAAAAAAAACAGTCTATGATAATATTTTTTAATTAATCATAGTCAAAATCAGAATCAAGGTATTCAACTCCAGAAATGTGTCCTGAAGGTCCAGCACAAGGAAGTTGCTCCATTTCTGCATCTTCAGATTCACTGGAACTGTCGCCTACTGGTATGATCTGTTCGTTTATATCATTATACAGAGTCCCACCTCGAGCATAATATTCATTTTCAATTTTAATGACATGGTCAGTACAATTTTTCCATTCTTGTGGAGTAACTGATTTGAATGCCTCTTCTGCCAACTTTACAATATTTTGACCACCAACATTTTTTTGGGCAATACGCTTTTTTAAGATGGCCCAAACCAGTTCAATGGCGTTGAGATCACAATGATAAGGTGGCAGTCTTATCACTGTATGCCCATGTTCCCCTAAAAGCTCATCAATGTGGTACACCGGGTCAGGTTTATGTTTTTTTAGTAACATTAAGAAGGACGGTTTTCTTAATGAGGCATCGAATAAAATATTATTTTCACGTAAACACATTTTGATCTCTTCGACACGTGAACTAGATGTCGGAGCCTGGTGAAAAAGTTCAATTTAGTAATCAAATTTCAGATTGTACATGAAGCATACATAATGATAAATAATGTGACAATAAGAAACATAATATGTAAAAATAGTACCTTGTTCATTACAACTGAATGATATGGGGCATTATCCATAACAATTATTGATGCTTCAGTTAAATTAGGTATTAACTTTTCAGTTACTCATTTTGTAAAATTATGTGCATTCATTTCAGAATGGTAATCTTTAGTCTTGTTTTTACCACTAAATATTAACAATGCATTATTCACAAAACCTTTTTCACTACCAGCTTGCACAATTATCCACCTTTTCCCTTTGGATACATTTTGTTGAACGCCAGAAATATTTATAGACTGCCAACATTTAGTTACTTTGTAGGAGTCATGAATATAACTTTCATCTAAATAAATTATGTTTTTTTGAAGCTCTTCTGGCAATCTTCTATTTTCAAGAATTTGCTTCTAATAATATTCACGTTTTTAAGCTATAATTGGCTTTTCTATAAGCGCCAGTCTATTTGTTTTGCATTTTTTTAACTTAAATCCAATTGAATGTAATATCTGTCTGAGAAGTTCATGGCTGCCATCAAAATCTAATTCTTGTTTGACCACAGCTAATAGTTTTCTTAGCATAGGTACTTCTTTTTGGACTGTGTAGAAAAGTTGAACTTTTTGACGAATGGCACATAGACTGAAATCATCAATCTGTTTACTACGTCTGCCCTTCCTTTTTTTTCCAGGCGTTACAAATTCGCCTCCATTTTTCATACCCTCGTCCACTATACGTCGAACGGTGCTTTCAGAAACACCTGGAAGAAAAAGAAAAATTCAAACATTGTAATAAAAATACGAAAGTATCAAAATTTTTCAAACGTAGTAATATAGGAAAGCTATACCTACAATAACATAACCTTTTAAAATTCGTAAACAATATTATCACAAAGCTAAAATCACTTAAAAATGTACAATTTCAACCTATTTCATTTCTGTTACAGTGTCTAACATTAAAATAAGAGTACAAACCTGATATTTTAGCTGTTCGACCGTAAACATCTCCCAAATCAGAAAATATCTTTCCCGTTTGAAATTCACTCATAAATTGTTGAAAAACCTTAAATGTGATCCGCCTTGTACTACTTTTATAAACAGTGCGATTCATTTTGACCACAAAACAGTTAAACGATAAGAAATATTCGCAGTAATTAATAAAAATCAAGTAAGCTAACCACAACAACCTTTGATGTGACAATTGATGTACTCAGTTAGACAGGAATACAGTGTTGCCATAAGAAGTAAAAGCTTTAGTTCTCAAAACATTCTTTTCATGACTTTCTTGACGGACTATACATGCATTTTTTTACAATATTAGGAGATAAATACATGATTTCATAAGTTTTTTTCCATTTATGACTCAGGTGATTCTGACGTCTTTTTTTTCAACGGTACAAAATGCTGTGGCCCTGTGAGGCTTTTAATGATTTCCTCGGATGAAAAGTGGTAAAGCTATTTTAGTTTACATTTATATAGCGCTTTTCATGTTGCTTGTTGTAAAATTGAATTTACCAATAAAACATGTTAGTATGATTTGTTAATGTATTAGCAATGTATTTCGTGATAGATATTATTGACATCCATTTTTATTGACTGAACTAAAAGATTTCCTTTTGTTTAAAAGTAAGAAATAATGAGTTTATGCATCCGCGTGGGTAGTTCGTGGATTTATCGGCATGAACAAATTGTGATAGCATTTAAGGCGTTCAGCCAGCGAATATAATGAATTGTTGGCAACGCAATGGCCTTGTGGGTATGTATCTCGGCTTAGACGCACAAACCAAGAAAAGAACTACCTAAAGTGATCTACTAGCGTTTCGGAAACGTATATCTTGAGAAGAAACGGCAAAAGTAATTCAATGCTACATTAGAGTGGAACCGGGCCTCGATGCATAAACGCACCGGTTAACGACAGGCTGTGTTAATAAGCACATTGTAGTGAATAGTGGTTATAAACAATTACTTAGCTTAACTATATTTTATGGATAATTTAACAGATCTCTACTAATTACCTTTTTTTAAACAAGATATTAATTTCAGTTGATATTTCATTTTCTTATTTACGATTTTAGTAATAAAAAAAATCGTTGACGATGCACAGGTATTTTAGTGGTTTTAGGGGAATGGCATGACCGGGGCTCGCAGCACTTCTAATTTAGTATTGAAAGCTGTACCCAGAGCCGTAAGATGAATAAAAAGTATTGGAGTTGGATTTTCAAGCTTGTGTTTTGAAATTAATTAATATTTATTATACAGTATTTACAATTAGTACGAATACATACAAACAGTTATTTCCAGTGCTCGTACTATAATCATGGGGAATACTAAAATTCACATAGTGATAAGTATAATAGGCGCTGTACTTAGTATATCTGCACTTATTTGTTTTAGTATTGTTTATTCAAATGTTGAAGCAGGAATATGGGCATTATTCGCCTGTAAGTGTTATTGTTTTAAACAAACTATCATTACAAATATTAAAAGATAAATTTATAAATTAATGTCTATAATTATAGAATTGTTTTTGTAACATTACGAAAATCAGGGTACTTGTGATATAAAATATTATTAGCTAATCCATGATAATAAATAGTTTATTTTTTATTGTTCTATCTGCTTTGTGTAGGACTGTATAATACAAATAAATAATTAAAAACTTAATGTAAGGCATACAATCTGGAGTATTGTTAGTAGTCTATGTATAACAATTGATTATGTGACCTCGTTCTAATATGAGTATTTTCAGTTGTAATTGTTGATGTAGGAAATATATTTTAAAATGCATATTTGTATGATTACTTAAAATAGGCTTATTTTACTAAGTTACTATTAACCACTAAGCTGACAAGAACCTATTTAAATGTTATTTAAGATTCTATAGACCAGTTGAAATCGACATCAAAGGTTAATATAATTCACATAGAGTTGAAAATTTATAATGTTGGGAACACCATTGACTGATATGTGAAGACCCAATAAATCCTACATCTGTAATTTTTTAAATTCAAAGTAAGAGATTGCTAATATTGGATTTTGATATATATTATGAATGTGATTTCTCAGATTGATCTTTACTAACTAGTTTATGTTTGAAATTACTATTAAATTCAACCTAATTTTTTTAAATATCAATTAACAAAGAATATAGTTTTTTTTTGTGTTTCTTCTGTAATCTTTGTGAAAGTATTTCTTAGAAAAAAAAATTACCCAACAGGATAAATAAAGTTATATTCTAGAGGTTTCCAAACTTATTTAATTTGTATGGCCTTTACAGGTGGAATCTTTTATTATACCTTTCCAGGAATCTTTTATTATACCTTTCCAGTAGTCTGAATATATGTACATGTTTGTGTTTTGTGCTTTGATTTGATTGAAGAAATATTACCTTAACCCTTTCAATAGTTTAGGGATATATTGTCCCAGAGAATTGTTAGGACATATACGAAATTCTCACCAATATTATTGGGACAATATATTCCAATTATCATTTTGCAATAATTAATAAATAATATGATAGTTTATTTAAATATTTGTTTTTCCGGTCAAACTAAATTATTGAAATTGAATTATTAAAATAAAAAAATCATATTAAAAGGATTAAGTCACTAAGCCCAAGGGTAAATTTTGTGCTGAAAATCTTGGAAATTTGTTGTTCCTTTGTGAAATAAGTAGAGCAATTAACAAAGACTTTGGTATTTAACTTTTCAATTATACTTGCAACTTAGGATAAAATCATCATTTATAAATAAGCCACAGAAATGAAAAAAACTTTTTAGTTCAGTTCAATTATCAATATGCTTTATATATTACAAAATAAATGCAATGTCAATATAATAAGAGATTAGGAATGCAAGTGATATATGTGTAATTAAATTTATTTTTATTATTTAAATTGTAAACTAGTTTATAAATAACTATTGGAAGTTGGCAAAGTAAGATAATTATAATACACATTTATTACAGAAACTCTTAATTATGGATACCAGATGTAGTGTCCAATAATACAAAAGTATAAATATTAGTCTAAGGTTAAAGGGGGGATAAAAACAACACAACAGTACCATCTTACTGTAAACATAGTTCACAATTTCAAACTAGTTTAGAAAATGTTAGGAAAATCTTTTTTTATCAATTTTTTTTTTAAGTTTCTTATTTTTACAGGTATCCATTCAATTCTGGCATTGATTCTGCACTTCCATTATCTAAGAAATACATTGCATGATAAGTTCTCTCGTAAAACTCTCCAATACATTGGTGATTTTGGCATGATTGGATTTGTTGTTGGTATTGCACTTATGATATTTTATATATTTTGGGAATTCTATTATAAACCAGGTTAGTAATAAAGTTATTCATTGGCTAGTTTTATTTCACTTGCTGGACCACTGTAGTGGATATTGCAGAGGCTTACAAATAGTAGTATACGATAACTGGATGGTAAGAGCCGAACCAGGAGCAGTAGTTGTGAAGTCGGTGCGATAAGGTGCACTTGTCAGACCTTTATTATCCTTCCCTTTATCACTGATAAACTTGCACTTGACCTCAATCTCACTTTATGGAAAGCGATGATGAGGCCGACGATGGAGCGCGCTCGCCCAGCAAATACCGATTCACTCGACGTTTGAAGATTCCCATGTCAGACCTTGATGTAAAATTCTGTATGAAGCCTTCCCATGTCGGTGACTACGTACTATTGTCAGCTGTTACGATTGCAAGGTGGACCCGATGCCTGACAACGCTGCACAGCCGCCTGCACTGGACGTCTTTCCATATAATTGCATACAGAGCGGTGCATCGCGACCTTGCAGGCGCTACGGAGCCGCAATACCCACAATCGGAATTGCGCCTTTAGGTATCGGTGATCGTAAAATGAAAGTATGTTTTATTTGTTATGTTTTTTTTTGTGGTTGTGGTGACCGTGTGGATAAGGGACCGGTAGCTATGGGCGGCGACGCAAATGATCGTTGGTTCGAATTTCGGCAATTACCTCTGAGTTTCTCTAGATTATGTACGAATTTATTCACCACCTGCTCACCGGTAAAGGAAAACTTCGTGAGAAAAAACGGCGTTCAGCTGCGCTACTGGTCACGTTGGGTACGACATATAAGATACAACCAGTAATGTATTTCTGCTCACCTCGAAACGGATATTGCGTGACGATTCTTTTTATCCATTATGCATTTAAAATATCTTCCTAACGGTCTTCAGGGTCCATTTATATTGCCGCAAACAGAACGAAGTGTTTTTTCCTGTAATAATGTTTTTTTGTAGTATAATGTAGTTTTAATAAGAGAAAAGACGGATTTTGTTGGCGGAGTTATTTGATAAGTGAGTGGTAGCCCAGAGTGGCTAAGTGGAGAGCAGGACATCCGAAGGCGTGATGGGCTGATGGTATTGTAAAGACCGTGGTGAGCGCCTTGATGCGATTAGTACACTATAAGGGAGGCGTACACTCAGTAATGGGTTGAAACGGGCTGTGGATAATGATGAATGAGGTTTATGCCTTGTTTTTAATTACAGACGGGCTTGCGTTTGACCTCAATCTCACCTGATGGAAAGTGATTATCAGGCCGATAATGGAGCGCTCACTAAACAAATACCGATTCACTCATCGTTACAAGATTCCCATCTTATAAGATGTTGGGAAAACAGATGTAGGCCGTGAATTCCTCTCCTTGGCGGTTAGTAACAATTCGATATTATACAAATACGAGAATGGTTCATACGCGTAATCTCTATTTTGACTTACATCTGGTTAATACGTCAATCGACCTATGGGTATACATACCCCCTATCTCTTCACTCTATATAACTAAGACTAATTATAAGCATTTTTTTTTAAATTATAATTCTACAATTTCATTAAAATTAACCATTAGCTAGAAAATTTATTTATCAAAACTTTATAAACTATGTGTATGTGATAACATCTCACACACGAAACCTTAAACGTGTTTAAACGACTTGAAGATTAGCCTTTAATCTCATGGTCACGATCAAAGCGTCGTAGGTTGTCATTAAGCTATAAGATTATGGATGCAACTTGCAACAAACCTCTGAATTTAATCCCGAAAATTCATTGAAAATGTCGAGAAAGAAAAGCCCTTTTTTATTAAGTTACGGTTTGCATAAAAACTTAAAAGTCTAGGTGGCTGTCTTTCGTACCTGTGAATAAACAGCGTTCACTGAGGGCTTAGACAAAGTAATATACGATCAACGATAATGCTAGTAGATAAGTGCATATTGTATGTCATAACGTAACGATGCTATATTTCGAAAGGTTATATTACGAGTAATAACATACTTTTTACACTTTCCTACTAGCATTGTAGTTGATCGAATGTTTATTAGTCTAAAACTTCTGACACCTTAGAATTGCGGTTCCCATTGTTGACTGATTCCACGTCTTGATACGTAATATGCTAAATGTACGATCAATGCTACACGTTTTTAGTCGTAATTAATCATATAGTGTGTCTACACATTATATATCCCTTGCAAATACACTTCCTAGCAGATGCGTCCCTTGGTAAGTAATCCTAGCGACGCCTATGTAATTAATGAATATTTTTTTTAGGAATACTCCCGATTAAAAGTAGTGCCGTAGTCAAGATGGTTTGGTCACTCATGATGGCAAAATGGGGTATATTATTGTATTGTACCACCAGGAAGTATTTACGCACTTACAACGATCATCAGTTATTCTCTGATAATCCTAATATGGAAGAAACATAATAAATATCCTTATAGTATTGTATATATTTATTGTCATGTAGTTTTAAGATGATGTGGTGAACAGAAGTTACTAATTGCAATACATTATTTTACACATAACATATAGAAATAATAATTTTAAATGTATTAATATAATACTTGGGTAAACAACTTGATGAGAAAGGGGATATGTTGAGTTCGGATTTCCAGAAAGGGATATAGCGTGCCAATATTATAATATATTATTATTAACTAACTTAAGTTCAGGTAAAGGTAAAGGTTAAGTTAAGGTATAAATTAAATTCATAAATATCTAAAAAATGAAATACATCAAATATTTGTTAATGCCGGCTGTATATGCCGAAGTTTGGCCGTTTGTAATGGTTTGTGGTAATAACGACTCGAACTCTCCCAACATAACAGTGCTAGTGCTATATTAACGTTAGTTAATCCACTCTGTATAAAGCTAGGCCGATGTGTATTGCCGGCATTGAGCCTTAAACCGTTTTGTGGGATGCACTCTGTAAATATCCCATTAGTTATGCTGGTTTTAGTGATAATGTCTCATTAATTATATTGAATGTAGTTACATAGCAATAATAATTATAAGGCATGATTTATCGAATCATTTATGTGATATCTATACTAAATTGTACTGAACTGAAGTTAAAATTTTAAATCTCTAAAATTTAACTCTCAATTTATTATGGCTTTATTAATGAGTATTATGAAATGATACAGGGACTCACAAAAGTAAGCACTTAGGGCAGCTTGCACCAATAAATTAAATCTAGTTTTAGCTCATATAAAGTGATATTTAAAGCGATATAATTCTACCCTAATGGTGATATAAGTTTAACAATTGTTAAAACTGGATAATGTTTCCATGCAAGCAAATACGTACAGTTTAGCTCTATATAGCGTTTTATATAATTTCACTCCGGATTGAATTTACTGATGCCGGCTACCCTAAATTTATTAGATAATATTATTCGAATGTTTTTAAGTAAAGGTAGTAACAACGCTTTTTAGCATACTCTTTTATCTTAGGCATTTACTAAGATCTCTCTTTTTATTTATATCTAGGTAATAATTAATGTATTTCCCTAATGTTCTCTATTTTTGTCTCTCTTGTTTAAATTGTACAGTCATGTTTAAAAATGTCAACTTTGGCAAAATTTCCAACCCTATTTAACATTTTTATTGTATTTTTATAAAATAGCTCGTTTTTTGTAAATGTAACTGAAAATAAATAAGTTTTTTTTAAATTACAGATTTTTTTTCTTTTAGCCTGTTTACTGGAGTATGGCTAATGCAAGTTTGCCATATATTTTAGTTTATATTAAGGTTAGAATATTTCACTTTATCATTGATACTTCAAGTAATTATAAATGTTAATACACTTTTCAATGTGACTGTACATATTTAAATAAATTATCTTATGTGGTAAATCTCATTCGGTATAAACATAAAAATGTAAAATTTGCTATGTATAAAAAAATTTTAGTTAATTTATACGCAAGTTGAATATGAATACTATAATTTAAGAACACTATATTATATACAGTGAAATGATTATATGATTAATTTTATAAATCTTTTGCTTTTTCTTTTAACTTGAATTTTCTGGAATAAATCTGGTGCACAGATTTCCCGTTAAATGCGACTATAACGGGTGGCTGATGTTACAAATACTTAGAGTGAAATGGTTGGCAAAGTTAAGGGCGGTTGGAGAAAGAACATTCAACATTCAGTTCGTAGACAAGCGTGCGGCTGTACGGGCGAACGCCGTAGCCTCGTTTTTATCTTTTAAAATATACGCGCGGGAATTGAGAATGATAAAAAATTAAATCAGTTATTTGGTGAATTTTTGTACAGACAATTTTTTTACTCGTGTAGTGTTGAAGCAAAAGTCGAATGTGTAGGATTCTTCTGTGATAACTTATAGTGGTAAGTGGAACGGGAGTGGATAATAGTTAAAGCTGATTAATACACTATGGATATTAATACATAAAAAGAATATTTTTTTAACTTTGTAATTAATAATAAAAATAACGTATTAGTTATGTCTTTTTTTTAACCGGAGACACTAATACAGATACCAATCTGTATTAATATAAGCGACACGACTTCCCGTAATCATTATTTTTAGAGAATGTCGTATGGTTCCAAATTTATGAATTGAATTTAATTTTAACATTTAAAATATTTATACAAACTATTTAGATTAGTTTTACTTGAAGAAGTAAGTAAAAATTTAAATTTAGCGGCGGAATGTGTTGTATGCTACAATAAATGACTTTGATCACTGTTTAAACCTTTACTGAAGCTAAAATTTGTTTTCTAATCTCAATTTTTTTAATGAATTTCGCAAAATCATATATTTATTTATTATTCTCACGTGTTTGTATATTACTAGGTGACCTGACGTTGCTCAGATATAAAAAATATACGCCTTGGGGATTGATTTTCCAAAAAAAGTCAAAACGCTATTAATCTTAACCAAAAATCAAAATACCGTTTTTCATAGTGCTTACTTCCAACCCCTATCCTCCCTCCCCCTAATAGGTAGAATACCAAATAACTCTTCCTTAGTGGGTGCCTATCTCATAAAATGAACTCAATGTAAAAAAAACATGTTTTTGGCTTCAGTAGTTTAGGCTCACCGATGATATGCCAGTATTGGCAAGTGATTTTATATATATATAAATATCTTTTTAATTATTTCAAATAATTACATTAATCCAATTACTTTTTAGTCATAAATCGAAGGTATTTTGAATAGATTTATTAAAGTAGTGATTAGATCGGTTTTTGTTTGTACACAGTTAAATACATTTTATATAAACGCTTCCTTTGTAAGTTTCGTATAATATTATCGGGAGCATTGCTAACAGCATTCGTTTTAAATTAAATTTAAACGTTTGTGTTCCCTTAGTTTGCTCCCAAGCCCTGGATTTATGCCTGACCCCCAGTAGGGCGAGTCTAGTTTTTGTGCGCCTCAACTGAATACCCGTCGGTCTGGTTTCCACAAACATATATGTAGTTATTTGTTTAGTATATCTTGTGTAACAAGTATGAACATATTACCTTATAATAATAATATCTACGGGTATACATACCTACCCCCAAACTAAGCTTGCGGTTGCTATAGGCCTATTTGAATAAAGTTATATTTAATTTCATTTGATAAAAACTCTATAAACTTGTTCCCCAACATAACATTTAAATAAATTTCAAAGTACAATGTAAGTATCTGATTTTTTCAACTTGGACTTGTCTCTGGGAATACCGAGGCTATACATACTCAAGTAATTATTATATTCAGTATTATATTAACTTATTATCTAAGAAAAGTCAAAATAGCATCTATAAATCTCAGCCTAACATTGTGTAGACTGGTGACTTAGGTGCGAATAATTGGTTGAAATATCGAATGCGTGAATACGTATATTACGTTATTATAACACTCCAGATATAACTAGTTATTCCTTTATTAAAAACCATGTTTACCTTTCGTTTTACTCAAGGCTAAAGACTAAATATCAAGGCCCTAATCGACATATATCAAACAAGTGCTCGAATTGATGTCGGAAACTTTATTATATGGATTTTATATGATAATCATGTGAACGTTTATGCTCGATGTATATATTTTTGACAACAATAAAAATGGATAAATAAAATTAACGTATACTTGCCGACCGAGTTTTTTTTTTGTTTTTTTTTTATTTCTCCTCTACATCCCGTTGCTATTATATTGCAACGACTTGCCGCTGAGTTAATGCCGCACCCAAAAAAAAAATCACGAGAACAAACTCCACGAATGGCAGAAATTTTGAGATGCAGATGGTGCTCGCATTTGTAGGGTTTACTACTGATATATCGTGTGAAATCATAGAATTGAGAAATATAAAGAAACTATATACACGCGCTAAAGTGAAGACAAAAATATATCTTAAATATAACAATTGGAAATGGTGTCATGAGTTGTCGCGTCATGATCTCCTGATTTTAATAAAATTATGTTGTTTTTGTATCGCAAATCATTGAAGAAAATATTATTACCAGTGATGTTCCGACATGAGTTGTCAGTAAAGAGCTTTGATTATGCGGCTTCTCACATTGTTTTTTTTTTATTAGTAAAATGTTTATAAGAAGAGTTATATTAAATAATTCTTGATTGTTATAATAATTACCAATATTTTTTATTTCACAGGAAATTTTTACATGTAATAAACGGTAATAATTCTGACAGTAGTACAAAAATACCGCTGTTACTCGTGGAAAACCAAAAACCAAGACCCAATGCGAATTAAATAAAAAATGTTCAGACTAGTTCGCAGACGGCAGTACCGCTTGCCCGCGAATCAGTTGTAAACATAGTGACGCGGAAATTGTCAGATATCCCCAAAACTATGATAAGCTTAGCCAACTAATCGGTACATCTCTAATTATTACATAATACCGTTTATTTCATAGTTCATTCATGAGCAGATTTTTTTATAAAGACCTAGCGGACTAGGCTTGCTTCTTGGAATCCTTATTTCACTTTCTTTGGATTGGAATACATAAAATCATAAAATTAGTGGGAACCTACGTCATAAAAAGAACTCAAGGAACAAATTTCATGTTTCTACGTTTAGTAGTTATATATAAATACTTGTCCTGACTGACAAATCATTGTTCAGCCTAAACTGCTTAAGCCAGAAACATAATATATAGAATTAAGCTACTATTCAATCTCGTTACAATAGTTATATAATATTAAAAAAAAACTGAATTTGTATGAAACCATACGAATGTTTATAGAGAAGTCTGACTCATCAACCACTCTCTCGAAGCCATCAATGACCTTTATTTAAAAGATAATATCATTGTCGGTTTCTGGTTAAGTAGTTAATAGGGCTATAAATTATAACTAGGAACAAATATAAGAAAATATTATCCGGGAAGAATATGATCCAGGCTTATGACATCTCGCTAATGATGTAGTTTTGAAACGAGGCCTAAATGCGAAATATTCGTTCCCTGGGATACGTACTATTTCTCCAAGTAATTTATGATTTTGAAAGTCTGATTGTAAAATTTTTTTGATCAGTGCCTTTTCTGGATCGCTTGGGAAACAAACTCCATAAAATATTTTTTATTTGCACCAACAAATTAAATTTAATACACTATTTATTTGAAGCGGTTTAGTTTTGCAAAATGAGCATTAAATGAGCTTAAAAAAAAGAAACAGAAAATATGTTACACTATTTATTTTTGAATTTTTATACAGGACTATCTTTCCATATATCTCTTAATTCTATGTTTTAAAAATAAGAAACTATTAAAACTGTCTTCCGGGATTTTGTAATATGTCTTTAGATATTTAATTATACCACTATTATAAATATCTTTCTTCGACGTTTATGACTAATAAGATATACGAAGAAGATAAAAGATGGGGTCGCAGGTTCTACTAGTATTATATAGATTACTAGCGATGATTCAATGACTTATAGAAGCTACTTTGGACTTTGCGTAGCTTTTACTCAAACATTACAAATTAACTATTCAATAATGTCTAAGTTTGTGGTAAGTCACCGATTTCGTCAACTGGGACCTGACTTTACAAATACGTAGGCTATACTCAAATTCCTATTATATATTCGAATAGTTTCTTGTTAAAGATGAACCTGTTTTATGGGCAAAGTCTTAGTGAAGTCGAAATAGATTTTATAAATCTCAGCCTAAAACCTTCGGAATAAACTCATATCGGCCATATTAGATATAAGCGAAGATATAAACAATAGAAAAATTCAATTATAAATATTAATATTAAGGATATTTTATTCCTAATAAAATTACATCTATCTACCATATCTGTCTATGACATACTCATTATGACCAGTTTCTTGGGCACTAACTCTATACTTTTGCTGTAAGTTAGTAAATAGTTGAGTATCCAGCTGATTACTATGATGATTCTATAGCACCAAGTCAAGGTTACCATAATATTGTAATTTCACTGAGGTAACAAGATAATACATTTCAATGTAAATACTACATCGTCACGCTATATCCTTGTCAGGGTGAGCAGAGATACATTAGTGGATGTATCCGCTTTGCGCTTATTTGTCGTGGCCAATCTGACCATTAACGCAGCTGATCTCCGTTCTCAGGGCGCTTATACATGACATTTATATTATGTGCTATGCGGGTTTCTCACGATGTTTTACTTCACCGCATGTGGTGCCTAAATCCAGATGTAATCTGGGAAAACCCAGAGGTACGTGCTGAGATTCGAAACGGGATAATTGATTTCGAATCGATCAAACTTGTCTACATTTTTTACATCCCTTCAACAACCAGAAAAGAGATACTATGGCTATACTCAAGTTCCTATTATATATTGAGTTTATTTGTCAAAACGAATTTATTTTTTAAAACTTTGCTAAGCAAAGTCAAAATAGCGTGTATAAACCTCAGCCTAAGATTTTTAGATTGGAAATAATCTAGTTATGTAAGTAGTTTTGGACTTTTGCCGCTTTAATCCTTTGTTTAAATTAAGACCCGTAGTCTAATAAGGCGAAATAAGTAGGAATGTCCTTTTTTGCAATCCCAACCTGTTTACAAACGCACGTACCACTATTATGTTTAATAATACGCATTATTATTCGTTTTATTACAACTGTAGCTCGCCAGGCAGCTTTTTTCAACGCTAGCGTCGCGTCCATGCGTGCCTGTACTTTAAAATTGAATTTCGAAATTATTAGTTTTCGTAGCAATTCTGACGAGCGCTGCTGAGTGCTGACGGCTAATCGTCTGCCACGGCCACTAGTTGCGGTCAGTGCGATCTAATCTCTTCGTTTTATATTGCCCACGGAATCCAAGCAAATGCATGAAAGTATATTTTAAACTAGTTTCTGTGAGCCTATACTGTTCTATTTTGTTTATGTGCGGATCTGTTTGTAATCTATTTTGATTATAAAGGGTGTCTCAGAATGTTTTTCATTTTTTGATGTTAAATAAAAAACAACATTATCCATTAAAACTTGTTTTATTTATTGTTAAATTAAAGAGCAGATCTTGAAGTTTATTTATGAAAAACAACCGTTTGCAAATGTTCACCATTTACTTGTTCACACTCATTTAGCCTGGAGCTAAAATTTTCAATCACTCGCTGGAGCATTGCTCTTGGAATAGCGTTGATTTCTTCAGTGATTCTTTGCTTCAAAACGTTCAGGTCTGGTGGCAATGGATTGTAAACTTTACTTTTTAGGTAGCCCCATAAGAAAAAATCAGCAGGCGTTAAATCAGGACTCCTCGGTGGCCAGTTTATGTCTCCTCGGCGGCTTATCACTCTTCCGGGGAATAAATCGTGAAGAGCAGCTAATGAGTCATTTGTTACATGAGAAGTGGCCCCATCTTGCTGGAAAAAGGTGTTGCGGTTGTAGCCAGACTGGTTTTGCATTTCTGTAGCCAAAAAAGTCCGGATCATATGGCAATATCGATCAGAATTAACGGTCTGAGTTCGACCTCGGTTATCCTCAAAAAAATAAGGACCGATAATTCCTTGACTTGATATGGCAGCCCAAACAACCACTTTTGATGAGTACAAGGGCTTCTGATGCAGTTCTAGCGGATTCTCGGTAGCCCAGTATCTGCAATTTTGTTTATTCACGTGACCGTTGATGTGAAAATTCGATTCGTCGGAGAACCAGATGTTATTGAAACTCCTAAAACGGTTTTTCATTGTCCTGCAGAATTCGACTCGTTTATCAGGATCATCAGGCTTCATTTCTTGAACAATAACAATTTTATATGGGTGAAAATGCAAATCTTTCGAAATAATGCGATAAACCGTAGATTTGTTCAAATTCAGAGAAGCTGCGCGCAATCTCAACGACTGTCGTGGGTCGTCCATAACAGACTGGCGAACGCGGTCGACGTTCGTGCTCGCCCTTGATGTCCTTTTGCGCCCAGATGATTTGTCCGGCATTGTATTCCCAGTCTCTTCAAACTTGCACACCCAATGTTTAATTAAATTGGCACTTGGCACATGTTTTAAGCTTGTTAAATTAAAATGTGTCCTGTAGAGACGACGAACAATAGTGTAGGAATCGTTGTTTTTATAAAACGCTCGCACGCAAAACGCGCGCTGCGGTCCCGTGAAACGATTCATGGCTACTAAACTTAACAAGCCGGCCAAGCGTTTGAGACCACTCCCCTCCCCCTGCTACCAGCGATCGGCGCGTATTGGTCAATTCAAAAACGAAAAACATTCTGAGACACCCCTTATATTGCCATATCATTATTATTATTATATCAGTCATAAGACATCCACTGCTGGACACAGGACATTCCCTAATATTTTCTAAAATGATCGGTCGGAAGCTGTATATGAGCTGTATATGGGCTTTTTTTTTGTTAACCCGGTGGAAATCCCTACGGACCGTAAGGGGGAGTTGTGAGGGCCACACCCCCCGTTGTGTCGGACCTGCCTCGACTAAAACCACCGGGGTGCCAGCACTGCCCTCTCTTCACCTTCGCCGAGCCTGGGAATCCGGATACTTCAGACGGCTCGGCGAGCAGCTGTATATGGGCTATGTCTCTGTACAGCTGGGCTATGTCGGTATATCTCGTTCATCTAAGGATTTCTTTATTTCATATAGTGCACTAGGTTATTAGTTTATAAGAATGATTTTTATGTTTTGAGTTTAACAATTCTAGTGAAAATAAATAAATTTCCGATTCGATCACGTAAAGAAACATCAAACATAAGCAGATTTAATGTGTCCAAATTTTCAAAGACAATGTATTATCTATTTATAATCATGCTGATTCCCTATTGGGGTAAGCAAAGAGAATGACCCGCCACTTCTCTCTATTTTTTTACAAATCTCAACATTAATTAATCCCTTGATGCACTCGTCAATTCCGCGTACTCGGGATCTTACTATCCGTCAGTATTCTCTTCATTTGACCTGTGTAGGTAAATCTCGGTCGGCCTCGGCTATTATGGCCACTTACATTAATATTGTTTATCTTTTTTGTCATTTTTTAACATTCAACCTCTCCACATGTCCGAACGAGCGAAACATGTGTTTGAAGATGCTGTCTGCGACACTATTTTTCAAACCGACGAAAAGGTAACTTGAAAGGTATAAACATTTTATATAAAACAGTTAGGTAATTTCTGCCGTAAGTCTGCCCGTTCCGTTCCAGCAGAGAGGGTAATGGTTCATCGTTTATTCACCAGGCTGCGGCCGCGCGACCAGATACAGGAAAAGGAAACGTTTTCGACATACTAATGAATGTTTTACTCGTCTTCTGCTTTTATATATTACATACGTTTACGTGCGCTGTTACTGCAACGAATAATTTGAATCGGCCTTCATTTCCGTACAACCGGCATTCCTATTTACGTGTTGAGGTTTAAATTGAGGCTATCTGAACTGTAATTACTGTTTTTTTATTTAACTACTAGTAAACGCTTGACTTCCATGACTCCTGGTGGAAAAGAAAGATAAGCACGAAGATAGAACTCTTTTGTCCAACAAATGCTTATTCATTCTTCTCTAAGGGCGGCTTGCACTAACGAATTAATCTAGTTTAAGCTTGTATAAAACGCTAATTAATTGAATTGGTTTGATTCTATCTTAATGATGATTTTAGTTTAAGAGTTGTTACAACTAGATATTGATTTAGTGCAAGACAATAAGTACAGATCAGCGTTACATAGCATTTTATACAACTCTAAACTAGATTTAAATTGTTAGTGCAAGCCGCCCTTAAAGTATCCCAGATTAGAGCGTAGAGATATGGGCGCTGGAAGTATGTTCCCCTCCTTTACTGATTACATAATGAGAAAAGAAGCGAAATTTATTTTATTTTATAAAATTTGTTAAGTTTTATACAAACAAGTAATTATTATAAGTAAACATTATGGTGTCTCTTAATTCGCCTGATTGCTTGTATGCCAGTCTTTTAACGCGCAAATTATACTTAATATCTGTGCTAGAAAGCTAAAATTCTCTGTCAATAGATATAAAGACGACGATGTTGCTTGTAAAGTAAAAATACCAAGAAGAAATTGGTTTTTGCTATTTTGTAAGTAAAAGGAAACCAAAATATAGCATAATTATTAAACTTTAATTGCAGTTCTATGGTCTCTTAGATGATTAAAAAAAAACTAAGCGCGAATATACGAAGAAAGATACTTGGAACCGTTTACTGCGCTTGTTACGACATGCACCAATTACTTTTTTTTTATAAACTAAACGTTCCTAACTTACGTTAATTAAATTTAAATAATTACGTTTAAAAATACGTTCCATAAAAAAAATTCTAGATATTTTAAAGAAATACCATAAATTTACCAAATTTTCAAATAGGCAAATATGACAATGAACACATTAAATGAAAAAATATCTTAACGATAGAGTAATCGAGCTTAATCTAAATGAAAATGAATTACATTTTTAAGGGCGGCTTGCACTAACGAATTAATCTAGTTTAAGCTTGTATAAAACGCTAATTAATTGAATTGGTTTGATTCTATCTTAATGATGATTTTAGTTTAAGAGTTGTTACAACTAGATATTGATTTAGTGCAAGACAATAAGTACAGATCAGCGTTACATAGCATTTTATACAACTCTAAACTAGATTTAAATTGTTAGTGCAAGCCGCCCTAAGTGATTCAATAACTTGTTAAATAGAATTGTATAATATTTTAATTTACAACACGGATCCTAATTAAGTGTTGATTATAAATGTTTTCCATCCTCCAAATACTACTTTATATTTAATGAACCATGTGTCCGAGTAATTTGAACTCACTCGCCAGTTCCTGTGGTTTGATTAACGATATGCTACAATAGATTTTAGGTCAAATAACTTCTAAAATGTTAAGAAGTTTGTTGAAAATGCAAGACTAGTTTGTGTTTACAATAATTTTAATGAGATTTTGATATAAACTATCCAAATCACGATGACGCATCTCCCCGGGGCCTAATTATCTAAGACAATTTAGCGATTCCTTGCTTTGATATCACGTCAATTTCGTAAAAAGTTACGACATTTTCAAAAATCGCATTCTCTATGATACTTTGTTGTGAAATGAATCAGATTCATTACCGTGACATGATATAGACAAGACACGATGT
This sequence comes from Automeris io, assembly GCA_036320925.1. Lineage (NCBI taxonomy): Eukaryota > Metazoa > Arthropoda > Insecta > Lepidoptera > Saturniidae > Automeris > Automeris io. The sequence goes on along the minus strand of JAUDJH010000010.1, from coordinate 11,918,025 downwards.
TAACATGGTTTTCAAATGGTAAGATTTGAGTGTGAAATTTAAATTGTCATACAGAATTAGGCCTCTTGTCTTTCTAAAGATTACCGATTACCGGTATACATAGGTAAGAAAAAGTCATGTACGCAGTATTTTAATGACAGAAATCAGGTAGGTCAAACTGGACTCTATCCTTGCTTTTACATTATGACTGCGCACATTGGGGTCGTGGAATGGTCTGCCAGATACTGTTTTTCTTCAGAGCTACACGAGTTTATTTGAGAGGGCGGTTTGTAATTTCCTAGGTTGGCAATGAAATAACAACTAGTCTCGTGTTACAGTTTTCTATAGGAGACTATAGCCGTTCACCATCAGGTGGGCCGTCAATCTTTTCACCGACAAAGTTTTACAAAAAACCAATAATGGGTCGCGTCTTCTATCTATATAGTCGGGGAAAGTTTTTGAATCTTTCTGCTTACCTATGGCATATTGAACTGGTATAAGGACTATGCGATTAGAGGATCAAATTAGATAATATATATAAACAATGATTTCATACGGAAAAATGGTTCATATATTTTTACTAGCCACAAAAGGGGTATAGCATGTTTTGTATTATTAAAAAATTAAAAACACTGAGCATGTTAAGAACGTGGTGTGCAAAACATAGAGGTTTTTTATGTTAGGCAGAAGATAGTGGCCACATAATATGTGAACAGCTGTAACACAGAGAGTCAAGAAAATCAATGGCCGCCAAGATATTAGTAACGTAATTCGGACAATGCTGAATTGAACTTCCGGCTATTATATGGAACGTGACTTTACTCAATTGATCTCCCACAGTCTTTGAACTAAATTACCGGAAAATTCGTGAAAGTATTTTTTATAACGAAGGCTAATTTAAAATATAGCTTAAAGTCATACGTCCGACCTCAATTATACTCGATGGAAAGTGAAGATGAGATCGCGAATGTGGTTCGCTTGCCGCAACAAATTACAGCAAACGCGCTTTTTTTTCGAAGTGTCGTCTGTTGATTGCAAGGAAAGGCCTTTACAACTACATCGAGCTTGAGTGTGACGAGCACTGAAGGTGCTCAGCTAGTGATTTGAGCAAATACGCTGTATTTGTTTTATTAAAACGACTACGTGAAGAACAAATGACCTCTAGAGCGATGTCAACGATTTTTGTAAAGACTTTAGAGTTAAATTTTTAAACGTAACAAGAAAGGTTTGTACTTATGAGACAATTTTTTATGGAAAGCTTTTTTAGATGTATATCATTCAGTGGGTAAGCTAGATAATGTGCTCCTCTGCCGCTCCTAGAATTTGGCAGCCGGAACGCGGGCTCCACCTTGCTCCCTCTTAGCTTTGGAGCTGGCTTCTATAATTAGATCAATTCTGTACTGGCGTAATGTTGGCATATAGAGAAAGCAGTTGCATTCTTTACCGCCGACGGCTGCCATCAAAACAACTGGCTTGTATAGATTTTTATGGAGCGTATTTCGATAAAGCAGCTCGTTGTACTATGTTCTATGTGCTCAATTTTTATTTTTACCTCTGAAGATCACACTTCATATGGTCTTCTTTGATTATTCTCGGACTAATTTCTTCCAAAATCATTATTTTATTTGTTTCTTTTTATATTCTATTGTTTCATCAACTCTATATTTGAGTCGTTTTTTTTTGGTATCCCGGTGGAGAATCCAGCATAGAAATAGTTCTATGCAGGTCTATGGTATCATGGCGGCTGTGAGGGCACCGCCCCTTGTGTGTCAGACTTCTACTAAGTAAAAACCCCCGGGGTATCATCGCCCCACCCGAGCATAGGAAACCAAATTCATCCAGACCCCCGGGGTGCGAAAAGCCTTGTTGAGGCTACCTCTCATGGAGGGGTAGGAGTAAAAAGTGCACCCCTCCAAAACCTCTCTCTCAGGTAGCGCGCTGGGCACCGTGCACAACCTCCCTCTCATCCGGACAGCAGACTCTCTCAAGTCTACTGCCCGGCATATTTGAGTCTTATAGCATAGCTATATTATGTACACAATGTTTATGCTATCAACTACTACCTTTTAAACCTACCTTATCATTTCTTCTTTTAATTTAAATAATTTTAATCAACCTAGTATGTATTAGAAACTTAAAAACATGAATATGCGAATTAATTAACAATCTGATTAGATTAAACTGTAAAGAAATCAACCGAAAGATTGCAAAAGTTCCGGTCAGTCTACCTTCGTTCGCCTATTGTAATACTCTTGAACTGTTAAACATCCCATTCATTGTACAAAAACTTCATCTGTAGCACGATCGAGCCGCGGCCATCATTGTTTACATTACAAAACAACTTTTACCGGTCACTGATATGTTTGAGAACAACACACAGATGTCTATGTCAATATTACGTGAATAGGTCAAGAAACAAGTAATCTTTACTTGTTAAGTAATGTTTTTCTGTGTAAAAGTATAGACCAGTCTTGGAGGCTCAATTTGAAAGCTTTCTATCTGTCGATCTGTATCTCTATATTCGTATACTGTAAACTTCAAACAGACTAATAATGTGTACAACAAATATATACATACATAAAGCCTAATTTTATGAATTTGAAACAATGGTGATATAAGTTTGCTCTGTTTTTTTTTTCATATCAGGCATAAAACATCAAATTGATGATTAAAGTTTTCAACTGAAGCAGTTTATTGAAATAATTTTGATTACAAGCGATAATATAAACGAAGTTTAACGCATTATGAGCAATTTAAAATGGCCGAGATCAATTTAGCTGACGAAACTGCTGAAGTAAGTGTAAATACGAATATTAAAAATAAACAAGATGAACAATTGCACATAAAAGTCAAAATTGAGATAGTGATCCTTATAGAAATCATTACGGACAAAGTAAGAAATAGAAGATGTTACCTATGTAATGTAATTTATGCTAATTTGGAAGAAATATTGCGTTCACTTTTCTTTGAGTATTGAAGATTTAGCATAAAAATTGTAAATGAGTTCAGGGACGTACGAACGAGTTTACAACATGTAATGCGTTTTGAGATTAGACACACTTTAATAAAAGATTTTTAAGTCATCAGCATGTGAATACAGAAACCATGTAACAGTAATTAACGTTCAATTTCGGTCGAACATACTCATTGGAACATTTACAAAACTTGGTCTATTACGTGAACATTTAACTAAAGATTCATTCGAGATTCCACTTTCTATAATATGCTGCTTGAATGCAAATCTCTTGTTACGTGAGATTTATATGTTTTTGGTGAAAGAATATTAACAAGTGTTGCTTTTGCAATCGTTTCAATAAATATTTCAGAAGAGCTAGTACTTGTGTTGACACTTGCACAATTTTATTGTTTTACGAAATATGTTCTACGTTTTTTGTAATTCTTTGGGTGTTGTTGGTGATTTTATTAGTCTTGCCTTGCAGTTTAAAAGTTTTTACGCCCATGTCTAAACGAAAATAATATAATAAAAAATGACTGTAACTAGTCTCAGAATTCTAAAGGGAATTTAAAGAATGATGCTTAGTACGTATACATATTTAAAAAAAATTTGACAATATTCTTAAAATCATAATAATCAACATTGTAATAAGATGTAAATTTAATCTTAATTATGCAAATGAAATTAAGTATAATACTTTTAACTAATTTATTGGAGCATGATATAATGCCAGAAAATATCGTAATTCAGATCGTAATACAGGGTGACAGAAAGAGATTTAAAGTTAAATCCAGATTCCACAGTCAGTTTAATTTATTAACTGCTTTTAATGACGATTATACGATGGAGACACCACATACAAAAAATTAAATCAGTTCTGATGTAGATAAACAAACTACTTAAATATAATTATAAATAGTCGTCGACTTACAGTGGATCTTAACTATGTAAATATCTCTTATGACCGTCCTTACTAGGAAACGTTATTTGATAAGAATTTAAATTCCCTTATCGCTAGCCATTGAATTTAAAACATCAAACGGTTTAACAAAATTGGTTATGCATACCTTAACCTCTATTAACCAGCTAATACGTATTCTATTTGCCATTAGATTGTATACAATGCAGTAAAAACAAGCTTCGATGTGTACTATAACCGGTAGAGTTGATAACACGCCATTGAAATGGAGATGGGCTTATGCAGTCAATATTTGTACTCGCTTGGATGCACGCTTTCGCGTGTTGTGCAATCGGATAGAGACACCATGCACACGGGTTCCTACACTTTAGCGTTTATTGATGAACAAATTAATTGTTTAATGACAAGGTCGCAAGGAAAGAGGACGCCTACTTCGAAGCCACTTTTTGTTCGTGCAATTGCAGTCATTGCTTCTTAGGTATCTTTGATTACCTCCTCACGAAGCTATTGTAACTTAGTTGCATCTATAATATCATTGCCAATCCTACAATAGATTGAAAGAAAATACATTAAGCTATTTGCTAGAGTGATCAGTTCAAGTAATTGTTGCTATATGTGTTAAATTATGTAGGGTATCAGAATTTTAATTGATTTTACCTACGTGTATATAGCTGCAATCAACGTTGCCCCTTCAAATGGCTCAATTCTTCGTAAACATGTAGTACCTAATTTTATTTCTTTTCATTTATTTGTGTAGACATGGATTACTTTTAAATAGGTACCTACATTTATTGCGCATTTAGTATCAAAATGTGCAGTGTCAATGTATATAGTATTTCATGCTATTTAAATTGTTTATTATTTAATGCGCATATAGATGCTTGAAAATTGGACTTATTATTTATTTAGTAATTCTTCTACAAAATGTACTACATTTGATGGTAGATGCAATGCAGCACATTAACAGTGACGACCGTTATAAAAATTAAAAAAGGATTAACAGTCGTTGCCGTCATACTATATTGCATATACCATAACGGAAGAACCCTAGGTCTAATGCATTGGCTGATACCGAAACGCCATAGGCTGAAGCGAATCGCTAAAATCGTGGAGTTCTATAAGACGCGGCATATGCCATTAACATGTGCGGCTACAGCAGACATCACTACTGTGCAGTATTAATTTGTATGAGTCCGTTTCTAACATACGACTGCAATTATTGGACGTCATTTGCCGCTGCCTACAGCTGCGACCTACGGAACTTCTCCTTTAGGAGATTAATGCATATCCTTATTCTGAAATTGTGTTAAATACTGACAAATACCCTATTACCTCATTAATATTCATATTGTTGCAATTATTGTTAACTAATTCTTATTCCAAACACGTTGATTCTATATCGAGTTAGTTGCACCCTTAAACCATGGAATTCAAATGGCTCAAGAAGCTTAAATCACCGTTCAAGCGAAGCGAAACGTTTAGAATGACTTCAGTCAGTTCCGCGCCCAGCTTTACGACGTTGATTCCTTGGTCGCATAACGGTGATCCTATAAGCACCAGGCAAAGGCTTGTGGCATTCAGCCAGGCACGGCCGGCGTGTCTACTGCTAATGGAATGGAATGCGGCACCCTCACGCTTTTTGCCGATAACCTAGTGCCCATTGAAATAATTCGCTTTTTACAAGCTACTCATTAATAAACATTATTTTGCACAAAACGATTAATCGATTATTCGGTTGTATTTCTAATAATTCAAATCTTAATTTCGATGTTTATCAGATTATTATATAAATTACCTGAAGGTTTTTGACGAAATTCTATCAATGGGTATAAATGTATTCGATTTAAAATCATTAATACATTTAGTTATTATATATTATAACAATATACAACTGCAGTACTACTTGATACCGGATATTGCTTGACCTTTTCGTAGTAAATACACGCTGGAATATAATACAGGAAGGAGGGAGAGAATATAAGGAATTTGTTGGCGACATAATCGAAGTAGCAGGCAAAGCTGATTTAATATACAATTCTCTTATTCTTGGTACCAAGATCAATGGCATTACAATTTAAAATAATACTTTATTAAAGTGTAGTGGGAACCCTGGTAATCTGGTCCCTCTCTAATCCGGCGCCCCTTGTAATCTGACATGCCTATTACTTGATTATATATATATATATATATATATATATATATATATATATATATATATATATATATATAAATTCCACATACATATTGTAGAGGTATACATAATTATGTAGTACTTTATTCATAATTCAAATTGATTGCTTGTGTAATGTGCAGGATGACAAAGTACTCTTTTTCGAAAAATTCCAAACTATAGAGGGTCTTAGACACTATTCAATAATTCGACAAGTTCGATGGTCCGACATTTTCTTATAAAACGTTTCTCGGATAAATGGGGGTCCAGTGTACTTGATTTTCAGTGCCTTTAGATTCGATCATTCGTTTCTTATATTAAGCTGTTACGGTATACAAGGGATATCTATTTCTTTTGTTAGTTTTGTAGTATAAAGTATATTAAGTGCTGTTCTCTAAAAGAAATAAATAACACAACATTTATGGATAATTACATACGAGTACATTGACCTAGCTCAAAACTCAGCTTGCTTTTGCACTATCGGTGCTAAGCAAAGATATACATACTTATTATTACGTATATACATATACAGAAAAAAACTAGTTAAAATTTTGTTTTAACAATTAGTAAATACGTGCAGTTTATTTTCAAGTTTTAAGCTATACATTTCAGTATCGCTTTTTATATATATATATATATTTTTCATTTTAATTTATTTATATTATTATAATTGTTTGATTTTTGTTTTTATATTCGATTTATGGTTTTGTTTAACTTTCACGTTGTATTCATTAATTTGTCATAATAATTGTCTACATTTTTTTTTTGTTTTTTGTTGATCAAGAAATAAATGGCTTTTTATTTTTATTATTTACATATCTCATTACTCATCTATGATTCAGGAAAAATTACTCTGCTCGTCATAGAAAAGTTTGCCGATACCGGGACTGTAACCCTGGATTCAAGTCCCAACCCTGCTTAGGGAGCTTCAGTGCCTTTTTGTAAATAAAGTTTAAAGAACGTACTTGCAAGTAAATAAGCTGTAAGCCGTAACTTATTGGAATAATTGCTTGTTTCTAAAACACGGAATAATAGGGAAGCTACATCTAAACATTTCCTATAGTACGTATCTGTAACAAGACACGGCGTGCTCAGTAAAGCTAAAACAATGCGTTCAGGTTGATTGCACTTGACTGTGAATAGAGTGGGCAGGGCAAGACGCCTCACGGGCGGTACTTCCGCGTTGGCTATCAGGCGCAACCACGAGAGATCTGCTTCACTTGCCAACGATCCTCTAACACTTTGTAATGTTTCCTACAAATAGTGTGTGAATGTAATACAATACTCATTATAATTATTGATCCATGAAAGTTGACTTAAATTAATGGCTGACAAAACTATTCACCCTTTAAAAGAAATTGGCATGAAGTATATTCTACAAAATGGTCAAATCTATACTAATATTATAAACCTGAAGAGTTTGTTTGTTTGTTTGTTTGAACGCGCTAATCTCAGGAACTACTAGTTCGAATTGAAAAAATTCTTTTTGAGTTGAATAGACCATTTATCGAGGAAGGCTATAGGCTATATAACATCACGATGCAATTATTAGAAGCGAAGAAATAATGTAAAATGTGAAAAAAACGGGCAAAATTTTTCATCCTTAAGGGCTTCCATTGCGTGCGCTGCAAAAACGGTTCAAGATACCAAAAATATATGTAAGAAAGAATTATTCCTCTTGAGATGATCTAAAAAAATGTCCACGTCAGTATATGTTTATCTTTTAAGATTAAGTCACTAGAACCGTTTTTATGGTAAACAAATTTGGTCGAAATTAATGCATTATTTGTTAAGAGTTGTATCAACGTATTAATATTAATCTTTATATAAATAAATGTGTTGTTGATTAAGAATATTTAATTGTGAACAAAATTATCTTTGACATCACTTAATTTCAATGAACATCTTAGAAGATATTACAAAACCTTACATAGCAAAACAACGTTTGCTGGATCAGCTAGTAACTTATATAGCAAAACAACGTTTGCCGGATCAGCTAGTATTAAATAAATTTATGCGGTTTGCTACTTTAATTATTTCTAACGTTAAAGCCTTACAGAAGTGCGACAACGCATCAATTCTATAGAAAATTTCTGTCGCGCACTTTGACGTTGTAGAGTGGGGTATCGGGAACAGTTTGTTTCGAAAACTATGACATGAGGTTATTCAAGAAAGTAATGAACAATGTTCTCCATTGTCAACAACGCTCCTTGTATTGCAATTGTCAATTGGCGTCGGACACCATTAACCATCAGTAGAGCCGTCAGCCTATTTGCTGGCAAAAGTTAAAAAAGCTACTGAGTTAAGTATTGCAAGAATTGATTTATTTCTTTCTATATTAGTAAGTATTATTTAAAATATTTTATATTTTGTCACTTGGCTAAATTAGAACATAAATAAAAAAGATAAGTTAAACCATGAATTTAGACAATGATATGCACTGAGTGAAATCTTTAAAAGAAATGCCAAAATTAAAATAGATCAATAAAATTAGGAGCATTAATTAAAGCACGGCCTTTAATCAATATAATGCGGTCACATCGGTCCTAGCATAAAGAATTTTCTTAATATAGCGAGGTAGGTTTTAATAACAAAGTACCGTTAATATTAAATTAAATGTGACTTTTTTAGATTTGACTGAAAGATGAACTTGAAGAGTTGGTTAGCGAGACGAATCCACATCTACACGCTTATCAATAGTAATACGGTTTCTCTTAGATGATTGCCAATTTGCAGAATTGTAAAGGAACTGATGATTGGTGCATTGATCTCGCCAAAAACACAACGTGCGTTGTCATGGATCTTAACTTTCTACATCAAATTTGTATTTCAATTATTATAGACCTTATTAAGGCAACTAATGATATCAAACGCAATCATCAATGCGAACATTGTGGTATTGAGAAGAGATTGTAAAAATTCTATCGGATAAATTAAAATAAGCGCCTACTTATTTACCATTCTAATTAGTATATTTACTGTCTTTTACGTCCGCTGGTGATATTTGGGATGGTTAGAAGTTAGTATAAATATATCCTAACCTTTCAATTACATTTAAGATTTAAACCCAAAACTCAATTACGTATCTATTTGAAACTTATTAAGAGAGTGAAATACTCAGTTAATTTTGAGTTTCAGTCTCACCTTTTTTTAAACCGGGGAAATCCCTAACGGACCTTAGGGGGCGATGAGGGCTACCCCCCGGTGTGTCGAACTTGCACCGACTAAAACCCCCAGGGTGTTCCTTCTCCCGCCTGCCGAGTTTCAAGGGCAAGGCTGAGCCATCTTCCTCGGCACCCGGCGACGTCTAGCCTTCTGCAGGCCCCGCCTACTTGGCAGGGGGTGGTTAAATAGTTGCCACCCCCCGCGTACACCTAACACAGTTTCAGTCGCACCTAGATGAATTTCAAGCCGGGTCTGCTAGTTTACATACTATATTAATTTATCAATATAAGCCATACAATTACTCAATATATAATTACTTTAATATTCAAAAGGTTAAGAGAAGGTAGGATTGCTGATAAACTCATTATGGAAGTAATAGTGTGGAATTAGATTTTCCTTTGAGTTCACTGAGATCGTCGCGTTTTCTCCGCTACTCCAAGCGTTTCGTTTTTGCAGTAACATTCTCACGATGTTCGCCCATGTAATTACCTATCTAGTGTTAACTGATTCAAGTCACTATATTAATTCAAATTTCCTTTACTAGTTTACACGAAGGCCATGTATATTAGAAATTGATTCAATAATTGTTTCATAATCATCGTCAGCTTTTCAGCATTTTGAGATGTTGGGGTAATTGCTCGAATTGGGTAGTGATTACAGTACACAAATGCAAAGACCGTTATAGTGACATGCTTCGGCCTATCGGGTTTCCAGATCTGCTTGCGTATGTCCAGTTGTTTATATATTGGAGACCTGTCGTGGTATATGTGCCAGGCATAGCGACCGTAACTGATGGATTCCCGTCCCTCGACGTTTTTGGACTACACTCCACTTTTCAACAAATATGCTGCAGACACTTTGTTGACCCATTATAAAATAAAAATCTATTGCTAACTATGGGATCCTCTCAATAAGCAAATTTTTCACATAATGAAAATCAAGTAATAACACACAATGATAGAAAAAATGAATTATCCCTTTTTTTGTTTATTTTAACAATATGTCGATTTAGGGCAGTTAATTCCTTTCAAAATGAATTCTGTGCCTTATGACGTAAACGAAAAAATATATTTGAGATGCTTACAGTTACAATTAATTTTATTGTGGGAAGAATCATGTAATTAACAATAAAGAATACATAAAACCATGAACTATTAAAACAATGTAAGTACTTTAAGGTCCATATAATATAATATAACGGGATTCAAAGCGAGTTTTTTTTTGTTACTATGAATTGTTGGGCTTAGCCACCATTATAATGTTATCGTATGAAGCATTAAGATTAAAGAAAATTGAAGTATGGTGTACATAAAATCTTATTTTTAATTATATTTCCACTAACGGTCTTGTACGTTCACAGGGTATCAGGGTTCAGTAAGAAACACTAACGGTCTACTCTCAGAGCTAGTTCGAGAATTAACATAAATGCTAGTGCTTTGCTTACCGATAGGGAAATGTCGAACACGCGTATTGTGAAGTAGAGATGTTCCATGTCCATTGTCGAAATTATCCGATACCCGAAATTAATTATTGTTCAGCGATCAACTGCGCTACTGCTAACGCAGGGCATGACATACAAGCGCAAAGGGGATACAGCCTATAATGTATCACGCTCACCCCAAAAGGAATATAGCGTAACGATATATTATTCATTATCCATATTCCTAACAACTTCCGATATAAATGAATCGGAAAATTTTAGATTTCTCATGAAATCTATGAGTTCTTTAGGAAAAGCTAAGATTACTTCTAAACTTTGTTTAGTGTGCATATATGTATGTATTTTCCTACATATTTAGCTATAACCGAAATTATTCGGATGTTAGATATAGGTGTGAGTGGTGTGCGTTGTGTTCCCGCACACCTCTCCAATGACAAATCATGGAGATGAGGGGTGGTGGCACTTTAAACCACTCTCCCCGCCAAATGTCTTAGGTGTACGCAGGGGGTGGCGACTATTCAACCACCCCCTGCCAAGTAGGCGTGGCCTGCAGAAGGCTAGACGTCGCCAAGTGCCGAGGAAGATGGCTCAGCCTTGTCCTTGGCACTCGGCAGGCGGGAGAAGGAACATCCCGGGGGTTTTAGTCGGTGCAAGTCCGACACACTGAGGGGAACCCTCATCGCTCCCTGAGGTCCTTTAGGGATTTCCCCCGGGTTAAAAAAATAAAAGATAAAATTATATCTGAAATCTGAATTTTGTATTAAATATCCATATTCCAATACATGTACCCCTACAACTCTAATGTGAGCTAATAAAGACATGCCTATATATTCCAATCACGAGAACAGTTTTACAGGGACGTAAGCTCCTACATTACTCTCATTTTATAACGGCTATTCTAAGGAAATTAAATTATTAAAAACAAAACAAACGTTACATAATATAACATTGATAGTAAATACCACAAAAATGCCTTATGTAATAGAACATTGTATGAAAGATAAAAATTGATTGACTATTGTGGGTCTTAAAGGCTAATCATTATTTATTTATTTATTTCAAATAGAAATATCATGTGTAAGTGCCATGGGAACGGCAATCAGCTGCGATACTGGTCACGTTGGGCACGACATATAAGCGCAGCGTGGATACAGCCACTAATGTATTTCTGCTCACCCCGAAAAGGATATGGCGTATATATATACATGTATATATATTATAATTAGGCTTAAGTTCGTACTTTTATATTAAGCTGTCTAACTATCTGCCAACGGTGTGATTAAAATATGTGAATAACTGTTTTAACTTTTTCAGCCACAGTCTTACATATACAATTTTATTTACAAAACAACTGCATTTTGGTTAAATTAAGGTTTATTTATTATAAAAAAAAAAAACAAAAAAAATATTTTGGAAAAACATATTATTTAGAATGTATTATAGTCACAAACAAGTTTTAAACAAGCAACAATAAGTGGTTAGATACTTACTACCAAACCTGGAAGAGTTAAAGCTGATATTAAAACATTAAAATTTTAATTTACAGCGAATATTGGTGCAGTAATAGTAGACAGTCGTGAACAGAGATGAGCAAAATGTAATCTGATTAATGATTAACGATTACAAAATCTAGTTATATTAAATACACTCATATTAATGGTAAAACGTAAAATGTAATCGTAATCATTTTTATTAATCTGATAACATTTTGCCCATCTATGGTCGTGTATTATATCATGCGATATAAAAACCGGCACAATATATAAGAGAAAAGTGTGGTAAAATAATAATTGCACTATAAAACGTGTTTACAGTTTGCGGTGTACCATTTCCACAATATTAAAGCCCAATATACCATGTTTGTTCCGCGTAACGGGACCGACGACCTCCATCAGGGCTCTAAGTTACATCATTACGTGAACAACATAAAATATCAGAATTACATAAACATACATATCTTGGTTTGGTGGTTTAGGAGGCTAAATTGCAAATAGAACTGGTGAATCCAATTATGAAATGTCATTGTTAAATGCCTGATTCATTAGGCTTAGGTTACACTAGACAGTTTTACCACGCGGTATTTTCACGAGGATGTTATTCCGAATCGCGTGACATTTTAGTAAAATTCTCGAGGAGTTTTATTGTCCGTGTGTGCGCTTTCATATGATTCTAAGGGCGGCTTGTACTAGCAAATTAAATCTAGCTTAGACTTATATAAAATGTTATTTAGCGCGGAACTGTACTTATTGTCTTGCACAGAATCAAAATCCAGTTGTAACAAGCTTAAACTGAAATCATCATTAAGATTGAATAAAACCGCTACACAGATTAGCGTTATTTACAGGCTTAAACTAGATTTCATTTGTTAGTGCAAGCCGCCCTTAGTGTAACAGAATTTCCAGTAAAATATTGCGAGGTAAAAATTCATAGTGAAGCCTAGGCATTAGGTTATTAATTTAATCTTAACTAGGCAAGTAATTTGATTAATCTTTTGAGTTCACATATAAATAAGAACTTCTACTAACAGTCTAACGAATGAGTTTTGTGACCTATATTTTACTAACAACTTATCGATTCGTCTATTAACGATTGTTACTTCACATATGATTAATGATTATGATACTAATGACAGACTCAGCAAATAAATTACAAGCTATTCCATCACATCTTTAAAGGAAATGTTTTACGAAGGCTTCAGACATCATTATAGAATCATGCAATAGGATAGGATAGGGTCCTGTGCTTGGAGTAGGTCTCAGGATTTATCATTAAGTTCATATCATAGATGGGCAAAATATAATCAGCAATTAAAAACGATTACGATGACATTTCGAATTTTGCATCATTAATAGGATTATCATTTTGTCCATCTATGTTTTAAAGACTAATGAATTTTCAATCACATACAAATTTATGACTCTATAATATTTTGAAGGGTTTTAATCATGATTACAGTTTAACAAAATTAAAATTACGATTATATTTTGTTATCGATAATCTGATTACATTTTACCCACCTCCGGTACGTATGTTCTTCAGCTGCAATGAATGACCAAGCAATTTTTAATACACAAAAACTCATTCGAATAAATCGCAATTCAGAGGTGATCCGAAACGACCAAACCGTTTGCTCGGTTATTAAAGAATCACACAATTTTGTATGAAATTTAGTATTTTTTACCTAACAATGATTTTAAAGCAATAAAAATAATTCAGTAATGTTATTGACCGTAAGTGACAAAGCAATATTAAAAGCTACAAGTAATTTTCGTGGCTCTGCTGGCCAGCGGTTAATGGCTCGGCTTCCATGTACGATAACGCAAATAGTCGTAGGTTTAAATCCCGGCACACACTTCTGGGTTCTCCAGATTACATATGTATTTAGGCACTACATGCTCAGCAGTGAAAGAAGACATCATGAGGATACCTGCATGACATCTAATAAAAATGTCATGTGTAAGTGCCCTAAGAGCTACAATCAGCGTTACTGATAACGTTGGGCACGACATACTATAAGCACACGTGGATATAGCTATTAATATATTTCTGCTTACCCTGAAAGGGATATAGCGTGACGATATATATTTTAAATGATTCGGTCTAAATGTCTTTTTTTTTTTTGATAGCCCAGGGGATATCCCTAACGGACCTCAGGGGGCGGTCTAAATGTCTAACCTAACCTAACCTAACTGTTAAAAGCTCAGAAATTAATAGGTACATTTTAGATTTTAGTAGTGCTTATAAGTTTCCTTACTTTTTCAAATGTATTTTTGTTAGGTTTATGGCTGCTTTGCTGGTTTTCGGCTTATAATGGGATGTGATTAGTTGGTAAGCAAGAAAATGTTACTTTCAGTCATACTGATATGTTCTTTTTTATTTAACACCATAACATAAACTTCACGATTCCAGATTATTATAATGTAAAACTAGAAAAAAACGTAGATACGTTTACTTGTGCTGCTAATTGTTGTATAATCAAATTCAATTTGAGACTGGAGAATTTCCGACAAAATAATTGTGAATTGAGTTGTACCCACTATGGAAACAGCCAGTCATCGTCGGTCACGGCCGTGTAACGGTGTACAAAGCGCCCTAGAAAAGGGCCCGGCGAACTTACTCCAAGCATTATGGTAAAGTCACGTTTTCTTAAGAATTATGAGATTTTATAGTGCATTCTAAGGCTGAGATTTATAGACGCTACTTTGACTTTGCTTAGACTTTACTTGGACATTACAGATGATAATATTTAACTAATATAAACTTACCGATTTGCCCAAATTTTACTTGGTTTCTATGCGCGAAATTAGCGTTGGTATTTAATCAATTTATACAATGTAAGCTATTATAATATAAATATCGTTAGAATCGTTTTTAAGGAAACAAATTTATATTTTTAAAAATAGCTATATTCGTCTAGGCTAGAAATATTATCATTTGTGCGAAGCTCGGTAGCTCAGTTAGTTTCTCATAAAATCCGAATGGCGTGGCCTTAATGTTCTTAGGGTACCGAAGAATGTATCGACATGACACAGTATCAATATGGTTAGAACTTAGAAAGTACACTTATAAGGTGCCTATTGGCTATTATAAACATACACGAGTACATTATAAACAGTTATAGATATTTACAGCCCTGTATATTCATTATTACAAAATTCTCATCTATAAAACAAAGTCAAGTGTGTTCGAACACTTATAACTCGAGAACGGCTGGACCGATTTTCATGGGTTTTGATTTATTGTATTTGTATCCGTCCCGAATAGTAGCATAAAAAAATTGTAAAATTTACGAAAATAAAAAAAAAAGTAAAAACATTTTCCAATACAAAAGTTCATGGGTTTTGTAACTGTAAACATTTTTTAATATTTTTGTGTTATTAACTTAAAATTACTAAAATAAATATTCACTACAAACAATTTATATGGCAGAACAACTTTTGACGGGTCAGTTAGTTAATAATAAATTGTAGTTGTGTGTTTCTAAATAGTACATTAATTAACCACTCAATCAGGAATCATCTCATATTTAGAAATTAATTCTTCACTACCTGTAGTGACCGGAGATGCCCGGTAGAAATCCTATGTTTCACTTCCTTGGGTGTTGATTTTCTAGAAACCTCGAAAGGCGATATTTTTATTTGTAACCAAAACGTTAAATACTAGTTTTCATAGCGCTTATTTCATAATTAGGATTTTCAAAGACATTTTCTACCTCAATTTCACCCCTTTAGAGGTGGAATATCAAAAATATGCGCCCCTAGCCGGTTCCTAGGTCAAAAAAAATCCAATTTCCAAATTTCATGTCATGCCATGCACCTTCGGAAGTTAGGATCTATAATAATAAATCAGCCAAAACAAATCTTTTGATATATTCTTCATGAATATGCTAGACTGCTGGACTGGCAGCGGCTACCAGAATCAACACACAAAGACACACACAGACAGACATGACCGAATCAGAGACAGGGCTTATAAACACCAAAAACAATCAAGCAAATATAGCAGCATACCCTTGATCTTCTTTCTTCTCTTTCCCGACTTTCACCGAAGTAATGACGATACTGGCAGGTCACAGGCTCAGGCGGTCGCACGCCAACCCCATATCAATCGATTCCATATGGAAGCAACTAACAAAACAATGGAATCTGGACTATAGGCAGCGGTTATAAGAATCATAATTAGCGGAGCCATAGAACTCGGAATGTAGATGTACTGTTTTTGATACGTGATTAGATTAAAAAGTGGACCGAAGTAAGTTAGCGGGACGACTGGCGACAGTGATGACTTCGAAAATTATAAAGAAAGGCCATTTGACATAGCTATTTAGGTACCAAGTACAAGCTAGTAATATACTGTCAAATTTGAATTTGTAATATAATGAGGAAATATAATGAGCCATATACACGCGCTAAATTATACTAAAAATATGTCAATAAATAGA
Source organism: Automeris io (assembly GCA_036320925.1). Taxonomy (NCBI): domain Eukaryota; kingdom Metazoa; phylum Arthropoda; class Insecta; order Lepidoptera; family Saturniidae; genus Automeris; species Automeris io. The sequence goes on along the minus strand of JAUDJH010000010.1, from coordinate 11,901,454 downwards.
ACAACATGAAATTTCGACGACCTGTCGGGAGTTAAAGCATCGCGCTCGTAATCTGCTAACATAAATTACATTATTCCGCTTCTGGTTTGTACTTGTATCAAAAAAATGCAACAGAGTAAAGAAAAACACGACAATAAAATGAGCTTCTAAAATAAGTGTCTTGACTTTAACCCCCACGTTTTATACAAGATTGTCCTTATCAGGGTGGTAAGTGGTGATTCGTCGCTGCCGGCACTCGTTTGCGCGATAGTCTTTTTTTTACTTGGGGAAAATCCTCACAGGACCGTCTCGACCGCGAAGGGGGTAGCAGCCTGGGTGTGCCGGACTTTTACCAGCTAAAAACCCCAAATTCTGCGAATTAGTGGGGACTGCGGGTCCTGTAATCAATACTCTGCAGCCTCACCCTGTGTGAAGGTCTGGCAGGCGGTCCTCTGTTATTGTGAAAATATAATGAGTGTAAAAGAGGCGGCAGAAAGGGATCGGGAAGCATTTGTCAACACCGGAAATAGAATGGGACGAAGGAGGAGGGCTTTCGCCAAAGACTTTGCTCTATACGACTTGACACTTTGGGCGGCGCACATTAGGGATTACGCCTTCAAACATATCCAGGCAAACCAGTCCAATGACATTAGTTTTGGGAGTCGAAGCTGCTCGCGTCCGTAGGCTTTACCCTAGTTTCCCTACACGTGACTCCTGGGTGGTGCTAAACGAGCAGCAGCGAGGTGGCAGGGCGTCGGTGCCCGTCTGGATTGCGACCACAGTACATGGGTGTAAAGCCCGTCATAGTGACCAGTTTCGGCTTGTTGCGTTTCGGGATCAGCTTGTGCATATCCAGTGGCTCATATACCTAGAGACCTTCAGTTGTGGTATATGTGGGCCGACATGACGATGTAGACTATCAATGGATTTTCATCCTTTGATAGTCGCTTTCGTATTTGGACTACACTGTACTTACCATCAGGTACTCTGTAGTCACTATGTTGAGCCAGTGTAAAAAAATAAATAAAAAAAGTTTAGTGGTGAGTGAGGGTCGGTACACCAACTCTCCGTAAGCTAGTAAGTGAGGCCCACAGAAGGCCAGACTACGCCGGAAGCCGATCCAATGGCGTGGTCGTACCCTTGGCCCCGGCAGAGGAGTAGGAGGAACATCCATTGGTTTTAGTCGATAAGAATCCGTAACTCCGCGACCACTGCCTTCACGGCGGCCCTAACTGTCCATGTGGATTTCCACCAGGTCAAAAAAAAGAGTATCCTTCCGTGTTTCCTCAATTCCATGTTATTACAGTGCCGCCATAGGCACGAGGTACGATTAAAAGATTATCACGTGTTTATGGAGTTATGTATAAAGTCTGACAGGTATATATTGAAATTTATAATTAGAAATTAATTTGACAGTCCTTAGGAGATGGAGCAATACTTTTTTTTTACACTGGCTCGACAAAATGACTACATTGCACCTGATGGTAAGTACAGTGTAGTCCAAAAACGAAAACGGCCATCAAAGTATGAAAATCCGTTGATAATCTCCGTCAGCCCACATATACCACGACTGAAGGTCTCTAGATATATGAGTAACTAGCATTTGCCCGCGGCTTCGCTCGCGTTAAGGAGTATTATTATTAATTAGGTATAGTTTTTGCGGCTTTACTTTTGTTTAGCGTGTGTAAGAAATTAGGGCCTACAAAACTTCTTTGTATACAATATTCTTAACTGATCTGTCATTAGGCGCTAAAACTATCAAGCTATTGGGTGAACTTACTCGTGAGCAAGCAACATAAAACTGTCCCTGAGAGAAGCAATGTTCTTTCAAGTCAATAATTTGAGAGTTTGCCCATGAAACTTGTTTATTGTCATGGCAAAGTAGACTTCACCTACCTACATGCCAAATTTCAGCCCGATCCGTCCAGCGGTTTGGGCTGTGCGTCAGTCAGTCACCTTTGCAGGGCACTTACACATGACATTTCTATTAGATAACATACGAGTTTCCTCACGGTTTTTCCCGTCACCGGTGAGCATGTGGTGCCTAAATCAAATCCTTACTTAATCTGCAAAAACTCAGATGTACGTGCCGGGATTCGAACCTGTGACCATTCGCGTCACCGCGCATGAATACCAGCTCCTTATGCACCAGGCCACTACAGCCACAATATTTTTTGTATTCATTATAAATCCTTTTTTATTTAATAAGCATAACTGTACGAACTCTTTTTTGAAATCATATTTAATTGATAAAATGTGTAATAAGCTCATTATATTTTTTTACGTATAATGGCGTTATACTTTCAAAGCGTTATTTGATTATCATTAACGAATTATAAATTAAAGTCGAACCAAATATTCAAAGCAATTATTGAAACGTCCGGAAGATATTAAATAAATTTTTAAATTAAAAGTTATAAGGCTATAAACTTTTATATGCCAGGCGATAAATAAATAGGGTCAGAGATATGTTTACGGTTGCATTCTTGTCTCGTATTCAGTTTAATGAACTTCATGTGATTGAATTCTTGACCTATAACGACCTTGCTTATGTTTTCGCTCAATTATCTGAACATACATGTATTTCATCGAGTCTCTTTGCATCTCTTGAGTAAATATGAGATAATTTTGCCTTTTATGCTTTTCTATTAGCACTTTAAGGTTTATAGGTTAAAATATCTAAATATAACATTGAAATTAATAATATTAAAACGAAGTATATTTTATTCAAGGGTGTAAGCCGACATTCGCATTTTTTGCCATTTTTCTATTATATAACAAAATTTTCACTTCGCTTTTAAAAAGTCTATGAATGAAAATCATACTTTGTATAGCGCACATCTAGAACTCTAATGTATGTATGCAAGAATTTGACTGTGTGTGCAATTGAAAAAAGATAAAATAAATAAAAAAAACTTTTTTTTAAATTGACTCGACATAGTGATTGCGCCATACCTGAGGGTAGCATGGTGCAGTCCAAAAGACGCCAACGACTATTGAAACGTAAGAAAAAAACCCACCGGTAGTCGCAGCGGTCATGCCGGCCTGCACAAATATCTTTTCACGCTACGCTTAAAGGATCCCATATCATAGGATGGTGGGAACACGCTCGCCGGAAGACCATTCCACAGCCCAACGACACGGCAAAAGAAGGAGTTAGAGAACTTCTTAGTCCTAGCCGGAATGTGAGATACCGTATAGCTGTGACAGCGCAAACCCGCGTGCGTGGTTCTATTCAGGAAGGGAGAGGGTGGAACAAGGTTAAACAACTCTTCAGAACACTCGCCACTTTGTAAAACAAAGTGCAGAATATGGATCCATTGTACTTCCTTTAATCATTTAGATGTTATAGACAGTGCAACAGTACTTTTAATACGACTACTCCGGTGAGTATGCCGAAAGTTAGATGCACAATCACTGTAGTATTATTAAGACAACAATTAACAAGTATTCCCTCCGGACATAAGCAGAAACGTTAGATAACAATCGGATGACGGGGCGCGATAGTGAAAGCGCTATGACGGATTCACATGCGGCTCGCTCGGACCCAGGGTGTTACGTCAAATGTCACAAGCTTACTTATTATATTTACTGCACTTTGTACCGGCCATTCAAGTGTCTTGAGTGGAGATTATTACTTGGCTAATATCATCCAACTCATTTCAGGTACATTGACCGCTTAACAGGATTGCCTGGCCAGTTCTGTCGTTTTTCCCTTTTATGTGTCCACAATATAATCTAATAAAAACCATCCTGGCTTGAAACGAGCAAGCACAATTCGAACATGCCAGAACGCTGCCACAGTAAATGTATATTATAGCCGCAAGTGGTTGAGTTTTCAGTTTATTTGCTAGGCCAATGTGTACATAATGTAGGACGCTATCCGTTTATTTAGAGCTAGGATTTACTCAAAGTGGGATGATCAATGGGAAGATCAGGCTCAATGAAGAACTGTGGGAGAGAAAGTTTTGTTGCATGACAATAGATATCTTTTTTTTTTATCCCGGGGGAAAATCGTGCATGGGACCATTAGGGACTTTGTGAGGGCAGCGACCCCGGTGAGTCAGACTCCTGCTGACTAAAAACCACCGGGGTGTCCCTCTGATTATTCCACCCGCGCCTGGGAAACCAAATTTGTCCAGACGCCCAGGGAACAAAAAGCTTTGTTGAGGCTACCTATCTGGGAGGGTTAAAGCCCACTCCTCCAAAACCTCTCTCTATTAGTCGGCGTGCCGAACACTATGTACAGCATCTCTCTCATCCGGGCAGCAGACTCCCTCAAGTCTACTGCCCGGCACAATAGATATCATTCTCTAAACAATTTTAACTACAATTTACTAATTACCAATTAATATCTTCTCCTTTGATTCAATACATTTTCTGGCTTCAGCTGTTAGACGTTTTTTTAAAAATTGGTAAAACAGTTGATCTGGAATTAAGTTGGAATTAATAGTACGACTGTACTAACTATAATCCTAGAACTGTGGCGAGCATTAAGTGTTAAAAATTGTTGGTGGTCGCCGTCATTATGCTAATCTGTGATATAAATTGTGTATATTATTATATGTTATAACGAAATGTTTTCTAAGTTTTCTATTACGATATACGAGAGGTAGGTAATTCCTACACCAACAAAGTGTCACTAGATTTCATCCGATTTAGGAAAGCTCAATATGCTTCTAAAAGAGAAGATTTTTTGGAACATGTCTGTACCGAAGATAAATATTTGAGCACACCACTATCCCATACAATTTAGATTAAAGATAGCTGGAATTTGAAGTACCATGAATGTTTCTGTATTTTACTATCGAAAAAGATAATACGACATTAATAGTTAGTTAGTTGGAATTTCAAGTAGCATTTACGGTTTAACTCACAATCAGCTACTATTCCCGATAGAGATATCGAATCATAAATAAAGTTCGTCGTAGTATAAACAAACCAAAATTCAACTTCTTACATCTTATCTCTGACAAAAATGAAGAATGTTTTTTTTAAACACCTAGATTTGAAAGTATCTTCAATGTTTTTACGTTGCATTCGCAACAAAGATGTCGAAATAATCTCTTCATATATCACTACTGGTTATAATCGCTAACAAACCGTGTCTGATTAATGTAAGTGGACGGGATCTGGATTGAAGCTCCTGAGTTGTCATTACAGCAGCCCCTGGCAGTGAAAAAGGAAGTGTAATGCAGGCTTCGATTTAATATATATTTAATCGAAGGTTGCAAGAAAGTTTCATTAATATTGGAGTAATAAGCCTGAAGAGATTTGATTGTTCCAAGTTGGTAATTATGCTCTTATGGTTTAATGAATACATATGTTTAAAGTGATTTGAATTTCCTGTTTTTCTCTATTACATGTGGGTATTTATTTTCTTCCTATAGTGAAAGGCTGTTGATATTATCAACGTTGTACGTTTAGGTAAAATTTAAATTAGCATCTTCCGCATTCTACAGAATTATTAAATGAGCTGTAAATAAAAATTAAGCTATTTAAAAAAATACCAATTCTACCCTAAGTACTTAGGATACTTAACTGCTTACTTTAGTAATAAATATTGACTGTTTCTGGAATGAAAACGTGGTATGTAGTAAAGTGATGTTCACCGTAAGAGCGGTTCTTCAATCCAAAGATACCGGTACTTGCGGTCCGAGCCTCGTGTCATGTGAACATGACATAAAAGAACCCAATCGTATCAGGTAATTGATATTAAATGTTATTGTTAGAATTAATTAACTAGATCCGTTGCTTCTCTGCCGTGAGAATTCTGCAGAACTAAAAGATGTATCGAATCTGGTGCAATTACTCGACTGCAGTAATCTTTAACTATTAATTTATTGCTGTCGGAACATGTGGATCAAACATTTCTAATAAACAAAAATTAATAGAATTTCTACTTTGGGGTATTTCATAATAAGATACTTTATATTCTCTATATTAATAAATATTACAATAACTGATACAATATCTATGTTTTATTTGGTAATGTTTAATTTCTTGTATGCAATGTTTAATTTATTATGCAACCTCCGAATAATTACAATTCATCGAATTGTGCAACTCTTTGTAGTTTCTAGATTCTACAAATGGACGTTGCTAAGTAACTACAAACGCTTTAATTTCTAATTTAGCAGTAACTGAATCAATATTTGTTCTGGGAAATATCCCTGTAAATTTAAGCAATAGAATTGTAAATGTAAGCCAAACTCAGATCAAACATCTTGTTGACAAGACGTATCATGTTCCGTTCTACGTAGATCCCGGAAAGCTCTCGTTAGAGTGAGTTTGTTATGTGAAGCCTGTTCACAGCGACATCGTGTAACGGAACCTAACTGTTAGAAGGCCCAGCATTCGCGTGCCACTTGCTAACTTAATAGCTTTACTGTAACGTTTAACTATATTGCCAAAATAAAGGTTACTGTATCATGACATCATGGTCTGGTTATATTTTATGCCATGTTTATAAAATATTTCTTGTTTTGAACATTTACCTTTGTAAAATGTTGCCATTTGTAAGCGATGTTTTTTTAATATTTTCTACTAAATGGCTCATTTACACTCTATAGTAGCAATAATAAAGAACAGCGGCAAATGCTAAGTGGTAAGAATCTATCAACCAAAGCTATTGGCATGCCAACCAATACACTATGTATATGTTTCCAGGTTTATAGCCTCTAAGAAGTTGGACGCACATAGGCTAGTCTAAAGTACAAAGAAATACACTGATGAAAATGTGACATACGTGAATCTCTTGATCATCTTATCTACATATTTAATGTGGTCGCGATATAGTTGGTGGAGGTTCATTTTTTATTATATTATTTATAGATATGTAGGACATCTACAAACTAGACGATGTTTGGAGTTTGCTGAGTGGTGTGAAAATTTGAAAATTTGAATTTGGAGTCTTGAGGAATATATTTGGAGAGAAATGTTTGGTTTTAATACTCTGAAGGCTGTATAAAATGGCGCGGAGAAGTTTATTCAATGTATCCGAACATATCTATAGAAGATTATTTCACGAGAAAAGAGATACTGTATAGAATCAAATGAGGGCAAATACTGTGTACATAATTGTTATGTTTTTATTAGTATAAATATTAATTCCAAGTAGGTATATATTATATTTTAATAATTTTTATTTTAGACGATAACTACAGTAAAGCGTATTCTATCTTCGACCAACCGGAAAAGGAAGTGTTGTAGAAAATATATGAGCATTTTAACTAAAATAATGTTACTAAAATAATGATACAGACTATTATAATAATTAAGGTTGTTATAGAATAGATACAGTGACAAATGATCTAAAAAAATGTTTAGGACAGTATATGTCTATCTTTTAAGATTAAGTCACTAGAATCGTTTTTATGGTAATCAAATTTGGTCGAAATTAATCCATTGTTTGTTAAGAGTTGTATCAACGTAATAATATTAATCTTTATCCAAATAAATGTGTTGTTGATTAAGAGTATTTAATTGTGAACAAAATTGTCTTTGACATAACTTAATTTCAATGAACATCTTAGAAGATATTAAAAAACCTTATATAGCAAAACAACGTTTGCCGGATCAGCTAGTAAATTATAATGGTGAAAATAGTATTGTATCAATTCTAGATAATCATTACTAGCACTTTGAACAATAGAGTGAAAATCATATAGAAATATTGAGCTTGGTAGCTAATTTGTGTCAATAAAGGCATGAGAATGGTTAAATACGTACTACGGGATTTAATGAAATTGATTATATGAGTTTATCACTGAAATTTTAAACATAGTTATATTCTTGTGATTATTGTTTTTTTATTAATTAACTAATTTGTATTTATTTAGGGCTTACAAATAGCCAAATATTGTATTTATTTTGTAACATTAATACTACCTGTGAAACGGAATTATATAAATCCCTAAGAGACCTGTACTCTCGGAGCAAAGATAAACCTTGAATTTGATGTACCTAAAGACAGATCAGATCTTTGTGGTACGAAAAGGAGGAAGCTGATATTCAATAGTAAGTGCAAATAAACTGATGATGATAATGTTGTTACCTAAGGAATGTGTAATCATTAAAAAAAGAGGAATCGTGGCTATATTTTATAATTCAAGTGATACCGTTTTACGTTTATAATAGTTTGTCAGTGAGGAACCGTTGAATTCGATTGATGTTTCAATAGCGCCAATAGGTTAAGCGTTTCGTCTATAAGAAATGTGCATCATTTTGGAACATAAGATTTTATAACCGCTTATTACTCTGAAAGCAAAGATGGTGAGAAAAGCAACGGAGTCTTTTGTTTTAGTGTTTTGCCGGTGAAATAATGGTGCTATATTAAAAAATAATTAAATGGATAACTAAGTTTTAATCTTAAAATATTTTGATTGATTATTAATAAAAGTGTCATATTATCAAGATTCTAAGAAATTTAGTTAAAATTAAGAATACCTAATTCAAACATTGGAGAAATTCGTGAGAACTTAGCTTAAATATTTTTGACCCAGTGAATACAAAATATATAAATGTGACATATTCATTAAAATAATGTACGAAATGACTCTACTTTCGCTGGTTCACATTTTTTTTATCAAACAAGAACAGTATGTATTAAATTAGCGACATAAGACAAGAACTGTTATTTTTGTAACTGCTTTCGAAATTACGACCATTTTAGTAAATAACACACTCCTCACGAGCGTTTACTGTGTCACAATTATTTAAATCTATAACTCTATCAATAAATACTGTACTATGAGTTATATTTGTAGCATCTGAACAACCAGCGAAGAATTCAACTCAAGCAAATAAGAAATAAACCAAAGTTCCGAAGTTAGCCGTCATCCGGCAGCAAACTAAAATTCTGATTTTTTTTATATAGGCCTAGTCCTATATAAAAAAAAATCCTACTCCCTATTCCCACTTTTTGTACTCACTGAAAATCTTTTACACACAAAAAACTCAAGTTAATTCTGGCTCGACGTAAATACTGGTTCGTATTGAACAGTGACGTGTATAGGATATTTGGACAGGGTAGGTAGTATTCACGTAATTAATTTGAATATTATATAATAACAATTAATATTATATTAGTTTCATAGGAAAGATAGATGGCGTGAATATAGAATAGATATGAATATAAATTTTCCTTTTTGTTTAACTTTAAGCAATTTATTCTAAACTTATTTATCGTCAGGGCATGCAATACTTTCATGCATCTATGGAATGAATGCTACTGGTATTGAAGTTTAGCAACACAATGAATAAAGTTGGTAGGTAAATTAAGTTCCTCACGAGATAACTTTCATAAGTTAATAATAAAGCTAGAATTCATAACTCCGCCTCTATTTCAATCTACCAGCATGCAATTAGATCCAACAAGATATTTTGAATATGTTATAAAATGTTATTAAGTAATTTTAAGAGCCTTTATAATGTGTTCTCAAGCATGTTATGACCGTTAAAATACAATATTCATATAAAAAAAATTCATACTATCTTGGTGAAGTTAATAATATATATGATGGTAAATAGTATGATGTCCAAAAGCTGATTAAATTGGCTGTGGCTTTAGGCTGATGAAGGTCCCATTTTCGCCATGTTTATATGTTTTGTATTTTCTTTTGTTTTTGTGTGTTGTTTGTATTGCTGCATTTAATTTTTTGGTTTTTTGTTGATTTGTGACGAAATAAATACTTTTTCATTTTTCATTCATTTAAATTATCGAAAGTTCAGATGTGTTTCGAACTTGAGATCTATCGACAGCTGCTATTGCGATTACATTAGTTTGTATAATAATCTTCACACTTCTTTTAAAGGATTCAATATAGTAACGAGGTAGTTTATATGGTATACTTAAAGTTTGAAGTTGGAATGTTTACGAAATCAACTTTATGGTAGCTTTTATTATGACAAGAGGTAAAACATTCTGTAACTGCTCCTTTTACGAAATTTTTAAACTGTGAAATAATTTTCTGACGAATGTATTCTCCTCGTACTATGATCCTATAAATGAAGTGTGAAAAGATAAATGATCTGTGATTTGTGTAAGTAGACTTAATTGCGACGATTTTCAACTGGTTTTTGCCTCTCTATAATTGTAGCCGGCTTTTGACCTACACTGTGCTTATTATCACGTCAGGTTGAGTAAAGTAAGAAGGGAAAATAGGGGAAGAAATATGATATTGGGAATGGTATATAGAGAACATGTTTTAAGAGAAACCAACGCCACTGTATCGACATCACGGAAGAAGGAATTCCCTTGATTATTATTTAAAACTGAATGAACGTTCCGCACTGTTAACATTTTTAGACCAAGGTAATGATGTAATTTCGGTAATAATTCTAAGCACGTTGGCAAACCGGGTTTAATTGACATACAATTCTGTATATCATTAATGTTAATTGCTGTTAATTAGTTAGACGTTACTTAATTTATGGAAATTAATGTGTCTAGTGCCATAGTGCTTACATTCTTGTTACGATGAACTTGAATTGAATAAAATAGATCTCGCATGCTCTTTGGTATCGTGCCTGTTTGATATACGTAATACTTTCTGAATAGGTCGTTAGCTTGCATTACCTTTTTTATTTTGTCTCGGAAGATTTACTACAGAATAAATTATCAAAGGAAGTGTATATTAAATTCCATAGACGACAGTAATAACTTACGTTTAGGCGGTCTAACAGCTTGTTTGCCATCTTTACTGTATAATGTTTCTCACCTCAGTCTGTTCATCTATTTTTACTTTCTGTTAACTACATTCATCATGATATTAACATGTAATGACTATAATCAAGTTAAGCAGCAAATAGTAGGAATAATTTAAAATTTTTGTAAAAAAAGCAGGCAAAGAGCAACGCATCTTGCAAGCGCAATAATGTTCACATCATTCGATTACGAAGCTTTTGTAATATGATGCAATGGTAACTTTGAATCGATTACCGCTCCGTAGTTTTACCTTAGAAAATTGGTCATTATACTCGACTGTACTAAATTAGGTGGCAATGACCTCACAAGTCCGACCAACACAAATAGACGGAGAAAATTATAAAAGTTATTATCCCCCAACGCGTTATTACTATTGGGATTTATGTTGTTACCGATGAATAAGTACGGTCTCTCCTTCGACGTTCGCAATCTACTGACGTAAAGATAATTACAGTACTCCGTTTATTATAACTCTTAAATAAGTCAAAGATATTTTTATTTTAACGTCGCTCCTGTTTCAAATCTTGGCACGTACTTCTAGGTTAAAAGAAAACATCGTAATTTTTTTTTATTCACAAGCAGACGCTTATCTTCTATCACAGCTGAAGGTGAAGATGAGGCCGATTATGGATCCCTCAACATCTATCTATTACTCCTTCTCTTTCAGGTTCCTATTCATAAAAAAAACTGTGGAAATATTATAACTGGAAACATGAATACCTTTAACATATAGCTTTTTAGTAATAGGGCGATTGCCTGAACCGGATATTGACCACAGTATATAAGTGTAAAGAACGTCGTAGTGACTCGCTTTCGCCTGTCGCGTTTCGGGATTAGCTTGTATATATTCAGTAACTTTTATACTTAGAGACCTTCATTCGTGGTATATGTGGGCCGACATGACGACGGAGGCTAACAATGAATTTCATTCTTTGATAGTCGCTTTTGTTTTTGGACTACACTGTACTTACCAACAGGTGCACTGTAGTCACTGTGTCGAGCCAGTGTAAAAAAACTATGTAGTCTAACAACGTTAATATTAAGTTTTATGGATCTGGATAAAAGTAATTTTGAGATCGTCGTAATTATTTTGCTATTCAGAAGTCTCCGAATATTGAAAACCAACGACACAGGCGACGAGCACTCCACCCCACGCCGTCAGAAAAATCACCAATTCCAAATAGCATTTTGCCGTCCAGGCATCTTGTTTCTATTCGGACCAAACGCCAACCCAAAAATAAAAAACACCGCGGCCACGATAGCGACAAATCAGTAACTCTTCGATGAAAGAAACAGAAAACAACCGCACTCGTTCAAAGTTTAGGCGTCAATCCAGTGTAACAACGGTTCCTACAGCATTTAAATCATAGTTTTAAGCTATATGGCTATGATTTTTTTGACGTTGAAATAAAAGCGATTTAGAAATCAACACGACAAAAATGCTTTCTCCTTAGTCTGTGTTTACTGCTGAAGCATCGCGTGTGATGTTATAGATTAACATTGATTGTCGAAACAGTTAACGATTCACTGTTTTACATATCACTGACCTAAATTAAACTTTCTGGTTCAATAGACTCATGAGTTGATAATTGTGCTCATAGACAGCGATATGGGAGATGGAAAATAAGTTACGTCAGTTCTAAAATTAGTTGATTTAATAACCACCTGAAACCGCCATAAATATTCTATAAATATCAAGAACTACTATATAAACCATAAGTTATAATTTTAACATTATTGATTACTTTTTTTTAGAAAATTTATACGATTTATCAAGAAAATATTAAATTACAATAATAAAAAGCAAAGAACTTCACGGAAGGAATTTTTGGGCTCTCTATTTTTTGGGCATGTTTTAGACCAAGTTGACTCCAAAACTTGGCTTTGTTCGGTATCTCTTTGGGAAAGACAATGGTTTTGTTGATTCAAGTATGGAGGAAGTTATTAATACGAACGATAATAGAAAGTACATTCTCAAGGATAGTACTTGCTTCAATATTTTTAGACAGTTCTATTAATCAACTAATGGTTTGGAGCTAGGTACACCACATTACTAGATATCGGATTAGGGCTTTACCTGTTCTTGTTCTGCAAACTAAGCTTGCATGTTTATTATGGGTATTAGACAAAGATATGCATACTTATACACATGGCTTGTGTCAAAGTAATCTTCTCATAATAAAAAATTTCGTCGGCACCGAGACTGAAATCCAGAATCTTTAACATCGCAAGCAGGACTACTACAAACTGCGCTATCAGACAGATAACATATAATAATGTGCAAATAAAATGTAATGAAACAATTTAACAGGATGTTAGATATTGTTTATTATTTATAAAACACCGTTATCGCCACTGTCAGCTGAATAACAATTTGAAACATATTTGAAATCGTGTATATTTAAGCGATTTTCTTTACTTGTGATTTAAATCCCCTAAAAGCACGATGTAAAAAAATAATCTCAAGGGAATCGAATCCCGGCTCTTATCTTTAGGTTTTTCTTGATTACGTATGGATTTAAACACCACATGCTCGTCGGTGAAGGGAAATGTCGTTAGGAAACAGGCATGGCATTTACTGGCATATGTAAGTACTCTAAGAACGGTGATCAGCTGTCCTACTTGTCTCGTTAGACACGACAGATAAGCGCAAAGACAATACTGCTAATAAAATATTTCTGCTCACACCGTGAGGGAAATAGCGTGACGATATATTTATTTTTATAACAAAGGAGCGAGGATGGTTATACGAGTATATTATTTTATATAATTAAATTGTTTACGATAAGTACCAAGTTACATAATAATCTAAAAGATTCTTTTTACTGGAAGATAAAATTATTTCTATCACAGCAGCCTCTTAAATTTTCCGTCCGTCCCATTAAAGTGAATAAGCACAATGAGCAATACAAAAGCCTCTAGATATTCACACGAATTTTATTCACACGGAGACATGACGTTTGACCATTTCGCTAAAACTATGCACTACGAAAAAATCTCACAATCCACAGATGTAATTATCAATTAATTGTGAATTACGTAATGTACAACTACTATAAAGGAATTTGATTATTTATATGGTATATAGAAGGATCGGAAGTATTCAGCTCAAGACTCAATATGTTCTGATAGCACAGTTTGTAGTGACCTTACTTATGAAGCAAAGGTACTGGGTTCGAATCGGTAGTGGGAAACTTTTCTCTGATGAGCAGATGAGTTTATCACGAAGCATGGTTGTATATATGTATTTAAGTATGTATATCTTAGACTATAATACCCATAGTACAAGCGCAAGCTTAATTTGGGACTAGGTCTATGTGTGTAATTGTTAGTAAATATTACATTATCATAAGCCTCAATATTCTCCACCTTTTTAATTTTTTGTCGTTCAACTGTAAAATAATCTTCTGAGAAATAAAATATCCCACGTTACTGGATCGTTTTCACGAAGCATAAAGATATGTTTTTGTCAACCAGTAGTTCATATACCTAGAAATCATTTGTCTACTGAATATGAGACTTATGAAGTCCTAATTAATAGGCTTCTAACAGTGTTCCATTCTATCTGACTATATAGGCAATAGCCTACGGTCTTGGTATGGTGGCAGAGAAACTTTAAAAACTTAGCCCACGTATTTTACAGTAAATGGGCAAGAATTACGCTGTACAATTATACTGTTAAAAGTTAATTGCAGCAGTTAAAGAACAGAAGAAGGCAGTGAAGTAACTAGGCATAATGCTAGGTTTGGTATTATTATTACTTTTATCACTTGTAATTTGATTATTAGCTTTAATAATCACTTATCACAGACGATTATAACCGAATTGAAACGTATTTTTATAGGTATAGTTATGTGAAGACTTCTGTGTATGTATATCGTTTATTGTTACAGTCGAGGAACTTTCTGACGTGTTTATTTTTAGAATGTACCTACTATTTTATTTTATATTATTTTTTACGGGATTCGCGGCAAAGGTTCAAGCCGGAGTAGTTGCATATTTCTGAACTCTCGCTGAATAATTGCTCTGGGTTCAATAGTTGTCTGGGTTTCTGTTGTGGACTTGAGTAGCAATGGAATGCTCGGCTGACCGTGTGTGATGAGAAGACAATAATAAGTTAAACTAGAGTGCGTTCTATATGTAAGTCAATTGATTTCTAAATAACTTTCAATTTCACTGCCAAATACTTTTCATTGAAACTTGTTTATCACTTACTGTATCGCGAAAAACAGTCTCAATTCTTTAGATAAATGATTTAATTGTGTTGAAGGCGCTTACTATCTAAGTGGAATATCTGAAATCTCTCAATAGGAACGTATATCTAACGGTACCGCAACAATGTACCCATTATTAAGTTGATTCTACCAATTAATCAAGGACATTCTTAATGAAGTTTGCCTTCGATTTTACTATAGAATTTCACTTGCAAATATTTAAGTAACTTATTGTTTTGTGAATACGGAATAAGTTTTATACGTGGTAGAAAAGCAAAGAGATTTATTTAACCGTAAATGGTTTTCAGTGGCGCACGGTAACTATCTAAAAGGGAAGCTGGTGTAGTCAAACGATATTTTTATTAACACTTTATGAATATGCGTTAATTTATAATTCGTTGTGAGCGGGAAAGTGCTGGGCCTGCCGGACTTACGATGGCACTATCTATTCTTTAATTCAAAACTATAAGCCAGTAGTATAGTCTTTTCGTACGTGTCTACGTTGTTTGCCTATATCGGTTTTCTTTTTGGATAAGCCCCGCTATCCATTGGTGGTAACCGTCAATACAATCACATTAACACTAAGCGGAATAATATAATATCGGAGACTTGGAAATGATGAATCGCGCTAGGGGCACGATGTTTCGTCAGAGCTTTGACATGGAATTCTTCAAAGGGTAGTGAATAATAAGTTCATAATGGGTCACCCCGAATGATATACAACAAAAAGAAATATTATTCGATTTTTTTTAATTCCCCCGGAATAGGATAAAACGTATTGCTATAAAATAATAAAACTTAAATATTATTATTGCGATTCCACAGGAGTGAACTCACGAACTGTTTCTAATATATACATAAATAGAAATAATTGTTTAGATACAGTTGTAGATATTATATAATTATTAATTATTTCTTTTAATAATGGTACAGCAGCGTGGTATCGGTCATAAATGTCTAGCGCAATAGGCTTTCATATCCGCCGCCATAACCGCGAATGTTCACCGCAGTCCCTTGATCAATATTACTAGATTGACTCTAGCGGAATCTAGACATACTAGTTCAGGCACGAATCCAGTATAGAATGGCTGAGCCTCGAATAAACAAAATTAAACAACTTCATCGAATCTTCTTAAAACATTGGAACCCCTTATTCAACAGAGTTTATGTTCGTCGCATAATTATTTTTATTAAAATAATATATGTAAATGTACATGTGTTTTCCATGTAAAGTTTATTTGGACAGGACATTTGGGTCAACTAGTTTTTAGATTCTCCTTGTCCGAGCAAAAACGATATGCACAGTTGAGATTTACTGTAATTAAATTAAAGTTTATTTTGGAATAATTACTAAGTAATGCAAAAATATACCGGTGTAACACTCGGAAATCGACAATTTTCTCGATATTTTACCTACTTGTGGTCAAGGTCCGCGTCAAAATTCCACTAAGTGTTTTGAAAAAGTGTAAGATTTTTGTATATTCTAACATGTACCTAATATGTTTGTACCGTACTCGAGGGACTTAGATATGCTATAACTACTATATATATCGTAATTTAATAGTTCGATTTACATACATGTAAAATTAACCTTTTACTTACAAAATTATATTCAGTATTTTTTTAAAGTCCAAATTTACATTTTCAATCGCATTACAATAATCATAATGAACTGTAAATGCTATGTGAACTTTATTTCTTTCTTGGAAGAATATATACAGTAGTTACATAGTTATTTGGCACAACGGTATACCTATATCGGAATGTCTGTATCAGGAAGACAGTACAATACCTGTGTAATAATTATACCTCATCCTGAGTAACAATACAATATCATTGAAGAACTTTATGAAATAAATAATATCTTCTGGTAGAATCGTTTTGTATCTTCGAAATACAGATGTCTGATATGGTATTAGGACCTTTAATACAAGAAAAAATATAAAAACCGTATTTGCTATTGAAACTGTCGTAGTAATTTAAAATTGTAGTTTATTTTGGAGTTATCTAGAAGTTAATACTAAAAATATGTTCTAACGTACCATATACCTCAAGAATGAATTTTTTAATAATTATTGAAGGAGTAAATAATTATTTGTAATTTCGTCGATTTGATTTCAAATTACATTCTATCTTCGGTCGTATCTATCGAAAAGGCGTTCTTAAATTGTTGTAGATATAATAATAATGTTCAAATGTATATATTTTAAAATGATAAAATATTGTATATATAATAACTCATAAGGATAAAGTTAAATAAATAAAACAAAAAAACATACACATTTTAATCAGTGTATATAATTGTTTATTATATGTTAAATAAAATGTAATAATAATGTTGTTACACGTAATTATAAAATAATAAAACCTGTACGAATACTGATTACAGCCCTACTTTGTCTAATACCTTCCTATTACCCGAGATAAAATTAGATCCAGGGGCAATAACATGCTGATTCCATATTTTCCCATGGACCCTTCGCTTGTCTGACAACATATTTGTATCTGCACCTATTTTTGTCGATCTGTTTAACAGAACACTTCATAATCTCCCTACTTATTTTTATAATTGATTACTTATTGTAAATAAATGCGATTCACTAGCCAGTTATTTTTACAAAGTTTATATTAGCTTGATTTATAGGTATAGAATATTAATGCCTGGATTGATAATTGAAAAAAAATTTAGGCTGATGACATTTTATAACGACAACAAATGAATGGGCAATTTCTCACATTGACCTAGCACTAAACTATGCTTGCACCAATACTACGGACTCTAGGCCAAGAAATACAAACTTAAACACCTAGACAAACAGATAAGTATGTCGCGACAAACATTTATCCATCACAGGAAGATTTATCGGAACCAGAATTAGAACATAGGATTTTCGGTGTCACGAGAACAAACGAAACTATATTTTTTCTTAATCTTTCTCTCATCCATGAGGTTAATAACTTCGTTACATCTCGTAACTCAACTAACTCCGTCGGTTCCATTCAGTCACCTGGTGGAATGTGGTACTGAGAAGGAGCTCCAGTTCTGAACTATCTTGATCTGATTAACTGTCGTTTAAGGCTCTGGTCTCTGGATATTTTTCTTTTATAAAACCTTGCATGTAAGCAATAGTAAACAAACTGTTGAACAAATTAATACATAATCTAATTGACTGTCCTGAACTGTTAAGCAAGGTAAATTTTGCAGTCCCTCGTCAAGGCAGTACGTATATAATACGTAGACCTTTTTCTGTACCATTTTATAAAACGAATATTGGCAAGCACTCCCCTTTCAGTAGAATGTTCTCTGGTTATAATGGTATCTGTAAATCCGCCGGTTATCGGTTTAGCCGTGGTGGCTGCCGGCAGAATAGAATAGCACCCCCCTCTTCTTGCTGAGGTGTCGTAAAAGGCGACTAAGGTATCTCTTTAACACCGCGATTCAACCAGCTGTTCAGAGAAGGAAAACTCGACCAAACCTGCATCCCGCTCCCTCCCGATCGTACTGGTTCTCCATTCCATCGGGCCTGAGGGAGCTCGGACGAGAGAGCGCTTTTCTGGCTGCGCGTCCAGTTATGCACTTAAATATCTCCTGCGCAATTGACTGTTTCCGAAAACTGGACCTTGGTTTTCTTAATCGGCGTTGAAACAGTCGCCGTGGCCGAATCCGGCTAGGACATCATCATCTGTAAATCTTTCGATATCTTTCACTCTTCCTTCCCCTTAGCTAAACGTAAGATTTTGCAGTGCATGCAGTTGTAGCGCGTTTTTTCGTTTTCTGATGATTCTATGTGTCTGATTTATTTATCATAACATTATTTACTTTGCTTGTTGTGTTCACTTGTTAAGGACACACCTTTTGAATTATTTTAGTAAGATTCGTTTATGTTTTGTATGTTTTTGTGTGATGTCCGGTATGTGAACCAAATAAAAAAAAACTGTCCAGCTTTTTTCATCCTAGCTTGACATAGTGATTACACCGCACCCGATGGATAGTATAGTGTAGTCCGAAAACAGCAGCCAATATCAAGAGATGGGTATCCATTGATGGTTAAGGTCACCACGTCGGACCACACATACCATAACAGTTTACTAAGTATTTGAACTGTTGGACGTATACAAACTGGTCCTAAAACGCGACAGGCCGAAGCGCTATGTGCGTGATCTTTGCAGTTCTGTACTGTGGGCTCTACCTAGTTCGGGCAATCGCCTTACCACCATCACTATAACGACTTTTATAAATGATAATAGACTTCAAATAAACGTTTTTATCAACAGGTGCGCCAAAATGTGGCGCGCAGTACTGCTGCTAAGCCTAGTGACATCGAGTCCTGGGCAGCAGACCAGACCCAATAGAGTCGTCAACGTCTCCACAAAGTGTGACAAGGGATCCATCACCATTCACCTCGAGATGGATCAACCTTTTAAAGGACTCCTCTTCAGTAAGGATTTTTCGAGAGAATGCCGAGCACAAGGTGTGTTAACGAAACATTATAATTTTTCAACAAATAGTTATATATTTATGATTTTTTTTCCCGGTGGAAATTCTCATAGACCATCAGGGCTATTGTGAGGGCGTTGGCTCCGGTGTATCGGATTTTTACCAACTAAAATCACCGGGAAGTTCCTTTTTCCGTATGCCGAGTACTGAGGAAAAGGTAGAGCCAGATTCGTCCGAAAAACTTAGTCTGACCTGATTACCTACAAATTACAATCTAACAATGCAAGATAAATGAGATTGCGCCTGCTGGTATATAATAGCAATTGTTAGACTCTGTTTAATTGTTGTTAAAAAGCGCTCATTTTTCAAAAGGGAAGCTAGTAATTATTAAGAACCGTTTCAAAATCTCCACTGTAATTTATTCTGCCGCTCTTTTTATAATAATACTAAGAATAATATAAATTGCTCGAGTCCCAAATTAAGCTTACGCTTGTACTGTGCGTACTAGACAAAGATATAATACATACTTAAATACACATATACAACCATGACTCGTGACAAGCTCGTCTGCTCGTAACAGAAAACTTACCATTACCGGAAATCGAACCTAAGACCTTAGCATCGTAATTAGGGTCGCAGCTTCGATAAATCGAACTTAAATGGTTTATCGTTTTTTTTTGTGAATAATAGATACTTCGTTGCATTGATACGTTGTTTTAATTATAGAGAACTAAATGGAACATTTTTAACGTTTCAGGAAATTTAAATACGAAGATTTCTCTGAACCTCCCTTCAAATGCTTGTGGGGTGAGGACATCCACGCTGAATAGCACAGTCGAAGAACCGGACGAGTCTGACGATTTGTACTACAATGTGGAATTAGTCGTTCAAATGGACAAACAGCTGCAGCAGTCTTCTGATCAAGATTTATTAGTTAGGTACATACAATGTTAATTTATATATTATCTGTAAGCCGAGGTGGTTGCCGGCAGAATAGAATAGCACCCCCCTCTTCTTGCTGAGGCGTCGTAAAAGGCGACTAAGGTATTTCTTGAACACCGCAATTCAACCAGGTGTTCAGAGAAGGAAAACTCGACCAAACCTGCATCCCGCTCCCTCCCGATCGTACTGGTTCTCCTTTCCATCGGGCCTGAGGGAGTTCGGACGAGAGAGTGCTTTTCTGGCAGCGCGTCCAGTTATGCACTTAAATATCTCCTGCGCAATTGACTGTTTCCGAAAACTGGACCTCGAATTTCTTAATCGGTGTTGAAACAGTCGCCGTGACCGAAACCGGCCAGGACATCATCATATATTATCTGTGTAAAAGTGACAAAAGCTAATAATAATAATATATCCTTTTCGGGGTGAGCAGAGATACATACTAATTTTATTTTATTTATTTTTTACAATATTAAGGGCAGCCAGTGGCTAACATACTACAAAACAATTAAAAAAAAATCGAAAAACAAAGTACGTTAATGTGTTGCGCCGTTTTAGGCCACCGCATCGTGCATTAAAAACATAAACAATACATTTTACAAAAGAAACACATTAACAAAGAAGAACAAATCAACAAAAATGAAAATAATAGCAAAAAAAAACAAGAGAAATAAAAGAAAATAATAATTACACCAACACCTATTGCGTGTCACTCAACCACCCGATGATTTACTTTTTAAAGACTGGAAGACTGTCAGCAAACATATCGATGGCACTCCCCAGTTCGTTAAAGCCGCGAGATAACCTATAAATCGGCGAATTATAGCCCAGGGTTGTCCGTAATGTAATTACGTGTACTAATGTAATGTAATGCGCTCATAATATGTCATGCGCACAGCGCAACATGACCAATAGCGCAGCTGATCGCCGTTCTCAGAGCGCTTACATATAACATTAGATGCCACGCGGGTTTCCTCACGATGCTTTCTTTCACAGGTGAGAATATGGTGCCTAAATCCGTACGTAATATATGAAAACACACCCGTCTGATAAATATATTTCAAAAACCTATGTACAAGTTTTGTTGTCTACTATCTAAATCTAAATATCTTTGCCTAATACACTTATTGTTGTCTGTGTACACCGTTTGTTTTATTTGTAGCAACGAGTTAGTTTAGAACGAACTTAATACAAATTATTATTTTACAAAATCTAACCCAAAGCTTAATTTACTTGATCTCGGACTCTTAAATCTAATAAATAAATGGCACCATTGCCAAAATAAACTATGGTTTATATTAAAAATCCATGAATTGTTACAAATGGGGGAATGTGAATGAGAAGAATGGGGATTATACTAAACTGGTTTTACATTCATGTTTTTATAACACTTGTAGATGTAAATTGCAACGTCGTGCAGTACGAATCAATAGTTCAGCGCTCGAGTCTGTGATTAACAATAAACTACACGAAATGGCCGGACATGAAGTAAAAAGAACAAGGTATTTATTCTGTAATAACGCTATATCCTTACAGAGGTAGGCAGAAAGAATGAACATTATTCCTCAATAAAATTACAAACAACTTTCACTTATCACTTATTACCTCCGCCACGTCCCAACACTTCTTATTGTCGCTGCAATTCTTGGCCTATACAATACTTTCCAACAGCTGCGGTGTATTCACTTTGTCGAGCTAGAATATAAAAAACTTCATAACGATTCGTCGATTTCGAGAGGTCGGTATCTTTTTATCTAATTATCGATACGTCTAGATTGCCGATACGACAATACAACTGGATCTCGATTGTTCTCGATATTCATACGTCTATATATCTAAATAATTGCCGCCAAAGTTCCATTAACCACCATTCCACTTACGTGCCACAATAAAATATTTGTTTGGCAGAACTGGTCGCAATAGGCAAGGCTTTGCAAGTCCAGCTGAGATGGAGCAACGAGATATGTTGATGGAGGCAGCGCGCGCGTGGATGGAGCTCTCACCAGCCGTTGCTGCATCCGAACCAGCCAGCATTGAAGTGGGACAGCCTACAAGACTTCTAATACAATGTACTTTACCTGGTACGTGACAATATTGTAGGCTAAACTAGTAATCATGTTCGGTAGTAATAACCGGTCGGTTCGGTGATAATATTGTCTTTATTGTCTTTTTTATACTGATTGACTGTATGAGAAGTCCAGCCACTTTGATTGTTTTTTTTTTTGTAGTATCTATGTATCATACATGTCGTACCAAAACTCTATTGCGGTAGGCAGAGAGAATGAAACGCCACGTCTCTCTATTTTATAAATCTTTTTAGCTTCTTTATTTTTCATTAACCCTTTATACCTACCCAGGTATAAAGAGTAAAGAAAGGTAGAGAAAAGTATGAGATATATAGATACCCATCTATATATCTTATCGATTGAAGGTACTTTTGCCATTATCCATGAAAAAATTATATAATAAGTACGCGGCACTAGATTTGTTCAATAATAATCTAAAAGAATATACATAAATCACGTGTTTAAGTATCTATCCATAACTTTTAAATTTTCATTTTTCTTTGTTACTTTTTATTCTTATTCTCGTTATTTGTATTTTTTAAACTAATATTATATTTAATTTTTTTTAAATTCTTTTTGAATACGGTGTTCACTTGATATATAGTGGATTAGGTTATAACCTTAGGTTATAGGTTTATAAAAATTATGTTTATGTTTTTAATACTGCAACTATTGTAGTGAAAATAAATAAATAAATCCTCCATCAGAACTCTCTTTATCTGGTCTCGGTATGTAAGTCCCGGCCGGTCCTGGCTCTAAGGTTCACTCACATTCATATTGTATACCTTTTTTGTTATCATTTCATCATTCATTCTCTCTAAATTATTTGTAGTAGGATGGGAAATTATGCTATGCCGCCTATGGACGACGGGCAATTATAACAGAAGAAGTTTCGTTACTGCGTTGTTAACATCGAACTTACTATTCACTCGCCTTATGGGGAATTTTAAAATATAGGTCCAGGTGAAACTCATGCCTGTATCTCGATAAAAATATAAGTAGTCTTTAAAGTTTAGGACTATCTGCCAAGTCATGTAGTTTTATAGAAAACTGTAAATAATAAAGAAAATATTTCAAATTCCAGTTGGCGTTGGTCTCCGTATCACCAATTGCATCGCTCACGACGGTTTAGGCGAGGCTTCGCAGAAACTTTTAGACGAAGCTGGCTGCCCTATCGATGAGACTATCTTCAGTAAACCAACAATCCATCAGCACACGCATAAGAGTAGCGAAATCGATTTTTCCGAACTAGAACCTGTTGATACGCAAAAAAACATTGACGAAAGTGCTAGCATTAAGCTATCCAAATCTGACCCCAGCCAAATTTTCAAGAATATGATGACGTATCACCATGCTGTTACCACTTTTTCTGCCTTCAAATTTCCAGACAGGGCTAAACTTCATTTAACCTGTGGTGTAGAGTTATGTAAAGGTCAATGCCCGTTTGTCGACTGCAAATCATTGCAGAAGCCCCAACAGACCAGAGATGGACTTTTAAGAAAAGCGCGCCTTGATAATGATTCCAAAGGTGTAGTAATAGATCGATTGGAGGTCTATAATAGCATTGAAGTTCACGCGCCTAATATAGAGCTGGAAGATGAAACTTCCATAAGAGGTAAGAAAAGAGCTGTCAATAGTTTTTAAAATAAATTAGCAGTTGTATAATGATGGTGACACACTTTATGGTAAGTAGAGTGAGGAACTTCTTAACCTGTATCAGGTATAGGTACGATCAGGAGTCGAGTACTGTTGTCACCTTTAAGACGGTTTCGCTAAGTACCAGTTCGCGGCTTTGAACTCGATTGTCCGTAGAGCTCGTAGACGTGTTGCCGATGACTCTTTGACGAAAATTTAAATGCAGAGCATTTTTTTTACACGGACACGGCACAGTGACTGCACCAAACCTGATGGTAAGCATGGTGCAGTCCAAAAAAACGCCAACGACTATCGAAAGGTAAGAAAAAACCCATCGGTAGTCGCAGCGATCATGCCGGCCTGCACAAATATCTCTTCACGTTACGCTTAAAGGATCCCATATCATAGGATGGTGGGAACACGCTCGCCGGAAGACCATTCCACAGCCCAACGACACGGCAAAAGAAGGAGTTAGAGAACCTCTTAGTCCTAGCCGGGATGTGAGATACCGTACAGCTGTGACACCGCAAACCCGCGCGCGTGGTTCTATTCAGGAAGAGAGAGGGTGGAACAAGGTTAAACAACTCTTCAGAACACTCGCCATAATACAGACGGTAGAAAACACTTAATGAGGCAACATCTCTACGCAATTGGAGCATCGACGTAGAGTCGCTTGCTTTGCAGTCTTTTACCGGTTGCACAGTGGAGAGTGGTCTCAGGAACTACATTTGCACATACATTCTCTGATTCTACCAGCCCTATTCATAAAACCACTCGACATCGTGTCGGATACCATCCGCATGTGGTGGATGTTCCTTATATCCACACGATAAAAATCGCTTCTACATTCATCATGTGAACAGCTAAGGAGTGGAATATGCTCCCAGCGATTATATTTCCACAATCTTATGACCTGGGAGTCTTTAAAGAAGAGTGAATATTCGTTGGGTTTGCGTTGCATCGTCGGGCTCATCATCACCTTGAAGAATTACCAAAAGAGTATTACTAAAGGAAAAGCTGTAAAACATACATCGAAGGAAGTCATGTTGATAACATAGTATCTGGACATCACATTCTAATCCCGTAATACATCCTCAAACAGATTTCCAGCAATATTAACAAGCTTTATCTTCTAAACCCAATATGGAACCTCGGATGTACTCACCCTAATGTATTAAAAGTACAATATTAATTGACTGCACAATACGTGATGGCAAGTTGATATACCTAATACATCACATAAGACATAACATAAGAAACCTATAATATCTTCCAAAGTAAACAAATTTCACAAGGAATTATATGTACATGGGCATCATTCTTTTAATTTTTACTTTACAGATTTTCTTGCTTTTTCCCACTAAAAATGTCTCATTATTTTCTTCTACCTTTAATGTAGCCGCTTACAAAGTATTACAATAGATTAAAATAAATTGCAGGTTCCAGAAGAATAGAATCCGAAGAAGAAGAGTTCGTCCGGGGCTTCTCGCCGGGAGAGAAAACTATCTGCCTCTCTCCAGGCAAAATGGCTCTTGCCTTCTGCGTTTTAGGCGTCATATTCCTCTGCGCCATCGCAGTTGCTTTCATATCCCTGGTACGAGCCAGAAGGCGGTTGGGCAGAGAGCCTCTACACACATCGCTTTCGTTCTACACGGGCAGCAAGAGCGTGTTCTCATCCAGTGAAAGCTCTAGCTCTGGTCTCAGTGGAAGTAAATTACTCTTGACAGACAGCCCGTATTTTGACCACCAATCAGCGTCTAGCCATAATTGGGCTTACCCAAGACCTTACTGATGACATTTACCAAGAGTTTATAGTTTCATTTCGAAATCATACATTGATTCTTTAAGATCATTAAAATGAGCAATTACTTTGAATTAAATTCTTACTTTATTCGATTGTTCAATGTAGAAAAGGTGCTATAGTATAATGGAATAAAAAAACAAGAAGTCATATTTGGTAAAAAAAACGAGGCCCATGTTGCTATAAAAGATTATTTTAATGGGTTAAAAATTTTGTTCATATTTTATTATGGAATTTAAAATTAAAAACATAAAAGCTAAAGTTATAGCTCCGCCTACAATAAAGCAACAAAATCGCTCTTTCGAAGATTATTAGAAGAAAAAAATGGCGTTAGAAACTTACGTTTAATTTTTTAAATGATAATGTCAAACACAATCCAAATTATTGTATTAATTAATGAGACTGTGCTTAATTGTACCTCCAAAGCTTGTCTTATTCTAGACTTTTAGATGATAATTCCCTATTTATTTTAGTTTGATTTTGCGATGTGATTTGAGGAGGTGCTTTTGAGTTATCAGGGTGTATGAAATTTTGCGGAAAATGAAAGGTCTTTCATATTCTTTGGTTTGGGGTATAGGTTATGTAGAAAAAGAGATTATGTAGCTATTGCAGGGTTTATCAACTTTTTTTCATTTTGGTACAGATTTAAGGTATCTTTGTTAATGCAAACAAAGATGATAAAGCAAATGATAGTATTTATGCATATACCATCATAGAAAAGTTTGGTGAGAAAAAGTAAAAGTATTAAATTAAGTATGTATATATTAAATTATATATATACCTAAAAATATGTTCATATCAATATTTTCTTATAAATTTATCGGTAAAAATGGCTAAAATCCTTTTATTTATTATATAACTTTTTAACTCCAAGTAAGTACACTCAATAGTTATGTAATTGCTATTAAAGATTATGTAAATTAACATCGTTTCTGGTAATTATTGCTAAATTACTGTGTAATTAATATGCCATCCATTAGTATTGGTAGAAATTCCGAGGAAACGTAGATAAAAGCTGTAATTTATATCATATGTAGATACTACATTAGCACTTCCTCGAGAATTATTTTAGGTTTAAATTTAAGTATAGTATTATTGCCTTAGATTGTAAATTAGCTATATGAACACCACTGGAAATTGTGTATTTTAATTTGAAAAGAAATGTCATTGAAAACGTGTGTTTAATTCATGTATCTCCTGAGTACTGATTTACTTTATTGTGATATGTCTTAGGCTGAGGCTTGTAGACGCTGCTTTGATTTTGCTTACACTTCAAGCGTGACACACACACAGCGCGCGGGCGTGCGTCGTGTGTAGGTCAGATTGGGAGCACGACAGGCCTAATTCCTTGTATTTACATGAAAGATTACACATTGAAAGCGTGCGCGCTCGACCGAGGAGCGGCTGATGCAGCGTGTAGACGGAAGTCTACGAAAGTCAGTTTATATGGAAACAGAGATGGGCAAAATGTAATCTGATTAATGATTAACGATTACAAAATGTAGTCGGAATTTTCATTTTCTTACTCTGTAATCATGATTCAATCCATTTAAAACATTAAGAAGTGATAAATGTGTATGCAATCTGGGATTCTGTAGTGTTTAAAACATAGATGAGCAAAATGCAGTCATATTAATGGTAAAAAACGTAAAATGTAATCGTAATTATTTTTATTAATCTGATTATATTTTGCCCATCTATGTATGGAAATATAAATACAAGGAATTATACCTGTCGAACTTCCGATCCTTCGACCCGCGACTGCTAGCTGTGTGACTTACACTTTACTCGACAAAAATACGTATTATTAAATTAATGTCAAAGTGTAAAGTCACTAATTCTTTCAACTTGAAATTGGTTTTGTGAATGCTCAGACTAAACTCAAGTCCCCACAATAAGTTCAATTTTTTGTCAAAGATGAACTTATTTTTAGAGCAAAGTATTTGACTTACGTTGAATTACGTCTATAAATTCTCAGCCTTAGTTACTAACTAAGAATCTGAAATATATTTTCGTCAGTAGTTACGCTGTTTGTTTGAATGGCATAAGTGATGTTGTATTATTGAATAGCGCTGAATTTAAGTTTGTTATTAGTTAATACATTTAGTGATTTCAATAAATCATATTGTGAACGAACTATATGTAATTATTATTTCAATCGGATAAAACAATTAGTTTATTATTTTCATTCAGTGCAATTAATTATAGGTATATAGGCAAAATACAAATCTATTTGACATTGACTATGATCTTTTATATATTAATACCTGAAACAACAAATAAATATGTTACAGACAATTTTTTTTTTATTTGAACACTTTACTCTCATTATACTGGTAATTACTTTTAATATTTAAATGAAAAAGTTTAAATAATACATGACAAACCTTCCGCGTGTATTCTGGGCTTATATTGAAAAAACAATAGGGCAAATATATTTACCCAATTTTACAACACCGGAAATTAATAAGGAGTCTACCAGAATAACTAAAATGAGTAACACAAGTAAACATTTTATATTTCTATATGTTTCACATTGTAATATAAATTATGTATCTATTTATACTATTTGTCAAGATATTTTTATAAGTCATTAGAAAGTTTTTGTAAAACCTTCCCCGCAATGAGATTAAGTCCGAGGATATATGAAATTTAAAGTCAGACCCCCTAAAACTATATGTACAAAAAACCTAATAATAAAACCGTAGATATACACCAATATAACGATAGCTGTGATCAAACTGGGTTTTACAAAGTCTCTTCGGATATATTATCATTGGGTTACAGAGTTCTGTAAGTTCTCTGTAAGCAGAGATGGGCAAAATGTAATCAGATTAATGATTAACGATTACGATTACATTTTGTAATCATTAATCATGATTAATGATTAATGATATTAATCAAAAAAAGTAATCATTTTTCGGTGATTAAGGATTATTAATCCTTAATCGGATTACAATTAATCATGATTACTTTTATGATTACTTTTCTGTTTGATACGTAAAATGTGCTGCCGACAGCAGAGCGGCGCTCGCCTTTTTTTTATTTATAGTGTACGACTACTACTAGCTAAACTGGCGAACTGAGTACCAGCACATAGTTAGGTGTTAGGGCGATTACCCGAACTGGGTCGTGACCGCAGTACAATAGTGCAAAGACCGGCATAGTGACTCGCTTCGACCTGACTACTTTCAGGATCAGTTCGTGCTCGGTGGACATTAAGTAAATCCAACGAAATCTAGTTAATCATTGATGCTTTTACCGTTGTTCTGAGTGATTCCTGGACTATTAGAACTGATTATCAAACTACCGCCCATATTTTACTGAAATACCGTCTCCAACCTGATAATCCACGCTCGCCTTCGGGATGGAGATAGAGAGACAGAGCAAGATAGCGCAAAATTTTAATTGATCAGAACAAGACATCATTTTCTCAAATTTACACAAGCTTCTATAGCGCAGAGCGCGACATCACCTTTCTTGGTCATCCGTCTCTCTCTACTCGGTTTCGTCTTTGATGTAAACCGAGCCGCCGCACACGTTCGTATCGTATTTCGAATTTTAACTCATAATTTAAGTTGAAATACAGATCTTTTTTTTTTTCGGATAACTGACGTTCTACCTAATAACTTTGATTCTTACAATATATCAGCGGGACACATACATAGTTTTTTTTCTCAGTTCGCTTAATTTTTTTTTTCGCGGTTGACTTCCATTTTCTTAAAGACTAAAGAATACGAGTATAGTACTCAGAATAAAAGAAGCAAATCGACATACGGGCACGCGCCATTTTTATCTCACTAAAAACGCTTTTTTGTTTACCAATTTATATATATATATATATATTTTTAATATATATAATAATATTATGTATATATATATATATTATATAAAATAATATAATATAATTAAATAATATATATATATATATATATATATATATGATTATTTTTAAATCATTTATTCAGCACAATTAAAATTACGGGTACAGTTTTAAATATAAATATTTCACCACGACCGTCACAACAACTTATTATCTCCGCCATTCGTATCTATCTCCCTCTCTCTTATACTTTCTATCCCTTTCACACTCATACAGTGTTCTTTATCATTTTATATTATAAGCATCATATGTTCCATTTCACTCACATTCCTACATATATACATAATATTGTTTAATGAGTAATAAAAGTAAAAAATAGTAATTTCATTTTTCTGTTTTAAAAATTTAACTTTAACTTAAAGGATTGCACACAAAGTCTTTGGCCATTATCAGAAGTATTCTCCATCTCGAAGGTTGGCGTGGATTATCGGGTAGGAGCCGGTATTTCAGTAAAATATGGGCGGTACTTTGATAATCACTTCTAATAGTCCAGGAATCACTCAGAACAATAGTAAAACCATCTATGATCAGCTAGATTTCGTTGGATTTACTTAATGGCCACCGAGCACGAACTCATCCTGAAAGTAGTCAGGTCGAAGCAAGTCACTATACCAGTTTTTTCACTATTGTATTATGGTCACGACCCAATTCCGGCAATTAACCTACCAACTCAAACGGCTGAAAGCACAAAAAATGGTCCTGAACGTAATCAGGTCGAAGCGAGTTACTATAAGTTCGTAGGTTTATTGGCCGAACAATGTCGTGACTCGTGACCACAGTACACAACTGCAAAGACCCTTATAATGATTATGATTAGCTCAACGAGACGGATATTCGGGGGCGGACTTGCACCGGCTAAAACCACCGGGTGCCAGCACTGCCTAATCTTCGCCTTCGCCGGGCCTGGGAATCCAGATACTTCCTAGGGGCCCGGCGAGCGATTGGTCTTAGACAGGCCTCCTCCCTGGGAGAGGGTCGTAAAACTACCCAAACAATACCTCCCATAGGGCCGGCGTGTGAGCACACACACGACGACACCACCCCACCCTCCGCTGGACGCCACTCCCCCTCTCTGCTGGACGCCACCCCTCACTTTCTGCTAGACGACACCCCCACTCTCTGCTGGACGCCACCCCCCCCCCTTTCCGCTGGATTCCCCCAATCTCCGCTGGACGCCACCCCCCACTCTCAGCTAGACGCCACCCCCACTCTCCACTGGACGCCACCCCCACTCTCCGCTGGAAGCCACCCCCCACTCTCCCCTGGACACCCCCCCACTCTCCCCTGGGCACCACCCCCACTATTAGACGGAAGTTTGGGTCATATATAATTCGAAATAAAATAACTTGAAAAATTAAATAAACAAGTATTTAAATCGGTCTCTCTCTCTCAGCCCGAACTCAAAAGTAATCATTCAATTAATCATGATTAATTGAATGATTACTGTAATCAAGATTAATGATTACCCATGTAATCATGATTAAAAGTAATCAGATTACAAGTAATCATGATTACATTCGTCATGATTACTTGTAATCTGATTATTAATCTGATTAAAAGTAATCATGATTACGCCCATCTATGTCTGTAAGTTTACAGAGAATGATTTTGGATAACAAGCAATATGTTTATTAAAAAGGTGCAGAGATAAAGTATAAGAGAATTGAATAACTTAAGTGTAGGTAAGGTAAAAGTTTAGCTGTACGATAGTAGAAGTTACAAGATGTCCCTATGACGTACGTAAATGTTGTTGACGCTAGACATCACGCGGACCTGACCCTGGCATTGTTGCAATGATTTGGAAATGAACCGTTACGGAACAAGGCTTCTTTTTTAGTCAATACTCATATATATATGCCATTCTTATGCTATATGCCAATGCATATAGTATGGAACCAGAGCCTCTTTAAATCAGAGGTAAGAGAAGGATAACTTTTCAATGCATGTCGGGAGAAATGTTTCGAAAATACTAGGTACCTAATGTTTTGAGGTCTACAGTTATGATTTTGAATTACTTAATATATTTTGGATTCAATCACAAACCTACAAAATAATATTATGTAAGAAACAAATTTTATAACAGCGCCATCTGTTGACAATATTTTAAATATCTGAACAATATATATAAGAATAATAAATTGTGTAAAAAATGGTTATAAGTAATATATTTAAATATATTATAAAATACGTCGTTATTTTATTTAAATATATATATATCATATATTATGATTTGAAGCCCAAGAGAAAATGAACGTCATTAAGCTATGTAAGAGGATGACATCATTTTCTTCAAAGAATAAGAAATATTAAAGACACGTTCACAGGTATTGATAATTAAAAGCAAAGAGTAAATAGCTATATACAACAATGTATCTAACTATATTTCAGTTACAAAAATTCTGTTGTTATACAGTTTCAATAGTATTATATTTATATAAGGGATTTTTTGGAGAAAGTATAATTTATTTCAAAATTGTTGCTAGATTCTTATGTAGTGATTTCAACGTAAATAGTCCAAGAATTTGACAGTATATAGAAAAAAAAGTAAATTATGTTTGTATCATTTGTAGTTGCATGCGAAGGTGAAAGAGAGAAAATTATAATAGGAATAAATGTTAATTACAAGTCAGGAAGTACCATTTATAGAAAAGAAACTGGTATCCCATGGTGTACGAACATTTTCATAGTTTTAACATCTTACTGGTATTATGTCTATGATCACTATAACTTTTAATTCTCCAAAGAAAACCTGTTTTTATGGGTATTTAATTCTGAGGTCCACGTTAAATTATTTTAATTATTGCAATTATACGCGCTTCGATATAAATCTTATTTATTAGAATATATCATGATGCTGTAATCACTTCCAGCGTGAGTAGAGATAGATTAAAGGCTAATAACATTCTAAAAATTTTTGTTCAGGTAGTGCTCCCATTTAGCCTTTCTTAGTTTCAAGAGGGAATGAACTATCAGTTGGTGATATGTAGCTAGTCTTTTACCCGCAAAAACACTGCATTAGGCTTAAAATTGAGATTTTGGGAATAAAATATTCTCAATATTTCAATTTTAATCTGTGGATCATGGTTAGGCAATAATAATAAGTAAGGCAATATAGGCAATATAGGCAATAGGCAATAATAATAATAATAATAATAATAATAAGGCTGCTTAAGATAAATGGATCTGTTAGACATTGTATTGTATTAATTTAAAATTACGTATAAATCGCGGTAAATTTAAATATCAATGAAGTTCACAAAAATGCTATAAGTAAAGCTTCGATTAAACTTGTAAGAGTATTACATAAAAAATGTTGATATCCACAATTCATTTACACTATCTTTGAAGTTTGACTTATCTAATCTATGATATGGGCGGAACGAAGGTGGATAATTTTTCGGTTGTTCTTTCGCTTCGTTCGATGCCGTGTTCGTACTCGCACTCACGGATGATAATTCTGCTTATTCTACATGAATAGCGATTATTCATAGGTCCTAAAGTGCATATATACGGGTTATGTTAAAAGAACTGTTTTGTAAGTGTAAGTGCCGTGAGATAAAAATTGTAACGGTTGACCGTAGACTCGGTATTTAGAGTGTGATAATTTGTGTGTGTTGAGGAGTTTGTGTTTGACTGTGCTGAAATAGCATTATTTGGACGTTTAAAGGTATGTATATTTAGTTGTATAAATATTTTATACTTTTTATATTTTGAAACTGTCGCGACTTGTAGGTGTTCAAAAATAATGATTATACCTATTTTTTATTCTTGAACAGTTAGTTTTCCTGTCGCCCCAGTAAAAGCATTATGTCGTTTTCATTAAAAAAAAAAAAAATTACATTTAATTACTGTTTTTATTTCTTATTATTTAGATGATTCCTTTTGTATCATTGCTCTCAATTGGCTTAATTAGTTGAATGCTTCCTTGTATCTTGTTACATAGCTGAGAAGTAATTTTGTGGGCCTCTGCCTCCTATAACAGTTCGTTAATTCACATTTACATAGAGAACATAGGTACCACAAGTACTACATTTTCTGGGTCAAGGGGAAACAATCAATATGGACGTTTTTTATCTATCTTACTAGCTTAATATAAAGTAAAATTGATAGAAATAAAGATGAACTTGTATAACATACTAGAAATTTACTGTAAAACAAATTACATAAATTATATTAAGCATTATACCAATATTCAAATGCCATTTAGAGTTTTATCTTAGAATCTAATACATGTATTGTCCTGGCCTGACTTGGTCCCTTCTTTCACTATCTTGGGGGTGACTTTCTCAAAAAATCTCTGAACAATCTTTATTTCTAACCAAAAACTATATATGTAATTCCATAGTGACTATTTTTAAATAATAAGATTTTTGAACTAACTTTCTAACCCTTTTTCCCTTAAGGGTGAAATATAAAAAAATATCTTCAATGTTAGCCTACATCATAAAAGAACCCAATGCCTAAATTCCACATTTCTAGCTTTAGATATTTAGGCTATATGATGATAATATATCAGTAAGAATAAGTCTAATAGATAGAAAACAGGCAGAGTATATAGACAAATAAATCTATATAAAAGTCATAAATACTTCTTAGCTTAAGTAAATTAAAATATTTTTGTAATGCATGACTATATGACCACTAATATTAATAAAATTCACAAAATTTCTAAATATTTCAGTAACCTCAAAGAAAACAAATGTTAGGACAACATATTATTTCTTTCTTACTGCCTTAAATAAAGAGTAAATATATTGTCATTTCATTAGTATTGAAGTGGTCAGATTATTTACACAGTAAACAGGTGTAATTATTAGGCAAGTAACATCTTTATCAGTGGCAGGCCCATTATCGCTAATGATTAGGTAACTGGGCCGATTTTGAGTCATTATTTGTAGTTACTTAATAACATTATTTATTTATAATGTCTAAATTATTAGTGCTGGTTATCTAGGGGCCAATTCTTGTAATTGAAAAATGTTCAAAACACAGTCTCAACTAAATCACATTTTCTTAAATGTAAAAAGAAATATTATTTTCCAGTAGATAATGTCTAAAGAGATGTGAGATAGTAATATGATTGATAGTAATAATATTCTTAGTCTTGCCATAAATATTGTTACAAAGAAAAAATTTTTTTTTTTTTTATTGTAGAGATAATTTATTACTATTACAGTGCTAGTTTAATACATTAATATAAAACCATTAAAAAATAATAGTAGGCTTATTCAAAGTTCTCTCCATTAGCTGCAATACAGTCCTTTAAACATTGCAGCCAGTTATCAGTAGCAGCATGCACACTTTCTATGGGAAAATTATAAAATAATCATATGGATTGTTTTAGTAATTTTTAACTTTTGTGTGTTCATTTTTTTCATTTGAATTTTGTGTTTTGATTTCTGTTCTTATAATATTATTACTTTTGTTTACTTTTTGCATGCTATGGTAGCTTTTACCTCATTGATTCTTTTAGATGTTTGTTGTTATATTTTAATAGAATTTATCATTATAAATAAATAAAAAGTCTAAAAATTTGCCTTGTGAACTTTGGATACAATTCATCACAACTTTTATAAATTATTTTCAGTCCATTTCTCTATAAATTAGATAGCAGGTTTGTATTGTGCAAAATAAAATCAAAGTCTAGTACAAAAGAATTGCTATGATTCATACAAGCTATTTTGTGCATAAAGGTGTAACACCACACAATTTACCAAAGGACCCTGGAGGATATTAATATTATGCACAATTACACACATTGTCCTAGCCCCAAACTAAGCTTGTATTATGGATGCCAAATAAATATATACATACTTAAGTACATATATATATATAACTGGTGACAAAGTAATTTGCTCATCACAGAAGAGTTTGCAAGCAAGAAGACTCAAACCTAGAATCTTCCATCATAAGGATTACTACAAACTGCGCTATCAGGGTTATACATAAAATATGGAATAAAATGTAACTTAATAATTTCACAGGATGTGAAATATTGCTTATTGTATATAACAGCTCTTATCATAAAAATCTATGATTTCTAATAATTAGCTTGTCACACAAAAGTTTATTGATATGGGTACTCAAACTCAAGATCTTCAGCATTACAAGTAGGATCAGTTCACACTGGGCTATGAGGTCATCATTCTGCTATTCAGAAACTGGTTTATATTATTAGAGCTAAGGATATAAAAAATGTGTATATAACAAAAATCCTGAAAATTGTTTTAGCAATAATTTAGATAATTAATTATAATATACTACTACTACTACTATTTAGTATAGTTTATTTATGCTATTTTATTTATTATTACTATTTAGTTATATAATATATTACTATTAGTTCTAGAGTGGAGATTGTGTCTCAACATGCATAGTGTGGGAAGCTCGGAGGCTAGATGGACTGATGATCTGCGGTAGGTTGTAATTAAATTGGATTTAATAATCACGGACTATGATCAATTTAAACTTCAATAATATTGTGTATATTTATTTATTCAATTTGTAATTAAAATTAATTTATTCAAATCCTTCAAATTTATTTTTGTTATAAATCTAAGGCTGAGATTTATAGATGCTATTTTGACTTTGCTTTAGCAAAGTTCTCAAAAAATTATTTTTTTTTTGACAAAAATCTGAATATAAAATAGAAACTTGAATATAGCCATAGCATAGATAGGCAAAATGTAATAAAAAAAAATGAAAATGCATTTAATTCGCCACAAACCAACAAAAAAAAAGAAATTTTAATGTAGCAACACAAACAACAGAAACAAAAGAAAACATAAAAATATCTAAAATGGGACCTTCATCAGCCTAAAGCCACAGAGGAAGCCTGCAGCGCTAATATTCCCTTGAAGGGCTCCGGTTGTGTTACATCTAATTAGAAATATCTATAAGCAATAAAAAATCACAATAAATGGAATAAGTAATCTAGCTGCCATCTAGCTTAAGTAATCCTAAATATAAGTTTTTATAATAATAAGTTTAAGCAATAGCAACACACCCACTCAAAAATAAACAATACCAAAATAAACTATTACATATAATAAATAAATCGACTACAAAATGTATTAGTGATACTATAGTAAAAATATATGTATACCTAAAATAGGAACAATTTTTTTTTAAATTCTGACTCGACACAGTGACTGCACCCTACCTGATGGTAAGCATGGTGAAGCCAAAAAAACGCTAACGACTATCGATAGGTAAGAAAAACCCAACTGTAGTCGCAGTGATCATGCGGCCTGCACAAATATCTCTTCTTCTTTCTTTTTTATTATAAGTAAAAATAAATGAAATAGACTACTTATAACTGATAGATTATTATAAGTATCATTTTAATTCTATATTTTAATTTTAATCAGATTAAAGAAAAATGGTTATGATTACATTTTGTTCAGCTATGTTTTAACCAACATGAAATCCTCAATTGCATACACATATGACTCCTTAATATTTTGAAGGGACCTAAACATGATTACAGAGCAACAAAATTAAAATTACGACTACATTTTGTAATTGTTAATCATTAATCAGATTACATTTTGCACATCTCTGAGCCATAGTATTCCCAGAGCAAAGTTCACGTAGACAAAATCAGTGACTTATCAAATTCTTTGACATTCATTAAGTAATATAAATTGTAACATTTTCGTAAAGTCAAAACAAACTTAAAGTTGCGTCTATAAATCTAGTTTTATAGTGTTTGTAGATTTAGAGAAATCGGTGTTAATCAATGTATCAATTTTATTTTACATAAAACTTAATAAAAGCATATTTTGTTAGCAATGTTCAGGCTAATAAATATGGCTTGCTTTCACAAGGTCCCTCTTATGCTAAATGGATATGAGTTGAATGGGAAAGACTTCATACTTTCTGTCTATTTTACTGGAAGTTCATTGATGGTTCTTGTCTGGATTATTTGAAATTATCTGAATATATGGAATCTTTCATAAAACACATTCTTAGGGTACCCTGATCTCATATTACTTATAAAAAAGTATTTTAAATGTAAAAACTATTTTTTTATCTATATCTTTATAATTTAGTGATGTAATGGGAAGTATTACATAGGTTAGTAAGTGCGACCTAAAGGAGAGGGGTGTGCGTTGACTAGGGATTGCGGCCCGACCGACAACCGGCGCCAGGAGATCGATCGATATTCCGGTTCGCGGAGCGGAGCTCATTCGGACTCATTCCGCCGAGCGAGTCAAGTCGCGTCAGTTCCGTGTCACTCCTTCCATTTCCGTGCAGTACAGTGTATGCGCATCCTTTATCGGAAAACAATTCTGTCAGTGAGGTGTACCCTTCCATTGGATAGACATTTGAAGATGAGATAATCTCCAGCCACACGGTATGTGGTTTAAACTATGTGCTTTAAGTTCGGTGATTAGGAACAGGTTTCCGGTGTTGTGTCGGTGTTTTAAGGATCAATAGTCTGCCTCAACCGTGACTGATGATGTCACAGTTTTTCACATTATCAGTGTCACAAGTTGCTGGGTTTGTTTGCGTAGACAATTCTTTTGATAAGCCTGTAGAAATATTTTTAATGTGGAAATCAGTAATTGTATAATTTTTTTTAGTGATTTTCTCAAAATGATAATCCGTTAATGATTAGAATGCTTTTCCAAAAAAAAGTGGTTTGTGGTTTTTAATAAGTCTTCCAAAGTCTAATGTAATGTTGTTTCAAACTGATATAATGCTTGAATCCTTGGCTAAGTGTGGTTAAGCTGTAAAGGTCCTTCCTAAGGATGAAAAAAGGGCATATCTTTTTAAGTATAAAATCTGGTTACAAAATATTATATAGTAAAATTCTTCCAATTTTCATTGCCTTAGTTCCCATTTGTAAGCTCTTGACCTACTGCTTGCTGTCTTCTGTGTATAACATGAGGAAGGGCTCAGAGTTAACTCTGCGGTTGTGTTCCGAAATTCATCGCTATTCGCAGAGCAGGCGGCGCCCCGCCCCCCGCTGTCATCGAGGTCACATGCGCAGACAGATTGCCTGATACTGGATATTGTCAAGATCTGTTGGTTTAGAGAATTTGGTTCTATAGATATAGGGCATTATTTTAGAAATAACACCCTTCAGAATTTCATAGCGTCTCTTCTCGGTATATTATGCTTTCAGGAACGGTGAATG
This sequence comes from Automeris io, assembly GCA_036320925.1. Classification (NCBI taxonomy): domain Eukaryota; kingdom Metazoa; phylum Arthropoda; class Insecta; order Lepidoptera; family Saturniidae; genus Automeris; species Automeris io. Next base: position 11,862,646 of record JAUDJH010000010.1, on the reverse strand, counting down.
GGCAAAGTTTTTGATAATTAAAAAAAAATGCTTGTAATATGTAAATTGTCTATTTGAATTTAATTATTTTGAGTTTGAGAGTGTTAAAAGTTCTATTAGTTCTTTGTTAATTAAATATAATAAAATCTACGTTTCACTTAAATGTCACATGATCGAAATCGAATATATGGCTGATAATCAAAGATGTTTGCCCAACAAATAATATGCACCGATTTATTCGCTGCTTGCAGATTCCCATGATATACAATGACGAAAAATCAGTCGCGGACTATAAATTCCAGTTCATAGCAGTTTGCAATAAAAAAAATTGGGGGCGAATTACTTTGTGCGAGCGGATTTGATGTTTCTTATAAAATCCAGTTTACTAGAAGTATTTTGAAATCGTAAGTCTTTTGACTTAACCTACAGGAAGCACAGTTATAAAATGTTTTGGAGCTTTGCCAACTAGTTATGTTATTCTAGAGTAGCAGTGGTTGCAATTTCGTTGAGTTTCTCCAATAATGCTGAGTGTAACCGCAAAAGATCTGCAAGGTTAAAACGTTTAGGATCAAGTGTTAATATTGTTACGTTTCGAGTCGACGTATGATGTCATTCATGAGAAGCTACAATTTTATTGCGTTCGACTATGATGTCATACTTTATCCTATAATATTTTTTGGCTATTTACGTTATATATATGTTTTGACTAAAAATAATAAATATATGTCATCTAAAATTAGCCACGCCTTTAGTAGTGAAAAATTTAAAAGTACTGTGGCAGTAAATGACTCAGACATTTGTGCATGCCATGATAATGCGTCTGTGCCTTGGCTCTGTCTGTTAATGACAACAAATAGGTGAGCTCATCGATGACCTATCTGTTCACATTCACACAGCCATCATGCAACCCTACAACCAAACAATAGTGTTCGATTTGAAGTCTCGGCATATCACTCGGTGTTTGTTGATATTTTCACGGCAATCAGTGGGAGGCGGTATTTTTAGCATTTATATTTGTCCGACGATCGGTCTAACCTCTTTTTCATAGTGAGAACATAAAAAAATGAAAATACATTTACTAATATTGATTAAAGAAATTGATAAAATTTGCAATTTGTTTATCACAAAATCCGTTTATATTATAATTATCATAATCCGAATTGTGATTAGTTGACAGGGAAATTTCTAAGTTGTTCTTGTATTAAGTAGTATTTGTATGTTTATATATTTTTTTTAAGGAAAGCGAGTTTACAGGGCTAAATAATTGTTCATAGTACTGATTCCTTGGAATTTGGTTTCTTATCTCACAACAAACAATGAAGTAGTTTATTACTTTAAATTTATCTTTCTTGTTACCACATTTGACCTGTACAAGTCATCTCACTCGCTGATATAAAAAAATTGGTTATTACTATTAAATAAACTTTAAGTTATGAAGAGTCTGAAATAAGATATTTAATAAAATACTAATTTTATCGTTAATTAATACCGGCTTTTAATGTCGGCAATTGAATATTTTTTATTAGAAATATGTAGCGTGTGAAGTGCCTCTAATATTAGTGATTATATAATATTTACATGTAGGAAATAAAACAGATTAAAGGTTTAGGTATAATAATTTTTATATCGTTAGTATAGTTTTGTACGTTTTACAGAAACTTGTGACTTTATGCTATAGGTCACTTTAGGATAATCAATATTCCTTATTTGTATTTAATACTTATTATCTTGTTTACAGGTAAGGATCTTTATTCCAACACATTTATAATACATCGACGCGACAGAAATATAGTAAGCATTACTTAATCACTGATGACAATATTGTCCTTGTAGTATGTATTTAATTATCATAATTAACGCAAGAGACTTACTACTCTAGAAGATAATGGAACTTTCTGGATCGAGCAAACCTAAGATATTCTTTCTCAGGAATATCACATATTTCTTAAAATATATATCTCGTAGTATTGCCGCAATTACTTAAAACTGTTATATATTAAACTGGATTTATTCCAGATCTAGGTTTGTATGAAGTACTCAAAGGTTCTTTTTAGATTATTAAAAGGTGACAGATCCCTAACAATTATTGAAAATGCATTGATACATATTATGAAGAATATAAAGACTGTTGTGGTTTAATATTTGAACAGCTAAGTAGTAAAATTATCTTTAGGCGTCTATTTTCTCTACGTTATATTGGCAGTATACATTTTTATATTTTGTATTGACGTATACCCAACATGGTTGACATTGAAAAAGACAATAAATGCCCGAGTTACACAAAATAGAACATATGAATGTTGCCGCAATCATAGGAACTAATTACATATATTCAGTTCAATTTAGATTATTCCTAAAGGCATGTATTTTATAAATAAAATACCAGATGTGATTGCATGTATGTTGATTAAGAAGTGTAATTAATTCCTTACCGAAACATTTAATGGTTGGTTGTTGGATAAAGCGCGGTAATAAATCGGGTTCATCGTCGCTCTAAACAGCAAACTTCGTTTCAGTAAAAAAAAATAACAGCCAAAAATATGGTGACTTGGGATTCATTCTTACTTTATTAAAGTCTGCGTACTTACTTGGTCATGGACTGTAGTATTAATGTCTCCACACCATACGAAGCTGTTTAATCTGTGATCTCTCTTTTTTATCATATGCCAAAAGGTTTAGTTGACGCGCCTCAACGTATTCAATTATTTCATTTCCTCAGTCTTTAAAAATTTAAATCGTATCGGGTTACGTATTATACTAAGATAGCTCCCGGCCTATATGATTTTTTTTATTTTCTTAAGAGAAGGAATGTTTATAAATTTGCTTCTGGGTTATATTTTACGTCTCTTAAGCGAATTATACAGGCTGATTTTATAGACAAGGGAGATATTCAAGGAGGATATTCAGCAATCGATTCTAATTACAAATATATAGGAATAGTGGTATCTTAATATTTCCATTAAAACAAAGTAATTTATAGTCAACATATTAAGGGGCATTTATTTACAGACATGATAGAATAAATAACAAATTATTATTAAGTAGGTATTTTGTTTCTCCTAAGCCAGGATAAAATAAGAAAGGGTAATGTGTCAATTACCTGTTTACCTAAAATTACGAAAAAGGAATTTTGTCTATGGTACGTGCAATTAAATCGTGCACCACACGCGCTGCGGTGTCCAAACTTTTTACGGATCAATTCTCATTTGTTCATTAATGTTTCTTTATGATTTGTTAGGGAATATTGTTATTTACATTTTTATTAGTCATAAGAAGGTACAAATTATTGTATTCTGAAATATCTCCCTCGTCTATAAAATCATTCTGTATTTAAAAATGAACTCTTTTAGATCAAACGTTAAGAATCTCCGAAACAGTGTCGGATTCCGTTGTTGGCCCTTTCACGGCTGACTGGAGATGTTAATTGCTCTAATAGTAGGGGAGGCCAGCATTGGCATTTCTTATTATTAACACTCTCTACGGGCTTTATTTTTTTATCAACAAATTAGTTTCATGTTACAGGTTTAATTTATTATTGTAATTAAATGAATGCTCAAATACTACATACACATGTACGTACATAATAGATTTAAATGATAATAAGTACTTTGAAATAAAATTTTATAAACCAAAAGTTATAGTAATTTAAATAATTTAGTGACACCTTTTGCATACATAGATGGGCTAAATGCAATAAGATTAATAAAAATGATTACGATTACATTTTACGTTTTTTACCATTTATATGACTGCATTTTGCACATCTATGTTTTAAACACTACATAATCCCAGATTGCATACACATTTATTATTTCTTAATGTTTTAAATTGTTTTAATCATGATAATAGAGAAAGAAAATTAAAATTACGACTACAGTTTGAAATCGTTCATCTTTAATCAGATTACAATTTGCCCATCTCTGTTTGCATACAATTAAAGTGATAGTTATTACTTAGCGGTATTACTTTGATCCTTATATTTTTGTCGATAACACAGCACATGCGAGCATAACTTTTGATTGATACAATAATAATAATATATCGTCGCGCTATATAACTTTCGGAGTGAGCAGAGATGTATTTAATGGTTATAACCACTGATATACTAGAGATAAAATTTGATTAAATATGCAAGTATATATTTAAGTGCAAATGCGTATAGCGAGGAAGTGTTATGGCATAAAAGGTAACATTTTTCAACAGCACTTAATATTCCGACTGTAGAGTCCTGAGTCCCGCTCTATCGGGGTCGACGACCTCAAATCCAGTCCATGTCTTGCACTCACGTAACAACCGCTTTCTGGGCATACACATGTGTTGTGTGTACTCCACTCTCTCACATGTGTTCGAACTGTGTGAAGCTTAGCCAATTTCCAGATTTCAATAGACGTTGCTTAGCTGCGTTCACCTCGCTTACATTCGTTCTAGTCTGATAGTGTAATTGTAACTTTTAGTTCGAATCATATTATCGTTTTCATATTTGTTTGATTGATTTAATTCAATGATAAATGCAGTATTTTTATTAACCTTTATTAAAATTGATATTTTACTTGAAGAATAGGTGTCTTGTAGCTGGTACAAAGTGAACTGACTTGCCATGCCCTTACACGTATGCGAATGCTGATGTTGAAACTTGAAAAACTTGCTTACGTTTTACATAATACTTGAAGAAATATCGGCATTACTAAGTATCAGACACATTGAGGCGGTATTTATTCTTAAAGTAATAAATAACTTTGAAAAATGTGGCATATGTCTGTTAATTTTCTTTGAATAACTTGCCCTATTGAGATTATAATGAAACCAATATTAATAAGTTTCGCAGAGAGGTTTAAACGTACTAGAACTCAAATTTAATTCGTAGACAAAATCAACTAGGATAGTTTGTTTTGCTTTGATGTATTAATTAATGAATGAATGTGGACGTACTACAATTATAGTAGAATTTTACATGCATCGGTGAAATAACATTATGTTACTATGCTTATCTTCAACGGCGAAATTTATTTGATAACGGGATATCAAAGATTGTATCGACATACCTTCAGCACTGCAAAGGTGTAATCAAAAATATTTGTTGAAAGTAGAATAGGGCATTTTCTACACATCAATTTACCGGTTTTTGGGCGTCAAAGCGAACCGTTCATATCGCTTGTTCGTACCGTCATATTTGTAACCTACTTATCTTATATTTTCAAGAATTTATTGAATTACTTCTTTTATTCTTTCGTCAATTGAGGATATAAGACCATTTAGTTCATCTTTGTTTAGGGGATATGTTGGTTGGCAACCACCTGACACTAAGCTCCAGTGGTGTTGCGCGTGCATTTGTACGCCACTTGGCGACGGGGTGTGATGTCACTCTTCTCCCACCCCCTACCAGCGAGAGGAAGCCCTATGGGCGGATCACGCGCCGGACCGCGGTGAGACCAATGTCACTTTGGGAAAATCCCCGTGCATTTTCATCACTAGGTGAGGAGAGTCCGACACATTGGCCCTCACAGCCCCCGACGGTCTATAATGGATTTCCACTGGGTAATAAAAAAAAGGGATATGTTGGTTTGTGAAAGCAAGAGTTGATATGTTGGAATATTGTATACAATATAATAAATTGTTATTGTAAAATATTTATTTAAATCCTTTTTTTGTAATCAGTTGATTCCAGTTCGACTCAGCCTTAAGTTGCTTTTGGTATTTCTCTCCAATGTAGTCGTTTCGGAAACTCTTGGTTATTATAGGTAATTTTTCTCTGGTAGGCAGCCCAAGTTGATATCCTACAGGAGTGACTTTGCGTTGCTAATACATTATAATATTTCGCTGACTTGTAAAGACTCATCCTGGCCAAGAGCATTTGTTCTATCGAAAAAAAAAATCACTTGATTTACGTCAATTCACTATTGTCTTAGTCTATGCTTTCTATCATAATATTTAACTAACTAATTAGGAACGTGTTGACGATTGTTGGTAAAGTTTAGATTAGGTTTAGATTAGTTAGTTTAGTTTAGTAGTTAGATTAGTTAGTTTAGATTAGGTTCATTAGATGTCATAATACAAATTTACAAGAAAACTAAAATGTTACAAGCCAGTTAGTGTTATTAGCTTTATTAGCAAGAGAAACAATGTATTTGACCTAATGTATTTGGCATAATGTATTCGACGTGTGTCTAGTATGAGAATAATTTAAATATGTGTATAGGAATCAAACCGTCAAAATAATTGATCAAAATATTAATTGGTTATTTTTTTCTTTACAATACGTTTCAAGAATGAGATGATTTTTCTATAAGTTTTAAAACAAACCACGGCTAATAGCGGTAAGTTACTATTTTGCAATAAATTGTTTAAAAAAAAAATAATGTGATCAAGCTTACCGCGTTTGCTTAAAAGTTTTGTTTTGGGGTCAAAGCCAAATGAATAAGCCCACATAAATTCGGATCTGTCTAAATGAGGAGTGTACATTCTATAAAATCAACGAGAATTTTTCAGAAATAAAAACTCAGACAGGTGAATGATAATACGCATGCATCATCTAAGGCTAGTGTAACGAAATTCTGCATAGTTTTTTGAATTTGTGGGTTTTTAGTCGTAAAATATATTACGCTTAGTGTATTATTATTATAAAGTTCTTAAAATACACAGCAACAACTCACCATTGTATTAGTTTTGCATGATGTCGCCTAGTGCTTAAATATTAATTTATTTTTACGTTTAATACAGTCAATATTATATAAAATCATACGTTGTTTGGTATAGATTTATTGAATTAAAAACATGGTTGAGCCGATATATTCGAAATGATTATACTTGCCTTACTCTTTGGATGACTTTTATTTATTTATTAATAACTATCCCATATCTCATTGAGAGACTTAGCTCCCCACATCTTAGTAAGTAGTAATTTGTGATCACAAAACATTATTTCAGGTTTCTCAATTGATTCTATGGAAAGTGCGTTCGTGAGATCGGTACAATGAATTCTATTGTAAACTCATGACTTGTGAATAATTCATAGTGCGTTATTAACACGGCTGGCCGCTACACAGCGTTTACCTATTTTCTTTACCAAGAAATGGAGCATGGATGATCCGTTACTTTCAATGACGCAACGTTATTTTGTTCTGAGAAATACCCGCGCATATAGTCGTATTTACTATGATATTACTGACTTAAAGATATTTATTATAAATACTTTAAGGGGCCTTATATGCGAATTAACATACTTTTAATTATGGCTCGACGTTCCAACCCGGTTATACAGGTCATGGTTATTTTCCGACTCCGGCAAAAATTCGCGGTACTCTAGTCTACACGGAACCATGGCTTACGTAACCAGGTCGAAACGATGAGCCAAAGTAAGCTAATTTGTGCATAAGACCCGTTAAAGAATTTATACTTACTCAAGAGCGTAAGATAGTGTAAACGAAGCACTTGATTGTGGATCAATTTGCGTATATTGTTTTAATTCCCATTTTAAGGAGCTTCATTGTTTTTCATAACCATCACTCAATATGATTAAATATGATACCGCGCATTTAAAACATATGTTATAATTTGCTGACGGTAAAGAAACTTGATACTGAATCCATGCCAGACAGAGCATCCATTTGTGAAATTGTTATTGATTGATATTGCCTCGCTATAAAATATCGATAAAATTTTATGTACCTGTTAATTGTAACCAATAATTATTAATGTAAGTAATACATAGAAACGTTTATATCTTTATTATTTTCTTTTAATGTTCAAATTTCTAGTGTAAAAATTGAATTTTATTGTATAAAAATATAAAAACCGCACAGGAAGCATCGGCATTCCATGTAGTAGATAGAGCATTTAACTAATAAATAATTTTATTAAGCTACATAACAAAATTTATTAAACATTTTTAATACGAAAAGTTTTTTTTACAATAACGTGGTAAACAATCTACAAATTTTAAGAATATTACGTAGTATTTTATTTATTTTGAATACAAAGCTTTAAAATTTTATATTTCTAGATATTCAATATTCATTCATGGACGGGGTATAAATTAGAGCACATTTTTATATGGTATGGAGATTGAGCAAACACAAAATGGATAAATAAACACTGGAACCACGATTTGACGTTTTCGTTTCACAATTAATAAGAGACGAATAACAATAACACACATATACTTCTCAGATTAATTCAGTTTAATCTTAAACGGCATCTGACTGAGTAATGGCCATAGTTGGCCTGCTCTTTAAGTGAGTTTATAATTTTTATGGTTGCCACGAGTCATATTAACCTAAATAGCGTCATCGCATTGCCGAGGCTTGCAAGCTTCTTGTGTGTGGGCGTGGTAGCATCAACTTACGAAAATTGAGTAAAAAGGGTATGAGCAAAATGTATAAATAATAATAATGATAAAAAGGAAATCTTTATATATATAAAATTCTCGTGTCACAATGTTAGTTACCTTACTCCTCCGAAACGGCTTTACCGATTTTTACCAAATTTTATATGCACATTCAGCAGGTCTGAGAATTGGCTACTATCTATTTTTCATACCCCTAAGTGATAAGGTTTGTTCATCCTTAACATTTATTTTAATTTTTAATTTTATCCTTACGCACTTACGATAACTTAGTTATTTTTTCTCTACACTTGAAATTACCTAGAAATAACTTATATGGCAAAACAACGTTTGCCGGGTCAGCTAGTAATATATTAAAATAGGATTATGATATAGGATTAAAAATATATATTAGGGGCAATATCTAAATATCCGCTTAAAAACAATTTACACGCTGTACGCGGCAATTAAACACATCTCTTTAAATGGTCGTACTGTCATAAATTTTTAGGAGGTTGACATCTCATCCGACGCAGTGTTTATTATTTATTAGCTCAGGAAACTGTGAGATTTTTGTAGTTTAAATAATTTTTACATAAGATTCATTTCGTTTTTTTATCAAATATTTGTTACGCTTACGAATGACGTTCTATTCTGGTGTCGTGATGCACTGGAGGGCCACAGGTTATCTCTTTAGTTTCGAAGCCATACTCAGGAGACATATCGCGTGATCGTTGGATGTAAAGTGCACGGCATATGTTGCTATTAAACCGGTCATACGCCCGCAAACAACGGCTATGCCGGCCTTCACCGTAGTTGCCGACGCCCGGTGACGTCACCACACTTATGTCATAAAATTATATCCAATGATGCGCTTTACAGCTAAATTAGCAGAACTCGATATACCAATGCAACGGCACAATGCAACTTTTCATCCCAATCTGTTATTTCAAATTGTTCTTTAATGCCGCCAACCCTTACGCCAAGGCCATTAAAACGGCTTTTCAGTTTGCAAACACAGGCTTAATAAACAGTGGCAAAAATCGGTTGTTACAAAAACGAGCTTATTTCTTTTATAAAAGATCTTAGTACTAATTAATGTTTTATAATTAAATATTAAAATATCTTTTACTAAATCGAGATTTGCCACAGTTTAAATCTTTGCTTAAATCAAAATGCGTATTCTTTTAAAGGCCGATTGGTTACATTATATTTGAATATCCTCCGAAAACCCTAGACAATATTTTACTTAATGTACTTACGTTTATTTTTTTGTTGCCGAAATCGTAAATTTTACAATCAAACGCCTACTCAATTAGTAGTTTGTTGAAAACACACGGATTATCAAAAAAATATTGAACCACGCATAAAAGTAATGAAACAAAATGTAACATATTTTTTATCACCCAATAACGTAATTAGCATCATATTTACCAGTATTATAACCTGACATAGAATGTATAAAATTGCAATTTTCTTGTAATTTTATCTTAGCAAATATGAAATCTCCTCTTTTTCATTGAATACTTTTTGAATTTTTTTTATATCGAGTCACTTAAAAGTTGTGTTAAAACGCTTTTCAGTAGACGGGCATGATCACGGCGACAAACGAATAGCAGATATGCTGTGTTGTATGTAGGAATCGGTTTTTTAATTATCCCGTGTACAAATGTTAGTGCTAATATAAAAACCTCTTAATTTAGTGATAAAAGTTGGCAATACTGTTCGGATCCGTCGCCGTCGATATGATTCCGATGTGAAGATAAAGCTCACGGCATGACCGTTTTGTTTAGAACAATGGATAATCTATGTTGGTCAAGCGATTCAATAACAGCCGAGCGCATAATTTGAACATCGATACTGCTATTGAGGTCAACATTAATTATAATCATAAAAGAGAATGTACTGTCCAACACTATAGCAAAATTATGTATTAATTTATATTTTACTTATTCTTTTTCGTTCTCGTATTTTGCTAGCTCTCCGATTCCTATAATAAATGCATTGGTTCAATAATTTTCCTTATTTTTATTAAAGTTTACTTATTAAATTGCACGCTAAAACTATGATCCCTATAATACTATTGATTTGCTTAAATCAGTATGAATAAAAAAGTTGTTTAATTTTAAGTTGCCAACGTAATTAATTGCCACTCGATGCGTTCTTGAAATATATTGTAGAAAAATTTAATAAGCTTTCCTAATTGTAATATTTCCTGTAATACACTGGATAAATGCTTATAATGTGTTAAGGATGGGAGTAATTGCAGAACGCAACTGTTTTAAAGGGAGCCGTACAGAACTTAGAAGTATACATTATCATCTGAAGGCCTGCTATCATAAACAAAGATGGGCAAAATGTAATCTGATTAACGATTACAAAATGTAGTCGTAATTTTAATTTTGTTGCTCTGTAATCATGATTAAATCCCTTCAAAACATTAAGGAGACATAAATGTGTATTCAATTGAGGATTCCGTAGTGTTTAAAACATAGTTGAGCAAAATGCAGTCATATTAATGATGAAAAACGCTAAATGTAATCGTAATCGTTTTTTATTTATCTGATTACATTTAATTTTAACACCCGCCTTAAACTGAAATCTTTTGAAATATTTGTATATTATCAAAAGAGTGATGTGAATAATACATAAAAAGGAATGACTAATTAATAATGACTTTTATAATCTTGAAAATAGGTATAACTCATTTACTTGTAATTTGTAGCCCTGAAGAAACGCGGTTGGTAACAAATGAGACGCATCCTTTTCCACAAAGTTCATAGACGACTCCCACGCGCAATATTCATTGAGATCCATATATCTACACGAGTTAGATGTGCTTTACCTACTATGATTGAGACATATTCTATTTTAATGTATGACTTAAATAATCAGAAAAACGCTTATGTAAATTGATTGAATTGTTTATCATACCTGCTGGTAAATACGATAGAAGTAGGTTTTTAGTGTCTCTCTGCTCTGAGAAGTTTTACTTGTCATACGTAACTAAGGTAAAAGTATACTCGACACTTGAAGGATAATATACATTTTCCTGTGGAAAATCGAATATAAAATATGTATAAGAAATATTTATATATTTTTTTTATTACTACAATAGTATGTTCAAAATAAGTTTTTCATATAAAATCTTTGTTAATCAATATTTTAAGTATGTTCAGTGAAGACAAATATATTGTGACCAGAGAACATCGCAAAACTGTCATAGTGACTCCCTTCGGCCTTTCACCTTTTTGGATCAGCTTGTGTAGGTTCACTGATTCATATAGTACCAAACCAAAAAGTAACATTAATTCTAAAACTGTAAATAAATTATAACTGCAAAATGTAGACCCCTAAAGAAACAATTAAGAATAACGGCGTACGAATTCATTCCTTCACTTTGTTTAAGGTCGAAACTGATGCCATTTTCATTTTACTTAGGAAAGTGTATCTAAGTTTTGACCACATATAATAGATATCCTAAGGTTTCTTTTAAATTAATGATAAAATAATTTCAGCAAATATTATTTTTTGTAGAAAATGTTTCTTCTGAAAATATAATCTTAAATTCATTGTCAAGTGTTAATGCTCTTATCTTAAGTGAATATTAGGAGATTATCAGTAGTTTAAGTAATTTTTTATCGAAATTAAACAAAATTATGTTTAATTTTCGTTTCACGCAACCACATGTCTCATTATAGAAATTGTACGTATAATAAATAGAAAAATATGTTAAATAAACTATATCTGTGACAATTTGAAGAAAAAAAGTATTCTATGCGTCATTATGAATCGTTAAGATCTGGCCTCGTTTCGACCAATCCATTCAGTGCGCGTAAGAGTCTAAAAATAACAATCAACGTTTTTAAAAATAGGACGACTAGCGAAAGTATTGTATGTTCGAGGTCCGGTCAATGACTGGGAGTTATTGCTACCCCATGGAGGGGGTTGTTTGATAACCCCAGCTTTCAAAAGTTGGACAAAGTCCATCTGCACTGTTTTACTGGTCATTCATGCACTAAACATTTTAATATCCCACGTGATTAAATATGAACCCTGTCCGAATCGTGAAGGCATTATTCGGTATCAATATAAGATTCTATTTAGGATATACTTTTTAGTTGCAGAAAAAAAAAGCCGAAGACAATATATACAAACAAAAAATAATTAAACAGAGAAAACCTACGTGACAATACTGAAAACGTGTGTAGCTGGTGAACAAAGTAAAAAAGGTAAGCAGAGGATCATGCTAGTAGATCACGCCTTCCTTTTGCCTCTAAACACAGTTTGCCAATTAAATTGTTTCATTAGTCTTAAAAATGATTTTTGTGAGTAATCCGAGCATAAATCGCAAGTAAAATAACTCTATTTCTTCAATTTTATTTAACAATCAATTTTTAATGTTTTTCGAATAATAGAATTTAAGGATGTATTTTGATATGTTATCATGTCACCGATAGACCCCTTTTGAGTTGGACAGTTCAAAACATACCATTATATATAATTTATGATAGATTTTAAAAATTTAAATACTCTGATAAACTTTAAATATTACGAGATATCTATGTTGATAATAGCCGAGCAGGTTGAAACTATATTAATAAGTACAAAGTAAGTTATTTTTTCTTTAAATCGTAGTGCGTGCTCAATAAGTTTTTGACTATAGTACATGGATAGTATCCTAGTGACTCGATTTGTCATATCATGCCATCAGTTCAGCAAGTCCAGTTCCTTTTCGGGTGATCTTTTTAGCCACCTTTTGGAATAAAGTAAAAAAGCGATTCGGGTTCAGCGCGCATTGTCGTCTAATATTCGAGAGTATTGGACATTGGGCAACAATACAAGTTCTCCCACCGGTGTTAATTAATTTCTATCTCATGGTGTTTGCTGTCGTTAGTAACTGTACTTTATTTGCCTTTAGGTTCAGTGCCATTATCTTGCCAAGGTTTTTTATTTATGTAATATAATTAAAATAGCATTAAAAATAATAGCATAAAAACCATTTATATTGAATGTTTTAAATAGAATTTCACTCGTAGATGTTTTCGTACTAGCTGAAAAAGGAATTTGTAGAGCGTTTATTTTAAGAGCACGCTGCAACCGCATTTTTTAAATTGTTTATGATCAAATCAAGTCATGCCTAAAAATACTAATTCAAAAAAACTTTCTAATAAGTACACGTTCGGACGTTTATCGAAAACCGGTCGCTTCAGTGATGAGAATTGAACTCGAATCACCGGTTATAATCGGACAAACATTTCAAATATCATCATTAATGTCATTCGCAATAAATTAGACTGACCATTCCGGAGTCCGAACGGCAGTGAAGCTATTTTTTAATTAATAATCATTAGATTTTTGTGAAACTCCATAGCGTATGCGGGCCGGAAATTCCTTTGTTACCGTTGTGGAGCGTATTTACGTGTCTGTGCTGCTTTCTGTTTATTATTTACAGTGAGGCACCTGTACTATATGTTGAAGGGAGCCGTTTCCACGTGGGGGAGTCTTTTGATGACGATAGCTAATTATCTGTGAGCTCGTGAATGGTCAAACATGCTCTGCGGGCGGCGAGCGGTTCCTGTTTAAAATTACCTTCGCTGTTCATCAAACCGTTGTATCAAGGCAAAAATCATTCGTAGCGGTCGGTTACTACGTCGTTTTAAATAACTTTTTTTATATTTGTGTTTTTTTTTATGTTCGTGAGTTAAATATACATGTTTTTTTGTTTGCCACTTTGAGAGCATTTCACTAGAAATGATTTGCATACGTTAGTATTTGCTTCGTTAATTGGCATCCCATTACTTACAGAACCTGTCTTGTTAGTTTCCTACATGGCCAATTTTCTGGACATTATTCAATTTAATTATTTGTTATTACTTTATTAGCGTCAGAGATTGATTAAAACCTATATATGATAATTTTACAAAATGACCTAATGTATTTTTATTGGTAAGAGTTATTTTTGTAGTAAGAAAAAATAAATATTATTTTGTTGAATTTTAAATTTAATAATTTCAGCAAAATTTTGAAATTGTATTTATTTTGATTAAAACTTAATATATATATAAATTACGTGTCACGTTGTTTGTCCGCGACGGACTCCTAAACTACTTAACCGATTTTAATAAAATTTACACACCACGTGCAGTTTGATCTAACTTAAAAGATAGGATCCTTTTCATCTCAATTAACAGTCGCAATATTATTTCAATGCAAATTATTTGTTTTTTATTTACCAGTCACAATTTTCAGTTAGCTCCAAACGATTCTAACAAATGGCGGTATCTGTTGACTGGATTTAGTCATGATTCGTTATATGGTGCTATGTTAAACGTACTGTAGGGGATGTTACTACAATAAATGCGTATTCACATGTATCTACCATATATAAAAAAACCATAGTCATAGCAACGCATGGCCGGCTCTGCTATAATTTATATGCCAGAATAACGGTTGCCGGGTCAGCTAGTAATTTTTATATTTTCATTTGCACTATTTGTACAAGTTTTTGTATTTGGTTGGTTAATGTCAAAAATCTATTAAAATGTCCTTCACAAGATTGATATATCAAAAGATAGCGCTCAGTAAAGTAAGTCCGCTTAGTTATATAACCCTGTATGCTTTAAAATAGCTCGTCCTCGAGTCCAATGATGTTTATTGACAAATAGCGATAGTAGATAACATTATTTATAATGTTGGGCTAGTTTGCACGGCGCGGTCTTCGGGCGCGGTATTTTATTTGGGTTAATGGTTTCGTCCGCCCACCGGTACCATCATGGGAAGTACCTGATAGTTCACATCCACCTGTCCCAAAGTTAAGGGACTCGTTTTACCACACAATTTTAAAGTATCTACACGTTCTTTACGTGTATTTTTTGAGAATTCCGGTGAATTAGTTTAAACTTTAACTCGTCAAAGTTTTAAGATTAAATTAGTATTCCTAAATAACTTTGTTTCATAACTTATAATATTGTAATATTGAATTAAATTTAGTCAATAGCTTCAATTATATTTTTTTTATATTTATATATATACTAGCTGTCCCAGCAGACCGTGTTCTGCCCTATTTCTCTAAAACAAAGTCACATTGTTTTTTTTAATGTTAATAGCTTCCCCCGTCGGCTGTTTTTTTGAAAGTTGTTTAGAGGAACCTGGCCTTAATGTTATATGTATAAAATTTGACAAATATTGACATTAATATTTATACGTCACTCAATAATTGTTTTGCCTTCCCGGAACCCGTCCACTAACACTTGAGCTTTATGGTGTGGTATTACAGTTCAAAATGACTTATAACGAATTTTTTGTATGAGAATATAGAAAAGTGTTGTTTTTAGACTTTTCCAGACAATTTTTTTAATTTTTCTCTCCGTAATAACCTTCCTCGGACTTCATCAAACACAACAAAAAAAAAATCAGCCAAATCGGTTCAGCCGTTCTCGAGTTTCGCGCTTATCAAGACATTTTGCGATTCATTTTTATATTATAGATATGTATATATTCTTCATATATCAAGCTATTACCTGAGTGCAGTAACGCTGTGAAATAAATTGTTTAATAGACTGTTTTTTTATCTATATCTTAGGAATGAGCAATCTTTATAGGAAATTATTCCCTAAGTGTTCACTCTGGTTTTACTCAAGATTATCATCGAATATTTGAAATGATCTCGAGTTAAGGACACTGTTGCATTGAGATTTATATTTAGAGCTTGTCGTGATGTCAGAACACATCGAAAAACTAGAAATCGCGTCATTCCATATCCTATTTGTTGTTCGTATATTCCAACTCTTTGGTTAATCATTTAATATCGTTACACATGTGTTTGCGGAATATATTTTGACGATCGTAACAATAATATTCAAAATACATGTCTTGTGTATTTATAACTATTATAAAATGTTGTTTTTATCTGTGGACACAGTGACATACACTCTGTATATCATTTAAGAACTCGCTTCTTTAAATTCGTCCTCACTCAGCTTCTAAGCTTCGTTATATGGAAAATAAATTTCTTGTTAATAGCTATACTCTACCTATTTATAAAATCCATCATGTTTTCGTGAAAGCCCTTAAAATTATAACTAGAAATTTTTTTAAACTGTTATATTTAAAATATCATACTTGTACATACGAAATTGATAGATGACTTTTGAAGTATTTTTTAGAGTTAAGTAATTACTATAATCATGTGAAAGATTACTATAGACTATACATTTTAGAGTGGTTAAGATTAAAAGGTGCTGTTAATTATTACCGCCACCGAGGTCTATCGGTCAGGGTTACTAACTAAAACCACAAGGGTTTCGGGGTCAGTTTCAATTGAATATGATTTGTGGTTGATGAAATTAGCCTTAGAACAGAATAGTCTCATTTTCTGGATGCATTTATGAAAGAGAATTATTCATTAATGGGTTATGGGCCCGCATAGATTTAATCTTAAATTATTACCAAAGCTATTTCTAGTGCTTGCCTATGATAAAAATTGTTTTATTTTTAATTTCTAATTATTACAACTTTGTACTTGACCCTACTAATACTACGAATATGAATGAGATATAAATTTTAATTATTGAAATAAGATTTAAATAAAATATATCATAAACAACTATATATCTTTTTGTATTTTTAAACTACAACGTTAACAAAATAAATTTAACTGACGAGTAGCAACGTGGAACGTGTGTACTGTGAAATAAGAACTGAAGGCTGATTAAAAAAACAAACAAAACGTTAAACTGCGGTTAGAATACAACAGTAGGTTAAACTGCTGCACTCGACGTGATGCCACTGTTACGGACCGTAAACTCGACATCCGTGCGTAAAGAGTACAGTTATAATTGACGAACTCGAATTGAACTCTACCGCTTCAAAATTAAGGGCCACAGCTTTTACGGGATACCTATGGTAGAAATCGTATCACTTCCTGCGGTTTTAAAAGGGGCATTGAAAACACTAGGCAATGAGCGCGGGCGGCGAATGACGCTTTCGCACGGTCCGGCAGATATCTATTTGAATGATATTTGCAGGATTGAACATGGTGCTATATAGAAATAATGTTATGCTCCACGTAATGCTAAATGTCAATAAATCTCTTGAATTGATTGGCGGTTTAATAGCGTAGTTTGTAGCGACTCTACTTACGATGCTCTAAAGTTCTGGGTTCGAGTCCTGGTAGTTGTAAACTTTACTGTGATGAGCAGATGAATTTGTCACGAGTCATGGTTGTATATATGTATTGAAATATGTATATCTTTGTCTAGTACCCATAATACAAGCGCAAGCTTAATTTGGGACTGGCTCAATGTATGTAATTGTTAGTAAATATAATTATTTCATAGCAAGTCGCTCGCGGCTGTAATTTTTGTACTTGATAATAAATGTAAAGAATAAAAAACATATTATGTTAATCCATAGCCACTGTACACAGTCGACGGATAAAGGATAAATTTATAAGTGTTTTTATATTTTTTCTTTTAGTGAACATTATTCAATCGATATTAAAGAAATTTTGAACAATATTTTATTATGGTTTAGACGTTTATAGCTAGTTTCTACATTAATTCGTGGAATTAGATTAAAAATTAAAAACAACACTTATTACTTTTCCGAATTACTTTTTGGGATTAATCTGTTAAAGGCTATTTGTTAACTATGATAATACATATATTTATTAGTCTATTCTGGCAAATAAAAACATTCTAATATAGTAACCGGTGTTTTAAAATGGACTACTTTTGATGTTAATTATGTGTCAATCCAATAAACATTATCTATAAAAAATATTATAATGATTCGAAATCGGTCATTATATTTCACGAAACTTAATTGCGTTTAGTCGTTTATTATTATTGACACAGGATTTATAATAATGTTATATCCGGTGTCGAAACTGGATCAGTCAGTAACGGTAAAGTCTATGTCATGTCCTCTCATAATGTAGGCGTCAGCAGCGTAGCGTGTCCCCTAGTCATTTTCCATCGACCTATGCTGCGGGAAACCCTTAAATTATACCTGTTTAGTTTGTAGAGTGAGTAGGGTAGTTTTACAAATTCCCAGCCATTTATACAGGTGATTTTATAGACGAGGGAGATATTTCAGAATACAATAATTTGTACCTTCTTATAACTAATAAAAATGTAAATGTATTTCCTAATAAATCATAAAGAAACATTGATGAACAAATGAAAATTGATCCGTAAAAAGTTTGGACACCGCAGCGCGTGTGGTGCACGATTGAATGGCATGTAGATAAAATTCCTTTTACGTAATTTTAGGTAAACAGGTAATTGACTCGTTACCCTTTCGTACTTTATCCTGGCTTAGGAGAGACAAAATACCTACTTTATAATTAATTATTATTTATTCTATCATGTGTATAATTGCCCGTTAATATGTTGACTATAATTTACTTTGTTTTAACGGAAATACTAAGATATCACTATTCCTATATATTTGTAATTAGAATCGAATGCTGAATACCCTCCTTGAATATCTCCCTCGTCTATATAATCTGCCTGTGTAGTACGTTTAAAACATATATATGCATTTCCTTTTAAGTAACAAAATAGTATTTAAAGTTAAAATAAAACACTTTTGAAAATGTGTGAAAATCAGCGCATACAATTTTTTTATTTAGATTTCTCTTAAAAATGTACGGTATTATTTTTGTAATAAAGTAGAAATCAGTTATTTATTCTATTCTCTATCGTCTACCGATGAGTTGATTGTCATGTAAATATTACTTTACTGTCAAGTTTCATGAAAAAAATTGACTATATAAAAAGCTGATCTTTCAGGTTTTATTATTAGAATGTTACTTTAGAATTGTTTTGTGAGAGCATGGCAATATTTATCCTGTCATTTACTTCTAACGTTGTTCTGTTAAAATTAATCTATTTTCGATAAAGAAAAAAATATATTTTGTAGTGATTTATTTCAAATATAATTTTAACATATTGTAAAATGTTAATTAAACATATTCAATGCTATATTAATTCTAATGGTAGTTATTTGTCGAAAAATTACTACTTAAAAAAGATATCTCTCATTAGATCTTACCTTCTCTTTGACACTCATCCAACCAATTAAACAGACAGGAATAAAAAATTATTCTAATATGTCGTTGAAAATATGATTTCAAGAGCGAACTTCCATCAAGTCTTGGTTGTATTTAATGGCAACTTATGGTGCTCGATGACGCCACGTCTGCCTGTCTGGGGTGAACGTCCTAAACGCGGACGCCGTGCTTTGTTCGACTTTTCTTGCCTCTTTGATTGGTTATGGCGTTAATATAGGTTTATGTAACGCTAGTTACGTATATTCTGAACTGATTACGTCATTCACAGATGAAGTTTACTGTCACAGTTTTGTTTGCATGATAACGTAAATTATAACTCGAGATATTCCAAATAAATTTATTTTGATAACGGTAATTGGTGTTATTTCGGAAGAAATTGACGGATGTTTTGGATAATCTTTTATGTTTATGTTTCATACTCCAAAAAATCACTGGATCTTAGACGGATTTAAAATTACAGCAATCAAGTTTGAGCACTTGGTTTCTATCTCATTAGGCGTTAAAATATAATGTGGCTATGTTTTGTAACATTAGATCAGTACACATAAATAAGGCGTCTGATTTCAAAACCCGCTAAAACGATTTTTCGTACAAAATTACTTAATAGTCCTAATAGTAATTTGAAATGTTTTTATCAATACAAATATTGTATATGATTTTTTTTATTTTTTGCTTTCTCACTCTAGAATAATAATTTAAATACCTTATAAGAATGTGATTGTCAAGTCATAGATTAATTAAAAGTTTTTATAATTTATGGGATTTGAAAAAAATATGTTATAGTGGGTTTTGAAATTAGACTCTTCATATCGTATGAATTGTACCTGAATTTACAAATTGTAATAATAACAAGTATTTCCAAAGAAAGTAATGTTAATTACGTTACAATAAATTCACTGGCAATTGGTTTTGGTAATCTTGATTAGTTTATTTTCAACGTTAATGTTTTAAAATGTTAACGTAGTAAAAAGTTTACCCATGTTAAAATTTGTAGTTGTTTAATTACTGTTCTTTTTATATAACTAAGGTCAACTCAACTAAACATGTTGTTATTTACTAAAATATGCTCGTGGGATATATTTTTATGGTGGTTACAAGTTTTTCATTTTGAATTTATTGAAAAACCTGTTTCGCGTAAATTATAACGAGTACTTATGCTATGAATTAAGTACGTATTGGCTGTGGAATTTGCTCAAGATGAAATACGTATAAATAAACTGGGCAGTGTTTTAAAGAACACGATGTATAAAAGCATTCATAGATTTTTTTTATATTTCAGGTATTTTTGTATTCACATTAATTGTGTGATTACCGTGTTTATAAAATTTATCAATGAATAATTAGTAATGACTAAGTCTAGAGACCGGATCTTGCGAGTTTTTAAAGTCATTTACTCCATCCGCAAGTTGAATATTGTATTCCGCTCAACAGCTATGTAGACCGTTAAATTTATCTTACTTACCTAATCACAGATTTTAACAGAAATACAAAGACAACAAGTATTGTGAATTGACGAGGAAACTCGAGCAATTAATTATTGTTGTGAAAGTGAAATTAATTTGATGTTTTATTCTTGTCCATTTCTGCGAGAAGCGCCCTAATGCACTGAAACTAAAATATATCAATATCATGGTCAAATAACATGTCATACCCGTTCATATACCTATTTTAGGAAATATAACTTTTTTTACTCGTTATAAATACATATAATATAAATATTTCTAAAAAAGGTGATGGTAATCAAACCAACTTCAGTATGTTTATGTATTTTTTTCTGAGGCGGCATAATTTGTTGCCCTTAAAAAAAATTACATTTGTTTATGAAACACATTGATTAAAATAACTTTGTTAAATTTTTGAATAATTCTTAATCATTATGTTTATTCAAAAGAGGACGCATTTGCATATTTATGATATAAATAACTACGTTCTTATGCAAATAGTAATAATTTGGCGGTGATCGTATCGGTACGTGATGGAAAGTGCGCGCCACCATCGTTATTGTTATCGGCAAGCGTGGGTTTTTGAGAAATTCTATAAAGCATTACAGAGAGAGAATTTGATACAATGCAGGCATATTGCGTAGGCTTTCGACACATCAATATTTAACAGCAGCCATGGCTTGGATAGTTGTGCGCCATGTATCTATTGTTGTGTTTCCATTATTAGTGCTTTGAGAGAGGTTTTAGTATTATAATATTACTAGCTGTGACCGGGCGTGGCCTAGTAAAAATCATAAATTTTACCCCGTTAGGGGTTGATTTTCCAAAAAAGGTCGAACATTTATTTTTTGTCTCTAACCTAAAGTCTAAATATCGGTTTTACATAGTGCTTACTTCAAAATAGACGGATGTTCAAACAAACTTTCAATTCTTATGTCACACTTTTAGGGATGAATTTTAAAATAAACAACATTTCCGAACACAATTTAAAAAATTTATGTCTCTATTTTAGGCTCTACGAAGATGTCAGATGGAATTAGTGTATATATATTTACTAATATAATTCCTTGCCAAAATTACTATGGTCGATGTAATTGAGAAAGTTAACGCCGCATTTTCAAAGAAAAGATTAAATTTACATTGATATTTAAGTATGATCGAGTTTTGCTTTTCTTTGAAATCACCATATAACATTATGTAGTTTCTTCATTAATATAAAAATACTAATTAATATTCTTTGAACGTCTGAATTCTATTGTATTCGAATTTTGTTGTTAGCGAAGGGAACCAATCTTAACCACTCAACAAAAACACGACCCCGATTCTTAAATTTTTTCGCACGAGGTCTTTGTTTACGATTGATGATTACAAAAGAATACGCGAAATAATAAAAAAAATTAAGTAACTACGTATAATTTTGTAAATAGCAGCCAACTATGAATAGTGGGAAAATCAACGCCAAATTCTCTGTATTATGATGAATTCTAAGATCAGTGCAAATGCAGTGCTCTTTATGTAACTTTTTAAAACAATATTTTTATGCCAGCGGTATAATAGACTTAAAATTTTTAGACCTAAAATATACCTAATGATTAAAATTTAGCATTAAAATATTTTTATGATAATTTCAAATCAAACACGTATTTGATTAAATCTTGTATGATTTTGTAGAAACGAAATCCTCTAACATCATCGACATAACCTTCGTCGAACAAAGTTCACCTTTTGTATGTAAAGGTCGAACTCATGAACCGCCCGACTATTAATTATATGAATAGACTTCAGAGATATCAAAATATTGCTGGTAAATTATAGAGAGTCAGTGTTTACGGCCATGCTTTTTGTAAATCTAAATTGGTAACGGTAACTGTCAATTCTTTCTTAGTTCGCTTTACAAGTTTTATTCAGAAATGTTTTAACAGTTCTTTGATTTTTTTATTTTAGAAACTAAGGTATATTTGAATTCAGATATAATTAAAATTTCAATTTATTGTATATGTGGAGTTTCAAGCTAATTTTATAATAAATTATTTCTTTCTGAGAATTCTTTTCAATATATGTTACTCTTGTGGTATGTTAAATTTATATAATCCATAATTCTGTTGGACTTTAATGCTACTGGATAATGTTTTATATATGTTGTACGTGTCTATAATTATGATTTAAGATCCGCGATTCAAAGCGTCAAGAGATATTAGTGCTATGTGTTGCTTCCTTGAACGCTTTCTAACGACTGTATCATAGCGAGTGTTCTGATGAATTTTTTAACCTTGTTCCCTCTCTCTCTTCCATAGTAGAACCATGCGCGCGAGTTTATGGAATCATGTCAGTCAAAAACTGGAGCTTAAAAAAAAACTTAAATTTGTATAACTCAGAAATGAACAAGTTTCGGACACGGTGTCATATGACTTAAATGACTGCAAATACGCTGTACTTCAACATCTATCAAGGAATGTATCGCATTACCTGTCACCCTGTATATTATATTTGATAAACTTACATTCCTGACATTCTAGTCGTTATGATATATTTACAGTGCTAAGATAAATAATTATAATATAAATAATATTATTATTAATATCATCATTATTCAGTATGAAAATGAAATAACCTATACCTTAAATAAATTTGATTACTAAACTATTTATCTGGTTCCTTGTGTGGTGTAAATGCTGTGGATGCTTAAAAACGGTAACACCCGAATTCAACATTATAGCTGCCATGGTAAAGCTTTGTGTATCAAATACCTATCCATTTTCTATGATCGAAATTTGTTATAAGTGCTGATTTTATTTTCAACCTTCGTCGTGCTATTTATGAAGCGGTCGTTTATACCAAATGGTAGCAATCGTGGACTAAAAGCAACGTTTATTCATAAGAACAAAACGCTTTCGATACAATTTTAGTATTCGAATTCGTGACATGAATCATGCAAAACTACATGTAACATACACGTCCATATTGATTATACAATATAAAGGAACTAGTTAATTTCATTAGTAAATTTAATTAACATTTTAATTCCCTGTTCAGGACTATTAA
The DNA here is from genome assembly GCA_036320925.1 of Automeris io. Taxonomy (NCBI): domain Eukaryota; kingdom Metazoa; phylum Arthropoda; class Insecta; order Lepidoptera; family Saturniidae; genus Automeris; species Automeris io. Next base: position 11,838,783 of record JAUDJH010000010.1, on the reverse strand, counting down.
TCACCCTTGTTTTAATCCACCCTGTTTTCATTGGATTTACGAGTGTTTATATTAAATTGAAAAGTATATTGTATTATATTTTTTATATAGAACTTATGTTTTTATATATTTAAAGTAATTCTATGTTCATCTTGTTTTTGATATCGATTCATGTATCAATGTATTTAGTTCATATTTCCTTTACCATCCTTCTACCGATGGTAAAAACCTCCACAGTTGAATTATGATTAAATTCTGCTGGGGGAATTAATTCAGTATTAATTTTCTTTAAAACTTAGACATCAGGTAAAGCATTTAGGTGCGGTTTCATGTCTCTTTAACGTTTCCTATCTAATCTAATCATGCACATGATGTCATTTAGAATAACAAAAATATACGGAGCACACCTTTGTGCCGGTTTTTGTAATGTCTACGTGATTTTGGTGAAATTGGCAACAGACCAGTTTGCTACTGTTTTAATCGTGTTTAATAATATTTATTAGTGTGTTATTCAAGGTAATAGTTTTATACACGTATGTAGGCAAACAATTTGCCATAACAAATCGCGTTTTACTTTTTTAAATCGATTAATGAAAAATAAACTGATTTCTGCATTTGGTTGAAATTAAGTAATCAGATAAACAATAATAGATCGTTGGCCTCAATTCGTTTCAATATTATTTCACCGAGTGTAAAGACGATAAGACTATTGAATGTGAATAAAATTGTTGGTGTTAGAAGTAAGGGTAATCAAGTGACTCAAAAAAACTTTAAGTGAATAAATAATATGTGATAAATCTGCAGAAATTTCCTGTTAATATGTGGGGATGACATTTACATTTATAAATAATACTAAATGTAAACGCATGAAAAAAGTCTAACACACTTTTGATGCCAACTAAAATATTGCAGTTTTTACAATAAACAATGTTTTTTGAATTAAATGGTAATTTTATGCTTGTTTGTAATTGAAAATAAAATTTTAGTCGAATAAGCAAAAAAATATGAGTTTATCAGTACAGAACAAAATTGAGTAAGAATTACGTTAAAATAAAGAATAAAAAACGAAAAGAAGTCGTGAGATACAAATTTAAACATTAAAAGTTAATATTAAGTGGCATTCAGTAATCAGTAGGAACACTTAACGCCCTGAATAAGGCTCTGCTCTCGTCTTAACAAGCTTAAAAGCAGGCTGTCTGCCCCAATATTGTTATTAGGTATAGTGATCCCTGGAAACTTATTATCTTGTGATTCATTCTTAACTAAGAAATGTTTTAGCAAATTCGACTTGAGTTTTTTAAATGACATCGCGGTGAAGTCTTTTGCTAATAGACTATGTAAAGTTTATGTTTATAAACGCACCTTCGAAGCGCGAATTTTTTACTAGATAATTTTTAATTTGATGTCTCTTTTATTCAAATGCACTAACAAAGGTTATCTTTCTCTTATAGATATTAGAGTGTGGCGTGGTGAGGCATAGTTGGTCGCGATGACGACCGACATATCGGTGTCCCGGTGGGACCCGTCCATCGGCCACGGCCAGGAGATCATCGACGAGATCGAGTACGACGGCGGCAATTCATCGTCGAGGCTCTTCGAACGATCGCGCATCAAAGCGCTTGCCGGTAAGGGAGACTGACATTAATTCAACACCATAATATTATATACAATGACCTAGCTCCAAACTAAGCTAGTACTTCTACTATGGGTACTAGACATTGACATACGTACTTGGAAATAAATACACATCCATAACTCGTAACAAATCAATCTGCTCATACCTGAAGAGTTTTTCAGTGCCGGGACTCGAATCCAGTACCTTCAGCCACGTAGCATCAGGTCGCTATCAGTTAAGACAATCGATTCTAGTTCTCACCTTTAACGTACTATCAGCCTGCCAGCAGCACGTCGTTTTGCTTCGTCGAAATACAGTCCATACAAATCTATATAAAACAGTTGTTTTGTTTTTTTTTGTTGTAGAGCAGCATTAGTGCTGTTGCTGCCGCTTCATGAATATACTAACTTACGTATAACCGACGTTATATGATTTTTATTTGTAGTGGATTGAAAAGTCTTTACTGTATGCAGACAGGATTTATAATGGTCTTCTTATTTATTCATCATCATTTCAGCCCACATCTGTCCACTGATGAACATAGGCTTCATAAACAGTTCAGTTTCCTTTCGAAGATTTTCGGTCCATCTGGCTTTTCGGTCGTCTTACACTATGCTTGCCGAGACGTGATCTCCACTCCAGAATTCGTTTACTTCAACGGTTGTCGATTCTGCGACAAATATGCCCCGTCCATTTCTACTTCTGCCTGCTTATTACTCTGCTAGCTACTTCGGCAACTCTCTTTCTCTGCCTAATTGTCTCAATGAAACGAAAAAATGAAAACTACTGTGTTTACGAACATAAACTAATTGTCTAAATGCACTGACGTGTATTGTGAGCCTAAGATGTCCTCTTATATTTTTTTATAACCTTCATTATAAACAGGATGTTCATTTAATAGATTACAATGTGTTAATTGTTTGTATTGTCGCTCTGTAAGACACAAATGCTAAGTAGACGTTTTAAATTGAGTACAGTGATCTTGTTAGGCATGTATATGTAACAAATAAGCAATAGCAATATATCAAATTATTTTTAACCGTGATCTGTAATTTCTATATTACAACAAACTACTACTACATTAAACAACTATATTACAAAAAGTAATCGATTTTCACAACTGAAATTAAGATTGATAACAACCGAATTGAAGTAGGATTAACGTAAACGTAAAGAATTAAAATAAGTCAGTCGGCAATGAAATAACAACGCCCCTCGTGTTGTTCATGTGTATCCACTTACCACGAGGTGAGCCGTCACTCTGTTTGCCGACAAATATGAAAAAAATGAAAGTTTTTATTCTGAGTTGACCCCCTCAATACTGCTTTATTATATTTATAAGTAATAACTTCCTTAATTTTTGATTTGCAATGTGTTTTTAAAAAAAATAGTTTTAAGTTGTATATTTTGTAACAGTTTTGTTGTAAAATTAATTTAATAATAATATTCTATGTTTTCCTTTCATGTACCTATTAATAGTGGTGTAGGTACGACATACATATTTTATTATGCCCTCCATTATTCATAACTTCCTTTTTCCTTATAAAATGAAGATGTAATCAACATTTGGACGAAAAATAATATCGCATTACATAAGCGCGTCTTCCATCAGTTTACAGTATCTGTATACAACGAAGTGTATTCGCTCCGTTGATATGGCGTTTATCAGTGATGTAAAAAAACATGTTATCTCACGCACGAATTTGTCAGTTCTGTCGTAAGTTAAAACTGACGTGCATCGGCGGCATGAGAGTTTTTCGAACATTTTTTTTGATAAACACAACCTAAAAATTGCATCAGTTAATTTGAAATGTAGTGTAACGAATCCTACAATAATATATTAATTAATGAAACCGGTCCAATAGTTGTCGATATCTGTTGCCTTAGTATCGAATATCCTTGTCCAGTGGGGCAGTTGAATTTTGACGCTCTAATTCATACCATCTTTTACTCGGTAGTGCAATGCTTCAGTCGCCTGAGGTTGCCGGCGATATGACATCCACTGAGTGTTACGATCTCATAAAAAAGGGAGTTGATATAGAAGTGCCCGGTTTGGAAGTATATTATGATAAAGTTGTTCTAGAATTGCGAGGTTAGTTTTAGTGTGCGATGTGATCGTGAAGCCGGTACTATTGTTTGTAGAACTGTCGTTACTATGGCAGTGTTTTTTATTGAAGTGATTGTTAAATGGAACTTTATGCTTTATTTTCTGTTCTAATATTTAATTTAAAAACCGATTTAGAAGGATAACAGAGCAGCTTATGTATTTTATTTACCTTATAAAGTTGATGTTAAGTTATTTTATTGTGAAATAATATTATAGGGGAAATATTTGATGGGTTTTATACAAGAAAGAGAATATATTTACCGTAGCAGAGCACCCTGCAATCCTAGGACTAAGCTTTACGGTCGGAAGCGTGCGAATAGCAACCTGATCCTCATCTCGAATTACTGATATTATATTCCGAACACAACACCCAGGGCGGTAATGTCTCCTCATAGTTATTATAATAGTGATGGCGACTCTGGACGGCTGCGACGAGTCTCCACTCCCCAAGAAGCCGGAGAAGCCGGCGATCTGGTCTCCTCGCCGAGGACGCCCCCACTGGCGGTTATTGTGTTAACATTCCCTATTATTTTATTTAAAGTGGTTCATTTAGCTGTAATCGATGAGCGTCCTTTATGTTTGTTTCCTTACCTTCACAGGTCCGTTTCTTGATAGCTTTACTTAGCGCATAAATCTACAGCATTTTTCTATCTTCATAACACAAGTTCCAAGTTATATCATACAAACTATCTTAGAGTAAATCGTATAATCTAAAAAAAAAGCTAAAGTTACGATATTATGTAAGTCAATCACGAGATATAATAAGCTATGGTACTTTTTTGTTTGATAGACGAACGAGAGAGCGTACAGAAGAAAACCTTCCAGAAATGGGTGAACTCACATTTAGTCCGCGTCGGGTGCCGCATCGGCGACCTGTACGTGGACATGAGGGACGGAAAAATGCTGATCAAACTGCTCGAGGTGCTCTCCGGAGAAAGGCTGGTGAGTTTATATCAAATTACTATTATCAATGACAACTTTAGTAGTAGGGATTCACAGGTTCTAGCTCACCGCCTTTGGCTCTCTCATCGGTTCTAGCTCACTGATCACGGCGGGAAACCCGACCTACAAAAAAAAAAAGTTTTCAGGGTCGCTGAATCGAATGCAAGTATTTAAAATTGCGTAGCTTTAACCGTTTCAGAGATAGCATAACATTAACTAGGCTATAATAATACAAAAGCAATGGGGTACAGTTAACAATGGATCATCCGAGCAAGGGTCGCCTATTGTTCGGCTCGAACGCTATTGTTTGAATCGAGTGTTACGGTCGGGGGGTCTCAGGTACTTTTTCTATGTATAATAAAAAGCCGTCTACATTCCTTCATTAGTCATATTCATTTATTTTAAAACAGTAATTAAACAAATTCCATAATAACATATCATTGTACATGGTATCGATGTCAAATTGATTAATAAAGTAATTCATTGTACAGTTGTGCAACTTGTAGTACAAATACATTAAACAGTATTGACCACATACTGAAGTCCAATTGTTTTGCAATATTTTTTTATTGAAACTCTATCGGTGGCTATTTCTCTTTAAGAATGCATAGTGATATCCAGAAGGTGGTCGTCCATAGGAGTCGAAAAATTCACCAAAACCATTTTTGTCTATATGTAGTGCAACCCAATGTGATCCAGGTTTTGTATCGGGGTCCAAATTACTAATTAAATAAGTAGGAGTTTCCATGTATATCGGTAATCTATTTGCAGCATACACATTATACCGCAAACTTGGATGTATTTCGTTCAAATATTTCTGTAGTTCTATTGTATTCATATTTATTTAAAAATACAACTTTCCAACCCCAGAGATCGCAAACATGTGTGCGATTGTAATTACAGTAACTTATTATATATGGAAAGGGTGATTATTAAAAATAATACAAAGTAAGTTCATTTTAATTAATTTATTCAAAAATGTACACACAAAGAGATACATACAAATATTACAAAGTTAATATTTTTACAATATATATATATTCAACTATTATAATCGACGGATACATTGCGGTTTTTATCTATTTCAATAACATTATCAAATTCGGCGTAAACAATACAGTTAATAGTTTGTACAAGCGTTGACTCAAATCGAACTTCTAATCTTACAGTGCCATGTCTTATAAGATTCCAATGACCTGAAGAGTTGGCTGATAAATCCGGAGTTAAATCAAAAGCTAACAAACAGTAACCTTTCGAATATTGTTCTCTCGAAATTCCATTCCCTTCATTTAAAAAATGTATACCCGTACCCGAAAATAATGTATGATAAGCCGTGGTGAAAATATGGTTTTCAAACGAAGGTTGTAAAGCTTTCGAAGGTATTTGTTGACCATCAATATATAAACAAAATGTGTTAATGTTGTAATTTTCGAAATTAAATGGATTTTTAGTGAGATTACCGTTAAATGCCCCGTTATCAACAAAACCAATAATACATCTTTTTGGGACTTGCCCCAAAAAAATGTTGTCAAGTGTTTTGCCTTGAATCCCAGATGGTATAGTTAAAACTTTCACTTCAGCTCGAGTGACGGGATATTTTGCTGTAGAAAAAGCCAATGCTTTTTGATTTGCAAGTAAAACAGTTGGATTGATTCGTGCTTTACGAACGATAAGTGTTGCATCTGTAATGCATACTTTAAACTTTGAATCACTTGAAGGGGCCATTAAGTTAAATGTTTCTCTAGAGCGAACTAATTTAACTGACATTTCTACACCATTGATCAAGAACTTTTCTTGGTTAAATATATCGCCATGTAAGTGTCCAATCATTTCAATTTCTTGACTTTCAGAAGCTAATTTTTGTCTTTTAACAAATCCTCCATTTTCCTCGCCGGTTTCATTCATTTTGTTGGCTGTATCTTCATACCAAAGGCCACACGTAAGATGAGATTCTTTAGCTGGTTTAGCATAATTCAACAAAGTTTCCATGTAGGCACGATACGCATATGTATTATTTGGAGGTGATATAAGTTTTTGATTTAAATAGACATCAAGTTGACTGAAGATTGAATGCAACCAATTATTAACCGGAGCCACTACCGTTGAGGCAGCTACCTTAGAGGAATCTTGATGCAATATCCTGGCTTTTATATGAATCAAAGTATGAGACAGATCTATATAATCTTCACCAGTTCCTGAGGTAGTCAGGATTTATTTAGTAATGTACAATCAAAACTAAAGAAAAAGAGGGAGCAAAATATTATTACCAAGAATTTAGATGAATTCTTTGAAGGTCCTATAATAAAACGAAAAAAACTTTCATCCACTGTATCTCGAATCGATGAAGAAGGTAATACCGTCTGTTTATCAACAAACGTTGATGATGGTTCCAGCTCAAGTAAACTTATTAAAATAGAAATATATGACATGAAAAATATTGCAAAAATAGCCTCCACAGAACATTGGAAGCACGCAGATTTTAGAGTTAAATATTACACAAATGATAAACACAAAAATTCTGCAAACGTTAGAAACATTGTTTACGAAATAACTAAAGAAATTTCTAAGACTGAAAATTGTAAAAAATCTCACTTTAGTAATAAGTAATAAACGCATTCCATTTAATTAATATTCGTGTATATATTATTTACTTATAGTTTCTGAATATAATAATCATGTGTATTTTATAGCTAGAATATAAAAAAACTATTTTTTGTAAATACAAATTTTTGTTAGTACTTTCTTTAAATAAGTTCGTGTCATATATTTCCATTTTGTTGAAACATAATCTAAAATTATATCTGTACCTTTCTTCAACGCAAATCTAATATGGAATGTATAATTTGTGGGGAATAGTTCCAGAGAGTGGATTGAAAGACTCCACATATGATGAAGAATTGTACAATATTTGTGCAGTAGTTGAGGAAAACATAGCGTGAGTATGCCTTCTTAAATTATCTCAAAATTTACAGAATTATTTTGTTCTTCTTCTATAAATATGTTTCTTCTTTGTTTTAGACAATCAAAACAATCATATCAAATCGGGATGGGGTCTAAGAAACTTTGTAGTACGAAGGATGATGACAATAATAAGAAAAAGACTAGATATGAAGATAGGCCATCAACTTCATTATCATCGATCGGGATATCAGCAGACCTCGATGTCGACAAGGTGCAATGTAACACGTGTAAAATTTTGATAACTAGAAAATACTTTACCAATCATTTGAAAAGCAAAATTCATAATAATAATGTTTTAACTTCTCACACATCTCTTAAAAATGTATCAATTGCTGAAACAGCCTTTGGAAATAGAATAATTACATATAAAATTAAAAATAAATCTGATTTATCATCTATGTTAGATTTTGAAACGCCGGAATTGTTTTTAAGTTCTATAAAAGATGATGTGCTATTTTTGATTGAAGAATCTATGCAGAAACATACTGCTTTTAAAGTAAATTTTATACTACACGCAGATTTTATACAACAAACTAAAGATATTCTAAATTCATTTGATTTTCAAACATGTAATTATATAATTTTTCGAGGTGATGACTTAAATATTTTCTTTTCTTCATTATGTGATGCTATAACAAATAAAATAAGTGCTTTTGAACAAAAAGACAGTGGGTGGAGTCTTAAACAAATTAATTGCTTAGACATGAATATTAATAAATTTAATCCGCTACGTGGTACGTCATATATTGATTTACCTAAAGATATTAGTAATAAAAAAGCTGTGATAAACGTAAAAAACTCTGACAATTTATGTTTTCAATGGGCATTACTTTCGGCATTATATCCAGTGAGTAAGAACGCAAATCGAGTATCGTCCTATAGCATGCATGTAAATAAACTAAAATTTAATGGTGTATCTTTTCCCGTTAAATTAAATGATATATCAAAAGTTGAAAAATTAAATAATATTAGTATCAATGTATTCGGTTTAGAATTTAATAAAGAAATGAAAAGGCATAGTGTAGTGGGTCCACTATATTTAACAAAATGTCGTAGAAATAGTCACATTAATTTATTACTCATAAATAGAGAAAGGACTTACCACTATTGTTATATTAAAAACTTATCAAGATTGGTCAGTAAACAAATTTCAAATCAAAATCATGCGGTTTATATATGCGATGGATGTTTATTGCATTTCCCCCACAAAGGAAAGGTTGAATAACCATCAACAATATGATTGTTCACATATTACTGTAGAACTACCAAATATAGATAAAAGATATAAAAATTGGTTTGGACAACTAGTGTCAATCATCATTAGATACATTTGAATCAGTTAATGAACTGTAAAATTGATTTTTAGTGGGAATAGATGTTAATTTTAAACAGTTGTATGATGTCATAAATTCATAAGGATAAATACCTTTTCTCCTAACATACCTGAAATCTTCATTTCTTGGAAAACTATTTTTTAAAGTAATAAATTGTTCATCGTTGAGATTTTTAGCTAATTGCTCAAGACTACATGGTAAAAATTTTAGGGAATCAAGAAATCTTAAATTCAAAATTTGGCTATTTATTATTAATGTTTTAGAAAAAGATATGTATCTTTCTTTGTTTTGGGGAATGACATCCACATCACCCTCTACAAAGTTTAATGCATGAACAATGAAATGTGCATCATAGTGGCTGAGATTATGTAGGAATACTGGAACATGACGTGGTATCCTAAATTTGCTTATACAAACATCGTGTGCAACACCTCTAAAATTACCTGTATACCAATCAAAATATGAAATCTTTTTATCATCAGAAAATTCTATTTCACATATACAACAGAGTTTAGAATTCGCAATTTCCTTTTCATTTTCTGCAGTCAATGGTTTGGGGCATTTTTGAAAACTATTTTTCTTACTTATTATTTTTAAATCATCATATAAACGATTCATAAATATCTGTACACAATCTGGACCGCTATACGTTACATATTTTGACAAACTATTATCATATGAACATTTAATATAATATCCAAAACTATAAACTTCATGTTTGTGAACATTTTTAGTATACGGTTTATTTGGATCGTTAGAACACGTTTTTATTGGATTTAAAAAGGCTTCAAAATCTGCATATATAACGAAGGGTATCTTTAACTTTTTATGAAAATTTTCAAATTTTAATTGAGTATTTGACACTAGTTGTCCAAACCAATTTTTATATCTTTTATCTATATTTGGTAGTTCTACAGTAATATGTGAACAATCATATTGTTGATGGTTATTCAACCTTTCCTTTGTGGGGAAATGCAATAAACATCCATCGCATATATAAACCGCATGATTTTGACTTGAAATTTGTTTACTGACCAATCTTGATAAGTTTTTAATATAACAATAGTGGTAAGTCCTTTCTCTATTTATGAGTAATAAATTAATGTGACTATTTCTACGACATTTTGTTAAATATAGTGGACCCACTACACTATGCCTTTTCATTTCTTTATTAAATTCTAAACCGAATACATTGATACTAATATTATTTAATTTTTCAACTTTTGATATATCATTTAATTTAACGGGAAAAGATACACCATTAAATTTTAGTTTATTTACATGCATGCTATAGGACGATACTCGATTTGCGTTCTTACTCACTGGATATAATGCCGAAAGTAATGCCCATTGAAAACATAAATTGTCAGAGTTTTTTACGTTTATCACAGCTTTTTTATTACTAATATCTTTAGGTAAATCAATATATGACGTACCACGTAGCGGATTAAATTTATTAATATTCATGTCTAAGCAATTAATTTGTTTAAGACTCCACCCACTGTCTTTTTGTTCAAAAGCACTTATTTTATTTGTTATAGCATCACATAATGAAGAAAAGAAAATATTTAAGTCATCACCTCGAAAAATTATATAATTACATGTTTGAAAATCAAATGAATTTAGAATATCTTTAGTTTGTTGTATAAAATCTGCGTGTAGTATAAAATTTACTTTAAAAGCAGTATGTTTCTGCATAGATTCTTCAATCAAAAATAGCACATCATCTTTTATAGAACTTAAAAACAATTCCGGCGTTTCAAAATCTAACATAGATGATAAATCAGATTTATTTTTAATTTTATATGTAATTATTCTATTTCCAAAGGCTGTTTCAGCAATTGATACATTTTTAAGAGATGTGTGAGAAGTTAAAACATTATTATTATGAATTTTGCTTTTCAAATGATTGGTAAAGTATTTTCTAGTTATCAAAATTTTACACGTGTTACATTGCACCTTGTCGACATCGAGGTCTGCTGATATCCCGATCGATGATAATGAAGTTGATGGCCTATCTTCATATCTAGTCTTTTTCTTATTATTGTCATCATCCTTCGTACTACAAAGTTTCTTAGACCCCATCCCGATTTGATATGATTGTTTTGATTGTCTAAAACAAAGAAGAAACATATTTATAGAAGAAGAACAAAATAATTCTGTAAATTTTGAGATAATTTAAGAAGGCATACTCACGCTATGTTTTCCTCAACTACTGCACAAATATTGTACAATTCTTCATCATATGTGGAGTCTTTCAATCCACTCTCTGGAACTATTCCCCACAAATTATACATTCCATATTAGATTTGCGTTGAAGAAAGGTACAGATATAATTTTAGATTATGTTTCAACAAAATGGAAATATATGACACGAACTTATTTAAAGAAAGTACTAACAAAAATTTGTATTTACAAAAAATAGTTTTTTTATATTCTAGCTATAAAATACACATGATTATTATATTCAGAAACTATAAGTAAATAATATATACACGAATATTAATTAAATGGAATGCGTTTATTACTTATTACTAAAGTGAGATTTTTTACAATTTTCAGTCTTAGAAATTTCTTTAGTTATTTCGTAAACAATGTTTCTAACGTTTGCAGAATTTTTGTGTTTATCATTTGTGTAATATTTAACTCTAAAATCTGCGTGCTTCCAATGTTCTGTGGAGGCTATTTTTGCAATCTTTTTCATGTCATATATTTCTATTTTAATAAGTTTACTTGAGCTGGAACCATCATCAACGTTTGTTGATAAACAGACGGTATTACCTTCTTCATCGATTCGAGATACAGTGGATGAAAGTTTTTTTCGTTTTATTATAGGACCTTCAAAGAATTCATCTAAATTCTTGGTAATAATATTTTGCTCCCTCTTTTTCTTTAGTTTTGATTGTACATTACTAAATAAATCCTGACTACCTTCATCCGATAGAGGATAGTAGTAATTTTTAAAAGTATTTTCTTCATCAATAATTTCCAGTGAGTTCTGTAAAAATATTTTATAAATTTAAATCTGAATTGATGGATGTTCGTAGTGTAGCGATGGTTTTTTAGTGTATATAAGTGTGGTATAAAGTAATAACAAAATTACTTACATTCATTGTTGTATGAATCTATGTCACTAATACTTTGTAAATTAAATTTATACTTGTATTTCACTTCACTTAGAAATACACGAAATATAACAAACTAAATGTTCACTATAGAAATGACACTTTCACAATGTAACTTAAACAGTTCCAACCCTATATATATAGAAAATATCGCTCCTACACCATGACTCATGGGTCCAATGCACAAAAGGTTTGTGATAATGAATTCCGGCTTCGATATGAACAAAAGATATGAATAGGTTTATAACATTTTGTAAGGTGTCTTTGTTAGTCATCTTTCCATTAACTAATGTTAAAAATATTTTGACTCATTGTTTAGAAATTTTTGAAATACTTTGGAACTTTTTTCTGTTATCAGACAATGAAACAAGTTGTAACATGAAACTGTTAGAAATGTTTGAGTCATAACTAACAAATTTTGGAATGCATTCGTCAAAACGGTAAGAAGATATGAAGATTATATAGATCTGTCTCATACTTTGATTCATATAAAAGCCAGGATATTGCATCAAGATTCTTCTAAGGTAGCTGCCTCAACGGTAGTGGCTCCGGTTAATAATTGGTTGCATTCAATCTTCAGTCAACTTGATGTCTATTTAAATCAAAAACTTATATCACCTCCAAATAATACATATGCGTATCGTGCCTACATGGAAACTTTGTTGAATTATGCTAAACCAGCTAAAGAATCTCATCTTACGTGTGGCCTTTGGTATGAAGATACAGCCAACAAAATGAATGAAACCGGCGAGGAAAATGGAGGATTTGTTAAAAGACAAAAATTAGCTTCTGAAAGTCAAGAAATTGAAATGATTGGACACTTACATGGCGATATATTTAACCAAGAAAAGTTCTTGATCAATGGTGTAGAAATGTCAGTTAAATTAGTTCGCTCTAGAGAAACATTTAATTTAATGGCCCCTTCAAATGATTCAAAGTTTAAAGTATGCATTACAGATGCAACACTTATCGTTCGTAAAGCACGAATCAATCCAACTGTTTTACTTGCACATCAAAAAGCATTGGCTTTTTCTACAGCAAAATATCCCGTCACTCGAGCTGAAGTGAAAGTTTTAACTATACCATCTGGGATTCAAGGCAAAACACTTGACAACATTTTTTTGGGGCAAGTCCCAAAAAGATGTATTATTGGGTTTGTTGATAACGGGGCATTTAACGGTAATCTCACTAAAAATCCATTTAATTTCGAAAATTACAACATTAACACATTTTGTTTATATATTGATGGTCAACAAATACCTTCGAAAGCTTTACAACCTTCGTTTGAAAACCAAATTTTCACCACGGCTTATCATACATTATTTTCGGGTACGGGTATACAATTTTTAAATGAAGGGAATGGAATTTCGAGAGAACAATATTCGAAAGGTTACTGTTTGTTAGCTTTTGATTTAACTCCGGATTTATCAGCCAACTCTTCAGGTCATTGGAATCTTATAAGACATGGCACTGTAAGATTAGAAGTTCGATTTGAGTCAACGCTTGTACAAACTATTAACTGTATTGTTTACGCCGAATTTGATAATGTTATTGAAATAGATAAAAACCGCAATGTATCCGTCGATTATAATAGTTGAATATATATATATTGTAAAAATATTAACTTTGTAATATTTGTATGTATCTCTTTGTGTGTACATTTTTGAATAAATTAATTAAAATGAACTTACTTTGTATTATTTTTAATAATCACCCTTTCGATATATAGTAAGTTACTGTAATTACAATCGCACACATGTTTGCGATCTCTGGGGTTGGAAAGTTGTATTTTTAAATAAATATGAATACAATAGAACTACAGAAATATTTGAACGAAATACATCCAAGTTTGCGGTATAATGTGTATGCTGCAAATAGATTACCGATATACATGGAAACTCCTACTTATTTAATTAGTAATTTGGACCCCGATACAAAACCTGGATCACATTGGGTTGCACTACATATAGACAAAAATGGTTTTGGTGAATTTTTCGACTCCTATGGACGACCACCTTCTGGATATCACTATGCATTCTTAAAGAGAAATAGCCACCGATAGAGTTTCAATAAAAAAATATTGCAAAACAATTGGACTTCAGTATGTGGTCAATACTGTTTAATGTATTTGTACTACAAGTTGCACAACTGTACAATGAATTACTTTATTAATTAATTTGACATCGATACCATGTACAATGATATGTTATTATGGAATTTGTTTAATTACTGTTTTAAAATAAATGAATATGACTAATGAAGGAATGTAGACGGCTTTTTATTATACATAGAAAAAGTACCTGAGACCCCCCGACCGTAACACTCGATTCAAACAATAGCGTTCGAGCCGAACAATAGGCGACCCTTGCTCGGATGATCCATTGTTAACTGTACCCCATTGCTTTTGTATTATTATAGCCTAGTTAATGTTATGCTATCTCTGAAACGGTTAAAGCTACGCAATTTTAAATACTTGCATTCGATTCAGCGACCCTGAAAACTTTTTTTTTTTTTTGTAGGTCAGGTTTCCCGCCGTGATCAGTGAGCTAGAACCGATGAGAGAGCCAAAGGCGGTGAGCTAGAACCTGTGAATCCCTACTACTAACTTTAAAGTGTCTTACGCACACTTGTACAATCAGTCAATGATAGTCCATTGTTAGGATATAGAATGTCTTGATTGTCGATTCTCTTCAAAATTTGGAAGAACTAAAGTTATCGATATAGCACACGGGGACAGCAGTATGAAGTGGCATCAGGTTTATCGCGGAATTGATAGTTTCTAAGGTTGATGTATTATTGAATGGTAGACGGCGATTTGCTAAAAGTAGTGTAGTGTAAACGGCATTTGATTAGATGCAATGAAGATTACGCTAAATTATATCTTATGGGGAAACACGAATGAGGCCTGTAGTTTACGCGTATCCTAGGACAGTGTACCAGTTTTAAGCAAAATTGTTCAAAGAGCAACTTTTATATTTCTTTCTATATCGCATAATTTGTAAATTCTTGTAACGTCACGGGAGAATTAAAAAAAGTTATGGAAGTGACAACAAGTCTTTAACGCGGGGAAGACAGTTTATAATGCAGAACATTATTGCGGCTCGGATATTGTCGTAATAATATTGTAGTTCCATTAGTATCTATGTGGCTACTGCATAGGGAAACGAATCAGGATATGCGTAAGGAATATGAAAACGATATTAACGTATACTATCCTCTCTTAGTACAACAATGTTTATATTTATATAACAGCATTTGTATGTTTTGCTGTAAGCATTTAGTTCATGGTCGATGGTTGTTATGATGGCATCTAGTAATAGAACTCGGGGCATGCTATTAAAATTTTGGTACTTACATACAGTTTTGTTGCTACTAGTATTTTCTTTATTCTAGTGGTCTTCCGAATTTTCTAGAAGATATAATATTAGAATTATTGGTAGTAATGTGGACTAAAGTCTCTACTACAAGAATGGAAATCAAACAACGCTAACTAAATATATAGTTATGTCTGTAACTTTGTTCACAGCCTCGTCCAACAAAAGGGAAAATGCGTATCCATTGCCTCGAAAACGTCGACAAAGCGCTGCAATTCTTGCGCGAACAACGAGTCCATTTAGAAAACATGGGGTCCCATGATATCGTGGACGGCAACCCGAGACTCAATCTCGGTCTCATTTGGACTATCATTCTGCGCTTCCAGGTATTTGATAAATAAAAAAAATGAATCAGTTATTTAGCTTTCTCTACCTTCTAGTTTGTTGCTTTTACACTATATTTTAATGATCATGTTAAAATAATAATTATTTTCGAAGATTATTCTGTATGAGTATTTATAAGAAGTTTGCCAATATTCATGGTTTTTTATAGATTCAAGACATAACAATCGAAGAAACTGACAATAAAGAAACGAAATCCGCCAAAGACGCTCTATTGCTGTGGTGTCAAATGAAGACGGCTGGCTATAATAATGTGAACGTGCGCAATTTCACGACTTCGTGGCGTGACGGGCTAGCGTTCAACGCGATCATCCACAAGCACAGGCCAGATCTAATCCAGTTCGAGAAACTGCACAGGAGCAATCCGATTCACAATTTGAACAATGCGTTCAACGTGGCTGAGGAGAAACTCGGTCTCACCAAATTACTTGACGCCGAAGGTATGATTGAGCTTTTTTTATTATTCTAATATCTTTATACCAATACATTGTATTACATACAGGCTTATTTTATAGACGAGGGAGAGGATATTCAGCATTCGATTCTAATTCCAAATATATAGGAATATTGATATCTTAATATTTCCATTAAACAAAGTAATTTATAGTCATCATATTAAGGGGAAATTACACACATGATAGAATAAATGACAATTAATTATAAAGTAGGTATTTTGTCTCTCCTAAGCCAGGATAAAGTACTAAAGGGAAGCGATTCAATTACCAGTTTACAAAAATTACGTTAAAGGAATTTTATCTACATGCCATTCAATCGTGCACCACACGTACTGCGGTGTCCAAACTTTTTACGGATCAATTCTCATTTGTTCATCAATGTTTCTTTATGATTTGTTAGGGAATATTGTTATTTACATTTTTATTAGTTATAAGAAGGTACAAATTATTGTATTCTGAAATATTACCTTCGTCTATAAAATCACCCTGTATATCATTTATTTAAATGAACATCAATAGTTCCAATAATTGCTATTATTTAATATTTATTTGAAGAGTCTGTTAAAAGCGTTAAAAGCTGAAACACATTATCCTTGCTTGGTAAAATTGTAAATGCCG
The DNA here is from genome assembly GCA_036320925.1 of Automeris io. Taxonomy (NCBI): domain Eukaryota; kingdom Metazoa; phylum Arthropoda; class Insecta; order Lepidoptera; family Saturniidae; genus Automeris; species Automeris io. The sequence goes on along the minus strand of JAUDJH010000010.1, from coordinate 11,821,931 downwards.
AGAAAAGACATTAACTTAAGCTATAAAAGGTTTTTAGTCATTGTAATAGATTGCTCCGGTTTCATTTAAAAGAAAAACAACATTTAGCTGGAACTAACAATGTTGTATCCAACTTATAAATCAGTATATCAAAACTAGATAGTCTTAAAAGTACCTATCAAAATGACAATGACTCAAGTTAAATGGGCTATTGTATGCCTTACATGGTTATAATTATTTGTGATTGTAAAAACCAATGATATTACTGGGAAACGAAGGATTTCCATTGAGCTAAAATGTAATTTTTAAAGCACTATTTCAGCAAGAATTTGCATTTTTTTTTTCAATTTTACCGCTTTTTCGTGGTGGTCTAACGTGATGGGTGATTATGAACTCTAAATTAATGTTATTTATGCAGACATTGCTGTGGACCATCCCGATGAGAAATCAATCATCACCTACGTAGTAACATACTACCACTACTTCAGCAAGATGAAGCAGGAGACGGTACAAGGGAAGAGGATTGGCAAGGTCGTCGGCATCGCAATGGAGAATGAGAAGATGATGCAGGAATACGAGACGCTTACTAGGTTAGATCCTTGGCGCAGTCTATCTCAAGTTGAAATTTATAGACGCTACTGTGACTTTGCTTAGACTTTACAAAGCCATTACAAATCATATTATTTAATAAATGTCAAAGTAAATGGTCATCACCGAGTTCGTCAACTTGAACTTGGTTTTCTGAATACGTAGTCTATACTCAAGTTCCTGTTATATATTAAAAATTTTGTTGACCTCTTATGTGGCTATGACGGATATATACGTCATCAACATATGCATTACAAAACGCCTAAGACGAATATATTCGCATAAATTTAATTGTGTATACCGCTATGGATAAAACGAATATGTTGGCTTGAGTATAATATACTTATAAATATATGTTTAGGAGTCCGCGTGTCATTCGTTGCGTTTGAATGGGAAGAATGGGGGCAGGTAGTTGTCATTTCGTTTAACGAAATGAGCCACTTAGGAGAAGAGGTTAAAGAAGAACTTTCAGAGCAAAGTTAAAGTAGAGTATATTTGTGTAGATCGGCATAATCGCTACGATTAAGGTAGGTTTTATTCTTTACTGTTGATAGTCGTTTTCGATTTTTGGACTACACCATACTTACCATCAGGCATGGTGTAGTCACTTCCGAGTCAGGATAAACAAAAAACTAAGGCTTCAATTGGAATCCAGTCGAATGCAGTTACAAGCTTTAAAATTGACAATACCTTTCGTTTCGCATCAACCGTGTTTCTTAGTTTCCTTTAACGGTACAGATGCGCGAGCAATAGACTTGAATTCAAAGATGGGTAAAATGTAATCTGAATGTAGTCGTAATTTTAATTTTATTGCTCTGTAATCCTGATTAAATCCCTTCAAAACATTAGGTATTGATAAATATATATGTAGATCCTTTAGAATCGTTGTGATCCTGTAGTGTTTAAATCATAGATAGTCAAAATGCATTCATATTAATGATGGAAATAGCAAAATGTAATCGTAATCGTTTTTCGTTAATTTGATTACATTTTGCCCATCTATGTTTGGATTTTATTTTGTATTAATATGCACAAAAGTGATGCCAAGGCGCGAGCTTTGACCGATGACCTCGTGCTAGTTACTGTCCAAAATAAGGCTCGCTATACGCGGTATCCCCGTTTGATGACACTATAAGGCGAATAAGGCCAAGACCTGATTTACTGATAAATAAAATTTAAATTCCGGTCAAAGTTGATTGTTACCTAAATGACCTAGCAGTCAAGGTTTTTGAATGAATAAAAACAATATATTTCTGTTTTCACTTCGTCATGTAGTAAGTACTCATCGTGAAAAAACGATGACCAAATATCAGTTCAATGAATTTATTCTCATAAAGATACAAATCAGAACATTTTACTTAAAAACAATCTGGAACAGTAAAGTAACAAGTGCTCATCTGGTATAAACAGAACTATATTTGTTAGTATTTATCTTTAAAACCTAAATAGGTGTTAAGGACCCATCTCTCAGTTCAAAGAGTAATACAAATATGTATGAGATATACTTGTGGAATTAATGTGGTTTTATTGTTTATCGTATTACTACTATAAATGCGTAATTTTAATATGTATTATTGTTATACAATCACGCCAAAATGGCTAAATGGATCTATATGAAAGGCACATAGATAAATTATATTCTGGAATAGCATAGGCTACTATTATATATATAGACTTATTATTACGAAAAATTTGTATTTTTACCGAAACTAACTAACGTGTCAAAGCTATTTACTCGGGCAGTCCCGGGTCACCGTAGTTAATTGAACGTTTTTAATCACAGCCTAAAACTTCCCTCAAAAGTTTATGGAAAATATTTTTCAATGCGAACTAACAACATGAGACATAAAGAGTTGCACTAAATTACAGAAGAAATCGTTCTTGAATAAGGGCGGCTTGCACTAACGAATTAATCTAGTTTAAGCTTGTATAAAACGCTTATTAATTTAATTGGTTTGATTCCATCTTAATGATGATTTCAGTTTAAGTGTTGTTACAACTAGATTTTGATTTAGTGCAAGACAATAAGTACAGATCAGCGCTAAATAGCATTTTATATAACTCTAAACTAGATTTAATTTGTTAGTGCAAGCCGCCCTAAGTCATTGTTATACATAATAACATAACATTTTATTACCCTTTGCGGTTCTAAGACTTTTTATAAAAATGGTGTACCAGGTCTTAGCTATTTTAGTGAATATTTTTGTGTCCACACGTTGCAGACAGTGGACCTGTCAGTAAAAAATCAGATTTCCAATACGTGTGGACTCTGGACCACAAAGGTTAAGGCCAATTACACACATTGGCATACCCCAAACTAAGTTTGCGTATGTCCTATGGGTACTAGACCTAATTATACAACAATTACATCAACATAAATATTATTTCTGGGATGTTTTTTCGGTATAAGTGGGAATACCAAAATCTGTGTTCACTTTAAATAAAATCGTATTTTTTTTACCTTACAGCGATCTTTTGCAATGGATTGAACGTACAATCGAAGCACTCGGCGATAGAACATTCGCAAACTCGCTGGAAGGAGTTCGTCAGCAACTCATCCAATTCGCCAATTATCGTACAGTAGAAAAACCGCCCAAGTAAGTGTCCATTAAAAATTATTTTAATAAATTAATATTTATAAGTTTCTGTCATAGTTCTAGAAGGATTAATGATGTGAATTTGAAATCGAAAGATTAATAGATCAATATTTTAATAAATTTTCTATATAATATATAAATTACTATGCAGTTTTTTAAATCAACAATAATTGAAAAAATAAATTGAACAATTTTGATTACAATAGTTGACTACAATCGGATGAGTTTACTCTAGGAGAAATAATAGTTGTTTGGGTTAATTGATACAGGTTGGAGCATTCCAGTTAGTATTAGTTTTTTCCAGTAATCATTGAATCATGGACAGTTAGCATCTTGACATTATGACATTATGGTTTTGTTTTTGAGCAAACATCTTTGTTTCGGTTATTTAGTATTTAACCCTTTCGCGGCGAACAGCGCCATATGGCGCTCAGCTATAGATGCTCATTCTCAGCGAACAGCGCCGTTCGGCGCTCAGGCAAATTTACCCGCGGCGGACGAACAGCGCCAGATGGCGCCCATCCGAAGCCGCTCTTTTCGTACGAAGGCGCTGTTCATTTGTTATCAATAACTGCCATTAATGCGTTGTTTTTGACGTGCTAGCAGCATACGCTTCTTGTGCAAAGGTTTTTTTTACATAGTCAAATGTAATTATCCACAAATTTTGCCCTAATCATGGACAAATGGATGACAAATGTGAGCTACGATGATATGGAACTTGGGGATGATATGGAGTTTTCATCGGATTCTGACCTGTCTGAAATGCTCCACACACCGCGTTTGGAACGACTCGCGTATTTTGTCGGCGCGGTCAATCTGGCATCGGCTGCTTAGAGCGCAACTCTTACCAGAGCATTCCGCCGCGAAAGGGTTAATAGCGATAAAATGATTAAATTAAACTAATCAGCTATTCTGTAAGATTCCTTTGATAATTTTGAAATATATATTTTTGCTTATTATTGAACCATGCTAAGTTCAGCTAGCTGTCTTGGTTTACCCTACCCCATATAAACAATTGACGCTCAGTTTCAAAATTGCTCTTTAAATTTAAAGACGCTTTCAATACTGGTACGTTGTAAATTTGTATGCAATTGGTGTCTCATTAATATTTAAAATCTCATACATTTGTACTTTTTTACAAGCGTTTTCGATATAAGAATGTTATTTTCCTGAAAGGATTTTAATAACATTATAACACAGATTACAATTTAATTAAGTTGAATAGAGGTTTAAAAAGATGTGTTTAATCTTGCAGATTTGTCGAGAAGGGCAACCTGGAAGTGCTGTTGTTCACGCTACAGTCGCGCATGCGAGCCGCCAACCAGAAGCCCTACACGCCGCGCGAAGGGCGCATGATTCACGATATAAACCGGGCCTGGGAACGCCTCGAGAAAGCCGAGCACGAGCGTGAGCTGGCTCTCAGAGAAGAACTCATCCGACAAGAGAAGCTGGAACAGCTTGCAGCCAGGTCACTTATGTTGTTTTTTTTTGGTGTACAGGAGATATGTTTAGTTAATATTTACACTGTAAAATACGTTGTAAAATGAGTGAAAAACTTTGAGCGGAAACGAAAACCATTGACTATAGTACACACATAAAGTCAGACCACAGATCCAACCATACAATAATTATATAAAAAAAGTGTTTAACATATACAGTCACCACAATTTTCTAAATACACTCATATAAATATTCTTAAGCTACCATGTTTCTTAAAATTAATGTATGCTTTCAATTAGATTGATTATTGTTCATTCATTCTACATGAATTGAAGAACTGATGAGAATAATTTTAGTTCATATTCTTTTTTTAGTTAAATAACAATCATTTAAGACTTAGGTAAATATCAGATTATTGTCTTTATCTGTTTGATTTTTCAATGCTTAGGTAGTCTTTTGTATATATATATATCTCTCTACATATAAATACTTGTCCTGACTGAAATATAATGGAAAAGCCTAAACTACTGGAGCTATAAATATTTTGTTTTACATTGGGTTCTTTTTATGATGAACACACCAACCGAGGGCGGATTTTTTTATATTCCAGCCTTAAAAGGGTTAAATAGGGGTTGAAATTTTAATTGTAACTTTGCCGATTTTGAAATAAACACTATTCTGCAGTATTTTAATTTTTGTTTAGCAATACGTGCTTCGATGTTTTTGTGAAATCAATCACCCATGAGCTAAATTATTTCTACCCGGGTAACGCCAGGTCACCGCGGCTAATGAGTAATAAAATCTATATTTATTGAAAAAAGTTTTATAACAGATTCAACCGCAAGGCGCAGATGCGTGAGACATGGCTATCGGAGAACCAGCGTCTGGTCAGCCAGGACAACTTCGGCTTCGACCTGGCCGCGGTTGAGGCGGCCGCCAAGAAACACGAAGCCATTGAGACTGACATCTTTGCCTATGAGGAGCGGGTGCAAGCTGTCGTTGCAGTATGCTCCGAATTACAGACCGAGAGGTAAGTTCTAGATTGACTAATGGATCAAAAACTCACATTTGATATTTTTTTAAACTCATATCACGTTTAACACGTTCATCGTCACGTCACCCATATCTGGGTGACGCTCGTCTTGTTGAAATTAAAATTATTTTTAAAAGTAATTTCATGGAATAAGCATTAATATGTAAATACAGGATGTACAAGATAAAAATACTAAAAATATTCACATTATACAATACGTTTTATTTATGTATATAAGATAACATATTACATTACACTATTTCGCATATTTTTCGTTAAAAAAGTCTTAACGCATTTGCGGTGAGAATCATAGTATTCAAGTTAGTATATTCCTGCATATCACTTGTTTACGCGGATTTGGGCCCCGTGAGAAACACAAACGAATCGCCGACGAACGAGTTAATGTTGTCTTCATATAGATAATGTTATTATTGACATACCCGAGACTGAATTATGATCTAAATCTGATTTAGCAATTACATATGGTTATGTTTATTTATTCTTTTATATGTTTGTACAGATATCATGACATAGAGCGCGTCTGTGCCCGTCGGGACAATGTACTGCGATTATGGGCCTACTTGTTGGAGCTTTTGCGAGCTCGTCGTGCTAGACTCGAACTCTCCTTGCATCTGCAACAGAACTTCCAGGTATTTCTTTTCTGGAAAGACTTTAACCACAAGTAAATCCGTATTTGTTCATTGAACACTGTTTAGGTCTCTTTGTTACTTTCCAGGTGTGATTGAGGTCGAAACGTTATCTTATCTTTTTCTTCTTTAATATAAAAATGAATCGTTAAATGTGTATAAGCGCGAAACTCGAGAACGCCTGAACCGATTTGGCTGATTTCTTTTTTGTTGTGTTTGTTGAAGTCTGTGGAAGGTAATTACGGAGAGAAAAATTAAAAAAAATTTCTGAATAAGTCTGAAAACACCCTTTTCTGTATTCTCATTCAAAAAATTCGTAATAATATTTAAAAGTCAATTTGAACTTTAACACCATACCATAACGTTTAAATGTTAGTGGACGGGTTCCGAGAAGGCAAAACAATTATTGAGTGACGTATAAATATTAATGTCAATATTTGTCAATTTTTATACATATAGCATTAAGGCCAGGTTCCTTCAAACAATTTAAAAAAAAACAGCCGACAGGCCAATAGGTTTTGGCAGAATAAAATCTGACGGGGAAGCTATTAACATTAAAAAAACAATGTGACTTTGTTTTAGAGAAATAGGGCAGAACAAGTCTGCCGGGAAAGCTAGTTTACAAATAAATAAAAATATGGTTTACTATCTTGGGGGCATGTAAGCATTAATAGCTAAATTTAGAACAACTACTCAAAAATAATATGTTCTGTGTTGATCGAAGATACGTTCCGCACAAGTGAACTACCCGGTTGCCCAGCCACTGGGCCCACTGAGGAGACAAAAAAAAAATTAAATGTAATTTGATGTTCAGGAAATGCTCTACATTCTGGATTCGATGGAAGAGATCAAGATGCGTCTCCTGACCGACGATTACGGCAAACATCTGATGGGAGTCGAAGACTTGCTGCAGAAACACGCTCTCGTTGAAGCTGATATTAACGTACTAGGGGAGCGAGTCAAGGTGAATATAGACATTGTACAATAGACTGCGTATGTTAAATAATCAAGCCAGCGGTGATTATTCTCTGAAATGTTTTAATGAAGTCAGATTCGTTAAGCTGGGGGAAGGAAATATTATATTGACTGATCCAATTATATTAACTATACATCAATAATAAATTATCAGTTACTGATCCAACACTGGGTGGACGTGGTGTTACATTAGTGATATTCCATTTATATGTTACCAGGAGATAGATTTATGTAAAATTTTACAATATTTAAGTGGTCTTTGATTCCACATTACACTATACAAATCCAAAGACTTCAGTTTTCATAAAAACAAAAATCTTCACTACAAATATTTTTAATGTAATGCCATTTTCAACTGTAACGCGAAGAATTCGACTCTTTAACCTTTAATGTGAAAAATGAAATTACTTGACCGTTTTATTAGTATTTTTTTTATAATTCGGTATAATGTTCTATAGATATATTATATGAGTGTCTTGATTAATACATAAACGTAACGATTACGTTGATCAAGCTTTTTCTGTATAATATTATTACCCAAATGTGAAAATATTTAATGGCCAAAAAATAAAGAATTTCATCCGCGGAACCCTTATTAGGGTCGGAACCCTGATGACTTTTTCACAGAAACCATTTTAGGAATCCCTTTACAATGATAATATATAACTTGAGCCATATAATGTTAATTTTACATCGTCCAGGTGGTGGTCGGTCAGTCGCAGCGGTTCCTGGAGCAGGAGGAGGGCGGCTACAGGCCGTGCGACCCAGCCGTCACCGTGGACCGCATCCACCAGTTGGAGAATGCGTACGCCGAGCTCGTGCACCTTGCAGTTGAGCGCAGGTCAAATATTTTCTTTCTCTACTTTGACTGTTTCTTAAAGATGCCGTTGTATTCTGAATGTGACAGCAACCCGTCAGTGGTGACCCAGTTGCGGTTGCCATGTATTGTGAGGAAACCTTTTTTTTATTATTATTTATAGACGAACGCTAGACCTCAATCACACCTGGTGGAAGGTGAAGATGAGTTCGATGATGAAACGCGATCGCCTAGCAAATGCCTATTCACTCTTCTCTTAAAGACTCCCAGGTCATAAGATCGCGGAAATATGGCCGCTGGAAGTATATTCCACTCCTTAGCCGTTCGCATGATGAACGTAGAAGCGATTTTTATCGTGCGGATATAAGGAACATCCACCACATACGGATGGTATCCGACACGATATCTAGTGGTTTTTACCTTCATGGCACCTAATAGAAATGTCAGATGTAACTCTGTAGTAGTCTGAGAAGACATTCAGCTGCGCTATTGGTCGCGATGGGCATATATAAGCTCAAAATGGACACAGCCATTTATCTTTCTCTCCTCATTAAGAAAAATGCATTGTGTGGTAATAGATTATCAATACATATATAGATAAATTATTGCCATTCTGTATGTTGCTTTATTAGGAAGCGTCTCGAAGACAGTCGCAAACTATGGCAGTTCTACTGGGACATGGCTGATGAAGAAAACTGGATCAAAGAGAAGGAACAAATTGTGTCTGTGGATGACATCGGCCATGATCTTACTACGGGTGAGTCTTTAAAGAATCTAATGGAATAGAAAAATATATTGATTTGTTACGAGAAACAAACCAGAACTTACATTGAGAACATACCTTTACATCTGTTAATTTAGCATAGGCACTTACTGGGAGTTGTTACATTAGTTATTGTACTATATCATAGTATGTTGAGCACGGGTTGAGCCTCCTACTCTGTCACCGTCTTCAATCGAGTACCAATTGCACGCAGGCTCGTCCGCGACCTTTACAATATCGTCAGCCCATCTCATCGCCAGATGTCCTGCACTCCGTTTCTCCGCACACAAGGCGCTTTAAAGTATTTTTTTTTTTATAACTTATAGGCGAACGCTTGACCTCAATCACACCTGGTGGAAGGTGAAGATGAGTCCGATGATGAACCGCGTCCGCCTAGCAAATGCCTATTCACTCTTCTTTTAAAGACTCCCAGGTCATAAGATCGCGGAAATATGGCCGCTGGTAGCATATTCCACTCCTTAGCTGTTCGCATGATGAATGTTGAAGCGAATCTTCTCGTGCGGATATAAGGAACATCCACCACATACGGATGGTATCCGACACGATGTCTTGTGGTTTTGTGGTGGAATGGGGCTGGTGGAATCAAAGAATGTAGTTCCAGAGAACACTCTCCACCGTGCAACCGGTAAAAGACCGCGAGGCAGGCAACTCTACGTCGATGCTCGATACTTTGCATTTTAATTTTTGACAAAGAGTCGTCGCCAATAAGTCTACGAGCTCTACGATCAATCGAGTCCAAAGCCGCCAACTGATATTTAGCGGATCCGTCCCAAAGGTGACAACAGTACTCAACACCCGACCGCACATGCGCTTGATACAGGTTAAGAAGTTGCGATGGTGAAAAGAACCGTCTAACCTTAAAAAGGACACCCAATTTTTTAGCAGCTGTTTTTGCTCTAAGTTCAATCGACCGCCCAAAGTTCAAGTCAGCTGTCAGCTCTAAACCGAGGAGCTCAAGACCATCAGTCACCGGCAAGGAAACACCCTGGAAGGTGGGAGTCAGGTGAAAAGGACTCCGTTTAGCGGAAAAAAGACACGCCTGTGTCTTGGTAGCATTAAAACTAACCAGATTCGCATCGCCCCAATCAGAGACATATTTAAGTGCTAAATCTGTTCGCTTCACCATAGCCTCCCTCAGCAGAGAGATCTCGACGGCATCTGCCCGCGGTCCAGATAAGTACCTATCAGTAACAGTGCTATCATCCGCATACCCAAGGATACCGGGCTTAAGCAGATCGTTGATGTGTAGCAGAAACAATGTTGCTGAAAGTACTGATCCCTGAGGAACACCAGCATTAATTGCCAATTGGTCTGACGAACAGCCATTAACAACTACTCGTATAGACCGTTCTCTCAGGAAATCACTGATCCAGACTCTGAGATACTCCGGCAGCCCATAAGACTGGAGCTTGCTTAATAGGCTTGCGTGCCAGACCCTATCAAACGCCTTGGAGATGTCAAGAGAGACAGCCAGGGCCTCTCCGTGCTTCTCAATGGCTTCACCCCAGTAATGGGTGCCACACACTAGGAGGTCCCCAGTAGACCGGTTCTGACGAAAGCCATATTGCCGATCACTGAGAATATCATTTTGCTCTAGGTATGCCAGCAATTGACGGTTGATTATCCGCTTCATTACTTTTGAAAAAAGTGAGGTGATAGCGATTGGTCTATAAATAATAGGGTCGGCACGGCTACCTTTCTTGGGAACTGGTTGCACATTTGCAAGCTTCCAACACTCGGGAACAATACCGGTCCGCAAAGAGAGACGAAACAGGCGTGTCAAAACAGGAGACAACTCTGGAGCACAGGTTCTAAGCACTCTTGCTGGGATACCGTCTGGTCCACTGGCTTTGTTCACATCTAGACCACGAAGCACTGAGCGCACATCCTTCATACGGATCAGTACGTCGCGCATTAGTGTGCCACATGCAGGAATAGACGGTGGTTCCTTATCCCCACTATCTAGATGCAAACTACTCGCAAACAGATTCACAAAGATGTTCGCTTTATCTGTTGCGTTGCAGTCGTTGTGTGAATACAAACAGTGATATGTGCGTTTGTTTTGTGCAGTGTACCTGCTGATATCGAAGCACAAGGCGCTCGAGGCGGACGTGCAGGCGCACGAGCCGCAGCTCATGTCCGTCGCGGCCGTCGGCGATGAACTCATATCGCAGGGACACTTCGGAGCTGACAGGATTCAGGTATACTTTGTCTTTTCTTCTCTAACTATAATATTGGCCTGAGAATGGTTGTATTTTTTACGGGCCAGGGACGAGCTCTTAAGGTGATTGACCAAATAATGTTAAGTACAGTGTAGTCTAAGGATGGGAGCAACTATCAAGGAATGGGAATCTATTAACAGTTGCTATCTCCATTTTGGAGTTAATATACTGCGACAGAAGCTCTAGCAGTGGCGTTCATCCCATAGAAGCACGAAAAGCATATTTAGATATTTATTAAATATACATATTTACTTAAAATCTGTCAAGTGCCTGATTCCGAGTCGCAAATGACAATCGGACCAAATTTTAAGTCAATAAATTGGTTTAATGTGCAAGTATAACAAGATAATCCTTTTTATGCTTCTATGGAATGCACGCTACTGGTCTCTAGATATATCAAACAATTGAACGCACTCGAGTTAATCCTGAAAAGCGACATAACGAAGCGAGCCACCATGACGTCCTTTGCACTTGTGCACTGTGGTCATGGTCAATTGGGCAATCGCTTTAACACCTCAAAAAAATCACATCACACATCTTTTAGTAGCTTAAAAAAGACGCACAAATTTTGATGAGCCTTTAGAATGACATGGTTTTTGTATTACGCTGACAGGATCGTCTCCGTGACATTCTGTCTCAGTGGAACCACCTCCTGGATCTGGTTTCGTTGCGCAAGAACCGTTTGGATGCGGCCGTTCGTTACCACCAACTGTTCGCTGATGCCGATGACATAGACAACTGGATGCTCGATACCCTCAGGTAAAATATCTAAAATATTTCTGTAGTATTTTTAAAAGTTAGCGGGTGAAATTCACGGTGTTTGTGTACTTATGTATTTTCTTAACTACTATAGTCTTTTCGAGACTGCAAATCTTTGGGAGAATTTAATTTTTCAGGGACATTTAACATTTCTGTTCTCTCAAAAAAATGCACATGACTCGTAAGCGATTTAAATTCTTTCTCATGATTTTTTGCCGATAAATAAATTGATCATCAACCACGATCCATTGGGTTTTAGCGATAGATTATTTCTTATATCTTTGATTGGAGAAATATAAACCTAAAAAAGAATCCAAGTATAGTATCCAGTTATTTGTATCGATATATATTTATATCCGAAATTAATAACTTATCTATCTTTAATTTGGAGATCGAAATCTATCTACCTCTCCTCTTCAAACCTGTGTAGGTGAAAAGAAATGTATAGTTGCTATAGTTATAAATCTAATATAGGAGATAAGTTAGGGTATTAATTAAAGCCGTTAATGTAAATCGATATATTTAAGAACCCTGTTGATGTTAATAGCTACTGACATTGTTTTAAAAGATGACATTACAGTTTATAACAAAATGTCGTATATCGTAAAGGTTGGTTTCATCTGAGGATACCGGAGTCGACGAGGCCCAAGTGCAGAGTCTACTAAAGAAACACAAGGACGTCACAGACGAACTCAAGAACTACGCCAACGTCATACAGCAACTAAAACAACAGGTATTTACTCGCATATTCTATGGTCTGATTGTTCTATGATGTAGTGATAGCTTATTTTAAAAAGCGTATAATTTTATCTATGATGAATCCCTCGCTTTTGAGCCATGGACATACGGTTTGTGTTTAAGTTGTATAATTTTAATTGTATAATGCTCATAGAATAGGGCACGATAATGGACATTAGCACCTAGATTAATGTGCAAAAGATTCTATAAAACATAAGTGGAACTACTTTAGGCGCTATGATAGTAGATATTTAGATTCAGACGCTGCAGATGAACCTCGTTGTCGTGGAGAATCGCTGTTGTCATTGACTGTTGCAGTTGTCGTTGATGGTCACTATTGTCATTGATGATAGCTTTGGCCGTCAATGGTCAATGAAGTTAGCTTTGGCCTGGTCCTTTTGGTCTGGTTTGGTCCTGTCTACTTAAGTTACGGTTTATTTTTATTTTTTGGTAATTTATGTGATAAAAAAAATTAGCTATAATAATTCTTTAATAGGGGGTCTATACTCAAAAACTTTCAGTTTTAACCCAACGTAAAGTTCAGATATAATACGATTCGTACAAGACGCGAGGTAATGTTCGTCTGTGTAGAGATGTGAAGAAAATGAATTTACTGGTGATTTTTGATAATTGAAAATCTTATGGATTGAGATAGCAATATGACAATACTAGTTGTGCGAAAGAGATAGAGCTAAAACTAGTTATGCGAAAGAGATAGAGCTAATAACAGCCACGATCCCTACTTATTGTGTGTTCCTTGCGCAGGCCCAAGAGCTGAGCCCGGAGGACGCGAGCAGCGCGGAGGTGCGCGACCGGCTCGCGAGCATCGATGCGCGCCACGGCGAGCTGGCCGAGCTGGCGCGCCTGCGCAAGCAGCGCCTGTTGGACGCCCTCTCGCTGTTCAAGCTGCTGGCTGAGGCCGACGCCGCGGACCAGTGGATAGCGGAGAAGGATCGCATGCTGGACACCATGCTGCCGCCCAAGGATATCGACGATGTGGAGATCATGAAGCACAGGTTACTTATTTCAAACTATTTTTAAGTATAATGAGTGGCGCCCTCACAGCGTTATTAAATCATACCAGTTATAGCTTACAACGTTTTAAAGCCATGTGCACAAAATCAATGAAATAGGTGATATGCTTTAGTAACAAGATAAATTCATCATCTTCTTAATGTTTATGTATGACGTAAATTCGAAGCAATCTGAAGCATCGATACTAATGGTCATTGGTTTTGGTAGGTAAACGAACAAGGCGACGTGGGCGTTGCGCTGTCAGCGAATATTTATAAATTGTGTATCATTTTACACACCAAATCATATTAAATTTGTTTGATTTTTTAAATGTATGGTTTTATATGGTTAAAATTGATGGTTATGGTTAAAGGCTTTATTATTACATTTACCCTAATGTTTGTATATAGGCACCACTCTGTTTATCATGATGATGATGTCCTAGCCGGTTTCGGCCACGGCGACTGTTTCAACACCGATTAAGAAAATCGAGGTCCAGTTTTCGGAAACAGTCAATTGGGCAGGAGATATTTAAGTGCATAACTGGTCGCGCTGCCAGAAAAGCACTCTCTCGTCCGAGCTCCCTCAGCCCCGATGGAAAGAAGAACCAGTACGATCGCGAGGGAGCGGGATGCAGGTTTGGTCGAGTTTTTCCTTCTCTAAACACCTGGTTGAATTGCGTTGTTAAAGAGATACCTTAGTCGCCTTTTACGACGCCTCAGCAAGAAGAGGGGGGTGCTATTCTATTCCGCCGGCGTAAGGTGACAAACAAGCGCATAGTTAACCAAATAGTAAGTAATGTTTATGTCGTATATCGTGTGTGCAGATACGACGGCTTCGACAAGGAGATGAACGCGAACGCGTCCCGCGTGGCCGTGGTGAACCAGCTGGCGCGGCAGCTGATCCACGTGGAGCACCCGCAGGCGCCGCGCATCCAGGACCGCCAGGCCGCGCTCAACCACGCCTGGAGCGCGCTCAGGGAGAAGGTACCAGCCCAGCGCCCTCTGCATGCTCGCATCTTGCTCATTGTGCACTATAAAGTTAAACTAAAGAATTCCTAATCACGCTGTGATATTTTAATTATCTCATACATTTATTTGTTTGAAGATTCAACACATCTCTACAAAGATACAAATATATATTGAGTGATAAAAAGCACGCAAACAGTAGAGAAACTAATTACAGACAGCCATAGCTTGCTTTGAACGACAACCGTTGTAATAAAATCCATTAATTCGGTTAGGAGTAAAAATTAAGTGTTTAGATTAATTTTCAGTAATTCTTTAAAACAATGTTTTTTTTTTATTTCTATATCAAATTTAATACTGTCATCCACCATAGGCTGACACGAACTAAATGGAGATACCTGTGTCAGCCACCGATATCTGACGTGGTGCTCAACGTATTAAAGTATAGGAATATAAATGTCGGACCTGTTGATAGAGAGGGAGGACTTTACTCATTCTGTCGTACTCGTAACCGTAAAGAAAAATGTGTATCGGTTGCAAAAAAATAAGCTTTAAAATGGAAAGTAAAATTTTTATTCAACGTGTTTTCATACGAACAGGCGGAAGCAAAGAAGGACGACCTGAAGTCCGCGCAAGGCGTACAGACGTTCCACATCGAATGCCGCGAGACCGTCTCATGGATCGAAGACAAGAAAAGAATTCTGCAGCAGACCGACAATCTCGAGATGGACCTCAACGGTGCGTTGATGATTACGACATTGAAGTACTGAAATTAGACAGAGATTATTCCGCCATGTTAATTTTTTTCCTGTTTTTTTTTATACTTTGGATTATTTTGTTTTATTTATTTTTACAATGTGTGGCAAAATAACCTTTTTTCCTCTTTGTGGTGTATCCACATCTAATTTTTCATGTTTCGCAAAATATCTGTTCTTTTTTTTCACTTTCGTATATTTACAATAATTTTTCTCTTTGTTGCACGCCATAATTATTTTGCTTGTGTACCCAAAATATTGTGAGAAAGAAAAATAAAGAACTACACAAGAGAGAAAGTGACAAACAGGTGTTTTGCGAGACACGAAATGTTTTCTCTGGACACACCGTTAATGGAACTTGGTGATTTATACGTAACGTGTGATACGCAGGCGTGATGACGCTGCAGCGGCGTCTGTCCGGCATGGAGCGCGACCTGGCCGCGATCCAGGCGCGCATCTCCTCCCTGGAGAGCGAGGCCAGCGCCATCGAGGACGAGCACCCGGAGGAGGCGCAGCTCATACGCGAACGCGTGCACCAGATCACCGAGAACTGGGACCAACTCACGCAAATGGTGAGATTCTCCGCTCGCTCAAACTGAAACATCTTAAGGTGCGCTTTGGATTTACGCAGTCGGCCGCCAGCTCGCGATGTACTGTGGCGTGTCAAGCTGTCACGATTGTGGCAGCTGTCAGCGACGCACAGTCGCCTACATCGGTTGTAGGTTTTCGACAAAAATAGTGCCATGTAAGATAACCTATTCCGTGCATCCAGAATATGCATGCATCATGTTTGCTGATGATATAATCGTATTTTGGACTTCCCTTACTTACCATGAAGCGTAGTGTGGTCAGTATACTGAGTTAAAAAAAGAGTTTTGTAACAATAATACGTTTAAAAAACGACATATATAACCCAATCCGGTCAAAAATACTTACAATATGGTTAATATAAAAATATAGAGATATTTATGGGTGTATGTGTATTATTATAGTTTTTTTGCTTCTCCCTCTCAGCTCAAAGAGCGCGACTCAAAATTGGAAGAAGCAGGAGACCTGCATCGTTTCTTGCGTTCCGTCGACCACTTCCAGGCGTGGCTGACCAAGACTCAGACCGATGTCGCTTCCGAAGGTAAGTTAATTGTTATACCACGTCTATTGTATTTTATGTAGGGAAAGAAAAAGTAACATAGAATAAACAAAATTATATACAAACTAGCAATGATTCCACAAAAAGTATTTAACATAATAAAAATCAACAAACAAACTGAAGTAGATTCGGTTAAATACACATTACAAACTCTAATTATATTTATCAGGTGCTTTATGTACATACTTGATCGGGACTATATTTTAATTTAGGAGCATTAAATGTCGAAATAATGTTAACTTAAAGTGGACCAGTTAATTGAATTGGACTCTAATCACAGACACTCCATCGAGTCTACCGGAGGCAGAAAAACTGCTTTCACAGCATCAAACTATCAAGGAAGAGATAGACAATTACAAGGACGAGTATGCCAAGATGATGGAGTATGGGGAAAAAATCACTGCCGTAAGTAAAGATATTTTTACACTTTGTAAGGCAACTCACGAAAAATTTGCCAACCCCTATGGCATCTCATAGAAATATCATATGTAAGTGCCCTGAAAATGGTTGTCAGCTGCGCTACTTATCACGTTGGGCATATTATGTTGGCACAAGGTGGATATATCCACTAATTAAATTAACTAATTTAAAAAGTTATAAAAGAGTTGTATAGCAGTCAAAAAAGTTAATTTTCCGTACTAACATTTTTGAAGTGCATATTTGTCAACTTGCTTGCTCCTTTTTACTGTATCTGTGGAGTACGGATAGTTAAGTTCACCATTTGTGTTCTTAGCAAAATCTTACATAAGCGAAATTCTGCCGCGTTTTTTCGCTACCATTCATCCTTAGACTTTATTCACGATATTGATTGATCCAGGAACCATCGACGCAAGACGATCCCCAATACATGTTCCTGCGCGAGCGGCTAAAGGCCCTCCGCGAGGGATGGGCCGAGCTGCAACAGATGTGGGAGAACCGGCAGCAGCTGCTGACTCAGAGCCTCGAATTACAACTGTTGCAACGCGATGCGCGTCAAGCAGAGGTGCTGCTGTCCCACCAGGAGCATAGGTTTGAATATGTGTTTTTATCGATACACAGCCGCTTTACTATATTTAAAACTGCCTTATCTCATATATATATATATATATACTAGTGATGCCACGAATAGTGAATTGGCCGAATACCGAATATTCGGCAACGCTGTCGGCCGAAGCGCCGAATATTCGGCCGCCGAATATTCGGCATGGAATACATGCTTGTCGGGGGCACGTTAATGGATTAAGGCAAGTTGCAACCTGTTTTCCTCGTTGCGTTGGCGCGGCCAGCAAAGACAATACAATACCCAATACAAACGAAAAACAACACCCAAAGCTTTCGAAATTTGCTAAAGTTTATCTTTCTTCTCCTGGAAGTAGCGTGTTTAGTGAGAGGTTATTTTCTGAGGCTAGTAACATTTACGATGAAAAGCGTAATCGTTTGCTACCAAAAAATGCTGAAAAGCTTATTTTCATCCATCACAACTTACCACTGATCAATTTTAATTACTAAAGTGTTGTAATTTGGAAATAAATAGATAATTTTGAGTAATATAACGTGCCTTTTGTACATGATTTGGTATTCGTTATTCGGCCGAATAGTAGGTATTATTCGGCCGAATACCGAATAGCAATAAAAGTGGCCGAATAGGCCGAATACCGAATAGTTGCCGAATATTCGTGGCATCACTAATATATACCCTTATATTTCTAAGAATTTCTTTATAATCGAGAAAATTACAGATAATTGGCTATATCTTTTTAATAGAAGTTTTGTTTCCATCAGTGACATCGTCGTATAAAATTTACTATAATTTTTTATTCAAACAAAAAGTTATCTTTCGCTCGATTTGTAAATTAAAAATTGTTCTTGATCACCTGATCTTGTAAGCTGCATTGCTTAAAACGTCATTTGTCAATGTCAAAGTTAATAAGTAGGGATCCGTTTTCTTTAAAAAAGGTTGTTTTTACAGGCTAGCAAAAACGGAGCCGCCAACTAACTTGGAACAAGCAGAGAACATGATAAAGGAACACGAGTCTTTCCTTACCACGATGGAAGCCAACGATGATAAAATCAACTCGGTCGTCCAATTTGCAAACCGCCTCGTTGAAGAGAGACACTTTGATGCCGACAAGATCCAGCGCAAGGCCGAAAACATCGAGGCCAGGCGGAATGCTAACAGGGAAAAAGCCGTCCAGCAGATGGAAAAACTTCAAGACCAGTTGCAGCTTCACCAGTTCCTCCAAGACTGCGATGAACTCGGTGAATGGGTGCAAGAGAAAAACGTCACCGCCCAAGATGACACGTACCGCTCGGCCAAGACTATACATTCCAAGTGGACGCGCCATCAGGCGTTCGAAGCCGAGATCGCGGCTAACAAGGAACGCCTATTCGCAGTACAAAACGCAGCTCAGGAGCTAATGAAACTGAAGCCAGAATTTGCCGAGGTCATCTCTCCAAAAATGCACGAATTACAAGATCAGTTTGAAAATCTTCAAACAACTACGAAAGATAAGGGCGAACGTCTCTTTGACGCTAACAGAGAAGTGCTTTTACACCAGACGTGTGATGACATCGATTCGTGGATGAATGAACTCGAGAAACAAATCGAGAATACTGATACTGGAACCGACCTTGCATCGGTCAATATTCTAATGCAGAAGCAGCAGATGATCGAAACGCAAATGGCCGTGAAAGCGAAACAGGTCACAGAGCTCGAAACTCAAGCGGAGTACCTCCAGAAAACTGTACCTGACAAGATGGACGAGATAAAGGAAAAGAAACGCACGGTGGAGCAAAGGTTCGAACAGCTGAAGGCGCCGTTGCTTGAGCGCCAACGTCACTTGGCAAAGAAGAAGGAGGCGTTCCAATTCCGACGTGATGTAGATGACGAGAAATTGTGGATACACGAGAAGATGCCATTGGCAACGAGCTCAGATTACGGCAACTCGCTGTTTAACGTGCAGATGTTGCAGAAGAAGAACCAATCGTTGAAGACAGAAACTGATAACCACGAGCCGAGGATTCTGACGGTGATCTCTAATGGCCAGAAGCTTATCGACGAGGGACACGAAGCCACACCCGAATTCAAGCAGCTCATCGAGGAACTTACGGCGAGGTGGCGAGAACTGAAGGGTGAGTCATACAACTCAAATATAAAATTAACAGTATATAATTTTAAACTTCACTTGGGTTTTTATAGCTAACCAGTTGTTTCTTTAATGGTTTAATGAATGGGAATAAGATATATTTGCATTTGACCCCTTACTATACCAAAATGATTCTAAATTAATTTCTTAAGGACTCTATTATTTGATTGAAGTAACTTGTAACTACATTATTTGTGTACCTTTAAATGGAAATTGTTTAAATATTTTTAATAGAAAAAGATAATTTAGCTTATAGTTAGTGGTTACTATGTAACTTTAGGTAGCAAACTATATATTTCGGTATGTAATTCGGTTGCCACTCGACAGCTGAGACTGTCATAAACCAACGCGTGCCTTAACATAATTGCAACATTTTTGTTGGGTAAACGTATAAAATCCTAAAATTATACCACTTAACCAGTAGCGTTCATTCCATAGATGCATCGAAGTATTGCATGCCCTGACTATAAATAAGTCTGGAATAAATTGCTTAAAGTTAAACAAAGGGACCATTTATATTCATATCTATTCTATATTCACGCCATCTATTTTTTCTATGAAAGCAATACAATATTTATAATATTTAAAATAATATTCAAATTAATTAAGCGAATTCTGCATACCCTGTCCAAATATTCTATGCACGTCACTGCACTTAACCGTGCTATTGTAACCGCTGTTGTTCATTGATTTTGAAAATGGGGGATAATTTTTCACAAAAGAACCAATGATCGTTTACAGATGCCATCGAACAACGCAAGAACAACCTGTCCCAATGGGAGAAAGCACAGCAGTACCTATTCGACGCCAATGAGGCGGAGGCGTGGATGAGCGAGCAAGAGCTCTACATGATGGTGGAAGACCGAGGCAAGGACGAGATCTCAGCACAGAACCTCATGAAGAAGCACGAGATCCTAGAGCAGGCGGTTGACGATTACGCACAGACTATCCGACAGTTGGGCGAAACTGTGCGTCAGTTGACAAGCGAGGAACATCCGCTTAGGTAAGATTGTGATTTTTTTGAAAAACAATTATTTTTAAATTATAGGTTTCCCCTACTTCATATGCCTGTTTTTTTACGTAACGGATTTTTTTTTAATATTATTTAATTAACAAAAACCAGTTAAACTTGAGCAGTTTTCGTTTACTTTGTCACACTTTAAGTCTTTTTGTAATTAATGTTTCAAAGTCTAGGACTGTTTCTATCGAATTTAGATATACCAAAGTTACAGTGATTCGAATTAGATCATTAGAATTATTATTGTTTTTTTTTTTTATACGGGCTTTACAAATTGACTACATGGGACCTGATGATAAGTACAGTGTAGTCCAATAACGGTAACGACCGCCAAGGGATGAAAAGTTGTTGACAGTAACCTTCGCTATATCGGCCCGCATATACCACAACGAAAGGTCTCTAGGTATATGAATAACTGGATATACAATTTTCTTTAGTGTAACTGATATAAAGTATACTCTGAGCGAGTTTCCATTCAACAATATTAAAGGAAAAGATTTTCTTGACGTCCATTTCTAATTCTAAAAACATAATAGCTAAGGATTTTGATTGTAAACATATTTGATCGTTTTAGTGAGCAAATATCAGTGAAACAATCGCAAGTGGACAAACTGTACGCCGGCCTTAAGGATCTGGCGGGCGAGAGACGCGCCAAGCTGGACGAGGCTCTGAGACTGTTCCAGTTGTCGCGAGAGGTGGACGATCTGGAGCAGTGGATCACGGAGAGAGAGCTCGTTGCAAGCTCGCAAGAGTTGGGACAGGACTACGATCACGTAACCGTGAGTATAAAGGCTGTCGTACACGCTAGGTTATACCTGATGATTAGGTACAACTGAACAAGTTGACCTGATGGATACACTGTAGCTTCGTCGCTGAATTAGGTTCTGAGACTTTCAGCTGTCGAAAAAAAAAAATTGATGGTTCTAGAGAAATAGATCGCGGATATAAAATTCATCATAACTTCGCGTCCGTCAAATCCCATTACAGGACCCTGGTTCAGGACCTGAGCTTCTCTAAATCTAACTGGAATAATTTTTATATATTAAAACATATTTCTTTATGTAATTTCTTACACTACACTTGACTTTGAATTGCATTGCAACTGTTCTATGAGCAATAATACGAGGTACCTAATAAGGTATGGACTTTTTACCATATTGTGTAATGAGACGCGTCACTGACGAAGGGGTAAGGGCATAGGACGTAGGAAAATATTACAATTACACCCCTCTGAGTATAATGCGTGAGTTTAAGAGTCGGCGCTGCTCCGCCTAAATATAGCAGAAAAAACTATACTGCTCCGTCATCACAACGCGTCTCACGAAGCGTAAATCCGGTACGCATACAGTAGGGCGCCGCAATGCACCGTGTACGTACCGTGGATATTTGTATGTATACACATCGTGTGTCCCTGCTTTAATATATTTGTTTTTTAGTGCCGCAATTTGAGATTAACTATTTGGGAATATATTTTGTATAATTAAAAGTAGATAATGTCAAAATATTTGATAAGTCATTGATTTTGTCAACATAGACTTGGCTTTGCGAATACTACAGCTATACTGAAGTTCCTATTATATATTCAATTTTTGACAAACGAATTATTTCTTTGAGAACTTTGCTAAGCAAAGTCGAAATAGCTTCTATAAATCTCAGCCTAGGAGTCTGATACAGGCCACACCATACCCTTATGGTACTTAGCAATCTTATGGTGGCTTATCCCCTTACTAAAAGAGAGTGTGACGATTTTTAGTAACAAATATAATTGTGTTATTAGCTCCTCTGGGAGAGATTCAAGGAGTTCGCCCGCGAGACCCAGGCCGTCGGGTCGGAGCGCGTGGCGACCGCCGAGCGCATCGCCGACCAGATGATCGCGATGGGACACTCGGACAACGCTACCATCGCGCAGTGGAAGGAGGGGCTCAAAGAGACCTGGCAGGATCTGCTCGAGCTCATCGAAACCAGGACACAGGTCAGCCATCTATCTCTATATCCGATCTCCTTTTACTAGAGACATTTTTAAAGTATCATCCCATCTGCAAATTATGGCTTTATTTTCATTATAGATTAGACCGAATTATCAAAGATGAAAAAAATTGTTTTTAGCTAGTTGCACGGTGGTTGAGATATCATTAACTGTTAAGAGGTAACTATTAAGAGAAAAGTACACGGACGTCGATTGTAACATGAATTTCATGGAATACAAATCCCGTGTTGTTTTAATGAAATCCACCAATGATTGAGATGATTAAACCTCCAACATTATAAAAATACCACCGTCGCTCAATTTTTGCGTCAACATCTTTGAGTATGACTCTACATATATTTGTTGCTAATTATACAATACTGATCAACGAATTGAAAATCAAATAATGATTTTTTAATGTATTTGCCGAACAATCGCTTGTCGCTAGCCCTGACTTGTCTAAGGTTTAAAATAACTTGTGAATGGTGTATACAGATGCTGGCGGCGTCCCGCGAGCTGCACAAGTACTTCCACGATTGCAAAGACACGCTGCAGCGCGTGAACGAGAAGGCGCGCGGCGTCAGCGACGAGCTCGGCCGCGACGCCATCAGCGTCGGTGCGCTGCAGCGCAAGCACCACAACTTCATGCAGGACCTCACCACCTTGCACCATCAGGTATACTGCCACCGCGCCAGGAATACTCCTCGGCTTATTGTTTGAGGAGTGAAATGTATTTTTTTTATACAAGCTCGATGAAGCGACTTCAAATTACACGACGGAAAACGCAGTCTACTCCAAAAACGGCATTGACACCCAAGGAACGAAAAATCCCTTGATAGTTGCCGTCCTTATGCCGGTCCACATATACCAATAAGACGTTTAAAAATTAATCCTGAAATACAAAAGCTGAAGGAAGTCCCTATTTCGATATTTATACTAGTCGGTATTTTTCAATAAAGCTAAAAAAAGAAGTCGAAAGTGTTACGTCCATAATACTTTAAATTACAATTGTAATTTAATTCTATCGATCTCAGGTTCGATTTGGTAGTCTATGATCATTAGGTGGGTAAGAAATTGATTGCTATTATTAGTCGATAAAACAGGTACATCCTTGCTTGGGCAGTAGACTTGAGGAAATTTGCTGCACGGAGGAGAGGGTGGTGGTGTGCAGTGTCTGGCGAGCCTCCCACGACAAAAGTTTGGAGGCGTGGGTTCTTTACAACCACCCCTCCCAGAGAGGAAGCCCGAATAAGGTTATTTGTTCCCCAGGTGACTCGGCGAATTTGGTTTCCCAAGACTATGTGGAGTGATTAAAGGGACACCCCGGGGGCTTTAGTCAGTAGGAGTCTGACACGCCGGGGTCGCTGCCCTCACAGCAGCCCTGATGAAACCATACCAAAAAGAAAGGGACATCTTGATTCTTTCTAACGCGATCTTATTTACTGTAAAATGCTATATCGATGAGTCTGCTTGGTTTAGGTGGAAGCGATAAGCGCAGAGTGCGCGCGCCTCGGTGCCTCATATGCAGGGGAAAAGGCAGCAGAAATCACACGGAGAGAGGCCGAGGTGGCGGAGGCTTGGGCTGCACTGCACGCTGCGTGCGCCGCGAGGAAGTCCAAGCTCGAAGACGCCGACGATCTATATCGGTTCTTGAACCAAGTGCGCAATCTCACCATCTGGATGGATGATGTTGTGCGACAGATGAACACCGGCGAGAAGCCAAGGTACGCGTCTATTTACATTTTTAACAATTTAAAGTGACAACATAGGCCGGATCCTTAAGTCCAAAACCTCATTACAATAATGAACAAGTATCTTGAAAGTATAATACTTTATTCGGAATCGTTACCTGAATATATTTCGGCTATTTTGGATACTGGTAATATTTTTAATAAATTAATATTTTTTTTTCAATTTTGTCATTTCACTCTTGGCAAATGATACTGCATGATACGCTCTATGTATTAAGAGTACATACTTTTTTAAATAATCTCCTATACCATGGTAGCAGCAAAGGTCGTATTCGCGGCCGGAATATTACCACCCTTTTGCGTGATCGCACCAACTTTTACCGAACTTTTTTATTGGAGTTAATTTTACACAAATCTGCGCGCAGAGGCATCCCCCTACAAATGGCGGATGTGGAATGAATAACTCCTATAGTTATTCGAATCTATAGTAATAATCACTAATCGATAATACAAGGCCAGGAGTGGAGTTGAGCTCCTGATAAATATTCACTAGACGTGGATATCGATTAACTTTAGTGTTTGCTTAGTTTTATTCGGATACTTTTAACGCAACGCTAAAATTAACGGTTGTCGAATTAATAATGTCGCTTATTATTGAAATACGTTCGACACTTTAGTAATAATTACCAATCGGTTGTACAGAGACGTGAGCGGAGTAGAGCTCCTGATGAACAACCACCAGTCGCTGAAGGCGGAGATAGACACGCGCGAGGACAACTTCACGGCGTGCATCTCACTCGGGCGCGAACTGCTCTCGCGGCAGCACTACGCTTCCACCGACATCAAGGAGAAGCTGCTGCAGCTAACCAACCAGCGGAACGCGCTGCTGCGCCGCTGGGAGGAGCGTTGGGAGAACTTGCAGCTCAGTTAGTATCACCATCAGCAGTACGATACAAACTATTAGGACCTAAGCGGAGTACACATCTTGATGAACAATCATCCTGGTCTATACCATATAGTCATTTTTCTATATTTATATAAAGTCACTTCTTCGTCATGTTCAATGATTGTGTCATTTAGGGACTTATTTCCAACGATGGAAACCCTTGAACTTGATCATTATGTATACCTCAGCCAGATCATACAAGTGGGTAAAAACAGCTTGTAAAAAGAGATCAACGAATCGATACAACTCTGTTGGGCAGCGTTCAGAAAGCTTAGTGAAATTATGTCCTCTAAAATTATACAACGTTTGAAGACTAAGGTCTTTTTTTTTACACTGGCTCGACATAGTGTCCACAATGCATCTGATGGTAATTACAGTGTAGTCCAAAACAAAAGCGACCATCAAAGGATGAAATTCCGTTGATAGTCTCCGTCGTTATGTCGGCCCACATATACCAAGACTGAAGGTCTTTAGGCATATGAGTTGATATACACAAGCTGATCCTGAAAGCCGACAGGCTAAAGCAAGTCACTATGACGGTCTTTATACTTGTGTACTGTGGTCATAACCCAGTTCGGGTAATCGTCATAAAAAAAAATTGTAATCAAACTATGTACGGAATAGTTCTGGAGGTGTACCAGTTCGCTCGCGACGCTGCCGTCGCGGAGGCCTGGCTGATAGCGCAGGAGCCCTACCTGATGTCCCAGGAGCTGGGGCACACAATCGATGAAGTTGAAAGCCTCATCAAGAAGCACGAGGCCTTTGAGAAGTCTGCTGCCGCGCAGGAAGATCGATTCAGCGCGCTACAGAGGCTCACAACGGTAAGTCTTTATAACGTCGTTACTGTGAGACGATGGCATGCGATTTATATTAAAAACGGAAGCAGAAACGGATCATCTTGTTGTCTATATTTATAGTAATGGCGATACTTTGTGTGTGTACATTAAATAGACATATGGGTGTATGAAAAAATGTGATGTTTAGCTTTATAGTTGTTTCTAATATAATAGGCATGATTATTTTGGTTGTTGGTTGTTCGATGCTGTTTTTTTGATACTTTAGTTATAGTGTGTTTTTATATATTTAGTGCAAGGTCTTACATATTGTATATTTGGTAGTAATATTTTACATTTTGCATGTAAATTATATATTATTTATCTATTAACTGGTGTCTACAAAAAGTATGGAGCACTTTATTTTTAATTATTTCATTTAATTTTTGCACTACGCTTATTAATTGTTCGATTAAGTTATTACATTTCTAATTTCTTATCTTAATTTTCACTAGCTTGAACTTCGCGAGGCCACGCTTTGGCCCAAAGCACAGCCTTGGGACAAGTGTGACGAGTCCACCTTTATCTACCATCATATCCCAATATCCCCAACTATACCGCCACGAATCTTAGGTCTTAATAATACAACTGAACGGCCAGTTAGTGAAGTAGTCGAAGAAATCATAAGCAACAGCAATAAATATCACCTACCAGAGAAATTTAAAGCCAGGACTTTGACCATAGATTTTTCAAAAAAACAACCTTCCAAAAACGATTCGTATCTATGGACGGTAGTTAATAACAACACTAGTTTATCGACAATATCTGAAACTAGTAGTCCACCGCTCTCTCCTTTAAAATCTCCCTTATCCCCTGACATTTACAGTTCAGTTTTCTTCGAGTTCACAGACGAAAACGAAAAACCTCACATATCCTTGTCTTGCATAGATTTCATGCTCTGGGAAAGATTATCATACCAGTGCGTGTATCCGAACGTTTCTTTATTACGATCAAAAAGCGGCTCATCGAAATCGAGTAATAGCCTTAAGCGAATCTTTAAAAAAATAGCAAAGAAATCGAAGACTTCCGATTCAGATATTAAGGGCGAAGTGGCTGTTCTATCGTTACCTGGTTTGACGAGTAGTAATAAGGCTATTAACGATTTAGGGAAAGAAGTTAAGAATATTCCTTTAAATTCCTCCCTTTTGCTCCTCTCCCAAACTCGTAACCTACTGGGTCCGGAAGGTGCATGGTACTTTAACTACTTGGATGGTGTAAGTGTGGGGAACAGTGTTTATTGCATGCGCTTTTATTTTCGCATCCGCTTATGCACGTTACATCGCAGTAAAATTTAATTATAAACCAGCTTCTTCAGAGAAAACTTTAATTGCTACTCTGTAAATTGTGCGGGTTATGTTTTGTACGTATCGATATATTTTCTTTCTTCATTCATATGTTGGTGATGATATGATGATGTAAATTCATAAATTGTAATATAGTCTTAATTAGACATAGTAATTACCTTGTAAATTTCTGGATTATAAGTTTATCGGATTGGTTATGAATCGATAAATTGCTGCATCCTCTATGGGGGTGCAGTCTATGGGTTACTGGCGCTTTCTTTATTTATAAATAAAATTTGATAATTAAAAAATATATTTGGAAATTAATAGCTTGCTTAAACTAGCATTACCCAAATAACGCTAGTACAACCAGGCAATTAACCAATTAGCCTTTACCAACACTTTGTATAATTGACGGCAGTTAATATATTTACGCGGCTATTTCAGTTCGAAGTAAAGGAGATGAAGCGGCGCCAGGAAGCCGCAGAGGCGGCAGAACGGGAGAAGAAAGAGAGAGAAGCGGCGGAAGAAAGGGAGAGAGCCGCAGCACAGGATGCTGTCGATCGAGCCGATACTCCGCAAGATCAACCTCAACCACAGGGTGAGTTAATTTGACATTATTATAATTTTTACTATAAATATAGTTTCTCGATTAAAACACTATTTAGATGTAAAAATGACTGTTCTACATCTGACAGTATAAGCAAGCGTTATAAGTTTACTATGAATCTTTGATTCTCGTTTCTCCAACAAATTATACAAATTCGTTAAAGCCAACTCAACGGTTTACTATTGTTATTATTTGCTATATAAAATGTTGGAATTGTTTGCTGGAATGATATTTCACAAAAGTGTAATCCTGAGGGGCAATAAATTCTAGTACTACTATGTTTATTACTATGGTTTGATTAATGTAATTGATTATATTTGGATAATATTATATAAATAGAATGTAGATCAGTTATTTTGCAAAACGGCATTTTAATTATGTTTTCTAAATATGCTAAATTTATAATTAAGTAGAAATTTTAATATAAATATCCTGTGTAATTTTTTTTTACCATAAAATGATGTTTAATATTGTATTCGGTGAACAATTTCGACGTATTGCATTGTATAGAATAAAAGATAGATTCAAAAACACAGAACAAAACGTTAAAGATCTTAGACTGTTGAGATTTAACCACTTCGATTCACGAGCTGCAATATTAGCACGCATGTGTAACGTCTTCTAAAGCACTCGACTATTATTCTTTTGATATAAAACTGATGACAAGTTTCCACTAATTTTCATTTCCACCGGTGAATGCAGCAAGCAGCATATTGCTATTACTCATGAGATAAAACGATATTACCATTAAAAATAAGCACGTTAAAGATGAAATAAGCCCATGGCAACACTTGCCGCTTTCTATGTCAAACAAGAAAGCCCTTACATCACTTGCCGATCGACAAACGAAAATTATAATTAATTTTAATATTCACATTTGAGACGTCTAATTTCAAACCCCACTATAACATATTTTTTTCAAATCCCATAAATTTATAAAATCTTATATTTAATCTTTTACTTAACAATCACATTTTTATAAGGTATTTAAATTATTATTCTAGAGTGAAAAAACAAAAAAGATTTTTTTTTATATAATATTTGCTTTGATAAAAACATTTCAAATTACTATTAGGACTATTAAGCAATTTTGTACGAAAAATCGTTTAAGCGGGTTTTGAAATTAGACGCCTCTTTTGTTTGTTATAGATTAATTATTGTGTTAATTTCACTGAAATCTAAACAAATGTCTTGATTTAAATCCTTCAATGTGATAGCAGTTAAGTGGGTAACACACAGCAGATGAGGTGTTAGCAATCTTTACTGAAGTGTCCACTATCCTTGTTGCGCTTTTCTATGTGCCATGTCTTATGATGAATGTCTTAATAAACCAAAACAATATTTCTCTGATGCAAAGAGAGATTTTTCTCTGCAACACTAATATGTTGCTTCAATCGGAAGACCACATATCTGTTGACTATAGATAGATGCATTCGATTGATCATATTAGGAACTTTAACTACCATTTTGCCAAAATTATCGAGTCATTTTAAAATAAGTCCATGAATGCGTTTCATTAAAAAATCGTAATCCGTTTTTGCTTCGCATTGTTACCGCCAGACCCGCTGTGTGTTTACCATTTAAATATCCACCTACATTTCTATCGTTGGTCGATCGAGCACTACATACGATATAAAGAGGGGCACTTTACTTATCGATGTGTTGTCCACACATGCACACGCGTAGTCATAAGGAGAACGTCCACTAAAGCGGCTGAGAAGGCCCAAGAGCGACCGCATTCCCAGCCAGGTAAACAGAGCGCTTATTATAAAACAACCTACCGATTTAAATCTACTCGGTTAGCATGAGCCATTACGGTAGTTGTAGAGGTATCCTTAAATATGCCGGGTTACACTGCGCTCGAATAGTACCTAACACTGTCGGGAATTAGACGTAACCGTTATTAATTTTTTTATATAGCTTGAATAGACGTTTGAAAGCTTTTCGGGGGTTTCCGTATGTTTATAATGTAGATATACTATACGTAAGTAATTGGATTGTTGCACCATTTTATTTATTGCACATTTTCAATTTTTCACATCACACTTATCTTATTGGTGATGGTTAGATAAAATCATGTATTTACGTCAATAAATATCATCATTTTAATGTATCATCAAGGTCATCATTTCATGTTAGTAGTATTAACACTAGATTTACTAAACCGGTCAAAACGATCGGTCTTTATATTTCTCTTAGAAATGTTTCTTCTTTAATATTTTTTTATTTTAAAAAATAACATGTCTTTTACTCATACATGATATTTATAAATATTTTGGATTTAATTTGATTTATAACAAAGCAAAGTAAACCACGTTGTACCTACTTATAATAGATATCAATTGTTCGCCGGTAGATCTAGTGTTAAAGGGGAATGCCATGAATACAACGATTTTAGTACCAAGTTTTCTAAATTCAATGATGTTACTGGAATTAGTGTTCAAAAACAGATTATTTTTATTAACTGTTCGGTTAATTGCAGAATTATTGGTTAGAAATTCCTAAATTCGAACATATTTTACGAAATCAGTATTACGTGATGAAATCGGCAATACATCATAAAAAGCTTGGTGCTACAATTTCTTATTTTGCAAAATTAAAGACAATAAATAGCTTTGTTTATTCAGTTAACATAATATTATTACGTTTATTTTTTTGTAACGTATTGTATCTAATTCAGTGGCATTCGTCTTTATAAATCGATTAAAATAAAAACAAATAATTTTATTTAATTCCATAAACTCATTTCATATAGTTCAATCGTTCATTCTTTATATATTTACTTTTTAAAGATTACAACGTAACTATATGTTATATATTATTATAATGTGTTCGTTATATAGCTAATCACGGTGATGGTTTGATACTCTGTCCTACTCACGTCTGTCTATCTGTTTTCGTTTTCATATAAACGCTATTTTAACGTAATTCGTTCTTTACCAAATGTGTTTCCGTCTCTCTTTAAACGAAGCTGCCTTCAACGAAGGTAGGTATTCAGTTTTAATCTATGCTTAACCACATCTGTTGCTAAATATGTATCCTGTGCTTGGCTTTTTATTTTTTAGCTTTTTTATATTTATCATTATTAGAAAATATCATTTATTTATGTACTAACATGTTGTGTTCTGTGGTTATCACCTATTTGTGTAGTGATTTATCGAGTAACATTGCTGAATCAACATAATTTGGAGGGGTTATTATCTAGCTTTTGTTATAATCATGTTTAGGATTGACATAGAAATTTGTAGGTAAATAAACCTGTTCTGTAAACCTATAGTGTAACTGGAAATCTAACTTAATATACATAACTACAAAAATAATATAGGACTTTACTCGTAGCATGTATTTTGTTATTTTTATATTGTTTGACTATGTATGCGTATTATTATTGCTATAAAGCGATAAATTTTATTATAAACTATTTACTTATGAATAATGCAGTTAAATTGTATAAACGTGTTTCAATATTGGCTTCATCTTCACCTTACACCAGACGTGATAGAGGTCATACATTACTTAAATATAAAAAAAATATATAATTCTTTGAAAATGTTCAATAGTACATTTTAATAAATATGGGTATATATGGACCTGTATATATTTTTTTAACCTATTGTGTTCTATGTTAAATGAGCCAATTTTTTTTTTTAATTTCAATTAAATTAGATACGCATAAATAGTCGATGAGCATGAATACGTATACGTAGCATGTACGTATCCGCACGTAGTAGTGTAGACGTAACTGGCACGTAGTTGTGTACGCATGCAGAGGCGAGCACCCCCGACCCCCTCCCCGCCTCAGAGCCCGTCGCAGCCTTCCTAGCGGCGGAGTCCACGCACACGGCGGCCACGCTGCCGCCGGTATCCCCGCCCCGACCGTCCACGTCGAAACAGACGCCGGTCAAACCGGCACGCCTCTCCAGTGAGTATAGAGTACACGTCGGCTCACCAGAACCACAATGGCTTAACTAACTAAATGCTCATTCTGAATGTAGAAGCGGGCTTTGTTTACATTCTCAGTACCAGGGAGAC
Organism: Automeris io; assembly: GCA_036320925.1. Taxonomy (NCBI): domain Eukaryota; kingdom Metazoa; phylum Arthropoda; class Insecta; order Lepidoptera; family Saturniidae; genus Automeris; species Automeris io. The sequence continues at coordinate 11,789,964 of JAUDJH010000010.1, read as the reverse complement.
TACGCGCTTATGGGGGTGGTACAAAATTATACAACTAACATTACTGTAACTATTATTTCTTTTAATTATCACATGTGATTCTTCAATATGGGTGTGAAAACATTCTTCAAGGTTGACATGATGATGATGATGATAACAGTTCTGGTGTTGCAATTGTATATAGGCGATAGTAGCAATTCTCTATCCGGTGGGCCGTCAGCTTGTCTACTCCATTTGGCATAAATAGAATTAATAAAAGTAGCTCAAACACTGATAACACAACAACATCTCAGTACATTTAAATTAACACGTGGACGCGCTCGCCTACACTCTGAGAAAGTCTTAAAAATTTGTTAAAATAATACTACAGCTATCTTGGTACTCCTTTTCTATCAAGTCTCAAAACATTTTCGTTTTATACATACCCTATGTCATTGCAAATCCAGGGAAATTAGCTCTAATCTGAACTAAACTTTCAAAAATATTTATTGGCATTCAGCCTCACTATTTTCACCACTGAAAGCTGTCATTGGAATGGTAATAATTTTAGTGCTACTCACAAACAGTAATGCTATAACAATATAAACGCCGAAATCGTATGCTAATGTGGGGAAAATATTGCTCAATCACTCCTAAAAGATATTACTGCGACAAAACTGTAAATCAAAAATTTTTTGCTTAAGCCACTCTGGTTCTGGTGGCTCAGTTTAACAACTTAATTAGTAGTGCAACGTTGTGTTTTAAATTTGAACGCTGATTACAATAAACAGCTATGACATACTTGATTTAAACAATTAAACATCATAAGACATTTAAAATGGTATGTAAGTCAAAAACATATTTTTCTTTGTGCAATAATTATGGCAGAAATGCGTCTTGTTTAAAACATAATGTTGATAATATTGGTAACTGAATTAAAATACTAGTTTTTAACTGCTTTAGTTGATATGCTCTCGCCTCTAATGCATGCTGATTATCTTGTAACAAATCTGTGTTTTTGTTGTTTATTTTATGTTAAGTGTTTATTTTTTTTTGACTATTTTTATATGTTAAAGCATGAAATATGCTTTTGTTTTGTTTTTGCTGCGACGCCTTTTTGTTTTATGTTGCTTTGATGAAATGTTTTTTGTTTTCCCCCATCACCTTTCCTTTCTGAATATATTTTATAATCCTTTAATGATCACAATATAATATATTATTTAATATCATTATACAAAAATCCTTACATCCTATATAATTTACGTAATGTTATAATACCTCTTGCACGTATCCCAAATCCTAATATCTATGTCCCGTACCACCGGTCCCGTACTCATGCGTGTAGCGCCTGGAACGAGTTCAACGCCCGCGACGCCTTCGAGTTCCGGTAAGGTGAAGTCGCGGTCGCGAAGCAAGTCGCCGTTCAGGAGTTTCCGATGGCGCACTGCGAAGAAACTCATCGCCGGATCCCACCACAGCGATGACGAAGGTATCGGTCGCGGTCGGTAGTTGTGGATGTATGAGTACTGTGAACCAAATTACAGTAAATTTATGTAAGCAGGTTTGATTAGACGATATAAGTCTGTTTTTCTTTTCGAATATATTTCTGTATGTTTACGGTAAAATTACAAAAATTACAGACCCAAGTTCAAATTATTAGTTCAAGAATTAGTTTATCTTACTAAATGTCAAATTCTATGGAGTTTATGTTACCCAAACGGTAAGGTAAATGCGGTAACTAAAAATACCATAAAACGCCATAAAAGTACCATAAAATTTTACATTCAAATATGTGAACTAATTCAGAGTTAATTTCGTAAAATTTTGTACTTAAATCTCAGGTAAACTTAACGTAGGTAAGTTGATAATAAAGTAAGTTGATGTCAGTTCATACTCCACAACTATCTAATGTATTTTGTTAATTCTGTTCGCGAAACGCTTTGACTGTGCTGTTGTGTGGTTATTGCATGACTTTTTATGTGTTGTATTGCAATAAAACACATTTTGTACGAATGGCTTTCATTCGGAAACAATGCCATTTTTGAATTAAATATAATATCCCGGGTAGGAAGGCGTATCAAACCTGTTGCTTGGTAGTTTTCCTCAAAATTGTGATTAAAAATGGAATAAAATATGGTTTATTTTCAGGAAATGCTAACAAGGTTAAATTATGATAAATAGGAATAAAATATGGTTTATTCTCAGGAAATGCTATCAAGGTTAATTTATGATAAATAGTTTCAATAGGATATAATTATTATAATAAACTGAAATATATAGTAAGGGATTTTGGTGCTATGAAATTTATTGGTGCTATGTATTCATTTTTTCCTATACAAATTTGTCAATCTGTGAAATGTAAGCTGCAAGATAATTTATTAATATAATATTCTTGATTGATTTTTGATGGTTTTAATTAATTTATAAATACGTTTCTTAAAAATAAAGTTGAATAATTTTGATAACAAAAATTAACGAGACGGATTGAGAAAGAGCATTATCAAGTTTGCTAAAAACACGAAAGAATCTTCATCGAACTGTATTGCCTTCGTATATATATTGTGTTTTTTTAAATATTATAACCATGTTGCACAGCTGTGTGACGACGCGTCACTAGTGTGTAATGTTGATGTATGTTGGCACAGAGGGTGCCAGCCCGGCTAGCGAGGACGAAGGTGTAGAGGGAACCTTGGTGCGCAAACACGAATGGGAGTCGGCGGCTAAAAGGGCTTCCAACAGGTACGATAAAACAAATATACTAATAATAATATACCGTCACGTGACCAGTGGATCAGCTGATCGCCGTTCTCAGGGCACTTACACATTTCTATTAGATGCCATGCGATCCTCGCGATGTTTTCCTTCTCCAATAAGTATGTGATGCTTAAATCTGTATTTGTAAGTACCCAGAATTACGTGCGGGGATTCAAACCTATTACTATTCATATCGGTACGCATGCAAACTGGTCTCTTAACTAAACGATTATAGCCACTATAATCTTAATATATATAAATCTCCTGTCACGATGTTTGTCCGCGATGGACTCCTAAACTACTAAACCGATTTTAATGAAATTTACACACCACGTGAAGTTTGATCTAATTTAAAAGATAGGATAGTTTTCATCTCAATTCATAGTCGCAATATTATTTTATTGCAAATTATTTGTTTATTATTTAGCAGTCATAATTTACAGTTAGCTCCAACCGATTCTAAAAGATGGCGCTATCCGTTGACTGGATTGAGTAATTATTCAAAAACCAGTCACAGCAAAGCGTGGCTGGTCTGCTATAATTTATATGGCAGAACAACGTTTGCCGAGTCAGCTATATAATATAAAAGAAATATTAGTCTATTTAATTTAAACTTTATTTATTAATTTACTCACATCTACTCTCAGGTTTACTTAATACACGAGTATACAATATGAATGTAGGCGGAAGACCAAATGAGAGTGCATGAAGGAATTAATTAATGATAATGAAGCAAAACAGTTTTGCAAAAATAGAGGGAATCGGCGTTCCATTTTCTCTGTCTATCGCAATAGAGATTCCATGTTATTATAGATAGATAATTTAGTGTTTACTGAACATTACTACCTATTTTTAAGAGAATGTAATTGAAGCCTACCATACAGTGATAATGGTGGCTTCAACCGTTAACATTAACCAATTATTTTACCCGTTGTACTAGTGACATAAAATGTTGTCTATTTAATATTTAAAAAAAATCCCTCCTTTTCATTTAATAATTGTTTTTTTAGTGCGATTTTCATTCATTCCATTAGTGTGTGTGTTTTTTTATATATAAAATAAGTTTTAACCCTTTGATTTGTTAAACAAGATGTGAAGTATTTATAGTAATAACCATTTTAATATATATGGCCTTTAATTTTAGAATCATTTTTTTAGTTAATCTTAGTTGGAAATACATTTAAGTAGAAAAGGAATATCAACGATTTTATAGCCTGTTAGCTAAGGGTGAAGCGATCATAGCTGCGACAAGGTACAAGGTTCTAATTATGTTATCGATATATTTAATATGTCGCGAGTCGTGAAATATAAATGTGTGAAACAGTATATTTGTTTAATGTACGTAGTATAGATGCAGGCCTGGTTTAGGATTAGGAGAATATAATAATATGTATTTGTCTAGAAAAAAATAAATAAATAAAATGTTTTCTCTATCCCAAGGTCATGGGACAAAGTGTACGTAGTCGCGAAGGATAGTCGCATGTCCTTCTACAAGGACCAGAAAGCGTACAAGGCGTCCCCCGAGCAGTACTGGCGCGGGGAGGCGCCGCTCGACCTGAACGGGGCCGTTGTCGAGGTCGCCGCTAATTACACCAAGAAGAAGCATGTCTTCCGGCTTAGGTGCGTATCTTCCCTTTCCACTTCCCTTTATCACTTCACATTGTTGTTTTAAAATATAGGGTACAAATGGTTGACTAAATTTTAAATAGCATCTTCTGCATGTTTCCAGGGTGCTTAGGGTGCATTTTTTTTTACTATTTGATTATCGCATAAAACAAATTTATGGTCATAAATAACAGGCATTGATTATAAAATCTAATTTACTTCAAAAAGAAGTGGATATATCTTAAAAATAAGAAAGATTTTGTGGAATATTTTATTTTTTACTGCACGATCAGGTGAAGAAGTTCCATCGATGTAATGTGCAATACCGAAATCTGAAGAGACGACAAACGTAAGAATTGGAAAACTTGAAAGTGACACTACGGATGATTGGACTGTCTGTTTGACTGATATTGGGTTCAAAATGGGTTCTGAACTGTGATCAGGCTATAGACAAATCAGTGAAGAGGCCGACGTGTCGAATTGCAGGCTGTCGAACGGCGCCGAGTTCCTGCTGCAAGCGCACGATGACTCGGAGATGTCGTGGTGGCTGGAGGGGCTGCGCGCGCGCACGCAGGCGCCGGCGGCCCGCAGCCACACGCTGCCCGCGCCCGCCAACGCCGAGCCGAAGCGCCGCTCCTTCTTCACGCTCAAGAAGAAGTCAGTCACCACCCTCACATTCTTATTCGCGCCCTAGCAACCCCCGCATATACTATCATCGCATGCATGACACCAGCATGTGTGTAACACGTTTATGATTATGGTGGCGGGTTTTTGTTATCTTGTCCTTCAATTTAAGTTTTATTTAAAACCGTCATAGTGACTCGCTTTGGCCTGTCGAGTTTTGGGATCAGCTTGTGTATATCCAGTAACTCATATACCTAGAGACCTTCAGTCGATGTGTATGTGGACCGATATAACGACGCAGACTATCAATGGATTTTCGTTTTTCGATAGTCGCTTTTGTTTTTGGACTACAACTAGACTCTGTTTTTACGTCATTTTGTCGAGCTAGTGTACAAAAATCGTCATATTTAGCCACATTATGTTGCAGTATAGAGAAAAATATATTTTTTATACTGGCTTGATAAAGCGTCTACATTATACCTGAAGAAAGATACTGTGTAGGCCAGCGTCCGTCAAGGCCGCCATTTCGAACTAGTTATATAACTAGATGTACACAAGTTGATCACGAAATAAGACTGGTTGAAGCGGGTTACTGTAACGACCTTTACAATTATGTATTGTGGTCACGACTCAATTTAGTCGATTGCCCTACCAACTTTATGACGTAGAGAGAAAAGAGATAAACAAGATAGAGCCACGAATGCGCGCGTTCTATGATGAACTGAGGTACCACATATACGTATTTTTCTTTATGTCCAAGGAGGCAGTCACCACCCACATATTTTTAATTTGATTCCTAGGAACGTAACATTTTACATTACTATCATCATATGCATAAGACCAGCATGGTGATGGGTTTTTGTTATCATGTCCCACGGTTTATGATTATTTTTTTGTTAAGTTCAAAATAACAATTGAAAATTGAATGTATGATGGTTATAGTTCTTTGTACTATAAACCATTGTCTATGATCTTATAACCTATAAATTGCATTTCCTTCATTGTATGCTGTTTTCAAATATGCAGTCTTACATTCATAAAATGCATCTAAACATAAATAAAATAAACGATTTCAATAATTCACTACCCTTTCATACTTTTTAAATATTATGGTGATAATAACTTTTATATTAGAGATTCTCAACCATTTCTATACACGCCATGATAAGAAAGTATATAACCTATGGCTGTGGTCTCGTAATGGATATTGGTCCGGTATCCATGCGCGGAAACGCGAATAACTGTAGATTCGAACCCCGGCATGTACCGTACGGTATGTGTAAAGTAGTTATTATATACATATATCCCTTATAGCTCATTTTTCATAAGCTAAAAACGCTGTTGCCATTAAAAGACAGTCGTATAGCTTTCAGTGAAACGGCATCGCCCACTGTTGAGACCAAATGTTTATACTAACCTGCTAAAGTGTTTGGACAAACTAATAATTTCTTTATTAATGCATGATAATAATAAACCAGCTACAAATTAAAATTTATTTAAAAAATATGTAAGTTAATAAAAACTGTGATTAAAGCAGCTTTAGTAATAAAGTGTAGTTTAGTTACATTATAGGTATTAAATCGCATGTGCATGATTATTAGATTGGAAGATTTATAAATTAAATTAAGATTTTTTTACTGAGACATTTAATGTATTTATAAAAATATTCACGCCTGATTGAAGAAGCATTCGTTTTCTTACCAATGTGATAGATTTATTCCATTTAGTTTGTTATAACATTGCAATTTTTATGCATTATTTCTGGGTCAGTGTAGTCCATTTCATTTGGGTCTCTAATATTTTGACAAAATGTTTTTAGTTACGTTAACTCTGGTTCTTCAAAATGTTTATAAATATATACCAGGAGTGCTGCTCACACTTGAATAGATACCTGAATTTTTTTTGGATTACAAGCGATCGAATCTAGATGTAAGTAGGTAGATACCGCTAGTATGTGCGATGCAGAATTGTAGTGTATGTAGATCACTGATCTAAAAAAGTTAGTGAAAAAAGTAATATATATCCGTAATAGATATTTAAAAAAAAACGGCGTTACTATTGCAATAGTTGTTAAAAGCCGCCTTACGCCGCTAGCAGAGGCTTCATCGGATAAAAAAGTAATAATGTGTACTTAAGCTGATACACAGTTAAATTTCTGTTTAACTGTGTATCAGCTTAAATGCAAATCATTTAGTCATCAAACGAAAATTGTCAATCGACCGATATTGGCCAATATTTCCCCAAATCTAACCAAAAAGCGCTCGCAGTCGACTGTTTGAGTGCTAATGTATGATACCAATTAGAGTTTATACAATTTTCTTTATAAGTTGACTAGCTGATCCGGCAAACGTTGTTTTGCTATATAAGGATTTGTAATATCTTCTAAGATGTTCATTGAAATTAAGTGATGTCAAAGACAATTTTGTTCACAATTAAATACTCTTAATCAACAACACATTTATTTGGATAAAGATTAATATTATTACGTTGATACAACTCTTAACAAATAATGCATTAATTTCGACCAAATTTGTTTACCATAAAAACGGTTCTAGTGACTTAATCTTAAAAGATAGACATATACTGTCGGCGACATTTTTTTAGATCATTTCAAGAGGAATAATTCTTCCTTACATATATTTTTGGTATCTTGAACCGTTTTTGCAGCGCACGCAATGGAAGCCCTCAAGGATGAATAATATTCCCCGTTTTTTTCTCATTTTCCATTATTTCTTCGTTCCTAATAATTGCATCGTGATGTTATATAGCCTAAAGCCATCCTCGATAAATGGTCTATTCAACTCAAAAAGAATTTTTCAATTCTAACCAGTAGTTTCTGAGATTAGCGCGTTCAAACAAACAAACAAACTCTTCAGCTTTATAATATTGGTATAGATTTATATGAATGTGAACGTTCTGTGTGCAGCTAAATCAGATAGGTGGCTGGTGGCGCAGGCGCGTGACGCGTGACGCGCGGCGCAGCGGGACACGTCCCCTCACCGAGCGCGTCCTCGCCGTACGTGCAGTGCGCACGCGCACGCAACACGCACGTACGCGCTCGACGGGCGCGCGAATTTCTCACGACGCTTGCTGCTGTAAGCTTTGCCAATGACGAAATCATCTCGACCGCGGCACCGTACACTCTCAGTCGAAACTGACACGCGGCTTGACTAAACAAATGTAGAAATAGACGTTTCTTTTCATGTATGTTTCACTGAAACAATCCTAAGGAAATAAAAAAAATGATAACCGCACTCAATCGTTTGTATTGCAGCTGTCAAAGAAACAATTTGACTGATTTTGCATTTAATTTCAACTTATTTGTTTCCATTTGTTCTTAGTATGAAAAACCACTGGATAGCTAGTGCGGGGGTAATTTTCAGGTTTCATTGGCTCTAATAATGTCAAAAATTATGAATGAACGAATGTATGACATAGCGTGTCTTTTAAAAATGTTGCCATCAGTAAAAAATAAAATCGTTGTATTTCTACATTTTTGTTTGCCAAGTTGTAAATCTAATTTATATTATTTATGTTGCGTACAAAAAAAGTTATTTGAGACTGCTCGATAATTGAGTGTTTGAATTTGCCTTGCTCTATGTTTATTGTTCTGTATCCATATTAAATGTTTAAAAGATTATAAAATTTATATTCTGAGTAATTGAGTCCCGTGAATGTGTAATTGTTATTATGAATCGATTTAATAAATTTAAATTACAATATATTGTTTTAAAATTCTAAATGGGATGCTATTTATTATTAGATAACTTCTAGTGTTTTAGATTCAGATCGAGAATATATCTATTTTAATTATTTATATATATAAAAATGGAGCTAGTTTTAATTAATATACATTCAGTTGAACTAGAAATGTATCGTTTGATTCACTAATAATTTTTTTTTAATATATGACCAATGTAATGATTATAAAGTGACAGAATTTTAGTAATTCATGTGTAAACTTAGTTAGGATTTCTGATGACCGCATTTAATTTGTGGATTGACTTTTTAATTGTATCGACTGCTTTGCTACAGTGAATCGATTTTTATCAGTAAAACATAAGCTATGTGATTGTATTAGAGATAATTCCATTATAAAGTGTCTTCTTATTGACTCACGGGGGACCCTGGTCGGTTATGGCGCCGTATATAAAATTTTCTCGTCTATTTCTTCTTAGATTCGTCGTATTTTTAAGAGGCGCGTAGATCTAGCTCAGGTACTTCGAGTAGGGATGTTACTTTGCGCTTTCGTAATAATATCTGATATAAACGAAGCAAATAATTTCGGATTCCTATATAAAAGATTTCTTTTATGTTTACTCAGTACCTCTTAGTTCTACCATTCTTTCTCTAGATTATTATCGTTTTAGATCTTTTATATAAACCAATAAATTCTATAAAATTTGAATAAAAAAATATATTTCGAAAAAATGATGTTTTCATATACGAAATTCGATGTCTCAAACAACCCTAACTCAAAGTACAAAGGTAAAAGACCCCGTGACGTCATTATAATATACCGACTTGTAAGTAAGCTTTGATGCGTCATAAGTGCTTCTAAAAAGTGACTGTCTTTAAACGTTTTTATCATTATGTTTAACTGCCAACATTTTTAAAATTTAAATATTATTTTATTATGAATACGTATATCTCAATGCATTATTACGATGACACATTTTTAGTTCATTTTACGTATGATTACTGTACGTGGTTGGGTATGTAAGCCCCGCCGTTTTTGTTAGCACTATTGCATGTCGAACTATGTTTAATTATTTTAAAAATTTTACTTTTTTGAGGAAAATATAATAAAGATGTTTTCAAATATTTTTATTGTTTTTATTCCTTTGTTATAGATAAGTTTTTTACTAAGGATTTGCTACTAACTACAGTATTGGATCCAGGATATATTGTGAGGAAGATCACGACTCCTTAGCTTTTATCATTTACAAGCAAACGTTTCACTTCAATCACGCCTAGTGGAAGGGAAATACGAAGCTCATAATGGAACGCGTTTGCTTAACAAATTCTATAGAAAGACTCAAATCATAACGTGATAAAATGAATGTAGAATGTGGCTCAAATCAATTTGTGCTATTTCACTTAACATTTTTATTAAACAAATAAAATAATATTTAAAGAAAATGTCAAATTCTTGTATTACCTTCGATTCGTTACGCATTTTGAATTCTCCATCTGGTGTACATTTGGAAATAGCGGGAATGTCATATTCCAGTTAGAACGAACTGTAAGCTTCGTTGAACGTTTTCCCTTTCGGATATTCACCGCACGCTACTGATCAATAAGGTATTGGAGTGTCAATGTAACGCTTTCCTCAGACATCGTGCCCATAAGGCGCAGCTTACGCTTGATTATAGGGCCCAAGATTCCCTTTGTGTAAATGCAATACGACAGCCATCGAAAGTATAAAAATATTGGTCTCCATGTGAAAAAGGTGTTCTGATCTGAACCTTAAGATGTTTTAGATAAATTGAATATTTGAATGTGATGGTGAATTCTCTCAATTTCTCACTCTACATACTTTTATCTGTGACCCATTTCTTATCAGTATCGGAAATACTATCAAATTATATCTAACACTTGGAATACTTCATGACATTTCGAGATAAATAACTTTCCCACATCACATCCTAAAGAACGCTGCCAGTATCCGTATTTTCATGGCAATGTTAGGTTTCGCTGTATATTTTATATTGCCCCTGGTGTTGGAAGCAACACAAACGTGTGATGGTGACTCGTGCAGGAATAGAATCAGTTCCAGGATTGTTGGTGGCGAAATAACTGAGCAAAATTCTAGACCATTTCAAGTAAGTCATTCATATTATCTACATTGAAGCCAAAATTACAATGACCTATGTATTGATATAATATACGAGTAATTTGGATTGCTTCCATTATTGATATCCATAGAAAAGTGCCTGAAAATCATGTTTATTTTTGAAAACCATTAATTAGGTACCTACTTTTGAAATGAAACTGGATCCATATTGACCACAACAGTGTCCAAATTCTATAATAGTAAACACTTATATCTAAAAACGGAGTATTGCAATACTCTTCACTGAAATATGTCAATTCTGTAAATGAGACTGCGAATAGAAAAACCAGCATAGCCAGATTTAGGAAGATTCTTTGACCTCAGTAGGTATAGTAAAGTTAATTTAAACATGATTGCTTAAATACTTTATCGTTGGCCATATTACAAAAGTATAAAATGAATAATAATATTTAGCAAATGGTGTTATATTAGGAGATCCGCCCTACTGTGGTTGCGGAATCTTGCTATATCTGCAAATATGTAGGTATATTGCAAATAGCGTAGGACGCTCGTCGGCAACTTTCCAAAGGAGATCGGCAAAAGTTGTGCCAGAAGATTTACACATTGGATTCGGTACTGTTAGTCTGGAGATGCCTTAAGTTTAGCAGTGGAAGAAAGGATGTTAATGGTACAAAACTTCAGTATTTCACTATTGTGTTTAAAATTCTTATTTTGATATCGTGTGTTACTAACTTCATGAGGTTATCTAAAAAGGATTAGAACTCTATTTGTGATAGATACTCTTCACACAGTAAATGTGCATTGAATGACCACTTTCTTAATTTAATTCAAAAGTAAAATTGAGAGTGGATATCTATCTATCTAATTAACAAAATAATATTATGTGACTAGGTAGCTCTTTACATGAGAGTAGGGACGACAGGAGAGTTGGGTTTCTGTGGCGGTTCCCTCGTGCACCAGGAGTGGGTGCTCACCGCGGCACACTGCTGCTTCCACGACGAGCGCGAAGTGGATCATGTTCAGGTATGTTTTTTTTTTTACACTGGCTCGTCATAGTGACTACAGAGTTCCTGATGGTAAGTACAGTGTAGTCCAAAAACGAAAGCGACTATCAAAGGATGAAAATCCATTGATAGTCTCCATCGTCATGTCGGCCCACATATACCACGACTGAAGGTCTCTAGGTATATGAGCTACTGGATATACACAAGCTGATCCCGAAACGCGACAAGCAAAAACTTGTCACTATAACGGGCTTTACACCCATGTACTGTGGTCGCGATCCAGACGGGCACCGACGCCCTACCACCTCGTTGCTGCTCGTTTAGCACCACCCAGGAGTCACGTGAAGGGAAACTAGGGTAAAGCCTACGGACGCGAGCAGCTTCGACTCCCAAATATATTATTATATATCCCAATTGTATTATTCTACTAATAACTTCTATCTCCTGAACTTGTTTAAGATAACTGAAAGAAGCAAATTACATATTTTCCTTTTTCCCTACTTCTTCAAGTATGATGGTAACACTCTTGGTGATGCAATCAGCGACTATAGCCATTTTTGTTAAGTGGATCATGTGTTTATTACTTTTGATATAAAAATCAAGCGTTATATCACATTATTTTCGAAATACAGGCGATCTTCGGAGCACATTCGCTGTACGATAGATATGAAAACGGTCGTCGCATAGTAAATGTAGCTGACATCGTGATTCACCCTGAATGGGATCCGGAGACTTTTTCCAATGATCTCGCTCTGTTAAAGCTTTCCAACGTTATCCAATTAACTGGTAAGTAAAACTACGCAGTTAACTTTAAAAAGAAAATGTACTTCTTAGAGCCATATCTGGATATATGTAGATACTTGTAAATTCTTGTATTTATAAAATTGTTTGATATAATGGTCTGCACTCATTAGAAACGATTAGATTATGATTGTTAACTTTCTATTTATGCAAAAGAATAATAATTTATAGGAATTAACAATAAGTTGAGAACTTCTAAATGTAATATTTTAGGACCAGCTTAACATAAACAAAGAACGGTATTAAAACTATCGGCTTACCACGGCTTTCAGAACGATTACCGTAAGGTACACCGTCGCGTTGTGTGACGTCATACTAGTTCTTCTCCATCGTATACTCTTGCCAGAGTAGTCGCGGACAGGCGCGTAGCACTACAGTTCTCCAATTATCTCGAACTATTGTTTGGCGGGCGTCATCATTGATCGACGCGTTTGTCAAACCTTTAATTTTGATCCGTTCAACGTAGCGAAGGTCTTTCATAAGACCTGACTCCAACTACTCTTCAATGCACAACCTGGAGTTATATGCTATCGTTACGGCGTGTCGCATAGCCAAAGTAACGAACGACGATAAACGGTTCACTGAGTTCGATATATGGATCTTGATATCGATCTTATTAGGAATAGAAATGTTATGGTCGGGCGGGGTATGATATGCGTAACATTCGTCTCCAACACCACATTTCTAGTGTGTCATTACGCTGTCTTTCTTTACATTATACGATATTTATCATACGATTATTTTGTCTTTATTTTCAATACATTATTTTGAATAAATGCTCATAAACCCATAACCCATTTCGTCCCAAATGTCCAAAATTTTTACACAGTTTTCAACGCGATAGCTTTTGACCTAAACGTCGCAAAAAAAAATTGAAAAGTACCAATGTCGATGGTTTTTGGTATCCTCTTTCGAAATCCGTGGTCTATTTTGGCCTTGGATTATTCGATAAAAAGTTATGACCAATTTTTTGGAAAAAACCCGCGATTTTTTCGATATTTTTCTCTAAAAATCGTATATTTTCACATCGAATAAAGTAGAATCGACCGTTGAAAATTATTGTAATCGAGGATTTTTTATATTTCCTTTTTCGTTGAGTAGGAATTTTTTGAAAAAAAAAAATGGCGGCTCCAATATGGCGGCTCGAAGTCAATTTTTTCGTTTTTTTCTCAAATATCGACTATTCCATCGTGATTTTTGGTAGAAAGTATAATATGTCATATTCCTCATCGTCTTGGTACTTTTCAATTTTTTTTTAACGTTTAGGTAAAAAGTTATCGCGTTGAAAACTGTGTAAAAATTTTGGACATTTGGGACGAAATGGGTTAACTCAGCTGGAGAATTCAATGACTGTGACGTTTAAGGATCAAGATAGTATTTGTAGACCCTTACATATAGATGCATATAGATGCAGAGATGGGCAAAATGTAATCTGATTAATGATTAACGATTACAAAATGTAGTCGTAATTTTAATTTTCTTGCTCTGTAATCATGTTTAAATCCATTTAAAACATTAAGAAATCATAAATGTGTATGCAATCTGGGATTTTGTAGTGTTTAAAACATAGATGAGCAAAATGCAGTCATGTTAATGGTAAAAAGCGTGATATGTAATCGTAATCATTTTTATTAATCTGATTACATTTTGCCCATCTATGTTTAGATGCCCGTGTTATTATATATCCATGACATTCATTTCACTTGAAACCTGGTCTTGGGAGGTGAAACGAAAATTTATTAAAACTCTAAAAATGTTGCTTTTACACAAATTAATTGTTCGTTTGCTTACCTTTTAATGCAATCACTGATTGTACAAAAGTCGACAAAGATCAATCATAATTTACTGTTATCGTGATAATTAGCTTAATGTAATAATTAGCATCACACGATATATTATCGTTAAATTAATCCTCTTATTGCTGAAGGCACGTTTTCTTTAATAAAAGATTTCGCTGAAATCAGTGCCTACAACTGGTAATATTAATAATTTGTTTTATTTAACCGTATACTAAAGCGGTATCTAAAGTCTTATATCTTTCTATTAAGTTAATTGGAAGTCGGACAACCGATTTTTCACTAATAGTATTTTAAGAACTACTGAGCTATACACATTATTCAACTAATAAAATAATAATAATAAATCTTGAGCTATCATGATAGACTGGTTTTTTATAAAATGCAATCTTTAGCTAGTCGCAGGAAAATATCTGACCTAATATTTTTATTTAAAATATTCAATGGATATCTAGATTGTGCAGAACTTATCAATAATCTAAAAATTAATGCTCCATCTCGTTTGCCCCGCAAAACAGCTTTCCATTTTTTTTCTATACCCTTCTTTAAAACTAATCTTGGACAGTTTTCTACCATGCCAAGGATCTGCAGGCAGTACAACGCACTCTCGCGACTCGGTGACTTGGACCTGACTGTTTCTCTTTCAAAGCTTAGAACAGCGTGTAGAGAGTGACTGTATTTATTTTTTCTTTTTTTTTGTTTTACTTGGAATCAGTCACAGTTTCGTTTGAAGTTGTTATTTATACATTCTACAATATTATCCTTTTGTGCTGTGTCTATGTATGTATGTATATGTTTTTCTTTTTTTTTTAATTTTATTATTATTCTTTAATGCAAACTAGCTTTATATATTAATCACTGTGCATGCTGTGGTGCCCTATAATTGTGGGGGCATTTATATGTTCTATTTAAGTACCATGATCTTTTTGTTTTCTTGTCTAATGTTACCCATGTTGGGCACCCTAATATGTAAAATAAATAAATAAGATATTTATGGAAAGTTTAGACCTTTTTTTTTGGTTACCCGGGGGAAACCCATTATGAGCCGTCAGGGGGCGGTGAAGGTCACCTCCCAAGGTGCCGGACTTGCACCGACTGAAACGCTCGGAGTGTTCCCCCTAACCATCCTCCTGGGTAAAGGGTAAGGCCGTTCCAGCTTCCTCGGCAACCGGCGACGTCTTCTCAGCATTTGCGAGGGAGTGGTGTCAAGGACCACTTCTCCGCTCACCTTCGTAGTCTTGAAGGGGTGCGTTGTAATACATCGCGCACGACTCTCGCCTTGAAATGTTGCTGGGTGACTCACTTCCTCGTGTGTGCCGTCCAGGATAGTTTGGACCTTACTTAATAAAATAAATTGACGATCCGTTTTGTAATGAATAGTGAATTAGAAATAATACAAAATTTTAATGAATAAATTTTGTATTGATAGATGGATTATAAAATCCGTAATACAGGTAAATAAATTATCAACTTCCAGAGATTTAGGATTTTTTTTTTCGCTCTAAAGGTGCATGTCATAATCTAACAGTTACGGTTCCGCAGCGGCATTGTATTGCTCTCCAAGTTGCTTTAATCTTGAGCATCTATGAATGTATATTTTGCTACTAACAATTTGCCTTTTTATTTAATTGTGTAGAAGATTGGTAAGTCACGTTATTATAATACGTTTTTCAGATACGGTCGATGTTGTACGTCTCCCGTACTTGAGTATAGCGTCGTTTAATTTCGCCGGATTGGCAGCGACAGCTTCCGGATGGGGTATAGCTGCAGAAGGTAAGAATGGTATAATAATAGCAACTATTTTGGAGTAGTACGTCTAAAGGGATCAGTAACGCAGTTGTTATGATATTTATTTAATAATCTATTAGTTACAAGTAGTCTATTTCATTTATTTTCTCTTATAATTTTGCTCTTGTTTTAGGTATACATATATTTTTGCTATAGTATTACTAATACATGTTGTAGTTGATTTGTTTATTGTATGTAATAGTTTATTTTAGTATTATTTATTTTTGAGTGGATGTGTTGCTATTGCCTAAACTTATTATTATACTTAAAATTATTTAAGCTATATGTTATGCTATTTCTTGTGTTTTTATTGCTTAACAAGATGTAACACGACCGGGACCCTTCACGAAAATCAGCGCTGCAGACTTCCTCTGTGGCTTTAAGCTGATGAAGGTCCCATTTTCGCCATGTTTATATGTTTTTGTATTTTTCTTTTGTTTCTGTATGTTGTTTCTGTTACTGTATTTAAATTTCTAGTTTTTGTTAGTTTGTGGCGAAATAAATACATTTCATTTCATTTTGTTTATCGCTCTTTGGACACTCACATTATATTTATGCCGTGCAAGTTTTCTCACGATGTTTTTATTTCACAGTGAACATGTAATTATTCCTAGTGAGCTATCTGGTAGTAAACCACTTAGCATTGTAATAAGATCAATTGGATGCTGTTTCAAAATAGATTTATATTTGCAATAGGAAGAATTAATGTTGAAAGTATATTATTAATATAATAATAATTTATCTTAGTTGTGGTGGGTGGCCTAATGGTTAGGGGACTGATATTCATACGCAGCAATGCGAGTGGTCACGGGTTCGTATTGCGGCATGTATCTCTGGGCTTTTCCAGATTAAGTACCACATGCTTAACAATGAGTGAAATGTAATGAGGAAACCCGAATGTCATCTCATAGAAATGTTATGTGTAAGTGCTCTGAGAATTGCGATCAGCTATGCTAATGGTCACGTAATGGTCATGGACAAAATAAAACACACAAAAATTAGAACAATAACAAAAGCTATAGATGCCTTGAGCTATGCTCAGAAGCTCAAGTGGAAATGGGCTGGTCATGTAGCGAGGCTCAAGGAAAAAAGGTGGACCCTAAAAATTACCCTGTGGGGAGGCCTACAAGGTAAAAGGCGAATAGGGAAACCTATAATAAGATGGGATGTCGAAATTAAAAAAATCGCTGGCCCAAGATGATATCAAATAGCCCAAAACAAAGAAAGTTGGACATCCTTGGAGGAGGCCTTTACCCGCTAAGGGGTTCTTGACTTAGTAAACATTTAATTTAGCAGATAAATGTAAATAACTAAAAAAAAGAACAAATAAGGGTAATTTTATTTTTTTATTTATTTAATGGTCAAGTGAGCAAGTGTAAAATGAATACAGCCACTAATCTATCTCTACTCACCCCGAAAGAGATATAGTACGAGGATATATTATAATCATTTTAATATCTTACGGACAATTATAAACATTGACCTAGTCCAAACGTAAGCTTGCGCATGTATTATGGATACTAGATAAACATATTCATATACATATTTATGGCTCTTGATAAATTAATCTTTTCAACATAGAAAAGTTGGGTACTTGGACTCGAACCCATAATTTTTAGCTTCATAGGTAAGATCAATACAAACTGCGCTATCGGGTTGTCAAAGGCAGTTTTATGAAACTTATAGGTTTGCCTTTTAGTGTTGTCAAAAGTTCATGCCTCGTTTTATAATATTAGGTGTAGTTAAAGTTATAAAGAAAGCTATTATATAATTTATTTTCTGTATTTACGCAGTTGTTTATATATGATTACTTATCTATGTGTACGTTAGAACTTCCTTTGAAAAACTAATTAATGCTATGATTATCGTATCGACGTACTGAAATATCAATGATCTCGCGTTGAGATTGTTCAGCGATGGTGGTGTTGGTTTCCGTTTTCAATACAACACACTGTTTAATCTGGTTCGATTAGAGCATATCGATTTCGGCTTTTGTATACTTGATAAATAATGAATGTTATACTATAGATATAGATTACTATGGGTTGCAAAAACGTAATAGGAAAATAATTTCCATAAACATATCACAGTTACGTGCATCCTATAGAAAGCATAACCTTGTCCCTGAATTTAATAAATACATTTAATAAATGAATTGACTTAAAATCTGGTCATTATCACAATAGAAATTTTAGAATCCGAATAGGATAAAATTTCAAATCAATAAATGGATTAACATAGATTGGTAAAATGTAATCAGATTAATGAAACACGAGCACGGTTACATTTTTTAATAATATTTTGCAATGCGCATGATATGATTGTAGATTAAAAATCCCGGCGCGTATCTCTGGGCTTTTCCAGATTAAGTACGGGCTTAGGCTCCAGTCACATTTAGCATAAACATAAGCGCAAAGTGGCTACATACATTAATGTATATCTGTTCGCCCCAAATGGGATATGATCAATTCTGTTGTCTGGTATTTAGTAAATTTTCTTGTTCAGCAATATACGTTCCTTTACATACCGAACACATTCCACAAATATATCGAGGGGTGCAAGACTATTTGGTTTAAGCGACATTTTTTGGTGATATAGTAATATATGTATATTTTTGGAATTGGTAAAAAACGCTGATTAAAAATTATTAAGTGGAATATGTCCTGAAGGAAATTTGAACTTTTTTTTGTAACCCGGGGGAAATCCCTAACGGACCTCGGGGGGGCGGACTTACATCAACTAAAGCCCCTGGGGTGTTCCACCTTCCGCCTACCGGCACCGAGGGAACGACTGGGGTCTCTTCCTCGATGATCGGCAAGGGAAGGAATTTGAACGCAGCAACTCAGATCGACCTTGTTTTATCGAATTAGGCAAGTCTTAGCAATGTCGGTTGTATAATTTTTAAGATGCATTAATACTTGTCTTTACTTTCCGCTTATATGCCATGCCAAACGAAACCTGAGTGCAATTAATTGCCATTCTCGAGCACTGCACATGACATTTTTGGTAGATGCAGGATTTCTCACGCAGCTTTCCATTATCAGCGTTCATTTGTTGCATAAAGTCTTATTTAATCTAAAAACTCAGAGGTTGAACAAACGCTATTTAGATGTCACCACTGTAGACTCGGGATGTGATCGAATAAAACAAATAGTTGCTATATCGCTACTCATAATTTATTAAATATTGTGGCAGAGTATAGAATTGTGTGTTACAAAATGATAGCGTGATTCAATACTCTGGCAGCGCCATCTCTCGAATAAACAAACAACTATCAATATCTAATTACCACTTTAACAGAGGTACCTATCAGTCTTTGAACTTACAAGCATTATCCATGCATGAATAATGCTCCTAACATGCTATGCTAAAAATTCTTATTATTTTTTATAAGTAATCACTTTCCCTCACAGTCTTATCAACACTTACCATCTAGTGTGATTGATGTCAAGTCCCTTGTTAGTAAATTAAATTGGTATCTACATTTGTAAGAACGTGGACATTATCACGTTGTGATATGTTAAAAATAGTCATTTATCAGCAAAACAATCATTTTAAATTGTTTAACAATATTGTCTTATCTTAGGGGTCACTTTTGTCGCGCCCACACTTCGCGAGAAGGTGATGACTGTGATGACGGACCCGTTATGCAATTCCACCTACTTCAATCAACTGCCCGAAAATACCATATGTGGTTTTAGTGCTACTTCTGGCACTTGCAAGGTTAGATAAAGCAATATTTTATTTTATTTTAACGTTTTTCATTTTCAGGGAAACATACAGCAATATATAAACAATAACAAAATATACAAAAAAAGATATAAGTCAGCAGTCTCCACAAAAAAAAAAAAACACAAAACTAAAATTAAACTAAGAGACACAAAACTATAAAAAAAACGAACTCAGTTATATACAAAAATATATATCGAGGGGTGAAAGGCTATTTGCTGTAAGCGACATTTTTTGTTGATACAGCAATATATATACAGGGTTATAGGTAACTAACGCACGGCCTCTTAAGGGTGGCTTTGATTTATCAAGACTGACAACTTTTGTTGTACGACTTTTGCCAAAACCTAATACATCGTTAGATTTTTTTTTTTTTAGTTTTAGTGTGAATATCTAGTCATCGTTAGCTCTATATTCCAACTTTCATTCGATCTGGCGTAGGTATCCAATCAGCTGGTGCTATGCAGTCGTGTGCAAAGTTACGTTGCTACGCAGCGTTAAGGATCGTGTAGCAGAAAGTTTATTAACCCTATACCTTGTTTATTTTACAAAGTCACTTATAACAATTATTTGAACGTAAATTTCCATATTTAGTTAAATAGTGAAAATAAATGTTTATTGATTGACGTACTAATACACTATTAAAACAAACTAGAATCAAAATAAAACATTAAATAATTGTTTCACAAACAAAACCAACCTATTATTTGTCTGCCATAGGGAACATCGTAAAATGAACAAGGTAAAGGCCTCTACGTAAGTTAATGTTTCAAAGGTTGTAAAATCTGTACATATTTATACACTGAATCCACAATCCCTTCATACTTATCCAGGCTTAGGACTGGATACACTAAAAAAGTAAATAGAAAAACACGAACATTGATACGTAATCAAGCAATTCATCGCACCAAAAGAGGCGCGCGGTCTGTTTGAAGATAGATAATTGCAAACTATTTTTTAATGTAGGCGTATTTAAAAAGTGGAATCACTCTATTTACAATAATTAAACTATTTACAAAAATACTCACAAATCTATTTACTCGGTGTCAACACATTCGGAAATAGTCTCGCGGACTCACGGCAAGCTTCAGACAGATTGTCACCGCACCGAGCATAAACACGCACTATTTCGGTATATTCAATGTTAGTGTATCGATTTGACATTGTGATTTATGAAACGAACGCGTCACTGGGATAACTAACACGTGACGGCCGGCGCACACGCAAGCAAATTTGCGACTGACATGACCCGTGTTACACAGTAGTCAAGCACATGTCGCCACGCCCGCTCACCGCGCCGCAGACCCCTTTCTTTGTTAGTAGCGACACAAGACGCTGCGCACTACGTAAGTTTGTCTTCGGTCGCCTATGTCGGCGTGGCGCGATCGTCGCCTTACGAAGAGTTAAAAAGTTCAGAACTGCAAATCTGATTATTATTTTTTTTGTATGGGAAAAAAAGTAATTGAATTAGAAAAAGTCGTACAACAAAAGTTGTCAGTCTTGATAAATCAAAGCCAACCTTAAGAGGCCGTGCGTTAGTTACCTATAACCCTGTATATATTTGGAATCGGTAGAAAACGCGGATTCCAAATATATGTATATATATATATATATATATATATATATATATATATATATATTATATTAAAAAATGCCGCTTACAGCAAATAGCCTTTCACCCCTCGATATACAAAAAAAAGAAAATTTAATTTTTTTTTTTCGAATATAATTGATTGTTGTCGGTTGTTACTACTTGTGTTCGAAGATTAATCTTACACGTATTCTCCGAGGGAATAAAGAGCAAGTCAAAGACCGTCACAGTGACTAGTTTTGGTATGTGCCGACTGTATTGCCCTTACCATCAGCTGCTGTAGTCATACTGCCGTGCCCCTAGTTAAAACCCGGTTATAATTGGCTTAGCACTTTCTTTTCTACGTATGTTTTAAAAAACACGTAAATTATAATTGTATTAAGAAAAGATTATACTTGCAGGGCGATAATGGAGGACCTATGACGATATTCTTCAATGCAACTGAAGAGACCATTCTGGTAAGTCAAGACACGTAGTTTTGAAAATATTTTCAAGTGAAAATCAATCTTTTAGGCGTTTTTTTTTATTGGAACGGACATCTACTGAGTGCCAGGAAAGGCATTTACAGTTCAACCGGACTTAGAGGACGAGCACAGAAGGTGCTCAGCTAGCGAAATTTTTGGGTTGGGTAGCAATGCAAGGGCACCCCTGTGGGTACGAACCTCGACTTGGACCGCCAGCCAAAAAGAATACGAAACCTACGGTGATCTACTAGCGTTTCGGAAGCGACTACCTTGAGAAGAAACGCCGAAAGAAACTCAAGGCTGCGTCGGAGTGGAACGGTTTATATTGGTAGAAAATCAACGATTTTATACAAAAAAATTTGGCCCATTTTGGGTCTTGTGTACTACTAATTATGTATTTAGTACATTAATCAAATTGGTAAGTGACAATGACTGATAAAATAAACAAATATCTGTTCAGATTTAGCAAACGTGATAACGTCTATATATGTATGCATTTTGCCAGAAATCATAATAACAATTTTTAATGTTAATACCTTAAGGAATCTAGACTAGGTATGGAATTCATGATTAAACAAATAATTAAAGGACTAATTAATCATTTGTCCTTGTCAGGCACTGATATTATCAAAAGTACTTAAATTAGACATTTTTACTGCACTAATGTTGCCATCCTGAAATAGCTTGTTATTAACAAACACATTTTGATTGACTTGTTGATTGTTTAAGTACGAATCCTAAAGATGTTTGAAAGTGTCCTCCGTAATGAAAGCTCTTTAGAACTTTAGAATACATTGTTGTGATTTATAGCAGATGGCGTACATATCAGAAGTTTTATCTCATTTGCACGCGTAGTTTTTCTGTATTGTCATCTCTGTCTTCATCTGAGTGATTTTATTTCATCAATGTTATATAACCAGTTATTCATGAAATAATCCTATACTTTGAGGAGACACAATGTCATCCAAAACACGAAAAAAATGAATTTTCTTTTAGGATAAGTATTTATTACAAAATGGTGAGAATTAAAGTTATATCATTCGAAAGATGGGAATAAAATTACCATGCGTACGTATCGATAAAAGTGGAAGTTATCTGTACCTACTTAGTGCCTAGACAAAATAGTAAGCGATAACCCTAGTGGAGAGCTATGTTAGATGTTCGCAGATAGAGATGTTTTTTATCATAGGTATAGCTGACTGTGTTTAGAATTTATAAAGGTTACTTTGATTTTGCTTACATTTTAGTCACGAAATAAATTCGTCCTTGAAAACTGAAGAACCTGATTATATAATATGAACTGCAGTATAACAATCATTCGCAGAGTCAATGTCAAAGATAAATGAATTGGTCACTTACTATATATACTGCCATTAGTTAAGTAATATAATTTCTATGTAAGTAAAGCATAAGAAATGTCGAAGCAGTAAATCGAAGTCTGAGAGTCTAATTTAAACTTTTAAATCTATGTATTATAGTAAACCATAGTGCGTATGTAATATTACAGTTATAGTATACGATGATCTAGTTCACCTCACGGGCATATTTATTTGACAGATTAACCCAGAGTTTACCCTTTATCAACTAATCAAATATATTTTCTTTCATTACATTGTCGTATTGACCATTTCATGATCGAAATGTAAAATTATATTTTATTTTATGCAGATTGGAGTCGCGTCCTTTATCAGTGCTACCGGTTGCAACGACGACTTCCCGTCGGTGTTCATGCGAGTCCAACGGTATCTAGATTGGATTAGTGAAATCACAGGAATACAACTAGAATAAAATTGTTTTCAAATCAAAAGGATGTTTTATCTACCTATGACTTGGTATAAAATCAAATCTTAATTCCTTAAACGACTCGAAGCAGCGGGATTTGAGCTTGAAAATAGAGTGATAAAAACTTTTCCGTTGGAAAATAGTCTTTCAATTTGTGGGGTTAGCGACCTGTCGGACTCCTACTAACTGAAGCCCCCGGGGTGTCCTTCCAGTTAAATCTAGATTCATCCAGACGCCAAAAGAGCAAACAGTTTGTTCAGGCTTCATCTCTGGGAGGTGTGGGTGGTATCCTCCAAACCTATCTCACGGGTAGCGCGCCTGATACTAGGCGCTGCCTCCCTGTCATCCAGGCAGCAGACTCCCTTTTAAGTCTACTTCCCGTCGACATAGCAACATAGGTCAGACGATACGTCGATAAATATGTTTCTATCGCTTTTTTGTGACAAAGATTTAACGATTTTCATATTATCTCTTATTCGTGTTATAAATTTGCCTATTAATACATTGTATGATTCTTGCTCAAGGAAAAGTACCCTATTAGTTTTGATTTCCTTGCAAGTGGGTTTGGTTGACAAGCAGACAGACAACGAAGTGATTCCTAAAGGATTTCTATTACCTTTTCCCGTACGGAATCCTACATTTTTTTTTAATAAATTTTAATTAATATTGATTGTTTCTATTCACGTTACTTTGGATTATATTAATTCCGGTAATCCAGAAAAAAACCCAAAACGGAATTAATGTCAGAAACAAATGAATTTTTCGCTTAGATAAAAATACTGTAAATGCCTAAGGACTTGTGATAATGATTTATTACGAATTAGTTGATAAGAGTTCAGGTGAGTATTTAAAAGGTTTAGGTTTGTTTATGATATCACTTGGCCAAAATGCGTACTGTTCTGTTCACCGCTTTCTTATTTGTGGCGTGTGCCGCTGACATCGCGCAGGTACAGCTTGACTACCACGCGAAAATCGGCATTCCTCTTGCGGAAGAAATCAAGGCCCAAGAAGATGCTATACTATTGGGACGTAGTACCGATGTATTCCAAGACAATAGGATCGTTGGTGGCAGTATCGCTCCTACAAATGCCCACCCTTACTTGGTGAGTAAATAGACTCTCTAACGTCTCTAATTTTTTTGTTATATATCCTGGACAGAACAATTATTATCAAGGGGCTTAATACAAAGCATTTTAAGAACCTGACACGAATCTTGCCGTGTCGATGGTACGAAGTCAAAGCTTTAATAATCGAATAAGTAACTAATATTATTATAGTTGCTTTACTAAACTCACCTACCTCAAAAATGTATACTTATGTATTAACTCGATCATTCGACATATTGCATAATGAAGCTGGAATAATATCTATACCAACCTACATATTACATAATACATTTTTTTAATCTTTAAGATATATTCTATATTATAGCCAATATTGAACTAGCTTTGAAACTAGCGTACCCATTTTGTAAATAATAAAGTAAGCTTTACAACAAGAAGGGTCTATCTAAATAAGGGTATGTCTAAAAGTAAAAAGAAATAAATTGAAATTGAACAATTTAACTTACGGCTTTATTTCATATTCAGAGTGGACACTTCTAATTCTGTATGAAGAAATCTGTAATAAAGGTGTTATAAGAGGTGATAAACATGATTGCGTAATTGTTTCTAATCTTTTAATATATTCTTTGTAGGGCGGCCTTTTGATCAATTTCGTAAACATCGCCGGAACATCAGCGTGTGGTTCATCTCTACTCAGCGCGAACCGTCTGGTGACCGCCGCCCACTGCTGGTTCGATGGAGTCAACCAGGCCTCGCAATTCACAGTCGTGTTGGGCTCTAACTTCCTCTTCACTGGCGGCACTCGCATCGCCACTCGGCAAGTCATCCTGCACCCTCAGTGGTTCCCCGCATTTTTGGCCAATGACATAGCTATGATCTACTTGCCGACCAGAGTTACTTTTAGTGGTAAGTAATTTTAGGAACTATTCTTATCCAACGTTTCAAGTTTAATTGATAATACAAACAGACAGAATCGAAAAACAAAAAATAGTCAGTATCAAGTCATTCAAGAGTTTACCACCAGTATTTTATCGGTGCGTCTTGATTGTTTAGTCGTTGTTAGATTTATTTTTATCAACTATTTAAAGTTGCAGGTAATATATTTGTTTTAATTAAGTTATTCTGAGTTCGAATTTAAGTAATAATTAATGAAAATTACAATTAGCAAGTAAACAATAGAAGTTGCAATTAGAATAATCTCTCATAATAAAAAGTGATGTTTCAATTGGTCCAAAAAAGTTAACATATTAAACATTATTACAGCGAGTATCCAGCCCATCGCTTTACCTAATCCGTGGGATTTGAATGAACAGTTTGTCGGTCAGTGGGGTGTCGCAGCTGGCTACGGAATTACAAGCGATTGTAAGTTCTTTATATTTATTTATAACATTCTAACATCTGATGTAAAACATTAGATTTACATCTAAAACCAAATATCATATTCCTGCCATTTAGTAACTAGGTTTCCTATTGGATAACCGTATTGGATTTTATCTCATTTAATTTCTATGAGTATCTTTTCATTTATTAAATCTCAAATACAATCAATTAAATAGTCAACAAAAAGGGTCAAAATATTCACATCCAAATAAAATAACAGAATAAAGGAATAAATTTAATTGGTGACGATTTTCCTTATATTCATGTTGTAAATAAATCTGTAATAATTATGATTAAAAATCAAATAGGAAATAAAGTTATTTGACTTTGAATTAATCTACTAGCAGGTGGTGATTATTACAGCAATACAATACATGAAACAGATAAAGCGTATCGCATAATGACAGATGATATCATATAGCAAATTCTTGCAAACATATCGTCGGGTGAAAGGCTATTTGGTTTAAGCGACATTTTTTGGTGATATAGTAATATATATCTATTTTTAGAAACAGCGTTTTTTACTGATTCCAAAAATATATATATCACTATATCACCAAAAAATGACGATTAAACCAAATAGCCTTTCACCCGACGATATGTATAAAACATTGACAATGGTTTCAATTTTCTAGACGAATGTCAATGGCAATCATAGATAGGCAAAATGTAATAAGATTAATAAAAATGATTACGATTACATTTTACGTTTTTTACCATTAATATGACTGCATTTTGCTCATCTATGTTTTAAACACTACAGAATCCCAGATGGCATACACATTTATGATTTCTTAATGTTTTAAATGGATTTAATCATGATTACAGAGCAAGAAAATTAAAATTTCGACTACATTTTGTAATCATTAATCAAATTACATTTTGCCCATCTCTGATGGCAATGAGAATAGTTCCAATAGTTGCTAGGTAGTGGTTTACATTATTTTAATTATTTTTTATTTATATTGCAGTCCAAACGGGCATCACTATTAACCAGGTGATCAGCCAAGTGAACCTTCAGGTGATTACAACGGCCCAGTGCATGGTCGTGTTCGGTGTTAATTTTGTTCGCGATAGCAACATCTGCACAAACGGAGCTGGAGGCGTCGGTATCTGTCGAGGAGACTCTGGAGGACCTCTCCTCATCCACCGCAACGGACAACCCACTTTGGTAATTAAATTTTAGACGTGTGCATTACGAATAATTATTTTTAACAATAACAAATATTGCATGAACGTTGAAAGCAATATGTACGAATGTACCATAACTTTTTGATGGTGGTAGGGAAATTGCTCGAACTAGGTCGTGACCATAGTACACAAGTGTAAAGATCGTCATAGTGACTCGCTTTGGCTTGTCGCGTTCCGGGATCAGCTTGTGTATATCCAGTAACGCATATACCTGGAGACCTTCAGTCGTGGTATATGTGGGCCGACATGACGATGTAAACTATCAATGGATTTTCATCCTTTGATAGTCGCTTTCGTTGTTGGACTACACTGTACTTACCAACAGGTGCACTGTAGTAACTTT
The DNA here is from genome assembly GCA_036320925.1 of Automeris io. Lineage (NCBI taxonomy): Eukaryota > Metazoa > Arthropoda > Insecta > Lepidoptera > Saturniidae > Automeris > Automeris io. Next base: position 11,762,293 of record JAUDJH010000010.1, on the reverse strand, counting down.
GTTGAGCCAGTGTAAAAAAATAATAACAATAACTATATCGCATTTACTCCCGGCACCGTCTACGCCTGCTACCTGTTCTTAGAAGGATATGATTGAGGTCTTCAAAAGGGGTTTAGAGACAATTTATTTCTGATTGAGTCTTTGAATTGTAGTTTGTGGTAAACTTTGTTGGTTGTATGTTGTTTTTAGGTTAGTTGAATTTTTGAGTCTGGTATTATATCTGAACTGATAAGCCGTCTATTCGAAAGATTAAAAATAATATGTTATGGATACTTGGATCATATGCCAGTAGTTTGTATGAAGGTTTCTAGAGTACGTAAATGTTATGTAATACATAATTATCCAGAATAATTCTGACGATCTTTTTATTTGAAAGTACTGTACCATTCAATGGCGTGCTTCATATAGAAGCATAAAAAATTATTATCTTGATATATTTCGACATTTAACAAATATATTAACTTAAAATTCGGTCCAATTTTTTTTTTACACTGGCTTGACATAGTTACTACAGAGTACCTAATGGTAAGTACAGTGTAGTCCTAAAACGAAAGCGACTATCAAAGGATGAAAATCCATTGATAGTCTACATCGTCATGTCGGCCCACATATACAACGACTGAAGGTCTCTAGGTATATGAGCTACTAGATATGCGCAAGCTGATCCCCAAACGCGACAAGCCGAAACTGGTCACTATGACGGGCTTTACACCCATGCACTGTGGTCGCGATCCAGACGGGCACCGGCGCCCTACCACCTCGCTGCTGCTCGTTTAGCACCACCCAGGAGTCACGTGTAGGGAAACTAGGGTAAAGCCTACGGACGCGAGCAGCTTCGACTCCCAAAAAAATTAAAATTCAATTTATATTCGATAACTATAAATCTAGTAATTTGACTCCTCTAGTCTAGTAATTATCTAGTAATCTAGTAATTTGTCCAGATTTTGACTCAATATAATTTTAAAATATCTAATAACAACTAACAAGATAATGATTTTTATGCTCTTTGGGATGCACGCCGCTGGTACCATTCACATGAACGAATTTACTTATGTACCTAGTCTACTTGTCTTAACCTTTTTAGGTTTAACCTAAGTTTAAGTCAATTTACCCCTTTAATCATAATTTGATCTGCGGATATGCCTAAATAGCTTAATCTCTACAATAAAGTCATACAGGTTTTGTGTAATGTTGCCAGACTTACTGATATTGATTCGTTGTGTTTCAGGTTGGCGTCAGCTCATTTGTGGCCAGAGACGGCTGCCAGCTCGGGTTCCCCTCAGCCTTCGCCAGGGTCACCAGCTTCCACAGTTTCATCACACAACATCTGTAATCAAAACGACAGTACACCGTATATTCGAGCGCTTGCAGTTGTATAAAAATAATTTTTAACTTTATTATAATTTTTGTTAAATAATTGTATTGTTTCTTATTTATTTTAATTAAATACGGAATCATTTAATTAAAGGTGAATTTAAAAGTCATTTATAAAATATACCTCTAAAAGTTCCTAAAATGAAGTTTTATACAACCACTTACGTGCGTGCACCTAAATAGGTCAAAGACAAAAAGTTCATGGACAGCTGGCTGAGCGCCTTCTGCGTTCGCCCACCAAGCCCGGTTTAGTTGTGAAGGCCTGTTCCGGCCAAACAATAGAGTCACATAAAAAAAACCATCGACTGCGGCTGTGTATAAACTAAGATTAATAATACTCCAGATATATTTGATATTTCCGTGTCAGAAGTTATAGATGTCATGGTTTGCTACATTATGCCCCGCCCACTTAATGAACTTAGAGTTTCCCAATATCCCCATATACCATAAAAATTGATGTATTATACGGAATAATACTAAACTGTATCAAAAACAATGTATGATTAAGTAGTAGGATTAAACAGTTATGGTAGTATGTCAATGAAACTGCTGCATCCACGTTATTAGGCAGTAACCAAAACGGTTTGAATGGATTTGTATAGAGTGTATTTGGCACCGTGCTATTCTAGCTTCCTTTGGCGTACTGCCTTGAGGTATCGCCTTAAATCCAAATAAATGTTTACGGAAATTAAAACTAGGATGTCTTGCTTCCAAAAATATATCTAGGGCGGCTTGCATTAACAAATTTAATCTAGTTTAAGCCTGTATAAATTGCAAATCTATGAAGCGGTTTAATTCAATGTTAATGATGGTTTCAGTTTAAGTGTTGTTACAACTCGATTTTGATTCTGTGTAAGACAATAAGTAAAGTTCAGCGCTAAATAGCATTTTATGTACCTGAGTCTAAACTAGATTTAATTTGCTAATGCAAGGTGCCCTTAGGTATAATAATTAACTTACTGTCACAGATGACTGACGACAGGTATACTTACTTTTACAAATCCAAAAGTCTTTTAAAAATCACATATTTTTCTTTAGTATTATAGATTTAAAGAAATACAAATACTAAGAAATAAAAATTAAGTTAAACGCTATTATGAAGCTAGCTGCGCTAGATACGAGTCACATAAATGAATGCTCTACAAAATATGACTTGAAAATAATTGTATTAACATCTTTTGACACGCGCTATCTCTTAAATCCATTTTTCTGAAAAACCCAAATAATATCAATTTATGGAACATATCAAGATATTAATAATTAAGCTTTTATCTTTTCATCCAATTAGGTTAATGTTAACATGGCTATATTTAAATTGATTAGTAATTTTTAATTTGATAATTTAATTAAAATATCTGAGTTTAATATAGATTATTGGTTCTGTATTGAACGTCTTCAGTGAACATTAGGAACCAAATCCACGGAGTATAGTGAGGTCGCGGCGCGAGATATTAAAGCCGAACCGTTACATTTAGCGAGTTTAACTTTACAAATGGGAAGCGATTCGATTATAATGTTGACTAGCTCACTGGTTGCTTTTTTTGTATTCTATTTATTTCGGGATTTTTACGTTAGTACGTTACTGGTAGCTGAAGTAGCCGATAATAACGGAATGTCCTTTACCATTGTTCACATCTTAGGCTGTCACCGAAGCACGATAAGGCAATAAAGAATTATATTCTTCTCTGGCCTAGATCTATACTTTGTCTCAAACTTAATTATCGCAATGCGAATTCAAAACGATATTTCATATGTAATAACAAATGTAAGAAAGTGTTTCATGCGGGGAATTTGTTGTAGTTGGCCTTACTGGGGTCGTGGTGCTAGTGTGGTGCCATATTTATTTACGTATTTACATAATTTTCGCTTAATGATACAATGTGTGCAGTAGGTGGGCCCAAGGAATCATAGATGGGCAAAATGTAATCAGATTAATGAAAATGATTAACGATTACATTTTACGTTTTTTGCCATTAATATGACTGCATTTTGCTCATTTATGTTTTAAACACTACAAAATCCCAGATTGTATACACATTTATGATTTCTTAATGTTTTAAATGGATTTAATCATGATTACAGAGCAAGAAAGTTAAAATTACGACTACATTTTGTAATCGTTCATCATTAATCAGATTACATTTTGCCCATCTGTGCAAGGAATTATTGCCACGAGCATATTTGTCGTGGAACTTACGTCCGGCTATCGTTAGGTAAATTTCACCATAAAATAAAAATTGCATTAGCTTGTCATTGAGACTTGTAACGTGTTACGGTATATGGAGACCAGGTTACGTCTGGCTCAGTCCTAATACTTGCTCGTGGAATTATACCTTTAAGGCTGAAATTAAGTAGATTAATTGATAACGAGTAAACTAAGCGCGTAGTTGTATCTTCGCTATGAACGATGATTAATGTGTTTTTTTAAGACGATATAAATTTGATAAGATTTTGGAACAATAACTATTTAATAAGGGTGCGGATTGAAATAGCAATCATTCGATAGAAATGAATGCTGTAATATCCGTCGCGTTACTGCTGTTGGCTTCGGCCACAGGTTCCGTGGAAATCGAACGGAACTATCATGAAAAAATTGGTATTCCGTTGGCAGAACGCATCAGGGCTGAGGAAAATACGATCCTCAGTGGACGGAGCGTGGACACGCTGGGAGAGGACAGGATTGTCGGCGGTGTCATTGCACCAGTCAACGCACATCCCTACTTAGTAAGTTGTTACAGATAAAAACAATATAAATATTACAGATAAAAATACTTTTTAGCAAAACAGTCGCATCTCAATGTCGAGTTGCGGAACCAAGCCCATTTAGACCTGCCCCTAGACAAGTAACATATGAAAAACAATAACGTAGGTTCGAATCCCGGCACTTGCCTCTGAGTTTTTCAAGATTAAGTATGGATTTAAGCATCACATGCTCACCGGTGAAGGTGAAGGTGAAACTGGGATCTAATAGAAATGTCATGTGTAAATACTTTGAGAACGGCGGTTAGTTGCGCTACTGGTCACGTTGGGCACGACATATAAGCCCCATGTGGATATAGCCACTGATGTATCACTCCGAACGATGTATAGCGTGACGATATATTATTAATATTATATAAAAAAATATTGTACTATATGTAAATATTATATTAAGTTGTATTTATGTATTTTTACTTCAGGTTTACTAATCTTATATGCTTAATACATTATAGATATTTCATAAAAACTTTGATTAACATAAAATTCAATAAGATAAATAGCATATTTGTGTGATTTTAGTTTGATATTACTCTACGCAACCTTGATAATAGGAAATGGTTGCAAAAGAAAGCTTTGATAAAACATGTATCAATAAAAAATGTAAATTAACATATGAGCCCTTTATTTAAAACTTAGTTATACCATTACAAAAAATATATAATTGTTATTAAAAATAATATATAAGAACTATATATGTACAAGTATAATATTATAAATTAGAAATAATTGATAAAGGGTGTCTCAGAATGTTTTTCATTTTTTGATGTTAAATAAAAAACAACATTATCCATTAAAACTTGTTTTATTTATTGTTAAATTAAAGAGCAGATCTTGAAGTTTATTTATGAAAAACAACCGTTTGCAAATGTTCACCATTTACTTGTTCACACTCATTTAGCCTGGAGCTAAAATTTTCAATCATTCGCTGGAGCATTGCTCTTGGAATAGCGTTGATTTCTTCAGTGATTCTTTGCTTCAAAACGTTCAGGTTTGGTGGCAATGGATTGTAAACTTTACTTTTTAGGTAGCCCCATAAGAAAAAATCAGCAGGCGTTAAATCAGGACTCCTCGGTGGCCGGTTTATGTCTCCTCGGCGGCTTATCACTCTTCCGGGGAATAAATCGTGAAGAGCAGCTAATGAGTCATTTGTTACATGAGAAGTGGCCCCATCTTGCTGGAAAAGGGTGTTGCGGTTGTAGCCAGACTGGTTTTGCATTTCTGTAGCCAAAAAAGTCCGGATCATATGGCAATATCGATCAGAATTAACGGTCTGAGTTCGACCTCGGTTATCCTCAAAAAAATAAGGACCGATAATTCCTTGACTTGATATGGCAGCCCAAACAACCACTTTTGGTGAGTACAAGGGCTTCTGATGCAGTTCTAGCGGATTCTCGGTAGCCTAGTATCTGCAATTTTGTTTATTCACGTGACCGTTGATGTGAAAATTCGATTCGTCGGAGAACCAGATGTTATTGAAACTCCTAAAACGGTTTTTCATTGTGCTGCAGAATTCGACTCGTTTATCAGGATCATCAGGCTTCATTTCTTGAACAATAACAATTTTATATGGGTGAAAATGCAAATCTTTCGAAATAATGCGATAAACCGTAGATTTGTTCAAATTCAGAGAAGCTGCGCGCAATCTCAACGACTGTCGTGGGTCGTCCATAACAGACTGGCGAACGCGGTCGACGTTCGTGCTCGCCCTTGATGTCCTTTTGCGCCCAGATGATTTGTCCGGCATTGTATTCCCAGTCTCTTCAAACTTGCACACCCAATGTTTAATTAAATTGGCACTTGGCACATGTTTTAAGCTTGTTAAATTAAAATGTGTCCTGTAGAGACGACGAACAATAGTGTAGGAATCGTTGTTTTTATAAAACGCTCGCACGCAAAACGCGCGCTGCGGTCCCGTGAAACGATTCATGGCTACTAAACTTAACAAGCCGGCCAAGCGTTTGAGACCACTCCCCTCCCCCTGCTACCAGCGATCGGCGCGTATTGGTCAATTCAAAAACGAAAAACATTCTGAGACACCCCTTATTTACTTTTTGGGACACCATTACTAAAAGTTAATAGTTACAAGCAAATTTGAGAATGTAACAACGAATAACTTTATAAGATGCTCATGTTAACCTAGTTTCTAATTAATTCCTTATAGCCGCATGTTGAGAATTTGACTAATAGGTAAAAGTATTGTCTGAACATTTTTATTTTTTTCCAATATTTCATTAAAATATTTACAAAAATACAAATGTAATTTACTAGTAGTATTATTAAGGTGACTGTTTCAAAAATTACGAAATTTCTTACAATTTTATATAATTTGAAAATGATGTGTACAACTTCTCACGTATTTCTTTAATTCCAGGCAGGTCTTCTCATTTCGTTCCATAATATCGGCGGCAGTTCAGCATGTGGAGCCTCCATACTTTCCGCGAACCGTTTAGTTACCGCCGCTCATTGCTGGTTCGATGGGGTAAACCAAGCTTCTCAGTTCGTCGTGGTGATGGGCTCCAACATGCTGTTCAGCGGCGGTACGCGCATCGCCACCAACCAGGTCATACTGCACCCGCAGTGGGACCCACAGTGGTTTACTAACGACGTGGCTATGATCTACTTGCCTTGGCGAGTAGCTTTATCAGGTAACTTTTGTATTTGAACCATTTCTTTCAGCTTACAAAAAGTTAACAAAAGACGGCACACAAATTGACACCGCACTTAGCGGAAACGGAAAACACAGTTTGAACGCGGGTAAAGCCGTCCCACTTCACTTTCTTCAATCTCTAAAGGATGGTGTCTCCGCACCACCGCATCTATAATTAACATTACTCACAAAATTGAAACAGCGTATTCCAAGCCGCTGACCATTGTACACACAGCAGAAAAGCAGCGAGAGGTTGTTTACAGTGAAAAAAGCGCAGCTCTTATCTACCCACGTTGAGCAGTCCTTCAAGCATACAAGTTCTAAACAAATTAATATTCTACCAGCGATAAAACTGCCTAAATGCGTTGTGATATTTCGACAGCTTTTTCTAATCCTATAAATTTTTTGGCCTTCTATTAGCGTAGACTTCTAGATTTTCTAATTTGTAAAATATTAATTTTACAATGTACTAATTGCCGATGTACTGTTACGAGCACGGGGTAAATAATATGTCGGTGAGAGTATACAAAGTCAAAACCAAGTCGCAGAAATGTCTCAAAGCGCAACCGTCGAATGATCTCGTTGACTAAATTGTCGATGATTCTAGAAATCAGTTGATGAATGCTTTCGAAGTTTGGTCGTCGAAAACCAAATCGCCAAAAGTTCAATCGAAGAAAGTTCTCGAAGTCCAGTCGAAATGTTCGCACGTAGATCCACTATGCAGTTTTAAAATCAATGTCGTACGATGCCTGAAAGCCTAGACATCTAGGGCTAAAGTTTGACCCTAGTAGTTCCGTCGTAACAGTACTTTTACTATAGTTGATGATTATGAAATAAAATAACTGTTTCGTAATTTTATTTCAGCAAGTATCCAGGCCATCGCGTTGCCAACGTTAGCTGATTTGAACAACCAGTTCATTGGCGAATGGACCGTCGCTGCTGGCTTCGGAATAACAAGTGATGGTAATTATATTTTCAATCTTAGTTCGACATTTTCAAAGACATTAGTTTTATTCCCAGTATATTCATTTATTTATCTTTATTGTACAAAAGAATAATATGCTATAAACTTTATAGTATAAAGGATCTCAAAATGTTTCTTTTGTAGAATTAACATTTACTATTGGTGCATCCTGTGGTAGCATTTATCGGTTTATAATTGTATGTAGTACTAAGTTTTCTTTTACAATATTTTAGTTAATCAGTCACTGGTTGCATTGTAAACACAATAAAGTAGATTAGTATTAATTCTTCTTTTGTTTTGCAGCGCAACAAGGCGTGTCTATAAATCAAATGGTGAGCCACGTCAGTCTGCGAGTAATCTCGGTACCCGATTGCAGCAGGGTTTTTGTTCCTGGATTTGTTCGTGACAGCAATATTTGCACAAGTGGAGTTGGCGGCGTGGGAATCTGTCGCGGCGACTCTGGTGGACCTCTTGTCCTTCACCGCAATGGCAGACCAACATTGGTAAGCCTTCATTAGTCTTATTTGGTCTTTCAAAAGAAGTGTGATGAGATTCCTAGGTAGGCAAGTCATATTGACTCATCTACCTCCAATTATCTTTCTACGTATTGACCTTTCAGACGTGGATGATTAAAACAGGTTGGTATGACGATAGGATCGCCTTTGGAATTTCTTCATTTGGCAGTCACCACGTTCCTCAGGCAGCGTGATACTTACCATCATATGTTGTGCAGTCACTTTGTTTTGTTGCTGTAAAAACACATTAAAATTAAATTTATGTTTATATGCAATTATGTTTGTAGTTGTGGAGACATAGACAAATTAATTAATAATTCATTGTTATTATCGGTCTTTATTTTTTTATTTATGACTGATATACTGTTTGCTTTTATTAATATTAGGTCCTTACATATGAAATTGGCGTTTTGTATGGGAGGAACAAAAAGTCGAATATTTTTTAATATAATATATTTAATTAATCAAAGTATGAACCATTATTTTCTATGCACTTTTGCCATCTCATAGGTAGTTCATTGATCCCTTTACTAAAAAAACCAGTCGGACGGGAATCAATAAAATCTTTGAAGGCGATTTGGACTGCCCCATCGGAGTTGAATTTTTTCCCTTGCAAGAAGTTATCCAAATTTCGAAAAAAATGGTAATCTGTTGGAGCAAGGTCCGGGGAGTACGGAGGATGTCTTAGACTTTCCAATTGAAGCTCTTCTAATTTAGTAGCCGTCTGTTGCGCAGTGTGTGGTCTAGCGTTGTCGTGAAGCAGCAGTGGCGTGGAGCGATTGACCAGCCTAGGTTGTTTAGCCGCTAGCTTTTCCATCATGGTTTGCAATTGCTGACAATAGACATCAGCCGTAATAGTCTGGCAAGATTTGAGAAAACTGTAATGAACAATACCGGCACTAGTCCACCAAACGCTTACAAGTAACTTTTTTGGGGTTAATTTTCGCTTGGGGCAGGATTTGGCTGGCTGGCCAGGATCCAACCATTGCGCTGAGCGCTTCCGATTATCGTAAAGAACCCATTTTTCATCACAGGTAATGATTCGGTTTAAAATACCTTCATTATTGTGCCGGTTTAGTAATGTAACGCAGCAGTCGACGCGCGTTTGCCGGTTTGCTTCAGTCAATTCGTGAGGTACCCACCTTTCAAGCTTTTTAATCTTCCTAATTTGCTTCAAGTGAATTAAATATAGCTTCCACAATAGCCTTCAACTCTTCATTATCAACTTTATCACGGGGCTTGTTCTGCAGGTCGAAATTTCCAGAACGAAAACGTTGGAACCAAAAACGAACTGTGTTTTCTTTTGCAACACGACCGCCATACACATCATTCACCCTTCGAGTTGATCCGCAGCACTAGTGCCACGGCGGAACTCGTACTCGTAAATAATGCGATATTTTAAGTTTTCCATTTTGTAAAATGAGTGACGCAAACAGAAAAAAACAGAAGAAAAAAACAAATGAATGACGATCATCGAAGCACAAATACATGAGTCTATAGCTGTACAAATTTGAATTTGGAATTCCTTACCAAAGAGGAGAAATTTGTGATTAAAGTGGCCAGTACGAAAAACGCCAATTTCATATGTAAGGACCTAATATTAATATAAAACAGGCCATTCTAATATATGTTGTGGTTTTCTTAACCCATTAAATTCGGGAAGAGCACAATTTTTATACTATGTTTGAGACTTATTTTCTGCCGTGAAAAACTAAGATAAAAAATTACAAACATACTTATTCTACTAATTTTGGAGTCGCTCTTTCGATTGGTGCAGTCAGATTTGCATAAAAATGAAAGCAAAAATCAATATGGCGCATATTAAAAAAAAAGACAAAATTGTTAGATTTTTTTTGTATGCCTTGAATCAACCCAACGTCTTCAAGATATCAATATGTGAAAAATGAACGTTACTTGATAAATTATGAATATTATCAATAAAATTCACGTCTCTAATGTTATAATTGTCTCTGAAATGTATATACTAGGGGTTTTGAGGTCGCTGATTACGAATTCAAAATCAGATTTTCAAAATTCAAGATGGCGGATCCAATATGGCCCACTAAGTCTCATAAAATACTTCAACATTACGAGAATTCTTTACATAGGGAAGCTTATGAAGTGTCTGATCACGAATTTAAGATTAGATTTTCAAAATTTAAGATAGCGGATCCAATATAGTGGACTAAGTCTCATTAAAGCTTCGAAATTACGAGAATTCTATGTATAGGGGGGTTTGTGAGGTAGCTGATTATTGATTTTGATATATGATTATTTTAGGCACTAGTCTTTTAATACATTTCTAAATATTTTTTATAGAACTAATAAATATATATTTATGGTTATGTTCATAATTTGATGTTTGACAACAGGTTGGCATCAGCTCCTTTGTGGCTCAAAACGCTTGCCAGCAAGGACATCCCTCTGCATTTGCCAGGGTCACCAGTTTCTACAGCTTCATCCTCAACCACCTGTAAATCTTAATTAAGTTACCTGTAAATAAATATCATGCAATTAAAGAGCATCTATTCTCATTATTTTATTATCTGCTTTCCTTACGATTCTCTTATTACCTCACCCTATTCACAATTAGCAAAAGCCTATATAAGTTTTATTAATTCTATTAAGGATATAATGTAGGTAATTAACAATACTTGATACCGATAGTAGTAAATTATGCTATGTATTGCGCTACACAGTTGAGAATTTTGTGTAAAAAATACTCATAAAATATATTTAAGCTTGATTTATGTAACATTACTTTTGTATATCTTAATATATATAAATCTCCTGTCACGATGTTTGTCCGCGATCGACTCCTAAACTACTAAACCGATTTTAATGAAATTTACACACCACGTGAAGTTTGATCTAATTTAAAAGATAGGATAGTTTTCATCTCAATTCATAGTCGCAATATTATTTTATTGCTAATTATTTGTTTATTATTTAGCAGTCATAATTTACAGTTAGCTCCAACCGATTCTAAAAGATGTCGCTATCCGTTGACTGGATTGAGTTATTATTCAAAAACCAGTCACAGCAAAGCGTGGCTGGTCTGCTATAATTTATATGGCAGAACAACGTTTGCCGAGTCAGCTAGTTATATTATAGAAGTATTACCTATTAGCCTGTAATTTAAGTTTTATTTGAAGACATTCCTTCAGCCAATTGATCTGAAGGGCTTTTTTATTGGATAAGTGATAGACCAGTAAAGTATGCTGTGAAGCAAAGTAAACTGAGAGCTTAGACTAAATAATTTTTCATCAATGATGTAGTAATAATCAACGTTAGTAGAAAAATGTATGGGATTAACAAACGGAGACCATATCGTCAGGTGAAAGGCTATTTGGTTTATGCGACATTTTTTGGTGATATAGTATGATATTTCAAACACTTATATTAATCCCGTATAGTTTTGGACCGTTTTCTAGTCTTACTGTTGGAGAGCGGAGGAGTGGAGAGCTACCTGAAAATAACAAGCGAACATATATCAATGGAATTTAGTGGGATTTTTGAATTAAATTAAATTTAAATAAATTCGTGGTGTTTATCTAACCACAGAGATTTTGTTTTTTTTTTAATTGTAAATTAATCAATGTTCGATTAGATTATAACTATATTAGATTTCTAATGAAATTAATCGCTATCTAAAATTACTAAAACAAATATCAGCTCTATCTATTTTACATATCTTTAGAAACTGTGGATACTGAAGAACTGTGAATATTTGTGACTAGTGTAATACCACGCTTGAGAAAATATTATGTCCATTTTAACCTGGGCAATCGTAAAATCGTAAAACTCTGGTATCGCAATGCACTGCGCGATATATTTTGAAAGGGAGAGAGTAAATTAGGTTATATAACTTTTCAGAACTCTGTATTAAAAACAATGTCTGATTAAGTAGTAGGATTAAATAGTTATGGTAGTATATTATTAAAACTGCAGCATCCACGTTGCTAGGCAGCAAGCAAAATGACTGGTTTAAATTAATTTCTATGGAGTGTGCTTGGCAGCATGCTATTGTGGCTACCGCCTTGCGGTATTGTCTTAAATCCAAATAAATATTTACAGAAATTTAAACTAAGATGTCTTGCTTTCTAAAATACATTTACAGATAATAATTAACTTACCGAATATGATAATAACGATAGATAAGCTCATTTTTAAAAAGTTTTTATCTAAAAGTCTTTCACATAGTTTTCTTTAGTATTATAGATTTAAAATAATACAAATAAAACAAAAAATTGGTTAAACACTATATGTGACTATCAACACTAAGATACAAGTCACATAAATGAACGCTCTACAAAATATGACTTGAAAATAATTGTATTATCATCTTTTGACACGCGCTATCTCTTAAATCCATTTTTCTGAAAAACCCAAACAATATCATTTTATGGAACATATCAAGATATTAATAATTAAGCTTTTATCTTTTCATCCAATTAGGTTCATGTTGACATGGCTATATTTAAATTGATTAGTAATTTTTAATTTGATAATTTAATTATAATATCGGCGTTTAATGTAGACGTATTGAAAAACTTCAGTATGCATTAGGAACTAAATCCACGGTGTACACTAAGGTCTGGCGATAGATATTAACGCCGAACCATTACATATAGCGAGGCTGAGGTTTTGGCGGATTTCGTCCTTGGTAACTTTACAAATGGAAAGCGATTCGATTATAATGTTGACTAGCACACTGGTAGCTTTTTGTTTTCTATTTGTTTTGGGACTTTTACGTTAGTACGTAACTGATAGCTGAAGTAGCCGATTATAACGGAATGGACTGAACGAACGGAACCATTGTACGTCTTAGGCTGACACCGAAGTAATTATACGATATGGGCGTAGATTCTCAGACCATAAAAGAATTATATTCTCCTACGAGCTTAGGTGTTTAGCAGTGCTTCGTTTCAAACTTAGCTAGCACGTGTGGTGCTATATTTATTTACGTATTCACATAATTATCGCTTAATGGTACAATGTGTGCAGTAGGTGGGCCCAAGGAATCATTTCCAAGAACGTATTTGTCGTGGAACTTACGTCCGGCTATCGTTGGGAAAATTTTATGATATACTGAAAATTGCATTAGCATATCATTATGACTTATAACGTGTTACGGTATATGGAGGCCAGGTTACGTCTGGCTCAGTCCTAATATATGCTTGTGGAATTATACCTTTACAGCTGAAATGAAGTAGATTAATTGATAACGAGTAAACTAAGCGCGTAGTTATATCTTCGCTAAAAAGGATAATAATGGGTTTTTTTAAGACGATATAAATTTGATAAGATTTTGGAACAATAACTATTTAATAAGGGTGCGGATTGAAATAGTAATCATTCGATAGAAATGAATGCTGTAATATCCGTCGCGTTACTGCTGTTGGCTTCGGCCGCAGGTTCCGTGGAAATCGAACGGAACTATCACGAAAAAATTGGTATTCCGTTGGCAGAACGCATCAGGGCTGAGGAAAATGCGATCCTCAGTGGACGGAGCGTGGACACGCTGGGAGAGGACAGGATTGTCGGCGGTGTCATTGCACCAGTCAACGCACATCCCTACTTAGTAAGTTGTTACAGATAAAAACACTGTCTAGCATCTCAATGTCGAGTTGCAGAACTAAGCCCATTTAGACCTGCCCCTAGACAAGTAAAATACGAAAAAAAATAACGCAGGTTCGAATCTCGGCACTTACCTCTGAGTTTTTCCAAATGAGGTACGGATTTATTCACCACATGCTCACCGGTGAAGAAAAACCTCGTGAGTAAACTGGCATCTAATAGAAATGTCAGGTGTAAATGCATTGAGAACAGCGATCAGTTGCGATAGTGGTCGCATTGGGCACGATATGTCGTAGCACAAAGTAGATATAGCCCAGTGGCTACATACATCAATATGTATCACTGCTCACTCCGAAATGTGTATAGCGTGACGAAATATTAATATTATATACAAGCAATTGTCAATAAAAATATTGTATTACGAGTATATGTAAATATTATATTAAATTGTAATTATATATATTTAATTTAGATTTACTTGTATGCTTAATACATATTAGATATTTCATAAAAACTTTGATTAACATAAAATTAAATAAGATAAATGTGTGATTTTCGTTTGATATTACTCTACGCAACAGGATCTGTTCCCTGATAACAGGAAATGCTTGCAAAATAAAGCTCTGATAAAATATGTTTCAATAAAATTTTAAAATGAACCCTTTATTTAAAAGCTAGATATACCATTGCTTTACAAAAAATAAAAATGTTATTAAACATAATATACGATAATTATATACGAGTATAGTGTTATAAATTAGTAAATAATAGATATTTACTTTTTGGGACACCATTACTAAAAGTTAATAGTTACAAGCAAGTTTGAGAATGTAACAATGAATAACTTTAAATGACGATCATGTTGTTAACCTAATTTCTAATTAGTTCGTCAGAGATTAACAACTCTTTCAACTTTTTGAATCGTTATATCTCAAAAACGGTGACTCTTAGAAAAAAAACTATTCAGACATTTTTTATAGATAATTATCTGATCTACAATATTTGTCTGAGCTAATTTTATGACAAAACTTACCGTTTTGCTGAAAATCGCGAAAAACACGTTTTTGTGACCTTTGACCCCGAGTAAATTTTTTTGCACGTGCCGGATCGATGAGGACTTTTCACATTTCCTTTATAATAGTGTATTAGACAATCCTACCAATATTCAGCCAAGTCGGAATTTTTGTAACCTTGGATGTCTAAATTGACCGGGCTAAGCCGCATGCAGACAATTTGATTAATAGGTAAAATCACACAGGTCCAGCATGTAGGTATGAACATTTTTATTGTTTTCCAATATTTCATTAAAATATTCACAAAAACACAAATGGATTTACTAGTAGTATTTAGTAACATTTTAGGTTACTGTTTCTTCAGTTACGAAATCTCTTACAATTTATATAATTTATTGATTGTTGTGTTATTAACCCCTCACGTCTCTTTTTTAATTCCAGGCAGGTCTTCTCATTTCGTTCCATAATATCGGCGGCAGTTCAGCGTGTGGAGCTTCCATACTTTCCGCAAACCGTTTAGTTACCGCCGCTCATTGCTGGTTCGATGGGGTAAACCAAGCTTCTCAGTTCGTCGTGGTGATGGGCTCCAACATGCTGTTCAGCGGCGGTACTCGCATCGCCACCAACCAGGTCATACTGCACCCGCAGTGGGACCCACAGTGGCTTACTAACGACGTGGCTATGATCTACTTGCCTTGGCGAGTGGCCTTCTCAGGTAACTTTTGTATTTCAACCATTTTAGTTTATATCTTTAACAAAAGGTGGCAATGGCGGAAAGTGAATACAGATTACGTGAATACGGTTTTAGCCAACTGCAATACCAGATCGTTTCCCATTCTGCTGCCGGCCTTACAGAAGTAAAAGATATAAAAAAAAACTTGAATAGACACATTCTGATACTGAAACACAATAAGTAATCTAGACCTTAGCTTGTGCTAAATTTATCAAAATTATATATCCCTCGGTACAAAGTATTTGAGGTGCGCATAGCGCTATCAATAAATCTATCTAAATGATACGTAAGCGTTAGTTTCGTGTTTTTGCCATGCCAGAGTGCCTCTTTATACCAGGAAATAGCCCCTGCGTAGGACATTTCAGTGACGAGAGTATGACAAGCGGAGTTGGTCGGACTTCTGCCAGATAAAACAATTCCAGGGTGTCCTTTTTGAAGTGCCTTCGCCAATTGCAGGAGCGAGTTCGTATCCTACTATGGTTACGACGCGCGAAGCCCAACAAAGGCTTCCTTAGAGTGTGAACGCGGGTGAAAACGTCCGACTTCACTTTAAAGCAAGTGCCACTTCTCATGTTGATGTCAAAGCGGGATGTCACGCATTTGATACCACGTGAAAGGTCTTCGCCTACACCCGGCCTTTCAGCGCCGAAAGGTCTGGTAGCGATCTTTCGGATGTATTCGGCCACATCCCTCTAAAACAGCGGTCATAAATGCATTGTGATATTCCAATGGCTTATTCTATTTCTATAAATTTTTAATCTTCTATTAGCGTAGACTTCTAGTAATTTCCAATTTGTAAAATATTACATTTACAATTTAGCACAAATTGCTGATGTGCTATGTTGATGATTATGAAATAAAATATGTCTCGCAATTTTATTTCAGCAAGAATCCAGGCCATCGCGCTGCCAACTTTAGCTGATTTGAACAACCAGTTCGTTGGCGAATGGACCGTCGCTGCTGGCTTCGGAATAACAAGTGATGGTAATTATATTTTCAATCTTAATTCGACTCTTTCGTAGAAATTCTTTTTGTTTGCATTACATTCGTTTATTTTTCTTTTTTGCACTAAAGAATATTATGCTAAAAAGAATCTCAAAATGTTTCTTTTGTAGAATGAATTTTAGTTAATCATTCACTGTCAGCACTGTAAATAAAATAAAGTACAACAGGAAAAAATTTTTTGCAGCGCAACAAAGTGTGTCTATAAACCAAATGGTGAGCCACGTCAGTCTGCGAGTAATCTCGGTACCCGATTGCAGCAGGGTTTTTGTTCCTGGATTTGTTCGCGACAGCAATATTTGCACAAGTGGAGTTGGCGGCGTGGGAATCTGTAACGGTGACTCTGGGGGCCCGCTTGTCCTTCACCGCAATGGAAGACCAACATTGGTAAGCCTTCATTAAATCATATTTGGTGTTTCTATAGAAATATGAAGAGATTCCTAGGTAGGCAAGCTTTATTGAGTCGTCTGTCTCCAATTATCTTTATACATATTGACCTTCCAGACGTGGATGATTAAAACAGGTTGGTACGATGATGGGATCGCCTTTGGACTTTCTTCCTTTGGCAGTCACCACGTTTCTCAGGCAGCGTGATACTTACCATCATATGTTGTGCAGTCACTTTGTTTTGTTGCTGTAAAAATACATTAAAATTAAATTTATGTTTATATGCAACTATTTTCGTAGTTGTGGAGACATAGATAAATTAATTAACAATTGATTGTTATTATCAGTCTTAATTTTTTTATTTATGACTGATATACTGTTGGCTTTTATTAATATTAATATAAAACAGGCAATTCTAATGTATGTTGTGGTTGTCTTAATAGAAACTGTACATTGTTTATTGTAATTGTGTATGAATTATGTGAATTGAATAGTCTATTGGACTACTGGCAGCCCCTTTATGTATAAAATAAAAAATAAATAAAGTAAATATAACATACAGTAGATGCTAAATATCATGTAATCATACTACGGTAAAATTCTGTAAAATTATACGATGGGTCTATCTCTAAGCCAACATAAGCGGTTACAAGAGTAATACAAGTAGTCGTAATATTGTATCATTGATATTTCATTCATGTTTTACCAAAAATATCTATATTATATTATTTTCGATGTCTTTTTCTTGATTGATCTTTGCCCTAGCTATTTGTATCGTACGTATTGTCCTATCCATTTTACACACTAGTCTTGTAATATAATTCTAATTATTTTGTATAGGACTAATAAAAGTATATTTATGGTTATGCTTATAATTTGATTTTTGACAACAGGTTGGCATCAGCTCCTTTGTGGCTCGAAACGCTTGCCAGCAAGGACATCCCTCTGCATTCGCCAGGGTCACCAGTTTCTACAGCTTCATCCTCAATCATCTGTAAACCTTAATTAAGTTACCTGTAAATAAACTATTATGCAATTAAAGACCATCTATTCTCATTATTTTATTATCTGCTTTCCTTGCGATTCTCGTATTATCTCACCCTATTCACAACTAGCAAAAGTATATAAGTTTTATTAATTCTATTAAGGATATAATGTAGGTAATTAACAATACTTGATTAGATACAGACACCGATAGTAGTATGGTAGCAAGTGACTGATACAGCCGGCGGCAGATAATTTATGCTATGTATTGCAATACGCAGTAGTCAATTTTATGTCTGTTAACATATGTTTAGATGGGAGAGAATCTGATTCTCACTTTTTTTAAGGCCTTCAGTGCTATTGTGACTCAATTCCTGCAGTGCAAAAAATATCCTAGAAAAGTTTGTTGAAAAGTTAAAAATATACTCTTAAAAATATTTTCAAGCTTGATTTATATAACATTACCTTAATATAATATATTATGGAATTATTATAGATTAACTTATGTAATTTGAGTATCAATTTTGTTTGAAGACATTCCTTCTGTTAATGGTGCTGAAGGGCTCCTATATTAGATAAGCGATAGTGACCAATAACAATTGCTGAGAAGCAGTAAACTGAGAGCCTAGACTAAGTAACTTTTCATCAATAATGTAGTAACAATCAACGTTAGTAAAAAGTAGAAAAATGTATGGGATTAACAAATGGATAACACATGATATTTCAAACAGTTATATTAATCCCCTATATTTTTGGACCGTTTTCTAGAATGTTATTGTTGGAGAGTGGAGGAGTGGAGAGTTATCTGCTAATATCAAATGAAAATGTAGCAATTGACGTAAGTGGGATTTTTTTAATTAGGCTTAATATAAATCATATAAATTCGTGGAGCTTATCTAACCGCAGAGATTTTGATGTTTTCACTGTAAATTAATCAATGGACGATTAGATTAGTATTAGGTTTCTAATGAATTTAATCGCTATCGTAAATTAATAAAACTAATATCTGCTCTATATATTTAGGTATCTCTAGAAACTATAGATACTGTACCTTTAGGTAGGCAGTTTACAGTTTACAATAAGTGATTTATAATAGACTAGCTGAACCGGCAAACGGTGTTTTGCTATGTAAGGTTTTGTAATATCTTCTAAGATGTTCATTGAAATTAAGTGATGTCAAAGACAATTTTGTTCACAATTAAATATTCTTAATCAACAACACATTTATTTGGATAAAGATTAATATTATTACGTTGATACAACTCTTAACTATTTGTTAATGCATTAATTTCGACCAAATTTGTTTACCATAAAAACGGTTCTAGTGACTTAATCTTAAAAGATAGACATATACTGTCGCGGATATTTTTTTAGATCATCTCGAGGGGTATAATTCTTTTTTACATATATTTTTGGTATCTTGAACCGCTTTTGCAGCGCACGCAATGGAAGCCCTCAAGGATGAATAATTTTGCCCGTTTTTTTCACATTTTCCATTATTTCTTCGCTTCTAATAATTGCATCGTGATGTTATATAACCTAAAGCCTTCCTCGATAAATGGCCTATTCAACTCAAAAAGAATTTTTCAATTCGTACCAGTAGTTCCTGAGATTAGCGTGTTCAAACAAACAAACAAACAAACTCTTCAGCTTTATAATATTAGTATAGATTTTTCCATGGTCAGCATATTTTGATATCCAAGATCGCGAATTTGAGTGCTGTCTGATATGGGTTCCACTTTTATTTATAAGTCACCGGTGTTATGGATTTGACGTTTTTATAATACTTAAAATTAATAAAGAGTATTGTCAAAATCTATTTCCTACAAGGGTAAAAGTGGCATTTATTGAATTATTATTATTATTATTATTATTATTATTATTATTTATTATTATTTATTTTATTTTTTTTTTTTATTTTTTGATTCTGTTATGTTAGCGAGTTCTCATTTCACTGCGAACCACTAGTTATAATTGAAGATTGTTAATTATAATAAATTGGTTTTTAATTTGGTGGTATTTCTTTGTGTTTAATTGGTTAGTTTGGTTAATTATTTTTATGAAATCATTGTTTGGTTGAGGCTTTTCAGGAACATTTTGATTCTTAAAACACTTACCAATTCTAAACCTTTTTTTTTGGTAGCCCGGGAGAAATCCCTTCGAACCTCAGGGGACGGTTAGGTCCACCTCCCGGTGTGTCGGACTTGCACCGACTAAAGCCCCCAGGGTGTTCCGCCGTCCACCTACCGGGATCGGGGGCACGACTAAGTTCCTCATCCTCAATACCCGGAAAGGTGTGTGGCCTCTGAATAGGCCTCTGCTCGCTTGACCAATTTTAAGCCTTAGAACATTGTATATATTGAAAGTGAAGGCTTACCTTTAACATAAACGAATAGAGAATAATAAATTGTAAATGATAACAGGTTTAAAAGCAATCTTTAGTCCTGATAGCAAATAATTATCTCAGATTAACAAATACGACAGCAGTGCTGTGATTTTCAGTTGATAAATATTAAGTATATTGAAGTGGTTGTCATTATATAATTATTTTATTCGTTCTCAGAATAAATCAGACAAAAACGTTTCAAGAGGGTTGGAAGTAAAAACGCTTTCTGTTATTTTATATGTAACAAATTCGCCTTTTAAATAATCTTTATATATATAAAATCCTCGTATCACAATGTTAGTTACGTTACTCCTCCGAAACGGCTTTACCGATTTTTACCAAATTTTATATGCATATTCAGTAGGTCTGAGAATCGGCTACTATCTATTTTTCATACCCCTAAGTGATAAGAGTTGTTCACCCTTAACATTTTTTTTTAATATTGGGACAAACATTATTGTTTTTATTGTTTTATAATGTGGCATTAAAAAATACATACAACCCCAAATTTTTACCCTTTTATCACCAACCTCTATTTCTTAATAACCATTTTAGTAATTTAATCATTTTCATCCCGCTCGATAACTGATCAATTATCACATAGAAATAAGTTATATGACAATACAACGTTTGCCGGGTCAGCTAGTTTCATTATAGAATTGCCTTATGTAGGAATATAGCCGTACGAAACTTTAAGTTTGCCAAGAAGCAATGTCTTATAACACAAGTAAAGGGGAAAATAGGAAAACCATGTATTTGTAGTTACATCACTATACAATACCATATACTTTTCGCAATTATAAGCTGATTTGTAGTTGGTAAAATATCCACGACCAATATCGATGTATGGGCACAACCGTTTTGAAATAACACAAGTCTGTCCCGTATTCTAGTTTTTATTAATTAAATAGATACAATATTATTGCAATCATTTTATTATTTGCTATAGTTTATATTAAATACATATTTATTATTTGCTATAGTTTATATTAAATACAAATATATATGATTCTCTATAGATATATTTTATAGTTAATATAGTTAGAACACTACAAATTATCAGAAATAAAATCCTGGTAGGCGGTAATTCTTGTGAAAGCAGCGGGCCCCGTTTTCGTGCAACCGCTAGAGGAACCGAATGATAACAAGCCAATCTGTTTAAGAATAAGGCAAATTAATAATTTATTTTACAACTTGACATGGTTAATCATATTAGGCGTATTCTAGAAGAACGCCGTAGAAAATAATTTATACCTTTTACAAGTTTTTCTGTATTACTTCTAACATTTTAATGGTATTTTGTGATTCTTATAATGAAATCAATTTTTTAGAGCTAATATTTGATGAGTTTACTAATTGTTGCGATCAATTAGCTATCAATGTGTGTTGCCATTGATGCAGATCATACGGTGAAGGAACGTGGTCTTTTACTACGAGTCTTATTAGAAAGCTCACTGACACAGCGAGCTGTGTAAAGGACAATACTTGAACTTAGTGAAACTTGGACTTAGTGAAACACTAAGTGATCGAATTTGAAATGAAAAGATCCGTAGACGAACAAGAATCACCGACATAGTCCAACGGATTAGCAAATCGAAGGGGGCAATGGGCAGGACACAGCTCGTAGAGAGGATAGTAGATGAGGCAGAAAAGTTCTCCAATAGAAACCACGTACTGGCAAGCGTACAATGGGACCTCCATCTACAAGTTGAACTAGGACCCAATTCAGATTGCAGGGCGACTCTAGGAGCAAGTTGCTTCCAACTGGTCACCCTGGAAAACATCAGGGGAGGTCTATGTTCACCAGTGGACTTCCTATAGCTGATATGATGCCGATGAGTTAAAGATGTGGGTAAAGATTACGATGGTAAATCTATTTTAAGCGTTCGCGTTTTGTGCTGATTATAAATAAATACTTTAACGGGTCTTATGAGCGGATTAACTTACTTTAAATTATAACTCGATGTTTTCACCTGGCTACACAGGGTATAGTCAGACCAGAATAAAGCGCCGCGAATTTTTCGTTAGGTGCGAGAAGTTACTTCCGATAACCGCTTTTGTTCTTGTTAATTTAAAGGCGCACAACATTCACAGTATCTGCATTTTTACAGGGCCGGTATATACGTGTAGCCATAATTAAAAGTAAGTAGATTCACGCATAAGGCCCGGCATTTTCGGTCCTATTATATGATGACAAACTATTTTCGATATTTTGTCGCTTACAATGTTCTTACAGACTACGCTCAGTATGATCGTGAACTTGATATATTGTTATCTTAGACAGTCTTTATATTTTAGTAATATTGTAACAACATGACAATAAATATAATAATTAAGAATAAACAGGCCCGGTGTAACTTATAGAGTTCATAGAGATAATCATTTGGATAAGATATATATTTAAGATACTCGTATCATGCGGTGGACGTTGAGAGCGTTCGTCGTCCGGCAGAGAGGATAATGCGTCGTGTGTGTGCCCACATGATGGGCCATTGAGTGGCAGTGAGGGGGTAACAACTGACCCCCTCTCAGAGAGGAGGCCTGTCAAGGCCAGTCGCTCGCCGGGTCCGTAGGAAGTTTACGGATATCCAGGGCCCGGCGAATGCGAAGGACAGAGTTGGCACCCCGGTGGTTTTAGTCGGAGCAAGTCCGACACACCGGGGGAAGTGGCCCTCGCCACTCCCCTGACGGTCCGAAGGGATTTCCACCGAGTTAAAAAAAAAAACTTGTATCATTAAATTATGTATTGAAGTACTCATAAAAAATATTTAAAAAATATTTTTTGTTTCTTTTCGTCTAGGTACAAAAACAACGCAAACAAAATTTTAAAGGTATGAAATCAAAGGATTATTGGTAAAGAAGATGAAGAGGTGAGATGATTGGGATAGTAGAGTGATTATCCGAACTGGGTCGTGACTATAATACACAAGTAACAAGCCATCATAGTGACTCGCTTAGGACTGTCACGTTCCGGGAACAACTTGTATACGTCCAGTTGTTTGTATAGCTAGAGACCTTCTGTCGTGGTATATGTATGTGGGACGACGTGGCTGCTGATTTAGGAGTGTACTTTCAATCAGATGCGGTGAAGTTACTTTGTCGAATTGAATAAAAAGAAATACGTACCAATAGTCTACCCTTCATTGGTGGAGAGGCAACATATGGACTCCCGCTGTTGCTCGTGCACGGGCTTTCGCTCGGTGTTCCAGCGCTACAGATGTTGGTTGTGTTGTCAAACCCGGTGTAGACTCCCTCACAAGATTCACTCTTGGCGACTACGTCTAAAAAGAATCTTAATGATCGGGCAGTAGCTATGTTGCTTTCTAAAACTGCAAACAAAAAAAAATAGAAAAATCTTTTACGGTTTTAAATTTGGGTAAAACCTCATAGCACTATCCTGGGTAAAAACCCCAGGGTGACTACTTCTGTGAATTGGCGGTAAATAAGAAGCCTGCAATAATTTACCCACAGCCCTGCCGTTTATATTTTTGGGGGGAGGGAAAGGTTAATAAGCACTTCCCTCTCCTGACATCACATGGTGAATTGCTACAGAACGCGCCCCGTCATTTCCCCTGCTTAAGGGAGTTGCTAACTTCTCGCTCAGGGCCCCCACCTTGACCACGGCTTCACCACGACCACTTCGACCACGGTTTTATTTGCAGCCGGGCAGCATTGCTGCTACTGTTGCCAGTTGACACTGAGTCATAGAGATACCATCATAAATACTTTAACGGGTTTTATACGCGAAAAAATTATTGAATTATGGTTCGACTTGACTACACAGGCAAGACTGATATACCAAAGAGTTTTAGTTCTGTGCGGGAAGTTACCATACTTCCTTTACTCGCTTTTGTTCTTGATTAGTAAGTACAATTTTTTTTTGGACTGCCTTGATAAAGCGACTACAGTGCTCGTGATGTTAAGTACAATGTAGTCCAAAAACGATAGCGACCATCATAGGACGAAAATAGGTTGATAGTCTCTGTCGTCATGTCAGCTCACATATACCACAACTGAAGGTCTCTAGGCATATTAATGACTGGATATATACAAGCTGATCCCGAAACGCAACAGGTAAATCCAAGTCACTATTACGGTCTTTACTCTTGTGTACTGTGGTCACAACCCAGTTCGCGGAATTGCCCTACCACCATAAAATTAAATTAAAATTGTTAAAACTAAGTTTCTTCCCGCATATGACCCGTTAGAGTATTTACGAGTATAATAAGTAAACGACGCGACTTAAATATTGTTACTCTTTACTAACCATCCGTGTTTTGAAGATATCCAGATATAAGCCCTGGATAACCCTCAAAGCTACTTGACGCAAAGGCTCCAGTAGGCATGTTGACTATATCAATCATATCTGTAAATTATAAAAAGAATATTTAAATATGTTAATAGTTAATGGATACTGCTATTGATTCCGATTATAAATATGGCACTAATAACATCTCTGTTGTATGCCACTCCGACGCAGCCTTGAGTTTCTTTCGGCGTTTCTTCTAAAGGTAGTCACTTTCGAAACGCTGGTAGATCACCGTTAGGTTTCGTCGTTTGGCTGGCAGCCCAAGTCGAGGTCGTACCCATAGGGGTCCCTTAAGTTGCCACCCAACCTATAAATAAATTTGCCGGCTGAGCATCCTCTGTGCTTGCCCCCTAAACTCGATTAAGCTGTATAGGATTGCCCCAGCGACCAGTGTACGACCTTCAAAAAAAAATCCTGTTGTTTTTAGTACTTCGACTGACTTATGGCCATACTGTTTTCCTTGGTGGCTTTCCTTGATCATAAACGAATAAAAATAATAATTAGAGAGAATAGATTAGATATTACAGAATTAGAGATATTTTTTACGTTAAATTATTACAGATTCATACAGATAATAATGTTATGCCGTTACAAGATAGGTAGATATTAACACATAACTCCCGGTTTTTGAAAGCCCTATTTATAAATATCTATTTTATAAATAAGTTAAATATTGCTAAAAGAAACCTACAAACCATAAGAGTTAAATAAGATATTCATATGAATAAGAGGATTAAAATTTGGTCAAATGTTTTTACTTTTTAATATTCCAAAAGACAAATACTGCCAAGTTAACTACAGCAAGCTACCTTTCTTCAAACCTGACTTTAGATATGTTGTACTTTAATTAAATTTCAAAAAAATCATACCGTGTTATTTTTAATAAGCTGTAAAAGACTATTGAGTAATAACATCTTATGTCTAGATGATTACCAGATAAACTGACTCGTGTAGGCAAGTAAATCATAGCAATATCGTTTTTGTAGTTTATTGGTGACCAGCCCTCATGCACTACTACGTAGTTTGTAGAAATTCTAGTTCCGCCAGAATACAGGAAGGTAGAACCGAGCACCACCATGAAATTTGTGGTTACGTGGCGCCCGTCATTGTAACAGTGAGCGACGGTGACCACTCTATTGCTGCTGATCAAAGCACCACTGCAAGCGGCTTCACCGCCTGCGAAAGTAGCTATGAGGCCAGCCTGAAATTAAAACAAATTCCACGTGTTATTTCTAAACATAAAATTGAATGTGATTTTATAATAGTACTTAAGGTCAATCAATGTAAGTGGATCTGGCCAATCGTGGAACAGCGTTGACACATCCCAGTGCCTACTGTCTGGAGTGGGGGTGCAAATGAAGTGTAAATTAACGCCTAGTCAATAGAGATGCTCTTTCGTCAATAATAATCATAAAATTTAACTTACATGGTAGGGAAACTGTCCAGGTTCGGCAATATAACTTCCTACACTCCCTCTAGACCGATGATACGTTTCTTCAACTGTACGAATCTTCCTGGCTAATGGAAGACCTACTTTCTCCAGATAATCGTATGCTGTGTTGGGTACTACGACATCTTCAAAGTCCACCTGTTTTGCAGCAGCGAGCGAGACGAGTGCTAACGTTAGCAGTATTAACTTCATGATTGAGATTCAAATGATGACAAATTCAATAAAATACATATAAATATACTGTCAAAGTTCTAGGTAAATAAGATAATGTTTATTTAAATAAGTATTGGTCTGTGAAAATTCATATCAATGGTTATAATGTCTGTGTGTATTTCGCGGGTCAATATTGTTTAAATTCTTGGATATCTTTTATACAATACCTTATCTTCACTATAATAAAATTGTAACGAAAGTTCCGTCTGTACCATCAGGTATTTTTTAACATACTACTTAATTACAGGAAGGTTTAATATTGATAGAGATGACAAATCAACAATTTTTAGAATTTTTGTCTGTCTCTTTGTATATTATGCTATTCAGTGTGATTCTGTAATAAAACCTGTAATTGTTTATAGAGTATAATTATGTCATTAGACTTTGTAACAATAATGATTCCACTTTTATATAGGTTATTCTATATTTTCTTTTTATTGACCCAAAATATTAATAGCTTTTCGTGTTATATATACATTGGTCATGCAGTATCTCTGGTTCTATCTAACCCTACCTGATCAAATATATATGATGTTGTGAGGTAAAATCTTTAATAATGTAGAAGCACTGTCTCGGTCGGTTCAGTGTTTTATGGTGATGCCGAAACAAACATACAAACAGACAAAAAATATAAACGTTTGGTTCGTCTCCAGTATCCTCTAAATAGTCGACTGCATTAATTTTTTTTATATCTTGAAATAGCAGACATTTGACCCCAAAAAGATAATATAGAGAAGAAAATATAGAGCTTATCTTAGTATTAATGATATATAATAAGTACATATAGATATAGTTCAGTTACTTTCCTCTTTAATAGATTGGTCGTTTACTGTCTTATATGTCGTTTACATATTGTAGTATGTTTACATAATGTAGTAGCTGACGACTAGGGCGTTCAGTTTGCGGCAGTTTTCGGCTGACCAAGGGGAAAAAATCTTCACTATAATTTTCGCAAAAGTCATTACGCATTGTGTGCGATTCGAATCTATGAAAATAGGGTTTTAGAGAACTCGGATCAAATAGAGATGTTACTTTACGCACTTCAACCGATCAAAAAATAGACAGATTTAGTAAGCACACAAAATGGTCGTTTGGACAAATAGTTACTGCAACGACGGAAAGTAGTGCATAATCCAGCATTCAAATAGTTTACGGCCATGTATTTTCACGGATTCCGATTGTATTGTCATATATTAATGTCATGGATCAGACACAATTCTTAAACACCCTACCATGAATGGAACAGGAGTGCGTCTCCCAAAAAAGAGTGCCAAATGGACGCAGCACACAGTGGAGCTGTGGATAAACGTCTACAGAGCCCGCAGTCCCATCTTAGTGCAGATGATGTACCTTGAGGCTTGGTCCAATGTACATAGCTTGTTTTACTATATTTACGAACAAGCAAGGTTTCCCTATCCTCTAAACTCTCAATTATTTCGTATCGGGATCTCTAAAGGCGTGGCGTGGTCTATTAACTGTTGAAATAGGCTCATTCAGTCTGTGAAACGTTTTAAAATGAAAATTTAACAATGATTTTAAACACTAATGAATTATAGATTGTATACAAATTTGGGATTTATTAGTGTTTAAAAGCTTCTTAAAATTGAATGAGCGTCTTTTAAACTAGGCATCATCAGCTGTCTTCTACATGCGGGTATTGTTAGTAAAAATTAAAATACTCATTTTACTTATTCAAGCTCTTTTATTTCAACCAGGTACCGCATAGCCGCTCACAAACAGATATCGATAAATGTTATAAAGTATCATTTTAGTTCAAACTGACAACAAAATACACATTCTTGAAGTAATTCTTAATAATAGTTCTGGCTAAATTACAAACTTGATACAATTAAAGAATTTGAAATATTTAAAAGCAGCATTTTAATAGCTGGCTACAATTATTAATGATAATTTCTTTATCACTTGCGCTGGCATATAAATATGACTGACTGTGGAAAGAAACGCTTTGATTACAAAATCATCATACACTTTTAGAATCAGTCAAATAATTGAACTACCAACTTATAATTTTTCCGTATTGAAGATTTTACAAGATTTTCATTTTCAATGAAATACGAAAATGCCTATAAGTAATTTACCAAGCAAGAATTTTTAGTAGTTATCATACCATTTCAGTTTGCATGTAGGTAACTATTATTAAGATTTCTTCTCATGGAAAATGCAATTTCAAATGGAATTTGCGTATATAATAGTGAAAGGTACCGCACACAACAACTTTAGTGAATTATTTAGTTCAATATTAAAACTACTACTTATCAAAAAATACAAAACAGTGCGAGGGGTGACAGACTCTTTGCATTTGGGGACATTTTTGGCGATATTAAATTTTAAGTTTAGTTATTGAGTTGATATTGAGTTAATGTCGTTAAAAATGTCGCTTAAAGCAAATTGTCTTTCACCCTTCGAGTTCTTGAGTTGCATTTCCTTTTTATAAGTTAACAAATAATTTTGAATTTTAAGAAAAAGTTTAAAGATCTATGGCTTTTACATTTCTCATTCTTGAACATACGAATTTATGATATTAGAGCAGCTTTCACATCCCTTAAGCCCACGGTACTCTATCACATACATGTTTTTTTCACTAGATAGAAGTTTAATAAAGCGACATACGCGTAGCGACCGAAGCGAAAGCAGATTAATGCAAAAATATTGATACAATTTCTAAAAGTAGCACGACAGCGCGTTTTATCAACCAGTTCTTAACTAGGAGCATTTTGAAAACATGAGTATAGATGCTGTCAAGGCTTGTGCCTTATGTAGACTTGGAATAATTGTGTTAAGGACAAAGTTCTGAAAAATCCTTTTTTTGGGTTGTTACAATCTAATGATGCCGCGAGGTCTCCGTTTACCTCAAACGGCTAGTTATATTAGGGCCCGTAAATGCTATAAGTTTTATCTCTTTTGCACGCGTAATTCTGTCATAGTGCCGTCTTAGTCATAACCGTTATATTTTAATTAGCCCTTGTTAAATAACAAGTCATTTCATGTTATTTTCTAACTCTCGTTTAAAATACAATCAAAAGTGTTTATGGTGGCATCGTTTAAACTAACATGACGGTTATATTAACCCAGAACAAAGCTCTCGGCAAAAACAGGACTCCGTATCTCGAGTATCTATGAGTAGTCCCTTCGATGTCGTTATAACAGATTTTTGTACATTGAGCAATGTTGTTTACGAGACTCAGTATAATTATGTGTTTGTTTATTGCCATCAAATGTGGATAGTTAAAGAATATGCTGTTTTTATGTGTACTAATAGATAATTTTTAGTAGCTTGTATGTTTGTATGTTTAGTTTTTCTATTAATCTGCTTCCGCTTCGGACCGTTATCACAATCCGCTGTTTTCTGCTTTAAAAGTGCGACTGAAGCGTCCACAATATATTCTTGCAAAACAATAAAACGTTCACTTAAACAAATTGTTTTATTAAACAGACGCCATGCAACTTTATTAAAGATTTTCGCAAGATTTTTGCATTATTCTGACATAATTTTAAAATTACAGTAAGTTTTATGACTACAAATTTTTTGAGACTAGAGATACAACTTAAATCTAAAATTATTTTATGTTTATAGCTATTTGTTTTATTATTATTGGAATAATGTCATATTATGATAAAGCAGCTGGATTACTTCGGGAGTTTGAATTCTAAAGACACTAAAAACTATCAAGTACATTTCTAAAAAAAATTAAAATGGCGGGAATTAATTAGCTGAGAGTACACTAATCACAAGCAGTATAATCTATCATGTAAATTATTTACGTTTTACATTTCAAAGTTGATATTAATTATTTACAAGCCTCTAGTGTCGCCTATTATATTCGAAAAAATATTTTTTGACAGACAATTCCATTTTTATTACAAGTATAATATATAATTTTAAATATTTACAAAAGTAAAAACTCACATTATTTTCGAGACAATTGATCAATTTGAATACCGATTACAGTAAAATTATAGTTAATTAATTAACAAATACAAAAGAGAAATGTTAATAAAATCTTAAAATGGATTAATTAACCAACTATCGTATGATATCACAGTTCATTTATGCAAATAAAGTTGATAATAAAATAATATAATAAACTCGATTATTACTAAAAATATTTTACAATTATAAAAAACCTCAAAGTTGTTACTATGGCTATAAATATTAATAAATTTGATATTAATTTCAACATAAATATTGTAGCATTATTGTTCAGTTAATATCAGAATAAAAATCAATTGTCTAATTAATGTGCAATATATAATTATTTTTATTTAATGTACTATGTATCTACTTATCATTTTACAATGAAACATGTTTAAAGTTTTATTGTTTTTCCAATATATATTTTTTTAATTTGGTATGAATGTAAATTGCAGCTTATAATCGCTTTAATCTATCTGTAAAGGTGAAATTCCGTAGGATGCGACAAATGACAGTGGCAGACTGTATCCGTATGTCTCTACACATCAAATCAAAAAAGCGTTTGCAGTCATTTGTCGGAATCAGTCTGGTACACATTAATAATCCGTAGTAATCCATTTGCTGTCATAGTACATGCTATCGCCCTACTCCTGCCATCTGCTGCGTCTATCGGAATTACACCTTAACTATTATACTACTGAAAGATGTTCATAACTATATTTAAAAATAGGTTTTATACAAAACGTGTATCTAAGGAAATATGATATTAGGACATTTAATATTTCAACTACAATTTGTTCTATTTTAAACACAAGTGCTTCAACATTGACGTAATAATAAAATGTCTTTATGATATGATTTTAATATAGAAAGTTTAAATCTCAATTTTGTTACATTAATGTGCGAATGTGGAATATTTATGTTGAATTAACTAGGCGAAGGTGTGTACTTATGTGGGACATAGCACTTTCAAAATGTAGTCCGTTAATAACGTCGGCACTGTAGGACTGTCTTCATTGATTGCCTTTAATACTGAAACAAAAGAACATATTGATTCCATTGTATGGACATTAAATCAACATAAAATTAAGTGAAGAGATAAATATAATGTTAATTGATAACAAATGCATAAATGGATTCATTTTTGCTTTAGTTATATCGGAAATTACAAATAAAATAAAAATTGAATTTACAAATTAAGCATTTGTGCCGAAACGAAGTACAATGTCGGGATATACAGATTGTCAACAATCTTGTAGGCACCTGCAACCAGAGATGGGCAAAATGTAATCTGATTTATGATGAACGATAACAAAATGTAGTCGTAATTTTAATTTTTTCGTTCTGTAATCATGATTAAATCCATTTATGTGTATGCAATCTGGGATTCTGTAGTGTTTAAAACATAGATGAGCAAAATGCAGTTATATTAATGGTAAAAAACGTAAAATGTAATCGTAATCATTTTTATTAATCAGATTACATTTTGCCCATCTATGCCTGCAGCCTTCTGCAGCAACATTCTGTCCTCTCCGCTTCCCGAGCAGGCCAAAATGCTAGTTGCACTTTACTTAAAAGTGGCTTGAGTTAATTATAAGTATTTCGCCTGTACGGGGGTGACGTGGTCTCTTTGTGACAAAATCCCTTTCAATAAATAAGGGAAAAAACATTTGTTAAATATGCTCGTACCTAAAACTCAGGATATAATAAAATAAAATTGACAGTCCTTTAAATAATGATAATAATATTGTTGTAATAACAATTTTAAAAGCTAATCTGTTCTAGAATGACCAATGGGGGGGGGGGGTGACGCAGCCGAGGTGTTGCGGACTTGTACCGGCTAAACGTCAGTCAATTGCGAGCTCACCCAGAGTGACGCATGCATAGACATTGGCGCGTATTTTGCCTTCTATAGCATGTAGACGCCGCCCGATACGCGTCCAGTACGGCTCAGTCTATATTTTTTATTAGTCAATGGAAGTACCTACTTTATAATATAACACTGTTTGATACACTTACTTTTAATGAGGACCTGAATAGTCTGGTTATCCGGAGATCCGTTGTCCAGGTGGAATGGTATCACAGTTGTCAAATACTGAAACAATTTTGATCGTTTAAAATTAACCCATTTCCCAAGAACATAAAAAAAATACAATCATTTGTCAACGTATTTGTTTGTCAACAGTGTACTTGTACCAAAACTAGATATTGTACTGTATAGACTTGTATCTACATATTTGATCAAATTCCGAGAGATGTGAAAATAACGATATTTGTTAAAATTGGCTGATTTCCGTTGATCACATTTCTATGACACAAGAAAGGACCCTCACACGGTACTGAGTTACTTTCTGTAAAAAAGATTTCTCGAGCTTAGAAGTTCTCACCGTCCCCTCATCTTATGATATTGAGTCCTTTGAATGAAGACTAAAGAGATGTGTGCAGGCCGGCATAATCACTGCGACTATCGGCCGGATTTTCTTTGCTCATGATAGTGGTAGTCATATTTTGGACTGTACTTTGTTTACCATTAGGTGTAGTGCCCCCATTATGCCGTAAAAAACGAAAAAGCAGGAAAGACAGCTTTTAGAGACCGCATCATCATATTTCTTGTAGTTTATAATGGTCCCAAGCTGTCCCATTAAAAAAATCTGTATCGCTAGACGCTTTCTGCCGGGGTATGTTTAGACTGAAAGTCGACGGTGAATGTCAATGGATTTTCTTTCCTGGATTGTCAGTACCATTCTTCGATTATACTGTGCTTATCACTAAATACTTTATAGTACTTTAAATAATAATAATATAGCGTCATGCTATAATTCTTTTCGGGGTGAGCAGAAATATATTAGAGGCTGTATGCTCCACGTAATCATTTTAATCAGTCCATAAAATATAGAAATGTACCTTTGATTCCGAATTATTGCCATTTAGGTTAGGTGACCTGGGATGGCCTGGTCTTTTCTTCTTCTCAATGTGGTATTGCCTTCGTTTGTTCTGCACTGCGAGCAGCAATGATATGAAAGTGTTCTTCAATTCTTTTTCATACTCCAATTCATCGCGTAAGGCTAGCTCTGCGATTAGGGTCTCGGAAAACTCCCTAATAAGGACCTCAAGCTCCATAAATATCTCGTTCAATTGTGCCAAGGATAGTTGGCGGAGTTCTGAAAAGAAATATAAATAGTATTTAGACTGCAGTTTTTGGAAATAAAATAAGGCACTCTTATAAACAAACATATACAACTTATTTCAAGCTATATGTATTATTAACATTATATTTCAATTTGTACTCAAATATATTTATAATAATGTCTAAAAACCCTAAAAAAATAAATTCCAGATTGACAGAAAGTGTATAATGATATCAATTTTATTTTTTTGATTGGCCCTAGTTGTTAATGGACCGCTATCCATATGCGGCAACGCGAATGGTTGTAGGTTCAAATCCCGGAACGTAACTTTGGTTTTTTCCGGATTATGTCCGCATTTAGTCACCACATGCTGACCGGTAAAGGAAAACATCGTAAGGAAACCCACATGTCATCTAATAGAAAATTTATGTGTAAGTGCCCTGAGAACGGCGATAAGCTGCGCTACTGGTCACGTTGGGCGTGACATATAAACGCAAAGTGGATACACCCACTAATGTATCTCTGCTGATCACGAAAAGGATATAGAGTGATGATATATATATTTTTTTTCTTATTGAAGGTTATTTGAAGGTTGACCGAATAAAAACAGTTTAGGGAGATTATTAAAATTGCCTTGCAACTTATCAAAATTTAATATATGTGAATCGAAACATTAATTTATTAAATATAAAAAAAAATTAGATCAATCAGATGTGACGTGCAGGCTTAGGTTCCTAAGCCTTCGGATTCGGTCAAAACTTCGGCTTATTTTGGCCGAAGGTTTTGCCAAAAGTCGCTAAAGCCGAAAGTTTTGCCAGAAGTAACAGTAGCTTCGGTCAGAAAATCACCTATATAATGTCAAAATTCAATAACCTATGGTTCAACCATTGAAAAGATAGCGTACATTTTTTAGCGTCTAAATTCGTAGCGATTTGCCTAAATTATGGCGCCGGCGATAGATACGATGGGTGAATAGTAAACTCTCTATCCGAATGCGTAAACGAATAAAAGGTTAACAAAATATTTTGCGCGAATAAATCGCAAGCGCCAGAGGTGAATGCACTCTCCCAATTTGTATCCACCATTGCGGTTACGATATCGGCTAAGACCAGACAGGTAGGAAAATATAACTATAGATAGATTGGATTAATAAACATTACAGAATAAATTTTCACGCTCCACAACGAAGAATGCAAAAGGAAGGCTTAATAAGAGAAAGTCAGCGGATTTTCAGTTAATGGCTTCTATGTGCATATTTAATTAACTACCATTTTGCACAAAAATTGAATATATAAAAAGAACTTTAGTATTTCATAAATATTTGCAGAGCCAAGTCCAAGTTGAAGAACGCAGAGACACTTTACACCTACATACACTTTGACGTTTATTAAATAATATCATTCGTATTATTTGAGTAAAGTGTAAGCAAAGTAGCGTCTATAAAACCTTAATCTTTGACATGGGCGCGAAGTCGCCTGCATGCTGTTACATCGAAAACCCGCCTTTAAAATATTGTATGGATAATTGCCTGACAAATGTCTTTGAGAAATCAATTATGTCATCGCTTCCCACGCAAAAACGCCGTATAGTAGTTTTGTCTAAATATGGCAGGCCAAAGACCGGTTGTACTAATCTCCAGTTTTTTGCACCGCTATAATAATGCACGACTGTTACTTGTTAGTATGCTTGAAGGTTTTATTTTAATTCGATTCAATTAAAATTTAAAAGCATGGGTAATATAAGTACCCACACAATCAAGTTATTAAACAATTCTTTTAAAATAATTAAAGATAACGGTGAAAAAACTTTTAAGATTTCATAAAATAAAATTGTATAGATAACGTATTATAAATTACACCTATGCGTATAGATTCCATGAGAATTCGTAAAAAAGAAAGAGTATATTATGATACTAGTGCGCTAAGTTGGTCATTGCAGACGAGGTGATATAATGCGCGAACCGCGAGCTATAAGGAAACCAAGTCTGTAATGACCAAAAGCCACAAGCGTACTATACAACGATTTCCATTGCCTTTGCGTGGTAAAATACGACCTTTTATTATGTAACTAAGTTTTAATTATTGAAAAAAATATGAAAGTACGAAATTCTCACAATTTGGTGTTTCGTGCCTCAATTAGTATTTCTGACGGGGCTAAGCCTACATCTTGTTCTTGTACACTATATGAAATGACTATATTTGATAATAATCATAGCGAAAGCTTTCACACATACGCAAAAATACATTTACTTTAGCAAAATTATTTATAACCTATAAAATTACTTATAAATTTTTCTAAATGTCGCACAAACTTTTTCATCATGCGTCACGCCCACAGTACGTGGCGCAAACGTCCAACATAAAAAAATTTCTTTACTAAAACTAAAAAGAAAACGAATTACTCCTTTAATATTTCTTCTGCATGGATAAGTCTAGTGATGTTCAAACTTAATCGAGATCACATTATCGCACACCATGGGCGACAATGTTATTATAAGTCTAGTGCATAATTTAGATAGTTATGAGCCACAAAGCGATGTAATAATATACTTTTTATCAGCAAGTGTGATGAAAAACATATTAACTATATTTTGAAATTAAATGATAAAAATTTCACATAGATTTAAAACAAATGTGGGTGTGTGTAATATGTTTTAAAGCAATTAATTATACAATCACTGTTTCCTTTGCTTATGCTATGCTGTGTATTAAGTAGATCCCGCTACTACAAAAAATACTTACTGTCTTCATAAAGTGGTGAGCTGAGTACTTCTTTGCCTTTCTCCAGCGCTTCATTGTACTCAATAATGTCGCCTTCCGAGGAAGGAGTGTCTTGCATCATGTCGTCTATTTCTTGAATCACCTGTAGTTTTAATTATCACTGATTGAAAACGTTCAACTTCTTTCTGAACTCCTAATAATGGTACTAATTCAGCGACCAGCTTCACGCAACGGGGCCATGTAGGAAACAACATGTAGAAATCAAGCTACAGACGTTTATAGGTAAAGTGTTGTTTAATATTTACTATAGCATGTAGACGTAAATCGATACGCAGTTGTCACCCTAAGGGTCGTTAGGGTGTTACGAGACGTGCGGGGTAAGAGGATGCGCGCGCGCACGGGACGCTTGGAAGTTAGTCGACTACCGAGACCCAAGGCGGGAGTACGTGCGTGTACGTCGCAGTTCGGTGTGCCTTAAAGCGCAAATAAACTGTAAAACGCCAAATTCGTATCTTACTAAAATCACACCCACGACCACCGGTCATATTACCGAAAATAAAATAGGAGAATTAGACTTTTGAATCGAAACGATAGGGATTATTTTGTATAGTAAGTCACTGTGACTCACTTTGATCTATCGCGTTACAAGATCAGCTTGTGTTCATCTATTAACCCTCTAAGATTCTCCAGTCGTAGTATATTTGGATGGCAATTGTTATTAGACTCTATTCCCTCAATGGTTGTCGCCGTTGCTGGACTACCCTATACATGATATCAGGAGCAGTTCAGCTTCAATGCCGTGGTATTATATACAAATGATGATGTCCTAGCCGGTTTCGGCCACGGCGACTGTTTCAACACCGGTTAAGAAATTCGAGGTCCAGTTTTCGGAAAAAGTCAATTGCGCAGGAGATATTTAAATGCATAACTGGACGCGCAGCCAGAAAAGCACTCTCTCGTCCGAGCTCCCTCAGGCCTGATGGAAAGGAGAACCAGTACGATCGGGAGGGAGCTGGATGCAGGTTTGGTCGAGTTTTCTCTTCTCTAAACACCTGGTTGAATTGCGGTGTTCAAGAGATACCTTAGTCGCCTTTTACGACACCTCAGCAAGAAGAGGGGGGTGCTATTCTATTCTGCCGGCAGCTACCACGGCTTATATACAAATACAAATATTAAACGGTCTAATAGCGTAATGACAATGAGCCTGCCTCCAACGCTGATAGTCTCGGGGTCTATGATCGGGATAACTTGATTACTTTTTTACACTAGTCGAATGAATGTGATTAAGTATGTATACAGGCTGATTTTATAGACGAGGGAGATATTCAAGGAGGATATTCACCATTCGATTCTAATTCCAAATTTAAAGGAATAGTGATATCTTAATATTTCCATTAAAACAAAGTAATTTATAGTCATCATATTAAAGGGCAATTACACACATGATAGAATAAATAACAATTAATTATTAAGTAGGTATTTTGTCTCTCCTAAGCCAGGATAAAGTACAAAAGGGTAGCGAGTCAATTACCTGTTTACCTAAAATTACGTAAAAGGAATTTTACCTACATGCCATTCAATCGTGCACCACACGCGTTGCGGTGTCCAAACTTTTTACGGATCAATTCTCATTTGTTCATCAATGTTTCTTTATGATTTGTTGTTTGTTTGTGATTTGTTATTTACATTTTTATTAGTTATAAGAAGGTACAAATTATTGTATTCTGAAATATCTCCTTCGTCTATAAAATCATCCTGTATATTTGTCTAGTACTTAGAACACAAGTTCTAGCTTACTTTGGGAGTGGTCCTAAGTAGTAGTAGATAGCTGGGGGATAGATATAGACCAAAGTGTGTAATTGACTATAAATATTATATTTTTTATATTTCAAGTGACTAACCTCGTCTGCAGTTTTTACGGGGCATTCGTGGTCTTGATGCAAACCGCCTAGAATTAACGCGTGCATGTCTAGATCTGAAGCTACGGCTTCGTCTTCTGAGCTGTGAATCTCATCGTCTGGGGTCAACGAGCTCTGGAAAATAAAAAAAAATCAAATAAATTTACATCATGTTACTAACCCACGGTGGTCTACGATTTTTCGTTTGCGAATTATTGTTAATTAAACATAAGAGATATAAAACATATGAGAGGGAGGCGGTGTGCAGTGTCCGGCGCGCCGCCTAAAGAGAGGTTTTGGAGGGGTGGATTTTTAGTCCCACCCCTCCCTCAGAGAGGTAGTCTCAACAAGGCCTTTTGATGATCCCTGGTCGTCTGGACGAATTTGGTTTCCCAAGCCCGGGTGGAGCAATCAGAGGGACACCCCGGGGGTTTTTAGTCAGTAGGAGTCTGATACACCGAAGTCGCTGTCCTCACAGCGTCCCTGATGGTCCTATGCAGGATTTTCACCCGGGAAACAAAAAAAAAATCTTAATCCAACTTAAAAATTGAAATTTCATTGTGGTGTACACATTTTAGTAATTTTTTGTATCCTATCTATTATTATGTACTGTTTCGCTATGACTGAACTATTTAAATAAGAAATTAGATAGTATTGAGAGCAATATTCACGCGATTTCATGTGATGGGTAATGAAAGTTTACAAAAGCAAACAGGTATATATTGTGCCTACCCTTTCTTTGAATAGCAACATATAGTAATATATACAAAGGGTATAGTCACTGTATTCAACGTTATGTAGCGCATAATAGAGTTTAGGATAATTATTAAGGGAGACGTACATGCTATTAGTTTTATCTCTTATACACGCGTAGTTTTGTAATAGTGCTGTCTCGATTTCAGAACGTGTGATTGTGTTATTTCATTAAATTCCCTTTATACATTAGGTGAAGCTAGGCATTACGCATTTGCATCTATCATAAATACTTACAGGCAATACTGATATGAAAAAGGTTTTATACAATATTATGTCAATATGGATTTTATAATACAATATACATTATTTCTTTTACGTGTAGGTTCTCTTAACATGTTTTCCTTCACCGCAATGTATGGCAAGGTCGACTTGAAATAAATGTCAGAAAATTAAAGCATATTAATTTTTTTTTTAATAAAAACGATTTCAGTGGCTTATTTAAAATGTAAACTTTTGTACTTTGTAACACTTTTTATCGTCACATATCATCGCATATAACGATAGATGGGCAAAATGTACTTAGATTAATGAAAACGATTAACGATTACATTTTACGTTTTTTACCATTAATATGACTGCATGTTGCTCATTTATGTTTTAAACACTACAAAATCCCAGATTGTATACACATTTATGATTTCTTAATGTTTTAAATAGATTTAATCATGATTACAGAGCAAGAAAATTAAAATTACGACTACATTTTGTAATCGTTCATCATTAATCAGATTACATTTTGCCCATCTCTGCATATAACCTACAGTTTAAAAATAATGCAATCAGTTGTTTTTATTTCTTAGTCGTTACCTAACACTTTCTACGAAACATCAAACAATGGACGTCATCGTACGATGCACACTCAACATTTTTGTGTCAATCGTCGACCAGTATAGAGTTACAAAAAAACAAAAGCCAAGTGAGTTTACACGATGCAACTCGTTCATATAATCACCGTCGACAAAATCACATATACATTTAGAGGGGTTCTAATGGGGTCAATTCCAATTTGCCTTTAGTCGTTTGTGATAAACAGGGACTTTGTGGCAATATGTATTACATTTTAGCATTATGGAAAAAGGAATTTACGGAAAGAAAATTTGTTTACTTGCTGCTTATAATTTTTTTTCTTATAAATTTTTGTCAATTTTTCGTAGTTGTTGTTGGCCGAAGTCTCAAGTTGACTCAGAGACCCCGCTGCTTGTTCTATTAATTCGGATTTAGGATATTTATTAATATTGAGCCTTTATGATATATTTATTTGCGTTAAAATCTGTTAGCTTATCATTCAGAAAGTGGTTGCTAAACAGAGGTGTACCAATCTAGTACTTGCTGCCCAAATAATGTTTGTATGGAAACTAGCACCAAGTAGCGAATAGGTCAAGCACTTGGTCAAATAAAAAAAAACATTTTTTATGCTAAATGAATATGTAAAATACGCATCCACTGCTAAATAACTTTATGGTCTAAGGCGGACCGCTAGCTTATTAAAGTGTTGTGTACTTATACGAATGTCAATTTTGCTATTTAGGCACAAGACAAAACTAGCGCCATCTAGGAAAGAAGGCTCACATCCACCTATGTAGGTGTTATAAAATTTTAAATATCTACCTACATGTACAAAGGATGTTACCATGTTTATAAACAGGATTTTGAAGCTAACCGATACGGGGAAATAATTGGGAGTATCTGCTATCAGTAGTAGAAAATTCTGCAGCTACTCTTCGGTAGATGGGGCAATAATGTTTTCTTTGAACTGATTACAAATCTGTTTAAAATTAGATCAGACAATAAAAGCCGATGTAAACGCTTCTCTAGTCAAACTACCTGCTGAGATGAGATGAATAAAACTGTGTTGTTGTTAATAGTGGCCATGAATCATAGATATGTATGCTATATGAAATTATAATGACAATCGTTATCATGCGCTTTGTATCTCTAAGCGATTTTAGAAACAAAAGATCACCACCCTTTATTTGGGTTCAGATCAGATACCTTATTATGCTGCTATAGAAGTTAGTACGTCAATATTATTGAATTAAAAGTCTTCAAAATCTATTTGTGGATATGTCTTCTAATATTATGTAATGATTGATATGCGAGTATAGTATAGTATTTTTTTTTTTGGTAACATAAAACACAAATATCCACGTATGTTTAGTAACACAGTAATATATTTTTAAAATTGAATTGCTCTAAAAAATATCGATATCGATATTGAAAAATTTTAGAAAAAGTCTAAGCAAATAAAATTCACTGGTGTGTAGGAAATTCAAATGTTACATATGTAAACAAATTAAGATTTTAAGGTTATCGAATTGTATAGTACCTTTTTGTCACTCAAATTCAAGGTAGGAATGTGCATCTTCCTTGAAAAGGATTTTGTCCAGTCAATGGGTAGAATATTCCCGAAGTTGCCTGTTATGGTCCACCACATTCTGGAAAAAATAAATGTTATTTTAGCTTAGAATATACCAAAGGAAATAATAAATATTTGACATTAAAAACAGGACACAGATCTTAGATTGTAAAAGTATTTTTGAAGATATATCTAAAATAGATTCGCTTTGAAATAAGTTTTACGGGTTGAATAATTTAATATTACATATAAAAAAAACAAAGGGCAGTATACACATAAAACAACGTGCACTGTAAAGGAACTTTATTGTAATAAGTAAAATCTTTATGAAGATAGTAATTGTAATATTTTATTAAATCTCAACGTTTATTCCTTGTTATAAACTAAATGTAGATATGAAATGATAATAAAAACACGAACGTGTCCGCTTACAGCGTCTAGATCGGTCTATTCATCTACATTCTGGTTTTATTTAAATATGGAGAAGAATACTGCGTTGTTTGAAAATGAATCTTTAGGTTTAAGATTGCGTTGAACGTCCATTGTGTTAATTTTGTCTATTGTTAATAATTATGCCTTTATTAAAGGAAATATATATTTTAATATGTGTTTACATCGTACTTTTATTGTGCTCTCGATATAATGTATTCTGGACATTTATCATATTATGTAAATAAACCAGCAGAGTTTGTAATAAACAAATAATTATACTGTATACATTAATATGACGCGAGTATAATCTCAATCGGATAATTGGTTCAAAAGATAATATGTAGTAGAAAATAAATTCCTGATTAGATTTATTAACGGGATTAGCAACATTAAAAATAACTTTTAGTGGTAGCCCGATTTCCCGAACTGGGTCATGACCATAGTACACAAGTGTAAAGACCGTCATAGTGACTCGCTTTGGCCTACCGCGTTTCGGGATCAGCTTGTGTATATCCAGTAGCTCGTATACCTAGAGACCTTCAGTCGTGGTATATGTGGGCCGACATGACGACGGAGACTATCAACGGATTTTCAGCCTTTGATGGTTGTTTTCGTTTTTGGACTACACTGTACTTACCATCAGGTGTACTGTAGTCACTTTGTAGATCTAGTATAAAAAAAAAAATGAATGCGTATGTTATACAAATTCTGAAACGGATGGAAAGTAAATTCTTTGGGTACCTATGTTAGTTTTATGGAATTCATGATACCGTAAACTATTTTTTCTTGATTTCTCCAAAAATGTCCTTTTATGCAGTTTGCAAAGCTATGCATAAGAGTTCACTAGTTATAGTAAAAAATTTATACTTTTAATTTTATAAGATATCGAGGGGTGAAAGGCTATATATATATATTACTAAATCATCAAAAAATGTCGCTTAAACCATATAGTCTTTCACCACCATATATGTCATCTTAGGATATGTATTGGCAAATTATCTATCATTTTATTTATCTTGGTAATTTGACTTTTAAAGTATTAAAGTAAACCGTCAAAACTGTATTACTACATTGTCCTTTAGCCTCATAAAGGTCATGATGACGTTAGAAATAGAATTTAGCGAGTTCCAGCTAATTTTCTGTTCTGTAAATACGTTCATACATCCGCGCTAGGAAGTGTTCAATTGCGTTAGAGCAATTATTCGGGTGGGCAAGGTCGATGGGAGCACTGACTGGATTTTATCGTTCGTAAACTGCTTTGGTTTTAGTGCCCTGTTTGTTTATATGGAATTGACATAGGAATCTGTTGACGCAGGTTATTTCCACAGCCCAGAGAATGGATGGTCGACGAAACACTCAAATAACATTTTTTATCTGTTTTTGAATATAAAATGTTTTTACTAAATCATAAACAGTCACGATTTAATTTGAATCTTGGTGATTTGTTCTTAGTTCTATCTCAGTTGATAATGCAAACATGAGAATCGAAAATCATAACACAAAAACCATCGGATTAGATCTAGCATCTAGCATACCTAGTTTCAAGAGTTAAAGTTGAATTATGATACACCTGTTAAATTATGTTACTGAAATGGTATTTCTCCAGAACGTTGACTAAGTATGAAACCAAATACCTCACAGTCTGTGGCTGTGACTCAGTCCGGAGGCATAAATTGGCTCTAATTTGAGATCTCACGGCACCGTTCAATTGAGGAATGTGTCACTTCATATTGCGTTCAAGTGCTTGCATTTGGTCTACCGCAGAACTCTCTTAGCTGATGTTTTTTCACTTTGTATGTATGTTTTGTTTCGTATATAATTAATCACAGAGTATAGAGAGATTTCATCCATCATCTAATTTAATCAAAAAATTTAGAGGGAAATTAAATATTATGCTTGACGCGTATCAGTATTTTGGGAAATATTCTATATAATTTTTTTAAGACTACAAGTCTTTTTAAAAAATATAATTTAATACTCTGTTTTAGATAGTTAAAATATGTATATATTTTTTCAACTTTTTAATATTTTGTTTTTTTTTTTGTCTTAATATTTATTGATTTTTTTTAGTTTTTTAATATTTATTTTCCTTTGTCAAATGACACTCTGAAATCTACTTTTCTAATGGAGTTATAGACACTGATCAATCTTATTTATATTATACTTATAGCTTAGTAAACGACCTCATTTATCACAGACGTTTCAAAAAAAAACCGTGTCTAACAGATGAAAAAGATTAGAAGAACCCCACGTTTTTAGAAGAACACACTCTGATAGCGTGTATCATTTTTATAGTAGTTGTGAATATAGCCGACGAAAATCTCCAAAAGCGTAGAAGCAAATAACTATTGTTCCTGTTTAGGGAGTCCAAGATAACCAGAGAACGATAACAGTTTAGCTGAAGAAATGATTTGAGAAGAATTTGAAGCAGATTTCAACGTTATAAGTGGTTAGAGCTCTGTTCATTAACTTATTTCGATCCTCAAATTGATGATGCGTATCTGATGACAGCAATTGTGTTGTTTTATACCGAGGAGAAAGTTTAGTCGCATTTGATTTCGTATTGTGGTTAAAAAGGAAATTTAAATGCCAACATTAAATATAAACTCATAATTTTATAAATCTATTTAAGCTTTGAAGTGCTACGACCAGCTTTATTATAAAGAGCAAATTGCAATGAAAAGTTGAAAGACATTAATTGCTTGTTTTTTTTTTACATAAATACTGTATACGTAGAGTTTTTTTAAGTTATATGTAACATTTGATTTAGATGATGTAGTCTAATAAAAGTAATCGGGAGGATTTTTTTTAGGCTCAATAAACTATTTGAAAATATCTTTGATACCACGCGAGACCATCTGCCGGCCCAAGTCGCGGTTCGTACCCACAGGGGTGCTTTTGGGTTGCCATCCAACCTATAATTTTGCCGGCTAAGCACCTCCATGTTCGCCCTCTC
The DNA here is from genome assembly GCA_036320925.1 of Automeris io. Taxonomy (NCBI): domain Eukaryota; kingdom Metazoa; phylum Arthropoda; class Insecta; order Lepidoptera; family Saturniidae; genus Automeris; species Automeris io. The sequence continues at coordinate 11,717,796 of JAUDJH010000010.1, read as the reverse complement.
ACTCGGTTTAGTTGTGAAGGTCTATATTGGGCATCAATATATTGTCCCGTTCGAAAAAAAAACGCCAAATCATCTGGCAGATTATTATTTGTCATGAAGGACGGTAAAACTTTAAATCAGCAGCAGTTAAATTTTTACTTATGCACCACAGTAAGTGGTTATCCAGGACTTACAATTAGAATTTATAGTTTATTAGTCTCCTGCATTTATTGTTATTTTGTGACTATATTAATAGTCAGCCCCATATTAACTGAGTCATCACTGATCTTGATGCGTTAAGCTTTTGTATATCCAGCAAAAGAATTTTCTTTTAGAAGGTCTACTTTCACTACCGAGTAGCTTAATTAACATTTCCCAATAGGCCTAAAAGCAGTATAAATACATAAATTAACATCTCTTTAACGTAATATGTTATTCTACAAAATTAGCACGTCGGTGTTAAAATATTATTCATAGTCTAATTTGCATAAAAATAACACAGACTCTATCGATGATAAATGTGGAAATGATTTACTGACAATTGGCTATCTTCAGTAGTTATTTATGTGACCTACATGTTTAACTGATAATGTTACTAACAGATATTTATTTATTTTAAAATCTTCAATCTATGCCAAGTGTACTCTTATTACACTTACTTATACAGATAGTTCTTAACACAAAAGTGTTCTCATGAAAATCACATCTATACTAATATTATAAAGCTGAAGAGTTTGTTTGTTTGAACGCGCTAATCTCAGGAACTACTGGTTCGCATTGAAAAATTCTTTTTGTGTTGAATAGACTATTTATCGAGGAAGGCTTTATGCTATATAACATCACGATGCAACTATTAGGAGCGAAGAAATAATGGAAAATGTGAAAAAAAACGGGGAAAATTATTCATCCTTGAATGATGGCATGGCATGGAATGAAGGCTTCCATTGCGTGCGCTGCGAAAACGGTTCAAGATACCAAAAATATATGTATGAAAGAATTATTCCTCTTGAAATGATCTAAAAAATGTCCGCGACAGTATATGTCTATCTTTTAAAATTAACTCACTAGAGCCGTTTTTATGGTAATCGAATTTGGTCGAAATTAATGCATCATTTGTTAAGAGTTGTATCAACGTAATAATATTAATCTTTATCCAAATAAATGTGTTGTTGATTAAGAGTATTTAATTATGAACAAAATTGTCTTTGACATCACTTAATTTCAATGAACATCTCAGAAGATATTACAATAACTTATATAGCAATACAACGTTTGCCGGATCAGCTAGTTATTTATATCTAGATAAAAATAAATTATTTGAACTGAGCCTAGAAATTATGTAGTGATATATTATTCTAGAAACACTTACCAATTTAAAATTTGTTTACGTCGAATAAGCATTACGTTTTTGTGTTTATTTATAGGAAAATAAATAATTATTATAATACATTTAAAACAACACACTATATATATATTTAAATCAATTTAAGTTTTCACAGTATACTGAAATATAAAAATGATTTATATATTTACGGCTGTATAACAACAATAAACAAGCAACCAATTTAATTATTTATTTTATTTCTATGTTTATTATAAATGACACCAATAGTACATATGTATATTAAAAAGTAAACCGCTATCTTAGCTTTTCTAACTTTCGATATGTGTGTATCTAAATATTTCAGTTATTAAAATTATAACATTGTGAATAAATTAAATATTGCTGACGTTTAAAGCATACTTTTTTTGTATTCGAAAATAACGACGCTGGAATGTACGCGTAAACAGATATAAACTTTAAACAATTTATTGCCCTATTTTTTTCATATAAGTATTTTCAAATAATGGATATCTTTAATTCTACCGGCAGCACGATCCATATATAGATTTCTCATGGTTTTCTAGAGTTCACCATGTTGAGTTTCGACTATTGTTTTTTTAACTAATCTCCGTTTAGCTTATTTGGACACGTAACCTAGATCAACATCTGCTGTATTTCTTTTTAGAGACATCTTGTGGCGATATGCTTTTATGTCCCCCCCTGCTATGTTTTGTACAGTGAGAAGACGTTATTTAGAACAGTGTTAATCAATAGATTAAAGTTTTTAGCGCATAATATTACGATTAGTATTATTATTAAATTTGATTTTGTTATTTTCAATTACCAGTTTCAATCTCCGAAGATCCAGTCTTTTTAATAAAAGTACAATAATTTCCACATATTCCTGTTAAATTTAAATATAATTAGTATATCCTCTTATCAGTCTGGTTGTTTCCTTTATCATTTTTAATTTAATGACAAACAGTACTGTTCATCACTGTTACTAATAGCTGGAATTATCCAAATAATGATTCATTGTGTGAGTGAATTCATAACGGAATGTCTAGACATTTTCATTACTAAAAATTCGTTGAACAAAACATAACGATTTCGCAAACTGTATTTTAATTTTTTACATCGTTATCTGTCTATATCTAGGGACAATTACATATATCCACATAGTCCCGAATCAAGCTTACGTTTGTACTATGGATACTAGACAAAGATATACATATATAGACGTATATATCCTTGACTCACGATAAACTAAACTGCTCACCACAGAGAAGTTTACTGTTACAGAGATTTGACAGTAACGTGCATAAGGTATTTTAGACAAGGTAGGCAGAATTCGCGTAATTAATTTGAATATTATATAATGATAGTAAGTATTATATTGATTTCACATATGGCGTGAATATAAAATAGATATGAATATAAATGGTTCCTTTTTTTTGTTTAACTTTAAGTAATTTATTCCAGACTTATTTATCATAAGGGCATGCAATGCTTGCATGCATCTATGAAATTAATGCTACTGGGATTTGAGCCTGAATCTTTCAGTTTTGCAAGTACAGTCACTACAAACTACTCTATAAAGGTGTCATTTTAATTCATTATCTCTTATAAGCAGCCTTGTAGTAGTTTGATACAATTCAAAATTAATATACATGTTATGGTATTAAAATATTATAAGGAATACAATTTCACCACTCATATAAGAGATAAATTGGCTTGACTAAATACACGCTAAGTCTCACTTGAACTTCACGTTTTATTTCTCAGATGTGGCGATATAGTCTATTTCGGGATTTAGATTCCATCCCTGCGACTAATCTAGATGTTATTTCTGAGCTTATACCTCCTGGAATGTTTTTAGTTATGGCCTTATATAGTTCCAACACTATTTACGTTAGTATTGAATTGTTTTAATTAAGGTAGTTGTGTTCTTGAGACTTTAAACGTTCATAAATTACATTGAAATGAATATTTTAATATGAACTCAAACATTTTTTGTATTTTATTTAAATAAAATTCATCCTGATTAATTCACTACATTCTTTAAATAGCTAATAGTGGATATTGCAAGTAATGTACCTCTGCTCACCTCGAAAGGGATATAGCTTGATGCTATATTATTATCTAAATAGTTCACATCTACGTAAGATGATATGATTGAAGTAAAATATTGATTAAATACGACTTAAACTAACATGATTAAGTTGAAATGTGTTTGGTAATGTAGATAATGTTATATTAAATCTCTCAGATATGTAATCAAATTAACACTTCTGATTTATTGAAATATAAAACACGTTAATGTAATGAAAGTAATTACAAATGTTTATCACTAATTACAAATCGTTAGAAACATCGTGGTCATTACACACGCACTATACGCGATGCCACGCAATATGAACCCCTAGACGAGTGAAAAGACGATGCAATCAATTTGAATTGAGTTGTAGAGATTTAATAGCCTTATTCATTTTTAAATCTATGTATTGTGTTTAGCTATTATGATTAGAGTCCGACCGAAACTGGTTTTCCGGCCGAAACCGAAACCGAAACCGAAATTTCGGCCGTGGCTTCAGTTTCGGCCGAAACCGAAACCGAAACCGAAACTCACGTGGTCAAGTATAAAAGTCAACGTGGTCAAGTAAAATAATGAAACAAAAACTTACATGTAATCAGTACCATCAAAGCATAACTTCTAAAGAATGTTTACGTCGGGTGATAAAGCACTGACTAAGTTGTGTTGCTATAGAGCAATGCGAATTAGATCCATCAACTGCAGCCTTGAGTTTCTTTCGGCGTTTTTTCTTAAGGTAGTCGCTTCCGAAACGCTAGTAGATCACCGTTAGGTTTCGTATTTCTGGCTGGCGGTCCAAGTCGAGGTTCGTACCCACAGGAGTGCCCTTGCATTGCCACCCAACCCATAAATTGCCGGCTGAGCACCCTCAGTGTTCCCCCCCCCCCCCCGCCCGGTTAAGTTGTGAAGACCTTTCCCGGTCAACAAACACGCGTAAATTCGAAAAAAAAAAGCAATGCGAACGGCGCACGAATCCCGAACAGGGCCGCCAGCGTCCGTCAAAGCGTTGCCGCGAGAAACGAAGCTAGGCAAGCATGTACGCCAACTACCGAAATCAGTTTCGGTTTCGGCAAAAGTTTCGGCCAATTTTGGCCGAAACCGAAACTGCCGCCGAAACTTGATTTTTGGCCGAAACTCGGCCGAAACCGAAACCGAAACCGAACTTTCGGTCGGACACTAATTATGATATTTGAATACAACATAATTGATTATTATCATACTAGTTTTGATTTAACTATGACATTAAAATGGGTGAACGTGACTTAAAATGTCTTACGTGTTTTTTTAAATATATGGAATACTTTTAATAGGAATTTGTATTTATTCTATCAATTTCAGCAGTAATTCAAATAAGTATGTTATTTACTTCTTAATTTTTAAATCCTTTTCACCAAGGCTGTACGTTTTTCATTAGAAATATACATTTTTGTTAAAGTCATCTCAGTATAAAATTTAAAACTTCTAATAGGGAATTTCAAATTTCGAAAATTTCAGGGAATTTTTACCGTTTTTGGTACAGGATCAGAAAAGCGTGGCGTGACCTCCTGCAGGCTTAAAGTGACTTCATGGTCTATGCAGATGTAGTTTCGAGGGCGAAATGACATCAATAATTTGAATAGCATGAGGTCTGGTGTGATCGTTACCTCGTTGCGTCACAAGCCACCATATGGCCGAACGACGCCCAAGACATTTGAAACCAATGACATTTGGCGTCTGTTTTCATAATTCTATTTTATTAGTAACACGTGAGCTGATCCTGTTTTTATGTACAACTTGTTTTTTATTATTATTTATTCATATTGGTTTGACATACTGACTATACTGCACCTGATGGAAAGTGCATTGTATTCCAAGAATGGCAACGACCGGCAAGGGTCGAAAATCCGTTGAGAGTCGCCATCGCTGTGTCATTCCACATATATGTACCACGACGGAAGGTCTCTAGGCATATGAACAACTGGATATAAACAGACTGATCCCGAAACGCGACAGGCCACTAACACGGTCTTTACAGTTGAGTAATGTGGTCAAGGTCTACTTCGGAAACTTATGTAGACGTTAAATTTTATGCAAATATATTATAGTGCTTTTTCTTAACGATTTATCTTTACTTTTTATAAACTCGGGACATCAAAAAAATCTATCATAGAATTTGGGAAAATAAAATTGTTCTAATTACGTTATTAATTCATCTGGGCCTAATTAGAGATAACTTTATTAAAAATTCATTAAGGTATAAAATATAGCGCGTGACTCTCTTTGTTTTAATAAAAGTGTAGTCTGAAATGGCCAATCACTTTGTTAAATAATTTGCAATGTTCCGAATTTTAACAATTATATTTTGTTTTATCAGTGTGTAGTAATTTAACAATTGCTTTGTAACAAGTAATGTTGATAAATCTTTATCTATAGATACAATTTACAGATAGAGCAACATTCAAACATACATCATTTATAAACAGTAAATTCAAGTAAGTTGTTACATTTGCACAGATTTTGTTTTTATCATTATTTTCGTTGATATATCTGATAAAAATACTGCACACTAAATAATATCAGTTATAAACCATAAACACTGTGTAATTTACAGATGAAAACCATACAGATTTTATCGCACTTCAGAATGAAGAATTAAATAGGAAGCACCGGCTTCCTATCGAGGCAGACCATTGCTTGACAGTTAATGTAGTTAAAGCTGAGTTATGTGCTTATATAGTTCTGCTCACACTATAGTAGTGCACATTTGAACTATCTAATTACAATTTATTTGTACTCACTTAATATATATTTAATGAGCTTAGCTGCGTTTGTATATTTTGGACTATTTATTTTAGAATGAAAATAAATTAATAATAAAAACATAAACAATTCAAGTTTAAATATTATATTTAGCTAACATTATACGTGTGTCTTTAGACTTCTTCCGTGGATAAGGGCACCCACGTCGGCCACGTCTAAAGCCGTACATGGGTGGTCCACTGCCCCGGAACCAAGTTTCACTGGTCGCTCTTTTAGGAGGATACCGTTAAGTATACATTTGATATTAGCAAATCGGATTTGAATGCCAACGCCAATGTTTACATTTCTGTTTCGAGAGACGGCAACATTTCTCTCTGTTTGCTGTTAATTTTGTGTTACCAAACGACGTGTGAAAAGTTACGAGCACTTGTTTACATATATTATGAAATGGCGTTTATTTTTAAGTTTTTTTTAGTAATACATTGAATTAGAGATAAAATCAGTGTTTTTTTATATTGGCTTGACAAACCTGACTGACATTGACATTGAATTGAGCACAAGAACAACAGCGACTTTCAAAGGAGGAGAATCCGTTGTCAGTTGCTGTCATCATGGCGGCCCACATATACCATGACAGAGGTTCTCTATATGAACAATTGGATGTGCAGAAACTGATCCCGAAATGTGATAGGCCGAAGCGAGTTACTAATATATAACGGTTCTTTAGTATCTATCACTAATATTGGATGATTACAAGGTGATGTAGAGGGTATAAGTTTTAAAGTGTTTTAAAAAGTGAATAATATACTACTTATAATTAGATTAGCCCTAAGCCTGTTTGCCAACAAGATTCAATAAAAAGGATGTTTGTAGTGAACTAATAAAATTGTTAATTTTATTTTGGTATTCTTATTTTTTACATTTGTGTGTGTGGAAAACATTTCGAATTTTTTCTTAGTAAGTAATATGTAGAAGTAATAGATAGAGAATGTATATGAGGTTTTTTTTCGAAATAACGCGCGTTGATTGACCAGGAATAGTCTTCACAACTAAACCGGACGGGATATATGAGGTATGATGGAGATAGTAGGAGTAGTAAGTAAGTATATAAAACTTTCATATTACAATTATATTTACAATAGTATATATGTGTATATATAATATTAGTATTCATTGAATAGGTAATATCGAAAGCAATAGTAATTCTATAAAAAGAACAGAAAACGTATTGTAGATAGAGAGATACTTATAATGAAGTTGTTGAAGTTTTCTATTTATAGAATAAAAATATGATGAGATTAAGTAAGCTAAGATAGACACGAAATTCTCACAAAGATTAAACTGAATTGTCTGTAAAATGTTCATAATACTAACAATGGTCGATGTGTGTCGACACACGACAATAGATGGTTTGGCGTTAGCTTAAACATTTGTACATAGTTTTCCTAAGATCAAAATAATGACAGGTCATGAAAAAGTAATTTTACTGTGCAATGTTCATTGACTTATATGAGACTATTGGAAAAATAAAAAAACTGTTTTCTATACATTTAGGTTTGCTACTTTTGCTCGAAGTGAAAAGATTTTATGCGTGTAACTCACTAAATGTTGGCAATTAACTGTGAAGGAAACAATCTCTCCACAGTTCATTACACAAGGTGACCCTTCAAGAATTCAAGAAAAAAAAAAACTCAATTATCCATTGCGATACTGAGGCCCAGATTTATAGACGCTATAATAGGCTTTGCTCATGGAATAAGTTCATCTATGAATAAATACGTCGATCTTCAATTAAAAAAAAATCAACTTATTAATTAATTTAATTATTTTTTTATTTAATAATAATAATATATCATCACCTTTCGGGGTGCACGGAGGTACTTTAGTGGTTGTATTCAGTTTGCGTTTTTTATTATATGTCTTGCCTAATGTGACCAGTGGCTCAGCTGATCGCAGTTCTCAGGGTACTATATATTATATTACCACCATATATTTTGATAGTAATCACATAGTTTTTATTTGAGTAAGCCCTAAGTAAAGTCAAAGTAGAGTCTAGAAATCTCAGTCTAAAGCTTTAGAATAAAACATTTGATCAGCGATAACGGTAACAAAAAAGTGCTAAATATATGGTATCGATATAACGTTCCTTATATTTTGTTCTTTCTAATAAAGATATCGTCATGGAGTGTTACTTTTTCAAAGCCTACCTGTTCACTTTAGACGCGATATACAGAAATGGAATTTCTTAATCTATTTTAACATTTATCTCTGTTTCCCGATTTTAATAAAAGCTTAAATAAAAAAAGATGAAATAAAAAATAGTTATCGCATAAGACAGTCGATAAATCGTAAGTGGTATGCAGTGTTCTCAGAAAAGCTTTCTCATTTACAGAGCCGATGGACCGTGAGCCAGTGATTACGAAGCTCAGCAGTTTGCTTTGAAGGTGACATGATACTCGAGCAATGTATGCTAGACGAATCAGGTAGGTATTTGGTAAAGTCCGACCGAGCGTTTCGGCTTCGCTTCGGCGTCTTTCGGCCATAAAACTACATTAGGTAAAACTTTTAAACGGACCGAAATTTTAGCCAAAACCTAAGGTTTCTAGCAAGCTTCCAAATAAGGCTGATTTGATTATATTGTTAAATTACTTTTAATAAGTATAGTATAAGTACCTTTAGTAATTATAGATTAAAATAGAATTAAAAAAAATAAATATTTTGTCAATCTTGAACTAATTTCTTTACGGTTTTAAGTACTGTTCGATCGAAGGCTTTTTCTTCGATTAAGTAAGATTTTTAGCAAGTCTCAATATGATATTAATTGATCTGATAGTAATTGTTACATTACTTTTAATAAGTATTAAATTACAGGTTATATCCGGCCGAAGATTTTAATCGTGTTTGGCCATTGTTTTGCATAATAACGTACAGTCACTATCAGTTACAACGACATCGAAAGGACTACTCATACTTCGTCGTAACAATCGAAGATGTTTTCGAGATGCGAAATCCTATTTTTATTTACCTTTGTTCTGGATCAATATAACCGGTATGCTGTTCTAAACGTTATCGTCATAAACGGTTTTGGCTGTATTCATTATTTTAGTTAGTTTAGCCTTTGTAGTCTGATTATAGTTATTCTCATTTGCAGCAATGGGTGCGATTTCCATTAGCAAAACATTTGTTTTTTCTTAACAAATTATTATTAGACATACACAAGCGTCTATGTGTGATACACAGAACGGACAATTTAGAATCGTTTATGATACTGAGCATAAGTTATTTATTACTCATAAATGGTTTTGGTTACATCCCTGTTCGATCTGCAGGTACACGGTATGCAGTGCACACGTAAGGAAATCAAAGGTGGGTTTATTTTGATGAATAAACGATAACATGCTCCATGTGTGACGCTTAATATCAAATTACAGTAACGACAAATACGTGTTTAGAACACGATAATACCAGTTACAAGTTCTGCGACATGCATATTATTATATTAAATAGAATGTTACCACTGAACATTTTCAAGCTATTCTAAAATGAACTGCTCTTAGTAAATTTATCCCTAATTTAAGAAATATTCATGAAACATTATTTTGATGATTCTGATGATCTCTCTCATGCTATCAGATAATGGTGAACCCTGCTCAGTTTTAAATAAAATATCACAAATGTTATTGCTTCGTCAATGGGCTTGAATATTGAATATTGATTTGATTTTTGATTTGATTGAATATTGAGCTTGATAATGAAGAAATTGGATCGATGGATGAGTTTTTTTTTTACTAATACACAGCATATAGCAAATGTTTCATGTTTCGAAATATGCCTGCTTGTCTATTACTTTCTCCTGTATTTACAACTATTTCTATCTTTCTTGCACGCCAAAATCAGTGTTTTTTTATTTGTGTTTTATAAGTGAATTCACGATAAAAAGAACAGCAGATGTTTTGCAAAACATGAGACGTTCGTTTCTGACAAATTATAAGGAAAAAGTTTTAATTAATCTACATAACAATTTCTTGACATTGCATTTACTATCTAAATTGATATTTCTTTGGAAGGACTTGAGTATCCGAAAATTGAACTAAACAACACATAAAAGTGTTCGTACACACGACCTACGTTTTAGCAGTTTCCGAGAATCGGTCTCAACTGGATCCGAACGAAGCTCGGACCTCGGCCTTCTATTAACGACCCATAAAAGGAGACGGGGCGGCTAACACAAAGTGCTAGACGGGAAAAAAATATAACAGATAAATAAAAGAATTTTATCTTCGAATGTACTAGTGCCTTTTATAACTGTAAAGTAGATATATATTTCTTTTTTTGGTAAGTAATTTTAATCATTGTTCTTTGATATTTATCTTGCTTATAAAAGCCGTGTATTTCATGTTAGAGATTTCTTATTAATAAAGTCATAATTTTTTTATACTGACTCGACAAAGTGATTTACACCGTACCTGATAGAAAGTCCAGTGTAGAGAAATAATAGTAGCGGCTAAAAGGGACGGGAATCCATAGTCACATCGTCAATAGCATATGATATTAAGACAAATGGAAAAATACAGATTATTCAAGTTAATTAGTAACAAATGTAAATAATTATTCTATGTACATATATAAAAATACATAAAAACTTCGTATATTCTCCATAAAAAACATTTGAAAGCGCAGTCACAATCAAATGTAACACAAATATCTTACTAGCGTGTACGAAATTCAATACTTTTAAATCCATATCAACAAAATAATGATTTTATTAACCGAAAATACTACGAATCCTCGTTAAAACCAATATTTTGCTTCATCAAAACCGGTATACTCGGGACGAATTCATTTAAATTTCCATTATGTTCTTGAATTATTTAACTCATCTTGTTATTTTGAACTTTTAGGTTATTCGCAATCATCTGCACTTTGCAGCCAGTAATGAGAGAAAATACTCGGATAGAATCCCGCGTAATAAAAAAATATTTCATATTATCGTGTGATGTCAAAGGTAAAATAAACAGAACATATTATAAATACATCGTGAGGTAAATAGAATTATCACGAGAAAACAGTTTAATTACTGGATATTAATTTACACTTAATTGATTTAAAACTTATTTAAAATAAACTTTGTTTTGTTTATATTTCTAATCGATTTATTAAATTACTCAAATAATATTGAGGGGTGAAGAGTTATTTGCTTTAAAGCGCCGTTTTTGAAGACATTTGAATGTTTATAATTTCGGATTCAATGAAAAACGATGATTCCAAAAATACATATAACCCAATATCTCTCCAAAAATGTCGCTTATAGCAATTACTCTCAATATGAAAAAGCTTCTAACACATACAAATATACGAAGGTTTAGAAACACAGGTAAAATAAATTACCTTTTAGAGCTTTTTGAAACATTCTATAAAAAAATTAATGTCATATTTCTTTTGTAAATGAACCAATATATTCGTATATACCATAACGGTGTAATTTACAACAAGGCAGACATTTGCGAGAGTGTAATGGATTATTTAATGCCCGCAGAACTGCTTAAGTGTTTAATTAACCAATTAGCTGTAACAAGTTAGCGTTCATCATTAACTTATTCCACCCTCGAGTAACTTATCGGTGCTTGGACAAAACTTGGTATATTTTCTGTATTTGGTTGATTTATTTTGTTACTGTCATGTGGATTCTCGTCCTTTAGCGGTCGCTACCCTTCTCGGACTACGTTCTACTTTCCAGTGTAAGGTGTATTTTACAAACAGTGCCATTAGTTTCCGTTTCTGTCTATAGTGTGATCAAAGCTAAAACATGATATCCTAGAATTATTATAGAATATGGTCTGGCTACATTTTTAAATATTTATAAGAATGAATTGAGAGTATGTTTATTATTTTTTTGATTGTAAAGCATAACGGAATAACGTCGTCTGGATGACGGGCATTCATAAGGGTGGCACTCGTACAGTAAAGACGTACGCCTGGCCATGGTTATTCTGTAAGGATATTATTAAAATATAAGGAAGGATTATTCACAAGGAATATGAGTCTGGTTAATATTATAGCTAATGTAAGGAAATGGGAATAAATGATATACGAGAAGAGTTGTTTTTGTTTAACTTCTGAACATGGATATTAGTTCAGTACGTGGGATCGAAAAGGATACATAAAACTTCCTTTCACGCCTACTAAGTGTAAGTAACCGAATTCCTACTTATTTTACTATTCTCTGCCGGTGTTTTTTTTTTCTTTTTATTAAATTGTGCATTTGTGATTCTAATCAGAATCTTATTAATATAAAATTAAATTAAATTAAATATAATTTAGTTGAAACAGGTCTATCTACTTACATTTTTGAATCGTAATATGCAATTTAATTTCAATGTATAATATCCAATTTAATTTCAATGACGATAGTGTCTTTGAGTGTTGTATTGTATAGAAGAATATTAAGTCCCATATAAGTACCATGATCTTTATGCAAGTTGGTAATTTGATAACATAATTTTTCATGACACTCCCTATAGATATATATAGATGTACGAGTATAGATATATTATTATTATCTACCTGTTGTATTTATATTACATTTTTTTTATTTTTTTTCACACTCTTCAGTTTTGTACACTACTTTATAAATATTCTATGTATTTATTGTATTACCTATTTATTATATCGATCGGTTCTGATATTGTTATTGGCGCGTAGCAGCGTCGCCCGGCACACGCTGAGCCGAGCGCTTTTGAGATTGCTGACGGCGCACAGGACGCATGACGTGATAATTTGTATTATTCTTTCATTGTTTTGTATAAATGCGTATGTTGAGTAACGTGTTTATTTATTTAATTTTTTTTTCGTAAACATTTAGTTTCTTTCGTTGTAATCTTAATACGACGCTTGAATACACCGACACTAAAATGAAATTAAAACAGTGTAATTTAAACAAAGATATCTCTATCACCAAGCCGATTATCTGTAGGGTAGGCAGAGAACAAAGATAAAATTATAACGCAAATAAAATTGCGCTATATTAAATTTATTTTAAATTGATCTTACATTCCGAATACGTAATATTCTTGTTTTTTTTTAATTTGCAATTTTCTTTTTAATTTCCTTAAAAAAATATAGTATAATAAAAAGAGAGATGAATAATAATAACATAATAATGATGTTGACAACGCTTACATCTTCTTTTCTTCTTATCAGATTCCTTAACTGGTTCCTTAAAAGTTTCAGAGACATGGATCGATATGTGACCCGAAGTCAAGGGTCAAATGATGATACATCTCAAGAAAAAGAGACTGATAATGACGATGATAAACGAGGCCAAGGGCCAACTGGTCACGTCGCTCGAGGTCAAGGGCTTGTGATTGATGAAACCCGGGACCAAAGGACTGACAATGACGATGATAACCGAGGCCAAGGGCCAACCGATCGCATTGCTCCAGGTTAAGGGCTTGTGATTGGTGAAGCTCGAGGTCAAGTGACTGATAATGAGGATGATAACCGAGGCCAAGGGCCAACCGATCGCATTGCTCGAGGTTAAGGGCTTGTGATTGGTGAAGCTCGAGGTCAAGTGACTGATAATGAGAATGATAACCGAGGCCAAGGGCCAACCGATCGCATTGCTCGAGGTAAAGGGCTTGTGATTGGCGAAGCCCGAGGTCAAAGACACAATGACAATGATGACTGAGGTCAAGGGTAAAAAAAAAATCACGTTGCTCGAGGTCAAGGGCTTGTGATTAGTGGAGCTCGAGGTAAAGGACATAAAGATAATGATACGCGAGGTCAAAAGATAATCGACTATATTGCTCGAGGGCAACGGCTTATGATTGACGATATTCAAGAACAAGGATCCAATGGTGATACTCAATATCGAAGGCGCATGGCTCGAAGGTCTGTGCAAGTTAAGAAAATCAAAAGAAGTGAGTTACGATCGAAAAGGCGAACGCGTAGAGGTGGAACAATTTCATCGTCGGTAGAAGACGGCGGTGAAAGACGTAGGTCTCGAAGACGTAGTTATCGTAGCACGTCGGAGTCATCAGGTGAGTATGTCAAGGCCCGATCAAGTTCCAAGCGATTTAAATCTACAGATAATGTTAGTGCTATCTTTAGATAGAGTTTTATCAATTATCAAAGTCGTGAAAAGTTCGGACAAGCCGAAACTATCTTTTAATGCAAACGTGATTCCTGATTTTTATCCCATGTCTTAGGAACAATCCATGTTGACGTGGATAACCAAAGTGGAAGAATGCGACAAAATTTATGGTTGGGATGAGAAAGAGTTAATTCACTATCTTCTTCTTAAACTAGTTGGTGTTGCGAAGACATGGTATCAAGGTCTCCCGACTCTACTACACTCTTGGCTAAAACGAAAAAAAAAAAAGGTTTTAGGATCGTTTCGGTCTCGTAAAGATTATGCTGAACTTCTTACGGAGATGTAAAATAAGAGGGATCGGTGTTGAGATTTATTACAGCAGTATTACTACGCAAAAATTAATTTACTTAATCGCTGCAAGATATCCGGTAGACAAGCGGTAGACTGTTTAATGGGGTAGCTTATCGTGCAGTTAGAGTAGGTGCGCAAGCGGCTCAGTTTTCTGAACCTGAACAAATTTTAAAATATTTTCGATCCGTTAAAGTAAGACCAACAAAAGATAGTAACGATAATTTCAAACAGGGGAGGATAGTAAAAAAAAAAATCGCTTCTTTGAACCGTTACAAACCAAATAGTTCAAAGTATGAAGGCAACTCCAATATACGATGTTTTAACTGTAATCAAGTAGGGTTTCCAAGTATTAAATGCGAAAAACCTTTAATAAAATGTACACATTGTGACAAGGTAGGTCATCAAGCGGCTTACTGTTACAAAAACAAAGCAAAGGATGGTTCTAAGCCAAATAATAATATTAATTCCTCTGAGAGAGTGGAGAGTTTCTGAACTTAGTGCTGTTAATAAGGCAAATGATAAATATGTAATTGACATAAACATTAATGGGATAACGTTTAATTGTTATGATGATCTAGGAAGCCAGGTTTTACTAATTCGAGTGAGTGACGTCCAGGTTTTGAATTTCATGTTGGAAACTGATGCGGAATTACCATTGCTTAGAGGTATTAGCTTGTAACCTTATTCGACCTTTAGGCCTAATTGTCGCAACTATGTAAGTACGAAATACTAAAGAAACGACAGACATTGATATTGGGGAATATTCTGTAATTAATTACCAGTTTTATTAGGACATACGTTCACAGAAAAATCGAATATGATTATTACAAAAACTCCAAAAAAAAGTTATATTTCAAAATATCGATGCTGAAAATAAGGATTAACCTTACTTCAAGTAAAACCATTGGAATCCTCGTCAATAACTTACGTGCTATACCAGTTACTTGCGATTCCGTAATCAGTAAAAGGGTCTGTGTTCATGGATCCGTCAGAGGACTGCAAGGACGTGAATACTTTTTTTATTGCCCGGAGAGTATAGTGTGATAAAAAAAATCGTTGTGCCCTTCTTGTTCATAATGTTTCCGATAATGAAATAAGCATTAACTAACATGACTAGGGTTGTACCGGCGCGTGCCATAGTGAACGTGTGTGAAATTATCATAATTACGACCGAAATAGACGAAAAGGTTATTAGCGATCCCAGTTTGATGACCGAACAACGCCTAGCTCTCCGAAGTCTATTAACAAAATATAAAGACTGTTTCCCAGTAGTCTTATGGATTTGGGATTCACCAATGCTACCGAAACGCATATAGAGTTAGACGATTCACAACCCGTGGTTTATAGGCCTTATCGTATGTCGTATTCGGAAATATGCTTCGTACGAAACATAGTTTAGGAAATGCTGGATAGTAATATTGTTCGAGACTCGTGTTCACCATACGCCAGCCCAGTTTTGGTGCAAAAGAAAACCGGAGACAAAAGGTTATACGTAGATTACCGCGCACTAAATCGGAAAACTAAGAAAGACTATTATCCGTTACCAAGAATTTCAGATCAATTAGACCTCCTTGCGGGTAACAACATGTTCATTTCACTGGACTTAGCCTCCGGATATTATCAGATTCCAATTAACGAACAGTCGCGTAATAAAACTGCTTTTGTCACGCTGCATGGTCAGTTTGAGTATAACCGAATGCCGTTTGGCCAAAGGATTATGAACAATAATTTAGTCGGAGGCAAAAATTAAATATGCTTTCGTCTATATGTATTATATACTGATACCGTGTAAAAAAAAATTGATGAAGGCTTAAATAGATTAACTGAAGTACTTAACTTATTATGAAGGGGTGAGCTGACTTTGAAATTGAGTAAATGTAATTTTTTTTTCGATAAAATCGATTTCTTGGCTTTGAAGTAAGTCCAAATGGTAATGGTAAAACGACCGGGATCGAGGAAAACCGATGTGGTCTCAAAATTTCCTAAACCTAAAAGTCAACACGAATTACGTCAATTTTTGTGACTGTCCGAATTCTTTAGAAGATTTATAAAAGAGTATCCGTTAATAGCAGCGTCTTTGATTGATTTGCTTAAAAAGGATAATGGCTGGGCCTGGAATAAATTGCAGGAAGATGCTTTTACACTTATTAAATGTATATTATGTAAGCGACCACTTTTAGCATTATATAACCCCATAGCAGAAACACAGCTCCACACGGATACGAGCAAGAACGTTATAGCTAGTATCTTGTTTCAACGTAATAATAGTGTTTTTTTTTCCAACTCGTATCGTATTTCAGTAGGAATCTAGTGAGGATCAAAAATACCACTCCTTTGAGCTAGAGACTCTAGCCGTCAGCGCGTCCTTAAATAGGTTTCGTGTTTATCTAATCGGAATCCCATTTGTAATACTGACCGTTTGTGATGCCCTTGCACTACTATGAACAAGAGTGATTTAGTTCAAAGAATTGCTCGGTGGTAGATCCAGTTACAAGAATACAATTGTACAATTAAATATAGACCAGGGGCCAAGATGACCCATATGGACATACTGAGTTAAAATCCAATCGATACGCAAACATAAGAGTCACAAGTTCTTGATGTGTTATCACTGGATTTTGAACAAGATTGGATCGCCACCGTGCAGACAACAGATGAAGAAATAGTTAGAATAAAGAACATCTAAAGCCATAGAGAAACCGAGTATATAGCTGATATTTACAAAAATTTTAAACTTAAATACGGACGGGTTTATCGTATAGTATGCAATTAGTTAAGATGTGCGGTACCTAAAGGTGCGCGTTGGCAAATATTAAAACGGAACCATGATGACGTTGTCACTACAGATACAAAAAAAAAAGAAAATCTTGGAACGAATTAAAAAGCACTATTGGTTTAGTCGTATGAGACGATCTGTTAAAAAAAAAAAACGTTTTAGCTTGTCTAGTGCTTATCACACAACCCTAGGTGGTAAACGTGAGGACTATTTACACCCTATTGAGAAAATCAGTATATCCTATCATAAGATTCATGCAGATTACTTGGGTCCTTTTATAAAAAGCAAATCGGGTAATTGTTATCTTTTAGTTATTATTGAAAGTTTCAATAAATTTGCTATTATCACACCTGTTAAAAATCGATAACACACTAAAAGTGAAAAAAAAAATCATATTAGCTTTTCTGGAGTCCCGACTCGGTTACTAACCGATAGAGGACCCGGTTTCACTAGTAAAACTTTTAAAGACTTCATTATGGAATTCGGGATTAAGCATGTATTAAATGCAGTCGCAACGCCAAGGGCTAATGGCCAAGTAGAAAGGTTTAACCAAACAATTACAGAAGCATTAGCCACGTCAAACCATGGTAAAAATGAGAAAATGTGGGATGAGAATATACGCGATATTCAGGTAGGCTTAAACACGGCAGTGCATAAAACCACACAGAAATCCCCATCACAGCTTTTATTTGGATTCAATGTTAATCATAGCAGTCGAGGGATATCAAATTCGGTAATTAATGATACTCTGCACCCCATATCATCTGATGATTTAGACGTAGTTAGGGACAAAGCTGCACAACGAATTAAAGTACAACAGCAAAAGAATGCTGAATGGTTTAACAAACATAGGAAAACGGGAAAGAAGTATAAAGTAGGGGATTTCGTTAGAATTGAAAGATAAGTTCAATGACGGTGAATGTCAATCGCAAAAATGAGTAGTAAATTTCCAAGGACCCTATTGCATTGTGAAGGTACTTGACCACGACCGATTTATAGTTGAGGATACTCCTCTATCATGCAAAAATGGTCGGCGGTATGAGTGGACAGTGTCTCTAGATAAAATACAGCCTTGGATGAGCTTTGACCGGGACTTTTGGGGATTCGGAAATTGACAGAGATCCTGATGACTCCAAGAATAGCTGTGTTAGTGATAATGATGATCATAAATGACATAAATGATGTAAAAATGTTGAAATTAAGTAGATGTAAGTTGAGTAAATGTAAAGTAATCAAAACTTTATAGAATGCTTATTAATGTAAATTAAATATTTTTTGTTTATATTTCTTTGTAAATTATTAACCGTTACACTGAAGAAGTAAATGATAAATAATATAAAATTGACAATGGCAGTTCCTTTTTCAATGGCATTTGTTTCTTTATACTGCCGTGATTTTGTAACTAATGTAATTAATTTTAAGCATTTATTATTATACCTATCTTTACGTCGTATTGTTATCTTGTTTCAAAATATAGGACTATGTATTTATTTGTAAGAAAATTAAATTTTTGAAACGACCGCGAAGGGACTCGCGGTAAACAGGATGGCCGAGCTGTAAGGTGTATTTTACAAACAGTGCCATTAGTTTCCGTTTCTGTCTATAGTGTGATCAAAGCTAAAACATGATATCCTAGAATTATTATAGAATATGGTCTGGCTACATTTTTAAATATTTATAAGAATGAATTGAGAGTATGTTTATTATTTTTTTGATTGTAAAGCATAACGGAATAACGTCGTCTGGATGACGGGCATTCATAAGGGTGGCACTCGTACAGTAAAGACGTACGCCTGGCCATGGTTATTCTGTAAGGATATTATTAAAATATAAGGAAGGATTATTCACAAGGAATATGAGTCTGGTTAATATTATAGCTAATGTAAGGAAATGGGAATAAATGATATACGAGAAGAGTTGTTTTTGTTTAACTTCTGAACATGGATATTACCAGTAAGTGCAGAGTATAGTCCCTTTGCCGAGCTAGTCTAAAAAATTACTTATTTAGTATATTGTACCTTCTTAGGCGACCACTCTTCCTGAAATATCCGTATTTAATAAAGTAATTTCATTGTTACGAAAAATAATGTTTTATAGTAAGTACAGTGCATCTAAAACAGCAGGAATTGAAAAGCGACGAAAACTTATTTATAGTAGCCATCAGCATACCGACCTGCCTCAACATCATGCCGCTAATTAACACGAGTATAAGATATCCATACGTTCAGGTTTAAAGGGGTACCCTCACATTGCCGCAAAGGCACAATAAACTTATAAAATTAGTTGGTTAAGTGTTTCAAGGGCTTTCCCTTTTTTGTAAGGGGAAACTAACTGCAAAGGAACGAAACAAATAAATTTTATCACGTTGAAAAATTAAACACGTATGTTCAGTTTTACCGGATTTAAAAGTATCATCAATAAAAAACCGAGCTAGCCCGAATATATGGTAAGTTATTGTAATTTAGAAACAAAATATAAATATTGTATGTTAAAGCATAAGCCATAATATTATATTGAAGGATTTTGTAATTTAGTCGAAGAGGAAATATTACTTAAAGAACAAACATTAGTATATGATATGAACCGTTGTAAAGTTTGATACCTGAATCATGCTTTTTGTCTGTGTTCTTCAGCAGGTTTTGATAGCCTGATAGCGCTATTCATAGTGACCTTGTAACATCGAAGGCCCTAGACTTGAGTACCGGTATCGGTAAGCTTTTCTGTGATGAGCAGATTAATTTGTCACGAGTTTGCAAGCGCAGGGTATCTTTGGGCGAGATCAATGTACGTAATAATGCGTTAATATTATATTATTATACTATAGTTAAGTCGCTGTTATATCCGGCACAAATTCTCTTCTATTTCATTGTTTCTCTGTTAGTACTATCCTAGAGGTGCAGTGTCAACAGTAATCTATACTAATATTATAAAGCTGAAGAGTTTGTTTGTTTGTTTGTTTGTTTGAACGCGCTAATCTCAGGAACTACTGGTTCGAATTGAAAAATTATTTTTGTGTTGAATAGAGTATTTATCGAGGAAGGCTTTAGGCTATATAACATCACGATGCAACTATTACGAGCGAAGAAATAATGGAAAATGTGAAATAAACGGGGGAAATTATTCATCCTTGGGTGCTTCCATTGCGTGCGCTGCGAAAACGGTTCAAGATATCAAAAATATATGTATGACAGAGTTATTCCTCTTAAAATGATCTAAAAAAATGTCCGCGACAGTATATGTCTATCTTTTAAGATTAACTCACTAGAACTGATTTTATGGTAATCAAATTTGGTCGAAATTAATGCATTATTTGTTAAGAGCTATATCAACGTAATAATATTAATCTTTATCCAAATAAATGTGTTGTTGATTAAGAGTATTTAATTGTGAACAAAATTGTCTTTGACATCACTTAATTTCAATGAACATCTCTTAGAAGATATTACAATAACTTATATAGCAAAACAACGTTTGCCGGATCAGCTAGTGTCACTATATATGTTAAAAAGCAATTCAAAATGCTCGATGTGAAATAATCTTTCGTAGTTTGTAGTGCTATCGATTCACAACCCTATGCGCCCGACCGCAATACCCGTTTACCCCACTAACCCCGACCGATTGGCGCCTCGTGCTTGTGAAGCGAGTAACTTCTACACCAGACTCGAGAGAGTACGTTTGTAAAACTAGGTCATTTTATTTAAAAAATAGATATGGCGTAAAGCTACATATTGAATAATTCTAAAAATACCAATTGAAGATATAAGTTGCGACAATGTCACATCAATACTTCTAATAGCACATTAAACTTCTCTTTCTCTCACCAAGAAAGTTTGTAACAAAATAATAGTTAAATATTTATACATATGTTGTAATTCGTTTCTTTTTGTTGTTAATTGTTGATCGGCGATCAGTTATTTGAGTTTTTTAGTTTTGGGAGTCGTACCTGCTCGCGTCCGTAGGCTTTACCCTAGTTTCCCTACACGTGACTCCTGGGTGGTGCTAAACGAGCAGCAGCGAGGTGGTAGGGCGCCGGTGCCCGTCTGGATCGCGACCACAGTACATGGGTGTAAAGCCCGTCATAGTGACCAGTTTCGGCTTGTCGCGTTTCGGGATCAGCTTGTGCATATCCAGTAGCTCATATACCTAGAGACCTTCAGTCGTGGTATATGTGGGCCGACATGACGATGTAGACTATCAATGGATTTTCATCCTTTGATAGTCCCTTTCGTTTTTGGACTACATTGTACTTACCATCAGGTACTTTGTAGTCACTATTTCGAGCCAGTGTAAAAAAAAAAGTTATGCTACTAGTCCTAGTAGTCCTAGTAGTAGTAGTTCTAGTAGAAACGACCTCTAATGTATCTCTGCCGCCCTCGAAGGGAAATAGTGTGAATTATGTATAGACCGCGCGATCAGTAGAGAGTTGCGACCAAATCCCAGATGCTAAAATATATGTATATTAAGTTCGTTTAAGTAAAATTCGAGTTCTAGCAATCGTTGATCGTCAGCGGCAGGTCGCGATCTACTGCTGTGTATGTATGTAAAGGTATGTATGTAGGTGACTGTCACGATTTCTTGATTTAGGCTAGCAGTAAAACTTCCGTGTAAATAAGGCAATACACAGACGAACGACTCGGGTCGAAAATATGATCCGACGACATCATCGCTTGACAATAAAGTTATAGGTAGCACTGCCGACTAGCGATGCCATTATATCGCATGGCGGCAATCGTTGATAAATATTAAAGGTACAGCAATTTTTAATTATTGAAAGAATTAGTAAATTAGTACCTATTTCGTCACTTATTTTACCCCATGCAAATGCATAGAGTATCCAAAGGGCAAAGTAAAAATCAATCAGCAAGAACGCTAGTAAATAGAAAAAAATTATGGTATTGACTTAAGCTTCCGAAATCACGTTATGTTAATTTTATATATTTTGAAAATTTTTCTAGCGTTATCGTTTATCGTAAGTTACATTGTCTTAACTCTCTTGATTATTTGTTGCCGACGATGTGACGCTCTGCGATGGCACAGACGGCGGCGCAACAACGTTGTAGGTGTATCGACGATGTCATCGACTTCGATCGGCGACGCCATCTGATTACGACTACGATTTAATGTCGCTCGTCTGTAAACCGCCTAAGCGCGTTCAGAAGTTCGCATTTTGTGTTATTTTATCTATAAATCAACACAGACATTTATGTTGGAAAAAATTAAAATTTCCTACATAACTAATATTATGGAAAATGGGTCAAACGTCTGTCTTATTTTTTATATACTTTTGGAAGAGACTAAACGCTATTTTATTACGCAGATTAAATTAATTTCCATGTATGAAATGAGATTAGATTCTAGCTATTTTAAATAATATTGTGTAAACAAAGATAGGCAAATTAATTTTGAGAATATTTTATGTTTACTAACGGTTAGTGTGATGCTAATATTTTTTTACTTTTGACACTTAACTGTTGGGGTATCAATAAACACACGGTCTGACGAAATTTCGTACATCTATTCTACTATTATGCATTATGAGCATGATTTTTGTTTGGTTTCATTTTCCCCTTCGTGGGGAAGGCAAAGGCTGTCAGCGTACCCTACAGCCATGTCTGGGGATTTTTCATTATAAGTTCTATTAAAATTGTTGTCACAGGGAATAATTATTTTTAATCTGTGATGATTATTTTATTTCTAGTCCAAAGAACGACCATGCAACCATGATAATTATATTTTCATAAATAATATGCGTTATTTTAATTATTATAATCTGTTGAGATAAATTGTATTCGACAGCGGATGGATTCCGAACAACTCGGCCGTAAGATTAACTAAAGATAATCTTAATTACACTAACCCCAACAATCAACATCGATAGTTACTTATCTAATAGCTACAATCAGGAATATAAATTAGTTTTGTAAAACTAATGCATCACTGGCAAATGTCTCTAATGTAATACCACAAAAAATCTTTTGTATGTGTCTCTTATCTCTTAAGCAACGATATTATAACATACAGTCATGTTTTAGTTTAAATACTCGAACCGAGAACTTGAAACTTTAACAAATTGATGTCGAATAATAAAATAAAGCGTAAAGTAGAAACTTACTGCAACTTATTATATCTGGACAAATTTTTCTTTCAGCAAAACGTGCCTATTTTTTTATATATCCAAATTTATATTTATATGTTTTGGCAATAATGTAATTATTATTAGTGTTTTTATTTTGCCACCTTCAAAGTATTTCTTCATACACATTATTTCTTACCAGTAATTATTTGCATTAATTTTTTACCAGTACTTAATTGCTCGATCTAAGTTATTGAATAATAGATAAAATATTCGAAGGAGCATGATATACATGTAAATATTTATACATTTGAATTATTTTCTTGCCTATGTAAATGTATTTTACTTCTAATGTTTTGATAAATCCCTCAATTTGAATACAAATGTATTTGCTGTCTACATTAATTATAAGCTGCTGTTATTTTGATATGATACATTTAAAAGATCCTCGTGATGTGTCAGCGAATCCCGTTTCATTATGATATAATGACGCTTCGCCGAACGGATGAGATTCAAATTTAGAATTTTACATTAGATCCATCCCGCCAAGAGACTTGCGGCCAGTGTTTCGTTTTAAATCTTTTTTTTTTAAATGGCCGAGATGTGTGAATGAGAAGACGCGAATAACCACTGCAGCCATCAAGTCATATTACAATATCTGCCGTTGTAATTTTGTTGTTTCTTTACTATATCCCGGATAGATACATAAAATAATTATATCTAAAAAATTTGAGTTTAAAATTAAGGTAGGTCGCGGTTAAACTTTATTTAAAGTAAAGATGATAATAATTTACGGTTCAGTGGCTTTTAACTAACGCAGTACTCTGCCCGAAATAGAGGTTAATGTTTGTATATTTTTTGTGGAAAGCAGGTGTTAGGGCGCGTTGGACAGGTATGGGTGGCAGGTAGTGGGTATAATTATTATTATTGTCCACTTCCATAAGAAAAATGGTAGCGTATCCTTAACACGAAACAACAGGGTATTTATGGCTGTATGGTCTTAGACCATTGCCTATTCCTTGGAAGAACGGAATTTCAAAAATAGTAGCAACTTGTTTAAAATAAACACGGAAGATAATTTTTCTGGGATGATTAGTAAGAACCCATTACTGTTAGAAACGGTGAAGATATTTATATTTCATCAAGATTTACTCAATATTATTCTTAATGCATAATCTTATTAACCACCACCAATTTTCCCTCGTCTTGTTTATGTTACGTCAATTTATATAAGGAAGCGGTAAGTTGGTGCTTGAATAGAGTCGAGACTGATTAATGATATGGACTTTTGTGGGTTTATTTTTATGAAGAAGCGTGGACGAACGTTGCCCATGGGATTTAATTTAATTGAATGACTCAAGAAAAAACCGTTGTCAAGCGTTCATTAGAAGGAACAGAGATACTTAGATAGCTTTATGTACCTTTAAAAGCATTTGAAAGTGTGATTGATGAGGTATTTTAAGATTAAATATTTCTGTTTTGGAAATTAGTTTTCTTTATATAATTACACTAGCTGATCCGGCAAACGTTGTTTTGGTATAGAAGGTTTTGTAATATCTTCTAAGATGTTCATTGAAATTAAGTGATGTCAAAGACAATTTTGTTCACAATTAAATACTCTTAATCAACAACACATTTATTTGGATAAAGATTAATATTATTACGTTGATACAACTCTTAACAAATGATGCATTAATTTCGACCAAATTTGTTTACCATAAAAACGGTTCTAGTGACTTAATCTTAAAAGATAGACATATACTGTTGTGGACATTTTTTTAAATCATTTCAAGAGAAATAATTCTTTCTTACATATATTTTTAGTATCTTGAACCGTTTTTGCAGCGCACCCAATGGAAGCCCTCAAGGATGAAGAATTTTGCCCGTTGTTTTTCACATTTTCCATTATTTCTTCGCTCCTAATAATTGCATCGTGATGTTATATAGCCTAAAGCCTTCCTCGATAAATGGTCTATTCAACTCAAAAAGAATTTTTCAATTCGAACCAGTAGTTCCTGAGATTAGCGCGTTCAAACAAACAAACAAACAAACAAACTCTTCAGCTTTATAATATTAGTATAGATGTGAAAATATTCCTACAATTATTAAAATAAATATTGTGGTAGAAAAGTTCGTTAATAGCATGTGATGGCGTTTTTCTAAATGCCTTGAAATATACAGCCAAACTGAGAAATAAAAAAAAATTAAAAAAGTTAATGTAATTAATACAATTGTAAATATAGAACATTAAATTAAAAAATACACGGAAAGATAATTCTGTATAAAACAAACGTTACAACGTGAAGCAATATATTTTTAGTTTTCATAAGATGATTCATGATCATTTTGTTCTGTGTTGTTTTTTTAAGTATAAAGTATTTCTTGATACAAGTACACAGAAATATTATCATTTAATAAAAAATATGAGATCACGATTCAAGGCGCATCAACTCGCAACTGATCGTTTAAATTTCAAATTGTTCGATTTTAGAACATTTTATTGTTAATATTAGGTCCTTACATATGAAATTGGCGTTTTCGTACTGGCCACTTTAATCACAAATTTCTCCTCTTTGGTAAGGAATTCCAAATTCAAATTTGTACAGCTATAGACTCATGTATTTGTGCTTCGATGATCGTCATTCATTTGTTTTTTTCTTCTGTTTTTTTCTGTTTGCGTCACTCATTTTACAAAATGGAAAACTTAAAATATCGCATTATTTACGAGTACGAGTTCCGCCGTGGCACTAGTGCTGCGGAAACAACTCGAAGGGTGAATGATGTGTATGGCGGTCGTGTTGCAAAAGAAAACAGTTCGTTTTTGGTTCCAACGTTTTCGTTCTGGAAATTTCGACCTGCAGAACAAGCCCCGTGGACGGCCTGAGACTCAAGTTGATAATGAAGAGTTGAAGGCTATTGTGGAAGCGGATCCATCGCAAACCACGTCCGAGTTAGCTGCAGGCTGCGATGTTAGTGATAAAACTGTTTTAATTCACTTGAAGCAAATTGGGAAGATTAAAAAGCTTGAAAGGTGGGTACCTCACGAATTGACTGAAGCAAACCGGCAAACGCGCGTCGACTGCTGCGTTACATTACTAAACCGGCACAATAATGAAGGTATTTTAAACCGAATCATTACCTGTGATGAAAAATGGGTTCTTTACGATAATCGGAAGCGCTCAGCGCAATGGTTGGGTCCTGGCCAGCCAGCCAAATCCTGCCCCAAGCGAAAATTAACCCCAAAAAAGTTACTTGTAAGCGTTTGGTGGACTAGTGCCGGTATTGTTCATTACAGTTTTCTCAAATCTGGCCAGACTATTACGGCTGATGTCTATTGTCAGCAATTGCAAACCATGATGGAAAAGCTAGCGGCTAAACAACCTAGGCTGGTCAATCGCTCCACGCCACTGCTGCTTCACGACAACGCTAGACCACACACTGCGCAACAGACGGCTACTAAATTAGAAGAGCTTCAATTGGAAAGTCTAAGACATCCTCCGTACTCCCCGGACCTTGCTCCAACAGATTACCATTTTTTCGAAATTTGGATAACTTGCAAGGGAAAAAATTCAACTCCGATGGGGCAGTCCAAATCGCCTTCAAAGATTTTATTGATTCCCGTCCGACTGGTTTTTTTAGTAAAGGGATCAATGAACTACCTATGAGATGGCAAAAGTGCATAGAAAATTATGGTTCTTACTTTGATTAATTAAATATATTATATTAAAAAATATTCGACTTTTTGTTCCTCCCATACAAAACGCCAATTTCATATGTAAGGACCTAATATTTTGGCGCGTCAATTTTTAAAATTTTCCAATTCTATGATATACTAGAAGCCAAATTTTACAGCGTCAAACAATATAACCGCATTGTGTTATACAAACACCTATCTAGAAAGTAGTAACCATCGAAACGTAAAAATGCTGTTTATATAAAATAAAATTTCTATTACTATTTATATGCTTAATTATATTTTTATCACTCGATGATACATACACATACTAGCATGGGAAAGCTCGAATGGGGCTATATTCATAGCGGCAATAATGATTGGCAGACAGGTACATAACATTGACTTATACCCTCGCGTGCGTATAGGTCAAGGACAAAAAACTGTAGTCTGCGGCTGGATATAAAACCACCCCAAACTCACATCGTTCTAAATTAACGTTTATTATAAATTATCTCCGGCAAATGGGATATACTACTCTGTTTTTATTAAAATTTAATACAAGTTGACATTTAATGATTACTATTTGTGACTAGAATCGCGTAGTAAAAAAAAAGTCATTTATCATCCTATTCATTAGTACTACTGCTCTTCTTTTTAAATAGCATTAAATTACATTTAGTAAATCATAACTTTGACTTAGACGAATATATCTCAAGGATGAGCAGAAATCTTATAGTTAGTCTGTGTTTGACTTACATATTACAACCATATATAATGCTTAAAATAAAACCCGTTCCTTTAACATTACCCTGACTCTCTACAAAAAAAAAATATGAGTGGCAAAAAGCTACGAGGAATATAAATTATCACAATAAGTCCTTAAATACAAAGAGCGCGCTCTTCCATCGTACACGAAAACGCTACGCAAATAACGGTATTTTTTTGGTTACATATAATTACAATATGCACGCGAGCATATAAATATTTTTATTAGATCTCAAACTCAACTAACGACTTTCGATCTAACCTTGTCAATCTAATTAACATTCCTGATTTACTAACGTTAAAAGTAAAAGTATCAGAAAGTAATATTACCGTAGGCCCACAAGCATGTCCACTATACCCAAACAAGACCCACGCATTAGCATATAGCATTTGCCAGCAACCGACGAGATGGACCATCAGTTTTCTTAGTTGTGTAAAAAACAAACATTTGAGTCATCGGTATTCAAACTGTCGCTTACAAGTGCATTTGATATTTTCATTTACAGATTTGTTGCGGTGGGCACAATCAAAGGTTAAACAATCTATCTCTAAATAGAAAAGCTATTACGCAATTTCAGATATTTTACCTTAAGTTTTAAAACGCTTTTGAACACCCTTTAATTACAAACAAAAAAAAAGTAACCGATGAATCATTAGTTTTAAAATTTAAGGAGCATTTCTGAAATTGTTCGTGTATTATATTCCCCAAACGACCATACTCTTATAGTGAGATCTATATTTTCCTAATGTAAAGTTATTAATAAATCATGTAACACAACTAAAAGGTATGTAGGCGTCAGGGACGAGGCTGTCTGTACTAAATCGAATTAGACTCTACCGTGTTTAATATACAAAGCACTTATGATATTCTGCGAATGTTTTGATTATTTTGTCAATAAGAATGAAATTACATTTCTTATAATGTATTCCTTTTTGCCTATGGTAAAGATTCGATGTTTAGTGACTTTTCTCATTCGTTTCATCATTTTTACAGTTCATGTAGTAAAATATTTAGATAACGAATAATGTTTTTATAATAATAATAAAAACATTTTGAATAATAATTCACGTTCCCTATAAATAGATATATTTTATAGCAGAAAACCATACTTAGTTATTTAAAAAAAATATAGAAGAAACAGATAATTCTCTTATCGGCTTATAAATCGTTCATCATTAGGTATTGCACTTTTTTAGTTTCGGAATTGGTTGCTATGAATCCTCATTTAATATTGATTTCTTTTTTACTTAGAATTATATTTGATTTTTGATATAAGTTGGAACTCACTAAATTGCTTTAGAAATATACTAATATTGAAACCAGGTAATTTTAATATTATTTATTTTCAATATTGGTCTTTATTTTTTTTTAAGTATAACATATATTAAGATCTTTATTAGGCAATAGTTTCATTCATAAGATATAAACACAATCGTTTATTATTTGTATATGTTCGATTTCGAAAGAAGTTTAAAATATATTCCGAATGCACAGACGGCTCTGTGTAAACTAACATTGAGTATTTTTACACCCACGCAAGGTCATCCCAAATCACTGTTTGCTAGATTAATTTAACTTAACGACTTGTGTTTAGGTCGAACGGGTGTTTAAACTATTATTACGGCTACTGAGCTAATATTTACTATCGCTAAAACGCAGAACGGAATTACGACATTTTTAGTTGACAACTAATGTTTGTGACATCAGTTGTCACAGCTGGATGTTAATGTTGAAAGAATTGTTTATACTTGCACGACTCTGTATATCGCACCTGGCTGCAAAGTACGGCGCGGACCTAGAACGGCAGAGATTATCAAGGGATGGGGCCATAGATATTCGCCGGCGTCACGATGGCCCATGTATACAACGGTCCACTACAGAAGGTCTCTAGGTATATAAATAACTGGAAGTACACAAGCTGATCCCGAAACGCGACATACCGAAGCGAGCTATAAAGACGGCATTTTTCACTTGTATACGGTGCACATTAAAAATAAACAATAAATTTTAATTAAACAATGCCAATCAATTTTATTATGAATTATTTTCCAACAGAAGTGTCAGTTACTTTTTTAACACTAGAAATACTGAATATAGGTATAGCACATACGTATATAGGTATTAAAGAGAGTGGGGAGGTAAGTACAACTATTAATAAATTCTATAAGATAATATATTATAAATTTCAATCAAAAAATTTATTCAAAAAATTCAAAAAGTCATAATATTTTTAAAAATCGGTTCCTTATACATATATATTTTTTTTATATAAATAAACTTTAAAAACAGTCAAAATGACTGCTCTGGGCAATCTAGCGTTAATGTAATGAAGCTACGTTAAAATAGAGATAAACTTTAGCATTAAATAAAATTATTTTGAATATTATGACATTGCATTCACTAATATTAATCTTCGTAATGAGAATGATCGTAGTCGGACTCCTGGTACGCTCTTCTGGGTTAAATATGTTTTTTATTTTCTTTAAAAGCTCTGTTATTGGGACAGTGTCAATGTGTCGTGTTGTTAAGGTGTATGTTAAATAAACTTTATATTAAAAATTCGTAATTAAGGAAATGCCAGATAGCATATAAATAATATTTACTACTTAAAGTAATGTTCACGCTGTAACAAGTGGGAGTTATGCAATATGTTGTCGAGAGCGCATTCATATAGGCATAGGAATTACGTTACTTCGAAGGATTAATGAAGGTGAATACAGTATGAATAGCTGCTTCTCAAATTCCTTGTTAACTGCCGTGTCGTTGAGACGTTATTGGTTTCTTAAGGGAAGATTTATGAGAGACAAATTGTTATTTACAACATCATTAAGCTGAAGCGAGTTTTGTAATTACACTAGTATATGAGGTACTTATTTATTTTCTATTACCTGAGGCTAACAGGTGATAGTCAGATATTAAATTAATTTTATCTAGGATTTCCTACAATTTATTTATCTTGTTTTATTATATAAACTTATTATAGTGTTCAAATTAATATTTCAGTAAGCTAAGCTAAGCCAGTAGCTAACCATCAATTGGAGCTGCAATTAAAGTCTATGATGATATGATCAGGAAACGTTGCCAAGATCGAAATAAGCCAGAATTTCAGCATCATTATCAATCAGTACAACTGTACTTAATCTATAAATATTTTTAAAAAACTTGTTTTACAGATATCATCGTAGGATCTTATCTACTGGATCTAGAAACATGAAAATTTACGTGTAAGCGTGTTGCCGTTTGCACTAATGTTGTGGGTCTGGACAGTGACAAGTTGTCCAGATGGCAAAGTGCTGCGTGAAAGTGTTGCTTTTTTTTATAGAGTGGAGTGGAGTGCCTTTCGCTTGGGCTGTTTGTTTTGACGTCTATCAGAGTCTATTGAATATATTTAACACTAGATTGCCCAGAGCAGTTATTTTGACTGTTTTTAAAGTTTAATTATATTAAAAAAATATATATGTATAAGGAACCAATTTATAAAAATATTATGACTTTTTATATATTATCTTATAACATTTATTAATAGTTGTACTTAACTCCCCCCTCTCTTTATTCCCTATATACGTATGTGCTATACCCATATTCAGTCTTTCTAGTGTTAAATACCAACAACGGAGTCATAAGGACTTGTATCCAGAGCCTTAAAACTCAATATAAAACTTAAAAAAAGAAGATGAAATCTTTACTTTGAGTTATTTTTATGACATAGGCCTAAAGGCTTATTTTTTGTTATTCTCCCTTTAAGAGGATGAAGTAAGGGTTGAAAATTTCTTTGAAGACCCACCGGTTTTGAATGTGAATAATGCCTTGGCGAAGTATATATAAATATATCTAGATGCACTAGTATATTCATAACATATATTTTGCACTTATGGTTATGAAGGACAAATATTACGTTCGCGACCTAGTTTCCAAATCGGTCATGTATAACGGTAGTACTAAATTAATATCTTATATTATAAAATGATTGTGCCATCTATGTTTTAAATAAGTACCTAATTAAATATTACTGTTGTGTCAATGACCGCCGATATTATCTAGCGGTGTAGGACTAACGCGCGGTAATTTTGCCGACTATGTTTATCTATATCGTATATTTTTTTACTTCTAAAAATATTGTCTCTAATAATGTAATATTTATTCATTAACCGTTGAATTTGGCTTTATTTTGTTATTTATTTAGACAAAGTTGTGCTGTCATTAAAATAAATTATTTACTAGAGGAATTATTTAAATATCAATTGTGTTTAAAACAAACGCTTTACTAAATCTAGTCAACACAAGGTTTATTACAAATGTAGTATTAGATTTCACTTAGGAAACATATTGTACAGTTAATATAATAATCATATAATTAAACAATATATATTCATTTACAACAATAACAGGTAAGAGTGTTATAAAAGAGTTTTTTTTAATGACTATTTTAAACTACGTCTGATACTCGTCCTAAAATTAATTTTGTTTTATAATAAAAAGGCTTTGTAATAAGCTGTAAGAGTAATCTTATAGTTATCTTTTCAAAGCGCCCTTGTGTATCCGTGCCCTTTATGTTCTAAGTACTCTCGCCTCACAACCCCTTTAGCGAAGGGCCTTTGAGGTCAATAGCGAATGACCTTCTGAAACAAGAAGCTGACATTCTGATATAAGCTGTTTTGCCGCATCAATATATAATGATAAGCATTATACTGAGTAAAGATCATTTTCTTCACCTTGCGTACTGAATTCAAGCAAAAATGTCAATATAATTTTGATTAAAGAATGAAAACTGGCTTGACAAATTGACTAAATCGCATCTGTTTGAAAGTATAGTGCTTTACACTTAGAATGGCAGTCACCGGATGGTAGAAGAATATATTTAATGTCACCGTCGTCATACCGGCCCACATATATTTCAGTTGAAAATCTCTAGGTGTAAAAAGAACTGGATGTATACAATCTGATCCTGAAATGCGAAAAATTAAAACAAATCAGTATGATTTGAGGTCACCAACTGCCAGAAGTAGGTCGTGATTATAATACACAAGTGCAAAGTCCGTCAGGTTGGCTCGCTTCGACCTGTCGCGTATCGAAATCTGTTTCTGTACGTTTAGTTGTGTATAAACCTGGAGAACTTCTGTTGTAGCATAAGATGGCCGGCAAGACTACGCCGACCGTCAGATGGTTTTCGACCTTTGGCGGTCTTTGCAGTTTTTTGACTACTACTATGAAAAGTACAGTTACTATTCATCAGGTGAGTTGTAGTCAAAGAAAATTGCTTAAATGAATCAGAAAATATGAAAATACTTAATTTTGCATCAATTACCTTGAATGAGATATTATTTAAGCTGTAAATCTATTCGTCGGTAGATCTAAGCAGATTAAGGGCGTACGCGTGTACCAAACTGCTGTCACAAAAGTAGGTGCCGAACAATTTATTATCTCTATTGTTGGTGTCCCGCCGCGCTGTGCTTGCACCTTATTTATCGTCAGGTGAAATACGATATGTCGAGACAAATAACAATAAAACTTTTACCTGGAATATTCGTGAAAAGCCACTATTACAAGTTCATTTTGGAATTTACAGACAACTTGACGATGGAACTCTAAAACACTACGAATATATTCAATTTTAATAATTTTCCTATTAATAATTTCATTACGACCTTTTCTGCACTGTACGATATTTCTCCGAGAGGATTCCTTTCCGTATTTTTTTTGCATGGATTTTTTTGCCGTGATTTCCAGTATTATACAATATGCGGAAAACTGCCGTACTGTGAATATTCGCACTACGGCCTAGCCCATAACCTTAACAATTTATTCACGAGTCATCTGATGACCCACATAAGCTTAAGTACTTCAGAATGATATTTATTTAAATATATAACGAAGTTTCTACTTTTCAACCAATAAGTACATAATTATAAATACTTTCACGGGTCTTATACGCAAATTAACATACTTTTAACTATGGCTTGGCGTTTGTTTGATCCGGTTACACAGTCTATAGTCACGAGCTGACTGATACGTTGAGGAGCTTGTATCGGGTGCGGGAAGTTACATCCTCTACCCTTTTTTGTTCTGAACTCTCTTCATAGTAAAACCAAATTTACTATGGAGATGGAGTGAAACATAACATTTTTCTTCCTAGGCATAAAATTAATGGTGAGTTCTGCTGTTTGATTTGTAATCACGCCAAAAGGCGCAACACCAGAACATTCATATTAATATAATGTAAACGCACCTAATCGCAAACGCCATCTGGTGTAGACATTCATTCATTTTTCTTAACAGTTCTCGGTTAAAACTTACAATATCGCATCACATTCTTTTTTACTGTCTTAGGGCGACTTGCACTAACAAATTAAATCTAGTTTAAGCCTATTTAAAACGCTAATCTGTGGAGCAGTTTCATTCAATATTAATGATGATTTCAGTTTAAGAGTTGTTACAACTGGATTTTGATTCTGTGCAAGACAATAATTAAAGTTCAGCGCTAAATAGCATTTTATATAAGTCTAAACTAGATTTAATTTGCTAGTGCAAGCCGCCCTTAATCGCATATAGTTAATTCTAACTCGCTATACACATCGCAAATACTCAAACACCATACTCCACATCATACGGACTCAAATGCATACAGAGTGACTGTGAAGTGCCTGCTGACTACCGCTGCTAGGAGGTAAGTACTTCAATAGTCTCAAATTGTCGCATCTTTATTTATAAAAGTATCCCGCCTACGAGCGTGCATTTGTGCAACGGCATAAGCAAATAACTTATCCCGGCCCGTGTAATTTGTCTCTGCGGGTTTAATTTTTAAATAAATAAATAATAATCAATAAATATTTTAATAGTTGCACATATATAGTGTAGGTTATTAGAAAGAAACATAGTGCTTTATTCAACGTGCATTGAATAAATTATTTTGATTGACGCATCAATTGAACGTCGATCGCGTATATCGAAATAACATAATCTATTTCTCGCTAGCCACCCACTTGTTTCCATATGAACTGATTGTTCGTTTTTTGACCGGTCATGTGATTTTTAGTAAACCTTTATCACAACGCTTGACATATTATAGTACATTTTATTTCGGCTAAGAAATTTCACTTTTTCAGAAGTGCCAAACAACGATTTTTTCATAGCTGCTAATATACGATTTATTTTAAAATACCATAGGGGTTTATAGCGTATTGACCTAAATATACTTGTGAGCAAAGATGTGTGTGTAATAAATGTCAAGTCACGACTAGTCAAGTGAACATTGCTGTGACGGACGCCAGAGTGACCGAAGGTGTCGCGCTGACTACACCTTTTTATTTTATTTATACTCCACGACTGGGTTACTTCTAGGATTAAACGCCTGGCCACCTGCGGCTATTAACTACAATTATGTGAATGGTCTGTTCACATGCCCTCAATGCTCAAGAGTCTTCCTAAAGAAAATAGGGTATGAGTCACCTAAGAGCACACGACCGGAGAAATCGATGTTGAATCATTCGCTGTGGCCGAGTCCCCCTAGGACAGAACAGGACACATTTCTAGGATTAAAGCTCTAAATATAGAATGGAATGACTCTTTTTTCTATCTTTATTAGGTATCACTTTTATTTTATAATATTTGCTATTTCATTCAGTCATGCAATGTAGTAGATTTAATAATATGTATTTTGAAGCTTAATATTAGCATTTTTACATTAAATAAGAACTTATATGTCAATTCTTTTTTTTACACTGGCTTGACATTGTGAATACAATGCACCTAATGGTAAGTACAGTGTAGTCCAAAAACAAATGCGACCATCAAAGGATGAAAATTCATTGATAGTCTACATCGTCATGTCGGCCCACATGTACCACGACTGAAGGTATCTATGTATATGAGTTACTAGATATACACAAGGTGACCCCGAAATGCTCAGGCCAAAGCGAGTCACTATGACGGTCTTTACACTTGTGTACTTTGGTTATGATCCAGTTCGGGCAATCGCCCTGCTACCAAAATCCTTCACACATTCACACTGGATACGTTCGCCATTGTTCACCATTACTATCAATATTATTTTCCACGTGATAAAGCTGATAAAAAGGAGCAAAAGGGTTACTTCAGGTTGTTATCAGTACTACTGCTTAATTACTTTATACTATGACCGGTGGTCGTGGGTGTGGTTGTAGAAAGACACGGATTCTGGCGTTTTACTGTTTATTTGCACTTTACGGCACACCGAACTGCGACGTATACGTACGTACTCTGGCCTTGCGTCTCGGTAGTCGACTGACTCGCAAGCATCCCGTGCGCGCGCGCATCCTCTTACCCCGCACGTCTCGTAACACCCTAACGACCCTTAGGGCCACAATTACGTATCGGGCGGAGTCTACTTAATTTTATTTGAACCCGTTCATCCATTTCGGCGTGTAAAAGTAATAAATATACACGCAAACTTTCGCAGTTACAATGTTAATGGTATCAATTTATAAGTAAACAAATGAGTAATTGTTTTTAATTGTTTGTATAATACTTCTAAAAAGAAAGTAAATCTATTATTAACAATGATTTATGTCGACAGTAAAACGAATAACATTTATTATTAAAATCTTCATTATGTGAAAAGAAAGATATATTAAACGAATTTTTTGTCACCATATAAAAATATTAATAAATAATATTAAATGAAATAAGCATCTTATATTTAATTAATTGATTAAGAAGACGCACAAATAAATTCATTAGCTACAATGTACTTTTGCATTGGTAATTGGCTTAGTAAACACTATAATCGTTTTTTGACTTGCAACGCATATATTGTTATCGTCCTCGAAGGCAGGAAATGTTGCTAGAAATGCCGCCTTTATCGTCAAATGGGAACATCGACCGATGTTGTATTTATTAAGCGAATTGCTTAATGTAACATATAAGGAAATACAATACACAACCGTATGTAAAAACTCCAGTGTATTTAGAAGTGATTAGATATTTAATTACGCTTGCGTGTTGAAAACATTCAGGTCTTGGCTAATTTATTTGATGCCGAAACGTAGCAAAGTATCTAGTTATTGTTATACAATATTTTCCTGCGAATGTTTTGGCCTTTTTTATTATTCCTATACACCTACGTATATCCTTTTTTTTTAACCCGAGGGAAATCCCTAACGGACCTCAGGGGGCGATGAGGGTTGCCTCCCGGTGTGTCGGAGTGGCACCGACTAAAACCCCCAGGGTGTTCCTTCTCCCGCCTGCCAAGTGCCATGGGCAAGGCTGAGCCATTTTATTCAGCACCCGAACGTAGTACTTACTCATAGCCTTAGCAGATTTACACACAAAAAATACTGAACTAGTTTTGGTGGGACTTATTGAAATAAATATTCATTATTATCTATCGTCACGCTATATCCCTTACGGGCTGAGCAGAGATACATTAGTGGAGGTATCCGCTTTGCGCGTATATATCGCGCACAACGTAATCAGTAACACAGCTGATCGCCGTTATCAGGGCACTTACACATGACATTTCTATCAGATGCCATGCGGTATTGCAATAAGTACTTAAAATAATGGAATGTATTTGGTGATGTTTGTTTGTATAAGATGACGACTTATGAAGACGAAATTGCAAATTATTTATTAAAAACAAATTCATAAAGTATAATGGACAATAAAATTAACCTAGACAGTATATCAATAATTTAATTCTAAACCAACGTTTCACGTCGGTAAGAGGTAGAAACATTATTGAATACGGAACGAAAATGGTTTTGTTCCGTTCTGATTATTGCATCATATTGTTCCGCCATTTGCAATCAAAAATCGAAAAAAGAGCATTCGAATGCAAAAATGTATCTATTACAATTTCTTTATTAAGACATTAATTGGACAACTTCGAATGAAAATACATACCAAGTTAATGAGACAGTGTTAGTTGGCATAGTTTTACAAATTCTCGCTGAACGTAAGTTATAAGAACTTATCAAATATTTTTTTAATAGCATAACCTTTATGTTCCTCTTCCTCTATGGCTTTAGGCTGATGAAGGGCCCATTTTCGCCATGTTTGTATGTTCTGTATTTTCTTTTGTTTTTGTGTGTTGTTTGTATTGCTACATTTAAATTTCTGTTTTTTTTTTTTGTATATTTGTGACGAAATAAATACTTTTTCTTTTTTTTTTTAAGTTGAAAATATAAAAAACCCCCCGACTCGATTTTTATCTGTTTATCAGTAATCTATTCGTAGAGAGCATTACAATAAGCTCAGACTTGACATTTCTGCTATAAATTCCTGAAGAGGTGATCTTGTTCTTTTCTGATGATACTACAGTATCAAGTCAAAGATACCATGTTATAGTAATATCATGTAAGTCGTAGGTATCCCCGAATATTAATATATTTACGAGGATGGATAACATCTGTCTGTCGCTCCCACCCCCTCTATAACTTTGTGAAAATGTTAACATCATTTACCGCATAAGAATCTATATATTCACGAAAAACAACCTTTAAAATTGCATGGCTTAAGACGTGGTATAGATATCTTATGATACTTTTAAGTTAACTTTTTAAACGTCAAATCAATGACTTGTAAAAATTTTCAGCCTATTTCTTGTTGAGAAATTGGTCCTATATTTTAGATACATTATTCTGTGGGTACACAATGTCATTTGCTCGTATGCCGCTCCTAGAATTTGCCGCCCAACGCGTGGACCTCGATTTGCCTTCCACTGGATCTGGGCCTGGTTGCAAGACATTAAATTTCGAGTAGATCAGAACAGTAGAAATTGTTTATATAACTTTAACAACTAGAAAAAAGCTGATGCTCTTTAAGCGGCTGATCAAATTTCCTAAGACAATCTCGTTTAAGTCACTTTTTTAATGTTTTATGTATTCAGTAGTAGAATATAACATGCTCAGGACAATTTGAACCTCCAATGTAACAGTTGTGGCTTACTCAAACATAAATAATAAAGAGTTTCTCCGTGTAAACATTGTAAATAAACTTACTTAGCTGGTATTTTCATCACTGTATTTCGCTGATGTTAGAAACTAATAACTTCAGTCTAATAAGCTAACATAAAATACTTTATGGTACATAATATTTTATATCTATGTGTGTATTCCAACACTTTACGACTTTCCTCGCAAGGTTTACTACACGCGGTGAATGGTTAAGGAGTGTGCGCATTTTATATCGCACAAGAAGTGTAATTTTTGTCCCATGTATTTTTAACTACACTAAATTACAGTGGTTCCAGTGTGGTTATTATGGTGTGAAGAAAGTAGAAGAAAGATGCATTAATGTGAATTTTTACAATAACATTTCTCATTTTTATATACCATATAAGTTGCACCTTGCAAAGTTGATGCATGAATGAATAGACTAACTAAAGAAGCATTGCACATGTCCGAAATGACATTATTTATATGAAACAAGCCTCAAAGTGTATCGAGATTAAAATACGACTATAAATAGACATTTCAGTTGGAAATTCATTGAGAATAGATTTAGATTTTGAGAATGCTTAAAGTTTTGGAAACTGTTCCCCGGTAAACGTCATTGGGTATCTAAATCAGAAGAAGTTCAACAAAGATATCTCAAAATCTAAATAATTACGCCCTGTAACTTGTAAACCAGCGATGTGTGGCGTAAACAAACGATTCAGATCAATAGTGTTAGCCTTTGATCGCAATGCAACATCTAAAAATAACATAAAGGTAATATTTGTTTATTAAAAAAACTAACAAATATGGGCTTATTCTATATCGAACTAAAGTAATTTTTAGTGGACCTTTCGCAATTTTACATTAATACTGACGAAATAATTTTTCATAGATTGGGCATCTAAAGAGGTTATAACCATAGATGGGCAAAATGTAATCAGATTAATAAAAATGATTAACGATTACATTTTAAGTTTTTTACCATTAACATGACTGCATTTTGCTCATTGATGTTTTAAACACTACAAAATCCCAGATTGGATACACATTTATACTTACTTAACGTTTTAAATGGATTTAATCATGATTACAGAGCAAGAAAATTAAAATTACGACTACACTTTGTAATCATTAATCAGATTACATTTTGCCCATCTCTGATTATAACTTATTGAATGAGATTTTTTTAAATAATCAAATTTTTCATAAACTTTGAATAAAATAGAATAATGAACCATTATATTTTAAGCCATAGAACTTTTAATACGTCAATAATACTTTTGAAGATGCAACAAGAAATTTAGGCGATGGAATTGCTGATAAATAACTTATCAAATACTATCTCTATCTATCTCTTTGTATCTTCAAATACTGCAGAGATAAAATCTTATAGCGGACTCTTTATGGAATCTTGTAATTGTCTAACTAGTACTTACATTCAATGAGCAAGAAGATTTAGAAACAATAAAAACGAAGTAATCGTGGATAGATCATGAATCACGACCAACAAATGGATATAAAAACATACTGTCTCCTATCTATAAAGTAATAAATATTGATAGCTATCAAATTGACCGTTATTTCAAAATTTTCTATAATTTTATTTATTACCCAGATATTGTAAATAAACGAAGTGTACTATGACCACAACCGTTATGGTAAATTTTACGATCTATAACTGGGCTTAGAGAGATGTAAAATATAGCATTATAAAGTTGATCCGATTCATGTATGATACTGATGCTTTAACTTGTAGCCTTCGTACTTTGGTCAATAACTTTAATTATGAAACACCAATATAGATTTCTTTATATTTAAATATTCAGTATGAGTGTATCCTAAATTTTCTGAAGAATTGAATACAGTCAAAACCGTTTATGGCGACATAGTTTAGAACAACATACCAGTTTTATTGACCCAGAACAAAGCTTACAGCAAAGAATAGGACTTCGTATCTTGAAAACATCACCGGTTGTTACAACTATTGGTTTTTACGACTAAATAAAATTCTTTGTCTGTCATCGATACAGGAGCGGCGCCAGCGCGGAGATCTTATCGAGACAAGATATTAACAGGGAAATATAATTACTCCAAGGTATGCAATATTTTTCAAGTCAATAGTTGTCCCCGTGCTCGTTGAGTGAATGGTGCGCAGCTAGTTTATTGGAACACAAAAACGAATATTAGTTACCACTTACTCAATTACAGAATATTGCAAGTTTGGAATAAATTGCCTCAGGACGTTGTTGACGCGCCATCAACGAATAGTTTCAAGGTTAGACTGGATAGATGGCTCTCATCTCAGTCAGATTTTAAATTATGGTCAACGCAGTGCTGAACAATATACATAGTTGAACATACCAGCTGAGATAAGCACATCATTTAATAGCGATTCGCTTATTATTTAATAATAATAATAAATATGAGTAGTCCCTTCGATGTCGTTATAACAGATTTTAACTGTAACTATTTACTTTTAAACTTTGGCGTTATCCACCTTTTGATCTGTGATTTGTGAGATAATTCTAATAATCTTTAAACGTCGTTCATACATTCCAAATTTAAATTTAAAGGTTTTAAAAGTCTACATATTATTTACTTTTAGTTAAACTTGAACATTTTAAGGATTTTAAAACTTTCAGCTTCTGTGTTGACCGAAGGTTGTGGCAATATCAGATTAATCGGCTTCGGGTTTATATCGACCAATAATCGAATACTTATTAAAAGTAATTTAACAATCACAATCAGATCATTCAATCTTAGTTTGACGGTTGCTAAAATAAGCTTTAGCTAAAATTTCGGGGCATTTGAAAGTTTAACCTGATGTGGTTTTTTGGCCGATTGCGGCTGAAGCGGGAATCAAAGCCTTCGATCGCACAATTATTATTTACCATTATACAAATACTGTTACATGGTATCGCAAATTTTGATTACGAAACTTCTTTAGTTTATAAATGAATAAAAGCAGTGCGTGGCTGCTCTTGGTAAAATTATTAATAGTAATAAAAAAGTCGATATACTATAAATATTTCAGCTAACTTCTTAACATCATTCTTTACTCTATTTATTACATGTAAAGTTTATTTTTTATTACTATTTGCCTACCCTAGTTAAATATTCCATACACACCACTGCTTCTTAGGATTTCACTCCATTAACATCTGTAATACGATCTTGTCGGGAATACTTAATCGATATTTAAATAATTGAAAACAACACTATTATTATCTAAAATTAGAAAGATTAGGCTTATTATGAAGTAAACTACACACAGTACAAATTTGTTATTATTGAATATTAACGTCAGAAAACTTTCGTTAAAATTTACAATCCGTTATATAAATAACTGAGATAAG
The DNA here is from genome assembly GCA_036320925.1 of Automeris io. Classification (NCBI taxonomy): domain Eukaryota; kingdom Metazoa; phylum Arthropoda; class Insecta; order Lepidoptera; family Saturniidae; genus Automeris; species Automeris io. The sequence continues at coordinate 11,675,659 of JAUDJH010000010.1, read as the reverse complement.
TGCGGCCACAATTCGTTACTTTTACCATTAAAGCTGAGCTTTGAAAGAAAATATAACCGTCTAACGATGGAACGATGGGGCTTATTACGAAACGAATTATGGCCAAACGAGAAACGACTATTATAACGTAGCTCGTAGCCATTAAATGTACATTTTTTAGTTATTATGAGTTACTTCACTGGTTCGTTACTGTAAGCCGGTCATTGAGGATGAGACCCCAGACGTGCCCTCGATCCCGGTAGGCGGAAGGTGGAACATCCCGGGGGTTTTAGTCGGTGCAAGCCCGACACACCGCGGGCGGCCTTGAACTCTCCCCGAGGTCCGTTAGGGATTTCCCTCGGGTTACAACAAAAAAATACTGGTTCGTTACTGTAAGCGGCCTTACAAAAGTCCAGACGTTGCCGAGGGTCGGAAAAGAGGATGACACAGTACCTCTGGCCCCGGTCGGACGGGAAGAAGGAACACCCCGGGAGTTTTAGTCGGTGCAAGTCCGACACACCGGGGGCCAGCCCTGACCGCCCCCTGAGGTCCCTTTGGGATTTTCCCCGGGCTATCAAAAAAAACTGGTTCGTTACTGTAAGGCCGGGCTCAGAGATGTGTAGTCGGCCGAGCTGCTTGTCATCGCGTTTAAGGTTCGAATCGGATTCTGACAGTCGCTAATCGGCAGTTGCTGCCAGGTTGCTATGTACCGCTCCAGTGCTTATTTATTCAAACAACCAGTTTCTATGTTTGTTCAATTTTTATATAAAAATATGCCCTAATTAACACACAAACACGAAAAAGTGTTAAAAATCTGAAACGGAAGGCTTTGATGTATGTAATGGCTCTGGTGGTCTAGTGCATAAGAGACCGGTTTCAATGCGCGGTAGCGCGTGTGTTCGTAGATTCGAATCCCGGTACGTACATCTGCATTTTTCCACATTATGTATGGATTTAGTTACCACTTATTCACCGGTAAAGGAAAACATCGCGAGGAAACTTGCATGGCATCTAATTTAAATGTCATGTGTGTCTCAAGTGCCTTGAGAATGGTAATCAGCTGTGCCACTGGTCACGTTGGTCACGACATATAACCGCAAAGTGTATTCAACAACGAATTTATCTCTGCTCACTTCGTAAGGGCTAACATCACGAAATATGATTATTGATGTACGTATAATGAAAATTGTAAAAGTCCTGCAAACAAAGCTTTTCATTTGAAATATAGAACAAATTTTGTCTAATACATAATTTATTATCGGTGGATTGAACAGATAAGCTCTAAGACGACGTTATGTAAAGATGTAGGTAGTATGTAGGTAGGTAGATGTAGGTAAGAGCTTGAGAGACCGCCTGAAAGCGCTGCGCATTCACCTAACTCGGACGTCTGTGCATATAAATGCATATAGCATCGCGACCTGCCAACCGTTGCCGAGTAACCGCAACTGAACCGCGACTGTCAAAATCCGAATCGTGCCTTTCGACGAATTACACCTAAATGTTACAAGTGAGTTGCCACCTTTATGTTTCATGATACATTACACTTTTTTTTATTCTCGGGGGAAAATCCTGCGTAGGACCATCGGGGACGCTGTGAGGGCAGTGACCTCGGTGTGGCAGACTCCTACTGACTAAAACTAAATGGTTTCAAATTGTGCCATAAAATCAGATTAAAACAAAATAATATTCATCCAGACGCCCAGGGAACAAGAAGCCTTGTTGAGGCTACCTCTCTGAGAGGGGAAGGAGTAAAGCTCATCTCCCCAAAACCTCTCTCTCAGGCGATGCGCCGGACACCGTGCACCGCCTCCCTCTTATCCGGGCAGCAGACTCCCTCAAGTCTACTGCCCGATGATACATTACGCGTGTATTAGTCTAACCTCGTCTTAACGTTTGTTCTAATGACATAAGATTTGATTTCTTAAGATAATTGAATAACATAATCTGTTTACCTTTTACAAAGAATTGTTTTAAAATTTTTTTTTTTATTATAAGAATAATTTTTGATGTTATTTAATTTATTACTATAGTTCAAGTCAACCGTGTGTATTATTCTATAGAAATGAATATTTCTAAGAATGCTTTAATTTAATATCTAAACTTTACGCAATAACAATAATTTGGAAATAGCAAGATAAATTATTTTACAAGGAAATTTAAGTCGCATTTAAGAAAGTAATCCAATTTTAAATACTATTGAATTTATATTTATTTAAATTTATTATTTAAATTTATTATATTATATTTATTATATAAACTAATAAGATAACTTTATGTAGAATTTTATTGATTAAACTAATTATTTTGTAAAAGAAAAATAAAGCTATATTATATTATTATTAAGTATTTAAGCCGTTATAATTTTATTTTCAATTACATTTTTCACAGGTGCTTTTCGTCTTATTTTGCGATTTTTTTACTATTGAATACCGTTTTTAAAAAAAATCCAGTTTGATATATAATAAATAACATATGAATATAGATAATTAGCGCCCTGACCTTATCGCTTAAATAAATAACTCGATCTGATTTCGTGTAATGCGAGTAATGGCTTGCTTGAAAACATTGATTAGCAAATACCAAATGGCCTTCATAGCACGATGAGTGATATAACGGTTTAAATGTAAACTAAGCAGGTTTTCCTTACATAAACGCTCAATCCTTTTAGTAATTTTAATAAAACAAAGTTTTATAATAGTACGGTAAGGTTAAAAATGTATACTTCTACTACGGGTCTATTTTTACATACATAAAACATAAAAAAAACTTGTCCTAAGTGAAATATCACCTTAGTGATTAAATTACTGAAGCTAGAAACAGGAAATTTGTTCATTGGGTTATGACGTAGAAACCCACTACAGGCGGATTTTTTAATATTCCATCCCTAAGTCCTAAATCCTGAAAGTCTGAAAACTAATTAAGAAGTAAACACTATGAAAACTGATAATTATGTTTTGGTTAGAAGTACAAAATATATATGTTTCAACGATTTTTGAAAATCAATAACCAAGGGGGTGTAAATTAGATATTTCTATTAGAGGACGCCACTTTACCATGTTTTTTTATGGAGCCCCCTAATGACAGATAAAAAATAGGTTGGTTTTGTTTGCGAAACAATTATGTTATGTTTTCTTTTGATTCTAGTTTATTTAAATAGTATTTTAGTACTTCAATCAATCAATATTTATTTTCACTATTTATAATAAATTTGGAAATTTACGTTCACAGAATAATTGTTATAAGGGACTTCGTGATATGAACAAGGTATAGTATTAAATATTAAGCTCATCGTACATCATTAAGCAATACATTGTTATCAACAGCAGAAATTAAAATATTGAATTTAAAATCAAAAAACGGCTTACTACTCACCCACTTATTGTTTCAATATTAAGGATATGCGACTACAATGTGCTATTTTTATTGACCATTCAATTTTATTTATATTTATAAACGAATAATTTAAAAAGAACGACTATACGATTACCGATTCTATTTGCTTTCCAAATCAGTGGTAAATTTATTTCATTGAATGGTTAACGTGTTTATAATAGACCTAAATAAATATGATTATTTGGAATTTTGCATTTAAGTTTGAATTTGTATCCTAAGATCCTATCTTAAGAATTAAGTATCACAGTTAATGCAATGTCTATAACGGCATCTCGTTTTGAATTCCATTTAAATATCTACAAGATTGGATGAAATCTGTATTCTGGTAACATTGGATATGTACAAGGCGGTATATGCATGGTGTTAGCGCCAGGATTCGCGCCGGTCAAACCGGTCTTTGCCGGAGAATGTAGCAACGCAGTTCGCCCGACCGAGCTGCTTTCTTTGGGATCCTAAGTCCAATTTTTCATTACCCGATTTCGATTACAGAAAAGCTTTTTATTCCTTCTTTTCAAGACGGTTTTTTGTTTTGAGAAGATATTTTTATTTAATGCTAATGTAAGTCAAAGGTGTTTTTTTTATTTTAGAAAATGATAAAAACTTTTGCGTTTTCCTAGAATGCTATAAGACTACGTGATATCGCTGTGAACTAAATTAATCAGAGTAAAAGCATTTAGTTCGGTAAAACATTTACTGGTACATACGGTATACCTACCAGGAGTCTCGAAAGGGTTAAACAACAATACTTGAGATCGAAATTTATTATTGGAAGAATTAGGATTCCTAGGCCCGAGTAGAGTGATTTGAACGGGGTTTTTAGTCAGTAAGAGTCTGACAAACCAGGGTTGCTACCTTGACACACACATGGGCCTTGATGATCCTATAGTTGGATTTTCTCCCGGGTTACCATAAAAAAGGGATAAGGTGCAAATTTATAGTATAAGGAAGAAAAACTAAAACGTTTAATGAAAATAACTACAGATAGCGTTCATAATCTCACTACTATTGTAAATGCGAAAGTTTGAATGGATGTTTGTTACACGATCACGTCTGAATAGCTGAACGGACTTGGATGAAATATTGCACAGATAAATTATAATTTGAAATAGCATATAGGCTACTTTATATCCCGCAAACATCATCTGTTTCTATGGGAACACGGATGGGACCACGTGGTGCTATTTTATCTCGAAAACTTTATGACCTTGAATTAAACTATCTATCCAAGCAACACTGGATCACTACATATATACAATATTATTTGAATAAATCGTTGATCAGATACTTAATAGATGAAAAAAAAACGACGAAGACATCGATGAATATAAAATTTGTTATTGTATCAATTTACATGTCCAGCATCACGAACTTCGGGAATGTTCGCATCTCTTTGATACCAATGTCCCCACGGATATTGGAAGTATACAGTGTATAGTATTCACATTTCTTTTCACACGCACTTAATTGAGAGATAAAGATAAACCGGTATCTATCTTGTTTCTCTAGACGTGTTATTAATCTAAATATATGTATATAACTCAAAGGTGACTGACTGACTGACTGACATAGTGAACTATCAACGCACAGCCCAAACCACTAGACGGATCGGGCTGAAATTTGGCATGCAGGTAGATGTTATGACGTAGGCACGCGCTAAGAAAGGATTTTGATAATACCTAATTATCAAAATTAAACTTAATTATTAAATTAATTATTTAATTATTTAATTTATTATTTTGTCTAGTGACAGATTAGTTAAGAATATTGTGTACAAAGAAGTTTTGTAGGCCCTAATTTTTTACACACGCTAAACAAAAGTAAAGCCACAAAAACTATACCAAATTAATAATAATAATACTTATTAACGCGAGCGAAACCACGGGCAAAAGCTAGCCTGTGCATAAAATTGTCGCTGCTACCAGTTTTTATCGGTAAATGAAAAAATATCCTTATATAAGATTCACCGCAAACTTTAACCGTTCCGTTTCAAGCGTTTTAACAATAGTTTGTACGTCGTGCTTACCCATCAATGTTATCTCTTGACGTGGTCCGTTAGTTTACAAACGTTGGTAAAGCTGTAATTTATTTTCTTACCACGACCGAGCTATAACCGCTTATAAATATGTTTGGAGAAAGTTTTCAAGACGCAATAATATTAAATTTTACATACGACATCATTACGATAGACGATAGCATAGATTCTTTTCGTACGGTGTATTCAAATACATTTTGAGATATTTTTCTCTTGTTTAATCGATACTGTAGTTACACAAAATGTGGCTATAGTATTTTGTTTTTACGAGGTCATATTTATTACGTCCTAGAAATGCATTTGTAAATTGCTTAATCCGTCGTTTGCAGTGATCTATTGTCGTGTATAAGCAATGGCTGTGTAGGTTGCCGACAATACAAGGATCTGGCACCGGGTGTGGTGCTTAAGATGCCGCAGTTAGAGCGAGGCTTCTGGAGTTAGGCATTATGTGCCGAGCCCTAGACAAGGTTACACTAAACGTTATCAAGACGTGTGCGACATTAAATTGCCGAATAATATAATACCTCCCAAAATACTAATTCCTTAATATATTAAACCAAAATTATAAGCCGAAGTATCAAATGTATGTACAAAACAATAGGTAGACACCTCAGCGCAGAAACGCTCTTTAATTTCAACGTCGATTTTAAGAGGGTAAATTGCTTTAGCGTACCAATTAATGATTCATTGTTGTCTAAACTTATCTCTAAAATTAAAAAGAATTTCTTTTAATTTATGTTATTTTAGCTAATTATAAAAAGTAGTTTTAAAATAGATTTTTGTAGGTTGTGTTTAGGCAACAGTAATTAAAATTTTATAACGAGAAAGGACACGTTTAATTTTAGTATTCATCACCCCTCAGGAAATTATTCGCTATTTGAGGGAAAAATCAAAGAGCGTAAAATCAAAAATCAAAGTATTTTATGCATAATTTTGAGTCTGTGTGAGAGATATAATCCATGTCTTTATTGACCATCCCAATTTAAGCTTATAAGCTTTTGAATTCTCAAAACTGGACTACAATAATGAAAAGGATGTCGTGAGTGTTCTTACGTTTCAAGGATAATGGGGCATACAAACTACACAATCCGATTGGCGTTTTAAACGAAGCTCTACAAATGTGCATGTTGCGATGAGAATGTGATTTTTATGACTGACATAAATCAGTTTCTTTGTAGCAAGGCTTTTGTCTTATTTAGCTGGGGACTTGGGGGAGTTGGCCTGTAGGTATTCCAGAGAGGTCACGGACGAGTGGTCTCAGACGAGGGACGCCTATTATGAGAAACTGTTTATTAGCAAGTTTGTCTTTGTTCTCATGAAATGTTACAAAGTCAATAATATAGACTAACATACTTATTTTATATTTTAACATAATCCACTGAGGTGACTAGAATCACAGTGGTACAAACGTAAATTTTAATAAATCTAAATTTTATACAAAACGTTTTTAAGAAATATATAAGGCCAGAACGGCTTAGAATTTGTCTTTGAATACTTTTTTTTGTATTCAGAATTCGCTTGCGTTATATCAGGCATTTTTGATATAATGATGTACGTTTTTGTATTTCTGTAACTGTATTATTACAAGTATGTATGTAAAAATATCGCAATTCCTAAGGTTAAGATTTACAGATGCTATTTTGGTTAGAAAATAGTTCGTTTTTAACAAAAATCTGACTATATAATAACAACTTGTATATTGCCTAAGTATTCTATAAGACAAATCCAAGTTGACGAAATCAGTTACTTACCACATACTTTAACATTAATGAAATAATATAATTTGTAATTTTGAAGTCTATTCTAAGCAAAGAAAACCACTGTATACAAACATTAGTTTAAAACATGGTAAAACGTATAATTTTTAATGCTAAGTTGGTGGTAATGCTAAGTTGGTGGTAATGACATGTTTGGAATTACCGTAACACAAATTGAGTTAAAGAGCCAAATAAATTTATAAATATCATTATTTATAGTACCTCAAATTACCCAGTTTCGTAGTGACCAATTCAATAATTTGTTACTCTTCAAGTCGACTTTAGGACAGTAAATAAACTAAGTTAAATGTAAATACGTTTATCACACGCGGAACTGAGATTACCGTATATTTACTTACCACGTGATTGATAGCAGAATCTTACTTAAAATGTATGCTTTAGAAAAATATTATAGTGTTTTGTCTCAGTACATAATCGATTTTTTGTTATTTTAATTAACACTATGCCGTCCGGCGCCACCACAGTGGTGACGTGCGCAAACTTTCGGTCTTCGAAATTTCATGAAAGTAGGGAACGGTTGAAAACTTTTTTTTTACACTGGTTTGACAAATTGACAGCAGAGTACCTGATGGTAAGTACAGTGTAGTCCAAAAACGAAAGCGACTATCAAAGGATGAAAATCCATTGATAGACTACATCGTCATGTCGGCCCACATATACCACGACTGAAGGTCTCTAGGTATATGAGTTACTGGATATACACAAGCTGATCCCGAAACGCGACAAGCCGAAACTGGTCACTATGACGGTCTTTACACCCATGTACTGTGGTCGCGATTCAGACGGACACCGACGCCCTACCACCTCGCTGCTGCTCGTTTAGCACCACCCAGGAGTCACGTGTAGGGAAATTAGGGTAAAGCCTACGGACGCGAGCAGCTTCAACTCCCCAACTAAACTTATCAACAAAACTTATGAGAACTAACAATGAGATTAGTAAAGCTTAACAATGTATAATCTCCCGATAATGTCAAGAACGGCCGGCGACAAGTCAAGTGATCAGAAGTATCGCTGCCGGTGCCAAGACAATAAATATTTACGAATCGTGCGGACGGCAGCGTTAATTTGTAAAGTTATAGGGTAACTGTTATACGGACCTATTATATTATAGAAATTATAATTAATGTAACTATTTAGGTAGATACGCTATTTATGAAAGACGTTCAATTAAGACGAAGAAGAATGATTAGCTAAAAATAGGCAAGCTTTATATGAGATAAATAAAGACTCTTAACTGAAATAACAACTTAGCCAATAAATATGAAGCGAAAATAAAAATTGTCTGGAAGTAAATGATGTTATGAATGAACGACGGAACAAAATGGTCTTTAATACTGATAAAGGCGGGTTACTCACTCATACGACCAGTAATGAGTTTTAGTCATACAATATGAAGTCATACAAATAAGCCAGAGCGGATGACGTGAATCTTGCGAAAATAATCTCGAGCCGAGGGCTGTATTTATAAACAACATTGAAATGTGTGAAGTAATCGGTGGCAATGGAAGAGAAACATTCAAAATTTTATTGGGCCGTACGGAGCACAACAGATCGTGATAAGATAAACAGTTTTTATGGTTTTCCTTTCACCGTCTGGGCGAGGGCTCATTATAATCACCTAGACAAGGGATAAGGGTTAACTGAACATTAATTAAACAATACTATTTTATAATATCCTGTTGTTTTTGTACTGTCCTTCCTTGTAGCCTCAAGGTGCTAATTATACCTAGTTCCAAAAGGATGGCCATAGAAGGAAGGTAGTGGATCAATCCTGCAAGGTCGAAGGTTGGGTTAGAGTCCCGGTAGCGGCTAACTTTTCTGTGATATTTAGATTAGTTTGTCACAAGTCAATATTTTGTACATGTATTTATGGATGCATATGTTTATCTAGTACCTATAGTACAAGCGCAAGCTTAATTTGGAGCTTAGTCAATGTATTTAATTGTCCACAGATAATAAAGAAACAACTTTGCAGAAAAATAGTTCATATTCATCAATAAAAATATGTAACTATCGAATAATGTTTATCAATAAACTTAATATTAATTTAGTTATTTTTGAATTATGTACCAAATGTTAAGTCTTCTTAAAATTATTGTTAGAAATTAACTTGCTCGATATAGACAGAACCATTTCCCGAACTAGGTCATGACCACAGTTCACAAGTATAAAGACCATCATAGAGACTCGCTTTTGCCTGTCGCGTTTCGGGATCAGCTTGTGTATATCCAGTAACTCATATACCTAGAAACCTTCGGTCGTAGTATATGTGGGGCGACATGACGACGGAGGCTATCAATGGATTTTAATCCTTTGATTATCGATTTCTTTTTTGGACTACACTGTACTTACCATCAGGCGAAAATAAAAATAAACAGATTTAGAATCGTTATTGGACACATAGTTGAGGTTTACAGTGTTCATAAAAGTAGAAAAGCAACGGTCAACCGTTACTTCTACAGACAATTGTAAAGTATGCTAAACCGCCTCAGCTTTACCGGAATCATCATCAATCATTGCAAACAGTTTTACATCGGATCAGCGAAATGACTAGCAAGAAATACAACGGATTTTGTGCGTATAACTGGACGAGAATATTTATTCACTAAAAAAACATGATTAAGGTAACAAAGATTAAAGTTAACTGATAAAATAGAACAAAGTTACTTGTCAAATTGCTTCCCAGATTACAATCTGCATTCATGATAATTATGAATGACAATAATTTTGACCGATTTAGATATAGATACCAATTTATTATAATTATCTTCACACAGCTGACTATGTTATGTATAATTTCAAAGTTAAAATGAGGAAAGGGTGAATGAGCATCCAAAATAGTGAATTTGAAAGAGATCTTCAGAATAACGTGATAATTTGCAAGATTTTCATAAAATACCAACTAAATGTAGCTCATATAAATTTATTCGAGCTTAGAGTTTACATAATTATAGTTGTTGAAATAATTATTATCGTAATTGCACATATTTAAAGTATTTAAACTTTATATGTACTTAATAATGTGAAACTAAACACCTATTAATGTTTATGTAGGTTAAAGTGTTTAAAATTTTATCGATATGAAATACTTTTACCTTAAAAGAATCAGTTATTAAATATTGAAGTATAAGATATAATTGCGTAGAAAATAATATCGCAATTTCTAATTTTACGGTAAACTAGAAAAACTTGTATTTTCAAGTTCTAAGAGTATATTGCATAGTATGGGTTTATTGACTAGGTTGATTTTTGTAAAGAAATTATATTATTTAATTATTTCGTACATTTTATTCAATGTTATATTTATATAATAAACATAAAAATTAGCAATTTTTCTTTTAAAACATTAAAACATTTTATGGCTATTGCCCGAACTGGGTCGTGACCTCAGTACACAAGTGTATAGACCGCCATAGTGAATCGCTTTGGCCTGTCGCGTTACGGGATCAGTTTGTGTATACATAGTTACTCATATACTTAGGGACCTTCACTCGAGGTATATATCGGCCGACATGACGACGGAGACTATCAACAGATTTTCATCCTTTGATGGTCGCTTTCGTTTTTGGACTACACTGTATTTATCATCCGGTGCACTTTAATCACTTTGTCGAGCAAGTATAAAATAATATGAAGACCCGCGGGAGCAAGGCCTGAAGCCCAAGTCATTAGAATTTAGGAGCTCAGAGTAAGAAACCCTACATGCTTGCCGTATCAAGTAGCGCTGACTTCTGTATCCATCGCTCGATCCAACAACCAAGCGAGAGCCTCTTAAGATGGTAATCAAGGCTTTTTGTTGTTAATCCATTAGTCCATTATCGGGACAATAATCGTTGAATCCGCATCCCATATACTGGTAATCTCGTGTCCGAGGTCTAAGTATTTAATGATTTTTCTTTTTCTTCTGTCACGAGATTCTCATCATGTGGTATGAAGATATCAAGAAGTATAGCCCGACGTGCTGACCAATCTACTACCACAGATATAGGTCTATTAGCAGAAATATCCTAATAAGTGATAATAAATAATTATTTTATTATTTATTACGAAAAGATTTTGGGGACTCAAATGGCACAGTTGATGACCGTGTGGTTTCGATCCCCACAGGAATCAATATTTATACGATTTATAGGTTATTGTTTGGGTGTTTATACATTAGGCTTCAATGAGCATAGAAAAAAACTACAACCAGATAACTGATTATAGAAGCAATAGCTATGTGGTGGATATATTCTATTTAACAACAGTAAAATGAGCTATCTTTAAAATGGGAATTAATATATACGTGTAAGTACGAGTTTAAAAGCATAATTTTATATCCTTCATTCATAAATATTACAAGTTCGATTAGACTATTAATTTCCAAGAATATAGTATTTGATGACTACGTATAAAAAGAAAGGAAGAGGCAATAATATAATTCAATAAATGGTAAAAGTATTATCACGTGAACATTTCTGTCATTTATTTATTTTTGAGTTGTATTGCTATTACCTAAACTTATTATTATACTTATACTTAAGATTATTTAAGCTATATGTTATTCTATTTTTTTTGTTTTTTTTATTTATTGCTTATAGATTTTTCTGATAAGACGTAACACGACCCTACACGAAAATCAGCGCTGCAGACTTCCTCTGTGGTTTCAAGCTGATGAAGGTCCTATTTTCGCCATGTTTATATGTTTTGTGTTTTTCTTTTGTTTCTGTATGTTGTTTTTGTTACTGCATTTAAATATCTAGTGTTTTGTTAGTTTGTGGCGAAATAAATACATTTCATTTCTGTTGTATTTACTTACACTAACCGCCATTTACGTAGGTGAATATAATTTTAACCAATAATTTATATCTAACATATTTTATTGAGACGAAACACGGTATTAACAAACATTAGTCAATGCTATAGTTTATTTATAAATACTACGTTTAAATGTGTTTATTAATTGTAGCTATATCAGGTTCTGTGTAGTTGGTGATTTCAAGGAAAATCAAGGCGACATATGGCGTGAGTCATGCGAACCTGCTGTATACATTTCAAGTGATATATTCATCCTTTTCAAACAAAACGGCCTGATTGTCAAAACTCACTGATTCATAATTTCTTACACTTTTGTTTCATCTTGAATTTATACAACTACTCTTTCATGCATAATTTTATGAAGTTCTTTATCTATGCCAGAAGTTGTAAAACAATTTATTGATCCTCTTATCTAATTGCAATATGAGAAATGTTTCCAAAGTGCTGCTGACCTTGTAGGGAAGGAAAAGGAAACTAGATATACATGGATTGATCCCGAAAGTTTCTAGAGCCAAATGTATGTTAAAAACGCGGTAGAATTTCGCATTCTCCTAGAAAGAAGAAATGTTCCTAAGGCAGCATATTATCTAGGCAGAAATAATTATGCGAGCGGGATTCTACTGCCTTTTTTTACTTAAATTTGTTCCTAGCCTATGAAGAGTTTTACACCCATGGATTAATCAACAGTTGGTACAGTCGATCCAGCAACGAACATTAATTTTATAGATTCTAAATTTTATGGCTGTATTACACAATATTAATGTAATTTAGCATTAAAAATAAAAAGGCTGATATATAATTGTTAAGATTCTATATTCGTCTTGCTGTATCTGCCACCGTCAATAATTTAAAATGTAAATAGATTATTATAAATATTGTTGTTATAACGACCCTTGTTAAGTCGGTAGAGCATTGACAGCATAAAATTGATTAAAATGTTATGTTTGTTTTCATTTAATAAACATTTTATGTAATAAACTGTCATCCGACTGATGATATAACCATCCGTCGGTACATGAGGATTGTTGATGTGAGGGACAAATTAGTTGAGTACCGTATGACTCTACCATAAATTGGCTTGAATAAAGTCCGAGGTTACAAATCTGGTTGTATCTTTTATATTAAAATAACGATGTACGAGACATTTATCAATATTATTTAAACAACAATAACTTATTATAGCTTACATTTTTCTGTTAAAATTTACCAATTTCTATATAATACATCAAATCATCATATATATTTTTCAAAACTTTGGAAAAAAAGTATAAAATATTATTATACCAATCAATATAACATTTGATATAGTTTTCCAAGTACAGTGATATTTATTTGTGATATTTTTATAAAACTAATATCTTACAAGTCATAGTAACCAAAGGCTTTAAAAAATAACAAACAACGTGATTTGATTAAATTAATTTCATGAGCTCTTATAAATATCTTGTGGCCGTGTCTTTGCTAGCGTCAAAAACGAAGAAAATGCACATTTTGAGCCGATTGATTGCTGGAGTAACTGCTTATAGAATACTATTTTACTGGACTTTCTTTGAGTATGACGCCAAATACTACAGTTAGTATCTTCGGACCATCCTGACCAAACTTCATAATAAACATATATCGATAGTTATGAGTTCCTCTTTTTATTTCGGACATGAAATAGAGAATTCAGAGAATTGAAGACTTGAGATTTCGGATAATTATTGAAAAGTATTTTTCTATAATTAATCATATGAAATAATAATAGAGATAAAGTGCTAAGTTAAGGGATATTAAATGAATTTAAGACCAATTTTCTGTTTTACTGGAGCGTTACATCGAACAAATAAATTGTGTATTGGATAGGTGTATTTTACGATAATTAATTTCTACATCCCTAGTTTTAAGTAAGAAAATTATATTATTTCTTATCAAAATTAGTTTAGTATTGTTTACATGAAGCTTGAACAAACATATAAATTGCGTTTTTACAACAATAGTAATTGAGACATAAACTTTGTTAGGTAATATAGTGGTTGTTTGGCACGGGACATTTATTGTATTGCCTATTCATTAGCAAGTGATCAACAATAGGATTATATTCAGATGCACAATGAAAGCTATGCTTGTTGCACCTGATTCACCCGACCGTGTAATTGGGTTGAGCCAAGTCTTTGTTACTGTTTCGCGGTTGCACTTATCCGATAATCTAGGCTTTGTTTGTTAATGGGGTGTAATTTGAAAGCGGGCTAGTTTTTTACCATAAAAAGCTGTATCAAAATAATACATATTTTTAAACTCCCGTCGACAAACAGGCTGGCGTCTCACCTGATGTATATATATAATTGGTTCACAAGGAACGTTGTCGACCAAAAAGGAAGGTATTCATTGTCCTCTTGAAGCCCGCCCGGTTATGTTGTGAAGGCCTTTCCTGGCTACCAAAGTATCGAAAATTCTAAAAAAATATCCTTTTTGAAGAATCTTGTGTCATAGCTTTGAGGAGAAACGGTATCGGACAACCCATTCCGTATCTCTAAAACTCTGCGCCAAAAATGTTCTAGAGAACCGCTTCGTTGTCACTATTCTGAAAGACTTCAGCGGATGAAACAGCTTTGCTTTTAAATATATATTTTATAGATTACACTAGGTTTATAATGTTGGTGCAAGCCAACCTCAGACTGAGATTTCGAGTTATTTCGGCAATTTCGACTTTGCTTACAAAATAGGTTCATCTTTGACAAAAACTGAATATATAACAGGGACTTGAGTATAGACTGAAGTATATATATATATATATATATACTTCTAGTCTAGTTTAGTCTATATATATAGTCATAGTTTTCACAGGGCTTAAGTTGAAGTTTAGAAAATCGATAACTTATTATATACTTTGATATTAATTTGCAATATAATTTGTAATGTTTATTCAAACAAAGTCAAATGAGTGTTTAAACACTGTCTGTAAACGGGGATCATGCAAAATGATTAAAGAGTCTACCCATGACAAATAGTAGCATATTTTTTTAATGTTTACAAACCTATCTACAGCTAGCTCAAGCCCCTCTCAAACAAAAATGCTGTATATCAGGATCATCAAAAAGACCAATTTCTATTATACATATATTAGATTAAAAGACGATCAATTGCACTGGTTAAGGCCTGTTTTAAATATTTTTTAACCTAAGCAAGATTAAATGACTCACCGCTATAGGCGCTATATTTTTGTCGATTTTATATAAGCGATAGTCTTTTGTATTTACTAAAATAATAAAATACCTCACTGCACTAAGATTTTTATCGCCCAGTGTGTTTAGGGTATATATAATGTCGATAATAAGGACGTCCCCTCATAAATACATCGTAACAATATAGCAACTTGCACATTTTTCTTAACTAATCCTATTTATAAGTTGCAGAGTTGTTTTACATCATATGGACTACACGTTACGTTATGTAGCCAGTAAGTATACTCGTGTTCATAAACAACTTGCAGCTTTTTGTTCCTTTGACGCAATGCCAGTAACTGTGACGTAAAAGGACGCCTGGGAATTCAAACTACCTACCTACATGGCTTCAAGGCTTGTCGCATTACGTAAATTAAATATGAACGTTGAGGCTGCTCGCTGTTCCAATGACGGCCTCTTTTACAAAATTGTTATGAGTGAAATGTGGACGAAAGCCAAGCACAAAGTTTGTGTAATTTTACACTGATTTATTTTGAGCACGCAGTCACCATGGATAAATATGATCTATCTATCTTAAAACTATAAAAGTGAAATGTACCACAAATTTTTCAAGGTTATAAAGTTAAATAAATACTGTCTATAGTTTTTTTTTAAATATAAATACTTAAACGTTTTTAATATTATTGATATAGTTTATAATAAAAGTTGCGCGCTGGTCGTGGAAGATTGCGAGTCCGCACCCACGACCGGTGTACTAGCGGATGAAGGAGTACCCAGGAGTTTTTAGTCGGAGAGTATCCGACACACCGGGGAGACGGCTCTCACCAACTCCCTGAAGGTCCATAATGGATTTTCTACTGGTTAAAAAAAAAGTTTATAATAAAAGTTACGCATAAATTGGTCATATTATAAATGTGATTAATAACACTAAATTTAATTGACATTTATTGTAATTTATTTAAAAAATATTTCTGTTTTGAAGTTATTGATTTACATTGATATACCTTGGTTTTATTATAAGGCGCTATAATAGCAAAAAAGATTCGTAAAGTTATCAGAAGTTGTCAGAAATAAGCGTTCAGCAAATCTGTTAGTATGATATTTTTTTTCTTATAGAATAATTTAAAATAAATACAATCATAGTTATTGGTGCACGTGCGTCCAATCGTTTATATTGACAGAGTAATTTTTATCAATTCGCCCACGCGTAGATAGATTTTTAAGACCAATGAAGCAACGCAGTGAATTCTTAAAGTCATAAACACGACTCAAGCCGTGATTGTCGGACATTTAAATCGAACTTCAGAACTGATCTAATCGAATTAGTTTTTATCGACGTTCTGGAATGATTGCGTCCCTATTTCGTAATCCACGTTGGTACAGACAAGATCTTAATTCATTTTAGGAATTTTCTGTCAATTTGTTATAGTATTGTAGTAACATTATGTGGTTGTGAGAATTATTGTCATTTCATTGGCATTTTGATTTAGATTTTTTGAGGTTTCGATAGTAAAAATATTTGGTTTTTAAAAAAAACTTTTTTTATTTCAGTTCCTCATGGCGTTATAAAAGCACAACCATACAAATTATTAAGGCATTTATATATTGTCGTGTAAATTCATTTTAAAATTTTTATATTTTTGTACTGACTTAACTATGTGAGTACAGCGCACCTGATGGTAACTACAATGTAATCCAAAAACGACAGCGATTATCAAAGGATTAAAAAATCATGAGAGTCTCCGTCGTCATGTCGGCCTCATACGCCACGACAGAAGTTCTCTTGGTATGTATGGACGTACATAAGCTGAACCCTAAACGCGACAGGCCAAAACGAGTCACTATGACATCTTTTACTCTTGTTTATTGTGGTTACGACCCCGTTCGGCTAATCTCACTACTACCATGAACACACAAACATTGAATGATAAGTTTAAAGAGAAATCCCGCAAAAATACGATGTGTAGGTAGAAAACTGAAGTCGCGAAACATAATATACATATCGAGGGGTAAAAGGCTATTTGGTTTAAGCGACATTTTTTGATGATATATATATATATATATATATATAAATATATTCGGAATCAGCGTTTTTTACCGATTCCAAAAATATATACCTATGTATATTACTATATCACCAAAAAATGTCGCTTAAGCAAAATTAGCCTTTCACCCCTCGATATGATATTTTCTGTTGATTGGTATAACAAATGAAAATCGGATGGTTAAGATAAGTCAAACAATTCGACCACTTTCTAGACTATTCTCCTAGAATCAATAAAGATAGTTTGTATTCAAAAATATGAAGGGTTCTTTCAGGAACCAAAAGTAAATATAAGATACCATTAAAGTAATAATGATGGAAGCCCAGATGATACTTTTAAAAGATACATTTAGTAACAACACAAAAAATATAAAATTCCTATTAAGGAAAAATCCGAAAGAAGCAATATCCACTAGAATTATGTAACAGTAAGTAAAAGTTAGAAGGTATTATGGAAACCATTAATTTCCCACAAGTCAACCAGGGATAATTTGTCTTCATTCTATGATAGGCTCTCGACTATGAGATTTGATTGATCGTTTATTATATCTTTATGGTAACCACTCGTTTAAGAAATATGATTATATATCCCTGCAGTATGAAGTGATATAAAACTAAGTAAAAAAAAAAAAGGAACATTCTTTTAACTTGACTCGGAACAGTGACTACCTGACATCTGATGGTAAGCATGGTGCAGTCCAATAAATGACAACGAATATCAAGAGTTAAGAAAAACCCATCTCACATCATCATCAAATATCTCTTCACGCTACGCTTAAAGGACCCCATATCATAGGACGGTGGGAACACGCTTGCTGGAAGACCAGTCCACAGCCTAACAACACGGAAAAAGTGAGAGAAAACTTCTTAGTCTTACCCGGGATGTGAGTTACCGTATAGCTGAGACTCCGTAAACCTGCGTACTTGGTTTTATTAAATAAGGGAGAAGGTGGAAAAACGTTGAATTAATTAAATTCAATTAACTATCTTATAAAAATTTGTCATATCTCAAAAAGTTTTACCTATAATGACGAAAATTTGAAAGAAAATCTATAATATAAAAATGTCTTGATAAGCGCGAAACTCGAGAACGGCTGAACCGATTTGGCTGATTTTTTTTTTGTTGTGTTTGATGAGGAATGTTATTACGGAGAGAAAATTTTAAAAAATTGTCTGAAATAATCTAAAAATAACACTTTTCTGTATTCTCATACAAAAAATTCGTTATAAGTCATTTTGAACTTTAATACCACACCATAAAGTTCAAGTGTTAGTGGACAGGTTCCGGGAAGGCAAAACAAATGAGTGACGTATAAATATTAATGTCAATATTTGTCAATTTTTATACATATAGCATTAAGGCGAGGTTCCTTCAAACAATTTTCAAAAAACAGCCGACGGGCCAATAGCTGTTAACATTAAAAAAAAACATGTGACTTTGTTTTAGAGAAATAGGGCAGAACAAGGTCTGCCGGGACAGCTTGTAGCATATAAATATGTAAATGAATTTCTTTGCGATATCCTTAATCACAGAGCACGTTGGGTTAGTCTGAAAAATTCAGAAGAAAAAATTCCAGCTACTGAGACACGGTAGCTAACACAAAATTTATTTTATAACTAATTAACTAAGAACACGTTCCTTAGAGAGTTGTTAAATATGTACACGTACCACTTTAGTATCTATCAAAATTGTTTTAAAGCTTTTAAAGTAATACAGGTATCTATAAATTAACTGTAAAATGACATACAAAAAAATTAGAATGTAAAGTTCTTCGTGGGAATCACTACGATATTTTTAACATTATTTTAAATAGCTTTAACTGTGGACTGCTAGATTTATGTTCTCATCGATTGTAAAAGTTTATGGTAACTCAAGATTTGGAATGGGTTCTAGCAATATATGGCTAGTTGCAAATACACGTTCGTTAGCCCCACGCCCGCATTAACATGTAGACTTAAGGAATACAATAACTATGCTTTAACATAAAGTTAAGTAAATTCTATTTTTTTTTTTCATATTTTGTCGACCATATTTGTCTTTCTTGCCTCATTCATTTAGAGTAGAACATATAAACACGCAATAAAAGTTTACCTTGTTGATATAAAATCAGTAATTGTACTGCCTTATGTGCCTTTGTATATAAAATATAATTTTGCTTATATTTTGTTATAAATTATTTACATACTATCTTCTTTGGTGAGCAAGAATCTGTTTTCGACCACTAATTTCCTATATATATATATATACTATTTATACATGACAAAACCGCTTATTTTCTCTGACATTTATGTGCTGGTGTCGGGTTTCTATGCCGCTCATTTGAAGAGACATATCTAGTATTGGGCTAAAAGAAATGTATGATGAAATTTTTTGAGTTCGTTTTTATTCATCTCCTTATACGACCATTATAAAACCACTTAAAGTTTGCATTTATAAACAAAATAATGCGACAGTTTTAATCTCATTGTCGTAACTTAATTTGGTATCAATAAGAGAATTATTGTAAGATTTCGAAATCATAAGTACAAATAAAATAGAAAGTAGGCTGTGAACTATCGTTGCTGATGCCAAATACTTGTTCAATACCGAAACAAAATCTATAGCATAAGCGTAGAGAATTGTTAAGTGAACTGACGGAAGGAAAGTCGAGACTCGAGACAGACGATTAACTTCGATGTGTTAAATATCGACACAAACTAAATTGCATACGGACTGCAAATGCAAGCCGATATGCTAATATATGTATCACCACATCTAGGACACGTTTCCTCTGCGGATGAACTGACAAATTAGAAAATGGCGGTGCTTTAAAAATGCTTGTTTCATGAGATTCAAATGTGTCTGCCAAGTAAACATATTTCTTGACTCATTATTTATTCACAATGATGCAGGTATTGTTGATCTTTGTAATCTGATTACATTTCGAGTGACGTCAGAACACACAGGTTTATGGTAATGTTTCTCGTCGTATATTATTTATATTGACTACAGCAAAATATGTTAGAAAGCTAAATCCAGGGAGGTCGTATCGATTAACTCGGATACACCTTTGAGGCACGCGAACTTATTGAAAACTAAGCCAGATTTATACGTACGGAGATTTTCTAGAATAGTAGTTGTGGAATCTATTACGTGCATGCAAGCGTCAGTAAAATTATAAGGTAAAGTATAGTAAGTAAGATAAGTATAACTTATAAAAAACGTTATAATGAATTATTTATAGGTCTACTTTTGATTTTAATGTCTATCGATGACGAGAAAAGAAAATAAAGATGACGAATAATTCTTGCTTTGTAGTCGTAATATGATAACACGATGCCAAAATAAAGAAGCTGGGAGCCATATCCTCTTTTCAGTAGTTTACATTTGAATGAGAAAACGAATTTCCTAATAACAGATGTCTTAGGTATTGGATATATATAGATCTTCAATTAATTCAAAATTTGTAGTCCTGTGGTACAGTCAATCATAAATACATTTAAATGTACAATATTTCCAATTATGGATATATACAGAAGGAATTTGAGCTTAACGCTGTTGTTATAATGTATTAAAAGCATTTAATTAATAATACAAATAGCTTAGAGACATCATTGAGTATTCAAAACGGGTGAATAACAGACGGACGTGCGTCGTGTGCCGCCACTGATGCAAATGTAAAAAAAGATACGCATTGAATATGAAGTGTCAATGTGCAGAATTTTAAACGCTTTCAATTAAATTCGTCTCGTAATCCGTGCGTGATAGCTTATATCACGAAAAGTGAAACTATTGTAAACTTGGTTTTAAATTTTAAGTATACGGAGATATCGGTACAACTTTAGAGTAAACATACTAATTAAAATTTACAAAATTTTGCGCCAAAATTGCTAATTAAAGTAAAGCGTATTAACAACAAAAAATAATTTTTATTTAATTTTACCGTAATAAATAAGTTTTCTTGAAAATAATTATAAATCAACACAGATTAATAAAGTAGGTAATTATTTTATGCAGACACTAATAAAAAACGGAATGATAAAACGTGACATGAATTCATTAAAGTGATCGCAAATTTCTGATAGCACTAAGTGATTAATAAATAATCGTTACTAAAAATAAGGAAGGTCGAAGGATGTTGCAAAAGATTATTATCCTGATTTGAATACGGTCCATATGTCGGTCATTTGATATTAAGCTGCAAGGTGGTACAACATCTGCCCATTGTGATCGAATCTCAGCACAGCTGAATCGATGTAAGCACCTGTCAGGACAACGGACCTTTTAAAAATTGCCTTTGACCAGGATACTCCTTAAACTGCCTTGAAATTTAAAGGAGTTTTTTTTATTTTAATCATGTAATTATTTACGTTATATAATTTGAATATAAATGATGATTTATTTGTAATAAAAAAAACTTTTATCTGCTTTTTTAAATTAAAAAGCTAAGCATCGTAACTATTCATGAAATAATGTAGAGTTTAATATTTATAAAACATGGTCAATACCAGTTCCACTTGAGTCCATAAAATTACGAATTGGGCACACCCCCGAACCGTTTGCGAATTGTTCCCCTTTAAAATTAACATGTTTTCCCGACGTAGTGGCATTTAGGTCATCTGGATCGAATCCAAAAGATTCTGTTTGACACATGAAGAGCAAAGTTATGTTTACAAACCGATCAACGGTGTCGCATATTTACGTATTTAATTGATATAATTTTGTTATTGTAATTGTAAACGATGAATAATGACCCGAATGCATGACAGTATAATGATAACCTTCGTGGAATCTGGCGCAAGATAAACTACATTTTTGATTCTGATAAAGTTAATGTTTGCAAATTATCTACATATGCATTTTCAATTATAATACAAAATATATAAAATAGAAAAATACAGAAAGAAGAAAGTTTTACATCGTTTATAATACAATAGAATTTGTGAGAATCTCCTGCTATTCAATTTGCAAGAAAATTGTATGGGATCGCCACAAAAAGATTAGAAACTATGTAACAATACCCCTAATTAATTGTGCGTTCTTTTAAATTCTCATCTTTAAGATTAAAAGATAGTTGGTGTTACAGGTAGTTAAAATGTGAAATTAATTGTTTCTCACTCTGTGTTTAAACCTTCTGTTACTAAGACAGGTAACCCAGGTTGTGGTATTCCACCACAAAACCACTAGACATCGTGTCGGATACCATCCGTATGTGGTGGATGTTCCTTATATCCGCACGAAAAGATTCGCTTCTACATTCATCATGCGAACGGCTAAGGAGTGGAATATGCTTCCAGCGGCCAAATTTCCGCGATCTTATGACCTGGGAGTCTTTAAGAGAAGAGTGAATAGGCATTTGCTAGGCGATCGCGGTTCATCATCGAACTCATCTTCACCTTCCATCAGGTGTGATTGAGGTCAAGCGTTCGTCTATAAATTATAAAAAAAAAAGGTTTAAACGTTTAATTCAATAGTATTTGCTTGGTATTCACTTGCGTGTAATCTTTGTCCAGTTGGAAACAAAGCCGGGTTTGTTCAGGGCGGGGGAGCGATGCGTCATGCGACCGCCCTCAAGCAGGCACCCCTTAGCCCCGAACATCGATCGATTCCTCAAACTCAAACGCCATGCGCAAAGTCCGCCCTTTTTGTTTATATTCCGTCAAACTTATCCTACAAATTGTAATTCCAATTATTTTTGAATGAAACCAATTTAATTTCAGTATTTTGAAATGCATTGTAGATTCTTTCTGTCCCAAATTGAGACCATACGATATTACTACCTTAATGCATCATGTCCTGTGTAAAAGCATAACGATGACGTCATAAATTAACCGAGGGTATTATTTTTGCGTAACGTAATTGATATACTTACTGGCATTCATTCATGATCTCCTCTTGTGAGCGAACCTGCACTGGTGCCAGCTTCTCTACACTTTCTTCATAGTTTCCAAAGCACTTCGTTATTTTCTCGTCGAAAGTGTTCACCAAATCCTCTAGAGAACCAGAAAATGTCTCTGTAAAATTGTCTCCTTCACCGTTTTGCATGTTATCCTGTTTGCACTTCACAAGCTTCGGTTCCTCGTTATCATTAAGTCGATTCGAATCCGTATTCATTTTGATCATTTCACTTTTCATATTATTTATATGATTGAGATGTATATCGTTGCCGTTTATTGTTTTTTGCGGGTAGTCTGCGGTAGAAAGGCAATCGTCGGCATCTTCGATTTGCGCGAGCGGCGCTTCGAACTCGAGTTCGGCCATTCTGCCAACCGATTCTCGCATGACCGTACGACCTTACACGCAAACCGATGCGCGAACACTGAGCCACGAGCAATCAAAGAAGAAGCGGTGCTCAATTCACCGCTGTCAGTGACTGTACTTATGTATAAACTCCGTGTTTGCCGGCTGCGGCTGGCCGCAGTCGCGTTGCGTACCACTTCGGCCGCTAAATGTAGACTAGGTTTGTTAAATACTTATCGATAACCAGTATTTTTTATGTATAATTAAATTTGATGCTTTGATATACTACGAGTATTTATTCTATTTTAATATTATCATGGGCTGTCTACTTTTCCTAATATGTATCCTTCTAATAATCCTTGTAATATGTTTCTTTTAATTACTGAATAAAGAACGATTATTGTAGTTGTAGGATTTATTTAGGAAGGCATATCTATATATCTAATCTAATGTAAATTAAAAAATATTACACATATGTAATTATGTAAGTACCACATTATAATCTTGACAGTAAGTAATAAAGAATTATCACAAAGTATTTTTATCAATACTTATAACAGAAAGTTGTAATGTTATTTTTCTATATTATAATAATTAATGATACCTACGACATAATACTGAGTAAAAAATATAATTTTATCAATCAGAATGTTTTATCATTTAAAATTCGCGCTAAAAGGATTGACAGTTCAGAAATAAAATTGACAGAAAATGGCAATGAATCAATTTTATAGTGTTACATATATATAGTTAAATTAAGTTTATTATTTGTTTTCAGTAATGGAAAAAGGTAAGTATAATCGTTGTTATATAAAAATGACACAATAATAATATTTTGTTTAAAACTTGTAAAAATACGTAAGTAATTATAAGAACAAAATGTAAAAATATGTATGACATATAAATGACATTAATGATGGGGAAGTATTCAACAGTGACATTTATGATAGGGATGTCGGAAATGAAAAAAAATATCGTTATATCGATGTATCGATATTTATAAAAATATCAATATCGGTGGCGATATATCGAAGGAAAAATATCGATATATCGATATATCGAACATATCTCAATAAACACGAAAGTATTTTACCAGTATTCCTTTTTATTAGACAAAATGACAAAAATATCAAGAACTAAAAGGCTATCTTCTAACTTTAAGACCTATTTAAGATATCAAACAAAATAAATAATACATAAATAAATGGCGGCAAATAATATACATGCAACAAATTCAGATGTCAATGCATGCAACGTAACAAAACATAATACTCAATAGTCATAGACATATTGTCTAACTATACAGTTCTAATATATTATATAGAACTATATGTATAGTCCTTAGAATTCAGCGACTTCACTGCCCTAAGAATAAAAAAAAATATCGTTTTTGATACAATTTTCGATACTGGATATTTTCTATCGATATATCGATATATCGGTACAAAATATATCGCCCAAAAATATCGATATATTGAATTGAAAATATCAATATATCCATGTATCGATATTTATTCGACAAGCCTAATTTATGACATTTTTTTTTATTTTGGAATCAGGAATGGCAAAATAATAGTAACATGAATAACTTTCGGTATAATTTTAGAGAAATTGATTAGTTTAGTTCCTATATCGACATAAATATGTTCAGGCGACAACAAGACTTCAAAGGTTTTAATACAATAATAAAATTTTTCAGGTATCGTGTGGTTTATTTTTTTAGGAACATATTAATATTTTGATATATTATAGTGCCAAATTATCGTTTTTTATAGCTTAGCGCGAAAATCTCATTACGATGTGCTAAATTTACGAAAGAATTGTACTGACAAAGAAATTAAGGAAGCCTATATACAGCTGAGTAAAGAGGTAAATAAACTAAACATCTTCTATTTTAGGGGCTTAATATTTTTTAGTTAGGTTTATTAATAAGTAGGTTCCTAAGAAGGTGTCCAAAAATCTCCATAACGAAGAGGCAAATATATGTCCCCAAGCAATCATAGTGGAGGAAGTGTACTTGTTATGGCTTACAATATAATGTATTTACATGTTAAATTAAAACCTAATCCAAGGCCTCCCGCCTTTCTCTAAATCCAATCCAAAACAAAAAAAAAGCTAAAAAGAAATTAACTAATATACATTTTTAAGTTTGAAAAGCTAATAACTGGAGAAAAAATATTTATATAGTCTTACTAGAATAATAGTTATTAAAACAAAATTTTGTTAATAATTGCTAATTTTCTAATTCTTGCTTATTACAGTATCACCCAGATAAAAATAAAGATGTAAAAGCCCAGGACAAGTTTGTGCGTATTGTTGAAGCTTACAATGTTCTTGGTAAACCAAGTAGCAGAGCTCACTATGACAGTATAAGGGAAGTAGCCTCAGGTTCTTCAACTTATGTATACAGAACACATGTACCCTACAAGTAAGTTTTTATTTTATTTTAAGCATTATCATTAACAGCCTATCTGTATCCACTGCAGTGTATAAGCATCCTTATCATATTCAAAGATCTCATCTTATCTTCAAAGATCTTATCTTCATGGCAGAAGATATAATTTGAAAAAGCCATCTTTGCTAGAGTATCAAAAAACAAGTTTATTGATAAATGCTTAAGATATGCTTTGGATTCAAGTAATTTCTGCTTGGTAGTGCTTGCCAGGCTGCAATGTCAATTAGGGATCATATAGGGACGGTCATCTCCTTGACTTCACGTAGACTTAGTATCCTGAATAGAGTGTGTTGGTTTTTCACACCTGATCTTCTGTATCTATTGTATAAGACCCACCTAACCCTATTGTATTGTATTGTATTTTTGCCGTGGTGGCTGCCGGCAGAATAGAATAGCACCCCCCTCTTCTTGCTGAGGTGTCGTAAAAGGCGACTAAGGTATCTCTTTAACACCGCAATACAACCAGGTGTTTAGAGAAGGGAAAACTCGACCAAACCTGCATCCCGCTCCCTCCCGATTGTACTGGTTCTCCTTTCCATCGGGCCTGAGGGAGCTCGGACGAGAGAGTGCTTTTCTGGCAGCTCGTCCAGTTCTGCACTTATATATCTCCTGCGCAATTGACTGTTTCCGAAAACTGGACCTCGATTTTCATAATAAGCGTTGAAACAGTCGCCGTGGCCGAATCCGGCTAGGACATTATCATAAGACCCAGGTCAGGCCTTGTATGGAAATCTGTACGCATCTGTGGGACGGTTCTGCCCAGTACTTACTTGATGCCCTGGATAGGTTGCAGCATAGGGCTGTCCGCAAAGTGAACAATCCAGATGTTACTGAACATCTTGAATCGCTCCAATTGCATGGAGATGTTGCCTCATTAAGCGTTTTCTACCGTCTGTATCATGGTGAGTGTTCTGAAGAGTTGTTTAACCTTGTTCCACCCTCTCCCTTCCTGAATAGAACCACGCGTGCGGGTTTGCGGTTTCACAGCTATATGGTATCTCACATCCCGGCTAGGACTCAGAAGTTCTCTAACTCCTTTTGCTGTGCCGTTGGGCTGTGTGTGTATTGTTAAGTGATATATTTGCAGTCTGGCATGATCACTGCAACTACCATTGGGTTTTTCTTAACTGTCGATAGTCGTTGGCGTTTTATGGACTGTACCATGCTTACCATCAGGTCTGATGCTGTCACGGTGTCGTGTCAGGATTATAAAAAGTTAAAACTACAATTTTACTCTGATGTACAATTTCATATTAGGCATTGTAACTTTTTCTTTTATTGAAATTAAAAGTATGTAATATGCTTTTTCATCTATTTTCAGTTTACGAAACAACCCTCAGTACAGTTACTATTATGGTGCCAGTGCAAAGTCCCATTCTGCCCAAGAAAATACAAATGCATATTATGGAGTAAATGGGGTAAAAAAACTACCGAACTATTCCATTATCATGATATGTTTTGGAGTGGCGTTCATAGGGGTAGCGCTGCAGATTTTTGTTATCAGGTATTTTTGCTGATAAAATGGTCATATACTATTATTTTTTATGAAAAAGTTCAATACTCAAATAATTCTAGCCAATTTTGAGTATCTCAACAGCCAGTAACACCAAAGAAATTCCTCCAAGCCAGGGGTCGGCAACCTGCAGCTTGTGAGCCACATGCGGCTCTTTGAATGTAAAGACGGCTCTTTAATTTCATACGCAAATATATATTATTTTGTATTAAACAAAAAAAAAATTAAAAGTCGTTCTGAATCGATGAGTAAATAGATTAGTGTTTTCTTTTTTCTTAAAAATTTTTATTTATGCAAGTACTAGAAAACATTTTGTGGCTCTTTAAAAATTTGAAATTTTGTATATTGTAATTTATGACTCTTCCAACTCAAAAGCTTACCGACCCACGTCTTGGCCGGGTTTAGATGAACAAAATGTAATCAGATTAATGAAAAACGATTACATTTTGTAATTTTCATCATTCTGATTACATTTTGCTCATTTCTAGCATTCGCCAGTGTGGCTGATTGACACAAAAAGCCCTTTGCTTTAATTAGACAGCAATTAGAATCAGCTATTTTCTTATCTAAAATCGCTACACATTGAAATGTGGTGTTTGTGTAAATTATAAAAAAGAAATTATTTGTTGCCCTAAACCAGGGATGTCACGGAGCTTCGACTCCAACTCCAATAAGTCGGAACTTCCGATCGTTATTACACCTTCGGTTCCGGCTTCGGTTCCGAAACTTTTTAATCTGAGGTATTCATCGGAGGTCACCACCACTGTTGCAGTCAATTCATTTGATTTTATTTTATATGTTGTTGAAACATAATATCAATTAATCAAACAATCAGTGCTACTTAATTTGTAGAAGACATTTTTTAAAATTTAAATTAATCTTATTTATTAAAATTATTAAATTTAAAACTGAATGTACATTTAAATTTATTACTAAAAGCTTTTTTATTTTACATTTACATTAAATTAAGTAAAATAGAAATTAACACAAAAACAACCCTGGAGCAAATTTGATTTAATTTGTTCACTTTTAATGGGAAAATGTTAATAAGAAACACAGCAATTATTATTGTCTGTGTATTTCTAAATTTATCACTTTCTAATTAAAAAGGTTCACTGAATAATGTTTTTATTTGTCCCTTAATAAAACTATTTTATTCTGCCGTTACTTGTGACTGACATTGCCTCCGACTCCGATTCCGACTTCGGTTCCGATTCCGATAAATCAAATTTAAAAACTCTGACTCCGACTTCGGTTCCGATAAAATTGCCTCCGTTACATCCCTAATCTAGATGCAGTCTCTCTCCGAATTAATCTAAAAATTCTTCTGATATTTTGTTCCCCAATAAACTCTTTTAAACTTGTCACACGCCCTTTGGTCGCCAAAGACGAGGTGCTTACACACAATGCATACAAAACATGTGAGTTTTAAAGTGTGTTATAATAAGTAATAACAAATATATTTCCAGAAACATGTATTACATTCATCGCAGAGAAGCATTGGAGAAATCGAAACACCTAGCGGAAGAATTAGACAAAGTGCGTTCTGCTGCTAAGAACAATGGAAATGAGGTGAACCATATTGTAATTGATTTGACAACTACAACTGATTTTCTCTGCAGACTTGCTACAGTATGCAGAGAAACGCCATCTAGTGGTAAAGTAATGAACAATTATGTACGGACAGGGCGACATCATTTTTGATATTTATAAGTATTATCTATCACCCAATTTCAGAAACAGTTCTTAAACTTCACGGCGCTTTTAAATACTAATGAGACATATTTTTAATGTAATTGATGCTTCATTAGTGTTTGAAATGTTATTAAATTTCGTTTTTGTAACTGGACGTAGGATGTTGAACTCACGTCATTTGAATTTGGCGTTAAATCATTGTTTTCATTAATTCTAATCGACTATGTAAAAAACTGGTTATAAAGTCTATACTTTTATCTTTTTTTAGTTACAAAGTCGCCTGTTGTTGGAAAAGATAGTAACTGCGGCAAATCCGACGGTGGCAACGGCATCTCTAGGGCAAACTCTAGCAACTGAAAAAAAGTGACGTTTTTATATCATACGTAAGACTAGCGCAGATTTAGTTCAATTAAAAATGCGATTCTTAATTTTTAAGTTGACTCCAACATTAAAGGGCTGCAATTAAAAACTAAACCATAAGTTGAATTCTGCAAGCTTAGTGCGGCTTGCATCAGCAAACTAAATTTAAACTTATATAAAACGCTATTTAATTCAATCTTTAACAGTTCTAAAACTTGATGATATTGCCGTGCATGACAATATCTATTTTAATGTTAAATAGAGGCTTATCAAACTTTAACTAGGTTTGATTTGTTGCAAATTGCCTTTAGTACAATTAATTTTAAGACTCAATGTTCTAAGTACAAATTTAATACAGCAAGTGATTTTTATGGGTATATTATAATTTGTTTAGGCGTTCTGTAATATTGTATACTTAAGGTGATAGTGTTTCGGAATCAGCCTTTAACGTAACTCGAATTTGATTGCAGCCGAAAGATATGATTAAGAATCGCAAAGTTAGTAGAATTACCTAGAATCACTGTCTTTAGGCCTATCATTAATTATGATACCATAAAATAATAAAATTGTTCGTGTAATCTCATACTTCAAATAGAAGTTGAATTTTCAAAATTGGCCTTGTTTAAAGGCTTTATAATATACAGCGTGTTCTTTTACAAGCTCAAAGCTTTTTTGCATAAAATCGAATTATGTAGTTTATTGTTGTCCATTAAAATTGTCACTGTTTTTTCTTTGAACATTTTACGGATTTTAGTTACTTGCGGATATAATCTCTAAGGCCTACTTGAAAGATTCACTCTGATATCTAATGAAATATAGAGAAAATGTAATCCGAAAAATTTAGTAGATTATAGAAAAACATTTAAATGGTTATAATTTTGTTTCTTATATGTTTGATTATATAGCTATTTTAAAAATCTTTATAGAAATTTTAATACTGCAGAAATTGACTAAAAAGAAAACCTATTAAGAGAAAAGCACATCTTTTTTTTTCTTTCTTGTCTTCTCCCATCATTTACGGTTGCCACTCCCAGTTTTCAGAGGGAATAAGAAAAAGAGAAAAGCACACATTTACTCTAAATTATTTGGTTACGTTTTCGCTGTCTTCTATTTAGTGTGTAGCAATAATATTTACTTAAAGTAGGTAGTATATTTATTGTGATACATAGTATGTTTTGTAAATATTTTTACTCTTATAACAGCTGTTTTATAGTGTACATATATTTTTGTAGTGTAAAATGTTATTTTTACAATTTAAAAAATGTTGTTCGAATAATATTTATTATAATTTTACAATTATACATTTTTTAAACCTTAGCGTAGTAGTTGTATTTCGTACCCTTTTTCCCATTTTTATAATTGGTTGTGATCATATTGCACCAGATGCACTAAACACTGCATAGTTAAAAACTTTTTTTTATCCGGGGACAAACCCGCATAGTACAATCAGGTCTACTGTGAGGGACAGTGACCCCGGTGTGTCAGACTACTGACTAAAAACTGCCGGGGTGTCCTTCCAATTACTTCACCCTGGTCTGGGAATACAGATTCTTCCAGGTACCCGCGGAGCGAACAGCCTGTTTAGGCTTCATCTCAGGGCGTTGTGGGTGTAGAGAGCCCACCCCTCCATACCTTTTTCACGGGCAGCAGATTCCCTCAAGTCTACTGCCCGGGAACAGTCAAAAACCAACGGGAACTGTTGAGAAATTTAATTATGTCCGTCGATGCCTGCTCACAAATCTGCAAACTTATTTTAAAGAACCCAATATCCTTTTTTTGACGTCGTAGAGTCCCCTTCCTCTTATCTCTTACCAGTCTTACCGCTTGCACAGTGTAGTGTTTTATTTTTCTATTTATTTAAGGGACTTTTGTGCTTCGGTACATGCCAGCCCCATCGTAACTTAAACATACACTACTAACATTTATTTCTGGTGGGGAGCCATCAGTGTAGTGTTCTCAGGAGCTACATTCTCTAACTCCACCAGCCTCATTTCATAATAAAACCATTAGATACTATGACAAATGCTGTGTATGTGTGGGTGTGTACCGTATATGGTGGACGTTCCTTATACGAACGAAGATATTCGCTTTTATATTCATCATGCAAACAGGTAAAGAGTAGAATATGATTTCAGCGAGCATATTTCCACGATCTTATGACTTGGGAGCCTTTAACAAAAGGGTGTATAGGTATTAGTTGGGCGGACGAGGTAATAAAAGATTGTAACTATTCAGTTTTAAGTTTTCGATAAATTCACCCTGTATATTTCTTTGCCATTCTTTCATAAGTTTCGTACTTATTAATTTTTAATAATTTGTTAGCACGTTATATATCCGTTTCAGCGTGAGTAGAGATACATTCATGGCTTTACTCACTTCACATTTATTTACCGCGTGCAAAGAGACCAGTATCACAGCTGTTCGGAATTCTCAGGGTTAACACATGATATTTTTATTATATGCTATGCGCAATATTTTCACAATGTTCTCAATGATTGGTGAACGTGTGATCCTTAATTTGTTTATAATGACTTGACAAAGTGATTACACTACACCTAATAGAAATACTGTGTAATCCAATAAAGTCAGCGACCCAATGGTCGCACCCGTGTAACAATAATCCATTAACAATCGTAATCATGTCGGCCCACTTGTACCATAATAGAAGGTCTTTAAAGATTTGAACAACTGGATTGTACATAAGCTGATCCCGAATTGTAACAGGACGAAGCGTGTCAATATGAAAGTCTTTGCACTTGTGAACTGAAATTCGTTAGTGATGATTTTTAAAGCGATATACAAAACAAGAATTTTAAAATAACATAAGCCGATGTGGGATGGAATAGAAAGCTTATTGTGATCTCTCATAGATTGCGCTCTGGACACACCCCACTCAATAAATTCAAATTTTTGATGAGGAAAATCGATACACCTAATTGCGAGCTCTGTGGAGTCCCAGAAGACATACACCATTTCTTGGTGGAATGTGTTCGGAGCATTTCTATGAGAGAAATCATGTATAAACAGTTTGGTTTGAACAGGTCTGATGTGGGTCTATTTCAGAGCGTCTTAGCTGAGCAAACATCTTGCGCAGCTGAGATGCTCTGTAGACTCACATATACATTGTTGAATTAGCATTTACATTGTGTGATTATGGGACTGACATGATCAGCCTGATCCAAAGTCCCCAAAAAAAAACAGATTAAAAAAAAAAAAAAAAAAAATCAATGCTTCGTTTTGATATTACAGAGACGTACCAGAGACATTATTAACCGAATTCGGTATATCGGACGAAACGGCCGAAGAATTCGTCTACGCATACGACACTACGACAGAACAAGATATGAATGTACTCTATGAGACCATAGAAAGAATAGCGTCATATTTCACATGAATTTATTAAACTCCATGTGTTATTTCAAATAACTAAATTTATTTCAGGACATCAATGTAAAACTATCATATTAAACGTTGTAGCTGGTAATAAGTATTAATGTTACATTAAACATAAACGAATATGTAAATATATCAAAGTAATATACAAATAGCATTATTATTCCTAGTTGAAATAAAACTGCAATTTTGTCCTGGTACTAAAGGTGTTTTATCTCTTATTTACAAAAAGTACCGTTATTGTAAACACAAGCTCAGGAGCGAGTTTTTTTCGATATTTACTAGAATAAATGCCCTTTTTTAAATGTCAAATTATGTTTCTTAGACAATTCGGTGCTGACAAAATGGCAAAAGCCCTAAAAAGGAGTTTTAAAAAACCTTGACATCTATTGTGTTTCGAGATTTCAATCACAGTAGACGGGCAAATAATTTAAAATAAGTAAATGACTTTGGTTTAGTTTTTTTCAATATCCTCAAATTACGTAACACAGATATACGATATATACAGAATACATACATATTTCCATTCTTCGGACATATACAGAGAGGATCCCAATAGGAGTTGCCTAGATTGATCCTCGAAGGCCAGATTCCGAGGAAAAGAAACCCAGGCTCTTAGATATGGAACTGCTTAGACGATATTAGAAAGTGGACTGGACTGAGCATTACTGTTATGAAGTTTTGCTTATTGACCTCCAAATTTTATTATAAAGGATATTGTTACGGTGAAAAAATAAGCGCTTGTATCAAATTTAACAAAGAAAAACAAATATAATTTTAAATTATTTTACAGACTCGTTGTCAATTTTCGCAAATGATAAATGTCATTATTCTTCTGGTAAGATTTTTATATAAACTCTGTCTTCAACATGAGGGGGTTCAGGTACTATCAAAGGCTTGCCATCCAGCTTGAGCTCCGAGTATTGCGCTTTATAAACACAGGTGAAACCGAGCCTTTCTGCTGACATAGCTGAGTACGCACTGGAAGTGTCCAAGCGTAACAATCGAATACCACGCTGTTTTGTCGCTATTCTGAAAAATAAAAATAGTATTATGTTATGACACTAGACTTTTATTAATATCGGCTGTGGGGAATTTATTACAGGTTCCTCTCCCAATTTTAGTTTAGTTGTGAACAGCTATCAATGTATTGTCCTGTTCGAAAAAAAAGGTCCCTCAGTTCCCGATAATATGCGATAGTAGTCACCTTGAGATTTTTAGCCGGTATTAATTCGGTAAATAACAGCTGCTATCATCCCCCTTATGTGTGGCCGGGATGGGATAATAAATATTATCAATAAAAAAAATAATAAGTCAAGAACCAAGAGAGAACATTTATCTTTACATGAAATTACCTAACTGATGCAATAGGGGTTCCCGAATACTAGGATAAATAATTGTAATCAGAATGCTATGCCCTTTTCGACTTCTAAAAAAATATATTATATGTTAGCAATTAGTGCCTGACCGAAGGTAGATTTCTGGCCGCGGCTGAAATCGAATCCGATTAATCAGACTTTACTACACCTTGCGATTGAAGTCAGACGTTTAAAAATCCAAAGAAATTCAGTTAAAAATTGACTAAAAGTAAACAATATAATTACTTTTAAACTAAAGGCTTTAGTTGAAATTTCTATAAATTAACTTCTAAAGGCAATTAATATTATTTTGCCGCTTCTTAAAAATAATAACATTTTAAAATAATATACACATTCGTAACGAATTTACGAGTTTATCAGAAACTTCGGCATTAGTCAAAGTTTTGGGTGGACACTATTGTCGGTGTACAATAAATACAAGAATATGAAATGACAGTCAAAACATTATAAGCCATGAAAACCTTACTCTGTTTGTGCCACTAAAGCATTCATTATTCCTTTTCGCCGCCAATTTGAATCTGTAGCCGCTACTTTGACTTCTACCAGGTGTTGGTCGCCCGGGAACCGTTCCCAAAGCTTTGCTCCTTCTTCACGACGTGCTATTATGAACAATATCTTTTGAAACTTGTGATTTTTACAGCGTAGCGCTTGACTTAATATGTCTTCACCGTTGTCTTCCTAGAAATAAATAATAATTTAATACACCTAGTTTTTAATGTTGAAATTGACCTGGAAAGGTTGATAACAAACATGAGTGTCGGGTATTTGTCAAACTATTATTTTTGTATACTGTGTTTAACGTCATTAAAGGCAGTTCGTAAACCGCCGCCCGTCTTTCATTACATATATTTAACTGGCGACGAGGATTAACTTTCTAAGTTTTTTTTTAAAAGTGATACAATGCCTTTCGGACAAATTGAGTGTTTCGAGCTATCTTCAAAAAAATGGACAACGTATGTGAATCGCGTAAAGCAGTTTATAGCCTTAAACGAGATTAAGGAATCGCTACACACGGCCACGTTAATCACCTTGGTCGGCGAACCGACCTACGAACTTATGTGTGATTTGTGTTCCCCGGCTAAACCAGAAGAAAAGAAATTTAGTGAATTAGTAGGCATTGTGCAAGAACATCTAGAACCCAGGCGTTCCGATATTGCAGAGAGACATTTATTTCGTTTGCGCCGTCAGATGCCGAACGAAGATTTAAGCGCGTACCTTCAGCATTTAAAACATCTCGCGAGTATCTGCAATTTCAGTGATAGGCTGGAAGAGAATCTTAGGGAACAATTTGTATCGGGCCTGGCGAGTGACGACATGCGTAGTCGTTTATTCGCGGAGAGGGACGTGGACTACAGGCGAGCGGTGGACTTGGCGCTGGCGCTCGAGGCTGCGGAGCGGCACGCGGAGGCGAGCCGTACGGGCAGCACGGCGCCGGGCGCACTGGACGGCACGGCGAGCGGCGCATCGGGTGCAACGGGCACGGCGCCGGCGATGCCGCTGCATAGGATTGGCGCGAAACCAACAGGTTTTCGGGTGAAGGACACGCGGCCGCAGCATTGCTGGCGGTGCGGTCAAGGACATTCACCAGATAAGTGTCGGTATAGACTTTTTAATTGTGATGAATGCGGGCTACGTGGGCACCTTAAGGTGATGTGCCGAGGTGCACGTTCCACGGGAGAACGAGCAGCGGGCAAGCAGACAGATAAAAATCAATTTTATATCGAGTCTGGCTCTGACGACAGTAATTTTTATAATATGTACGTTACCGGCAGTAGTGATAAACCTTATGAGATTGAAGCATTAATTAATAATATTCCTCTTAAGTTTGAGATAGACACGGGTAGTAAAATTTCCGCTATTAGTGAATATTACTTTCATAAATATTTTAGAAATAGTCCGTTATCGATTTGTAATTTGAAATTAAACTCATACACGGGGGAGAAAATTTGTCCTCTCGGTTTCTTAACTGTTAACGCGTTATATCACGATAAGGGCGCCGGATCGAGCGCGGGGTCGGCAGAGAAGCGCGAGGCGAGCGGACTGCGTTTGTACGTAATACCACAGGGTGGCCCGCCGCTCCTCGGTCGCGTGATAGATTAATACGGACTCCACCCTGACATAAATAAAGTCAAAGCAATTTCGGATGCACCACCCCCCAGTGACGTACATAAACTTAAGTCCTTTCTGGGAGTAGTCAATTATTATGGTAAATTTATACCACAATTGAGCACAACGTTGTACCCGTTATATCAACTGTTAAAAACAAAAATTTCATGGAATTGGACACGAGAGTGTGAACAGGCATTTTGTAAAATTAAAAAAGTATTATGTAGTGACAGGTGCTTAGCGCACTATGATCCAGAGCTGCCGCTGGTCCTTAGCGTGGACAGCAGCGCTTATGGCATTGGCGCAATTTTGGCGCATAGATACGCTGACGGCTCAGAGAGGCCGATTTGTTGCGTCTCTCGTACGCTCAACGAAGCGGAAAAATCGTACAGTCAGTTAGATAAAGAAGCACTAGCAATATTTTATGGTGTTACCAAAAATCACCAATATCTATTCGGAAGGCGTTTTATTATACGATCAGATCGTAAACCACTTGCATACATTTTTGGTGAGCGGGCCGGCATACCGCAGACGGCAGCGAGTCGTCTTCAGCGTTACGCGGCGCGTCTCGCGGCGTACGATTTCTCCGTGGAGTGGGTGAGCTCGGCGCGCAACGCGCCTGCTGACTGTTTGTCATGTTTGCCTTTGCGTCGTAATTCTATTGAGAGCGAATCCGATCCTATGTTTTACTTATTATATTTAGAAAACGAGTTTCCGGTGAATTACAAAGATATTGCGGAGGCAACTAAGAATGACATAGTACTACGCAATATATATAAAAATATTCTCTTTGGTTGGCCCAGCGACACTGAAGTCGAACAAGAAAAACCATATTTTAGCCGTAAACAAAATTTGTTTGTTGATCATGGATGTATAGTATATAACTATCGTATAGTGATTCCACCAAAGTTTCGTAATTATATCTTAAGTGAGCTGCACGAAGGTCATTTGGGGGTTGTTAAAATGAAAAATACAGCTCGTAATTATATTTATTGGCCGGGTTTAGACGGCGATATTGAGAAGTTATGTAGGGAATTTGTGACGTGCCGTCAGCAGCGTGATGCGCCCCCACACGCGCCCCTCACCCCCTGGGAGTTCCCCTCGCGGCCCTGGCATCGGCTGCACGCTGACTTCGCCGAATATCAAGGTAAACATTACCTTATTATAGTTGATGCACACAGTAAATGGATAGAAGTGTTCCCCTTAGGTAGTACCACTGCTAAAATTGTTATCGATAAGTTAAGAGAAATTTTCGCGCGCTTTGGGCTACCGCGGCAGATAGTAACCGATAACGGTCCTCCGTTCACATCGAGTGAATTAAAATATTATTTTGATAAAAATGGAATAATACACACATTGACCAGTCCGCACAGGCCTGAAGGGAACGGGGCGGCAGAGAATGCCGTCAAGACTGTAAAGAAATGTATCAAAAAAGCCTGTTATGAAGGGGGCGATGTGCATCAAGCTATACATAAAATGTTATTTAACTATAGAAATTGTGAGCATGCCACTACCGGCGTCGCGCCGGCAGAGGCCATGCTGGGCCGACGGCTGCGGGGCCGCCTGGACGCACTGCGACCAGATACTGAGGGGCGGGTGCATAACAAACAACGTCAACAAATTGAACGCGCCGGTGGCACTGAGCGCTCCGTCAGTATAGGTGACACGGTGTTCGTGAGAGACTTTACTAAGAGTAAAGACAACTGGGTGGAAGGGCAGGTTAGTGGTCAGCGAGGACCGTCATCTTATAACATTCTATTACCAGATAGCACTGTAAAGAGACACATCGATCAAATTTTAGATTCAAAACAAAGCAAAAACAGATATTCGCTATCCTGCACTTCTACGCACGATGAGCAAGTTCACCAAGATGACATGGAGACTGTTCCGCATGAGGACGTTATTACTTAGTCTCCAAATGTCGTAACCAGTGCCAAGTCACCTGTTAAAAAACATAACTTGAGACCGCTACCGCACAGGGTCGGTCCAGTGTAATTTGTATATAATATGTTATATTATTATTTATTTTATCTGTATGTATTTAATTAAGTAAGGAGGTGTCGGGTATTTGTCAAACTATTATTTTTGTATACTGTGTTTAACGTCATTAAAGCCAGTTCGTAAACCGCCGCCCCTCTTTCATTACATATATTTAACTATGAGTAGCACATTAAACATAATCAAATTTAAAGTACAGTGGCGTGCATAGAGTGTGTTAATAAAGTAGGCAGTTTTTCACTAAAATAAATTAATAAAAATTGAAATAACCAATATATTTAAATGCTACAAAATTAAAGTCTCGTTAATTGATTATCAATTTGCTTAAGTTTTTTTTTATTTTTACAACCTACTGACTTGTAGATCTATATTTATAGATGTAATAGTCTATATTTATAAAGCAACACGGTATATAGACCAAAGACTGGAACACTAAACAATAATAATATTTCTTCACCAACCTCTTTTAAGGGACTTATGCCGTTGATAACAACACCGATTATATTCCCTTCACAATCGATTGCCTTAAATGAAAGCCCTTTATTTAGGGATTCTGTACAATAATCGTCCAATTCAGAACACGACTGTGTTTCGCAAAGGCCAACTGCTTGATTTAGTGGTTCGTCTATATAGAATGTTCTGAAATAATAAAATTAGTTGTAGAAAAATCTGTTGTTAAATATTAGAACTGAACGGTTTGAGAGTCTAAGCTGTTGAATGTCTGCGTGGTCTGTTATTTTAAAACCGTTTTTTATTTATCATAGACTGAATAACATTACCTTGCCAATATACAAAACAAATTAAATTAATTAATCCAAAAAAAATCTTTGCCAAGTCAAATCAAAGTTTATACAACCTACCAGAGAATATCTTAAGCACATTTGAAACAGCATAACTGGCCAACTTTTCTCGTTTTTAATAATCACACTGACATTGGCAAAGTCACAAAGGACCAGGCCTTGGAATAAAGACATAAAATCAATTTTAAAAAAAACCTACCAGAGATGGGCAAAATGTAATTTTATTAATGATTACAAAATTTAGTCGTATTTGTATTTTTTTTCTGTAATCATGATTAAATACATTTTAAACATTAAGAAATCATAAATGTGTATGCAATCTGGGATTCAAAAGTGTTTAAAACATAGATGAACAAAATACAGTCATCTTGATGGTAAAAAACCTAAAATGTAATCGTAATCTTTTTTATTAATCTGATTACATTTTGCCCATCTATGCAACCTACAAATTAACTTTGTAATAAACGAGAACTACCTCTGTTATATAACACTATTAATATTTCTACTCACTCATAAAATTTATTTTCTGATTAAAGTAAATTACATACATAATTATATCTTGTCACTTTTGTAGTAAAAGACAAACGACAAATCTCTTTTAAATCATTGTATTCTGCTTTATAGTTAGTGCATTTTTTTTTAATATTACCATTGTATACTGTCTTATAGCTAGATAATTTTTTCATACTCTATCGAAAAAACGAAGCACTGGACACAAAATTAATGGGTGGAATATGTCGTTATGTTTTTATTAGAAAATATTATGTGTTTATAACAGTCTTTGCCTCATTATAAATGTATGTTCCTTGTTTTAAATGTCCAATACAATTTCTCTCTATTGGTCGACTGTCGGAGGAATATCTATAGTTT
Source organism: Automeris io (assembly GCA_036320925.1). NCBI lineage: Eukaryota > Metazoa > Arthropoda > Insecta > Lepidoptera > Saturniidae > Automeris > Automeris io. The sequence goes on along the minus strand of JAUDJH010000010.1, from coordinate 11,635,683 downwards.
GTTACAAATGATAATGTACAATTCAAAGGTTACATATATCATTTTTCGACTTTTATCTTTGCTTTAATATATTAAATCAGATAATAGTATTACATGAAGAGTGTTTTGTTTAAAAATCCAGCATTTAATCCAGCAATTTAATTAATTTGATCTAGTTATGCAAACACCATGTTGATTTATAAATAAATATTGTTCCTTATTATAAGAAATAATCAAAAATAAGTTTTTATGACGTTTGGATAATTATACCTCCTTATTCCTTCATTTTACAGTTAAATTTCATATCTACACAACTCCTTAAATTATTTATAATACTACAGTACCTATATTTTGCAATTAGTATACGTAACTAAGAAAAAAAAAACTGTAGATAACAAAATCAGTCAATAAGTTGAGGGTGGAGGCAGAAAAATGTCAAGGAGGGAGAAAAAGTGCTAATACTGTCCCAAAACAATAATTGTCTAATAAAAAAAGTAATAAGAAGCTTTTCGCGCTCTACAATAAGCTACACAACAGGAAGCAAGCAGGAATACAATTTATAGGGTAGGGTAAAAGCAATTCTCTCTCACTCTTGCAAAATCTACTCTCCTTTGCGAAATATCAACCTGTTTGTTTTATAGAGCTAGCGAAGCACTTTATAAATTACCTTCTAAGTAAATCCATGATGGCGTCTTCATCTTCCTTCTGTACAGGCTCAATAGAATATCCTGGTTGTTGCGACATGATACTGCTCGTTTACATTATCGATGGCTGCGAAATAATATTTTCCTTATTAAAACCACACTTTATTATTAAACAAGAATATATTATGTTACAATACTGTAATTATTTGCCTTTACTTAAATAATATTTGATATGCCATTAGAAATATCTATATTACTATTGTCATTAAATATTTTTTTTGTAAATATATTTTTTAAACCTTTCCAGCCAAGTTTATGTACGAATTATTTTAATAATTTTTAAAAAATATATCGACAAAATATTATTGCTATGTATTTTTATATAAACAAACTCTCACTACGGAAAAAATAATTAAAAAAAAATATAAAGATTCTTATTAATTGTTTTTAATATAATAAATAACAGAATTCAAAGCTAGATTTGCTCTTTTTTTTAAAGACACGTTGAATATATGAACTGTAGTTCCTAAGTACATATTGCAATACTATATTTATTTATATTCAAGTACCTACATATGTATGCCTCAACTGTTGATAATATGCAGTTGTATTCGATCTAGATTCTATAGATCGTATTTCTAACTGTTCCATTGTAAATAAATTCGATTGTTCTGCTTATGCCCCTAAATAATTACTCCAAATAAGATTTAGAGTCATTTTTATCACAAGAATAGACGTTTTCTATCCCTTACTGTATTATTATAGAGATTGAATGTCATTCCTGTATGAACAGGCTAGCTCATAGCTCATAAGTCGTAATTAAAAAGCATAAGCGGGGTCAAGGGTTGCTTTATTACTTACCACAAGGAAGGTACACACGTTTTTGGACTACACTGCACTTTCCATTACGTGGGGTGAAGTCACTTTGACGAGCCATTATAAAAAAGGTTCTCGAATTCTTGCTCGTCTCGGAGATATTGGAATAAAGTCGATTTTTTTAAGTTTGAAATGTAATAACATTTGGTACATTTCAGACTTAAAAAAACGTATATAGATATAAAATGTTAATCGTATAATAATACGTTTGATATTGAATTGTTGTAATTCTAGTTGTAGTGTGCAAAATAAAGATGTTATAAGATTTTGTAAACAAAGGTAGTAGGTTGATTGCCCGAAATGGGTTCTGACCATAGTACACAAGTGTAATGAGGCGTTTCAAGACCAGTTTCAGTTGATTGTATACCTAGAGACCTTCAGTCGAGGTATATGTGGACCGCCATGGCGACTGGTAATAGACCTGGCTCTTCATAATTTTTTAATGAATTACACTATACTTTTCATCAAGTGGGATGTAGTCACTATGTCAAGCCAGTATTAAAAAAATGTACAAAGTTATATACGTTGAAAAATTAGGATAATATACTAATATGTTGTACTAATACTCGACATTGTTCATTAGCTATTTTGTAAATTAAGCTTAATTATCAACGGCTCAGACCATAAATACGTGTTTAGTTATTTACATGAAATATGTTTGAAGGTCAAACCGAATTCTTACATAACTATTGAAACAATGATTCTGTAAAAATCTTAACCAATGAAAGGATTATCAACACTATTGCAGAAACGCTCTTAAAACTTTAAATACAATTTCAAGTACCTACTACTTATTTATTAATTTAGTGTCAGTTGTCGCTATTTTTAGACTTTACTCTAGGCAAGTTACCATCAAATATAGACTAGACTACGCCGTTCAATTATACAAAATATATATCTTACTTTCTAAGTTATCAGTTAAAACAAGGAATAATATACACATTAGCTTGGATAACAAATCCTCACTTGTGACACCGTTTACATTCTTAAATAGGCAAAGTAAGAGGCAAATCAAATATTTAACAGTAAAGAAGACGTTTCTCAGAAATGTTATATGAATCCACGTAATTTTTACGAGATGCTTATTAGTTGCATTGTTTGTTAGCTAAATTAAATATATTTGATACTATTTTATATTATTGAGAATTTCGTTTAATATAATCATATTAAATAATAACATATATCAAATTCTCACGTTTTATTTTCAATATTTAAAATATTGTACAATTTATATGAATAAAACTTACTTTTATCGAGCAAATGCGAAGTATATTTTTCATAAATAAAACAATAAAACATTATGGAATTATTTAAATTACACTTTGACACCAAGAACAGTAAATAGCAAGTAGAAAAAACATATAGTACTACGCAATTCAATAAATATACCACACGCTTGCTTACGTACCGTTATCGCTCAAGTAAAAACTGCCAACATTTACACTACAATCAAAAAACAAATTGTATATGCGATAGTTACATATGATAACTTAAAAATGATAATTATATCACAAAATTATATTATTGTCGCAATCAATAATCTAAAGTAATCCGGTGATAAACACCGTTTGGATGCGCGCGAGCAACTGATGTTTGAAACCGGTATGCCTCCCGTACATTTACATAATGACAAAAGATAAAAATAATATTTAAGGCTAATGAACTTTGTTTGTTTCGAAGCTACAAAAGTTAAAGTTATAATCTTTCGAGCTGTGTATTTATACTCTATTTTTCCCTTCTGCGTGTTGACAAACCAAATGAGTGTCAGCTGAAATCAGCGCTGGGTGTCTCAGCTTGTCACGTAGTATATGCTGAGATGACTTCCCTTTGGCGCATCATTACAACACAGGATTATATGTTTTTGTTGTTATTTTCCTTGATAAACATTCTATTCTATCTGTAAATGATGTTATCTGACAAAAAAATATTTTTCTTTCTTTACTATGACGATTCTATTGATCGAGGGTGTGAATTCTGCGCTACGATTTGAGTTCCATCCCCAAATTGAACAGATAATTTATAGCTTATATGAGCCTAGTTGTTTCAGTCCTGTTTGCTTGTGAATAGGAAATTCATGTAAACGCACCCACGATATAAGTATAAAATATTAGAATGTAATAGCGAATTTAAAAAATCCAGCCAAGTGCGACGGAGAATTTCGTAAAAATAAACTATGAAAGCACTGAAAACTGCTCTAACGAAAAGATAAACCAGATTAAGGGATAAACTTAAACCAACATAGGTCATACCAATTTATCCACAATAAATAAGTTTATAATCTACATTTTTTATGTGACGTAACTAGATTCGGTTTTCGGATCTTTCTGTATTCTTGTGGTATTAGATATTACTTCTTGACAAACTTGATAATTTTTAGTTAAATAGAAGTACATACTCTATAGGTTTTTTAAATCTTTTGCAAAAACGTAAATTATGCGGCATAAACAGTCGCATTATTTGATTCAGATAGAAATTGTAATTTTTTAGAGCTTTAAAGGACTGAAGAATTGAGTACCTATTTTTTATTCTGATTGATATAGTCTCTGAGAAAAAGAATAAAACAGACAAAGAGACTGACAATGCAGCGATCCTATAGAGATTCCTTTTTTGCTTTTCAAGTACGGAACCTTTCATTTTAATTTTCCGCAAAAATATATTGAGTATCTCGATGTTTAATAAAGTTTGCAGTCTTGACTGTTTTTGCGTTACAGCGATAAGCATTTATAATCTCGTAAGTGGTTTAAATTTAGATTATCTTTAAAAGCAATTCACTGATTGTACTATAATCTATATACAGTTTTTATGAGACTCTGTCAATATATAATTCTTGTTCTGTGTTTGATATGTAATAATTTTTACTGCACAGTTTAAAAATGCACAAATGACATCCACCATTTGTTAATGGCATGTGTCCGATCTGAAACTGTGCGAGAGTGCCTTTGGTCTGAAAAGACTAGACATCGGGATGTTTAGTAAAATCTTAGAGAACTATTATCTGATGAGGGGTTTATTCTGTTCAGATCAATGGCCCCCATATGTCATATGTTAGGATCTTTGCAAACATTTTTGAATATACCATACGTTAGGTTTTTAATTTCCATATAGTGTTATTCATTTACAAGAGGGTCTATTTTTTCACGTAGTTTAAAAAATGTTGAACACAAAGATCTAGGAAACACCATGTAGTGGTTGTAAATAAAAATTAAACCTTAATACTTTATATTTTTTTATTGAAATAATATTATTAATATAACACTACACAGTAGTCGTCTGAATACATTTTTACTAAAGTTTACAATAAAATTGACAATAATATACCCCATTATAAAGTTCATAAAAATTCTTTTAATTAGTAGGTACAAGAGAAATTGTTATGAACAGGTACAACTAAGGGATCTACTTAACAACTACATTTATAAATAAGGAACTATAGTAAAAGGTACATTATACAATTTTAGATACAATAAATGTTTCAAGTAAAAAAAAAAACAGTATAAAGGAGCCTCTTCGAATTACACAGTTTCTCTCAGGTACCTTATGATTTCAAATAGCGGCCAGCGCAGTTTGTGCAAATAACAATATTTATTTTGAATCGATAAATGTATTTACTACATTTTTGTCAATAGATATGGTTATCAAATCATCGAAGTAATCAATTAATAATTATTACGCTGACAATTAACTAGTAGCAAAATGTTTGTGTGAATATTGCTAAATTAGTTTCGCAGGCGTTTCATTTTTAATTTATATATATATAAAACACAACACTAAATTTTAACATAAATAATTTTTTTTTGTTATAAAATTATAATTCACTATCTTATCTATATCTAATTTTGGTGATAATGCTTTCAAAAACTTTACTTTTTATTTATGAAAATGATATAATAATTACGAAATTTCCATGTTATTATATAAAAACATCAAGTGAAGTATAGAGATTTAGAAGAATCTGTTATCCAATGGATACTGGAGTTAACACTATCACAGATCTTTTAATTAAGAGAGATTTTTTAACAAAACTTTACGAAAAGCATTGGTATATCGTTTATATTACAGCTCCTCAGCATAAACTGTGACCTGGATAGTATCTTGTGTGTCATAGTGAAGACAATACATACACCAATAAGCTCCTGCGATATTAAATTCGTTTCGAAATTTGGTATTGAGTTGTCGTACGAAAATACTTATCAGTAGAATCGCATTTGCTATAGACGACTTATTACACTTATGTATTATAAGCATCGAAGGCGTTGGAATGACGATTGAACACTGAGTTTATATAGCCCTGAAACAAACAAACAAAAAAATATATATATTTGTGATTTCATGTCTAGTCAACACAGAGAGGCAATGATGAACGCGCTCCTCGAATAACAAACGATTAGTCGTTGTTTGATGACTACCATTAATGATGGAAAAATATTCGCCGGCGATGAATTTCTATCAGTACATACATATATATGTATGTATCAATAGTACGCAATAAAGTCAGGACATGTAAAAAGCATAAAAAGTGTTTCACCTTAGTGGCAATTTCAATTAAGAATCGCATTTTTATTTTAAAAAAATGCCATTGTTGTATGTTTGGATAATACAATAACATTCCCATGGCTTTTTTATTTTGCTCTCGATTGTATCTCGGTTGTTGACTTGTTTAAAATTTAGTTTGTCTCCCATTAAAGACATCTGCTCATTTTTAATAACTTTTTTTAGTAGAGTTGACTCGTTTAGTTGAAATTACCTCATAGATAATAATATTGCCCTTTGTAAATATATCAACAACGTACTAGAATAAATTGTCCCGCATAGTTCTTTGTTATGTTAAAAGATATCATCATAATATGGTAGGTAATATTCTCATAATTCAGTTTAGATGTTATTAAAATAAACTTCTTTTGATCCTTTGTTGTGAAGCTTTAAAGCTAGAAAGCTCACCCCAGTTAATTTTTCAATGTCGTCTAGGCATTTTCGTCTTTGACGCCTTGAGCTTGACTTTCCCAGAATTTTACCTTCAAGGATAAATCTAGTAAACTCATTCTAGGATCTTATCTAAATATGTCTGAAGAAGGCTATTTTACATCTCAAGACGGTATTGTTTCCAATTCAACATAAAAGGCAAGAAAGTTTTAAATCAATTATTACCTTATATTTCTTTAATATAGACACTAGCTTCAAGGTGCGGAGGGTCTGGTTGTGGGGCATAGTGCAGATCGGAATAGAGAGTGCTGTAAACTTTCTTGTAGTGTAGCCTCTCAGCTGCGGCCGCGGAGAACATCGATGTCGTGTCCATTCGAAGGGCTCCAGCTCCCAGGGCTTTGGCCAAACGTCTGTAATAGATAATATTTTATAGTCACGGTATATTTCTTTGCGGAGATACATTACAGGCTAAAAATAAGTTTGACAAGAAAGGGACGAGATTCGTCGTAACGATGTCATTGAACGTTTGGTTGTGTCGGGTAGAATTTTGTTATACTTTCTTAAAAAGTAACTACATTGCGCCGAATAGAAAGTAGTCCAAGCACAGCAGTAGCTAACTAAGGACGGGATTCATTGACAGTTACCGACGCCATGTCGACCTACATATACCAGACTTAAAGGTCTCTAGGTATATGAACATCTGGACATATAGAAGTTAATACCGAAATGCGACGGGCCGAAGCGAGATAATTTGACAGTCTTTGCACGTATGTACTGTAATTACGACCCAGTTCGGGAAATCGCTCTACCGCTTCAAACCACCACACCGTTACACAACTATCAATCACCTAAGAGTGGATAGAGTCAGATCCCGTTGTAGGTATTTTTTATCCTGACACGACTCAGTGACTGCACCACACCTGAAGGTAAGCACGGTGCAGTCCAAAAAACGCCAACGATTATCGACAGGTAAAAAAACCCATCGGTAGACGCAGTGATCATGCCAGCCCTCAATAATATCTCTTCACGCTACGCTTGAAGGATCCCATATCATAGGATGGTGGGAATCCGCTTGCTGGAAGATCATTCATAGCACATACACACAGCATAACGACACTGCAAAAGTATGAGTTAGAGAAATTCTTAGTCATTGCCGGGATGTGAGACACATAGCTGTGACTTCGCAAACCCGCGCGTGTGGTTCTATTCAGGAAGAGAGAGGGTGGAAAGAGGTTAAATAGCTCTTTAGAATACTCGCCATGATACAGATGGACCTCTATCCTTAACAGATCAAATCCTAGCCATGACTAACGCGTCGCTTCACGAGAACAGCCGTTAAGCATCATTTATAGACGAATTGAAAGCTGAAGCTGTACCGTTACACGCCTAAAAACTATTTACCTGACCACTTATGCTCTGCCAACAGCAATTAATAAGAAGAAGAAAAACGAGATAATAATATATAAATAAAAAGCAATATTTGATGGTGAGAATATTCTGTGTAAGTCCTTGTGCAAAGAACTTATTTCAATATCTAGAGATATTAATTTCAACATATGGGATATTTATTTTAAAGACAATTCTGTTATCTAGGTTTTGTGGTATAAATCTCAAAGTGGCGATTTCCTTGGTTTGACTAGGTCAGCCTCTCTAGAGGTCTTTTAGTAGCTGCGTTTACGATTCCATCGGGGCATATTCCTTTCTTATAAAAAAAAAAAACATTTTGCGATCGCTGCGAAGTGATTATATTACATTTATCATCTGCGTTGGTGGATGTGGTCGCAATGCATACTTGAAGAGAGGACTTCTTTTACAGGATACCTTACGAGGCTGGGGTAGTCATCAAGTATGCACTAAATTCTTATTAATAAATATTAATTTTGAAAAAAACGATAACAGTGCATGGTCGTTATGTCATTTTTTCACGGTACATTTTTTCTTAGGTGTATTTTCTATATCTCTATATGTGGAAAAGTGTCACTACCAAAATATATTACCGGTTTGTCTCGGTAACTTTTATTTTCCTAACCAGTGTTAGATTTATTACAAAATGCTTGTAAACTTCAATAAAATTAAAGTACATTTTATTTCACTTTGCGCTTGTACATTGTACACAATTTCACCAGTAGTGCAACTGTTTACCGTTCTCAAAGCATTTGACATGCGGGCTTCCTCGCAATGGTTTCCTTTACTGCTTTCTAATTAATGGTACTAAAAACGGTGTTATTGGCTCCAATAATTGATTAACTCTGAGTTACTAGGTACAACAACAAGTAATAACGTTAATAACAACAATTTCTGTGTGTATAGCACATAATATCTATGAATTCCAGCGAATTCTATATATGCTTCCAGCGGCCATATTCCCGCGATCTTATGACCTGGGAGTCTTTAAAAGAAGAGTGTATAGGCATTTGTTCCTTAAGCTAGAAACGCTCGCCAGTTTCATGCAAAATGCATCTCGTCGATATTTCGACAAAGCGCAGCATCACCCTAATCCTTTAGTCCGCAGTGCCTGCGATTACACACCGAAAAGCGGCATCGCGCGCAAACTACGCCGCCCGCGTCATGTCCTATTGCATCCCGTCGATTCAATTACCGCGGCCCTTGCGACCGCCGATCCTATCAACAACGAGGTACACACAAGCACTCGTCACATTCCGAGACACCGGCGTCGCCGGCGGCGCCGACGACGACGATTAAGGATAGGTCCGTCAATTCTTGTTTAAATAACGCAGTTTCACTCCGACGCAGCCTTGAGTTTCTTTCGGCGTTTCTTCTCAAGGTAGTCGCTTCCGAAACGCTAGTAGATCACCGTTAGGTTCGTTTTTCAACTGGCCGGCCGCCCAAGTCGAGGTCCGTACCCACAGGGGTGCCCTTGCGTAGCCGCCCAACCCATAAATTTCGCTGGCTGAGCGCCCTCTGCGTTCGCCCACCAAGCCCGGTTTTGTTGTGAAGGTCTTTCCCAGGACACCAACGTAGGACACGCCGAAAAAAAAAAAAAATAAAAAAAAAAAAAAAAAAAAGGCATTTGTTGGGCGGACGCGGTTCATCATCGGACTCATCTTCACCTTCCACCAGGTGTGATTGAGGTCAAGCGTTCGCCTATAAATTATAAAAAAAAAAATTACAAGTAACAAATTATTTATAACAAGCAATTGTTCATGATTAAACTATGATTATCAGGCAAATAAAATATGGACGTGAAACAATCCCTGTTATAAGTATGAATAAATAAATATATACTTTTATGTATAGCCCTTTCTTAAATTACTACAGAAGTTCATACATATATCGGTTTATTGCCTTTGTTTCTAATTTAAACGTTTCGACTTGTTTAATTTATTACTTGTCGTAAACTAACGATCATATGCGGCTTCGCTTGTCTTAATTTACAATAAAAACTGAAGCAAAATATCAGCTTTATTTAAAATTGTGCTTTTTACTTTATCGCGTGGAAATTATAAAAATAAATTCTGAAATTTATTAATTATGCTTTACCCACTACTGACATGCTTATGAAGATATTTATAAATGTAATTACGGATATAAGGTAACTTTTATATGTAAATTAATTTTATTATCGATTACTTATTAATTTTATTGTTTTATTTTGGCAATTAGATGCGATACTGGTCCCATTGGGCACTACAAATAAGCGCAAAATGAACACAGGCTAAAATGAATCTCTACTGACCCAGAAAGAGATATAGCGTGGCGATATATTATTAACATTATATTGTAACTTTATTATCCCGAGAAAATATGGGAATAATCTTATACATTACAAAAAATAATATTAGGTCCTTACATATGAAATTGGCGTTTTTCGTACTGGCCACTTTAATCACAAATTTCTCCTCTTTGGTAAGGAATTCCAAATTCAAATTTGTACAGCTATAGACTCATGTATTTGTGCTTCGATGATCGTCATTCATTTGTTTTTTTCTTCTGTTTTTTTCTGTTTGCGTCACTCATTTTACAAAATGGAAAACTTAAAATATCGCATTATTTACGAGTACGAGTTCCGCCGTGGCACTAGTGCTGCGGAAACAACTCGAAGGGTGAATGATGTGTATGGCGGTCATGTTGCAAAAGAAAACACAGTTCGTTTTTGGTTCCAACGTTTTCGTTCTGGAAATTTCGACCTGCAGAACAAGCCCCGTGGACGGCCTGAGACTCAAGTTGATAATGAAGAGTTGAAGGCTATTGTGGAAGCGGATCCATCGCAAACCACGTCCGAGTTAGCTGCAGGCTGCGATGTTAGTGATAAAACTGTTTTTATTCACTTGAAGCAAATTGGGAAGATTAAAAAGCTTGAAAGGTGGGTACCTCACGAATTGACTGAAGCAAACCGGCAAACGCGCGTAGACTGCTGCGTTACATTACTAAACCGGCACAATAATGAAGGTATTTTAAACCGAATCATTACCTGTGATGAAAAATGGGTTCTTTACGATAATCGGAAGCGCTCAGCGCAATGGTTGGATCCTGGCCAGCCAGCCAAATCCTGCCCTAAGCGAAAATTGACCCCAAAAAAGTTACTTGTAAGCGTTTGGTGGACTAGTGCCGGTATTGTTCATTACAGTTTTCTCAAATCTGGCCAGACTATTACGGCTGATGTCTATTGTCAGCAATTGCAAACCATGATGGAAAAGCTAGCGGCTAAACAACCTAGGCTGGTCAATCGCTCCACGCCACTGCTGCTTCACGACAACGCTAGACCACACACTGCGCAACAGACGGCTACTAAATTAGAAGAGCTTCAATTGGAAAGTCTAAGACATCCTCCGTACTCCCCGGACCTTGGTCCAACAGATTACCATTTTTTTTCGAAATTTGGATAACTTCTTGCAAGGGAAAAAATTCAACTCCGATGGGGCAGTCCAAATCGCCTTCAAAGATTTTATTGATTCCCGTCCGACTGGTTTTTTTAGTAAAGGGATCAATGAACTACCTATGAGATGGCAAAAGTGCATAGAAAATAATGGTTCATACTTTGATTAATTAAATATATTATATTAAAAAATATTCGACTTTTTGTTCCTCCCATACAAAACGCCAATTTCATATGTAAGGACCTAATATAAAGTTAAGCTCTATCAAAATTTAACTTTTTAGTTATAATGATTTAGACTAAGCGTTGATTCATCAATAAGTCTGTGCTTGATTTTATATATATATTAATTGACAGTGATAAAAGCAGTTGACCTTCAGACCACTGACCTACTTTTATTAATCTATAGACCAGGTCGTCGTTCTAATAAGCATATCTCTATGTTTTTCTACTCAAAACACGTAATAAAATATTGTTGATTGCTACTATTACGTTTTTAGCATTTATTTTGCATTTAGACATGATCATTTTTTGCTTTGTCAGTTATATATAAAGCAATTAGCGAGTATTTAAATGTTAACAGGAAGTTTAAGAGAAACCGTAGGTAATATAATATTATTTCTACTTATTTTATTCGCTGTGCAGTTGCACTACGATTAAATGTAGGTACTTGTCTACTATAATAAGGTAAAGCCAATAATGAATGTATTACGTACCTACTTACTTTCATTGTACAACTTTACTAGGCTCCGTTTATCCTTATTATATACTTTAAGAGTTAAAAAGCTTATTGATTGAATGACCTGATAGCGCAGTCTCTAGTGACCTTGTTTGCGACGCTAGAGGTCCTGGATTCGAGTACTAGTATCGTCAAAACTTTCTGTCATGAGCGGTATAGTTTGCCTCGAGTTATAACTATGTTTATTTATATCTTTGTCTTAAGCTGTTTGTGTACTTGAGTAGAGACCACGTTTTGGTAAGCGTTGTGTAGGACTCCCTTTGGCTAGGTGGAGGAATGATTTGCGCAAGGTGGCAGGCAATTGTTTCATGAGAAACCCCGAAGATCGGGCTCAGTGGCGAACATTGGGAGATCCCTATGGCCAGTAGATATGAGTTGAGGATCATATTTTTTTCTAGTACCCGTAGTACGTGCACAAGCTTAGATCATGGCTGTGTCAGTGTAATTGTCCATATTCGTTATGTTCTATTAATCATATATATATATATAAACTTGTCCTAACTGGCTTATTATCGTAAAGTCCAAACTACTAAAGCGATTGGCATGAAATTTAGACAACTAAGGGCAGATTTTTTGTTATTCCATACCTAAGCGAACACTCCTTTTAGCCTATTATAAAATATGATTCGAAAATTCGTTCCAAAATTTGTCAATTTTGAAGTAAACGCTATGAAAATCGATATTTACCATTTTGATTAAAAATTAAAAAAGTGTATTTCGACGTTTTTCGAAAATCAACCAGCAAAGAGGTCAATTATTTCTACCTGGGTCACCATAGCTAGTATAATGTATATTTCTTTATTTCAAATAATAACTAAGATATAATTATATCATCTCATAAACATGGGACTACGATACTCGTCCATGACCACATTAAATTACGAGAATATTGCGTTCTATGCCGTAATATGCATACAAATATATTACATAACATGCTCGTCTTTATTAATGGAACAGTATTCAGGGTACAGGCTATTATGATGAATGCCCGTGTTTATTATTCTCTCCTTAATCCGTGTAGCATAAATACTTGTAATCTAAGCTTGTAATTAGTTGTTGTGAATTGTAAAACACTATTATTTTTTTAGAGAGTTCGCTATAGGTTTACCTTTATTTACCCTAAAGGCATTTTTCTCAGTTAATATAAAAAAATGGGCCAAGTACGAATTCAACTCGCACTCCAAGAATTCCGTAAAAAAATTGGGGGCAAATATTTCTAAGTGCTAATTTGTATTTTTTCCGATTTAACTAATGTACAGATATTTTCCCACACTTGTGACATAAACAAGACATTACTTTTTGACAAATTTTATGATTGTAGATCAACGGGAAATATCATAAAGGTTTTAATTCCCTTGTGAAAACGATAAAAACTTAAAAAAAAAAACCATAAACGGACTTATCTTTAGATTGCGTTGACTCGGAACTGTATTTTTTTAAACAATAAACTGTAAACTTTACTGTTGAATATTTATTTTAAGCTTGACATATCCACGCGTTCGTGAGAAAAAGGATCTGGCCTGACAAACGGACAGGTGATCCTATAAGGGTTCCTTTTTTCTTTTAAAGGAACCGAACACTAAAATAACCATAAAAACTTATAAGTTATAACTGTATAACTGAGGCGAAAAATGCAGAATATCCAGCACCGAATTAGGTGCTTGCCTCGCAGTCTTTTACCGGCAGCTAGTGCTTATTCTCTGATTCCACCATTCCCTGTCGCTACAAAACCATTAGACGTCGTGATGTATACCATCTTTAAAAGGCGGATACCCTGTGCCGGTACTAAAAAGTTCATAACAGGATAATCATTCATAACGTGAATAGGAAAGAAGTGAACAAGGAGCGTCCTTGCGTCTGTTTCCTCACAACTTAATGAACTGGGAGCCTTTAAAAATAGAGTAAATAGGCAATTTTAGACAAGCGCGGTCTATCATTGACGTCAACTCCATCTATCACCTTGTGTAATTGGGGTCACGCTTTAGTCACAAAAATGCTCGAGAGAGTCATAGCATAAATATATATTAAAACAAGTTTGTCTGCCAAATGTAAGCTAATTTTAAGATAAAAGATTTAAACACAAGCGTCTAGACAACCTACATTTTTCTGTATTTACATGTCATCAACACATAATCCACATAAATAATTACTCAGCTATTCTATTTTGGTTGTTATAAATTAAATACCTAACAGTTTTTGTCAACTTGTTCTACTTTGTCATGTCAACGTAGGACTTTTAATAAAAACATAATTATACGCTCCGCGAGATATGTTAATGTTAATTGTATAAAAGCAAAAACATAATTATATCTTAATAAAAACTTAAACTCAAGGTTTTTGTTAAAAAAATACAATTCAAAGAATAACGTACATATAATAATATGAATATTGTAAGGGCCAAGCAATAGTTTTCATTACTAATCATCTGTTATATTTTCATAATTGGTACAAATTTTATTATTTGAACATGCGTTTTAAATATTTAATTTTAAATAATAATTCCAGTCATAAATATTCTATAAACAGTATTTCAATTTACCAATTAATATGGAGGCTATAGCATGTAGACGCCGCCCGATACGTGTTTATGTTAAACGCCCTAAAGGTCGTTAGGGTGTTACGGGACGCGTGGGGTAAGGGGTGCGCGCGCGCAAGGGATGAGTACCCAAGGCTAGAGTACGTACGTGTGCGTCACAGTTCCGTGTGCCTTAAAGTGCAAATAAAACAATAAAACGCCAAAATCTGTATCTTTCTACCAACACACCCACGACCACCGGTCATAAGGCATAGTGTAATTAAGTACTAATTAAGCGTATAGTATAAAGTAAGTCTATTTATGAAGAACAGAATTATTCCATTCATTTTTGTCGGATATGAATTCAAAATCATTTCGGAAACCCGATATGTAACGAATAATTATCATCTCTAGTATGCATCATTAAACTTGCATGTAAAACTATCTGCTGCGGTTTGCATTATGCATTAATATTCCGGCGGCACGTGGCACGGGACCGCTCATCTAGTTATGAGCCTTAAGAATTAAATTGGCCGGACAAGTTACAAAACCAGTTGCCATAAGTGGAACTTCGACCTCCTTGACTTTTTAACCATGATAATGAAAATGTAGATGCTGGTTATATCACGTATTATGTAATAATGTGCAGTATATTTATTACACGCATGATTTTTAAAATTACCGATCGCTCTTATACCATAAACCTTAACATTGACTGTTGTGTACAATTTTACTAATCTATTTCGGGTGGAGGTAAAGTTTGTCTGATACTTCGTAGATGACCTGCAGTTAATAGTTTAGAGACTGGATATTTGCGTTTCCGGAATCAGTGTATGTCAACCACAAAATAGGAATACCTAAATTTTAGTAAGCGGTAACTTTTAAAGAGAATGCTGAAATTAATAAATAATTATATTTTTATTAGCTTTAGAAATTCCGCGTTGCTCGACTAAAAGCCAATTACCCCGTTGGGAGTTGATTTTCCCAAAAAACGTCGAAATACATACTTTTTATTTATAACTAAATAGATATTTAATATCGGTTTTGATAATGCCTACTTTAAAATTGATGAATTTTCTAATAAAATTGCAATCTATATTTTATCTCCATGGAGATTGATTTTCCAAAAACGTCAAAATATCTACTTTTGTTTCTAACTAAAAATTGAAATCGCTTGCATAGGGCGAGCTAGACCAACATTGACGGATTTTCAAACAAACTTTTAATACCTATTTGGTGCCCTTAGCTGTAATATCAAAGAATCCTTCTTTTGGAAATGCCTACAAGATCAAAACAATGAACACAATGTTGTAATATTTCTACATTTATGTTATATCAGAATTTTGAAAATTCCGGGCAGTAGACTTGAGAGTATCTGCTGCCTGGATGAGAGGGAGGCGGTGCGGCCGTGTCCAGCGCAGGTTTTAAAGGAATGCCTATCTAGCTGCCTTTTGTGAGCCATCGATTCATCTGACCTCTGCGTATTCGACAGTTCGTTTGCCGAAATGTTTCCATTTCAGAACTCGTTTGCTTGTAAAAATAAAAATTTACTTACTCAGATTCTTCGCAAAGAACTCTCATGAGGCCTCTTCCTCTCCATGCGGTATGAGTTGACGCTATCCTGACTTCCAAAACGCTGTTGCAGCTCTCCGGAAGCTTATCCCAGATCCTGGCTTCACGGTCTAAGTGTCCCAGGACTCGCAGAATACGCCTGAATTTCGGGTTTGGGCATTCAGCTGACTTATCTGTGTAGTCTACTTCCTGTAAATAATTTTTAAATATTATATTCAGTTTTAATTGTAGTTTTTATATATAGTGTTCGGCTATCTTCAACCAAAAAACCACATTCGATAAAACTTTCAAATGAGCCGAAATTTTATCTGTAGCTCTTTTAAATTTAAGGTTTCTAGCAAGCATCTAACAAGTTCAAAAAGTAATTTTTAAATTACTTTAAATAGGTATCTAATTATACGCCGACATTTACCAGTTATGACGTACGGAGCCGAGACGTTGACACTAGTGGTAGCCTACCAGTTTAAGGTTGCTCAGTGTGCGATAGAGCGGGGTATTTTGGGTCTCTTTGAAGGATAAAGTCCATAATGAAGTTATCCGATAGAGAACTAAAGCTGTCGGCATAATTCTCCGTATTAGCAAGCTGAAGTGGCAGTGGACAGGCCATATATGCCAAAGAACCTATGTATGGCCGTTGAAGTAGGCGGGTTCTCCAATGAAAACCGCGAATCCGCGGACCGTGGAGTTTGTTAAATTTACCAAAAAATATATTTATATCCTCTAGGATATAAATATATTTTAAATAAAATAAATAAAAAAATAAATTTTAAATATATATATATATATATATATATATATATATATATATATTTTTTTTAATTTATTAATCTAGTAATAAATTTAATAACAACTTCTTAACGCACGCGTCGGATTCTGGCAGTCACGACTACTCGTGATCCGACAGCTGCCTTTTTATAGAGTCACAAACAAAGATTATTCCAAATGGTCCATTTTAAATACATTAATCTAATTAAACCATGTTAAGGCATGTAAATTAATTTTGCTCTGAAACAGACGCATATGAGTGGAACGTCATCTAACAGCGTTAGAAAATCCCAATGATTGTTTTGTTTGGCAACAAAAAAGGTTTTTTCTTTTAGATCTATTATGAATTTTATACTACGTTATACATCGTTCTTTTCGTGCTTAATGTGAATGTAAACAATACTAAAATAATATTGTTATTATAAGAGATTTGGGTTTAGCGGCAGATCACTCCATCGATTTATCTAGAAACGTAGCATTAAACTTAGTAATTCACGAATATATCAGTCAAAATATTATGGTTTACGCTTTTAAATAATGTTTCTTTTTTACCACCAACAATTTATTTCATTCCAACTCGATTTCTACAAAGTTGACCAATAACATTTTTAAGTGTGGTCAAGCTCATTTAATTAGAGGTTTTGAATATTGCATATTTTATGTTCAGGCTCTTTACAAATTTAAATCCTCTAAAAATACTATTAAAACTTTTTTGATTAATGTTTTAATGGTTTTAATTTAAGAAATTAAGAACAACTTAATTTGGTTTTGATTACTTGTCACATGAGTAGTATTTTTTATTAAGACAAATTATTTTTAATTCATTCATCCATCAATTTGAACTGAAAACCTTCATGTAATTATTTTATGCGTATAATTCGTACATATTTTAAATTACATAAGTTATATATGTGATGTTTATTAATGTTCTATGATAATATAAAAGTAATTTAATTTTAATAATACAAACCAGGTTTAACGTGAAAAAGTTTATTAATGAATATTAGATATTTATATTTTAATATATACCTATTTATACGATGGCTAGAGAGGCTGGCCAAAGCAACATTCGGTAAACGTGAACGTTAGTGAAAAATGTATGGAATTGACGTGATGACGTAATATTTCGAAAGCTTATATCTATTCCATACATTTTGGAATTTCTACTAGCGCTATCGTTTATCGAATGTTACTTTATCTAGGCTGTCGCGCAGTTTATAGTAATCATATTGACAACGTTGAAAGTCCTGAATTTCGAGTTAACATACCTTCAAACTTTTGTGTAGTAATTATCAATTTGTCACGAATATTGCGTGATAGGTTGTATTCACTAAAATAAAACAATATTATTTGAAATGAGGTCGTCAGGATTATTATAATAATGCGGTAATATGATTGATTTTAACTACAGTCAAAACCGTTAATGGTGACCATTAAGAACAACATACCGGTTATATTGACGAAAGACAAAGGTTTCGACAAAAAAAAATAGATATATGTAGGTAAGCGTATGCAAGTCAATAATTATTTTTCAGATACTAAATATTCCCAAACATTAGTAACCGACCGAAGATTTGGGCTTTGGTTTTGGCTTCGGCCATCTTCGGTCACAAAACCAACTTTAAGTTAACCTTTTAAATGGAACGTAATTTTATTTAAAATCTAAGGTTTCTAGCAAGCATTAAACTGAGACTAATTGATCTGATTATTATTGTCAAAATCCCACAAAAGCAGAAGCAGATGAATCGGTTATTGCCACAAACTTAGATACTTTGGTTTTCGGTTTCGGCTTGCCGAAGGTTTTAAAGTCCTAAATAATTCTGTTCAATATTTACTAAAAGTAAATAATATAATGATTTTTTAAACTTTTATTTGTAAAGTTTATGTTGATGTGCATGGAAAACATGTACTGATTATTAAAATAAGTTCACTATTTGTCAAAGGGTGGCTATAGCCGAAACCGTGGCCGAAGCTTCGGTCGGACAATACAAAAGGTATCGATTTCAAGAGATAAGAATTTATACACTGTCACCATAATAAATTACCATGTATTAAGTGAGCAAATGGTCAACTTTAGTTTAAAGGCGGTACTAGATTTTTTTAAAGGAAATAAATACCTACATATATACATATTATTAGGAGTATTGCCCGCTCTAATTATTCCTTGTATAGTAATAATTTGAGAATCGAAATTTACGATCCATTACCATATTTATTGCATATAATTGATTCAAGGTTTAATATTGAAATAACCAAAGTTACCAAGTGAGATACTCTTAGAAAGAATTCAGGCTGATATTTATAGACGAAACTTTGACTTTATATTTCCTTTATATATTTATATTTGATTTATATTTCCTTGATAGGCCGGACGTTACCGGGTACCGAGAAAGCTGACACGGCTTTGCCCTTGGCTCCAGCAGACGGTTGAGAGGTACACCCCGGGGTTTTAGTCGGTGCAAGTCCGACAAACCGGGGCGCTCACCACCCCCCGAGGTCCGTTAGGGATTTCCTCCAGGTTACCAAAAAATTCTATACTCATGCTCCTATGATAATATCAGTAAAACAGGAACTTATTCCTGAATAAAGTCTAATTAAAATCAAAGTATAGCGTCTATTAATTTCAACTTTAGAGTTACATAAACAGAACGACCTAAAATAGGACTGGATTGTCCATTGGTAGTGTTTCGTAAGTCGAATGCTAAAGTGAACACCTGCACGGAAGTACGTGACATGATAGAATTAATGCTTTGCCTAAAGGCGAACGACGGATTCTAGCAGTTTCGGCTCAGGACCTGCGACCCAGCATTTTTATGCCAAGGCGTTCGATGTAGACGTCGATCGCGAGCTTGATAAGCAGCCTGATGACGCTATACCCCACTTTATACCTTTGCTTGTAAATGGCAACAAAGCGATACATCTTGACATTTTTTTTGTAATCCGGGGAAAATCCCTAACGGACCTTCAGGGGACGGTAAGGGCCGCCCCCAGTGTGTCGGACTTGCACCGACTAAAACCCCCGGGGTGTTCCTTCTCCCGCCTGCCGAGTGCGAAGGGCAAGGCTGAGCCATCTTTCTCGGCACCCGGCGAGGTACATCTTGACCTTGCTGCAGCTGCAAGTATCGCTCTGTATTATTTACAGGCGTCTAATGTAAACCAGACATTCGTGAAACAGCCGAGCCGCAACTCACAGAGTCCAACACGTAGCTTAAAGCATAATCGTGATTTGTACAGAAGGCTTTATAAGAAATAAATTTCAGCCAACTATAATTCAATATGCAGTGCTTATAATAAGAATAATAATATAATATCCTCAGGTTATGCTTCTTTTACGGTTATTAGAGATACTAGAGATCGTTGGATATTAATAGCTGCAGCCTCAACCGACCTGACATACCAATGTGATGTGATTTTCAGTGGCCCATTTGAAAATCGATTAACCGCTTTCGTCTACAAGTGGGCCGTTGCAGACACAACATAGCCAAATAGGTCATTCTCCATTCGTCCCATATTGAGTGTGACTGGTGAGGCTTATGTTAAGACAATGTAACATTTATTACATTGTCCCGGGGCCTTGCTCGGTTTGGAATCTCAATGGGGCCATCGATGTCGCAACCGAGGCCTCTTACTGGATACACAAGATATGATTACCATTTACTAATATGCCATTTATACGATCAAGAAGAATATTAGCTTTAGCAACTTTGTATAAATTATTTTAATTAGCGAAACTCTGTATAAGATCGTATTAGCCATACACGTGTCGGACTCGTAGCGGATAAAAACCTCAAGGTCCTATGGCCTTGTGGGTCATATTGTCTATGTCAAGCTGAACGTAACCGGTAAGCGAAACTGATTGCTATTTTTAGGAAACTATACATGACATTCATGCTAACTGTCATGCGTGTTTCCTCATGATGTTTTTTCAGCGGTAAAGGTGTGGTGTTTATGTTCATACTTATCTGAAAAATTTAGCTACATGTCGGAATCTCGAATCTTTTGCTTATTCTGGCACGACAAAGTAACTATACCACACCTGAAAATAGCCTGGTGACATAACTGAAGCAAGAATAAACGTATACTTACTTCTCGTTTTGCAATTCCATTAATTATGAGTCCCACAAAGTCGCCGTTTTCATCTACAGCTGCCACAGAAACTCCTTCATCAAGCGTCGAAGCCGCATAATCTTCCAGTTCCAAGCATCTCGATTCAGGGGTTTCCAGCAGATTTACCGCTAAATTCATGGGTTCATCGCGGAAGAAAAACCTGTTCGTGAAGAAGAACAAGAATTTATTAAAAATATTTATTTAAATACCTTCTTTAAATAGAGTGAGGAAAGTTACTCGTGCTGCATGTTATTAGACAAGACTTTAACGTTTGAACAAGACCGAAACAGCTACTATCAAACATTTTTATTAAACATATAACTAGTACAATTGTAATTTAATTATATCGTTAGCTGTAATATTTGTGGAAATGAAAGGCACTGACCGATAAAAATACAGGAACTGATTAGTCAACGTTAGATCAATACGAAAGAACGCATTCTTCAATTGTTGTCCAATTAAATCGTACCTTGACCATTATATCACCGTTATTCCTGGTATTAAAAGTCCGAGGTTATATGATTGTCACAAATATGTAGGTGTAACTAGATCTAGATACTGTAGAAGGGCTGTATAAATATTGTAATGTCATTTGAATGTTGGTTTTAATTACCAATTTAATTACTGGATCATAATTTTTAGCTCTAAATTCAGTTACTTCACTTTGTTTTATATATTTCTCAAATCACATTCTCTCCAATATTTGATATTTATTGATATAGAATATGTGTTCATGTAAATACTTATATATTACTTGTATTTCTATTATTTGTATTAAAATTATGTCCAGAATGGTATATTTTAACTTTGTAGAACTACATGATTTACAACAGATGACTTTGTCCTCTTGGAAAATTATATTCTAACTAAAAGTCGTGATTTATGACAAGCCTTTAGAATAAATTAACAATTTATAATAACCGTAATGTTCTAGACTATTTCTGTCCGGTTACACGTTTTAGAAACAGGAATCATAATGATTTGAAACTGAAGCTTATTGGATCGGATTATGAGTCATACTGATGTTTGTAAGTTTCTCTTGGAAAATAACTTCATCGGACCATTTCAGCCGCCAAAGGGTGTTACAGCTAACATGTGTCTGACTTGTATTAGCTAAAAATTCTAAGGTATCAAAGGTAAGGCAAGGTTAACTAACATCTGCATATAGACAAAGACTAGGGACTCTGTAATTAGCTTTTATAACAACAGTACTATGCTCATCAGGTACAATCTTCAAATCCATGTTTTCTTCTTCGAATAGTTGACGGCATTTTTAATAAAACGCATCGCCCCCTTGGAAGACTTTTCGAGAGTCGGTAGCCGGCCGCCCCTACTCCAAACACTCTCTGAACCCTACATAGAGATAATTCCCTGGATGGTGCTAAACGAGTAAGGCAGCAGACTGTGACATCAGTATAAGCGGTTACCCCAATATAGTGGGCAGCATTTCAAGATTAGCATGTGTATAACCAGTTAGCTATAAACCTTATTTTCCGCCATTCGAAATGTAAACTAGAATCAAAACGGTAATGGTCAACAAATTCTCATCCCTTTGCATTAACCGTTATTCTCTAACCGTATAACTCTAGACATAATAATTCTTGAGACAGCATAAAAACTGTATATTACATACTTTCTAAGGAACTTCAAAGCGAGGTCTTTATCCGCTGCTCCCAGCCTTCTTATGGTGTAGGTGGATTCCGTCATAGCACGTGGACGAAGATTCAACGATGCCAGCTGCGCCGGCAGCTCGTCCCCAAGCTGCAATACACAATCACATTAGAAACCTTTACCGGATTCTTAAAATCAACTATTTTTTATAATGGCTAATACTCCTGCTTTTTACTGAGGAATATAGATTTCATCGCCTCAACTTCTGCTGGTTACAAGATATTTTCCGATTTCTTCCTGTTCTATTCTATACTAGCATTCAAATTAAATCGATATGGAAGTTATAACATTGTCTTTTTGTACCTACATTTTTTTGTAATCCCTTAAAAATATTGTTAACTAAATGAAAAACGTGCAGTTGATAACTAACTTATCAGTACTTCACTTATATAACTAGAATAGGTTTTTATTTATTCATCATTTCTTCATCACGATTAGAATTTCTACATTGCTTACGAGATGTGATTTTATTGCTGTATGACATTGATCATGATAATGATAACAATAACTATGTATTACACAATAATAATAATTATTATAAAATAATATAAATAAATATTATTTTAATATTTATTATTATTTTAATTTTATTTTCATAAGATTACTTCTTTTTTACAACAATAACAAAATTTAAAAACAATACTTGATCTTTGAAGTTCTGTTAGAAATTGTTTCTTTGTATTTTATAATTGTTTATATTTATCGAACAATCACATTGATAATGAATACATTTACTAAATTAAATTGTCAAAAAACTGATCACTAATTTATCGACTATAATACGCACTGGTATTGTATTGTGTTATTTTTATTATTAAGTTAAGGTCGGCACATTCCTGAGTGAAGCGAAGTTTCTGCTGTTCTCGATAAATGACACTTAATTACTATACTAGTCAATATTAAAATTTTTTATCCTAGAATGATCTAATGCCAGCTGGGTTAGGGACAATAATTATGCACTACTTTTGCATACCGTTAGTGTTTAAGTCCGGTTGGGTCACCTTGGTTAATGCATTTAAATACATTGTGATCTAGTTATAATATTAGATATTATACAATTCACAAAATAATCATTTCTAATATTATAAATTATAAACTATCTATGTTTAAATGTTTGTTTTCACCAATTTAAATTGTATTATATGAATTGTAATATGGCAGAATCGATTTTGATGAATTTTTAGCTTAGAAACAAATTAGAGGGAGACTCTTTTTCCAGTCTTTAATATAAATATGATAGATCTGGATGCATTCCATAAATACTTAACCGAGCCTGGAAGTGCCCAGGAACTGTTAATTTACACATTTCTTAAAAAGTTTTTAGAATTAAGAAGTTAAATTTATATGTTTACGGGGCTGTCATGAGTGTGTAGTTAAAGGCCTTTTATTTCAAGAATTAAAAAAAATGACTTTAGAGACGGAAAGGGAGGGAGGAAAAGCCTAGCGAGACAGAGAGAGTAGACTTAGTTAAAAGTTAACATGACATTCATTGTATGTCAGGCGATAAGGAGTTCACCGGGTCAGCTTGCAATTATCTATATTTGATATAAATAATAGAATATATCTATAGATTTACAAAGATAACGGATATATCACCACTTGCTTTAAAATGCAACGGTTCGTGACGCCAAATCACGATTTAATAATGCAATTCGACACGTTTTGATATAATATTATATAACTACTATTAATTATAAAGTTTATAGTTTACGCTGGTTTTTAAGCGAACAACGTCTTTCAAGATATTACAAATAGTTTTGTAAAAAAGTTAATTGAAATTGGAAACTAATTGATTGATCAGGAATTGAAATTGATTGACTGAATTACAGTAATGCCCCCTATAACATGGACTCTTATGCATTTAATGCATTTTCATATTACGCGGTTTCAGTCCCTCGTATAACACGGCTATTCCCTCATATAACGCCGGGTTCCTTACGTTATATTTCTGTACTGTGAAATCTATACTAATATTATAAAGCTGAAGAGTTTGTTTGTTTGTTTGAACGCGCTAATCTCAGGAACTATTGGTTCGAATTGAAAAATTATTTTTGAGTTGAATAGAACATTTATCGAGGAAGGCTTTAGGCTATATAACATCACGATGCAATTATGAGAAGCGAAGAAATAATGGAAAATGTGAAAAAAACGGGC
Organism: Automeris io; assembly: GCA_036320925.1. Classification (NCBI taxonomy): domain Eukaryota; kingdom Metazoa; phylum Arthropoda; class Insecta; order Lepidoptera; family Saturniidae; genus Automeris; species Automeris io. Next base: position 11,610,904 of record JAUDJH010000010.1, on the reverse strand, counting down.
AAAACTATTCATCCTTGAGGGCTTCCATTGCGTGCGCTGCAAAAACGGTTCAAGATACCAAAAATATATGTAAGAAAGAATTATTCCTCTTGAAATGATCTAAAAAAATATCCGCGACAATATATGTCTATCTTTTAAGATTAAGTCACTAGAACCGTTTTTATGTTAAACAAATTTGATCGAAATTAATGCATTATTTGTTAAGAGCTGTATCAACGTAATAATATTAATCTTTATCCAAATAAATATGTTGTTGATTAAGAGTATTTAATTGTGAAAAAATTGTCTTTGACATCACTTAATTTCAATGAACATCTTAGAAGATATTACAAAACCTTATATAGCAAAACAACGTTTGCCGGATCAGCTAGTTTATAATAATTACTACAGTTCATAATTAATTCAGATAGCTCCGATAGCAAATAAACATGTAATGAAACTGTTTTTCGAATTATGTAATTTATTTCAAATTAACTGTTTTATGTAACATAAGCATAAGTTTTATATTTAAAATCTTGATTTTAATAAAACGAACATATTTCGTTCAAAACAAAGTTTTAACTTTCTATTCGATTTAAACCCTTTTTAACGAGAAAAGTTAAACGTATATCATTTGTACGTTACGCGTTATACGGGGTCATACAAGTACGTTATACTAGTATACTCCTACAAAGCGTTTTCCTATAACGCGAAACCAATTAAGAAATTTTTGTCGAATATACAATATATAACCTGGCGTCATGATGGTGAAAAGTACGTAACTTACGTTGAGTCATACAAACCCGCTTATTAAGTTAATTAAAATAAACGAAACAAAACAAAAAGTTGCTGATATAAAGCAAAACAAAAAAAAAATATGCCCGGGCTCACAGACCCAATCCTCATGACGCCGGGTAAAACTCCGCAATCCCTCGATAAAATCTCAAAATCGGTAAAAACGCTGATTATGAAAATATATATTACTATATCACCAACAAATGTCGCTTAAACCAAATAGCCTTTCACCCCTCGATATATTGAACTTAGGTAAATAACAATAGAACGCATAAAAATCGTTTATATATTCCTAAAAAACAGCTAAAAATATTATATATATATATATCTCTATATCGAAAATAATTTAACTTGAAATAATATCCGTTATTAATATAATATTATTAAATTATTAATAACTGTATCCGTCTTTCAACTAACCTCTTTTAAGAGCATCAAAACAAAAACTGCTTTGTAATATAATCATCGTTAGGTAGAATCGTAAATCTGATTATTATCTCTCTCAAAAAATTACAATGATCATATTACGGCAAAGTAATCTGGAAGTTTTTTGGGAATTCTATTAAGAAGCCACAGATTTTTTTACGAATATAATTCTGGGAAACCGCTCACCATAATTTAAACCGTAAGTACTAGCCATTATTAATCCTGATCACAGTACTGGCTTTTTTTACAAAACAAAATTTCAAAACTGTGTGTCAAAAATTATTGGATAGTTGTTTTCGTCTGTAGGTACATTTTTTATACCCTAAATGTGACTCCAGGGTGAGAATGTTTTCGCCGAATGCCGAGGAAGCTAGCCCGGCTTTGCCCTTAGCATTCGGCAGACGGGAGACGGACCACCCCGGGGGTTTTAGTCGGTAAAAGTCCGACACACCGGGGTGCGGAACCCTCATCGCCCCCTGAGGTCCGTTAGGTTAGGTGTCCCCCGGGATAACAAAAAAAAAAAGCATAAGAATGTTTGTGAGGGGATAGGTCATCCCTGCCTTACTGGATCAATGTATATGTTAGTCACCCCATATTACCCACTGGCTTCACGAAAATCACAAACCAGCCCATTAATGTCACCGATCTGTCTTTTTTAAAACACCGGCCGGATTATGTATTTTTTTTCGAAACTTTCAGCGTCATAGTACGAAAATTCACGCGAATTTTATTCGCTGGTGCGTACTCATTTATATATTTCTAAATGTTAAGAATTCGCGGTGAAATACCGCACAATCACAATTCACTGTATGGCCTGAGCCTAAATGGTAATGGAACTTATTCTATTTATGTTATTGGAAAATTATGTTTACCATAATAAAATTTTATGCATGTTTATAATGCTATGCTAAATAAGTACACGATTATGTAAAATAGGCAAAATTAATTACCTACTAATCGTGATTTTATTGCTTACTTTATCATTAAGGCTCGTCATTAAACGACTTATAAATTGTAGTTAACAAGAATATCATGATTGAAATGAAAATATAAGTAAACAATGTACATAAAACAATAAACTAAATATAAATATTATATTATTTGTACAAAAGATGGCTCAGATAAACGCTGCTTATTGTGTTTTACTTATCATTAGGTGCGATGTAGTCACTTTACCAGGCCAATATGGAAAAAATCTAGTATGCCTTCTTACATCGAAGAACAGTCCCCGTAGACGAAGTGACATTTGTTTATCGATAACGCCATTAGAAAAGTGCAGATTTAGAATTGACATAAAGTGTTAATGTGATATTTTCAAAGCTTATGAGAACTTCATATATATGTACATATATATATTTATTACATACAGGCTTGCGGTTGACCACAATCTCACCTGCTGGAAAGTGATGATGAGGCCGATGATGAAGCGCGCTCACCCAACAAATACCGATTCACTCGTCGTTTGAAGATTCCCGTGTCATAAAATGTAGGAAAAACGGACGCGAATTCCACTCCTTGGCGGTTCGCAGCATTTCGCAGCAAAAAAGAGAAGACGAATCCCTTCGTGCGAACTGCTGGGAGGTAAACCACATATATGTGCAAACCTGCATGGTCAATTTATGGCAGAAGGGGGACGGGGGAGCTAAGTTAAACAACTTTAGCGCGTACTCTCCAGAGTACAGTATATTGAAAACCGAAAACCTGGCAACTCTAGGTCAGAGTTCCAAGCTGAGTAGCTTACGCAACGTAAAAACGACGTAAGATATTGTACTTTCTACTAGTGTTATCGTTAATCAAATGCTTTGTCTAGGCCCCCTGATGTCAAAATGTAGCCCACATTTTCACCCTTAGGATGCTTAAGTAAATTGTAATATGTGATTGAGAGATCTCTATAGCGGTTCTATCAGAGTAATTTGTTAAATCCAGTTTTTTTTTATAGCGCTAAAATTATTTACATCAATATAGTTTTACGAAATAATTGGTCAAATTAAGATCCATTTAACTACAAGTGGGTCTATTTTAAGCTATTTTATAAAAATAACTAGCAAAAAAACTGTTTTATCATGTCCAAAGTTTATTTAAAGTTGGCGAATATAAGACTAGCGAATTCAGAAAATTGCATTTTCTATTATTACATTTCGTATTTTTGGTGTAAACACGGTTATTCCATCGGCATTTTTTCTCGATGAATTAGAAACAAAAATTTATTGAATTAGAGCGTTTACGAGAACCCAAGTATGCTCCAGAAGGCTTAAAAAATGTTTTATTTAATCAGCGAAAACGCTGGCAGAAAAATACAAAAAGTATGGGATTGATATAGGTTTTCGAAATATCACGTCACATTATGTCAAATTTCATATATAACATAATATTATAATTAAGTATCGTTACGCAATATCCTTTTCTGAGTGAGCAGAGATATGTGGCTGGATCCAGTTTGCTCATGTATGTCGTGTCCGAAGTCGCCACTTTCATTCTACATGTTATTTCTTTAGACCCCATACGAGTTTCCTCACAATATTTTCATTCACCGGTGAGTATGAGGTGCCTAAATCCTTCTAAATCTATATATTTCATACATTTTGGACTTTCTTACTAGCGTTAACGCTGGTTGAATGCTACTTCGTCTAAGGCTGAGAATTATAGTCACTACTTTAACTTTGTTCATAAATTAAGTTCATGTTTGACAAAACACTGAATCTAGAGTATACCCTATTTGCAGAGCCAAGTCTAAATTGACGAAATAGGTGACTTATCATATACTTTGATATTAAATAAGTAATATTATTTGTAATGTTTGAGGAAAGTCTAAGCAAAGTCAAGGTAATATTTATAAATTTTAGCCTAAAGTTTTTGGCAAAGGTGTGTAAATCAAGTAAGCGAGCATTCTTATTTCATTGTCTCAAGTGAAGTGTTTGATTATTTGCGAAGGCATTACGAACGGATTGATTTGCATTGGCTTTAATAGTCCCGCTAATAGATATATATATATATGTATATAATTAGAATAGTGCTAAATCTTGAATAGATACTAACGAGTTTAAAGAGATATTTAAAATTAAAACTTTAATTATTGTAAAACGTTTTTTGTCTGCGCAGCGAACAGGTTAAATATTTGTTCGTTGTTTCTATGCAAAGATATAAAATATTTATTTAATCATAATTATAATGTTAATCAATTTTTAACATCGTTAAAGTATTTTTTACTTAATAATGGAGTCACTGTTCGCTCGAAGATTTTTCTAGTCGATAGGTTCATCGTCTATCGCCATATTCTTCTGACGAAGCCATTAATTGATCGTTCAGTTCAAGTTTTCTGAATAGTGAAATTAGGATAATTAGACTACTCTAGTCTATTGCTAGCTATAGGCTTCACTTAATAAGCACCACTGACCCCGGTTTTTGGCTCTCGTCGTACAGATTCGAACCACCCAAAACAAGTGTTCACTTCAAGTTGTCGATGGGCGTCCTACACTTGGTTCCCCGATTCGTAGTTTCCACTCAAGCATCTCTCTGGTAGAGCCATCGCCTTCAGGTTGTTAATCCTGAGAGCTAAACTAAAGTTAGTTATAATTTATGTTTTTATAATTAAAATATCATTGAACAAGACAATAATTTTATCTTACAACTCACGTAAAATAGTTTTACGCTAAATGATGTTTTACAACATGTAATGCTTTTACAAATTGCTCGTAAATGGTAATTGTATTTTTAACGCCGTCATATTGTCCCTTCACTCAAAGATTAGATTATGCATTGTCTGGCTCTGTAAAGCGACAATTTATTTAATAGCTGTCTTTATATACAAGCTGCCTTTTAAGTTAAAACATTTTATAAATGTAGTTACGAATGCATAAATATTATTGCCTTAAAAGTTCATAATTATTTTTGCAGCGCTGTATTCGTTTACAAAAGATAACATGCAAAAGCGTATAGAAATTATCGACATTGAGAATAAACCTGTAACTATATTTAGGAATTTCAGCGCGCTAAAGAATGTCGCGCTTTCATACAATTCCTGGTGTTACAAAATTTGCGATATGAAAACGCACTGTGAAAATTCTTTGTTCGTACTATGCCCAACTAAATGTTTCGTAAAAAGTCTTAGATTAAGAAGACGATATATTCCCTCAAAGGTTTTTTGTGTGATAAAAATGCATATCTACCAGCGAAATTTGGTATTTAGATGGATTTTTTTACAGGACACTTATTAAGTAGTATTTTGAAAAGGGTGATTATCCATTTCTATGTTGTTAACAATTAATTACATTTATGTATGTCTCTACATAGAAATATTTTGTAGTATTTAATATATTAAACCTGGCAAGACGTAGGCAACTATTAATTATATTTTTGATGATCGCTGCTTTCTTCTTTTCTTTTCTCATCTTGCTAATCATCAGATGCATTGATTTTTTTTTCGATTTGACAATTTTTTTTGGTCTGGGAGTGCCGTTCCAACTTCACCGGGCGAGGTGGGAGAGCAGTTAAGGAACTCAGCCAGCGAGAATTGTAGGCTAGATGAAAACGCAAGGGTATCCCTTTGGGTACTAACCTCGGCTTCAGCGGCCAACCAATGAAACAACTACGTAGAAGATCACTAATCTATTAGCGTTTAGATGGTAGCTATTTTGCTGAATCAATATAAACAAAAATAAATTGCTAAAAAACTTCAATTATATCTTCATAATGAGTGTGAACGGAATTATTAGCAGAGCCATATAAGCTTACAAAAAATCTTGCTTTACAATCTAGAAAATGCTTAGTTCAATGTCAAAGTCCATGATAACCTTGATAGTGGCAAGTATGGTGTTTATTCCGGAACAATTACCTGGGTAAAGTTATTTGTGTAAATACGAGACACAGGACAGCAAATGCCGGAAGTAATAATCTACATTGCTAGGATAACATAGTAAATAAAACTTAGATAATATAGTATATTATTTATATAGTCTGTTTATAACCTTTAGAATATTAATCATACATGTTTTTTTAGATTTAGTATATCGGTTGGCCGCTCTGGACTCAATTGACTGTAGCGCTCGTAGACTTGTTGACACAGACTCTTTATCTGAGGTTAAAATGCAGAATAGAAGAGTGAGCATTACTATCAGAAAGTACGTGCTTTTGCACATCACAATTTAATCGAATTTTAACTTATATACAACGCTATTTAGCGTTAATATGTATTTACTGTCATGCACAGAAACATTATCTAGTTTTCACAACACTGAACTTGAAATCGTCATTTAAATTGCATTAAACCACATTAAATAAATAACATTTAACTAGATTTAATTTGTCGATGCAAGTTGCTCTTAATGTTTATTTTTTTTTTCTAATACTTTTAAGATAGGAAATATAAAAATTGTAATCAGGGTTTCACATAATAGAAGCATATTAAAAAAATGATTTTACATAACAGTTAAAGAGAAGTATTAAAGAAGTATTTGATGAATTTATTCGACCATATTGGAGTAAATTCGTTTCATTATGACTAAAGATACTATAGAGGGTTTACACAAAATAAAATTTAATCATGGGTGTGTTGTAGCTTACAAAATATCACAATAAAACGTTGTGTCCATCCCATTCATTTTGTACTTTTTACTAGTGCGTAAATGAATCAATGATTCCTTTGTTTAAACCTCCTGTGCAGTGATTAGTAGCGGTAATTCCATAGACGCATGTAAGCATAGCATGCCTTTACGATAAATAAGTCTGGAATAAATTGCCTAAAGTGAAACAAAAAGAGAAATAATTTATATTCATATTAATTCTATTTTCATGCCGTCTATCTTTCTCATGAGCGCGATATAATATTTATTATAATAATATAATATTCAAATTAATTACGTGAATTCTGCTTTTACCTTGGCGAAATAACTTATGCACGTCACTGGCAGTGATTGATTTATATCATGCGTTTATTTAATCTGTTTTTTTTTTTTATACCGACTCGACACAGTGACTGCACCATACCTGATGGTAAGCATGGTGCAGTCCAAAAAACGCCAACGACTATCGAAAGGTAACAAAAACCCATCGGTAGTCGCAGGGATCATGCCAGCCTGCACAAATATCTCTTCACGCTACGTTTAAAAGATCCCATATCATAGGATGGAGGGAACATGCTCGCCGGAAGACCATTCCACAGCCCAACGACACGGCAAAAGAAGGAGTTAGAGAACTTCTTTGTCCTGGCCGGGATGTGAGATACCGTATAGCTGTGACAACGCAAACCCGCGCGCGTGGATCTATTCAGGAAGGGAGAGGGTGGAACAAGGTTAAACAACTCCTCAGAACACTCGCCATGATACAGACGGCGGGCGGCGGGTGTTATTATTAAATAATCTTTCTACAAGTTAACTTTCATTTTGTCAATTTAAAAAAAAATGATTTTATCATTCTAATGTAATTATTGGAATAATTTTTAAGTATTCAGTAAGAAATTTTTATAGAAAGTATTGTTAATAGAAATTGTTGGTATAAAAAACGTATAGGCCTGTTTAGTAAATTTCGTGATATTTCAAGATATTTCTTTAGTATATTTGATCAATACGATGAAGTTTGAAATTATCCGATTTTTTTTTCTGTTAGTGTTAGGCAAACGGATATATATAACTACACCTAGAATACACTTTAATGTATCTATGTGATATATTTTTGTCTAATACCTATGTAATATACCAACCAGGTAATGTCAGTAAATTACTTCCGCATAAATTATATTAGTAAAAAACCAGTATTTATTTTAATTAAACAAATAAATGCATAACAAATAATGGTGAGATCTATTTATTAAGTGCAATTTAATCAATTTAGTGCGCTATTAATTAAAGTAACATTAAGTGGTAATCTAGTTATGTTAAGGTCAATAGTATGCTCTTAGCGGAGCAGTATTGATCAGGCATGACCTTTGGACGCGCGCAGCACTAGAAGGAGGCGGCGCGCAGTGACCGGCGTCCTGCTCATGGGATAGGTTTGGAGGAGCAAGCTCTTTACAGTCACCCCTCCCATAGATGAAACCTAAACAGTCTGTTCGCTCCCTAAAGGTCTGATTGGAAGGATACTCTGGAGGTTTTTAGTCAGTAGGAGTCTGACACATCGGGGTCGCTCCCTCACAGCAGCTCTGAATAATGCTTGGTGGACGTTTTCATCGATCAACGCGTTATTCAAAGCTTTAACTTGGTCGGTCCAATGTAGCGAAGACAATTCACGAGATCTAACTCCATCTACTCTTCGCTGAATTATCAGACTTTCCATGGCATGTTAAGGGAAGTCACGTGCCCAAAGCATCGAACAATTCTGATGTTGACTATGTTAGGCAGATTTTAATGACGAGCTCATTAAGAATAGATACGTTTGTGCGTGGCTGTGCAGAATACAGGCGCGTAACTATTTCGTATAATAATACCTTTTGGTTTGAAGTTATTGCTTAAGTTAATGTCATAACTTCGTATTTTATTTTTACTGAGATGAAGAGAAAGAGAAAAACGAAATTTTAGTCTATTGTAAAATTACTGTAAAGAATTAACTGATAATTGTAATAAAGGAAATTAGTTACATAAAGACAAAAAGGATAAGTTAGATGATTTTCCAAAATTAACATTTTTTTTTGTATATGTTTTATTATTTACGGATGGCATTATTACCAGGAAGTTGTGATTTACTTATTAAAACTAGAAATTAATATCACGTGACTATAATTACAGAAAAAAACGTACTTTAAGTGTCATTTAAATTGTAAAAATTTCCGGTCTTCTTGGCGGGCGCCGCGCTGTTTTTATATTCTTTTACGAATAAGTAGACGAGAATTAACATATTCTGTTTAATACTTATTTAAATACTAGACAAATTTTAATTACAAATACTTATATAACTCCTGTTTCGCTTTTATAATAGCAGGAGACGGAGAGACATTTTTTTTAAGGGTGATTTTGATGGCCGAGACAGACCTATACAATTCAACCGAGCTTAGAGGGCGGGCACAGAATGTGCTCAGTCCGCGTATTTAGGGGTCGGGTGGCAACGCAAGGGCATCGCTGTGGGTACGACAATGACTTGGGAGGTCAGCCAGGGAAAGAGCATACAGTGATCTTCTAGCGTTTCGGAAGCGACTACCTTGAGAAGAAACGCCGAAAGAAACTCAAGGCTGCGTCGGAGTGGGACTCTCGGATAGACAGAGTGAAAGCTACCTTAAATACTAAGAGCGGTTTTCACCAACAAAATAAATCTAGTTTAAGTTTTTAGCGTTAGACTTTACTTATTATTTTGCTCGGAAACATTATCTAATTTTAACTACTGTCAAAATTAATTTACCATTGAAGTAGAATTAAACCGCTTTCATTAAATATAATTTTATATAAATTTAAACTAGACTTAATTTGTTGGTGCAGCTTGCCCTAAGAATAAATAAGAGAATACTCTTAGGGCGGCATGTACCAATAAAATAAATCTTTTTTAAACTTGTATAAAACGCCACTTAGCATTAAATTGTATTTTTTGTCTTGCACGGAAACATTATCCGTTTTTAATAACTGTTAAATTTAAATCACAACCGAGGTAGTTTAAACCACTTCATATAAATGGCGATATATACAAGCTAAACTAAATTTAATTTATTGGTACATTTCTCCTTCCAGCGTGTCGCTTTCCGTCTATTTTGTCCATCATTATTAATTGGAGGAGTTGGTATTTTTCATGTCGTAAGACGTGACCAAGATACACGACCTTCCTCCTCTTGATGGTTTGCAATAATTCATGGTTCCTGCCAACGCGCTGGAGTACCCTAACATTTGAAACCTGCTGTACCCAACTAATGCGCAGCATTCTACGGTAGCACCATATTTCGAAGGCCTCGAGATTTTTCAGTGTGTCAGCTTTCAGCGTCCAAGCTTCGCTACCGTAAAATACCACTACCATACAACTACCATAAGTAGTTAAATGATGGTTACAGTCGAAGCCACGTGCGAAGTTTCGTTCGGGCACTAACGCTAACACTAGAAGAAAAATATATAGAATTGAAATTAGATTTCGACATGTCAAGTCGTTACGTTATGTCAATACTGTACATTTTGGATTTTTCTACTAGCGTTATCGCTGATCGATGTATACGATTTCTAATCCCTGGTCAAGTTGAGGACGACATATAACGCAAAGCAGATAGATAATCTTTTATATCTGCTCACCACGAGAGACATATAGGATGACGATATATTACGATAAAAAAGTGTACTAGTGTCTCTTTCCAGTTATGTAACTGTTTCATAAATTCATCACATTCTTTTTAACATCCTGTATTTAATTTGTTTTTTATTATCTCAAAACTACTTCTTGTCACATTGTTGTCCTTTAGTCATGCAATTACATTTTCATTGTTTTTCCGTCCACACAAAACAATAAATGTTGCTATTAAATTATTTAAAGCGCTATTTAAAACCGCCTTTATTTTTTCTTCATCCTTATTACGCTATATTATAAAAAGTAAGGGTCTTAAATACGTAATATCCATAAATTATTATTTATTTTAACCTTATTACCTTTTACCACAATTGTTGTCATGGACGCGTTTGCAAAAGTGTTGCTTAGTGTTTGCTAAGGCCGAAAATCAAGTAACTTCAGCAGAAAAAAAAAGGTATAGAACATTTTTAATGAAAAATGTGCATAACAGGACATCGTTTTCTTACGCCAATAGATATATATACACAACAAAACATGTGTTTCAGTGTGGATTTAATATTGTTTTCTTAGTAACTCGATAGTGGGATATATTCAAGCTAAAATAATCATTTAATTAATCATTTTAAAAACACCTGAGTCTCTATTGTGGCTTATCTGTAACTTATTCATTCAGAACAGATGCAGAACATCCAGAACTCGTAACACAGCACTTCTGCTGTAAGTTAGTGACGAGTTGAATATCCTGCTGTTTTAGATGCTTCTGCAGCATCAGTCCAGGTTATCTTGTTATTTTTTTGCACTGAATCGACAAAGTCACTGCAGTACACCTGATGGTAAAAACAGTGTAGTCCAAAAAAGAAAGCAACCATGAAAGGGCGAAAATCCATTGATAGTCTCCGTCGTCATGTCGGCCCGCACATACCACGACTGAAGGTCTCTATGTATATAAATTACTGGATATACACAAGCTGATCCCGAAACTGTACCGGCCAAAACGAGTCACTATGGCGGTATTTACACTCGTGTACTGTGGTCATGACCTATTTCGGGCAATCGCCCTACAACCACAATTGAAGTCATAGGATACTAAATTTTGACTCGATTTTGATCGACCAACACAAATTACAACCAGAAAAAAGCGGATGATTTTCCCACGGCTGGTCAAATTTCCTTATATCATAGCTAAGAATACTCTATATGAAGTCACTTTTTAATTTAAATAGAACCGAAATTAAAACGGCTCATCCGTTTAGGAGCTACGACGATACAAACAGAAAAATACACAGAAATACTGATGTATACACTAGTCTTATAACACCCATCCTTTTGTGTCGGTCGCTTAATATATCTTAGGAGCTCCTATCAAAGTCTATAGATGGAGCCGGACAGTAGACTTGAGGGAGTCTACTGCCCGGATGAGACGGAGGCAGTGCGCACTGTCTATCGCGCCGCCTGAGAGATAGGTATTAACAACCTATTGGAATCCGTGAGTACGGTGTTCTTTAGCATATATATTAAAAACAGCCATTACAATTATGTCAAACTTTTTATTCTATTAACGTCGTTTATCGAATAAGAGATTAAAATCAAACCGCAAGAGAATCACTATTATCGCAATAAGCCAAATGTGATTTTTACTAACCGGCATCGATCATAACGCTAAACATTTGCAACCAGACAAAGCGAAAGGCGTTCATCGAACTCTAGCCTTGGTATTGAACGTGGACGAGGGCAATTGTTCAGCCGCAGCGTTAGGAAATCTCTCGAACGTAATGAATTCTCATTCCAATCCAATTGATTACGCACTACCGGGTGACAGGGCCTTGAACCAGTGTACGCAGATTGCTTTATAGTGGTATACTTATGTCCGTTCTAATCTTTTTTTATATATTACTTGTACTGTGGACCTGAAACGGCTTTAAAGATTCACTAGAAAAAATAGATGAGCGCTTACGGTATCTAATTTAATTTTTATTTATAAAGCACCCAGTGACGGATTGATTAGTCTAACAGTGCCTCTAACGGTCCTATGTAAAATTTTTCTCCGGGATACGAAAAAAGGACAATTTCATGACTTGAAAACTTACAAAATCGAATCCCGATCAATTTTGATTTCGATGACATTATTAATACGAATAAAATGCCAAATTATAGTACACACCAAAAATAGAGTTAAATAATTGTCATACAGACAGATACTGTCAAAAGAATACCGCAGTCGCATTTTGAACATGATAAAATATGGCAATGCCAACAACTACTAATCGTTTTGTGGTAAACCTGCGGTCGGAAATGTCGGAACTGTGATTACATGTAATGAGAACTAAATAAAAAGAAGCGTCCATTTAATTAACTTGTTAATTATTGTAATTGATTTGTTTTTTATTTATAATTCATTAATGAAATATTTTACATGCATAATAATAATACGTAGCATCGTTAAATTCATACATGTTTTTGGACATTTCTATCAAAATTAGAGTAACGAAGTCATCACTAGAAAACATGTAGAAAAAGAAATAAATAAAAGGCTTTAATATGCCAGCATTATTAGAGATGACAAAAACGTGAAATCACTGGTGATTTAACAGTGATGAATGAAAATCACACATCGAGATAGCTATAGTGGTATAACCGAACTACGAGTGTCAGAAAGCTAAACTAATAGCATCTATCTCTGTTATAATTTGAAATCATGCCTGGTCATAAAACTTATAGATAAATACGAATTAATAAAAATATAACGCCTAATTATATTGGTACACTCGCTTCAAAATAATATATGTTTTAATAAGACTTAGCACCGTTTTCATCTTGCACCGTTCCTACCTTTGAAGTAGGTACATTGTGAATTATTCCTTTCGAATTTATAATGTCATGGGCCATGTAAGTTACGACTAGACAAAGAACGAGTTTCAAAGCTGGATTAATTAAAACAAAAGGTAAAACTTAAATAAAAGTACTACCTTTTTTTTAACCTTATTAAATAAATAAAAAAGGAAGAAATCTACGAATAACATGATATTAAAACATTGACATATAAAAGTAATTATTATAAAAGAAAATGACAAAACTAGTATGAAACTAGCAAAATGGGTCTGATTTGCCTTGGTGTGAACTAACAAAAACGAAAATAAAGTAACAAATCCTCGCTCATTCACTACTTTGGGGACGAAATTTTCTTAATTGTTTAAAGATAATTCTTTTCAAATGGTCTAAATACAAAATTTCTGGTCTTCTAGGCCGACATGACGAAGGAGACTATCAATGGATTTTCATCTTTTGATGGTCGCTTTCGTTTTTGGACTACACTGTACTTACCACCACGTGCACTGTAGTCACTATATCCAGACAGTGTAAAAAAGGCTATTTTCGAGAAAATGAGTCACCCGTTTACATTTCAAGACCATGGGCAGTATACCAACACACGGACATGCAGACAGAGACACATTAAACTTATGGTACCTCTATATTCTATATTGTTCGCATCTTTGGGATGGTTCTGCTCAGTACTTACTTGACGCCCTGGATAGGTTGCAGCGGAGGGCTGTCCGCATTGTGAATGATCCTGACGTGACTAAGCATCTTGAACCGTTTGCGTTGCGCGGAGATATTGCCTCACTGAGCGTTTTCTACCGTCTGTATCATGGTGAGTGTTCTGAAGAGTTGTTTAACCTTGTTCCACCCTCTCCTTTCCTGAATAGAACCACGCGCGCAGGTTTGCGCTGTCACAGCTATACGGTTTCTCACATCCCAGCTAGGACTAAAAAGTTCTCTAACTCCTTCTTTTGCCGTGTCGTTGGGCTGTTGGAATGGTTTTCCAGCGAGCGTGTTCCCACCATCCTATGATATGGGATCCTTTAAGCGTAACGTGAAGAGATATTTGTGCAGGCCGGCATGATCGCTGCGACTACCGTTGGGTTTTTCTTGCCTATCGATAGTCGTTAGCGTTTTTTTGGCTGCACCATGCTTACCATCAGGTGTGGTGCAGTCACTGTGTCGAGTCAGAATAAAAAAAATATTGCGTCACGGGTTAAAATTACACAAATCTAGTTTCGAAGTTAACACGTACTTTCATGCTATAGAAAGTATTTTATACAATATTGTGTATTTTGTTAGCATCTTGGCTTGCATCGTAACCTATTTTTAATTTTACGCATATGTTAATATTATTAAGCAGGATTTACACTAGTTGATTTTGAATAGTGAAACCCCAAATTGAATCACATTAGGGGTTTTATTGGTACACGTAGAATGCAGTTCAGCCATGCATGAGATGCTGCCATTGCAAATCATCACATATTTAAATTTGTTTTCTGTTGGTTGGTTTCGTTATCTTAATTTCAACTTAATGATATTTCAGAGGTGATGAGTGTTTAATGTCTCTGTTTATACGAGTAGGTAGCGAAGCGAAAGCGTGGCGGTACGACTTGATTTTATAATGAATGGTTTCTTACAATACATTCTAATCGGTGCACTATCGCAAAACTTTATATGATAACGTACATTAGAAAATAACAACGCTTTGCTTTGCTTCGCTTCCTCCATCCACTTCGTTAGCTGTTTGTTTGACAATAGCTTAAATATGAACACTCCAATAATTTAGAGCTATAGCATGTAGACGCCGCCCGATACGTAATTGTCGTAGAATTACAAGCAGATAAAACAATGCATTTTTGAGAGAATCGAAATGAAATAGATGTAGGAGGAGGAAATATTTACATAAGTGACCTAATAATTTTTTTGTATAATTCGTTTTAAAAAATCTAGTATTGCAGTACGTACAGATTTGCGGAAGGTCTCAAGGATCTCGGATATCTTTAGAGCGTGTTTATTTTAGTTGCTAAATTTAAAACTGAATAATTTGATGAACTGAATAAAAGAACCCTTTAAACTAAATAGATCATTGTGCGAAATATTAATCGAATAAGTAAAATCTTTGCTTTGGTCTATGGTTCATGTTCCGGTAGCGGTAAATTTTTCTGTGATGAGTAAATTAATTTGTCGCGAATGACACTTTTATGCTATATTATGTATTTAAGTTTGTTTATCTTTGACTAGTATGGATAGTACAAGCTCAAGTTTATTTTGTGACTGGGGCAACGTAATCAACCGTAAATATTAATAATATTGTATATAATTAGAAGATGCATAAAATATTTGACTATTAGTACAAATAAAAATCCTTAAAACAATAATTTAGTAGACAGCAATCTTATTATATGGAATAAAATATTCAGTTGTATAAATAATATTTAAATTTTAAAATTAAGTCAAAAGTTATTTAATAATGAATCGGTTAAGTATCAAAACTATAGGTTGCACACATTATAGGTGTTTACACAATCATAATTTAGACGTGCACCTTGGTAGAATCGCAAACAATAAAAAATGACCCGTTAAATGTCAATCGGTTGTAGAACTTCCGTGTTCAGATTATAGCCGGAACCGGTCCAACCTGGGGCGAAAAGTATTTGCCCAGAATTACCCACAGCATTCTAATAGATTATGGCGTCATTATCGAATATAAGACAATGCTTGGTTAATCTTGATAATATTCTGGACGCTATATTTTATACATATTATAAACTCACAAAGGACAGGATATACTTAAAAAATAGTAAATATATGTTTGTTTAAAAACCGATTTTAGCGTCAGCAAGCTCATTATTATTTATGAAAAAATGTAGTTGTGTTATCTTCGGAGAATTACACACACACAAACAAACAATGTATCTACAAATACGCCGACCCAAATAATTTGAGACCAAACCGCCGTCGTCAGTTGACATCCATATCTTCAATTAAATACATATTGCGCGCACAGGGGTTTATGACTTTGCCCATTTGCGATCAACTGATGTTGGACTAAATGTACTTTACACAGTTTTTTCTTTATCACATTAAAAAAGTAAACGGGGAGTAAATAGAATTATCTCTATTTGCAGTCATTGAGGACGTAATATTTAAAATTGGTACATAGCATTTTTCTTTATTTATTTAAGCGCCAAAATATAAAAGTGATCTACAAGATACAATAACAAAGTCCTCATGTAAGCATTCACTTACATTCTTTGTATATCTAGTAGTAATTAGTCAATATTTTGTCTATTCTGAAAAGTTATAATTATGCCTTTGTTGGGCTTTACAAGACAATTGCAAATAATATCAGGCCACATTATGCATGATTCAGAACCCTGTAGTTTAGTGGGTGGTGTGCGATGTGTCCAATCTCTAAAAAACATATATTATTAATTTGTGTGCAAAAATTTTAAATGCAAATCAACACATCCTTGTTTGCCATAGTCTCTACTCTGTAACAACTTACAACATCGAACAATAACCTTTACGCTTATTATATTTTACATCCATACACCACGAATCTATTCCGACAAATTATTTACATGCATATATTCGCCTATCAACGATAAATAACAATGTTATGACAGCTTTTATAAGGTCACCGGATAAGGAAGATATTGGTAATTGCTTGTATGTTCTAGGTGTATGTAGGTAAAAAAAGGATAAATTTTGACTTTATAATTTAATAATATAATTATCTGTTCCAGATAATGTAATTATCTGGAATACTTTCTTTTTTAACATGCCTCGGCAAAGTGACTGCATTACAGCCATCAAAGCCATCAAAGATTGAAAATCGGTTGATAGTCTCCGTCGTCATATCAGCCCACATATACCGCGACTGTAGGAATCTAGGTATATGTGTTACTGGATATACGCATGCTGATCCTGAACCGCGACAGGTCAAACCGAGTCACTATGACGGTCTTTACACTACACTTTAACACTTAAGTATTGGAAAACGTCGCTGAAATATAAAAAAATATTACAACAAGCGGTTATACTAATTCAGAAGCTGTTTTAATTTGACTTAACAAGTTATATATTGATACAACGGAACAATGCTGATACGGTCTTCGGAATGTTATTAAAGATAACAGCTTACAACGCATATACTGCAGATTTTATTAAACTCAAATCGGACTCTAACAAGCCCTGTACAGATTAAATATGCATGCGCATGAAAAGGTAACATGACGTAAATGGTGACAATCCACTTTTGCAGGTACAGAACTTCTGGTATACACCCTTCTGTTCACTTCAATAGTTTACTTACGCAGGTAAATCTATTCGGTAGGTAAACTATGTGTATGGGACCCACATGGGTCACATCCAGATGTGCATTGCGGTAATTTTTTACCAGCTATTAGTAAATCATTCTCAGAAAATCAAAAGGCATCCTATTATCTAATGTGAAACCTATATATAAGTTATTTTTAAGTATAAGCTATTTTTTTCAGATAGTACAAATTTTATCCTGCAAAACACAAATCCAGGCAGAAATAGTTGCACCAATTGAGTCATTATAAAATTTAGACGCTGGTGGGCTTTATCAATGCATAAGTTGTAGATATCATGACAAAAAACAAGAATCGAATATGTAGGCGCAAATTATGACCGGGTGCAGGCATTAGAAAAACATTTCGTTCGCTTTCGGAAATCAATTAACATGCTTAATATCGATTAACAAAATATACTGGTAGACTGCTTTTACGCAGTAACTAGCTTTTACAGAAAATAGCTCGAATTGGAATCGGTATTCCAAATCTAGACCTGAACTATATATAACCAATGTTGAAATCTTGCAATCGGATTCCCTAACAATCGATATCAGTTACCAGGCTTATAGCTTTATTCTCTAACTAAAACTTGTATTTTTATTAATATTCATATTTAAGTATCTTAAGCACAGGATGAAGTATAGTTTTTTTACTTTATCTTAATTACTTAATTATCATATTAGCGGTCCACAACTTTATCAAATTTAAGACGAATGTAATTATATAATTATAATAATTTGATGCCAAAAGCTGCTTATTGTTCAACTTTATTTAAGTGGATTTAAATAATATATTTATGGTTAGGTTATGATATCAATTCCTCCTCTCAACAAAGGTGCGAGCGGCACGAGATTTGCTTCCGTGTGCTGCTCCAAAATAGAGGCAAGAGAGAGGAAGCTTTTTACACCACCCCTCCTCAAGAGAGCAAAGGCCTTACCAAGGCTAAAGGTCTAGCTGGGTATGGAAGATGAGGCCACAGTCGTACCACGGTCACGGTAGATGGAAGGTGGAACACCCCGAGGGTCTTAGTCCGTGCAAGTCCGATACACCGGCACTCACCACCACCTGACGGTCCATAACGGATTTCCCCCGAGTTAAAAAAAAATAGATTAAATTAAACCTCAGGGTAGGCGTTAACCTATAGCTGCCAGCACTCGCTTGTGCGATGGTCGATAGCAACGGGGCATGTCAGGCAGGCCTCTCCTTCTGCGAAGACAGTACGAAGGTGAAGGAGGCGGTGGGGGGAGTTCGGGAGGCTATTACCCACCGTATCTGTCGCCCCGCTAGGACAGGACGACAGAGGAGGGCCTTTGCCAGAGATCTTCTCTAACCAGATTTACGCCGGGTGGCATACCTAAGAGAGTGCTTCATCAGAGGGGTTTGGCACTTTACACCACTCTCCCTGCAACATCTCTTTATGGTGATCTTTTCTGTCCTCTTACTTGGTGAATTTATTACCAAAAGTTTACCATGTAGCAGTAAATATTTGAAGAATAAGATATTAATATATGTAAATTACCTATTTCTATGGCTGCTATCGTAAAATTTGGTTCCAGAGGTATAGTCTATGCCGTGACCTGAATGTAATAAAACGGATCTATAATTCTAATGTATTCTAAACCAATCCAAAATTGACAGTGAACTATTTATTTACGCAGGTGATTGTGCAGCACTGCCATAAGCGCCAAATCAATTCGTTATTGAAAAAAACTTCCAACATGCGGTTATTTTAGATAGCTCGACATTTCAATTTTTTTATACGTAGGCGATAGTATTTTCAAATTTGCAATATTCCAATATCACCTGCTATATGCCATTTAAAGTGCTGTATGACGTACAGGTACACCCGAAAACCTGATACATTTACCTGATTCAAATATTTCAGGTTTATTTCGCTAAATGTTCCGATTTATCTGACAGTTGCAGTGGTGTGCGATGACCTTATTATAATAGAGTTTTTTTTCCACTGGCTCGACATAGTGACTACAGAGTACCTGATGGTAAGTACAGTGTAGTCCAAATACGAAAGCGACTCTCAAAGGATGAAAATCCATTGATAGTCTACATCGTTATGTCGGCCCACATATACCACGACTGAAGGTCTCTAGGTATATGAGCTACTGGATATACACAAGCTGATCCCGAAACGCGACAAGCCGAAACTGGTCACTATGACTGGCTTTACACCCGTGTACTGTGGTCGCGATCCAGACGGGCACCGACGCCCTACCACCTCGCTGCTGCTCGTTTAGCACCACCCAGGAGTCACGTGTAGGGGAACTAGTTATATATTAAAAAGACGTTCGTACAGTTAAACGTATTTTAGATTTATTTACTCGATATTTTGATGAACTTTATAAATACGACTTCTTTTTTTTAAATTAGAACGCGCTGCATAGGTGTATTTGGTAGGCTAGATATATGGCCGTTTTATTTATACTTTAGATCTACATAGTAACCACATCACGCGTGACGGTAAGCATGGTGCATTCCAAAAACATCAACGACTACCAACAGTAAAAGATACCATCGTTAGCCGTAGCAATTAAGCATATAAATAAAAGTAAGGTAATTCGGGCTTAAGAATGATTAAAATATTTACTAATGAATCGATCGTCAATTACTTTCTATGCTGCATTAGTGTTTGACGACGTCTTAAAATTTAAAGATCGTTACTGAAACTAGACGAGATTTATAATAAAATTATGCAATATTTCTTTTGTTCAAACAAAATTGTAAATCAATGTAGTTTCATGTTGATTTGGCATGGTCGCAGATGCAGATGTCGGTGACAGTAAGTCACGGAGCGGGCGCGAGACTTGATCTAGCTTAGAACAAGGCCAACAGTCCAAGAAAATGCTTGCATTTGTTTTTATTGCGCCACTTGGCTTATGTCACTGGAAGTTCAGCTCGTAACTTCGTCTACCGTGGCAATGACGAAACACGTCCATTTAAGTCGAATTAGATACCTTTGTATATTTGCTCCTATATTCGAGCACATACTGTTTAATGTTATGGAGAAAAAATCGGGCAAGTGGGAGTGGGACTCGCCTACAAACTTGTAGATATAATATTTAATAAAATACATATTTTTTTTTATAAAACCATATTCATATTAAATAGTGACTGCTAATTAAGTAAATAAATTTTCGTTTATTGTTTATTTTATAGTAATTATTTTATAAACTGACGACCATTATTGCGCTGAACGAAAATTACAGTAGCCAGTAGACAATACGTCAAAATTTGTATAAAAAGTGTATGAAAAAAAAAGAGATTGAATTTCCATTGCTAAACATTTTTTCATATTAGCATTAAAATATATTTTATAATATCACTGTAACAACTTTTGACTTTTGCTACTGTTTAAGCTTTCACTTAATTATTTAAATTCGTTTCTATAATATAAAATGCATAATAATAACTAATTCCCACTTGGTTGTTGGATCAATGGCCGGATACAGAAAGCAGTATTACTTGATATGGTACCCATTGTGAGGAAGTTCCTCAATCTGGGCTTCTAACTATCGCCGGCGTTGGTCTTAGACCTTGCTCTCGTAATTTTACTTGTTTCTATATTTTAAACGATTATTTATTTTAAAATGTATAACTATGTGTGAATATTTATTATGTACAAAATATGTTTATGAAATAATAATATGTACTTTATCACACTTTCGAAGAGACCAGGAATATATTAACGACTGTGTCCATTTACAATTACCATGCTTTTAGATTTGTTATATTTTTTAATATAATTACATCCCTTAGGGATATTATCTAATAACATATACATTGTATTACTGTGACGAATATACTCGTACAACTAACCTATAAAATAGATCTATATATCAATTGAGATGTAATAAATAAGGAACTAACATCTGACCTTTTGGAAGCTATAAGCAACTTTTAACTACGTTATGTTCGATAACAGTTTATTTTATCATTATTCGCTTTTGTAACCGTAAATACTTGTAATCCAAGTTCACTTCTTATCATAATAGTGCATTTCCGGTAATACTGAGGGCTATATTTATGGTAATCTATACTAATATTATAAAGCTGAAGAGTTTGTTTGTTTGAACGCGCTAATCTCAGGAACTACTGGTTCGAATTGAAAAATTATTTTTGAGTTGAATAGACCATTTATCGAGGAAGGCTTTAGGTTATATAACATCACGATGCAATTATTAGGAGCAAAGAAATAATGGTAAATGTGAAAAAAAACGGGGATAATTATTCATCCTTGAGGGCTTCCATTGCGTGCGTTTCAAAAACGGTTCAAGATACCAAAAATATATGTAGGAAAGAATTATTCCTCTTGAAATGATCTAAAAAAATGTCCCCGACAGTATATGTCTATCTTTTAAGATTAACTCACTAGAACCGTTTTTATCGTAATCAAATTTGGTCGAAATTAATGCATTATTTGTTAAGAGTTGTATCAACGCGATAATATTCATCTTTATCCATATAAATGTGTTGTTGATTAAGAGTATTTAATTGTGAACAAAATTGTCTTTGACATCACTTAATTTCAATGAACATCTTAGAAGATATTACAAAACCTTATATAGCAAAACAATGTTTGCGGGATCAGCTAGTATAAAATAATAGACAAATTAACATACAGTGTTTATTACAGCGACGATTGAGTAGTACAGTTGTAGTAGCACAGTTTATAATAGTACCACGGTGGTTTTACCGTATAAAAATTCAAGAATTTTTATTTAAGGGTAAATGCGGCTGCACGTATATATATATCTAAGCTCAACTTAGCGTTATAGAAATCTGTATGATCTGATTAAAGATCTGGCAGTTGGTTTCTCTAAGGGTAAAATAAAGTTGGTAATATTTACTTAAACAAATACCATTTTATATTTTACCAAAAGTAAATTTTTATTTTTATTATTTTTGTAACTAAATTAGTTTAATTTGTACACAAATAAATTATAATTAATACTTATATCTGCGTAATAACATATACTAAGGTAGTATTTAGAGAACTCTAAAACGTCCCAAATTAGGATTAAGGTTTGATGAGTTTTAATACATCATTTGATGTATTTTACCAACACACAAACGTAGAGCTGGATACACTATTCGTAGTACATAGAAATTTGTTTCCTGGGAGAATCGAACCCTTAACCCGTAGCTTAATAACCAATTGTTTAAATCTTTATTTGATTGTCACATAAAGCTTGTATTAATGTCACCTTTTCTCTATATAATACAAATGAAATTTTTAAATTCAGAAAACAGTTATCAAAATATAATAAAAATGTAAAATATAAAAAACACGTAAAATTATTTTAATTGTTGCCTCCAACGCAAACAGCAATCAACCAATGATAACTACTTCGATTTTTGATTAATACCGTTGAGTTACCCATCTACTACGTTACAGATAACTAAGACATTAGTTAATGACTTTATTTAAGAAATACGTTAAAAATGATTACACTTTGAGTTTTATAGAAACGTTTAGTGAATAGCTCATAAAAAGCAGTCTATGTTTTTACACGTGAAGTGCCTTACTTTAACTGATTGAAACGGGAAGAGTTTTACTAGCATGTAATAAAACAATATGCGGTTTGTATATTTATAAAAAATAATTATTCATGTGTAAAATTGATTTATTATTATTTTTAATCTTGTCTTAAAAACATTACATTTATATCCTTAATATTTGTAAATGTTTATTGCTATTTCTATATGCGTTGCTTCCGCTTGTAAAACGCTAAATTACCTATTATATAAAAAAAATTCGAGAGTTGTTGTCACTTTTATTTGTTTTAAAAATAATATTCAAATAAAATATATTTTACCATATTAAAATACACACAGTAAAAACAATGTAAGAATCATCATTATTATTCATTACTTATCTGTTGCTATTTGATTAACCTTATTTAATTTGAAGGTAAACAATAGCTTCTATGTAAAGTTAGCTAATTATAACGACCCTGCAAAAATCTGTTCATTTTATTAATAGTAACATGTAAGAAATCTAGATATTTTAGGACAATAAAAACTAATTTTTGTAAAACTCACCGTATATTTTTCGATTCTTGCATTTTCCCGTTCGAAATGTCCTTTTTCGGGCAAATCCACTAAATTCCTCGCACTCGTAACAGCCATGGCGAAAGAGGGTACGTGATATATCCCGTGAAAATTCGAAAGGGTGCTGGTCGGCTCTCCCGCGTGCTCGATGGGATCGCGTCGAGATTCCAAGATTGAATGGTCGCGAAACACCGTGTTACTTTTATATAAAAGCTACCGCAGAGTAAGGACGCTCCCCGCACTTATATTTACTCCCTTTCATAAATCTACATTTTGCTCTTTGCTAGCAAAAGATGTAATACTCTCGTACTGACGAGTACTCATGTGTACGCTAGCTAGTTCTTATAAGAGTCTGGGAGGTTGCGCCGGCTTAAACGATAAGATCTAGAATTTTTTATTGGGTGCATTAATACTTAAAACTGTTCTGTGATAAATAAATTAGTTTATCGCGTGACATATATGTATTTAAGTACGTAAAATGTATATATTTGTTAAATAATAACCACAGTATAGTTGCTAGCTTACTTTGGGACTAGACGTAATAAGAATTCATATATATAATTATTAAAAGATTCTGCCGCAATCAAAACATTTTGGTATATACAGACACAAAAATAAATTAGAAAGATATTTAAGAGATAATTATATAGATTTTTAAGAATAATTACTAGAATTTTTTTTTTAATAAGCATTGAGTGAGATGAAATATATTTACATATTCAGGTGGATAGCAATAGGTAAGTGTATTTCTATAAAATATATTTTTTCTCTACTATATTTTTATTTTATAAATATTTATTTATTATAAATCACGCGGAATGAATGTAATTAATAATTAAAATTGCATCAAGATACGTAGAGCTGTTTAAAATAATTAAGCGAAAAGATAGCGAGAATAATATATTACCTTTGTTTTATAATTATTTAATAGTTAGTTTATTATTTTCAACAATTTGTTTTTAATTGAGTTATGGATTTATCTGTAAATATTGGACCAAAAGTCTATGGAATATACAGAGTCTAGAATTACAATAATGATGTCAATTTTATTATTGTTCTCATGTTACGAATTGTAATAAAATATTAAATCAATTAAAATGAAGATTGCATTGAAATGTTTCTATCATAAATATGTTACATAGATAAAGTATTATTTCTTAAATGACTGTGGAAATAGCATTTTAAAATCTGCTGCATAGTTTAGAATATAAAAGAAAACAAACAAAATACTGACGTCAATTTTATAATGCGTATAGAGATATTATAATTTTGTTGAGCTTAAAGTTATTCAAACGTATTCGAGAGTTGCTGCACACAAAAAGAAAGATTGATTAAACTAAAAATTTAATGCATCCTATTTGTGTAAGTAAATTGTCACGAAAAAAAAAGATAAGAGAACTTTATGTGGGCATAAACAAGAGACAGATTAAATTGAAAAAATGAGATATGAAAATATTTTTATATTGTTAATGTAACTGAAAACACCAGAACTCAACATTGTTTCGCATACAAATACATTGCGTATTATAGCATGTGGACGTCGCCCGATACGCTTTTGTGGTAAACGCTTAAAGGACGTTAGGGTGTTATGGGACGCGCGGGGTAAGGGATGCACGCGCGCACGGTATGCTCTAGCAAATTCAGTCGACTACCGAGACCCAAGGCTAGAGTACGTGCGTGTACGTCGCAGTTCTGTGAGCCTTAAAGTGCAAATAAACAGTAAAACGCCAGAATCCGTGTCTTTCTACAACCACACCCACGACCACCGGTCATAGTATGCTGTACAAGTTTTGTGAATGCAAAACAAATTCGTTATGATGGCAAACATTTACACATTTTATTGTTGCCAATTCAAGTATGAAAATTATTGCTAAATCGATTTTTAATAATAAAATAAATAATATGTTAATAATTTATTAATATTTTAAATATCTTAGTAGCGGATATGGTCACTAATATATCTAAATAAAATAAAGCTAAGTGTGCCATAAACTGTTGGAAATATATGTGAGACGAATAGTAAGTACATATATAAAATATCTAATAAACTGAGTTTAATACTTAGTAGATTGGCTGCCTTAAAATTCAACTTACCCTATGATACTTTAAGATTGTTATATCTAACTCTAGCTCACTCTATTATTCGGTATGGTCTCAGCAGGTGCGGTAAGACATATGAAACCTTTTTTTTTTGTAACCCGGGGCAAAATCCTGCATAGGACCATCATAAACGCTGTGAGAGCAACGATCCTGTTGTATCAGAACCCTACTGACTAAAACCCCCCGGGGTGTCCCTCTTATCACTTTACCCAGGCCTGGGAAACCAAATATGTTCAATCGCCCGGAGAGTTCTCTGGAAAGGGTGGGTGTAAAGAGCCCACGCCTCCAAACCTTTCTCAAGGGCGGCGCGCCAGTCACTGCGCACCACCTCCCATATGAAACCGAATTACACAACATATAACAACTCCGAATTAGATTATTAAAACATTTAGTCCCCACTAGGTAAAAATAAAATAAAAAGATCCTAATTTATTTATGTATTGTAACCTAACGCCATAACAAATCAATTAAAATTGTCAATATTAAAAGAAAAGTACATTTACTAATCTTATCGAAAAATAACGGCCTACTAATTTACATACACTGGACGGCAAAACATAATTTCTGCTACCGAAATGAAAGAATATATTTGAAATGAAAGTCCATAAATACATGTTACCTAAATAAATTAATAGTTTGGTTCGCGACATGTAGAATATATGCCTCCACGTCCCTAAACCTTTCACTATCATAAAACTACATTATTTGAGATTAAATCGTGATAAATCTATATTATTTTTTGGCAATATGATTAGTTACAACTAACTATATTCATTTTATTAGTTAATTATTAATTAATGATAGACATGCTTGTAAAATAGTTTGCTCTGAATTCACTGGCTCCCCATAAGCCTACTATATGTCGCTTTGCAGTCTTTTATTAGTAGTTTGTTTTCGTTTAGAACTAATAAACAAAAATTGATAAAAAATACATTCATTTAGGTATGTATTTTCTAATTTTTATATTTTTACGTTAAAACTACGACTAAAAAATACTAAAATGTGATCACACACAAATGTTTTGCTAGACATCTGCAGACAGCAGCAAACCCGTGTGTTCGTAGAGAAAAATGTGTTGTACTGGTGCTTTCTCTACTCGCAGATACTTGCTTCTTAGCATTAGCTGCGGACACTTTATAATGGTAACTGGAATTTATTCTGAAACATGATTGATCAAAGCGAGTAACTATTGCGAATATTGCCCTCGAATTTAGTCGGTTACTAAACCTTACCAAGTATCAATACATTGCCGCTCGTTTAGAACCATTTGAGAGTCACAGGTTAACCCATTGACTGCCAGACATATTAAGAGCGTCTTGACCTGGGTGCCAAGGTATTATTTTGAAAAATACATGAAAGTTTACAAGATATAATTATATTAAGTTACTGATATAATATTGTAATAGCATTTACAGTAATTTTGATTAAAAATTTTTTTTTTTAACTGAAATGGCCATTTGTAGTTAATCTAAAATTGCAGCACGTACTACGAGATATCTCGTAGCTGGCAGTCTTCATACACACGTTTAATACGAGATATCTCGTAGCCGGCAGTCAATGGGTTAAACCGGGTCTCTATGTCCGCGAACGAGTGACATTGACCATAGTGACTTTATAAATTGCACTGGTCTTGATGCATTGATATCATAGATATTATACAGTAGACGTCGCATGCTATGTAATTCAATTATAGCGAATGTTCCGTGAAGTGATTCAATGGCTTAGTAGTCGTATCACGGTATCTAAGGTTGAGTATTATAGACGCAACTGTATTGTATTGTAGACGCAATGAATTTCAAAGGATTTGGTAAGTCACCGATTTTGTCAACGTCGACTGAATTTTATGAATACTATGGTTATACTCAAGTTCCTTTTATATATTCAGTTTTTTGTCAAAAAGAAACTAATGTTTGAGAACTTTGCTAAACAAAGTCGAAATAGCTTCTATAAATCACAGCCTTAGAACAAGATTATTTCCCTCACACCTTCACTTTTGAGATCAGCCGGACTAGGTTTAAAAGTGACAGCGCTACATAAAAAATATACTTTATCTTTTTCATTCAATTTTGCTAAGAAATTTAATTTCATTTACTGGTACGGCAGCTGGTATATTATATTGATATGATATATATTAATTGGCACAATTATCCAGTCATGAATTAAATGTCGGTGCCTGAAGTTGCAGAAGTATATGTGACATTCAACCAGAGATGGGCAAAATGTAATCAGATTAATGATTAATGATTACGATTACATTCTGTAATCATTAATCATGATTAATGATTAACGAAATTAATCAAAAAAAGTAATCATTTTAAGGTGATTAAGGATTATTAATCTTTAATCGGATTACAATTAATCATGATTACTTTTATGATTACTTTTCTGTTTGATACGTAAAATGTGCTGCCGACAGCAGAGCGGCACTCGCCTTTTTTTATTTACAGTGTACGACTACTACTAGCTAAACTGGCGAACTGAGTACCACCACATAGTTAGGTGTTAGGGCGATTACCCGAACTGGGTCGTGACCGCAGTACAATAGTGCAAAGACCGGCATAGTGACTCGCTTCGACCTGACTACTTTCAGGATCAGTTAGTGCTCGGTGGACATTAAGTAAATCCAACGAAATCTAGCTAATCATTGATGCTTTTACCATTGTTCTGGGTGATTCCTGGATTATTAGAACTGATTATCAATCTACCGCCCATATTTTACTGAAATACCGTCTCCAACCCGATAATCCACGCCCGCCTTCGGGATGGAGGTAGAGAGACAGAGCAAGATAGCGCAAAATTTTAATTGATCAGAACAAGACATCATTTTCTAAAATTTACACAAGCTTCTATAGCGCAGAGCGCAACATCACCTTTCTTGGTCATCCGACTCTCTCTACTGACTCGGTTTCGGCTTTGATGTAAACCGAACCGCCGCACACGTTCGTATCGTATTTTGAATTTTAACTCATAACTAAAGTTGAGATATCGATCTGTTTTTATTTCCGGATAACTGACGTTCTACCTAATAACTTTGATTCTTACAATAAATCAGCGGGACACATACATAGTTTTTTTTTCAATTCGCTTAATTTTTTTTTCGCGTTTGACTTCTAGTTTTTTAAAGACTAAAGAATATGTACTCAGAAAAAAGAAGCAAATCGACATACGGGCACGCGCCATTTTTATCTCACTAAAAACGCTTTTTTGTTTACCAAATTATATATATGTATATATATATATTGTTTAATGAGTAATAAAAGTAAAAAAATTGTAATTACATTTTTTCTGTTTTGAAAATTTAACTTTAACTTAAAGGATTGCACACAAAGTCTTTGGCTATTATTAGAAGTATTCTCCATTTCGAAGGTGGGCGTGGGTTATCGGGTAGGAGCCGGTATTTCAGTAAAATATGGGCGCTACTTTGATAATAACTTCTAATAGTCCAAGAATCACTCAGAACAATAGTAAAAACATCTATGATTAGCTAGATTTCGTTGGATTTACTTAATGGCCGCCGAGCACGAACTGATCCTGAAAGTAGTCAGGTCGAAGCAAGTCACTATGCCAGTTTTTTCACTAGTGTACTATGGTCACGACCCAATTCCGGCAATTAACCTACCAACTCAAACGGCTGAAAGCACAAAAAACTTTCCTGAACGTACTCAGGTCGAAGCGAGTTACTACACAGTACACAATTGCAAAGACCCTTATAATGATTATGATTCGCTCAACGAGACGGATATTCGGGGTCGGACTTGCACCGGCTAAAACCACCGGGTGCCAGCACTGCCTAATCTTCGCCTTCACCGTGCCTGGGAATCCAGATACTTCCTAGGGGCCCAGCGAGCGATTGGTCTTAGACAGGCCTCCTCCCTGGGAGAGGGTCGTAAAACTACCCAAACAATACCTCCCATTGGGGCGGCATGTGAGCACACACACGACGACACCACCCCACCCTCCGCTGGACGTCACCCCCCCCCTCTATGCTGGACGCCACCCCCCACTTTCTACTGGACGAAACCCCAAAACTCCGCTGGACGCCCCCCCCTACTCTCTGTTGGACGCCACCCCCCACTCTCCGCTGGATCCCCCCAATCTCCACTATACGCCACCCCCCACTCTCTGCTGGACGTCACCCCCCACTCTCAGCTAGACGTCCCCCCCACTCTCCACTGGACGCCACCCCCACTCTCCACTGGACGCCACCCCCCCCACTCTCCCCTGGACGCCACCCCCCCTCTCTCCGCTGGACGCCACCCCCCACTCTTCGCTGGACACCACCCCTCTATTAGACGGAAGTTTGGGGTCATATATAATTCGAGATAAAATAACTTGAAAAATTAAATAAACGAGTATTTAAATCGGACTCTCTCTCAGCCAGAACTCAAAAGTAATCATTAAAATAATCATGATTAATTGAATGATTACTGTAATCAAGATTAATGATTACCCATGTAATCATGATTAAAAGTAATCAGATTACAAGTAATCATGATTACATTCGTCATGATTACTTGTAATCTGATTATTAATCTGATTAAAAGTAATCATGATTACGCCCATCTATGCATTCAACTAAGAAAGAAAGAAAGAAAAAGTTTATTGAGCCAAAGCAAACAACACACAACAAACATATTTATATAAAAACAACGATGAAAGAATACATAACATCACATCATGTATCCAGTATCATGTAATTAGTGCTATTGTATTGATTTGTTGTCAGAAACAAGTACGTTATACTCGCCGTTTTCTTATGTGGTCTGTGACAGATACAATTGTCTAACAAAGGAGGCAATTATCTGACAAGGAACAAGGTATATCTTATATATAAAAATGAATCGCTAAATGTCTTGATAAGTGCGAAACTCGGGAACGGCTGAACCGATTTGGCTGATTTTTTTTTGTTGTGTTTGAAGAAGTCTGAGGAAGGTTATTACGGAGAGAAAAATTTTATAAATTCCCTGCAACTGTCTAAAAATAACACTTTTCTGTATTCTCATACAAAAAAATCGTAATAATATTTAAAAGTCAATTTGAACTTTAACACCATACAATAAAGTTTAAATGTTAGTGGACGGGTTCCGGGAAGGCAAAACAATTATTGAGTGACGTATAAATATTAATGTCAATATTTGTCAATTTTTATACATATAGCATTAAGGCCAGGTTCCTTCAAACAATTTCTAAAAAATCTGATGGGGAAGCTATTAACATCAAAAAAAACAATGTGACTTTGTTTTAGAGAAATAGGGCAAAACAAGGTTTGCCGGGACATTTTCAAAAAACAGCCGACAGGCCAATAGGTTTTGACAGAATAAAATCTGACGGGGAAGCTATTAACATTAAAAAAAACAATGTGACTTTGTTTTAGAGAAATAGGGCAGAACAAGGTCTGCCGGGACAGCTAGTCTTGAATAAAATAAGGTTTATTGTAAGAATTTAAATTTCGCTTTTAGTCGTATAGTCCAATAAAATGTAATGCAATTTGTAATCTTCATTTGTATATATAAAGTGTGTTGTAATATATTTATTACGTTTTTTATATGAATGTCTTATATTTACATTATTATAAATAATGGGTGATTCATATCGAGGTTCTCTTCTTTTTTAAAGAAATCTGAACTAAAGAAACTAAATCGAAGCGGGATTGTCCGCATAAACTTTAGACTTTACATATCCCCACAGGAAAAAGTCTAACGGCGTGATAGCATTCGATCTTGGTGGTCAATCGGCCCAAAGCGTAAAACGACACCAAACCGTTGTTTTTTCTAGATGTAGTGTCAGCTCTTGAATCTCTTTAGGTTGCTTTTCGTCCCAAATGCGGCAATTTTGCTTGTTTACATATCCATTGAGCCAGAAATGGGCGTCATCGTTGAACAAAATTTGCTTCGAAAACGTCGATTTTCTTGGAACTTTTCAAGAGCCCATAGATTGAAGCTGTTCACGCGTAAGTCTTTGCATAACGAAATGTTAAACAATACTAAACAAAAATAACATGACAGCATGACACGACTCACACGTGGTCTGGTAAAAAAAAGGCTATTGAAAAAAGTATCTCTACTTGGATCACACTATACTCTGTAAATGAATGACCAACAAGTAATTAATGTTCTAGGTATTTCATGAAAATTAATGTCAAACAAAGACACTTAAATAAAAAATATAATTGATCAACTTAAACTGAATCAATAAAAACAGTACAAGCTATAAAAATACTATTAATCCCTCATTCTATTAAAAAATTGGACTATAAAAATGCTTATAATTTTTTTAATGGAATACTCCGGTACGATTTAATGTAATTATGGTAATGTTACACATTTACATCCTTTTAAGCTTATTTGATTAAAACGAGAACATATTATCGACTTATTGGTACAACAAATATTAATTCTTAGAATAATAAAATCAAATATTTAGGAAGGGATCTACAAAGTTATACCTAAATTAATAAATAATATATTAGGTCCTTACATATGAAATTGGCGTTTTGTATGGGAGGAACAAAAAGTCGAATATTTTTTAATATAATATATTTAATTAATCAAAGTATGAACCATTATTTTCTATGCACTTTTGCCATCTCATAGGTAGTTCATTGATCCCTTTACTAAAAAAACCAGTCGGACGGGAATCAATAAAATCTTTGAAGGCGATTTGGAATGCCCCATCGGAGTTGAATTTTTTCCCTTGCAAGAAGTTATCCAAATTTCGAAAAAAATGGTAATCTGTTGGAGCAAGGTCCGGGGAGTACGGAGGATGTCTTAGACTTTCCAATTGAAGCTCTTCTAATTTAGTAGCCGTCTGTTGCGCAGTGTGTGGTCTAGCGTTGTCGTGAAGCAGCAGTGGCGTGGAGCGATTGACCAGCCTAGGTTGTTTAGCCGCTAGCTTTTCCATCATGGCTTGCAATTGCTGACAATAGACATCAGCCGTAATAGTCTGGCCAGATTTGAGAAAACTGTAATGAACAATACCGGCACTAGTCCACCAAACGCTTACAAGTAACTTTTTTGGGGTTAATTTTCGCTTGGGGCAGGATTTGGCTGGCTGGCCAGGATCCAACCATTGCGCTGAGCGCTTCCGATTATCGTAAAGAACCCATTTTTCATCACAGGTAATGATTCGGTTTAAAATACCTTCATTATTGTGCCGGTTTAGTAATGTAACGCAGCAGTCGACGCGCGTTTGCCGGTTTGCTTCAGTCAATTCGTGAGGTACCCACCTTTCAAGCTTTTTAATCTTCCCAATTTGCTTCAAGTGAATTAAAACAGTTTTATCACTAACATCGCAGCCTGCAGCTAACTCGGACGTGGTTTGCGATGGATCCGCTTCCACAATAGCCTTCAACTCTTCATTATCAACTTGAGTCTCAGGCCGTCCACGGGGCTTGTTCTGCAGGTCGAAATTTCCAGAACGAAAACGTTGGAACCAAAAACGAACTGTGTTTTCTTTTGCAACACGACCGCCATACACATCATTCACCTTCGAGTTGTTTCCGCAGCACTAGTGCCACGGCGGAACTCGTACTCGTAAATAATACGATATTTTAAGTTTTCCATTTTGTAAAATGAGTGACGCAAACAGAAAAAAACAGAAGAAAAAAACAAATGAATGACGATCATCGAAGCACAAATACATGAGTCTATAGCTGTACAAATTTGAATTTGGAATTCCTTACCAAAGAGGAGAAATTTGTGATTAAAGTGGCCAGTACGAAAAACGCCAATTTCATATGTAAGGACCTAATATTAATGTTTAATCCGATGCTAGAAATCGGAATGGAATAAACGCCGTTTAAGACAACACTATACAGTAACGGATTTGGACTAGAAAATTTTCATAATATTTTCTTATGTATGAGGCCTCTATAACCAAAGTAGTCTAAGTAAAGATTTTGTGTTTTAACAGTTTGCTAAACAAAAATGCTATTAAAAATATCTTAATGCCTGATTCTTATAGCATCACTTTCTCTACCAATCTAATATTATTGTTTTCTATTTATACTTTATATTATTGTACTTTTGACTAAAACAGCCCATTTCATTGTGTCAATGACATTTTGAAAACATTACTTGGGACACTCTGGCTTAGGAGACCTCGTATGAAAATCGTAAATGAGATTGAATTCACGCCAAAGATTAGAACTCTCGAATTACGCTTTGCCGTGTCCGGCGGCCGAATTCGCTGTCTTCAAATTTGTCTCATCGGGCGGCGCTGTTTGCACGTAATCGCATATCTCTCATTAAGTGCTTCTGCCGACTATGCCTGCGTTCATTTGCAAACCTTTTTAATTTTTATTAAAAAAGTACAAATTAAACTGATTTCTTTCATTGTACCATTAATGGTACACGCCGACCGATGGAACAGTCCTCAATGTACCATTAATGGTACATGCCGGCGGGAACGTGTTAAAGTACGAAACATGAAATTGGGACATTCGATTCCTTGCATAATTAGGTATCTAGTATTTAATAAGGGCAGATTTTTTATAAAGCGGATGAAATAGGGGATGAAAAACTGTTTAGAAGTCCGTCATTTTTTAAATGAGATGAGATGAGAAGCAGTATTTAGGCTATTAAATAGCCCTTCCGGGGAAAAGAATTGTACTCGCTGAAGAAAAATTATGGCTGATCGAATGCTACGAGTATTTTTTAAAAGCCTATCGATATCACGGTGTCGATATGGTATAGATACGGAGTCTGAAGTGCGTAAAATCTTGGAAAGAATTCAGAGCCTAACAATGTTATTATCTTGCAAAAATCTTACTTGTAACCATTATCACATTTCCTAATTATGCCTATAAAACTTGATTAAATTATTTATATAAGAGTATGAAATCACTATGCAAATTTAGATATAGCTTGTCTTTCGATAAGAGATTATGTGCGTGTTCAACGCTTTAGTGCTATTATGGCATATGCAATTCTTTTCGGATTACGGAAGACATTGTATATCCGTGTTTATTTTCAGAACTAGCATTACTAAAAATAGATATTATTCTATCAATGGGTGTTTATTCGTTGAAAATGAGTAGTCTTTATGTATAGATGGGTAAAATGTAATCAGATTACCTAATAAAAACGATTACGATTACATTTTGCGTTTTTTACCATTAATATGACTACATTTTGCTCATCTATATTTTAAGCACTACGGAATCCCAGATTACAAACATATTTATGACTTCTTAATGTTTTAAATTGATTTAATAATGATTAAAGAGCAAGAAAATTAAAATTACGACTACATCGTAAGGGAACACTACGAAAACATCGTAAGGAAACTCGCAAGGCGTCTAATAGAAACGTTATGTGTAAGTAACCAAAGAACGGCGATTAGCTGCGCTACTGGTCACGTTGGGCACGACATATAATCGAAAGGTGAGTACAGCCACTAATGTATCTTGGCTAACCCGGAAAGGGTATTGCGTGATGATATATTAAGGAATAAAACCTTAGAGTATCTATAAAGTAAATATATACTCCAAGGTTGAGATTTATAGTAGTTACTTAGACTTTACTCAGACATTACAAATTTTGTTACGAGCGCAGAGTAATAAAATGGCGGTTTAGACGGACAATCAATTTATTGGTCGCAGGGAGCACACAAAATTAGACCGCAGCCATAGAAAGGTCTTGAAGCGCAGCCGGCGAATGCAATTGATGTTATTTCGTTGATAGTCCAGAAACCCGTCGTATGATGCTCTCGAAAATCCGTCGTCAAAAGTCCAGTTGCAGAAAGTTCTCGAAGTCCAGTATCAAAAATCCAGTCGAAATAATCGCACGTAGAATCACTATACAGTCGCAGTATGATCGCAAAAGTCCTTGAAGATCGCTTGTGATATCGCACTGTGTCGCTGTCCAAATTAGAACTGTCGTGATCGCATCGAGCGCGTATTTATATCAGAACAGCCGCCTTCCAGCATTTTCCAGAAAGAACTAGAACCTTATAGAGATTTTTGAACCTTATGTTTTTTACTCGTAAATTCGAGAATGGGTTCATCGACCTTTCGCGAACTGGAATTCCACTAATAGCGGCCGTCTCACCGATATACGCGTCACGAACTCGGGCGGCAAAGATCAATCAGATGCGACCCCTCCGATGTTTTCGATGGTAAACAATTTTTGCCTATCTGGTTGAAAGTTACTTCATTCGAAGCAGTACCTCAAGACAATCTATGCGTTTTAAAATTATAGTCGTGCGGTGCCTGGAAGCCTAGAAATCTAGGACTAAAGTTTGGCCCTAGTTCCGTCGTAACAATATTATTTAATAAATATGAAAGTATATGGCAAAAAAGTATTAGAGTGGATACCTAGAGACAGTACCAGAAGCAGAGGTCGAACAAAAAAAATATGGGTTGATATTTTCGTAGAGAAAGCAGGACCTTAATGGATGAGAATGGTCAGAATTATTGACCAATGGAACGTGATGGGAGAGGCCCACGCTGCGGAGGCAACCACTACAGAAATTAAAAAAAAAGTTTAATTAAAAAAATATATTTACATATATAAAAAAAAGAAAAATTAGAAGAAATTAAGGCTTGTTTTATTTATTTTATTATATAGTAAGTAATTGATTTCGCCTAGCTGAGCTGAACTTTGTAAATATTTTAGATTAACTCAAGATCCTAATATATAATATATTCAATTTTTTAAGATGTTCTAAAGTTTTGAGTCAAATTTAAGCAAAGTGAAAGTTGCGTCTATAATTACCAACCTAAAAATAAAACGGGATATTTGAGATTTGTTGGAAAAATCCCTGATTTAAAAAAAAACTTACCGTGATTGCAGTAGAGTTGCTGCAACCTGTTTTATTATATTCCGAAAATGAGAGCATTTTTCTCTAGTTCCATTTAAGGTTTGCAGGATTGGGTCAAAGGACCCCTGATTTCAGGGTAGTCACGCCATTGCCTAAAGTAAAGTTAATAAAAAAACCAAGAACTATTTTCAAAATACGAATACCCGCTGATATTTAGTGCAATCATGCCAGTGAACAAATTCGTGCATAATATTGGTTATAATTTTTATAATAAGCTTTAATGAAACTGATTGAATAAAAAAAGAGACACTGTTTATTGTCTCCTTTCTAGTCGCTATCCTATGACGGAGGAGGAAAGTAGACAAAGTAGGGTGGGGAGACGTGTGTGTGCCCACACGCCGCCCCAATGAGAGGTAGTGAGGGGGTAATTTACAACCCCTTCCACAGAGGAGGCCTGCCTAAAGCCAATCGCTCACCGGGCCTTCGTAAGTATCCGGATTCCCAGGCCCGGCGAAGGCGAAGAGTAGGCAGTGCTGGCGCCCCGGTGGTTTTAGTCGGTGCAAGTCCGACACACCGGGGGCTGGCCCTCGCCACTCCTCTGACGGTCCGAAGGGATTTGGACTAGGTAAACAAAAAAAAAAGTAGACAAAGTTGCGGTTAGAGATCTGTATTTTATACAAGTACCCAGAGTAAATTCGTTACAATATTTTTAAGTGCTATTAAATCCAGTCGATATTTTTATATATCATATATTGCAGAATACCAGAATATAGTAATTTGCCTATTAATTGCAAGGTATGCTATATTTAAGTTTCTTGTTACACAATTCGTACATATTCATTAATGTCGACCTCACTTTTAGATTTTTATAGTTACTTTGAAAGTAATCTTGTAACATAATCACTGATAGTATTAACACTATTCTAGATTTCATATTTATATTGTTGTAACAGAGACGGCCTGGCTTCGCCCGGGTGCAATTTACACTCAAAACTTGCAAATTTTAAAATAAATCTTCTTTGCTTTTTTTACCTCTATGGGGATTTTTGTTCCAACTACTCCGACGCAGCCTTGAGTTTCTTTCGGCGTTTATTCTCAAGGTAGTCGCTTCCGAAACGCTAGTAGATCACCTGTAGGTTTCATATTAATGGCTGG
This sequence comes from Automeris io, assembly GCA_036320925.1. Lineage (NCBI taxonomy): Eukaryota > Metazoa > Arthropoda > Insecta > Lepidoptera > Saturniidae > Automeris > Automeris io. Next base: position 11,573,297 of record JAUDJH010000010.1, on the reverse strand, counting down.
CAGCTCAAGTCGAGGTCGTACTCACAGGGGTGCCCTTGCATTGCCACCCAACCCATAAACTCGCTGGCTGAGCACCTTCTGTGCTCGCCCCCTAAACCCGGTTGATGCTGTAAATGCTTGTCCCGGCAATCCGTAGTTAGTCCGTAAAAAAAACGTCGTTCCAAAAACAACAAAGCACACATTTTTTTATGTTAACCAAAAAAGAAACCGCTTTCATAGTTCTTACTGTAAAATTGTCGGACTTACAAAAAAAACTTAATAACCCTATTTCCCCTGTTAGGGGTGGAATATGAAAAAAATCCTTACTGGGTAGTTAAAGGAATTCAATGTAAAATAATCATGCTTTAATATCTTAGGCTCTATGATAATAAGTTAATTAGGACAAGCCTTTATATATGTATATACATATATTATTACAGGTAGGCTTACGCTTGACCTCAATCTCACGTGTTTGAAAATGATGATGGAGCGCGCTCACCCCGCAAATACCAATTCACTCTACGTTTACAGATTCCAGTGTCATAAGACTCCTTGGCGGATCGCATAAAAGAGAAGGCGTATCACCTCGTGCGGTAGCTGGAACGTTAACCATATACATATGGGTGTAAACTAGCTCGGTGTCTTATCTTCAGATTATATACAGGCTGATTTTATAGACGAGGGAGATATTCAAGGAGGATATTCAGCATTCGATTCTAATTCCAAATATATGGGAATAGTGATATCTTAATATTTCCATTAAAACAAAGTAATTTATAGTCAACATATCAAGGGGCAATTACACACATGATAGAATAAATAACAGTTAATTATTAAGTAGGTACTTTGTCTTTCCTAAGCCAGAATAAAATACGAAAGGGCAACGAAACAATTACCTGTTTACCTAAAATTACGTAAAATGAATTTTATCTACATGCCATTCAATCGTGCACCACACGCGTTGCGATGTTCAAACTATTTGCGGATCAATTCTCATTTGTTCATCAATGTTCCTTTATGATTTGTTAGAGAATATTGTTATCTACATTTTTATTAGTTACAAGAAAGTACAAATTATTGTATTCTGAAATATCTCCCTCGTCTATAAAATCACCTGTATATTATACAGTATGTTTTGAAAACCCTGTCCGACCCGAAAGGAGCGTACTGGTGTAACGATTAAATTACCAAAAAACATCAGAAAATTGTATTATTCGTGAACATTAAACGTTATTGTTATATAAAGTTGAAAAAGTTGAATTATTTTACTTGCGATCTTTGCTTGCATTACCTACAAAAATTAATTAAAAACTAAATAAATGATTTACTTGATAAAACGATGCTTGGAATCAACGGGGATCATGACTCTTTTGACGTCATGACCTACTAGCATAATCATTTGCTTTCCTTTTTTTCTTTTTCACAAGCTATGCACGCTCCCGGTGTTGTCATGTAATTTTTTCCTTATTTAATTAATTTTTATATTATTAGATTTTTTTTTTTAAATATTGACCTTAATTGAAACTAATATTGATACCGAGCAAGGCACCCTTCACGGGTCGGATAGGGTTTTTCTAACATACTGTACATGTTTTTTTTTTAAGTAGGACAATATGCGGGAATCATAAGTTACAAGGGATACGACATGATCTTGGAATCTTTAGTTCTTTTTGCTTGAAAATAAAATTGGATTATTACAATTTTTGTCAAGCGTGAATTTTCTAAGTTAGTAAAGTAAAGTAGTAGTAAGTAGTAGTAAGTAGTAGTAGTAGTAGTAGTAGTAGTAGTAGTAGTAGTAGTAGTAGTAGTAGTAGTAAGTAGTAGTTAGTAGTTAGTTAGTTAAGTTAGTAAGTTAGTTAGTTGTTAAAATTTTATTTAATAACGGACTTATAAATGTTAGGAAGCATTTATGGAAGATTCTGGATTCACAGGCCCGGGTGAAGTGATTAGTGGGACATCCCGGAGGTTTTTAGCAGTAGGAGTCTCACACACCGGGATCGCTGACCTTACAGAGGCCCTGATGGACCTATGCAGGATTTTCCTCAGGAATACAAAAAAAAAAAAATATCCTTAGGCGGCGACGTCGGTGGCGCAGAATAAAACTAGTATATGTAGATACCTCATAGTTATTCTGAGTGGCGACTTTTAAGGCCATAGTAATTGGTCTATCCGGATCCGACAGAACATCACGCTAGTAGCGAATATACGGCGCAAGGCCGCTTTTCGGAGTGCAATTGCACGCGTTACGGACAAATTCATTCGGATGATACTAATACAAATATTCCTACGGCTATTTCGGAAATTATTCTCACGCATTTGGGTCTGAAAACATCTGTAGCCGCCCTAAGTAAAGGCTCAATTAATATGGTTTATATAAATGATTTGATAATAGGTGTCACAAAACAGACATTAATTCAATTAAGCTTTTTTTATCCGGCGTTGTTGTTCTGTTTTATATACAGTGACAAGTTAAATGTGTCATAAGCGGCTTCTAGATCTACAAGTCAACACTTTGCTACACTCTCGAAGGCCACAGTTTATGTTTTCGCTACAAACAATTGCTTTGTAGGCATTTTGATTGTAAACAAAAAAGTTTCACGTCCAGGGCTTCCAGTTCTACAGCCAATCTTCAACTTTGGTATATGCGGGACTGAAAAATTATCTGCAAAATCCCCCATATAAAAATTAATAATTATACAACTTTTATTTAAATTTTACTAATAACCTGAGACAAATCAAATTGAACTGTCAATTTACAGAGATCTAATATAGAAATTAACTTTGGTGAGTATTCATTTTAAAATCTTTGTAAAGCAAACATGACATATTCAAATTGCCTCTAAAATGAACTATTATTTATTTTAGAGGCAATACTGCCAGCAGCAGAAAGGGCCCTTACAACTTCCATAATAATCTAACTACTAATCATGGTCACCGTCAGTTATCAGTTATACGTAACGGTTACAGAAAATATGTTTCTAAATAAATTTTCTTGCCTTTGTATATTAAGGCTCTAAACCTTGCGTACAAATATAATTTTCTAATAACGGACTTTTAAATTTAAATGAACTTTCATTACTACATTCAGTCCAGCAATTGTGCTTGCAAATAGTCGCGTACATTTCGCGTTTTTTCGGTCCCGCAAATACCGCGGGATCTCGTGCCCGTGATCCCGAAATACGCGGGACTGGAAAATTACGCGGGGTCTCGGTATTGCGGGATTGAACACCCTATTCACGTCATTTAATATTTCTAAACAATGAAACTTTTATACACTTTTTTCCTTTCTGAAGTGATAGGCAATTGCCGGAGCTAGGTCGTGATCATAATAAACAAGTGCAGAAACTGTAATAGTGACTGGCTTCGGCTTGTTGCGTTGTGGGATCAGTTTGTGAACTTCCAGTTTTTCACCTACAGATCTTCAGTCACCGTAGACTAGAATATTAGCACATTTTTGTGGAAGGGCAATTACCAGCACTATAAGCTGTTATTTGAAAAAAAAAAAACGACAAATAGTACATTCGAACAAAAAATCTGCGATATCCTATTTAAAACTCAGAGAAGACTAAAGATTAATAAAGAAATAGTTTAAGAAGATGCTAAGATTCTAAACACTTTAAAAAATTCGAAGAAGATATGTAGATTATTGTTTATTTAATAAAAAGAATAATATACTTGACGCTGTATCCTTTTCAGGGTGAGCAGAGATATATTAGTGGCTGTATATCCACTTTGCGCATATATTTCGTGTCTAACTTGACCATTGACGAAGCTGATGGCCATTCTCAGGGCAAACACACGTGTCATAAAGATATTTATGCAAATAAAACTCAGTTAAGTGAATTCAAAACCTTAAAGTTGAAAATGAATAAATTACCATATTCTCGTAGCGGAGCTAATCAACTTACTATAAATAAACATAACTGCTGGCAACAATGCCAATTTTGAACACTTACATACATTATGATAATTTATCCAAGCACGTAGATGATGTTTGGCGTAATTAAATGTTAATTTGTTAATACATACTATGTAACAATAGATGTAAAAAAAATGCCTTAACTAATTTTTAACCTCTAAATGCAAAAATTGTTCTGAAACTGCATTCTTACTGCTATTACGATATTAGTTATAAGATTGTATAAGTAAATTGTTGCAATGTTTGAAATAATTGTGGTCTGTTGAATGAATATTCACAGTACACAAGTGTAAAGACTGTTATAGTGACTCGCTTTGGCAGGTCGCGTTTTGGGATGAGCTAGTGTATGAGTCGTGGTATATGTGGGCCGACATAACGACGGATACTATTAATGGATTTTCATCTTTTGATGGTTGCTTTCGTTTTTGGACTACACTGTACTTACCACCAAGTGTAAACTGTAGTCACTATGTCGAGCCAGTGTAAAAAAAAAAAGTAATTGTAAAGCAAGAAATGTCGTTATTGCGCTGCAGACGTAAAAGACCGTTTTTCACTCCTTTTTTGAAGAGCCCCGTGTCGTAATTCAGAGAAAATACGGCCACAGGAGGCCCATTCCAGAAACTTCAAAATATGCGAAAAGAAAGTTCTAGAGAACCGCACTGATGTTGCGAGCGAATGTACATTAACTCGTCCTTAATTTATATGCATATAAGATAGAGTTGCTTAAGACGTATTCAATTATTTTCTGACCTCGTGAACAGGTCATATGGCCTCTGATGAATGCATACGTAGACTATTTAGTGAACCTAGGTAATACCAAAAGGAGACATGAAAGTTTTGCTAATTAGAACATTAAAAAAACTTTGAGGCATTTACAAATACTCATTATATACTGTAGTTATACAAGCATAATGAAACAATTTCTATTCCAACCCACACTAAAAAGGTTTTCAAATTTCTCCTTTGCTGTGTCATCGGTCTGTGGAATGATCTTCCAGGCGGTGTAAACACTTCTTTCAATGACATTGTGTCCTTTAAAAACAGTAAAAAGTAGTTGGGTTAACCAGAGATGGGCAAAATGTAATCTGATTAACGATGAACGATTACAAAATGTAGTCGTAATTTTAATTTTCTTGCTCTGTAATCATGATTAAATCCATTTAAAACAATAAGAAATGATAAATGTATATACAATCTGAGATTTTGTAGTGTTTAAAACATAAATGCGCAAAATGCAGTCATATTAATGGTAAAAAACGTAAAATGTAATCGTTAATCATTTTTATTAATATGATTACATTTTGCCCATCTATGCGTGTAACCTATAAAAAAATATAAAACACTATCTTGTCTTACTTGCGCATGTATTAAATATATTGCCTTAAACTAATTCAGCCCATTTGTAAGATTTACCTAGCGCGTGTTTTTGGTCGATAGTGACCGATACCGAAAATTTTAGTTACATACTAATAATAAATTGATACCTTACCCGAGCTGCTTATTCAAATTTAGCAGATTTTTAGATTTTACTTTCACTAACTAGACACTAAAAATGCAACTAAGTCGACAAAACTCATTTCGTATTCTTGACAAGGATCGTACTATACAAATAAGGCATGCAGATTAGAATTATTTGTTAAAACAAGTTAAAGGCAAGGTTGTTTTTACATATTTGCAACATAAAGAACATATTGTGTTGTAAGTACAATGACGTCACTTGTTACATTTCCTTTGCAAAATGAGTACATTGTCTCCAATAACCAGTACAATATAGTCTAGGAACGGTTGTGATTGCTAACAGAATGGGGTGTCTAAACTTATGTAGTCTATTTACGTTTAGGTGCCACTCGGCACTTACCATACTGAACACACTATGATGGTAATGATATCCTAGCCGGATTCGGCCACGGCGACTGATTCAATGCCGATTAAGAAAATCGAGGTCCAGTTTTCGGAAACAGTCAATTGCGCAGGAGATATTTAAGTGCTTAACTGGACGCGCTGCCAGAAAAGCACTCTCTCGTCCGTACTCCCTCAGGCCCGATGGAATGGGGAACCAGTACGATCGGGAGCGAGCGGGATGCAGGTTTGGTCGAGTTGTCCTTCTCTGAACACCTGGTTGAATTGCGGTGTTAAAGAGATACCTTAGTCGCCTTTTACGACACCTCAGCAAGAAGAGGCGGGTGCAATTCTATTCTGCCGGCAGCCACCACGGCAAAATTACCATATTGAACACCCTATAAATGATGGTAAGCGTGGTATAGTTAAAAAACCGGCAATCACTATCAAGAGCAAAGAAAAAAAATATCGGTTGGCGGGGCAATTGTGGCGGTGTGTACAAATATTTCTTCACATTTCGTGTAAAGGACCCAATATCATAGAACGGTGAAGACAACCTCGCCGAGAGATGAACGCCTAATTCAGAAACGTCCCTTACATTTTAAAATGTTTTAAAATACTAAAGAACCGTTTTGTATGTCATTAAATCGCGTTATAAAACTAAAATACGGTTAAATATCGTAGGAAGTGAGGAGTGATAAATATTTAATCTTTTGACCGGATTAAATAATATAGTCAAGTCATCGAAAAAAAGTAACTTTCCTAAATTCATTAACAACATTGATTTCCGGGTTTATTTGCCAATTCGCGAACAATTATGATTAATTACAATACACACAAAATGATCAAAACTAGTCTAACGATAATCTAAGGAAAATCTCTTATCATACCAGCACAAAACCTGATTATTATTTTGTCTAATAAAGAAAAAGAAATCTTCGCTCGGAATTCCACATAAGTATTAATTACCAAAAAAGCAGTATGTTTAATGTTCTGAGTAAGGCGATTAGTTGCGCTACTAATCAGTTAAGCTGATATAAAAGCGAATAATATATAATCACAAATCTACTCAATAATTAATTAGGTGCGATATCGTTCTTATAATGAATTCTCGTAAATAATAAAAATCAAGAAACGTGAACTATAATCATAATGTTACCAGTAGCAGTAATAAAAAGTCGATTTATTTTAAGCACGCGGGGAGTTCAAGATCAACTCTAAAGCTGAGATCTATGGAAACTATTCAGATTTTGCTTACACTTTGACGGCTTGATAGCGCAGTTTATAGTGACCCTACTTCGATGCAAAGGTCCTGGATTCGAATCTCGTGACTCTAACCTGGATCATATATAAGAATTCCGCTGCTGGTAGCGGAAACTAGCTTAGGAGGATTTCATGCTAGACCCTATAAAACGCCTTAGAAATATCGAGAGAAATATGTATATGTAATTTTAAGTATGTATATCTTTGTCTAGTATCCATAGTACAATCGCAAGCTTGCTTTAAAACTAATAAACAATTTATGTGTGTAATAAGTAGTCCATAAATATTATATTATTTTATTCTATTCAAACATTGCCAATTGTTTTATTTAATTAATTTCAAAGTAAATCACCGAATTTATTAACTAGGACTTAGAGAATAGTTAGGCTATCATCGAGTTCCTATTATATATCCAGTTTTTTGGTAAAGTTCGATTTTCTAAGTTAAGTCAAAGTAGCATCTATAAATCTCAGTCTTAGAAATCTAGGTTTCCAATGTCACTGTAGTTGGTCACTGAAATAGAACCTTTATGATCTTGGTGTAAAATCCCTTGGATACAATAATATGACTTGAGTAATATACAATTATTATCTACTATTTTGAAACGAATTAAATAAAATTAATAGATTATTGGGTGTTAAACAGTTAATTGACCGGAAATATCACATTAGCAGCTATCGCCTCGTGTGTGGCCTGCTTAAAACGTATCTAATTACTGGCATGCATCTTAATTATGCGATTTTGATTACATTTACAGCTTGAACATGATGTTTTGCAATAATTGGAATAATTATCGGCTTCATACTTATAACAAAGTCTAATTCCACATCTTTTCAGTTGTGACCTTTATACAACCATAGAATAATTTTTTTTTATAGAGTACCACGTCTAATTGATTACGCTGTACCTGATATTAATCACAATGCAATTCAAATTTCGACAGCAACTATAAAAAAACTGTTCGTCGATAATTGCCGTGATAATGCCATCCTAATCAAAAACATCTTCACACTCCTTTAATATTCAAAAGAAAGTAGTTTATTATTGTTTTTGCAAATTTAGTCATCTACACAGATGTAGTCAACAGGAGGATGCTTAATCAAGATGTTTTTTTTGACAGGATCTTGCTGTTTGGCCGGGACATGCCTACATAACTAAACCGGGCTTGGTGGTGGGCGAATGCAGAAGGCGCTCAGCCAGCGAGTTATGGGTTGAGCTGCTACGCATGGGTACTCCTATGGGTACGGACCTCGACTTGGGCGGCAGGCCAGTGAAACGACTCCTAGCGGTAATCTACCAGCGTTTCGGAAGCGACTACTTTAAGAAGAAACACCAAAAGAAGCTCAAGGCTGCGTCGGAGTGATAATTCCATCGTCTCACGTTAATGGGTTTTAAAAAGACGTTCACGGCAATTCTAGGAATACGCTGTACAATTTGTGGTTTGTCTGTGAGCGCGCGCGCGTGTTTTTGTGTGCACTGTGGTCAATTCGTCAAGCTTGTATAAAAAGTACAAGTAGCAAAAGTATTGCATTCAATCAAGGAATTATTAAGAACTAGCTATCCCGGCAGACCTTGTTCTGCCCTATTTCTCTAAAATAAAGTCACATTGTTTTTTTTAATGTTAACAGCTATCGGCCTGTCGCCTGTTTTTTGAAAATTGTTGAAGGAACCTGGCCTTAATGTTATATGTATAAAAATTGACAAATACTGACATTAATATTTATACGTCACTCAATTGTTTTGTCTTCCCGAAACCCGTCCACTGACATTTAAACTTTATGGTATGGTGTTAAAATTCAAATTGACTTTTAAATATTATTACGAATTTTTTGTATGAGAATATAGAAAAGTGGTGTTTTAAGACTTTTCCAGACAATTTTTTTAATTTTTCTCTCCGTAATAACCTTCCCCAGACTTCAACAAACACAACAAAAAAGGAATCAGCCAAATCGGTTCAGCCGTTCTCGAGTTTCGCGCTTATCAAGACATTTTGCGTTTCATTTTTATATTATAGATATACCTAAGTATTTTCCGACAATGTCATTACCAGTTTACGTAAATCTGTCTACCGTATGTAACTATGCCTTAACCCTTTGACGCCCGCGGGCGTGAATTCACGTTAATCATAATTTAATCATTTTTATACCTTTATGGATTATTTTTGGCATTGGTAACTTTACCAACGTATGCTTTATACAACCAAGTGGCTCTATGTAATTTCACTTCACTCGGCTTAGTATAAAAAAAAATATTTCTGACACTTTCTTTGGCGCGATCGCGACCGGTGCTTTTGGTTTTCGAGTGTCAACTATAAGTGGCTTATTTGTGACGCGGCCTCAAATGGTTAATTTGGTTATAGTATTGTAGCAATGATCACGACAGCAAACACTGTATAAACATAACAATATTATGATAATTTTATAATTACGCAGTTTACTATCGAATATTCGGTCTAGTATGAGTTAGCTCAGGTACATAGATTGGTAAATAAACATAACCGGCTAACTGCGAGCTAGACTCACATACCGAGAGTTCCTTATAAACTTGTTCGTATAAATTTATAATTGCATTTTTAGACTTCTGTACCTGAAACGGAAATACGGAACCCTTGTAAGATCATTTTATTGTCACATTGTTTATCTTTACCCTTTTTCTCCAGAATACGTAATTAATATTAAAAATTAATATTAAAAACTCACGTCTGCGATCTATTGAGCCGTAAAAAGTATCTGCTTCTAATGCGATCAAAACACATCGAGGAGTGAAAGGCGGCATTTTTTGGTGATATAGTAATATATATTTTTGGAATCGGTAAAAAACGATAATTCGAAAAATATACATATATACTACTATATCACCAAAAAATGTCGCTTAAATCAAATAGCCTTGCAGCTCTCGATATGCACATTTTGACTTTCTTGCGACAAAGGCGTAAATAATAATACCATAGAAGGCATAAGTATTTATATCTTTTGAAGGCATAAGTATTTATATCTTAGAAGTTTGATTTTTTCAGAGCTATGACTGCAGACGGGAGTATTTACTGGAACAAAATATAATAAAATCTTTCCGATACCCTTGCTTATCAACTCTAAGGAATTAAGTAATATATGGAAAGATTAGAACGTATTACAAAACGCACAGATAAATGAAAAGCAACTCATTTTGGAAAACAAAGTTATGCATAGCAGCCGAATTACCCCGAGTCCTATTATCGCTAATGGCTTTTCACTTGAAGTTATCGTAGAATGTATACATGGAAAAAACATTGCAGTTGGGTAGGAATAACTTCAAATAGGAAACCAAAAGAAGAATTCAGTTAGGTGGGGCAGCATTTGGGAAATTACATCGGGTCATTTGTCTATTCCACAATGCCTGAAGATAAAAGTTTTCAACCAATGCGTCTTGGCAGTTATGATGTATGGATCCGAGACGTGGATACTAACGGTTGGGCTAGTCCACCAGTTTAAAGTCGCTTAGCGTGCGATGGAGCGGGCTGTGTTGGGCATCTATCTGAAGATTAAAATCCGAAATGAGGTTATCCAACAGAAAACAAAAGTTGTCGACCGGGGCCCTTCATGAAAATCAGCGCTGCAGGCTTCCTCTGTGGCTTTAGGCTGATGAAGGTCCCATTTTCGACATGTTTATATGTTTTGTATTCTCTTTTGTTTTTGTGTGTTGTTTGTATTGCTGCATTTAAATTTCTGGTTTTTTGTTGATTTGTGGCGAAATAAATACATTTTTCATATTCATTTTTTTTCACATAGCTCTACGTATTAGCAAGTTGAAGTGGCAGCGGGCTGGCCACGTATGCCGAAGAACCGATAATCGTTGGAACAGGTGGATTTTTGATTGGAGACCGCGAATCGGCGAACATAATGTGAGGCGCCCCCCGGTAAGGAGGAGCGACGACCTGTGGATGGTGGCAGGAGAGAATTGGATGAAAAGAGTTGAAGATCGGGCTCAAAGGCGCTTATTAGGAGAAGCCTATCAGTGCATTAGGATGGCCTGACAATGATGTCGAACTTATTTTCTATTTTCGTAAGCCCATTCATGCTCACTCTGTTCAAACTAGTTTTTATTTGAACTCTGTAGTATTTCTTAGTACAGGTACTCAATCTCACGTCAACTCGTTACAGATCGTTGATATTTCCTGCTATTATAATTAATAACACTTTTTGACTTCGCTTTCGGCACGTGTATGCGGTTTCTGCATATTATCTTATTCTTTGATCAAAAAAGCTTTTTCGCACCGAGTCATCAAGGCTGGGTTGAAAACATTGAGCTACTAAATAATGGATGTTGCTATGTAGGTAACATTCGTAATAATTATTACATTGGCGTACATATTGGAAAGAAATATACACAGTTATTATAACATAGTTTGAGTAAACGGTATTAAGTAAATATGCGGTTGTGAGTTTACACCAGAGAAACGATTTTTTGTATATATTTCACTTATTAATTATGATAAATAGTAAAAAGTAATATTATTAACACAGAACAAAATTACCCGCTTACACGCTTTTGATTTCGTGAAAAATGCTGCCATATTCTAGACAATGTCACTATAGCAGGACTGGAGAAAGTCCAGTCTGGCACATCTCCTTCGCGGTCAATTTCCATATATCATGAGAAGCGCGCTGGTGCGTGCTTCCCCAAAAAGCCCGGCCCGTTGCCGGGTCACGATTGACCGCCATAGTTTTGGAGGGAAACTCTGGCACTATTTCCTCGCGCTCTAATTGTGTAGTGCTTTATAAATATGCGTTTATAAAATATGTATATATAGCACGTAGTATGTTTTTCAGATGTAAATGTAATTATGTGTTGTTATGTTTATTAATTATAAGTTTTATTGTTAATTTAGTATTAATAAAAATTTGTAGGAATGAATAAATGGCACGTCATAAACTTAACAGTGGACGGATGCTTGTGTGACGTATGCAAGATGGGTTAGTATGTGATGTTACGAAATTGGAATTAAGGGAGTCTGCAGCCTAAATGGTGCGTGTATGCCCTGCGCACTGCCTGATAGGGAGGTTTTTAGAGGTAAGCTCTTCACATTGACCTCTTTAAGGAGTGGAACCTGAATGCCAATCACTCGCGCGGGTCTTTAGAGGAATATGTATCCCCAGGCTCGACTAACAGCAATTTGACTCGCACTTCAGAGGTTTTTAGTCAATAGGAGTCAGACACATGGGGGCGCGCCCCTCACGCCCTCACGGCGCGGCGGCCCTGGTGGTGTTATACAAGTCTTTTTCCCCAGATTACCTACTAAATTAACAATTACCAAATTACTCTGAGTTGAAAAACACTGGAATGAAAATGTCACCATTATCACGCTTAGTCCCCATTGAGGTAAGCAAACGTATAAAGCGCTTCTTACACTTGAAAAACAATAACAATGGATCTATATAGATTAGATAGTACGTAATTACTGTTATGTATTTGTAACAAATGCTTCGTAAAAAAATCCGCTGCCAGCTCCAGCTATGCAGGCAACTATTGCTAAACAAGCTACAGGTTGTTATAATTTAAAAAAAAAAAAGTATTTAGAAAGAAAGAAAAGGCATTTATTTGTCCCAAACATACAACAGAATGCTAGGTTAATGAAGATAGAATACAACAAAAGCATTAACACTTAGCTCTGGATTTACAGTTCCTGTGGGCAATTTCGATTAAGGAGTCATTTTAACCAAAAAAAGAATATCGACTAAAGAGTAATTTCATGAAGAAATAATTTGATTTAAAGTTGTTTTTTAATTTGGAGGAAGAGGAGGGAGTAATTGACCTCGTAGTAAATTCGACTAAGATTAATTTTAATTAATGATTTATTATGGCAAACGAGTAATTTAGACTAGACATTAATTACATTCAACGAATAATTTCAAGTGAAAAGTTATTTGGACTAACTAACTTACATTCACTTTTATTATTTTTTATAAGTTTTTGTGGCTGTGGTGGGATAGGGAACTGGGAGTTCAAGCGCGGCGACGTGGATTTTTGTAAATTTGATTTCCGGTAGGTACATCTGGGTTTTACCGATAAAGGAAAGTTTTATGAGGAAACCAGCATAGCATTTAATAAAAAAAAATCATCTGTAAGGGCCCTGAGGACGGCGATCAGCTGCGCTACTGGTATTTTTATTTTTTTGTTATCCCGGTGGAAATCCCTACGGACCGTCAGGGGAAGTGGTGAGGGCCACTTCCCCCGGTGTGTCGGAGCTGCCCCGACTAAAACCACCGGGGTGCCAGCACTGCCCTCTCTTCGCCTTCGCCGAGCCTGGGAATCCGAATACTTCCGACGGCTCGGCGGGCGTTGGCCTTTGGGCAGGCTTCCTCTCGTGGAGGGGGATTTAAGCCCCTCGCCTCCTCTCTGCACTGGACGGGGACACCCTCAACGTCACCCGCCCAGCCTGTGTCAGGAGGGGAGCTCGTCGCGCTGGGAGTCCTGCGCGAACTGCTCCCTTCTTTTGAGCCGCCTTGTTCTGCGGCAGCGCCGAGGGTTGCGGGGATTGGCGATGTGCCTCTCCCTCTCCGCCGCTTCTTTCACACTCATGACGGCCTCGCAAAAGGCCGCTATTCCTCTCCATGCGGCCTCGCTGTTGGTGACCGCACGAATTACGGCCGGCAGCGATAGGTCGTTGCCGACATGTTGGGCAAGTTCGGCCCTCTCATTAGCCCAGGCTGGGCATTCCTCTAAGGCATGTTGTGCCCTCTCTACGGGGCAGCCGTCGCAGTGGTTGCACATTTCCGTCGGCTCGCTCCCGGGTATCAGACTCAGGTATCTCCCGAAGCTGCCGTGCTCCGAGAGAACCTGAGTCATCCGGTACGTGAGCGAGCCATGTGCGCGTGACAACCACTGCCTAAGAGTTGGACGGGCTGCCTGCGTTACTGGTATGTTGAGTACGAGATATAAGCGAGAAATAGAGCACTAATGTATTTCTGCTTACTCCGAAAGGAATGTTGCGTGACGATATATTTATTTATTTATTTACTAATAAATGTCCAAATACCTATGAATCTTGTTTTGATAACTCTATATAAAATAAGTCACTTTTTAAAAATCCATAAAAATTATAATGCGGTTAATTGAAATTGTCCGACACGACTAGAAATCCATTACGTGATCATTATTCATAATCAAAATTATAAAATGTAAATTATGCATTTTTATGGCAACAGCTCAATGTATGTTTCCATTTACAAGTTACCTCAAATACTTACGCAAGAACGACTATATTCATTATGTAAAATATACTATTTATAGATTTGTACAAGATATTGGCAATAGAGACTTTCATAATTTACTATTAACAGATAATCGATGCCAAAGCTAATAACATTTATTACTATAAAATCGTATTTTGTATGTTTGTCGAGTAACTGAATCAATTTTGCCGAACTTTTGCTGTTCTCATCTGGGATACTATGAATATTTAGATCCTTAACCTATTTCGGTATAAATGAATCGTCTATTTGTTATATTGGCATTCTTAAATACTTCAGAAATACTTTATCTTTGTTCTTATCTGTACCAATCTTTCATACAAAAAATTAAATGATAAAGTTTTTATAATCATTTCTATTCCATCACCAAAGACATGCAAAAAAATAATTTACATATGAAACAATTAGGCTTTCGAATACATTCTCAAAATTATAAGTACTTAAAAAAGTAAGCAGTAAGAAACGATGTCAACTAAAATGGTTATAACTTAAGTTAAGTTAGTTAATACGCGAAAATAATTTAGTATAATTAAATATAATTAAATATTAGTCTATATTTTGATAACGTGCAACAAATTAGGTTTATTTATAGAAATTACGAATTATTTAAAAAGCTTTTTAAAATGTCCATTTGTAAAGTGCACAACCATGTTGACCGCCAAATAATAATTCATTCTAAGTGTCATGTCACTTAAAGTTAGATACTTATTTATCTCTAGACATTTAGATGTCCTAGATTTTAAAACTAAAATAGAATCTAATTTATTTAAATAATTAAGTGCGCAATCTTATGTAATACGATTGTAGGAGACTATTTTTATAAGCAATATTTACACAAAGGCTTTGAATATAATGAACAAATTAAAATAAAACGTTTAAGAACATTTAAAAATAGGGCAAATCGACTAAAATATGATATTATCATTATTTTTCGTAGCTGAATGTTTTTCCTTTCTATTCAAACAGCTTTGCTATGCATCACAAAGCAGTATATAAACAACGCTCCTATTTTCCCCAGTTTCAAAGATTTATATTTCCTTTCAAATGCTTTGATGAACTTTTCTCTTTCAATTTTTCAGGTTAAATAGAATGAAAAGAAAAGTTATTTATTTAGTCGAAGTATGCTAAAAATAACCATACAAAAGTAAAAACGGAAGGTAAATCAATTGAGGCAATTAATGTCATAGACTTACTTATTTAACTGTAAACTGTAAAAATGGTAGGTACTATAATGTGTATATATAATATAGGAGGTAAGGTTGTGCTAATAATGATCGCGTTTGCCCAACATGCGAATATTGACTCTTATTTTTAATCACAAGAATATGGTAAAATGGATGTAGCGAGCATTTTGTAAGCCGTTATTGTTCGTATAATGAATTTATCAATGATGTGCTTCCCATAGAAACTTAAAAAAGCACTATCTTGTTACACTTAGACATTTAAAATATATATTGATCTAATAATAATATATCGTCACTCCATATCCCTGTTGGGGTGAGCAGAGATACACATCTCTGGATCTCTCTATTACATACAGGAATTATCTAACATGTTCTCTAATGATCATGATGACAATGATACGATGTGTCTTATGTGTCTCATGTATCAGTGTGTGTGGTTATGTAGTGAAATCGTCATGCCTGAATGCATGCACGAAGCTGAGTATTTTCACAAAGTAGATGAGGGCAAATTAAATCTTTACAGATAAATGAATCATACATCCTTTAAATATACAGTTTTATATCAATCTTTATTCGTTTAAATCCTAAATGATCATTAATTACTCTATTACGAGAACTAAATTAATCACTTAACTTTTAATTAATTAACTAAATTCATCTTTTTGATTGATAATTTGGTCTTTTTTGCCTTATCGAATTCATTGAATTAAATGTATCGATGAATTTCGATAAAGATGTCTTTTACAAATTAAAAAGCAATGGAACTTGTTTGGATATTAATAAATCATGCGATTGGTTGGAAATCACGCACAGTACTCGATGAGTAATATATATGAATATTATTTTGTAGATCAGTTTGTAACAATAATGTTTATTTTCGTATGCTTTAAAGGATATAAGTAGCCGGATACAAAAACGTTATAGGCCCCTGACGTTTGCAATATATTTATTAAGACAGCAAATACTTTTCTTTATAGTCATAGTATTTATATAGGATTCAAAGTGATTGTAAGTTTCAACAGCATACGGAACAGGAAATATGGCTATAAATTACTATGCGAATGTTATTGTTACATGGAATGTATTAGTAGAATAGTTTTTTTCTTATACTAGGTCGACAAGTAACTACACCGCACATGTTGAAAGCTACAGTGCAAGAATAATAACCACCGCCAAAGGACTATCGTTTACAGTCTTTTAGGCTGATATTTATAGATGTTATTTCAACTTTGATTAGCAAAGATCTCAATAAAAAATTCGGTTTGACAAAAAACTGAATATATTATATAATAGGAACTTGAGAATAGCCATAGTATTTGTAATCTCATGTCCATGTTGACAAAATCTATGACTTACTAAATTTTTTCACATTCGTTGAGTTATATAAATTGTTGTGTATTAACTAAGCAAACATACAGTTGCATCTATATATCTCTGTCTTAGAGGCGTAGGTATTAAATGTAATAAAACTTCTAAGTAAAGACAAGAAACAGCCGTTTGTGTAGCTACATTTACGATTTTGCAAGGGAATCAAACCCTATAAGGTCATCTTAGTCTACAAGTTATTTCCCGTTGAGCTAAGTTTAAGCAAACTTGCACACTTGAGGGAGTGTGTCGTCCAACAAGGGTGCGAACCCCGGAACTCATCGCGCGCCGCTCTACAAGAAAGATGTATGAGAGGGGTAGCTCTTTACACCACTCCTCCCCGAATGAGTAGAGACCTACTTAAGGCCGCACGCCATTCCGGTCATCGAGGATGAGACCCCAGTCGTGCCCTCGATGCCGGTAGGTGGAAGGTGGAATACCCCGGGGCTTTTAGTCGTTGCAAGTCCGACACACCGGGGGGTAGCCCTCACCTCTCACCGAGGGCCGTTAGGGATTTCCTCCGGGTTGCAAAAAAAAGTCTAAGCAAACTTAAAGTTGCGTCTATAAATTTAAGCCTTAGTCTCATTTGTCATGCGCGTCCATATATACCACGAATGAAGGTCTGTAGTTATAAGAACAACATGAAATACACAAGCTAATACCAAAAAAAATTTTTTTTTTTGTAAGAAATATAATAATGCATATTTCAACGTTTGTGGAAGACAAATTGGGCAGAATTAATTAACTAAGTAAATAAATAATTAAAAAACCCGGGCAACGCCGGGTCTTCACAACTAGATTATTACAGAAAAACATGTCAACGATTTGTTACGAGTTGACATATCATTATTTTAATTAATTTATCTCGTGTTGTTTTAATTAAATTGTGCCTTAACCCATCATATCGCCAGCGGAGCATGAATGAGTTGAAAACAACATGGAAATATCCATTGATTTGCTTGATTCGCGTTTTTTGAATTCCTTTCTCCTTCCATATAGTTCCTAATTCCATCACTTGAGTAAAGGAAGCATGCCTTCATGCATCCTGTCAATGTCATTTTTTTTAATTAGCTCTCCTTTGTACCTTGAATAATATTTAATAAAGAAAATAAAAGCCAAAATAGTAGTTCTTGTGTTGATCTTTTAAGGTGACAGTTATAGACGCTCTTTACTCAAACATTGATATATTGTCACGCTATACCTCTTACGGGGTGAGCAGAGGAAATGACCAACGTGACCAGTAGCGCAGCTGATCTTTGTTCTCAGGGCACTTACACATGACATTTCTATTACATGCCATGCGGGTTTCTTCACGACGTTTTCTTCATCGGCGAGCATATGCTGCCTAAGTTCATATGTAATCTGGAATAACCTAGAGGTACGTCCCAGTATTCGAATCTAAGACCATACGTGTTGTCGAGTTTGGAAACCGGTCCATTATCCTCTAGACCACCACGGCCTCACCAAAACACACAAACACCACCCTCCAACATTACAAATTATATTGTTTGATTAATGGCAGAGTATTATATACATATATAATATATGGTAAGTCACCGATTTCATTATTTTGGACTTGACTCGCAAGTAATGAAACTATAGTTACGTTACTATCATATATTCACTTGTTTGTCAAAGACGTAGTTGATTTCTGAGCAAAATGTAAGCTAAGATAAAGAAGTATCTGTAAATCTCAGATCTTGCTTTCTAAGACAACAATCAGAGTATACAGCGTAGAGCTTTTTTTTAATTCATCTAACACTCGTATTTTATGAAAAAGAATTAATTATTTGATAATATCTAGTGTTAATGTAGAGTAAAATAGAAACATAAAATACATATGTAGGTATAAACACAGAGTGTAATAAATATCGTGCCTGACCCAAAAGGCCCATATTTGTGTCACAATAATATTAGCAAAATACACTAAAAAAATATATTATTCCTAAACATCAAAAAGTTATTGTTATATAAAATGTAACTATTTTACATACGATCAAAGCGGATCAATTATAAAAATCGGTGTAAAAACCAATTAAATGACGTGACTGATAAAAAGTGCCTTTTCTCTACAGAGATCATGATTTCTGTAGTATTTTTATAATACTATGTTATGGGTATATAATAAAAAGTTAGTCTTAATCGAACTCACTTTTCATTACAAAAACTTCTATAAAGCTATGACCCATTAGCGCGATCCATTGCTTTCCTTTCTTTCTTTGTGAACGAGCTACACACGTTCGCATTGTTACCATGTAATTTCCCCATCTAATTACATTAATTTTGATTTTTTTTTGTTCTTTGTATAAAATGGATAACGTAAATAGAATAAAAAGAAATATAATATCAATGACCAAGAAACGCTTTCAAGGATCGGACAGGGTTTTTAATGTACACTGTATATACAATCGATTACCTTGATTTATCTAAACACTTAGCTTTTGTAGACTTTCATAATCTACAGAGAACTGAATTTAAATGTATATATAATTTATATGTTAATCAATATCCTCAAATTTTTAGATTTTAAAAAGTTATTTTGTAACGCATTCGAGACAGATGGAATTGAAAGCGTTAGACGTATTTCAATGCTCGATGCCAAGGTTTCCGAAAGAACTAAAATATTCAAGAATTTAGTTATATTAGCTTACCCAAATATAGCACTATTAAAATTCAATTTTAATTAATAGCTTTATCTGTTAATTTATGACATTATTATGCCATATGTTATCGGTAAGATCCATAAATTGTTATTTTATATCAGCTTCCGATCTAGGAGAGTGGGGGGCAAGCTGAGACCCGCGCCCCAGGCTCAAACATTTGGGGGTTTAAGACACACATAACCCTCTTAATAATATATATATCAAAACGTGAGCCAACCTCTCCATGTCTCCTTGAAAACATTTGGCTGAAGATTCTTATTATCATTTGCTTCTACGTTTGAAAGTTAAATGTCTTATAATATACCCTTATCATGTATACGTTATTACTTATTCAAGAACAAAGGTCACGGTTTGATTTTTTTAATGAATATTTTTCTTTATATGCGATAAATGATTTACATTTTATCAAACTTGTGGAGTACAAAATTCTCTATAAACTGAGCTGTAAACAATCATTTAAATGATTAATCAATATACCCTAGAAGGAAATGTAAAAGGATAGAGGAGGGTGGGGGCTAGTAGTAGTTTTTTAACAGAGCATTATGTTTGAGGGTGTCTGCTGATCGGATGAGAGTGAGGTGGGGCGCAATGACTGGAGTGCCGCCCGTCAGAGAGGTTAAAGCAGGGTTCATTGTACCCATCTCTCCCAGAGAAGAAGCCTGAATAGGCTATTCGCTACCTAGCCAATTGGATGAATTTGGTACCCTGGGCCAGGGTGGAGTAATTGGAAGTACACCACGGAGGTTTTAAGTCAGTAGGAGTTTGACATACCGAGGTTGCTGCCCTCACATCGGCACAGATTCTCCTATGCAGGATTTTTCCCCGGAATACCAAAAAAGGTAGCAGATTTTGCTACGTCTCGAAAAATTCCAAGATTCGAGTCTGTTTTGTATATTGTCTAAAACGATACTATATTTCTCTACATAACGATTATGTATACAAGGATTAAGAAATTCACTAACTCTTACTTTTGCTGAGTGATAAGGCTGTGAACTGGTTTTCCGGCGAGCGTGTTCCCACCATTCTATGATGGGGTCCTTTAATACTAGAAAGAATGAATATAGTTATGGCACATACGTATATAGGGAATAAAGAGAGGGGGGAGGTGAGTACAACTATGAATAAATGCTATAAGATAATATATAAAAAATCATAATATTTAAAAAAAATTGGTTCCTTATAAATATATATATTTACATATAATTAAGCTTTGAAAACAGTCAAAATGACTGCTCTGGGCAATCTAGTTTTAAACCATGCGTGAAGAGATATTTGTACAGGCCGGAATGATCGCTGCGCCTATCGATAATTTTTTTTACTGTTGATAGTTGGCGTTTTTGCATCGCACCTTGCTTACCATCCGGCGTGGTAGGGTCTCTGTACCGAATCAGGATTAAAAAAAGAGATACATTTGAGATTTATATATTAGGTCCTTACATATGAAATTGGCGTTTTTCGTACTGGCCACTTTAATCACAAATTTCTCCTCTTTGGTAAGGAATTCCAAATTCAAATTTATACAGCTATAGACTCATGTATTTGTGCTTCGATGATCGTTATTCATTTGTTTTTTTCTTCTGTTTTTTTCTGTTTGCGTCACTCATTTTACAAAATGGAAAACTTAAAATATTGCATTATTTACGAGTACGAGTTCCGCCGTGGCACTAGTGCTGCGGAAACAACTCGAAGGGTGAATGATGTGTATGGCGGCCGTGTTGCAAAAGAAAACACAGTTCGTTTTTGGTTCCAACGTTTTCGTTCTGGAAATTTCGACCTGCAGAACAAGCCCCGTGGACGGCCTGAGACTCAAGTTGATAATGAAGAGTTGAAGGCTATTGTGGAAGCGGATCCATCGCAAACCACGTCCGAGTTAGCTGCAGGCTGCGATGTTAGTGATAAAACTGTTTTAATTCACTTGAAGCAAATTGGGAAGATTAAAAAGCTTGAAAGGTGGGTACCTCACGAATTGACTGAAGCAAACCGGCAAACGCGCGTCGACAGATGCGTTACATTACTAAACCGGCACAATAATGAAGGTATTTTAAACCGAATCATTACCTGTGATGAAAAATAGGTTCTTTACGATAATCGGAAGCGCTCAGCGCAATGGTTGGATCCTGGCCAGCCAGCCAAATCCTGCCCCAAGCGAAAATTAACCCCAAAAAAGTTACTTGTAAGCGTTTGGTGGACTAGTGCCGGTATTGTTCATTACAGTTTTCTCAAATCTGGCCAGACTATTACGGCTGATGTCTATTGTCAGCAATTGCAAGCCATGATGGAAAAGCTAGCGGCTAAACAACCTAGGCTGGTCAATCGCTCCACGCCACTGCTGCTTCACGACAACGCTAGACCACACACTGCGCAACAGACGGCTACTAAATTAGAAGAGCTTCAATTGGAAAGTCTAAGACATCCTCCGTACTCCCCGGACCTTGCTCCAACAGATTACCATTTTTTTCGAAATTTGGATAACTTCTTGCAAGGGAAAAAATTCAACTCCGATGGGGCAGTCCAAATCGCCTTCAAAGATTTTATTGATTCCCGTCCGACTGGTTTTTTTAGTAAAGGGATCAATGAACTACCTATGAGATGGCAAAAGTGCATAGAAAATAATGGTTCATACTTTGATTAATTAAATATATTATATTAAAAAATATTCGACTTTTTGTTCCTCCCATACAAAACGCCAATTTCATATGTAAGGACCTAATATTACGTTGACTTTGCTCAGGAAATAAGATTGTCGTTGACAAAAATCTAAATATACTCGTATAACGGGAACTTAAATATAGCTACAGAGCCAAATCTAAGTTGAGAAAATCGATAAGTTATCATATATTTGGATTTAAATTAAATAACATAATTTGTAAGTTGTTGTTGTGGTCTAGTGAATAAGGGATCGGTTTCCATAAAAGGCGGCGCGAGTGGTCGAAAGTTTGAATCCCGGTTGGTACATCTGGGTTTTTCCTGTTTAAATACGGACTCGGGCAACGCATGCTCAGCGATGAAGGAAAACATTGTGAGGAAACACGCTTGGCATCTAATAGACATGTCATGTATAAGTGCCTTGAGAACGGCGATCAGCTGCGCAATATGGTCACGTTGGGCTCGACATATAAGCACAATGTGGATATAGCCACTATTACTAATACTATCTCTGCTTCCCCCCTAAGGGATATAGCTTGACTATATATTATTATTATTAAATTTTCGTTTTGTTCGTGTATCCGAGTTGTAATCGCTGGTATCACAGATTAACATTGATTAAGCAAAGTATAAAACAGAGTTAAGAAACCCTAAAAAATATATCTACATACATATCGCTAATATCTAAATCCGGGATATGAAAGTTACTATCGTAATCTATTTACATTTAAACCAAGGCAACACAAATCTAAGACATTTATTAATGCATTAATCTCAAGTATATTAAAATGTTTAAGTAATAAGCTTGGACGTGTAATAAATCAAGTTTTCGTGTTTATTGCTTAAATAAACAAAATCTATAATATTATTGAACTATATCTGTCTACAGACTTGTATTTTAGCTGGTAACATGTTACTATCGAGGCAGAGCTTTCAACCAGCGTACACACTGTAGAAGCTCTGGTGCTTAGAAGAAATCAACTACGAGTATTGGTACTAGCACTGATTGGCCGCTGCTGTCTTAACAATCATTTGAGGAGTCTAATTTCAAAACCCACTAAAACATATTTTTTTCAAATCTTATATAATATAATATAAATTTATAAATACTTATAATTATTCTTTGACTTAACAATCACATTTTTATAAAGTATTTAAATTATTATTCTAGAGCAGGGCTTCTTAAACTATGGGTTGCGACCCCAAAAAGGGTCGCGTAACAAAATTCTGGGGTCGCGAGAGATTTTAATGTCAAATATTTATATATACCGTTTTATAACATCACTAGAGTTGGTGGAATAGAGTGGACTTGCAGCATCTAGACACGCACATTTGTTGAAGGTTTTGAGCTATCTCCATCGACAGCAGTAAACGATCGATGATCGCTATTATTATACTGTGGCACATTGTTAGTGCGTTTGTCGGTGTCATACATGTTGAATAAACTGCGCGCCGCTGACTGCCCACTCGGACCGCCACCTCTAAATTTTTTTTTTCGGCATGTCCAACAAATGGCCTGGGAAAGACCTTCAGAACAAAACCGGGCTTGGTGGGCGAACGCAGAGAGGGCTCAGCCAGCGAAATTTATGGGTTGGGCGGCTTCGCACGAGCACCCCTGTGGGTACGGACCTCGACTTGGGCGGCCGGCCAGTTGAAAAACGAACCTAACGGTGATCTACCAGCGTTTCGGAAGCGACTGCCTTGAGAAGAAACGCCGAAAGAAACTCAAGGTTGCATCGGAGTGAAACTGCGTCATTTAAACGACAGTTGACGGACCTATCCTTAATCGTCGTCGTCGGCGCCGCCGGTGTCTCGGAATGTGACGAGTGCTTGTGTGTACCTCGTTGTTGATAGGATCGGGGGTCGCATGGGCCGCGGTAATTGAATCGAGGCACCTCTAAATATCACACACAATCAAAGGGAGGAATGCGCGCGCGTACACCCGTACAACCTGCAGCTAAACAATGATTCAATAACAATATTAATACTTACCACGCAACTATGTACCTTAATATATTCGAGCTAATTAAGACGATCAGAATCCACTTTTATTCTTAAAACTATAATAAATACAATTTTATCATTTTTTGTGCAATATTTAATTTTAGATTTTTGTATGTTTCAAAACGAATTCTAAAACTACATATTTTCATATGTATATGTATATTGTTACCTAATAAATAAATCATCAAAAAATATTAATTTATTTTTCTTTTATATTTGTATGGGGTCTTCAAGAAACTCGCAAACATAAATGGGGTCGTGAATGACAAAAGTTTAAGAAGCCCTGTTCTAGAGTGAAAAAGCAAAAAAGAAACAATCATATATAATATTTGATAAAACATTTCAAATTACTATTAAGACTATTAAGTAATTTGGTGTTAAAAGCCCGGCCACCTGCGGCTATTAACTACAATTATGTTAATGGTCAGTTCACATGCCCTCAATGCTCAAGAGTCTTCCTAAAGAAGTTAGGGTATATGAGTCACCTAAGAGCACACGACCGGAGAAATCGATGTTGAATCAGTCGCTGAGGCCGAATCCGGCTAAGACATCACATCATCATATCAATTTTGTACGAAAAATCGTTTTAGAGGGTTTTGAATTTTTTTGCATTGGTGGCCGGAACACTAGAGATTGCAGATTCTGCGAAAGTGCGGATGAATCGCCCGAGCACCTCCTGTGTGAATGTGACTTACTAATGCCCAAACTCAACCGCATCCTGGGCCGCCACGTGCTACATCCAGGAGAGGTTCCAGACATCTCTGTCAATAAAGTACTACAGTTCGTTAAAACTATAGGCCTTGACAGAGAGCTCTAGATGGTAGGTTGTGATCACAATAGATCTTTTAGGTCGCAGTGATACATACAGGCTGAGTTAGACTGCATAGCTCCACATTGTGCATAGTTTAAAAATAAAAATAATAACTTTAAGTTCTGGTTAATCTGAAGGCTTAGACAAAGGAACGTTTAATTAGAGATAATGCTAGTAGAAAAGTAAAACATGTATGGGATTGATGTAAATTTTCGAAATATCACGTCGCTAGCCTATTTTAATTCCTATATTTTGGACCTAATGATACAGTTACTGACTGAACGTTATCTTGACTAAGTTATCCGATATTATTTGATATATGAGAACCGAACCAGTGTAAAAAAACATGCTAATCTCCAGAGACACTTTGTACTAAAACATCTACAGCTCTTATAAATTTTAAAATGGTATAACTATGATGATTAATTTGAAAGTTCGTTTGTAATATTTCGTCATGAAATTGGCTTCTATCTAATATTTAATTGATTAAATCAATCTGTTTAATATCGTACAGTAATACTATTTGATTGTATACAAATTTTAACGACAAATATAAGTATGTGTAAATGAGACTTTTGCATAAAAACTAATCTGTAATAATTCTACATATAATTTAAATAATGAATAAACTAGGAATGCAGGATTTCTATATTTAATCATATTAAATACAGGAAATAAAAAATTAATTACTGATTAAACGGAGTAGTTAAACGAAATTTGCATGTAAAATAAACGTACCAGCAAATTTTAATTAGTAAAGAATAATTTAGATTAATCAGGTTTAAAATGAGCTATTTCGTTGTTTCTAACTGTAGATCGGTGGATGAAAACCTTGAAAATGAAAAAAATTACAGCATATGATAAGGAATGATTTGTTGTTAGCATTATATCAAATTAAAGTAATTAAGTAAGTACCGTATAGTAATGCAATTATAGTAGACACATGATGTTAAAAATAATGAATCAGTTTTTAATGACTAAAGCAAATTGTCAACGGTCGCGATTGCAGGTTTGAAACGCCGCCTGACAGCTCTGCGCTGGCACCCACGTAGGTCGCTTTTCCATTTAATTACATATAGACTAGTATATTGCGACCTAGCAGTCGCTCCAGGGTCGCTGCAGCCGAGCAGTGACTGTCAGAATTTGGATGACACCTTAAGATATTAGTGGTACACGCTGAGCTTTATTTTTTCGACAGGGCTTTGCAGATGGGCCGGGAAAGGCCTTCACAAATAACCGGGCTTGGTAGGCAAACGCAGAAGGAGCTCAGCCCGCGAATTTTATGGGTTGGGCGGCTACGCAAATGCACCTCTATGTGTACGGACCTCGACTTGGGCGGCCGGCCAATGAAACGAACCTAACGGTGATCTACCAACGTTTCGGAAGCGACTACCTTAAATAGAAACGCCGAAAGAAACTCAAGGCTGCATCGGAGCGCCGAGCTATGAGTTGTTTGAAAATGAGCCACCAGCGATATAAGACTTATACGGGTAATTGTTCAGGAGCACAATACAACGCATTGAGTTTTAGCCTCTCTTGCGAGACAAAGTACACGATTAAACTTATAGCTTCTTTCTCTTCCCCATCGGTTCCTCACTGCTGAGGATTGTAACTCTACTTTCATAAGCAAACCAATGGAACTAACTGGAAGGTCCAGCTGTTCAGAGATCCGGCCCGACCACTGCTTAGGCTTCCGGCTTCTGGATCTAAACTTATATATACCTCGCATACATCACAAGATATGCACCTGAAAAACGTGAATTTGAGTGCTACCCACCAGTCCTTTTTTTATCGACCTAACTGAATACTTATGGCTTGCGGGGAGCCAGTCAATTTATATTAGGTCCTTACATATGAAATTGGCGTTTTGTATGGGAGGAACAAA
Organism: Automeris io; assembly: GCA_036320925.1. Taxonomy (NCBI): domain Eukaryota; kingdom Metazoa; phylum Arthropoda; class Insecta; order Lepidoptera; family Saturniidae; genus Automeris; species Automeris io. Next base: position 11,546,510 of record JAUDJH010000010.1, on the reverse strand, counting down.
AAGTCGAATATTTTTTAATGATGATGATGTCCTAGCCGGTTTCGGCTACGGCGACTGTTTCAACACCGGTTAAGAAAATCTAGGTCCAATTGTTTTCGGAAACAGTCAATTGCGCAGGAGATATTTAAGTGCATAAACTGGACGCGCAGCCAGAAAAGCACTCTCTCGTCCGAGCTCCCTCAGGCCCGATGGAATGGAAAACCAGTACGATCGGGAGGGAGCGGGATGCAGGTTTGGTCGAGTTTTCCTTCTCTAAACACCTGGTTGAATTGCGATGTTCAAGAGATCAGCCGTGGTGGCTGCCGGCAGAATAGAATAGCACGCCCCTCTTCTTGCTGAGGTGTCGTAAAAGGCGACTAAGGTATTTTTTAATACAATATATTTAATTAACCAAAGTATGAACCATTATTTTCTATGCACTTTTGCCATCTCATAGGTAGTTCATTGATCCCTTTACTAAAAAAACCAGTCGGACGGGAATCAATAAAATCTTTGAAGGCGATTTGGACTGCCCCATCGGAGTTGAATTTTTTCCCTTGCAAGAAGTTATCCAAATTTCGAAAAAAATGGCAATCTGTTGGAGCAAGGTCCGGGGAGTACGGAGGATGTCTTAGACTTTCCAATTGAAGCTCTTCTAATTTAGTAGCCGTCTGTTGCGCAGTGTGTGGTCTAGCGTTGTCGTGAAGCAGCAGTGGCGTGGAGCGATTGACCAGCCTAGGTTGTTTAGCCGCTAGCTTTTCCATCACGGTTTGCAATTGCTGACAATAGACATCAGCCGTAATAGTCTGGCCAGATTTGAGAAAACTGTAATGAACAATACTGGCACTAGTCCACCAAACGCTTACAAGTAACTTTTTTGGGGTTAATTTTCGCTTGGGGCAGGATTTGGCTGGCTGGCCAGGATCCAACCATTGCGCTGAGCGCTTCCGATTATCGTAAAGAACCCATTTTTCATCACAGGTAATGATTCGGTTTAAAATACCTTCATTATTGTGCCGGTTTAGTAATGTAACGCAGCAGTCGACGCGCGTTTGCCGGTTTGCTTCAGTCAATTCGTGAGGTACCCACCTTTCAAGCTTTTTAATCTTCCCAATTTGCTTCAAGTGAATTAAAACAGTTTTATCACTAACATCGCAGCCTGCAGCTAACTCGGACGTGGTTTGCGATGGATCCGCTTCCACAATAGCCTTCAACTCTTCATTATCAACTTGAGTCTCAGGCCGTCCACGGGGCTTGTTCTGCAGGTCGAAATTTCCAGAACGAAAACGTTGGAACCAAAAACGAACTGTGTTTTCTTTTGCAACACGACCGCCATACACATCATTCACCCTTCGAGTTGTTTCCGCAGCACTAGTGCCACGTCGGAACTCGTACTCGTAAATAATGCGATATTTTAAGTTTTCCATTTTGTAAAATGAGTGACGCAAACAGAAAAAAAACAGAAGAAAAAAACAAATGAATGACGATCATCGAAGCACAAATACATGAGTCTATAGCTGTACAAATTTGAATTTGGAATTCCTTACCAAAGAGGAGAAATTTGTGATTAAAGTGGCCAGTACGAAAAACGCCAATTTCATATGTAAGGACCTAATATACTCGGTTGCAACGTAATGTCGGCCAGACGTCGCCTGAAGCCGAGGAAGTTGGCCTGGCTTTACCCTTGGCCCTGGCAGACAAGTAGGGAGAACACCCCGGTGGTTTAAGTCGGTAAGCAAACAACACACAGGTACCGCTGCCTTCACGATAGCCCTGACAGTCCATAAAGACTTCAAACGGGTCAAAAAACAAAGTAGGAAAAAAATTTCAAATTTCACACCACTCACATTCTACTGCCTTTCATACTTCATTCTTTCATCCGTCCGCTGAAAAGGGTTGAGTGGTGTCGTTTATTTCTCAAAATTTACAATATATACTTAATCCTAACTTAAGCCTACATTATAATTTTACAAAAAAAACAAAACTAAACATACTAAGCCTTAACTAACGTACGGACGAAACTAACTTAAGCCTTAATTAAAAATAAAAACAACAGCAGAGGAAGATCTTATTTAACTATTAAAAACTTAACCTAGTACAAAATATGAAAGGGGACTATGAGCGGGAAGCCGTTTCGAGGCGAACCTCCTGACGGCGGCGTTCTTCTCCGTCTGCGACGACAGACGGGTCACTTATCGAAGGTAGCTCGCGCGTCCTTCTTGTTGGAAGTCTACGGAGTCCGTCTGGGTGTTTTTCTGTGGGATCGGGATGATGAGGGTGTGCGAATCGGTCGCACATCCGCCTAGTACTCTCCAGCGCGCCCTCTCCGGATCGGACGCAGTCTAGGTAAGGACTAGATCGCGGGCTACTAGATCGCGGGCTAACAAAGTAGGAATGTAACTAGGTTTGGGTGTGTACTGGAGAAAACAAGTACGTCATTTAGCAGTTCGAAAGCGACTTCATTGAGAAGAAGCATTAAAAGAAATTCAAAGCTAGAGAAAAAAATTCCGAGTGGGTCATCGGTTGTACGCACCTACAAATATACGTAAGTGTGACCCAGCTATTTCACGAACCTGTTAATTGAGTTAAACAAATTTAATTTTAAACATTTTGAAGAATAGCAATAAATGCTGTTAATCGACTTTATTATTAAATAATTATAAGGTATGCGTATACGGTAAGACCATGTGGGGTTTTATTGATTTTTTTTAATTTTAAATTAATTACTTAGTAATTAATCAAGGTTGTTGTAATTGCGACCTCGTTATATGAAGTCGAGCCACCGTTTATACCAATGTCATCCAATTAAATACTAATGGAATTATTGTGCCCCTAGGCAAAATAACATCCTTTATCAATAACGCTTGTAGAAATGTACAAATTATAAAGAACATTCAAAATATCATGTTGACATGCTACATTAATTCCATATATTTACACTTTTCTACTGGCGTTATCGATAAATGATATTACTTTGTCTAGAGGCCCAGGGTCAATCAAACAAGACATACTTACTCCTGAAAATTTAAATCCTCGTTCATCAGAAACATTGTTTTTTTAGTTCAAAGAGCTTATTCTCATTAAGATACAAATCACTTATATGGGAACACTTTGTTTTAAAACCTAACTGAAACAGTAAAGTAGTAACAGCACACTTGGCTTAAACATAATTATATTTGTTGATATTTCTCTCTATATATTGCAATAACTTAGTTCTCTGTACGCCAAAATAGATTTTAAGAAGTATATACTTCTAGTAAGCGGGCAAAAACTGCATATTTTAGCATAAAAAAACGGCATATTTTAGCCGAAGCGAAAAGATTTTTTGATGATAGTTTTTTACAGAAGGAGATAGAAACCGAAGGCAAAACTCGGTTCGGTCACTATTTTTCACTTTAACATTAAAATATATTTTATCAATATAACTAGGCATCTACTTTGATGTAACACCAGAACTACCGACGAATAACTTCTACTAATTTTAGAATTTGATAAAACATAATATTATTTGCATTTTTTTTGTATCCCGGGGGAAAATCCTGCACAGTACCATCAGAGACGCTGTGAGGGCAGTGACCACGGTGTGTCAGACTCGTACTGACTAAAAACCCCTTGGGTGTGCCTCTGATTGCTCCAGCCGGGCCTGGGAAACCAAATTTATCCAGACGCCCAGGGACCAAGAAGCCTCGTTGCGGCTACCTCTCTGAATATTATTTGCTAAGCTTCAAATGTACTTAAATACATAATATTTATTACTCACGATACTAATGATATGTATATGTTAATTATCAAAAAAAAAAAAATTAAAAAAAATCTTAGATACATATAAAAATCAGACACTGACTGATCCGGTAAAACTAACGTTCGATGGGCGTGTTAAATGGGTTTGGTGCTAATACAGGCGTAGACGAAATTATTCTTTGAATTTGATTATATATTTAATCAAATTCTAAGCAACATTTTTGTTTGGGAATATGCCCGGGAATTTACGAAATGTTCTCGGAAGGTTTGGGCACTTTGGGAAAATTCTCGGGCATTTTCATCACTAGTCCGACCTTGTTGCTATATCGAAAGTTGAGTTTTTATATTATCATCTGAGTACCGATAAACATGTTATATCCATAGATGGGCAAAATGTAATGAGATTAATTAAAATGATGACGATGACATTTTACGTTTTTTATCATTAATATGACTGCATTTTGCTCATCTATGTTTTAAACACTACAGAATCCCAGATTGCATACATATTTATGATTTCTTAATGTTTTAAATGGATTTAATTGTGATAACAGAGCAAGAAAATTAAAATTACGACTATATTTTTTAATCGTTAATCATTAATCAGATAACATTTTGCCCATCTCTTGATTATATCACAGAGGAAACACCCCGACGAAAATGTATGGATTTAACATATAATAATTCCTTTCTTCTTTTCATAATAATAACAATAATATATATACACATTGGTGATAGCCCGATTGCCCGAACTGGGTCATGACCACAGTACACAAGTGTAAAGACCGTCATAGTGACTCGCTTTAGTCTGTCGCGTTTCGGGATCAGCTTGTGTATATGCAGTAACTCATATATATAGAGACCCTCAATCGTGGTATATGTGGGCCGACATGACGACGGAGACTATCAATTGATTTTCGTTCTTTGATGGCCCCTTTCGTTTTTGGACTACACTGTACTTACCCTCAGGTACTATATAGTCACTATATCGAGCCAGTGTAAAAAAAAAGTTTGGTGTCGATTGAAGCTGCACCCATATCTACACAACAACATATATTTAGGGAAGTATAACACGAAGAAGTGAACGCGTGGTATAGTATATTAAATAGCATTGTACGATGAAAAGCTTTTTGCGAACGCATATTGTTTCTGTTCGGCTGTACGGGTAACGAGGGGACGCAATGCGAAATTGCTCTAAATCAGTGCTATGGAAATAAGAACGGAACCATCAGTTTTAAAAACGCATTTAAAAACTGTCTGTCGGTGTTTCACTCCAACGTAGCCGTAGTTTTTTTTTTGGCGTTTCTTCTCAAGGCTGTCGCTTTTGAAACGCTGGTAAATCACCGTTAAGATTTCGTTTCTTTGGCCGGCTGCCTAAATCGAGGTCCACATGGGTACCCTTGCGTAGCAGCCCAACTCATAAAATTCGCTGGCTGAGCGCATTCTGCGTTCGCATACCAAGCCCGGTTTAGTTGTGAAGGGCTATCCAGGCCACAAACAAACTTATTTGGAAAAAATAATGAAAATGTCTGTCACCTTCTTTACTTTGAAAGATTCGCAACCAACAATGCGTAACAAAGTAACAAAAAATGACCGAGAAAAGGTTAAGGATATATCCTACACAGCAGGGTCACGCTAGGATTCATTTCACTTTAAGCAACATAAATATACAAACAAAAATAGCAATACAAACTATAGAGCTAATAAATATTACTTATCATCACAATTGTTATATCCAATATTATGTTATATAATGTCAATTGTTACGTGTTTTAATTTATTAATAAAACCACTCTCCGTTATCACCATTCATTTTTACAAACATTGACATCTTAAAATCCACGTTCTATACCATAAACATTAATAGCGGCAGCCTAGTGCTGCCCTCTATATATCGACTATAACAACAATGATAATATAACATTTTCAATAAATAAAGCTAAAAACATAACCAATCCGATCTCTCTCTTTCTTTAATTAGCACTTTTCGTGGGTAGGCATGAGAGATCAACGTAAATTGGTTATTCACTGTCACTAATGTATCTCCGAAATCTATAAAGGTGTTCAAGATAGTGATTGATAAGGCCAAAGGCAAACTGGTATGGTAAACTAAAAATATAAGAGGTACAACTTTAAACAATAATTAATCTTGCCCACGTGGATTACTTGCGTAATTAATATGACACGATCTAATAAATCTATTTGTAAAGTGAGTCGAGTGTAAATTGAGTGGATATACACCACAGTAAATTAAAAGATTTTGTTACATCAGATACATAAAACTTTTGAATTGGTATTTTTATCATCCGCTTAGATTTCAGTTTACCAGATACAATAATTACAGGTTATTAAAAAAGTCACAAATTTTTAGGTGATTTTCAAGAAGCTGTTATTTTGAGGGAAAAAGTCGTACAGTGGTTTTAAAAAAAGAAGGTTGTAGCGTCAAGTGTATAGTTTTCAGTTTCAAGCGTTAACATTATTTCACGTGCGGGGTTTTTGAGTAATCGTAAATAAAATACAAGATGAAAAAATTTCGAAAATTTTCCTCGTTTTTAGAATGACCTATGGACTTTAATTTTCTTTATTCAATAGTCTTACTTTAAATTCTTTTGGATCATCTAATTCCCTATCATTTAATTTACTGCGAGGTTTTTATGATGATTTAATTTTGAGTTATCATTAATCAAAACAAAAAAATACCTTTTGACTTTGACAATCCATTACTTGGGCAGTAATGATCAGACTGAGAATCGATGCAGGTTTTTCTAAACTACAAAATATTCTCTATAAGATGAAGTAATTATTTTTTGATAAAACATTACTTTTTGAAAAGAAAATGACTGAAGATAAGGTGAAACATCGCAAATACAAGGATATTTGGATAACTTGGAATAACTTTGCACATAGTGAGTTAAGGAAGAATTTCGTCCATAAGATTTCAACCCTAAGGGTCCTGAAAAATCTTTTTGGAGATTCGAAGAGCTGCGATTTTGTTCTCTTCGTTACCGAAAGGTTTATTTAGGGATTTCGTGAAAATTGACGTAATGGACTTATTTACACTAATCTTAAATCTAATAGGGCATCGTATCACATTACTATTCTCCCTACCGACCGTCGATTCAGGTCGGATGCAGTGCAGTGCAATGGGGGTCGAAGCTGCTCGCGTCCGTAGGCTTTACCCTAGTTTCCCTACACGTGACTCCTGGGTGGTGCTAAACGAGCAGCAGCGAGGTGGTAGGGCGCCGGTGCCCGTCTGGGTCGCGACCACAGTGCACGGGTGTAAAGCCCGTCATAGTGACCAGTTTCGGCTTGTCGCGTTTCGGGATCAGCTTGTGTATATCCAGTAGCTCCTATACCTAGAGACCTTCAGTCGTGGTATATGTGGGCCGACATGACGATGTTGACTATCAATGGATTTTCATCCTTTGATAGTCGCTTTCGTTTTTGGACTACATTGCATTTACCATCAGGTACTCTGTAGTCACTATGTCGAGCCAGTGTAAAAAAAAAGTGCGCAAGTGTTCATAGAGACAGTACTATGGCTTTTTCAGTCTTTCAATATTCTGCTCCATGTGATAAAGTTATTGGATGACGGATGTAAACTATATATAATAGCTTTTTTAAAAAGTATTTTACGGATTCCAATCAGAGGCAATGCGTAAACATCCTAAGTAGTTTCTGTCGAATATCCTTATACTATCTAGAACATCTTTTTTTTGATAAATCTGTTATAATTCAGTTATTAAGTCGTAATGAAAACGGGTATTATAATCTAGAAATAAAGTTTTCCACGGGAAACAATTTATTTCTCGCTGATTTTACTTCAAACGAACTTTTTAACGCAGTACAAGGTTAAATAACATGTATCATTTTTTATTGTCCATTTATTAATGTTTGTTATATTGACCAACAAAAAAAAAATAAGTTGCTATTATGACGCACTTTCATAGTGCTCGATTGGTATTATTATTTTTTTATTGTTAATTATTACGTTAAGAGTAATTCCGTGCTATACTGGAAAGAAACCAAACGGGTAAACGTGACGCAATTGTTCAGATGTCAACTTTTTTCCTTTTTATTTTTTATGATTATTTTTAAGACAATTGTGTTGTACTGTGTACTAAGGGCGGCTTGCACTTACAAATTAAATCTAGTTTAGAGTTATATAAAATGCTATTTAGCGCTGATACTGCTGTACTTATTGTTTTGCACTAAATCAAAATCTAGTTATAACAACTATTAAACTGAAATCAACATTAAGATAGAATCAAACCAATTCAATTAATAAGCGTTTTATACAAGCTTAAACTAGATTAATTCGTTAGTGCAAGCCGCCCTAAAATACTAAACATAAAGTCCGGCTTAGTGCCAGCATACACGATGCATTATGGCGTTTTAGATACAAATATACAATGTGCATCACGGCATATGGTGCGTTCAAGCACCGCGCGCAGGTGCACCAGATTGCACCACACGTGTGTTCACAAATACGACAAATCTTTAGAGTGCGGTGGTGGGCTGCATCGCCGCTACAACGCATCGTGTGCACCGACTCTTGCAATTTGATTTGACACACAGACGGACCTGTTCTTTCTTGTAAACACTGCAAGAAAATCAGTTTCACTATATAATCGAGAAACCGAATGTAATTACTGACATGTCATTATTTTCATTGCTCGTGACGATTAAAGGTTTAGTAGTTACAAACCAGTAGTAATTACTTATTTATTTGTAGGTATATATTATTATTAGTTATTTCTTTGAGTAAAAAATTTGTAATTGTGAATTTTAAATAGTTTTGTCAGTACTTGTAAGATTTATATGACGTGGATTTTCTTCGCAATGTTTTTCCTTTCCGTCGAACATTAGTGTGTGCCTTCGTAAATTCGTACTAATATTATCTTATTTTCTCAAAATAATTAACCGTTTGACTTCTACGCGGCGTAAAAGCGTCTTTTTTTATGACGGACTAATTACTGAGGGCCGGGAAAGGCTTTAAATCTATAAATAGGTATAATTACTTACTATCATAGTCCATTGCACTTGGAATAATTTGTTACCGTCACGTCTCATGTCTATTTCATACGTTTCGGTTTAAATTACCGTATCTAATTAAGCTATTTTGAACGCGTCAGTTTTTATCTCTTCGCTTTATTTTAACTTTTGTTTATAAAAATAGAAATGTTTAAGTCACAAATTCACTCAGTATCTGCGAAATCTGAGAAAAGTGTATTCATATAATAACTTATCAGAATAAATAAAAACTGAATACTACCGCATTGTTAATGCATTTTGTGCTTCTATTTTTACTAAGTTCTCGCAAGAATAGCAACGTACATAAATATACAACTTCTTTTTGTTTATTAATATTTTTAAAATCAAGTTTTACTTTAATATTAAATTTAGCAATTTAATAATAATATTAAATCGTCATACTATAATTTATCTGTTAAGTTAGGTTGTGTAGATACTGGGTGACACCGGCGACCGGGCCGCTCTAGAGACAAACACACAGATGAGAGGGTGACACTTTACACCACCCTCCCCGCTATTGCAAGAGTGAGCGGGGGGCATTCTGACCACCCCACGCAAAATTTGTAAGACGCCCGAGGAAGGCTAGACGTCGCCTGACGCCAAGGTTTAGTGGCTCATCTGTGCCCTCAGCTTCAGTATACGGGAAGAGGATCACCCCAGGGGTTTTAGTAGGTGCGAGTCCGATACACCCGGGAGCGGCCCTCAGCGTCCCCTGACGGTTCCTAAAGGAATTCCCCCGAGTTATCAAAACAAAAAAAATGTGTAGATACATTAGTGGTTGTTTATCATTTGCCCTTATATGTGATGACTTAGAAAGTAGATTCCTGAATAGTAATATATATTCCCTATAAGCAAACCAAAAAATTTAATCGTTTTTGCAATACCGAAGATGATTTACACGGAAACCACATTAAATTCCATTAGGGTCATGTTAATTTTTTATTGTATTTCTATTTGTATGAATCATGTATTTATACATGACAAATAATGTAAATAGTATAAATGTGCTGCCCTGTTGAGGGCAATCGCGACAAGCACAAAAAAGTAAATAATTAATTGACAACAACTACTTACTGAAGATTCACTCACTATTCAATCCTTATACACAAATGCTCAAATATAAATGTAAATACATAGTTTAAATGTGTTGCGCTATTGAGGGCAATCGTGAAAAGCACAAAAAAGTAAATAATTAATGGACACAATTTTAAAAAATATGCTTACTTTTACTATGGCATAATACGACATTGACCTAAATAAAACAATAATGGAATATGCTGAATAAAGAACCTACTCCTTATATCTTTGTTTTTTTGGTAATCCGATAGATAATCCTGCATAAGACCGTCAGGGCTATTGTAAGGTCTGGCCTGGACTGGGGATACCCATTTCTCCAATAACCAGGCGTAAAGAAAAACATAACCTCACACTTAAAAAATACAAGGATGATTAAAATAAATTAGCGAACAGAAGTTTAAACTGAGAAGTAAGAGCTAAAAGAAGTATAATTTTATTAGATCATTAATTTTCTTTAACCTTAAGTCGTGAGAATGGCCACAGAGTTGTAATAAATAATAACTAAATATATCTATTGCCTAAATAAGTAAGAGAAGTGCAATAGATAATTTTGTTGCAAAATTTATTTCCAATCAACTAAGCGGCTATAAATACCAGTTTGCTAGATTACGTATATAATTTTTTACTTTAATCATTCACTGAACCTATTATTTTGATATATCTCTTTTTTTTTTATTCTATTTATTTAAGGGACTTTTACGTGTGTACGTATGTCAGCCCCATCGTACCCTAATACAGAAATACCTAACATATTACATATGGTGCCATTGATCTGAAAAAGCCAGACGCCTCATCAGATAATAGTTCTGTTAAGATTTTGTTATACATCCCGATGTCAAGTCTGTTCAGAGCAAAGGCACTCACAAACGCCTCCCCCACAGGTTCAGATCGGACACATTCCATTAACAAATGCTGGATATCATCTATGATTCCACAATTTACACACAGTGGAGAATTATTAAGTTTCATAAGATGTTTAAATTTGTTAGATGGAATGTGTCCGGATCTTAGTCTGTGTGCCACTGACACCAACTTCCTGCACAAAGTTGTTCCAGAAAACCAGGGTATACGAGGAGGTTCGCTTTGCAAAGTTTTATACCAGATCCCTTTCTCTCTCGATATTTCATTAAAGTAAGCTTTCCATATTTCATAACATCCTGATATATCTCTTAAACTTCCATATTATTTTAATGTAAGCACACGAGCGCATTACGTGTCCTGTAATTTTAAAGCCTTGAGACCTGGGAGTGGCAATTTACGAAACTTAGAACTGACTTATTCGCGCTAGAGGGTCTATGATATATGCGCTTACAAAAAAACTTCATATAATTTATCATTGTTTAGTTTGTTATTTTGACTACTTAGTTATTTATTGTTTTGCTTATGTACGCAAATAATTGTGAGAAAAAGAAAAGTCATTGTATATACTCGAGAAAGAACAAGATAAGTAAATATTTTGTCAATGAAATATTTATGTGGACGCACCATCATTTAAATAACTTAACATCGGTGTAACCAATTGCTGATCATTTTATACTTCCTTTTTAAAAATCTGTTATAAACGATATCCCGTTTTAAGTTATCGGTGTTCCTAATCTAAGCGAGGGATGGCTGACAAATATTACTTATTTAATCACTTAAAACACAGATTCCTAATAAAGACGTAAATATTGAGTAGAATATTAAAGAGCAACAATTGATTACATAAATATATTTGGAAAACTGCATACCCTTATGCAACTGCATATGGAAAAGAGTGACCCCTGTGACTTAAAAAAATTGTATGTAAATATATTCAATGAATTAGCATATTCGAAAAGAGTAACTGAATTAAATTATCGGCGTGTTTCAACGAAGCCAAAAATAACATTTCTATCGGCCAATTTTGCAACATACTTCGGAATCCTGTTTTTTTATTGTGTTTCTAAATATAGCTCTCAATTAAATACGTTGTCACATGTTATTATTAACCTTTGGAACTCTTGATAATATATATACGGGCCAATTTAAAATGTTTTGAAACAAACGGGATCTACGAGGCCAAGGAAAAGGAGTGCAATAAAATGCACGTCAATATCTTCGTCTCTGGCATTAGATATTTTTATTATAAACAGACTTATGATTGACCTCAATCTAACCTAAAGAGCTTGATGAGCATATAATAAAAGTATGAAGAAATAGAGTTTCACTCTTTTATTAGATAATTAAAATACTCATATATTGTGAGCTAGCTAATTATAGCTATTTTAACTGTCGGCTGTTTCTATATTTCACAATCTGCTTTCTATTGTGTTTCACATTACAGAGCTCGGAAAAATCAGGTTTATTTTATCAGTCTAAAGCTAGCATGATGTATATCTGTGGTTATCAAATAAATCAAGTTAATACAAAAAAATCAAGTTATAATAGCTTGACTCTTCCGCCGCTGGAATGTAAGTACTTATTTCTTGATTAAGGATATGGTAAAAAATCCAGGAAGTGTAATGTACAGTCGTCAATTGACAAATATTTTATTTTGATTTAATATAAAATAGAACCTCTATAAACTGTGAACATTCGACAATACTATTTATAATTATATATTTTATTGTGTCAAAATAGACTCTGTCGGTCTTTTTCTTGTAGCAATACTGATTAAGATTTTGAGCGATTCATGTCAAATAAATTTCTCTGTCGAGATGTACTTTAGAACTTATAACTAAGGCAGCGAATGGTTCTCAACCTTTGGCAGGCACAGCCTTTCTTAAATTGCTCTGTAGCTGCTAATAAACTTCTTATCAGGCGCGTTGTAGAAATTTTGCTGGACAACTGTTATAAGAGCTCTTTTTTTTCTATTCCTCGTCATTCAAGGTCGGCTATACGATAGTAAGTAGTACGATAGATAGAGGTAGTCGATTTTGAGAGTCAAAGCAGCTCGCGTCCGTAGGCTTTACCCCTACTTTCCCTACGCGTTACTCATGGTGCTAAACGAGCAGCAGCGAGGTGGTAGAGCGTCGGTGCATATCTGGATCGCGACCAGAGTACATAGGTGTAAAGCCAGTCATAGTGACCAGTTTCGGCTTGTCGCGTTTCGGGATCAGCTTGTGTATATCCGGTAAGGTATATACCTAGAGACCTTCAGTCATGGTATATGTGGACCGACATGACGATGTAGACTATCAATGGGTTTTCATCCTTTGATAGTCGCTTTCATTTTTGGACTACACTGTACTTACCATCAGGTACTCTGTAGTCACTACGTCGAGTCAGTGTAAAAAAAAAATGTTTCATTCATGGTTTTAACATAAAAATATTGTATAAGTATCTATCTAAACAAATATACTTAGCTCATTAAATCAGTTCATAGCACTTTATGCTTTATTTTATTTAATATCCTTGCATCCCGGATCTACCATGAAAACCGTGATCACCTGCGTCACAGGTCACGTTGAATATGACATATAAGCGCAAAGTGAATACAGCCACTAATGTATCTCTGCTCGCCCAGTAAGTGACGTAGCGTGAATATATGTTGCTATTATGAAATATGTAACTATCTTATTTAAATACTTGGAACAAAGTTGTCATGTTCTTAGTATTCGCAATCAGTTTTTACGTGCAAATTTTATTGAATCGACCTTGATCAACACTTTGCTCTATGCCTTATTTGTATATAATTTAGGACAATAAATAAGAATTAATTGATTGCGCTTAATTGACAACCTGTATGAAATAACGTTGCTATGATGTTAAACATTTTAGATGTTGGTACAATAATTAATGTAGAAAAAATATAAATCAGAAAATTAATTATAAACTTAATTTTAAATTTATTTGTTCTTAAATTTTATTAATAATGCTCAGTAAAAAATGAGCACTTACTGAAAAAAATAATAAAAAAGTTAGCGATTAAGGAATGTTCTTTGATTCCAAACTAACAAAGGGTTTTATGTTTACGGTATTAGTTATCGGAACCGTCTGAACCAAAAAGCTTACATACTCCCTATTATATAGAGCGGTGAAAGGAAAAAATAAGCAGTAGTTAATATATGTATGTAGCAGATCTAGAGGCCGATGTAATACTGAATTTTCATATGGACACCCATTATATTATTATTATTAGTGATGCCACGAATACTGAATTGACTGAATACCGAATACCGAATATTCGGTAATGCTGTCGGCTGAAGCGCCGAATATTCGGCCACCGAATATTCCTGGAAGTAGCGTGTTTAGTAATAATAATAATCTTTATTTCAACACAAAACTTATGCATATACACAGGGTGATAAGTCTCACCAATTAAGTAAATCTTGTCTCTGGTGAGACTCGCACTTCCATTCGAGCTATTCAAGGGTGTTTTGTGTTTTTATATGGATATTCACGGTATAAGTTTATTAGTATGTGTGTGAGCGAGAGAGAGTGTGTGTGTGAGAGGTTATTTTCTGAGACTGATAACATTTACGATGAAAAGCGTAATCGTTTGCTATCAAAAAATGCTGAAAAGCTTGTTTTTATCCATCACAACTTACCACTGATCAATTTTAATTACTAAAGTGTTGTAATTTGAAAATAAATACATAACTTTGAGTAATATAACGTGTCTTTTTTACATGGTTTGGTATTCGGTATTCGGCCGAATAGTACGTATTATTCGGTCGAATACCGAATAGCAAAAAAAGTGGCCGAATAGGCCGAATACTGAATAGTTGCCGAATATTCGTGGCATCTCTAATTATTATATAATGTGGGGATATGCAGTCTTATTCAGCCTGTATCACTGCGACCTAAAAGATCTATTGTGATCGCCACCTACCATCTAGAGCTCTCTGTCTAGGCCTATAGTTTTGAAGAACTGTAGTACTTTATTGGCAGAGATGTCTGGAACCTCTCCTGGGTGTAGCACGTGGCTGCCCAGGATACGGTTGCGTTTGGGCATTAGTAAGTCACATTCACACAGGAGGTGCTCGGGCGTTTCGTCCGCACTTTCGCAGAATCTGCAATCTCTAGTGTTCCGGCCACCAATGCTGAACAAATGTTTGTTTAGACAGAAGTGATGGATACCCATAAAAAAATAATAATAATTCACTCAATACTAAAAATTATGATTTTATTTTGTGAAATGTTTAATAATGAACTAATATTCGTTCCTTATATTTCACTTTTCCGTTATGGTTTCGTGTGCAGAACAGTACACACAAGAGATCACCGAATTCAAACAAATCCAGATGTCAAGTTCTAAAGGCAATTACAATATCATATATTTAGATCCGAAAACAAAATAATTCTAAAAGTTATTCACATGAAGATTTACAGAAATAGGTCAAGAGTTTGACGCTACCGATAATTTGAATAATCGATATGCATATTGTTCGTAGAATTAATTGGGTTAAATATGCAAGGATTTAAAGGAATGATAACTGTTTTTTTTGGCAGAACTAAATTTTTTTGACCGATAAGGCTTTTACAACTTCTCCGTGACGATAATCGTAATCTTGAGGGGTATTATAACTGCGGGAGTCCCATGTAAACACTAAACACGTTACCATAATGAAACTAATTAAAGTAAATACTAAGAGTAAATTAATATTTACATATTCCTTTTGATTCCATGAAATAAATTTAAATATTTTCAGTGACACAATAAAATTATGTGTCTTACAATTGTATATGTTAAAATCTCTCAATTCCTTTGCAATCTTGGTTTGACATACGCATTTATATTAAAAGGAGCAATGACTGCTTTTACATTTTAAAAAGTACTCGAATGACAATTTTTACTGGAAAATGGCGCTTATTGGTGTAATTTTTTTAGCAAAACAATACACCTACGATAGTCGAAATTACTCATTCTCATATGAGTATATCTCTCATTTTGAGTGTCATCTAAGTCTGTTTTTATCTACCCTCGGTTGCTTTGTTGTATTAATAAGTTATTATTAACGATTACCTACAAATTTGTATATAAAATTCATACCTAGTATATACCTTTATATTGTTATTGGAAGCTAGTTTCAACCTTTTACTTTTGTGTATATGTTACCTGAGGCCACATAAAATAAATTATATTTTGTATGTTATCAGATGATTGTATAAATCGTCTGACTAGCGATTTTGTAAATATATCTTTTTATTGCAAGTGTTATTAATTATTGTAATAAACATAAATAATTTGCTGTTTATTTTATTGTTCTTGTATTATTAACGACTAAATATCCAAACCCGCTGAAACACATACCCTAGATAGCATTAGATTTTATAACACGTCTTAATATCATATATTAATGCTGGTCGAATAAATATGATGCTATGTAATCTAGTAGCTATGTAACAAATTAAATCCATTTTAGCTTGTGTAAACCTCTATTTAATTGAAACAGTGTAATTTGACACCAATGGTGATTTAAATTTGACAGTTGCTATAACTGGATAATGGTTTTATATATTTAAATATAAATTCGATTTGTTGATTTAAGCTCTCTTAAGGTTTTCCAAATCACTGTTTGCCTTATTCAAACAAGTTAAACTTTACAATAAGTAGAATAATACTGTTAGAGAGAATTTGTAAAAGAACATATATATACATATATTTTGGCACTATTTGCTTGATTAGGACGGCGTTTTCTCTCTAAATTCCTGGGACAGCACGTCTTGCTACCTACAGGACCCTGTTAGAAAACCGATTTTTATTTTAACAAAAGTTTTAACAGTATTAACAAACAAAAGTCCGTTCTTACAAAAAGCATATATCTTGTATATAAATCTAAGTAATATATCAAATATATTTTCTATTAGGAATAAAATATATTTTATGATAACTCAGTTTTGCCATATCTTGAGTTAAAACCCGTTCTCTAATAAGGAAGACAGTGTTGGTTATTCGAAGGAAATAAAAACGTAATTGCAATAGTTTATTTTTTACAATTAAACAAATGTACCCTTAATGATTTTTATATAACACGTCAAGCAAAGAAAAGTAAACGACTTACCAATGTCAGCGGCAGTGGTTCTAAAATTTTAAAACGAGGAAGATTCGCGTTTTTTTTTTCAGATTTTTATTTGGAATATTATTGAAATTGCTATTTGAGATGAGCTGGACCCTTTCACAGTGAGATCGCAGTGTAAATGACAGGATAGTAGCAGTAGGGTGCCTTCACACGGATGTTTCTCAACCGTTTATCTATTTTATTGCAGGCACATCCTACAATTGGGCTATTATTGCTCTATCATCGGTGAACCCGTGTGAAAAATCTGTCCCAATCATTTGAATCACATAATATATGAAAATTGAGGTATTTAACCCGTCACGAGCGCGCCAGAACAAAAAGGCCGTTGACTGCAGTTGGATGTAAAACAATCCCACATTTACATCGTTCTAAATTATCAGTTATTATAAATGATCCCTTCCGTATTTGTACATATTGTATATACTGATCTGTTACCAACATAATTTAACACAAATTGACATATAATGCCCTTAGAAATGGATTCGCGTAGCATATAAAAATCAAACTATTTCATTTCCAGTGACATAACTAGATAGATAAATTTCGTTGCTATATGAAATAGTTTTTTCTTTCTATAGAACGACATGCCATTTATCGTTTTATTCGGTAGTAGTAATATCTTTCTAAATTACATTTAGTAAATCATAGTCTTGACTCAGACAAATATATTCTGAAGATGAGTCATTATTTTAGTCTACCGTGTTTCATTAATTTTTGTGACAGCATATAATATTTACAATAAAATCCATTCCTAAATCATAAGCCTTTCCTCAAAAAAATTTTAATGATTGCGAAAAGCTCCGAAGATTGTACATGATCGAAATAAGTCATTTAATAGAAAGGCTTTGTTTTGCCAACCATTCGTGAAAACACACGCAAAGAAAGGTCTCTTTTTCTTTGGTTGCTTAGAGTAATCATCCGCACGCGAGTGATTAATACAAGGTTCCAGTAACAACATTTTAAGCACAAATATTAATAACTAGCTGATCCGGCAAACGTTGTTTTGCTATATAAGGTTTTGTAATATCTTCTAAGATGTTTATTGAAATTAAGTGATGTCAAAGACAATTTTGTTCACAATTAAATACTCTTAATCAACAACACATTTATTTGGATAAAGATTAATATTATTACGTTGATACAACTCTGAACAAATAATGCATTAATTTCGACCAAATTTGTTTACCATAAAAACGGTTCTAGTGACTTAATCTTAAAAGATAGACATATATTGTCCCGGACATTTTTTAGATCATTTCAAGAGGAATAATTCTTTCTTACATATATTTTTGGTATCTTGAACCGTTTTTGCAGCGCACGCAATGGAAGCCCTCAAGGATGAATCATTTTTCACGTTTTTTTCACATTTTCCATTATTTCTTCGCTCCTAATAATTGCATCGTGATGTTATATAGCCTAAAGCCTTCCTCGATAAATGGTCTATTCAACACAAAAATATTTTTTAATTCGAACCAGTAGTTCCTGAGATTAGCGCGTTCAAACAAACAAACAAACAAACTCTTCAGCTTTATAATATTAGTATAGATTCGGAGTAGCCTATAATTCGGTTTTCATAATATTATAGACCCAATTCATCAATATATAAATAATATATACAATACTTTAATGCCTATTGTGGTCGTGATTTATTATACTATAGTATCTCAAGTGCTCGTTTTCCAGTTTTCGTTAGACCCTATTACAAAATAGCCCAGAATTACAAAGATTAACTTCATCTGTAAATTGACTAATCATGCATCGTCTTTAATATAAAGACGGTATATAAATAAAGCAGCATCAGTGCTATTTGTTAGCAATTTGCAACAACTAGTTTGTATAAATTTGTGTGTAGCGTATTCCGATGAAATATCACGTCACACTGAGTCATCGTTGATTTGTTTAAATACTGCCTTTATCCTGAGAATCAAACTCTCAGGTTTCAGAGTATATTGGAGACGTAATGACTGTTTTGAGAGATTGATCTCATGTATGGTATCATCAATTATCACGGCATACACAAATATATCCATTTTAATTGAGATGTGACGTTACAAAAGAATTGTAGTCGTCTTGAAGATTAATTAGAGATGTATATTGTTTTAAATAAAACACTATAAATCGTTTTTTTTATGAATGGAAAACCAGTTATAACCAGTATATTTTTAGTTGTCTATAAATACATATCGAGTAATTGCACCGCTGTATATGTAATGACAACAGCAACTATCAATATATTGCCATCACATGGTGGTAGCTATCGTTCTTGTTATCTCATTGAAATTCAGATGCTCAGCGTTTATAAGAGTCGGCATAATAAAAATTACGCCGTTACAAATGCTATAAGTACATGATTGATCCATTAACATCCGAAAATTGTTCTAGAGGTCAAACGGTAACAAGGTCAAATAATTTGGCTCAATTGTGCATCCTCAGGAATAGATGTACACTTGTGTACACATTTAGAGGAACGTAAAGAAAAAATATTGCATTAACACTGTGAAGCAAAACAAAAGAGTAATAGAAAAAAAGATTATAGCTTTCATATCATGTGCTCAGCGTATATTCCTTTGGCACACCATTAAAATCTTGCTATGTCGCTGACTAGTTTTTTTTAATACTGACTAGACAAAGTCACTTCACTGCACCTGATGGTAAGTGGAGTGTAGTCCAAGAACGGCAACGACCGCCAAGGGACGAAATTTCGACGAGTCGCCATCGCTGTAATGGCCTACAAATACCACGACGGAAGGTCTCTAGGTATGTGAACAACTGGATATACACAAATCGACCCCGAAACGCGACAGGCTGAAGCGAGTCACTATGACGGACTTTACACTTGTCACGATCCCATTCGGACAATCGTCCTATCTCCTTAAATTGACTATGACCATGAACAAAAAAGAATGGAATTAATAAATACATGAAAGGGCGATCTAATGCAAAATGAGCGGATAAAATTGCAAACAAATTATTGTTTTCGTAAGTTTATTTAGTTTTATCGTACTTTTTTCTTTAACTCTGCAGCAGTTCTTGATGCAAATATGACATACACAAGTAATACAATGAAAATCACGTGTCACCCAATCGCTTTTGATTGTAGACATGTTGTTCTATTCATAATTTTTTTTATTTTTGATTTGTGTATATGATTTTATTACATTTCCTAATTCTATGCATATGTTGTAATTTTTAAAGAGATTGATTACAGGTTATTTTCCACAAGGAAAGTTTTGTTCCGATTATTTTCTTCTAACCTTGGCCACACGTGTAAAACGAGTATTTCTTTAATAAATCCTTACAAGAGTAACTAGCGTCTAGCTACGTATTGTCAAGTCAATTGAGGATATAACATTAGAATCAGTTACACCATTCGCCTGGTTTATATCTTAGTATATTGTTAAAAAAATGATGTATAAGTATTTTTCAAAATTTAGCAAACAATGGTTTCGTAATTCAGAATTTCTGTTAAAATTCCTAAGACACATTATTATGTCATTGTCATGTTATATTACAATACTAATAAATAATACGCTATTAAATACGCCGAAACTACACATATTAAAAAGGTCTTTAAATTTTTATTTATCGCCTACAAATTATTTTTTTTCTATAACTGCTTTACACATTTGAGGTATTTGCTGGGCGAGCGCGCTCCATCGTCGGCCTCATCATCTCTTTCCATCAAGTGAAATTGAGGTCAAGCGCAAGCCTATCAGTAATAAAAAAACTGAGCCTTTAAATCATATTTACAAAACCAACAAAAATAATTGCCTTATATAAAAATAGACTATATTTTTGACCCAACTAGCATCTTTTTTAGATTAAAAAATAATAGACAATTTCAACAGAATTAATTTAATTTAAAAAGACGATCTCCATTTCCCCGGTACATCGATATGATAAAAGTTACATTCCAGTTTGTTGGTGCAGTTCTTCCCGTAGCGACACGGCTTAGGGTGGTAATAATGGCAGCCCGGATTCACGCAGCTCGGATAGTATTTACACATCCCCGGGACGGCGACAGTCGATATCGACTTATAATTTGCTGCTGGGACCACGTGCGATGCTGTGAATAAAGTTAAACCATGTTTTCAAATTCTGCACCTATAATTATATCTACCATAAGTGTTACATGTAAATTATTTAATCATTATGAAGTTTCTGAACACAAATTAATTATATGTCGTTTCAAGAAATAGTGAGTATCAACTCGTAGTAATATAACAGACGTCATATATTGGCTATGTTTACAAAAAATATTCTAATGAAACAAACTTTGAATGAGGGTTCTATCGATTGTCAATTTATTAGATGAAACCCATAGATGGGAAAAATGTAATCAAATTAATAAAAATGATTACGATTACATTTAGTTTTTTACCATTAATATGACTGCATTTTGCTCATCTATGTTTTAAACACTACGGAATCCCAGATTGCATACATATTTATGACTTCTTAATGTTTTAAATGGATTTAATCATGATTAGAGAGCAAGAAAATTAAAATTACGACTACATTTTGTAATCGTTAATTATTAATCAGATTACATTTTGACCCTCTCTGATTGAAAGAATTAATTATTCTAATTAAAATCGACATTCGAATAGAATTAATAGACGCCGCACAGCGCGTATCTACTTACAATCGACGACTATACATATTTGTATGAATTGAATACAGAACAGAGCGCTACAGTAATGCGTCGTTGCACCGCTTTACTACCCCAGTATTTATCCAACAATATTCGAAGAGATTCGAATGACATCAATTGTTATAAACAATTGTTACTGTCAAATGTTATTGTTTGATTACATTAGGATATATATTTATATAATTATCGCTCAGCGAAGTGACTACACTGCCCCTGAAGGCAATAAAGACGGCGTAGATCGGAAACCATTCGCAACTATCGAGATACAGAATCCTGGTCGTCGATAGTAGCATTTTTTTTTAAAGGACCTCATGCATATATATTTCAACCCAATATTTTATTATTTTTAGCAAAAATTGTACATTGACAGAGTGGAGATCATAACTCGTAGCTCAAATAAATTTACTTTTATTTTATTGGCTTGATAAAGTGACTATAGTGCACCTGGTGGAAAGTACAGGGTAGTCCAAGAACGACAGAGACTATCAAAGGACAACATTTAATTGCCATTCGCCGCAGTCATGTTGGCCTACATACACGACTGAAAGTCTCTGGGTATATGAATTACTGATTTCTTTAACATTATATGAAGCCAACAGAACCAGACCGGCATATGTGAAAATATTGATCCAAACCCGCTTGCTGTAGAAAAGTTATCTTAAATAATTAATTAAAGGTTGATTGCCAAGGCATTGTTTTTCCTTCCAATATATATTTTGCCATTTATACTATTGTATTTTTTATGCATTATTACTAGACCAGATTTCCAGATTAAGGGCGGATTTATACACCACATGCTCACCAGTAAAGGCTAACATCATGAGGAAGCCCGTATGCTATCTAATAGAAATGTAGGATCAGAACGGCGATCAGCTGCTGCATTACTGGTCTCATTGGAGACAACATAACAAGTGCACAGTGAATGCAGCCACTAATCTCTGTTCATCTCGAAAAGGATATGGGTGACGATGTATTATTATTATTTTACTGGACCAGAATGACAATATCACTTGGGGCATTCGTTCTGGAGGCCTCATATGTTGGCATAATATCAGTTCTAATTTCTCTCACTCTCATTAGGTGGAGATATGAAAAACAAAAAATAGCGTGCTGACCGACAACGGGCGCGTGCACGATGGACGTCATGTTGGCGTGCGCCGGCCCGTGGGAGTAGAGGCAGTCCCGTCGCGTACAAGCCGCCGCGAACTTGCACCTTGGATGGAGAAACGCACACGCTGACCCGTACCGACACAGCGGGAACGCCCGACACCATGCGGCCGGTTTTCGTTCAGACTGAGACACTGTACACAATACTATCGTAATTTATTTTACTTTTTTAATCAATTACTGGAACACTCTTTCAATTTAAAGTCGATTTTAAACACAAATAAAACGTTTTTTTAAGAAAAGGCCCAGATATGTGTTTTTTAAAAAATGTATCAGTAATATTGTAGTCGTTAATGGAAATATTTTTGTCACAAATTGCGATTGTTGCGGAAAAAATTTGAAATCAAATATTATTAGAATTACACGAACAATTTAATCATTCGAATAGATGTCAAAATTTGTAGTCTGATGAGTCAAGTCACTAACTGAGTATATTTAGTTAAACAAAAACAATTGAATTATTCAAACATCTTCCGCAGTAGTTGTCGATTGTAATTAGATGCATGTTTAAATAAGACTTTCGAGGAAAATCTCAAATGAAATCAAATATACTATAAAATATGCTAATAACTACTGACTTTCACTAATAAATATACAAATGAAGGTATAATACAAACAATGGTTAGCGATAGTAAGGTACAAAAAATTCATTGATTTATTCGAATATTCTCCGCAATAGTTGTCTATTATAATTATAAACTAATCTAAACAAGTATGTAATGTTTCTTTACGATCTCTAATTTAAAGGAAAAATACTCACATGGTGGGATTGAATCATATTTATGGGTACTAGGAGTTGTAGAAATAGTCACATGACTGTCACTATTGACGCTATCCGCTTTCACTCTTTCTACTTCTTTTTCCTTTTTCACTATATCAAAGACGATTGGAGATGCTTTCCTTTTTTTAGCCGGTGGAGTCAATTCTTCTTCCACCTTCGAAATTGATTCACAATTGTTAGGATTTTCTAGGGTATCTATCTCTGTTTTTATAATAACCTGAGTGCAGCTTTCATCACTAGTATTACTTAGGCTCTTTGTTGGACCACTATTTGAATTTGCTGCTAGTTCTTCAATTACTTCTGGAACTTTCTCTTTGGTGGGTTCTTTATTTTTAATACTTTTTGGTTGGGTTAATTCATCTTCAGTATTAATTATACCTTCATTGAGAAGTTTTTTCGCTAAAAATGCATTTGGATGATACCCATCCATGGTTACGATGAATTGCGTACTCTTGTCTTTATCCACAGTTGGATTGTGTATATTTCTAGAAAATAGGACATTTTAACAATTTCAATATGTTCATTAAAATATTGAATCTAGATTGAGTCATAGCTCGCATCGTAGGCGAGGCATGCAGAAGGCCAGACATCGTCAGGAACGGGGGAAGTTGGCGTGGTCATACCCTTAGCCTCCGCAGACAAGTAGGAGGAACACCCCAGTGGTTTTAATCGCTTAGAATCTAACGTACCGAAGCCACTACCTTGAAGGCGATCCTAACGGTCCTTGAGGATTTCTATCATGCCCAAAAAACAATTGAAAGAATGATCTTTGCTATTGTTAAAATAATGGGGAATTTCTACATCAAATATCACTGATACTGATACACTTTATTAATTATGATGGATATAATATAAAAAAATAATGATTAAATACCGCTTATTATAAATATTACTAACAATGAATTTATAATTCGTAATAATTTTAAGTCGGCAATAATATAAAGTGACAGTTTAGAGAATTAAAAGCGTGACATGATACTTATATTCTAGAGCTTCAAGTAAAATATTGAGTAAAGTGCATGTCGATAACAAATAATAGTATTCCTTGAATGAATAACCTATATAAAGGAGACCAAGGTTTGATACAATGATCGGAACTGGTTACCATCGATTCACTTCAGTCAATAAAGTACCTGATCATAATGCATTTTTTGAAAGAAATGTGATCAAATAAGTTATAAGGGGCTTTTAAGTGTATAATGTTACTATATTCAGTTTGTTAACCATGGACTATTTTTAAGTTTTATAAGACTCCAGATACTTTATTAGCCACTATATTTTGTTTAAAAAAAAGTCACGTCACTTCTACACAAAACTAAAAATGAATTATAATGATCAGTTCTTGAATGCAGCTTCGCTTTCATTTATAACTCACTTCATAACACGTTTTGAAGGATCTCAAAGGTAAGGCTGGATAAAATATGGTCATCAAAGGTAGGCTTTTGCTCCAACGATTCTATTCTAATTAAATTATTGTTGCTGTGGTTACCTAGTGGATAAGAATCCGTCGGTATCCACGCGCGGCAACGCAAATAAACGTAGGTTGGAATCCCGGCTCTTACATCTGGGTTATTCCAGATTAAATTGGACTTTAGGCAGCACATGCTCACCGGTGAAGGAAAACCCGCATGGCATCTAGTAAAAATGTGACGTGTAAGCGCCCTGAGACCGGCGAATAGCTGCGCTACTGATCTAGTTGGGCACAACATATAAAATTTTTTTGGTGTCCCGGGACAAAATTCTGCATAGGACCATCAGGGATGCTGTGAGGGCAGCGACCCCGGTGTGTCAGACTCCTATTGACTAATATACCCCCGAGGTGTCCCTCTGGTTGCTCTACTTAGGCCTGAAAGCCAACTTCATCCAGACACCCAGGGAACAAGAAGCCATGTTGAGGCTACCTCTCTGGGAAGGAAGCCAGAAAAGGCTTCTCTGAGGGGGAGGAGTAAAGCCCACCCCTCCAAACCTTTCTCTTAGGCGGCGCGTCAGACACCGTGCACCGCCTCTCTCTGATCCAGGCAGCAGACTCCCTCAAGTCTATTGCTCGGCAGGCACAATATATAAGCGCCAAGTGGATACAACCATTAATGTATCTCTGCTCACCTCAAAAGGGATATAATGTGACGATATATTATTATTAATTATTGTAACAATATTATAATAAATATTCTCCTTACATAGTTTCTATAATTAGTGTGTCATCTTTTTTGCTAGCCCTTCTGCCTTCATTCCTCTTCGATGGTACGTACTCATTATTAGTTATTTTCTTTGTGATCGACGTAGGGATATATTCTTCCTTTTCACGCTCATTTGATTCCCTGAAATTATACATCATCTAGGTAAAAAAAAAGGTTGAATAATTTTTTGTATTTCTTTTTAAAGTGGCTTAATAATATGATTACAATTCATCTGGAGGAAACCTTAGTGTACTTAAAGAAGGATAGCAATCATTAAGTAACAAGAATCTATTGAGATTCGCCGTCACCGTTCCAACAGACATGTATACCACGATATAATTTCTCTTAGTACATGAAGAACTAAACCTACACAACTGATCTCGAAAAGAGGTTGAAACAAGTTACTAGAAAGGTTTTGCACTTGTGTACTGTGGTCACAGCCCAGTTCGGCCAATAAGCCTATCGCCTCTATTATTAAACCTGAATAGGGCAAAGTACATTGTATTTAAAACAGAAAACAATAATTTTAAGAATTCTAGTTTGTGTGTGTCTACAAGATTTCTTAGTGTTAGTAGTTATTTTAGTGATATTTGAATTGTTTATTTAGTTTGTGTTGGTTGTTATTCTCATTTGTTGGTGTGTTTATCATTACATTGTCTTGATAATTGTTTTCTAACAATACACCAACGAATAATTAAATAGTAGAAAGTATTCTTTCTCTTTTATAATTTTCAATATAACTTCATTGGTGCCTTGTTTCAACAATTTTAGTATTTATTCATGGATAGATATAAATTAAGGCAAATTTTTAAATTTTTAAATGAAGATTGAGTATAAACACAAAATAGTAATATGGACTAATAGGCGCTGGAGAGACGTTAAATATACATTTCTTATTTACTTGAAAGTCCTTAAAGCAAATGGGACATACAACAATACGAATTGACATCACACTCAATCACACATCACACACACACAGTGACACACACTCACACACTCAGTCACTCATCATTTACTTCTGTTGAAATTATGAAAGAAATTACCTTACACAACTGGAATCTATTAAGATGGTTTTAGTTTTGTTCTGAACTATAGGTCGTATCAAAGCAAAATACAAAAAATCATTTTTGCTATACCTGCCTTAAGAATGAGCAAACGAGATAGTTTGCGACTTGCCTAAGTTTTACGGAAATTATATTTCGGAATATCACTGATACATTATTGCCTATTTCATCAACAAAACAACCACAAACAAACAATTTTTTTTAAATCAAAACTTTATATATTTAACTAATACAAAATAGAATGATTAAATAAAAATTTTCCCATTCATGAATTTATGTTACACTTGACTTGGTTTACATTACCTGAAAATCTTATCGTCATCGCTATCCATTTCTCCCAGGCTGATCGCGTCTTCGCCTTGACGATCAGCGTCCAAATCATCGGCCTGGCTACTGTTACTCACTGGCACTTGTATGACAATATTTTGCGCGTCCACGTTGCGACGGATGGGCAGGACCAGAGCGCGTTTGACTTTAGGCTCTGGGTCCACTTTTGGGGGGATCTGAATATAAATAATAATATAAATTCATCACACTATATCCCTTTTATGGTGATCATAGATACATTAATGGCTTCATCCACTTTGCGCTTAAACGTGCCCAACTTAACCAGTAACGCAGCTGGATCGCCGTTCTCGTGGCACTAACGCATAACATTTCTATAAAAATGTTATAGAAATAAAGAGAACATATTCTTATTATAAGGATTGACTTGATTCAAATTTGACTAAAATTCAAGCTGACTATTAAACATCCAAATATAACAAGATAATGAACTTTTGTGTTTCTACGGGATGCACGCCACTGATGGAAGTGAAATTCATATTTGTAAACGCATTCACAATACAGGACTTAATAATGTTAAAAAAAAAACTTCAAGAGCAGAGTGATCATTGGCTGGTAAGAAACACTTATTATCCAATAAAAATGTCATATACCACTGTGCACTATTGCGGGTTAAAATGAATGGATAGCGTACTCACATTCAGTAAACTTTTATGTGCATCAGCCATGGCTTTCATTAAAAGACTAGAAGCAGGAGCTTGCACCCGGGGCCTTGGGCGCACTCGAACTACACTTGTACAAGAAGATCGCGATGATCGATTTTCTAATACCGATACTCTGTAACAGTATTAATAACTGATTTACACTATCGTTACTTTAAAATTCCAAATACCAGCTGGCTCATATAGTAACTATAGTTTTGTATTTAGCAAGAGTACAATTTGAAATAATACTGCATGTATACCTGGAATTTAACCTCTTGGAATTTGATTCCGATTTACTAGACGCTTTATCATCTGAAGCTGAATTCTTTTTTTCTCGTTGACTACCCAGACGGCTCTTGACTGATTTCGTTTGAGCTTGAACTATGGGCGGTCTTTCTGGAGTAAACCTGGAATTACTTCATTATTATTTACCTCTATATATTTGCCTCGTTATAATGGTCAGGCGACAAATTATAGCTTTAATAATATTTATGCTACATCTTATAATAATGGGAAAGTGTGTGAAAATGATTTAGTTTATAAATATAGAATTCATAATCGTAGAATTACTAAGCCTTCAATAAAACTTGTATTCTGCACACTTTTTTGTAAACTGGTTCGACAAAGTGACTAGAACGCTCTTGGTGGAAAGTATAGTTAAGTCTATGGACGCCAAAAACTACCAAGGAAAAAGAATCTATTGACCGACGCTCTCGTTATGCCAGTCCGCATATACTACGACTATATATCTGTATATAGATATATTTTTAGCTATGTAAACAACTATGATGAGGCTGTGCAGAATTGATTACAATAACCGTAGTCCCTGTCTATGACCATAAGTAGCTTTTAGCCGATAAAGTCCGCCACATCGTGGTCACGCCTCCACCGCGTGTGAACGAGACCACACGATAAAGTTTTTCCGAAGTAAAGAATTAACAGTATACAAACAATTAGGACTACACAACTGAAATATATTATATAGTGAATAATTTGCATACAGTAACATACATCTGAAATTATTTGCGATATTCACATATCAGTATGATTACGACCGATTCTCATCTGTCCCTAACATTGTCATGTTCTCCCATGTTCATGCTATTCTGATCATACTGTGATGATGGCCTTCCTGATATACGTCAATGGGAAACCCTCCTTAGTTTAAGAGAAAAATCCAACTTATCAAACGTAGCTACTTCGTGCATGGGCTCCAAGATTGCTGGTTAACCCTAGTGTTGTGCTGGTCATACTGTATCTCTATGAAGAATAAGCTGCACTTTGGATCCTACAAGTCGCTGCACGGCAGAGACGACTCAAAATCGACTGCAAGGAAGAGAACCGTACCTTAAGACTATCAATGTGTCAAACTGTCTCCTAGAACTCTGGTACATAAATATAAGGAGTATCTATTAAAATTAAACGATCATTAAAATAAAATTACCAAAAATACTTTTAACAGAATTGAGAAACATAAAAAAGGAGAATATCACACATTTATAGAATTAAATACTATTTTCCTTACATGTATTTACTAGAATATTATAAATAACAAAAATAAACCTATAAATAAATTAGAAAGTTAGATTAAATGATTGTCATAACAGATATATTTTGTCTACCTACAATACCTGTGTACGTACAATAATCTCATTTGGTAAATAAAATTGATTGCAGATGGTAATTTTTGTTGAAATGGATATTAATAACCACCACATTTTTCCAAGGTTTAACTATAAAATATAGCAGAAATTAATGCATACCAGATATTGTTAGTCTATGATATCAGAAAGAATGATTAAAAGTTAAAATATTCCATTATTTTTATTGGAAAACTACGTTTTTTTAATTTGTCGCCTTATAAATACGAGGCCTGGAATGAACACTTCAAACATAAATCGAATTGTTTAAAAGCTTTTTTTTTCTTACTACCTCAAATGATTTTGTAATTTAACAACCTTTCAGGACTTTTTGTCCGTGTCTTATCTGTTTTCCCACTGTCTTTGCCTTCATCCGGCTTATGCTCTTCACGTCTCTCCCTCAGAGGTCTTTTTGGCAGATTGAGTTCTATTTGAGGTAGAGTCTCGATAGGCTCCTTAGGTAATATGTCAGGAGTATGTACCGGGGTCATAGTACGTGGCCGGGGAATTGGAGGAGACTTAGGTAATATTGGAGGGGTAGCTATTGTAGGTTGTGATATCTCCTGAAATAAAATAAATTAAGTTTGTAACACGCAGTATATAAATAATTATATAGGAGCAGTGCAGCGTTACGCCAATAGATGGCGTGACCAGTCGAATTGATCACACAATCGTTGTGTTCACTTATTACATAAACCTGAGACAGTTTGTAAGGAGTAGGGGGAGACAATTTTTGTAACCATCGTAGGGACTCAACGCACGCCGATAGTCGCATTCAAGCTGTTGGATTTCTATCTGCTGCTGTTTGAGAACATATATGAGTCAGGACTGGTTCGGAGTTTCCGTTGAAACGCCTTCCAATCCGTATTCCGTAATAGTCTAGATAAAAGACTGTGTTGTAATCAGCATCTAGTTAATCCTATTATAGATTTGTTTTCTTTCTTCCGTGTTTGTTTGTCGCATCCCACCGAAACGACCTCACAACTGTTATAAGTTAATTTAGTTATCATTCCGCTTTTGAATAAAAATACATTGATTATAGCTGAAATTATTAGTATTATTAGTAATATTAGGTTAAATTGTTTTGAATGAAAAAATTATGTGTAACACATAATGTTTACTATTTATACAAAATTTATTATATTACTTTTCAAATTAAAATAGTATCCTTTCTATTTTTAAAATCAAATAAAATGCTTATTTTATTCAAAAATTGTACCTGAAAAACATCTTCAACGAAATCATTCATCAAATCATCTGCTT
Source organism: Automeris io (assembly GCA_036320925.1). Taxonomy (NCBI): domain Eukaryota; kingdom Metazoa; phylum Arthropoda; class Insecta; order Lepidoptera; family Saturniidae; genus Automeris; species Automeris io. The sequence goes on along the minus strand of JAUDJH010000010.1, from coordinate 11,515,958 downwards.
CAGTCCTTATATTCAAAAAATCTTCATCATCTTCTGACATTGAGTCTAATTGCTCAGTTAATTTTTGTTTCAATCCTTGAATTTTTGCTTCTATCGCATTCATTTCTTTAATCTGATCATCTCTTGTTGTTTCTACAGATGATACACTTCCTTTCTCTATATTATCTGATGTACCTTTAGATTCTTCAACAGTTGCTGATTCAGAATGGGATGGTATTGTGGCTGGATCTATTATAGGCCGCATTGGTCTTTTAGCTTCTGCCACAACTGGTTTTTTTTCTACAATATTGGTATTTTCTTTGGGTTCATCTAAAGTAAATCCATGACTTTTCAGGATTTGTCCAGCAAAAACATCAGTTATCGAAGGTTCTGACACTTTTTCTATGTTCATCAGTAGGGGTGGGACATTTGGATGAATCATTTCATGGTGTTTGCTTTTCTTCTTGCTTTTATGTACTTTTTTATCTTCTTTTTTTCTATGTTGTTTATCCTTATCCTTGTCTTTTTTCTTAGTTTTTTTCAGTTCCATTTTCTTTAATTTATCTTTAGATTTCTTCTCTTTTGACTTATGCTCTTTTAACCTAACTGGTTCTTTACTTGATTCTGTTTCCGGTAGTTCTAAAATAATACATTACTTTTGTATCAAAACATTATGTTGGAAGTTTTATTGAAATAGTTCAATTTGTTAGAAGGATGGACTAATTTGAAATAAAGCTCGAGGTTGTGTTACAAGAAAATAATTTGAGTTGTAATTTTGTTTTACTAGTGAAATCACAAATGGGAAGTTGGTCTTTTGGGAGTTTAATCAAAGTATTCTACAAAAGTATAGTTCTATTACATAAATCAATTTTCTCAATAGTTAATATCACACAATCTTATCACTGTAATATTGAACAATATAAAATAAACTAGTTAAATTTTCTTTTAAAATCATTAAATAAAATTACTCATAGAATAAATCAGTAAACCACCGCAAATATAAAAAAAAATTACTTATTGGTGTAGTAACTGTCACTTCTTGTAACTTCTTAAGTACTTGATGTAGCCAGTTTACAAATAATTTAGTATTATCAACGAGGAAAAGCTGTAAATCATCTTCCATTTGTGTGCGCGTCCTTTTATTAGCAACCATGACCATCACATAATCAGGTAGTTCATCATCTAAAAACATATCACAATACACTCTTTCTTAGAATCAACAAACCAGAGCCTGACCCCAATTACAGTTAATGGTAGATGCACATGCTGTGTTAATGATGGACAAATTTTACCAAACAAATATCTACTGATTATTCTATTATAGACTCTTGAATCATAAGAATCAGTGTCTGACTGAAGTCTTTGGTTACCTTTGGCTGAAAAAAAAAACTACATTAGGCTAAACTTTAAAATTTAGCCAAAAGGAGACTTCGTTTTGCTTCCAAAAGTCTCTTGAGAGTAAATTACTACTTGAAAAGTATATTTTGAGAACAATTTAGAACTGCAGCTAAATCAAACATTGAAATATTGCAAACATGTCAATTCAAAACAGTAAGATTGATAAACAATGTACTTTGGTATGTCACAAAGGGAATACTTCACCATAGGCTTAAGTATGAACTGTAGCCGATGAAGTAAAATTTCCCTTAACAAAATATAAGATTAGTAAATCACCAAAACCCAATATCAAGTGATTTAAAAAATAAGTCCTATAATTTCAAAAGTGTTAGAGATCTGTATGGCTTATAGATCTTATAAGATGGAATGGTACAAGGGCTCCATACCTCAGAAATCCTACTTATTTTTAAATATTGCCGAAATTCATTGCTGCTACAGTTTGGAGTATAACAAGGAGTTAAAAAAAGGTAAGACTTTGAAATGGGCCGAAACTATAGTTAAAGCTTCAAAATAGAACTGACTGATCTGATTGTGATTATTAAATTACTTTTAATAAATTTCCAATTGTATCCAGTCAGGTCTGAAGCTATTTAATTTCCACCTTTTTTTTGTGTGTTGGGGGTGTGGGGGAGTCCTGCATAGGACTATCAGGGCCGCTGTGAGGGCAGCAACCCCGGTGTGTCAGCCTCCTACTGATTAAAAAACCCTTGGATGTCCCTCTAATCGCTCCACCCGAGTCTGGGAAACCAAATTCATCCAGATGCCCGGAGAGCGAATTAAATCAACTATTACTACAACCTGCTGAAGCCCAATTACTTGAAGAGAATAATATATTATGTTAATGTACACATGAAATGTCTAGAGATTATTAAAATAACTTCACAACTTGTTGAAAGGTGGCTATAGCCATCAATATGGCCAAAGTTTTAGTCCAAAATGAATAAAAAAATTGTCTTTATTTGTGTATTCCAGTTCAAAATTCTTTCTTTTTATGCAAAATTCATCGTAATGGAAAGCTAATGAAAATAAGTTAATTTGAAGCTAATGTAGTTGTATTTAGTAAAGCACTACTTCCTAATAGGACAAGTGGTGGGCACCCATAAAAGCGTTATAAGAATTATCTTCTTATTCTTCGCTGTTTAATAAATATATTTTCAGTTCTTCCTAATCACTATTTTATTATATAACAAATATGAATGTTTTTATTTATATTCATGTTAAAAATAAGAAAAAACTTAAACCCTTTTTTCGGACAAAAGTACATCTCTTTGCTATTTAACAAAAACCTCCTGTAACACCATTAAGACCATCTATTAATTGCTGGTCCTTTTGCCACTTGCAACAGATTTTATGTTTTTCACTTTTTGTGTAGATGATCATGTTTTTTTTTATCTTCTGGCCCAGGAACCAATGGATAATCAATTGACTTGCTCCATTTATTTGCTCAGCCCATTCCTATTTGGATTTTTTTATTGTAAGAGTGACATTTTTTGTTTTGGTAACATCTATTATACCAGTTCTACGTTTCATCCTTTAATATTTAATTGACAAATAAAAAACCTGTTAACTCGTTTAGCCTTCAATAGTTAAAGCCTTCCGCTAAAGTTTAACTAGAAGTGTGGACACGTTCTGTTAGGTTCAAATGAACTTGAGTTCTTAACTTGATGACATCTACAAGTATCGCCATTTAAGGGGCTTCTTAATATGAAACTCTCAACCTATGATACTAACAGATAAAAGTTAAATCAGTCTCTAACTTACCCACATAGCACCCCAGTTCGGTGAGCTTAGCTTTGATGGCAGACTGAAAATAAACAAAAATCTGTATGGATCGATAATACTACCGGTGTTCAAATAAACAATAAGGCTAAAACTTTAAACTAATTTCATAAAGGGGTGAATCATGTAACAGAACAGTTTTTGTGGATTTAGATATTTTAAATGGATAAAATAAGGGTATTAATGCAATATTTACCCGCATTTTTTGCCCAATTTCGCTGCCGACTACTTCCATTTTGATAAAATTGAATTGAACAAGGATTAAAATACTATCTTAAACTAATACTTTACAACTATGATATAATCATGCTTAAAAAATATGTATAACACAAATATGATAGGATTTCCAATTTTTTTCGGAAATATACAATATCAATCACATTACACAAAATTTCTTTTAATGAATGACATAAGGATGACAATCTGAGATCAATCAAATGAGGAATCGATTTTTCTTGACAAAGAAATAGGTTGATATTTTGAGTCTATCTAGTGAACGAATACTTTACATTAGAAATCGACTTTTGATTTATTGATTCCACAAAAATCATAAAATCATTTTCAGTTAGCTAAATGTACTTAAGCACATGGAAATAAATAACGAATTTTTACTTATTAATTACTTGACAAACTATTCATTCTGAAAATCATAGACATGAAATATTACTACCATTATCTTTATATTCTATAAAAATTTTAAGGTAACAAATAAAAGGAAATAAATGTGTTCATTTAAAGGTGATAATTGGTTATAGTCGTAAAAGTAATGTTAATCATTGTGTTTCCTGAAGTAAGGAATTTCCTGTGTTTAATGATAAAAGATCGATTATTATGTTGCCCCTCTTTGTTTTGACAAAATGTATTCACTTTGACATTATGTACAAAGTAGAAAAAAATAACAATTTTGAAGGTCGATCTTTTAAAGTTTAATTTTTTTGTTGAACAATCATTAGATTACAATTTGGGTCGATTTATATATTGATATTATTGAGAACATTCGTCATCCCTAGAATAACAAGTGCCAATAAAATGCTAGACAATAAAATTCTCCTAAAATTCCCTTTATGAGAACTGGAGAATTGTTACTAATTTTTTAAACAGTGGCATTATCAAATTAATACTTTATGTTATATTTCATAAAGCAAGTGAAAAATCAATGACTATATTTTTACGAGAGTTGCAATTTTTTTAAATGCTGCTCCATTTACTATTTTATAGGTTTACAAAAATGTACTCAAACGTATTCACTTATTCTTCCAACTGTGATTAATATCGTTTATTACTAGAAATGGGATTATTTAAAAAATCAAAAGTTTTATAATAGTGATAAATTAAAATCATACGTAGTGATCTTGATTCGCGTTGTATTTAACAGGTGTTATAAATTCTTGTAACAGGCGAAATATATGATATATTTTGTCTCTGTTATGCAACTGATGATTCCTGAAAAGTCATATATAGGGGATATACATGTGTGTAATAAAGTGAAATAACCCCTATAAATATATTATTTTATTATTTTGTGCTTCTTTTTTAAGAACTAAATCGTCTATATTGATAAAAATTTATTGAAATAGTATTTTGTGTAATAAAAACTCATGGTTATTCATGAATTTATGGAATTAGTTAGTAAATATGGCCAAACTGAATGTAAATTATTTATCTGTATAAAATATTTATTAGGAAATCGTCAAATTTTCTAGTGAATTTGTTTTAAATTAGCGGATTCAAAAATCATAAATCTATACATACTGCTAAAAATCTATCTAGCCTCGTAATAAATACCCTACATGTAGCGGTAAAACTCTTACGTTGGTATTATTGTAACAGTAGACATTTTTTTTATTTTCCCCTTTGTGGGGAAGCCAAAAGCTTTTACGCCATACAACCATGTACGGGGTTTTTTCTTTTTGAGTTTTATGAAATTTCTGTGAACTCTTCCCGCCACGCTTTCATGTTTTTGAAGTAGTTTCAATGTCTTATCCATTTTTATTTCATGTTTGTTTCACCATTTCTACACGTTTTCATACAATATAAATGGCAAAGAAGACGATGGAGATTAGTGCGAAAAGTCAGCGACCCAAGAGAAGCATCACTCTGCTATCGTCTAGCCAAAAAACCATTGATTCCCCATCGCACACGGTCAGCCGAGCATTTCACCATTGCCCAAGCACACGACACAAGCTCAGACAACAATTGAACGGCTGGGAGCCGACCGCCAGAACAAGAAAACAACAATTATTCAAGGAGAGTGCTGAAGAGATGCAACCACTTCGGATTGATGCTTTGCCGCCAATCCGTAACAGTAGACATTGAAATTAAATATTTTTATATTTATCTGAAGTATCAAGGGAAGATTAATGATCATTCAGCCATAGGAGTATTAAAAAAAAATTGAGATAGTTTTTTGACGATAAAATATAGATTTTTCGGGATCGTTCTTGATAGTTTTTATATAATATAGCACTGAATTTTGGTATGGTTCAGAGGACCTACTTATATAATAACATATTAATTGAATAGTAAGTCTCAATCATGGCTATTGAAAAGTCTATTTTACAATAAACCAAAGAATATAGCTACATCTTTAACCAAACTAATTTTAACTATGTGCCTAAATAGAAGGATAGATAATATACCTACACACAGGTAGTCAACTGTTTAAAATTAGCGAATACCTAATATTATAAAATTAATCACTGTCGTAAGTATTTTTTTCATATAATCCAACACCAATTACTTCTGTGCAATATTCGAGTATTACCTACTATGTTACTATATGATTTCTTTCAATTGTGATGAAATTATGGGTGATAGCAAATCTTGGGAGAAGACTAAGACGTTAATACAACGATAGATTAAAACAGATTATTCATTATTATGGATATAGAACTAATAATGATTAATTAATAAGGATATTACACAATCAGCATGTTTATTAAATAGGCCAATACAGTAAATTTTAAATACTTAGGCCATGTGTGAAGTACAATAATAACAGTAAGTTTCTGTTATACATCAGTTTTTCATGACGTATTAATACTTATCTTTATTTTTTGCTTGATTTTGGAAAATAGAAAAGTGGAAAATAAAATATGTGATATTTACAAATATTTTATTGTAAATTTCTTACAAATTAAATTTATTATGGCATGTTGGTACAAATAACAATTTCATTGACCACTTATAATAATTAAATAAATTAATATTATAACAATACTGCTCCGCTAAATAAATAGAATGGATTATTTAAATAATATTTTATTACGGATCTATATTCTATTTCTTTGGCCAAAAGTCATTGTAAAACATAAAATTTTGCTTATATTACTTAATCTCATCGGTGGTTCGGTATAATTAAAAACATTTTTTCGGAATGTATAATTACCTAATTGTACCTGTAGGTACATCATGGGGGTACCCAGATATTGGCCTCTGGGTCAGGGGGAAACAAATAAAGTTATAAAACCGAGTCCCGCGCGCTTCTTTTACACTAAACACATTTACACTAAACATTCATATATTTAATGTTGTGGAACGTTTTCCTTATAGAAAACATTCGCTGGATATCCTGCAAATTCTTTATAGGTACCTGTTCAAATAAATAAACTTAAATCAAAATAGGCATTATTTTATTTAAATTAGTAAATTTTAAAAGTAGCCTTCGACGATCTTCAACGAAACTGTTTATGATGTCTTTCGCGAAAGAATCGCTCCATAGCGTTAACTAATTTTCTATGTAAACTACCATAGTTGATCTCAGCGTCGTTTTTACGTGCCTGAATGTGCTGAATGACCCTCCAACTCAAGCAGTGGAATAAGGAATTGAAGTAATAAGTGGTAGAAAGATATACAAAATCCAAGGGGCAGCTGCCTCCCCCTGCCTTTGATGGATATGCCCGTATAGTACACCGAAGTAGGTAGTTCTATATACACCTAATGTGATTTAAATACTTATCTATATAATGAAAATCATATTTCATTTAAATTAAAAACATACCATGATTTTTTCAACATGACCTACAATTTATTTTATCTTTTTTACTCAAACAAAACCGCAAAGCACTGCTTGCTTCGCGTAGATAACGGTATGGCCGCAGGGGAACATAGCACCCTGAAATAGTTATAGATATAAAAATATATCCAATGATTTATCATGATTTTTTATACCGACTCGACACAGTGACTGCACCATACCTGATGGTAAGCATGGTGCAGTCCAAAAAACGCCAACGACTATCGATAGGTAAGAAAAACCGATCGGTAGTCCCGGCGATCATGCCGGCCTGCACAAATATCTCTTCACGTTACGCTTAAAGGATCTCATATCATAGGTTGGTGGGAACACGCTCGCCGGAAGACCATTCCACAGCCCAACGACACGGCAAAAGAAGGAGTTAGAGAACTTCTTAGTCCTAGCTGGGATGTGAGATACCGTATAGCTTTTTTTTTATGTTGCACTGAATTTTAGTCTGCATTCTATAATAAATTACATCAAACCAAATATTAAAACAGTTATACGCCAAGTTTCAGATATGTTCCTTATATTTTAAGGCGCTTTTAAACTCCAACGAATCATTAGTATTTTAAAATGTTTTAAAATTTAGGGAGCATATATGAAACTAGGCATCAGTCTTGAATATCATTTCACTCTTGGTCTCGGTCTGAGGACTTAAGGTAAGCGTCAGATTCTCTCAGTTGCGACTCGATGACGGCTACCAAAGTCGCAATGTACCCTTTTGTCTGCAGATAGATTATATAAAGCCGTCAGATGTATACAACTGCGCGACGCTGTCAGGCGGTGAGCCTACTTGTGATCTTATGGCTGATATCGAACGCCTTTACGAATTATGGCCGAAATTAATAACCTTTCCTATCGCTTATCTTAGATTTGTTTCTATAGGAACCATAGTACATCTCTTTTCGCATACACAGGTTAGAAAGGGAGAGGTATAGCTATCGGTCTACGAATCAGAGATAGATAGGTTATTAATTTAGGTTGTTAATAAATACATAGCGGTTGCAAAGTCCCGACTGTTAGGCTGAGATTTATAGACGCTATTTCGGCTTTGCTTAGCAAAGTTCTCATAAAATAAATTCATTTTGATAAAAAAAACTAAATATATAATAGGAACTTGAGTATAGCCATAGTATTCGCAGAGCCAAGTCCATGTTGACAAAATCGGCGACTTACCAAATCCTTTGACATAAATTGTAATAGTTTGGTAAAGTCTAAGCAAAATTAAAGTCGCTATAAATCTCAGCCTTAGAATCAGATACGTTGCACTTACTAACAATTGAATCCGTGATACATGGAATTTGTTTTTTTTACATACTTTTTTAAAATCAACACAATGGAAAATATATAATCAATGACCTTATATTATAAATGGAATGTACATTTACAGTTTCAAATCTAAAATATACACAACGTCTATTTACTAAAAAAAATTAATAATCTTGGAAGACCAAAAGACATATAACTTAAAAATAATGGTATAAATAATGTCTTCATTATATTTAAAGGCACCTGTAATCGTTATTTACATGAAATACTGACTTGCCGTTCGTTTACAGGACGGACTTTTTATAAAGAACGCTTAGAAATTAATATCGCTTTTGAGGTAAGAGAGCACATTTTATCGTATCATGAATATCATAATATTTCAACGATGTGTCGCGAATTGACGCGTTGTGATAGCGACACGAGGTGAAGAATGAACTCGATAGAATAAATAACCATGACCGAGTATATAAAAACTTAGAAAATATGTTGTTTCGCGTTCGCGCGTTTTGTACCAGATTCAGCTTCCATGTATTTCTTAATTTCTTAAATACGGCTTATGCAAGACAACTCCATCAGAAAGCAGATCTGCAGACTTTAATCCACGCTGTATTTTTCCTATAATGAGTTTCTTCGTATTCAGTTTTGATTAACATCACAAAGATTCTACCCAATATATGGGAGAAATTTATACTGTCTAATTTAGACTTAATAACAAATCCACAATTATATTTAATAGAGTATGAAAAAGTACCTATTATTTGTTTATTAGAAAAGATAGTTTAGGCCATAATTATTTAATTAACTATATCTCACAATAATAAACTTTAACCTCTATTTGAACCCGTATTAAAGAATAATTTCGTTTTATAATAAAACAGCTATATCTAGTGCAAAGACATTGGCGATCATATTTTCTAAGATTTTCTTTGAACACAAGCTCCAGACCCAATAGTCGCCATTACAATTTAAATGTGATGATATAATATTAATTTGAGAATTCTTTGGTACATCTTACAAACGAACAACAAGCCTTATACATTGGTTTGTTTGTCATGTCTTTGGCCACAAGTAACTATCTGAAACCTGGTAACTTTTGGTGCCAAACTCTGTGTTCCGATGATTTCGTTCCTTATCGGAGGAGGCTCTCTGAGTCCCATTGTGGTTGTTGGATCTTGGCTGCGGGCGTCACTTGGCCTATCTATCTTGGCCCAGGCGCGGGTTGGCCCTGGAATGACCGCGGGTCTGCTCTCGACTCCCCCAGTGACACTTGGCTTAACGCCGTTCGTGTATTGTTGTAACTGTATCCGTGACGCTCGTTCCATTTCTCTAAAGGAATTGTCGACTAGTTAATTGTTATGAATATAAAACTGACCAAATTCAATTCGGTCAACACAGATACGTTAAGTGCCGAGATATTTAGGCTTCGTCCATAAATTCCTTTATAACCATCAAGTGATAAAATTTGTAATCTGTTTTTAATTACATTAATGTTGAAATCTATGTGTTTTTATTAAAGAAAAAAAATACACGATTCGATAAGAGAAACAAACTATAGTGATGTAATTAATGGACGACGTTTTAATATAAAAGTGTAAGAGAATTCGTAAAGTAAAGCGTGCAAACGAAATGGATTTAATGGATTAAATAAGTATGGTACAACACGCCACGAAAAAGCTTTGAAATAAAGTAAATTAAATATAGTACAGACTGTTATTTAGTATACTCTGTACCACCAAAATTTTTGTTGTATTTTTGATTTTACATTAAGATGATTAACGAGAACTTTTTTTAATTTTGTGGCATAATGTTTTTATAAGGTACTATTGATTCTCCGACAATAATAAGTGAAATAAATTGTCAAAAATCGGGCAAAAAGATAATAAGAATAGAAAGGTGCGGATATTAAGTTTTAAAAATGTATTAGCTTATATTTATTAGCCAATAACAGATTAGAATAAACTACCAATAGCAAATTTAAAGTTTATAATGATTTTAAATTTAATCAGTGCAAAAGAATGAAAAATATTATTGGTTTAAAAGAAAACAGCATTCAGAAAGTTAAATTTAAAATCCAAGATAGGCCCATCCATAAAATATTAATTAACAATCCATAACCGATGGAGGATTGTAATGTAGCGTGTCGTATCTACTGTTGATGGTGATACCTTCACGGTCTGATATAGGAGGCGAGTGCTGACGTACGCTCCAGTTTCCTGATGGCCTGTTGGCATGCGACAGGCGTAGAGGGATACCCACCGCTGGTGAGGCCCGACAGACGAGCCAGTGGACAGCACAGCGCGGCCATGTACGCAGCACGGTATTGAGCATTCATTATCACGTAGATGATCGGATTTACACAAGCGCTAGCGTACAGTAGCAAGTAGCCCGTTATGTGGAATACTGAAACCAAGAATCCAACATCAGTCTGCCTTTCATATCAGTACATCAATGGCATTTTTTTTACACTGGCTCGACATAGTGACTACAGAGCACCTGATGGTAAGTACAGTGTAGTCCAAAAACGAAAGCGAATATCAAAGGATGGAAATCTATTGATAGTCAACATCGTCATGTCGGCCCTCGTATACCACGACTGAAGGTCTCTAGGTATATGAGCTACTGGATATACACAAGCTGATCCCGAAACGCGAAAAGCCGAAACTGGTCACTATGACGGGCTTTACACCCATGCACTGTGGTCGCGATCTAGACGGGCACCGGCGCCCTACCACCTCGCTGATGCTCGTTTAGCACCACCCAAGAGTCACGTGTAGGGAAACTAGGGTAAAGCCTACGGACGCGACTCGACTCCCAAACTAACTCAAAGATACTCCTCTACAGAGAGTACTCGTTCTGTGTCTGCTTTTACCAACTAAAAATCCAAGGTAATTTCATCATCAACGTGTTGAAGGCACTGATACCACCTAAGATGTTCAGCAAAGCATGATTACCCGATTCAATCAATGTCTAATCTATGAAGATGTTCAACACTCGAGGAATCTCTTGTTGGAATTATAAACTAAATTACTATTAACAAAAAAGAACTCACACAAAATGTTACAAGTAGTTGTGTTGCCTAGACCAGAATTATAAGTACCTAGTACAATAAAATTAGAAATTATCTTTCAACAAAATAATAAATTTCAGAATTGATACAAAAACATTTACAAAATCCATTACTTAAATAATTGAAGTATAATGAATGCGTAATAAAGCTTTACTACATAATAGGCCGCAAAAATGTGCCTCAGTCTTATACTCTGTTGATATGTTTATATAGTATATTTATTTATCAGTTGACTTACCTGGATAATGTACATGGTTATCAGCAACTTTTGCGATGGTTATAGGTAGATAGCACACCAAAAAGGAAAGGAAAATGGCAAGCACCATTTTGGTTATTCTCCATTCATTGCGCCGCGCCTTAGTTTCCCTGTTATCTTTAATAGTGGATCTTTTTTCCGCCATGCTATTGTTTAAACTCCCAGGAGTACTCTGCTGTGAGCGCTGATGCTCTCTCATTCTTACTTCTGAACTAAAGAAAAAAAAAACTATAAATATTTTAGATATATACATGCATGATGCATATAATGACGTAAACTTTGGGAATCATTTACTGAAAATACGATTCCTTAAATCCTTACATATATTATTGTCAATTCAGAGTACTAATAATTGTACTCGCTGTTAGAATTTTTTTACTGATCTTCGTAGTTGCGTAAAAACTATAAATCTCTTTTTTTATCCAAGTGAAAATCCTGCATAAGACCATCAGGGTTACTGTGATGGCAGCGACCCCGGCGTGTCAGACTCCTACTGACCAAAACCCCCTGGGAAAGACTTCCAATCTCTCCACCCGGGCCTGGGAATCCAAATTAATTCAGACGGCCGAGAAGCAGTCATATGACTCATTTAAATCAACGCTTACACTCACATATATGTATTTATATTATTCGTTATTCTATTTTTATTGTTTTTGTCTTTATTTCTGTTTTATTTTTTTTATAAATCTAACCGTTTTTTTTGTTAAAGTTCATTTATTCCTCATCTGTCTTTATTGATCGATTGGTTTATAGAAACTTAAAATAAAATTTTCGGGGAAAGTTTGCTTACCTATGCACCACCCAGAATATTCTTGCGTAACATATAAAGATTAGCAGAGCAGGAACGATGAATGCTATTACAAATAAGGCTGTCTTGGCAGAGTGTCCAAATTCATCTGGTACTATTGAGCATGTCCCTAACTCTGGATCATAATCGAATTTACCTAAAATATAATTAATCTCAATTTATTTTCGGTATTGATAAATAAACAACAAAATGAATTTAAATATATGGAAAAAATTGTTGAAAAAGAAGATAATATTGATGCGCTCTGTATTATACCCGTAAATTAATATGCTTTTATTTTATGTTATGAAAATATTTTCTTACCCCAAACTCCAAGAAGCGTCGGTATTTGCATTCCATAAGAAAACATCCAAGAGAAGACGATCATTAAGGCTATATTGTGCTTGCGATAAACGCGGCCGTACCAACCGTGGTGTGCTATCATTATGTACCTGTAATTTAAAATGATTTACATTGCGTCTCTTATCTAGCATTATGTGACATGAGAGATTTCAATCTGCGAGAGAATCGGTATTGTAGGGCGACCGTGTTTCGACATCGCCTTTGTCGTTACTTTTCATCAGGTGAAACTCGTCACTACTCGTACGAAGCAATTCGCTTCTTCTATTATATTACGAACTGAAAAGGAATGGAATTCACTACCAGCGTTTGTATTTCCAGCTTTGCATAATATGAGAACCTTCAAGCAAGAGTTTTATTGAACGGGCATTTTGATAATAAATATAAATTTTAACCGCCTTATTTAAGGACGGATTTTAATTTAAGTTAAGGTTTATACATTGGCAAAACATAGTTATTATTTATAAAAGATATTTTATTGCTAATATAAAAAATAGACTAGCATATAATACAGTACTTATATTTAAATGTAAAAAAAAGTATATTTTTATAAGAAAGGACCTTAGCCACTTTTTGATTTTAAACCTTTGCTTGATTAAAAACCATATTTTAATAAAGCCATATCATGTTAACTCTTACAACAAATGGCCATTTGAATCGCTCTGTGGACCGCTAGTTATGCCAATCTAAATTATTGTTGATTAAAGATGAACAGAATTTTAAACAATGTATTTTTTGGTGGTAGGGCAATTGCTCGAACTGGGTCATGACCACAGTACACAAATGTAAAGACCGTCACAATTACTCGCTTTAGTCTCTCGCGTTTCGGAATCAGCTTGTTTATATCCAGTAACTCATATACCTAGAGACCTTCAGTCGTGGTATATGTGGGCCGACATGACTGAGGAGACTATCAATTGATTTTCGTTCTTTGATGGTCGTTTTCGTTTTTGGATTACACGGTACTTACAATCAGGTACTCTGTAGTCAATATGTCGAGCAAGAGTAAAAGAATAAAATATTCCTTTTTTTTTAATATTAGATCGAAAGAACGACTACAATGCAGCCAGTTGGAATGTACAGTGTAATCCAAAAAGGTTGGCGATCGCTAAAAGACAAAGACATCGATATGTTGACACGCATATTACTATGACAGAAGGCGACGAAGATTCTTACCTGTTTAAAGTAATAAGGGCGATGCTTAACAATGAAACTCCAACATTACCGTACCGCAAGAACGGTACCAACTTGCAGAGCGCCCCCCCATGAGACCACGTCCTTGTCCAAAAGCCAGATATGGCGAACGGAAGCACAATGGCGCAGAATAAGAAATCCGCTATGCACAGACTGGAATTAAACATGAATAGCGGTTAATTGTTACTCTATGGATTTGTTATTATAGGAACACAACCATTATTCACGACTCAGAAGATAGTTACACAACAGGGTTTTAATTTATGTGTCATAGCAACGTTCCAGTGGGGCACAGACGCTATAACTTCACCAAAATAAAGTCTAATTTAAAAATAACACGAGTTTTTATTACTATGTAATGGGTATGATTATAAACACAAAAGTCTTGATCTTTTTTTATCTAAGGTTTAAATCCCTACATAAGACTTTCTGGTTACTTGAGAATCATGGCCAGGGATGGTTATCAGGTTCCTATTAAATAATAAATAAAAACCTCCTGGGTATCCATTGCAATAAGCTGGTCATGAGAGCGAACTGCCTAAACTCTAGATCCAAACCAATAACATGCAGGCAAGTTGCAAATTTTTATTTATTTATTTATAAGTACACTTACATAGACTACATTAACACATAAAACTATATAAAACATGAAGAGGATACATTATAAATGCGACTATATTTATAAGTGAAGACTACATGCACAGAAGAAAAGAAAAATACGAGTAACACAAAAAGATATAAATTACTATAATCAGAATTTTTTTATAACAGAAAAAAAAATCAATAATCTATGGAACAATCTTCTCAAATAACATCCTTTTTTTAATTTGTATATAGTTTCGTTAAATATGTCGAGATCTATTGATCTCGACATATAATTGTATAACTTTGTCATTCTGCATTTATGGGAATAGTACACTTAACCTGTAAAATAGAAGGCGATCACTCAACCACTATACTTATCGAGTTGTCAAATTAAACTCACAGCTTAAAATATAAAAAGTAAAATAGTTTTAATTACAGTTTATTAACAGGTTAGTTATCTCTGTCAGTGAACTTTCGGCATTGCGCGTTTATTAAAATTGCTTCAGTTAAAACTCATCAAGACTTGAAAAGTAGGTAAAATTCATTATATTTCCATTAATAATATGTTAATTTTAGAACAGGAGTTCGTTTTAATTCTACCGTTATGATTACAGATCTGCTTTTAATTGAAATTATGGAAATTGATAAAGTGTGGGTTGTGGATGATACTTCGTTGATAATAAGTTAATTATATACGCGTAATTCAATTTTTTTAAGATAACATAACGCTCTTGTCATTTGTTTGATGGTGAAAAAATATGTCATACTTTAAAAAATGTTTCTTTAATTATTTTGTTATAAAATCGCAACGATTACTCAGATGCGCGTTCCACTATTCACCTGTACATTTATTTCTATCTAAGCCAGAAAGTATTGCAAGATAATACATAATAAATATATTATAGACACTTTTTATTAAAATAAGAATCAAGTCTAATAGATAATATGCATAGTTATAGACAAATAGATTATTAGAGTTCAGTAGCCCCTATCCCTCCCAGAGAGGCAGCCTCGACAAGTCATTTCGCTCTCCGGGCGTCTGGATGAATTTGGTTTCCCAGGCTCGGGTGGAGCGATTAGAGGGACACCCTGGGGGTTTTTAGTCAGTAGGAGTCTGACACATCGGGGTTGCTGCCCTCACAGCGGCCCTGATGGTCCTATGCAGGATTTACCCCCGAGAAACCAAAACAAAAGAATTAGAGTTCAGTACGTCAAAAGAAAAACGGAACTTTTATTACTTATCACTTTGTTGCCAGTCTGTTAGAGTCAAGACAGCAGCAAAGAGTCGTGGACGTGTTTTCAGATTTAAATGAATATCAAAACTTCAAACATATGGTCTCTTATGATCATGCAAAAATCATATTTCTAACTTAATTCATTCAGAAGGTATGTCCGTTTATGTTGCAATTTTATCGTTTTCTTTTGCAGTTAGTGTAAGGGAATAAAAACCTATACGATACTTCCTGTTGACCTAAAACCATGAAATTCCTAAATTTGTAATTAAATTATAAAAAACATAGCTTTTTTGCAATTATAGTTAATATATTTGCAGTAGATAATCAGACTGTAACCTACATGGATGTATGGGATCAGCCGCTTATCAACGGCAAAGTTAAATTTGTCTCTAAATCTGGTTAATCTTTCCGTCAGAGCTGTACTTTCATAATTTATTTGTGGAGAACCTTCGCGCGAGTTCAACTTGCACTTGGCTAGTTTTTTTATTCTAAGTTTATAGCGTGACCACAAAACTACACAATGTAGCAAAAAACCTACCGTAATTGCTCAGAATTCAGATATAGGGATGGATCGATTGATGACTATCGCGAACACGCTAGTATATAAAAACTTTCTACAATCTCCACTTTTCTATTAATTTATCCCACTTTTGCTCTACAAAGTAAGCAAACTTAGGCTTTAGAATAAAACAAAATATATACATAAATAAACACGTATTCATAATAAATTACCGCAACGAAAACACTATTACTTGGGAAGCTGGTTTCTCAACCACTAAGCTATGGACAATAAAAACAAATGTAACAAATGAATAACAAAGTTACTACAAACGGTAGAACAGTGTTTGCAAAACCACTTTCTAATCAAGTTAATTAAATGGTTGAAGTGCGTAGGTGTTGTAACTGGACAGGAACATTACAAACAAACTCTATTTCTATAGGTTCATGTATTTACGGAAAAACAAATAGGATAAATAATCTATTAATAAATACTTTTTATAGTCATAGAAATTAGAAAAATGTTTGTATAACCAGTTATACCTCTAATATTGTTCCAAATAGTCCAGTAGGATCAATAACATAATCTGAAATTACTAAGAGTTTAATACTTATATATGAGTGTCTAATAATGTTGCTTCAATATTACAGACTAAATTTAACAATTAATGTTACCGTAACGTTCAATATCTTCCGAACATAATTAATTTATTCTTGTATTAATATAATACTATTATTATATAATACTTACACTACATAGATGGGCAAAATGTAATCTGATTAATGATAGACGATTATGATTACATTTTGTAATCGTCAATCATTAACAGGATAACATTTTATCCATATATGTTTTAAGCACTAAGGCATCTTCAATTGCATACAAATTTAAGAATCATTAATGTTAAGAAGGGCCTTAATCATGATTACAGATTAAAGAAATTAAAGCTACAAATGAAAAAGGGCATCGAAACTGTGATTTTCACATTTTTTGGTATAAAAATTAAAACTATACAATGCTCACCTAATAATAAATGCAGCAGCAACATTTCTCACTTTCGGACATTTCGACAAAGCGACCACTGTGAGTAAGTTTCCGAACAGTCCAACTAGCATGATGATTCCTGTCACAATTGCAGCAAAGGTGAGCAATGCTGGAGAAAACCTGAAAAATAACAAATAAAAAAATAACCTTTGATTCTATGCTTCGTTATAAATGTGTTCTAAAACTGAGTGATTATTTAAAAATACATTTTTACTTTGGTTAAAAGAATAAACAAATAAATTCTTAGAACTAATTTCGAAATATAATATCAGAAAATATGTCAGAACTCTCGTGGCTCTCTCACACCGGAGGAGCTTGAAATTTTTCCTGCTATACGCTATTGTTGGTTACTCATCTTGGGACAGCGCAAAAAAGATTTCATTGTTAGAAAATAATCCCAACAGTCACACTGAGCGTGGGACGGAGACAAGTTAAGAATTTGATAATTTAAGCACCTGTCGACTCATATACTTTGTCCACGACGTCCCACCCGATCAGCGTTAGCTTAGCAGTTACTTCATCGAAATATCGCTTTTTTTCAACAGGGCAAAATGCTGTTTGCCTGTAACAGCCTTTACAACTTAACGTTAACGTTTAACGTTTTTGCGATATAGATATACTGTCCTGTGCCTTTGGGCCCTTTAAACGATTGGTGAGAAAGAAAATATTAGCCTAAGTTCAATTTTGTTCTATAATGTATTTTTTTTTTAAATATAAATGTACTATTTATATGTAACATATATATGTATGTATATTTAAGATTGATTTTTTTATTGTTATTTATTAGCTTGATTTTTATTTTTGTACTAATTTTTGTGGAAACTTTGCTGGCTTATGTAACATTTTTTGTGTATATTATTATCATTTTTATATTGCTGTATGTTTCCCTTTAAAATAAATAAATAAATAAATAAACTTCACCGGGCAAGAAGGACGACCGCTGGACACATTTGTTGGTGCTGACCTCGGCTTGGGCAGCCAACCAAGGAAATAACTACCTATGATGATCTATTCGCGTTTCGTAAGTGACAACTTTGAAAGATACTTAACGCGATGTCGGAGTGGAAGTTAATTACACTATGTTTTTGCGGCGCCTACAGTGGTGCCAGTTTCGTGGTATTAAGGTATGTATGTATGTATGACTGTGCCAACTGGTTGTATTGCTATCGTGGACCCGGATAGTGTAACCGGGGTTTTTCCACGTTCCCTTTAAGGAATTCTCCTTGCTTGCGGGAGCCTGGGAGCGGTCACTGATATCGCCCCAGCCTCAAGGACTGCGAGCCCCGGCGTGTCTGGCCGCGATCGTCCCAGGGTCGCCGACCTGCGACCGTACCAACCTAGGGGTCGCCTGAGTCGCCGATTCCTTAGTTGAGTCCTCTGTTCCTTTTAAAACCAAAAAAGGAACAACAAGCACACCCGAATCCACCGCTCACATCTTTTTCGCGAGTCGCGTATTTATATTTTCTATTAGGTCCTTACATATGAAATTGGCGTTTTGTATGAGAGGAACAAAAAGTCGAATATTTTTTAATATAATATATTTAATTAATCAAAGTATGAACCATTATTTTCTATGCACTTTTGCCATCTCATAGGTAGTTCATTGATCCCTTTACTAAAAAAAGCAGTCGGACGAGAATCAATAAAATCTTTGAAGGCGATTTGGACTGCCCCATCGGAGTTGAATTTTTTCCCTTGCAGGAAGTTATCCAAATTTCGAAAAAAATGGTAATCTGTTGGAGCAAGGTCCGGGGAGTACGGAGGATGTCTTAGACTTTCCAATTGAAGCTCTTCTAATTTAGTAGCCGTCTGTTGCGCAGTGTGTGGTCTAGCGTTGTCGTGAAGCAGCAGTGGCGTGGAGCGATTGACCAGCCTAGGTTGTTTAGCCGCTAGCTTTTCCATCATGGTTTGCAATTGCTGACAATAGACATCAGCCGTAATAGTCTGGCCAGATTTGAGAAAACTGTAATGAACAATACCGGCACTAGTCCACCAAACGCTTACAAGTAACTTTTTTGGGGTTAATTTTCGCTTGGGGCAGGATTTGGCTGGCTGGCCAGGATCCAACCATTGCGCTGAGCGCTTCCGATTATCGTAAAGAACCCACTTTTCATCACAGGTAATGATTCGGTTTAAAATACCTTCATTATTGTGCCGGTTTAGTAATGTAACGCAGCAGTCGACGAGCGTTTGCCGGTTTGCTTCAGTCAATTCGTGAGGTACCCACCTTTCAAGCTTTTTAATCTTCCCAATTTGCTTCAAGTGAATTAAAACAGTTTTATCACTAATATCGCAGCCTGCAGCTAACTCGGACGTGGTTTGCGATGGATCCGCTTCCACAATAGCCTTCAACTCTTCATTATCAACTTGAGTCTCAGGCCGTCCACGGGGCTTGTTCTGCAGGTCGAAATTTCCAGAACGAAAACGTTGGAACCAAAAACGAACTGTGTTTTCTTTTGCAACACGACCGCCATACACATCATTCACCCTTCGAGTTGTTTCCGCAGCACTAGTGCCACGGCGGAACTCGTACTCGTAAATAATGCGATATTTTAAGTTTTCCATTTTGTAAAATGAGTGACGCAAACAGAAAAAAAACAGAAGAAAAAAACAAATGAATGACGATCATCGAAGCACAAATACATGAGTCTATAGCTGTACAAATTTGAATTTGTAATTCCTTACCAAAGAGGAGAAATTTGTGATTAAAGTGGCCAGTACGAAAAACGCCAATTTCATATGTAAGGACCTAATATTTTTTTTTTAAATAAATTTTTTGTATCAGGTTTTGGTTTTTTTTTATTGAGCTAGGCCCTTCAGGCACCTACCTTGTTACAGGTAGTCCTTGTGGTGCAAGATGAGGCTTAGGATCATCGGGCTTCTACGGAAAATGACGTGGACGACGTTTGGTGCGTCATCAACATATAGCCTTAATGACAAAGCTTAGTAGGGTTAATAGTAAGTTATGATAGAAATCTAGAATGTGGAACTCGCGCCGATTTTCCTGTCGGTGGCGGCGACGGGGCGGCGCCGTGCTAAGTCGCACATCTCTACTATCGATCAATGTTGAATACATCACAGGAAATGTATTGTCCGACAGCCTTTTGACTACATACTGGGTCAGATTTACTCCGGCGGTAATTGCACAACCGGTTTGTATAGAAAACGCTTCATTCAACATTGCTGGTAAATAGACCTGTATTTATTTACAGTACAATACGCGTATAGAAGCTATATGTGTGGGTATATTATCCTTTGAATTGCAATCGTATATGCCAATTTATTTAATCAGCAATATTAAACTTCTTTATATAAGCTCAAGCTGTATGTTACCTCTCACGTTTCTTTTGCTAAAACTAATAAAATAATATTTATATCTCCATAGAAACTATGTGCCCGATTTAATGTCTCCTAGTGGATTATTGTGATACCTTTATACGAGTAGATAGTTAAAATCCTTATTATAACTTATCAGAGGTAATAGTTGAAAAAAGAGTCATCAAAATTCAAACGCCTTTTCATGAAATTTAAATAGTTTTTTTTTTCGAAGCTCTTTCCTAAATAGTTTCGGTCAAGGTTTTTTTAATATTCATGAAAGGCGAGGGGTTTTTACGTAATAAACACTGGCTTCATACATACACATAATTTCTCTGAACCTTGCTTAAGAATCACACTTACTCGTAATGAATGTATTATTACATCGCTTTTAGGCTCGTATATATCTAAATTATACACTAAGGTTATGATAACATTGTCACCGATGGAATGCGAAAATATGATTTCCCGATTAAATTAAGTTTGTGCTTCATTTAAAATATAATGTATGCAGTAGTATTTTTAATTCAACAGAGTAATATGATTTCTTTTTACTTCAACAATTTTGACAGTATGTGCATTGCGTATCGTTGGCGTAACACGTAGTAAAAAAAGTTAGACATTTAGAAGTATAAATAGTTAATTTATAGGATATAAAACGATAACATTTTCTTAAAGCTTTTGTGTGTATGTGGAAGTGTTCAATGTGATTATTAACAAAATATATCCATTTCAAGCAGTGGAATAGAAACAAATCTAATTCCGTCAAAATCTTTTCTCTCTCGCAAGTGTGATGAAAATTGTCGTATAACACGCGTGTGATTCTTGATCATTACAGACTTGATTTTCTTATAGCTCTCGCCTAACAGCTCACGTTTAATTTCACTACGGCTATATTTACCAACAACACTTTTATCATAATATACTGTTGTATTAACTGTTGTTTGTAAAGGTTATTGTACTACTCTTAATTGTAAGCATAGTAGCGATTAATTACAGCAATGGCAACAAAAATATTATAATTAATCCGTTTCTGAGCTAGTTTAAATATATATGCCTTAAATGGAGGAACTTATAGGCACCGGTTTGGTAACTGGACACATATAACTGGGCTGATTCTGAACCGATGTATATTAAAAACTATGTTCAAGTCTATATTTAAAATGCCTTCACACACAAAAAATCTACTATCTAATTTATGCTTACATATAGTATGTAAGATATGCATGATAAACCCTACAGATTGGTTCAAAGTTTAAAAATAAATTGTATTTCATAAAATTTCCAATATGACAAACATTTTTATATCAGAACTTTTTAACTTTATTTAGTGAAATCTAATTCCAGTAAAAGGTTAAAATATTCCTCCTATACTTTTAAAGTTGACTATAGTTTATTGAATAACTTAATAGAATAATTTTATTTTATTTTCGACGAATTATGTTTTCAAAGTTCTTAGACAAATGAATATTGATTGGAAAATTATTATACTTTGATAGTTCGCTGGGCTCCAGGCTCGACGTTACTTCGTCAGTAAAGTTCAATTCGTCTGTCATTTTGGCGTACCTGTAACAATATATAGGTATATCTTAGTTTAACAATATATAAAGTATGTTTCTTTACAGACGCATAACATAGGGAAAAATTTAGCAGTAAGAGATACTGCAGTACCTAAAGGTGTTTGTTTGTTGTTAGAAAATAAAAATGGCATATAGTTTGATCATGAACCTTTAGCAGAAAGTAATACACTGGCCATTTATTCTACAGTAACGGAGACCATTGTATGTAAGAATTATTATTTTGTATGGAATGTAAAAATCTGAAATACGGAAGTTAGCCAAATACAAGATTAACTTGTTACATGTGAAGTGGCCTTAATATTGCTGTTAAAATGAAAACGACGTATGTAATTATTACACTACTTTAATGATAAAAAAAATTATACTGACTCGACACAGTGACTGCACCATACCTGATGGTAAGTATGTTGCAGTCCAAAAAATGCCGACTATCGATAGGCAAGAAAAACCTATCGGTAGTCACGGCGATCATGCCGGCCTGCACAAATATCTCTTCACGCTACGCTTAAAAGATCCCATATCATAGGTTGGTGGGAACACGCTCGCCGGAAGACCATTCCACAGCCCAACGACACGGCAAAAAAAGGAGTTAGAGAACTTCTTAGTCCTGGCCGGGATGTGAGATACCTGATAGCTGTGACTCCGCAAACCCGCGCGCGTGGATCTATTTAGGAAGGGAGAAGGTGGAACAAGGTTAAACAACTCTACTATACGGTCGATGTTAATACGATTACTAAGATGTATTATATTTGCAAAACAGAATGGAAGACTACATTGATTGATTTTAAAATGTATATTTAGAATTCCCAAAATGTTGACTTAGGTCATTCTGCTTATGTCAACCTCAATTAGTTCAGTGATTACGGTGGAAGTCACAAGTAAAATACCAATTTAAATTGACCTACAGATCCAAGTTAGAGATCCCGTACGTCTACTTATTCATATGATTCAATCACCTTGAGGCGTTGTCGGATGTCAGTATAACGTCGTCAAATGGCGTGATTCCGCTCCTTTTCCTTATGAGGACGCGCGTGTTTCAAAATTTGTACACTTAACGAATATTAATAGCCATGTTTAATGCTATTACTTGGTGTATTGAGTTTTAAATCCACTCGATTAAAGGCTAAGGCTCCTAATGTTAGGAGAGAAAATGTTTTAGATAGCTATTTACATAATTTCTTTAATTATGGTCCGAGTTATAATAATGTCGGTCTTGCAATGTTTATATTAAATGCTTTTTTAAATTATTTATAGGCGGACGCTTGACCTCAATCACACTTGGTGGAAGGTGAAGATTATGATGAACCGCGTCCACCCAACAAATCCCTATTCACTCTTCTCTTAAAGACTCCCAGGTCATAAGATCGCGGAAATATGGTCGCTGGAAGCATATTCCACTCCCTAGCTGTTCGCATGATGAATGTAGAAGCGGATATAAGGAACATCCACCACATACGGATGATATCAGACCCTTTGTCTAGTGATTTTGTTATGGTATGGGGCTGGTGAAATTAATGAATGTAGTACCTGAGAACACTCTCCACTGTAAAACCTCTAAAAGACTGCGAGACAGGCGATTCTACATCAATGCTCGATGCTCAGCATTTTAATCTTAGCAATAGCTTGCAATTGCAATGCTGAGCAATAGCTAGTTTTATCGCTGCAAGTGATTTCTAGCACGTAATCACTTTAATTTAGAATGTAACAAAAGAAAATATCACAATAAGGTATGCAGTAAAAATTACTAACATTTCTTATAAAAATAAACGACATAACTACATATTTAATATAGGTTCTAATATGCAATTGCAATGCTGAGCAATAGCTAGTTTTATCGCTGCAAGTGATTTCTAGCACGTAATCACTTTAATTTAGAATGATACAAAAGAAAATATCACGATAAGGTATGCAGTAAAAGTTACTAACATTTCTTATAAAAATAAACGACACAACTACATATTTAGTTTTATATTTTTAATTAAACTCACGTAAACAATGACTGCGTATATGTCATACATATTTAAATTCATGTACAGTTGATATAAGCCAATCGATCGCAATTGAAATTATGAGCATCGCTTATTTGTATGGCCATGGGAATAGTGGATGCCACTCCCGAACGTGAGGTCGTGGCTTGTCAACACGAGCAATATATCTACCTACTCCGATCATGTCTGAAAATTTTTTAACGGTGACCTACTCATTTACTTAATCCTTATGTGTTGTATTTCATACAAATATGTTTAATTGATTACCAAGCAAAATAAACTAAAACGTACTTAGAAGAAACCTACGTTTCATGGTGACAAGGTACCGACTAAGCAGTTTTTTGACCAGTAAGTATCTTTAAACAGAGATGTTGGACCATATGGTCATGTAAACTGAAGTCCGTACCCACATAGACGCCACTGTAGTGTCATCAATATCCATAAATTCGTAAAATATTAGACTTCCATGTCTAGTGAAGCTGTAAAGACTTTCCCGGGACAACGCTATTATTAGTCGGGTTAAAAACTGCGAAAGGTAGCCTCTACTAGGTTATTTATTGAGAATAATCTAAATTTAACCTACAATTTTAGGGCACTTTAATTGAAATTATAATATTCAACTGGGATATCTAAAGAGTGATGCAAAGATGGCGATTGCAAATTGTTTCTCGTATGGTCAACGCCATTTCTTTAAAAATAATTGTGTTCGACCTACCACAGTCTATATTGTAATTATGTTATCAGGTAGACTTTAATTCTGTTTCCAGAATAAGATATACAAAATTTGATAACTTAAATGTAATTGTCTTAAATAGCGAGGAGCCATTAAACCAATTAATTTAAATTTAATTATAAAGATATGAGATACCATCTCTTCTATCTTAATCAAGAAAATTTAACTATCCTCAAACTTAAAGTATTTAGAATATGCATAATCGAGAGCACATATAAGGTTCGCTTCATAATATGTAAATAAGTTAATAAAGCGAGTAACAAAAGTCATTACTTCCCACGAGAACATGGCACTAATAGAATCAGCAGATGTCGTAATTTTGGAAAATTGATCCTTGAGATCACTAAGCATCAAGCTTGAACAATTAAAGCATTAAAAAAAAACATTTTTGTGATAATGGATAATAAGAATTACATGACAGTCAATTTAGACATTTAAAATTTTGGTGTTCAGTTCAAGTTATTCTATCTGATAAGTTGTAGTTTAATTTTCATAGGCCATAATTATTTTCTTACTACTTCATTCAAACAAAAGATCGTCCTTAAGCTCCAATTCAGCTTCATTGTAACTTACGCTGGTAATATACAAGTTCATAATGAGCCTTTAACGCAAGCGAAGGTCCCGTTTATGCCTCATATTCATAAAACGTAACTTCTGTCTATATAAGTCTTTAGACCTTTTAAAGAACGCATTGAAGTGTGAATATAGCAAGCTTAAGTCTCGTCGGTGCTACTTAGAATCGAATCTTTTACGACTATTTTAAGACTTTGCAGTCCATTTACCTTAATTATTTGTATGAAGATTATTATCAATACTTTTTACGTTTCATTTTGCATGTGCAATATTTAACGCAATCGACAATGTTTCAATATATTACACGAGTTACCTTCATTATAATTGAGGTACATCTATTCTTTTGTATTTTTACATTTTTTCCTCCATTTCATCTTATATATAAGAAAAAAAATGAATGATAAAACTAATCGACATAAATTAATGTTTTATTACAATTATCGCGTTTGTTGAATTCCGATTTCTAATTTTTTTTATACTGGCTCTACAAATTGACTACATTACACCAAATACAGTATAGTCTAAAAACAGCAACGATCGGTAGCAGACGAAATTCCGTTTGATAATGCCCGTTGGTATATCAGCCCACATAAGCCACGACAAAAAGTCTCTAGTATATGAACAACTGGATATACACAAACTCATTCCGGAATGCTACAGGCTGAAACAAGTCACTACGACGGTATTTAAATTTGTATAGTGTGGTCAGGACCCGTTTCGAGCAATCGACCACCACGTCACAAATAAAATAATAAATATCGTCTTTACTATAGAACTTATATCATCGATACAGCTTTTCGAATTAGAAAGTTGAAGTGACAGTCGCCTCACCATATATGCAAAATAACTGAAGATCACTGGATCAGGCGCTTTCTAGTTTGAAGACCGTAAATTGGTAAACGTAACATGAGACATCCTCCAGCAGGATGGTTTTATAATTTACAAAATGTGGTCCAAAATAACTGGAGGAGAAGGCCGAAGACCTGGTTCATTGGCATTTATTATAATAAATCCCCTTATTTCATCTCCCCATAGGGGATAGAAATGTCTTGTATAAGTGCTCTGAGAAAGGCGATCAGCTGCGATACTGGTTACGTTGGGCACGAAATATAAGCGCATAGTGGATACAACCACTTATTTATCTCTGCTGACCCCGGAAAGGATATGGCTATATATTATTATTGAATGTACTTCAGTATATAAGGCGCAAGTAAACTGTACAATTTTACATACTAAACTCAAATATAATTTTAAAATAAAGTCTAATTCCAAATGAACTTTTTTAGTCATTTCCTTCGTGTTGCAATCATTAAACTAACAACTCAGTAGAGAGAGAATAAACTACATATACGAGGGAACTAATTAACACCGCCCCACGTTTCTATGGTCCAATTGTTTAAATGACTTAAAACGCCAATTTAGACCATTTAACACCGTCCAAACGCCCAAGACATGATCAGTGAAGGTTAAAAAATGTTGTAAAGAACGTTACCCAGTTTTATGTTTGCTTTGATATTTATACACATGCAGATACAAAGAAGACGATCAACTATTCCTGCAACACTTATATGAAACTGGTATAAAATATAAATGTTTCTCAATTCTTTCCATCTTCCCATGTCGAGACACGGCGAGATCAGAGAAATAAAAAATAAAAACATGCAAACTATATTTCAGTTCACAGAAAATGTCTGGTCATAATATTTTCCAAACTGTTCGATTCGAAAACACGTTCTGAGAGAAACTAAAACGATCCAATTTCCCTACGGCACGTGCTAGGTGCTGATTATTAATATTCTAGAACTTTATGCAGACACCAGACAGACAAGAAAATCCAACATACCGTTTAATAAGAGACTTTTAAATTAAACTAAGCAAGACTGCGATAATCAACTGTTATTTACCAGTGATAAAATAAAATTATCAATAACTGGATTTGATTTTCACCTGTGAAGTAACAGTGACAGGACATAATCGTTTAACGACGATATCGTTTAACGAAGCAGCAATATAACATATACGTCAAATTAAGAAATACATGCAACTAATACAAAACACGCGAACAAAAGTAAAGCAACTATTTTCTGTTTTTGTACGCTGATTCATTTTCATCTTTTTCTATCGTTTTATTTATTATCTTTCTTACACTCTGAAGCATTTCTTGATACAAGTACGATACAAACAATTTTAATGTTATTAAAATCAGGAGATCATGACGAATCAATTCGCCACGAATCATTATATTTTCTTATTATTCTATTTAAGAACATATTTTGGGTACTCTTTTAACGCACGTAAATGATTTCTGTGTAATTCCTAATTTTACAAATATAAATTAATAAAACGATTTCCTTTGACGAAAATAGAATGATTTTAATCAATGCTCGCAGAGCTTGACGATACGATATTGGTTATATTGTAAGACTTAGACCTAAAACTTAGACCGAATTACACAAATTAGCACAAGCATAAAAAAAAAGGCACGAAATCGCTGAAAAACCGAAGATCGCAGAAGCAGATGGTTCTTGGGTGGATACTGTAAATATGACAAATTTAGTACGGGGTAGTGGATAGAGTCACTAATGTATTTCTGCTCACCCCAATAGAGATATAGCGTGATATATTATATTATTAGTGCGAGATGCCCGTGCTAAAAGCGACTGGCAATAACAAGAAGAGGAGAACCGAAGACAGGCCTCTACGGCGCTTATTAGGAGTAGCCCTCAGTGGATTAAATGTCGATTGTGAGATGGCACAAAACGATCCAAAATACAAAGCAAACGTTACTGAATCATTAAAAATTTTAAACAAAAGTCGAGCGTAGGCTCCAATATGATTTTGATTACTGTAATCACCATTACAAACTGCAGTAAGTATGGTGTAGGCGTTTTAACAATTGACTGAATTAAATCAACCGTAAAGTTGTTACTGGATTATATCTGAGGTCATACTCTGCAAACATCTTAGTAACTTTTTGTACAGGCTATGAAAAAGTTTGAATTATAGTAGTATAGCTTTTGTATGTTTTATTGCTCCAGTTTAGATATATGGGGACCAGCAAGGCGATAACTGCGACTATCTATGAATTCTAGCCTCTGGCCGGTCGCTGTTCTTATACTATTCTGTTCTTTCCATAAGGCACAGTGTCGTAACCTTGTCAATGCTAGTATAAAAAATGTTTTTATACCAAAAAAATAACAAACGTGTGTCAGAAATAACAGTCGTTGTAGGTATTAATCAAAAAAATTAAACTTGGAGCATACAATTTTGTCGAAGGGAGAAGTTAACAATTAATTTTTATCAAAATAAAGTTGTTTAAAATTTTGTAAAAAATATTATCCAAGACTAAACCTAGGTAGTGTAATTACTCATGGCATTTGAAATAGGTGGCAGTAAGTATGGTTAATTAAATTACCACAATTAAGATGATGCAAGAGAATAAGTTTTCAGTTTCCGGATGAGTTGCACCAGGAATTAATCAATTGAACGCCACAAAATAGACCAGCGAGTTTGATGTCTTTAAATTTATTAATTGCAGGAAACACCCACACTTTCCTTGTTAGACTTGGTTTGATTTGATCACGAAAGATTATGACGAAAGTTTATGAGAGTAATTTGTATTGCACTGTAAATAGAGAAAGTCTGGAGTCTTTTACGGTTCTCTTAAACTACAATAATAACAATTGCATTTATTTTTAGAAATATCTTTATTTTATATCTATACTAATATTATAAAGCTGAAGAGTTTGTTTGTTTGTTTGTTTGTTTGAACGCGCTAATCTCAGGAACTATTGGTTCGAATTGAAAAATTCTTTTTGAGTTGAATAGACCATTTATTGAGGAAGGCTATATAACGTCACGATGCAATTATTAGGAGCGAAGAAATAATGGAAAATGTGAAAATAACGGGCAAAACTATTCATCCTTGAGGGCTTCCATTGCGTGCGCTGCAAAAACGGTTCAAGATACCAAAAATATATGTAAGAAAGAATTATTCCTCTTGAAATGATCTAAAAAATTGTCCGCGACAGTATATGTCTATCTTTTAAGATTAACTCACTAGGTGCGTTTTTATGGTAATCAAATTTGGTCGAAATTAATGCATTATTTGTTAAGAGTTGTATCAACGTAATAATATTAATCTTTATCCAAATAAATGTATTGTTGATTAAGAGTATTTAATTGTGAACAAAATTGTCTTTGACATCACTTAATTTCAATGAACATCTTAGAAGATATTACAAAACCTTATATAGCAAAACAACGTTTGCCGGATCAGCTAGTATAAAAATAATATGAAATAATATGAACATCCTCAGCTTACAGATTATAGTATATAATCTTAAAAAAATACTCTTTTATCTTTAAAAAACCCATTTTTATTAAAGTTTATAAAAATATATTATACTAGCTGTCCCGGCAGACCTTGTTCTGCCCTATTGCTCTAAAACAAAGTCACATTGTTTTTTTTTTATGTTAACAGCTATTGGCCTGTCGGCTGTTTTTTGAAAATTGTTTGAAGGAACCTGGCCTTAATGCTATATGTATAAAAATTGACAAATATTGACATTAATAACTCAATAATTGTTTTGCCTTCCCGGAACCCGTCCACTAACATTTAAACTTTATGCTATGGTGTTAAAGTTCAAATTGACTTATAACAAATCTTTTGTATGAGAATATAGAAAAGTGTTGTTTTTAGACTTTTTCAGATAATTTTTTAAAATCATCTCTCTGTTATAACCTTCCCCAGACTTCAACAAACACAACAAAAAAGAAATCAGTCAAATCGGTTCAGCCGTTCTCGAGTTTCGCGGTTATCAAGACACTATAGCTGATCCGGCAAACGTTGTTTTGCTATGTAAGGTTTTGTAATATCTTCTAAGATGTTCATTGAAATTAAGTGATGTCAAAGACAATTTTGTTCACAAATAAATACTCTTAATCAACAACACATTTATTTGGATAAAGATGAATATTATTACGTTGATACAACTCTTAACAAATAATGCATTAATTTCGACCAAATTTGTTTACCATAAAAACGGTTCTAGTGACTTAATCTTAAAAGATAGACATATACTGTCGCGGACATTTTTTTAGATCATTTCAAGAGGAATAATTCTTTCATACATATATTTTTGGTATCTTGAACCGTTTTTGCAGCGCACGCAATGGAAGCCCTCAAGGATGAATAATTTTGCCCGTTTTTTTCACATTTTCCATTATTTCTTCGCTCCTAATAATTGCATCGTGATGTTATATAGCCTAAAGCCTTCCTCGATAAATGGTCTATTCCACTCAAAAAGAATTTTTCAATTCGAACCAGTAGTTCCAGAGATTAGCGCGTTCAAACAAACAAACAAACAAACAAACAAACAAACAAACAAACAAACAAACAAACTCTTCAGCTTTATAATATTAGTATAGATTTCAAAGAGAGTGCCTTTTTATTGGTCAACACTAAGCCGATTGCAATAAAAATAAAATAGTTTTGGACAAAGAACATAGAGCTTTATGTAGTTCATATTAGAGCAATAGAGTTAAGTTAACACCAAAAAAGACTAGAGTAATTTGTAAACTGATTTATAAAAATACCTCGGCTAGAAACATTTTCTAAATTTTCTGAAGTAGATAGATATGAGAATCGGTTAGTTTCGATTTAGTTTGGAGGCTGAATACTTTATTAAGCTTAAAAAATTTTACTTCTATTTTTTACTTGATTTCTTTTGATAGTCGAACCTAATTTTATGTTCATAGTACAAGTTCAATAGCTAATTCCACCAGTCTACCAGTATTCAAAACAAATAATCACAAGATCGCATTGTTAATAATAAGCCACACCAGTTGCCATTAGCCTGTATTCCAAAACTGAGGAAAAAAAGCAAAAAATTCGAGCCTTATTTATCAGTTATACTTGTGGACGTTTTGTTGAAAACACTTTTGTTTCTATTTGTCTCGACTTCAAAGAGTTATTGCGAGTTTCCGAGAATTCGTTCTATATTAAAGTTGTGTTACAAAGTAAATCATTAGATGACGTGTTTACGACATTTATTCCTTGATTTTAAATCAGCGGATGTAGTTAGCTCAACGATCTTAGCTGGTTTATATACAGGGTTATGGAAAAATCGCCATATTTTTGGAAGTGTGGGCTAGAGGACCTAAAATGCAACAATTTACCCAATATAATTAAAGATGTAATCGTTTTCGAGATATTTAAATTTTATGGTTTTTTTATTAGTAAGCACGATTTCAACGTTTAAATCTTAATCAAGTTGGTTAGTTGACCTTAATTAACTCATCACACCTATAAAAAGTCCAAAACTCTGTCACGATCTAAAGTTATGACCCTTAAAGAAATAACTTAAATTTCAAATTACATTTTACGCTACACAAAGGGTTGGTTCATTAATAAACATACTATTGCACAAAGTCTGCAAACTACTGGAAAAATATGCCCATGTACGAGAATGATAATAAGTGATTTAGAAAAGTATCAGTATTACAGTAAACATACATATTTAGGTAAATGTATAAATGTGTAAGTAGATGAGAATTATGTTTTAATTCTATCATACGTTTTGGTTAAAATAAGCTTCTTGGTTGAGATACGGGTCTTTTTTTTTGTATCCTGGGGGAAAATCCTGCATAGCACCATCAGGGACGCTGTGAGGGCTACTGATTAAAAACCCCCGGAGTGTCCCTCTGATTGCTCCACTCGGGCCTGGGAAGCCAAATTCATCCAGACGCCTAGGGAACAAGTAGCCTTGTTGAGGCTACCTCTCTGGGAGGGGAAAAAGTAAATCCCACCCCTCCAAAACCTCTTTCCCAGGCGGTGCGCCAGACACCGTTCACCGCCGCCCTCTCATCCGGACAGCAGACTCCCTCAAGTCTACTGCCCTGCTAGAGATACAGATCTAAGATATCTCACTGTAAGAGCGTAATTCTTAAAATGGCTGACATTAAACCCCAGATATATGAATGGCATCTTTAATTATTTGTTACGGTTTTTGATCTGTGATCAATCAGTGGTGATTAATCAGTGGACATACGTTCCGCATAATAAATAATCTATGACGAATACATAAATTGAATAAGATATTTAAACGAGTGATCGAAAAAAAACGTGACGTCGACTGTGACTCGTCGTGTTATTTTTTTATGGATATTAATTAATATTCAGTGATATAGTTTTAGATATTCTTAAGCAAGCTTTACGTTTTAGAACGAAAATTAGTTGGATAACTGACAGTCGATTTTTTAGTAGGATTACAGTAATTTTCACTGTTCTACACATTATCTAATTTAGACGATCGTTTCCAAAGGTCTAACCGTGACTTTAAACACAATTACATAGAGAATACAGAATAATCCAAAGACAAAACAAAAGTTTGCTAGGTTGGAGTCATAATTATTTTAATTTACATAAAATTAATTATATATATCCTACACTCAAGTTCTATCCTACTGTTATAAGAATTTCATTTATATTTACGAAAATTTTAATAAGGAGCTGCGTCGTAGTTAATTACAAGTAGGCTAAAATTTTAATAATCTAGTCCAGTCTTTCCCAATTTTTTTTCAAAAACGGTCGTCCCAACACTGTTTTCCTCTGATCCGCCAAGCCCCTATTTTCACCTTACCATGTCGCGGGGACCCCTAAACTTTCGTTTGCAATACGCACGGAAGTCGATTTTATTTTCAAAATCTCTTAATCTAATATTTTTATAGATCGTCCATGTATCATTCAGGTCTTCACATAGAATTATAAGCTGAAACTAAAAGCTGATAAACTGGTAACAAAATAAATTCAGACCAATTGATAGCCTCCTCCTTCTGTTTTTGTTAAGTTTGTAGATGTAGCAATATTTTTATAACTACACTTTCGTTTATTAGGCATTAATTGTATTACCATAACTTTGTTTCATAATTAAAACTTTGTATTTTAATTTTGTCTGCGAATCCAAACAAACCACAAGAGTTTGCGGATCCCTGGTTGAGAAACACTGGTCTGGTCCATCCGACCCACATCACGGAACCAACGCAAATTACTTTTATGATATTTTAATGCAAATTGCTTAACCAACGAGGATGTAATTATACTCAAATTTATACAGCAACAAAGAAAAGTAATTTCATATCTCGAAGTACCCGTTTTGATTTAAATCCGAAGTGATTCTGACTTACTCCGGCATTAACTTTCGCAGCTAAAACTTTATTAAGAGATTAGTTACTAATTTGACAGTCAACTTTCTTAGTTTGCCACCTTGATTGATATGACTTTTCTTAAATTCTAGTGTTGATTGACATAATTTTATGAGGACTTAGAATACATCCATCAGTAATTTACTACCAGTGTGGGTTATGTACAAGCTGTAGTGAACCAATTTTGCCCAGAAGAAATTCCTTTTTTACCCTTTTGCGGGTTGATTGTGTAAAAAATGTTGAAACATATCTTTGTAATGACGTAAGGAGGTGCGACGTGGACACTGACGATATGATTCGTTCACAAATTTAAAGTCGCTCAGCGTGCTGTGGAATGTGCTATACTTGGTGTTTCTATCATAGATCGAATTAGAAATGAGGTGATCTGTTAGAGAAAATTTTCGACATAACTTAAAGGATTAGCAGGCGAAAGTGGCAGTGGGATAGTAATATTTGCCGAAAAACCAATAGTCGCTAAGGTGAGGTGAAAGCCCGGCAAGGCAGGTGTACGACGCTTTATGGCTAGGTGGGGCGATGATTCACTCAAAGTGGCAGGCAATTGTTGGATGAAAAGAGCAGAAGATTGGGATCACTGGTGAACTGTGGGAAAGGTCCAGCAGTGGACGGATACGAGTTAACGATGATGATTTTTTTTTCTTTATAACCAAAAGGTAACAAGAAATTTTCGTAGTTCTCACTACAAAATTGACAGAATTTCAACCAACTTTCAGCCCATATTTCACCCCCTTTGGGGTTAAATATGAAAAATCCAACCTTAGTGGTTACTTATATCATGAACAACTACTACTCTATAAACAGCAATTTAAGCTCGAAGATAGTATGTCAGTCAGGATAAATTTTGACAGGACTGGATCATGACCACAAATACACAAGTTTAAAGACCTTCATAGTGACTCGCTATGGTCTGTCGCGTTTCTGGATCAGCTTTTATATATGCAGTAACTCATATATCTAGAGACCTTCAGTCGTGGTATATGTAGGCCGACATGACGACGGAAACTATCAATAGATTTTCATCCTTTGATAGTCGCTTTCGTTTTTGGACTACACTGTACTAACCATCAGGTGCACTGTAGTCACATGTCGAGCCAGTATAAAAAAGACAAGTGTTTCTATATAGATATATATAGAGCAAAGATTATAATTTTCTCATCTATAACAGCTGGCGTAGTGACTATATTACAACGTATTTTAATTAAATTAATTATGTATGTTGATATATAGATATCCGTCAAAATCACTCATCGACATACAACATCACGTTTTTTATGTACACCGTGAGTCAGAATGACCGCTACCTGAAACGTGGAGAGAGAATGTGCGACTTAGTCAGCAAAATGTCATGAATCATCACACGGTGATTAAATATTTCTCAAGCATTTATTTGCATTTGTATATTCCATTCTTCTACGACACTTATATAATATATGTAATTTATATTTACTTGTCGATAATGCTTTATTGCTAAATGATATATAAAGCCAAAATAGTACACAAATTAAAATAGTTTTGTATTTAAATAGTCTATTATCCTAATATCTTCTTAAGCCGTGGTGGCTGCCGGCAGAATAGAATAGCACCCCCCCTCTTCTTGCTGAGGTGTCGTAAAAGGCGACTAAGGTATTTCTTTAACACCGCAATTCAACCTGGTGTTCAGAGAAGGAAAACTCGATCAAACCTGCATCCTGCTCCCTCCCGATCGTACTGGTTCTCCATTCCATCGGGCCCGAGGGAGTTAGGACGAGAGATTGCTTCTCTGGCTGCGCGTCCAGTTATGCACTTAAATATCTCCTGCGCAATTGACTGTTTTCGAAAAGTGGCCCTCAATTTTCTTAATCGGCATTGAAACAGTCGCCGTGGCCGAAACCGGCTAGGATATCATCATCATCATCATCTTCTAATGTTAATTCTATGATTTATATCCATAATTTAAAAAATGTTATTCCATTAAGTACGGACTTTAGATACCTCAACTAAATGAATATATTTTATAAATGTATTATTAATCAAATATAACTTCTTGCTTAACTAAACTTAGTTTTCCGTAATTTTAGATTAGAGCCAAATATTGCCTCTAATATTGGTTAAATATTAGAGCCACTCAAGCTCTGTGATGTTTTGGAAAATAATATTAAATCTTCTTAGTTCAAATCTTCGTATAAACTGTTTATAAGACTTATTTAATTTTCCTGTTCGGCCACAAAGCCTAATCGTCGGTTGCAAAGTCTTCAACTTAGGCTGCTAAAGACTTAGAGCGTTTTATTGTCTCATCTGAACTTTATACGGACGCAAAGACGCTAAGCTAATCAACTAAATGCTTACTTCGTTAGCAATGATGAAATACTCCAGTTTAAGTTTATTTAAGCTGGGTTCATTCTTGTGTAATGTAGTAACGTATAGTTATTCCTGAGTGTCGATGTCGCACCAATACATGTATGTTTTAGTGCGTGACCACTGTACATGTTTCTTGTACCTGCGAGTTACAAAAGCACTAGTAGAAAACATTGTTTCGTATAAAAGACAACTTGTGTGTGAATACACAAGCTTTGTGCATATAATTTTTTTTTTGTCAACGAAAAGTATCTACAAGTTTTAGTGTTGCCAACGCAAATAGAGCTAAATCAATTTTAATCAAAAATAAAATATATGAAATAAAAATAAGGCTAGATGTACTGTGAACTGATTGATATAGTTAAGTAGTTACATAATATATTGAATTACTTAAGTACATTTGTTTTTGTAGGTACATGCTTATATTTTTACGTTACAACAATGAATAAAGTAGATTAAAACGTGGGCATAGACAATTATTTTGAGTAAATGTTTTGCTAGATACATGCAAAGCAGCAGACGCCTATTTCCATAGGTAAAAATGTTATACACTGGTGTTTTTTGCACAGGCGAACACAAGAAACATTAATTGCGGTTACTCCATTACATACACATGAAGCTTGGTACCATTTGTTGTGGAGTCTACTCATAAAAATCGCGTTCTATTACAGCAGGGGTCTCCAAACGGTCGATCGCGAGAATTTTTTGAGTCGATATCTTGAAATATTAGCCAATGTTGGTCGATTCACAATTTTTGTTTGATGACTACATACAATGAAGTCAGAGTGCCCCTTATTATTATTTTTTAATATCAGAATAAACATAATATCGTTGAAAAACAGCTTTAAATGAAATGAAATGAAATACATTTATTTCGCCACAAAGTAACTAAAACTAAACATTTAAATAACACACTAAAATTAAAAAGTAACACAAACAACATACAGAAAATACAAAAACGTATAAAAATAGTGAAATGGACCCTCTGTCAGCTTAATGCCACAGAGGAAGTCTGCAGCACTGGTTTTCGTGAAGGGTACCGGTCGTATTACGTCTTATCAGAACTCACAAACTCACCTTTTACGTCGTTTTGTAAAATCCAATAAAGTTTTTTAATAAGCATTTTAAATTAGTGATCTACACTACACTTGTGACTTGCCTACGTTATGATAAGCCCTATCAACCTACACTAAAATCTTGTATCGCAAATACTTGCGACATTTACTACTCTACGCTTACGGAGTCCATCATTTGTAGTTTAACAACCTTGAGGTAGATCGCCACTGGTTCAAGTTTGGGTACCATTGCATAATAGGTTATTTAAATGTAAATCCAATTTTAAATACGCTCTATAATACAATAAAGCATTTTACTATTACAAAATTATAACATCGCTTGACCTCTCCAACACCCATCACACCCTAGAGAAGTTGAATGAAATAATGAATCCCGTAATATCTATTATTTTGCTTAGACCGGTTTTTGTTTTGTTTTGATGTAAAGAATATTGTCACCGTTAAAAGTTTATTGCTTAAATTATAATAAGTATACATACAGTTACATTTTCTTCATAAATATGTATATATGTGTGTGTGTGTCTGTGTGAAAAGGGATGTACTATGGGCTGCTTGTATACCAAATGACAAATAAGAGACAGATAAGAATTATTTTAACTTATATTCTTTTCACCTCAATATAATTAACAAGCAATGAAGAAACCATAGCTGTAAAGAAAATACCTCGTGTTTAGACACCAGTCGTATTTTAAAATTCAAATAAACGCTTCAATAGGTATAGCTAAAGGTGGTTCGAACCATAATCTGATTTAGAAAAATGTAAAGATGCTTCCCGAATTTATAATACCGTGAAGGGTTCGACAGACTACGGATCGTAGACTACAATAGACAGTCCGAGTGTACAAATGAATCTTATTTTAAAAAAAGTCCATATCGGGTGTACCCTCGGGACCTAGGTAGTGTCATTCTCCTTCAGCTTTCATATAAAATATCCTCGAATTTTTATCACGACTTAACTAGCACATTAATAAAGAGTTATTGGCTTGCAAATTTATTCCTTTACACATATTTATTATTTAATTTTTTTAGACTACTAAATTATATTAGGTTAAACTTCGATGATGTTGTCTACGATATAAACAATAGTATATCTAAACTCACGATTTTGTGTACAACTGTAGAAAAGTGTCTGTCCAATAATTTAATGAATAGCCTTCCTTTTTCTATAAATATCCAAAAAAGGAAGAATATTTTTTCATTACAAAATATTCAATTTCAATATCTTTAGTAATCCAGAAAATCTATTAAAAAATTGGGGAACGATGTTTTCATAGCAAATATCAGATTTGCTTGATATTTTACATTGAATTGTTGCTATGTTACATTAAATAGTATTTTATAAGTGAACGCTTTTTTCAAAAGCTTTATTAATACTATGTGATTTATTTATCTTGTTTCAACTTTGATTTTAGTTTTATTAAATTGTATCAATTAAAATTAAAATGTCAATTTTTTGGACTTTTTAAATACCTATCTTCAATCCTTTACTGTACACCTACAGTAAAGGATTAAAAAAACCAGAAGAACAGGTGTCTTTTCATGACACAAGAACCTAAATCAACATTTAGAGATACATACATCCGTAAGCATTACTGATGTTCCGTGTGGTCGGTAAAGTCGATTATTTGCCCACTTTCGTAATCAGTAACTATACTTAATTTGTATGTATTTCTTAGCAAAATATATGGAAGAGTAATTATATAAAATTAAACCTTGATTTTTATATTAACAGCTAATCTTTATTTCACAACAAATCACATCTAATATAACAGGGTGATAATTCCCACAGATGTACAAAAACACCGATCTGACCCGTGTAAAACAAAAAATTTAGACGTAATGCGAAGTAAATAAAATATGTTCCCCTCTTTCGCAAGCGCCGTTTGCAAGTTACACGGAAATCAGTTGCGAATGAAGTTTCGCGTAAATTGCCAAGCATCGCTGAGACTGTAATCGGCTTGACCGACTAATCGGCCGACTAGTCTCTTTCAACCGACTAAGTAATGTAATAATGAGTAAGTAATGCTTTCATTGATTACAATTAAATTGGCACAGTGGCTGAGCGACAGCCTCCCATGCTACAAGTCGAGTGTTTGATACCCCACAAGTGCCAAATATGTTTTGTATGTTTTTTTGGTTTGGGTGTTTAGAACCTATGTTAGTAAATGCATTGACTACATAGAAATATGTTAAATAAAATAAAAAAAATCAATGTGCTACCATTAACATATCAGCCATAATAGAGCCTACAATATTTATTTAGATTTTACAATTCTGAACAAGAAAAGGTGATTTTAATAATAATGTCATAATAAAAAACCGGGCAACGAATTTGTCTGAATTCGTCAGCTGTTAGAATTTTTTTTACCCGAATCTATACATTTAATATCAGCCTCGTGGTCACCGACGCAAGTGAACCAAAACAATTGCGGTCGTGCGAAGCGTATCGAGGAGTTTAGGATCGTGCCTAAATAATATGTATAGTTGCAATCTCTTGCCACTCAGTTGAATAAAATTGGGTCTACAGGATTTAACTTTTAATTGAGAACCAAAACCTTAAATAATATATCATCAATTGCAATTATTTAGCCCTGAATATATATGTCACTATAATTAAAACAAGCGGTACGTGCCTCATTATAAAATTGTATTCTATAATATTTACCGAATTACCTGACTACCTTTAGGCCTAATATATGTGAATTATATGATAAATATGAATATATGGTAGGACTTCAAAGACCTTAATTGATATTTTTTTATATATATCGAAGGGTAAAAGGCTTCTTAGTTTAAGCAACATTTATTGGTGATATAGTAATATATATATTTGGAATCACTAAAGAACGCTGATTCCGAAAATATATATTACTATATCACCAAAAAATGTC
Organism: Automeris io; assembly: GCA_036320925.1. Lineage (NCBI taxonomy): Eukaryota > Metazoa > Arthropoda > Insecta > Lepidoptera > Saturniidae > Automeris > Automeris io. The sequence goes on along the minus strand of JAUDJH010000010.1, from coordinate 11,475,775 downwards.
GCTTAAACCAAATAGCTTTTCACCCCTCGATATATACTCGTAAATATAAACAGTGGTAAAATGCTGTTTCTACAAATTTCGAGAGACAAATCAGTATATGTTATTGAATTAAGAGTAAATAAATATATTATCACGATATTTCTATTTCCAGTAACATAAAATATTTTTTATTAAAATAAAATAATATATCAACACGCTATATCCCTTTCGTGATGAGCAGAGTTACATTTGTGGCTGTACGAGTATACAATTTGCACTTAAATATCGTGCCCAAAGTGACTAATAGCACAAGATCTCAAGGCGACACATAACATCTTTATTAGATGCCATGCAGACTTCCTCAAAATGTTTTCCTTCACCGGTGAGCATATGGTGCTAAAATTCGTAAATAGTCTAGGAAAAGCAAGACGTATTTACCGGCTATGAACCTATGAACATTAGCGTTGCCACTCATGGATAACGGTCCCTGATCTACTAAGCCAATCCAGACACGATTTTTTTATTATTTAGTAACTTTGCTATGGCCTATGACTCATATTTAACATACTTTTCGCAGAAATCAATTTTATAAATACCTAAATACCTTCTTTAAATTCTACCTTAACCAGTGAGTAATCAACATAACATATTTATGTCAACGTAAATTCTTGGAATAAGGTGTTACTTAATTCCTACTTTCTGGTAACTTGTGTATTGACGAATATACATAAATTGCCGTAAGTTATCTTTATATTTACTTAGGATCGATAAGGAAAATATTTGACCATGATATGCGTTCGAACCAAGAATATTATAAAGGTATTAGGTAATTTTTAGTAGGATCGCATTTGTGAACAATTACTCATTGAATCACGTTCATCTATTCGAAGTCCGCTTTGATCTGTATGTAGTTCTGGTATAAGCAAAGCACATATACACATATAAGCACGTCTGTATGCGTAAAAATAAGTAAAACTGGTGCAAAAATTAGAAATAAATATTTTTAATGGTTCAATTATAAATTTAAATTAATATTTATTTGAAAATAAGTAAAACTGGTGCAAAAATTAGAAATAAATATTTTTAATGGTTCAATTATAAATTTAAATTAATATCTATTTGATAACGTGCATTATAAAAATTATTAGAAGAAAATATTTAAATAGATTATTTATTCTTGAAATAATTATCGGATTCTGATTTGTTTTATCGCAATATTCTGTATTGATAATAATAATACATCAAAGTTAATATTGTAAATACATATATCTTTTGTTTTTTAATATTATTTGGTATGTAGTTATGATGGCTAGCGAGTAAGGAACCGTAATCTGTGTGCGGGAACGTACCATAAATGGTTGTAAGTTCGAATCTTGACACTAGCCTCTATGAATTTCTAGGTGAAGTATAGACTGAGACACCACGTGCTATCTGTAAGGTATCCCGCATGGCAACTTATGAAAATATCGTGTGTAGTGCCCTCGGAACAGCAACCACCTGTGCCAATAGTTACATAGGGCATGACATTTAAGCACAGTTTGTTGATATAGCCACTAAAATATATCTATACCTCGAAAGATATCTGGCGTTACGATGTGTTGTTATTATTATTTGGTTCAACTTTTAATACATTTTCGATTTTCAATACATCTTGTGCCAGTTTGATTATCACACAATTAAACTATTATTTTCCTAAAAATAGTTCTGATACCTTCGTTTATTTTTTATGCTAACTACTCAATATAAGAACGTGTGTATATAATATACAAACGCAACTCGAGCCAGTGTTGAAATTAGTGATGAAAGGAAAATGCCTCACTTTGTCGCGCTAGTATAAAAAAATGGCATTTACAAAGTAACAGACTATATTTAATACTTAGTACGCATAGTACTATCAACATGTCCGTGAGTAAATGATCAATGAAACATTATCGCTTGTAAAAACCGCATTATAACCGGGTCAAAGACGTAATACTTTGGCCCGATACTGTACCACTTGACCGCGTCATGTCTGTTCCTATTTGACTACAGGCGACGTTCGGTATTTTAAAGAAGTGATGGATCATCTGCGTTAGATAATTGTAGGTTATTTGTCGTATAATAAATCTAATATACGACATGATCGACCCCATCTATTGAGAGAATGAATGCTGTCTTAGGTTAAGAAAAATATGATTATTTTGAACTGATTAATACATGAATGAGGCAACTCTAAGTCTGGCTTTTTATACAGTATGTTTTGTTAACTCTGTCCGAACCGAAAGAGGTATATTAGCAAAACGATAACAATACCGAAATATAACAGAAAATTCGACCCCTAATTAATATAAAACATCATTTTTTGCGTCTTAAGGTTGAGAAAGTTATTTTTTACTCATTATTATAAATATAATGAATTAAATTTAGGTAATATAAATAGAAATTCTCATCGAAGTAAACAAGTTTTTGCGATAATTTTGTATTATAATAATACATACTCTAATAGTCCTCATACAAATAATACAATTAATTTAAATCCCGTCTGAACATCTACATAATTGTGAGTTCTTGAGTAAAATTAATCAAAAGAGGTTCTGCGAATGAGAATGCCTTTGATTCGATACCAAGTAATTTTGCTAATATCATCTTGTTTAATTATTTTAGGTGAGTTAATAAATTTAATCAAAATTAATTCCTCTCTTGTTGCTTCAAAGAATGTGTTTAGGTAAAAACTGGTACAGTATTTTTTAATAAATTCTTCTAAACTAAAATTATTTAGCCCATCGCTGCGTTATCACGAATGATAACCCGTAAATGTTTATTGAGTCTATTTACACTAGATTTTAAAAGTCTGTACTCAAATATTTTCCCGTAAACATATTATTTGTATAAAAAAATCACAATCACTATATCTATCTATGTTTATATATAACTTTGATACTAACGAAGCCAACTAGTGAACTAATAATGTTAATTGTGAGACTTTTTTTACTACTCAACAATAGGTGGCTATAACAATGTTTCTGAATAATTTAATTGGAATTATAAATAAGTTAGTATACATACAACATTTAAAAGTATGGAGGTTGATTTTTTAATTTTATTCTCTAGGAATGGAAGCTGTGATCAATATTGACGTAACTAATAAAAAAATAGACATCAAAGTATATGCATATATTTCCAAGCAAGAATAGATATTATATATCAATTGTAAATTTTTATACAATTCTACTATAGTTCATAATTAGGTAATATTATAAATTTAAAAAATATTCACTGTATTACCGCAAAATCAGTAAAATGGAGCAAGGGTGGAGGATATTAAAATGCTTTGTCTTAGAAATTACAGAGTAGTAATTTACACAATAGTATGCATACATTATACACACGCACACACAGATACGCGCAAATGTATATCCCTACACAGTATCATACATATATATATATATATATGCAATACATACTTACAAGGGCTGAAATTGTTATAGGTTTTTTAATTACAAAGAATACCCTATTGTTTTTTTTTAATGAAAGCTTAATTTAAGGAAGAAAAATCATTTTCAACAATTGTTTTATTTAATGTGTTAGTTTAAGATGTTTTGTAACAAGCTGCGATTTTTATTCAATAAATAAATGAATAAATATAAAACCCGACCTCATGTAATACCTTTAGGACTACAAGTAAGGTCTAGATCTCTAGGCAATGTGAGTGCTATATTCCGAATATGGTGAGGCAACACCCGCTGTGTCGCATTAAAATTCACTACGCCTATATTACGCGGTGACAGACAAGCTCATTAGAGAATTATATTAAACGTATTCTCTGGGTAACACTTGGGCTTAGTGAAGCTGATAAAAGTTTGAGCTATAGGAAGGCAAGGCGAAACAACTACTAACGAGAGGTCGCCAGCAAATTTATATGTATATATTTTTATCCTAGTTTGGCATGTGACCTCACATCAGATAGTAAACATCATGCTTTCCAAAAAACGACTGTTAATTTAATCATAAAACCAGTAGACATTATGTCTTATACTGTATGTGGTGGATTAGCTTCTACCTTAATTATGCAAACAGCGAAGGCATGGAATATGCTTCCAGCGACCATATGAGGAGTCTAATTTCAAAACCCACTATAACAATTTTTTTCAAATCCCATAAATTTATTAAAACTTATAATTAATCTTTAACAATCACATTCTTATAAGTTATTTAAATTATTATTCTAGAGTGAAAAAGGAATAATGAAAAAAATCGTGTATAATGTTTGCTTTGAAAAAAACATTTTAAATTACTATTAGGACTATTAAGTAATTTTGTACGAAAATTCGTTATAGCGGGTTTTGAAATTAGACGCCTCATATATCCACATTTATATGACTTGGAAGCGTTTAATAGAAGAATGAATAGCCATTTGTTGGGTGGACGCGGTACATCATCAGATTTATCTGTACCTTACACCAGGTGTGATGAGATAAACCGTCTGCATGTAAATTATAAAAAAAAAGAAAACGGCGGTCTGCACAAATACGTCTTCATGCTTCGTTTACAGGATCCACAATCATAGGACGGTGGCACACGCTCGCCGGAAGACTATTGCACGGCTCAACGACCCAGCAAAAGTAATAATTTGAGAACTCTTATTACTAGCTAGGGATAGGAGTTACTGTACAGCCATAATTCCGCAAACCCACGCACGTGGTTCTGTTATGGAAAAGAGAGGGGTATCAAATGAGAAGAACCGAAGAATAAGCTCAATTGCGCTGTTTAGGAAAGTGTCTTCTAGACACTAAAGTGGTCTATTTGTAATAAAATAAATATCAAGTAAGGTTGTAAATGCTGCTAAATAATATATTAAAATTAAACTTCAAAACCCTACGCATAACACACACATGATCTAAGATAAATAACTTAAGTGACAGTAGGATGGTAAAATTATTTCCTTTGTAGTATTTCGATGTCACTCCATCTATGTCTTGTTTAATGATAAGCCACTTTGGAGTTTACTTTACAGCGTGGTTAATAACATCGTTGGATACAGTGAAGTTATTATGTTAAATTTTAAATTAAAAATACAGCGCGAAATAAAACCGCTGGAAATTAGTATATTAAGGATTGTGGTAGCTTTGTTAATGTGGGTTACGGTCATGCAAACGACGTGGGCTTAAATCTACAACCGTATCTGGGCTTTACAATTAAAAATTTAAAGAACCCCTTTATAAAGAGAGACCTTGTGTTGCCATACGAAAATTGCTGGAAACTTTAAACGACACTGCTAAGGAGCTTTTACGGCATTCTTAATCAAAATAATATTAGTAGTATTCTCTCATACTCGCCTGTTAGTTATAAGTGTGTAAAAGAAAATGAATGTTGAAACTTTTTAGATTACCATTGTTACTAACTATTGATTGAACTGGAATTCCAGAATCATTGTTGTAGAGATATGTTCCCTGGTTTATATTTATATAGCTAATTTACCCTGTACAGTACCATAATTTTTCCGGTATTTTGTCTAATATATTTCTATAAATTGTTGCTTAGGAGAAATTTCTCTTTATCGTATAGAAGACCGGCCGTCACAAAAATGTTATGTATATTTTTTCTTGCGTATAATTCTTTTTGTATTGTATCTTTATATAAGACTTAGTAAAACCAATTAGAATTGACCTCAGCTTAGTCGAATATAAATTCGACAAGTTTTATCCGTATGGATTAAAAGGTCAGCCATGTTTTCGTATTAAATCCGAAAATACAAATTAACAGACTTGTCAAACGATAAACTCGTTGAGTATTTTTATAAAAACATCTAGAATCATCAAATCAATATCATCTTTATTATTATAATATCGAGGGGTGAAAGGCTATTGGGCTTAAGCGGATTTTGTTTCGGTGATTTAGTAATATATATATTTTCGGAATCGGTAAAAAAAACGCTGATTCCGAAAACGTGTATTACAGAATATCACCAAAAATGTCGATTAAAGCAAATAGCCTTTCATCCCTCGATATTATATTTATCATTTTCCAAAGGTACCTACAGATCATGAACATAACAATGCATATATATGATAGAAAATGAATTATTTTAAAATAATTTTACACTAAACATATTGATGATCACTGAAAAAGTAAGAATTCTAAATTAACACGTTTGCTGCCAGCGCCGCATATATGCGTCGTCTTAGTTCTTGCATTTGAGACCGCCGCAAATGAGTGACGTGTTTACTTTTTCAGTTTATTACAAATTCTTAAACTTATTTTTCCCCGAAACAGTTATAATGGCCTGTAAAAGAACATAATAGATTCAGACTGACCTTGGTGGGAGATAATTACGTTTTTTTAATAAATATAATATTAAAAAATTAAATGCCATTTAACGTCATATTATAAGAAAAAGTTCCATGGGCTGTGGTAAAAGATTTTTTTAGCGAACATGTTAAAGATCGGTCAAATGCCTACGCCCACTAAATTTTATAGTATAAACGTAATTTCTCTAAGGATTTCATATGATTCAGCGAGTAATATAATGGCTCAACTTTTGATGATATCTGTCTAAAGTTAAATTAATAATGTAAACCGGGTAAATGTATTTCGTTTACCAAAACCGCCGGACGTTTATCAAAACAACGTTTCTGCCCGTGTATGTCTTTTATCCCATGTGTCTCTCGAGTGCTTTTATGTATAAGGCCCATCCTATGTGTTTGGAAATTTCTAAATTACCAAAACATCAAAGCACGTAATAATATTTTACACAAGTTTATATATAATTAAATCTATAACAGTTTTGTACTTTGTTCAGATAAATGTGTTTTTCTGTTTTATTGTCCTCTAAAACTTCTCAGGACTTTTGGAATTTTGCCGTAGTAATAAGAATTAATTATGTTTATAAAGAATTACAAGACTGCAGAGTACCATTTACGAAAAAAAATATACAAACAATTAACTAAGTTATTCTCTGACTTAATTTAAATTTTGAGTGGCTAGTAGATAAGAGACTGGTATTCAAGCGTGGCGACGCGAGTTGTCGTAGGTTCGAATCTCGGTATGTACATCTGGATTTTTACAGATTAAGTATTGATTTAGGCAACATATGCTCACCGATTAAGGAAAACATTGTGAGGAAGCCTACATGGCATGTAATAGAAATGTCATGTGTGCAATGCCCTGAGAATTGCAATCAGCTGCGCTGCTGGTCATGTTGGTCACGACATATAACTTTAAGGTTGATACAACCATCAATGTATATCTGCGCACCCCAAAAGGGATATAGCGTAATGATATATTATTATTTGTTTAAATTTTGTTTTTTTTTTAACGGCAGGTGCTACGTTGTTGGCCTAGGAAAGACCTTCACAACAAAACCGGGCTTGGTGGGCGAACGCAGAGGGCGCTCAGCCAGTGAAATTTATGGGTTGCGCGGCTACGCAAGGGCACCCCTGTGGGTACGGACCTCGACTTGTACGGCCGGCCAGTTGAAAAAGGAACCTAACGGTGAAATTTTGGTGTCATTTTCAATTTATAGGAATTTAAAATAATCGTGTAATACTCAATGCAACTACTAACATGATATATATCCGGTATATCTATAAAAGCTTTATATTAAGTTTTTTTTACACTATGACTACTGTTGCAGACAGCAACGAGCATAGTAAGATTGTTACAATCATATTTAAACACTAGCTGTGTCCGCGACTTCGTCCGCGTGGAATAGTTATTTTGGGCATTTTAGTTAGTTATTTATTTTAAAATTGTAATATCTTCTAAGATGTTCATTGAAATTAAGTGATTTCAAAGACAATTTGGTTCACAATTAAATATTCTTAATCAACAACACATTTATTTGGATAAAGGTTAATATTATTACGTTGATACAACTCTTAACAAATAATGCATCAATTTCGATCAAATTTGATTACCATAAAAACGGTTCTAGTGAGTTAATCTTAAAAGATAGACATATACTGTCACTGACATTTTATTAGATCATTTCAAGAGGAATAATTCTTTTATACATATATTTTTGGTATCTTGAACCGTTTTCGCAACGCACGCAATGGAAGCCCTCAAGGATGAATAATTTTCCCCGTTTTTTTCACATTTTCCATTATTTCTTCGCTCCTAATAGTTGCATCGTGATGTTAGCCTAAAGCCTTCTTCGATAAATGGTCTATTCAACACATAAATAATTTTTCAATTCGAAGCAGTAGTTCCTGAGATTAGCGTGTTCAAACAAACAAACTCTTCAGCTTTATAATATTAGTATAGATTTAATTTCTTAAGGCTATTACGGTTTCATTGTTTGTTAGATTTAATGACATCTTACTGACTACTCAGTCAGTTTTACTAATTTACTGCCTTACATTAAGTTAGACCCATGGACCTAGGATAGCTATTTAACAATTGGATGAAAACCTTGATCAACCAATAGTATAGCACGAATAAATGATTCGTAACAAAGCAATAATTTAGTCAAATAGTCATCATTATCATCACTTTCTGTTCAGTTAGATTGAGTTCAAACGTGAGCCTATTTATAACAAAAAAAATTAAAGTACTGAAAATAGTAATTTTGAAATAATTAAAATATACGTTAGGAAGCGTCATGTAATAACAATTTTACCAATTGGGTGTTTCCATCTTTTAAAGTAAATTCTGCAAAAACATAAGCTGATTCGAAATTACATTTATTTCTCCTATAATGCTTATTTATTTAGTTCTTGTTCGGAAAGTCGCTTTTGATTCCCATCTTTCACTTTACCTGAGAATTACATAGTTACCCTTTACATCGCTATGGTTTTTTTTAATATATAGGCGAACTCTTAATCTCAATCACTCCTGGTGGAAGGTGAAGTTGAGTCCGATGATGAACCGCGTCCGCCCAAGAAATGCCTATTCGCTCTTCTCTTACTCTCTCGTCATAAGATCGCGGAAACATGGTCGCTGGAAGCATATTTCACTCCTTAGCCGTTCGCATGATGAATGTAGAAGCGAATCTTTTCGTGCGGATATAAAGAACATCCACCACATACGGATGCTATCCGAAATGTTTGTTTATATTGTAATTATACATAAAACATATTTTTTCTTAAAATCATAGTAATATTCTCTTTAATATCAGTAATATTACCTGTCTCACCATCCATTAATCTTCAATTAATAGATTAAGATTAGATTCAGTGTTAATGTCGTAGAAATTAAGACGTGATCAACAGAGCATAAATATACATAGAAAGTGGAATAGAAAATTAATTTAATTATAAACAATTTAATATTCCGGTTGCCGTTTCGCTCGTGAGGCGCATAATCTCTGATAATTAACCAGTTTAACTTGAGCCGTAAATTATATGAAATTTCATACGTATGGTAAATATTATTTTGATTGTTAGTGATATTGGTTATTTCGATCAGGTGAATTTTGCCTTAGCTATTAGTTCTTATAAACCATAAAATTAGCTTTCTGCTATAGGTTTCACACATTTCTAGTACTATTCGGCTGAAAAGACACACATATCAGACATAGATTCTCTTAATTGAACAATATATTTAAACCTGAATACATATTTTGCACTTACGTTTATTTGAAACCTCCATTCATGCTTAAAGTCAGTGAATATGCATTTTAAACGTTGTAGAGACCGGTTAAAATAACTTTAAACTCAAATGTATCAGATTCCGTTTGATCTTCATTCTTAGTTCACAGTTCGTTAGCTCGCGATGCACGATGGCAGCTAGCAGACAATTAAACCTAATTGGTATCATTTGAGGGACCGTTGCTTTGTTATGTGGGCTATATATTGCGTTTCTGGATGTCTTTTGTGACCATAAATTAGTATTTAACATTTTTAGCAAGCTCCTAAGGACAATTTAACTGAATTCAGCGATGGTAATATTTTTTCTTTTTTATTTTTATAGGGAAACACAGCAATATATAAACAATTTAAAATACACAAAATGATACACATGTCAGCAAAGTTTTCACAAAAAACAAAAAAAACAAGCTACGATAAATAAACTAAGACAAATAAATACATTACGAAATACAGCATAGAAAGATTAAAATAAAATTCAAACTAATATTTTCTTTTTCGCCATACATCTAAAGGGCCCAAATACACAGGACAATTCAATTTCATATCTTAATATTGGTTGTGCTCTTTAATCTTTACGGTTCAGAAATAGGATGATTGGAAAATAATGCTAAAGGTGGATGGAAATCTTACATAGAGATACTAGATATTGATAGGGATTTAGAAGGTAGAGAAAGGGATTATATAGGAATGGGCTACCCATTAATTTCGTTATTCTAAATTAAAATCCACTGCAAAACCTCTATTTTTTTCCTTCTATTACCATTATTATAATTTCTTCTTAAACCTTGTTTTATGAGGTCGGTAGATCAATTTGAGTAATGAGTTTCAAAGAACAATAACTTAAAAAATGTCATATAAGCTACCAAATTGCAAAAACATTGTGTTAGAACTGGGTCTTTGAATTTGGGATAACTAAGTAACTAAATTATTTTACTGACACTATGAATGAAACATGGAGTTACTAATGCCATCATCGAATGTCTTGTCTTACTAATGTATCTCTGCTCACCTCGAAAAGGATATAGCATGTCGATATATTATAATAAGTTTTACATGTATAAGTCCATTTGCTTTTGTAGAGTCGAGTTACCTGATTGAAAAAGTTCCTAAATACATCCTTTCGTGATTGCTTCGAAGTTGATTGCAACATTTGCTTGCTGCACATGATTCATTCATTATTATTCCATTTGAATCGATCATTTCACACAAATATGGGTTTCCTAAACCATTAACCGTTATTATTTAACGTGGAAAAGTGCATTGACCCCAGGGTCAAGCAGCTCAGGCTGATCGTATGCTTTTCTTTACGTTTTTTATAATTTAAACTAGAAATGGGCAATAATTTACGAGGCATTTCTTTTCATAGTAACAAGTACATTCTTAAAATCCAATGGTTTTTTACCATTAATATTTAGAGTTCAAATTGCACCGGACGTTCGCCTTTAACTAACTCTTTAATCGCAAATATAATCATAGAATACTTTATGTATTCTGTTTCTGTTAAACAACTAGTATTTTATAATTAAAATAATGTTTTAAACATATTTTTTTTATTTACATCCGCAAGTCACTATTTAATTGCTCTCATTTCCATACTGAAAATAATTACTACGTTAAATCGAAGAATGTTGAATTATTTTTTGAGCAAGAAAGTAGCCAAGTTGAGAAGCTATAGTTAATCCAGGCATTACCACATTTAAATTAATGTGAAGAGATATATATATATATATATATGTCTTATGTCTTCACATATGTGTACGAGTACTATGTAGTGCCGTGGGGCAATCAAACGTCTACTATAGTATATATTGTATAATAATAATGGTTTTATAATTATTAACATTACAATTTATCAGTGGCGAGTATAGGAAATTTACCCCGATCATGCAATGATATGAATGTTTTCTTTTTGTGTTTAATTTTTAGTAATTTATCCAAGACTTATTTATTGTAAGGTATGCATTGTTTTTATACATATATTGCAATTTATAAGATCTAATCAAAGAGCCAAGATAACATTACAATAAGCTAAATAAAGAATATTCACAACCATTATTTAATGTTTTATATCTTTGTCGTTTCAGTATAGTACTGTAAAAATAAGGAATTTTCTATTGAGAATAAAATGCACAATACTTTTGTATTGTATTTTGTATTTTTTTGTAGCCCGGACCTCCTCACCACAAACTTTAAACCTACTAATCTCAGTGGCGTTTACGAACCTTAAACGTATTTAAAATGTTAATGTTACTTAAAATTAAATTATAAATAAACAACTAAAAAAACCTTAGTCGATAATGTCCAGCATGACTTATCCTTCTCGTAATCATCGCAAATGAAAACACCACACACGACGTTTTTATGAAGCTAGTCTAACAAACACCAACTTAAAGGTGGAGTAGACAGTACCGTCCGTGTTATGATAACAACGGCACTGTTTTCCATATCATAAGCTTACACATTTTTCGCTGATACTGATCGCAATTATAGTACGGAATAACCTTTATTATCATTTGGGTTGAAGTGTATTTAGTTCTTTTAGCGATATCACTACGTCGAATTTCATTCCAGGCATCTTTAATATATTTTGAATATTAATAATTCTAGCAATTTTAGCTATAGCAAACATGTTTCATAGTTTATATTAATTTTATGAAATTAATCATTACGTAATTCCGTGGAATTACCTTCTTATGCACTTTACCTGCTCTCTTATGGGAACTATATTTTCTTTATAGTTAAAATAACACGATATCGTCCATCGTATGATGGAGAGCATTTTTTTGGTAAGCCCGGGGCAAATCCCTACGGACCTCGGGGGGTGATGAGGACCGCCTCCCGGTGTGTCGGACTTGCACCGACTAAAACCCCTAGTGTTCCTTCTATCCGTCTGCTGGGGCTGGGGGCAAGGCCGAGCTAGCTTCCCAAGCACCCAGCGACGTCTAGCTTTCTGCAAACCGAATCTTTACATTTCGGGGGTAATTTAGATTGCCACCCCCCGTTCTTGCTTAAGCGGCGTGAGGGAACACATCCCACGCCGCTCACGCCCGGATAGGGGATAGTGGAAAGCATCGTGTAACTTTGTTTTAAATATTCATCTAAGCATATAATAAATAGCACACATAGTATATCTATGTAGTGTCTATTATTTTTATTGATAAACGATGATACAAGAGGCGATGAGATCGTCACTAATTGATATTGAAATATGAAAATTATAAGCATATCAACTTTACGCAATATGTTCACGGAAGGTCTTAAAAGTACAGGTATTACCATATTAATTTGGTATGCCTTGACATACAATAACAGTATTTATTATGAACATTCATGAATATTTCAATAGCTACAAAGTTGGACTAACGAACAAGGTAATTTAAATTAAGACAAAGACTACGGCAACAAAGAAGTTTTAGCTACGATTAAAATGCACCAAAATTGAACTAATGTTAACAATTTTGCGATCCTAAATGACTCACAATATAATGTTATTCAGAAAACATTCAAGGAAATAATTTATTATATAATATTTCAATGCAAGAAACATGATGATACATCAGTTGAAAACAAACCTACTAATAATTCAGACTTTTGATTTAAATAATTAATAATATGTTGTAAACATTTACTTGAAGAGTTCCTTATTTGTTAATATATATTAAGCTAATGTCAAGAATTTACTTAGACATACAAGAAACCTACTAACTTATCTAGTTTTTTTTTAAATGCCTAAATGTACATATTATTTCGTATTATTCATAATTATATTTTATTTATTTTAAAGTGAAACATAGAGCAATATAAAAGTGATAACAAAAATACACAAAAAACGTTACATAAGTTTCCACAAAAACTTGTACAAAAATAGAAATCAAGCTAAGAAATAACAATAAAAGAAAATCAATCAAATATATATACATATAAACTGTACATATATAAAAAGAAATACAGTAAAGAACAAAATTAAACTTAAGCTAATGTTTTCTCTCTCACCATTCGTTTAAAGGGCCCAAAGGCACATTTTCAAACACTAATAAAAGTTGTAACGCAATCGGTTAAAGTTAACACTGTTCTCTTTTGATTTATACTAAATAATACTTTAAAGAAATGCATATTAATTGTACTATTATCAACTGATATTTTATTGATGTATCAGAATTTGTTCTGTAAATAAACCCCTTGATTATTCACCAACTTCTATAGAAGTTTTGCTATCAAGTTCATATTGATAACGGATAACTACATTTTTAATATTATATCTTATCAATTTTGTTAGGGAAGCATACTTAATAACGATTTACATTGTCGCTTATTTATATATTTAACTAATTTCTATCTGCAATCTCGTTCCTCCAAACCACAATGTAAAATATTTTAATTTACATCAAACTAGATTAGATTAGTTACTTTAGTGAAATCCCTTTACTTGTTGTAAACATTAAATTATATTTACAATAGACTATCCACTTGAATAAATTAATACGATTTAAAATTGTTAAGTTTTATTAAAGTTCATGGTTACACTACGCTGTACGTATTGGATAGCATATTTATAAAAATGTTTGTTTCTAATCCATAAATCTAATATTTTATAAATCTCTATTGAATTGTTTTTAATGATCTTTTTCTAGAATATCTTTGTCTATACAACATTTTATAATCCTATAGATAGATATTGTGTGATGAATGTGACGTAAATAAGATGCCATTTGTCGTAATTAGTCACACAGTGTTATCGCATAAGGTCATGGCCTTGAATTCTTAGTTGTATTTAATGCGAATTGTTTACTATTTACGTAATCATATAACAGGTTGTGCTCATTACTGCGTTTGAAAGAAATATGCCATACGGGAGACTTTTCGATCAGCAGCGTTCTAACATCTCGTATAATAAATATTATTTTTATACTACTTTCATATCATGTTGTCTTGTAAATGGTATGAAATACTGATACTATTTTGACAGCTTTTATTGTTATTAACGACTTTCTTTTTCTTGGGAAATACTCACTGGACCCTCCCGGCCGCATGCGGGGATAGCGCGGCCGAAATGTACCGGTCTTGTACCGGCTAGAAAACCCAAGGTAACTTCTGCATATAAATGAAGACTGTGGATCGTGTAATCAATTCTCCACAGCTCCGTTATACAGCGCCCTTTGTGCACTATCTCGGGAAGGACAAAAGCCTTTTCCGATACCATACAGTGTTTTTCGACAGTGCGCGCCCGTAACGTTGACTTATCAAGGGTCGTTAGCCGGTCGCTCAGGGCCCTTTCTATACTAAAATTAGGCTGACACAACTATTTAAATTATAAAAAACTGAAGTGCGTTTAATCGATCATCAACACATTCATACAAAAGTGTGTATAATATTATGCTACGCTCAGAAATTAGCAAAATGTAATCTGATTAATGATTAACGGTTACAAAATGTTGTCGTAATTTTAATTTTCTTGCTCTGTAATCATGATTAAATCCATTTAGAACATTAAGAAATCATAAATGTGTATGCAATCTAGGATTTTGTAGTGTTTAAAACATAATTGAGCAAAATGCAGTCATATTAATGGTAAAAAACATAAAATGTAATCGTTATTTATTTTCATTAATCTGATTACATTTGGCCCATCTATGGCTACGCTCATTTATTAATATGGCAACACTATTCACCATCTTGACCTTATAGCCGGCGCAAGTCGGACGGCCATTCGTCTGCTAGCTCCCATGCAAGAAACAAGTGTTAAGGAGTTTATCAAAGTGAGTCAATTAAAAGTATAATAAATTATCAGCATTCGTTTTATTTTCTTTCTGAGCGCGTTTTACAGCTATCATTTATAATTTTCATCCTTGAACCTAAGTCATAATTGTCAATTGAATCTTGTTCATAATATGGTGGAGCTATGAAGCTTTGATTACAAAGCACAGCCCCCATCAATAGATAGAAGTAGCTCGCTACCACTTAATGACATATACTTTTATGGGGATTCTCCCCAAGCGAAATAAAGCCTGCTTCATACTGACGTCGTTTACAGTGAAGGTCAAATGTTTTTTTTTGTGCATATCCAGTAGCTTATATACCTTGAGACCTTCAGTCGTGGTATATGTGGGCCGACATGACGATGTAGACTATCAATGGATTTTCATCCTTTGATAGTCCCTTTCGTTTTTGAACTACATTGTACTTACCATCAGGTACTCTCTAGTCAATATGTCGAGCCAGTGTAAAAAAAAAATGTAATATAACTTATGGCTGTTCAAATGGCGCTCGTATTCTAAAAATGCGATATGCTGACTCTTATCACCGTATCCGCAAACCAGGGCGGTTAAGGCAGGAGATTTTTGATTCAGTACTCTAATCTAAACCCTGTCAAACAAAGACCTTAGTACCCCGAAAATAAGCAATTATGAAATGACACGTAAATAGTACATTATAGTACAAGTGTACTAAGTTGTTCAGTAAAAATGAAGTGAAATTATGCGCAAGCGTCATAAGGAAACAAAGTAACCATAACAAGCCATAATAAAACTGATACACATCACAACAACACATATTTAATTTAACAAAATATTGTATATTTATAACCTACAATATTAATATAGAATTAATAAATAAGTGAAAGAATAATTTGCTACCCAAAGGTGCGGATCAAAGTAAATCATATTTTCTGTGACTTTATAACCTCAATTATGTTAATTTTGTTCTATGGTGTAACATCTCTTGACAAAAGTAAATGACAATGTAATTAAAACCACGAGATTATAATGCGTCAACTCGCAACAGATCACAGAAATTTCATGTTATTTGAATACATACTTTTATAAATAATATATTTTCATATTTCGTAATATACCATTAATGTTAACTTCTTATTTTGAAAACGACAAGCTAGCTTTTTTTGTCTCGCGTCACGTCAACCTTCCGCGGCACATACAGCCCGTATTTAAAATCTCTGTGTTAGTATGTTAAAAAAGTATAAGCCTGTTAAATTAAAAATGCTTCTTTTACATACATAATTACTTACACAGGCATAACTTAATCGCGATACCATATTATCGCACTCCAGTGCTGTGCAGTGTAACGTTATTATAGCTGTAGTGCATAACTTAGATATTTATATGTCCAAAACCCATATAATAATACACTCTTTAAAAGCAGTGTGATGAAAAGATAATTTTTGTTATAAGTATAACATAAAAAACTTACTTATTAATGAGCGTTCGATTTATCCAGCACCTAACGTCTAAACACTATTAGCGATAAAAACACATTACCGTCTGTATTTATTTTCTACCATAATAGCACGCAAACACGTGCCGATCTCTAGGGTCTGTCTACCGTTCAATTGCAGTAAGTGATGCGCATGTATGGATAGAACTTAGCAACAACATGCACTCATTCTGATTAGCAGTCTTCAACCATTAATAAAAAAATATAGAAACAGTCGTGGTCAATAATCCCAACAAAATCCGTAAAGATAAATAAAATAAGCGTCAATGTGTATGACAAAGATCTATTGATTCATTTTTACCTTGATTACACTTAGAGAATAAATTCATTTTTGACATAAAAATTCGTATATAATAGGACTGGAGTAAAATGGAGTAGGTATAGCTTCAGTATTCGTAGAGCCAAATCCAAGTTAAAGAAATCGGAGACATAGCTACTTTAACATTAATTCAATAATATAACTGACCGAGCAAAGACAGGTTTCTGAGTCAAGTTGGGGGCTTCGGCACTTTGTTCGTCCGTCTGTCAGAGGCCTACAACTTTTAAAGCAATTAAGAAAACTATTTGAAATTAGTATATGTTAAGTAAACCTTTGACACAAAGCCAATAATTATATACTAAACAAATTAATTCAAGGATATTTTAATATCCCAAATTTGTATGTTTTTCAAGAGGCTGTTATTTTGAGGTTAAATGCTGTACAGAAGTTTAAAAAAAAGAAGGTTGCAGCTTCAAGCGTTTAGTTATAAATTTTAAACGTTACATTATTTAAAGAGCAGGATTTTTGAGAAACCGTAAGAAAAATAACGGATGAAAAAATTCTTCCAAATGATCTATGAACTCTAGTTTTTTATTAGACACAGTTTTATTTTAAATTCTTTTAGATAATCTAATTCCCTTTCATTTGATTTTCCTACAAGGTTTCTAGGATGATTTAATCCTGAGTTATTGTTGATCAAAGCAGCAAAGTCCTTTATGGCTTTGACAATCGATTACTTGTGTAATAATGAGTAGACAGAGAATCAAAGCAGGAATTTGTAAACTACAAAATATTCTCTGAAATTGTTATTTTTTGATAAAACATTACTTTTTGAAAAGAAAATGCTGACTAACAATAAGGTAAAAAAAAAATCGTATATACAAAGATATTTGGATAACTTGGAATAACTTTGCATGTAATAGGTTAAGGAAGAATTTTGTTCATAAGTTATCAACCCTAGGGTGTCCTAAAAAAAATTCTTTGGAGATTCTAAGAGCTGCGATTTTGTTCTCTTCGTAACAGAAAAGTTTATTTAGAGATTTCGTGAAAATTCGACGTAATGGACCATTTTTCATTGTTTATAGATTTATTTAAGTTTAAAGTGTTTTCTTAAATAATGTTCTTAGTAATGTAATTCTTGTCTTAGCTATCATAGCAATGATCGGACACGACCTCTCCCTGCCAGCAGTGGTGTCGGCCATGCTGGCAGGATATGACAACTGGAGGGCCGTGGTCTCCTTCTGTGAAGACGTCATGTCCCAGAAGGAGGCCGCAGAGCGAGAGCGGCAGAAGGCCGCTCGAAGAAGACACCGGGGTGCCGGCAACCGCCCCGGCACATCAGTACCAGCCGATCGGTCGATCTACGACCGGTTGGCTGATGCCTTTGGGGTCGCGGCCGCTCAGGGTGGGGGCCCTGAACGACTGGTTAGTGACCCTTGAGAAGTAGGCAGAGCATTGTGACGTGCTCTGCCTAAATACAATGAGCAGTGTCGGGGAAGATATCTTCCTCCGAGTTTGTGCCCAGCAGGCGCGGCGCGACGGGGCTGCGGCGAATTGATTACAGGTCCCGCGGTCCCCGTCAATGCGCAGAAGAAGTCACCTTGGGGTTTTTAGTCGGTACAAGTCCGACACACCTCGGTTTCGTGCAACCCCCCGTGCGACCGAGACGGTCCCATGAGGATTTTCCCCAAGTAAAAAAAAAAAACTATCATAGCCATATAATTTCTGACGTTTGAGTAAAGTGTATATATAGTCAAAGTAGAATCTATAAATTTCAGTGTATGTACACGTCACTTTGGCGTTGGAATTTAAAATACCTGTATTTTTTTACTGACAAGCACTGTACATTGTAGAGCGTGAAAAGATTAGTTTTTATTTTTTAATAGTCAATGCTTCACACAGGTTGGGAAGGAACGCTGTGTTTTGAAGGTGCATCTTTGCAGACTTATGAATATCTAATCCTTTGTTTATGAACTTATATATAAAAAGTCAGGTATGAAATAATATATCTACCTTCGTTTTATAGTTCTAAGATATAGTCTAGTCAAGTTATTATAATATTATTCAAATACTTTCTAAATTAAATTCTAAGTTTTCACATCAGATTATTTACAATTATTTTGAACAAAATATTACACTGTATAAAAAAACTATTATTTGGAATTCTTGTATTAGAAATAGTAAAATACCATAGGGACGAAACTACGCAGGACAAATAGAAATAGAATAGAAAATAGGTCTGACAATGTAATCAAAAATAGGTAGATACTGATTGACAAGAGTGTCTGAAGGGGTAATGAAACTTAAAAGAGGTACGGCAGAAGATAGCTCTATTGTATAAGTATATACCTATCTATTCCAGTATGAACTCAGCTTAATATAATTAGCTAGGGATTACAAAACTCTTTATGCTGCGAAAGTTATGCGACTTTGTTGATTATTCTAAAACTGAAATTTTTTTTGTAAAGCTTATTTTATCGTGATATCGCCTATCCCAATGACGTACGTCGGTTAAAGTAAATTGCATGTGATGTCGTGTTTCTGAATATCGCGAAATATAGTGCCCATTTCAAAACCCATCGGAATAAGCCGATTTACCACAGGAATACATTATAGTATTATAAATGTAATAATATTTTTCATAACAACTTTTTTAGCTTATGTATGATTTTATTTTTATGTTGCTATGTGTAAAAAATAAAATAAATTATATATAGCTAAAGCCTCATGGATAAAGGACCGGTATCTATACGCGGAAACGCGAATGATCCTGGGTTCGAACCCCGGCATGTATCTCCGAATTTTTTCAAATTAAGTACAGCTTCAAGAACCACATTCACCGGTGAATAAAAACATCTTGTGAAAACCATCATGGCATCTTATAGTAATGCTATATAAGTGCCCAGATAACGGTGATCAGCAGCGCTACTGGTCATGTTAGGCGCGGCATATTGATGTCTTTGGGGTCGTGGCTGCTCAGGGTGGGGGCCCTGAGCAACTGGTTTAGCGGCCCTCGAGAAGTTGGCAGGGCATTGTGACGTGCTCTGCCTAAATACAACGAGCAGTATCGGGGAGGGTATCATCTTCCCCCAAGTTTGTGCCCATCGGGCGCGGCGCGACGGGGCTGTGGCGAATTGATTACAGGACCCACAGTCCCCGCCAATGCGCAGAAGTAGTCACCTTGGGGTTTTTAGTCGGTATAAGTCCGACACACCTCGGTCGCGCAACCCCCCTGTGCGGCTGAGACGGTCATATGAGGATTTTCCCCAAGTAAAAAAAAAGGCGCGGCATGTAAGCGCAAAGAAGATACAGCAACTAACGTGCTCATCCGTAAGGGACATAACGTGATGGTATTATTATAAAATATTCCTGATAGAGTATCTGGTATTATGAGATCTAATGTAACCCGCTATGACAGTTCATGGATAAGAATAGCCATAGACCAAATTCAATGGTGCTTTTTAGAAGAGGCTTATGCCAACAGCGGACTAAAGCAGGTTAATGATGTGTTAACTACTACCAGTTACAAATACACAGTATTGGCTCCACAGCTAATGGTACGCCTTTAATATTGTCATCATAAATGACATACAGGTATGTAGTTACTAGCATAAACATTACTATTAATTTTGATCTTAAGTAAAGGTAATTATCTAAATTCGTCAGGATGACACTTTCAGCTTGGCCTTTTGGTTTGGCTTCCGGTTTATAGATTACCAGAGTGAAAGCGTAGAATAAGGATAAATATTACCACAAGCCAATGTTGATAATTATTATTTAATATCATATAATTTATGCTGTAATCGTTTAACAATAACTTTCATGGAAAATGATGTCAGAGAATTAATAAGGACTTTTGGGGTGAACAAAAAGATGGCGGGAGTGTGTTTTTGCGAAGCGTCAGTGTGTGTTATGTAAAAGTGTTTTAGAATTAATTAGTGCATATTTATCTGTTTTTGTATATGATAAAACGCGTTAAAATAAAAGTATGAAATGTATTTTTGCATAGATTAACGTCATGAATCGAGAAATAATCGTAACTGGTTTTTCGTGTGTAAGTACTATAATTACTAAATAGTGTACCACTTAATTATAATGGTAACATTTGTTGAAATAGCTAATGGCTACAATAATATTGGTCGTGTTGAATGACGTCAAATAGATAATTTGTACCGTTGTGGAACTAAGAGTCACTCGTGATAATTTTTGCATTTAATTTGAGGAATTCGTTGAAACACCGATGATTTACTTAATAATTTACTATATTTCCCTGATGTAATTGAATAAATAAATGTGTCATTTTAACTTTAATATTAATATTATAATGTATCCTCATTTTACATCCCTCCAGGTAGAGAACTATGAAATAATTACATTCTAGAACAAATTACAAGTTCCCTGAATATTTTTAAATCATGCTAGTTATTTAATATTAGTAATAAAACAATTGCTTATGTTTTGGGGAAGAAACACTTGGATTAGTTAGAAATTATTGATTCATATTTTATATGATTTTGGTGTGAAAAATTATATTTTCTTAATTTTCAAATAAATGAGTTAAAATATATCGAGGGGTGAAAGGCTATCTGGTTTAAGCGACATTTTCTGCAAATATAGTAATATACCATACATATATATTTTTGGAATCGGTAAAAACGCTGATTTTTGGTGATATGGTAATCTATATCACCAAAAAATGTAGTTTACACCAAATAGCCTTTCACACCTTGATATAAATAAAACAAAAGCAAGGATATATCGTGTACAATTCAACATAACTTTTGTATACTTGTTATATTAAATTAAACGAATAATAAAATGATTCTATTAATTAATTATTTATTTAGCATTTTAGGTAAGCATGAAATACTTTTTGTCAGTTTGTAGTACACGGCTAGAACCTCGTGAATCGGACCCGTATCACAACAATGTACAAACATCTAGAAACTGGGTCAGTTATAATTTTCCAACTGAACAAACAGTACCTGCGTTACGTGTTACAAAGTAAAAGTCTAAACAAAGTATACAAAAACATACAACCTTTTTTAAAATAAAATATTAGTATATTTTGCTTTAACACATGACAATTGAGGCCGCAGGGGCAAAAGCGTCACGACCTTCATTTTGTGTATGATGAGCTATGTGTACCAAAAATAAATTAATTATATTTCATTGTAATACATATAACATTACATTACTCCTTCTTTTGCCGTCTCGTTGGGCTGTGGAATGGTCTTCCGGCGAGCGTGTTCCCACCATCCTATGATATGGGATCCTTTAAGCGTAACGTGAAGAGATATTTGTGCAGGCCGGCATGATCGCTGCGACAACCGATGGGTTTTTCTTACCTTTCGATAGTCGTTGGCGTTTTTTGGACTGCATCATGCTTACCATCAGGTTTGGTGCAGTCACTGTGCCGTGTCAGTGCAAAAAAAAAATGTTTTGTATTGTAATTTTGTACTTCAATGAGAGTTTTTAGTATAAATTTGAATTAAAATTTACGAGAATTTAGTGTTTCAGGCTTTTGATAATGAAAAATTGACCATTAGACTAACATTAGACTAATTTCCGACATTTGCACCTATTTAGTTAATAAATTAATCAGCAATCAACTAAAGTACCTACCGTAATATGTTTGCGAGCAAAGAAGTTTGGATGTATTTTTAATCTATTTAATAGTTATGGATGATTTTTAACGACTGGCTGGTTAGGTTTTTGAACGTGGGTTGAATAAAACCAATTGAAAGCGTAGGCTTGGGAGATGGATTTTGTTTTATCGGGCGGGCTGACTTAATAATATTAATTATGAAAATAATGTAAGATTAAGTATAAAAAGTAAATTAGTACAAAATATTATATAAAGATTTTACCTCAAGTACGAAGATTTAAGCGTAACTTTGATAGAGTTCAACTTGTCAAGCATTAAATTGTCATAACATTATCATATTGGTGAAAAAGTATTATATTGGTGGAGTCTCCATGCACGGGTGGAAATCATTATGGTGACAGTTTTATATTTCGTGGAAGACATCGTACATTGTTAGAGTATTAATGTACTCGGAACTAGGATTTACACTTTGTATATTTGGACTAAAGGATATACTCGTAATGTTGAAAAGAGCAACTAAAATATTGTCTTGCCGGATCTTCTCGTTAGATCTTGCTTTCCGATCTGATGTGAAGATTAAATATTTTGCCTATTGTGATGATAACTGCTCATAAAAAGGGCCTTTTTAATAAAGCTCTGTTTAATTTCACTTTAAACTGGCCATAGAGCGATACACGGGCTTTTTATAACCCTTAATGAAAACAAAAGGGCCACGGCAGTTAAAGTTAATCAACCAAAACGACGTGATACTTCAAAAGCAAGCGGCGAAGTTAACGAGCGGCCAAAGGATGGATTCTGTCTCAAAAATAAATAGTTCAAGGAAATTTGGAATACGCGACATCCTGCTTATTTTACTACTTACTAGGATTTCTTCCCTTGCGCAATGTACTTTAGCCATTAAATAATCAATTAAAAACTCATTTATAAGACTTCTTTATCTAATAATTTATTTATTGTAATGACAATGATTGCATGTGAGAATCAAAATATTTATCAACTATAGCATGCGGGTAGTAAATAAAGACTTACCGATCGCGATATATTAAAACAATCCAATATTTTAACAATGGTGGTTTCTTTCCAAGTACGTTTTCATTTAACGCAGAGCACTTTTAAATTTCATAAACATATTTCAACTTATACAATTCATTATATATTTTTGTGCAATTAATTTACAATAATAGCATTAATAAAAAAATCAGAGTCAACAAATTATAACCACATCCATACGCGACAAAGGCGCTCGGCAAACTGACGAATGACAACAAAATTGTAAATGCGCGCACGCATTTGACAATAAACTTGTATGCATACGGTCGTAGTTACTTCAATGTATTGTAAAACGTACCGTGATGTATTTAAAGTTTATTTTCAAATGACTATATTACAAATGAGTTAAGAGGGGTGACTCATTCATAGGTACCCAATGTCTGCGTCATTCATAAATTGCCGTACAACCTGATTTCGCCGTTGTGAAGTGTGTTCTATGAATTTTTATATAATTTCAAGTTATAGAATAATTTTAACTGTAAAGGTAATAATGGAATAAGGAAACGTAAATAAATGAGTAAAGCTCGTGTGAAGTTTTTTAAAGGCTCAAAATAAATTAATCTAATATAGCTGTATATCTAGTATAAAAAAAATATTTACTGTGCATTGTATTGTTAAATGGTGTTTCAAAAGTCCTAACTTTTGAAGCAGGCGCAGAGGAATTAATTAAAAACCATATTTAGATCGCACTTTTGTATATTACGTATTTTATGACACCATAATTTTCTTATGTGTCACATTCTAAATTCATCGTGATATGACTTTTCTCATTGTATAAAAACCTTATGAACCTACAGACGTCGACCTCTTCAACACCCCCCCTCGAAGTCGTAGGTAGAACTGACTTCATACTTACACACATCTTTCATTCCTAGGTCACAAGCAAACTGATAATGTTTTGTACTGTTCAAACCCTTAGTTAAAACATCCGCAGGCATTTTTTCTGTGCATAAGTATTTCAAATCTATCATGCCTTGTTCATACACGTCTCGTATAAAATGATGTCGCACATCTATGTGCTTGGTTCTAGAGCGATAATTCCTACTTTGAGCAAGTTTGATTGCTCCCTGATTATCATTAAACACAGTCACACAATCACATTTGATTCCTAAATTATTCAAATAATCTTTCAAATAGATCGCTTCTTTAGTACCTTCTGAAAGTGCTAAATATTCGGCTTCGGTACTAGATAACGCTACTGTTCGCTGTTTCCGTGCTTCCCAACTTATAGGAGCACCAGCTAGAATAAATGCAAAACCAGAATATGACTTACGATCAATTACATTGGCGCCCCAGTCAGCATCAACAAAACCATAGAGTGGTGATCCCGTTTTTTTATACACTAAGCCATAATGTGATGTGCCTTTCAAGTATCTCAAAATACGTTTTGCCGCTTTCCAATGCTCTAAGTTATAGTTAGTATTGAATTGGCTTAAATAATTAACAGCGTATGCAATGTCTGGTCTTGTGCAAACAGCCAAAAACATTAAAGCACCTATCAAATTTTGAAAAGGATACTGTTTCATCATTTCAACGTCCACTCTTTCAGGCTTTTCTAACTTAACATTTACATCAATAGGAGTTGCTGACGGCTTACAATCACTCATATTATAACGATCAAGAATTTTCGTTAAATATAGATTTTGCTTTAAGTATACTTTATTTTTATGTTGAGTAAAATCAATACCTAAACAATGATTAATTTTCCCTAAATCTTTCATTTCAAATGCATTGGCTAACTTTCTCTTCACCTCACATAACCATACATTATTATTTGTAGCTAAGATAATATCATCAACATAAATAGCTATCAGCATTATTTGTTCCCCCTTATATGCCATAAACATACACGGATCTTGTGGCAAAGCCTTAAAACCAGCATCCGTCAACTTTCTTACTAGTTCTTTATGCCACTGCAAACCTGACTGACGCAAACCATACAAAGATTTTTTCAACAAACATACGACATTATTAGATTCATTCATACCATTATGCCAGCGTTTAGCAGAATCTAATATTTTTCTGTCTTGCACAACCTTTTTGCAAGTGCCTATCTTCTTCTTTGCGAGTATTCTATCTAAAACATCGCTTAGTTGCTCTGGTATTTTCATATATACTTCCTCATCTAGTGAACCGTTTAAATATGCTGTCACCACATCCATTTGATGGATAGTTAGTCCAAGTTCTGCTGATATTGCAGCAAGCAGTCTTATCGATGAATATCTTACTACTGGTGACGACGTTTCATGGAAATCTTCTCCTGGTCGCTGTGCGCAACCTTTTGCAACAAGACGTACTTTCTTTCCTGTGCTTTTAGTTCTAAAAACAAATCTGCTCCCGATCACTTTACGATCATTATTTGGTCTCGGAACAATTTCCCATGTTCCGTTTTTTATTTGTGCCAAATATTCATCTTCTAAAGCACCTCTCCATGCATCACAGTCATCTGAATTTTCAGCTTCATGCCATGTTAACGGTTCACAAACAGCAATACTTGCAGTTATTCTTTCATGTGACTCATCATTTTCTGAATCATCAGCACTTTCTGACTCTACTTTAGCAGATATGTACTCTTTACGTGGTCTACCTGGTAAGCCTGATCTTATTAATCTTGGTCTTCCTTTACCTCTTTTTGGGGGTTCCAGTGGTATATTCCAAGATATTGGTGCATTTATATTATTATCTGACGTGTAATCCTTTTTATTATCATCATTGATTTCTACGTGTTTATTAACTACAGAATCATTTGAATCAAGTAATATGTCTCCATCATCAACATTTTCATCATCAAGGATATCTTTATACTCATGTCTAAATGCAGTTTCATGTAAAAATTTTACGTCACGTGTAATAATCGTTGTCTTAAATTTGGGATTATGAACTCTGTAAGCTTTCGATTGACTATCATATCCCATAAAGATTCCTTGTTTAGCTCCTGATTCTAATTTTCCTTTCTTAGAACTTTTTTGTTTATAATAAACTTTCGCTCCGAATAGTTGCATATAAATAACTGTAGGCTTCTTTTGGGTCCATACAGTAAACGGAATTTCTCCTTTCAATGCTGCCGTTGGACAACGATTTCTAATATAATTTGCAGTATTCATAGCCTCAGCCCAAAATTCCGGAGGACTACCAGCTTGACGCATCATACATCTTGTCATCTCGATTAATGTTCTATTTTTCCGTTCGGCTACACCATTCTGTTGCGGTGTATAGGGCGTGGTCAGCCTCCTTCTAATCCCTTCATTTCGCAGGAATTCATCAAATTTATGATTCACATATTCTCCACCATTGTCAGACTGAAGAGTCTTTATTTTATTTCCCGTGAATTTTTCAGCATAAGCTTTATATTGTTGAAATACGTCAAATACTTCATTTTTATTTTTAATAAAATAAATTTCACACCAGCGCGACTTGTCATCTATGAAAGTGACAAAATATCTTTTCTTTGAAAAAGATTGGTGGTTCATTGGACCGCAGACGTCGCTGTGTACAATCTCTAACAATTCACTTGTGCGCTTTGCACTACTTTTAGGGAATGGCATACAAGTAATCTTCTCACTAATGCAAGTCTCACATTGTGACAATTTTTCGTTGTCTTTCAAATTTAGTCCATGAACAAGACCATTCCTTGCCATCATCTTCAAATCGCGTTCATTGAGATGTCCTAGTCGCTCATGCCATACGTCAATGGGCTTCTTCGTCAATTCTACATTATTAGCAGAATGACTCATACGAACGTGATACAAATTACCTTTTCGGTCAGCACGCATCTGAACTTTATTCATTTTATCTAGTACAATAGCATCATTTTTTCTGAAATGTACTTCAAAACCATGATCAGTGATTTTAGCAACTGACAATAAGTTTGTTCGTAGATCCGATACATAAAATACTTTTTCAATATTTATATCATGATTTTTATTTCCTGTGTCGATTGAAATTGTTACCTTTCCTGTTCCTGTAATTTGAGTACATTCATTGTTCGCTAAATTTAGCTGTGTATCAATTTCTTTAAAGTTTTGAATCATATTCTTCTCATTGCACATATGTCCGGTGCATCCACTATCAATACACCAAATTGAATTTTTCTGCTCACTCCAGTTTACCTCTTCGGTAGTGTTAAGCATAGATAAATTTTCTTGTGCAACAATATTGGTTTCCGGATTTTGTACTCTTTGTCTGATTTTGTTTACATATTTAACTTTGCAGTCTCTTACTATATGGCCACGTTTACCACAACGATGACATATAATATTGATATTTCTATCATTTCTATTCTCTTTGGAATAATTTTTCCAGTTGGCATTATTCGTACGTTTTGCAATCATAGCCCCCTGATCCTCTTTGATCTTCGATTTATGATGTTCATATTCTTCTAAAATTTTTACTTTTAATATATCTGTTGTCGGAAGATCGTCGCGAGATTCAATTGCAGTTCGAAACATTGAAAAGGAATCAGGTAAACTATATATAAGCAAAATTGCTAATAATTCATCAATGACAACCAAACCGATTTCTTTGAGCTTTTTTACGACATCGAAGAAATCCGCTAAGTGTTGACGCAGGTCATCTTCTTCCTGCATTCGTGTCAAAACTAGCCTTTTCAATAATGACGCTTTTCGCGCAGGCCCGCTCGACTGGTACATAGATTGCAGCTTGTCCCATACCGCTTTTGACGTTTCCAAGCCATCTAACGCAATCAGTTCACTTGCCGATACAGCCAATATAATTTCTGATTCGGCCTTACCGTCCATTCTAATCCAGTCTGCATACTTCGAATCAGTGCGATCCGGTTTTGGTAAAATTCCTGATACATATTCCCATAAGTCATTTTTCTTCAAAATAGCCTTCATGTGAATTTTCCATGTATCGTAATTTTCACCGTTCAACGCATCTATTTTTATAGAGGCCATTTTTGTAGCCTGGGCCCATAACCTTTTGAAGCAGGCGCAGAGGAATTAATTAAAAACCATATTTAGATCGCACTTTTGTATATTACGTATTTTATGACACCATAATTTTCTTATGTGTCACATTCTAAATTCATCGTGATATGACTTTTCTCATTGTATAAAAACCTTATGAACCTACAGACGTCGACCTCTTCAACACTAACAACTTATGATATCGCCAAAAAATTTTTTTTTTATTATCGATGTTCCATATACTAACGAAAGTTAAAATCTATCTCAAACTTACAGATAGATACTTACATTCTCTCTCAAAAATATGCTAGTGAAATGGGTATCTTATGTATGCTATAGGAACAAACGTCCGATATGAGAAAGGTAGATTATTAATTGTATATAGCTTCTGACGATATTAAGAAGCTATTTGTTATACATTGTATGTGTATACCAGAGCTTTTTAACCGAAAAATGAAGAACAAGTTGTAACATTAATTATTACTGGAAAACGTACGGTCACATGTCAACTGTAACATGTCTCCTTCCTAAATAATAACATATACAATTTTTACAATACGATGCTATATATTTTTATTTATTAACGCAGTATGTCTGATGAACTATACGGTTGAATAATCCCTAATTTTTGTATACTAACTGCTTAAAGTGACTACATCGCATGTGAGGCTGAGTAAATTGTAGAGGCCACAGTAGAATTGAGGTAGTCTGCTGCCCAGATGAAAGGGAGTTGGTGTGCAGTGTCAGGCGCACCAGAGGAGGAGTTCCGGAGGAGTGCGCTCTTTATTCTCACCTCTCCCAGAGAGGTAGCCTCAACAAGGATTTTCGCTCTCCGGGCGTCTGGATGAATTTAGTTTCCAAGGTTCAGGTAGAGCAATTAGGGACACATCTCGGGGGTTTATAGTCAGTAGAAGTCTGACACACCAAGGTCGCTGCCCTCACAGCGTCCCTGATGCTCCTATGACGGATTTTCCCCTTGGTTACAAAAAAAATATATCTTAGAGACACTATTTCGGCTCTGCTTAGCAAAGTTCCCAAAACAAATATTAGTTTTGACAAAAAAACTGAATATATAATAAGAACTCGAGTATAGCCATAGTATTCGCAAAGCCAAGTGCATATTAACAAATCGGTGACTTACCAAATTCTTTGACATTCAGTGAGTAATATAAATTGTTATGTTTTAGTAAAGTGTAAGCAAATTTAAAGTTGTGTCTATAAATCTCAGCCTACGAACGACAGCGACAAGGAAAAAAATCATTTGGCAGCCGCTTTAATCATGCTGATTTAAATATAGCACGAAAGCTTTTAAGTGATAGATAAAATGAAAGTAAAATGAAATAAATTGTATTTATTTCTCCATAACTTACAAAAAACTAAGAATTTAAATACAGTAACATAAAGAGTATACAAAAACAAAAGAAAATACAAAAACTTACAAACATGGCGAAAATGGGCCCTCCATCAGCTTAAAGCCACTGAGGTAGTCTGCAGCGCTGGTTTTCGTGAAGGGCCAACGGTCGCCGTTCATCGGTCAGCCGATATCGAAATGCGACAGCATTTGCAAGTGTTATATCTAAGTCAGGGATGTTACGGAGCTTCGACTCCGACTCCGATAAATCAGAACTTCCGATTGGTATTACACCTTCGGTTCCGACTTCGGTTCCGAAACTTTTTAATCGGAAGTATTTATCGGAGGTCACCACCACTATTGTAGTCAATTTATGTGATTTCATTTTATATGTAATCAAACAATCAGTGCTACTTAATTTAAAGATCTCATTTTTAAAAGTGTAGATTAAAAAATATGATTAAAATTATTAAATTTAGAACTAAATGTACATTTTAATTTATTACTAAAAGATTTTTTTTTATTTTATATTTACATTAAATTAAATTAAATAGAAATTAACACAAAAACAACCCTGGAGCAAATTTGATTTAATTTGTGCATTCTTAATAGAAAAATGTTAATAAAAATCACAGCAATTTTCATTGTCTGTGTATGTGTAAATTTGTCATTTTCTAATTAAAAAGGTTCACTGAATAATATTTTTATTTATCCCTTAATAAAACTATTTTATACTGCCGTCACTTGTGATTGACATTGCCTCCGATTCCGACTTCGGTCCCGACTTCGATAAATCAAATTTAAAAACTCCGACTCCGACTTCGGTTCCGATAAAACTGCCTCCGTTACATTCCTAATCTAAGTATATAAAAAAACTTATCCTGACTGACATATCATCGTGGAGCCTAAACTAATGAACTTAAAAATATCAAATTTAGACATCGGGTCCTTTTTATGGTGTAGATATCTACTAAAGGCTGATTTTTTTTTTATATTCCTTGATTATGTGAGTAAGAACAAGTTAAAAATTTGTTACAAAATCCGTACATTTTAAACTACTTACTATGAACTTACTTATTTTTGGTGGTAGGGCGATTGCCCGAACTGGGTCATGACCACAGACACAAGTGTAAAGACCGTCATAGTGACTCGCTTTGGCCTGTTGCGTTTCGGAATCAGCGTGTGTATATCCAGTAACTCGTATACCTAGAAACCTACAGTCGTGGTATATGTGGGCCGACATTACGACGGAGACTATCAATGGATTTTCATCCTTTGATGGTCGCTTTCGTTTTTAGACTGCACTGTACTTACCATCAGGTACTTACTAGTCACTATGTCTAGCCAGTGTAAAAAAAAAAATTCAAAGTAGATTTTCGCTTTTTCGTTACAAATAAACAACATTTATTTCCGTGATTTGGAAAAGGAAAGCTCTAAGAAACTAAACTATGGTGGCTTATGTTTCCATTCCAATCCGAGCAGCATAGCATCATAGTAGCTAGTACAATATATTTTTATAAGGGAACTAGTGGCTTTTTCTTTCTTTGGCATAATATACACAACAATATCATCGAACAAAACATTTCCTACAAAGCAAATTTGATTTCAGTGTATGTAATTTAAAATATGTATTAGGGATTCCCACTTACGTTACAGTTGAATAACATTATATATTTTGTTTACAAATATTACGTTAATAATAACCATCATACATTATTATACATACATTATTATATTTTACAAAAATAAGTTTATTTTCCGTAATTACTCACAAAGCATTGTTACTAAAACATGCCCACATATTAAAGATAATAGTGTATTCTCTTGTTTACTTCTAAGTCTTATTTCAATTACTATAAATTTAAATTATAGATAAATAAATGTATCATTACGCTATAATCCTTCCGGCATGAGCAAAGACACTCCAAGTGGTTCTATCACTACCACTTCACTACTTCGTGACCAAACAGGGGGCCTCGAACCTGACTAATCAATAACTTACCGCTTTTACTAACAAATAAATGCTCTATTAAGCTGAAATTTATAGACGCCACTTTGATTTTGCTTAGACTTTGCTCAAGCATTATAAATTATATTATTTAATTAATATCAAAGTACATGGTAAGTTAGCGATTTTCTCAACTTGGACACGGCGTTTTAATACTATAGGTACTGTAAATTCTATTATATTGTTAGCTTTTTAAAGTTTAGTTTGTTAAAGTATATTCGTTTTTTCAGCAACGCCTAGGCACAGTCAAAATAAAATCCAATGCAATTAAAATGTATTTATTTCGCCACAAACCAACAAAAAACCAGAAATTGAAATGCAGCAACACAAACAACACACAGAAAATACAAAACATATAAACATGACGAAAATGGGACCTTCATCAGCCTAAAGCCACAGAGGAAGTCTGCAGCGCTGATTTTCGTGAATGGCCCCGGTCGTACTACTTCTAATTAGAAATATCTATAAGCAATAATAAAACACTATAAATGGTTTAACATCTAGCTGAAGTAATCTAAATATATATAACTCAAAGGTGACTGACTGACTGACTGACATAGTGATCTATCAACGCACAGCCCAAACCACTGGGCGGATCGGGCTGAAATTTGGCATGCAGGTAGATGTTATGACGTAGGCATCCGCTAAGAAAGGATTTTGATCAATTCTACCCCCAAGGCGATAAATTCTACCCTCCAGGAATTAAAATGGGGGATGAAAGTTTGTATGAAACTTAGTCAATTTTAAACCAATCGGGCTGAGACTTTGCATGCATAAAGCTACTATGACGTAGGCATCCATTAAGAAAGGATTATGAAAAATTCCACCCCCAAGGGGATAAAATGGAGGATGAAAGTTTGTATAAATCTTCTTTGATTTTCACTTCCACTGTACACACACACACACACACACGCACTGCCCAAACCACTGGACGGATCGGGCTGAAATTTGGCATGTAGGTAGGTGAAGTCTACTTTGCCATGACAATAAACAAGTTTCATGGGCAAACTCTCAAATTTGTGGGTATTGACTTGAAAGAACATTGCTTCTCTCAGGGACAGTTTTATGTTGCTTGCTCACGAGTAAGTTCACCCAATAGCTTGATAGTTTTAGCGCCTAATGACAGATTAGTTAAGAATAATGTATACAAAGAAGTTTTGTAGGCCCTAATTTTTTACACACGCTAAACAAAAGTAAAGCCGCAAAAACTATACCTAATTAATAATAATAATACTTCATAAATACTTCATCAATAATACTTCATCAATAAAATGCCATTTATAATTAACAGCCTTAGTGTTTAAAGTTTTTAAAAGTCTTTAAAATTTGAAGAGCGTTCTTGCAACTGTCTATTAGTATTTTAATCATAGGAACGGTATAACATTCAAAATACAGTATATTGATTATAAAATTTGATTTTTTTATAAGACGACTTAAAATAAATTATAAAATGTATATTACAAATAAAAAAATTCAACACACAATACCACCTCATTATTGTTATATGTTTAAGTGTATTTTTGTTACTAGCGGCTACAATCATTAATGTATCTCTGCTCACCACAAAAGGGATAATGCGTGACGCGTCATATATTACATTATTAATGTATTAAAGTTGAACACATTTCACCGCTTTAAGCTTCTTGCTCGCGGACTAACCTAGCGTTAGGATGTAATGGTATATTCTGTAAAGTAAAAACGAAGTTGAAAATAACATAAAAAATGTTTACCTAAGCTGCTTGTTGGAATATTTGCTTTAAGTGAAAAAAGCTATAAATGTAAGAGTATCTAAATACGTAAATATTCCAGTACCTTTACGTAATGAGAGACTAGAGAGAACTAGAGTTTGTTAGTTTTAGCAATGAATGAACTAAGCTATTGTTGAAACTCATATCTACGCATTTCTAAGTTCATCATTTTATTGAAATGAAGCGTTATTGAGTAGCAAATTACTGTTTCAAGAAGTCACCGCCAAAAGACTTTGGAATTCGTGTCACCATTTAAAAATAGGGAGAATGTCAGGATTATGTAGTAATAGATTTTACGACATATAAACATACAGTTTTTTTTGTTTTGACAGATCATAGTTATTACACCACATCTGATGGAAGGTACAGTGCAATAAAATAACCGAGTACGATTATTAAGACGCAGTTACCTTTTTTTTTTACACTGACTCTACATAGTGACTACAGAGTACCTGATGGTAAGTACAGTGTAGTCCAAATACGAAAGCGACTATCAAAGGATGAAATCCATTGATAGTCTACATCGTCATGTCGGCCCACGACTGAAGGTCTCTAGGTATATGAGCTACTGGATATGCACAAGCTGATCCCGAAACGCGACAAGCTGAAACTGGTCACTATGACGGGCTTTACACCCATGTACTGTGGTCGCGACCCAGACGGGCACCGACGCCCTACCACCTCGCTGCTGCTCGTTTATCACCACCCAGGAGTCACGTGTAGGGAAACTAGGGTAAAGCCTACGGACGCGAGCAGCATCGACTCCCGAAAACCCAACCTAGCAACGTACGCGCTAACCGCCGCCCGCGTCTTGTCCTATTGGATCCCGATGATCCAATCACTGCGAGATTAATAATCGCTGATCTGAAAAATACTAGGGTAGACTCATACACCAGGTGCATACCAAGACACCGGCGTCGCCGTAGAAGAATGCTAGTGCAGTCAACTATCGCCAACCGGTGCGTTTACGCTCCGGGGCGCAATTCCACTCCGACGCAGCCTTAAGTTTCTTTCGGCGGTTCTTCTCAAGGCAGTCGCTTCCGAAACGCTAGTAGACCATCACTAGGTTTCGTATTTAGGCTGGCGGCCCAAGTCGAAGTCCGTACCCACAGGAGTGCCCTTGCGTTGCTACCCGACCCATAAAGTACCTTAGTGTTCGCCCTCTCACCCGGTTTAATTGTGAAGGTCTGCGATCATACTAGCATACACAAATATCTTTTCATGCTACTTTTATAGAATTCAATATCATAGTACTATGAGTACATAGTCACCGAGAGGACATTCCATAACCCAATGATTCGACAAAGGCAAAGATTATAATAATGTATTAAATAAACTATATATTTATAAAAATTCAAAATATTACAAGGAGATATATGTTCTCAATAACAGTTTCTCGACAAATTATAAAACTACCATTACAACGAGGGGTGAAATTCTATTTGGCTTAAGGGATATTTTTTTGTGAATAGTAATATATATTTTCGGAATCAGCGTTTTTTACCGATTTCAAAAATATATATTTTACTATATAACCAAAAAAATGTCGCTTAAACCAAATAGTCTTTCACCTCTCGATAATATGATATTACAAGTTTAAACTGATATTATAGTACATTACACGTCCGAATAATATTAAAAATCATATTTAACATTAAACCCAGACTCCTTCGAACCATTAAGGATAATTTACCTCGCTAACTAAGCATTAAAATATAATTAAATGCATCGTTAGAGTTAAATTTCACATAGGACAGCGTGTCTTTGAGATAGTATATTCTAGCGTATGTATGTACGATTTTTAAGGTTTTGAGTTTGTAAATATCATGAAGTTACCTGTTATTTAACAACATATAACATGAAATTAGTATTACTGAAATGACAGTATAACAATACTACGCGTGCAAAAAAGATAAAAGTAATATCATCTATAAGATATCTCTTTTTTTTTGGTAAGCGGGGGAAAATTCTGCATTGGACCTTCAGGGCTGCCATGCCGTTAGAGCGTTAGGGCGGTGATCCCAGTTTTCGGAATTTCTACCGGCTAAAAATCACGTACACACACAATATACGTGCACATATTATTGGGGTAAATAATTTAATTTTTTATATGTATAATATATTTTTTAATTTATTCGAGGTTTTAAAAAAATTGGAGTGACGACTCGCGAAAAGCGACAAATAATACTGGATAAACTGGATAAATACGAGTAGACCAGAACACCGGCCAGTGGCGCTTTATAAAGAGACCATGCCCAGCAGTGGACTTGTTAGCTGATTATTGAATTTATTTCAGGCTGGATTAGTAACAAAAGCCAACTAAAAATATTGTGGTCATTAATTTTACTTCGGAAACGATTTATTTGGAAAAGCTAGCAATTTCAACGAAATTGGCATGGTTTAATTGGTGAACGAAAACCGGTCAAATTATAAAAATTTATCGTGAAAGACGATACTTAAATGGTTTTGGCGAAAAAAATGTAATTACGTGCCTGTTAAGGTCCATAAAATAGACGGTGATATAAATTGACATAAAAATGGTGTATTCAAAGATCATTAATAATATAGACCTCTATTCTTTTAAATTGTTTTCATTTTATTCTTTTAAGAATGAGAAAATAGCAAAATGGCTGACGTAAAGTAAAAAGTTAACAGAGTAATTTCCTATCTGGCATAAAATGAAAGAAATTATTGTTTAATTTCAAATGTAAAACGAAGTAATAACATTTTACGATAAATGAAAAAGGGAAATAATTTGTTTTAGAAAGAAGATTGCGCTTTGATTAATATTCTTCACTTATATGCTAATGTAAGGTAGGTAGTAGTGGTACGGCGGTTGCCCAAACTTGGTCATGACCACAGGACTCAAGTACAAGGACTGTCGCGTTTCGGACCCCGCTTATGTGCCTCCATTTGTTCCTATAGTAGTCAATCTTTTATTGTATATTTGAGAGGGCATAAAGGCGTAGACTATCAACGGATTCTCATTCCTTGAAGGCCGCTACCGTATTTGGACTACTCAGAACTTTCTATCAGATTCGGTGAATTCACTTTGTGGAACCAGTGTAAAAAAACATGCACTAGCTTTTCAATGCTATTGATCCCTTTAAAAAACATAGCTTACGAATATAGTGCCACTTAAAATTTCCTTTTTTTAAATGATTTTATTTACATTACATACGTTTTGCTGATTTGTTCGCCATGCTTTCTTAAATCAGCGGCCGTACCACAAGCTAAATAAACCATTATTGCTGATCATATTTTGTGTCAGTGACAGGGATAGAGTATAATTCGTATATAGGATAGACAATTTTATGCCGACTCAAATTACTGTCAAATATGTGAACAAAACTGCTACAAGTGGTTTTGGAACGCCCACTTATACTAGCTCGACAAAATAACTTCAGTGCACTTGGTGGAAGGTATATTGTAGTACAAGAGCAAGAGCAACTGTCAAAGGATGAAAATCTATTGACATTCACCGTTGTCCTGCCAGCCCACATATACCGCGACTACAGGGCTCTAAGTATATGAGTTACTGGACGTACACAAGCTGCTTCCGAAACGCGACAAGCCGAAGCGAGTCACTATCGGCCGATATTAATAACCAATCTCTATAGCAATCTTTCAAATCCAATCTCCCATCGGCCGGTAACCTAACCGCGTCCCAACAAAAAACCTTTACATAGTTGATCTCGTTTTTGTCAAGATAGCCGTAGCTTGTTACCGAAAGTAGCTACTAACGGATCAGGATTGGATATTAATTTCGGCCGTAAGTCGTTCTTTACACTTGTGTATTTATCCCTCAGAGATACTACGTGAAGAAATACAATTAATGTTGGCTCTGTATATCTCACAATTGTAGTTCGCGAAGCTCAGTTGAGTATAATAAATGGTATCCGGACAAAGTGAAGGTTGTTGATTTATTACAGGATAGATTGCTATTGTTAGAACTCGTTTGTTTAGAGAGACAAGTCGGAAGAGCTATTTGTAAGGAATAGTGACTTTGTTAAGTTTCTGGTTTATTAAGATCTCCTTGAAGCAGTTCTATCGCAATGTTTTATGCTTGAAGAACTACCACAGACTGATATTTGTGTTAAATAAAAAAAAGTGTGTTTCTCCAGATCCTCCTTTAAACAGACATCTTTAAAATGTACACCACATTTTAAGGTTGTGGAACAGGTTACCTGGCGCGGTATTTTCTCTGGGATTCTTTAAAGAATGAACTAAAAACGCTGTTTTAGGTCAGCAGTGCGATGGTAGCAATTTGTGTGCTGTTGTTATCCACAGACGATAGAAACTTTTTACCATCCGGTGAGACGTTCGCGTACTTATGTCTTCCTTTTCCATTAAAAAGATGATATAAGTGGGATATGTTTTGTCGAGTAATTTAAGTTGAAATTTATTATACATGCAGTATTTTGGTAATGTTATTTTTGAATGATGACCCATTTGAACGATCTCCTAACTTATAAAACTGTATACAATAAAGGTATTTCTAAATTTAGGACAATTAAACTAATTTAAAAAAACCAGTCAAGTACTAGTAGAACTCATGTCTCGAGGGTTCCGTACAAAGGGATTGAAGACTTGAGTTTTGACAGTAATTTTAACTTGATAGACGAACAACGAAGTTATTCTATATGTTTTCTTTTTTTTTTTGCGGAACGAACCCAAAAAAATTAAATCCTACCTAAATCTATAGAGTAGTTTCCAAGATTCAACAACAAAACTAAATTTAGTACAATTCAGACACCAATAGAGGACAATGGACATAATTTA
This sequence comes from Automeris io, assembly GCA_036320925.1. Lineage (NCBI taxonomy): Eukaryota > Metazoa > Arthropoda > Insecta > Lepidoptera > Saturniidae > Automeris > Automeris io. The sequence goes on along the minus strand of JAUDJH010000010.1, from coordinate 11,437,266 downwards.
GTTGAAAATACTTTAATAGTTTTTCGCTTTAATAAATGAAAGCTAATAAATGTTAATGATTCCTATTTCAGTGCTCCGATTAAGTTATTTTAAATTCCTTCTGACGATTACGTAACTCGTGGTCGAAATCTAAAGCAATTTCATATATTTTGATACCCATCAAAGGAAACGTCAGTAATAAATAACTCTCGGGTTCGTTTTATCTTGTGCTATTTAATCACGGACCACGCTTCCGCGTCGGAAACAAAGCGTAGAGGGTTTGCTTGTTTGAATAAAAAATATTGCGAAGCTTGGCGATACAGGCTTTGGCCGTCGTTTCTGGAAAAGGATTTGGTGTCGAATTCATCGCAAATCCAATCATTTTTCAAAGAGATCTAAATGAAATTGACTCATAGGACGTTTCATTTTTAGAGACATGAGAAAAAGTATTCCTTGACTTTAGAGCGGAATTCGTTAGACCTTTTCCATTAATATCTACATCTTTTGGAAAAGGCGGGTCGCGATAGAGGCCACAGTTTAGAGGGGAAACCCTGGCACTGTTTCCTCGCGCTTCCATCGTGTAGTACTGTATATAGATAGATTGTAAATATTAGTTTATAAGTTATTTATATATAGAATCGTAGTATTTTTTTGTTCGCTGAAAATGTAGTGGTATCTTGTTTTGTTCTAGCTATAGGTTTTTATTGTTAATTAGTATTAAGGATAAAAATTTGTAGGACTGGCCATCACAATCTTTTCAGGGGACGGATGATTGCGTGACCTATGAAAGATGGTTTAGAGTGTGTGATGTGCAAAAATCGAATCGAAATTTGGAAAAGGTTTGAATGTTGTTTTTTGTACATCTCTTATATGCTCATATTAAAGATATTAAGTTATCAAATTAGTTTTTTTCACGATCTAAATTCTAACATATGAAAACATAGTAAATAAATAAATTTAAATACAAACTATTTACGGCACACATCATTACACAGTTTTAACATTTGGTAATTTAATTTAGTAACGATTTTTATAGGGTAAAGGTGTTAAGTGCGAAATGTAAGGGGCGAGGCCCCGAAAAATCCTTTTCCCATGCCGTTACGTTCTAATAATGTAGCGAGATCTCCGTTTGCCATAAACGACTAGTTTTGTTATTTGCTATAAAAATTATTAAACTTTACATTTCACTCATAAGCTTTTAGAGTGTTACTTTCCTCATAAATGTTGAATTGAATCGTAAGCCAGAGGTGTTTAAGTGCTTTAAAAAAAACTTATCTTTCCATGAATAAAATAAAGTGTAAAATGAAATTTAGTACAATTCGTACCTATAATTTAACATCGTTAAACCACCTTGTGAGTTACATATCATAAAGTAAAATAGCAAACGTTTTACTACTTAACAGACAAATAACTTTAATGTGTAATGTAATTTTTATTCTTAACAGTAAGCGTACCTGTGTTTTATGATTGCTATAAAATATGTAGTATGTGGGATTATACGAAATGTTGCAGTCTGCTTTTCTGGCTGCGTGTTGTTTGTCTCCGTTTTAATGAACATTACAAGATCCACAAGTTCACAAGATTTAGATCAATTTTTTATTTTATGATTTATGCTGTGGCTGTCTTTTATTAGTATCCATTTTAGACATTTAGCTTGTGCATGTGATCTCATTTCGAATGTAAAATGCAATGAAACTGTTGATAGCCCATACATAAATAAATAAATAAATGACATAGAGTTACGAAATATATAGAAAGGGTAATCTAGTACGAAACGCGTGAATCGATGTGATGCAATATATTTTCTGTTTTCGTAAGCTTATCCACGCTGATCTTGGTCTTACTTCTATTTCATTTTCTGATTCATTCACGACACAGAAATTGCATGGTAAAGTTAAATCACGAAACCATGACGCTTCTACGTATTTTTAGCTTCCCTTTGGACGCGTGGGATGTAGTTCTTTGTTTCTTAATTCTACGGATATAGTCCTAGAAAGTTCTTACTCGTAGGCACACATTAAAATTAATGCCTGTAAAGTTTAGGCTAGTTTAGTTAGACAAGGAGCATTTCTCACTTCCTAGTCTTTGAGAAAATGCGGGGACCGGTAACTCCATGCAATTAGACTTTAAATAAATATATAAGCTAATTCGAAAAATAAATGTTATAAAAACACAGATGGTCCGAACGTAGTCAAAAGGCCAAATCTAATCGTTGAACCAAAATAAAACTAAAATTTTCGTGCATAAAAACAGTTATAATAATAATATTATAACTGTTTTTAATAATTTACATAATTAAATATAAATAATGTCAAATGTTTTTTTATTTGCTACAACTACAATAAAAATTCATTTAATGAAATAAATTATGGCATTATTTAGGTAAACTAAAAATATTTAAAGAGAAAGTTAATTAGCCTGCTTTGAAGAGAAAATGAAGTTTTCTATTTTGTAAATATTTAAATAGACAAAGAGAATATGTTTTTGTGTTTGTCGCAAATAATTTCGTTGCCGTAAAGTTTACAAACGAACTTAATTTTTATGTAAATATACACTAAAAAGTATGCTATTATAAGAGATAATTTAGTAACTAACAGACCCGGCCCATTTTCGGACAGATGCGATTTCACATATACCTATTTACAAAAATACAAGTCTAAATAAATATTTAGCCCTATAACGCGGTCTTAGGTTTGAGCCCCGTTACCGGCAAACTTTTCTATGATTAGCAAATTAGTTTAGTAATAAACATTAGTCACATAAGTTCAATATTTATATCTTTGTCTACTAAATATTAAAGCACAAAGACAACCTTAGTTCGGGTCTAATTCCATATGTGCAATTGTGCGTAAGTATAAGTGTATACATATGTTTTAAACCTAAGTCATCCGAAATAAATTTACTAAATGCTGACGAAAACGGCATAAAAATCCGTCGCACAGCTTAAAAGATTTAAGCGAACATATAGACAGGATCGAAATAGCGACTTTAATTTATACTATGTAAAGATCCTATTTTATGTAACAATGATAAGATTCTTTACATTATTTTATTTTACATAATTGGGTGCCCAACATGGGTAACGTTGGGTAAGAAAACAAAAGGATCATGGTACCAAAATAGAACATATAAATGCCCCCACAATTATAGGGCACCACAGCATGCATTAAAGCATTATCATTAAAGGCATAATATCTTTTGCCAGTACGAATTATAATAAGTTAAATCCAGTACCAAAAATGTTTTTAATAATACCGCATGTTTTTGCAACATTGAAATTATTGACACAAGTCCAATCCATTAGCTAAAGGGATGAAGAGAAAAGTTACATAAAATATTCTATAATTATCGATAAAGAACTTTTATACACATGTAGAAACAAAGTCGTGTTATTTTGAACGCGGAAACTTAGCCTATAGTCATAAATACGGTGTCAAAGTAATTTAATCGGAGAGGAATCGCGAGAATGTATCTACAAATATAGTTGTCATATAGTATGAACCCATAGACACTGAATACATAATATTACTCCACATTATAGATAGATATTTGAATATCTAAAATATTTTATGACACATATTTCAGTATAAAATATTTATGTGACAGTTAAAAATTAAGAAAAAGAATTTGTAATGTTATTGTATGTATGTGTATTTTTTTCTTTGTTTTTCAATTATTATTAAAGTTTCTATTTTTTTATCTGTTTTGTTTTATAAGTTGTTATTTACTTACATACTTCATATTTATGTTGTGGCCGTCCGTAAGTAGTGAAGTAATTGCCCCAAAATTTATTGTAAATTACATATAAATTGTTAAGTCACTGTCAAGAGCTGTTTATGTGTAAATAAATAACAAAAATGATGTATAATTTCATTCACAGGTACAAATAAGATATGATTGATGATAGGTTTAAATGACGAGTTATTTGACGGTAGAGGAGCGCATGGGGGGCTATCAACTGGCGACATCCTTATTCTGAACAGCGAGTGAGGGGTCCTGAGCAAATAGCGTGTAACATTGCGCCCCAAGGTGACATGCGTTTTGTTGCGTGGAGACGTATTTAGGGCAGAGCAAATGTTCTTTTAGCTGTTACTTGATTTGAATAATTGCATACAATTTATTAAATGTAATCTAGTAATCTATATTATACACTTTAACTTACAACAAAATCCACATATGTCGTAGACTCAATAATAGTTGGGGAAAGTGTTCAAGTGGGATACCACGGACCTGTCGAAGGAATTTTGGGTCCATCTGGTGAAAGCTACTGAGAGGCACTATTCGGTTAAAGCTCGCGACTGTCTTGAGTAGAAAAGGACGGAATAGACCCTCAGTCATCATTTGGTAGCTTTAGAAACGAATCTTTTAGCCTATATTTGTCCATTGTTGCATATAGACCTCTACAAGGCTCTCCACTTGTCTCTGTTTTGGGCTATTCGCATCCAGAAACAATTAACTGCGATTTACAAGTTGTCGGTCCACATGCCTTTGGGCTTCTCACACCACGCTTGCCAAGACTTGGTCTCTACTGTAGAAGTGATTCACTTAAAAAGATATTGATTCTGCTACAATTATGGTCTGCCCATGACCATTTCATTTGTTTGGCACTACTACTAACTTTAATTGCTCTGGTAGTAAATATCAACTAGGGTAATTTACAAAAATTTTATCTAACATGTTTATGCAAATTTAGTTTTGCGCTCTTCCCAAAAGGACAGAACAATCACTCGAAATGCGATCCAAAAAAAGTTTCAAAGGGCATGAAATATCTACTTTTTTCCCTGTTGTGAAAGATGAATTAACAATTCAAATGAAGGCAATCATATTTAGTTACGAGACTCCGCTTTTCGTTTTCGTTTATATGAAAATAATCTAATGTATTTGGTGAAAAGCAAGGAAGCGAATTTTCATTAGTGAATTAACTTAAATTATTATAATTATTTCCTACCTTTATGGTCTGACTATTGAGTCTATAGCTATATGGGTTATATTAAAAAGTGGGATAGAAGAATGATGGAAATAGAAGAAATGCCCAGTTATAACATATTATAACTCGGTCTGTCACACAAATTAAACATCATCTGATCAAACGCCAGAAATGAATCCGAAATGGTCATACGCACCGTAAGATGTTTAAAGGCATTAAATTAGTGTCCAGGGACTCAGAAAACGTGACTGTCTCAGACAAACCTGGAGAGATACGGTCCTAGTGGAGCCGAGGAACATCATTGGGACGTGGAGCGAGCTGAAGTGTGATGAGCAGAACACGTCGAAGAGGAGATACGTTGTGGACGCCCTCGGCCCCAGACGTAGGCTATAGAGCATTCTATGTAGGTTTATACATTCTATTTCTAGTGGGCAGCTAAAACAATATATTTGTATGAATCTCTACCACTCTACATAGTCTCAAATAATAATATGTTAAAATACTCATAGGAATCTCAATAAATCTCGTCATAAAATAACATTTCACGCTTCATTTCGTTTTATGTACTTCAAAATGAGTGACAAAGACCTTATAAAACGATCCATCATAAAGTCACCATCTGGTTAAAAGTAATAAAATTTCTCTTCCAAATCAATTCGTTCCTTTATTAATTATATTTTATTCTTCTTTTCATTGCAGACACGAATCAAGAATTTTTACGATTGGTATAAATTAAACCCTCGTTCAGTCAAAGAACGATTAAAATGAATGTGAAAGGCTTATTATTACTTAAATATGTATATTATATTTAAATTGTGGTTTAATTAATTAATGTCATGTACAAAAAAATGATTTAAAAAAGTAGACCGCTGATTAACAATGTCACTTTTCAGAATATAAATAATATTAACTTTCACGTACAATAAACAATAAATTGTAATTTGTAGATGTGATAATAGTTTTCATCATCATTAAGTTGTTAAGTTATTGTTGTTAAGTTTGTAGTGTATTCTAAATAAAATTGAGAACTTGACAGTACTTGTCAAACCACCACAGACAAATAATAACAACAGGTATAAAAACATAGCTACTTCTATACTATAGTTAAATTAAAATATAAGAGGAATAGAATTATGTTTAAATCATTTCTAACACATAAGAATATCGCAAATTAGTAATTTATATTATCGTATAATACATATCAATAAGACGGTGATAATATTCGACACATTCTTGTTTTTTAATGACTTGATAATACTAACATTTAGACTTAAATTGGAATCACGCTAATATCTAAAGACACAAAAATCTGAAGAGGACAAAAAATATACGGTTTTTTACCAAGAACTTATAACAGAGCTTTGAACTTTAGGTACGGGTCACGATTCACGATTCCTAAATTTTCTCAATACAACCCTGTGCATTATTAAAATCTTTATTACTTTCCTTGTTGAATAGAAGGTTAAAAACCTACACCTAATAAGCGAATTCAAACAATATGTATTATTACTTCGTAATTTAATAATTTCCTAAGGAACTTAAGCGGAAATTGCTTTGAAATATTAATATTGTTTTATTATAATATAAAGTAAGTAAATAACGTCATACTTTCAATGAATTTTTGATACTGAGAAAAATTAAAAACAACAAGGAAAGGTTATCTTTTAATGGTTTGTATCCTGTATATTAAAATGGGTAATAAATATCGCAGTTATAATCCACTCCGACGGAGCCTTGAGCTTCTTTCAGCGTTTCTTCTCAAGGTGGTCGCTTCCGAAACGCTAGTAGATTACCGTTAGTTTTCATTTTTTGGCTGGCGGCCCAAGTCGAGGTCCGTCCCTTACGTTGCCACTTAACTCATAAACCCCTGGTTGAGCATTATGTATTCGCTCTCTTGCCGGGTTTAGTTGTACTGCAATATAATTGATATTCAATAAACATAATGGTTATTTTTCTTAAAATATAAATAAAAATAAAATATGTATTAGTTGGTTACTATGTCTATTTATTTATTATTTGTGTGTGTTTATTAGAATTACTTTGGGATTATACCTAATGAGATATATAATTTAATCTACTTATAAACTAGAAATTTTTGATCATGATCTAGAACAGCGTTTAATACAAACTCTTAACAAATTCCCGAATAGAACCACGCACGCGGGTTTGCGGAGTCACAGCTATCTCACATCCCGGCCAGGACTAAGAAGTTCTCTAACTCCTTCTTTTGCCGTGTCGTTGGGCTGTGGAATGGTCTTCCGGCGAGCATGTTCCCACCATCCTATGATATGGGATCCTTTAAGCGTAACGTGAAGAGATATTTGTGCAGGCCGGCATGATCGCTGCGACTACCGATGGGTTTTTTCTTACCTTTCGACAGTCGTTGGCGTTTTTTTGGACTGCACCATGCTTACCATCAGGTTTGGTGCAGTCACTGTGCCGTGTCAGTGTAAAAAAAGTCCTTATTTTGTCAGATATGCAGTGAAACTTATTAATTTTTTGTTTAACTCTAACAAAAGTGAAAGCAAGAAGTGATATCACTTAGTCCAAACTTTTACTTTAAGAGTGCAGTATCGATTCACAAATGCTTCGGAAAGCGGAAACAAGATGGATGACTTGTTTAATTCTAGTAGTTAAAACCCGCTGCAAGTAAAAACTTCCAGTATACAAGGATATTATGTTGAGCTTCTGAAAACAACTGCTCGAAGCCGAAGTTCTCGACATTTAACAACTTACAGGTTGACTTCTACAAAGCAGAAATTGTACACCGCTTCATACTTTAAGACAACATCCTAAGATTAATGATATTTACGCCTAGTTACAATGTACCATAAATTTAAAAACGCATTAAATATTAATGAAAATCAGCACTGCAGACTTCCTCTGTGTCTTTAAGCTGATGAACGTCCTATTTTCGCCATGTTTATATGTTTTTGTATTTTTCTTTTGTTCCTGTATGTTGTTTCTGTTACTACATTTAAATTTCTAGTTTTTTTGTTAGTTTGTGCCGAAATAAATACATTTCATTTCATTTAATTTAATGAATCATCAATTACATACAAATAATGGATGGATGGAGATTTTCGGCACTGACGAAATTAAAGTTATTATATAAGTATATGCATAGTTGAACTCCTATAAAATAGAACATATAATTAAGAGAAAAGTAAAACAAAATAAATTCAATAAAACGATGAGAAATTAATACAGTTTGCGGAACTGGCTTAGTAAGACTTCAACCAACACGCGGTAAAGCACGAGTTCTCGTTATAATAGTTAATTAATTTTATTACTACCGTCTACTTTGTACCGTTCAAGTTACAAACTGCGTAAAAGGCTGCAACGGAACTATTGACCTGGTTTGTTATTAACAAAGTTTATTAATTAATCTTCAAGAAGCGACAAAGCAAAATCAGACTAAAAAAACTTCACATTGAACTTTTCAATTAAATTGGCACTTATAATGAAATAACAGCAATGCTATCCTCTGAAATTATTAAAGACTTTACTGTACTTGTTTTAAAATGTTTTACAGGGAAAGGTATAACTGCAATAACACCTGGTGTAGGCGTAAATGAGCCTGATGGTAGGTTGTGCTTACCCAACAAATAACATATCGTCAAGCTATTTCCCTTACAGGGTGTGGCTGGTCCAACGTTGAAATTAAATTAAATGAAATATATTTATTCCACCACAAACTAAAATTGAAAATACAGACACATAAACTCAGCGTGTGCTGGGCGACGCTGTACGCGACACACAGCGCTGATTATCAGCCGACGCTCAAAGAAACTAATTGCCCGGACGTCGCGGTGCTAATACAATATTAAATCCGTAATGCAATGCATCTGATATTATCAGATCATTATTTGAGCCGTGGTGGCTGCCGGCAGAATAGAATAGCACCCCCCTCTTCTTGCTGAGGTGTCGTAAAAGGCGACTAAGGCATCTCTTGAACACCGCAATTCAACCAGGTGTTTAGAGAAGGGAAAACTCGACCAAACCTGCATCCTGCTCCCTCCCGATCGTACTGGTTCTCCTTTCATGGCCTGAGGGAGCTCGGACGAGAGAGTGCTTTTCTGGCTGCGCGTCCAGTTATGCACTTAAATATCTCCTGCACAATTGACTGTTTCCGAAAACTGGACCTCAAATTTCTTAACCGGTGTTGAAACAGTCGCCGTGGCCGAAACCGGCTAGGACATCATCATCATCATTATCAGACCAGTTCATAAGCAGTCTATCTATGTCTCCCGATATGACCAGTCCAGATAGCAGCACTCCTTGGACCCTGCTAGTCTTTCAGTCTGGTAAGATAACCAACCGGCCCACGCCATTTCAGTTTGAAAGTTCGTTGCAAGAAATTCGTCAACTTTATTTTTGCTCTTATGGCCGAATTCCGTACCTTTTGCGTCTTCTTGATTTTTCGATTAATGATTAGGATTCCAAAACTTAACCATAATTTGCTAATCAGTTATCATGACTAAAACACTTTTACACATTAATGAGTCATACATTTGTATAAAATCAAGGATTTCTTAGTGCGTAAAAAAATCGCCGGGCGGCGCGCTTGAGGGAGCGTGTCGCCCAGATCCAGGCATGAGCGGTAGGTGATGTGTTCCCGCACACCGCTCCAATGACAAATCAAGCAGACGAGGGGAGGGTGGCACTTTACGCCACTCTCCCCGCTAAATGTGTTAGGTGTACGCGGGGGGTGGCGACTATTTAACTACCCCCTGCCAAGTAGGCGGGGCCTGCAGAAGGCAAGACGTCGCCGGGTACCGAGGAAAATGGCTCAGCTTTGCCTTTGGCATTCGGCAGGCGGGAGAAGGAACACCCCGGGGATTTTAGTCGGTGCAAGTCCGACACACCGGGGGGCAACCCTCATCGCCCCCTGAGGTCCGTTAGGGATTTCCCGCGGGTTAAAAAAAAAGTGCTTAAATAATAAATGGACAAAATATAATGCAAAACGCAAAATGTAATTTTTATCGATTTTCATTAATCTGATTAAATTTAATCCATCTATGTTTAAAACAGATTGAGATTGTTTAATAATAGACAAAAGATTTTTTTTCCGTAGATAATCTATAACTAAGTGGCTTTGCTCAATTGTTCTTGTCTTGAAATTCATAATCTTACACTTTTGAATTTTTTATTTGTCTCTTAGGAGAGTACCAATCCGTTTCCTTGCGTAATTTTCTACCAAGCTCCTGTTTATTTTTGGGGCTTTTGCTGTGATAATTTTCTTAGGCGCAACATTTTTGATAAGTTCATATAAAGCTTTGTTTTAAGAAAAAATAATATTAACCTGGCACAATTATGACAATCTTTATTGTAAAAAATATAATAAAGTTTTTAGATTAAATTATTCAGATTTTTGAATTGGAAATCTAACTATCTATTATAGATACCTGTATATTAATATATCAGCATTCAAAATCTTCATACATATGTATTTAGAAAAAGTGGTCACGTAACCAATAATATCCATTACTTGGAATGAACACTGCCGAACCTCTGAATTATTGCTCTCAATCCAATATTTCACTCATGGTTCAAGTAATATAGTTGAACAGTCGTTTCCAATGAAGGGGCTCTTTCCTACAAGATATTTTTTCGCTTGTTTACCCATTTATCGGGACAATTTAGAAGTAATGCTAAAGTTTTACGAGATTATTTCGTCTATTTTGTTTGTGACATCATTTTTCTGTCAATAAGAACATCCTTTTATATGTAAGAACATATTTATACGGAAACTTTTTTTTTGCTTATTATATCACTTTAGTTTAATAACAATTTATTTGTAAGATTTTTACAGACAATTACACACATTTACCTAGTCTCTAAATCAGCTTGCGCTTGTACTATGGCTACCAGACTATGTTATATATACTTAAATATATATATATATATACACATTCATGATTCCGAACAAAATAATTTGCTCAGCACAGGAAAGTAAGATGATACCTGAACTCGAACCCAGGAACGCAAGTAGTATCCTCGAGTAGTCTAATTATATGATGTGCCATCAGATTGTCAACATGGGTATATGGCCGAAGAAAATGTAAAGGTCTTTCCTGGCGAAAAAATGGATAGGTATTACTTGAGAAATTATGTTTAAGCAAGTATTTACTTTTAAAACTTCATCAAACCTAATCAAACATACTATATTTCAAGCACTATGCTAGCTCCTATTTTTTCATGATGGGTATAAAAGTTTAGCTTAGACCTTTTTTTTTATACCGTTAGACATACTAACGATGACTGTTAATAAAATATATGTTTTATTATCTTGACTAGTACCACTGTATTTAGATTGTAAAATCTAGTTTACCTTGTAATTTATCTACAGTGCAATAATTTTACAAAGACAATGTACTAACAATTTCAACAATCAAACGAATCAAACTCTTGTTTTATAGGAATCGTAATGAAACTTTTAATACCTAAGGAAGTGCTCGTTCACCTCTGGTGATTGATTTCTGAAAGTTAAATTACTTTGGGTCACGTTGGAACTGACTTCAAGCACCTATTGACAGGATCTCAGCGGTATACGGAAGGTACTGGATAATTCTAATTCAAAGGCTCCAAAGTTCATTGACACAAATTCCGAAGGGACTGTTGGGGACCTTTTAATGCTTCATGTCAATATTTCCCTAATAATAGACGCTTTTACGTCAGGACTCTGTTGTTTATAGATCATTTGAGTTCAAAACAGTTGACGTAAATTTGTAAAAACCGTATAAAACTGGCTATTTCCAGTGATTGCATTATATAATATTTGTATTTATGATCATGGAAAATTCTTATTTATTTTTATTTCATTAAAGTTAAAATAAAATAATATGATATACTAAGTTACAAATAAGTATCTATTAGAAAAGGTTATTCCGAGAAATAAAATTTATTGACATTAATTAGATGAAAAAAACCACATGAACGGCTATAACTCTATGATGGTGTCTCATTAATACCACAGTATATTAAAATTTCTTATTAATGAAATATCTATTCGAAGAAACAAAAATTTATTATAAACTATATTTTAATAAGTCACTAGCTGTCCCGGCAGACCTTGTTCTGTCCTATTTCTCTAAAACAAAGTCACATTGTTTTTTTAATGTTAATAGCTTCCCCGTCAGATTTTATTCTGCCAAAACTTATTGGCCTGTCGGCTGTTTTTTGAAAATTGTTTGAAGGAACCTGGCCTTAATGCTATATGTATAAAAATTGACAAATATTGACATTAATATTTATACGTCACTCAATAATTGTTTTGCCTTCCCGGAACCCGTCCACTAACACTTAAACTTTATGGTATGGTGTTAAAGTTCAAATTGACTTTTAAATATTATTACGAATTTTTTGTATGAGAATATAGAAAAGTGTTGTTTTTAGACTTTTTCAGACAATTTTTTTTATTTTTCTCTCCGTAATAACCTTCCCCAGACTTCAACAAACACAACAAAACCGAAATCAGTCAAATCGGTTCAGCCGTTCTCGAGTTTCGCGCTTATCCACATTTAACAATTCATTTTTATATTATAAGAAGAATAATATATTGACGGAAACATTTGTGAATTGGGTGGAATTTAAATAGTACAATGCTGGACAAAATGATAGAGTTATAAGGTTTGTTGGCACTTTATAACTTGTTCATACTAAACACTACTTCATATTGGTTACATGTGTAATATATAAACTTTTTGGGATCACACGTAAATTGTATTGAGATATATTCAATGTGAAATAAATATTGAAAAGGGTAAGCATGAATGGTCATAAATGTTTGTGGTACGAATTACGAAAGTAATTCATAGTCGTATAAGGTATCAATAAAAACATGTTATATAGTTTATTATTTCAATATACTTAGACGGAGAATTTTTTAGCAGTTATTAGTGAAAATAATCTTATTTACTCGTGGAGAAAAATGCGTAGTACTGTATATAAATTTTATAATAATAAGCAAAGGTGTGGAATATGCTTTCATTGGGCGTATTTTCGCGTTCTTAGGATTGGGAAGCCTCCAAGGGGAGATTGAGTAAGTGATGATGTCCTAGCCCGATTCGGCCACGGCGACTGTTTCAACGCCGATTAAGAAAATCGAGGCCCAGTTTTCGGAAACAGTCAATTGCGTAGGAGATATTTAAGTGCATAACTGGACGTGCAGCCAGAAAAGCACTCTCTCGTCCGAGCTCCCTCAGGCCCGATGGAAAGGAGAACCAGTACGATCGGGAGGGATCGGGATGCAGGTTTGGTCGAGTTTTCCTTCTCTAAACACCTGGTTGAATTGCGGTGTTAAAGAGATACCTTAGTCGCCTTTTACGACACACTTATAATGAAATAACAGCAATGCTATCCTCTGAAATTATTAAAGACTTTACTGTACTTGTTTTAAAATGTTTTACAGGGAAAGGTATAACTGCAATAACACCTGGTGTAGGCGTAAATGAGCCTGATGGTAGGTTGTGCTTACCCAACAAATAACATATCGTCAAGCTATTTCCCTTACAGGGTGTGGCTGGTCCAACGTTGAAATTAAATTAAATGAAATATATTTATTCCACCACAAACTAAAATTGAAAATACAGACACATAAACTCAGCGTGTGCTGGGCGACGCTGTACGCGACACACAGCGCTGATTATCAGCCGACGCTCAAAGAAACTAATTGCCCGGACGTCGCGGTGCTAATACAATATTAAATCCGTAATGCAATGCATCTGATATTATCAGATCATTATTTGAGCCGTGGTGGCTGCCGGCAGAATAGAATAGCACCCCCCTCTTCTTGCTGAGGTGTCGTAAAAGGCGACTAAGGCATCTCTTGAACACCGCAATTCAACCAGGTGTTTAGAGAAGGGAAAACTCGACCAAACCTGCATCCTGCTCCCTCCCGATCGTACTGGTTCTCCTTTCATGGCCTGAGGGAGCTCGGACGAGAGAGTGCTTTTCTGGCTGCGCGTCCAGTTATGCACTTAAATATCTCCTGCACAATTGACTGTTTCCGAAAACTGGACCTCAAATTTCTTAACCGGTGTTGAAACAGTCGCCGTGGCCGAAACCGGCTAGGACATCATCATCATCATTATCAGACCAGTTCATAAGCAGTCTATCTATGTCTCCCGATATGACCAGTCCAGATAGCAGCACTCCTTGGACCCTGCTAGTCTTTCAGTCTGGTAAGATAACCAACCGGCCCACGCCATTTCAGTTTGAAAGTTCGTTGCAAGAAATTCGTCAACTTTATTTTTGCTCTTATGGCCGAATTCCGTACCTTTTGCGTCTTCTTGATTTTTCGATTAATGATTAGGATTCCAAAACTTAACCATAATTTGCTAATCAGTTATCATGACTAAAACACTTTTACACATTAATGAGTCATACATTTGTATAAAATCAAGGATTTCTTAGTGCGTAAAAAAATCGCCGGGCGGCGCGCTTGAGGGAGCGTGTCGCCCAGATCCAGGCATGAGCGGTAGGTGATGTGTTCCCGCACACCGCTCCAATGACAAATCAAGCAGACGAGGGGAGGGTGGCACTTTACGCCACTCTCCCCGCTAAATGTGTTAGGTGTACGCGGGGGGTGGCGACTATTTAACTACCCCCTGCCAAGTAGGCGGGGCCTGCAGAAGGCAAGACGTCGCCGGGTACCGAGGAAAATGGCTCAGCTTTGCCTTTGGCATTCGGCAGGCGGGAGAAGGAACACCCCGGGGATTTTAGTCGGTGCAAGTCCGACACACCGGGGGGCAACCCTCATCGCCCCCTGAGGTCCGTTAGGGATTTCCCGCGGGTTAAAAAAAAAGTGCTTAAATAATAAATGGACAAAATATAATGCAAAACGCAAAATGTAATTTTTATCGATTTTCATTAATCTGATTAAATTTAATCCATCTATGTTTAAAACAGATTGAGATTGTTTAATAATAGACAAAAGATTTTTTTTCCGTAGATAATCTATAACTAAGTGGCTTTGCTCAATTGTTCTTGTCTTGAAATTCATAATCTTACACTTTTGAATTTTTTATTTGTCTCTTAGGAGAGTACCAATCCGTTTCCTTGCGTAATTTTCTACCAAGCTCCTGTTTATTTTTGGGGCTTTTGCTGTGATAATTTTCTTAGGCGCAACATTTTTGATAAGTTCATATAAAGCTTTGTTTTAAGAAAAAATAATATTAACCTGGCACAATTATGACAATCTTTATTGTAAAAAATATAATAAAGTTTTTAGATTAAATTATTCAGATTTTTGAATTGGAAATCTAACTATCTATTATAGATACCTGTATATTAATATATCAGCATTCAAAATCTTCATACATATGTATTTAGAAAAAGTGGTCACGTAACCAATAATATCCATTACTTGGAATGAACACTGCCGAACCTCTGAATTATTGCTCTCAATCCAATATTTCACTCATGGTTCAAGTAATATAGTTGAACAGTCGTTTCCAATGAAGGGGCTCTTTCCTACAAGATATTTTTTCGCTTGTTTACCCATTTATCGGGACAATTTAGAAGTAATGCTAAAGTTTTACGAGATTATTTCGTCTATTTTGTTTGTGACATCATTTTTCTGTCAATAAGAACATCCTTTTATATGTAAGAACATATTTATACGGAAACTTTTTTTTTGCTTATTATATCACTTTAGTTTAATAACAATTTATTTGTAAGATTTTTACAGACAATTACACACATTTACCTAGTCTCTAAATCAGCTTGCGCTTGTACTATGGCTACCAGACTATGTTATATATACTTAAATATATATATATATATACACATTCATGATTCCGAACAAAATAATTTGCTCAGCACAGGAAAGTAAGATGATACCTGAACTCGAACCCAGGAACGCAAGTAGTATCCTCGAGTAGTCTAATTATATGATGTGCCATCAGATTGTCAACATGGGTATATGGCCGAAGAAAATGTAAAGGTCTTTCCTGGCGAAAAAATGGATAGGTATTACTTGAGAAATTATGTTTAAGCAAGTATTTACTTTTAAAACTTCATCAAACCTAATCAAACATACTATATTTCAAGCACTATGCTAGCTCCTATTTTTTCATGATGGGTATAAAAGTTTAGCTTAGACCTTTTTTTTTATACCGTTAGACATACTAACGATGACTGTTAATAAAATATATGTTTTATTATCTTGACTAGTACCACTGTATTTAGATTGTAAAATCTAGTTTACCTTGTAATTTATCTACAGTGCAATAATTTTACAAAGACAATGTACTAACAATTTCAACAATCAAACGAATCAAACTCTTGTTTTATAGGAATCGTAATGAAACTTTTAATACCTAAGGAAGTGCTCGTTCACCTCTGGTGATTGATTTCTGAAAGTTAAATTACTTTGGGTCACGTTGGAACTGACTTCAAGCACCTATTGACAGGATCTCAGCGGTATACGGAAGGTACTGGATAATTCTAATTCAAAGGCTCCAAAGTTCATTGACACAAATTCCGAAGGGACTGTTGGGGACCTTTTAATGCTTCATGTCAATATTTCCCTAATAATAGACGCTTTTACGTCAGGACTCTGTTGTTTATAGATCATTTGAGTTCAAAACAGTTGACGTAAATTTGTAAAAACCGTATAAAACTGGCTATTTCCAGTGATTGCATTATATAATATTTGTATTTATGATCATGGAAAATTCTTATTTATTTTTATTTCATTAAAGTTAAAATAAAATAATATGATATACTAAGTTACAAATAAGTATCTATTAGAAAAGGTTATTCCGAGAAATAAAATTTATTGACATTAATTAGATGAAAAAAACCACATGAACGGCTATAACTCTATGATGGTGTCTCATTAATACCACAGTATATTAAAATTTCTTATTAATGAAATATCTATTCGAAGAAACAAAAATTTATTATAAACTATATTTTAATAAGTCACTAGCTGTCCCGGCAGACCTTGTTCTGTCCTATTTCTCTAAAACAAAGTCACATTGTTTTTTTAATGTTAATAGCTTCCCCGTCAGATTTTATTCTGCCAAAACTTATTGGCCTGTCGGCTGTTTTTTGAAAATTGTTTGAAGGAACCTGGCCTTAATGCTATATGTATAAAAATTGACAAATATTGACATTAATATTTATACGTCACTCAATAATTGTTTTGCCTTCCCGGAACCCGTCCACTAACACTTAAACTTTATGGTATGGTGTTAAAGTTCAAATTGACTTTTAAATATTATTACGAATTTTTTGTATGAGAATATAGAAAAGTGTTGTTTTTAGACTTTTTCAGACAATTTTTTTTATTTTTCTCTCCGTAATAACCTTCCCCAGACTTCAACAAACACAACAAAACCGAAATCAGTCAAATCGGTTCAGCCGTTCTCGAGTTTCGCGCTTATCCACATTTAACAATTCATTTTTATATTATAAGAAGAATAATATATTGACGGAAACATTTGTGAATTGGGTGGAATTTAAATAGTACAATGCTGGACAAAATGATAGAGTTATAAGGTTTGTTGGCACTTTATAACTTGTTCATACTAAACACTACTTCATATTGGTTACATGTGTAATATATAAACTTTTTGGGATCACACGTAAATTGTATTGAGATATATTCAATGTGAAATAAATATTGAAAAGGGTAAGCATGAATGGTCATAAATGTTTGTGGTACGAATTACGAAAGTAATTCATAGTCGTATAAGGTATCAATAAAAACATGTTATATAGTTTATTATTTCAATATACTTAGACGGAGAATTTTTTAGCAGTTATTAGTGAAAATAATCTTATTTACTCGTGGAGAAAAATGCGTAGTACTGTATATAAATTTTATAATAATAAGCAAAGGTGTGGAATATGCTTTCATTGGGCGTATTTTCGCGTTCTTAGGATTGGGAAGCCTCCAAGGGGAGATTGAGTAAGTGATGATGTCCTAGCCCGATTCGGCCACGGCGACTGTTTCAACGCCGATTAAGAAAATCGAGGCCCAGTTTTCGGAAACAGTCAATTGCGTAGGAGATATTTAAGTGCATAACTGGACGTGCAGCCAGAAAAGCACTCTCTCGTCCGAGCTCCCTCAGGCCCGATGGAAAGGAGAACCAGTACGATCGGGAGGGATCGGGATGCAGGTTTGGTCGAGTTTTCCTTCTCTAAACACCTGGTTGAATTGCGGTGTTAAAGAGATACCTTAGTCGCCTTTTACGACACCTCAGCAAGAAGAGGGGGGTGCTATTCTATTCTGCCGGCAGCCACCACGGCTAAATTGAGTAAGTATTTGCTAAGCGAATGCAGTCGCTGGCCTCATCTTCGCCTTCCACCAAGTTTAAAACGTTATTAACTGCGCAGTTTTTCAATAATTCACTTGTAAGGCACCAGTGATACACACCATCCTTTACGTGTTAATAGAAGTCAAAGGTACGATGGAAAATTATTTCTTTTTTATAAGTTTATATTTTTTTATAAGTTTTATAAGTAACTTAATTATTTAAAAGAATAATCAAAGTTCGAAATAAATTATTAGTAAACTGCGGTCGTACCACAAGTTTAATCTTGCCGGCGGTGGTAAAAACCATGGTCGGCAGCGAAGAGGCATGGCAGAAGGGGGCCGCCGAAACGACGCGTTCGCCTAGAACAAGCGCGACATCCCTCCGTGACAATAGCCAGGCAGTAGACTTGAAGAAGTCTGCGGCCTGGATGAGAGGGAGATAGTGCGCAGTGTCCGGCACGCCGCCTGAGACAGGTTTTGGAGGGGTGGGTTCTTTACTCCCACCCTTCTCAGAGAGGAAGCCTCAACAAGTCTTTTCGCTTTCCGATCGTCTAGATGAATTCGGTTTCCCAGGCCCGGGTTGAACGATTAGAGGGATACCCCGAGGGTTTTTAGTCAGTAGGACTCTGACATACCAGGGTCGCTGATGGTTCTAGGCAGGATTTAGTCCGGGATAAAAAAAACAAGCTAAATGAAATAACATTGTTTATCGGATTTTGTTCAAATGATACAGTATAATTTTAAAATAGCAATACCCACCCCCCTCCCCCCTGCGCCTCGTCAAACTAGTGTCAAAAACGAAAGTGCGATTGAAACAAGGATGCTACAAGAATTTATGGTACGGCCGCTGGAAAATCTATAGTAAAAATTGTTGTTAAGTTAAATGTAGGATTAACTTCAAGTCAAAGTAATTTAGTAAAAACAAAGAATATGGGGTATATATCTAGTCCCATGGCCATGTCGACAATAGAAAAGTTACCGGTGCTATTAACGCAACTAACCGATTCGCAAACTTCGTACTTTGGGACAATGGAAGATCATTAATCAACATTTAGATAACCATTATATTGATTAAAGTTTACAGATTAATATTGTGGAGGAATATTGGTTTTAGTATCGGAAACATAAATTGGATATTGTAATAGTTGGCTATGAGCCACGGTATTATTTTAAAATCAGATGGGCAGTCAGCCTATTTGCTGACGAAAGTTTAAAAAAATCGGCCTCACATACCGCGCAACAGTTGCACTCGTATGTCAAGATATATGCGGATATAAACTGCTTGTTACATATTCTGTGACATGAATAACTTTAACACCCGAGATTCAGGTAATCCTAGTTTAAGTTTCAGCTTACTGTAATGCACCGATTTCTGTTTTTTTCTAATTAATAAATAATGTATTATTAAAAAATACATATTATTAGATAGATTGAAAAATAGGAACAAAATAAACCGTTTCTATACACCCAATATAGAAACCGTTTATAAGCCCATGCGGGCTCGTCGGGCGGGGGATTCTTGTTTGAGGCTCTGTGCGGAGCGGAGCTCTTGTTAAATTACGTGAGGATTGCATTATTGTGTCGAATCTCTGATAGTTGTTGTTTTGGTTATCTAAGTAAATGTTAAATCGTGTTTAGTTTAAATCGCCACGTATATTTGTTATTTGTTTATTTTTAGTAAAATGGCTTTTGATCCTGACATTTATTTATTTTTTTGAGTAAAATAACTTCTGATCCCAACATCAGCAGCGGGATAAGTAACTTATAGCCCACAGAAAGGAGGAACAAGTCGTGTCTCAAGGGTGAAGCAAAAATTTGGTTAAATAAGTGGGGTTGTACACTGTACCCACATTGGAAGTTTATTTTCGTGTACTTAGTCATCTGGCCATTACTAGAAGTATTCTCCATCTCGAAGGCGGCCTTGGATTGTTGGGTTGAAGACGGTATTTCAATAAATTATGGTCGGTGGTTTGTTAATCACTTCTAATGTTGCAGGAATCACTCTGAACAATGGTGGAAGAGTCAATGATTGGCTAGATTTTATTGGACTTGCTTTAACATCCACCGGGCAATAAATAAAATGCAAGCGTGCCGACATATTTAAAAGTTAAATATTCCTTTTTGGTTTGTTTACTTTTTGTGTATATATCCGTGAAGTACAAGGTTACGATTAATTATTCCTGGGTAAGGTAGTTTTGTGTTACAGTGGTTGTTACGTTGCATTTATTTGTTTTGTGTCACAAAACAAGTAGGAAATGAGTCGATCCAGGCCTCGTGAGTGGCGTCATACAGTTCACGTACTTCATCTAAAATCATTAGGGGAGAATAGGGTAATGAGAGTCAGCGGGTAATGTGAGCCACCTACATATCCTCGATATTGTACGCGTGAACATCGCGTAAACTACCTCCTCGTCCTGCTTTATACTACAAGACATTACGTCGAACACCTCATTCCAGCAGGCACCCGTGCTTCCGAGAGATGGAATTAATTACCAAAGGGAAGGCTTTTGTATACATCAACGACTGTTTAATCCTGTTCTTTTTCATTTAAGGAGTACAAACCCTACGACAAACCTTACAAATGCTAACGGAAGGCTGGGTTTTCATTAAAATTGAACATATGTAAGGTAGTACGACTTGCTTTTGGTAAGATTCAGGTTCTTACAGATTCCACAGCACCACAGAAGGTCAAACAAGTTAGACAGTTACTTGGATTGACGGGATATTTTCTAAAATACATCCCAGATAACTCCACCAGGACTACATACGTGGAGCGTTTTGACTTGCAAAAATGTGCAGTTTTCAGTGGAATACGAAACATGAGACTATGCTTCAAGAAATTATTAAAATTTTAATGAGGGTATATGTGAATGTGCTTATCAATAATAGTGCATCGAATATTTTACCTGCATTTTTATCATGCTGGAATATTTCGTGTCAGCACAAACCCAGGTACAGTACTCTCAAGAGTATTAATGATAATAAAATAGTGTTGAAGTCTGTTTAAACAAACATACATAGTTGGATAGTCTATTTAACGACTACTGTGTTCTCAATGAAATCACTGTAAAGAATGATTTTTATTACGTCATTATCTTTGCATTGCTGGACAATTCTAAACCACTACTGTGTTCTTTTGTTGCATGGAACGCTATCCACATTTGGAGCTGGAGCGTGTTGCCACGAGCTGCAGAGTTATCATGGTCAGTGCCGAGTTATGTGTACGTCACGACGTGTGGTGATCGTCGCTGCCGTCACCGCGCGGTTCCTACTCTGCGCGACGGCGCTGCGCACTGCCAATGCGCGTCTGGGCGTGTCGTGCGCCGTAGCGCCAGCTATGGTGTGTGCTGCTGTACACCGCTGCGAGCAGTCTACAGTCATCGCGAGCCGTGCTGTGTCGCATTCGCGACATGCATGCCGCTACCGTTGCTGACCCTGCAGTGACGCTTCTGGTACTCCACACCACCGCGGTACATACCGCGATGCTGTTCTGCCGTACGGAGACGCCACGGTGGAGGCACATGCAGCCTTTGAGTGTCTGTGAGCAGCGGGCTTACGTGTGAGCTACTGACATCGTGCCGACTACATTATCATCACAGGGACATGATTGAGTAATGTTGGCGGTAAAATTAGTACACTAAATTCCTGTCGAGATTGTTTCCGAGCAAAAATCAGGTTGACTATGCATCAATCTAACCTAGACACAACTTTTATTTAAGTCTTGTTTTGAAAGGCATAGGTATGGAATCCTAGAAAGTTTTCTTATATTTCACTACGAATGTGGCAGTGTATGATGGTAGCACTAAGTCATCTTACTTTCATAAAAACTATTCTTAAGTGTAGGTCAGAATGACCGAGCGGGGTAATAAAGTGTTAAGTTTCTTCAATTCTACTAAGTCCGAGTCGACTGCTTGGAAATAATTTCGACAGACTTACTCTAAAGAGATTAATTTCTGAAAATAAATTCGATTGTGTGTTGAGGACTAGCATTACGGACTTCGAAATAAGTCTGCTTGTGTTTTTAATCAGCTCTATTCTAATGTTTCATATGGTTGACAAGTGAGCCAGATAAAAGCATTTCCCCACGTTGCATTGTAGATATCAACGTGTGAGTAATGTGAGCGCTGTGGCTTTCTTCTGGCATTAACGTGAAGCATACTGGACTGGTAGTCAAATGCAGGAGTTTCAGTGCAGGACCCCCAAGCACTAGAACCCTACCAGTAACGAAACATTTGTTTGGAAATTTTGTGTTTGTCCTCTCGGTTCACAGAAGAACTGAATCAAAGAGTACGTGGCGCCTACTCGTCACTCTACTACTCGTCTCTACTGGCGTCAGCGAGCTGCTGAGCGGCCGTTGCGAGAGCTGTTGGTGTCGGGTGCTAGTGACGTCAGCGCGTTTTTGACGGCGGCACTGTGAATGGCGCTCCGGGGTGGCAAATGATGCTCGGAAGCACGTTGCTGCGCGGTCTTTGACAGCAAGTATTTGACGACCGTTATGTCAGCTCTACAAGCGTTGCTTACATTATTGTTGACTGCTATCCTTACATACTAGGTTTCAGCAAATTAACTTTGAGCTTCACATAACTATTCCTACGTAAACTCATACAAAAGCAAACGTAAAATCTTACATTACATAGGACTATCTGAATCTTTAGAGTAGGCAGTTAGTGGATAGCTTCCAACAGTTCTGTATGTGATGTCGGAGTTTGGATGATGCGTTGATGGGCACTGTTATCAAAATCCTGATTAATGTTGTGATACCTGAATTGCTACGTAATTCGGAAGCCGTGTATTAATTATGTGATACTTGAATTAGTATGCAATTCGGAAGACGTGTATTTATTTTGTCATATCCGGGTTACTTACGTAACTCTAAAGAGACTTATGTACTACAATTTAGATACCTGAGTTACTACGTAACGCGTAAGACACGTATGTACTACAATTTAGATCCCTGAGTTACTACGTAACTCGGATGACACGTATGCACTACAATTTTGATACCTAGGTCAATATGTAACTCTGATGACATGTACTTACTCGTATTAACCTTGTTCAATATTTAGCTAAGACTGTAACTCGAATGATATGTTTGTTTTGATTCTCGAGTTAACATAAGTTTTATGTGATGAAAGTAGGCAATAATTAGAGTATTACCCGTCACTGCAAGGCCATAATTCAGGATTGTTTGTGTATTGTACAGTCGTGGCACTCGTGTAGCATATAATGGCGTCACATTATCTGAACTGCAGGTGTCAAGCCTTGGCGTTCGTTGAACTACAGACCATACGTGGTCTTGGCGTTCATTAAACTTCAGGCGTATCTGCCTTGGCGTGTCTGCCTTGGCGTTTTACTTTCATACACAGATGGTGACCAAGATTTTGGAGCTACCGGCGTTGCTGGTCAGGCAGCAGGCAAGCAGTAAGGAGTCCAGGCATAGGAATCGGACTGTCGATGCTCCTACTGGATGCAGACATGGGCATCGGTGAAGACTACGTTGGACCAAGCGGCTTCAGCGTCAGAGCTCGTGTCGGGGACGACACTTAGTCAGGAGAGGCCGTATTAGATAGATTGAAAAATAGGAACAAAATAAACCGTTTCTATACACCCAATATAGAAACCGTTTATAAGCCCATGCAGGCTCGTCGGGCGGGGGATTCTTGTTTCAGGCTCTGTGCGGAGCGGAGCTCTTGTTAAATTACGTGAGGATTGCATTATTGTGTCGAATCTCTGATAGTTGTTGTTTTGGTTATCTAAGTAAATGTTAAATCGTGGTTAGTTTAAATCGCCACGTATATTTGTTATTTGTTTATTTTTAGTAAAATGGCTTTTGATCCTGACATTTATTTATTTTTATGAGTAAAATAACTTCTGATCCTAACAATATTAATAATTATTAAAAGCAAAATCTACCATAATAGTAATAGAGAGTTTGGCTAAGGCAAATTCATCAGTTTAAGGTCGCTCAGCATTTTTTATATACTGGCTCGACATAGTGACTACAGAGTGCCTGATGGTAAGTACAGCGTAGTCCAAAAACGAAAGCGACCAACAAAGGATGAAAATCCATTGATAGTCTACATCGTCATGTCGGCCCACATATACCACGACTGAAGGTCTCTAGGTGTATGAGCTACTGGATATGCACAAGCTGATCCCGAAACGCATCAGGCCAAAGCAAGTCACTATGACGGTCTTTACACTTGTGTACTGTGGTCATGACTCAGTTTAGGCAATCGCCATACCACCAAAAAAACGCAGCGTAGCGTGTGAACGAAGGATCTATGTTGATCATCGATCTAAAGTAAAAAATCCGAGATGAGGTTATCTGTCTGAAGACCAAAGCTATTGACATAGCTCTTCATATTTGCAGGCCAAAGTGGCGGTGGGCTGGCTAATATGCCGAAGAAGTGATGATCGTTTGAGCAGGCGAGTAATTGAGTGGAGGCTGTGAATCTGAAAACGTAGCATTGGAGCGCATGCCGGCAAGGTATAGCGACGGCTTGTAGAAGGAGGATGGAAAATATTGGATAAGGTATTCCAAAGACAAGGCTGAAAGGCACTTATTAGAAGATACCTGTGTCTAGCAGTGGATTGAGATAGCCTGATGATGAATAGTCTGCCGTGCTGTGTGAAATGTTACCTAAAGAGCACCACAAATAACATATTAACTGACACGCAGCTCTCAACGTTGTTAAAATTTCAGCTAGAATGTTTACTAGAAAATGGTAAAAATCCATGACGTATCACGTATCTTGGTAACTACTTAGGTTGGTAGGTACTTTGAATGTAAAAAACGATGTGCGACCAATTTGTTTCATTACATTTCTGAGATTCCGCGAATGTTTCTGAGGGTCGTTGTAAGCTATAATTCCGACTTTACCACCCTCTTAATGTGGAGAGAAACGGAGGATTGAATTGTCTGGCATTTAGGAAATCCTTAAAGCCCACTTAAGGTAGATTAAACACAATTAAATTATGCACAAAATGTTCTCTTTCAGTTTTTCCGGTGTTCATTTTGTGCACTATTTATAATTAAGTAAAACGATTATCGGTATTCATGTATCTTAAAAATAGATAAATTCGTCTTTTATTACCATATTAATTTCGAATTTCATAGAACTGATGTCTTACCAAGCCATTACATTCAAACCTTTTCCAATTGGTTCGAGTATAGTAATGCAACAATTTTATATTTCGTGATTTTGACATCTGGATAAAGAAATAGCACGTGTAGCTGGAAAATCAAACATTCCGAAGCACGTGCATTGCTGATTTATTTGAATACGCTCCGAACACATCTATACAAAGCAGTTATTCTGCTTAATGTCGAGAAGCATTGATGCTGCTGTCGTTTCCTTCGACTTGCAGCCTAACATACTTTTTTAAAATTTACAGGTGGACGGTTGTCCTCAATCATACCTGGTGGAAGGTGAAACTGAGTCCGAAGATTGACTGCGTCCGCCCAACACATGCCTATTTAGTTTTAAATGCTCTCAAGTCATAAGATCGTAGGAATATGCTTGCTGGTAGCATATTGTACTCCTTAATTCTTCGCATGATGAACGACCACTACAAACGAATGGTATCCGACAAGGCGCTTAGTGGAAATTAACGCAATTGAAAAAAAAAAGTGTTAGCTCGAAAAGTAATTCAATGGAATTATTACTGCTTGTTTTGCAATTAAAATATTTGCTATATATATTAGCCATAAATCATTAACATGAGAATAACAACTCAAATTGATACTTGAAATTTAGGAACTTTAAAAGCATCAAAGTTCTACATAACGACAGTTAAACGAGTAGGTGGGATATTTTAAAGTTTTAAGTGAGTAATTATTCTCTCGAGCGTTTTCAGTTAACTTTACCATTCTAATAACAGGACGAACTTAATTTGGAATGTCTGTTCTTAAATGTCTTTTTAGTTAGTACTTATCGTTAACTAAATCGTCGCAATAATATCGCTATTACTTTACAAGTGTTTTAATCATTTGTTGCAATTACTTATAGTATTATGTGTTATAGTTGATACATACATATATGAACATTGTATTAATCAATTTTATATCCGTTTATCAAAACGACATTATATTAGATTATATTTATTATTTAATCCTGATCGAAACTGACTGTTAAGAAATGAGGTTCTATTGGATTATAGAATTGATTTGAACAATTTTTACATTCACTGTTAACAGTCACCGCTAGAATTACAGTGTTCAAATATTACTAAAAAAAGCCTCTAATTAAATAAAATATATTAAGAGGATCAAGGTGGGAGGAATATTGATGAGTAAAAGTAAAAACAACAAGAATAAATAATTCTATGATGTTTATTAGATTTCACTTGATCTGGGTAAATATACCTTTTTTCTAAAAAAGAAATTAAAGAATATAAAAAAATAAAAACAAAACATTTTGCAAAGGAGGATATTATCGAACAAAATAGATGTATAACGGGAAAGTGTCTTAAAAAGGATTAAAGCGTGGGAGTTATTGATCACCCCTCAGATATTGATGGCTCTTTAATGGTTTGTAAATCGACGGAGGGAAACGGTGCTGATACAAAACGCTCCAAATAATACCCCGAAAGTTTGACTGATGGTATGATACAAAGCATTAGGAATTGAGGTGAAAGGAGATAAGCCGTGCGAACCGGCATGGGATTACCTGTAAACGGATTAAATATATAAGAAATATATTTTGTTTTAGTGTTGTAATATTAAAACAGTTTTAATTGATAAAAGTCGGTGGATAATTAACGTTTCTTTACGATTTTAGCCATCGAACTTAACTATCAATTCAAAAAGCGTATTTCCAAGAAATTTGGCAATATTTTTGTGTAAGTACGTTAGGAAGAGGAACAAGTTTATCATCGAAATCAATAATTCATGAAATGGGCTAAAGCTAAATGTAATTAATTGTTTTATTATACAAACCAGAGTCGGCTAAACCTTGTTCCAGAATTATGTTCCTTACAGCCGCTATAATCAACGATTTATGCTTTTCTAAATTACTCAAACGAAAACCGAAACAACCTAATATTTTGGTCAACCCCCAAACTTCAAAGCTTTGTAATAAAATAAAGAATGACTGTACTTTTGTTAGGAGTTTTAAATATAATAACAAAGTTACGCAGATGTACAATCACCTATAAATGTGCATACTTTTATATTCAAAGCATGTGTCTATAGTCCAGTAGCGTTCATTCCATAGATGCACAAAAGCAATGCATGTCCTTACGATAAATAAGTCTTGACTATATTGCTTGAAGATAAACAAAAAAGGAACCATTTATATTTAAATCTGTTTTATATTCACGTTATCTATCTTTCCTGTGAAAGCAATATAATATTTATATTGCTTTCACCCTATGCACGTCACTACTATAGACACAGACAACGTACTAGATATGTGAAGTGTGACAAGTTCTTAAGAATAAAGCTGGATAAAGTATTTAATGAATGGACAAAATGTGTAATATTGAAAAGTATTATAATAGAAGATGTGCCTACAAGAATCGTTTATGATCACGATTCTTAGCAATACAGGAACGTGTACATGGATGTAATATTTGATATGGAAGAATTATTATGCTTTATAATAATGTTTGATTTAAAACCCTGTCCGACCTAAAAACGATATATTCCTGACATGATAACATTACCAAAATACATTAGAAAATTATAATACAATTTCGTGGACATTAAAAAATTATTGCCATAAAAATAAAAAATAAAATAATTACATGTGATCTAAGCTTGGATTACTTACAAAAATAAAGGCTAATTAAAAGATTTTTAATTGATAAACGGTGCTTGGGTTCTACCGGAGACATGACATCTGTAACGTCATGACATACACTTGGAGGATTTGAAGGATTTTTACTTTCCTTTTTCATTTTTTTAATTATTTACAGGCGGACGCATCATTTGTCCAGAATCTACTCACGCTCCCAGTGCTGCCATGTTAGTTTTCCCAGTTATATTATTTAAATTTTATTTAGGTATTTTAGGCTTTTGCTTTTTAACTATAAAGCATAACGTAAGAATAATCTAATATTGATACCGAGTAACCCCTTTACAGGTTGGACAGGGTTTTTATAACATACTGTATATAGGAGATTGACAAATTGATGAATGAAATATAAAAATTATCGTACCATCAGTAAACCACAATTTAAATGTCCAAGCATGATGTTAAAACTTGATTAATTGCTTGTTTGAAGCGTGAAAATTTATTCTCATAATTTCTAACGAATTTAGAAATGCTGGATATCAATTTTAAATTGTTTCTATTGTCGCAAAATTTTCCTTTTATTAACTTATAAAGAAATCAGGACGCACTTAAAAAGAAAAATACAATGTAATTCATCATTCTTTTATTGTGATTGGAGTTGTGAAAACGGGACAATATAAAACTCTAAGGATAACTTCTTTTGTTGTACGTCTTCGTCATTACTTGCTCGTTTTATTCTAGACTTATTTTTGTTGACATATTTATTTAGGGTAGATCTAGGTCATCTACTCTACAATGGCTGAAAACTAAAGTTTACAACCAATGCCTCCTAACAGTTATAACGTGCAGAGCCTAGACGTAATCATTAATGGTAGGCTTATTTCAACAGATTAAAATCACTCCATGTGCGATGGAACGGGCATCTCTCTGAGGTATTATCATAGTATTCTGTATTAGGAACTGAAGTGACAGTGGGCAGTCCACGCATGCGGAAGGACCAATGATCGTTGAACTAGATAGATTCTTGAGTAGAGGCTTTGATTCGGCAAACGTAGTCTGGGTGCCTCTAGACAAGTGCAAAACTGACTGTCCCCAACTGCTCCCAAATTTTTCAATCAGAGCCCCCGGTAAATATACCAGACGATCTGTTTCTCTTTTTCACCCACCTTTCAAACGAATAAACCTTGGAGTCAACAGTGCTTTGTGTAGATTGTCTCGGGCCTACAATCTTCTTGGAGATTCGGTTGATTTGTTCGGGGACTACATGCCGAAATTCAAGAGAAAGATTCTTCGAATTGTTGAGAGATACACAGGTCTTGACTTTCATTATTATTAATACAATATAAACAGGCCACTCTAACGTATGTTGTGGATGCGTTAATAGGAACTGTAAATTGTTGATTGTAATTGTGTATATGTTGTGTAAATGAAATGTTTTCCCCGGCCACTTGCAACCCTATGATGATGATGTCCTAGCCGGATTCGGCCACGGCGACTGTTTCAAAAAGAAAAAGAACTGTCAACCCTATAGAGAATAAATAAATAAATAAAATAAAACAATAAATATGGCCAAATTGAACAGATGAAAGAGCCGAAGACCGGGCTCAATGGCGCTTATTAGGAGAGTTCTGTATCTGACAGTGAACTTGGGTGGGCTGATAACGATTTTGATACAGCTCACGCCCGTTCGTACGTCGTGAAAGTGGCAACAGAACCTAATACTGATGGTTTCCTAGCCGGATTCGGCCACGGCGACTGTTTCAACACCGATTAAGAAAATCGAGGTCCAGTTTTCGGAAACAGTCAATTGCGCAGGAGATATTTCAGTGCATAACTGGACGCGCTGCCAGAAAAGCACTCTCTCGTCCGAACTCCCTCAGGCCCGATGGAATGGAGAACCAGTACGATCGGAGCAGGATGCAGGTTTGGTCGAGTTTACCTTCTCTGAACACCTAGTTTAATTGCGGTGTTAAAGAAATACCTCAGTCGCCTTTTACGACACCTCAGCAAGAAGAGAGGGGTGCTATTCTATTCTGCCGACAGCCACCACGGCATAACAGAACACAACAGACAGAACCTAATAACAACAGTATGACGAGCTGCCGTCAGCTGTGCTTTTTCATTGGATGTGCATCAAATTAAACTTATTATTAACCTCATGCTTTGTCGCGAACCAACTTCAAATCAGATGGACGGAGATAACATTTATAACAAAACATTTTCAGTCTAGTCTGAATTGCACCCCAGTGTAGTATTTAAACAGAATATCCACTGCATCATACGGTAGTTTGCATTATAACTGTAATATAACTGTAATAGTGCAACTAGATGCCAGCCAAGTGCCCTCTAGAAACAATTAATTATTTCATTAGAGTATTTAAGCGAAAATGTAATGTGGCTTTTAAAAATAGAAATTCCAACTATAATGTCGTACTATTAGACGACCTGATAGTGCAGTTGGTAGTGATCCTACTTACGATGCTAAGGTCCTGAGTTCGAGTCCCGGTAGTGGTAAACTTTTCTGTGATGAGCAGCTGGGTTTGCCACGAGTCATGGTGTACAAGCCATAATACAAGTGTACATGTGTGTCATAGTACAAGCGCAAGCTTAATTTGGGACTTGTTCAATGTGTGTAATTGTTAGTAAATATATTATAATATTTTTATTATTAATGTAGAAATAACATTATATTATATAGTAAAATTGACTACTTAACATTAACTAAAACATATTTTTTCCTTTTTGTTAGTTTAGGGATGTCCAAAGGTACACGTTTACTATCAGATGATTTGTTAGATTGATATATGATGTTGATATGTTAGATTTATAGACGCTACTTTGTATTTGCTTACACGTTACTTAAATATTACAAATTATTTTATTTTATTAATCTCAAAGTATATGGTAATTTACCGATTTCGTTAACTTGGGCTTGGCTCTGTGAATATTTAAGCTATACTCCATTTCCTACTATATATTGAGAGTTTTGTCAAAGATGAATTTATTTTCTGAACAAAGTGTAACCTAAGTCAAATTTGTGTTAATAAGACTCAGCCTTAGTCTGTTCTCTATTTTCTGTTTCTTTTATAGATAATTAAAAAAAAATCCTACCGTTAAACCAAAAAAAAGATAACTTAAAGCGACATATAGTCACAACGTTAAATCTGTTGGCACAAATCCGGTTTCCAGAATTACCGTCAATCCGGGGCTCGGTTCCGCGGTAAATAACGGAGATTAAGCGCTCTTTAGATAGTGTGGGGGATGTAATAGAAATTTCCGCCTTGGAGCTCCTAATGTTTTGCCAATTTCCGCAACGAGTTACTACACACGCTAAAAGTTCGGCTATCTTCTTAAATTACGTGCAGTTTAAAACAAGTCCACAGAAAGGGTAAGCAGTTTATTTGTGGTGTTTATTTATAATAATCTCTACTTTGCTAAATATGTACCTTTATTTTACGCTTTGCCGTGTCTTTAGTACTTAAATCTAGAACTTACGACGCGCCGTTCTTACGAAGTTCCTATGGTATTTATTTGTCTACATATATGCTAAATATGTGCAGAATGAAAACATAAACTGAGATTTATATATGCCAATACATGTATAACACTTTTTTCACAAATGCTGCGGATAGGTATTCAAATAAATACATACATACATACGAAGGAGTCAGTGGCGTGCATCCCATACAAAGCATAAAA
The DNA here is from genome assembly GCA_036320925.1 of Automeris io. Classification (NCBI taxonomy): domain Eukaryota; kingdom Metazoa; phylum Arthropoda; class Insecta; order Lepidoptera; family Saturniidae; genus Automeris; species Automeris io. Next base: position 11,405,651 of record JAUDJH010000010.1, on the reverse strand, counting down.
AGCATTATTTCGTTAGACATTTAACACATATAGACACTTAACTCTCACAAGGCTGTTCTAGTAAAAATCAGATTTTAAGTCAATATATTTATTAAATGTCCAGCAATAACAAAATAACGCTTTTTATGCTTTATATGAGATGCACGTCACTGCCAAGGAGCAAGGTTGGTCCAATGTCTTTTTATTTATTTATGGATGTATGGATAGAACTGGGAAAGAAACACAAAATGAAATTCCAATAACCATAACTGCACTGCAGCTAAGAAGAAAGGTGAAGATGTCCTAATGAAAGTTGAAAATATGATTTGCTAAGGACAGATACAAAATCGGATCAGATGATCAGTCATATTTTTCTAGACAAAAAGCATTGATACATCCCGCAATGATTTTATATTGTTTATAATTAAACAATGCTGTCGTCAATAATTATGAACTACCTCCAATTGTAATATAATAAGTTTAAACGCTAAAATCCTTTCCGAACATTAATTTGTCAATTACACATAAATCTTTATACTTAGTCGTGCTATATTCTCGGTCAGTGGTTAGGGAAACATAATTAACAAAACAACAAAATGTTCTCTTAGTCTTGGAAATGGCTCGAAACTGCTGTTTGTTTAACAATTTGTGGCGCAAAACAAGCGTCTTACTAACGTGAATGTTAGGCACTAAATAAACGCTTAAATAACCTGACTTATCTTAGTTTTAGAAAACTATAATTTAGCTGTATAATAAAAGAGTAAATGAAAATTATGAATAAAGCCGAGGGTACAAAGGTTAGGAAAGCTAAAGTAATAAAAACATCTAAAAAGACATTTCACATAGAAACTTTGAATATAATACGCTATGCTAATAAAAAAATGAAGTAAGAAAATAGAATTCATGCTTAGGGCGACTTGCAGTAACAAATTAAATCTAGTTTAGAGTTATATAAAATGCTATGTAACGCTGATCTGTACTTATTGTTTTGCACTAAATCAAAATCTAGTTGTAACAACTCTTAAACTAAAATCATCATTAAGATAGAATCAAACCAATTCAATTAATTGGCGTTTTATACAAGCTTAAACTAGATTAATTCGTTAGTGCAAGCCGCCCTTAATTATTTTTAATGAATGCTCTTAAAAAGGTTCATTGCTTTTGACAGTTACACCGGACGAGATTGGATAAGTTTGTATTTAAGCAAAAGATTTATAAAATTTATTGTTTTAATTTAATTGCTTTCCATCATCTTAACTGTTAGAGTGAGTTTTACTACCTACAATTTTGTTACATCGTCTTAATTAACTGTATGTTTTGTAATTTGATTAATTAAGCTTTGCATTAGATAGTAACTTTGTGGTCTTTAATATTTAACAGAACATAAATCTCGTGAATTGTAATAAAACGTTGTAATATTGCGACTTTACAGTTCACACCAAAGTTATCGTTGTTCAAATTTCAACCTCAACCTGCAAACGGTATATAAATATTCAGAAGCTCTAATGTCTCTTCGCCAATATAACAATGTTATTCGGACAATTTATTTTAAATAATTTAAATGAATTTAAATAATATTAAATATTTATGAAAGTGTACTTAAAAAGATTTAGAATTATATTGTTATTTAGGAAGTAAAGTCTGTTAAAATTTTGTTTAAATTTTAAAACAAAAATGTCTTGATCTTTATACCTATTGAACAATTTATATACACAGATTTTTTTTATTAATTGATAGGCGATTGCTTGACCTCAATCACACCTGGTGGAAGGTGAAGATGAGTCCGATGATGAACCGCGTCCGCCTAACAAATGCCTATTCACTCTTCTCTTAAAGACTCCCAGGTCATAAGACCGCGGAAATATGGCCGCCGGAAGCATATTCCACTCCTTAGCCGTTCGCATGATGAATGTAGAAGCGAATCTTTTCGTGCGGATATAAGGAACATCCACCACATACGGATGGTATCCGACACGATGTCGAGTGGTTATATATATAAAGATAACACGTGTAAAGATATGTTACGCTGACCAAGAATAAATATGTATACATATTTTTACGTGTACATGTCATTGGTCGAAAGGTGGCCGGAAAGGATTGGATGAAAAGAGCTGCAGACCGGGATCAATGGCACTTGTTAGGAACGGCCAACATGTAGCAGCAGACTAGAAGAGGCTGATGATGATGTCATTGGTGTATTTGTAAATAAAATATATAAATAAATGTACTAAATAAAATACACAAATTTTAAATCAATTCTGACTTAGACGTAACAGCATGTAGATTAAGGCTGACAACTTTAAGTTTGCTTAAACTTTACTAAAACATTACAATTTATATTACTCAACTAATTAATTTCAAATAATTTTGTTAGACGCTGTATTTATCAACATGGACTTGGCTCTGTGAATACTATGGTTATACTTAAATTCCTATTATATATTTAGTTTTTTTTTTGTCAAAACTAATTTATTTTTTGACAAAAATTTGCTAAGTGAAAATAGCATCTATAAATCTAAGCCTTAGTATCTTAGAGAGCGACGGTTTTTCACACCTGACCAACTGTATCTATTATACAATATACGACCAGGTTAGGTCCTGCATAAAATACTGTTTGCATCTCTGGGATAGTTCTGCACAGTACGCACTTGATGCACGAGATATGTTGCAGAGGAAGACAGTCCGCATTGTGAATGATCCTGTCGTTTATCTAATAGAGGTCCCAATTGTTAACAAATTATATAACGCGAATGGATAAGAAATCGAATTTACTTTTTGTTTCCCAGTGTACCAATAAACTATTCAATTTGTAAACAATAACTATTCAGGTCAACAGTGCTTACCTCGATAATATTTACCATTGTATCATAAATAATACCTGTAATAATTTACCCTATTCCACAGTCTGGACGAAACCTGACCTGATATTGAGGTGTAATAAATAAAATCCATATTTATGCCGTGTCTCGACGTATAGTGAATAACAAGGACGTTCGGATTCTGCACCCGAACATTGTGTAGAATTTTTCGGGTTATTAATATGGCCTCTACAACGGTTTTCGAGAGTTGAGACTTGTGGTGTCACGTCCGTGGAATGTACTTATATGGGTCAGGGTAATCTAAATACAATAAAGGCATTTTATTATTGAGCATAAAAATTCGTAACCAATGTTGGATAAGAGGCTTAGCTTTTTTTATATACAAACTGAGTCTGTGAATTTTGTATCTAATAATAAATATCGTGTTCATTTTTAATTAGATCTACTCCCACTCACTCACTTTCCTTCTCCTAAAACCATCGTGAACTTTTCAGTAGACCTTATAGCATGTAGACGTAACCCGATACGCAGTTGTCGCCCCAAGGGTCATTAGGGTGTTACGAGACGTGCGGGGTAAGAAGATGCGCACGCGCACGAGACGTTTGGAAGTTAGTCGACTACCGAGACCCAAGGCGGGAGTACGTGCGTGTACGTCGCAGTTCGGTGTGCCTTAAAGTGCAAATAAACTGTAAAACGCCAAATTCGTGTCTTCCTAAAACCACACCCACGACCACCGGTCATAACCTATAAAAAAGAAATAATATCCCACCATACATTGTTTTTTATATATCCAAGTAATTGCTCAGCGTTTTCTATAAAAACTTCCGGACAGTATGACTTTTTCGACATATTCTACAATTATCTTCATATTTCAAATAATTTACCTAAAACCTTAACACCATAGTTTAACCTTAAACTATACACCTAAATATTCTTCAATAAAGTGATTAATGACAGTACTCTATATATTGGTGAAAACCACAAAAAAACTCGTTCGGTACTTGAGTTTATCGCGAACAGTCAGACAAAAGCGATGCAATAATTTGTTTTATAATATGTAGAGCGGACTATCAAATTTACTAAAATCTATTTCTATTTCAGCCCGCATTATTCTACGGTTAAACGTAGATCTCGCCCAAAACTCGCCTCAGGTCTCTGTCGCGGCCTGTACGCATTTAGAATTATCCAAATGTGATCGGCAAGTCATCAGTCAATTCAACCAGTCGACAACCGTTGGAGTCATTTTTGGAGTGGAGCCTAGATGTTAGCTGGACTAAAATGCTCAGGAAGGAATCCTGTAAATGTTGCTAAAGAAAACTTGTTTTTATATTAATGTCAATATAATGTATTAAAAATCTATGCAAATTTGAACATTGATATAACATGGCACCTTAAGTTTTTGCCGGCATTACCCATCAATTCATTTAATATTCCTTTTTTTACTTATTAGTCTGCTTCAATTGCATATTTTAGCATATTGTAGAAAACTGATTGATTTCAATGTACCTTAATATATTATTTCAAATGTGTTATTACAATAGTTTGTTTTCCTATTAATAAAGTTTCATTTAATAACTTTGTACATAACTTAAACATTCACAATTTGTCTGAGATATTATGCATTATTATGTGTCTATTCCAATATTATTGGTTTAGATCCGGTGTGTCGGACTTACACTGACTAAAACCACCGGGGTGCCAGCACTGCCTACTCTTCGCCTTCGCCGGGCTTGGGAATCCAGATACTTCCGAGTTCGTGTAGATCCTGCGATTTTTTTTATACTGGTTCGACAAAGTGACTATAAGATGAATTAAAATGAACAGCCGGTAAGAAACTCTGGTACATGAGATGCTCTTCTAAACATAAGATACAAATATAATACGCAAAGGAATGAGGAATGAGTAAGGAGGAATGTCCCGTAAGAAAAATTATATATATTGTGACCACGCACTTTTATCGTTTAAACAGTTATTGATGGAATCGTATACCGTTTTCGCAATTTAGTTGTAATACATTTTTTAAGTTTCGATGATGATAGCACTAAGATATCTTTAGGTATTGTATTGTATAGACGAATACCGAGCTCCATGTAAGAACCGTGAACTTTTTGAAGCTGGTTGGGTATTACTAATTTGTGTTTATTTCTAGTATTAACAATATACACAACACTGTTACACACACTACCCTACACTACTTTTGGGAGTCGAAGCTGCTCGCGCCCGTAGGCTTTACCCTAGTTTCCCTACACGTGACTCCTGGGTGGTGCTAAACGAGCAGCAGCGAGGTGGTAGGGTGCCCGTCTGGATCGCGATCACAGTGCATGGGTGTAAAGCCCGTCATAGTGACCAGTTTCGGCTTGTCGCGTTTCGGGATCAGCTTGTGCATATCCAGTAGCTCATATACCTAGAGACCTTCAGTCGTGGTATATGTGGGCCGACATGACGATGTAGACTATCAATGGATTTTCATCCTTTGATAGTCGCTTTCGTTTTTGGACTACACTGTACTTACCATCAGGCACTCTGTAGTCACTATGTCGAGTCAGTGTAAAAAAAAACACTACTCGCCAAAAATAGATGCGTATTGTGTAGTTTAAGAAAGACAGACACTTTAAGGGAATCCATTGACAATCGCCGTAGACATACTGGACCATCTGTACCATAAGAGATCTCTAGAGATATTAATGAACTGATTCCGAAACGCGACAGACCGATTCTAGTTACTAAGTCAGTCTTCGCACTAATGTACTGTGGTCAGGACCCCATTCCGGTAATCCTCAAAAATAGGAAAAGGCATGACTTTGCCATATATTATTAATATTTTATAAACTTAAAAATAAATTAGATAACGCTGTTTCCAAGAAACAAACCTTTTATAAGACGTTTGAATAAGATTTAATTATCGTCTAAATTTTAAAATAGTGCCTGCTTTCGATGGGGATTCATTATGTAGGCACGCCTTTGTTCACAATGCGGATGATTTCACAACAATACCGAATGTCCATTCCCAACCTTTTCTGGAGAACATCAAGCGGAATTTTAAATAAATTACTCACGCCCTACTTTTGCCATTCCTCACGAAATTTTCACAAAGTTTATTTTCACGTAGTAATTCTTTAAGCGTTTCAAGATTTCTTTTTAAAACTCTTCTTCACTCGTGTTTATAAGTCGAGGTATTTCAAAGAAAAATAAAAAAATCACTGTGCCGTGGTCGGATAAAAAAAGAAACATATTTTTTCAAATTTTTAATCATCATCAATCTACCTTAGTCTGCTGTTGGATATATGCCTCTCCTAATAAGCGCATTGAAGCCGGTCTTCTCAATCATTCCTCTCTGGCCACTGCGAAACAGTTCGTCTCTTCACCTTACCGGGGGTGTCCCACGCTGCATTTGCCGATTAGCGGTTTCCATTCAAGAACCAGCCTGGGCGAACGATAAGGGGTTTTTCGCCATACTTGGCTAGCTCAATGTCACTACAACTTGCTAATACGAAAAGCTACGTCGATATATTTTGGTATTTTGAAATAAATATTTTATAATTAAATTTTATTAAAATATTAATACCTTAAAACCAATGCTGTAATTAATTAATTAAATATAAGTTTAAATGATAACATGAAAATTAATTCACAAAAATTAAAAAATATTTATTACCATCACTATTAGCAAGCAGGGTACTTAAGGTGAGCAAGGGGACGGCCATTTACACCATCCCTCCGTAAATGCTGAGAGGTGGCTTTACCTTTAGGCCAGACGTTGCCGTGTGCCGAGGAAGATGGCACAGCCTTGCCCTTGGGCCCGGCAGACGGTTAAGAGGAATTCCCCGAGTGTTTTAGTCGATGCGAGTCCGACACACCGGAGAGCAGCCCCCACCGCCGTCTGATGGCCCATAAAAAACGGTTTCCCTGGGTTACAAAAAAAAAAAACTACTAGAAGAGTACTTGAACCGTGAAAATTTCTTTAACTGAAAATAATTGGATAAATATTGCAAGTCATTTGAAAATGTCATTTGTATTTAATTTTCGATGAAGTGCGAAATAAAATGCAGACAAATTACCTCATCAGTATGTTTCGACTGTGAATAATTGTCTTATTAGGGACAATTTATATTTAACTTTCAGTGTGTAGAGCAGGGATGTTACGGAGCTTCGACTCCGACTCCGATAAGTCGGAACTTCCGATCGTTATTACACCTTCGGTTCCGACTTCGGTTCCGAAACTTTTTAATCGGAGGTATTCATCGGAGGTCACCACCACTGTTGCAGTCAATTCATTTGATTTTACTTTATATGTTGTTGAAACATAATATCAATTAATCAAACAATCAGTGCTACTTAATTTGTAGAAGATATTTTTTAAAATTTAGATTAAAAAAATATGATTAAAATATTAAATTTAAAACTAAATATACATTTAAATTTATTACTAAAAGGTTTTTTTATTTTACATTTACATTAAATTAAGTAAAATAGAAATTAACACAAAAACAACCCTGCAGCAAATTTGATTTAATTTGTTCACTGGACAATTTTCACTGGAGGATAACGGTTTCTGATATATCCAACACTTTGTGAACAACAGCTTTTATTTGCCCAAGTTAGGTTGTGTTGTGTTGGGTTGTGTTGTGTTGGGTTGTGTTCGGATGTGTTCGGATATGTTTGGTCGTGTTCGGTTGTGTTCGGATGTGTTCGGTTATGTTTGGTCGTGTTCGGTCGTGTTCGGATGTGTTGGGTTGTGTTCGGCTATGTTCGGTTGTGTTCGGATGTGTTGGGTTGTGTTCGGATGTGTTCGGATATGTTTGGTCGTGTTCGGTTCTGTTCGGTTGTGTTCGGTTGTGTTCGGTTGTGTTCGGATGTGTTGGGTTGTGTTCGGTTGTGTTCGGTTGTGTTCGGTTGTGTTGTGTTGTGTTCGGTTGTGTTTGGTCGTGTTCGGTTGTGTTTGGTCGTGTTTGGTCGTGTTCGGTTGTGTTTGGTCGTGTTCGGTCGTGTTCGGTCGTGTTCGGTCGTGTTCGGATGTGTTCGGTTGTGTTCGGTTGTGTTCGGTTGTGTTCGGTTGTGTTCGGTTGTGTTTGGTCGTGTTCGGTTGTGTTCGGTCGGGTTCGGATCTGTTCGGTTGTATTTGGTCCCTGTTCGGTTGTGTTCGTTGTGTTCGGCTATGTTCGGTCGTGTTCGGTTCTGTTCGGTCGGGTTCGGATGTGTTGGGTCGTGTTTGGTCGTGTTTGGTCGTGTTCGGTCGTGTTCGGTCGTGTTCGGTCGTGTTCGGTTGTGTTGGGTTATGTTCGGTTGTGTTCGGATGTGTTCGGATGTGTTGGGTTGTGTTCGGTCGGGTTCGGATCTGTTCTGTTGTATTTGGTCCCTGTTTGGTCGTGTTCGGTCGTTTTCAGTTGTGTTCGGTTGTGTTCGGTCGGGTTCGGTTGTGTTTGGTCGTGTTTAGTCGTGTTTGGTCGTGTTTGGTCGTGTTCGGTAGTGTTCGGTTGTGTTCGGATGTGTTGGGTTGTCTTTGGTCGTGTTGAATCGTGTTTGGTCGTGTTCGGTTGTGTTCGGTCGGGTTCGGTTGTGTTCGGTTATGTTCGGTTGTGTTCGGTTGTGTTCGGTTATGTTCGGATATGTTTGGTCGTGTTCGGTTGTGTTCGGTAGTGTTCGGTCGTGTTCGGTCGTGTTCGGTCGTGTTCGGTCGGGTTCGGTCGTGTTCGGTTGGGTTGGGTTATGTTCGGTTGTGTTCGGTCGTGTTCGGTAGTGTTCGGTTGTGTTCGGATGTGTTGGGTTGTGTTTGGTCGTGTTTAGTCGTGTTTGGTCGTGTTTGGTCGTGTTCGGTAGTGTTCGGTTGTGTTGGGTTGTGTTTGGTCGTGTTGGATCGTGTTTGGTCGTGTTCGGTTGTGTTCGGTCGGGTTCAGTTGTGTTCGGTTGTGTTTGGTCGTGTTCGGTTGTGTTTGGTTGTGTTCGGATGTGTTGGGTTGTGTTTGGTCGTGTTTAGTCGTGTTTGGTCGTGTTTGGTCGTGTTCGGTAGTGTTCGGTTGTGTTGGGTCGTGTTCGGTTGTGTTTGGTCGTGTTCGGTTGTGTTGGGTTATGTTCGGTTGTGTTCGGTCGTGTTCGGTTATGTTCGGTTGTGTTGGGTTGTGTTCGGTCGGGTTCGGATGTGTTTGGTCGTGTTTGGTCGTGTTCGGTCGTGTTCGGTCGTGTTCGGTTGTGTTCGGTTGTGTTCGGTTGTGTTCGGTTGTGTTCGGTTGTGTTCGGTTGTGTTCGGTTGTGTTCGGTTATGTTCGGTTAGGTTCGGTTGTGTTCGGTTGTGTTCGGTTGTGTTCGGTTGTGTTCGGTTGTGTTCGGTTGTGTTCGGTTGTGTTGTGTTGTGTTCGGTTGTGTTTGGTCGTGTTCGGTTGTGTTTGGTCGTGTTTGGTCGTGTTCGGTTGTGTTTGGTCGTGTTCGGTCGTGTTCGGTCGTGTTCGGTCGTGTTCGGATGTGTTCGGTTGTGTTCGGTTGTGTTCGGTTGTGTTCGGTTGTGTTCGGTTGTGTTTGGTCGTGTTCGGTTGTGTTCGGTCGGGTTCGGATCTGTTCGGTTGTATTTGGTCCCTGTTCGGTTGTGTTCGTTGTGTTCGGCTATGTTCGGTCGTGTTCGGTTCTGTTCGGTCGGGTTCGGATGTGTTGGGTCGTGTTTGGTCGTGTTTGGTCGTGTTCGGTCGTGTTCGGTCGTGTTCGGTCGTGTTCGGTTGTGTTGGGTTATGTTCGGTTGTGTTCGGATGTGTTCGGATGTGTTGGGTTGTGTTCGGTCGGGTTCGGATCTGTTCTGTTGTATTTGGTCCCTGTTTGGTCGTGTTCGGTCGTTTTCAGTTGTGTTCGGTTGTGTTCGGTCGGGTTCGGTTGTGTTTGGTCGTGTTTAGTCGTGTTTGGTCGTGTTTGGTCGTGTTCGGTAGTGTTCGGTTGTGTTCGGATGTGTTGGGTTGTCTTTGGTCGTGTTGAATCGTGTTTGGTCGTGTTCGGTTGTGTTCGGTCGGGTTCGGTTGTGTTCGGTTATGTTCGGTTGTGTTCGGTTGTGTTCGGTTATGTTCGGATATGTTTGGTCGTGTTCGGTTGTGTTCGGTAGTGTTCGGTCGTGTTCGGTCGTGTTCGGTCGTGTTCGGTCGGGTTCGGTCGTGTTCGGTTGGGTTGGGTTATGTTCGGTTGTGTTCGGTCGTGTTCGGTAGTGTTCGGTTGTGTTCGGATGTGTTGGGTTGTGTTTGGTCGTGTTTAGTCGTGTTTGGTCGTGTTTGGTCGTGTTCGGTAGTGTTCGGTTGTGTTGGGTTGTGTTTGGTCGTGTTGGATCGTGTTTGGTCGTGTTCGGTTGTGTTCGGTCGGGTTCAGTTGTGTTCGGTTGTGTTTGGTCGTGTTCGGTTGTGTTTGGTTGTGTTCGGATGTGTTGGGTTGTGTTTGGTCGTGTTTAGTCGTGTTTGGTCGTGTTTGGTCGTGTTCGGTAGTGTTCGGTTGTGTTGGGTCGTGTTCGGTTGTGTTTGGTCGTGTTCGGTTGTGTTGGGTTATGTTCGGTTGTGTTCGGTCGTGTTCGGTTATGTTCGGTTGTGTTGGGTTGTGTTCGGTCGGGTTCGGATGTGTTTGGTCGTGTTTGGTCGTGTTCGGTCGTGTTCGGTCGTGTTCGGTTGTGTTCGGTTGTGTTCGGTTGTGTTCGGTCGTGTTCGGTTATGTTCGGTCGGGTTCGGATGTGTTGGGTCGTGTTTGGTCGTGTTTGGTCGTGTTCGGTCGTGTTCGGTCGTGTTCGGTTGTGTTGGGTTATGTTCGGTCGTGTTCGGATGTGTTAGGTTGTGTTCGGTCGGGTTCGGATCTGTTCTGTTGTATTTGGTCCCTGTTTGGTCGTGTTCGGTCGTTTTCAGTTGTGTTCGGTTGTGTTCGGTCGGGTTCGGTTGTGTTCGGTTGTGTTCGGTTGTGTTTGGTCGTGTTCGGTTGTGTTTGGTCGTGTTCGGTTATGTTCGGTTCTGTTCGGTTATGTTCGGTTGTGTTCGGTTGTGTTCGGTCGTGTTCGGATGTGTTGGGTTGTGTTTGGTCGTATTCGGTAGTGTTCGGTTGTGTTCGGTTGTGTTCGGTAGTGTTCGGTTGTGTTCGGTCGTGTTCGGTCGTGTTCGGTTATGTTCGGTCGGGTTCGGATGTGTTTGGTCGTGTTCGGTCGTGTTCGGTCGTGTTCGGTTGTGTTGGGTTATGTTCGGTTGTGTTCGGATGTGTTCGGATGTGTTGGGTTGTGTTCGGTCGGGTTCGGATCTGTTCTGTTGTATTTGGTCCCTGTTTGGTCGTGTTCGGTCGTTTTCAGTTGTGTTCGGTTGTGTTCGGTCGGGTTCGGTTGTGTTTGGTCGTGTTTAGTCGTGTTTGGTCGTGTTTGGTCGTGTTCGGTAGTGTTCGGTTGTGTTCGGATGTGTTGGGTTGTCTTTGGTCGTGTTGAATCGTGTTTGGTCGTGTTCGGTTGTGTTCGGTCGGGTTCGGTTGTGTTCGGTTATGTTCGGTTGTGTTCGGTTGTGTTCGGTTATGTTCGGATATGTTTGGTCGTGTTTGGTCGTGTTCGGTTCTGTTCGATTGTGTTCGGTCGTGTTCGGTTGTGTTTGGTCGTGTTCGGTCGTGTTCGGTCGTGTTCGGTCGTGTTCGGTCGTGTTCGGATGTGTTCGGTTGTGTTGGGTTATGTTCGGTTGTGTTTGGTCGTGTTCGGTCGTGTTCGGTCGTGTTCGGTTGTGTTGGGTTATGTTCGGTTGTGTTCGGATGTGTTCGGATGTGTTGGGTTGTGTTCGGTCGGGTTCGGATCTGTTCTGTTGTATTTGGTCCCTGTTTGGTCGTGTTCGGTCGTTTTCAGTTGTGTTCGGTTGTGTTCGGTCGGGTTCGGTTGTGTTTGGTCGTGTTTAGTCGTGTTTGGTCGTGTTTGGTCGTGTTCGGTAGTGTTCGGTTGTGTTCGGATGTGTTGGGTTGTCTTTGGTCGTGTTGAATCGTGTTTGGTCGTGTTCGGTTGTGTTCGGTCGGGTTCGGTTGTGTTCGGTTATGTTCGGTTGTGTTCGGTTGTGTTCGGTTATGTTCGGATATGTTTGGTCGTGTTTGGTCGTGTTCGGTTCTGTTCGATTGTGTTCGGTCGTGTTCGGTTATGTTCGGTCGGGTTCGGATGTGTTCGGTTGTGTTTGGTCGTGTTCGGTCGTGTTCGGTCGTGTTCGGTCGTGTTCGGTCGTGTTCGGTCGTGTTCGGATGTGTTCGGTTGTGTTGGGTTATGTTCGGTTGTGTTTGGTCGTGTTCGGTTGTGTTCGGTCGGGTTCGGATCTGTTCGGTTGTATTTGGTCCCTGTTCGGTTGTGTTCGTTGTGTTCATATATGTTTGGTCGTGTTCGGTTCTGTTCGGTTGTGTTCGGATGTGTTTGGTCGTGTTTGGTCGTGTTTGGTCGTGTTCGGTCGTGTTCGGTCGTGTTCGGTCGTGTTCGGTCGTGTTCGGTCGTGTTCGGTTGTGTTGGGTTATGTTCGGTTGTGTTCGGTCGTGTACGGTCGTGTTCGGTTGTGTTCGGTTGTGTTCGGTTGTGTTCGGTCGTGTTCGGTTATGTTCGGTCGGGTTCGGATGTGTTGGGTCGTGTTTGGTCGTGTTTGGTCGTGTTCGGTCGTGTTCGGTCGTGTTCGGTTGTGTTGGGTTATGTTCGGTTGTGTTCGGTCGTGTTCGGATGTGTTAGGTTGTGTTCGGTCGGGTTCGGATCTGTTCTGTTGTATTTGGTCCCTGTTTGGTCGTGTTCGGTCGTTTTCAGTTGTGTTCGGTTGTGTTCGGTCGGGTTCGGTTGTGTTCGGTTGTGTTCGGTTGTGTTTGGTCGTGTTCGGTTGTGTTTGGTCGTGTTCGGTTATGTTCGGTTCTGTTCGGTTATGTTCGGTTGTGTTCGGTTGTGTTCGGTCGTGTTCGGATGTGTTGGGTTGTGTTTGGTCGTATTCGGTAGTGTTCGGTTGTGTTCGGTAGTGTTCGGTTGTGTTCGGTCGTGTTCGGTCGTGTTCGGTTATGTTCGGTCGGGTTCGGATGTGTTTGGTCGTGTTCGGTCGTGTTCGGTTGTGTTGGGTTATGTTCGGTTGTGTTCGGATGTGTTCGGATGTGTTGGGTTGTGTTCGGTCGGGTTCGGATCTGTTCTGTTGTATTTGGTCCCTGTTTGGTCGTGTTCGGTCGTTTTCAGTTGTGTTCGGTTGTGTTCGGTCGGGTTCGGTTGTGTTTGGTCGTGTTTAGTCGTGTTTGGTCGTGTTTGGTCGTGTTCGGTAGTGTTCGGTTGTGTTCGGTCGTGTTTAGTCGTGTTTGGTCGTGTTGAATCGTGTTTGGTCGTGTTCGGTTATGTTCGGTCGGGTTCGGTTGTGTTCGGTTATGTTCGGTTGTGTTCGGTTGTGTTCGGTTATGTTCGGATATGTTTGGTCGTGTTTGGTCGTGTTCGGTTCTGTTCGGTTGTGTTCGGTCGTGTTCGGTTATGTTCGGTCGGGTTCGGATGTGTTCGGTTGTGTTTGGTCGTGTTCGGTCGTGTTCGGTCGTGTTCGGTCGTGTTCGGATGTGTTCGGTTGTGTTGGGTTATGTTCGGTTGTGTTTGGTCGTGTTCGGTTGTGTTCGGTCGGGTTCGGATCTGTTCGGTTGTATTTGGTCCCTGTTCGGTTGTGTTCGTTGTGTTCATATATGTTTGGTCGTGTTCGGTTCTGTTCGGTTGTGTTCGGTCGTGTTCGGTTATGTTCGGTCGGGTTCGGATGTGTTGGGTCTTGTTTGGTCGTGTTTGGTTGTGTTCGGTCGTGTTCGGTCGTGTTCGGTCGTGTTCGGTTGTGTTGGGTTATGTTCGGTTGTGTTCGGATGTGTTCGGATGTGTTCGGTCGGGTTCGGATCTGTTCTGTTGTATTTGGTCCCTGTTTGGTCGTGTTCGGTCGTTTTCAGTTGTGTTCGGTTGTGTTCGGTCGGGTTCGGTTGTGTTCGGTTATGTTCGGTCGTGTTCGGTTATGTTCGGTCGTGTTTGGTCGTGTTTGGTCGTGTTCGGTCGTGTTCGGTCGTGTTCGGTCGTGTTCGGTCGTGTTCGGTCGTGTTCGGTCGTGTTCGGTCGTGTTCGGTCGTGTTCGGTTGTGTTGGGTTATGTTCGGTTGTGTTCGGTCGTGTTCGGTTGTGTTCGGATGTGTTGGGTTGTGTTCGGTCGTGTTTGGTCGTGTTCGGTCGTGTTCGGATGTGTTGGGTTGTGTTTGGTCGTATTCGGTAGTGTTCGGTTGTGTTCGGTAGTGTTCGGTTGTGTTCGGTCGTGTTCGGTCGTGTTCGGTTATGTTCGGTCGGGTTCGGATGTGTTTGGTCGTGTTTGGTCGTGTTTGGTCGTGTTCGGTCGTGTTCGGTCGTGTTCGGTCGTGTTCGGTCGTGTTCGGTCGTGTTCGGTCGTGTTCGGTCGTGTTCGGTTGTGTTGGGTTATGTTCGGTTGTGTTCGGTCGTGTACGGTCGTGTTCGGTTGTGTTCGGTTGTGTTCGGTTGTGTTCGGTCGTGTTCGGTTATGTTCGGTCGGGTTCGGATGTGTTGGGTCGTGTTTGGTCGTGTTCGGTCGTGTTCGGTCGTGTTCGGTTGTGTTGGGTTATGTTCGGTTGTGTTCGGTCGTGTTCGGATGTGTTAGGTTGTGTTCGGTCGGGTTCGGATCTGTTCTGTTGTATTTGGTCCCTGTTTGGTCGTGTTCGGTCGTTTTCAGTTGTGTTCGGTTATGTTCGGTTCTGTTCGGTTATGTTCGGTTGTGTTCGGTTGTGTTCGGTCGTGTTCGGATGTGTTGGGTTGTGTTTGGTCGTATTCGGTAGTGTTCGGTTGTGTTCGGTAGTGTTCGGTTGTGTTCGGTCGTGTTCGGTCGTGTTCGGTTATGTTCGGTCGGGTTCGGATGTGTTTGGTCGTGTTTGGTCGTGTTTGGTCGTGTTCGGTCGTGTTCGGTCGTGTTCGGTCGTGTTCGGTCGTGTTCGGTCGTGTTCGGTCGTGTTCGGTCGTGTTCGGTTGTGTTGGGTTATGTTCGGTTGTGTTCGGTCGTTTTCGGATGTGTTGGGTCGTATTCGGATGTGTTGGGTTGTGTTCGGATGTGTTGGGTTGTGTTTGGTTATGTTCGGTTATGTTCGGTCGTGTTCGGTCATTTTCGGATGTGTTGGGTTAGGTTAGGTTATGTTCGGTTCCCCCCGTGATTGTGCCTGTCAGGCGCGGCGTAGTGGGGCTGCGGCGATTTGATTACAGGACCCGCAGTCCCCACTAATTCGCAGAAGTAGTCACCTTGGGGTTTTTAGCTGGTAAAAGTCCGGCACACCCCGGCTGCCTACCCCTTCGCGGCCGGGACGGTCCTATGAGGATTTTCCCCAAGTAAAAAAAAAAAAAAAAAAGGTTATGTTCGTTTAATATCCAGGCGGAAGTGGACTTGGCAGTCTTCAACCGGGTCCACGAATCCCGCCTGAGAGGCGAAAGCGTGCCTCCTATGGCGCTCGAGAGGCTGAAGGCGCTAGAGCGCCGATCAGCCGTAAATAAGTGGCGCGTGCAGCTTAATGAGGAGCGCTGCATGCGCCAACGCGTGGTCGGCGCCATTTTGCCGAACCTCGAAGCCTGGCTTGATAGCAGAGATCACGTCACCTACCATCTGACACAGGTACTCACGGGTCATGGATGTTTCCCTGAGTACTTGTGCCGGTTTGGACGAGAAGCAACGACCCGGTGCTACCACTGCAGTTCGGACCTAGATTCCGCCCAGCATACGCTCGCACATTGTCCGGCGTGGGACAGCGAGCGGCGGGACCTGGTCCGATGGATCGGACACGACCTCTCCCTGCCGGCAGTGGTGTCGGCCATGCTGGCAGGGCATGACAACTGGAGGGCCGTGGCCTCCTTCTGTGAGGAAGTTATGTCCCAGAAGGAGGCTGCAGAGCGAGAACGGCAGAAGGCCGCTCGAAGAAGACGCCGGGCTGTCGACAACCGCCCCGGCATATCAGTCCCAGCGGATCGGTCGAACCACGACCGGCCAGCTGATGTCTTAGGGGTTGTGGCTGTTCAGGGTGGGGGCTCTGAACGACCGGTCAGCAACCCCCGAGAAGACGGCGGTGCGTTGTGACGCGCTCTGCTGAAGTATACTAGGTGATATCGGGGGAGGTGGCGTCTTCCCCCCGTGATTGTGCCTGTCAGGCGCGGCGTAGTGGGGCTGCGGCGATTTGATTACAGGACCCGCAGTCCCCACTAATTCGCAGAAGTAGTCACCTTGGGGTTTTTAGCTGGTAAAAGTCCGGCACACCCCGGCTGCCTACCCCTTCGCGGCCGGGACGGTCCTATGAGGATTTTCCCCAAGTAAAAAAAAAAAAAAAAGTTATGTTCGGTTGTGTTTTCTCTCAGGGCAGGGTGGTCCTAGGCGTCAGCTTGGATATTTCCAATGCGTTCAACACTCTGCCCTGGGCTGCGATCACGGGGGCACTTGACCATCACAACGTGCCCCCCTATCTGCACTGTATCATCGGGGCGTACCTGCGCGACAGGTACATTTCGTACATGGGTCGAAACGATATTCGTTATACGAGGGAGGTGTACTGCGGGGTTCCACAGGGGTCAGTTTTGGGCCCACTTTTATGGAATCTCGCGTACGACGCGGTCCTGCGTGCTGAACTTCCCGACGGTGTCAGCGTCGTCTGTTATGCAGACGATACGCTAGTACTTGCCGTCGGGGAATCCTTCGCAGGGACCACCGAGCTCGCCGAGCATGGGGTAGCACGGGTCGTTTCCAAGATCCACGAATTGGGCCTCCGGGTAGCGCCTCATAAGTGCGAGGCGCTATGGTTCCATAAACTGCCGCGAACCAAGGAACCTCCCGATTCGTCGATCCGAGTAGGTGACGTAAATATAAGGGTGGGTCGGTTCATTAGGTACCTTGGGCTCACCCTTGACGGCCGCTGGGGCTTCGAGGAACACATCGAGCGCCTCGTCCCCCGGGTACAGAGGGTAGTGGGTGCTTTGCATCGACTCCTACCCAATCTCGGGGGACCCTCTGAGGGAGTTCGCCGCCTCTATGCCGGTGTCGTGCGGTCCGTGGCCCTCTACGGGGCCCCAGTCTGGGGTCATAGGTTGCGCATCCGCCGCTGCAGGCAGAAGTTACACAGCTTGCAGCGGTTGATGGCTATACGGATCGTACGCGGCTACAGAACCATCTCATATGAGGCGGCGACGATCTTGGCACGCTTTCTGCCCTTTAGTATTCAGGCGGAAGTGGACTCGGCAGTGTCCAACCGAGTCCGCGAATTCCGTCTGAGAGGCGAAAGCGTGGCTCCCGTGGTGCTCGAGAGGCTGAAGGCAGAAGAACGCCGATCAGCCCTGAGAATTCGGCGCGTTCAGCTGGATGAGGTGCGGTGCATGCGCCAGCGCGTGGTCGGTGCCATTCCGCCGAACCTCGAAGCCTGGCTCAGTAGTCGAAATCACGTCACCTACCACCTGACACAGGTATTTACGGGACACGGATGTTTCCCTGAGTACTTGTGCAGGTTTGGACGAGAAGTAACGACCCAGTGCTACCACTGCTGTTCGGACCTGGATTCCGCCCAACATACGCTCGCACATTGCCCGGCGTGGGGCAATGAGCGGCGGGACCTGGTCCGAAGGATCGGACACGACCTCTCCCTGCCAGCAGTGGTGTCGGCAATGCTGGCAGGGTATGACAACTGGAGGGCCGTGGTCTCCTTCTGTGAAGATGTCATGTCCCAGAAGGAGGCCGCAGAGCGAGAACGGCAGAAGGCCGTTCGAAGGAGACACCAGGGTGCCGGCAACCGCCCTGGCACATCAGTCCCAGCCGACCGGTCGATCCACGACCAGTTGGCTGATGTCTTTGGGGTCGTGGCTGCTCAGGGTGGGGGCCCTGAGCAACTGGTTTAGCGGCCCCCGAGAAGTTGGCAGGGCATTGTGGCGTGCTCTGCCTAAATACAACGAGCAGTATCGGGAAGCGTATCATCTTCCCCCGAGTTTGTGCCCATCGGGCGCGGCGCGACGGGGCTGTGGCGAATTGATTACAGGACCCACAGTCCCCGCCAATGCGCAGAAGTAGTCACCTTGGGGTTTTTAGTCGGTATAAGTCCGACACACCTCGGTCGCGCAACCCCCCTGTGCGGCTGAGACGGTCCTATGAGGATTTTCCCCAAGAAAAGAAAAAAAAAAAAAAATGTTCGGTTGTGTTTGGATGTGTTGGGTTGTGTTGGGTTGTGTTCGGTTGTGTCCGGATGTGTTGGCTTGTGTTCGGATGTGTTGGGTTGTGTTCGGTTATGTTCGGTTATGTTCGGATGTGTTGGGTTGTGTTCGGTTGTGTTCGGATATGTTTGGTCGTGTTCGGTCGTGTTTGGTTGTGTTCGGTTGTGTTCGGTCGTGTTCGGATGTGTTGGGTTGTGTTCGGTTATGTTCGGTTGTGTTCGGTCGTGTTCGGTCGTGTTGGGTTGTGTTGACCCAACTTGATATACGCCTGCGATGCGCTTGAGGGAGCGTGCCGCCCAACTTATCCAGGCGAGAGCGCTGTGTGACCCCGGGGGTTTTAGTCGGAGCAAGTCCGACAACCAAAAAGCTCCCTGAGCTTCGTCAACAATATCCCCCGCGGTATCAAAAAAAAAACCTGATATAAGCTTGGAAACAGTCTCGATTCTCAACATCTGTCTACACACGAGGGAGATGTAAAGGGAAATGGATTATGCTGTTGTCAATTCAAAAGTTCTGGCTTATACTTTTGAAGACATGTATCAATCCTGCACCATATTAAAATGGGATCAAATTTAAGATATAATAAATAACATATCTTCACGCTATCACGCTATGTGAGCAGACATACAATAGTGGTTTTATCCACTTTGCGCTTAAATGTCGTGGACTACGCGACCAATAGCTCAGGTAATCGCTTTCTCACAGTACTATGAAAATGTTAATAAGAAACAGCAATTTTTATTGTCTGTGTATTTGTAAATTTATCACTTTCTAATTAAAAAGGTTCACTGAATAATGTTTTTATTTGTCCCTTAATAAAACTATTTTATTCTGCCGTCACTTGTGACTGACATTGCCTCCGACTCCGATTCCGACTCCAATAAATCAAATTTAAAAACTCCGACTCCGACTTCGGTTCCGATAAAACGGCCTCCGTTACATCCCTAGTGTAGAGTTTTATTTTCTTTTTAATCATAAATTCATTGTATACCTATAATAGTAAATAAAATTTGTATTTGCCTCTAAAACTGGCTTCTTTTCACGACTTTGTATCTATTACAAATGATGAAATTCTCAATTTTAAGTCAATCTAGCCTCCGACTTGTGAGTTGCATTAAAGAAAAGTTAATTATTCTTTTAACGGGCTCTTTGCTCCTGGTTTTTTTGTCCTGGCCCGGCTTAGAGACCACACCACGCCATGCTATTGTAGAGAACCCATAGCGTCTTTTATATTAGCTCAGCGGATCTCCAACTCGCCGCGTGAACCATGCGGGCCACACCCCCGCGCGCTGCTCCCGCGCACCGCAGAGCACGCGCTAGCTAAGCGACGTACGACACACCGCCGCACGCAGTCGTTCGGTAAACACGTGTAAGCCCTTGTATTACAAGTATCGTCAATATATTACGTTCCGACATTCGAGAGTTTCATTTACCAACCAAACTGGTGACACCGACATCCGGACGCTGCAGCAATACAGAACACACAATTATAGCATCGGCAAGCATGGAAGATTCCACCGAAAGCGGCCAGGTACATCGAGTTAGCGTACGCGTACCCCCATTCTGGCCGGACGAACCAGAAATTTGGTTTGCCCAAATTGAATACCAATTCGTCCTAGCTGGAATAACGAGTGATACAACAAAATTTTACTCAGTAAGCGCCAATCTCGAACAAGAATATGCCAAAATTATGAAGGACGTAATTTTATCACCACCGGCTACAGGAAAGTATGACAAATTCAAAGACGAATTAATCAAGCGAACATGCGTCTCACGTGAAAAGAAGACGCTGCAACTTATGCATCATGAAGAATTGGGTGACCGCAAACCTTCAGTATTCTTACGACATTTACGTGACTTAGCGGGCCCTGACATCCCTGATGACTTCCTGAGAACCATATGGACGAGTAGACTACCCGCTCACATGCAATCAATAATTACTGCGCAAAGTACAAGCAATCTTAAGGATTTAATGGACCTGGCAGATCGACTAAACGATATTCCACAGCAACAGACGGCCCAGCACCACCTCGCTAGCACAACCTCACCAGCAAGAGCCCAGGGAAACTCCACGTTGGAAAGCCATGCAGAAGAACCCTCTCATTATCTAGAACAAATCTCTCGCACAAACCGAGTACGCCTAAACCACAAAAATTTCAACAGGCAATGGCAGCGAGCCAGATCCCAAAGCCGTATTCGTTTCCAGGCGCACCCAGATGACAAGATTTTCTGCTGGTATCATTGCCAATTCGGTAAAAACGCAAGAAAATGCGAACAACCATGCGAGTATCAAAAGTCGGAAAACTACCGCAGCAGTCGTTAGTGGCCGAAACCGTCTGCCTCTCCACCACAAGCCGTTTGTTCATTACCGACAAGTGGACAAAAATTCAATACCTTGTCGATACAGGCTCGGACTTGTGCGTATACCCAAGAACTGCCATCCGTAATCATACTACCCTCAAATGCAAATATACACTATTAGCTGCAAATGGATCTCCAATTGCAACATACGGATCCATCGATTTACAACTCGACTTGGGATTACGGCGAATCTTTACTTGGCGCTTCATTATTGCTGATGTAACGAAGCCAATCATCGGCGTCGATTTTTTAGGCTACTATAACCTACTCGTCGACTGTCGTAACCGCCGTATCGTCGATGGCGTAACATCACTTATTGTGCCAGCCAGCTACAACAAGGGGGCAGAAGCAATATCATCAGTTCGCACCACAATCACAGACTCTCCGTATCACAATATCCTCAGAGAGTTTCCAGAAATTACCCGCCCACCTGGTAAACCGGAACATCCTAAGCACTCGACGGTACACCACATCAAGACGACTCCAGGGCCACCCGTCTGCTGCCGCCCTCGACGCCTAGATCCAGGGAGACTATCAATTGCGAAGAAAGAATTCGCTGAAATGTTACATAACGGCACAGCTCGTGCTTCAGACAGCGCTTGGTCTTCGCCCCTACACTTGGCTCGCAAGAAAAATGATAGTTGGCGACCGTGCGGTGATTACCGGGCATTGAACGCACGCACTATACCTGACAGATATCCGATCAGACACATACAAGACTTCACTTACCAACTGGCGGGCAAGAAGATCTTCAGCACAGTAGACCTAGTCAAGGCCTACAACCAAATTCCGGTTCACAGCTACGACATCCCAAAGACTGCCATTACGACGCCGTTTGGCTTGTATGAGTTTCCGTACATGTCATTTGGACTCCGGAATGCTGCACAAACATTCCAACGTTTCATCGACGAAGTCTTGCGCGACCTAGACTTTTGCTACGGATACGTCGATGACATTTTAATTTATTCCGAGACGGAAAACCTACACCGACAGCATCTAAGGCAACTCTTTCAAAGATTAAAAGAGTATGGAGTTTTAATCAACGCACCAAAATGTACATTTGGAGCGAGAGCAGTCACCTTTTTGGGACACCAGGTGTCAGAGCATGGCGTGCAACCAACACAGGAGAAAGTGGAAGCCATCCAAGACTATCCTATTCCCAAAACAGTCAAAGAACTGCGTCGTTTTTTAGGATTTATTAACTTCTACAGACGATTTCTCCCACGAGCTGCAGAATGTCAGGTAGCGCTCAACACTCTAGTAGAAGGACCGAACGCAAAAGGAGCAAGCCCGATCAAACTTAATGCAGAGCAGCAAAAAGCATTCAACGACTGCAAAACTGCTCTGTCTCAAGCTACTCTCTTGACACATCCAAATATCGACGCAGAACTTGCTATACAAACTGATGCATCTGACACAGCGCTAGGAGCAGTACTACAGCAACGCATCAAGGGCACATGGCAACCATTGGCATTCTTCTCCAGAAAACTAAGTCCGTCACAACGTAAATACAGCCCCTACGACCGTGAACTCCTGGCGATATACGAAGCAATCAGATATTTCAAGCATATGGTTGAAGCTAGAACATTCACAATCTACACTGATCACAAGCCAATCACATTTGCCTTCTCCACCAGACGAGATAATTGCTCACCACGCCAGTACAGGTATCTAGATTTCATCAGCCAGTACAGTACAGACATCCGCTACGTACCAGGGAAAGAAAACACTGTGGCCGATTCGTTATCTCGAGTGGAAGCATTAGGCACGAATCAAATGCAAAGTCTAAATTATCACTCTCTTGCCAAAGCACAACAGAACGACATGGAACTCAAAGAACTCATATTAAACGGATCAACCCTGAAACTCAAAAAGTTTATCATAGAAGGTACTACAGATGAAGTCTATTGTGACATTTCAACTAGTGTTCATAGACCGTTCATTACAAAAGAATTCCGACGACAAGTTTTTGACTCTCTGCACAACCTTAGTCACCCGGGAATAAACGCCTCTGTAAAGATGATGACCCAAAGATTTGTTTGGCCAGGAATAAACAAAGAATGTCGCAGCTGGGCCAAGGAATGCCAACAATGTCAACGGTGTAAAATTCACAGACACACAAAATCACCACTAGCAGAGTTTGAACTACCTACAGCCCGATTTCGACATGTCCACATGGACATAGTCGGACCTTTACCCATCTCCGATGGCTTCCGGTACTGCCTCACCTTGGTCGACCGCTTCTCTCGTTGGCCTGAGGTAATACCACTAAAAGGCATTACTGCTGAAACTTGTGCGACTGCCCTCCTCTCGGGCTGGATAGCTCGATTTGGTTGTCCCGAACACATCACTACAGACAGAGGACGACAGTTTGAATCACGACTCTTCAAGGCCGTCACAGCGCTCACAGGATCATCGCACCACACCACTACATCCTACCATCCGGCAGCCAATGGCTTGGTGGAACGGCTGCATCGTCAGCTCAAAACATCATTGACATGTCATGAGAACAAATGGACAGAAGCTCTGCCGCTGGTGCTCCTCGGAATACGTAGCGCTTGGAAGCAGGACTTGCAAGTGTCCACAGCAGAACTAGTATATGGAGAGCCTTTACGATTACCAGGAGAGTTTTTCACACCATTGCCTGACAATCAAATAGAAATTTCAGACTTTGTTACACGATTACGAAGCAAAATAAGCAAGTTAACACCACAACAAACAGCCTGGCACTCATCAAGAATATTTTACATACCCAAAGGCCTTCAAGAAGCAACTCATGTCTTCCTGCGTCAAGGTCCTGAAAGAAAATCCTTGCAAGCTGCTTACTTGGGCCCTTTCAAAGTCCTCCGGCATGGCCCTAAAACCTTTGACTTAGAGATTCAAGGAAAAACACAGACCGTTTCGATTGATCGCCTAAAGCCAGCATATATGGCCAAAGAAGACGACACCTAAAACTAACAACCATGAAAACTATCGACCGTAGAAACGGTCTCGGCCGGGGAGCAGTGTAGAGAACCCATAGCGTCTTTTATATTAGCTCAGCGGATCTCCAACTCGCCGCGTGAACCATGCGGGCCACACCCCCGCGCGCTGCTCCCGCGCACCGCAGAGCACGCGCTAGCTAAGCGACGTACGACACACCGCCGCACGCAGTCGTTCGGTAAACACGTGTAAGCCCTTGTATTACAAGTATCGTCAATATATTACGTTCCGACATTCGAGAGTTTCATTTACCAACCAAACTATGCATGGTGCAGTCCAAAAAAATAACAACGACTGTCATTAGTAAAGAAAAACCTATCGATAAGCGTAGCAATCATGCCGGCCTGCACAAATATCTCTTCATGCTTCGTTTGAAACATCCCATATCATAGGACGTTGAGAAAACGTGCGTTGGAAAACCATTCCACAGCTCAACGACTAGGCAAAAGTAAGAGTTAGAGAACTTCTTAGTCTTAGCCGGGATGTGAGTAATTTTTTTGCCAAATATTTAAAAATATTTTTTTTTATTCTGACTCGACACAGTGACTGCACCACACCTGATGGTAAGCAAGGTGCAGCCAAAAAAACGCTAACGACTATCGATAGGCAAGAAAAACCCAACGGTAGTCGCAGCGATCATGCCGGCCTGCACAAATATCTCTTCACGTTACGCTTAAAGGATTCCATATCATAGGATGGTGGGAACACGCTCGCTGGAAGACCATTCCATACCCCAACGACACGGCAAAAGAATGAGTTAGAGAACTTCTTAGTCCTAGCTGGGATGTGAGAAACCGTATAGCTGTGACACCGCAAACCCGCGCGCGTGGTTCTATTCAGGAAAGGAGAGGGTGGAACAAGGTCAAACAACTCTTCAGAACACTCACCATGATACAGACAGAAAATTGAAATGTATCTATTTTTGTACATAATCATCTTAAAACAAGTGAAAGAAGCTTTATTTGTTTTCTATCTATCTACAAATTTCAACAATCTGCCTAGCTAGTAATTATACACAAGGACCTTAAATTTGCTTTTAGTTAGAAAATGCTAATTTTGCGGAGTAATAAAAACTTCAAATCACGTTCGAAAATAATAGCGAAAATACTAGGAAAAGTTCAATTTCCCGTTTGACTCAACTAATCATGAATAAACATAGAGAGGTTTTAGTTATAAAATATTCATTAGAACTAAGAAATTTCTATCAAAATGAATCCTATTTTTGTTTTACTTGGGGAAAGTCCTCATTGGACCTTCCCGGATACACAGAAAGTAGCGCAAACAATGTGTGCCGTACTATTAGCGGCTGAAAGCCCCAAGGTGACATCTGCATATGAGCGGAGACTGCAGCTCCTGTAATCAATTCTCTACAGCCTCGCCGTGTCACGCCCTCTGGACACTATCACGAGAGAAACAAGAATTACCTCCGAAACCACACAATGTTTTCGCTAATCGGACCAAAATAATGCTAATATGGCAATACGTCTATCGTTGCAATTGTTTTTACGTCACAGATGACAGTAGTTACTTACTGTCATAGATGGGAAAAATGTAATCAGATTAATAAAAATGATTACGATTACATTTTACGTTTTTTACCATTAATATGACTGCATTTTGCTCATCTATGTTTTAAATACTACACAATCCTAGATTGCATACACATTTATAATTTCTTAATGTTTTAAATTGATTTAATCATAATTACAGAACAAGAAAACTAAAATTACGACTACAATTTGTAATCGTTTATCTTTTTTTTTTACACTGGCTCGATACAGTGACTACAGAGTACCTGATGGTAAGTACAGTGTAGTTCCAAATACGAAAGCGACTATCAAAGGATGAAAATCCATTGATAGTCTAGATCGTCATGTCGGCCCACATATACCACGACTGAAGATCTCTAAGTATATGAGCTACTGGATATGCACAAGCTGATCCCGAAACGCGACAAGCCGAAACTGGTCACTATGACGGGCTTTACACCCATGACCTGTGGTCGCGATCCAGACGGGCGCCGACGCCCTACCACCTCGCTGCTGCTCGTTTAGCACCACCCAGGAGTCACGTGTAGGGAAACTAGGGTAAAGCCTACGGACGCGATCAGCTTCGACTCCCAATCATAATCATTCTTCAGATTACATTTTGCCCATCTTTGCATACTGTTGGGTAGGCTGTCTGCTTATTATTTAATTCTTGGGCTTAAAAAATCAGTCAATAGCGACATTAACCAAAATAGAAAAATTGATATTAGTTATTCAGTTCTCCCGCTACGCCCAAGATATCATATTACCAATATTTGGAAAGGTTTGTAAAGCAATACTATATCTCGACTCTAAAAAGCTAACGCCCACCTTATACGAGTTCTCCATTAGATGAGTAAACACTACTAACTTTTTAGACCGAACTGAACCCCTTTAAGGGCGGTTACATACTGCGTCTTATCCGAATCAGCGAAAATACGTTCCGAACAGCCATAGAACTATTTGTATGATGACGTACACACTGTAACCGTCATCTGATTTACATGTTTCATTTGTTAATCTCCAATTTGGACCTACATATTGTCAGACCGATATAACTATATTTTATGGACACATGCCTGCAAACTTGTATACGGCAGGGTGAAATGCAATATCTGAACTCGGTCCGAGATTTCTAAACTCGTATTATTGCGGATTTAGATCGGACGCGACGTTGACCGCCCTAAGGGTGTACCGGCTGCGAGTGATGGTCGTGACCTCTCTGCGCAAATATAGCTTCCCACGCGTTCACAACACGGGCAAAGAAATATGCTTAAAAATTAAATGAAATGTTTTTGAGTGAAAGTGACACAATGTACGCGCGCTTATAATGACAGTATATCGCCGAATCGGACTACATCCACATATGGTCAATATTAATTCGTTTCTATATTCATCGTGCGAACAGCAAAGAAGTTAAATATACACTCAGCGATCATAGTTTCACGTACTTAAGTTTTCGGAGCAAAAAATAAGTAAACAGGCTTTTATTGAGCGGATACGGTCCGTCACTTACTTCATCCTTACCTTACACCATTTTTTTAATCCGGGGGAAATCCCTAACGGACTTCGGGGGGCGGTGAGGGTCGTCCCCCGATGTGCCGGACTTGCACCGACTAAAACCTCCAGGGTGTTCCACCTTCCACCTACCGGCATCGAGGGCACGAATGGGGTCTCATCCTCTCCATCCTTACCTAGCACCAGGTGTAACTAAGGTCATCTATTCGCCTGTAAATCATAAAAAAAAAGATATAACGTCCATACTCGGTCTCATACTTATTACAAATTTAACCATAAATAATTCCTTATCGATACTTATCAGTAGATTTGCTTGATTATTGATAATTATTATTGTTATTAGACATATTTCAATAAAATTATCTTGAGTTTATCAATAGTCTATTATTTTATTGTATTAAAAAAATATTGTTTTCAATTATAAAACATCAACTACGTGGCGAAGTTCAATAAACTTTGAAAGTCAAATCAAACGGAAAAAAAAACATATGCAAATACTACCGAAGCCCCTGAAGAACTTCTGAGGAAATGGACAAACAATTGCAGAGGTCAACTTGGGTGAATGAAAAACAATTCTTTGAGGTAGCTTTAATTGAATTTTAATAACAATATTTATTCCGAAACGAAGCAAACTTTTGTAAGTGAAAATATAAAATGCTTTATGGGTTCCATCACAAAGGATCCAGAATTTAATAACATGAAATAAATCGGAAATATTTTCACTATCGTAGATTCCTTAAATTAGGTATTTACACTTACACGTCAAATAAATATAGATTAGCTCGGAAAAATAACAACCGTAAGGTTTGTTTCAATCGCGAAGTATCCTTATATTTATAAAACGTTTTGAAATGTTTTAACTAATTTTAAAAAATCATACTTCAGAACATGTTCCAAATTATTTCCTAATATAATATTGTTAGGATCAGAAGTTATTTTACTCAAAAAAATAAATAAATGTCAGGATCAAAAGCCATTTTACTAATAATAAACAAATAACAAATATACGTGGTGATTTAGACTAAACACGATTTAACATTTACTTGTACTTTTAAATTTACTGAAACTGCAATTGTCAGAGATTCGACACAATAATACAATCCTCACGTAAACTAACAAGAGCTCCGCTCCGCACAGAGCCTCAAACAAGAATCCCCCGGTCGACGAGTCTACATCGGCTTATAAACGGTTTCAATATTGGGTGTATAGAAACGGTTTATTTTGTTCCTATTTTCCAATCTATCTAATACGGCCTCTCCTGACTAAGTGTCGTCCCCGACACGAGCTCTGACGCTGAAGCCGCTTGGTCCAACGTAGTCTTCACCGATGCCCATGTCTGCATCCAGTAGGAGCATCGACAGTCCGACTCCTATGCCTGGAGTCCTTGCTGCTTGCCTGCTGCCTGACCAGTAACGCCGGTAGCTCCAAGTTCTTGGTCACCATCTGTGTGTGAAAGTAAAACGCCAAGGCAAGCACGCCAAGGCAGATACGCCTGAAGTTTAATGAACACCAAGACCATGTTAGGTCATGTAGTTCATCGAACGCCAGGGCAATTAGACCGAAGTACGATAATATAACGCGAAGGCTTTGCGCCTGTAATTCAGATAATGTGACGCCAAGGCTTTAGGCCTGAAGTCTTAATAGTGAACGCCAAGACTAGATAAGCCTGTAGTTCAGATAATGGAACGCCAAGACCACGTTAGGTCTGTAGTTCAACGAACGCCAAGACCACGTATGGTCTGTAGTTCAACGAACGCCAAGACCACGTATAGTCTGTAGTTCAACGAACGCCAAGACCACGTATGGTCTGTAGTTCAAATCTATCGAGTTACAGTCTTAGCTAAATATTGAACAAGGTTAATACGAGTAAGTACATGTCATCCGAGTCACATATTGACCTAGGAATCAAAATTGTAATGCATACGTGTCTTAAGCGTTACGTAGTAACTCGTGTATCTAAATTGTAGTACATACGTGTCTTCAGAGTTACATAACTCGGGATATCACAAAATAAATACACGTCTTCTGAATTGCATAGTAATTCAGGTATCACAAAATTAATACACGGCTTCCGAATTACATAATAATTCTGGTATCAAAAAATTCATACACGGCTTCCGAATTACGTAGCAATTCAAGGTATCATAAAATGAATCCGGAGTCTGATATCAGTGTCAATCAACGCATCATCTCAACTCCGACATCACATACAGAACCGTTGGAAGCTATCCACTAACTGCCTACTCTAAAGATTCAGATAGTCCTATGTAATGTAAGATTTTACGTTTGCTTTTGTATGAGTTTACATAGGAATAGTTATGTGAAGCTCAAAGTTAATTTGCTGAAACCTAGTATGTAAGGATAGCAGTCAACAATAATGTAAGCAACGCTTGTAGAGCTGACATAACGGTCGTCAAATACTTGCTGTGAAAGACCGCGCAGCACGTGCCTCCAGGCATCATTGTCCACCCCGGAGCGCCATTCACAGTGCCGCCGTTCGCAACGCACTAAAGTCACTAGCGCCACTAGCGCCCAACAGCGACAGCTCTCGCAACGGCCGCTCAGCAGCACGCTGACGCCAATAGAGACGAGTAGTAGAGTGACGAGTAGGCACCACGTACTCATTGATTCAGCTCTCCTGTGAACCGAGAGGACACAAACAGCAAATTTCCAAACAAATATTTCGTTACTGGTAGGGTTCTAGCGCTTGAATCTCGCAGTGCAACTCCTGCATTTGACTTAATAGTCCAGTATGTTTCACGTTATTGCCAGAAGGAAGCCACAACTCAAATTACTCACACGCTTATATCTCCAATGCAACGTGGGGTAATGCTTTTATCTGGCTCAATAGTTGTCACCATATGAAACATTATAATCAAGCTAATTAAAAACATAAGCGAACTTCTCTTAAGAAGTAAGTAATACTAGTCCTCAAGTCACAATTTAATTTATTCTCACAAAGTAATCAATCTAGAGTACGTCTGTCGAAATGATTTCAAAGCAGTCTACTCGTATTTAGCAGAATTGAAGAAACTTAACACTTTATTACCGCTCGGTCATTCTGACCTACACTTAAAAATAGTTTTTGTGAAAGAAAAATGACTAGTGCTACCATCATATACTGCCACATTCGTAGTGAAATATGGAATTAAATTAAATAAGAAAACTTTTTAGTATTCCATACTATGCTTTTATCAAGACAGGACAATTTAGTTTATTTTTAGATGTTATTCAACTACTTTTGTCTGCGACAATCTAATCATTTCTTTCCCGTAATCTTGCCTTTGACGATCAATCTTTTCAACGCAAAGTCAACCTGATTTTTATTCGGAAACAACCTCGACAGGAATTTAGTGTACTAGTTTTACCGCCAACATGACTCAATCATGTCCCTGTGATGTTAATGTTGTCGGCACGATGTCAGTAGCTCACACGTAAGCCCGCAGCTCACAGACACTCAAAGACTGCATGTGCCTCCACCGTGGCATCTCCGTACGGCAGAACAGCATCGCGGTATGTACCGCGGTGGTGTGGAGTACCAGAAGCGGCACTGCAGGGTCAGCAACAGTAGCGGCATGCCATGTCGCGTATGCGACACAGTACAGCTCGCGATGACTGTAGACTGCTCGCAGCGGTGTACAGCAGCACACACCATAGCTGTCGCTACGGCGCACGACACGCCCAGGCGCGCATCGGCGGTGCGCAGCGCAATCGCGCAGAACAGCAACAGAACCCGCGCGGTCACTGCAGCAACGGTCACCACACGTCGTGACGTCCACATGACTCAGCGCTGGTCACGATGGCTCTTTGCTGCTCGTGGCAACACGCTCCAGCTCTAAATGTGGATAGCGTTCCATGCAACAAAAGAAGACAGTGGTGGTTTAGAATTGCCCAGCAATACAAAGACAATGACGTAATAAAATTCATTCTTTACAGTGATTTGATTAAGAACACAGTAGTCGTTAAATAGACTATACAACTATGTTTGCTTAAACAGACTTCAACACTATTTTATTATCATCAATACTCTTGAGAGTACTGTACCTGGGTTTGGGCTGACAAGATATATGACAAAAATACATTAAAATATTCTATGTACTACTATTGATAAGCACATTCACATATACCCTCCTTAAAATTTTAATAATTTCTTTAAGGACAGTCTCATGTCTCGTAGTCCACTGAAAACTGCATGTCTATATAAGTCAAACGCACAATGCATACAGTCCTGATGGAGTGATCTGGGATGTATTTTAGAAAATATCCCGTCAATCCAATAAATTACCTAACCTGTTTGACCTTCTGTGGTGCTGTGGAACCTGTAAGAACCTGAATCTTACCAAAAGCATGTCGTACTTCCTAGTTAGATATCACCTCAGGTACTCTATTTCTGTGCATAAATGGAACATTTGTTTAATTTATGTCGTCGATGTTTACCAGAGCCTGCAGTAATGAATTTCTGCAAAGTTTAATTTTAATTTTTCTCCTTGTGACATCTTGCACGGCCTGTAATGGACTGGAGTATAGTCCTTCAGGCAAATCCACATGATGCCCAATGTGGCAGAGGAAGTAGCTGTACCTGAAATCATTTGTTTAGAGAACTCGTCCAAAATCTTATTGAGGACAGCCTAGAGTAGACTTTTTAAAGAGATATTACAAGTACGTTGTTGGTGGTTATTGGTCACGCAAGAAACAGTTAGTTTCAGAGCTCGTGTGACTCACTGCAAGTGTTTTGTTCGTACATAAGTCACGCCCTCCTCATCCAATACGTTGGTACCAATTATGACAGGAGCATTCATACGCTTGTTAGGAACAACCAAGAAGACAAGGTCTAGTGTAATGTCTTCCAGCGAAGAGGTAGTGTTTTTAGATGAACTGCGTGAACTGTATAACGCCGCTCACGAGGCCTGGTTCGATCCATTTTCTACTTGTTTTGTGACAAAACAAATAAATGCAACGTAACACCACTGTAACACAAAACTACCTTACCAGGAATAATTAATTGCAACCTTATTACGGATACCCCACACAAAAAGTAAACAAACCAAAAAGGAACTTTCAGCTTCCAAATATGTCGGCACGCTTGCATTTTATTTATTGCCCGGTGGATGTTAAAGCAAGTCCAATAAAATCTAGCCAATCATTGGCTCTTCCACCATTGTTCTGAGTTATTCCTGCAACATTAGAAGTGATTAACAAACCACCGACCATAATTTATTGAAATACCGTCTCCAACCCAACGATCCACGGCCGCCTTCAAGATGGAGAATACTTCTAGTAATGGCCAGAAGACTAAGTACACGAAAATAAACTTCCAATGTGGGTACAGTGTACAATCCCACTTATTTAACCAAATGTTTGCTTCACCCTTGAGACACGACTTGTTCCTCCTTTCTGTGGGCTATAAGTTACTTATCCCGCTGCTGATGTTAGGATCAGAAGTTATTTTACTCAAAAAAATAAATAAATGTCAGGATCAAAAGCCATTTTACTAATAATAAACAAATAACATATATACGTGGTGATTTAGACTAAACACGATTTAACATTTACTTGTACTTTTAAATTTACTGAAACTGCAATTGTCAGAGATTCGACACAATAATACAATCCTCACGTAAACTAACAAGAGCTCCGCCCCGCACAGAGCCTCAAACAAGAATCCCCCGGTCGACGAGTCTACATCGGCTTATAAACGGTTTCAATATTGGGTGTATAGAAACGGTTTATTTTGTTCCTATTTTCCAATCTATCTAATAATATATTAATAGAATAACAGACATATATTTTTGAAAATTAAAATAAATGTGTTAACGACCGATAGGCTATTAAATATTTTGTAAAACTTTTTAATCATCCTTTAGGCGTATGCCTATGAAACGTTTTGATAGAAAATATTATATTTGATAATAAGATTTTTTATTCTGGTAGGAAATTGTCATAGACACTCACAACTGTTATGAAGGCGATGTCCATCTGTGACTTTAACAGAGTAAAACTCCTGAGGTGTCATCTCGTCATTGCTGCTAGCAGAACCTAGGAGATCACATTCGTCCTTCTTATATATATCGTAATATATCTACGCCAACGTTTGATAATCATGTACCAATATTTGACAATTTACTTATCGTCTACAGCAGGCGTTGCTAAATTTTTTTTTCTCGTAGACCCCTTTCAAATTTTATTGGTTTTATGGACCTACTGCTAGATTTTTAGCATAATCCCAAAATACAACAAAAATATTTGAAAATTAGAAATTAGAAGCTTTAAAATGCTTTTTTTTTAATCTCAATACGCCCATCTTCTTTGAAATACGTACAGCGTAATATTAGGTCCTTACATATGAAATTGGCGTTTTTCGTACTGGCCACTTTAATCACAAATTTCTCCTCTTTGGTAAAGAATTCCAAATTCAAATTTGTACAGCTATAGACTCATGTATTTGTGCTTCGATGATCGTCATTCATTTGTTTTTTTCTTCTGTTTTTTTCTTTTTGCGTCACTCATTTTACAAAACGGAAAACTTAAAATATCGCATTATTTACGAGTACGAGTTCCGCCGTGGTACTAGTGCTGCGGAAACAACTCGAAGGGTGAATGATGTGTATGGCGGTCGTGTTGCAAAAGAAAACACAGTTCGTTTTTGGTTCCAACGTTTTCGTTCTGGAAATTTCGACCTGCAGAACAAGCCCCGTGGACGGCCTGAGACTCAAGTTGATAATGAAGAGTTGAAGGCTATTGTGGAAGCGGATCCATCGCAAACCACGTCCGAGTTAGCTGCAGGCTGCGATGTTAGTGATAAAACTGTTTTAATTCACTTGAAGCAAATTGGGAAGATTAAAAAGCTTGAAAGGTGGGTACCTCACGAATTGACTGAAGCAAACCGGCAAACGCGCGTCGACTGCTGCGTTACATTACTAAACCGGCACAATAATGAAGGTATTTTAAACCGAATCATTACCTGTGATGAAAAATGGGTTCTTTACGATAATCGGAAGCGCTCAGCGCAATGGTTGGATCCTGGCCAGCCAGCCAAATCCTGCCCCAAGCGAAAATTAACCCCAAAAAAGTTACTTGTAAGCGTTTGGTGGACTAGTGCCGGTATTGTTCATTACAGTTTTCTCAAATCTGGCCAGACCATTACGGCAGATGTCTATTGTCAGCAATTGCAAACCATGATGGAAAAGCTAGCGGCTAAACAACCTAGGCTGGTCAATCGCTCCACGCCACTGCTGCTTCACGACAACGCTAGACCACACACTGCGCAACAGACGGCTACTAAATTAGAAGAGCTTCAATTGGAAAGTCTAAGACATCCTCCGTACTCCCCGGACCTTGCTCCAACAGATTACCATTTTTTTCGAAATTTGGATAACTTCTTGCAAGGGAAAAAATTCAACTCCGATGGGGCAGTCCAAATCGCCTTCAAAGATTTTATTGATTCCCGTCCGACTGGTTTTTTTAGTAAAGGGATCAATGAACTACCTATGAGATGGCAAAAGTGCATAGAAAATAATGGTTCATACTTTGATTAATTAAATATATTATATTAAAAAATATTCGACTTTTTGTTCCTCCCATACAAAACGCCAATTTCATATGTAAGGACCTAATATTTTATCTGTTTACATTGATAGATAAAGCAAACCCAACGTTTTAATTCTTTATTAGCAAAACTAGGTAAATTTTCGTTTACACACAGACGCAAATTCTGCACTCATTTTTTTACGCCAACGTAGACCCCGTCGAGTCCTCCATGAATCCCTAGGGGTCCACCTGAAGCACTTTGGGAATCACTGGTCTACAGGATCTTAAAACTGATATTGAAACGTAAGCCCTCGTCAACGGAAACATCACTTAATGAGTTTTGTTATCCCAGCCTGCCCTTTTTGTATAAATGTAATGTAAAATCCAATGTTTTCCGTGACGAGCTTGCTAAAGAGAAAAAATCCTCCTACAATGGTATCATTATTCTTTTACGCAGATAACCAATCACGGATATCGACGTTTTCCTAACCGAAATTTTACGAGCTTATTTCATGTAAAGCTTTACCTTACTCAACATGAAAAACGTTCCTTGCATTATAAACGCATGTTATATTATAAACACGCTTGTTATTATAAAAAAATCCGATTTAGTGTGAGTTGGACACAATTCCAGCACAAGCGCCAAGGGTTCCGTACAAATAAACTATGAATGTACTGAACATTGCTCTAACGGAATAATAAACCAGATTTAGAGATAGGATTAACTTTGCCGTTGGTAACCGACTGTCTGCATCTCACGCGTATCAATGCATGCATGCATGTATCAATATAGATCGCTGTCCTTTTACATTTATGAAACAAAACCATTTATAATAGCGAAATACCCATTTTTTGTAATGTAATTACAAATTTGTAGTCAATTATATATATGATACAAAACTTTACTTTTCGCTAAATTTCGTGATTCTAGGTCAACGAACGGAAAGTACACTAAAAGTTTTGTTTTCTTTACGAAACCGCAAAAACGTTAAAAAACACGACATCAACGTACATACATATCTATTGATTGCGTAGCCATAAATATATAATTTTTTAGGACCACAAGAGAAGAACACAAACCTTAATTTGATATTAATTTCAACTTGATGTCTCTCAGTGGCAATGCCATTTACTTGCACTATTAGCTAGCGCCTTCCCTTTTAGGTTAATACTTAGGTTTTATCAATAAAAAAGATTTATTGCTATATTAATGATGTTTCTTGATACAATTAATTGTCATCTTTATTATAATGACAAACAATAATTCCATAGTTATTTAAAAAAATACAAATATTTTAGGTAGCGCCACGGCGTAGATCGTTCGCGACCACTTCTGAGAAAAAGAGCCTTGACAGACAGACAGACAACAAAATGATCCTTTAAAAAGCTCCGTTTTCCCTTTGGTAAAAACTGAATTATCTTTACAAGCCATATATGTTATTTATTCTGGCTCGATTTGTCTGGTTTTTTTTGTTTAAAAATGAAAGTATTTTGATTAATTTAAAAAGATATTTTATTTAACATAAGTTACATAATTTATTGGTGTTTATTAACACTTATAGTTGAACACCTATCTTGATTGTTTAAGAATAATTGTTTTTTACGCGCATGAAACTCACGATTACGTACTGGTTTTTTTGTCCCACCCGGTTAAGTTGTGATGACCTTTCCCGGTCAATCAACGCGCGACAATTCAAAAAAAAAAAGTGTTTTTTTTTTTCAATTTAATTTGATTTTAATTTTTTTTTTTGTTTCGATTTTCACGATACAATTTGGCACTAGTTTTCGGCTTAAATTGTGGTTTATGTAAGCTAGCACGACGACGGGGACTCTCAAAATATTCCTTGGTGGTCGCTGCCATTTTGGAATAGTCTGTAGTTTCTATTAGATGAACTCTAGTCATTTTATCGAGCCTCTATCTATACTAATATTATAAAGCTGAAGAGTTTGTTTGTTTGTTTGTTTGTTTGAACGCGCTAATCTCAAGAACTACTGGTTCGAATTGAAAAATTCTTTTTGAGTTGAATAGACCATTTATCGAGGAAGGCTTTAGGCTATATAACATCATGATGCAATTATTAGGAGCGAAGAAATAATGGAAAATGTGAAAAAAACGGGGAAAATTATTCATCCTTGAGGGCTTCCATTGAGTGCGCTGCAAAAACGGTTCAAGATACCAAAAATATATGTAAGAAAGAATTATTCCTCTTGAAATGATCTAAAAAAATGTCCGCGACAATATATGTCTATCTTTTAAGATTAAGTCACTAGAACCGTTTTTATGGTAACCAAATTTGGTCGAAATTAATGCATTATTTGTTAAGAGTTGTATCAACGTAATAATATTAATCTTTATCCAAATAAATGTGTTGTTGATTAAGAGTATTTAATTGTGAACAAAATTGTCTTTGACATCACTTAATTTCAATGAACATCTTAGAAGATATTACAAAACCTTATATAGCAAAACAACGTTTGCAGGATCAGCTAGTAATAAATACAACCCAAGCTTCTTCACACGAATGCACTTATATTTAAGAATTTAAAAGGAGTTCATCATTTTTTTTTTTGCAAAAAAGTTCATCATTCTCCACATATGTTATGGTCAAGCCAAGCACTTTTTGACAGCACAAGCCACTTAAAGTCGAGACTGACGTCTTATAACTTGATGTGTCTAAGTAGAGAAATATTTATTCAGGACACAACAAATGGAATGTAAACATGCTAGAAAGTTATAACTTTTAGAATGTTTTTTTACGACACATTCGAGTGTGGAATATGAATATGGCTGTGGACGTTCTAAAATGAACGTCTTCATGGATTTGATCGATTAAATTTATTTCGTCTAAAGAAATTTTGATAAATTTTTAACATGTACTAGTATCTGACCAAAACTGCAGCTGTACCTACCAGCTGATATGTTGTTAGATAATTTTTAAAATCTCTAGACGTTGATTATATATATCGACATAAATTTAAAATATTGTTTTAAACATCATTATATTATTCAAGAGGTCGTAAGTCCGTACACTGGAGCGTATTTCTGGATGTTTCCATATTAAGTACAGATTTAGGCACCATATGCTCACCGGTGAAGGAAAATATCATCAGGAAGTCTGTATAGCAATAGAAAAGTTATGTGTAAGTGCCCTGTGAACGGCGATCAGCTGCGCTACTATCACTCACTACTGATCATGTCGGGAACGACATTTAATCTCTCAATGTCGATTGTTGCTTCCTGGCATCAATTTTCCCTCTTTTTATGTTGCTCGAGCGTTGTTCGAATCAACTACGCGCTTCCTTATCCCGATGGACGTAAGCTTCAGTTATTATATATTCTTCTTATTTCACGTTAATATATATTCTTCATT
Source organism: Automeris io (assembly GCA_036320925.1). Classification (NCBI taxonomy): domain Eukaryota; kingdom Metazoa; phylum Arthropoda; class Insecta; order Lepidoptera; family Saturniidae; genus Automeris; species Automeris io. The sequence goes on along the minus strand of JAUDJH010000010.1, from coordinate 11,368,415 downwards.
AGAAAAATCACCTTATTATTCCTATATACCTCTTATTTCGTTATTTTTATTTGTTTTTAAAATCTTGACATTTACATTTTTCAGTTGATTTTTTCTATTACTTAAGGTGTGTGTTTAACACTATTTATTATTTAATATTTATTATATTTTATTAAAATAAATTATATATTATGAATCCCTTAAATATTAACACCCCACCCCCTTCCACATCTACTTCTTATCCCCCACACCCTCTTAATAGAACATTCGACTTTGACCTGGACCTAGATCGGACAATTTTAGATACAGTTTCTTCTCATACTCATGTTTCTCCTAAAAGACCAAAAATTGTAACTTCCTTTAGACCCAAAATTAAACACGTTAAGCCTTCTGTTACTTCTTACAATATTTCTCCCAGTAATCCACAACCTCTGAAAAACTGTTATATTAGAAAGGAAAATTAAATATAAGAGAAAAACCAGGAGCATGTATATGTATGTAAAAATAATAATATATATATAATAAAGTCAGGTGATGACAAGTGAAAAACTATTGTATTAGAAAGAATAAAATTAACTCTTAAATTTTCTGCATATCACATTTGCAGAAATAGCAGAAAAAATGAAAGCAATTTCGAGTACTCAATATACTCGTACAAAATTTGTTGCGATCGGCACATCCAAGTCTGTAGACTTGAAGAGAGTACACTCTCTTTTAGTTTTTTCGCAGACGTTGATGCAAATTCTGTTTCCAGTTCCGCTGTGTGACAATTCCCATAAAATTTTTGTTTTTTTATTTCGATCAAGGCGTACAGGAGTGGTTCGACTTCCTTTGATGGGACTCATCTATACTAATATTATAAAACTGAAGAGTTTGTTTGTTTGTTTGTTTGAACGCGCTAATCTCAGGAACTACTGGTTCGAATTGAAAAATTATTTTTGTGTTAAATAGACTATTTATCGAGGAAGGTTTTAGGCTATATAACATCACGATGCAACTATTAGGAGCGAAGAAATAATGGAAAATGTGAAAAAAAGCGGGGAAAATTATTCATCCTTGAAGGCTTCCATTGCGTGCGCTGCAAAAACGGTTCAAGATACCAAAAATATATGTATGAAAGAATTATTTCTCTTGAAATGTTCTAAAAAATTTCCGCGACAGTATATGTCTAACTTTTAAGATTAACTCACTAGAGCTGTTTTTATAGTAATCGAATTTGGTCGAAATTAATGCATTATTTTTTAAGAGTTGTATCAACGTAATAATATTAATCTTTATCCAAATAAATGTGTTGTTGATTAAGAGTAATTAATTATGAACAAAATTGTCTTTGACATCATTTAATTTCAATGAACATCTTAGAAGATATTACAATAATTTATATAGCAAAACAACGTTTGCCGGATCAGCGAGTTTTAAATATAGCTCACACACGTTAGATGCCCAGACAATACTAAACTTACCGTTATATTTTATGCAAATCATAAATTCGGAGCATATAGACTTCTCTATTTTAACTGAGATTTCTGTTTATATTATGGCTTATGCAAAAACTGGAGCGTTGAAGTGGAAGTCCGACATTCTGCCACATCCAGCGCTTGAAACGCGCCCCAAGCGTCTGACCTATCCAACGCTATAACTTTTGAACGACTTGAAATATCGAAAACTCACTCCACCTACATATTCTAAAATATATCTAGATGAAATTCATGCTAGAAAAAAAAAATTTCGAACCAGTCACACGGGATGACCTTAAGGAGAAGAATAGAAGAACAATTATTTTTTTAAGATTATTTTTCTAAATATGATGAAACAATGTATCTTTGATAATGTTATTCGTTTTTGATCGTTTATTGCTTGCCTTAAATATTGTGCTATATTGTAGGTATTAAGAAATATGTTTTTATGTAACCACCCGCCATCAACGGGTGCATATGATTGACCAATAAATAATCAGTCTGCGATAGTCCGTCTTTCATTTAATACATTACATTGGCGCAGCCGGACTAAACTATAAAATTCTAAAAAATGCCTTTCGGTACAGTGGAACCTTTCAAAATAGGCGTACATAATTGGGACGCGTACTGTAAACGAGTGAAACAGTTTATTAGATTAAATAAAATCGAGAAGGACTTGCAAGTAGCTACTTTAGTGACACACATAGGAATTGAGTGTTATGAGCTAATGTGCGATTTGTGCTCTCCGGATGACCCTGAGAGTAAATCATTCGAGGAATTGGAACGCATAGTGAAAGACCATCTCGAGCCACGACGGTCGGAGATCGCAGAACGACATATATTTCGGCAAAGGAAGCAAAGCAGCGAAGAAACCGTTAGCGAGTACCTACAAAATCTAAAACATCTTGCTAAGACGTGCAATTTTAGTAAAAACTTAGAAGAAAATCTTAGAGATCAATTTGTTTCCGGACTTCGCATTGAGGATATGAGATCCAGGCTGTTTGCCGAACAAAATTTAGATTTTAAGCGAGCGGTGGAGTTGGCCTTGGCATTGGAAGCGGCGGACAGGCATGCAGCGGCGGCGGCGGCAGGCGGACCCGGGGCTAGCAGTATGGACAGCGCGGGCGCAGCATTCGACGGGCTGCATCGGGTCGGCATAACGGCGACGACACCGGTCTACACAGGCACTTCGAGCGGCGCGCTCCGGAGCGCACGCCCAGGACAGCATCGATTACGAGTACCAGCAGGGGTTGCAGCGCCAGGCGCCGGCGGTGACAGCGGTAGCAGCGGGCAGCGCGCTAGCCGTGTGGATCAATGTACGTGCTGCGGAAAATTTAATCACGTTGCGGCGCGATGCAGGTACAGGATGTATTCCTGTGATCGGTGCGGCGAAAAAGGACATTTGAAGGTCATGTGCAGAAAAAGTGTCAGCAATCAAGGTTTGTCTGGAAGGGACAAAGGTCAGTTTTTTTTAAATGAGTCGAATTCTGAAGGTGATCTTAATTTTTACAATTTTGTAAATGACGGTACGGATGGACCTTATTTAATAGACATTAACGTTGAAAATCGCACAATTAAATTCGAAATCGACACCGGTAGTAAAATATCTGTTATTTCTAAGGATTGTTATGATAAATGTTTTTCATATTTAAAATTAGTTAACGATTCGCCCCGATTAAAGACTTACACTGGCAGCGTAATCAAGCCGTTAGGTTACATTGTGGTGAAGGTTACATTTGGGTCATTAAATACAAATTTACAGTTATTCGTCATAGAAAATGGGGGCCCGCCTCTATTGGGTCGTACTTGGATAAGATGTTTGAATTTAAATGTAACACATTGTAATAATATTACATCAGAATCAGTTGACGAGAGTGTAGACCGGTTACGAAAAGACTTTCCAGAAGTATTTGCTGAGGGGTTAGGTACATATAAATCTCGTATAAAATTGCATTTAACTGATTCGAGCCCAGTGTTCGTGAAGGCGCGCGCGCTGCCGCTGGCACTGCGCGGCCCGGTCGAGCGCGAGCTAGCGCGGCTGCAGCGCGAGGACGTCATATACAGGGTGGATCGTTCAGATTACGGAACACCTATAGTTCCTATAATTAAAAAAAATGGTGACATACGTATTTGTGGTGATTATAAGGTCACAATTAATCCACGTTTGAAAGATTTTCATTATCCGCTACCTCGTATAGAAGACATATTTGCCAGTTTAGCTGGAGGAGAACAATTTACAAAAATAGATCTATCTAATGCCTATCAGCAAATTCTTCTTACGGAAGACTCGCAACCGATGACGGCTATAACCACCCATATAGGTACTTTTGTTTATAAACGTGTACCATTCGGTATTAAGTGTATACCAGAAAATTTCCAAAAATTAATAGAAGAGACTATAAATGGCTTGCCGTCCACGGTGGCTTTCCAGGATGATATTTGTATAACAGGAGTAGACAGAGCTACTCATCTTAAGAACTTGCGAGCTGTACTGAATAGGTTGCGGGATGCAGGGTTGCGTGTGAATTTGTCTAAATGCGAATTTTTTAAAAATTGTGTAACCTATTTAGGTTATCGGATAGACAAAACCGGATTGCACACTGATGTTAATAAGATTGAGGCGATAGTTTCTGCGCCTGCTCCTAAAGACATAACTCAATTAAGAAGTTTTTTAGGTTTAGTAAATTTTTATTCAAACTTTTGTATTAATTTTAGTAATATTTCACAGCCTTTGTACAATTTACTTAAGAAAGGGGTTAAATGGTATTGGAATGATCGTTGTGAACGTGCTTTTAATGAGATTAAAAGTTTGCTGAGCAGTAGCCCGGTGCTCGCGCACTACGACCCTGCGTTGCCGGTGATACTGTCAGTGGACAGCAGCGCTTACGGGCTGGGCGCCGTGCTCACGCACAAGTACCCGGACGGTTCCGAGCGGCTCATTAGTTGCGCTTCGCGTACTTTGAATGCGCCCGAGCGTCATTACTCGCAGTTAGATAAAGAAGCTCTGGCAATCGTGTTCGGTGTCACCAAACATCATCAATATTTATACGCCAGACATTTTTTCTTGCGTAGCGATCATCGTGCATTAAGTTACATTTTTGGTAAACACAAAGGCATCCCGCAGACGGCTGCAAGCCGCTTGCAAAGGTATGCGGTGCGGTTAGGCGCTTATAACTTTGACATAGAATTTGTACCATCGAAAAATAATTGTTTTGCTGATATGTTGTCTCGTTTGCCATTACACTATATATACAGCGATACTTGTTACACTGACAATAATAAAGGTAGTTATTTGAATTACGTGGAAAATGAATTGCCAATAACGTTTCAGGAAGTGCAAGAGGAATCACGGAAAGATAGTCAGCTAAATAAAATTATTGGTTATATTAAATTCGGTTGGCCAGATCGTATTGAAAATGAACGAGATAGGGTATTTTTTTTAAAGAAAGATAATTTATTTATTGAACATAATTGCTTAGTGTGGGGATATCGTATTGTGATACCGCTTAGTTTGCGCGCTATTATTTTAGATGAGCTTCATAGTGGGCATATCGGAGTTGTCAAAATGAAGCAAGTAGCACGTAACTACGTTTGGTGGGAGGGCATAGACGCGGATATTGAACGAACTTGTCGTGAATGTTCGGCGTGCGCTTCGCAACGCGACCATGCCCCGCCAGCGCCTTTACATTCGTGGTCTTGGCCGAAGGAACCCTGGGTCCGACTCAATATAGACTTTTTAGGCCCATATCGTAACAGATATTTTTTGGTAATAGTAGACGCCCACTCAAAATGGATAGAGGTAGAAAACGTTCCTAGTACTTCGGCCTCTGCAGTGATTAACAGCTTAAGGAAAATTTTTGCACGTTTCGGACTTCCGCGCAGTATAGTCAGCGATAACGGACCGCCGTTCAGCTCGGCTGAATATCTCAAATATTTACAAATTAATGGCATTAGGCGGATTTTAGTAGCACCGTATCATCCGTCTAGTAATGGAGCCGCAGAAAATGCAGTAAAATTAGTCAAACAAGTATTAAAAAAGGCAACTACTGAAAATGAGGACGTAAATGTAGCATTATGTAGATTTTTATTTACACACCGGAACACTGAACACTGTACTACACAAAAAGAGCCAGCAGTAGCAATGTTAGGACATAGGTTACGTGGTAGATTAGATTTACTCCGACCCGATACAAGCGAGCTCGTTCGCCACAAGCAATGCGCGCAGGAGGAGCGTCGCGGCGGGAAGTTGCGCGAAGTTTCCCCAGGGGAGACTATAATGATGAGAGATTACGTTAACAAAGATCTGAAATGGAAAGAAGGGGTAGTAGTCAGTAGAACGGGGCCAGTTTCCTATACGGTTCAAGATAAAACCGACAATAGCATTCACAGACGGCATATTGATCAAATTATAGGTCAGAGGAAGTCTAGACACTCACTTTCATGCATTGGCACCGAGCAGACAAATACAAATAGTAATGAAGCTTCCAATATTGATGATGTTTCTCCTGACACGAATAGTGAAATACTTGACTCTAGTGGTCAGGACCAAGAGTTGGTAGGGGAGTCGAGTGACGAACATCTGGGGACTACTCATGCTATGACGCTCAGACCACGAAATATTAAAAAAGCACAAGGGTCTACCATGACTCTTAGGCCGTTACCACATAGATAATCTTAAATAACGTGTATAATAAATTGTTAAATGTAATTATTTAGTTTAGTTATTACTTTTATTTGTAATTGTGTTGTTTGTTGCTGTTTTGTAATTGTAGTTTTTAGTTTAAAAGAGAGGATAATGTGCTATATTGTAGGTATTAAGAAATATGTTTTTATGTAACCACCCGCCATCAACGGGTGCATATGATTGACCAATAAATAATCAGTCTGCGATAGTCCGTCTTTCATTTAATACATTACAAATATGAAACTTTCTTTAACTCTACGATGTTTTTCTCAAGTAAGATGTCTCCGTTTTCCCTCGCTTGGAAGTTTATTTTAGCCTTTCGTCCTTCGATTTTGGAATTACCGACCTCAAGTTTGGCAAACAATAACCGAACTCTGCGATGTTCGTCTCAGTGGTATAATCTTAAACAAATTTTCGGAAATAAATTCACCAGAATCGCGTACTTACTGAGATAAGACGACAAAATTGGAAATATTAATGTATAAAAAAGACCACATTTTCTTATATGTAATTCTGTTATTATTACATCGAAAATGAACATTGTAAATAAACGTATAATAACACGTTAACAGGATTATAACCATAGCAAGTTAACCCATAGCAAATGCAATGTGTCAACTGCACAAAAAATGGACTAACCACAATATATCGCGTAGAGCAATAATAAAACTTGTAAACACACTTGTCTTCTCTATCTTCAGCTATGGAGTAGAAACATGGATCCCTAAGAAGACGCCCAAACTGGTGTTGGTGCAGTCGAGATGTGGTGCTAGAGTAAAATGCCACAGATCTCTTGGTTAACCTTTCGTATCAATGAGTCTATACAATGTGAATTGAAAGTTATTTTATTATATTATATTTTATTTTGTCTCTATAGCCAGAAAAGACGATAACAACCTTGAACTGCTGATGGTTACTGATAAGTATGACGGAAAACGTTCAAGAGGTCGTAGGCCCATTACGATGGACTGATCTAATCCGCAAAACACTGAATAAAAACTTATATGCTGCACTCCACGATGCCAAGAATAGAGAGAAGTGGCACACCATTTTACAACGGACAACATCCTAGTATTCATTACCCTCGACATTGGGAAAGCGTAGTGAGGAAGAGTAACCTTTAGCAGAATCTGGGGGTTAGCATTGTTCAGGTTAGAAGATTTAATCGTTGATGACCAGTTCCTTATTTGGGTTGGCAGAAAGAATTGAGTGTGGAGATTAATAAATGTTAAGAAAGCAAAAGAGGTAGTTCGCAGGGATTGAGATAAGTTTATTCAAGACACAGAAAAGGTTTAAAGAGTTCACGGAGAATTCGATGACTGAATAAATTGTGACTTTCGATAAATTATCATTAAAACGTGTCCGATGTTTTTAATACCTTTCCAATAATACTACTTGTTGTTGTCGCCAAACTCAATTCAACTTTAAAGCTTAAAACGTATTAATAAGGTTGGGTTGAAGTATTCGCTTATTAAAGTTTAAGATATCGTAAGTTATTTGATTATATGACTATCGAATATAGTAAGTTTTGGTATTTTATTAAATATGTTAAATCGATTAATTAGCAAAAATGCTAACTATATGCTATAGAAAAATAGCAATCTAAGACAACACTTACTTAATTTAGCATTGGGTCTTTCATTTTTAATATTTGTTTTAAAATGTTTAAATTTAAAGAAATAATAAACGCAGACTAATTTTATTAAAATATATATTACATAGCCATTATATTTTATATTATATAATATATAAAAACGAGGAAAACTTTATTTAAGTAGAATGTGGGACTGAAATGATAAAATAATATTTTTATAATTGAAAAATTAAATACAAAAAGGAATTTTATTAAGGTTTCTCTATATCTATAATATTAGGAATATAGAAGTAGGAAAAAGTATATTATTTTTAGTAATATATTTGTTGTGTCAGTGTATTAACAAAAAAGCTTGTTCAATTTAACGCTGTAATCTCTGGATTGCCCACAATTATTCGCTGTCATAAACAAACCGTGGTCTGTTTGCAAGCATTCACCCTATTCCCCCTAAGTTTGGGAGAAATAAACGTGTAAATTAAGGGATTTGATTAGCATTACGCATTTGTAGCGCATTTATAATGAACACTGATAAAGTATTTATTACGCACGATTCCTCAAGGTGCGAATCGAGTTTCAATTGTAAATATATTAGGTGTATGTACCTCGGGCGAATGCAATATTATTGACAGCCCCGGATTATCTACACAGGCTTTCGTCAGTGACGCGTCCCACTACGGGACACGGTAAAAAGTTCGTATCTTATTAGGTAACTCATATTATTTCTCACAGAACAGTTGCAATGCAAAATCAGGTGTAGTGTAAGAAATTACATAAAGAAATTTATTTTATCGATAAAACTAATTGGAGTTATACTAAATTCCAATTAGATTTAGAATAAAATCCAGTTCAGGGTGCTGTAATGGGATTCCATGGACGAAAGAGGATATGTAATGTAAGTATGAATTGAATCTATGGGCTTAATGTGTCCAAATGGACTTAGTTTCCTATGAGAAACAATATATCAGAGTATTTATAATTTACGTTAGTTTTAACTGAAGTTATAACGGATTTTTGCTTCCGAAACTATGAAACTCTACATAATTTGAAATCTCCGCACACACATCCACTTTCACAAAATTTCAACGAAGAACGGTAAAGAAACGACGCACTGGTGCTATGGAGATATATAGTTGTTATTTCCTCTTGTGGACCACATGACAACAAAATAAATATAACAAGCTAATCATGATTAATTTAAGAAAACATTGGTTTATTGAGAAAACGTTTAATTTTTATGCCAATTCTTGAGATCATTATTTTTTATTTATTTAAAATAAAAATATTTGTATTTTATTATATTACTAGCTGTACCGGCAGACCTTGTTCTGCCCTATTTACCTAAATCTAAAGCTTTTCCGTCAGATTTTATTCTGCCAAAACCTATTGGCCTGTCGGCTGTTTTTTGAAAATTGTTTGAAGCAAGCTGGCCTTAATGCTATATGTATAAAAATTGACAAATATTGACATAAATATTTATACGTCACTCAATAATTGTTTTGCCTTCCCGGAACCCGTCCACTAACACTTAAACTTTATGGTGTGGTATTAAAGTTCAAAATGACTTCTAACGAATTTTTTGTATGAGAATACAGAAAAGTGTTATTTTTAGACAATTGCAGGGAAATTTAAAAATTTTTCTCTTGTAATAACCTTCCTCAGAATTCATCAAACACAACAAAAAAAAAATCAGCCAAATCGGTTCAGCCGTTCTCGAGTTTCGCGCTTATCAACACATTTAGCGATTCATTTTTATATTATAGAAGATTTCACTTCTTCTTCCATTAAACTGCCACTTATGCAAACGTGAAGTGCGAAACTCCTCGTGCGCTTAAGTTAAGACACATCCGCGACAACCCTAGTTAACTGAAAAACAAACGATCGTACTCAGTATCATACTTATTATTAAGTGGGTATCCGTTACAGGAATGAAAAATGGTCTTGTCTTGGTAAATGAAATTTTAACGTGAAAAATAACCGCAACTTATTTTTAATTTAACGTACCCTCTCAATCTGAGAACAGGAAGACCTCGAAATAACTGTTTTCCTTTGCGTAGCTTATTTATTGCGATTATATTTGAGTAAACACAGAGAAACGTGATGTTTCTGTGTCGAGGAACTTATAACATGCTATTTATTTCGTCCTTTGATAAGGGGACTTGTGGTTAAAGCTCCCGATGGAATCGAGGTCTGAATTCTTTGCCGCGGTCCAAAGAAATTCGCGAATTCGTTGAAGTGAGAAACATCAAAGCGGGTAGGATCAATAACTTCTGTGTCCTTGTTTTCATATAGATTTTTAACCTGTGAAAGCTCTACTCACAGCGCATTAATTACAAAGGAACCATTGTACCTTAAAAGGCTAGGTATATTTGTAGACCTGTGTTTTGAAGAGTTTAGAAATGGAGATGGGAACAACGTAACGTTTTTTTATAATTCACAGGCGGACGCTTAACCTCACATCTGGTGGAAGGTTTTTTTTTACATTGGCTCGACATAGTGACTACAGAGTACCTGATGGTAAGTACAATGTAGTCCAACAACGAAAGCGACTATGAAAGGATGAAAATCCATTGATTGTTTACATCGTCATGTCGGCCCACATATACCACGACTGAAGGTCTCTAGATATATGAGTTACTGGATATACACAAGCTGATCCCGAAACGCGACAATCCGAAACTGGTCACTATGGGGGGCTTTTGTAAAGTTTGGAATTTATAATAAAATAAATTATAATAAAATACTGTTCATGTTCTATCATTTACTTGGTTACCAATCAATCCATCAGTTCCCATAGCAACGTCATCACCTGACAGCTTTAACTGGTGAAGACGAGACCGGCGATGAACCGCGTCCGCTCAACAAATGCCTATTCACTCTTCTCTTAAAGATTCCTAAGTCATAAGATTGTGGAAATATGTTCGCTGGAAGCATATTCTACTCCTTAGCTGTTCGCGTGATTAATGTAGATGCGAACCTGTTCGTGCGGATTTTAGGAATGTCCATCACCTACGGTGTCTAGTGGTTTTATAATGATATGGGGCTGGTGAAATTAGAGAATATAGCCCCTCAGAACACTCTCCATTGTCCAACCGATAAAAGACTGCACGGCACGCGACTTTACGTAAGCCGGGCGGTACACATTCTGGGCGTCTGCCGTCCGGCAGAGAGGAAAAGGCGTCATGCGTGTGCCCACACGACGTCTTATTGAGAGGTAGTGAGGGGGTAACAACTGACCCCCTCCCAGAGAAGAGGCCTGCCAAGGCTAGTCGCTCGCCAGGTCCGTATGAAGTATACGGATACCCAGGCCTATTGAAGGAGAAGAGAGGACAGAGCTGGCACTCCGGAGGTTTTAGTCGGTGCAAATCCGACACACCGGGGGAGTGGCCCTCTCCACTCGCCTGACGGTCCGAAGGGATTTCCACCGGGTTAACAAAAAAAAAAAAGCGACTTTACGTCGATAGTCGATGTTCTGCATTTTAATCTCAGTCAAAGAGTTTTCGACAACAAGTCTACGAGCTCTACGATTAATCCAGTTCAGAGCTACCAAGTAGTATTTAGCGGACAGATCCCAAAGATGTGAACTCTTCAGGTGATTTACCAGTGATAAATGAAAATACAGACAGAGAGCATAACGACAAAACTATGCTGTGAAAGAGATAAAACTAATAGCAGATACACTCCTTTTATAATTTTTCATATACTTACTTGGAAGTAAAAGTACACAAATGCTATTTTATATCACTGTTAAGCGGCTACTATAGATTATAGCCGAGTGAAATACCAAAGGCAATAACACAGACTCGCATAGCAGTTTTATTCCTAAAATTACATTAATGTTTAAAAATCGTTTGTCTAAGTGTAAAAGTAACGCAACTGCAAAAAATATACTATGTTTATCCCTGTCAATCAAACAAAAACTGATCGGCAATATATATTTGTTAATAGTTTACCACACAGACCTTAATCACACCTGAAATTAAAAATTTTACTGTATATCTTTTAATTATATTATCTTATAAATATTATATGGATTAAGTCATACATTTCGTAGTAACATTTTTATCGGTGTTTTAGACAGGAATGGTCAATGGTTCCGGATTATCTACATTTATCTACAAATTATGTTGTGCTTTATTACCGTAATAATATGTTACGACGGTTAAGACATCTATGGTTAAAAAAAAAAACGCGAAAGAAGATTATGTACACAAGTAATTATGTGAGTGCTACTATTTGTTTTATATGTTGACTGGATATGGACGGGACAGCCTTTGCGCCTTGAACTAAGAAATTAACTAGCGTCAAACTGCCTTGGGTCCTTTAATTTGACTTTGTAATGAGTTTTGGCAGGCACACTTAGTCTAATTCTAGTATGTATCTACACAAAATTCTTCTAACTCCAGTTTCCCAATTAAGAATTGCAAAATAGGCACTATTTTGTTTCGGTATTTGTAGACAAAGGTTTGTCTATTTATGTTCCTAGTTACCTTAGTCATATTTCAGATTAAGATTCGAGATATTTACGATTATCTGTGTAAATTAAATCGGTAACATGTTAAGCATAAAAACGAATATAGCGATATCTTACTCTTTATTTAAGTTTAACCAAGAAAATAGAAAACTAGATATATCTAGAATATTTTTTAATTTCTTTATTAAATGTTCCATATATAGCTGTTAACATTGCTGAAATTGGGAATACGTTACTTATAATACGCAAGTGGACCGATAAATAAAATGTGTGATGAAAAAATAACTATACAAATAAGGATGACAGAAAGTATATTTATAGTAAGGCCAAGAGGGAAGAATAAATAAGCTTTATAGAGTAAAATAGCTGTAGAAAGTGGAGACTGAGATTCCAATAGTTGGATTTGTGAGTAAAATATAGTCCCAGAGTAATTGCTTTAGTAATTACTTTGAGTACAGAGGACATTCCAATTACATTAGGGAATAATGACTATTTAATTCAGTCAATCGTGATAACCATATGATACAATTTAGATTGTAGATTGAATTATTTACAAAGGCATTTAATATCCTTTGAAATTATGAGCGTTTTCTTAACTTTAAATGAACAAATATTTGATTTCAATTTTATTCAATTTCAAAATGATAGCATTGTATTAAAGTATCATTGTAAAATTAACTTTGTCTCGACAGCGGGTTTTTTATGAAACTATTTTGAACTTGCTTTAACGTCTGAGATGTACCGTCTGGTGGAATAAACAAATTCAAATATAACTATTTCTACTATGAAACAAACTCGAGTGTTTCTCGAATACTATCAAGTATAATAATAATCGTCACGGTATATACCTTTTGGATTGAGCAGAGATACATTAGTGGCTGTATCCACTTTGCGTTTATATGTTGTATCCATCGTGACCAGCAGCGTCATTAGTCACAAGTGATCGCCGATCTGAGGGTACTTAACATTGACGTTTCTATTAGATGCCATGAGGGTTTCCTCACGATGTTTTTCTTCGTCGCAATCTTGAACAACCCAGAGGTGCGAGCAGCGACTCGAATCTACAATCAGTTCTGGATGTGGATATCGCTCCTTTATCCAGTAAGCCATCAAAGCCACAAAGTAATTATAAAGGAATAACAATTATTATTGAATCGATTTGTACTCCTATTAAATTATACTGACTTAAGAACAAAGTACAGGCAATTAGATACCCAAGGAATTAAAAAATACATGGAAGAATATATTTAAAAAATGCGGATAAAGTGATGTAGCATATGTTCTGATTTCCTAAGCTTATTCACATCCATCTTTTTCTTAAACACTATAGCATTTCTTAATACAAATAGAACTCAGAAACAGCATAACGTAAGTAAATAAAATCAGGAAATTTTGTCACTTCAATATTTGATGTAGGGTTTAAATTTAATATTGTTCTATTAATTAAGAACATATTTGTGGTTTCAATTTTCAAATATATATTTAGTTTTCAACTCATTTCATAAGCAAACGCTAAGCAAATTCAAAGTAACGTTTATAAATTTAACACACACAAAGGTAAATTTAAAAAATAACGAAAATTTGGCTTGTAGTAAATGTTCTGTCAATTTAACAATAGTTAACTTGTTGTATTTTTCAATCAAACGAGCTATAGCTTAAGCGAATAATATGAGCGGCTAGATATAAAATTTAAAATAAATATTATACCATGGTAACGCATCCGTGAAATCATTTAATCCCTAGAGATTGAAAACCTGGGATATTTTCAGACATTTTGCATCACACGTAAAAGTAAAGCAAATATTATATTTCTTGAAAATGAAACCATTTTTGTTTTAAGAGTAGTATTCATATTTCAAAATTCCTTATATCCCAAGGATATCTCTTCTCGAAATTGAGAACAATTCTTTTAAAGTCCGATAAAATGTACAAACATCTCAATCCGCAAAAACTGTATATATATTATAAATACTTTAACGGGTCTTATACACAAATTAGCTTACTTTTAATTATACCTTGATGTATTGACCTGGTTATACAAGCCATGGGGTCACCATAAAACTTTTATAATAAATGTTTAAATTTCTGAAATTTGTTGTCCTATATTATGTTCCACACACTTCCAGATTGAGAATGACTGTACTAGATCAATATGATACGGACAAAGCAAAGTTTATTAATTAACAAAGAGAATGTTTGATTTAAGCATAAAATTAATTGTTCATTTCAACCAGCATCATTGTCTGCAAACAACGCATTGTCTGCTGACAAACTAATTTACATACATCAAAAATTGATTAGAATCCTAATGCATCAGGAGCTCGGACTAAGTAGCTAAGTGGCCACATAAAGGGCAGTAACACGTCCGCTTCCCGAATATTAAATACTATTACAGTAGCGCCAAATTATCTGTCACATTAGAGAGTGAAATTAAAAAAAAAAAACAATGTAATACGGATCTACCATTATCATTTATAATAGTATTATTATTACCTTTATTTCATATTGTGAATGGTTTTAAATAAAAAAAAAATTGCAGCGTTCAGTCTGCCAGCCCACCCTTGCGGACACCGTAATGTTTGTACGGATCGCTTGCGCACCGGCCGCGGTGAACCGTAGGAGAGAGAGTCGTATGAGGTCTCTTGCATCAATCGAGCCTCGTAATACGTAGCTCGCTTGTTATTAACTATTTTATCGACTTTATTATTGTTAATACCAAGTTAAACAACAATAAACATAACAAACAATAAACAATACTGTAAAATAAACGTTTCTGTAATGGACTTTCGCTTTTTTGTTTGATAACCCGGGGAAAACCCTGGCGGACTTCAGGGGGCGGTGAGGGCTGCCTCCCAGTGTGTCAGACTTGCAGCGACTAAAACCCTCGGGGTGTTCCTTCTTCCCGTCTGACCGGGGCCGGAGGTACAGTGTTATCCTCTTCTCCGACCCTTGGCGATATCTGGCCTTTTGTTAATCCACATCTTTGCACTGCGAGGAGTGGTGTAAGGAGACACCCCTCGCACACCTCAATATCTTGGAGCGGTGTGCGGAAACACGTCACACACCGCTCTCGCCTGAATAGACTTACGGTATTTTAAGGCCTTTTAACGTTATAGTTTGTAATAATACAGCTAAAAGAGATGGTAGTACACCTTTTTCTTCTTAAATTATTTCCTAAATAGGTGTTGGTGTCACTAAAGTTGGAAGAACGTTACCTATAATAATACGCCAGTAGACAGATATTTGTTTTTTGACCCGGTGATAAACCTCATTGATCGTCAGGGCCACAGTGAGGGCACCGGCCCTGGTGAAAAACACCAGAGTGTTCCTCCTACTCCTCTGCTGGAGCCCTGGGTAAAGCGACGCCAATTTCTGCAGCTCCCAGGATGGTAGTACACCTGCAGGATTGATGTGACTGCATTAGATTGCTTATAACACGTGTATAATAAAGCCTAAAGTAATTAAATATGTGTCATAATACTAAAATAGTTTATGCTCAGAAACTACAACTTACACGGAGGTTAAAGATTTAACGGATATGTAATTAATTTGTTATAATACATTTTTATTAGCCACTTATTTAGGGAATTTAATGTAGTTTATCATGTTTACGACAAATTAAATAATTTACATAACATTATAAATAGATTAAATCATTTTCCTAAAAAACTTTCCAGTAATTTTTAAGAGGGCACGATTCAGCTGAAGTTAAGTTGACCTAAAAATTTAAATATCTTCACATACATTATTGAAAGTCGTTCAGCGAACTTTAAAGTGGGCTATGCTCGGAGTGTGTCAGCTTAATAGAAATCGTAATGAGCTAATCCGACACAGAACGAAAGTTACCGATATAGTAAATCGATTTTTTTTTCAATTTCACTCGCCATCATATTCCACTGCCTATCAATCAACCTTACATACGTCACGCAATCGTCCATCCACTGAGAAGGGTTTGTAGCGAGCCATTTATTTAAAAAAGTATTACAATAATATACATTTTAACTTATGAACTAACTTAAAATCTATACAAATGCAACACTAATCTAAACAAAGCTACGATACAAACTTAAACTACTGGGAGGAACAAATCTTACGTGTTATATTTATAATATTATAGTAAATCGAGTAAGTACGCTAAAGTGGTAATGAACTGGTCTTATTTGTATCAGAATTGACAACTGCTATAGTAAACGCGTACTGGAATGTAGACTTCGTCTCGGCAAGCGAAGTGTAGACACCCAACGCCTAGATGGACCGACGACTTGCGAAAGGCAGCTGGGTTTTCCTGGATGCGAACAACCTAGAACAGAGACAAGTGGTGAGTTTTAGGATAGGTCTATCTATGTTCAGCAGTTGGGCCATGCGGGCTTTAAATATTGGGTCCTTACATATGAAATTGGCGTTTTTCGTACTGGCCACTTTAATCACAAATTTCTCCTCTTTGGTAAGGAATTCCAAATTCAAATTTGTACAGCTATAGACTCATGTATTTGTGCTTCGATGATCGTCATTCATTTGTTTTTTTCTTCTGTTTTTTTCTGTTTGCGTCACTCATTTTACAAATGGAAAACTTAAAATATCGCATTATTTACGAGTACGAGTTCCGCCGTGGCACTAGTGCTGCGGAAACAACTCGAAGGGTGAATGATGTGTATGGCGATCGTGTTGCAAAAGAAAATACAGTTCGTTTTTGGTTCCAACGTTTTCGTTCTGGAAATTTCGACCTGCAGAATAAGCCCCGTGAACGGCCTGAGACTCAAGTTGATAATGAAGAGTTGAAGGCTATTGTGGAAGCGGATCCATCGCAAACCACGTCCGAGTTAGCTGCAGGCTGCGATGTTAGTGATAAAACTGTTTTAATTCACTTGAAGCAAATTGGGAAGATTAAAAAGCTTGAAAGGTGGGTACCTCACGAATTGACTGAAGCAAACCGGCAAACGCGCGTCGACTGCTGCGTTACATTACTAAACCGGCACAATAATGAAGGTATTTTAAACCGAATCATTACCTGTGATGAAAAATGGGTTCTTTACGATAATCGGAAGCGCTCAGCGCAATGGTTGGATCCTGGCCAGCCAGCCAAATCCTGCCCCAAGCGAAAATTAACCCCAAAAAAGTTACTTGTAAGCGTTTGGTGGACTAGTGCCGGTATTGTTCATTACAGTTTTCTCAAATCTGGCCAGACTATTACGGCTGATGTCTATTGTCAGCAATTGCAAACCATGATGGAAAAGCTAGCGGCTAAACAACCTAGGCTGGTCAATCGCTCCACGCCACTGCTGCTTCACGACAACGCTAGACCACACACTGCGCAACAGACGGCTACTAAATTAGAAGAGCTTCAATTGGAAAGTCTAAGACATCCTCCGTACTCCCCGGACCTTGCTCCAACAGATTACCATTTTTTTCGAAATTTGGATAACTTCTTGCAAGGGAAAAAATTCAACTCCGATGGGGCAGTCCAAATCGCCTTCAAAGATTTTATTGATTCCCGTCCGACTGGTTTTTTTAGTAAAGGGATCAATGAACTACCTATGAGATGGCAAAAGTGCATAGAAAATAATGGTTCATACTTTGATTAATTAAATATATTATATTAAAAAATATTCGACTTTTTGTTCCTCCCATACAAAACGCCAATTTCATATGTAAGGACCTAATATATTATATTAAAAAATATTCGAATTTTTGTTCCTCCCATACAAAACGCCAATTTCATATGTAAGGACCTAATGTGATAATTATAATGATGAAATAGAATATAATAAACTTCTAAGTCTACCAAAGCAAAGTAATAACTTTCATAATTTTGAGCTATTATACCGTAACTATAAAATTTTGACTATCAAGCATATTATAAAAATATAAATGTTGATCTTCGACCTTGACAGGTTCCCCTCAATACATCGCGGATACGTTTGCCTCACTATAACATGCCAACAGACTAATATTAAAATTCGTCTCGAGTCGACGGAACTTAGTCCTACAGTTATTTGCAAAGGAAATGGCGTATACAGTTAGCCATGTGGTTCATAACGTATTGCGAATTATCTGTACGTGCTTCCTAAGCTCTATCGCAAAATTAATCCGCTACACATAACATTGTATACAAATATTCTTTAACACTATACTTTCCATTAGATGTGGGCGGTGTAGTCAAATTATCGAGCCATTATAAAAAAAAAACTTAAATTTGTACTCTTTTAGTATCAAAAGGTTATGTGTAGTATATTGAGAATTAAACTTACAAGCACGAGCGAAAACAAACCCAAAATAATAAAAAACATCATATAAAGTGGAGCCGGAAGGCTATCCCACTGCTTTATGACATGTGTATGAGCTTGCAAACTTATTTACACTTTAATGTTTGTAGTTCTTGGACAGTGTGTAACTTATACCATTGCCACTGTAATTTAAAGTTAAGGCAGCTGTTTATAATGTGTTCACGGCCTCCATTTGCTATAAAGATTTGCATAAATTTTCTAACCATAATAATTTACTTAAATCTGTATTGTTCTACACACTTCTAAATGTTTGACAGTACGACGCGAATGTGCTTCTGGAAACATTGCCGTTCTGTCGTCAAAAAATATAGTGATAAAATGTCACTAAGTTCCCCGGGTGCTATACAAGCCTAGAATTAAAAGACGTATATCCAGTTTCAAAAAGGCTCGTTTACTTTATAACGCTTTTAAACACTTATGAATCATCAATTGCATAGAAATAACGTGAACTATAATATCTACTAATATCACATATTAATTATACGGCCAAGGATCTCGTAGTATTTTTTATATTTATAAATATAAAGACAATATATATTGTCTAGATTTAACCAGGGCCTTTGCAGTTACCTTCTACGAATATATATACTTTTTAATATTTCATATCTTGTTATTGCCGTAATATATGTATGTAATAGAGTTATCTATTAGATCAGATCGGTACAGTAGATGGCGCTGATCCGGCCCTCCTGTTTTACATTATTTCAATAGTGTTGAAACGTGATATTCGATTAGGGCGCCATCTGCCGGGATTTTGACAGTTCAATCGACAACTTCGACGACATATTAATAACTTTTACTTTTGCAATGATATATTTCAAGTATAAATATGACCGAGAAGAATTTAATATTAATTATTAATGTGGTAGTGGTAAACTTTTCTGTGATGAGCAAATGGGTTTGTCACTAGTCATGGTTGTATTTAAGTATGTACATCTTTGTTCAGTATCTATAGTACAAGCGCAAGCTTAATTTGGAACTAGGTCAATATGTGAAATTGTTAGTAAATATTATTAATATTATAATTAGTCAATTATTACTATAATTAGGTTGAGGTTAGTATTAGTATTTTTTATATCTTCACGTAATATAGTTTTGCTGGACTTTTAACTTATCACTAAGGAAACGTTTTACGAAAAAGCCACGAGTCAACATAGAAATACAAATAAATAAGCTTGAAGAGCCGAGTCCTGTATTAGGGTACGATGAGGCTGACATACGTACACACGTAAAAGTCCCTTAAATAAATAGAATAAAAAAAAGCTTGAAGAGCCATTTAATCTTACGTATGTACTAATGAGTTGGACAGAAACATTAATTATATGTTAATTTCTACTTTAATTTTTGTTTTTGAAGGTTTTGTCACTGTATATGATTTTAACTAACTACGCAGAAATAGTTCAGTCATTTATATTTAGTAGTTCATTAGTGTTTAAAAGTGTCTAATGAGTTCGCTATAATTGGGCATTAGTTAAAAAAATAAGGTCAAATGTCGCTTGTTTACCGGGTAATGTCAAACACATATAAAAATATTGTAATGAAATAACGCTTACACTTTTATTGTGATCAAAATGGAGTTTAAAATAGAAAGAAATTTTCACTGATTTCACATATTGATAAAGAATGTTCATACGTATCACTGCATTCAATTTCATATCTAATATCGCCCTTCTAGCCGTTGTTAAAACATGTCCTTGCAAAATTGACTTGAAATTGAGCGGTATAAAGTACATAAAGGCATTATTATGTATAAGACGGGTCACTAACTTTTTTTAGCCATGATTAAATATTAATAGTCTGTTGATAGATGTTTTATGACTTACAGGCTAACAGTTGACCATACGCACACCTGATGGCAAGCGAAAATGAGGCCGATGATGACACGAGTTTACCAAACAAATACCTATTTATTTTTATTATAAATCCACCGAGATCGTAATATCGTTAAAAAAAGTGTATGCGTATTGCAAGTCTGCTATTCTTGCTAAGTATTTTGATATATAAATCATGTGTTCGGGATATACTGAGGAAATTAAAAGGACCAAGCAGAACTAAATACAAGTTTAAATTCCATCTCACTGTAAAATGATTAATTTGCATAACCACTTCAATTTAATTGATCGGATCTCGTAACTCAATAATCCTGTAATAATAATTTCGTTGGCAGTTTCAATTAGATCGGTCCCTTTAATTTGCTACCCTTTTTGATTTGACGCGCGACGCGACCACCGCTTTGCCCATCCCTCGGTGATTCCATCCTAGCAGACCTAACCTTGAATTTAGAATTTTTAACAAAGCTAGAGGATTATATAGAGCAGCATTTTTAAAATTGTAATTAGATAATTTAAGGCAAAATTAATAAAAATATGCACGATACTATACTAATACTACTGTGAATTATATATTTAGTTACGAATTACCTAATAAATCTTTAATAATTCTTTTTTTTTTTATAAAAGATGATTCAATAGATGTTTAATTTTATGATTTACGGCTTAAGAAATTAATAATGTAGATATCTGTACCTTAATCTATTTCAAGGGTATTTTTCTGGCATTCTGAATGATTTAACGTGAATTTTCTTATTTGCGGCTGGTAATATTGCCATCCCTCAAGTTGACTGACCCCGTGCGGAGGCTGCGTTTCATAAAACTGAAGGCCGACATACCATGTGCTAGTATTTTCAGTACGGCTGAAGACAGACGCCAGTCGGCGGTAGACCGTCGTCTGAATAAGATGTGTTTGCGTGAGACGAATAAAAGCGTATTCGCGTAAAAAACATCGACTCATTATCGAAAAACGAACTATAACTTCCAAAAAATTTGTAAAAAGTGTACGAATACAAAATAAAACTTTATATTGAACTATTGGATTTATTTTTAGTGACAATAAACTGTTTTTACGTTAAAAATTGAATATGTAAAAAACTTTATTTAAATAAAACTTTATTGTAATTGTATATTGAAACATTCTCAAACAATTACTTCGTAAGTGTAAAAATAATGACAATTGCTTAGCTTAGTTTTAAATAGTTTGGAAACAATCGCTCGGCGATGTGTAATTGTGATTATACTTTGAATGGCGGCTTCCTGTGGCCGGCGAACGGAAACCAAACAAGTACTGAGTAAAATCAAGAAATAGACTCCTGACGGCAGAACCAAACGGTAAGTTACGTTTATTTTATCGCACGTGTTTGTTGTGGCTAAAATGCATGCATTACGCTCTATTTCGTGAATGGTTAATTCTGAATCACAACAATGAGCATACAAAATAGGGCTGTAGGTGATATAGGATTTTGACTAATCTGTTTCGTTTTTTTAGCTCTCTTGTAAAAAATGTTTATACAAAAGGAGGGCAAACAGGCGATCATACCACATGATGGTAAGTGGTCACTGTCGCATATGGTCAACTACAACCCAAGAAGCGTCTTCATTGTGCTGCCGATATGATTTTTTCTTTTTTTTTTTTCGAATTTACGCATGTTTGTTGACCGCGAAAGGTCTTCACAACTTAACCGGGCGGGAAAAAAGCCGATATGATAGAAGAGTGTTTTGCTCCTTTATGTAGAGCCCAATGACAATGTCAATCAAGGATAAATACTGCGCCTATAAGATCAGAGATGGGCAAAATGTAATCTGATTAATGATGAACGATTACAAAATGTAGTCGTAATTTTGATTTTCTTGCTCTGTAATCATGATTAAATCTATTTAAAACATTAAGAAATAATAAATGTGTATACAATCTGGGTTTTTGTAGTGTTTAAAACATAAATGAGCAAAATGTAGTCATATTAAGGGTAAAAAACGTAAAATGTAATCGTTAATCATTTTTATTAATCTGATTACATTTTGCCCATCTATGTATAAGATCATACCACAATCTTTAAGTATATGTCAGTTTTCTGGAAAACCGCGTTGTTGTTGCAAGCCTTTGCAAGGTTTGATTAACTTTTAAAATTTTAAAATATAGGTATGATCCTAAAGTAGTACTTTGACACTTCTTCTGTTGATATTGAAATAAATTATAAAAGTTTTAGATAAAGATTTTGTATTATATTACAACAGCAAAGTAACTGCTTCGTACCTGATGATGAGTACAGTGCAGTCTAAAAACCACAAAAGAACGAGACATCAATCGCAGTTGTAGTCGAAAAAACATCGAGATCGAGAATCTCTAAGTATATAGATATTCAGTATATTTCGTCAATAATTTAGACAAAGGATACCGCAACACAATGTTTTCGTATCATTATTTAAAGATTATTTATTACCTTTTTGTAAATGATTCGATTCTTTGAGGAATAAAAAACGAATTAAATATTGAGCTATAAAGTTTTACTGTAATCACAAATTAAGATATTAAAATCCGTAAAATAAACATTTGCCTATAGTTATTCATAAAGATTATCAACATAATATATGAAATTATCCAAATAACATATATTGGACATGAATATGGATATTGAAGCAATTGAGATATATGTAACATCCCTAAGACAATGGAACAAAATAAAGATCCCAGCCGTTACGTGACCTATTGTTACTTGTAGTTGATATTTTATTTATTAATCTTATTTAATAAACATGTCTATCCGGAAACATTGATGTTCATTTATATCAAATGAACGCAAATAAAATGTAGTAGGATTTCTTTCGCTAGAAAAAAGCAAACCTTACTAATACTCGGTTGTTTTTGCTGCGCCTGGATCTTGAAAGAAACGCCATTAGCGACTGGGAAAATTAAACCCTAATCATAAATACATAATATAAAACTTCAATGATTATATGTTGGTAGGCATGTAGACAAATATGTTCTAAATATAATAATTCCGAAAACTTAAGTTTTTGTATGTAATTTTACCCCATGACAACTTCAAAAAGCTTCCATATTTTTTTTATATTCACTGGTTCTATTTTTCTCTCTATATATCCGTATCATCACGCCGTTACTCTGTTATATTAGGTAAAAATAATAAAACACTGCTTTACTCTAATTTTGCAAATCTATTTCGTCGCCTTAACATTCATCAATCTCCTTATAATGCACTCTTGCAGATTCCACGTACTCCTGATCTTACACACTGTTAAAACTCTGCTTATTCGGCATGCACAGGAAAATCTCAGCCTCAGATCTTACTTTTAATCTTGATATTAAATATCTTTTGTGTCATTCTTTCGTCATTTGCCCTTTTTGCGTACAAGAATCGGCTAAGCATGGCTTTAACGTATTTTAAACTTTCATATTATGTACTCAATATAAATACTTTGACGGGTCTTATGTGCGAATTAGCTTACTTTTAATTATGGTTCGCCATTTCGACATACAATAGTTACACAAGTTATGTTCACGAGCAAACTGAACTCAGAACCGTGACTCTTGTCAAGATGGGAAGTTATTTCCTCTACTTTCGAGTCATTTTCTCTAGTCTGTCTATACCCTGTGTAACCAGGTTGAAACGTCGGCCCATAATCAAAAGGAGAGGGATTTAAGCATTGAACCCGTTAAAGTATTTATAATAAGCTAGCTTTATGTAAGCTGTCGATAACATTATCTTTCAAACCAGTCGTTATACGTATTTCTTACATTGATTTTCTTGCGTTACTCCGCATATAACTTATTTTATTATACTCGTATGTTTGAGAGTTATGTTTGAATAAAAGTCTGATTTGTGTTGTGAATTTAATAGAATACTTTGAAGTTACAAAAATGACAGCTGACGTCAGTTAAACTTTTTTTTTTGGTAACCCGGGGGAAAATCCTACATAGGACCATCAGAGTCGCTGTGAGGGCAGCGACCCCGGTGTGTCAGACTCCTACTGACTAAAAACTCCCGGGATGTCCTTCTAATCACTCCACCCGGGCCTGGGAAACCAAATTCGTTCAGTCGCCCGGGGAACACGACAATTAAACTGGAAACTAAGAATATGCAGATTGCAGTTTTGCTATAATGGTATAGTTGTCAGTGCGTGATCATCTT
This sequence comes from Automeris io, assembly GCA_036320925.1. Taxonomy (NCBI): domain Eukaryota; kingdom Metazoa; phylum Arthropoda; class Insecta; order Lepidoptera; family Saturniidae; genus Automeris; species Automeris io. The sequence continues at coordinate 11,343,966 of JAUDJH010000010.1, read as the reverse complement.
CCGATGTTATAAAGCCTTATCCTGACTTTCAAATCATTGTTTTGTATTGAAGCTAGAAACAACAATTTTTTACATAGACTCCTTTTTACGATGAAGCTATCCAGGAATTGCTGATTTGTTTATATTTCACCACTGAGAGGTCGAAATAGGGGTTGATAAAACTGTATTATCTTGCACATGCAAACATAGTGATTACATAATCACTATCCAGTTTTAACAACTGTTAAATTAACAGACATCGCCAGGTGCCGAGGAAGTTGGCCCCGCCTTACCCTTGACCTCGGCAGACAGGAGAAGTAACACCCCCAGGGCTTAGCGGGTAATAGTCCGGCGCACCGGGGTGCCGCCTAACTGCGTTGTGGCGGTCCATGAGGATTTCCCGAGGGTTACCAGAAAAAACAGCCATCTTTAATCCTACAAAATAAAATCCTTAGTTTAAATTATACAATGATTATTTTAATAGTGCAGTGACATGCTTTTTAATTAAAAGGGTTCCGGTAATAAATCTAACTAACGCCGAAGGTACGTTAAACTCATGGAACGCGACGCGCATTCATAATTACAACGTGCTCAATATTTAAAGCACGTTTAATTTCATACCTATGAAAATTTTACTGTCGTTTAATACAATGTTTCGTTAATAAGTCATACGTATACATTTTGGGAGAAACCGTGGTTTTATTTACATTATTTTGATTGTTTTAAATTTAATTATATAAAATTATGGGAAAATTAATCTAATAAAACAATAAACACGAAATTGCAAAATTTAGATGTCTTTTACAACCTGACTGCGGTTGACTCAATCAAAAACAATCCTTAATCTCAAAAGTACTTCTAATATCTAGTCTTAGGATACGAAAGTCGATATGTATTTACATATATGTTTAATCAGAAATCACTCACTAAAAAATTTCAGCAAAAAAATTTAGTACTTAATCAAAATAAAAAAATAATCCAAGTTGGTTATATTGAAATTTATTGAGTGAATTATGATATAGGCAAAGCTTTGCGTAGCATATGCTGAGACAGAATCATTTAAGGTGTACCCGCGTGCCGCTCTACAACACAGAAGCATGAGAGGGTAGGCCTATTTACACCACCCCTCCCCAAACGAGTAGTGGCCACACCCGAGCCGATTATTGAGGATGAGACCCCAATCGTGCCTTCGATGCCGGTAGGTGTAAGATGGAACACTCCGGGGGTTTTAGTTGCTGCAAGCCCGACACACCGGGTCCGTTAGGGATTTCCCTGGGTTACTAAAAAATAAAGAATCATTTAAGGTACTAACGCCTAATATTAGAAACGGTTCTTAACTTTTAAACACTAATAAATCATTTTTCCAATCAAATTAGTGTTAGAATTATCTTTAACATTTAAACACCGTTTCTGAAACTGTGTGTAAGTCACTTGTCTATTATGGATTTTAAATTTAATATTACTTCAATGAATACCAAACTTTACGACATCAATATTAGATTTAAGCATGTTTTTTGATAAAGTTTCTTACCTTTAACATTATTTTTTTCATACTAATAACCTGTCAAAATCACCTCTTACATAATCTCGATCAAACGCATGACACGTTATGAAATATTGATACAAATGTTTAACGACATCTCGGCACGGATTTTAAGTAAATATACTGATTTGTGGTAATTTGGTCACACATTACGTTTACCCGTAAAGTAAATAATATGAAATCTTTTGAGCATATTGGTCAATAGAGCCTAATCACGCGAATACACAAAACACAACCAGCTATTTTTCGGGCAACATAGATTTATATACCTTGCCAGTATAATAAACAACTTCTATTGGTTATTTTTTTAAGTAAAAGGTTGGCAAAGTTAAGCTGTTGAATCTTTAAGCGTAGCTTGAAGTAATATATGTACAAGCCGGCTTAATCGTTACGACTACCGGGTTGGATTTTTATCCGACAAATTGATCAACAGAATAATGACTGAAGGTTACTAAGGCTGACATTTATAGATGCTATACCGAATTTGCTTAGCAAAGTTCTCAAAAAATTAATTTGTTTTGACATAAAACTGAATTCATAATGGAAGTTGAGAATAACGAGTGATGATGTCCTAGCCGGATTCGGCCACGGCGACTGTTTCAATGCCGATTAAGAAAATCAAGGCCCAGTTTTCGGAAACAGTCAATTGCGCAGGAGATATTTAAGTGCATAACTGGACGCGCTGCCAGAAAAGCACCCTCTCGTCCGAGCTCCCTCAGGCCCGATGGAATGGAGAACCAGTACGATCGGGAGGGAGCAGGATGCAGGTTTGGTCGAGTTGTCCTTCTCTGAACACCTGGTTGAATTGCGGTGTTAAAGAGATACCTTAGTCGCCTTTTACGACACCTCAGCAAGAAGAGGGGGGTGCTATTCTATTCTGCCGGCAACCACCACGGCTAAACGAGTAGATGCCTACTTAAGGCCGCACGCCTTGCCGGTTATCGAGGATGAGACCCCAGTCGTGCTCTCGATGCCGGTAGGTGGAAGGTGAACACCCTGGGGGTTTTAGTCGGTGCAAGTCCGACACACCGGGTGGCGGCCCTCACCGCCCCCCGAGGTCCGTTAGGGATTTCCCCCGGGTTACCAAAAAAAGGGAGTTGAGTATAGCCATAGTATTTCCAAAGCCAAGTCCATGTTGACAAAATCAATGACTTACAAAATCCTTTGACATTCATTGAGTAACATCAATTGTAATTTTTTTGTAAAGTCTAAGCAAATTTAAAATTCCGTCTATAAATGTCAACCTAGGTATGTGAACTGGATGCACACTAGCTGATCTCGAAACCTGATAGGCCGATGCGAATCACTATGATGTGTGATGAGTTGTATAGATTAATAGACTTAAGCTTCGCTATATAACAACGACCAACATCAATAGATAATCTAAATTAGAATTCTGTTCAGCTTACAAAATACCCCAAACCGACCAAAATTGTTCATTACGTGACTGTCCTCATTTAAGGATAATAAATAATTTAAAAATATAAGATGAGGTTAAACTTTACGGCCTTTTTAAACTGACCTTTGCAGCTTTGGGTGGAAGGGTAAATGAGGGTCCTAGCCAAATGAAGGGAATATAAAAATTTTATGAACTGACACAACGTGTAAATTTATCCTCATTATTTTTATTACTATCAGGTGGGATTAGGGTCACGCACAGGCGTTTTTATATTAAAAAATAAGACAGTAAAGGTAGATAATACAATCACGTACTTATAATCATCGATGGGCAATATGTAATCTGATTAACGAATACAAAATATAGTCGTAATTTTAATTCTCTTGCTCTGTAATCACGATTAAATCCATTTAAAACATTAAGAAATCATAAATGTGTAGCAATTTGGGATTCCGTAGTCTTTAAAATATAGATGAGCAAAATGCAGTCATATTAATATTAAAAAACGCAAAATGTAATCTTAATCATTTTTATTAATCTGATTACATTTTGCCCATCTATAATGCTTAAGAAAACATGAAAATATATTTTTTATTTACTTTGATACAAACGTTCTTTGTAAACATAGAAATTAAATTTAAAAAAGTTATTTAATAATAATATATCGTCACGCTATATCCCTTTCGGGGTGAGCAGAAATACATTAGTGGCTGTAGTCTGTGGTATTTGTTATATATTTTCAGAATATTATAATAGTTAGCCAATGTTTACTTAGGACGGGTACATGACAGAATACCATTGCAACTTGCAAGTTTAAATGAAGCCATTTTTCTCATTGTTTTTTTTTTATTCGGCGTTACTGTTAATAAAAAGAAATGAAAGTTTTCATTTAAGAAAACATACAAGAATAAAGTCAGAATATTATTTTACGACGAAGTAAACAAGTTATATGTGATATAATATATGTATCTAATCCAGTGACGTGCATAAAGTATTTGGACAGGGCAAGCAGATTCACATAATGAATTTGAATATTATATAATGACAATAAATATTATATTACTTTCACAGGGAAGATAGATGGCGTAAAAATAGAATAAATATGAATATAATAGGTTCCTTTTTTTGTTTAAATTAATGGTATTTATTCTAGACTTGTTTATTGTAAGGGCATGCAATGCTTTTATGCATTTATGGAATGAACGCTACTGATCTAATCCTAGAATCATGTTACAATTTAGGAATTTACTGCCGGACATTATCGTAGACGATTCGATTTTTACTTTAGTAAATAGCTTTTAATGACTAGTAAAACATAATTTTTATGTAATTTGTGATCCATTAGTATTTAAAAGCAGGTAAGTTATTGGTAATGGAGCGTTTGTGAGACTGGACATAAGACCGTTTTTTATTTATTTATTTTCTTAATTAAAGAAACCAACCAAATAATAACCATAGCTGCATACCATGAGTACATAAACATTTATGCATTCGTTTGCAGATCCCTTAATGATAACATGTTTGCAATTATATACCTTTTTTTCGGTAGATTTATTCTTACAAAAAATGTTACGCGAAGACTGATAAATTATACGTTTCCTCTTACCGACGATTATACAGGTACCTTCGCGTTGCCACGGTTCCATAAATTCACGTGCTCTTGCTCGGTAGAGTTACAAAAGCTTTCCCAAACTATTAGAAAAACTTGATATACTCCGCATTTTTACTTCCTAGGGTTCAGATTTCAAGCTCAGCAACATCACTTTAACATCAATCCAGCGCAGTGTAATCACACTGTGCCTGATGTTAGCATAGCTAAGTCCAGATGATCGCAACTATCGTGAAACTGTTCAGTCGCCGTAGATAGTTGTAGATCTCGCTAAATAGCTCAAAAGTATTTTTACACTTTATTTAAAGCATCTTTAATCATAAGAGGAAGGATATTACATGGGTTGGAGCCACAGAATTAGGAAATATAAAGAAATCATGCCAAACACACACCGAAAGTGAAGCCAAAAAGCTACAGTGAAATAACGCGTCGTGATTTTTTGATCACTACAGAACAAAATGAAAACGGATGAATACGAAAACGGAAATATGTTTCTTCATTTTTATCCGCGTATTTTGCTCTAGATTATCCATTGATTATATTTTTAGTTCAATTACTGGAATATGATTCCACGAACTAATAACATGGCCGAGGTATACGAACTCAAAACCTTTTTAGTGTTTGGATGGAGGCTAAATATTTATTACCTTATTAGATTCCATTTCATAATATCAGAATAACATTAAGCTCCTGAAAATATATCTGTTGCTTGCCAATGAAAGCAAATTAACAAAATTCAAAATGAGGTAAATTTAATTCGTGTCTCATGAATAAGGGGAAATAGGGTTTTATTAATTTCTGTCGGATATATTTGCTATTGTTATATTAATTATGCTTGTGAAGGCAAGCGATATTGTGAAAATAAATTGAGGTCTGTCGAAGATTACTTGTTCACATTGGATTATTCTTTTGTGTCTACCTTTGCAGTTAAGTATTATGGGTCCTAGTAAACAAACAGAACAAAAACATAAAGTAATGCCTACTGGTAAAACGGATAGCATCAGTATGCTAAAATATTCGTACCCAAGCCTCAAGTGGATCGGGATCACAACACACATGGTTAAAATCCCTAAGAACGACATCCTTAGACGCATTTCCATTTAGAAACAGTCACAGTGAGGGTATGAGATTCGATACAGTGGCTTTCACCACAACATTTGCAAAATTTACGATAGTTTTAAAATTGTTAGTACTATATTTAACTTTATACGTAAAAAAAACTTGATTTAATTTCTGCCCTGAACGATACCCCGCGGTGCACGAGCTTAATCGTGAGTATGACCTATTACATTGAAATGTTTATCTAAAATTATTTTTTTTTGCGGTTAAGACCTGATTACGTACTTATTAAAAATAACTTATTAAACGTGTTAAGTTTTAAAATGATTCGTTAATGTATTTTGCAAATTTTCTCAAAATATGCTCACCAATAAAAAAAAATGTCTAAGCTTTGTAATGCTTAAAATTCGAATGTTATTTACTGATACTTTTACTTACAAAATACTTAGTTTACTTAAATGCTATAGGTAGTATAGTCTATAGATATATTAATACTTATTATTACGTGTTTGATCCGAATAATAGAGTCGAAAAATCAACTAATTGCAACTATCAATAGATATGAATACAGAGTTTTCACTCTATTCATACCTCCGGCACTATCTTGAAATCAGGCTTAAGTAATTCAAAACAAAAGAGTTCCTCCTTCTGAAAAGACTCCTGGTTGAAACAGGCCATATTTTAGGGGCGGCAGATGAACACTTCATCGGCGTACACATTTGATAACATATCTAATAAAGCGAGCAAATTTCTCTATATACAATAGACTGAGAATTTTTAGAAGCCTTTGTTTTGACGTTTTAAACGTTAACTCAAAAGTCTCATAAAATATTGTTAATCTTGTCTTAAGTTATGCAAGGTCAAAGGTTGTTTTTTCTGAATTTTTCGCTTCCTTTGAGATGTGTGTTATTTACATTTTTACAATGTTGTAGATCCCCAAATGTCTAAAAAATTAACTATAAACATTTTTTCATTGGATTAATTCATATAACTGAGAAATAAAGGTTAAAGAATTAGACGTGGGGGTCAGACAGTAGTTTTTGAATTTATCAATTTGCCTGAGATCGCGAACATATAACTTCACGTTTAGATTGAAAAATATGATACAAATTGTTACGTAGCGTTGAGTACATCGAAAACGCACATCCGATCTGAAGTTGACATGATAGTAAAAGGTAAACAAATACTGAAACTTGATGGAACGGTAAGGACCTTACAATGAAAAGTGCTTTAGAGTGAAGGACGAATCTAATGGATATCTGAAAAGCAAATTGGAGCGTCGACCTATACGGGCTCCGAGTCGGTTTGTTGACCCTATTTACTTCTTTGCTTTAACCCTTATTGTACTACGAGGTAGACCAAATGAATACTGGGTTTATTATTGTATTTAGCACTGATAATTATTCGAATAATTTAAATCGAATTACAATATCTGACTGAAGCTCAGTTGAGTGTACACTTACTTTCAATGTAAATAAAGTCAGGTAGAAATTTTTCACGCATATTTCTGAGCTTTTTGCCGTTAATATAGATTTTAAGAGAAAGTATGTATTACATTTTGTAAGAATGTTTACAAACTATTTAACAAAAACTATGGCCTATGTATGTACCATGGCGAGTGTTCTGAAGAATTGTTTAACCTTGTTCCACCCTCTCCCTTCCTAAATATAACTACGCGCGCTGGTTTGCGGAGTCACAGCTTTACGGTATCTCACATCCCGCCTAGGACTAAAAAGTTCTCTAACTCCTTCTTTTGTCGTATCGTTGGGCTTTGGAATGGACTGCCGGCAAGCGTGTTCCCACCTTCCTATGATACGAGATCCTTTATGCGTAGCGTGAAGAGATATTTATGCAGGCCGGCATGATCGCTGTGACTACCGATGGGTTTTTCTTACATGTCGATAGTCGTTGGTGTTTTTTGGACTCCACCATGCTTAACATCAGGTGCGGTGCAGTCACATTGTCGTGTCAGAACAAAAAAAAACTTCTGTGTGTGTGGTTAATGGATGGCAATCACGATGACACAAGGAAAATATATACGACAAACGTATTAAATGTATGTACGTTTATTCATAACCGGTAGCGAGCCAAATCCCAGATGTCACCACTGTAACGGATGCCTCAACGAGTCCGCACAACACGTAGTAGAGGAATGCCCAGCCCGGGCCTCCGAAAGGACTGACCTTGCCAGGGTCGTGGGTGGTGACCTGTCGCTGCCGGCGCTCGTTCGCGCGATGGTCGGCAGCGACAAGGCATGGCAGGCGGTCCTCACGTACTGTGAGGTAGTCATGGTGAGGAAGGAGGCGGCGGAAGGAGGGCTATCAAAAAAAAATGTACGTTTATTCCAAAAGTGATATAGAAAATTAACCGAGGGAAGCAAGTTCTCTGTGTCAGCTCGGCAATTCGGTAATTTATCCGTTTGTCAGTAGCCTATAACTTCTAAACTAAGTAAGATAACAACTTGGAATTAGGAGAATATGTTAACCATTTTCACAAAGCTGAACATGATATTTAAGTTTATAAAATATAAAATTTGAAAGAGAACAAAATATAGGCAAATGGAAAGCAAAAATTTTGTTTTCGATTTTATTATTACATATATTACGTTTTATAAAAAAGTTTTATAAATTTTCGAGGTGAACAATTCTCAATTTAGTAAGCTCACAATGTAGCTGTTTTTAAAGTAAAGTTTTTTTTAAAGTAACAATTTAAACGAAACCGTAATTTAAACAATAATAGATGTTAACATAAATAAATTTAAAATTACCGTAAATTACAAGTTTTAAGCTTTTTATGACTTCGCAATTTCCCTCAACTTATTATAAAGTAAAGATAATGTATGGACTAGACTTAAAATGCAGTTAAGGCTCATTATTAAAAAAATCTTCTATACATTATAAAATAAAACCCTTGTCCTGACTGACATATCATTGTAAAGCTAAATTGAAGCTAGAAATATATAAATTATACATTAGGTCCTTTTTATGACGTAGACACCCACTAAGGGCGGATTCTTTGATTGTTTTTATGTAGGATTTCCCCTCCTGATTACCAAAAAAGGGGTTGAGTGTTTGTTTGAAGATCTATCAATTTTGAAATAAACATAATTCAAGATTAGTTGTATTTAGATTTTAAGTTAAAAATAAAGAAAACACGTGTTTCGATGTTATTGAATAATCAAGTGGTTACATTATTTCTACCCGTGAAACACCAGGTCATCTACGCCAGTTTTTTATGGTTTAGGAAGCACAAGTTATATTTATCGATAAGGAAAATTTACCAGAGTTCAAAGTCACACTAAAGAGAAACTTTGCTTCGTAATAATATCGAATGAATAATTAAACTCACCTTATAACACAACATATTGCTTTAATTGTATTAATTTTAGCCACTCGGCTCGCACTGAAGTTTTACTACGCCCCGTTTCAACAGAGACGTCAAGAGGTACCGTTCTTGCAAGATTGATTGACTGCTCTTTCCTTAAATCAGGTTTCACCAAATGTTCCAAACAATGTTTGATTTATGATTATGGAACTTCGCTTATGTCGAAACAAACATAACTCATCGAAGTAATAAAAAGTTTCAGATGTCTCAGAATTAACGATAAAATGTTTTCTTTTATACTCGTAAAATTGTTGTGTCAAAAAATATAGTAATTCGCGAGAACCGTTTAGAAATTAAGGTCTTTTGATAGTTCGCTGTTTATAGCTGCAGTAACTGTGATTTTGCCTGTCCTAATTGTAAAACACTTGACCTTTTATTAGATCTAAGTTTATGTTTGAAGATCAGTGACCTGCATATTGTGATAATTTATCAAACTTTACAGATTCGTCCTACACAGCTTTTGCCATTTTTGCCACGCCCCCGCACTTCACGTACAACGTTTGATAAAAATCTTCGGAATTTCGATGCGTAATCACGTCTCATGTAATCTATCTTTTCTATAGCTAAACGAATGTGTGGTATTTCCACTCATAGATGGGTAAAATGTAATCTGATTAATAAAAAATATTACGATTACATTTTACGTTTTTTACCATTAATATGACTGCATTTTGCTCATTTATGTTTTAAACACTACAGCATCCCAGAATGTATACACATTTACGATATCTTATTGTTTTAAATGGATTTAATCATAATTACAGAGCAAGAAAATTAAAATTACGACTACATTTTGTAATCGTTCATCATTAATTAGATTACATTTTGCCCATCTCTGTTTCCACACAATATCAATAAATACCTTCACGACAAATAGAAATTTTAGTTTTCTACAAATTGCATCAAAATCGATTGTATACAAACTGTATTTTTCTATACTAACACTGAAATACGAATAGTGTGTAATGTCATAGTACATTTATATTAGGTCCTTACATATGAAATTGGCGTTTTGTATGGGAGGAACAAAAAGTCGGATATTTTTTAATATAATATATTTAATTAATCAAAGTATGAACCATTATTTTCTGTGCACTTTTGCCATCTCATAGGTAGTTCATTGATCCCTTTACTAAAAAAACCAGTCGGACGGGAATCAATAAAATCTTTGAAGGCGATTTGGACTGCCCCATCGGAGTTGAATTTTTTCCCTTGCAAGAAGTTATCCAAATTTCGAAAAAAATGGTAATCTGTTGGAGCAAAGTCCGGGGAGTACGGAGGATGTCTTAGACTTTCCAATTGAAGCTCTTCTAATTTAGTAGCCGTCTGTTGCGCAGTGTGTGGTCTAGCGTTGTCGTTAAGCAGCAGTGGCGTGGAGCGATTGACCAGCCTAGGTTGTTTAGCCGCTAGCTTTTCCATCATGGTTTGCAATTGCTGACAATAGACATCAGCCGTAATAGTCTGGCCAGATTTGAGAAAACTGTAATGAACAATACCGGCACTAGTCCACCAAACGCTTACAAGTAACTTTTTTGGGGTTAATTTTCGCTTGGGGCAGGATTTGGCTGGCTGGCCAGGATCCAACCATTGCGCTGAGCGCTTCCGATTATCGTAAAGAACCCATTTTTCATCACAGGTAATGATTCGGTTTAAAATACCTTCATTATTGTGCCGGTTTAGTAATGTAACGCAGCAGTCGACGCGCGTTTGCCGGTTTGCTTCAGTCAATTCGTGAGGTACCCACCTTTCAAGCTTTTTAATCTTCCCAATTTGCTTCAAGTGAATTAAAACAGTTTTATCACTAACATCGCAGCCTGCAGCTAACTCGGACGTGGTTTGCGATGGATCCGCTTCCACAATAGCCTTCAACTCTTCATTATCAACTTGAGTCTCAGGCCGTCCACGGGGCTTGTTCTGCAGGTCGAAATTTCCAGAACGAAAACGTTGGAACCAAAAACGAACTGTGTTTTCTTTTGCAACACGACCGCCATACACATCATTCACCCTTCGAGTTGTTTCCGCAGCACTAGTGCCATGGCGGAACTCGTACTCGTAAATAATGCGATATTTTAAATTTTCCATTTTGTAAAATGAGTGACGCAAACAGAAAAAAACAGAAGAAAAAAACAAATGAATGACGATCATCGAAGCACAAATACATGAGTCTATAGCTGTACAAATTTGAATTTGAAATTCCTTACCAAAGAGGAGAAATTTGTGATTAAAGTGGCCAGTACGAAAAACGCCAATTTCATATGTAAGGACCTAATATATATAGCTAAATTAAAGACTACATGTAAATTATATGTTTAAAATATTAAAGATAACGAAGCATTTCAGTTTATAAACTATTTACAATGGTTTCTTTGCCGCGATCGTTACTTCTGAACTTAAATGGCTATGATTCACAAAATAATGAATAATTATACTTGTGAAGTTTTCAATATTAATTTTAGTATACATACAGATATGAATCATTCTTTTTTTTATAATTTATAGACGAACGCTTGACCTCAATCACACCTGGTGGAAGGTGAAGATGAGTTCGATGATAAAACGCGATCGCCTAGCAAATGCCTATTCACTCTTCTCTTAAAGACTCCCAGGTCATAAGATCGCGGAAATATGGCCGCTGGAAGCATATACCACTCCCTAGCCGTTCGCATGATAAATGTAGAATCTTTCCTTGCGAATATAAGGAACATCCACCACATATGGATGGTATCCGACACGATGTCTAGTGGTTTTGTGGTGGAATGGGGCTGGTGGAATCAAAGAATGCAGTTCCTGAGAACACTCTCCACCGTGCAACCGGTAAAAGACCGAGAGGCAGGCAACTCTACGTCGATGCTCGATTCTTACATTGTTACAGACCCACAAAAATAGAGACGTATTAAAGACATCATTGTTTACATTGACTTAAAAAGTAAAGGCAAAATATTATACAATACGACAATAGATATTTCCTATCCTAGTGTGAAATGTTAACAAACAAGTAAATGCTGTCGTATATGAAAATGTTTTTGTATGTTCATAGAAGTTTACTAACATACAAAAAGCTTCTATAAATTATTTAACTTACTTTATTGCTTATATGTTTATACAAGATATATTCCTGCATATTATATACGGAATAATAGAAGGTTTAGGTTAGGTAGGTTAGAACTTAGAGTATAATATGGTAAGTGTTAGAAGCATTACTTTCGAGGCTAAACGTTTTCATTCGAGTCATGTACTTCCATCTCAACATTTTACGAATCTTATATAATGTGAATATCAATAGTTGAAATACATTTACAGTTGATTATCGATAAAAAGAAATCCAGTTGAATGTAATATATTTATTTTGAATTGATTAATCTTCAAAGGCAGGTTGATTTTCCTAAGTTTAACAGCTTTTTTTTTTTACTTGGGGAAAATCTTCATGGGACCGTCTCGGTCGCACGGGGGGTTGCACGAAACCGAGGTGTGTCGGACTTGTACCGACTAAAAACCTCAAGGTGACTTCTTCTGCGCATTGACGGGGACCGCGGGACCTGTAATCAATTCGCCGCAGCCCCGTCGCGCCCGCTGGGCACAAACTCGGAGGAAGATATCTTCCCCGACACTGCTCATTGTATTTAGGCAGAGCACGTCACAATGCTCTGCCTACTTCTCGAGGGTCGCTAACCAGTCGTTCAGGGCCCCCACCCTGAGCGGCTGCGACAACACAATAGCAAGTGGGGGGTTAGTTTAATAGCTAACACAGCCAGACGTTTGTCCTTTTTATTAAACTATCCCATTTAGTCCGAAATAGAATTGACAGTCTGTACTTAAGCTAATTTGTATTCAAAACCCGTGACGGATGAGGTTTATACAAAATCCTTATTTAAAAAGAATGTGCTTTTTCATTTCCAAACTAAATTGAATTAATGTCAGATTGGAACATTATAACATTTATGTGCTTGTAAACATTATATTCTTACACTATTTCAAATATCTTTTTTTGCCAGTAAATTATACGAACGAGGCGTGTTCATGAATTTAGATTATATTGATAGTAGGAATAATTAACATCGCATCATAGCTTTCTTTTACTCTTTTTTTTAATTACAGATTTGTTTTCTCCCAATTATAGAACCCATTGTTCAAATTTTTTATCATCAATCTTTTACATGCAAAAGAAAGCATCAATTGATTAAGACAATCATGAATGATACAGAGGAATAAACAAGAAAATCAGTTTGTTGATGTATAACGCATATTTTCTAAATCACAATTATTACTACTGACTGATAGATATTATCTTTAACCTAAAAATGAATAAGTTATACATTTATTCATAATTAGGCTATTTATTTTTGTATAAAAATAATAGCAACTATTTTGCTATCATCTTCTTTATAATATAAAAATGAATCGTTAAATGTGTATAACCGCGAAACTCGAAAACGGCTGAACCGATTTGGCTGATTTCTTTTTTGTTGTGTTTATTGAAGTCTGGGGAAGGTTATTACGGAGAGAAAAATTAAAAAAATTGTCTGAAAAAGTCTAAAGACAACACTTTTCTATATTCTCATACAAAAAATTCGTAATAATATTTAAAAGTCAATTTGAACTTTAACACCATACCATAAAGTTTAAATGTCAGTGGACGGGTTCCGGGAAGGCAAAACAATTGAGTGACGTATAAATATTAATGTCAGTATTTGTCAATTTTTATACATATAGCATTAAGGCCAGGTTCCATCAAACAATTTTCAAAAAACAGCCGACAGGCCAATAAGTTTTGGCAGAATAAAATCTGACGGGGAAGCAATGTGACTTTGTTTTAGAAAAATAGGGCAGAACAAGGTCTGCCGGGACAGCTAGTAGATTATAAAACCAGTACGTCTAAAGTTTTTTAAACTTAACGTAAACGTTTTGAGTTAAATTATTTTAAATTACTAACGTGCTTGTCATTAAACTTTCAAAGGAAGACTTAGAACTACGATAAGACTGATATTTCAACTTCACAGGCCATATTAATAGCCAATATCTTTCTATCTAATGTTGTTGAGTTCTATCTAATCTTGAGTCAAATAGAAGGTAAATTGGGAACGAATAAATTCTGAGGAACTTGTGAATTTGCAGCGATAAAAATCTGTCTGCCAATGACAACAGAATTTCGATGGGTTAGGTTAACGTCTTATTACTAACAGGCGTAATGTATTTTATAGACATCAGTTTCGACTTTAAATTTAAATCATTTATGTGCGATAAAGGCGTTTAAATTAAATAAATATTTGACTCTCACTTGAAATAATTCTATTACCAAGATATTTTAGTAACGTCTCAAGAGTTGTACAGTTTTTAAACTAGAAAGGTGCTATAATACAAATTGTATATCAGTAAAAAAAAACTTAATATCATTTATACATATTTTCTTGTCAGATTGAATCTCAATATCAAATAAACTTGTTAATTTGGGTTAATTTTATAAGCCTTTTGAATTACATCTTTACAAATACAGCAAAAGGAGCGGAATGAAATCAATTTACTTAATTAATAGCAAACTCTTAGCAATTATTTCATTTTCAAACATCAAAAACAACCTAAGAAGCTTTTATGACCTACTTAAATTAGAAAACTAATTTAGCTTCGCTTTTATATATTTTTTGAAAGAAAATTAATAGCGAACTTATTGAGAAACGAATTCTTAGTAGACTCATTGGCCTAATTTTATAATTTTCTTGAAGTATTTTTAAAATTAATTTTCTTTTTGTTTTACTCATCTCAGTTAACAAATTACCAGGTACTTATTTTTAGTTAATTATAACTACTTGTTTATTTATCACCTTTTTACGACTATCAAAAATATATTTACTTTTTCTACCATAATATTATATTTTACTTCTCATACTGAATGTTTATCATAATAACATTATATTTTTAATAGATATAATAGAATAATCACCATATAAAGAAATATCGGTCGGTGGATAAAGTAAAAAATACTCTTTATCAGCGACAATAATTAAAGCGGATCGGGAATTATAAAGGCTAAAGTAATTTGTAAGAGTAGAGAGAAATGGCGACCCATTTTACTTTATTATAGCTTTCATAGGATATAATCAATTATAGAAGTCGATTATATATTGCATTGAAAATTACCAATAATTTTTGTTAAGTAAACAATTTTTTGCATTTTTTTTTTTGTGTCTATTATGTCCAGCCTGTCATGTCTTGGTTCGGACTGACCGTAAGCCTTTTACGCTATACCTTCCAAATATTTGAAGTAGCGGGTTTTTTATATTTCTGAAGGCATATGAATTAATCCAGTATTATTGTATATTAACAGCAAAAATGCAAGTGAAATGAAGCGATATAGCAGATCGGGTTTGCTTACTGCAGCGTTGTCACTTTTAAGCCTCGCCAAGCTGCTGTCAGTATACATTTATGATGGAAACAAGGATGCTACAAATGTCTGCAGCGTGGATTAATGTCACGTTTAACGCCAACATATCCACGCGACCGACGCCATGCTGGAGATCCGATTCTGCGCGGAAATGTGCACGGTTTCTATACAAAAACGAGGCGAGATACAAAGTCATCTTTTATATGGGTAATAATTTCAGCAGTCAACCTGTTCATATCTCCAGAAATTAAGTTCAAACACTACTAGGATCAATTAGTTACATGGTGACTTATTTCCCCTAGAACTGGGATATTCTCTAATTCGTACCTTTGCCGGGACATTGGATTTTAGAACGGTCTCCTGACAATGTTGGGTTTTGTAAGCGAACCATGAAGATATATATTTTTTTTATCTTGACTCTTCACAGTGATCGCAACACACTTGATGGTAAGTATGGTGCAGTCCAAAAACCGCCAATGACTATTGACATTTAATAAAAACCCATCGGTAGTCGCTGCGATCACGCCGGCCTGTACTAATATCTCTTCACGTTACGCTTAAAGGATCCCATATATAGGATGGTGGAAACACGCTCGCCAGAAAACCATTCCACAGCCCAACGACAAGGCAAAACTAAGAGTTAAAGAACTTCTTAGTCTTAGCCGGGATGTTAGATACCGTATAGATGTAAGTCCGTAAACTCATGCGCGTGGTTCTATTCAGAAAGGGAGAGGGTGGAACAAGGTTAAATAGCTCTTCAAAACACTCACAAATGTGTAGGTCGGCACGATTGTGGTACTCGATTCTTGGATTACACTGTACTTCCCATTAGGTAAAATGAAGTCGCTATCACGATTTAAAAAAAAAAACAAATCCTTTTTTTTTATAATTTATAGACGAACGCTTGACCTCAATCACACCTGGTGGAAAGTGAAGATGAGTTCGATGATGAAACGCGATCGCCTAGCAAATGCCTATTCACTCTTCTCTTAAAGACTCCCAGATCATAAGATCGCGGAAATATGGCCGCTGGAAGCATATTCCACTCCTTAGCCGTTCGCATGATAAATGTGGAAGCAAATCTTTTCGTGCGAACATCCACCACATACGGATGGTATCCGACATGATACAACTCTGCAATCTCTTTAACAATACAACGAGCTTGAACATTTTTTCCAACGTCTGCAAGCGTGAATGTTTTCTTCAAAAGAAATTATGCCATTAAAATAATTTATATCACAAGTATTTACCAAACAATCAAATCATTATCAAACACATTTATCCAATAAATCAGCTCTTTCGCCTGTTAGACGAAAGTTATTATTATTGAATGAATATTTCCTACTTATGACAGTAATAATAAAATATACATTAGTTAGACCAAATTTCGGTCCACTTTTATAAGTCGGGACTAATAAATTATATCATCACGCTATATTCTTTACGGGATAAGCAGAGATACATTAGTGGATGTGTTCAATTTACGCTTGTATATCATGCCCTACGTGACCAGTAGCGCATATGATCGCCGTTCTCAGGGCACTTACACATGAAATTTCTTTTTTACCAGAAAGCATGTGGCGCCTAATTTTTTATTTAAATTGAAAAAATCCAGAAGTACCTGCTGGAAATCGAGTCTACGATCATTCCTGATGCCGCATATAGCCATCACAGCCACACAAATTACTAATTTTATTACATTTATTAATAAAACATTAGAAAGCTCAGGTTGGGCTAAACGTGCCATTTACCGTCAATTACATTACATAGACGGAAACTTTTCTTATTAGGTACGTCATTGTTATCTTAATTATTGATGAAAGAGATTTCTCTGCTAATATGCTGTGACTACTACATTCTCAGAATATAAAAGAAATTTTGCCAGAAATAAATATTTTACATCCTTTTACTCGATATTTTATTCTCTATCAATCTGCCTACTCAATGAATTGAATTTCACAAATAGACATATCAAATATTTGAAATTTTTTTCTTCTGTAAACAAAGCCTGAAAATACTGAACGATGAAATAATAATAAATTTAGATAGTTTATTGAATTAAAAATTTGAAATAAAGTATTTAATTTTTACAACAGACATACCACCATTTTTTATAAACTTATATTATTTTTACGTTTTGATCCCCCACGGTATGGTATACGAAAATATTATGATAATTATATTGCTATAAGAGATAATATTTTGCTTTGTTGGGTAGCTTTTTAGGCCTCAGGCCGTTTTGTTATATTGTTTCTACATAAAAGTCAAAAATTGTTTAAGTCGCTTAGGTATTTTTAACTCTTTATTTTATTTTATAACAGTATCTTGTCGTGTTAACATCTAGTCATCAATGTAGTGCTATCCGATATCCAATATAAACAGCTAGTAGGCTAAACTTTGATTATTTATAGTAGTAGCATTCATTCCATAGATGCATGAAAGCATTGTATGCCCTAATAATAAACATATCTGGAATACATTGCTTAAAGTTAAACAAAAATAGGAACTATTTATATTCATATCTATTCTAAATTTGCGTCATTTATCTCTTCCATGAAAGCAATATAATATTAGGTCCTTACATATGAAATTGGCGTTTTTCGTACTGGCCACTTTAGTCACAAATTTCTCCTCTTTGGTAAGGAATTCCAAATTCAAATTTGTACACCTATAGACTCATGTATTTGTGCTTCGATGATCGTCATTCATTTGTTTTTTTCTTCTGTTTTTTTCTGTTTGCGTCACTCATTTTACAAAATGGAAAACTTAATATATCGCATTATTTACGAGTACGAGTTCCGCCGTGGCACTAGTGCTGCGGAAACAACTCGAAGGGTGAATGATGTGTATGGCGGTCGTGTTGCAAAAGAAAACACAGTTCGTTTTTGGTTCCAACGTTTTCGTTCTGGAAATTTCGACCTGCAGAACAAGCCCCGTGGACGGCCTGAGACTCAAGTTGATAATGAAGAGTTGAAGGCTATTGTGGAAGCGGATCCATCGCAAACCACGTCCGAGTTAGCTGCAGGCTGCGATGTTAGTGATAAAACTGTTTTAATTCACTTGGAGCAAATTGGGAAGATTAAAAAGCTTGAAAGGTGGGTACCTCACGAATTGACTGAAACAAACGCGCGTCGACTGCTGCGTTACATTACTAAACCGGCACAATAATGAAGGTATTTTAAACCGAATCATTACCTGTGATAAAAAATGGGTTCTTTACGATAATCGGAAGCGCTCAGCGCAATGGTTGGATCCTGGCCAGCCAGCCAAATCCTGCCCCAAGCGAAAATTAACCCCAAAAAAGTTACTTGTAAGCGTTTGGTGGACTAGTGCCGGTATTGTTCATTACCGTTTTCTCAAATCTGGCCAGACTATTACGGCTGATGTCTATTGTCAGCAATTGCAAACCATGATGGAAAAGCTAGCGGCTAAACAACCTAGGCTGGTCAATCGCTATACGCCACTGCTGCTTCACGACAACGCTAGACCACACACTGCGCAACAGACTGCTACTAAATTAGAAGAGCTTCAATTGGAAAGTCTAAGACATCCTCCGTACTCCCCGGACCTTGCTCCAACAGATTACCATTTTTTTCGAAATTTGGATAACTTCTTGCAAGGGAAAATATTCAACTCCGATGGGGCAGTCCAAATCGCCTTCAAAGATTTTATTGATTCCCGTCCGACTGGTTTTTTTAGTAAAGGGATCAATGAACTACCTATGAGATGGCAAAAGTGCATAGAAAATAATGGTTCATACTTTGATTAATTAAATATATTATATTAAAAAATATTCGACTTTTTGTTCCTCCCATACAAAACGCCAATTTCATATGTAAGGACCTAATATTTACTATCATAATATATTGTTAAAATTAATTACCAGAATTCTGGCTACCCTGTCGGAATACACTATGCACGTCACTGGTTTACAGAACTATATATGGCGGTGGCGGTCTAGTGAATAAGCTAGCGATATCCATACGCAGGAACGCCAATGATCGATGGTTCGAATCCCAGTGCGTAGTTCTGGTATTTTCTAGAATAAGTAGGTAGAATTTAGGCTCCACATGTTCATCGATGCAGGAAAACATCGTAAGGAAGCCATCTTTATACCCATACCAAAAGGTGCAAAAGATGGAATGCACATGCAATAGAAATGTCATATGTAAGTGCCTTGAGAAAGGCGATCAGCTGCGCTACTGTTCACATTGGCCAAGATATATATACAGCTTGTCGCGAGCACTGCACTATGTTGCTGGATGTTCAGATAAAAGACCGTACTGTCGAACCATGATATATTAAAATTAAGAATATATTTACAATTTTGTGTATCGTAACAATAGTGTGTTGTAATTCGGTCTTAGCGCCATCTAGTCGAGTATAAATAAACTAAATCAGTGGAAATGATTATTTTTAACTAACAACTGTTTTAAGCACAGCTACTAATCTCTGCACACCCAGATAGCGATAAAGCATGATGACATATAATTATTAAAGTATTATATCAAAAGCTTAATAAATCTCGCTAACTACATACCTATATGTTCTCTCTATATTGGGTAAACTATAAAAGATGTCACAGAAACTACTAGAAACTAGAAAATGTATGTTTATTGTATAATAAAACCGCAACATCTGCGTTTATACCAATTCACGGTCATGGAGCCCATATAATGAGATATGCGCTGGCAAGAGCATCTTTTGTACTACAAACACGTTTTGTCGTGTACCTAATTAAACTGGGTAATTATGTCCCCATTTTGTTAACAATTGTAGAATATTCAAGCTGTATTCTTGTCTATTAAATTAGAGCAAAAATGCTGCTCGTTATAAATAACTCAATGGGTCTTATGTGCGAAGAATCTAATTTTTAATTTTGACTCAACGTTTCAGTTATTTAACGGGTCTCATGCGTGAAGAATCTTATTTTGGCTCGACGTTTAGATCACTTCACGGGTCTTATGTGTAAAGAAACTTGTTTTTAATTTTAGCTTGACGTTTTGACCAGCATGCGTACCACAGACACTCGTGGTAGATTTATTTTCATCTTACGTTCATATTTGACAGTAGATTAAAGAGTTAGTTTCCCTACAGGTGACTCCTGGGCGGTGCTAAACGAGCAGCAGCGAGGTGGTAGGGTGTCGGTGCCCGTCTGGATCGCGACCACAGTGCATGGGTGTAAAGCCCGTCATAGTGACCAGTTTCAGCTTGTCGCGTTTCGGGATCAGCTTGTGCATATCCAGTAGCTCATATACCTAGAGACCTTCAGTCGTGGTATATGTGGGCCAACATGACGATGTAGACTATCAATGGATTTTCATCCTTTGATAGTCGCTTTCGTTTTTGGACTACACTGTACTTACCATCAGGTACTCTGAAGTCACTATGTAGAGCCAGTGTAAAAAAAAGAGTAAAAGTGACAGAGCTATATAAAAATTATATCATACTATTTACCCCTGTCACTTAAACGAAAACCAATCAGCGCTGTTGTTTTATTTAAATAGCAGTACGGCCACTGGTCACACAGGCCGTGGTAACGAGCAGACTGGAGCAAAACAGAGTCTTTTTCGTTGGCGGAATGGTATTTTCTGTATCAGCTTCTGTTTTCGACCATTTTAACAATCACGACACAAAACAATTACGATATTAGCATTTTTACTGTTGCCAATTTCACGCTTTTGCATTTCTCTTGAGTTTTTAGGCTTTTTGGATTGGTTGAAAACAATATTATACTACGTTTGATGCAAAAAAAAAACGTTGCTCAAGAGTGATAGCGACTGCCAAGGGCTAAAAATGCACTTACAGTGCCGTCGTTATGTTGTCCTTTAAGATATTATGCACTTTAAAGCTACAGCTTGAACATCTGAATTAATTTATACTATAATAACAAAAGGTTTGTTTCATTCTCCACGGTTAAAATATAAAATGAATTTCAAATGTGTGAGTAGGTTTATTGCTACTACAACGTTATTGCCATAGTTTTTCGAAATACACATTATTGTTATTGGCACTAAAAGAAAATATACCTTAACAGAAACCATTAATTGCGCAGATAAATTTTAGTAAATGGAATAGAGGGAGTTGTTTCATAACAGCCACGAAACAATCTTAGATACTTTCATTCTCTTCCTAACAAATCAATACACATTACGCAGATGAAAATGTGTCGATTCTACTTAACACAAGCAAATATATATACACGTTACATATACAAGTATATTTATGTACATAAATCACTTTCGTTCTACTAACGTAGGCATCGTATCTATTATTTACATACGGTACTATCGCGAAATACATTAGAATGTCAAAAGATTTCAGAACTAGTTCCTAATTGAATTTTCTGATTCAAATCTGTAAGTACGTCTCTTTGAGGTATGCTAAGTTTCGCTACGAGTATTAAACGTTATATATTTAATTTTAAGTTTCTGTAAATAATTTAAAGTGACTGAAGCCGCAATTGTTAGTGAGCCATAATTAATGAAAAAGAAAAATGTCCTTAGAACACAGAGTTTTTTCCTAATATTCGTTTAATATCTTCTGGAGATGCGAAAATAATATTAGGCCTGTAATGAACTTACGCCAAAGAACAATAAAGATTTCCTCGCAATGATTTCTCTGAATTTATGGATTTGGGCACGTAGCATTTCTTCCTTACATTTATATTAACTTTCCTTAGATCTAAATTTGGAATAGTATGAGTAATGTCATTATTACTATACCTTTATTATTCGAAAATCTTCAAGGTCGGAAGTATAACGATAATCCTTATGATCCGGCTCTCGGTTATAATAATCAACAATAGCTACTATCCATCAAGTGGGCTATCAAATTGTATGCCATCTTTTGGAATAAAAAAACACCTTGTTTATGTATATAAAAAATAACCATGAAATAAATAAATTAGCATGTGTTATCATAGTAGAGGACAATAAAAAATATTTTTAATTACTTAGCTATGAAACTTTTTACGAATTCAAATATAAAATCCCACAAACAAAAAATATAAAAGGAATACTAACAACACAATCGAATATACAATCCAATGGCCTAAAAATAAACGACATATAAAAAGGTAAAGTTTTATAGGACAGTCAATCAAATTGTTTTTCCATTTTTCATTACAGCTTACATAAAAACCTACACAACATTACTTTTGGGTGTTTTTAATTGCATTTAATTTGAGGTAAATGATCGGAAGTGTTCTCGATTTTATAAATAGACTATTTGTTTGATATATCATAACGATGTGAACAGTATCGTAAAAGTTATGCCGTGCCTCGTCTTCATAAATAGAGCACAAGAATAGACTGGAACCGACGTGTAGCAGGCTTAAGTGCTTACATTATTAATTCACTGATGAAACGTATTATAATCATGTAACTAAGTTATTTGAAACGGCCAGATATAGGTGTTTAAGTAAGTAATGAGAGAGAGGGAGAGTAGTGAGTAAATGTTAGAAAAATAAGTGTTTTTAAATCTACTTTTGTAATAAAACAATAACTAATTTTCGGTGTAAATCAAAATGTTTTTAATGATTATTATAAAAAAAAAATTAACTGGCTCGACATAGTAACTACAGAGTATCTTACAATTCATTTCACTTCAGAGTAACTGATGGTAAGTACAGTGCAGCCCAAAAACGAAATCGAACATTAAAGGATGAAAATCCATTAATAGTCTCCGTCGTCATGTCGGCCCACATATACCACGACTGAAGGTCTCTATGTATATGAGCTACTGGATATACACAAGGTGATTCCAAAACGCAACAGGCCAAAGCGAATCACTATGATGGTCTTTACACTTGTGTACTGTGGTCATGACCCAGGTCTGGCAAGCGCCTTACCACCAAAAAAAAAAATTACATATTAGATACTTTGCTGCCAAAAAATCCGGAATTTGATTACATCACTTCTTTCAAGCTTCATAACTTGATAACTTAACCTCATAAAAATAAAAAAAATACACGAACACATTCGTATACCCTATATGTACAAACATGTCAAACGTGAACGAATCCAAGCACCTCACTATTTTTTCACTGCCCGTTCACGTGAGATGCCCCTTACTCTAGTCTAATGAAATACATATAGATTCTAGAGATATACAATCTTGAATGAGGTCTGCCTTAAGAAATGTCATTTTCGATATTAATTCAAGGTAATCACTGGCTGCCTGCTGTTGGACTTAAAAGCCAGCCAGCGTCAAGTCAGTATAAAACAAAGTTGCATAAATATTTAATGCGGCATTTTTCATAGTGGAGATGCAAAGTGACTAACACAGAACAGTCTAAAAACCTATTACAACTATCGTCAATAAGGATTGTACGAGTATTAAAAAGTAAAGCTTTAAAGGTAAAAATTAGCTAATAAATTGCAATCGTTGAGTAAGATTCTAATGATGGACCCTAATATTTATAGCTTTAGCTTTAAAGTAGTCATCCTTCTGCGAGGTTGTGATGAAGCAGAAGGAGGCCGCTGAAAGATTCAGTGAGCGAACATCTTCTCTGGCCACTCGGCGGCCAAAGCACCGTCGGCAGAGGGACGCGTTCGCTCAGAGCGAGCGTGACATCCCCCGGTGACGATAGCCGGGCAGTAGACTTGAGTGAGTCCGCTGCCCGGATGAGAGGGAGGAGGTGCACGGTGTCCGGCGCGCCGCTTGAGAGAGAGTTTTGAGGGATGGGCTTTTAATCCTACCCATCCCAGAGAGGTAGCCTGAACAAGGCCTTTTGTACTCTGGGGGTCTTGACGAATTTGGTTTCTCAGGCCCAGGTGGAGCAATCAGACACCCCGGGGGGTTTTTAGTCAGTAAGAGTCTGACAGACCGGGGTCGCTGCCCTCACAGCGTCCGTGATAGTCCTGGTCAATGGATTTTCAACCCTTGATAATAGTTGCCATTCTTGGACCACACGGAACTTTCCATCAGGTGTGCTGTAATCTGTTTGCCGAAACAGTGTAAAAACATTTTAAGGCTTATAATTGACGCAATTTTATTATTGAGTACATAATTATCGAGCGCAATATTCCATGGTATTCAGTTCCGGAATGACCGGCGTAAAATTAGAATAGCCATTATTATGAAATTCCTTTCATTTGCGAAACGACTATTTCTATGCCTGGTATTTTGTGTAACGAACCCACGTACTAAATCTTGAAAAATCATGTTTATAGAAATACAAACAACATAAACCTATATCAACCAAAAAGACCTCCCTTGTATCTCAGCGACCATCAGTTCCAAGTTATTAACCTATAATATTTTTATGATTATTTTAGCAACACTGTCATTTTTTTACTATCTGTCCTTTTACGATGCCCTCGATCCTATAAGACACGTACAAGACACGCGCTATGGCGTCTTCACTTCTGACATTTAAGAAGAATCTAAAAATATTGCGTTCCATAACTCGATGTAATATAATATGGCATCTATTATGATGTTGAATAGGCTTTCTTTTCGAGGTGGTAGGGCAATTACACGAATTGAATCGTGACCACAGGTCACAAGTGTAAATACAGTCATAATGAGGCGCTTTGGCCTGTCGCATTCCGGAACCAGCTTGTTTGCGTCCAGTTGTTTTAGTGACGTGCATAGCGTATTGGACAGTGTAGGCAGTTTCACATAATGAATTAGAATATTATATAACGATAATAAATATTATATTACTTTCATAGGGAAGATAGATGGCTTGAAAATAGAATAGATATGAATATAAAGGGTTCCTTTTTTTGTTTAAATTAAAGGGATTTATTCCAGACTTATTTATCGTAAGGGCATGCAATGCTTTCACGCATTTCTGGAATGAACGCTACTGAATTGTTCATATGCCTATAGACCTTCAATCAGTATATATGAGCCGGCATAACGATGATGACTGTCAAAAGATTTGTCCTTTGGCGGTCACTGACATTCTTGAGCCACTGTATGCTTTCGATCACGTGCTATGTAGTCACTTTATTGAGCGAGTATTCAAATAAATAAATGATAAGGCATAGTTGTTATAATATTTTCAACTCTATTAAACCGTTCCTCTCATTCCTATAATAACATTGTACCAAAAGGTGAACTGATTTGTAGCCTTAAGTTATTCTGAGATATAGAATAACAAAACATTAGTCTGTCTCTACAGTCAACTTAATTGTGGAACATTGTCGTCTCGAACTATTCGGTGAGGAATTAGTATTCCAGATAAGCTGGCGCTATAAAATAGTCGTTCGTCTCTATTGCTTTATAAGTAATGTTTCCATTAAATTCTATCATAAAGTTAAGCTTACCGGAATTCAACAATCATAATTATACATTTATCCAAACGTCCCTTCATCAACATATTAAGTGTTAAAGGAAACACACTTCATTCTTAAAAAAATAAATGAGGATTTCATAAGTGAAGATGTATTTAACCTATTTTAGTTTTGTTTCGACTTTGTTGTCTTAGTTGTTATGAATGTCTGTTTGCAGACAATACAAGTGTTACTAGTGTTAGTGTTAGTGTTAGTGATGTTCCGAGTAGTCAACGACTACTTGGTAAAGTCGATTATTCGGTATTTTACTTTTAATGTATACTCAGTAAAATGTATGAATATATAATATTAGAGGAATGACATTTAATTAAACCTTGATTGTTATCAAATTCATACTCAGCACACCTTTATTTATAATTTCATTTTTATTAACGCGTGTTCAATAAGACTACCATTACCCCAGAGCGAGCGCGTCATCCCCAGGTGACAATAGCCGGGCAGTAGACCTGAGGGAGTTTGCTGCCCTGATGAGAGAGAGGTCTTGGAGGGGTGTTCTCTTTACTTCCACCCTTACCAGAGAGTTAGCTTTAACAAAACTTTTCGCACCTCGGGCGTCTGGATGAATTTGGTTTCCCAGACCCGGGTGGAGCGATTAGACACCTAGGGGGTTTTTAGTCAGTAGGAGCCTGAGATACAGGGGTCGCTGCCCTCGCAGCGGCCCTAATTGTTCTATGGACGATTTTCCCGGGGACACCAAAAAAAAACTATCATTACAAAATACTATGTTAGAAAATAAAACTGAAATATTGTGTTAGCAAAAATTATTGCGTAATGTGAAATTTATTGCAGCCACTTACAGTTTAAATATGTATGTACTATTATGAGTATATACGTTTCATAATGTATATGTGTGTTTTGGGAGTCGAAGCTGCTCGCGTCCGTAGGCTTTACCCTAGTTTCCCTACACGTGACTCCTGGGTGGTGCTAAGCGAGCAGCAGCGAGGTGGTAGGGCGCCGGTGCCCGTCTGGATCGCGACCACAGTGCATGGGTGTAAAGCCCGTCATAGTGACCAGTTTCAGCTTGTCGCGTTTCGGGATCAGCTTGTGCATATCCAGTAGCTCATATACCTAGAGACCTTCAGTCGTGGTATATGTGGGCCGACATGACGATGTAGACTATCAATGGATTTTCATCCTTTGATAGTCGCTTTCGTTTTTGGATTACACTGTACTTACCATCAGGTACTCTGTAGACACTATGTCGAGCCTGTGTAAAAAAAAAATGTTGTATGTAGATATTAAGAATAAAAACATATATATTACGTGAATTGATAAATTAATACCTACTCATGATTTAGATATTTTCTTTTTTTTAAATATTGACATTGTACAATTTAATTATTTATTTATAAGAACTAATAATTTAATAACATTTATTCTATTCGCAACCTTTAATTTTGCTATCCAAGAATCAGAGGCGACAGAAAACAATAAAACTGTGACGCAAACTGTAGGATATCGTATTTCCAACCAGCAAACTTACCCAGTATCAAATACAAGCGTCTGTCTCTATTATAAACTTGCCAACTCTTGTCATTAAAAATTCCTGTGATGCGCAATAAAAATTCCTAAGAGCATTCTTACACAGACATAGTTCCCAACAATAGCTCACATTTGAACAGAATTTACTATATTTATATTGCTATTCATTTAGCATTTTCATGTTTGTAATTCTTATAACAACAATTAAATGAAATAGTTTGTATAAATAATTGTTGATTGTCAAAAATTAGTGAATTGGATCCAATTATTATCTATGAAAATAATTTTGAATAAAGCGCGTAATAGATTTTTTCACTCGCTCTTTTCGGTATTTTTTATATCCAAACTGGCAATAAATTTATCCTTATGATGACTTAGGGCGGCTGGCACCAACAAATTAATCTAGTTTAAAATTACATAAAATACTGCTAAGCCTTAACCTATACTTAATTGTCTTGTACGAAAACATTATCTAGTTTTAACAACTGTAAAATTTAAACCATCATTGAGGTCGAATTAAATTAAGCTTAAACTAAATATTTTTTTGGTGCAAGTCGCCCTGGAATCTTATGTTAGAGGCCTATTTAAATAAAATGTTATTATGACATTTCGTTTTTTTGGATTCTGGAGTTATTTGTAGTTATTCGGTATCGTACTTCAATAATACACAGGGAGTCTCATAATTTCTAAATATTACGATATAGTCCATATAGTTCAACTCGTACCTGATTCTGTCAGTTATGTTTAGATAAATTGGACAGTTATTCATGTACGAAGACCTCCGAGCTTATACTGTGAATATTCCCAAATACACGAATCATATTATCGTTTTCATGCAGGCTTGCTCCACATTTTCATGAGTAACTTCCTTATTTGATCGGTAAACTTAATACCATGGTCGATTTTTGTTTTTATATTATATTCACGAATGATCTCTTGATTGAGTGATGTTTTGAGTTATACGTATCCATAACCTGATTTATTCATACCTTACCGTTGATAATCTTATTCCTATATTTTAACTTTACATTTAAAAAAATCACAATAAAGTTAAAAAGTTATAAATAGTCAAATTATATTAACTATTTGTATTATGTATAAATCATATGTTGTATTAGTAATTCCTGGATCAATATTTGTATCAAGATGATCGCCGATACAGCAATTACATTGTGTAAGCTCCTCTGCTTCAAATACCGTCGTCGAGTGGCTTGCCTTTTGGTTTTCTATAGACTATTATCTGGATAGTGTACGACTGAGTAGCATATTTTAATTCTACCCTCTCTTTTGACCATAACCTGACAAGACCAAGCTAACTAATTATACGAGTAGATACTTTTCCACTTTTTAGCTGTGTACAAGCGTGCGTGCTGCCAAGGAGTGGAATTCGCTTCCTGCGTTTGTTTTACCAGCAAGTTATGATATTGGTATCTTGAAACAAAGAGTGTATCGATATCTGCTTGGTGGGAGCGTACCATCATCGGCTTTATTATTATTTTCCATCAGGTGATATTTATTAGGCGCAAGCCTGTCTGTAATAAAAAATATTTGTGCCGTTTTAGCAATCTAAATATATATAACTCAAAGGTGACTGACTGGCTGACTGACTGACTGACTGACATAGTGATCTATCAACGCACAGCCCAAACCACTGGACGGATCGGGCTGAAATTTGGCATGCAGGTAGATGTTATGACGTAGGCATCCGCTAAGAAAGGATTTTGATAAATTCCAGCCCTAAGGGGATAAAATAGGGATGAAAGTTTGTATAAATCTTCTCAGATTTTCAACTATAATATAATATAATAGCTTGATAGTTTTAGCGCCTAATGACAGATTAAGCCCTAATTTTTTACACACGCTAAACAAAAGTAAAGTCGCAAAAACTATATCTAATTAATTATAATACTTCTTAACGCGAGCGAAGCCGCGGGAAAAAGCTAGTTTTCGTATAATTACGGTAGGAAGTGACCTTCTGACAATTCCTTTTACTGACAACTCTACAATTATTTCAGAAAGTTTGTAGTTAACGTTTGGTATTTACTTGGTTTCTAATTAGTTTCGAGAAGTTTCAATAACTATTATCCCAATTTATATTTTAAGGCTTTAAGTATGTCCAGATAAAAAGCATAACTTTTCGACTACAATTGCACAATATCTCAGTATTTTAAATTCTAAAGGCTTAATACGTATTGTAAGTGATAGTATTTTTTATTCTAGTAATCCTTTATTTTTTAGTTTTTTCTATGTTTCATTAAAAAAAGGCAATATAAATTTTAATAGCTAATTTATATTCAATGTGACTAACAAAGATCTAGTAATTACTCGTGCTTAAAGTTAACAGTTAATTACAACTACAATCAATTCCTATGTACACTAAGTCTAAATACAAAACAAACACGTTTGTTCAAGTTCCTAGTATTAGGATAGCATTGTCCCGAACCTTCAAAAGGTTTGTTACTAATCAACTACAAACTTTGCTTATTCGGGTATACCATGTACAAAGCCTAATTCATTTGCATACATTATTTTAAAACCTGATTATCAATTATAAATCAAATACATTCTAGTCTTTATTTTCTTTACAGGAATCTATATTTCCACTTACATCCACTTAAATTTTGTTTTATCTGTCCTTATTATTATAATTAACCAATATCAGAGCTTCTTAGAAGAAAGATCTTTCCCAAGGTGCTGTACTGGGTCCAACTCCATGTTTGCACTTTCATTTATATTTAATTATTTTTCAATGATTCACAGATTTTGAGAAAAGTTATCGCGTTTACCTTAAAGTAATTTATTTAGTCCGAATTTGTGACAATTAGAAGATTCTAATTGCTGTTGTGTTTTCACAGATGTGCAAAAGGCAAAAATACGAATCTACAAACTCTATAAAATCACCCCAAAAAGTTACGTCAACACAACAGGACATTCTATATTATTAAGATTCAGTTCAGACGCTGTGCGCGAGTATTAATAAAATAATGCTATAGGTACTTCGACCCGTCAATATTCTAACCCGAATTATAGATTTACGGATGACGGAGAGAAATCGGATTTAGTATGTAAACTGCCATAGAAATAGTATGGCTACATTGGTATGTACCTTGATACATTCTAATTTAATGCCGTGCGGAACCGCGCTAAGCTGGTACCCCAACTTTCGTAGGTAGTAGGTAGGTGTCCATGTAGTGTTTTCCCTATTGCCCTTATTTTACCTTCTCCCTATCACATCAGAACCACATGCCTTGAATTGCTGTGCCACGATTTTACGCCAACTTCTAATTCAGATCTAAGAAGTTCTCTAACTCTTATCTTTGTCGGGTCATTGGATTGTGAGATGATCTTTTGCTGAACGTGTTCCCTTCGTCGTATGGTATTGGATTCTTAAAACGAAATGTGAAGAGCATTTGTGCAGGCGGCATTACCGCGGCAATTATCGGTAGGTAGTTGTACTCGGTTTATAGATTACACTGTACTTTAAAATATCAGATATAGTGCAATTACTGTGCCGCGTTAAAATAAAAAAAGAAACAAAATATCTTCTATCGTTATTTCTAACATTTCACCTATCTACACCTAATGTACCTATACTATAAAAGACAATCTATATACTCACTGTACATAACTTATTTGGAACTAAACAACAACGTAGTTAGTTCTTGGAAGATGCCCCTTTTGTTACCTTAGAAACCATCGCCTGGGATTAATTCAATTTATTACCTAACTTTCTATAATCTGTTTACATACTAACGCCTCCTCAGAGCTTAGGCTTAGCTTGTTTACATTACCGACTAAAATAACATACTGTAAACAATAATGTCAATAAAATAACAGATAAAGCAATAAATGGATCATGAAACCGTAAGTTTTTAAGTTTAAACGAATAAAAACCCCATATTTGAACTAGCCGAAGTTTAAATAACATTATCATAACTTTAAAGTAGTCATTAAAAAGCATCTGGTGAATTCTTCTATGCCACAATAAAATTAAGTTTCAGTAATAATGATCGGCGGATCCCACACGAAGTTAAACCGATAGCTATAAAAGGTATAAAAATAAGGGTCGGCATGGTAATGTTAGCAATATGAGCTTTAGAAGGAATCGACATACTGAAATAATAGTCCAAAAGTGTAAGTCACTGAAAATAGCCTAGACCCAATCATCGTGGCAGTTTGCCCGGAAATCTTGCTAAATAAACTCACTTTAGAGCAATGTTTAATATCTCAATAATATCTTACGCTACAATGATCTGGGTTTAACTTTCCTATTATTTTTGTTTACCTGAATAAGATATCTTTGCAAAATATTCTGTTACAACGTTTTGATTAAACTCAACAAATATTGGCAAAATAGACTTTATTTTATCGTGAACATAATATGTTTATTTAGTATACATTTCAAAGTATCTTGTTGTAAGAATTAAATATTATATGTAAAAAAATTGAAATATATTTTAATTAATTTCCAAAAAAGCAGCGCAAATTATAAAAATTGATATATGATATTATTACCTATTCTGTGGAAACAAATTGCCGAATTGAAGTCTCAACTTTCTTTAGCTGGTTAGATTTAATTAAATGTTCATAAGATTAAAATTTAGTAACTGAGATCATTAAAATGCCGCTAAAATTATAGGTTGAGTCTAAATAGAACCTAGAAAATTGATCTGTCACTTACAATGCAACCATAAAATTATAGCAAATAGTAGAAATTATTCAAAAGCATTTGTGTTTATGAATAAAATCTAAACTATGCAGTAACTGTGTCTTTAAATTTAAAATATACTTGACCCTGTTTCGTGCTTCTAAAGGTTAAAGAGATTAAAAAAGTAATTAATGTAACTCGGTCAGACCTCTTATCAGTAGGATTTCGATATTTCGCGGATTAGGAAATGTCACGAAAGTTTTAAAAGAAGAAAAATACAATAAATAAGATAACCTACTTTACCAAGACCTTATCCAATTTATTAAGGCGACATTAAGCTATGTCTTTTTGGTGCTGGTAGGGAAAATACGTATATTTCAGTGCACTTTAATGACTTCAAATCACGACACAGAATATCAACGAAAACTTTTTTTGTACTAGATTCACTATACTTTGTGATAAGTATAATACAATCTGAGAATGAAGATAGTTACCAAGGGATCAAAATTAACTAACAACCGTCATTATGTGAGTGAAATACTATGGAAAACTTTTAGATACACCTTTAAGGAATTTACTACATACGGGGTGATTATAAAATGTAGCAGACAAATAAAAATATTTTTATTTAAAAAAAAACTACTTCAAAAAGTAAACAATAATGGTCTACTTATCAATAAATTAAATAACATATATTAATTTAACACTATATATTAATTTTTGAATTCAGTGCCATGTAATATTTTATGTACCTAAAACTGATTTCAAAAATTACAATGTTATATCTAAATATCAAATGAAAAGAAAAAAGACTGAGTAGAAAATATATTATCTTACCTATTAATATCTGATCCTGCTTGGTTTCTTACAGATGAAATTTATAATCAAAACTAGTGGATTTTCATACAAATTTACAACCCTTTTTTTATCCCCTTGGAAGTGGAATATAAAAAAACCACCATTAAAGGTCGCGTATCTTTTTAAAATAATCCTATTTTCAAGTTTAATGTTTCTAGCTTCAGTGCTTTAAGTTCTACAATTATATGTCAGACAGGATAAGTCTTTTTATATAATATAAATAAATAGATAGTTAAGATTAAGTGAATAACGAGTATCACGCTGTATAAAGAATAATAAAGAACAATACAGCAGAAACTTTCCTTTGTTAGTAACGGATAGAAGGCGCACATCAATAACAGGCCAACATTACTCAGTTCTTATTAAGTTTTCAAATTATTTGTTGGAACAAAATTTTTCTTCGCTATCCACACACAGGGGACAATTTATTGCCTTCATTCAATCAAAGTCGTACGAAATTGCACACGACATAGCAACTTTTGTCATCATTTCGGTACCAAATTGTACGATGTTTTGCTCATTGAAAATATTTGTCTGAAAATTATTTAGCTGTTTGTAAGATTTTTTTATACTAAACCCATAGTACACTCTGGAATCATTATAAAGTGATAAGGCCATAACTAAGTCGTGACCATCGTATTGACTAGCTTCGCTCTGTGGCATTTTTTACAGGCTTGTGAGAACTTAGAGAACTTCAGTCGTGGTGTACTTGTTTGTGGGCCGGAAAGATGGTAGCAACTGTCATTACAGTTTTGTTCCTGGTGGTCGCTGCTGTTATTAAACTACACTGTACTTACCATTAGATGTGGTGGACCTATTATGTAAAAAATCAAATATCTGCCCAGCTTCATCACGGATAAGGACCCAGTATGGAATTCGACGTAAAGCGATGATGAAGATTCAACTGAGACAGGGGTTAAGTGACGAGCTTTTGCGCCACATGTCGTGGTTCGATTCCTAAGGCGAACGAATATTTATGTGCTTTTAAAATGTAAGTTGGTTCAGCGGGTGTAACACAGATTCTTGTATCATTTTGTTCCCATCTTACGTTCATATTTGACAGTAGTTTGACGAGACGTAAAAGTGACAGCGCTATATAAAAACTACTGTATCGCAGTTTTTCAAACAAAATCAGCAATATTGTTTCATTTAGCTTGTGATTCAGCCGCTGGTCTGAGGTGCTAATGCAAATGGTATATGTATTTGTAAACTTACATACAACTAAAGCCAAAAATAGATATTGTTTAGGGCCAGTGTTTTTTAAAATGGGTCGGTCAATTTATTTATCGTTGATAAACACGTTAACGCCGGCGCTGTAATTCATGTTTCTCGCCCATAGACGGCTACGCTTAAAGTTCTTTGCTGTATTGTTATTGAAAATTATCTTAATTTTGGTAAGGCAATCATCAATGAGCTACTGGTGCTACGCGCCGACCGAAGAGGCAGACTTGTGCAAGCCACGCAGCGCCGGCGTGGAACGTTAATAAAGCGAAAATCTCAAATAAAAATTATGTGAAGAAAGCGTAAACTATTATAATTAATAAAAAAATAGAGGAATCATCTCACACTCTTTTTTTACTTGTTTATTATGTTCTCTATGATAAAATAAATATCTAGCTGTTTTACTAATTTCATTCAATTAAATACATATCATAAATATTTTTCTAGAATCTTCTAGTAACTAAAGTTTCAAATCGCGTGATCGCTAAAATAAAATTTGTTAATAATAACAATTATATTATTTTCTTCTTGAGTCATTGGAATTCTAGCGAAATATACATAATTGTCTTCCAAGAAAGGAAATTCAATTAGTTCAAATATTTATTTGATGCTACTTGGATCTGTAAAGAATATCTTTTTACATTAGCTTGAATTTCTCATCAAATTTCACAGTCCTGAAATAATAACAGTCTGGATTAAAAAATAATATAACGCATAATTAACACGGTTTTTATATTGGTGTGACAAAATTATTATACTGGGATTGCTGGTAAGTATAAAGCAGTAGACTACAATTTATTGCTAATAGTCATCGTCTTGCCATTACCACAACAAAGAACTTGTACCTACAAGTATACAAGGGTCACTTTAAGTTGTGGCATAGGCTTCTTGGTGCTTCGAGGATGAGACCCAGTCGTGCCCTCGATGCCGGTAGGTGGAAGGGGGAACACCCCTAGGGTTTTAGTCGGTGCAAGTCGACACAGTGAGGCGGCCCTCACCTCCCCCCCTCGAGGTCCGTTAGGGCTTTAAGGCGCTTTCTTTTGTATTATAATATGGGGCATTTAAAAAAGGACTGAAAAACACTTTTCTAGGTCAACAGCACAATATATACTACTATACTATTGCAGTAGTTGTGGTGGCCTAGTGGATAAGGGACCAGTTTCCATGCGCGGCAATGCAAGTGGTCGTAGGTTCAAATCCCGATACGGACCTCTAGGTTTTTCCAGATTACGTATGCATTTAGGCATTACATTCTCACCGATGAGCGAAAACATCGTGAGGAAGCCCGCGTTGCATCTGTCGGAATTGTCATGTATAAATGCCCTGAGAACGGCGGTCAGCTGAACTACTGGTCACGTTGGGCACAACATATAACTGCATATTGGATACAGTCACTAATGTATCTCTGCTCACCCCGTAAGGATATAGCGTGACGATATATTATTATGTGGCAGTCGTTCATAGGCTACAGTAATGACTTACGATCAGGAGAGCTGAACATTAATATGTGAATACGTGTAAACGTAAATACGTTTATATCAAATAGAAAATAAAATAAATGAAAGTACAGTAATGCCCCGCTTTACGCGAGGGATACGTTCCGGAAAAAACCCCGTTAATTGAAATTCGCGTATATCGAGGTTTAAGATTATGTTTATACGCACTCTTTCGCGTTATGCGAGGCAATTAAGTGCGAAATTTGAATATCGCGATATAGTGAAACCACGCATAACGTGGTCGCTTAAAGCGGGGTGTTACTGTATTTGACAAGCTGATCCCGAAATGTGACAAGCTGAAGCGAATCACAATAACGCGTATAACATTTAATATTTGTCTTATAATTCACGAATATTTGCCAACAAATGTGACAGTGAGATAATTTTCATGCAAATTACGGTAAATTCTGAGTTGAAAGAATTCAGAGACATAAATACATTCATTACTTCAGTCTCAATTTAGAGACGCGGTGAGGCTTAAAATAAAGACGAACGGGACAGATCTTTGACTGCAGACGGAATTGTTCGTTGAAATCGTATTGCATGTAACGTTATACTAATACGTACAGTTAAATATAATTTGTAAGTAGCCATAAATAACAGACATAAAGAACTATCAAACAACCACCAACAATCTAATAACTATTTTAATTATGAATTATATATTAAAACAATTGAGTTTTTTTTTTATTAGAAATACGCAATGCTGTATCTCAATCACGTTTTGTAGAAAACGAGGATAAAGCCAACACAATAGAGCGCGCGTGCTTAACAAAATATATCGAGTCATTCGTTTCTAGGAAATTCTTGGACTAGAAAAGTCGATTACCAACCAATGTGGGTGCTTTGACGATTCTTCAGTTACGTTTCACTCTATGTTTCATACTATTTTATTTATATTTTTTAAGCTGCATCTTACATTATTTTCTTAATTAATATTATTTAAAACAATCTCGACAGCTCACCCAAGGAGTCAAAATCATCTCTTTAAGCCTGTGCTTGTTTTTGGTTATATGCTCCCCTTTATGGGGAAGGCAAAGGCATTTACTCACTGGGAGTCGAACTGAGGACCTTTAGCGTCGCACATACTATCATTAAACTTCGCTATCAAGCTGTTATTTTATTTTCTTACTATAAAGATTTGTGGCCGTTTAAAAGTTTGAGAAACACTGGCACAAAGGGCAGATCCCCAATTTAAATATGTTAACAGTGGTAATTAAATAAAGCTTCATTAGTCTAGAATACTGAACAATGAAAATAACAATCAATTAGAATGAACAGGTGTTACATCAACAAAAGCCTGTCATAATGGCGTGGGAAACTAAATAACAAAACGCGTAATCGTGTCTCTGTGATAATCATTAATAAACACATGTGGAATGATATAATCATATGACTTTAACATAGACAATCGCAATATACGCTGTTAGAAATTATCTATACGTCTGAGCACAGAGCATGATTAAAGACATGACGATTTAGTAATCACTAATTATCATGAAAATATATTGTTGGAAAATTTTTCCGTAAAACTATTGTCTATCAACGATAGTTAGTTCAGAAAGGTTCGTTAGTGGGGACCGCGAAACGTTAACGTAGAATAAGGCACACCTCGGAAAGGTGGAGGAAGGATTTTCGATACGTTGCTGGAGAAAATTGCATAAGAAGAGCCGAAGACCGGTCTCAATGGCCATTATCAGGAAAGGCGTAGCAGCAGGCGTGGACTAAGGTGGGCTGATGATCGTCCATTGCCTCTAAAAGACTATAATACCAGCGACCGTATTACGGTCTATTATAAACAGTATTTATTCTATAATATTTGACACAAGCCAGATGAGGCTCAAAAGTAACAGCGCAATGTTTTTTTTTAATAATGGAATTGGTATACGAAATGGGTATTACGATTACAAGTAAACATTATTCCTGATTATATTAATAAGATCTTCAAAAATCGCAGCAAATAATCTTGACTATATGTATGTTATTCAAACTTAAAAAGGTACCTTAATTGTTAAGTTAACACGTTCCTGACGACGCATTTTTTCATTTGATGCACCACCCGGCGGCGCGTAAATCTATGTCGCGCTTCATCTGGCGGCGCGCTAATGCACGCGCTTCTTGTTTCTTCAGTAGTACATTGGGTGCTTACTTTGCAAATTGTGTAACTCGTGTTGTTTTTATATCCTAATCAGAGATATTATAAGTTATTGAGCAAAAGTTATATTTATAATACGTTATTAAATATAACTTTTATTCGAAATAAACGTTTTTATATATGTACGTTAAATTATCAGTGTACAATCAATAGCACAATCGAATGCGAAACACCGGTAATACACGACGCTTGATGAGGCGGTCTAGCGTGAGCCACCAGTGGTACACGCCGCCCGATGGCACAATCAAGCGCGAGCCACCGGTGGTACACGCCGGCGTGAAAGTGTTAATGTATCTTGCTAGTCTCTTGCAAAATTTTGAAAACCAAAACAAAACAAAGTGCCGTGGCGTTGTCGGCTCGTCGTTGTACATATAAATATCCATGGTGTGTACACTGCGTGCTGCGCCGTCGCACCGCGCGTGCCCCAGACTACGAGAAACGAGGCGAAGGGGGGTGCACGCGTTGGGATGCCGGAGTGGTACCGCTCCGTAGTCTTCTTAAAGACATTCTTTAAATTAAATAGACTGCAGTGTAACAACGTTGTGACGACTTAATACATCATGTGCCCGCCAGTGCGGTGAAGCGCTACAACACCGCCGCAACACATCTTGTCCACTGGCTTTCATTAGGTCTTTGTTCGACCATAGGTAGTTGATTTTTAATAGTGAATACGTTCAATTGTTTATCATTCCATAATATTTCCGTACTATGTGTTATGACGTAAGGGAAAACGATTTCTGTTACAAGAATGCAAAATACCACAAATCCCGTTTTTCAAACAGTCAATAGATTTATTATTATATTTGTATATTCGCAGCAATTTATTTGTTCTAAAAGAAACCCGACATTCATGTTAGAGTATTGAAAAAAACTTGAATTCAATGGGCGTGCGTAACGCACTTTTTCGTTGAAATAATAAACCAAATAATAAGTAAGTAATTTATAGGTGACCAATAAACCATCAAGGCAACGAAAAGCGTTTTAAAATGTTATACAATAGTATATGTATGATCTAATATTTTAATAATACTTTTAGTTTTATTTTTAGGAATAATATCTACACAATCGTACTATGTTCGAAATAATATTTACTTGAGAAAGATAATATTAGTTTAAAGAAAGATAAAGATAATAATAATTTTAGTTTATTCCGTGTTAAGATGTATCGTGTTTGCTAATATGCAATACACTATTGTGATATACCATAAGCACCTTTCCTTTTTTTAAATAACATGTTATAACATCAACTAAAGCTACACTACAAGCGGCATATATGACTAGTGAGTCACTTGAGTAATTCAAGAGGACGGATAATGTAGGTCTAATAATAATCTAGATTCTAGACCATCCACAGCAGTGCTTGGTTATATAGTCACTAGTAGTTACATAACTCACTAGTCTTCAAGCTTCTACCTAGATACTGGCGATATAGTTGTTAGATTGATATTTCAGAAATAAATTTTGGTAGTTGTCAGTTACCTATATCATATCCAATAAAATATTAGTTACTAGTGTGACAGTACCATGTTTGACAATCACTGGCTTATTTTGTATCATAAATGGGCTAAATGTAATCGAATTAAAGATGAAAGATTACAATAACATTTTGTAATCGTTAATCATTAATATGATTACATTTTACTTGTATAAATAAATACTAATGAAGCCTCATTTGTATATAATGTATGTCCCATTAATATTTAGAAGTGTTTTAATCGTGATTACAGATTAATGAAATTAAAATTGATCGTTTCATTTGCCCATATATGTTATATATCGCTGTTTACGCTACTTGCACGCGCTGGCAAAATGGATGGCGTAATGATATTGTAAATGCGATGTAACATACGATTTCTTGTTACGCATTCACTGAATTATAAAAGTGCAGGCAAATTAGGATGAGTACATTTATTTATAAATTTGATTACGAACACGCACCAGTTTGTATGATTCCAAAATGACTACAAAGACGCATTTTTTAATGTTTATTTTGACCGTTTTATCTATAAAAAAAGATTTTTTTTACTTAAGCAAGTTTCTCATATGAATGCACACAGAGGGGGTGGCAACTGACATGCTCAGGACTTATACCGGCTAAAAACTCAAAGGTGATTACTTCTGGGTTTTGTCGGAAACTAAGAGACCTGTAATCAATTCTCTACAGTCATGCCGCGCTGCGCTCTGTGGGCATAATCTTGGGAACAGACGCTGTCTCTCCCGACATTACACAATGGATTTCAAAAGAACGCGTTACGTCTTAATTAAAAAAAGCACTATTTGTAAAGAAAGAGGCCAATAAAAATCACTATCTACCTGCTTCAATTAATTAAAAATCAAAACAAACTCCTGATATATCGTGGTATACTGAAATAAATTTATCAATCGTGTCTTTTTTGGGATGTTTATATCTGAAGAAAGATAGATGAATTAGAGGGACACCCGAAGGTTTTTAGTCAGTAGGAGTCTGACACACCGGGATCGCTGCTCTCACAAAAGCCTTGATGGTCCAATGTAGGTCTTCTCCCGGGATTCCCAAAAAAAGGACTACCTGTATGTTGGGTATCAGAGTTGTTCATGTCACAGAAGGAACATTTGTATGGCCAAGCATAACGTATAAATATGTATAATGATCACATATATTAATGGCCTAGTGCATCAGCTTAGATCAAATGTTGGTCTGAGTAACGAAATCAACAAATTAATTCAATCGCCGATATCTCAGAGGAAAGAAAAGATTTTCCAAATATAAAATACAGATTTTGAAGCGTAAGAGTACTTTAAACTGGCACAACTAATTTAAAAAAATCAGTCTTACATTAATGCTAATATAATAAAAAAAAAACGTTTTTTTTTTCTCACTTTTAGGTTAATATATTTTAAAAACCTGACGTGATGGAGCAATTCTGACCCTAGATTCGGATTCTATGCAAAAAATTACTTCGAAAATGACCCTCACTTGGCCAACAGCAAAACCTTGCAGATCTGTGTTATTTTATTCACATTGTATTCATTTTAAAATAAAGATTGACCACATATTAAAACTTTTGTTAAACATAACATAGGCACCTGTGTATCTCCTATCTTCGTGTTTATTTACTTATATATATTTAAAAGCAACGTAGCTCGTATCATTTTTATAGTTCGGGACGTAGGATTGTTTACGTAGCATCGAGGTCACAGTGCTATACGTTAGTATTACATATATATTAGAACGTAAATAATTTGTTGCTGTTTTGGCAGGTGCAAAGGCGGACAAAGTAAACTTTTGCCAAGCAATTATAAATATTTTGAAGAAGGCTTAGTATTTTTTATAATAAATTCTAGCTTTAAATATTAAATACTTACAGCTATTATAAATATAATTGTTATTGTATGTTTTTATTCCTTTCAAATGCAAATAGGGAAGGCAGAATGAACAATTTGAGCAGTACTTAAATACAAGAGGTGCACCACTGCAATACACGAGGTATGCAGTGTGTGTGTGCTCCCAACACTATCATTCTAAATTCTATGCTCAGCGGCGACGAGCCAGAACCTGCTGCAGGTCGCGATATCCCGCTCTGTATGAATTTACATGGAAAGCAAAAGATATCTGCGCGGCGCTGTCAAGCGACGTGTATAGCTCACGATCGTGACAGCGGACAGCGCTGCATAGTCGACTTCATCGGACAGCTTTACCACAGTATAAATATTATAGGCAGTACGGAAACAACCTACAAACACTCGAAATGGCACACTCACACAAGTATGCGTATCGACGAGATCCCTAAGCGGTTGTCGCGGTGCTGTCACTAGTGAGTGCCGCGTCAAGATGATTAGTTACGTATAAATTTATCTCCGCAAACCTTTTTAAAAATGCCACGAGCGTAGTGCGTAGTATACGACTTTTTGAATTAGGCTTCTTCAAAACCGGACCTATTGTATTTTAAGCTTCCTGCTGATTTTAAAAGGTAAAAATTATGAATGAATGAAGACAAAATATTAAAAGTCACAACCCAATTGTTTCAATGTAGCGTAGGTATTTATTTCATCAACTACGCTTCCGTACTGTCTACTATATTTATACTATGGCTTTACCCAGAAGCGACTGCCAGAATTCGAAACCTTTAATTATATATTAAAATACAATTAATTATTGTGTACCACTTATATCTGAATGTACATTTAAACATTCTTCTTAATCTTAATACTAAATAAAAACTTTTACAATTTTATGATAGTAGCAATAGAAACGTTAATATGTGAAGGTATTCACAATGAAGAAATACATAAGACGTACGAAAACAATATTCTATTACAAGTGAATACTTCAGTGAATAACTTACAAACTAATTTTGTACAAAGTCCTTCCAATTTTAATTTACCCAAGCGACGAGGCGTCTCGGCGCGCCGAGTTGTTTCGACGTAAACTGATTTTTATTTGTTACATTGTATCTAAGCATTCTAAACAACGGTGATATATTTTCTCGGAACGTTAGCTTTCAGGTATCTTCAAGCCTTATAGATTTGTTGCCTCTGTCCTCTTACGCTACATTTATTTGCTCCGTTGTCGGGAAAACGTTCTAAGTCGAGCTTTAAGAAACGACCCCGAAATGTATTGCTAGGCATAAAGCTGAAAACATGTGGCACACTTAAACCTGAGATAGGAGGTGTGAATTTGTCACTACTTCACGAAATATTTAAAGGTTTTGTTTTCTCTTCTTACTACTATGTTAGCATTCTAGATATTATGTTATTGTTGTTTTGTTG
Source organism: Automeris io (assembly GCA_036320925.1). NCBI lineage: Eukaryota > Metazoa > Arthropoda > Insecta > Lepidoptera > Saturniidae > Automeris > Automeris io. The sequence continues at coordinate 11,301,701 of JAUDJH010000010.1, read as the reverse complement.
CTTATATACCTAGAGACCTTAATTAGTATTTATAGCATGTAGACGTAACCCGATACGGAGTTGTCGCCCTAAGGGTCGTTAGGGTGTTACGAGACGTGCGGGGTAAGAGGATGCGCGCGCGCACGGGACGCTTAGAAGTTAGTCGACTACCGAGACCCAAGGCGGGAGTACGTGCGTGTACGTCGCAGTTCGGTGTGCCTTAAAGTGCAAATAAACTGTAAAACGCCAAATTCGTATCTTACTATAACCACACCCACGACCACCGGTCATATATTATATCGAGGGGCGAAAGGCTATTTGGCTTAATCGACATTTTTTAGTGATATAGTAATATATATTATGGGAATCAGCGTTTTTTTACGGATTCCAAATATACATATATATTTTATTATATCAACAAAAAATGTCGTTTAAACCAAATAGCCTTTCACCCCTCGATATGATGGCCCGTATGGCTACAATGGCGGACAATAGATTTTTGGCCTTTGGTAGTCATTGCCGTTCAGGACTACATTGCTTTCCATCAGATAATCAATCTGTGTTTTCTTTCGAGGTGATGAGAAATATTTTACTAATTATATCGATTTTGTGCTTGTATATATGTCGTGCTCAGTAAAGTAAGGGCTACATCACACTGAGGTATTTCGCCGCGCGGGAAAATTTAGGTAGAGTGAATTTAACGAAACTAATTTCGCGCGGTTCTTGTTATCTCAGAGCCACTAATTTCGTAGAAGTGAAGTGGAGTGCATCTTGAGAATTTTGTACCGCGCCGTGTTCCACTACAGCGATTTTTTTTTGCTGGTTCTAACTGTCAATGCGTGGCGCTTTCACGAGCTTTCATACAATTCTTAGTGTTCAAAAATTTGCGCCAATAAATCGCACGGTGAAAATTCGCAGTGCGTATTGGGCCTTACTAAATCTTGTCAGTATTTACTAATTATAAACATATGAACCATTATGACGACGTTGTCAACTGTCATAAATGTAACGAGCAATGTTGTTAGCACGTCCAGTATGAATCTAGGTCACGTTGAACCGTCTAGGACACTCTGGTATTAATAGCCGGGCCGATCTCGCTTAAGACAGAACGCGCAGTCCTCGCAAACATTTGTTGTGGAAGCATTAGGAGATTGAAAGGATACCAGATCAGCCTCTCGACTCGCCGACAATACTCGTAATGTGCTTTTTATGGCCTCTTTATCATTTCCATATAATTTCGTTGAAAGTGGTTGATATATGTTTGAAGCGAAACGGTTATATAACTGTTATTTCGTTTCTACATTCACATCGAATACCGTTTTCAGCTATTGATAATTCGTGAATAACTAGTGCTCGACCGAAGCCTTTGCCTACGGCCACCTTCGGCCAAAAATAACATTCAATAAAACTTAAATGGCCCGACATTTGAGCTAAAACCTAGTGTTTTTAGCAAGAGTCAAGCTAAGACATTGTACAGCAAAATTGTGACTATAGTATAGCTGCACAGCTTCTTATAGTGACTTGCTCCAGTGTGTCAGATCTTGGAACTGTCCCGCAAATACTCAGCGCCTTTTCTCCTTTTTTTATTAATTTCATTGAGGTCAACACATGATAGTATCATTTGTAGTTTGCTCTCTGTTATAAGCGACAGTAACCACTTTCCGTCAGATGAACTGTCAGCTAGTTCGCCTCTTTTTAGCATAAAATATTTATTCAATAGATACAGCCACTAATATATATCTACTTACCACGAAAGTAATATAAAGTGGCGATATATTATTTTAATTATACAGTTCATTTCAAGTTTGGTTCAAACATCAATTATGTATAAAAACACATAGTCATCTACAAAGCTTTGATGTTTTTACACTTTAAAGTCAAACAGTGAAAAAAAGAGATACGACACAGGGCTCTTAAAAAGCGGATGGAATATAATTTTCAGGGTTGGAGGCCAAATGACAACACTCTTATCTCACTAATCTAAAAGTCTGAGGCTAGGTTTAGCTACTTACCACTAAAGAGGCTCTCAATATTTTTGTGTTTTTTCTTTTTATATATTATAGAATAAAAATAATTTTGTATATTTTCAAAATTCAGTGAATTATTCACTTTGCGTTTTGATGTAATGCGTTGTTTTATGTTGTAATATTTTTCATTGCGGAATCCAATGTTTGTGACACAGATATAATGCCCTTAATTTTATTGTTACAATATGATATTGAGTTTATAACAGTTTTGGTTTTGATATAGCCTTATGGCCCCATGTCTATTGCTCAAATAAACTGCGCTCAAAGGAACATGTACCGCCGAAGCGCTATTACGAACGGTCCATATATTTTTCCTTGAGATTCGGTTTCATCCCTTACTTAATAACAAGGGCAATTTGACTGAGAGATATTTAATTTTATTTATGTGTATTGTAATAAAATAATAAACTTAATTTGCTCTTGTCGTCGCAATAAATATGAATGAATCATATTTATTACAACCTTATGGATAGTTTGTTTAGAACTTCTAAGCGTCCCGTGCGCGCGCGCATTCTCTCACCCCGCACGTCTCGTAACACCCTAACGACCCTTAGGGCGACAACTCCGTATAGGGTTACGTCTACATGCTATACAGCATTTTTTCCAGAATAACATGGGAGCTGGTGAACTCCAGAACTCTGGTGATGACCAGTGAGTATATTTGTGGGATAAATTGAAATGATGTTATAGTATTTAATAAAGAAAGCTTTACCTCGGTATGCAATAAACTTTTATCAGTGTTAATAACTTAAATTGGTATCGACAATTGTAAATCAACCTTAAATTTATTATTAAAACCTTTCTAACAATAAAACTTCCACTTGACGTTTACCATCCAGTTAGCCACAAAGTGGAAGACTACCCATAAGTTATTTACGCACCACTTAAAAAGATTCACAAATCAATAATTCAGGCACGCGGAAAGTTTTTTCGTACCTGAGCGTTACCCCCGTGAATATCAAATTATTGTGGTATCAGGTCAAGTGTACTCAACATTTTACGATATAAATATTACATAGTCGTATTTACACACTGTTTATGTATGTATTTATGAATATTGATTTTGCCGATCAAAGAAAACATTATTGTATTATATTTACCTCACCAAGTCTTTTATACCCATTTAGCAATTCGATTTTACAATTGGAACTTTAAATCGCGAAAAATCTCTGACATTACAATGAGAAGACTCGAAAAATATTTGGTTCAATAAATACTACGAGCCCTTTGATAATCTAAAATAAAAAAAAAGTTGATCACTTTGAATTCTCCGATTACTTACGGAAAGTAAAGAATAAGAAGGAAGGTTGTTCATCTCACATTTATATTTGTAACGCTTTGGGTACTTTTTAAAAATATGTCTATTATACTAAACGAGGAAAATAATTATATTAAATTTTACCTATAAAATATACATATTGTGTACAGAACGTAAGATAATCGTCTGCTTTATTTAGTAAACGCGTTAAAACGGTGCTATTTACGTTGTAAGGAATAAAATTTTAAAACACCATAAATGCGTTCGAGATTCAGGTCATGTACACAGATAATACAACTGGGTGTGTGGTGCCATATCGATTTCTCCTCTATATACAAGATATTAGAATGACAGTCCTGTCTGTATGTTTATTTTTTAACTATTTTATTCTTTTTTTTTTTTTCGAAATATATAAATATTTTACTAAAACCAATCACCCCGTTTATATCTAGTACACTCATGAAAGAATAGTCGAAAATGCTTTTTCATATTTAATCTAATGGTTATAAAATAAAAAACATTAATATTGTTGCGTTTAATAATAATTGTCAGTTTTCTATAATAAATTAGTAATTAATAAAGGAGTTAATTTGGTGTCGCAGGCCCAGGTGGAGCAATCAGAGGGACACCCCGGGGGTTTTTAGTCAATAAAAGTCTGAGACACCGGGGTCGCTGCCCTCACAGCGTCTCTGATGGTCCAATGCAGGATTATTCCCCGGGTAACCAAAAAAAAAATAAGCGAATGTCTACCAAAACATATATAAATGTTTTGATCAAAGAGATTATATAGTATTATATAATTTTACTTTTTTACTTGTTTGTATCAGTATTTATTATTAAGCATTAATCACAGTCTGGACTATCCACTACTTACAAGATCCATCAAGGGTTTCTTGTACTATTATAGAAATAGTGCAAAATATACTATCAGTTATTATTGTCAATACTACAGCATCAAACTGGAATAAATTATCTAATCACGTGGTATTTAACTAGAGCAAAAAATATTTTCAACGGGTAGACCTGCTGGCGAAGAATAGTTTCTACATAAAACCGATCAGTACTGGTTTAAAGTAAACGAAAATAGCATCTACCCTTTTTATTACTATGAAGATGGTCGTTCATACCCTGTAGGATTCCAATGATCCAATTGATGCAGCATCAACACTCGCAGCCCGAAAAAAAACAGAGATTACACACTAGATTTATTCCAAGATACAAGCGTCGTCGGCTGCGCCTGAGAAGAATGTTTTTTTTTATACTGGCTCGACATAGTGACTACAGAGTACCTTATGGTAAGTACAGTGTAGTCCAAAAACGAAAGCGACTATCAAAGGATGAAAATCCATTGATAGTCTATATCGTCATGTCGGCCCACATATACCACGACTGAAGGTCTCTAGGTATATGAGCTACTGGATATACACAAGCTGATCCCGAAACGCGACAAGCCAAAACTGGTGACTATGACGGGCTTTACACGCATGTACTGTGGTCGCGATCCAGACGGGCACCGACGCCCTACCACCTCGCTGCTGCTCGTTTAGCACCACCCAGGAGTCACGTGTAGGGAAACTAGGGTAAAGCTTCGACTCTCAACTCTAGTTCAGTCAACTGTCGCTAACCGGTACTTTACGCTCCGAGCCGTAGTTTCACTCGAACGCAGACTTGAGCTTCTTTCAACGTTTCTATTCAAGGTAGTCTCTTCTGAAACTCTAGTAAGATCAGTTTAATTTCATTCTCTCGCTGGCCCGTTCAGATTCGTATCTATAAGCTCACAGGGATGCCCTTGCATTGTCACCCAACCCATAAACTCGCAGTTTGAGCACCTTAAATATTCGCCCATCTCCCCTGGTGAAGTTGTATAAGCCTTTCCTGGTCAACAGCATTCTGTACCGAAAAAAAAGAAGACGATCGTGTAAAGGTTACTTTCTTAATTTATGGCAAAACTCTCACTTTAATAGAGAACCTATGAATAACTTATAGCAATACTCATACAATTCCAGGCACTAATATAAACCTTAGTAACACTATGTATGATGTATATACATACCTACATATAAGGGTTTGAACAAAGAAAAATTGAAGAAGGAAAATAAACCGTTACTATTGTGATTAAATCATTTTAAATGAATATATTTCTTTAATAAAAAGTAGAAATTTGGCAACCAAATATATTTCAGATTTTTTTATGGAGAAATATATATTTTAATGTCCGTTGTAAAAGTAATCATATATTATATTATATTAATAATAATAAATCGTCATGCTATATCCCCATTGGAGTGAACAGAGATGCATTAGTGATTGTATCCTATTGTATGAACTATGTATATGGGTTTTTTATATGTATTACACTTATCAAAATGGCACAATTACAATCATGAATTCCAAATTACGATACAAAAATACATACAGAGTAGAATTGTTGTTAACAATAGAAATATAAAACAATAATCGTGATAGAAAAAACTCTATAGTTAACTAACATATTGAGTTTATGAGCCATATTTTTTTTCACGTCGATTTTGTTGCTGAGAAGCAAGATAAACAATTTCCAAAGGAAGCGGGTTGACACAGCTCTCACCCTTTCAATTAAGGTAACTACTATATTACTGACCACCGTATTGAACAGTTTGTACCCGCACCTATGTAGTCTTGAACCAGACTAATTAAGTTGATAATTTAATTAGTAAATCTGTTTTCTTTTCACAATTATTGTTACTAAAAATCGCAGACTAATGAATTTAATTAATTCAATTTTTATTGTTTGTTTACTTTATATTGATCTTTCATAAAGATTATTCTACAATTATATTCTTACTCCTAATATGTATATTTTTTTATATTTATCGCTAGTAACTGAAGAAATACAAGTCATAGCTTATCAGTTTAATACTAAGGTTGAGATTTATAAACGCTGCATCGTATTTGCTTAGAAAAATAAATTTGTCTTTGACAAAAAACGGAACATGTAGTAAGAAATCGAGTATTCCCTAAGTATTCACAGAGCCAAGTAACGTTGAGAATATCGGTGACTAACCATATACTTATATATTAATATAATTTGTAATTTTAAAGAAATTCTAAGCAAAGTCGAAGTAGCGTGTAAAAATCTCAACCTAGATGGGAAAGGCGCAATTACCACGTCAGTCGGCCATATTAGAATACTAATTTTTATTTAAGCAAAGTTTTTAACAGTGCCAAAGTGTGTTCTTACGAACAGAATAGCTTATTTATATAATCTTTTTTTTATATTACATAAATTATCTGTTATGACAACTTAATTTTACTATTATTTGAGCCTTTGCTTAAATTAAAATACATATATAGCGATATATTTAACTCTTAATACATAAGCCCCCGGACAATATCAAAGGAACATCAGTTATATTGTAGGTTCAGCTACATCAACTATTGAACCACACCCCGCCAAAAGGAAGGAGTTTTAGTCGGTGCAAGTCCGACACACCGGAGGGCAACCCTCATTGCCCCCTGAGGTCCGTTAGGGATTTCCTCCGGGTTAAAAAAAAGGTTCAGCTAGATCATGACAATCATCAGTATATGGGTGTAAAATCTGATATAGTAATCCGCTCAGTATGTTACATTTCGGAATAACTTCGTGTACATTTAGCACCTATATATCTAGAGACATTCCGTCAATACATGCTCGTCCCTAGGTGGTAGCCATGTTTCGACTACACCATACATACCATCAGAGATAGATGGGCTAAATTTAATCAGATTAATGAAAACGATTACGATTAAATTTTTCGTTTTTCATCATTAATATTGCGTTGAATGCATTTTACTCATCTATATTTCAAACGCTACGGAATCCTCAATTGCATACACATTTATAACTCCTTAATGATATGAATGGATTTAAGCATGACTACTGGGCAATAAAATTAAACTTACGATTACATTTTGTAATCGTTAATCAGATTACATTTTGCCTATCTCTGCCACTACTTTCGGGTATAGTGTACTTCACCGTGAGACTATAAAATAGTTGGAAAATATTATGTCACATAACACGTAAAATATAATACTACTTACCGTAAAATATATTGGACAATAGAGAAGAAATATTATACAAAAAACAATTTCCAAACAAAATTTTCCATTACCAGATAAGAGCGGTTCATAATGCAGAAATAACACTAGAGCGTAAAAAATAGTACACTTCTGAGATCCCCGGTGTATCCATACTATATACAGAAGTTATTAAAGGTAGAAAATCGGCAAGTACTGGAAATTTCCTTTCAGTAATGTATGACAATATTGTAATGTGTTTTAACACATGTCGGTAATTTTTATTTAAGTTTAAATGTAGGTTTATGAATTAAACAAATTACTTGTTTTCCAAATGATTCAAGTCCCAATCATGGTCCATTTTTCCATTGTCATAGAGCCATAAATCCCATACAGTTTTGTATTATCTTTAAAAAATTGTTTCTACGGGACGGTGAAGGACGGCTCTAAGCAAGGTGTGTCGTAAAAAATGGGTTATAGCTATTGAAAAATAAATAGTTAATAAAATAGATTAATTTAATTTTTTTTTATTTTTTTTCTTTACTACATCACACACAAGTACTTATGATATCCCCATACACCTCCTTAATAAACCCGTAAAAGCCTAGCAGACAATGATATTTACCTTTAAATACGCCACGATGTGTAGAAATGAATAAATAAATAGCTGTTTCAAACCATGCGATTCAGCTAGTCTGGACAAAATAACTGCTGATTTTTCTTATAAGAATATTATGTATATCATTTTGTCTTTCTTAAATAAATAAAATAAAATAAGCCTTTATTTCTAATACTTTTTTTTATACATCTTATCCTATATTATTCTTCTATTAGTACTATATATATATATATATATATATATATTTGTTAATGTTCCGTTATAGTCGCCTCCGCGGCGTAGACCTCCCCCATTACGTTCCACTGGTCTCTATTTCTGGCTATTCTCATCCATAACGATCCTGCTTTTTGTACAAATATGTCTGCCCATCTTTTTTTGGCCTTCCTCTGCTTCTGGTTCCGTCTCTAGGTATCCAGTCTGATACTTTCTTTGTCCATCTGCTGTTTTGCACCCTACACACATGTCCTGCCTAGTTCCACTTCAAAAATCTAATTACTTTGATGACATTTTTTAATTTTGTTTATCCTCTTATTATATAATTTCTAACTTTTTCTTTTTGTCCTATTCCTAGCATACTTCTTTCCATTTTCCTTTGACAAATTGTTATTTTATTTTCGTCTTCGTTTTTTAGAGACCAAGTTTGACAGCTGTATGTTAGGCAGGGCAAGATGATGATCTCGTAGAGTTTTCTTTTTGTACTAATATCTATTTGCTTATTTTTAAATATTTCCTTTAAGCTCCAGTACTTTTTCATGCTATAGCAACTCTCCTCTTTGTCTTTCTTACCGTCAAATAAATAAGAAAAAAGATAGATAAAATTTGAATAGAAATATTAAGAAATAAATTAGAAACAACTCCGCTGGGAAATAGAGAAGGATTTACTCGTCATGCGATTATGGAATCTCACTGTATTTTACGTTTTCGTTTCTTGCGAGGATGCTTTAGCCAATGGTATATTGGAAATATATTACTATGTATTGGCGATTATACTTAGCTATAAAAATGATTTAAGATACATTATAATATTTAAGATAATAAGCAACAGTAAGTACACGCAGCCAGTAACTGTCATGAGCGTTGGCATATTCACATAAATACTTTCTAACAAGCTAATTTTGTTTAAGAAAAGGAAGTTTTTAAGAATTCAGTAGTAGAACCATTCCGAAATGATCACTATTTTTTTTAATAACTGTTGACGATTATTTGTATACAGAATTGAATTTTTCAAATGAGCCTGGATTGCTGACGGGTACTTAAGCAAAACATTCATTTAATAGGTCCTTACATATGAAATTGGCGTTTTGTATGGGAGGAACAAAAAGTCGAATATTTTTTAATATAATATATTTAATTAATCAAAGTATGAACCATTATTTTCTATGACCTTTTGCCATCTCATAGGTAGTTCATTGATCCCTTTACTAAAAAAACCAGTCGGACGGGAATCAATAAAATCTTTGAAGGCGATTTGGACTGCCCCATCGGAGTTGAATTTTTTCCCTTGCAAGAAGTTATCCAAATTTCGAAAAAAATGGTAATCTGTTGGAGCAAGGTCCGGGGAGTACGAAGGATGTCTTAGACTTTCCAATTGAAGCTCTTCTAATTTAGTAGCCGTCTGTTGCGCAGTGTGTGGTCTAGCGTTGTCGTGAAGCAGCAGTGGCGTGAAGCGATTGACCAGCCTAGGTTGTTTAGCCGCTAGCTTTTCCATCATGGTTTGCAATTGCTGACAATAGACATCAGCCGTAATAGTCTGGCCAGATTTGAGAAAACTGTAATGAACAATACCGGCACTAGTCCACCAAACGCTTACAAGTAACTTTTGTGGGGTTAATTTTCGCTTGGGGCAGGATTTGGCTGGCTGGCCAGGATCCAACCATTGCGCTGAGCGCTTCCGATTATCGTAAAGAACCCTATTTTCATCACAGGTAATGATTCGGTTTAAAATACCTTCATTATTGTGCCGGTTTAGTAATGTAACGCAGCAGTCGACGCGCGTTTGCCGGTTTGCTTCAGTCAATTCGTGAGGTACCCACCTTTCAAGCTTTTTAATCTTCCCAATTTGCTTCAAGTGAATTAAAACAGTTTTATCACTAACATCGCAGCCTGCAGCTAACTCGGACGTGGTTTGCGATGGATCCGCTTCCACAATAGCCTTCAACTCTTCATTATCAACTTGAGTCTCAGGCCGTCCACGGGGCTTGTTCTGCAGGTCGAAATTTCCAGAACGAAAACGTTGGAACCAAAAACGAACTGTGTTTTCTTTTGCAACACGACCGCCATACACATCATTCACCCTTCGAGTTGTTTCCGCAGCACTAGTGCCACGGCGGAACTCGTACTCGTAAATAATGCGATATTTTAAGTTTTCCATTTTGTAAAATGAGTGACGCAAACAGAAAAAAAACAGAAGAAAAAAACAAATGAATGACGATCATCGAAGCACAAATACGTGAGTCTATAGCTGTACAAATTTGAATTTGGAATTCCTTACCAAAGAGGAGAAATTTGTGATTAAAGTGGCCAGTACGAAAAACGCCAATTTCATATGTAAGGACCTAATATAAAGATCAAATTCTTGAAAGTAACTTCAATACTTAATGAAATTTTAAATAAATTTATTCCTTTTTCTTATAATAATACATTAATATTAAGATGCAATTTTTTTTTCTAAAGATCTCGGAGTCTCTTACTGACTAGAAAGCCGCAACTGGCAGCTTTGGGCTCAATTGATCGCCGAGCTCGGCGACTCATTGCCGATGGGGCTCTTACGTCGCGTAAACTACTCAGTTTGTAGCACCGGCGTAGAGTGGCCTGCCTTTCGGTTTTCTATAGACTATACATGGAGAGTGTGCGGCCGAGTTGTATGATTTAGTTACCCCTCCCTCTTCTACCATAAATTGACAAGACGCCGTGTGAGTTTGCACCCGTATGTGGTTGACATTCCAGCTGCTCGGACGAAGCGATTCGCCTGCTCCTTTTTGCTGCAAACCGCCATGGAGTGGAATTCACTTCCTGCGTCTGTGTGTCTAACATCTTATGACATGGGAATCTTCAAACGTCTAGTAAATTGGTATTTGCTGGGCGGGCGCGCTCCATTCTAGTTTAGTCTTAGTTTTAGTTTCTATCGACATCAGACAAAATTTCTTTGAGAGTTGCCATCTACGCTCATTTGAAAAGATCACCTGTATAATATATTATTATTATTCAAATTATAGCCGCACATTGTCATGGCAAGCCACTAGAGTTGAATACAGTGACAAACGAGATGAATCACAAGTACTCGAAACGTTTTCAAGAACCACGGTTAGTATTTTATCTTTCCCTTTCAACTACCAGATAACGAGTTCCCCTGACGAAGAGGCTTAAAGATATTTTTGCGAAATATTCGTTTCAATTGTAAATCCTCTTTGATGATAGTTGATAAAACGAATTTATATTGTTAAAGAAAAATTTACAAAATTTCAATCTATTTCAAAACAATAAAGATGAATAAATAAGGGGCGGATTAAGGACAAGACCATTTGGAATACGGATTAATGTATTAAAAAACTTGAGACAGAATTATTTATTTCGCAGACAAAATACTGAAGCGGCTTATTTTAATAAACAAAACAATCTCAACTTGTCGGATTTCACTAAGTTTACAAATGGAGACCCTCTATTCGGTAAATCACGTGCTAACGGAACTTTTTGTACGACAAATATAATGAGGACCCTTGTTTTACCAATGTTCTATATGCTTACGTCTTACGACACACATTTTACGTCAAATTAAATTTTATTAAGGTGACAGATTAGTCGAGAACAATTAAAATGATTCCAATTGTCAAAGTTCTACAGTTATACGGTTAAGTTTTATTATAATTAAAATTAAAGTTTTATTATAATTACTTTTATAGTCATTATTGTCGTGGAAATAAATGTCTAAAATTACGAACAAATATAGGCCAAAAGTATTTGCATTTGAAAATTATTGAATTTCTGCTTTTACAGCGGTATTAAATTAAATCGTTTGCTAAGCCAACAATGACGAAACCCTTAATTAATCAAGAAAATTACAGGTTTACGTCCCTGTAAACGTAATCAATTACTTTGCCGATCTATAATTTAAATATCACGTTATTATGCTTAAAAAAAATCGATTCGTAAATATTAAAATCAAGTATTTTATAAATGTAAAATAGAGATAATAAATAATCCAAAATTTTGATTAGTTTGACGACATTTTATGTTATGTTTACAAAATACAATTATAACAAGCGTTTAATGTTAACTTATGATTTAATATAATCATATAAAAGGTCTACTTTAGGTATTTCTAAAATGTAATAACAGACTTAGAGGTAATTTAAATAAATTATTTAGGAGTAAATTTAGGTCGGGGCCTAGCACACTGACTTCTAGACATTTGGCAATTTATGAGCGTGGTGTCGTTGAATGAACCGTTCAAGTTATTCTTATTTTGGTGGAATATTTTAGAGCAATCGACATCTATATGAATATCATATAATTTATTAAATAGCACAGAATATTTGATCTTCCAACCCTAAAAAAATACATCTCACCTACTTCTTTAAGTCGAATAAATCTGTTGCGTCACGAAGCGGAATGAACATTCGGGTCAAGTCGGGTAGAGACAAATTTAATCGACCATACTAATTTCATGAATGAATCAATATATCCGATACAGCTGTAGATATTTTAATAACGAAAAAGTTTTGTAAGATATTCCTTCAGTTGTAGTTTCAATGAATCCGAACTATCATTAACTAGTTACCTATAATATTTTGAATGCGCATACACCTTACAGCCCTGCAACATTACATTGTATTGCGCTACAGGAAATGAGTGAATAGAAAGCGAGATACTCGCAAAAAAACAACTTTCGTGACCTTTGAACTTTTTTTTGGTAACCTCGTGGAATTTCCTGCATAGGACCATCAAGGCAGCTGTAAGGACAGCGACCCCGGTATGTCAGACTCCTACTGACTGAAAACCCCCGGGGTGTACCTCCAATCGCACCAACTAGGCCTTTGAAACCAAATTCAATCCGACACCCGCGGAGCGCAAAGCTTTGTTGAGGCTATCTCTCTGAGAGGAGTGAGAGTAAAGAGCCCACCCCTCCAAAACGTCTCTCTCACTCACCTTCTACTCATCCGAGCAGCAGACTCCCTCAAGTCCCTTTGAACTTGACTTAAGACGTAGCAAGAATATCTTATAAGAGTTTTGAGTAAACTTTTCCAATGTAAAAAAAGCCTTTTGCAAATTTTCAGACCATATTTTTTCATAGAGAACCTTTTAGATAATATTTTTTTATGACTATACAAATGTATCCACCATAGTAAGCCATTTAGGTTCTTGATAATAAATCGATTCAGCTTGACGCCTGTCGAGATTAAGTCATGTACTATATATCTAAATGCCCATATACCTAGAGGCCTCAGGTATTGGTATATTCGCCTCATGTCTTGGCAGTCTTGGACAAAACTAATATATCGAGGGGTAAAAGGCTATTTGGTTTAAGCGACAATTTTGGTGATATAGTAATATATATATTCGAAATCAGCGTTTTTACCAATTCTGAATATATTTATATATACTATGTCTTTCACCCCTACATATATTCTCCATATGGTACGATGCACTAACTTTGTTGTGCTATAAAGACTTGTTTCTTTGATCGCTGAAGCTTACATTATAAGAATGGAGGTCAATAGTTACGACATTATATATACATAAACGTATGGGATTTGTTTTTTTCGCAAGCATATTAATGGAATAAACATGGAAATGAGAGTACATTAACATATTATTTGTTATGTGAAATGACCCGTCAACAAAAGGCAATACAATATGAAAGTGAAGACAAGTATTTTCTTATTTTCATGAATAAAAGATTGATGTAAATCGTCAAAAAGTTTAGCTTAGTGTAATTTTTGTCAAAATTAAAAACTATTTATTGCTTTTTTTTTCTTAAATATACAATATATAAAAATGGGTTTCTGTAGTAGTCTAGTGGACAAAGGAGCGGCCCACATGCGCGGCGACGCGATGGGTCGTATGTTTGAGTCCCGGCTCGTACCGCTGGATTTGTTCATCTTAAATACCGATTTAGGCACCACATGGTGCTCACTGGTGAAAGAAAACATGATGAGGAAACGTGCATGTTTTCTAATAGACTGCCATGATAACGGCGATCGCTACGCATCTGGTCACGTTGGGCAAGAGATATAAACGCAAAGTGGATACAGCCACTAACGTATCTCTGCTCACTCCGAAAGGGATATAGCGTGACGACATATTATTATTATTTAAAAACAATCTTGTATATATGTTATAATTTGGCTGTCTGGTAATTTCATAATTGTCTCTGTCTATTACACTGAGGGATTTCTGGTTTCGAGCTCTGAGAGATCCAAACTTTTTTTGTAATGAGCAAATTAGTTTATCGTGTGTCGTAGATGATTTGTATTAAAGTATATATGTTATAGCTAGCCTTATTTAAAATATAAAAAGTTGTGTAAATGTTTATAAACATTATTATAATTCAGGTATGAGCCAATATTATAAACCGAAGAATATTTATTCTACATTTTTCTAATTTTTTTTTTGCACTGGATGACATAGTTATTACAGTAAGCACAGTGTAGTCCAAAAACGAAAGCGTCCATCAAAGGATATAAATCCATTGATGGCCTCCATCATAATGTCAGCCCACATATAGCACGACTGAAGGTCTCTAGGTATATGAGTTACTGGATATACACAAGCTGATCCCGAAACGCGACAGGCCAAAGCGAGTCACTATTACGGTCTTTAAACTCGTATACTGTGGTCATGATCTAGTTCGGGCAATCACACTACCACCAAAAAAAGTATATAAGTAGGATAACTCAAACACTACGAAAAAGATCGTGGAATAGGTATGGCTCTCGAATATTATGAAAAATATGCTCGTTTTCGTCTCAACGTGTCAAAATAAGCGATTTAAGCACAATAATCGTAAAATAATCTGGAACATGAAGACACTGCATGCATCACAATATGTTCGACAGATGAAGTTGGGTAAAAAACAAAAGAAAGGCAATGTACCGCGATCTTAAAAGACATGTGGGAGCGCCTCGCAGCGACCGAGTACCGCTTGTGATACTTGCGATGAGACCAATTATGTCACTTGATCTGTTAGGGCTGTCACGTGAAGGCAAGTTACGTTTTAATCGCAATAATATCGCTTGTATTCCAGAAAAAAACATCGTAAACAACAAAATCTGCAAAATTATTTTATATCGATATAATTACTGAATTATTAATCCTAAGTAGTTAACAGTTGCGAAACTAATTGATTAGTTAATAGTTGTTTAAATTAGGCTTCATGAAAAAATGTCTCAAAAATGCTTTAGAAATTATAGAGAAAATCCTTCTCCTTTTGAAAACATTAAATACTGACTAATACGCATCAGTGTAATTTTTTATCCTCGTTGATTAATAATTTTATTTGTAAAGTTGTAGTTGTTTGTTGTCTTTAAAGTCCTACTTTTCATAATACGTATATTTAAATATGAGACTCGTGTTCATGATCAGGAAAAATTTCTAGGTATTGGAGAAACTTAAAAGGTATTGTAATATAATGCCGATAAAATTTGTATTAGCAACAGAAACATGTTGAATTATAAAAAAATTCTTCGTTCATGTTAATTTTTGCAATTGCAGGAACTCTCGATAATCATATTTAATATAAAATATTTTAATTGACAACTAAAAAAAATACAACTTTAAATAACAAAACGTACCAATTATTTTGATACAATTAGTATCAGTAACATTTGTAATCAATAAACATGCTATTTATTTTTAACAAAGAAATGACAACCCTTTAGCACAGGGAAGTCATATCTCTTGGCACCGCGCCTGCTACTACTATAGTAGACAGATGAACATGACAGATTTCAGAAGATATATTATGTGATTCAGGCGTTCCGTAAAAACACTCGGTGTTTGCAAAATTTATTTTGTTTTCATTATATCACGCCGCGGTTTCTTTACGAAAAAGGATCGTGAAAAGAATCTTTTTTTTATATATATTTTTATAGATTTTTATTTACCCGTTTATTATGATTTGCATTTTTACTTCTCGTAAAATATTATGCACATTCGGGCGTTTGTACAAATAATAAATTTGAACAAAAAATGCCTGCATTTTGCTAGATTATATATATAACATATATGTATTTTGAGAACGCGATTAATATATTGTTACACATATATGTGAATAATATATTAGTAACTACAACTAGAAGTACCTACCTACATGGTTTTTACACTTACCTATACGTTTAATTAAATAGACATTTTATTTTAATCAACTCTAATTTCTGATTTTTCTTCTTGATTTTGATTGATTTGTTATTTTTTTAATTAGGTGTTTAATGTGACTAAAAATTATGCGTAAAACTTAGAATATAAATATTTTTAAATACAGCTCAATACAATTTAAAATTTAATAATATTATATTTGACACTTGATAGCAATTATGACAATTTTGTTATCAATTACAAGCTAATTTCTGGTTTAAAATTATCCAATTAACAAAGTTGGCCAACTCTATTTTCACTGAATGCCTAATGTAATAAAGATTACAGATTGAATTCTAGATAAATTGGAACCCAGTATTATCTATAATACAATAAAGGATTTCGCGTGCCACTTTTGTCATGAAATTATATTTTTTTCAAATTATATTAGAAAGACATTCAATAATGAATCAAATTTTGAAAAATAAATATACATAGATAAACGCTAGTCTGTAGATGTTTAGGACAAAAACTTTATATTGTTTTATATTTAAAATTAGATTACATTTGCAGCAACAAGTCTTTAAAAATCAAATTTCTTTTGCCAGTGCATACGTTGTGGTAATTTTCAAAATTCTGTACGATAAAATAAAATATTTAATTTATTAGACGCTTATGTAATTTAAGTAACATGAATTCATCTTTGACAACGCGAATTCTTACATCTCTCGTGTCGGCGGCTATCTGCGACCGATCGCTACAAGCCAACGACCGCTCCATTTCGTGTACAAAAATGAGGTATCCACATAACATTTTTAAAACCGTCGTTCTTAATTAACTGTAACCGCGCTTAGGTAAATAGGTTGCTGCGAAAATAGACGCTGTTCAATTCGCAGATGTCGAAATATTACTGTGATATTTTATTACTGGTACGTAAACGATATGACTGAGCGTTTCTTGGATGCTCGTTTGTCTGCTGATGGGAAGTTATAAAAGTCATCATTCTAATACATATGTTTCCACACGCACTAGTTTCATTCCAAGACACCGGCGTCGCCGGCGGCGCCGAAGAAGGATAGTTCAGTCAACTGCTGCCAACCGGTGCGTATACGCACCGAGGCGCAGTTCTACTCCGACGCAGCCTTGAGTTTCTTTCGGCGTTTCTTCTCAAGGTAGTCACTTCCGAAACGCTGGTAGATCACCCGTAGGGTTAGTACTTTATTTGGCTGGCGGTCCAAGTCGAGGTTCGTACCCACAGGGGTGCCCTTGCATTGCCACCCAACCCAAAAATTTCGCTGGCTGAGCACCTTCTGTGCTCGCCCTCTAAGCCCGGTTGAGCTGAAAATGCCTTTCCCGGCAATCAGTAGTTAGTCCGCTTCAAAAAAAAAAAAAAAAAAAAAAAAAAAAATACATATGTTTCCAAAGGAGTTAGATACATAGTTTGTTCTTTATTAATAAATATAACTATTTTGGGAGTGATTATATCGTTAGAGATTGATGTCGCATTCGTTGGAACTTGTAAGTTCAGAATGAACTCTTTGCTAGCCCGGAACGTGCTGTGTTGTGTTTTTCTTTTCACTGGCTTCGATCAGTCTCACTCCGCAGGTGTACACGCAGGTGGATTAGCGGCATTACTTATTAAGCAATTGTTTACAGATAACAATTTGTCACCGTGAAAGATTGACTATTGCATTCTTGTTAAAAAGGTCTTACGCTTTGGAAACTGTTGATAAAGGAAGGCAATTAATTACGGCAATTTAAAACCGCAGTATACCCAAACACATTAAAATGAGAGTACAATAGGCAAGTTTTGTTTAGCTACACTATAAAGTCCTGAACAAAAAATTGTACTGCTCGAAAGCATAAGCTTGCGCTAAAGAGTGGAATTAGTTTTGCGCAAGTTCAAACAGAGACTTACAGCCTCGAAATTACGTCGCAAAGGTTCTTCATTGTCTCATATCTCAAGTTAGTTGGGTATACTTACTTTAAGTACTCAAACTGGTAAGAATTAACTCTTGAGCACGTTTTTGGCATCCAAATACATATTCTTGAATTTAAAATATATATTGATGATGATGTACTAGCCGGTTTCGGCCACGGCGACTGTTTCAACGCCGGCTAAGAAATTCGAGGTCCAGTTTTCGGAAACAGTCAATTGCGCAGGAGATATTTAAGTGCATACCTGGACGCGCAGCCAGAAAAGTACTCTCTTGTCCGAGCTCCCTCAGGCCCGATGGAAAGGAGAACCAGTACGATCGGGAGGGAGCGGGATGCAGGTTTGGTCGAGTTTTCCCTTTTCTAAACACCTGGTTGAATTGCGGTATTCAAGAGATACCTTAGTCGCCTTTTACGACATCTCAGCAAGAAGAGGGGGGTGCTATTCTATTCTGCCGGCAGCTACCACGGCTTAAAAAACAAAAAATATATATTACAAAATGCATAAATAGCAAGTGCAATTTACACACAAAACTGGCGGATTTTTAACAAATTTTATCTCTTGTTTTATCCTCTTATGAGTGAATACCAAAAAATTTTTCCTTAGTAAGTGCTTAGGTTAGAAAAAGAAGCCAATGTCCAAATATCATGTTTCTAGCATCAATATTTTAGTATCTACGATGATATGTTAGTTGGCATAAGTATTTATTAAGATTTAGTAAGACTATGATCTTGATTTATCCTATTATTTTATTAATTTCTAATATACAGAACTTTTAAGGCGCAACAACTAATAAAACATAGATGCTGAATTCTATGAGAAATCTATTTACCATTGTTACTGAACAAAACTCATTCGCTCACTTTTGCTTCAACACACAATATTTATTCAGATTTTATTACAAATACTCTAGAAGTCTAGAAAAGAGACATGTCGATTTATCAAAGCGTAGTTGTGCCTTTATACATGCAAATTCTCAATATTTGAAACAATGTTTAATCTCGTACCGTTTAAAAAAAGCTCAAAGTTTTTTCACTTTCTATTACACATGCTTTCACAATCTATTTCTGAAGTAAAAGTTATTAGGCATATTATATTGCACTAAGATTTTTTTATTACTTACAAGCGGACGTTTGGCCGACACGATTGATGAAAGGTTAAGATGAGTCCAACGATGGTCCCCATCCGTCCAACAAATGTCTATTCTCTCTTCTCTTAAAGGCTACCAAATAATAACATCATGGAACTATGTTCGCTGGAAATATGTTTAATTAAATCTCATAGTTCATCCAATTCTTAACACTGTCTTGTCATAAAACTGTGAAATGATTTCCGAGCCAGTGTACTCCCTTCCTAGTAAAACATTTAGTCTTTTAAAAGAAGTATGAAGGGACTTCTAGGCTGGATATCCTGTTTCCGTATAATCACTGCTGGTTTTTCGACTACGTCGTATATCAGGCACAATGAGAAGCGTCCGGGTGCCGAGGAAGATGGCTCAGCCTTGCCTTTGGCAGTCGGCAGGCGGGAGAAGGAACACCCCGGAGGTTTTGGTCGGTGCAAATCCAACACACCGGGGGGCGGCCCTCACTAGCTTCTGAAGGTACGTTAGGGATTTCCCCCGGCTACCAAAAAAAAAATGGCACAATGAGAACCTATTGTTTCACCTAAATAGTATACAAAAAAAAATCTAAAAGTAACGAGGTATCGTACTTTCTTTGTTATATTATGTTCCTTTTCTGCAATGAGAATAATTTGAATGATTCCTTGGAACCTTTGTCCATACTATAGCCATTTTTAGAAATTGTTGAGGAATCGTTTTGCTTGTCCAGAATAATAGAGTCACAGTTGGTATAACCGTTGGTTGGTTGGTTGGTCATAGTTGGTTGGTTGGTTTGTTGGTTTGTATGGTTGGTAGTTGGTTGGTTGGTTGGTTGGTAGTTGGTTGGATTGGTTGGTGGGTTGGTAATTATAAACGCAATTTTCAACTGTATTAACTTTACTGGACAATTTTGTAGCTACAGGATTGTCATAAAAACTTAATACTTTGATAAATATTTTTATCATAACATTGCAAGCTTCCGTAATCTTAAACTCAATATAATCAAGCTCTACTGCTGCAAGGCCCAGCGTAATAAAGTAGCTAATCTTAATATAATATAAACTTCCACGATCCAATCTAGAAATTTATGGGTAAATCGTAAAATGGGCACTTTAACCTATTTACCTAGAGATATTATATTTTATTCGTCACGTATTTAGAGAGCTCGTCCGCTTTGTTTACTTTCATCTTCCAGTTTATATATTTACTTATTAAACATGCATGTGATTTATTAGTTTTTTTAATGAAAAAGTAACAAACTGGGTCCTATTACTTTTACTTGTACTTTATTGTACTACTAACTGTTACCCACAGCTTTGCTTGCATTTATTGCGCGTTACGGAACAAGTAAGCTAGTTGTGATTGTGGTACACTAGTGAAGAAGGGTCAAGTTTCCATGCGCGGTTTCGTGAGTGGTTGTAGGTTTGTATCCCGGATGTGATTAAGTACAGATTTAGGCATCACATTCTGACCTGCCAAGGCAAACATTAGGAAACCCGTATGGTACTTGATAGAAATTTCATGTGTAGGTGCCGTGAAAAAGGCGACCGGCTGCGCTACTAGGTACTTTGGGCACGACATATAGGCGCAAAGTGGATACAACCACTAATATACCTCTGCTCACCCTAAAAGCGAAATAGCGTGACGATTGTTCTTATAAATTTATTTACAGTTGATTAACCGACCGCGACCTACAACAAAATATGGAGATAGTCCTTTATCAATGGCAAATATAAGCTTATACTTAAATCTGGTTTATTTTTTCGTTACAGCAAACCTCCGTTCTTTCATAATTTATTTTATTTTGACAACAAACAAACCATAAGAAATTTATGTTTCCAATTTCAAAACTGTGGGTTTTATAGTATCAGAAATTTCGTGTCAATTACTTTCCATTTTATATATCTTCTATATTATCTTATATATAAAAATGAATCGCTAAATGTCTTGATAAGCGCGAAACTCGAGAACGGCTGAACCGATTTGGCTTATTTCTTTTTTGTTGTGTTTGATGAAGTCTGGGGAAGGTTATTACGGAGAGAACATTTTTAAAAATTGTCTGAAAAAGTCTAAAAACAACACTTTTCTATATTCTCATACAAAAAATTCGTAATAATATTTAAAAGTCAATTTGAACTTTAACACCATACCATAAAGTTTAAATGTTAGTGGACGGGTTCCGGGAAGGCAAAACAATTATTGAGTGACGTATAAATATTAATGTCAATATTTGTCAATTTTTATACATTAAGGCCAGGTTCCTTCAAACAATTTTCAAAAAAATCTGACGGGGAAGCTATTAACATTAAAAAAAACAATGTGACTTTGTTTTAGAGAAATAGGACAGAACAAGGTCTGCCGGGACAGCTAGTTATATAATAGATAAGTACATTAACGTTATAAATATATTGGCACATTTAACTTCCACATTTCATATCATAAACTCTGAATGTAACTTCTACATACTATAAGTTTAGTTTAGGGTCGTATACTGTCACAAAACTTCATAAAGTGCCACAAACAAAGCGTATAACACATACATAAGTGGTTTTATACATTGAAACTTTTTTTTTTAACTCGGGAGAAAATACTGTATAAGACAGCGACCCCGATGTTTCAGACTCCTATTGACTAAAAACCCCCGGGGTATCCTTACAATAACTCTACCCGGGCCTGGGAATCAAGATTCTTCCAAACACCCCGGCAGCAAACAGTGTTTAGGCGACACTCTCAATGTTTAGGTGTTTAGACATCTCTGGGAAGTGTAGGTGTAAAGAGCCCACCCCTTCACACCTTTCCCACGGTCAGCGCGCTGCCTCCATCTCATCCGGGCAGCAGACTCTCAAGTCTACTGCCTGACTATACATTCGAAATAATTTGTCTTAGCATCACCGTTTTCTATAGAAATTATTATTAAGTAAATCTATAAGATATTTCAATGTAATATATTTTAATTACCTATATTATATATAGGTATTACTATACTATATTATACTTTATTATAGTATATATAGTACATTTTAGAAAATTCTTTTACTTGCATTACATTATATTTTTATTCACAGATATTCAATGGTTGCTTAATTCGAATAATAAACACATTCCTACTGGCAATGAGAAAGGATATGGGTTGCTAGTCTATTCATTCTTTACTTGTTTAGGTAAAAGTTTTAAAAATTTCTAATCGCCTAAAATAAATACTCACAATTATTATTACTTCACATATTTAAAGTATATAATATTTTGATACTGAGACGTTTTTTTTATGTTAAATGAAGATTGGAATAAAATACATTCAGCAAATATTTCTTTAATTAAAAATACTTATCATACTCTTTAACATTTAATTAACTGTAAACTAAATGTAGATTCACAAATGAGTGTATAGCGGGGTTGTTTAAAAAAAAATCTATAACAGTTCTCGGCGTCATTGAACAAGCAAAATGCCTTGCCAAGCTCTCGCTAAGAGAGAGAGACGCGACATATCATCGCGTGTTTATAAAATCTTGTTACATAGTTGGACAAAGTGAATCTCGCAGCATACACTGCGAGGATATCGCGTCTCGAAACGACACTCCAGCGGATAAATAATCGCTTCGCGGAAATTACCCGACGATAGCAGAGCGGACTCGCTGAGATAAATTCGCCCGTGGTAGCAACGCCTTACAAATATTTCTCAACGCCCATAGTATTAGTGACATCTTATTTAAAATATATATATATATATAGCAAGCGATAATAACATTACGTATATAATTCAATATGAAGTCATTTTGATGCTAATCCAATATATTCAAATCAAGGACCTTGACACGCACCATCACCTAAAAAATAACAAGCGGTTCATCACGTTATCAAATATTTGTCTTATTTAACCGCGCTGACCCCAATCTGTAAATTCACATTTCGTGCCTCTTGAAATTAGTAAAATCGAGGACGTAACCTTGTCCTGATAATGTCTTTATGTAGGTCCGTCCACCTAAAACATATTAATGAAATTATGGCCACGTACGGAGTCAAAATTTTGGAATATTTAATTTCTAAAGTTTGAACGTTAACTAATGGTATTTAAACAACTTCATGGAAATGTTTCCGTACCTAACCTTTCTCCCTTTGCATTTTAAAAGCTGTATTCGTGTTGGAACAGATTTTTTTTGGCCTTTACCCAGTTATGGCCGTTTACTAGGTGCCTATTTGCTTTTAGCCGTGGTGGCTGCCGGCAGAATAGAATAGCACCCCCCTCTTCTTGGTGAGGTGTCGTAAAAGGCGACTAAGGTATCTCTTTAACCCCGCAATTCTACCAGGTGTTCAGAGAAGGAAAACTCGACCAAACCTGCATCCAACTCCCTCCCGATCGTACTGGTTCTCCTTTCCATCGGGTCTGAGGGAGCTCGGACGAGAGAGTGCTTTTCTGGCAGCGCGTCCAGCTATGCACTTAAATATCTGCTGCGCAATTGATTTTTTCCGAAAACTGGACCTCGATTTTCTTAATTGACGTTGAAACAGTCGCCGTGGCCGAAACCGGCCAGGACATTATCATCATCATTTGCCTTTCTGCATTCCTATCACAAAAAAAAAAACTTTAAAAGCGAAACTTATATAATGTGTAAATATACATTCTGACGTTGTGTGTGTCTGTTTTCACGATGCTTATACACCTGACTGCAGCTTTTTTAAACCCACAGGACTAAGCCTATTTATAAATAAAAGTAATAATCGTGAAATATTATTAACTTCATCTAGACTATTAGCTGTGGCGGTGTGGTGGACTAGTGGATGAAGGGTCGGTTTTCACGAGAGGCAACGCAAATGTTCGTAGATTCAACCGCCAGTACGTGTCTCTTGATTTTTCCGGATTACGTATGGATTAAGGCACCGCATGCTCAAAGGTAAAGGAAAACGTAATGAGGAAACCCGTATTACCTCTGATAGAAATGTCAAGAACGGCGATCAGCTGCGCTACTGGTCACGTTGGGCACCTCATATAAACGCAAAGTGGATACAACCATCAACGCATCTCTATTCCTCCCGTAAGGGTTATAGCGTCTCGATATATTATTATTATCATTTATTACCGAAACGAAACAAACGAAAAATCCATTGCCTTACCCATGAAAGTTCTTTGGTTGGAGTAAAAAGCACTATTGTTTTAGTAAAGGCACGACTAATATTGTGCGTCCTGAAAAGGTTAACGCAGGTCTAAATAAATAGCTACGTTTCCATGGAAAATCGGAAATCAGTGGAGCTTTGAGTGAGACATCAAAACGGCTACGCAGTCGGGAACAAAACACGCTCAAGGCCCAGTAATTTATGAGAGCGCTCGAGGAGTAATAAATCTGGATTAGAAAGATTTCAACATATAACACTATGGAGTTAGGTGTATCAAATACTTAGTAGAGGTAAGATAAATTGATAGGATTGCTAAGTTTTCGTTTATCGTGAAAATACAGTACCTATAGAAATTGGAGGATAACAGATTTGAACACTTAATGAAAAATATGTAGTTCAATTTATATTCTATGTGATTAAGGACGGGTTGTTGAAGACGGCTCGCAGCTATGGAAAAATTAAAAAACTTGATTATAAGTAACAGTATTACAAAACTATAATTATATTACCTGCTCAATACACGTGTGAATATTATGTAAGTCCTAGAACAGTTAAAAATGTTCTTAAAAACCACTAAAAATATTTTACAGACATCCTATCAAATTTTTTTGTTATCTAATCTTATGTAACCACTAATGATTAGGTAGGCTGTAATATGATTGAACAAGGAACCCCAGACCCGGCTAGCATCGACGAGGAGACGCCGCCCCGGGGGATTTTAGCTAGTAGGTATCGGACACACTGGTGCTGCGGCATTCAAGGTTTCCCCGAAGGTCCCGTGTTGGATTTCCCCTTTTCGTGTTATTTTTTTTTTACCACAACCTAACTTAAATGTTTTTTTTTTCTGATTTTAAAATAATTAAATTGATTTTTAATTGGTACATTCTTTTTATCGACGTTTTTAAAGTGTGTATAATAGGTCTATTTATAAGGTGTTTGACTGAAATGACTTAAACAGCGTGCGATCACTTTTAATAGGGCATGATTGATCTTGTTAACATCAATAACGACGGAATAATAAATTTCATCTTTAAAGTTTCCAGGAAAAGTTCAAAGGGAATATCGTTTTATCATTTTCATTCCTTCATGAAATTTAGTATTTAATTTGATAGACCATCTTCGAATTTTGTCAGAGAGGAAATTGTTTTAAATAAATTATGAGAATTAATTATAGCGGAGATTTACGTATTCTTAGATCCTGCAAAGTTGATATATTTCTTATCATCAGTGTAGACCGCAGTAGTAAAATAATATTATTCTCAACAGTATTAAAATGTTAGGAAGTTTTATACCATAATGTGTGTGTGTGTAAGAGCTCACAAAAATATAAATATTTGTAAAACTATGTATTTGTTTTATGGTGGTAGGGCGATTGCCCGAACTGGGTCGTGACCACAGTACACAAGTATAAAGACCGTTATAGTGTTTCGCTTTGACCTGTCGCGGTTCGGGATCAGCTTGTGTACCCAGTAACTCATATACCTAGAGACCTTCGGTCGTGGTATATGTGGGCCGACATGACGACGGAGGCTATCAACGGATATTCACCCTTTGATGGTCGCTTTCGTTTTTTATACTACACTGTACTTACCATCAGGTGCACTGTAGTCACTTTGTCGAGCCAGTGTAAAAAAACTTGATAAAAAAATAAAAACACAAAATAGTAGTTACTCCAAAAGTTTACTTGAAATCTGAAATATTATGTCAGCAATTCAAATCAGGAATCAGCGAAAACCAAACATTTTTCAAAGTTTAATAAATCAATCACAGAGATTAATAGTTGACGTCTGACAAACAAACTCGAAATATTGCTTCGTTTCTGCCTTTATAAATGAATTCCACGTAAACAGTTTTAGTTGACATAATATAATTCATTCCCGCGTGCTGCTCTACAACACAGAGGCATGAGAGGGGTGGCTCTTTACACCACCCCTCCCCAAACGAGTAGAGGCCTACTTAAGGCCGCACGCCCAGCCGGTCATTGAGGATGAAACCCCAGTCGTGCCCACGATGCCGGTAGGCGGAAGGCGGAACACCCCGGGGATTTTAGTCGGTGCAAGCCCGACACAGCGGGGGCAGACCTTACCGCTCCCGAGGTCTATTGGGGATTTTCCCCGGGTTACCAAAAAAAAAAGGTTCCTGTAATTAAATTGTGGTATTAGAAAAATTACGTAAATTTTAGTGTTATAAAAGATAAATAATATGAGTTTCAGCACCATCTTCCTCCGTCGGAAGTATTCGGATTCCTAGGCTCGACGAAGACGAAGAGTGGGCAGTGCTGGCACCCCGGTGGTTTTAGTCGGGGCAGGTCCGACACACCGGGGGAAGTGGCCCTCACCACTTCCCCCTGACGGTCCGTAGAGATTTCCACCGGGTTAACAAAAAAAAAGGTCAATTTTCCTCTAATTGTTGCTTAAAAAATTACATAGTTAATATTCTATAATTTTACTGTTGACATCATTTTGATGCTATAACTGATGAATTTAATTATTGCATATTTACTTTCGTATGTCCAATGTTATAATAATATCCGATATCCCCTATTTCGGGCAAAGGGCGTCCACAATGATTCTGTAGTTTGACCTGTCCCAAGCATTATCCTTTTGTTCCTCCCAGTTATTACCAACACCCCTCGATTCTGAGAAGACCACACATCGCCAGGTTTCTGACTCGGCTACGCTTTCATGTGCCCTGACCACTCAGTCCCGCTCTGCTACTATAGCCCTGTTTAATGTTACAGTGCAAAAATAGTAATTTTATTCCTAACTAAAAATAGTAAAATGGCATTTTTCAAAGTTAGACTCAAACAACATGGATCTGGTAACTCATAGTTAATTAAAAATGGTCAACAGATAAATAGGAAATGGAGGTTTGCGCATCGACTGCATCAGATTCGATTTCATCCAACTTTTTAATCGAAATATGGCCCGGCTCTCAATATTAAGGAGACCCCTAATATACATTACACGCTATTACAAGGCATCACAAGTCGTAAGACATCTATAAAAACTATTTCTTTAAAAATTTGTTACATGTTCATAAGCGAAAACTTTGTAATAACACCACACAACACTCACTATATGATACGGGGAGCGACCCAAACATTCACAAAAATTTAATATGTTGTGTACTACGATATTGGCATTATAGATTTTTTAATTTTTAATTTCTTATTTTTGTATATAATCTTATAATATGCTGTGTAGTTACCATTGAATAAATAAATAAATAAAAAAAGCAACGCACATATGTATAAAATAATGCTTGATCTAAAGTACGAAGCGATGAATTTGCTTTGCTTAACTTACCTCGGCATAAAGATGCCGTTTCTAATTTAAATGCTTAATAAAAATAATCCAATTGTGTTTTTTCTCAGCTACAAGAAAGTTATTAATTAATCTAAGTGACCAATATTTTGCAAACTTTTAAATATCGATTTATTAAATTTAATTTCAAGCGAAATTATTTTTATATACATATACCTACATTTGAGTACCTATATGATATTATGTTTGGTTTATTTTCAAACCTAATTAAGCGATCAAGTAGCGACTAGGGTTCATTCGTAAAGGAAAATTTTACCCTTATTTCTTACCTTTACATGTATCTTTATAGCCTTAGGCTTCTTAGAGTTGCTATTTAATATTCACTTTGCCGACTCCAATTACATATTACTGATAAAATAGGTCACATACTGATATACATATATGTTGCTTCAAGCTTGTAGTAAACTAAGCTTGTAGTTATAGATGGGCAAATGTAATCAGATTAATAAAAATTATTACGATTACATTTTGCGTTTCTTACCATAAGTATGACTGAATTTAGCTCATCTATATTTTAAACACTACGGAATCCCAGATTGCATACACATTTATGACTTCTTAATGTTTTAAATGGACCAACATGGTTTTTGGGTGGATGGTTTGGATGGATGGTCATGATTACAGACCAAGAAAATGAAAATTACGACTACATTTTGTAATCGTTAATCATTAATCAGATTACATTTTGCCCGTCTCTGCTTATAGTTGTGTGTAGTAATAGTCAGTATACTAACGGAAAAAAGGTCATTGGCGTAACATATAAGTGCTATCTTTTTCGTAGAATTACTTATAAGTAATCCCCAGAAGGCCGTATTCAGAGCTGATCTTTTTCTCAACCTGTCAGGTCAACAATATTTATTCTTTATTTTTTTCTATTTTTATTTCTTGCTGATATTACTTTGTCATAAATGTTCATAATGTATTATTTTACAATTCGTATAATTGACTCGCACATAGCTTGTTTTTTTTTATTGTAACGTACATCTTAAACATGTCAATTCCAATATTACAAAACTATCAATAAGCGGCCTTAATTAAAAAAATGTAATGAAGGTTTCTTTACTTTATAAACTTCTTTTGTAAAATTGTTTCAGTCCCTACCTATCGCTAATATGATTTTTTTTAATGAAAGAATCTTATAAGCTTCTAAAAGTAATAAAAGTTAATCAACTTTACGACGTATAAACACTACGTTATTAAACAAACGTATCTTCAATAGTCAAAGCACCGATCTAATTTTAACTGTAATTATCTTGCCGAAGAAAGTCGTAACCCTGATTAAGTGCGGCCGTATTACTTCGCAAGCTCAATAAAAGAACTTATGCAAACAATTAATTACTATTTTTGCTGGCCTATTCAAACATTCCATACTATTTCAAGCATTATACCGTCAGAGATATCGAGCATCGGGAGCAATAAATTGTGTTATCATGAAGAGTTTGTACAAGTTTAGGAATGAAGAAACGAGGAAATATATTTATGGTACTATAATTAACCTTTGTCCAATATAAGGTCTATATCTATGTTAGATAATTGTCGATCGAACGGGAAATAATGTGAATAGTTCAGAGACATAGATGGGCAAAATGTAATCACATTAATGAAAAACTACACATTACATACTATTACATTTTGCTTTTTTCATCATTAATATGACTGCATTTTGCTCATCTACGTTTTAAACACTATGGAGTCTTCAATTACATATATTATACATTTATGCCTTCTTAATATTTTGAAAGGATTTAACCATGATTACAGAGCAACAAAATTAAGACAGTTTTGTAATCGTTAATCAGATTACATTTTTCATATCCAGTTACTCATATATCTAGAGGCCTTAAGTCTTATGTGTGGCCCGACATGACGACGGAGGTAATCAACAGATTTTCATCCTTTCATGATCGCTTTCTTTTTTGGATTACACTGTACTTACCATCTGGGACACTGTAGTCACTTTGTTGAGCCAGTGTAAAAATAAATTGTACCTGTTCTTCATTTTTCTTGTTACCTATTCTATTTATCCACGTTCTAGATATTAAATAAAGTATATAAGTTGACAGAAATCTTATAAGGAAATTTAAATACCTGGATCCAATAGTTTAGAGCGAATATCACGCAGTTCAGTTTCATGGTATTGATAAATAGTTCGAACATTTAAGCCTGGATGAATTTCCTTCGTATGCTTTTCGTTACGCTGAGCATTTGACAAAGCCGTAATTATCGTAAAACAATCGCCTAAATACGCTCTATTTTTTACTCAAAAAGTAATGAAGATAAATATTTTTTATTATTAAACACATGATCTCATTTACAATAAGTTCAATGATATAAATAGCTTTATTTCACAACTTAAGGCGAAAATGAGGAGAACGTGGGCAATAAAAGTTTGTCGCAAATTATTCAAATTATAAAGATTCTTAAAAGATCTATTTTTGAGAATTGCTTCAATAAACCATAAAACAAAATTACGCACATAAGTGTGAACAAATAACCAAAACATTTCAGTTCATCGCACAATATAGTTTCAATTTACCAAAGATACCTTCAAATGTCTATTACCTCGATTCACGATTCGAATCATTTTTCGGGAGATTTACTCAAATTTCACTCAATATAAGTTTACGTTTCTTTGATACAAACAAAAGCGCGATAAGTGAAAAAATATCGAGCTAAAAGAAATAAATTTGCATGAACAAACCGTGAAAGGTCTTCCGAGACATTCTCTTTTGCTTCCATATGGAACAATAGTGAAAAAGGAAATAATATTGAGACGGCATTGTACCGCCTTAAACGTCGCTTTGTAATTTTGTACCATACGTTCATGTACAATGTTTTAAGGCTTTGTTTTTTAAACAAAATCTATATTTATCTATTCATGTTAGTTGTTTATACAGAGTGATTTTATAGACGAGGGCGATATTTCAGAATACAATAATATGTACCTTATTATAACTAATAAAAATGTAAATAGCAATATTCCCTAACAAATCATAAAGAAACATTGATGAACAAATGAGAATTGATCCCTAAAAAGTTTGGACACCGCAGCGCGTGTGGTGTACGATTGAATGGCATGTACCATAGATAAAATTCCTTTTACGTAATCTTAGGTAAACAGGTATTTGACTCGTTACCCTTTCGTACTTTATCCTGTCTTTGGAGAGACAAAATACCAATTAATAGTTAATTGTTATATATTCTATCATTTGTGTAATTGCCCCTCAATATGGTGACTATAAATTACTTTATTTTAATGGAAATATTAAGATATCACTATTCCTATATATTTGGAATTAGAAACGAATGCTGAATATCCTGCTTGAATATATCCCTCGTCTATAAGATCAGCCTGTATAGGTAGTTGCTATTAAAGAAAATACTCTAAACTTAAATATTAAAATTATTTGCAAAGTTTAAAATCAATATCAGAATCAAAGTAGGTACTCCTACGGCTTTATTAGAAAACTAATTTTAACTTAAGTAAAAGCTTAAAGAGTGTTTGAAGATATTAAAAAATCGATTTTATCTTATATAAAACACTCACTACTATATTAATTGCTAATCTATTTTTTATATAAGCAACAAAAATTTTTATAATTAGTTGTGCCCGCAACTTTGTTCGCGTGAAAGTAGTAATTTTATTATGGTAATAATTATTTCAAGCTGCAATCTGGATCTGCCCTGTTGGTCACTTTGGGTGCGCTATATTAGCGCGAATTCGATACTGCCATCAATATCTCTGCTCACCCCGAAAGGGATTTAAAGTGACGATGTGTTATTATTGTATTTTTAATAACATCATTAAACGTGTCGTATACTATGAATTAAAATACTAAATTATTTTAAAAAAATAGCCTGGTATACGACGTAGTCATTGGATGAAAAACCGCCTCAAATTGCTTAAATCATTTATGATATTAGCGCGCACTAACACAAACAAAAGTTTTAACAATCTTTTTTTGGGTATTATGTCATTATGAAAATCCTTTAATAATAGTTTTTATATATATCTACCACGTACAGACAGCGAACGGTTCAATTTTTACTAAAATATAATGTTATATGTATCGCAGCCAAATCACTTGAACAATTATTTTATACCATTTCTTTTTGTAGTAAACGATGAACGTATGTTTACAGACTGACTTCACTTATTTCATTTATGATCCGATTGAAATTAAATTAACATTGAATGTTAAAGGCAGAAATTGTTAAATGTTAAATAAATAAGGAAACCTCGCATTTCAATCAGTTATGATGTGTCTGAGACTCGCGGGCACGAACGCATACAGTTATATATGTATATTGGTTAATTATTCCAATACAATTTTACTAACACACATCGCCAAGTACAATTTTTCTATAAGACAGTATATATAGAAGCTCTCAAATAATTTTTCGTCGTGATAATATTGTGGGGAACAGATTAATTATACGTATTGATAGTAACCAATAACCATATTTATGTTGGATCAAATTAATATATTTTCTTGTTCCTTTTCCAGTTTTTCATTCTTTCTTTTCTTTCCTTACAGCCTGAATTTCCTAAAGCACTGACTACTCTCCTAAGAATATAGAAGCCAACTTTTACGCCTCAGTTAAAGAATTTAGAGATTTTTATTTTTAAAATCTTCATTCTCAGAAGAAAATAATTAAAAGTAAGTCTAACGAATTTCATTTACTGTGCTACTATTTAAGAATTTTAAATCACCACTGTTAATAGATTACAATTATCCATTCAACCGTTTCAAACTATTTTCTTTTCTTTAGGAATGGAAATGTAAATATCCAGACCTCAGTATATGGTTATAACAAAATTGTAAATCCCAGACACGCCTGTAGCTTCACCTATTTAGGCTGTGCGTGGATCTGGCAAGTCACAGCTTTATTTTTTGTGTTTTATGAGCCATATTCATGTTTATGTATAGAAAACTACTCAGCTAAGAAAATATCTTTCGTATGAAATTTTCTGTATGGAAATTACGTTACTAGAGAATTCACAAAAAGTTGTCTTGTTTAGACAATCTGTGATAATACGAAAGGGTGAGATTAAGTAATAATTTGACATGTTTTCCAGACCTTTGTTGTGGTTTTGTTTTAGAATTTATTATATTTACTCTGAATACAAAAACGGATAAAAATACATGACTGTTAAAACAATATTTACTTATATTTATCAACATACTGTATCAACATGGTAAAATGAAATATTTTCCTTTTATTATACGCATAAATCCTACATAAAAATTTGACATTTAGATTAATTTAGATTTTATGTTTAGATAACTTTTACATTTTTGTTGCGATATGTTTTGGCGATATTGAGTTATACATATTGTATTAAAAATTAAAACATATTACTGGTCATTGGTCACGATATATAAGCGCAAAGTAGCTACAGCCACATATGTATCTCCGCTCACCCCAAAAGGGACATAGCATGACGATATATTTGTATATATATATATATCAGCGTTTTTCACCAATTCCAAAGATATAAACTTATGTCCATCTTTCAGTTTCTATTACTTGTAGATTAACTTTTATTTTCTTCATTGAACTGTCTTTGTATTCGTATATATTTGCATAAATACTTTACGGCACCTACTATCATTATGACAGATTTTTTTCCACTGAATAAAATTATTTCGGCTACTCTTTAAAAGGAAACTTGCCAAATTTCAAATCTTTATAATAGTTTCGCTATTATATATACCTACAAACTTCAGACAACATTATTTTAATAAGATATGTTTAAGCTAGTCATAAAAAATATCGAAATGTGTAGTATCCATGGGAATATTTGCCGTGGCCGAAGAGGCTTAGGGCACGAAAGATATTACTAAATAAAATACAAATATAAAATAAATTTCTCCTTATTTATCAAAGTTCAGGCTCATGAAATGTTAATAAATAACTGTAATCTAAATTCGTTTCTTCCTAAACAGGAAAAGTAAGACCTAGAAAACCTCACTTAAACATATACCAATTCTAGAAACATGAAAATTGTATCCAACACTGTTTGTATTAGTTATGATAGACTAATCAAAATATTTAGTTCTAATAGTTAAATAAGTGAGAAACTGTCATCGGAATTCGGGGGTCTTTAAACCGACCGACCCTTAAGGAAGTATTTGCAGACTGGTTATCCAGTTACATCGAGATAAGATAATCTTTATACACTATTTATATCTCCTTATGGGATAAACATGTAGAAAAGAAGTTTATAGCAAGTGTAGCTTTTATATGGGTCCCGTAATCAATATTTCCTAATGAACATTGCAAGATATTGTTATATATCGACTCGGAAACATTTCTATGTTTATCTTGGACGACATTTTTTTATACTAGCTCGGCAAAGTAGCTCAGTACACATGATGGAAAGTAGTCAATGTAGTCCAAGAACGCAACGGCTCCAATAACCATACCACGAAGGTCCCTAGGTATAAAGACCATTGCAGGTACTCAAACGTGACAGGCAGAAACGATGCAGTATGATGGTCTTTGCACTTGTCTACTGTGGACGATAACAAGGACCATAAAGGAACGCGAATTTTTCTACATTCACCATCATCGTACTGACCTAACTTTACGCAAAGTAGACATATCGTTTATGCTCTAGGTCAATTATTATGAGTTGTCTTATATTAAATGTCCCGAGAGAATTCCATTAAATTCCACATATAAACGTAACGCATTATACTATTTAAATTTCTGCATTTTGTGCTCATTATAAATATTTTAACTGAACTTTTAATTATTACTCGACGTTAACTATTCAAATTATTAAGAACAAAAACGGGCAAAGGAAGTGAAAGGTAACTCTCCACACGCGGCGTGCGATCTGCTCAAGTCCATACATAGATTATGTGACCAGGTCGAAGCGTCGAGCCATAATAAAAAATAAGTTTCTTCGCGTATATGTCCTGCTAATGTGTTTATAATAAATTATGATACTAGTATATGTTTTGATATATTTCTTTCTAATTATATTGTAGAACGTAGCATATAGTTTGACCAATTTGCGGTTGCGTAAAGCAATATACAAACGCCACGAGAGCGATATCTGGGAAACTTGTTTGTAAACGTTATTTACTGTTAGGGGCTATCCGTCTTGGAGGATCATAATTGAAAATCTAAACAAACAAGAAATAAACTAGAAAAGTTTGGAACCTTACTTTCGCCGCCTGTCACCAACTTTTCCCGTTTACACATGAATCAATCAAAGTGTAAAAAAAACGATATAAACCATGTGTTACATTTATATACAACCTAATCTAATAAAACTTCCACAGAATAACGGATAACTTTCATAGACATGGACTTGTAGACGGCTAATTTATATATAATATTTTTTTTACTACAGTGCACCTGATGAGTACAGTGTAATCCAAAAACGAAAGCTGCCATCAAATGATGAAAATCCGTTAATAGCCTCCATCGTCATATCGACCCACATATACCACGACTGAAGGTCTCTAGATATATGAGTAACCAGATATACTCGTACACAAGCTGATCCCGAAACGCGACATGCCATTGGGAGTCACTATGACGGTCTTTACACTTGTGTATTGTGGTCATAATCCAGTGTAGTTAATCGCCCTACCACCAAAAATAAATCGGCACATATGTATATGCTCTGAAGAGTTCTTTAACCTTGTTCCATCATCTCCCTTCCTCCATAGAATCACACGCGCGAGCTTACGGAGTCATGGCTATACGGTCACTTACATCCCGGCTGGACTAAGAAGTTCTCTAACTCATACTTTTGCCGCGTCGTTGGGTTGTGGAATGGTCTTCTGGCGAGCGTGTTCCCACCATCCTCTGGTATGGGGCCCTTGAAGCATAACGTGAAGAAATATTTGTGCAGGCATGATCGCTGCGATTATCGGTGGGTTTTTCCTTACTGTTGATATTCGTTATCGTTTTTTTGGACTGCATCATTCTTACCATCAGGTATAGTGCGGTCTTAGGATAAAAAAAAGTATATACATAATATGAGATCATCAAAACCGGGGTGGACTTAATGATTTTGTTAATTCCAGCAGCGTCAATTAATTAAGAAAAATGAAATCCGTATAAAGCTACATTATTTTTCACAAAGATTTTGCTACTTATTTATTTATTTAAATCATTGTAATTTTGTATATATTATTGCTAGGACGTATTAATTTTACTTGGGTTGTTATCATTTTGACAGCAACTTTTGAGCATCTCTGTTTCTGGTGGCTCGAAAAACAAATATTATATTTATGTAATAACATTACAACATACTTTTAAACTAAAATACGAAACTGTCAACCCACCAAGACCTCAACCCAGAACAATAACAAACGACTGATAAAGTCTTATCAACATTTATAATTTCAAACTCTGTGATTCTCGTCAGACAGTGATCGTCAGCAGACAGCTTGGCATGAAGTTTATATATTAATCTCTGACTTATGTTTAATAATGAAATGTAGTCCATATTTTTATAGGTACTGGTTCTTTAAAATGACTGTATTGGACCTGATTGAAAGTATGCTTTCCAATTTAGTCCAAGAACGGTAGCGACCGCCAAGAGACGAGAATCCATTGACAGACGCTGTTGTCATGCCAGCATCTTTAGTTTTTTGAACAGTTGAATATACACAAGCTGATCCTGAAACGCAACTTACTAAAGCATGTCACTACGACAGTTTCTGCACTTGTGTTCTGTGATTACTACCTAGTTCGGGTAATCACCGGAAAAATAAGTACTGAAATACAATACTTAACATAAAAAGGTACTTAGTTAGTTTTATGACGTCAAATGTGTCCCAAAATCACAATTCGCAAATTGCGACATATAGCATGACCCTGTTCGGAGTGAGGGCGATACGTAGCCTTTCATGATCGCCTACACGGACAAGTAAACACATGACGAATAAAATAAATAATGCTGTGATGTCAGTTTTGGGAAATTTACCCTTAAATTTGGAGTGTGCAATTGATTAAAGTAGATTTTTCGGGCAAATGTGCGTGTATTGTTGAGATTATAAAGCGAATTATATCAAACACAAGATTAAATTAACAAAACATATAATACACAAATAGAATATATATCTTTTATATTATATTTTTGTATTAAGTAATTACATTTTGCGAACAAACGAATAAATATTTTAAAAACAAATGTATTTTAATCAAAATATTAATTCACTATGAGTATGATATAAAATTTGACCAGTAAAAAAAAACTTATATATCAATTATATGTTTTTATAGAACGTTTAAAATATTTTTAGAGGTTATTACACTGAAATAAAAGACCCTCGTTAGACTTTCTACCCACAGTGATCCAGGCACGAGATTACTATAATAAATTTTAAGATAACTTGACTCCGCTACTTATTAGTAGAAACCCAAAATTATCATACACAAATATTTTACTAACTAGGTTTCTAGTTATCCAAACCTCCCCTGGAAAAGCCAACAGAATGTGTTAGTTGCGTTAATTACCTTGCTCTCAGTAATTTATCGCTTTAAACTGAAAATGGTGAGATAAAAATGGACAAGGCTTAGTAAATGTAGACATGCCTTTCATATTCTTTCTTTGCTTTTCTTTGTTAGTTTTTAAATATTATCATTGTGTAATTGGCACAGCTTGTCAACTGTACCGTATGAAAAATGTATATATGTGATGTTCAATTATAGTGAATAAATAAATAAATAAATATAGTCAGTACAAAAATGTATATTTGTATGATAGAAAAGCCATAATCAGGCATATCTAGTTGGGTTTATACTCCGAATCGCAGTCCCACTCCGACGCAGCTTTAAAATTCTATCGGCGTTCCTTTTCAAGATAGTCGCTTCCCAAACTTAGGTTCTTTCCCTGGCTAGCCGCCATAGTCGAGAGACGTACGGTTCCCTTGCGTTGCTATCCAACCCATAACCCACTGGCTAAGTACCGTAATTACTTGCCTCTCTCACCCGGTGAAGTTGTAAAAAAGGCCCTTCGCGGCCATCAGCATTTTATCCTACCAAAAAAAAGGCGAATCTATGAGACGCTGGATTAGCTTACTGAAACGCTAATATTGGTGCAAGTATAAGTGACTTTTGTAAACCTTCTCTATGTACCACTGCATGGGCGTACCCAGGCTGTGTCAAAGGTAGGTATATTCCCACATGGAGTTTGTATACCTTACTACTATATATGGTCTCAATGCCTTGTTCCACTGTTACAAATGAAAAGTCTTTCAGCACACTCAAAC
The DNA here is from genome assembly GCA_036320925.1 of Automeris io. Taxonomy (NCBI): domain Eukaryota; kingdom Metazoa; phylum Arthropoda; class Insecta; order Lepidoptera; family Saturniidae; genus Automeris; species Automeris io. The sequence continues at coordinate 11,263,774 of JAUDJH010000010.1, read as the reverse complement.
GCGCAGCAATGTGGCTGAGATCAACTATGATTATAGACAAATTAAATGGACTCTGTATGCTCAGTGTACATAGCAAATTAGTTAACGTTATGGGCGATTCTTTCATTAAAGACGTCATAAAAAGTTTTCCGGTAGATCTTCGAACATAGTTATCCTATATAATTAAATAATTTTATAAACAATAATAATCATTAATATATCGTCACGCTAAATCCCTTTCGGGGTGAGCAGAAATACATTAGTGACTGTATTTACTTTGCACTTGAAATTAACACTAACTACATGAAATTAATTACCTACCTTTTGATATAGCTACATCGTTTTCACTCAAGCCTATGCATCTGAAAGGGGACATACTACGATTCCATGTTAATTTCGGTCTATATACCGGTCGAACGGTGACATTAAAAAACGAGCGGCTTAATTGTATCATCTTTATAATTTATAATATACTTACCTAATCTAGGCACATGTCTGAGAACTTACTCTTACCTTTAAATTATCCTTACAATATAATCTGGTAACCACAAATACCTATATTATGAGTATAGCGTAGGCGATGACACTTTATGAATGATGCGTAGATTCTAGCAGTACTATTGTTATCAAAGGAATATTTGTTAGTTTTGTCCTCATTAAAATTGTTAATGAAACACATTTGTACAATATTAGTATGCAACAATACAGTTAATTCTAAATGCTAATTTTAGTTAAATAGTATTAAACGTCGTGTGGAGTGATACGCAGGAGATATGATGTCATAAAAAATACGATTTTGAGGAACGTCAGCAAAAATTACATAGGTTTCCTTGGTATACATGACGATACCACCTATCCCGTTTACCTTCTTTCAACTTAATATTCCGACAACAAACATACATCGAAGTTCGCAATAACTTTGCTTAACAAAGTTCTCAAAAAATTAATTCGTTGTAACTAAAAACGTAATATTATATAATAGGGACTGGAACATAGCCATAATAATCACAGAGTCAAGTCCATGTTGATAATAACGGTGACTTACCAAATCCTTTGAAATTAATTGAGTGATATAAATTGTAAAGTTTTAGTAAAGTCTAAGCAAACTTAAAGCTGCGTCTATAAATCTGAGCGAAGTTATTGTGCAAGATTGTTAATATATAAGTTTAATTTACTTTTTATGTAAACTAGTAAATAATCGGTTCAATAAAATTTTTATACACGGGAACGTAAAAATAAAACGAACAATTTAAAAGGGTGTATTCGTACTGAAAAAATATAAATAGAAATGTGAGATGATTGGTGTGGATCGCAATAAAATAAGATATAGTAATTATATATTTGGTATAATTGTATAGAGAAAAGTAAACGCATATGAACAAAATTACTTTTTATTCAAGCAAGAAGAGTTCAATTATAGTATTATTAACTTAACAACTAAGTATTTTTGTCGATTGATTTTATTAACAGCATTTTTGGATGGTATAATAATACATTTTTTTTTTAATTTAACAAAATGGGTCCCTGGTTACAAACAAAAATATTTCTAAAATTCCTTGAGTAGTATTTTCCGCTATTCTAAATAGTAATTTCGGATTTGGCAATTCAGACTCACGGGAAAAATTGCCCATATATATACGAGATATTGTTGAAAATATGAATTCCCTCTTTATTGCTACCTGTAGACAAGTTAGAAATTACGAAAAACCAGTAATATTGGAATAATTATTATAGTCAACCTACATCTATGCTATTATAACACACATGAAATCATTTTTTATCAAATACGAAATTATGATATACCTACAGATAAAAATCTTATCAAATCGTAAATACAGCCTTAAAAGGCTAAGGCTTTGGTTCTAAAGAACCACCACAGCACAGTGATCCTCTAGTATATTTTTTTCGCGCACTTAGTTTTGGAACGAACTGCTGGCTCCCGTTTTACCCCAGAGCTATGCCATGGAATTCTATAAGAGGGCAGTGAATAACATTCTTCTTGGTCAGCAACACATTAATAACGCTCCTTGTGTTGCAGTCGTCCATAAGCGACGGTAACCACTTAATATCAAATGAGCTGTCAAACTGTTTCTCAATGAAAATTTAAAAAAATATATAATTCTATTTCAGACGTCTCAAAGTAATGAAGTTTTATGTACTTAGTGCAACGTAAAGTTATTTATAGTACAATGCACGTTATCTAAGTCACTCGTATTATATATAACGCGCGGTAAATATATAAAAAATGGTATTCAAGCTAAGACTAGCTTTGATTTACAAACTTCCCACAAGCAGCAAAAGCGTCCACCACAAGCGGTGGCTACAATCGGCGAGCGCGACTTGAACGTAGTGGTCAGCGCCGTCGGCTAGCCTCACGCCGCCAGCCTTTACAATCGGTTTTCATATTAATCAATGCGTCTAGCAGTATTTGATATATAAGTTTCCTTTATCTTGAAAATTTTCAATCTACATTGTGAATAGCATATTGGAGATTGGAACCCTAAGGTTTTGTGTAAAAGTTGGTGAATCCTATTAGATTTCTTGTACCCGTTGGGCATGGCTTCAATACACGTTACATTATTCATGTTCAACACAAAAGGTTGGTGTTAACATAATTAAGTCCCCACACTTTTTCGGCAAAAACATGCCTAGGATTTTTTATTGCTCGGAGAAAGCCGTCACGAATATTTTAATGTAAATATAATAATAAAATTCATGATCGCTCCGATTTGAATAAATGATATACAAAATAAATAACATTTTTATTTAAAGGGTTTACAAGTGTTTTATGTCTGGTTACAATGTTAAGACAGCCAGTAACTGAATACGTATGTTTAATAGGCTGTCGCTTCATAGCGCAATTTGTATTAAACCTGTTTTTTTTTTAATTGTGGAAAATCCTCATAGGATCATCTCACCCGCTCAGGGGGGCTGCACGACCGAGGTGTATCGGACTTATACCGACTAAAAACCCCAAGGTGACTACTTCTGCGCATTGGCGGGGACTGCGGGTCCTGTAATCAATTCGCCACAGAATTTGTAGTGAACCTAGTTTATCATCACACCCTAACGGTTTTGGTTACAGCGACCATACAGGTCTGCCTAAACAGTTCTGAGTTTCCGCCCTTATGCACTCTCCAATGACTAATACAGCCGATCTTTGCTTGAAACGAGCGAAAACAAGTCAGAACCAAACAGACAATTCTAAGGTTCCGGATGCGAGTTCCGGCAGTGGGAAAGTTTGCTGTGATCATCAGAATCATAGCTGTGCATGTGTATGTAAGAATGTTTATCTTTATCTATTAGCAATAGTACAAGTGGAAGCTTAGTTCGGGACTAGGCTAATGTGAGTAATTTCCTGTAAATATTATTATATGAAATTATCCTAAATTAAATATATGGACCTCAACAGTATTTTAGCAGGAAATATTGATTATCTTACGGTATTTTATTTGACAATGTGACTAAATACAATAGAAAGTATATATTTAATACCTAAATTATTTAAATACTACACATTTGAATTTCAAGTATAAATTGATATTTCCACCTGGAGTTACAACGCAACGCTCAGTGTTTTTTATTCCTCCAAATGGCATATGATTAGGTGCAAAACAAATTGGCTAATGAGGTGGTAGGTTATGGCTAGAACTGGGTCGTGACCGGAGTACACAAAAGTAAATAATATCATAGTGAATCACTTTAGTCTGTCTTGTTTCGGGATCAGTTAATATATATCCAGTTGTTCATATAAGTACATGGCGATGGCGGCTGTCAATGGTTTTTCGTCCCTTGACGGTCATTGCCGTTCTTGGACTTCACTGTACTTACCATCACGTGCGATGTAGTGACTTTGTCGACCCAGTATAAAAAATCGACCAGGACAACTTATATACAACTTCTAACTCAATATTGTTCTACTTACATGTTAAAGATATCATTATAATTGTTTTAAAACAACAATGTATTAGGTCCTTACATATGAAATTGGCGTTTTTCGTACTGGCCACTTTAATCACAAATTTCTCCTCTTTGGTAAGGAATTCCAAATTCAAATTTGTACAGCTATAGACTCATGTATTTGTGCTTCGATGATCGTCATTCATTTGTTTTTTTCTTCTGTTTTTTTCTATTTGCGTCACTCATTTTACAAAATGGAAAACTTAAAATATCGCATTATTTACGAGTACGAGTTCCACCGTGGCACTAGTGCTGCGGAAACAACTCGAAGGGTGAATGATGTGTATGGCGGTCGTGTTGCAAAAGAAAACACAGTTCGTTTTTGGTTCCAACGTTTTCGTTCTGGAAATTTCGACCTGCAGAACAAGCCCCGTGGACGGCCTGAGACTCAAGTTAATAATGAAGAGTTGAAGGCTATTGTGGAAGCGGATCCATCGCAAACCACGTCCGAGTTAGCTGTAGGCTGCGATGTTAGTGATAAAACTGTTTTAATTCACTTGAAGCAAATTGGGAAGATTAAAAAGCTGGAAAGGTGGGTACCTCACGAATTGACTGAAGCAAACCGGCAAACGCTCGTCGACTGCTGCGTTACATTACTAAACCGGCACAATAATGAAGGTATTTTAAACCGAATCATTACCTGTGATGAAAAATGGGTTCTTTACGATAATCGGAAGTGCTCAGCGCAATGGTTGGATCCTGGCCAGCCAGCCAAATCCTGCCCCAAGCGAAAATTAACCCCAAAAAAGTTACTTGTAAGCGTTTGGTGGACTAGTGCCGGTATTGTTCATTACAGTTTTCTCAAATCTGGCCAGACTATTACGGCTGATGTCTATTGTCAGCAATTGCAAACCATGATGGAAAAGCTAGCGGCTAAACAACCTAGGCTGGTCAATCGCTCCACGCCACTGCTGCTTCACGACAACGCTAGACCACACACTGCGCAACAGACGGCTACTAAATTAGAAGAGCTTCAATTGGAAAGTCTAAGACATCCTCCGTACTCCCCGGACCTTGCTCCAACAGATTACCATTTTTTCGAAATTTGGATAACTTCTTGCAAGGGAAAAAATTCAACTCCGATGGGACAGTCCAAATCGCCTTCAAAGATTTTATTGATTCCCGTCCGACTGGTTTTTTTAGTAAAGGGATCAATGAACTACCTATGAGATGGCAAAAGTGCATAGAAAATAATGGTTCATACTTTGATTAATTAAATATATTATATTAAAAAATATTCGACTTTTTGTTCCTCCCATACAAAACGCCAATTTCATATGTAAGGACCTAATATATAAATTACTTAAAACGTTTCCATAAAATCATTTGGTTCGTAATCCTTTACAACTAATCCTTCTAGCGTAGAGCATCACATCACCTCATTTTGAGCCCATTTCCCGCCTACATCGAAATCATAAAATTTGTAAGGCGATTGTGTATAAAACAACATTGTGATAATGTTTATTCGTATTCAGGCTCCACTTAACACCCCACGCGGCGTATTTCGTTCACTTAATTGGGACGTCAGTCTATTTCCCGATTGCCGCTCTGTTTCTTTCCTAATTTACTGCACATTTATTTACACTCTACATCCAGGGTAATGGTTATTTTCCCAGACTATACAATTGATGTCGTATAAGATTTAGCAGTCTCAAGAAAGTTATATGGTGTCACAAGTACTTTAACACTAGATCGCCCAGAGCAGTCATTTTGACTGTTTTTAATGTTTAGTTTTATGAAAAATATTTTTTTTGTTAAGAACCATTTTTTTTTAAATATTATTACTTTTTATATATAATCTTATAGCATTTATTAATATTTGTACTTACCTCCCTTCTCTTTATTCCCTATATACGTATGTGCTATACCTATAGTCAGTCTTTCTAGTGTTAAAAGCCTACGCTAGTCTGGATGACTCGTTTTGTTTGAAAAACAAATTATGTGCGTATTCATTTCCCAGTATACTACGCAAATGCGTTTGAATAATTTCATAATGTTAAGTGAATTCACTTTGAAATTTTTGTATTTCATTCAAATTCTCACCGTGTGAATTTTTAAATAAAGTTTCATTATTTATTTGAATAGATGATAAGTCATCGCAGCGACATTAGCTAAGTTCAACCGAAGATTACCTGCCAACGAGAGCTTAATCAAGTTTACTCAAAGTTAAAACTGTCAGAACTTCAGAATCGTTTTGTTAATTAGCTGAAACGAGATTTATGAAATAACAAGTTGTAATGTTATTTCGTGTTTAATCTTAACCTTTTCGCTAATTAATATTATAAAATAACCTTTAACAAAAATATTTATATGTATATTATAATATTTATAGCGTGACAATTAACACAACACTAAATTGGAATCATATTTAGTACATTTTTTTACACGTCATCATACATGTATTCACACACACATTCACATATACATACGTATATAATGATTTAACCTAGAAAATGTAAAAATTATTATAATAAAGCTGAGATTGTGAATTGGTTAAAATCTGCATAAGCTTGACAGCTTCACTGCATATTATGATCGAAATCTGTCAATATTTATATGTCATTATGACTTATGCCATTTTTATTACCATTATGCCGGAGTATTTTGCCAATATGCCGAAGGGGCTCGTTCGCCCAGAGTGAGCGCGATATCCCCCGGTGACAATAACCGGGCAATAGAATTTATGTAGTTTGCTGCCCGGATGAGAGGGATGTGGTGCGTAGTTTCCGGCGCGCCACTTGAGAGAGAGGTTTTGGAGGGGTGGGCTCTTTACTGCCACCCTTCCCAGAGAGGTAGCCTCAACAAGACTTTTTGCTCCCCGGGCCTCTGGAAGAATTTTAGTTTCCCAGGCCCGAGTGGAGCAACTAAAGGGATACCCTGGGGGTTTTTAGTCAGTAAGAATCTGACTCACCGAGGTCGCTCCCCTCACAGCGTCCCTGATGGTCCTATGCGGGATTTTCAACCGGCATATAAAAAAAAACATTGAGTTATATTGATTTGCTACAAATCTGTTTTGTTTCAAGTTTACTTAAATATACTTTAAATACATTTATTCCATGTTGTTGCTGTCACCATTAATTTATGCGTTTGAAATTGTAAATATATAGTTCATTCATTCATTCAATTAAGACATAATAAAAAGCAGAAATATAATTGTAATTCCACATTTTAAGTTAATCTTTTTCTGTAAACAACTTACCTACATTGTAATTTAGCAGAAGAGCAGCCAGTTGTTTTGTTTTATATTGCGAGCACGTAAAAAATCTATTAGGGCTTACATGAGTAGCTCGTAAACCGCTCTCTAGTCTTTGTTTCCTGTCATATATTCACGGGTTTTTCCTCATTACGTATTATTTTCAGTAAATATTTAATATCTTCATCTTTTTTTCTATACTTTTCTCTTTCGCGTATCTTCACAATACAAAGGTATTTACGCTAAGATGTATAGACGCTACATTAACTTTGCTTTGACTTTGCTCAGGAAATAAGTGTGGACTCGATTGATCGTAGAGCTCGTAGACTTGTTGGCGATGGCTCTTTGACTAAAACGTAGAATATCAAGCATTGACGTAAAGTCGCTTGCCTTGCAGTTTTTTATTGTTTGCACAATGGATCTATAGTACATTCTCTAATTCCACCAGCCCCATAAAACCACTAGACACCGTGTCGGATCACATGCATATGTGGTGGAGGTTCCTTTATATATTCTCACGAAGAGATTCGTTTCTACATTCATCATGTTACCATTTTTCCACGATCTTATGACTTAAAAGTCTTTAAGTGAAGAGTGCATAAGCATTTGATGAGCGGACGCGACCTATCGTCCTCACTTCATCTCCACCTTCCACCAAGAGCTATTGCAGTCAAGCGTCCGCCTGTAAATCATAAAAAAAGTTCATCTTTGACAAAAAACTGAATATGTAATAGAAACTCAAATATACCTTAAGCTTACACAGAGCTAAGTCCAAGCTAAGAAAATGGGCGTCTTAGCATATACTTTTAAATTAAATATTATATTTTGTAATGTTTTAGTAAAGTTCAAGAAAAGACAAAGTAGTGTCTATAAGTCTCAACTTTACTCTTGCTATACTGCTGTCTACTACCATGATCATGATTCCGCTACATTTTTTTGCGTAATGTCTTTTTTGTAACGATTATTTTTTTATTTATTTAACTGCTGCTAACTTCGAGACTTGCAGTTAATACATAACGCATTGGTTAACGTTTGATATTTGTCTTTGAAATAATTCTTGTAGCTAATATGTTGGAGAATTCTTTATTATTTTCACGAATCCGATAATATCACGTACAAGTTGTAAAGTAGTGACCACACTCAGCAATACCCAATCGACTTTAGTTGGTAAGAAAGAACTTTATATCAAATTAACCAAACAATGAAAGGTGAAAAAGTTTTTCACCTTATTTTAGACTGAATGACGAGATTGGAAGCTAGCCAGCAACGAATTTGCATCGTATTGAATAATCGAGCGTATTGTTACGACACCGACAACTAATGACCAGACCCAATGTGCCACTACCCTTAAAACCAGTATTATTTTAACCTTACTTTAGTTTTAATTCAGTAAATGGTTCGAAGTGTAAAAACAATATTATTTTTAAACATTACTGGATATTACGCTTGTTGGATAATTCCAATTATGTTTTCTACACCTAATATCACAAAAACTGGGAGGTAAACAATTTGAAATGCGCGACTACTTGGTAAAGACGATGGACAATAGCTAGTGTCGATTTAATCGGCTCCAGTCGGCCCTACATCGATAAGTGTAGTAATTCCTTTATGTGACAGTGTCACGTTGACATGGGTGAACATTTGAATGTGATGCGAAGGTCCGTGAACCATTCAGAAGATATTTAACCTTTCCTGAACAATCCTCAGTTTCCTGCGAAATACATACGCCAGTAACATTTATTAAAGGTTTCATCCCTCCATTCATGGCAAAATAAACGTCGTGTCTTATCTTCCATTTTTCCCATCATATCAGCATTTTTCAAAGTATTTGATCCTATTAATTTTACCTTGTTTAATTTTTTATATCAATTCATCAAAATTAGTTTAATTTATATACGAGATTTATTTTAGCACCGCTAAAACAAAAATCTATCAACAATGGATGTCATTATGTCTGTTTGTATTTATATCATCGGGAGACCTTTAAATCTATAAGTAAATACATGGACAATGGGTAAATTTTTAAAAGCGACAATCTATGATTAGATAACGGACTAACCATGGACTATGTCCTCGAATCAAACAGAATACCTATCAACTAAAAGCTAATTGTCTAGCAATTTCCAATAGCAATAAATGTAATAACTATGAATCAAGGAAAACTCCACGGGTGTAAGTAGGACAACTACAAAAAAAATCGTTTAAATGTAACGATTATTTTCTGGAATAATATAACTGATCTTTATTTTACTTAGCAAAAATAACATTCAGGAGAACGTCAAGCGTAGAACCAACTTTAACAGGAACTCTTAATCCTATATTTTTTATTATCTATTCATTATTCATGCCACATGTTTGTAGGTTTGTACAAATGAACAAAGAAATTGTTACTCGTCTATCCAGAACGATTTACACAACACTTTTTGTCTATTTATTTACATTTAAGACAACGCATTACCTAAGCCCGACGATTTGTTATATCTACGTCTTCCAGGGACTTTTCTTGTATCTTGTACTACCTACCTAAGGTTATTTGATAGATGTAATTAAAAAACAAAAATGTAGTTATTATGTAATTTTATTCAGATTACGGATCTCGTGAGGTTTTTGGCTGTGATTTATAGACATAACTTTAAGTTTGCTTTGACTTTACTAAAAAATACAATTTATAATACTCAATGAATGTCAAAGGATTTTAAGTCACCGATTTTGTCAACATGGACTTAGCTCTGTGAATACTAAGACTATATTCAAATTCCTATTATATATTCATGTTTTTGTCAAAACAAATTTATTTTTTGAGAACTTTGCTAAGCAAAGTTGACATAGCGTCTATAAATCTGTACCTTTGTCCCGTGAGGTAAAGCATAGTCACAAGACCTCGTCTATTGTTATTATTATTGTATTAGTGTCTAAAAATAGTTCCAATTATTATGTCAGACCCATTATAATATACCAAAATTGCAGATCTGTACAAAGCCTTGATAGCTATCTGTAATGTATTTTTATGTGGTTTCCGAATAGATGTGTAAAATTTGCAAAACAAAAATGGCGTAACGGGCTAAACTATAAATCTATTTTCTACGCATACGTTTCGAACGTGAAATGAAATTTCTCGAGTGACAGTTGATATGGGTGATGATTTAAACGCCTCGGGGTCGGATGATAGACAATCCTTCCGAACCCTTCTCGAAATCGGAAACTTTATACAAAACGAGAAACTAATTTGCGTAATATTACTGATATATTACATTATGTATGTCGCGTCAAGAATATATTCTACGAGTAGTATAAGCTTTTTGTAGTTACGTAATATTTTAATAAAGATAGCTAAATATTATCAATATTGACCTATAGTCTAATCCAATGACCGAGTAACGACAAGTAGATATGTATGTATTAATTAATAAACTGTATTTGTTACACTTGTTGTGTTAATCAAAATATAGGTACCCTGGTTCTTGCAATTTTGACTAGATTGTTGTCTAGCAACACTGTTATGATGTGAGTAATTTTAAATGTGTATTATACTGTAAGAAAATTAATATCTTCACACTATGTTCTTTTCGACATGAGCAATTATGTACTGACAGTTTATACATTTTGCACTAATCATGACCAACGTAACTAGTAGAGCGCAACTAATCACTTTTCTCACGGCACTACACATAAAATTGTTGGTCGATGACATGCGATTCGATCATTTTAATGTTCGACAAAAGAGCATATTTCGCGAAGCGGGCAAAAATATTAACTCTCCAACTACTTTGGTTATAATCGTAAAATGCTTTCTACATTTACCGCGGTTGTATCGAGCTGACGGGTGAAACAACCCTTACGAGAGTATACATTATTTAATTAAAAACTGAAATTAAATTAATTCATTTAGATACAGTAAAATTTACACTTCATAATTAAAAACTCAGGTGCCTTATTAAAAACTGTAAATGGAATCAAATTTCATTATCTATTCATAGGAATTTCGTACTACAGCAGTGAATTTATTTTTAAATATAGAAGTGTTTTTCTTTTTTTCAATATTTATATAATACATTTTAAGTATAATATATATTTTTACATAATAAAAGTTTTCAAGTTCTAATAAATACATTATTATACATTCTAATAAATTTTAAAAATATTTTTTTAGCGATGACAAAATCATTAAATAAACATTATTTAAATAAAAACAGTTTGTATTCATTTCAAAAATATTTTCCTTAATATCATGGTGCGATCAGTAAAGTTTAAGATGAATTCGATACCGTCTGTCAATAAATCAACGTCGCTAAAGCCACAGATTATAGATTTCCCTAAATGGTCGGAAGTTAGAATGCCCAAATCCTTGCCCGATAAGCAAATTTATTTTTGAGAATAAATTCTCACCTAGTTTCTTCAAGAATTTTGGTTTTGCTGGCAAATGTTGGAAATACATATTTGTATGAGATAAGAAATAATTATTTTAGACAGAACTTTACATTAATTTAAATATTTACATCCTTAACATAACGATTATTGTGAGGCTTTTTATTGTAATGACAACTTATCTAATTATAAAGCTATGAAATAATAAGAAACAGTTGTTTTTATTCGAAAAGTTAACAAATTAGCATGATACCATATGATGATGATGATGATCTTGACATGAAGTTGTAAAGTACCTTTTTACACTATTTAAAATAAACATTGTAAACTTCGGCCAAAAACAAATGACTTAACTTTTTTTATAATAATAATAGTCACACCATTACCATTATCGCTAAAATAATTCCTCGGTATATTTACAACCACATTACAGTGTTTACGTTAAATTAGTAATGTTAGAATAATATCTAATTTATCTTTTCACAGATACCGCAGAACAACAGTCGCTCCGCCGCACGATAACAAACTTCACTTCCTGAGCAGTTGTGACCTGATAACCCTCAACAAAATGCTTTATCAACGAGCCATTCTCTTATTGACCGCACTAATGAAGCTCCGTGATAGCTATCTGTCGCGGATGAAGCCTGTATGCGTCCCCACCTAAACGCAGTCACTAAACGGGAGACGTTCGTGACAGTGCAACGTTGTGAATGATGAGTGGTCATTTCGTGAGACAATGGGTGATTTATTTCCAAGTATACCGAAGAGTACGTTTGCTAGTGCTGTAGAGGGGAATTCGAGTGGGCAAGCGGTGCCAGGGTTAGACGAATATTCGACTGACGCCGCGCTGTCTTCGGTGGAACTATTCCGTGACTATCCAGAGCCGTTGCTGCGCTTCGCCTCAGCCTGTTGCGTGCTTTTCATGCTAGTTGGTATTCCAGGGAACCTGATCACCATTATTGCATTGGCACGGTGTAAAAAGGTTAGTCATAACTGTTGTTATAAGCACTTTGTAACTCTCAATTAATTCTCTTTGCGATTGTTACCGTTTCATGGACTATGCTTTAATTTAAAAAATTACAATGAATACAAAAGTACTTAATAGTTCGCTTCTCATGTCTATTTTTGCGTTTAATACGACAACAGCCTTCATACAACGAGTGAATCAGTATTAATCAAGCTAACGCTCTTTATTATCAAACTCATCTTCACATTCCATCATGTGAGATTGAGAGTAAGCTTAACTTTGTTAGTAATAAAAAAGACTGCAATGTTCTTGAGGACTTGAGATTATCTAAACGTGAGAGGTGATACAGTTATAGTGATCATATTTTATTATTTCGAGATATTACAACTTAAAGCACAGACTACGTTTGGTCGCTATTGGTTAGACGACAATGAAGATATAACTCGATCTATATATAAATTAAATCATTTATTTTTAAAGTCTGAGATTAGTATAAATGAGGACATACAATTGGTAATTTTTTTTTACAAATTTTGGATGAAATACACAGCACAACAATAAAAAATAATATATACAGCTTGATCTTTCTTATAGTAATGTAACGAGACATGAGTATTTTGTTATTGCAGTTCTGACTATTTATATTATATTGTATTATTTATGTATTAATTCTGTTACCGTGAGAATCGTAAATGTAATTTTTATTACACTACCGCCTTGTATTACGTATTAATTTAATGTCATTTTTTCAAGTAAGTGAAATTTAATGTTTTTTTTTGAGAAATAAATTTCTTTAACCCAAATACCATAGTATAATTAAATTATTAATGAAATGATAAAACAATATTCAAGGATATAATCATATGGATTCTAATATGACAATGTACTTCAACAACCAGCAGTTTTTAAAACTGCGAACCCTGCTTGGCTTTGGCATGAAGTAAAAATAAGTTAAAAATTCTTAATAAATGTATTCCTACCTGGATATAAATTAAAATACTATAGATAAAACATATTATAAGGTCGCTTAACATTAGTTATTCAATTTGGTACACATAACTCTTGATACCGATATTATGATAATCAGTATTGTATTTGATATTTGAGGCGTCTAGTTTCAAAATCCGCTATAATATATTATTTCAAATACCAATTATTTGTAAAAACTTATAATTAATCTTTGATTTACAATCACATTCTTATAAGGTATTTAAATTATTATTCTAGAGTAAAAAAGCAAAGCAGAAAAAAATCATATATAATATTTGCTTTGATAAAAACATTTCAAATTACTATTAGAACTATTAAGTAATTTTGCACGAAATATCGTTTTAGCGGGTTTTGAAACTAGACGCATCATTTAAACCATAATCATAAATATTCTGACTAACCATTAATTACTATAAACAAATATTTACGATTCAAGTTCTATACATACTCGCATAAAGTTAAATTTCGTATGAAGTATCTTAGGAATATATATATATATATATGTCAGCATACATATAACAAAGGTTATTTATTCATTACTTATAAGATAAAATTACTTATGGTCAATCGTAAACGACATGGCGCTTGATAAGAATGACACTAAACTTCGTGCTGACATTATGAATCTACTAAACAAACACTGTTATAACTTTGCAAACATTTTAAACAGGGTTTATTTATTAACCTCATTTTAGACAGGTAAATATTGGATTTAAGCAAATACGAAGATAAACCTAGAAAGGTATTGCCCCTTATAATGAGAAACATTTTATGTACTACAGTAAAAGTATTTTAAAAATAAACATCTTACATTTTTTTAAATATTTAAATATAATATATAATTGGGTCTTTGTATTATACTATATCAGTACCAATAAAAAATACGACTGATTTATTCAATCCAATATATAATAAAAATCAAATATTAATTAAAAAGTACGAATATTTTTCCCAGGAAATAAAAAAATATCGGTTTAGTTTTACATCTCGTAAGGCGATAAAAAAGTAATAACTACGTTACTTATAACGGTAATATTCGACAATAAAAATAATATAATATCGCGGTCACAATTTTAATATAATAGTGTTCAGGATCAGTTTGAATATCATGCACTTACTTTATGTAATTGTCGTAATTGTATTTAAAAATCAAAATTATTGTAATATTTCAAAACTGTTACCATTAACTACTTGCCGAATATGCTTACAATCTGTGACCGCGAATAATTATAATCAATAACAGAAAGAGTATTTTACCAAAACTTAAGTATAAAAATTTACTAATTTTACTTTTAGAATCGTATTCCTAATTATTCTTTTCTTTTTAGGTCCGTAACGCCACTGCAGTATTTATAATGAACCTATCATGTTCGGATCTTCTCTTTTGCTGCTTTAACTTGCCTCTGGCGGCTTCAACCTTCTGGAGAAGATCATGGGCTCATGGAAAGATACTTTGCCGCATGTTCCCTCTTGCAAGATACGCTCTAGTTGCCGTGTCTCTATTCACTGTTCTTGCTATCACTATCAACAGATATGTCATGATTTCACATCCAAGACTATATCCCAAGTAAGTGTCTTAGTTTTTTTTATATTCATAGTTCAGTTTCAATATCTCACATTAATATTATTTGTCTGCAGGTTATATAAACGGCAGTATTTAGCAGTAATGGTAGCAAGCACGTGGGCCTTTTCATTCGGAGCATTAATTGCAACATGGCTTGAAAAATGGGGAAGATTCGGATTGGATCCTACTATAGGATCATGTTCTATTCTACCAGATCGCAATAACAGATCACCAAAAGAATTCCTCTTTGTTGGCGCTTTTATGCTTCCATGTTTAGCCATAGTTATTTGTTACGCTCGAATATTTTGCATAGTCAGAGATGCTGCAAGGAAATCACGAGCACCGGTTCGTGGACGACCCAGAACAGGATTTGAAGATTCTGCTGTTGGATCGGCTTCAACCGCCCTGGAACGATCCCCGGGGCTTGAAAACGGGACACATCACAGTAACCAACTAGTGCAACCTAAAAGAGCCCTGCTTGCACCACCTGTTTTGCATTGCCCACCTACGCCAGGGCCAGAACGATCTTCATCTTCCGGAGTAGATACTTTTGATGGGCATGATGAAGAGTGCGCACTTGATGGTAAGCCGAGAACCCCGAGTGGTGGTGAAACAGCTAAAAGGCTTCGACAAGCTGCCTGCGCTCTTAAACGCTCGCCAGCGTCAGTACGTCCGCCCCGCCTAACGCCAAAAGACAGAAAGCTATTAAAAATGATCATGGCGATAATGCTGTCTTTTTGGGTATGCTACCTTCCGATTACGCTGACGAAGATATTTCGAGAGTTCACTTCACATCCAGCGGCGAATATCGCGGGATATATCTTGATTTACTTAACGACATGCATCAACCCGATCATATATGTGGTGATGTCGAGTGAATACCGGCAGGCCTACAAAAATCTGCTGATGTGCAGACGTTGGGCGTGACAATCACCCGGCGACGGCGCATCAGAGAAGCGCCCGCCGTGACTAGTTGTGGAGCACTAAATATCTAAGTGAATATAATGGACAGAACTGTAGTGTGTAGTGACAGACTGTAAATCTATTATCCTAGAATATCATATGTTATTTATTCAAAGTAGATAAGGGATGTTTCGGAACAAGGATGGTGGTTAAATATAAACGTCAACCGTCCGTGACTTAGTAAGGGAATGTTCTTCCTTTGTGACGATAATTTTCTAGTTTAGAGCATAGAAATGTGATTGTAACTTATGCACCAATCCTAATTTTTAATTTAACCAATTCGACACCATTATTAGTTCTAAACGATATTAAAAGCATTATAAAACAAGAGATAATATATTGTTAGTATAACAATTAACGATTATCAAAATCCTAAACAACGGAAAGGCTCGCTCCAGTCTAGAGTTATCATTCTCTAACATACCTATACCGGAGGTACATTGACTCATCAGGGAAAACATTGAAAAAACAAATTGTAATCCAGCAAACTCAATTCATAGTCATTAGTAACAAATTACTTGTGTGTAAATGACGTGTGATTGATTTGTGTTCAGTTTTAATTAGTGTAATGCCATGATGGGTACTGTTGTGAAGTTGGGGAACAATTTGTCGGATCTAGTGGCTGGATTGGACACGTATGGATCTGATAGTGAGCTGGCTAATGTGACTCTTTTCAAGGACTACCCTGAAGCTCTACTCCGGTTTGCCTCGGCCTGCTGTGTATTGTTCATGCTCATTGGGATTCCTGGGAACCTTGTTACAATCATAGCCCTGTCTCGATGTAGGAAGGTAAGTTTGTTTATTTATTTTTTATTACATTTCCTATATGAAAAATACAACGTACGTGTTAGTCGAACAACGCCTTCACACTACATAGCGCTCATTATTTTATATTTCAGTTAAGTCTCGGCAGGTCTAACAATTTTTTTTTTTTGGTGCCCCGGGGCCAAATCCTACATAGAACCATCAGGGCCGCTGTGAGGGCAGCGACCCCGGCGTGTCAGACTCCTACTGACTAAAAACCCCCGGGGTGTCCCTCTAAGCGCTCCACCCGGGCCTGGGAAACCAAATTGATCCAAATACCAGGGGAGTGAAAAACCGTGTTGAGGCTACCTCTCTGGGAGGTGTAGTAGTAAAGAGCCCACCTCTCCAAAACCTCAAGCGGCGTGCCGGACTCTGTGTACCGCCTCTCTCTTATCCAGGCAGCGGGCTCCCACAAGTCTACTGCCCGGCTATTGTTACCGGGGGATGTCGCGCTCGCTCTGAGCGAACGCGTCCCTCCGGCAGGTCTAACAACTTAATTTATAAAGAACTAATGTGCTAGTTTGGTTTATTACTATGTTTCTTTTGTTTTCTTTGTCTTTTTATTAGTATAATCTATTACTTATTTTTATAGATACATTCTATTTTAAGAGCTCATCTGAGCATATATATGTAGGTATTTGAGAAGATAGGACTTAGGTTGTATTTCATGTTTATTCCCTGTACTGTACGCCTTAATAAATAAATTGAAGTATTTTGTACGTCAGTCAGTTTTTTTTAATGAGTTTAAAGTTCAGTCTTAATCATACTTGAGGGCAAGTAAAGTTGAACTCGATTATAGAGCGTTATTAAACAATTAATATTTATTTACTGTAAAATCAAAGTCTCCAGTATTGTGATTGAAATATGGGGTATAATTTTTTTTTTTGCTGAGAGGAGAATGCGTCATAAATTCGGAATTCCTACAGTGAGATTTAATTAATTTTAATTATGCAGGTAAATAAATTGTCGGAGTTATTTATATTTATATTACCAGGGGAATACAAATAATAAGGCGCGCTAGTTTTTAGAACATATACTTAGTTTTTTTTATTCAAATAATCATGATTACCAGATGGATAGTATGTTTTTTAATATAGTTTAGTTATGTTAGCAAATATAAATTATGACAATAAACCGTGTTTGACTCATGGTTAGAGAATAAATACCTCACGTAAGGATATCAACACAGTTGTATATTAAAACTAATTAACAACATGACTTGAAGCATCTTTCCTGTCTGAAAATGATTATAGATGTAAGGTTTTAAATATTAAGTACAAATTACAACAACATTTTAATATATACAGTATGTTTTTTTTTCAATATTAGATGTATAAAAACGGTTATTATATTGCAAAATGTGTCATTTCCTGTAATCATTTCCTAATATTTCAAATAATTCTGTATTCCCCCACATACGCACTCAACGCACATATGTACATACATACATACATACTTCATTTATAATTTACGTACGTTAATAGTACAAAACTTCCCTTCTTCGTACGTAGGTAAATACCGGTTTCCTATCTTATAAAAACACAACGCACATGTTTTCAACATAACAAGTATATAAAGTGAAAAACAACAAACAAGGACACAGAAAATTTTATCTATATTAAAACATAGAATTTAATCATTTTTTGTAAGTGTATATTTTACAATAATGTTTCACTTAAGCTATAATGGTAATCACTTATCCACTCCAATTTTCGTTGTTACAATAGTATCGAAGGATTGGAAATATTCTTTCAAAGCTGAGAATTTCTACCAGTGTAAGAGATTATGCCATTTCTTACGAATTTAATAAAACTTATCAAAAATATAGCTATGAATTTTGTTTTCAAGGCGAATTTTATTTGCACTGTTATTACACCAATAAATACCAATAGCGCCAATGTTGGATATTTGCCTGGGCTTTACACTCACGCCTAATGACCCACAAACTTTTAAGATGAGTGGGGCATCTGTATGTGACTGAATCGAGACCAGTGCGTAGTTGCAAAATCTTTCGAGTGTCTCGCCTCAGAAAATTGATTGTTGTCTTCACATTGAGTATATTATGTTAAAATCAGGTAGACTTTAGCTTATTTGCTACCTTTGGGTTTAATAACAACGTGATTCAGCCCACGTCACCGGTACGTATAAGCAATGAGAGGTATTATATTACTCATGTCTCGATTATCAGAAAAGAGACGTTACCACTAAAAATTGTTTTGAGGTCAGCATATATGGTTACATTAGTCAACATTTACAAAAGTAATTTCACACTTGGATAGACTTATCATAATTATGAAGCTCTAAACTAGGATTGAAGTAGGAGACAGGATATGATAAAGAAAAATTAATTAGGATACTACCAAAGTAAATTGTCTTTAAAAAAGCACGTAGACAAGATACTCAAAGATTGCTATAGCACGTAATAACATTAGTATAATTACTATTCGTCCTTCTCGCAGTAGTGAGTTTTTAAAGAATTTATCGCTCTTTTAATTTTTCCTGTAAAATAACTATGTTTAAAAATACGATAGACTCCAACTTACAGCCTCGGTCATCTAACTAAACATCTCGCCCTCGCTCGTTACATTGGCTTTTTAAATTAATACAATCATTAACGAGGACACTGAACCAGCCGGGACGACGAAACACTTTCCCAAAATACAAGATAAACCAGGCAGCGCGTTTGGTAACCACAGTCTTAGCTAAAATTTGTTTTGTACTTGCTTCCAGGTTCGCAATGCCACTGCAATGTTCATCATCAGTTTATCCTGTTCTGATCTTCTATTCTGCTGCTTCATCTTGCCTTTAGCCGCATCTACGTTTTGGATGCGGTCCTGGGCCCATGGCAAGTTCCTTTGCCGTATGTTTCCGTTGGCAAGATACGGTCTGATTGCGATCTCTCTGTTTACCGTACTGGCAATTACTATCAATAGATACATCATGATTTCCTACCCGAGAGTATACCCTAAGTAAGTGTTGTATAATGTTTATGATGAAAATAATAGTTCTAGATCCATATTTATTTTTACTTTAGAACCATATAGTAATGTTTCAAATTATTATTAGATAGTCGCTTTGTTTGGCGGTTCAGCAGGAGAAATATTGTAGATAATTTAAAAAAAATCAGTTTAAAATTACTATGACGATTTATTACACGATAATGATACTCTAAATTTGTTAAATATAAATTCACAACTAAACGTGAAATTTCCATTTAATAAAATTATGTTTAATTCGTTTTATAAAATATACTATTAACTATCGCATAGACTTAATGCTTCAAAGGTTATTAGAACATAATTTATACTAACTTTTTTGTGTTTATGTATATTTAAATTTGACTAATTCGGCTTATGTCTTCTCAACAGGTTGTACAAGAACCGCAATTTAATTCTCATGATCATTTCTGTGTGGCTGTTCCCTATCAGCGTGCTAATACCAACCTACCTAGAAGTCTGGGGCCGTTTCAGTTTGGACGGCATCATAGGCTCCTGCACAATAGTCCCTGATGATAACGACAGATCCCCTAAGAAATTTCTGTTCATATCAGCGTTCGTGCTCCCAAGTTTGGCAATTATAGTTTGCTACGCTCGCATTTGGTGGATTGTCAGGAAAACTGCGCAAAAATCCCGAGGTCCAATTTACAGAAGACCTATGTCCGAGGTAGTAAATTCACAAGTAGACTGTAACAATGACGCAGCTCAACGAAGCAGAAGAAATATGAGTCAAATTATTACCACAAACAGAGGCCAAGATGGGCAGCGTCATTTATGTGTAAATTGCTTCCTAAATCCCGGCGCGGAAATTTCGTCCTTCTCAGCCGACAGTTGTACCCCAGACGATTTGGATAACAGTACTCCTCGGATTAAGACGCGCACATTAGGATCTGAAACTGTCAGTAATTTTAGAAAAAGTTTTGTGGCAACGTTTAGAAGGCCTGCCGGACCGCCTAAACCCCAGCTTCCGACAAAAAAGGACAAGAAATTACTAACGATGATCGTTGCTATAATGGTTTCATTTTTCGTTTGTCACCTCCCGATTACATTAACGAAGACCGCGTTCCAAAACTTGACATCTCATCCAATTTTGAATGTTGTTGGATACGTGCTGATATATATGACGACGTGTGTGAATCCCATCATTTATGTGGTAATGTCAAGTGAATATCGACAAGCATACAGAAATCTATTAAAGTGTGGTCGGTGAAATACTCGTGTTTTGAATATCGATAGTTTAATAGACAAGTGTGAATATTATTAGATCGTAAGTATGTATGTGTAACGTTAACGTATGTGTGAAGTGAACCGTCCGTGATTACTCGAATAAGATACTCATTCGTTGGAATTTTTGAAGGAAAAAAGCGTAAGTGAAGATTACAGTACCCTTCGAATATACTAGTTATTGACTTTTTTATTTTAAATATTAGTAGCTATATGTATAGTTATAAGTGTATATTGATACTCATAGTATTTATTCCCCAAACTATAAAATTAGTATCAAAGTTGATTAATCATGATATAATTACATAATTGTTGACGTTGTGTACTGTATGTCATGACATTCCGCAATATTTTCATATAACTATAAACAAGATGATAATTTTATGACTGATAAATACTTTAAGGCTATTTAGTTTTGTAAGCAAACATAAGTGTGATTGTATTATAAATATTGCCACCATTAACTTCAGTTTATAAAGTAATTAAAAATGTTTTATTAAAAGTACGAAAGGTAGTTAGTAGAGTAATTTAAAACAGAACTGATGTTTGGTATGTACCTATGTAATAGTCATATTTTTATAAAATTAAGCTTGTATTCATAAATGTATATGTATGGTATATATTATTTACTATAATGGTATCTTCAAAACTCTTCTGAAATATGTATACTTATTATATCACTTAGAACATATATAAATGTAACGTTTTTTATATAAAAATTGTATACCATAATCCTACTAAATGGTAAAGTTTTCAAACATTTACCATAATTATATATATGCTTAGTATTAAAATAATCCAGATGAAATAGACAAATTTGTCATACATATATTACATATTAAGCATATAAAATATATCTACCCATCCTGCTATAAATACTGATGCGTGATTATATTTAAAAAATCAAAAACGTCTTATCTATCTGTGGAGGTAATTACTTTTTACTGCATTTGAATATTTTAATCGATTTTTGTAACTTCAAATGAAAAAATATTAATAATTATCATTCAGGTAATAATTTTCTTTTCAAAGAATGTACTATAATTTAAAAGAAATGCAATATGTGTAAAAGGTAGTCACATTATTTTACATAAACGCTGCAGTAACTGTCGTGAGAGTTTATAGGAAACTGGCATGCCAGTTACTGACGTACTAATTCGACAAATTACACGTGTCTGCAGTTAACCCTATAAGTACTTAGAAATGTCGAGACGGCATATGTTTTACTCATTCAACACTCAGAAATGGGTATAAGTGAGAATAATTTTGTATCCATTTAGCATTTCTCCTTTTAACACACATGAAAAATACTAGTAATTAAATCTTGCTTGCCAGTACTTGGCATAATTTATGCGAGCAAATGTCTGAGGGCTTAGACTTACAATGTACTTAGTAACATTGGACTTAATAAAGATAGCGCTAGTAGAAAAATACAAAATGTATGAAATCGAAATAATGCGAGGCCGCTATCTTTCAAAAGCTTATATCAATCTTATACATTTTGGACTTTTGTACTAATGTAAGCAGTGATTGAATATTAATTTTTCTAAGTCCACCGTGCATTTTGTCTACTTTTCAGTTGAAACGTTTAAGACTTCTGTCTTCTACGTACTAATTATAAAGGACAAAGTAGTCGCACTGACGCAATTGCTTGCGGTTATTAAAGTCGCTTGTGGCAAGCACACTGACTTCAGTAGAATATTAGTTTTAGCTCAAGATGAATATTGTGTGCCCGAAGTGACGCGTTTCCATTATCGCAATTCCCCGTAGTGATTTTAATTGTTTCCTTATTTCTGTTGAGCGGTCAATTTATCGCTGCCGGTGATATTTTAGTCACGTTAGAAACTAAATAGATATACCGTACTAGTTTTACATCATTGTGTGATATTATACTAAATAAGAATGACGTAAAAGACGGATGATAATTTGTATTAAAATTGTTTATAGTCATTGAATCGAGGGAGTTGTTGTGGGATGTCTTATACCAATGAATATAATACCAATAGTATCGTAGGATAAAAGTCAAACTCTACAGAACACCGTTTGTTGTTAATTAAAACTGCAGGGGGAAAGTGGAATGTCAGTTCAAGTGCCAAAATAGGGTAACAAAGTCAGTAATTTTTTTTTGTGTAATTTTGATACAGTGTAATTCCTTGAACAAGAATCAGTTGCCTTATAACACGTTTGCTGCCAGCGCCGCATATATGCGTCGTCTCAGTTCTTGCATTTGAGCCCCCCGCCGCAAATGAGCGACGTGTTTACTTTTTCAGTTTATTACAAATTCTTATACTCATTTTTCTCCAAAACAGTCTAAAACAGACACTAAAAACATGGCCGTGCTAAAAGTTACGGCCGCGTGTGTTGGAAAAGGTGACAGGATGAGAGTAGGAAAATGAGAGAGGGTAGATTTTAAATGAGTAAATATTGACGGGACAAATATTATTAAAACATTTTAAAGTTTAAAGAAATTTATAATTTTAAAATACTGAATTTAAAACTTTGCGTTCTATTTATTCAAATTTGCGATACATACGCATTCCTTGTTTTTCTCCCTGTAGTCTTTAAATATCAGATTTCTGTAAGAGATTTTCAAAAAATACATTGTATTAGACATATTTCTTTAAAGTTTTTGCATTTTTATACCAAATATAATTATTTTTGTTATTTACATACGGACTAAAAACACTTGTTTACAAATATAACTTTTCTATAATGTCGATGTCACAATACATAAAAAACAATTGACGGACAATATAAAAATCAAGTTTATAATAATCATAATACAATATTAAAATCATTTAATTCCAAATTATAAACTTTAAGCCAATAATAATATTTTATACGATTAATATAGTACTATATATAGTGTTATTGTAATGTTAAATGTAGCAAAAGATATCCAAAGATGTTTGTATGACTAGAGATAATTATAAATATAAATTATTTAAATCAAGCAATATAATATTATTCTGTATACATTCACCTATGTATAACATGACAACAAGGAAACGAAACATAGATATATACTAGAAGTTTTAGTAAGTAAGTGGCCGAGAATAAGTTATACTATAATATGTAATATTCGAAATGTTGTATTCCAAATTTTTTTCCATTTGTCACTTACTAATAGATATTTCATTTCAAACTTACAGCTAAAAATAAAACAAAAGAAATTTCTAAAATACAAGTTCATTGATCAAAATATATATTAACAACTTTGTTCTCAATGTTTGAAACAATGTAAAAAAATAAGTACTAAGCGACAATGTAAATCAACCTCGAATAAACATTTACAATGAAACAAAATAACAAATTAATTATTTACTGAAAACAAAGTTTGTCTACGTTTCTTTCGTTGTCTTAAGCTGTTTTTTCATTTGCCGATACCGATATTTATAAATTAACAAACCATAGATACAAAACAAATTAAGGCTAAAATTAAATGTACATCTGGCTTTTAGATGGCGTTCAATGTTACTACCACAACAATGGTATATCCCTTTTCACACGTATATGTCTGAGAGAAAAATATATCATTGTAAGTAAAGGTCATGTTTAATTAACCCGACTCTTTGGTTTTATTTGAACTATTTTTAATTTGGAGCATATAATTTTTGTAATTTTTATCAGAAGTATATTTTATGTAAAAAAAACATTTGTTTTATGGTATTATAATATATGTACGATATTCAGAGAATTTTAAATAAATCACATGAATCAGAAGGTCGTGTGTGACGTTTTGATTCGTCAGATGTGATTGAAATATAAAAAAAAATTAAAGGCGACACAAATATTTAACTTAATCGGCAAATGTAAAAATAGAGTTACCGTGTTCGTGTAATGTCGATGACATCGAGAAAGTGTGGTGGAAATTTATTCTACCAAGGAACAATATTTTAGATTATTTTAGGTCAAAGGACCATCACCTAGTTACAGAAATGCTCTTAAAATAAGGACGATTGCCAAAGCTACTAATAGATATTTTATAATGTTTAAAATCGTTTTTCAAACAAGAGCATTTCTGAATCTATATGTGTAGCAGCGATATTGTTTTAAAATATTACTTAATTCTGAAGACATAGTATTCATTTGTACACAAGTGTACGAAACGATATTGTAAGTTAAGGAACGGTTGAGTTATATTTGTTATTTAATTATCGTGTATTTAAAATACTCAATTTGTAAGGTGAACACCAAATTGGTACCAAAGAACCAATGATTCAGGGGCCATGTCAACCCTTAAGCCATTGTACTTACCAAAGATCTAATTAAAATATAATGTTCAATACATTTATGTATTTTCAATTTATCTAACCTTTTGCCCGGTGAAGTTACAAAGACCTTTCCTGGTCAACAGTGAATTGTCTATTCGGAAAACAAAAAACTAACTTGTTTATCTATCTTTTTTTGGTAGATACAGTCTGGTCCAAAACCGAAAGGACGAAAATCCATTGATAGTCTCCGTCGTCCAAGGAAACGCGAAAGGCAAAAACAGTCACTATGACGGTCTTAACACTGGTGTACACACACAATCTACAGGATATCTTTTTATGCAATATATACAATATGCAATGTTTTTCCGATAAAATTATAAGACAATGATGTATTATTTTTAATCTATTTTTTAATAATAATTTTGTAACATAGGTGAGTTTACCCTCAGTCAGTAAGATATGAACTTTTAAAATTTATAAGCAAAGCTATTAATATTATTAACATTGACTATGATTAAAAAAAGCACGAAAATAATTAACAAAATCTATGAACATATTTATCTTAAAATTACTATTGTATACAAAGGGGATCAGTTCATAAAACAAGAGAACTTAATCCGCAGCTTTATTGTAACTTGCTGGAATAATTAATTTCCTCCGTCATAGACAAAATGCAAATGCTCAAATCAAGCGTATTTCAATTTGAATTTTCAGCCGTTCCACTGATTCGTTCTACATTTAATTTAATTGAAAGATATTGCTTAATATTTACGTTTATTTTGTTGAAAATATTCATGAAATCTACCCAATTTTAAAGGAAAATTCGCTAGAAAATTTGATTGAATTATGTATTATATAAATTGAGATGCAGGGTGTATATTCAATTCTCAACAATGACGAATTAAATACGTGATGGATCATATAATCGCTTTGTTTGAAGGCATACATTTTTAGCCCAAAAAATATCCATTATTGAACTTCCCCGTCGCCATAAGAGTGACAGCCGAGGACGTGTCAGATTTCTACTGGTTAAGAATGCTTGGATATTACTGTCACTATGGTGAAATCTGAATGGCATATCAACACTATTTCGTGCATGATCTTCATGATACTTCAACTATAATCACACACTCAGAAGGAAAACACCGAATATAACAAAAAATATATACTTACACGTCATTCCAGTGAAACTCGTGTAATATAATATATGCCAATCGTTTTACTGCAGTAAAAGTAGTATGTCGATGCAGAAACAGTCGGCAGCAGTAACAACATTGTTGCTTCATCAATATACCACCTTAACTGACCATTCATTGGTTAGCTTATAATTAATTGGATTAATCAGCGTACAATTATCTACTAACACAACAGTTTTTTTTTTTACTTGAGGATATTTCACATCAGACCGTTTTGGCCGCACACTTGCGAATTATACAGGCTAAAAATTTCAAGGCGACGACATCTGCACATTATCAGAAACTGTGGTTCTTGTGATTAAATTCTCTGTAGCTCTGCCTTGCTGCGGCCTCTGGGCTGTTGAGGGGAGGCAAAGAATCTCCACTGACACCTAACAATGTTGTCGACAGAGCGCGTCAAGCAGCTCCGCCGTCTTTTCGAGGATCGTTACAACAACAATAAATCTTATACATAATACATCGATCACACAAACACACACAACACAGAATTACCGCCATATTTTGACTGTAATACTGCCTTATATATATATATATATATATATATAATTATAGTTAACATCCTCAATGAGTTTTCCGTTAACGTTAGTAGAGTCCAACCTTAACTTAAATTTTCAACTTTCAGTTTAGTTAATTACTAACTATAGTACGCTTAATATCAAAATGAAAATAATGTAAATTTATATGAAAATAATGTGTTAAAATATTTAATAAAGGACGATCGTGCAGCAAATATTTTGAGATCCCGCAGTGAAAACGCGTTAAGACAGTTGGTACTAAGAAAATCCATTAGAGACAACATCGCTTCATTTGTGCTGAAATGTAACCGTCTTGAGCTACTCTATTATATCAATAATATAAAAAACAATAACGTTATCTAGTATTACATTTTTCTTATTCTATTTATTTAGGGGACTTTTACGTGTATGTCAGCCTCATCGTACCCTTATACAGAAATACCTAACATATTACATATGGAGCCATTGATCTGAACAGGCCAGACGCCTCATCAGATAACAGTTCTGTTAAGACTTTGTTAAACATCCCGACGTCCAGTCTGTTCAGACCAAAGGCACTCACAAACGCCTCTCTCACAGATTCAGATCGGACACATTCCATCAACTAATGGTGGATATCATCTATGATTCCACAATTTACACACAGTAGAGAATCATTAAGTTTCATAAGATGTTTAAATTTGTTAGATGGAATGTGTCTGGATCTTAGTCTGTGTGCCACTGACACTAGCTTCCTGCATAGTATTACATTAATTACAGAATATCTAATGTGTTGCATAAATAAATGTCGAGTTGATTTGCCTAATATCAAGAATCGAAAGGTTACTACACGTTATACCGTTTTCCGCGGGAGCAGACATCAGAGATGGGCAAAATGAAATCTGATTAATGATAACGATTACAAAATGTAGTCATAATTTTAAATGTGTTGATCTGTAATCATGATAAAATCCCTTCAAAACATTAAAGAGCCATAAATGTGTACGCAGTGGAGGATTCCGTAGTGTTTAAAACATAGATGAGCAAACTTCAACATATAATTAATGATGAAAAACGTAAAATATAATCGTAATCGTTTATCATTAATCTGATTACATTTTGCCCATCTATGGCAGAGATATGTCTATTAGTGGCTGTATCCATTTTGCACTTATATGTCATGCTCAATGTGACCAGTAATGCAGCTGGTCACCGTTCTCAGGATACTTACATATGACTTTTCTATCATATACTGGGCGTATTTCCTCGTTGTGTTCCTTTTCCTTCACCGGTGAGCATGAGGTGTTTAACTCCGTATTTAATCTGAATAACTCGGAAATACGTACCGGAATTCAAACCTACGAGAATACGTGCTGCCACGTATAAAAACCAGTCTTTTATCCTCTAGGCCACAATAGCTTTATGTTACTTACTGGTTTAAATAAACCCGAATAGTTGTTTGAATATCAATAAATAATTCTAATGTTTTAGAAACAATGAGTAATATGTGTATTTAAAAATTACTATCCATATAATAAAAATATTTAAAAAAAATACAGTAAAGCATCCAACAAGTTAATTTAGTTTTACGTAATTAAATTACCTATGGACAACACGAAACCTTTCTTACGTGCCGAACAAAGGATTATATTTAATTTAAAGTTAACAAATGTGGCAAGGGTGCGTGTAGTTTATTAAATGATAAGGAATCTGAGACCGAGATTCATAGAAGCTACACATTGACATTGCTCAGACTTTTCAAACATCACAAATTTAATCATGTAATGAATATCAAAATATATGGTAAGTCAAGGATTTTTTCAACTTGGACTTGACTATGAATACTTAAACTGCGATATTAATTTCCCTTTTATACATTGAGCTTGTTGTTAAAGACAAAATTTCTTAGCAAAATCCCAGTAAAGTCAAAGTTGCGTCTATAAATGTCAATCTAAGGAGGTCAGGTTAGAATCTCCTATATTAGGTACCTTTATCATGCCGCCCAGCCGGTCATTGAGGATGAGACCCCAGTCGTGCCCTCGATGCCGGTAGGTGGAAGGTGAAACGCCCTGGAGGTTTTAGTTGGTACAAGCCCGACACACCGGGAGTCGGCCCTCACCGCCTCCCTGGGTCCGTTAGGGATTTTCTTCGGTTTACCAAAAAAAAAGGTACCTTTGTCATGAAGGCAAAATAATCAAAATAATTATCTCAGTGAGAACTGGCCCTGATAATAAATCAACAATTTTTTTTTTATAGATTAACAACGTTAACAACTTTAATTGTCGCAAAAACATAGGCCACCGTATATTTACACAAACCTTTTAAACGTCGCAACATGTTTTTGCTAAAACCAGCGAAGCATATATATCCATAGGGAAATCAGTGAGGCGCGACCACAAGAAAATACGCTTCTGATTTTTTTTAGTGTGACCTCAGAAAGCGCTTACGTAAAAATATAAACAAAATCTTTATTGTTAAATAACTGAAAAAATACACCTTATAGACAATAATCAAACTTAAATATAATAAAATATCGTTTTTTATATATAATGGCTCGACAAAGTAAGTGCATTCCACCTGATGAAAAGTAAAGTGTAGTCCAAGACTTAGACAAGACGACCGCTTAAGGACGAGAATCTGTAGTCTACGTCGGTCCATTTATACCACGACTGAAGGTCTCTAAGTATATGAATAACTGGATATACACAAGCTGATCCCGAAACGGGACAGGCCAAAACGAGTCACTATTATGGTCTTGACACTTGTGTACTGTGGTCATAAAACATAATTACATTGCGATGCTGACCACGCGTGTGACCGCCAATGCGGTTAACCGTTTTGCGCGCCGCACCGCCACCGTAAAACATAGTGTGCCTCTGGTCTTAGGACATAATTTTTTTATGGTGTTAAATAAACTCATTATATCAATTTTAAAATAGATTTAAATAAAACATAAGCCCAAGTGCCCAAAGCAGATCAGATTACTTGAACCCGTAGCAAAAGCTGTTCGTGCTATGAAATGAAATATAACTTTATTCAAATAGGCCTACTTCCAAGCACTTTTGAATCGTCAAAAAAATTAAGTAAATCGACCACCGGTTCGGAAAGCAGAATCTACTGAGAAGAGCCGGCAAGAAACTCTGGTAGCTGCTCTTTTTAACATACTGAGGTACAATAACAGGTATAATATACAAATGATTGAATGCCCCGCACTTATATCATCCAAACAGTCATTGATGGAATAATATCCCTTTTTTAGCAATTTTGTTTTAGTAGTTTTTTTTTATTTCAATAGTGATAGCTCCAAGATGTAAGTTCTATTAGACGTGCTATGGACACCAAGTTTGTTACAATCTGTATAATCTAATAGATAAGCAATATACGCAGTCAAACTCCTATTAAACAAAAGCCGCTTTTCCAATGACTAGAATCGGCTATTCAGAAACTGTGTGATAATCGTTTTAACTATCGAAGCTTCAGCTTACCCGTTTCATACTTTGAATTAATTTGCAATTTTCATCGGTATGGAGAACTATTTGGTGTTATTCATATAAATGTCTGTTTTCATGGCCTATTGTTTGCGTTCGGTTAGTGCGACGATAATGTTAATTAAATTATTAGCAAGGTTTAATATTAATGCCCTTCTCTTACCATAGTAATATTAATTTACATTGACTGTTATTACTTTCAACTTAACACACGACAAATTATAACCGAAGGCATATAGTTGTACTTTTATATACCCGTAGTTTTTCCATAGAGCTATCCGTGTGATTTTCATTTATCACTGTTACATAAATCACCAGTGATTTCACATTTTTTCCCATATCTACTTTCAAGTAATAATAATATTATTTACTAACAATTACACACATTGATCTAGTCTCAAATTAAGCTTGCGCTTGTACTATTGATACTAGACAAAGATATACATACTAAAATACATGTATACAACCATGACTCGTGACAAACTCGTCTGCTCATCACAGAAAAGTTTACCACTACCGGGACTCGAACCCAGGATCTTAGTATCGTAAGTAGAGTCGCTACAAACTGTGCTATCAGTTCGTCAAGTATGTAGGTATACAAAAATCAACATTTGCACTCACAAAAAAATTACGAAACTAGTACAAAATTCCAAGTTTTCTACTAATAATAAACAGCCACTAATATGTTTGTAACGTATCTGCTCACTTCAAAAGGAATATAGCATGATGATATACATATAAGCGTACGATAACGATAACCTTACCTAGTAAAACGGAAAATTTCCACACACTACCTAACAAGCCATTTTCTCTCACAAAAAGTCTATGTTAAAAATGGAATAAAATTATAATTACATTAAATTATTATACAAGCCATTTTTAAATCGAATTTTCTACCACTAAACACGGCGCTATAATAAATTTTCTTTGTATGAAATGTTACACAAAAGGAGACTCTTTCAATACAAAAGCTATGGAAATCACAATGAAATACGTATGAAAAGGACTACAAAAAATATTTTGTTACGGCCAGTGAGTAGTTGTTACCTAAAGTTTTTCCTTCTTAAATTATGGAGAAAGTTATTGTGTTTCTCATTGCGATGAATTAGACTGAATTCAATCTTACTGTACACTAAATTACTGCTGAATTATTCGTGTTTTGGAAACAAAAGATGTGGAGCGCTAACTTTATTTTTACTCAACAATGTTATTCTTCTATTCATTTTAATTTCAAAGTTTTACAAAGAAATGGTATGAATAAAACATTTTAGGCCAAACATTTCTAACTAAAGTTATCTTATTAAGCTAGTTTACTTACACTGAGTAGCATAATAATTTTTTGATTACAAATATCTCAAAATGTAATAGGATTTTGGCGGTCAAAGAACGGAAGGTGGCCTTATAATAAGTTCATAGCGACGCTGGAAATCATAAAAGCTGTAACCCTAAAGAAATCAACATTAGTACACCATTGGAATCAGAAAATAATACTGCTTCAAATGAGCTGGAAAACAAATCTGTACAGCGTAAAATATATAAAATATAGATATTTTTTAATCTAAAACACTAGGTTTTGTGAAGGTATGAAGGTACTTATAACCGTTGATTGATCGTAAAACAAAGTTGTGGTCAGGGTTGCTAAGTTTATGTGGTACAAGATTAAAAGACAAGCGTAAGCGTTTATGTGGTACGAAATTCTGTTATTACTCTGTTTTTACGTACAACTTTTATATTAATTATTTCTCAGACAGTACATTAATAAACGCTATGTCAAGTTAACTATGAAATTAAAAAAGATGTTAACTAAAATTGATTTTATTCATAATATTTCATTGAAAAGAACATGATTATAATTGCCTAAAAATATATGAAGAAAGGGCTATCCAAAACAGTAACAAAAAAGATATATACTAGCTATAGACTGATAATAAACAATTGAAACAAGGTTTTTGAGTCAAGTTTTGTGGTAGGGCGTCGACGCCCGCCTGGATCGCGACCACAGTGCATGGGTGTAAAGCCCGTCATAGTGACCAATTTCGACTTGTCGCGTTTCGGGATCAGCTTGTGTATATCCAGTAGCTCATATATCTAGAGACCTTCAGTCGTGCTATATGTGGGCCGACATGACGATGTAGACTATCAATGGATTTTCATCCTTTGATAGTCGCTTTCATTTTTGGACTACGCTGTTCTTACCATCAGCAGTGCTAGCATGGGCAATGTAGATATAATTCGCGCGCGAGAAGATATACGTTATCGCGCCTGTCAAATATATCGAGTTTCCTAGCATGGGCACACGGGTAGATAAATTTAAACCCGTAGACAAAAACTTATCGCGCCTAAATAAAAGAATGTTGCCATT
Source organism: Automeris io (assembly GCA_036320925.1). Taxonomy (NCBI): domain Eukaryota; kingdom Metazoa; phylum Arthropoda; class Insecta; order Lepidoptera; family Saturniidae; genus Automeris; species Automeris io. Next base: position 11,231,015 of record JAUDJH010000010.1, on the reverse strand, counting down.
TCTATTCCTTTATTTTGTACTATAAATTTAAGAACAAGAATCAAGTCTTTTAAGCAGATTTAAATTAAAAAAAATGCTACATCCATAAAGTATAACATTCTCGTGTTTTTTTTATATTACCCTAACAAATTAAATCTTCCACTTTTCAGCATCTTTGCACTGTTAATGATGTATCTTTTAAGTGGAAGCGTTCTTTGACAACTTTGATGTTTTTGTGATAGTTTTTGGCGGCCATTGTTTGTTGTGTTTGAATCGGCGAATATAACAAACACAATTCTGTTACAGTGTATATACAAAAATTTGCAACATGACATCAAAAAAGTACGTACCATTTATTATTACTCATATAAACTAAATTTTTGTAATAAATGCTTACAATGGGCTAATTTGTAACAACTATAAACGGCATGTATATGATTTTTAAAATAATTTCTTTATGTTTTATTAGAACACGAAGCACGGGGGCGCAAGTTCGAGCATTGGTGGACTACATGGCTACCCATACGAGCTTTGCTAATGGGGACTATACTGGTCCACTCGGTGCAAGTAAACACCAAGCCCAGTGGACCAGTTTAAAGGATATTTTAAAAGAAATAGGACCTGATAAAACTGTTGAGCAATGGAAACATGTAAGTTTAAATTCATTAAAACATATTTCATTTTTTGTCTTCATTATTTAGCCATAAGAAGTTGACCCATAACAAAGAGTGATTGATGTTTGTAAACTCTCCACTTATAATGGTTATGACTGTAATATAGACAATATATTCAGCAATGGTCATGGAAAAAAGATAACTTTTTTGCAGACATGGCGAGATTTGAAAAAAAAAGGCTCGCAATGAGAATGCAGTAATGAGAAAGAGAACTTTAAAAACCGGAAATAATACAACAATACCAGAACTATCTCAAACTTCTGTAAAAATTTTAAGCATAATTGGGCAGGAATCATCAATAGGTATCGGACCAGCAGAATCTCCTATTGGTGTAAGTATTTTTCATTCGATCAATATCTTAAACTTAGTTATTTACAAAATATATGTGAATATGTATTCAGATAAGAAGTTTTTGTTCCTCAATCATGCTAAATTATGCAAAACTGAGGTAAATTAAACTCAGTGTGTCATTTCTAATTTATAACCATAATACATTAAAATATTCAAAGCCTTGTAGAACTTAATAATTTTAAAATTGTATGATTATGTGTTAATGATAATATTTTACATACAGGATACTTCAGAAGTGCCCAATGCAGATGCACAAATCCAGGTTTTACCTCCACCTCCTTCTTTTTCCAACATAGAGCCCTCGCAATCATTACCTGACCTAAATCCTCAACCTTTATCACCAAACCCTGCAATACCTGTCCTTCCTCCAACTCTTCCAGAACTAGTGGTAACACCTGTTAACAATGAAAATATGCCTACCCAATCACAGCTAAGACGCCGCATTAACAGGTCTCGAGTCCCAGAAACATTTATATCTCTTCAAAGAGAAAATCATATATTATTGAAGGTAATTACCGTTTCTAATAAATAATAAGGCATTTTTGTAGAATTTTTTTTGTGACTTTGGATCAGGCTGACCATGTCAGTCCCATAATCACACATATAAAAAAGATCCATAAAGAATTTGATTCTCACAAGATGTGTAAACAGATAGCTTGATGTGCTGTTGGATATAATATTATAATCTTAAAAGGAAACTATACTACTAGATATAACTGTAGATAAAAGTAGTTGTGGCTTGGAATGGTTATTAGACCAACTAATAATAATTGTAACTGTATGTATTATATATAATGATGTGGAAGTATGCAATTATGTGTAGACACATAGTGCTATAACTATTAATTAGTTGACTTTTACACATTTTAACAAAGATATCTAATATATTCAATTATTAAAATTTCAGGAATTATGTACTTTGCTTTCCAAAAATAATAAATTAAAAGAAGAGGAGAACAGTATTATGAGGGAACAGAACAGGATATTAAAAAGAAAAATTCATAAGAAATAAATATTTCAAACAAATATACATTTTTAATTAATTATGTGTTTTATTTTCATAGCAGGGATTACAAAGTTCCAAGGAAGATGGCTCAGCCTTGCCCTTGGCATTCAGCAGGCGGGAGATGGAACACCCCGGGGGTTTTAGTCGGTGCAAGTCCGACACACCGGGGGGCAACCCTCATCGCCCCCTGAGGTCCGTTAGGGATTTCCCCCGGGTCACAAAAAAAAAAAAGGGATTACAAAGCTAAATTAAGCACAAAATATCTTAAACTCAAAATTATTTTATTCAAACTATATAATTTATTAACTAAAATATGTTTCTATAATTCTATTTCGTTTATCTTCTGCTATTCTTAACTCTTGGCTATAATCAAATGACAGATTTTCTAAGTTCTCAAATTCTGTGTTTTCGGCATCCAAGTACTCATCCATAGAAATTCTGGAAAACCAAATGTCTGTTAGCAATATTTTAAAACAAGTTCATACTGCTTTTTTGGTTTATTATTAAGTGCCTACCTATAATGTTGCATTATGTTGTATAAAATACAACAAGCATAAACTATTTTAGATGCTTTTTCTGGTGAGTAGTGCAACACTCGGTCATGCCTGAGACATCTAAATATCCCTTTTAGGTAACCATTAGTACGCTCAATAATGTTTCCTACTTTGCAATGCCATTCAGTATATCTTGATTCGGGGGTATTGTCTGTTGCATGCAAAATCGGTGTCATTAGCCATGGTTCAAGTGCATAACCTGAATCACCTAAAAATCATGAAACAAATATAAAAAAATATAAAACTATATTTTTTACAAAGCAATGGTTATTGTAGCCCATTTAGGAATAATTTTTTAATAAATAGGATTTAAAGTTGTTTTTTAGTCGTACAAATTTGAATTAACCTTAAGGGAGAAACCATTTTACTTCATAACAGTTGCACAGACTAACCTAGAAGAAAGTATTCACCAATTCTATGATTATGCAGCCTTCTCATTTCTTCCTTTATCACAGAGTTATTGAAAATGAATTGGTCATGCACACGCCCTGGAAACCGGGCATTTATACTCAATAATTTACAGTTTACATCTGCAATCTGTAATTATAAAGAATAAACATAAAAATGAAATCAAATATACAATAAAATAAGTATATGTAGAAAAACAAACCAATTGTATATTCAAAGAATGTCTTCCTTTTCTATTAAGGTATTGTATTTCTTGAGGATGTGGTGGTGGAAAAATTGCTACATGTGTGCAGTCTATGACCCCCAACACATGTGAAATCCCATATTTTCTACTAAAACCCAGAGCTACTTCTCTTCTCATTTCTTCATTGCCAGGGAAACTAATCCATTTTGTTAAAAGTCTATAAACAGACATATAAAATGTAAGAATTTGTAATGAACCTCATTCAGCAACCCATCTTGATTGAGGATGTCTCATAGTACATTTGCCTAAATGTGGATCATAGTAAGATTAGTATCTTATCCAGTGATTATCTGTTTTATGAGAGATGTATGGAGTTACTGTCACTTCAGCTTACTAGTTACTTGTTTATCATACTTGTGCTGGTGATTATTTTCATTCCATTGATCATTGAGAAACAGAGAATGGATCAGCTTCATTGTCATAATGATAGAAGACCTCACTATTTGATTTTTAGTAAGTATATGTGATAAAATATATAAATAACATTAATTAATTTAATATGTTTATTTACCTATTATAAACTGATGACACAAATTGGTCCAGATATTTACTTACTGTGGTCTGACTGACACACAGTCCATGGTCTTGGCCTACGGGTCTTTGATAGCTACCATCAGCAAGCAAATGTAGCGAAGTCAAAATCTGTACAGAAAGATAGTTTGTCATGTGTTTTACTTGAAAACATGTAAGAGGTGTTAGATATGAGTTCTATATCACATTATAAATCAGTTGTATACCTTCAAGTACGCTGGCAGTCCATCAATAGCATTTATAGGCTGTAGATCAACACTCAGTTCGTCGCACAAATATAAAGCCATATCTTTATTTACTCTATAAATGCGACGAAATTCGTTTGAAGGGAGCTCAAATGGATTGCATGAATCCCTTATATTGCGGCGATTAATTTTTCTGGCTTGTTTTTCTTCATTTGAAGAAAGTACGGAATTGTAATAGGCTCTTGACATCTAAAAATATTAATCATAATTAACTTTACGCATTGTTTCTGTAAGTATATGTTCAATCTTATCGGAGAATGTGATTTTGCAGTTCACAGATATTGATAACTATTATAAAGCTATTTTATTAATGGAATATAATGAATACTTAAATAAACTTACATTTTAATGATCTTGAATCTTCTTATTCTCTCTAAAATTATTTAAAATTACAAAAAAATATATATTAAATGTTTATCGCGCACTTCCAACGACCAAGACAAACTTTCGTCTTTCAAACGTCAAAAATAGATAAAATAAATGTTTTGTCGCGGGCCCATGTTACGGAAATATTAAATAGTCTATTGGTAGCTGTCAAAGTGAGATAAAATTGTCAATCGCGCGATATGATGCGACCCCATGTTAGCTACCGTAGACAAAATTATTATATCGCGCCTCAGTAGACAAAAGGGTGTAGACAAAATTTTTATCTATACCCCATGCTAGGTAGGCAGGTACTCTGTAGTCACTATGTCGAGCCAGTGTAAAAAAAAAAGTTGGGGGTTCGGTACTTTGTCTGTCTGTGAGAGATTTATATATTTTGCTCATAATAAGTAATAATTATTTTAATGTTTTTTTAAATACTCATTTGGTAAATCATTTTCTGAGAGTTTTTTTGTAGTTTTTATTTATAGATGTCCCGAAACTTTTATAATACCATGGACCTAAAATAATAATTAAAAAAAGAGATTAAGCTTGCTCTTAATCCCACTTGTTACAAAATATTTGTGAGATTAATAACAAAAAATTTTGTTTAGATTTTAGACCATTCATAATTTGAATATGTTAGCTAGTTATTGTTATCTATAAACTATTACAATTAAATGGAGACATACAATAATAGAGTAAAAATAAACCTATAGGAAGGGAGCTTTTGTTTAATATTAACTTGTTTTGCTCACCAACACGCTACCGGTTTTCGGATATATGTCAATAGTAAATGGATTATAATAATCTGAACTATTTATTCAAGTTTCGTACAAGCTATCAAAGAATCATATAATAAAACTAGCTTTGGCGCGCGGCTTCGCTCGCGTTAAGAATTATTATTATTAATTAGGTATAGTTTTGCGGCTTCACTTTTGTTTAGCGTATGTAAAAAATTAGGGCCTACAAAACTTCTTTGTATACAATATTCTTAACTAATCTGTCATTAGGCGCTAAAACTATAAAGCTATTGGGTGAACTTACTCGTGAGTAAGCAACATAAAACTGTCCATGTTCTTTCAAGTCAATACCCGCAAATTTGAGAGTTTGCCCCAGAGACTTGTTTATTGTCATGGCAAAGTAGACTTCACCTACCTGCTTGCCAAATTTCAGCCCGATCCGCCCAGTGGTTTGGCCTGTGCGTTGATAGATCACTATGTCAGTCAGTCAGTCAGTCACCTTTGAGTTATATATATTTAGATATCAAAATCGTATTCAAGCGGACGTCTTCATCATAGTAGCTCCAATCTTTAATTTCAGTTCAATCAGTCGAAAATCTAAGAAGATTTATACAAACTTTCATCCTCCATTTTATCCCCTGGGGGGCGGAATTTATCAAAATTCTTTCTTAACGGATGCCTACGTCATAGTAGCTTTATGCATGCAAATCTTAGCCTGATCGGTTTAAAATTGACTAAGTTTCATACAAACTTTCATCCCCCATTTTATCCCCTGGAGGGTAGAATTTATCTCCTTGGGGGTAGAAGTGATCAAAATCCTTTCTTAGCAGATGCCTACGTCATAACATCTACCTGCATGCCAAATTTCAGGCCGATCCGCCCAGTGGTTTGGGCTGTGCGTTGATAGATCACTATGTCAGTCAGTCAGTCAGTCACCTTTGAGTTATATATATTTAGATTTGGCATGTTATGCAGATCTCATCGCTTTATACGATATACGATTTATCAATTTCTTCTTGTATTATAATTTTTGTTTATATGCTAGAGTTAATAAATAAAGAAATGTATATTAAATAAAATTTCGGTTGATTTATTTCAACCCTTCTATAGTATTATATGATCCGATTACAAAGTAAGTTTCAAATGTGTTAAATGTTCATTATCACATCTAGATGAACATTTATATATAAAAATGTTGTTACGGTTGAAAAATATTTATTACGTATATTGTAAAAAGTGAACTATGGTTTACAATAATTAAATAAAATCACATTGGAGTACCCTTCTAAAAATAAATTTTCATCAATACATACAATAAATCCGTTTCGCAGCCACCTCTCCGACGTTCCATAGATACTATGACTTGCAACTCCGTATCTATATGTATATATATAGTAGCTGATCCGGCGAACTTTGTACCGCTCTGAATGTCGTATTAACTCATAGCTAAACGTTTCCCCTTTCTCCCTTTCCTCCCTCCCTTCCATCATCTGTTGCCTATTAATCATCTATATTTTTGTATAAATAAAATACTATCCAACGAAATAAATGTATATTCTTCGTTACAAAAAATGTAAATACATCTCTATATTACGTAGGAATGAATAAAGGAAGCGGTAATATTTTGTTTATTACCCTACAAGGCTTATTATTCTTACTTTTACATAACAATAGAGAGAAAATATTACATAAATTACTGCTCAGGACATATTTAGGTTACGTTAGTGTGTGGGAGTGTGGGTTCATTCATTCTCATTTTCCTGCTTTATTTAGAATTTTCTTTTACGTTCACATACATCATTATCAATCTACGCTGTAAGGGTTAGCCTGGGAAATAATGTAGAGACATAATTTACCTATAGCAAGGCAATATACGGTACCCATTTGTTCTGCTCTAAAACATTTATTAATATTTTGTTCTTTGATAACATGAATAAAATTAGAATTATTAAATCTGAAGGGAGATCAAAGCTAAGAAATTAATATATCGTATTTCTGTAAATAATTCGTCTTTCATTGAATTGAAATCAATTTCTATGTCAGGCTCAAACAAACTTTGTATTAAAAATATTAAGTCCTAATATCATTTAAAATAATATCATATTGACCTTTTTTAATATATTTAATGACAACGTCAGAACTGCTGACAAACAAGATCTGTATGCATTAAACCTTAACAAAAAATAAGCCAGGTCGCAAATTTAACAATTGACCTAAGAGCGCTCCATAATCGCCTAAATTGGACGCCTTAATATCGAAAATATCCAGGACGATTTTAACCCTGGCCACGTTTCCAAATCACATCAAGTAGGCGCAGGTTCCAGCCCCATTCGGCAAAGGTGAGCTCGTTGATGAAAATATTCGGGAACAGTCAATTGCGCAGGAAATAATTGGGACGTGAATACTAGCGCTAGCACAAATGCACCGTCTCGTACAAACCTCTCTTGGTCTAATGGGACATTGAACCGGCACAATTAAAGAGAGGCAGGATGAGTGTTTAGGTACTGGTAACTGACCCCTATCAACACCCTAGGCCTTGTTGCCTCCCCAGAATCATCGGGTATACTAGACTGCCATTAGCTTAACAGATGAAGAATAAGTAAGCAGACTTTTGCACTAAGCGAGGAGTCACCGCATAACTTGCGCGATAAAACATCACACAAGCCCCCTCAACTAGGTTTCGTCCACAAGCCGACGAATGCGAAACCAGGGTACCTGCGCGCTGCACAGCTACTGGGAGCAACTAGTGAGAGTTCATGGACACCAAAGAATTTAACTAATTTCTGTCACCACTATACAAATATTTTCAAATAATTCTGAATACTGGATTAGACATATGGTCAAGGCAAAAAAGGATAAAATTAAACCATTAGATGAAGTCTGATCATTGAGTCACCCGCAACTATTTTACCAAAGCCGTTTCCGCCGTGTTTTCAATGACAAATTAGGTACTATTTGTTGGGTATTGAGGTCAGCCTGAAGTAATATCCTGTTTACTGTTGCTGGTACGAAAAATAAAAAGTTTTACTTAACAAAATATATAAAGTTATTTAATTTCTCTAAATATCAGTCTACACCTTATCATATTTATTATATTTTATATTTACTAATAATTACTCACATTAATCTAGTCCCAAATTAAACTTGCGCTTGTACTATAGGTACTAGACGGAGATATACATACTTAAATACATATATACAACTATGCCTCTTAACAAACTCATCTGCCCATTATAGAAAAATTTACCACTACCGAGACTCGACCCAGGAACTTAGCATCGTAAGTAGGGACGCTATATACTGCGCTATCAGCTCGTCAAAAAAATCATAAAATCAAAGGTAGTTAAACTGTATATGTATTAATTATATTAGGTATATTCTGTTATTGTAAAAATATAATCAAATTTAAATTAAATATAATTTTGTTTAAATCAGTCTATTTAAAAGCATCACCTCTTTACATGCTTCTAAACATGAATATTATACTATTTTCTTTGATGTAACATATTCCTCATACATATGCCAGTAAGCATAATAAGGAATGAAATGATCACATAAATCCATGATATTTCAGATATAAAGAAAACATCTTATCAAGTCAGTATTCAAACATGACGTTTATCTATTTAAAATAAGAGATGGTAAGTATTGTTCTAGTTTTCTAATATGAAATACTTCTATGGAAATCTACAAACCCTTTATAAAATAATTTATATGGTAATATACAAGACAGTAATAGTCAATTTATATAAAAAAGGACTTCATGATAACAGCAATTTACTTGAAAAAGTATTAAGCATAAAATCGCGCCACAGGTCGTTAAGGACTTTAATTCGGGTAAATTGTTCAAATACTTTGAATTATTAACTTTTCCATTGTATAAAAGCGTTATTTTTCTGCCTTTAAACCTAGATGTTTGTGAGCAGCTGCCACGCAGAATTAATACTTTTGCAAAAGTCAATTACTCTTTCTACGGTCAGTTGATAGCTCTAATATTATTAATTATTTTCAGTTCGCTGTTAAAATTCTAAATGAATTTCTATATATTTATTAGAAAGAAACACAGCTGGTACTTTTGTCAACAGAAAGATTTTCGTAAAAGTAGTTAGATAGAGGTACATCAAAAGAATTATATTAATGACATATTCTTTGCTCAAGGACAGTTCGCCACGAAATTTCGCTTTACAATCCTAAAATTTTTTGAAATTTGGATTTTACTGTATGTACCCATAAAATGAGTTTGATATATTTTTAAATTAATATAATATATATTAGATAATTTTTCAAAAGGTGCGTCATATTATATTCTTAATGTAAGAAATACCTGAAGCGCAGATAAAAATCTAGCATTTTTATGAAAATTAAAATAAAATCTATAATAAACAGTAGTGCTTAGTAGTATATGGGAGTAATAAAACGCTACAATAATAAGTGGCGGGACAAATACAATGAAACACGCAATCGTTGTGTTTGCTTTTGTCATAGACCTTTCATAGCTTGTATGGTTACAGCGAGTAATTATAGGGATTCAACATACGAGGATAGTTGTATTTAGTCGGACTTCCATCTGCTCCTGTTTGAGAAACAATACAAGTGGCTTAGAGTTCCTTTCGACGTGTCTTTCAACCCATAATCCTTATAGGCATATATCGATGAGTATATACCTCATGAACCGATGAAGGTTTAATTGCTTTTATAATAAATGCTAAGCTAAATTCATATAGTTTGTTTCTTTCAAGCTATTGTATGTTTCTTGTATCCCACTCTAACGACCCTCCAGTTTATAAACCTTATTTATTTCAGCTATACAGGCTCTAAGGTATCAATTTAACTAAGTTACACCACAAAATGGACTCAATAGACCGTTCTAATGTAACACACATTAAGTGTATAGTGTAACTGTATACTTTACCTTTCAAAATATTACCCGTGAAGGCAAATTCACACTCCTATAGTGATTCTCATAGACATATACAACCTTACCTCGACGGACAAAGCGAATCGTGTGGTCCAATACCTACTCATTTAAGTCGCCATTATTTAAAAAAAGTTAATTCAGCAAAGTACATGATATACCTAGAGTAGGTAAAAAGTCTTTAATCAAATTTATCTTCGTTTAAGGCTCTGGTCTGTCTTTTTTATTTGTATTTCTACGAAAAAGCAACTTTGATAGCAGAAATCTTTCGTAAGTGCTCGAGAATTTTTTAAATTACCTGAGTTATTGTCAGATCATTCAGAAACAATAAATACTATATAGTTGACATTATAATCGTAAAGTAAATCGAGAAGTAATACTTGTAAAACCTCAGAGCAGATCCTTCCGTATCCACCTCAGTCGTTGATATAGTTTAAAAGAGCAAAGTGATCACTAAAGATGGATTTTAAATCATAGCTCTCAGCTACATAATTATAAAATAGGAAAGGACAGTCTAGATTCCTCTTTAGAGTAGATTGAGATTGCCAATTTTAACAGTTTTAAAATCTAAACCGAATTTATATTTTTTCTTCAGATTTTATCCAAGTACTTCAATATCAATTTGACGACACTTTATCAACTTTAAAACGTATAATTTTACCTAGAGCTCCTATTTTATTACACACTAAACTCAACAATACTCATATTTCAATAGATATAAAAGTCTGCAAAGAGCCTAATTAAATAAAATAGAATAAGGCTGAGTGTCTAAATTTAATAAAAATCAATAAATAAATTTGTAACGAAGCCTTTGAGCTTTTTTTGATACGAAAAAGCATTCGATTATGCTATAATACTTTCATTATTTGATATATTTACTAAGACAAGCATCTTTTATTTATTAATATATAAATACAATATTATCAACTTCCGTATACTTAAGTGACTTTCATGTACCCGTACCTATGTGATAACGAACAGTTCACACGCATAGTTGACCCATAGCGATAGGGTAATTATACATTTACGAAATGACCTAAAGACAAAAATAATTATTTATATAGTTACAGGAAATATTAGAAATAGTGTGAGAATGAATAACATAGTTAATTAGCAATATCTTGACGGCTTCCTTACTAAGCAATTATACATTAAGTAATTTAATCATGTTTATCACTAACCGTTAATGAGTCATACAGATATATGGTAAAGGTTTCTCAAAATATAAGAGATGATAAAATAATACCCAGTAAAAATGTTTATTAACTTTTTGAGGAGACTTGATTTTTATATCAACTAATTATGTTAATGCAGTTAAAAAATTGAATATCTTTATATTGAAATAGTAAAAATAAGACTGAATAGACATTTGTTTTGTCGCCGCGATCTAACAATGGCCTCATTTTCACATTGCACCAGCTGTTACGGTGGTCAAGCAACTGATTGTAAATCATAAAAAAAAAGTTGAAAGCCCTATTAGTGTGGATCTGTCTTGCCCTTATATCTCCTCAACCACATGACGGATTGTAATGCTACTTTTACCTTTATTTATGAAATGTATTGTAGATACTTTGAGTGTAAAATTCATTTGTATTGAATTTGCAAATAACAGAAAAATTCCACTGTTCCTGATAAGACGTCGATTTTTGAGAAATGAAAATTATTTATTTTAATTTCAATAGACTGCGCTGACAAACCATAAGATTTACATGAAATTTATAAAGTATGGTATGTAAAATGATATTTTCTAAAACATATCTAAAATGTTGAAAAAGGAATAACACGTGGGCGATGCGTCCCGGTAGTTCCCTATAAAAATCAAGTATTCATTTAAACGGATTTAGTCAGACGAAGTATTGAACAAGTTAAATCAACAGACTATAAGAGGCTTAAGTTAGCCAAAGTCTAACGATATTGATTTAGCTCTCACAAAGACCCCAAGAGTCCGTACACATTCAAACTTACGTACCTAACTGTAACGTAAGCCAATTTGTAACTAACTTAATAGTTTGGTTTAAGATTATCGTTACCTAACTATTAAAGTTTTCTTAACACTACTATAATAAATTGTTATCATAGCATTTGAAGAATATTTAATAAGGATATCGTTCTAAGGCTGAGATTTATAGATGCTTCTTTGTCTTTTCTTACAATTCTCTCAAACGTTACAATATATACTACTTAATAAACATCTAAGAATATGATAAGTCACCGATTTCGTAAAATTGAAGTTGACTCTGCGAATACTTACGCTATACTCAAGTTCCTATTGTATATTCAGTTTCTTGCCAAAGACAAATTTATTTTCTGAGCACCTTGCTATGCAATGTCAAAGTAGCGTCTATAATTATGAGCCTAAAAGAGCTTTGCTCGTCAATCTTAATTTTATCAATAAAAATATTTAATTAATTTATGGCAAAAACAATATTGCCTTCGACTATGGTATTACCAGAAAGTGGTGGTATGTACCTCCAAAACAGACTCAGCAAGAATAAAGCTAAGCGTACAAGACTCAAATGTTTCGAATTACTGATGTTATGTGTCTGCGAGGGCTATTTTAACTTTACCGAGGTTATGAGGAACGTTTCCTTGTGACGCTCAGAAAGATTATTGTTATTAACATGTATAAATAGATTTTTAGAATAATAATATTTTTATATAGAATAATAAAATGAGTCAAACGCTTGTACACTTCAAAGATATAAACCATAAAGTAGTTGGTAGTTATGTAAGTTAGTAATGTCTTACAACGCTCACGGACAAAATTGAAAAAAATAATTAAAACTCATTAAAATATTTAAGCCACCTATGTATTCGGTAGTAAACTATCGACTATTAGGTTTATTTAAGTAAAACAAATTCTACTGAATCACTAGTATAAAATATATATATATATATAAATTGTCCGGCCAAAAATAGCTGATAATATTATAAGACAGTGTCATTATATTTTTAAACCTTTTCATATCATTTACTGCTAATAACGCTATAAAAACCGAGAATAATGACGGTAATCGTTCGTACTCCGCATTCACTGTGATGGCCACATTTGTCAAGATCAAAAGATATTTTTTTCACGACAGTCGAAAGAAAAAGGCGAACTGAGGCTGTCTCCAGTGGTAAGCTTAATTTGGGTCCAGACACTGCTGATTAATAGTTAAAAAAAAGCTAACATTTATTAGTGTCCAAAACATTTTTTGTGTCAGTATTTTTCACTTTCTAGTACCTGATCTTATTTTCTGATATTAAGAAAAGTGGAAGTTCACGGTAAATGCGTAGAAAATTTAGTGTAAAAATGTTTAATGTCTTATAATATGAAGCCTAGACTACAAAGGAAATTTGGTATTAAAGAGGGGTTTATCTATTATTTGGCATTACAGAGAATATCAGGAAGGAGAGCCCTCCTTGATCGGAAATACAGTGACAGGCTCAAAACAATTAAGTAAAATGTACAAGTAAAGGATATGTTGAAGAGCCATTTAAAAAAAACAGAAATTATGGATATAAGGATGTGAAAAAATACGAAAAGCTCACCCACCACCTAGTGAAAAAGATATTCAGGCAGAGGAACAATGTAATTTATAAATGATTTTGGAAAAAAATAATCATTTAAACTGTTGCCATAGGGAAATACAGTTATCAATTCATAAAAGGCAGCAATTCATACTAAAAAACAAATATTGCGTACGCGAGTGTGTTAACTTACTTTCGAGTGAAAGTAATAACGCACTTTAATTTAAAGTAATGTATTTAACAATCTATTTTAACGATATAGTATTTTCAAGCTAAATGATTAAAAAAAAGAAAACTTTTTTCCGAAAGGTTTCAAACTGGAGTAAGTATTTAGTAATAAGCTTTTTGAGGTACTACATTGTGTATATCCGCTTAGATTGCCTTATAGTACATACAAACCTCGACATTGTAACTTACAACGCGATGACCCATTGCGCTTTGGGATCAGTTCATGCATATCTTTGTATTAGTACATATATTTAAGTATGACAACAGCGACTAAAGGATTCTCATTCGTTGGCATCTGTCAATGTTTTTGGACCACTCGTTACTTATCCTCAGGTGCGATATAATCATTTTACCAAGCCATTATAAAATATATAAGTTGTAATTGTGATCATGGCGTAATACAATTTTTTATTTGTTGTATATTTCGTATTCCGAAGTTTTAATACCCGATCACTGAAACTACTTTTATTTACTTTGTATCTCCAACATTTATATGTGGGAAAAAGTCACCCAATGCGGCGCTGTTGTTACGAGATAACCCATGTTTACATAAAACGCGCTCCGTAGCCTCGGACTTTTGATAACAACCCCGCTGACCAAAGCTTTCAAAGTAACGACCTTAGGTTTGTTGCGTAGAAACGATAAAAGAATCTCCTATTCAGACAATTTTTTTCGATGGGACAAAATGCTGTTGGCCGGGGAGGACCTTTACAACTTTAGTTGGCGAGAGTGGCCAGCGCTTAAGCGGTCAGACAGCAAGTTCTATGGGTTGATGGCCACAGAAGGACACCCGAGAGAGTATGGACTTGGGTTTGAGCGGTCGTCAAAGCAGAACTGCAGTTTGTAATCTACTAAAGTTTCGGAAGCGATTAATTACCCTGAGAAGAAATGTCGGATGAAACTTTAGAGTACATACATCGGAGTGAAACTACGTCACGGTAAGTATACGAAGCAGCTAGCTACAATTGAAAGACCTACTTTTCTTGGTGGCTTTGTGTGAAACTTGTGCGTGTGATGCTAGCCTCGGTGTTATTTTGAGCTGTAGCTACTAAAGCCGCGTTAATTGAATCATCTGGATCGCACAGGACATAACGTGGGTGGCGAACTTACGTATCTCGTAGTTTACAAGTCTAAAGCTCTAGTAACTATAAAAAATGTGTCTTTCCTCAAATAAAATCTAATTTTCGTGAGCCATTTTTGTCCGTTTAACCTTGTAATAGATTTCTTATTACGAAAATTAGGTTAACCTTTTTTATATGAATTAGAAAAGTTGTTCGAGCTGAAGTTTAGTAGAAAGGCAGTTCGGTCCATTAGTCCGAACTGAACCGTAACGAACGAATCTTTTGATGTCTACCATACTATCTCCGAAAATGAATTTTTATTCCTATACCATATTTGGCGCCTTTGTTGTAACGCTTGAAAGTCGATTCAGGGTCTGACTAAACTTTCCGAAAATGTTTTTGCTTTTCGTAAACTATTTTCGCTTTGGTGGTTCCTCGTGTTGAAAAACCGAAATGCTAATATAGGAAAATATAAAAATAATCACAATATATCGTCACTCTACATTCCTTTTACTGTAACCAAAGATACAATCCACTGAAACAAAAAATGAAAAAAATATAAAAAAACTTTAACTGATCTTGTGATGGTCTGTTCTGTTCTTCGCTGTTCCAGGCTACGTTTTTACGTGGCTTACCGTTAGTTGCTCAAAACATCAAAATTTGAAACCTTTTTTACGACTATGTTATTCTGAATAAATAAAGAGATGGCGCTTGAATTTTATAAAAATACACTACGTTCATTAAAAATTTGAAAGCAATTGAGGAAAATTTTTTGGTGATTTATAATTACGTACCAATGAATATTTATATTTTTATTTGTACATAACTATACTTTCCCGATCAATAGCAAAATGTACAATTAAAAAACTAAAACAAAAAAATTATAACTATACGTAGATCTCAAGTTACAGTAATTTCATAGAAGCTGCGAACATTACGTACTGCGAGTATTGTTAATTACTTTTATGTCTCTTCATACATGCTTTTTATCCGACACGATTATGCCGATTACACAGGAAACAAAATTTTATGATACCGAGATAATTTTACGAACTTATATCGTTTCATAAGATTGGAGATTTTGTATAAAAGTAAGAATACTCGTTACTAAATCACGTGTAAAGAAACAGGGACGAATGGCCTGTAAGCCATCTAAAAACCTAAAAAGAGAGATCCATGAGATTGGATGATACATAAAATATTATTATTTTCATATAAATGTAGTCTCTAGTTGTGATAAACGACCTGAGTCTGACTTTGAATATGTCTAAACTTTTATCTCAGGTGAGAGAAGCCCACAATAAAATCCCTACGGCAATGATAGCGGGGTTATGAAACCACATCAATTCCACTAAACTCGAAAGGACAAACTTCAAACTGTTTGCCCGAGCCTAAGAAGATCGAGTTTAGGGATCCCTGGGGCTTTTTAAAGCCAAAGTACTTAGTAATAAACCATCGGTTTTCCAGTAAAACTATTTTGTATTTACCTAACCGGCGAAAACGATGTAAACAATTACAGCAAATGATTAAATATGAAATATTAATGAGTACTTAATCCAATATGAAACAAAGAGTCATAATGGAGTCGTAATGTAGTAAAGATCATTATCTTTATTACTCTGTTAAATAAATGTGATAGTAAATATTTATTTACTTAATTTTGCCTTATATGTAACACTAAAAAAAGAAAGAATGAAAAACCTTTGACTAAAAACAAAATATATTATAGAAGAAAAAGTCGGGGTAATAAGGCAAACGTCAGTATCTGTGCGTTGTGATGATGCACCAAAGTCAGTTCAACATATATATATATATATATATATATATATATATATATATATATATATATATATGTGACCATAATAAATACAGACATTCTCTAGTTAGAAACCAGACATATATTTACGTATAGGCGGAACAATTCAGAAGATTTTTAGCGCTACTGCATGCCATACTCGCCTGAAGTACAAAAAATTAGGGTTTATAAAAATTAACACTAGATCTATCGGCAAATAATTTTATATTTACTTTGCAAATAATTATAACATTTTTTTTTTGTTTCTCGGGGGAAAATCCTGCATAGGACCATCAGGGCCGCTGTGAGGGCAGCAACCCCGGTGTGTCAGACTCCTACTGACTAAAAACCCCCGGGGTGTCCCTCTAATCGCTCCACCCGAGCCCGGGAAACCAAATTCATCCAGACGCCCGGAAAACGAAATGCCTTGTCGAGGCTGCCTCTCTGGGAGGGGTACGGGTAAAGAGCCCACCCTTCCAATACCTACCTCACAGGCGGCGCGCCGGACACTGTACACCGCCACCCTCTCATCCGGACAGCAGACTCCCTCAAGTCTACTGCCCGGCTATTGTCACCGGGGGATGTCGCGCTCGCTCTGAGCGAACGCATCCAAATAATTATAACATGATTTATTTTGCTTTGTTATAAATAAAATTAATTCCATTACATCTATTAATATATTGTTTTTTTTCAGAATGAAAAAATATTTGAGAAGGAAAAAATCTAAGACAAATATAAAGATCAGTCATTTTGACTGATTCGGTAAATCTAGTGTTAAGGTAGCGTGTGCTAGATACCTCATTCCTCTGAGTAACAATTGAAATAAATAAACATATGGTATAGTATTGTCTATGTCGGTAGATATAATAAGTAACAATACCTCACATGAGATCTTCGAATGGTATTAAACGAGCAGTGAATTGATAGACTATCTTTTCTCTTACTTCACTGAATTGCGTGCACTGAGCATGAAAATTAACTTACATTCCTCTAAGTTATATTCTTCAGCTACCGTAGTTTGACACGTAGCATTTTGAGATAACAATGTATAGAAAAAGTAACATTTTGTCAAAGAAAATGCTATAACAATGTCCAAAAATATTATCGTAATATTATGTGGTCCTCATTATGTCCTCCGACAAATTTTAAAACTTTCTATTAGCCTTTCCACTGATAGAACTTCTCTTTTTCTAGACCCTGAGGCTGTTTACGACGTATATGCGATTAAATAAAATCATTATACTTCCCATCCAATTCAGTGTAAATCATAATGCAGTGTTGAAATAAAAATCACTTAAAACTACGGACCCCTGGCGTAAAATAGATTATATCTAGTCCAGTAAAGATTCAGTTTCCCCTCACGTAAAGGTCGCAAGATGAAATTTCCCTGTAATAAATGTGGGTGTGTTCATTCGTACTAAATATTTGAAACCCACCACATTGTGTCTTACAATTTGTTCTTCGACTTCCAAAATACGATGTTTATTTGGCTTCACTATCAAATATCTAGAACCTTGAAAAGTATACCGAACCTAAGTAACCTATTCCGAACAAATTTCAATGGATAGCATTTTGAAGTCTACGGGCAAAGAACATTTTATTAAATAAATACTTCTAATCTAAGTACAGAGTTTATGTTTTTTTTTACATTGGCTCGACATAGTGACTACAGAGTACCTAATGGTAAGTACAGTGTAGTCCAAAAACGAAAGCGACTATCAAAGGATGAAAATCTATTGATAGTCTACATCGTCATGTCGGCCCACATATACCACGACTGAAGGTCTCTAGGTATATGAGCTACTGGATATGCCCAAGCTGATCCTGAAACGCGACAAGCCGTAACTGGTCACTGTGACGGACTTTACACCCATGTACCCAATGTACATGTGTGTGTGTATGTATTTAAAATATTGCTTAGTTAGTCATTTTACAAATAACTTTTTCCTTAGTTACTTGGAAATGACAGAAACCAGGCTTAGGTTTTTTTTTTAGGATTTTTTTATTTTGCAAATTAGAATAGTGATTTTTTTTGTTACTGTTCCTGTCCGTGTGTTGCTCATATTTATGTTTTTCGTTTCTTCTGTTCAAATAGTTTACACTTATAAATATAGTTTCAATTATAATATATACTTTTTATGATTAATAAATTTATATGTTAATATACACTATGTAAGTGTTTTAATAAATAAATAGATGAAACAATATATATTAATATGACATAACACCGTAATAATGTTCTGAACAATATAAGTCAGAATTTTACCGGTAATCTGGAACATTTTTGTCGTTCTCTTTGTACTTGTGGAAGGCTGCTGGATACAGTTTTTCCATAGAGTTATGACATGAGATTCTTCAAGAGGGCTATAAACAATGTTCATCTTGGTCGTCAACGCTCCTTATATTGCATTTGTCCATGACAAACGGTATCTACTTAGCATAAGACGAACCGTCAGCCTATTTGCCGATAAAAGTTAAAAAATGCTATGTATGTCAACTGTGATATGTATGCTAAGGGTCCTTAAAAATAGTGCTCACAAAAATACATCAAATATAATTGTGAAATATTTTACGCGTTCTACATTTGATTAGTGAGGATGAAAATAATTTATCATAATCTATGGTAGTACCGTCTTTACTTACCTTAACGGTATTTAATATCGGAAGTGGTTAGGATTATATATTTTACTATTAGGCTGTCTGTCTAAACACTAACGACAGTATTTTAATAAAAATGACAGCGATAAAATAACATATTCTGCAAGAATAACTTAACTTTAGGTAAACCAAAGCCGCTAAAAGTCACGTTCAACTTTATACAGATATCTCTGTAAATCAACGCTAGATTTATCCCAGGAGGCCGTTTAGTGGTTTCTTTCGGTAGTATTGGAATAGTGGGCAGATAAGTTGCTTGGAACGTGTTTTATACGCTCGTGATAAAATGAAAGAGAAATTTCGCGATTACAACACAATCGTGTGCCGTTAAAAACATGTAGCGAAAAACTATTAAAATATTAAAGATACTTTATATCGTACAGATCAGGGATGTTACGGAGCTTCGACTCCGACTCCGATAAGTCGGAACTTCCGATCGTTATTACACCTTCGGTTCCGAAACTTTTTAATCGGAGGTATTCATCGGAGGTCACCACCACTGTTGTAGTCAATTCATTTGATTTTACTTTATATGTTGTTGAAACATAATATCAATTAATCAAACAATCAGTGCTACTTAATTTGTAGAAGACATTTTTTTAAATTTAGATTAAAAAAATATGATTAAATTATTAAATTTAAAACTAAATGTACATTAAAATTTATTACTAAAAGATTTTTTTATTTTACATTTACATTAAATTAAGTAAAATAGAAATTAACACAAAAACAATCCTGCAGCAAATTTGAATTAATATGTTCACTGGACAATGTTCACTGGAGGATAACGGTTTCTGATATATCCAACACTTTGTGAACAACAGCTTTTATTTGCCCAAGTTAGGTTGTGTTGTGTTGGGTTGTGTTGTGTTGGGTTGCGTTGTGTTGGGTTGCGTTGTGTTGGGTTGCGTTGTGTTGGGTTGCGTTGTGTTGGGTTGCGTTGTGTTGTGTTGGGTTGTGTTGTGTTGTGTTGGGTTGTGTTGGGTTGTGTTGTGTTGGGTTGTGTTGTGTTGGGTTGTGTTGTGTTGGGTTGTGTTGTGTTTCGGAGGCAGAGGGTCCTTCTCCAGGACCAGGCCGTGAGGGATTGGCAGTCCAGGCTGGAGCAACCTAGCGCCGGTCCTCGGACAGTTGAGGCGGTGCGCCCTGTCTTGCACTCGTGGCTGGACAGACAACATGGCGCACTTTCCTTCCGGCTCACCCAGATCCTCACGGGTCACGGTAGCTTTGGCCGTCACCGGTGGCGGGTGTCTGGAGGGGAGCTGACGGCGGAGTGCCACGAGTGCGGGAGCCAAGAGGATACGGCGCAGCACACCCTTGAGGTGTGCCCAGCCTGGGTTGAAGAACGTGATGTCCTCACGGGCAATATTGGTGACGACCTTTCACTGCCGGCGGTGGTGAAAGCCATGGTCGGCAGTGAAGAGGCTTGGAGAGAGGTAGTTGCCTTCTGCGAAGCAGTTATGAAGCAGAAGGAAGCCGCCGAAAGGGT
Source organism: Automeris io (assembly GCA_036320925.1). Classification (NCBI taxonomy): domain Eukaryota; kingdom Metazoa; phylum Arthropoda; class Insecta; order Lepidoptera; family Saturniidae; genus Automeris; species Automeris io. Next base: position 11,210,264 of record JAUDJH010000010.1, on the reverse strand, counting down.
CAGAGAGCGAACATCTTCTCTGGCCATTCGGCGGCCAAGGCACCGGCGCCGGAGGGACGCGTTTGCTCAGAGCGAGCGCGACATCCACCGGTAACAATAGTCGGGCAGTAGACTTGAGGGAGTTTGCTGCCCGGATGAGAGGGCGGTGGTGCGCAGTGTCTTGCGCCGCCTATGAAAGAGGTACTGGAGGCGTGGGCTCTTTATTCCCATCCCTCCCAGAGAGGAAGCCTGAATAAGGCTGTTCGCTCCCCGGGCGACTGGACGAATTTGGTTTCCCAGGCCTGGGTGGAGTGATTAGAGGGACACCCCGGGGGTTTTTAGTCAGTAGGAGTCTGACACACCAGGATCGCTGCCCTCACAGTGACCCTGATGGTCCAATGTAGGATTTTCCCCCGGGTTACCAAAAAAAAAAAAAAAAAAAAGGGTTGTGTTGTGTTGGGTTGTGTTGGGTTGGGTTGTGTTGCGTTCGGAGGGATGCGTTCGCTCAGAGCGAGCGCGACATCCCCCGGTGACAATAGCCGGGCAGTAGACTTGAGGGAGTCTGCTGTCCGGATGAGAGGGTGGCGGTGTGCAGTGTCCGGCGCGCCGCCTGTGAGATAGGTATTGAAAGGGTGGGCTCTTTACCCCCACCCCTCCCAGAGAGGCAGCCTCGACAAGGCATTTCGCTCTCCGGGCGTCTGGATGAATTTGGTTTCTCAGGCTCGGGTGGAGCGATTAGAGGGACACCCCGGGGGTTTTTAGTCAGTAGGAGTCTGACACACCGGGGTTGTTGCTTATCCAGGCGAGAGCGCTGTGTGACCCCGGGGGTTTTAGTCGGTGCAAGTCCGACAACCAAAAAGCTCCCTGAGGTCCGTCAACAATATCCCCCGGGCTATCAAAAAAAAAACCAGATATACGCTTGGAAACAGTCTCGATCCTCAACATCTGTCTACACACGAGGGAGATATAGAGGGAAATGGATTATGCTGTTGTCAATTCAAAAGTTCTGGCTTATACTTTCGAAGACATGTATCAATCCTGCACCATATTAAAATGGATCAAATTTAAGATATAATAAATAACATATCTTCACGCTATGTGAGCAGACATACAATAGTGGTTTTATCCACTTTGCGCTTAAATGTCGTGGATTACGCGACCAGTAGCTCAGGTAATCGCTTTCTAACAGTAATATGAAAATGTTAATAAGAAACAGCAATTTTTATTGTCTGTGTATTTGTAAATCTATCACTTTCTAATTAAAAAGGTTCACTGAATAATGTTTTTATTTGTCCCTTAATAAAACTATTTTATTCTGCCGTCACTTGTGACTGACATTGCCTCCGACTCCGATTCCGACTCTGAATCCGAATCCGACTCCGATAAATCAAATTTAAAAACTCCGACTCCGACTTCGGTTCCTATAAAACTGCATCCGTTACATCCCTAGTACAGATGTCTCTAAATTATAAAAAAAAAAATCTGTTTATTTATCGATAATTATAAAAATAAAATAAAAATATTCTCCTTCCGTCCATTCTGGTGTATGTGAAAATATTTTAATGGATTTATCCATTTTGTTCACCGAAAAATTATGTCCCGTTTCGATGTCCCAAATAAAAGGTAATTATTATAATTAATGTAGCATGTAGCAACGTAGCTACAAATTTTAACAAAAAATAATAGTGAAACGTTCTTTTAACTATATCAAATACTCTGTCAAATAGAAATATAGAGAAAAATTATGAAAAAAAATTTGAATTCCAAAATACCTGATCTGGAAGAATCTGGTTTCCCAGGCCCAGAGTGATTAAGAGGACATCTCGGGGGTTTTTAGTTAGTAGGAGTCTGACACACCGGGGTGGCTGCCCTCACTCACGAAGACCATGGACATATGCAGGATTTCTCTTTGGGTCACCAAAAATAAGGTTATGAACGTATGATAGATACCAAAAATCATATAAATAAAAAGATTGTGTTTTATTATGTACATCATTTTCACTTCATTGATTATACAAATGAAACTGTAAATTGCTTTGCCATTACAAAAGGTTTTTTACGGAGAGCGGTGATATAAAATAAATGTATTTTTCACGGTAATAACAATGCCTCATCGTTATAGATAATGGCGGTGCCTGAAAATGTGCCGTTATCTCTCACACGGAAAAATATTATTTCCGAAGAGCAGGGAAGTGGCGGTCAACCCAGTAATGCCAACGTAGGACTTTTACCCCTAAATTTAGGAGTTTTTAATGTGGCTGGGGGATTTTTAGTAGCAAGGATTTTATAGCATGTTTAAAGGGTTTTTAATTTAATCTGTTCTGTGAATTTGTAGCGCGCGATGTTTTCTGCGAATTCTGCGACATATGCGTATGTAATCTGGGTGAAGTGTTTCACTATAATGTGTGGTGGCACAGCGCGAAAAAACGTTTTAAGACTAAGACAAAATTGGTGAAAAATGAATGACTTTATACATATTACATTAATTTATGACATTGCCGACCGTAGTTATAAGTACGTTTAGACATACCAAACATTATTTACATTTAATTTACCTACATTCTATATGTAATAATATTTTCCGACGCTATATCCCTTACTAGCTGTGTCCGCGACTTCGTCCGCGTGGAATAGTTATTTTGGGCTTTTTAGTTGGTTATTTATTTTTAAATTGTAATATCTTCTAAGATGTTCATTGAAATTAAGTGATGTCAAAGACAATTTTGTTCACAATTAAATACTCTTAATCAACAACACATTTATTTGGATAAAGAGTAATATTATTACGTTGATACAACTCTTAACAAATAATGCATTAATTTCGACCAAATTTGATTACCATAAAAACGGTTCTAGTGAGTTAATCTTAAAAGATAGACATATACTGTCGCGGACATTTTTTTAGAGCATTTTAAGAGGAATAATTCTTTCATACATATATTTTTCAAACAAACATTATTCATTACATTATTCATTACATTATTAACACATTATTCAAACAAACAAACAAACAAACTCTTCAGCTTTATAATATTAGTATAGATGAGGTTTGCAGAGATTATTAGTTGTATCCACTTTACGCTTATGTCATACCCAACGTGACCAGTAACACAGCTGATCGCCATTCTCAAGGTACTTACACAGTCATTTCCATTGGACGCCATACAGGTTCTCTTCGCGATGTTTTTTCTTCACGGGTGCGCATGTAGTGCCTAGATATATACGTACGTATCCTGCAAAAACCCAAATGTGCACGCCGGGTTTTGAAGTTACAATTATCTGCGTTGCCGCGTATGGAAAACGGTCCGTTACCCACTAGACCACCACAGCTACAATATAATATTAGGTCCTTACATATGAAATTGGCGTTTTGTATGGGAGGAACAAAAAGTCGAATATTTTTTAATATAATATATTTAATTAATCAAAGTATGAACCATTATTTTCTACGCACTTTTGCCATCTCATAGGTAGTTCATTGATCCCTTTACTAAAAAAACCAGTCGGACGGGAATCAATAAAATCTTTGAAGGCGATTTGGACTGCCCCATCGGAGTTGAATTTTTTCCCTTGCAAGAAGTTATCCAAATTTCGAAAAAAATGGTAATCTGTTGGAGCAAGGTCCGGAGAGTACGGAGGATGTCTTAGACTTTCCAATTGAAGCTCTTCTAATTTAGTAGCCGTCTGTTACGCAGTGTGTGGTCTAGCGTTGTCGTGAAGCAGCAGTGGCGTGGAGCGATTGACCAGCCTAGATTGTTTAGCCGCTAGCTTTTCCATCATGGTTTGCAATTGCTGACAATAGACATCAGCCGTAATAGTCTGGCCAGATTTGAGAAAACTGTAATGAACAATACCGGCACTAGTCCACCAAACGCTTACAAGTAACTTTTTTGGGGTTAATTTTCGCTTGGGGCAGGATTTGGCTAGCTGGCCAGGATCCAACCATTGCGCTGAGCGCTTCCGATTATCGTAAAGAACGCATTTTTCATCACAGGTAATGATTCGGTTTAAAATACCTTCATTATTGTGCCGGTTTAGTAATGTAACGCAGCAGTCGACGCGCGTTTGCCGGTTTGCTTCAGTCAAATCGTGAGGTACCCACCTTTCAAGCTTTTTAATCTTTCCAATTTGCTTCAAGTGAATTAAAACAGTTTTATCACTAACATCGCAGCCTGCAGCTAACTCGGACGTGGTTTGCGATGGATCCGCTTCCACAATAGCCTTCAACTCTTCATTATCAACTTGAGTCTCAGGCCGTCCACGGGGCTTGTTCTGCAGGTCGAAATTTCCAGAACGAAAACGTTGGAACCAAAAACGAACTGTGTTTTCTTTTGCAACACGACCGCCATACACATCATTCACCCTTCGAGTTGTTTCCGCAGCACTAGTGCCACGGCGGAACTCGTACTCGTAAATAATGCGATATTTTAAGTTTTCCATTTTGTAAAATGAGTGACGCAAACAGAAAAAAACAGAAGAAAAAAACAAATGAATGACGATCATCGAAGCACAAATACATGAGTCTATAGCTGTACAAATTTGAATTTGGAATTCCTTACCAAAGAGGAGAAATTTGTGATTAAAGTGGCCAGTACGAAAAACGCCAATTTCATATGTAAGGACCTAATATAACAAAAAATACATTGATTTGGATTATTAACTACAACTTACATAATAAAACTCCTATTTAATTTAGCACGATATTACAGATAAAAATCTTTCAAACATATCGTAAGTAATTTATAAATGTTTTTTTATAATTCGCCGAATTTATTTAACAACAGTCGAACAGGTGACGCAAATAAACATTACTGCCATCCACATCAGCCTACTTCAAGCCACAGTTGAACATAGGCCTCTTTGGTACTGTGCCAAATGCCACCATCGACGATCCCGTGCCAATTCCGGCACCCCTGCGACTATCACTTCACCAGCCCAGGAATTTATTATACAAATATATAATTAATAGTAAAAAATATGAAATAGAATTTTATTTATTATATTGTAAAAGAAAAAGTAGTCTATTAAGACATTTAGAGTATTTAAACCAATGATTAATGTTCTACTTTCACTCCGAAATTTTAAGCAAGTATCTTTTCTTTTGAGCAATTTTAGGTTTTAAATTATTGTTGAGCAAGACGTAAAAGCCGACCCTTTTAATTGAGCAGTTTGGAAATAAAAATCTGTGAATACTAATAAATCTTTTATAAATATCTTAAATAATAGAGAGTCCTTCTCCTTGTTCAATTTTTTTGTTTTTGTTAAATTTAAACAATTTGTTTTGTTGAGATTGCTTGATGTAGTTGAGTTGCTCTACATTTTTTTTTAAATTATAACGTTTTTAACGATTATTCTTGTAAACATCTCTTATAATATAACAACCGAGCCCGGGAGTGCCCAGGCACTGCTAATTTACACATTTGTAAAAAAATATTTAGAATTGAGCACTTAAATTTGTATGTTTACGGGGCTGACATGAATGCGTAGTCAAAAGCCCTTCAATAATAAAAAAAAAACAAATAACGGTCTCAAATCTTTAAAACAACTAAGCGGATCAACAACATCAACCATATACCAATAACTAAACGGAACTGAGCTGGTTCTGAAGCGTGACAAGTCGAAACAAGTTATTATCACAGGTATTGTACTCGTACCTGTCGTGACCATCAATGGCTTACCTTCCATAGAAGCATAAAAAAGCATTACCTTATTATATTTGTATATTTACTACATATATTGACTTAAATATTCGTCTGATTTGAATTCTGAGACTTTTTAAATTGATTAAATGGCCAAATAAAACAATTGAATGCTTTTATGGGATGCACGCCATTGGTGATGATCCAGTCCAACCACAGAATAACTTTGCCTTTGGTACCACCTAGCCGTTACACAGATAACGAGATAGGCTAACCTAAAGACAAGAGTAATAAGTAGATACAAATTTGTCTTGCTGGAGTGTTCTGAAGTGTTGTATGACCTCATAACAGAACACCCTTTCATAACAGAATTACACGCGCTGGATTGCGGTGCCATTGTTTAATGGTGACTTCTTTTTCAACTAGAACTAAGAAGTCTAACTCTTACCTTTGGCGGGTTATTGCATTGTGGAATGATCTTCCGGCGAGCGTATTCCCTTCGTCCTAATATATTGGGCTCTTAATGTGAAGCGTGAAGTGATATTTGTATAGGACGGCATGATGGCAACGGCTGCCGACAGTCGTACTTAGTTTTTGGATTGCACTTTACTTCTCACCAGATACGGTGGAGCCACTGTGCCGAGTAAAAAGCGCGTTCTCTTGTCCCCTTACGTACAAAACCTTTGTGAAAGCCCTTAATTACATTGTGAAAGGGAAAATAAAATACAATAAGCCGCAATATTAGCTGTAGTTTGTGGTTTTCTATCATAGCGTTACGTCATAAAATAGTTAATAAATCATTACAAGTAGCAATGTAATAGGTATTTGTTTCTACAATTGTAAACAGGTAAATTTTAATTTTATTTATATTGCCAGCGGGTTTTTTTATTGATATGAAAATATATTTACTTCGCATCTGATTTTTATTATATTTCTGTCCTAGAATATTAAGGATGGCCAAAAGAAATACCTGCTCGTGGTTGTCCAGGCCTAAAATAAACCACCTATACTTTTTCTGAGACTTCGGTCTAAGTAGAGATATTTTCTTTTGTAATAAATGCATGAAACCCTTGTTATGAGGTTCATTTTACGTCTGCATAGATTATTAACTAAGTTCAGAAGGAAAATGTACGCAAAACCTAGAGTGAATACTGAATACGAGTTAAATTACTGATGAAACATTTTTTATAATAAATATATGTAATATGCTGAACGGATGTCTGTAACATTTATTTAAGTACATTTTAAAAACACTTAACTTGCTCAGCACGTTTTCGGCGTAATTTTATACTAAGTAGTAATAACAAAGGAGCTTTTTAGATACATGAATATGTATATAACATGTCTGTTGCATTTCGTTTCAGTACGTTATTACAGAAAACAGCAGTAGTAAGCAAATTTTGTTTCATTTTATATATGAGTAGTACGTGAAGTAAGGAATTCGTATTAATATTTAGTAAATTTAAGTAGTAAAATTTTAAATATAATCAATTTCATAATACTTAATAATACATAAATCTTATTGGTTAAAAGTAGGTATGCTTGAACGATAGCAAACGCTAGATTTTTATAGAAAAATAGCACAGCATAGAGTGATACGACTAATTTGTATATTTTCCTCAATGAAATCTAAAGAAATAAATTTAATATTTTCAAATCCATAAATAAATATGACATCTACTCTTTGACATAGAAAATTCAACGAAAAAATCATATCGAGGGGTGAAAGGCTATTTGGTTTAAGTGACTTTTTTTAGTGATATAGTAATATATATATTATATATTTTCGCAATCAGCATTTTTTACCGATTCCAAATAGCCTTTCACCCCTCGATATTATAATAGTGGTAAATCAACCTACCTTGGTTGATTGACAGCCTTACTAAAGTCGCAAATACTAACTACCACTTCGTTGATATTGCATTTGTGAGATAGAAATATAACCATTTCAACAAACGCTAACGTTAGCTGGTTTCCATCATAAATCGAAGATATAATCTCTAAAAAAATTAAATAGTTGCTTACAGCGTACTTTACGAACACACTCGATATTTACTAGAAAATATATTAAACTAGCTTTTGTCCGCGGCTTCGCTCGCGTTAAGTATTATTATTAATTAGGTATAGTTTTTGCGGCTTTACTTTTGTTTAGAGTGTATAAAAAATTAGGGCCTACAAAACTTCTTTGTACACAATAGTCTTAACTAATATGTCATTAGGCGCTAAAACTATCAAGCTATTGCTTGAGAGAAGCAATGTTCTCTCAAGTCAATACCCGCAAATTTGAGAGTTTGCCCCTGAGACTCGTTTATTATCATGGCGAAGCAGGCTTCACCTACCTGTATGCCAAATTTCAGCCCGATCCGTCCAGTGTTTGGCCTGTGCGTTGATAGATCACTATGTCAGTCAGTCAGTCACCTTTGAGTTATATATATTTAGATGTAGCTGGTTTTATGAAACGAAATAATTGAAATACATATTCCACATCTTTGACAAACCAGATCCAAAAAGTTTCAATAACTCGAACTTGAACTGGATTGAATATATCCAAAATAGGGTATATTTGTGTACACAACACGATGGATATGAGTTTCATGTAATACATATTTATTCGACCTTTCCATCCCTTTATATCATCCCTGCATGTTGATTCGTCTTATCAAAGGACAGAGTCTAAATTTTTCTTCGAAATCAACCAATTACTTCGAATTATTTTTAGCTTCCTCGGAATATATTGATACTTTACCGAAGCAAAAACGCCAAATAATAATAAAATATTCAAATATAAATATAAAAAATGGAAGTAAAGGAATGAAAAACATAGATAAACTTATATTTCATCATCATCTAGATTTTAGTTATTACAGATAATCACAGTTAATATAGACAGATGGGCAGTAGACTTGAGGGAGCCTGCTGCCCGGATGAGAGGGAGGCGGTGCGTAGAGTCCGGCACGCCGCTTGAGAGAGAGGTTTGGAGGGGTGAGCTCTTTACTCCCACATCTCCCATAGAGGTAGCCTCCACACGGTTTGTCACTCCCCGGGTGTCTGGATGAATTTGGTTTCCCAGGCCCGGTTGGACGATTAGAGGGACACCCCGGGGGTTTTTAGTCAGTAGCAGTCTAGCACACAGGGGCCCTGATGTCCTAAGTGAGATTTACTCCCGGGTCACCAAAAAAAAGATAATTATGTTCGTAGGTAACAAACGTTTCACCGTAGCAAAATATTACAACTTCGCTCAAAATAAGGTTACGATTGACGCCAAAAAGGGAAGCTTTCGAATTCTCACTATCTCGACTCGACAGCAACGACCTGACTCTGACTGCCAGGTCACGATATAACGACTGACTGACTCACGACTATGCGGTTTGAAAGATCACGACCCAATTCCGACAATCGCCCTACCACCTCAGAATATTGACACATATCCATCAATCTATTGAATATCATTGACTGTCACTTATTAAAAAATAAAATTTTATTTTATTGATCTTTTATTCAAAGTATATGATTCGTAAACCTATTCGTCCTCGTGCGTCCATTACTAATATGCCGCTATAAATAACAAAAGCTTTAAAAGCAAATAACCAGCAAATTTCCAGTCACGTCACGTAAACGTCAAAATATGAGAAACCCTTTCTGACCCTTTCTGGAAGTATAAAACAACGGTTTACTTTCCGGGTCGGTGTGAAGGCTTGAGCATCGAGGTGTGTCCGGGTGAACTGTGTCTTTCAACTCAAAAATAAAGTGTTTGGTACGGGCACCGCAGTTTCCATTGTCTAAGAGTATTTTTAAGGTCTAACATTTTTAAGCGTAGTAGAATTATTTTTCTTGGACTTACAAAAAATGTAACGCTTAACCTATCTTTTTTTCTTGAGGAAAATCCTCTTTAGGCACAGGAGTTTCGTGACCGAGATGTGTCAGGCTTGTACCGGCTAAAAACCTCAAGGTGACTACGTCTGCACTTTGAGGAAGACTGTGAGCCCTATTATCAATTCTCGAAAGTATCTGGATCCCCAAGCCTGGCGAAGGCGAAGAGTAAGTAGTGCTGGCACCCCGGTGGTTTTCGTCGGTGCAGTTCCGACACACCAGGGGAGTGGCCCTTACCACTCTTCTGACGGTTCGAAGGGATTCCCACCGGGTTAACCAAAAAAAAAGTGCTATAATCAATGCTCCACAGCTTCGCCGTGCTGCGGGCTTGTGGGCACAATCTCGAGGGGGAAACGTTGCCTTCCTTATTATTCCACTAAATTGAACGGTAGAGCACTCTACTCAGCTCCACCGAATTCTCGAGGGTCGTTAACAGGACTCGACCCTAAAGACATCAGTTAACCTGTCATGAACCTATGGGACGGATAGTGCTGAAATGCTATGGAGCGGTTGCTGGTACCCTGACGTTTTCTTCTTAGAGTGGGATTGGTCCTCTTTCGATCCCACTCAGCGGTTTTCTTTTGTGTCATAATCTCCTCGCCCTCCAAACGCTTAACCTAGCTATACCGACTTCACTCTTTACCACTTACGAACCTATAGCAAAAGAAGAGTCTCTTGATAATATTTGCTACCCTAGCATGATCCTGTAGTCCTGGTGACTGGTGAAGAAATACAGTATTGTTGATTAAACAGCTTGGTTGACTACTCATGTGTATAATTCACGCTAAAGGTACAATTTGACTTCTAGCAGCCACTGTTGGGCAATCCGCACCGGCAATCGTGATGTACCGGTCTGGATGTATTTATAATATCAGTGGTTCTTAACCACTGGCTGGAAAGCATCCCAAGTGGTCCCCGGATTCATCCTAAGGCCGGCCGCTCATCATAAGAATTTTTATGAAAGAAACCTTTTTTTTAAATGGACTTTTTTTGACTACGACGACAAAAGTATTCAAAAACTGATCCTTAATCCTTTTATTGCCAACATCACTGAGGTGCCGGATGAATTTCAAGACCAAGTGATTGAAATGCGACATGACAGCAACTTAAAAGATACGTTCGAATCAGGAATAAGTCTTGAAGCTTTTTGGACCCAGAAGTCAATTTCTTTACCAAAACTCCGAGACATTGCTATACGTTACCTTACTTTATTTACTCGACATACATATACATATGCGGGCAAGGGTTCTCGGCACTTTTGATTATTAAAAACAAGCACCGAAATCGGTTGGATGCTAATGCCCACAAGCGTTTGGCTTTCAGTAACACTAAACCAAGGATTCAGAAGTTAGTAAAGAATATGCAATCACCAAATCTCATTAAAATCTGAAAGTAACTGTAATATGAATTCATTGTAAAAAAATAAAACACTGTGGGTTTTGAATAATTTAATGCAAATTTTATTTATAGATAAATAGGAAAACGTTTTATTTATTAACATTTCGGTACTGTATATTACCTCCAAACCAATAAACAAACTGGGTGATCCACACAACACAGGCAACACAGAAATTTTGTCAAATGGTCATCATGGTCCCTCATGACAAAAAGGTTAAGAACCACTGATTTACATGGAGAGGCGTCCGATGTAAGCGACTGCGCGGCGCTCTCAGGCGGTGTACAAAGCTCGTGACTGCTGACAGCGCTGTGCAGTCGCCTACATCGAATATTTTTACATATAAATATAGTACATACAAAGCGGCATATCGCGAACTAGTAATCAGAGCTGGTCTCCTGCAGTCCAGCAGCGTCGACCATAATCCCAATCGTACTTTAACAAGCAGTTACAGCGAGGTTTAACTTTTATAGCTATTAAAAATCAGTGTTAACGGTAATGTAACAGTTACATCATTACTAATATTGTTTTATATCGTTGTATAATATTACTAGTATAGTTACATTTAATTAAGTAGCAGTATGTGGTTATGATAGCCTAATGGATAAGGGACCGCTATTCATACGCGGCGAAGCGAACGGTCGTAGGTTCGAATCCCGGTTTATACATCTGGGTTTTTTCAGATTAAATACGACTTTTGGCAACATATGCTCACCGATGAAAGAAAACATCGTGAGGAAATCCACATGGCATCCACTAGAAATGTCATGAGTAAGTGCTTTGAAAACGGCAATCAGCTGCGCTAAGTCACGTTGGGTACGACATATGAGCGCCAAATGGCTACAACCACTAATATATCTCTGCTCACCCCGAAAGATATATAGCGTGACGAAAATAAATTTTGGCTCATTAAATTCATCTTGATATTTCCAAAAACCAACGGCAGCTGCTGACAGATTTGATTATTGCATTTACATTTTACACACTTTATTTAAAAAATGTAGTATTATATCATGGACTGGTAAACTGGTAGGAAAATATTCTGTAATTTTAGAAGACTGCAAAGAGAACAGGATTATCTGGTTATAATTTACTTGATTAAATATTTATAGTCACCCCGCATGCGCCGCCAAGAAGCGGCCATTACGAAGACGAGGAGGCACCTACCATCAAGGTGCCCTCCTGAATGCCGCCCCCGCAGCAATCGAGACACAGTCAGAGAATATCTCCTCTGTGCCGCGGGAGGAGGACCATAGGACAGCTCTCAGGGGTACTCCCACGCAGTGTCGGACAGCTCGGCTGAGGGGCCAGCTGCTTAGACCATACTCCGGTGGTGTAGTGTGTCATTCCACACACCACAAGGCGGTGGGGAGGCGAACATCTGCCTCCCCTACATTCAGGATGGGCCCGTAACTGGGCAATGCGCAGGGCCGGGCTCAGGGAAAGGCGCATAGCCATGCCCCTCGGCCCTAGAGCGCTTGATGGATCACCCCGCGGTTTTAGTCGGTAGGAGTCCAGCATACCGGGGGTTGCCCTCACCGCCCCCTGACGATCCATGAGGATTTGCCCCGGGTTAACAAATATATATATATATATATATATATTTATAGTCAGCTAGTTTTTATAAGTAGTATTCATAAAAGAAGCACATTTGTTTCGAAAATCATGTTTTCAGGCTTTCAAATATGCTCATAAAATTAATACGTTTATGTAATTTCCTTTAAAACAGCCAATAAAGGTAATGTGAAAAGTTCAACAAAATATCTTTTTGAAGCAACTCGAACTCACGAAAGTGTTCAGCTAAGCGAATAAGAAGAGTAGGATTATTGTTCTCACTTTAGAATTTCCACGTGAAATATAATTTTACATGATGACTTGATGATTCAAAGCTTTCACGAATTCGCGTCTCAGTGAAATTGTGTTCAACAACAAAGTACCGGAATAATACGTCTTAAACAAGTACACGTATCGTTAAGGTGCTATAAAGTATTACTGAAGATTTCATATGAAAGCCTGTTGAAATTCTAACTTATGATAAAGCTTAAAAGATCTTTTCTTACGAGATATTTTATAGCAAGATCATGCATCAACAATTTCTGTAATTCGCCATTACTTTATGTCAAACATTTTACAGTAACTCTGTTATGCTTGCCTTTTTCAGTCAGTTTTTCTTCCCACGTTTCTTCTTGCCTCTTGTATTTGATTATCTATTAAAAGATCAAACAAAACCAGTCGCTTTTTTGTATAATTTGCTCGTACTTTGTCAAGGATTATGTTCAAAAACTATATGTTTATGATTATTTACAAAATCTTACTAAGTTTTTGACTCGATGTTTAGACCTGTAACCCTGGTCAGGAGTCTTAATTGGGGACTCGTGGTATTAGCCTGTGTAAGCAGTTCGAAACATTATGCTACAAAAAACAGGTTTTAGCGCATAGCCCTAAACCACTCGATAGAATTCATCTGGAATTAACAAAGTTATGTATCTACTTTTGATGAAAAAATATATAATAATTAATCAATACAATTTAAAAAAAAAAACAAATTTCCAAATGTTGCTTAGACTTTTTGATGTGTTTATTTCTTATATAAAAATCTTAGAAATATATTAGCAATAAAATATCTATTGAAACTACTGAGTTTTGCCAATATTTAAATTAAATATTCGCTTAAGTTCAAATCAGTATTCTTATAAGAGAGAAATAGCTTTTCGATTAATAATATATCTAATTATCGTAATATCTAAAATTTACCTGAAATATTACGAGCTGCGTGAAATATATACCTATATTTCTTTTCCAAATTAAATTGAACCATTAAACAGTAACAAATAAAAAGAAAGAAAAACCATTCTTAGAACAAGACTAAATTGAAAAAGAAAAAAAAATCATAAACAAACCCAAGCTCTTAGTACAGCCACAAATCGCTGGTATATTTAAAATTTCACTAAACTTTTTTAATAAAATCCATTCCTGGTAATGTCCAAGTAACATTTCGGAAAAACAAAAACTTTTGTTATTACCATAAAACAATACATTTTGTTTCAAGGGGCAACCGCAGCGACAGCTTTAGTTTTGAATACAAAGAATTTATTAATATTGCAGACACTATATAGCTTTGATTTACCTCGTCTACGTTCTAAGCTCTTCATTCCCTGCTCACTAAAATAACTTTCACTATGTTAAAAGGAAATAGGTTTAAGATAATTTATATATTTATCATATAATAATGGCAAAAATAAAATATAACTTAACTATAACATAATATAAAAGTAACTTAACCCGGGGAAAATTTCAGCATTGGACCGTCAAGTGAGTCATGAGTGAGTCTGCTCCGCCATGCTATACTCTGACTAGCCAAAAATTCTCGGGGTCTCTCTACTCGATGCAAGCCGAGCCTGATGTCTATATTCCTACTATGACCCGGTGAACGAAAAGCTTTTTTCAAACATTAACACTATCAGGGTTCGGCGTAAAGGATAACATCCCTCAGGAACTTCCTATAAGGCGATGTGTAGAAGTCGTTCACACTGTCTCCGCCTCAACCAGGCATGTCTTTTTTTTTTTTACTTGTGGAAAATCCTCATAGGACCGTCTCAGCTGCACAGGGGGGCTGCGCAGCCGAGGTGTGTCGGACTTATACCGACTAAAAACCCCAAGGTGACTACTTCTGCGCATTGGCGGGGACTGTGGGTCCTGTAATCAATTCGCCACAGCCCCGTCGCGCCGCGCCCGGAGGGCACGAACTCGGGGGAAGATGCCTTCCCCGACACTGCTCATTGTATTTAGGCAGAGCACGTCACAATGCTCTGCCTACTTCTCGAGGGTCGCTAACCAGTCGCTAAGGGCCCCCACCCTGAGCGGCCACGACCCCAAACACATCAGCCAATCGGTCGTGGATGGACCGATCGGCTGGGACTGATGCGCCAGGGCGGTTGCCGGCACCCTGGCTCCTTCTTCGAGCGGCCTTTTGCCGCTCTCGCTCTGCAGCCTCCTTCTGGGACATAACATCCTCACAGAAGGAGGCCACGGCCCTCCAATTGTCATACCCTGCCAGCATAGCCGGCACCACTGCTGGCAGGGAGAACCAGGCATGTCTACTCTATGACTTCATCTAGTCTACTGCCCGGTCAAACGTAAACTGCGTATAGTAACCGCATACTAAGGTTACATGCTGGGCCAAATTCGAACCCTTTTTGTTCCGCTCTGAATGAATTGTTATTTATGTACCTCTATCTTACCGCAGATTACCAATTGATCCCACAATGAGATTAACGTCCCAGTGATGGATTTTCCAAAAAATAGGATGTGACGTATCCGCGTAGGCTTGGATTAAGGAAAAAGAAAGTGATTGAATACTTATCTGAGTTTTACAAGCTTCAACGTGTTTTTATGCTTTCAAGCAAAGGCTGGACTTCATTTATACTTGTTAAAAGATGATGATAAGGTTCAACAAACACCTATTCAGAAAAATAATATATCGTTACGCTATATCACTTTCGGGGTGACCTATTTACATGTTTCTTTTAAAGGCTTTGTAATCCTTTACGTCGAAAAATAAACGCTAGAAACGTATTCCACTATTTAGATCTTCCCATTATGAGTAAAGAAGTAAATATTTGGCTTAGTATAGTGACTACACCACACATAATGATAAGTATTGTGTAAACAACGATAGTGACCATGGAAAGAAAATAATTTCTTGATAGTCAATGTCATGCCGACCGACACATACCATAATTGAAAGTCTCTAGGTATATAAAACCCTTGACGTTCACAAGCTGATACTGTAATGCTATAGGCTGAAACGAGGCACTTTTATGTTTTTTTTAAACTTGTGTACTGTGATCACGACCCAGTTGGAGAAACCGCATTACCACCCCAAATGTTCATAAAGAACAGGGAAAAATTATTGTAAAGGACAAAGGTTTACCGATTGTTTACAACAACACTGTAAATTTAAAAGTTATTTTGTATATTTATTCCGCTTTCACGATTTCCCAGTTTACATGGCCATGGGTAGGAATGCTTCTTATCAAGTATTCCATAAGAATTTTCATGAATATTTGATTGTGATCATTCTGCTTCCCAGTCTTTCAAAGAACGGTACTAACCGCCAATGGGCGCAGATTGCAAAATCATTTTAAGAGGGTAGCAACGATTTTCAGGACAATTAAAACTTTGAAAGTTAAATTCTGAAATGGATGATACTAATTGTTTCACTTAAAATCTTAAAAGCAAGAAAGACATTTTGTTGATATAATACGATTACTGATTCAATTTTGCTCTACTCATTTGATCACATATTTTTGTAGCATTTTATTTCTGGTTTTAATCTTCGCTACTATATACGTTGGGTATTGGACATAACTATATAATTGTAAAATGGATACAATTACTAATGTATCTCGGCTCACCTTGGAAAGAGATGTAGGTGCAGATATAGCGTGTTGATATATATACCTAATTTATTTTTATTTTGAGATTCTTACAAGTTTCAAGTAATATTTTATAATTAGATCCTATATAGAAAACGAAGCTAACCCAGAAACAAGTTGGGAAAGAGAAATACCCTTTTAAATAATTCTTTGGCGAAATTGTTAATATACTGTCTTTTAAACCAGAATCTGGAATCCTAAGCTGAAATAATTTTACTGAAAGATAAGATTCTTAAGTCTTGAAATTTTGAATTCAATTTTAGACTTTTCCATTATTATAGCACAGATATTATTTTATTTTGGGACAATTATTTTGTAACTTCCAAGTTCATTCCATTGGTGATTAAAAAATCCACACAAGCTAAGTCACCAATATCAGGTGTTTGTGCGTGCAAATATAAAAATAAAATATGAATAAAAGATTTAAGGGCCTCCTTACAGTACCTTTCATAGGGCACGAACAAATAAGTTCGCGATCTCTCATCTGCCATGTCATAGGATTGTTGAACAGCCCTCAACTGAAATATAAAGTGATATTTGATAATTGTGCCATCACACGAGTATTATTACGGTATATATCTACCGATTCTTGTTTTTTAACGGTGAAAGTATTTTTTTTTCCAGTTAACTGTCCAGAAAATTGTTACTAAAATGCTTTTTCTACTCCCTCAGCTCTATAGTACGAGCCGTAGATTCGAACATGGCACGGATTAAATAAATAGTTACATGGCCTGCAGACAGTAATCGCACCCATGAGACAGGAGTTAATGCTAATCAGAAACGTCATAACAAAACTCAGGTTAAAAATCAAATATCCGCTACAAAAAGCGTAAAGACTGTTTTATATTTTAGTGATAAAACCTTGTGAAACTGTCAACGTTATATTAGTTATAATTTGTTGATAACATTATGTGAATTGTTAATTAGCTACCATGAAAGACAAAAGCATAGTGAAATTGAGCATAGTAATAACAATCCTGTTCAAAATCACTATTATTGGGGAAGCTTCTACATTAATTGTTTTTTACTGGAACAAGTGGCCTCTATCGAAATTGTTTCAATGTTTGTCATTGTTCCCGGAACGTGATTTGAGAAGCAATCCTCTCTAGGTATCCCTGAAGAAAATTGAAAAACAATCTCCAAGCTTACATTGTATAATGTGTAATAAGCGCCTCGCAATATCCCCAATAAATATTGTACAAACAATATGTTGTTTATTCCAATTATTGCTTTTTATTTACGTGATATATTGCCTATAAACCAACTTTCCAATATTTTATATTAATAAGTAAAATTATGAGAGGTAGATTGAATTTGTTTAATATCCGTTTACGTTAGTGGGTAGGTACATAAAATTTAATAACATTTTTAGTTATTCTTGTACAGTATTAATATTAGTCTGGAAATAGAATAGACTATTGACGTGGTAGAAAAGGTTATTGTACTGTGTAATCGTACCGGGCAGTAGACTTGAGGGAGTCTGTTGCCCGGATGAGAGGGAGGCGGTGCATAGTGTCTCGCACACCGCCTGAGAGTGAGTTATTGGAGTCGTGGGCTCTTTATACCATCCCCTCCCAGAGAGAAAGCCAGAATAAGGCTATTCGCTTCCCGGGCGACTGGATGAATTTGGTTTCCCAGGCCTGGGTGGAGTGATTAAAGGGGCACCTCGGGGGTTTTTATTCAGTAGGAGTTTGACATACCAGGGTCGCTGCCCTCATAGCAATCATGATGTTCCTATGTAGGGTTTTCCTCCGGGTTACAAAAAATGGTATAATCACAAAAAAAAACAATATCATTACAGATATTTGATAAGATGTTAAGTAATTTTAAAATAAGCAGGAACATATATTATACGAAGACTTCGTCTAAAAACATCTGCAGTAAACATTGTAGCAAGCCACTAAGACTGACTTGATTGTGTTCATTAGATTACTTTTAAGTAGTGTCCGATTAAAAGTCGACATCCGTTCGAAGCCGCAACCGATTAATGTTTTAAAAACTTTTAAATTAAAGATTTATGTTAATTATAGATAAACAATTTCTAGACATTATTAAAATTACCTTGCAAGTAGTTAAAATGTGGCTGGAGCCAAAATCGTTGCCGTAGCTGCAGCTGGACACTAATTTCGTGCGTTCCTAATAATTTGTAAACGCCATGTTATTGTTTATGCAATAAATATACAAATAAATTGAATGTATCAAATATTTTAAAAGTAAAACTTTACACTTAAATTGATATTACTTAGTATATCCACAACTGATGCATATCTACAATAAAAAAAAGGGATTAACAATGAATTTCTTCTAAGCTAGACACGCAATAAATGAACAGACGGAAAGCAATTTCCTCCGTTGAATCAATGTATACAGAAAGAGTTGTTATCTTATTATTGTTTTGTTAGAAAGAACGTATTTACGCTTCTTATTTGGTTCACTAATTACTCTTTGTGGCCGCCTAGATAAGTTTTCTGCAGAATGTTTCATCAAATTATATCGAAAACATGTTGGTGAAAGGAAAAATCCTGATTAACTTGTGTAAGAGGGACTTACATTCCTATATTAGTAGATGTATATTATAGATTTTAATATAACCTAAATGTCTTAATATTCACCATTTTTCTTTTCTAAAAATAAAAAATAAAATTTGTCTACTTTGTCTAATTTAATATTTCCCTTTTGTGTACAATCAATACCATCATCATATTACTTCAGTCCACGGTTAGACATATTCCTCTCCCAACAAACACCATTATATAGGGACTTGCAATATTGCTCTATAGTTTTGTTAGGAAGTTTACAAATAATTCTGGGACTCAATAATTGGGGGATCCCTACTCGAATATCCAAATTAAAGCGGGATTAATTTAATTTCGATTTAACAATTGCTTAAAATCATTACGATGCTGACAATTTAAGACCAAATAATGCTTGTCTTGAATTTTAATTGAATATAAATTAAACACACTAGTATTTAGGTTCAAAGATACAATGAGAAACCGGTTTTAAGGGACCTTAGCAACATGCTCAAAGGTACGCTTGGATAATTTGGCCAAGTGCGGAAAATGTATGAAAAACGAAACAACACGTTTTAAGGAGCACACTTTTATAGCCCTTCATCCTACTGCATAGAAAACGTAGGCTCACTTGACATATATGTATGTAAGTAAGTTACTATAATATATTTTATTAAAAAAATAGTAAAAATATACTTCTGTTTATGTTCTGTTTATGTTTATTTTATTTTTAAAGGGAAACATACAGCAATATTCAAACGATAAAAATATACAAAAAATCATACATAAGCCAGCAAAGAAATCACAAAAAAAAAATACAAAACAAAAATCAAGCTGAGACACAAAACAATAAAAGGAAATCAACCAAATATATACATAAATACACATAAATACATATATATATATATATATTATATATATATATATATATAAACACGACTTATGTGGAAAGAAATACAGCAAAGAAACAAACAAGATAAAAATATGTTACTCAATGAATGTCAAAGGATTTGGTAAGTCACCAATTTTGTCAACGTGGACTTGGCTCTGCGAATACTATGGCTATACGCAGGTTCCTATTATATATTCAGTTTTTTGTCAAAATGAATTAATTTTTTGGGAACTTTGCTAAGCAAAGTCGAGATAGCGTCTATAAATCTCAAACTTAGTGCTAGCTCTTACTGATTATATTTACAGTTTCAGTAAGTTTTTAAGTTAAAGTGTTCTCATTTGAGTGTTACTTATGTCTTAATGAGAATAAGTGATTTGAACTGAATTTGGATACGTCCATAAACGATGGGATGAAGATTGGTGACAAATAAAAAATTAATACGAATAGAAATACGATCCGAGCTCAATCGAGACTTTTCCAGTTACTACGAATACAAAGTAAATGTCCCTTTATAGAACGATGCAGTCCAATAAACCTACTAGGCTTCGACAAAAGTACATGAAGAAATAAATTAATTAATTTAATAGGTAGAATCACCTAATAAAAGGTCTTTAAAAGCAAACGATGAAATTAATCTTACAGCAAAGAAATATTAGAAAAGGATATGGAAATATCAGTCCTAGCTATAAATCACAAGTTCCAATAATCCTTCACAGCAGCAGTTCCTGCCATTTTCCTGTTTCAAATCCGGTTAGTGACGTATAGATGGGGACGTTTCCGTTACGGCATTTAAAGGTTATTTAAACGGCTTACGTACACTAAAAGATTATGTTGGACAACGGAAATGGGATAACGGAAATAAATGTGTACACAAGTGTACGTAATGCCACTTTAGACACGCATGGGTTAAATATATGGGGACAGTATATAACCCATTAACACAGATTTATTAACCAGTTATATCTTCCATAACACACTCAAAGTACATTTTGGTCAGAACAGTTTATTTTATTATTACTTTTATGGTTGGAATATCTATATACACATATAATCTCTTTGGCTACATATGTATATCTTCCACAAAGATGAGCTTTGACAAAATGTTGACTTTTAATTAGTGTCCGACCGAAAGTTTGGTTTCGGTTTCGGTTTCGGCCGAGTTTCGGCCAAAAATCAAGTTTCGGCGGCAGTTTCGGTTTCGGCCAATAATGGCCGAAACTTTTGCCGAAACCGAAACTGATTTCGGTAGTTGTCGTACATGCTTGTCTAACTTCGTTTCTCGCGGCAACGCTTTGGCGGACGCTGGCGGCCCTGTCCGGGATTCACGCGCCGTTCGCATTGCTATTTTTTTTTTCGAATTTACGCGTGTTTGTTGACCGGGAAAGGTCTTCACAACTTAACCGGGCGGGTGAGCGAACACTGAGGGTGCTCAGCCGGCAATTTATGGGTTGGGTAGCAATGCAAGGGCACCCCTGTGGGTACGAACCTCGACTTGGACCGCCAGCCAAAAATACGAAACCTAACGGTGATCTACTAGCGTTTCGGAAGCGACTACCTTGAGAAGAAACGCCGAAAGAAACTCAAGGCTACGTCGGAGTGTAACTGCGACGTTTAGACGACAGTTGACGGATCTAATTCGCATTGCTCTAAAGCAACACAACTTAGTGCGTTATCACCCGACGTAAACATTCTTTAGAGGTTATGTTTTGATGGAACTGATTACATGTAAGTTTTTGTTTCATTTTTTTTACTTGACCCCGTTGGTATTTATACTTGACCACGTGAGTTTCGGTTTCGGTTTCAGCCGAAACTGAAGCCACGGCCGAATATTCGGTTTCGGTTTCGGCCGGAAAACCAGTTTCGGTCGGACTCTACTTTTAATACGTTACAATGTTACATAGATTACGTCTATTATATGGATCATCAGTTCATGCTCATAAGATGTTCCACGCTTCTTGTTAAAGTTTAAATACAATCTTAAAAGCCGACCAGTGGTGATTGACCTATTATTTAATCACTTGACTACTGAAGACTATAACCTTAGATTATAACTATAACTTATATAACAATCAATATAATTTGATAAGAAAGATATTAAAACATTAAAGCTGAGAATGCAATAACTAACCTAACCCTATTATCATTTATTGTATTATTTATTGTTAAGTCCTAATATCGTTTATACTAATATTATATTAGTGACACATTTTTAATATATTTTAATGACAACGTCACAACTGCTGACAAGCTAAATGTGTTTGCATAAAACATTAACACTTATGTAACTGTTCCCAATACATTTCAAGTTAGAACAATATTATGAGTTATAAAAATACTACAAAAAAGATGTTTTAGTAAATTTTTCATAGTAATTTTTTTTGGAGGCAGGAAATATATTGTGCCTACCAATATTGAAGCCCTCTTCTACCTACATTTATGCCCTGTCCAACAAGGTCTATAATTGTAACTAAAAAAAAACTTATTATCTGTATAATTAATCGATTACACAGCTATTAAAAACTTTTAAGCGTTGTTTTAATTTTAATGCTGATTGCTGTTAATTATTATTGTCGTAAGTTCATTGGTGTTTTATTTTTTTCTTATATTTAGTTTTCTTCAATATCAAAAAAAGTTTATAGTCATGTAATTTACTTATTTTAAATTCCAATCAGCGAAAAAATTCCTAGTGGGCTGAATTTTGTTATTCACCTTTATTACAGTGTTTTAAGGATAATTTAAAAAATCAACATGAATATCGTGCTGGCTAAAAAAGTTACGAAATGTCAAAGGTCACAAAAATCTGTTTTTCGTTAATATCTCACGTCCTTCTGCCCCGAGGTCAATAAATGTTATTATGAAATTGTTCATCACCCGATTATTTATAAAAAAAATCTGTTACATTTTTCTCTATGGTTAACTGTAAATATATATACTCTAAAACATGAATAAAAAGCAATAGAACTCACACATTGGTATAACTTATACATAATGGATGTGATAATGTAAATTGACATAGCGTTTTAATTTAGGAACTGATTGAAACAAACTAACACTATTTATTTAGTGAAGCTGTCTACAAAACATTAATGAAAACCGCATCCAAATGGGTTAAAATGGATTTCTGAGATTAGCGCATGAATACACAGACAAAAGTTCTAACAATCATTATTTTATTCATTTTTAACTGATATAACAATTTATTGTAAACAGCAACTTGGCTTTTTAGAACACCTTGTGAGTGGGTGTGTTGCTGTCGTATAATTACGAGAGAAAACGTATTAATATACGTTTTCTCACAAACGGTCGTTTATGATGCAGGAAGAGCACCGACACTTAAAAATTTAAATTATTTTTAATAAAACGTTAAAAAAAAGGTTAAAGTTAAAATTATTTTTTATTTATTTTTTAAGGTATAACGATAAAATAAAGACTGAATGCATAATAAGCGGAACTAAAATAGTATCAAAAATTAACAATATTTTGAACAACAAAAATCATATTGGCTTGTTTTATATGTGAAAATATTATCGAACAAAAATGCTACAATCTTACAAAAAGGGCCGTGTATTGAAGTTAAAATCGTTTATTCGGACAGCTAAATAAAAATTACATTTTTCAGGCAGTATTCTTTCAATATATTTCGACATAACATGAAGTTAGTGTGACGTGATAAGAAAATGCTATGACCAACCCACCGTAAAGTTAGTTCGCTCGTCTGCCCCGCAGAATGTAACCTGAAACTTTGAAATACCAGGCTTTCTACACACAAACCGGTAATGAAACGTTTGCAACGAATCTCGGTTCTCCATCTACGTCTAGGGTTGCTAAGCTTCATCTTTCATATGATGTATATCTAAGAAATAGAACTTATAAAATTGGTCAACGTCGTAAAATAATAAACAGACATATATGTTAATATGTTGAATAACTTTATCAGTAATGCACATGCCTTACTGATAAAGTTAATATAGATAAGTAGATACATATCAAGCTGTGTGGATTTTGTAATAAAATCAAATCAAAAATTGTTTCTTTTTAGCATAGATGGGCAAAATGTAATCATATTAATAAAAATGATTACGATTACATTTTACGTTTTTTACCATTAATATGACTGCATTTTGCTTATGTATATTTTAAACACTACAGAATCCCAGATTATATACATATTTATGATTTCTTAATGTTTGAAATGGGTTTAATCATGATTACAGAGCAAGAAAATTTAAATTAGGACTACATTTTGTAGTCGTTAATCATTAATCAGATTACATTTTGCCCATCTCTGGCACATAACGGGTACAATTCTACCACTGTCCGTTTTATGCTGTAAAAGTTCGGTCTCTTTTTGTTTATCTTCAAGGACGGCAGCACGACGATATTATTATACTTTTGGGATTATACTCGTTTATAGGTAGATAATGGTGGTCACTTTCTACAAGTTGCACTGGTATCATGTTTGCAACTTTTAATACACTAGACACATTAATTAAAGGATATAAAAAAAGTACCAAATTTTCAGGTGATTTTCAAGAAGCTGTTATTTTGAGGGAAATAGTCGTATAGAAGTTTTAAAAAAGAAGATTGCAGCATCAAGTGTTTAGTTCTCAATTTTAAACGTTAACATTATCTCACGTACAGGGTTTTTGAGTAATCATAAGAAAAATATCGAATAAATTACTACACAATTTTTCTCGTTTTCAAAATAATCTATGGACTTTAATTAATTTATTCTATAGTTTTATCTTAAAACTATTTTAGATAATCTAATTTCCTATCATTTGACCTACCTATGAGCCTTCTACGATAATTTATTCCTGAGTTATAGTTAATCAAAGCAAAAAAAGTCCTTTTTGACTTTTCGATTACTTGAGTAGTAATTAATTGGACAGAGAATCGAAACAGCATACAAAATATTCTCTATTAGATGGAATTATTATTTTTTGATAAAGCATTACTTTTTGAAAAGATAATGCTGACTGAAGTTAAGGTAAAAAATCGACTATACAAGGATATTTGGATAAATTGGGATAACTTTGCATATAAAGGGTTAAGGAACAATTTTGTGCGTAAATTTTCAACCCTAGGGTGTCCTGGAAAAACTCTTTGGAGATTCGAAGAGCTGCGATTTTGTTCTCTTCGTTACCGAAAGGTTTATTAAGAGATTTCGTGAAAAATCAACGTAATGGACCATTTTTCGTTATTTATTGATTTATTTAAGTTTAAAGTGGTTGTAAATTTATGTGTAAAACACAATTACTACAATTAATATCAAAACTATATATATATATATATTTCAATTTTTGATAAAATACTGATCTTTTTACTCATATCAACTGTATTTTTATGGTGTTTAGAAGTATTTTCAAAAAATTTAAATTTTGTTGCATGTTATATACACTGATCTCTTTTTTGGGATGATATTCTTTGACGAACTCTATACACAAATATTATGTAGAGATGTAAAGGCTCAGAATTATAAGCCTGACTAGGAAAATGTATTCTAAATCTTTCGAAATTCACGAATTAAGTAAATTATAATACTTTTCTTGCCTTTTTGTATACGCAGAAATAGATGTAGAAAATATATAATATAATCCTGATTGGATTCCAAATTATTGACAACCATATTATCTGTGACCCACATTTAGAGCGGCACTAAAAGATTGACTTCTCGAGCTGTATTGAGTGATACCCTCGTTTTATATTTCTCATCATGCCAAATGACACGAATCGAGGAACTTTATGATTATCTATAATCAAAGTTTTTTATTTGGTTAATTCATTTATAAATCAACAAATTTTGCGATATGTACATAAGTTAAAGACATTAAATAAAAACTAGAAACTAATCTAGGAACTATACTCGTAAATAAAATACCTCTCGAAATCAGTTGAAAACAGTTAATTTAGTTATCAGCTAAGACAATCTTAAGCGGTTCTTTAAAATTGTAATAACAAATTAATTTAACTAAATATTTAAATCCACACACACACAATACACATCCTTGGCCTATTTAAATGAGACTTGTTTATATACATTCTTGATGGCTATGGCAGTCTCGTCAATTTTGATCATAATTATTAAAAATAAACTATAAGAGTAACTAATATTTTTTTCTTTCATGGTTTCACTAGTCCTATTTCTTCGTGAGAAGTATTCAATGATTAACATATTAAAATTCGATGAAAATAAATGAAAAAAATTCTAAATAACATTAAACATATGATTCAACACAAAACGAACTTGCAATTATCAATGCAATTACTATTTTTTAATATTAGGTCCTTACATATGAAATTGGCGTTTTGTATGGGAGGAACAAAAAGTCGAATATTTTTTAATATAATATATTTAATTAATCAAAGTATGAACCATTATTTTCTATGCACTTTTGCCATCTCATAGGTAGTTCATTGATCCCTTTACTAAAAAAACCAGTCGGACGGGAATCAATAAAATCTTTGAAGGCGATTTGGACTGCCCCATCTGAGTTGAATTTTTTCCCTTGCAAGAAGTTATCCAAATTTCGAAAAAAATGGTAATCTGTTGGAGCAAGGTCCGGGGAGTACGGAGGATGTCTTAGACTTTCCAATTGAAGCTCTTCTAGTTTAGTAGCCGTCTGTTGCGCAGTGTGTGGTCTAGCGTTGTCGTGAAGCAGCAGTGGCGTGGAGCGATTGACCAGCCTAGGTTGTTTAGCCGCTAGCTTTTCCATCATGGTTTGCTATTGCTGACAATAGACATCAGCCGTATTAGTCTGGCCAGATTTGAGAAAACTGTAATGAACAATACCGGCACTAGTCCACCAAACGCTTACAAGTAACTTTTTTGGGGTTAATTTTCGCTTGGGGCAGGATTTGGCTGGCTGGCCAGGATCCAACCATTGCGCTGAGCGCTTCCGATTATCGTAAAGAACCCATTTTTCATCACAGGTAATGATTCGGTTTAAAATACCTTCATTATTGTGCCGGTTTAGTAATGTAACGCAGCAGTCGACGCGCGTTTGCCGGTTTGCTTCAGTCAATTCGTGAATGGTACCCACCTTTCAAGCTTTTTAATCTTCCCAATTTGCTTCAAGTGAATTAAAACAGTTTTATCACTAACATCGCAGCCTGCAGCTAACTCAGACGTGGTTTGCGATGGATCCGCTTCCACAATAGCCTTCAACTCTTCATTATCAACTTGAGTCTCAGGCCGTCCACGGGGCTTGTTCTGCAGGTCGAAATTTCCAGAACGAAAACGTTGGAACCAAAAACGAACTGTGTTTTCTTTTGCAACACGACCGCCATACACATCATTCACCCTTCGAGTTGTTTCCGCAGCACTAGCGCCACGGCGGAACTCGTACTCGTAAATAATGCGATATTTTAAGTTTTCCATTTTGTAAAATGAGTGACGCAAATAGAAAAAAAAAAAGAAAAAAACAAAATGAATGACGATCATCGAAGCACAAATACATGAGTCTATAGCTGTACAAATTTGAATTTGGAATTCCTTACCAAAGAGGAGAAATTTGTGATTAAAGTGGCCTAGTACGAAAAACGCCAATTTCAAATTTAAGGATCTAATATAAAAATCATACCTGGAGAAAATACGGAACAATTATATTGATAAGTTGGCTAATATCGGAATCACTAAGAAAAGCTATAAATATAGAAAAATATATACAACCTACAAACCAGTAGATGTTATACACACAATGCCTAAATGAGATAAAATACCACCTATTATTATTCGTTTATATACTGGTAAACAAATCTCATAAAACGAGGTCATAATATATGTGATCTTTGTTGGCTTTCATGAAATCTTTCTATTAGATGTCATGCAGGCTTCCTCACGAATATAAAAATATACATTAACTAATGAAAATTAGGAACGTTTATGAACAATTATTTAATTATAGTTGACAACAAATAATTTGCTTATCTACTATTCATGTAAAACACGAGAATTATCCATTCGCAACAATGTCTTCATTAAAAGAATGAAACTATATTCGCTTTGAAAATTATTAGTTACATTAATTCCATATCAATAACTGTATGTTATATAAATGAAAGTAACATATTTTATGATATGGGGTTGCCAGTAAAATGCTATTATTTGAATAGCTACTTGTCGCATAAATAAAATCTATATTACTGTTTTTACTGGATATTTCCTATTCCAAGGCGTCTGAACCTTTGGGTCTAATTATCGATACGCCTACGTTGCCGATATAACCAAATCAAGATACGACTGAATCTCGATTGGACAATATATTTATTAAACACACAGAATTTAATTTTTATTTAACACGGTAGTGTTTAATAAAAAAATGTAAAAAAAACTTCTCATAACATTTTAATACTCAAAGAAATAGTATTAAATAAGAAAGTAATACACAAAATTATAAATCATAGTTTGGAACTCCAAACACTGCAGCATCTGATTTTAGCACACGATTCTATTCGCCAATATATCATTATGCCAACCAAAGTTTTAAAAGAGAATGTACCCAACTTAATAAATCAAAACTTTTTCGTATGAAACTTTTTTTAGTTTCGCTGCAATTTGAAGAAATAAATATACTGACATGTCACATAATTAACTTATAAGCAAATACAAAGTTTTAAAAGAATATATAATTTTTATAAGTGAAAATAAAGATTATTCGCAATGGTGTGGTGTTTCATGGCTAATTTCCGAATGCCAAATGGATATAGTAAATATTTTTTGCTTTACTATTTTTTCTACTACAATTTTCGTCTACCAAGAACTGATATTGCCAAAATACACAATTTCCTAAATAAACATACCTTCCTTTAATAATTAAGCAGTTCATGATTTCTTTGAACTTTGCTCTAAATCTAGGACCGCTGTCTAATTACATTTTATGAATATTTTTTGATTCCATCATTAGAAAATAAAAGAACTGGTTCCTATATAAAATTATCTCTAAACGTTTGATAATGAATAGTCCTATACAGGGGGATACATGTCACATCTTTACACCACCTCAGTTCTTTTTTAGACGAACTGTAGTATCTAGATTCCACACGTTCATATATACATTACCATGTTTTTATTTCTTTTACCTAATTGATATACTGGTTCTTTATTTTTCAGTAGATTTTGTAGATAAATGGCCATTGATGAATGTAAGCGATGTGGGTTTTATTTTAGCCACTTATCTGTTGTTTGTGTTGAAAGTTGGACCTTTACTTATGGAGAATCGGAACCCTTTTCAAATAAACAAACTCCTTATAGTCTATAATGTGATCAAAGTTGTCAATTCCAGTATATTGGCGTATAAAGTGAGTCGTTTCTGTTTTTAAAAACTTTAATAAATTAATTTGTCTCAGTGCGATACTAGATTTACATAAATAAGTATAATGTGGAAAATAATCTACGTTGAGTGTATACATTTATTAATACCGTATCACATAATATCGTACAACAAGGCATCTATATGACATTGTTTTGGGCAAATATCGGCATATTTATTATAAGTGAGATCCAAAATAAGTTCATTAATTCTTGCCAATCCTTAAGCAAAATTTATAATAATAGATTTACATTCAGGCTCTAATTGGTTTTAAATTAAAACGGTATAAATGATTTCCAGCCTTTTTACTCATTTCTCTGTTTACTTCAGTCCTAACAGAACGTTAAAGAATTAAAATAAAAGGTATATATTTGTAATCGGGACTTTAATACACCTTCATCAAATTAATAAATATATATTTTCTTTCAGTTCCTCACATACATTATTAATAAAGGATTATTCCCTAGAACGTGCGAGCACGATGATAATACTCTTTACGTAGGTATCATTATTAAATATTTCTCATTCGCCATTCGTCCCAGTAAATACCGATATTTTTCAGACGATCGCGGTCCTATATTGGAAATACATGGCGACGAAGGTTCTCGATTTGTTCGACACGATATTCTTTGTCATACGAAAGAAATATAACCAAGTAACGTTTCTTCATGTCTATCATCACGTGTTTATGGTCATCATAACTTGGTCTTGTCTTAAGTACGATCCTTCAGACCACTGGGCGTTCATGGCTGTGATGAATTGTTCCATACATGCAATTATGTATACTTACTACAGCATTGCTGCACTAGGACCGAGATTTGCGAAGTATTTATGGTGGAAGAAGTATGTTACAATCATGCAGTTGGTAAGACGCTGTTTTGATTTACCTAACTCTAATCCATTCAATATTTTTCATATTAGATTTTAATAGTAGGTGGTTAGTCACGTTATTTTCTGGTATTTTAATATTCTGTTAGCAAACGTCGATTATCACTATCTATATACGCTTTTTTCAACTAGTTACAAAGAAAAAGATCGTGTAAAATTCTGCATGTTATCTAATAAAATTTCTTTTGTTTTCTGTACGTGTAATGTTCTAAAAACGACGATCAGCTACGCTACTGGCTTATTAAGTACAACATAAAATCGTAAAATGATCTCTCCTAACCTTGAAAATCAGTCTTTTTCTTCCTATGAATATTCACATTGATCTTATTTTACTATGCCAATTACGGTCAAATTACTTTGGGAACAATTTTCTAGACTTGTTATATTTAGACCGAAAAGACAAAATTACATGATACGCAACTCTACCGGGACGAAATTAATGAACTCGAAAATAACTTACATTACCTTCAGATCACTTAGCGCCAAATAACAACTTTCAAGTAGCAGGGAATAGTTCTTCAGGTGCCCAGCTAAAGTTAATGGAAAATGAATATCAGATGTAAAATAATTAAACGACTTATAAAAATTTTAGGCTTTAGCAGTAGAAAGGTCTGAAGGCCTATTTATGTGATACGTTTTTCTGGTACATAAAAGTAGAAATATTAATTTTGCGTAACATTCATAATCGAATGCGAATGTTATACAAGAAAAAAATGACTGAAATAATGACTGCATTTTCTCTAAATAAAAAAAAAATTATAGCAGAAAAATCTAGCTCAAATATTGACATAGGTCGTATCCCGACTGGTGCAAAGAAGTTCTCTAACTTTTAATTTTGGTGGGTTCGTTGAGTTGTGGAAAAGTCTCCTCGCGAGCATATTCCTACCATTCAATGATATTGGGTCCTTTATATGAAGCGTGAAAAGTTATTTCTGCAGGCTGGCATGATTGCTGGAACTTCCGATGGCTTTTTCATTGGTCTTGTTAGTCGTATCTAGCTTTTTAATTGAGTTGGAAAAAAATACTTGTAAGAACTTGAACTATTTTTGACGAATAAGTGTTTGAAATGTGAATTTTTCATTTAAATGTGTTTTAAAGGTTGGATGTGTTAATAACATTTAAGTACAGTTTTGAATGGTAACTTGGCTCTGCAGTACAAAAATGTTCCATATTTTTTTTGGATAATTTAAGTAATTTACGAAATCTCTGGACCCAGAATGTTTTCTTTTTTGCCTGGATAAGCCATTCTGCTGAGCAGATTTCATAGAAAGCACTGAAGTGTGATCGTGTAATGTCGCAGAGTTTTAACAGCCCATGTGTTCAGCTATGTATTCGAAAAGATCCATTACCAACGCTAAACCTTGCAGAAACATTAAGCCTCGTTTTCACTAGGGGATAAATTTTAAACACATCGCTGCACATTCACAATTCAATTTTGTGCAACGTACTGGAGACAGTGCTTACGTCGACAAACTTGCTGTCATTAAGGCAGCATCTGAGGAGTTAGTTATTGATTAAATTTACCAAGCATGATCGTTTCAAAGAGGAGTCATTGTCGTAAATATCATCACCAGCTCAACTTAATTTAAAGCTGGGGAAAGCCTCTCCTAATAGGCACAACCCTGAACTTTGCTTCTTCTCAACAAATCTCCACCAACGCCTTTTCTCGACATTTCGTTCCACCTTACCAAATGATGCTCTACAGTTCATTTGTCTATACATACGAGCAGTGGCGTGCATCCTATTTAAGCATAAAAAGCATTATCTCGTTATACTTGGACATTTAACACATACATACTTTTTGAGCTTTATATGATATGCATGCTACTGCATACGAGTATCCACTTTACTCATCACTCAAGAAACCACCAATTTCAACGATCTTAGAATTTTCAGCATATGTCTTAGTGCTAGTTGAGCATACATGATGAGAGCTATAGCTCCATGATTGTTAAAAGGTTTGATTCTACCTGCCTTCAAAAAATAAAGTCAAAATTAAGAAGCGCTGGGTTCAAGAACACATCAATAAATATTAATGGGTACAAATGCCTCGTCTCTTAACATCGTATCCAGAATGTTTCTTGTCGTCGAACGTACCTTAATGTGTCGTGATATGTCTCTAGAATATAATTCTTGAGTGAATACAGGGCTTGAGGGTTTTACACGTGTCTCGAGCGTTGATAGCGTCGTTGGCGCGCGCTATTGTAATCAAGATGTCATGGAGCCTGTAGGTAGAAAAATTAAGAACAACAACATGCTTAAACATGTTTACAGGTTTTTTTTACACTGGCTCGACATAGTGACTACAGAGTACCTGATGGTAAGTACAGTGTAGTCCAAAAACGAAAGCGACTATCAAAGGATGAAAATCCATTGATAGTCTACATCGTCATTTCGGCCCACATATACCACGACTGAAGGTCTTTAGGTATATGAGCTACTAGATATGCACAAGCTGATCTCGAAACTCGACAAGCCGAAACTGGTCACTATGACGGGCTTTACACCCATGCACTGTGGTCGTGATCCAGACGGGCACCGGCGCCCTACCTACTCGCTGCTGCTCGTTTAGCACCACCCAGGAGTCACGTGTAGGGAAACTAGGGTAAAGCCTACGGACGCGATCAGCTTCGACTCCCAAAGGTAATTTAATATAGGCTGGAATACAAATCAACAATTCTATCATTACTCTAAAGTATTATTTTCAAATGTGTCTATTATAAATAAAAGTATACAAATAACGTTTTTTATGTTTTGGGAGCGTTCAAAAGAAAAATGATTAGGCATTCATAGCTTTTTTAAACTGACATTCATTTTTTTATTTAAGGTGCGATTGAAATAAAATTAACACTATATACAGCTTTTCATAATACATTAGAGAAAATAGCATCTAAAACGGTAATGCCGATTCAGAGAGTAGAGGGCACAATCGCATACAGATCGATTAACGATTCTCATACATTTTTACTAACCTACATCGCGGAGGTGATGTTTTTCTGTCCGGTCACATATATACACAGAATTCCAAATTGTGGTATCTACAGACCATCGGAGAGATGGCTGCGGAACGGATTTATTATATATATCAACAAAACAGAGCGTGAGATTTTATAAAAATTCAACATTATATTACATTAGATTTACATGCAAAAAGCTATCAGGATAACCAGACTAACCAGACTAGAATATATTTTCTGTTTCAAAACACAATTTACGATAAAATACATTATTTGATTACGAAATATTTCAAACCGTTGTGTTTTCATACAATGATATTAAAATGTTTCGAAAATTTACAGTGATCGTCATAAAAACTTTGGTAGTTAAGTTTGTTAATAAAATAGGTTGATTGGGGTTGGTGAGGATTAGCTATAATATTAGTCATGAGGGATCATATTAGCGCAAAGAGAATAATAGAACAACTAATGTATCTTTGATTACACTAAGGCTGCAATTCATAAATGCTACTTTGCTTAGACTAAACTATACCATTATCATTTATATTATAATATTTAAAGTCAGTAAGTCACTGATTTCGTCAACTTTGACATTGCTCTGCGAATTCTTAGACTATGCTTAGAGGAATTTATTTTCTAACTAAAGTGTAAGCAAAGTCAAAATATCGTCTATAAATCTCAGTCATAATAATGATCGGGCTTTATGGATAGATCTCTTGCTACATATATCGTTTATCCCATTATCTAAAAGACTGTACGACAGATTTCCATTCAACAAACCCATCAAATGAATAAAGACGAATAAAATATGCGTCAATGTTGTGTATGCTTCACTATACCTTTTACAATTTTTATGGTCTGGAGCGAAAAGCTCTGTCTTATTTTTTTAATAGTCAATCTCTTATCCTTAACTATTTTACAGGTACAGTTTGTGTTGGTAATAGCTCATGTAGTGATACAGACCTACATTTCAACGTGTCCGATGCACGCCGGCTCTTATTGGATGGGTATCTCTAACCTGACCCTCTTCATTTGCCTCTTCACCGACTTCTACAATAAAAGATACAAGAGTGAACCTTGGAGCAGAGAGGCCATTGGATTTGCATGCTCTAAACGTTGTGACTAACTTACTCAGTATTCAATTATTAAATATTTTTGCATATTAAAACTGCCTTTGTATCTTACTTCAGTAATTATTTTCAAACAAGGAATTCCTAAAAGAAATTTATTTATTTTATTTCATTCACAACAATTGTCACACGAAAATAATTTATGAAACATCATACATGAAATTTTAAATCTACCATTAATTATGTGATACAATCTTATCGTTATTCCTATAATTGTATAATATATAAACACAAATAAAGTACAAAAAATAACAAGAAAAGAAAACGTAATACCTACCTGTAATTATTAAAATAAAAAAAGAAATCTTCATACACGACATAGCAATTGAACGATTTCTAAAATAACTCTAGCGTGATTTGTTGAGAAGTAGACTGTAGCGCTGGTTGAAGAAGACTTCTCAAACGTAAAGTTAACACACCAGTAAGGGTAGGAAAATCTCAGAATATAAACTAAAAACCTACATACCCTTATAAATATAACAAACAGTAAAAAGTATCCAAAATAAATGTTACGTACAAACACTAATGATCCGTGCAGAAATGTTTAATATATTTTGATTAATTGCCAAGTGGAACAGACAAAGGGTTAGCTCGAGGTATTTTTGCTTATTCATGTGATTAATTTAACAACTAGAACACATATCGTAAATATAATATGAGGCTTACATATATTAGGTCCTTACATATGAAATTGGCGTTTTTCGTACTGGCTACTTTAATCACAAATTTCTCCTCTTTGGTAAGGAATTCCAAATTCAAATTTGTACAGCTATAGACTCATGTATTTGTGCTTCGATGATCGTCATTCATTTGTTTTTTTCTTCTGTTTTTTTCTGTTTGTGTCACTCATTTTACAAAATGTAAAACTTAAAATATCGGATTATTTACGAGTACGAGTTCCGCCGTGGCACTAGTGCTGCGGAAACAACTCGAAGGGTGAATGATGTGTATGGCGGTCGTGTTGCAAAAGAAAACACAGTTCGTTTTTAGTTCCAACGTTTTCGTTCTGGAAATTTCGACCTGCAGAACAAGCCCCGTGGACGGCCTGAGACTCAAGTTGATAATGAAGAATTGAAGGCTATTGTGGAAGCGGATCCATCGCAAACCACGTCCGAGTTAGCTGCAGGCTGCGATGTTAGTGATAAAACTGTTTTAATTCACTTGAAGCAAATTGGGAAGATTAAAAAGCTTGAAAGGTGGGTACCTCACGAATTGACTGAAGCAAACCGGCAAACGCGCGTCGACTGCTGCGTTACATTACTAAACCGGCACAATAATGAAGGTATTTTAAACGGAATCATTACCTGTGATGAAAAATGGTCTCTTTACGATAATCGGAAGCGCTCAGCGCAATCGTTGGATCCTGGCCAGCCAGCCAAATCCTGCCCCAAGCGAAAATTAACCCCAAAAAAGTTACTTGTAAGCGTTTGGTGGACTAGTGCCAGTATTGTTCATTACAGTTTTCTCAAATCTGGCCAGACTATTACGGCTGATGTCTATTGTCAGCAATTGCAAACCATGATGGAAAAGCTAGCGGCTAAACAACCTAGGCTGGTCAATCGCTCCACGCCACTGCTGCTTCACGACAACGCTAGACCACACACTGCAAGACAGACGGCTACTAAATTAGAAGAGCTTCAATTGGAAAGTCTAAGACATCCTCCGTACTCCCCGGACCTTGCTCCCACAGATTACCATTTTTTTCGAAATTTGGATAACTTCTTGCAAGGGAAAAAATTCAACTCCGATGGGGCAGTCCAAATCGCCTTCAAAGATTTTATTGATTCCCGTCCGACTGGTTTTTTTAGTAAAGGGATCAATGAACTACCTATGAGATGGCAAAAGTGCATAGAAAATAATGGTTCATACTTTGATTAATTAAATATATTATATTAAAAAATATTCGACTTTTTGTTCCTCCCATACAAAACGCCAATTTCATATGTAAGGACCTAATATTTAGGAAAATTAATACAATATCAATAAAAAAGTTATAAGTATAGAGCGGTGCAAAACAAGATCGAGAAACAAGAATAATAGGGAAAAGTGGGCAGTTTCAGGATTTACGTCTGCACGATCATCAGGTAATGTGTTGAACTATGTGATTTTTCTAAAAGGATCCTCCCAAAACAGATAAATACCGGTACCCGTAGGTTATGTGATGTTCCTTGGGTACTTTTTTCAACGAATGTTTTTTACTTTTCTTTTTAAAGGTTGGCCGAAAATATCTTGAAGATTCTCTGACTTTAAGATAATATCGGACCACAGTTAAAGACGTTGGATTCATCCCAATTTATTCAAGTAAAGTTTTAAATTGCTTTTTATTTAACGCGTTGAATGCCAAAAAAAATTCATCTGCCCGTTCAGTCCGCGTCGGTCAGTTATGGTCGACAGCTAGACTTCTTGTTCGGGCCGTGTCGGTCAATGCTGCCCGACTTTCAATATCACCTTAAATAATTACTTTTGTTAATGCAAACATACATTTGGACATTCGTTAAAAGTACCTAATTAAAAAAAATATTCAGTCTAAGTTTGGATAGAACTGTGATTTTTGCTTGGCCTAAATAAAAAGCTTACTGTCAGTCAGCACTGACCGCGTTGGCGCTCAACGAGTTAAGCCCACAAAGCGATATATGTATGCTAACAACATTTTTGAATTTTTTTTTCTAAATATAAGAATTAAATAGAAAAGGATAAATCTTTACAATATTAAAATGCGCAGGAATTACAGGATTCCTATAGAATATATTGTGGCTGGAGAAAGAGTAGGTTTCACCCAGCTATGAGAATATTAGATAATTTATTATTGATCTTGTAAATCTAAAGCTAGCTTGAAATAGCCGTTCGCTCCTCGTAACATATCTACGTAAACATGGCAGCCACTGTAACACAAACATTGTCTAAGACGCCTGTGGTTTGCTAAAGCAACAGTATGTAGGAAAGGGTACGCAGCAATGCGTTGGTTGTATTAAACATTGTTCTATAACATTTCCTTTAAAACAATTCTATGTTCATATGAAATATTTACTATATAGATATAAATATAAATATAAATATAATGTTCTGGACGGTTCCCTAATTCCTTATTTGTTTATTTACGTACATATACCTATGTACCTATATGAAACGTAAAAAAACTCTTATTCGGATGATATATTTACTTAACTAGCTGGTGTGACCTGTCAATCAATAAAACAAAATCTTGATAGAGTCCATATACATAGCTGTATCACGTGATCCCATAAGTGTTTCCACAGGAATCGAGAATATTACCGGGATAAAGAGAAGCCGATATGTTACTCCAGGCTACGGTTAATTTGGATACTAAGTGTTAATTAAATTTGTTCAGCAATAATTTCAGTGTGAAGGATTAATGTACATAAATAAAATCACTCAAATTTTTGCATTTATATTATGATGATGTCCTAGCCGGTTTCGGCCACGGCGACTGTTTCAATACCGGCAAAGAAATTCGAGGTCCATTTTTCGGAAACAGTCAATTGCGCAGGAGATATTTAAGTGCATAACTGGACGAGCAGCCAGAAAAGCACTCTCTCGTCCGAACTCCCTCAGGCCCGATGGAAGGGAGAACCAGTACGATCGGGAGGGAGCGGGATGCTGGTTTGGTCGAGTTTTCCTTCTCATTATATTAGTAATTATACGTTATGCCTCTTTACCAATAATTATTGTTTATTGGTTTATTGTATAAGGGCATGCCCCATTTTAGGATACCATGTACAACGAGGAGAGTCTATTTTGCTAACTTTGGAATTTCCAATTACGACACCACTCAAAAGTTACTTTGTGATCTGTAAATAAAAGGAAAATAATTTCAAAAATCTGGAATACAACTTGTTGACCTTCATTAACCACTAAACGACAAAAAAAAAAGGATTTTTGTTTGATATTTTACAAATTATTTTAATTAATAATATTTACCCAATTTCTTTAAATGTACAATTTATTAATTAACCGTGTTAAGAAAGTCACTAAAAAAAAATCTCATACAATATTGACCTTCTGTTGTACAATAAATTCACTTTTTATGAGATCCAAAGAAATTCCTGTATTTTTTTTATGAAACATCTTGCCTATATCTTAGCCTATATCTACTCGCCGTGCCACGGCCACCAAGTGACTAGTTTGCTATTAATCTGTTCGGGCATTATTGAAAATGTTCAAATTGTAGACACAGTTATTTGATTGTAAACTAGACAAATAAATTATTTGTCCGTCTACAAATTTGACCTTTTATTTATAAGTCAGACATTAATATTTCTGATATTTTCACTATCGATTTGTACAGCGAAAGCTGTAAATATCAATAAGAACTTTTAGCTGAAATATTGAGAAACTGAATATTTGCTTATTCGATATTCCTGCTAAAATTGTCTTTTGCGTATTATCTGCATTTGACAGGCCCCAAACTTCAAAGCAATTTCCATACCTTTTGTTGATTCGTGTCGTGTTCAGAACACTAATATTGAAGTGCTCTTAGTATAACCAATACGAAACTCGAAGTTCGTTGATACTTGCAGATCGTAAATTGACTAGATTTATACATTTTAAAAAAAAGCTTGTTTTTATATGTAACTAGATTTTATCCGCGATTTTGTGTTTGTTTTTTATTATTCAGCTCATAAGCTACCATATATTACAACTGTCTGCAATGACTACTATGTCAGTATGATGAGATCCTAATGTTCTAAGATTGATTTATAATGTACTATTTTATTAATATCTATTTATAATGCACATTTACTAAAATAAAATAAAATATGTTCATACGAAACTCTATTTACTGTGTTCATTGCGACACGAACAATAAGAAGATAAATAGATTAAAGTAAATAATTAATCATCAAACATGGCGGCCGCCACTCCCGTAAATGAGCTTTATTCTCAAGTTGCTAATTAAAGAGGATTTGCGGTTCTGTGATTGATTAGTCTGTGACAGTTCGTCACACAGACGCTGTGAGAGCAAGCTGTAAAGGCGAAGACTGACTTCATATATTTAGGTGTAGTGTAACATTCGAGGCAAACTTACATTACAAATGAACGCGGTGACCCTTTACTTTGAGCTCTTGGTTTGTGTGTGCATGTAGAAAGCTGGTTACTGGCGCGTATTGGTAAGAGCTACTTCGTCCAAGCACGCCATGTTGAGCTGCTATACTTTATGTCGCATCAGCGATGATAAACCATGACCAATCGGCGCTGGTTCGACACGCCGTGTGCCAAATTAGCTTCAAGAGTCTGCACGGATTACCAGCATGTTGGAATACATGAATGTTTGAATGAACGAGATCAAGCATAATTTTTATCTAGCGGTTTCAATTTTACACCTCGCGCATGTGGTAGCAATTATAATCAATATACATACATGTATGTATATAAAAATGAATCGCAAAATGTGTTGCTAAACGCATAACTTGAGAACGGCTGAATCGATTTGGCTGATTTCTTTTTTGTTGTGTTTGATGAAGTCTGCGGAAGGTTTTTATGGAGTAAAAAAACGTAAAAAAATACGAGGAAAATAGTAAAAACAACAATTTTCTTTTCTTATACAAACAACTTTGTCCCCAGCTGTCAAACATATGATGTCAATAAAAAAAAACAAAGGTGCTTTAGAATTGTCTTTGGTATAACTTCAAGTTGATTAGAGGTTGCATGTCATTAATGTAAATTATAATTTATACGCCAAGTAATAAAAAAAATAACATGTCCCATAAGGCATTATGATAAAAATATCACTACCTTAGATATAACTTTAGTCTTTCAGTGCAATTTTATGTCAATTAGACTGCGACAGGCCAATAACTTTTGGCAGAATAAAATCCAACGGGGCAGCTATTAACGTAAAAAAATCAATGTAACTTTGTTTTAGAGAAATAAGGCAGAACAAGGTCTGCCGGGACAGCTAGTATATAATAATAATATATAATATATCATACATAGTATATATCATCTCGCTATATATACGTTGTGTCTGTGGTGGCCTAGCGGATAATGGACCGGTTTTCATTCGCGGCCACGCGTATGGTCATAGCTTCGAATCCCAGCACGTACCTCCGGGTTTTTCCAGATTACACACAGATTTAGGCGCCACATGGTCACTCGTGAAGGAAACCATAATGAGGAAACCCGCATTATATCTTACAGAAATGTCATGCGTAAGTACCCTGAGATAGGCAACCAGCTGCGGTACTAGTCGTGTTTAGCACGAAATTTAAGCCCAAAGTGGATACAAACACTAATGGACCTCTGCTCACCCAGTAAGGCATATAGCGGTATAATTATGTAAGTATAATATAAACAATATTACTGTACGTCACCATAGTATGACTCTTCTATCGATAAGCGCTGGTAGATCGGCGCTGGTAACTTGTGTTTAACATATATATGTATATATATTTAGACAAAACAACAACACCTACCTTACCTATACAACTTATAATGTAACATTGTGCCGTGGTGACTGCCGGCAGAATAGAATAGCACCCCCCTCTTCTTGCTGAGGTGTCGTAAAAGGCGACTAAGGTATCCCTTTAACACCGCAATTCAACCAGGTGTTTAGAGAAGGAAAAACTCGACCAAACCTGCATCCCGCTCCCTCCCGATCGTACTGGTTCTCCATTCCATCGGGCCCGAGGGAGTTCGGACGAGAGAGTGCTTTTCTGGCAGCGCGTCCAGTTATGCACTTAAATATCTCCTGCGCAATTGGCTGTTTCCGAAAACTGGACCTCGATTTTCTTAATCGGTGTTGAAACAGTCACCGTGGCCGAATCCGGCTAGGAGATTATCATAATGTAACATTTAATAAAAAATCACGAATCTACGGAAAGGTGAGGGAAGAACGCGCCCTAGCATTTTTTTTTAAACTGGCTCGATATAGTGACTACAGTGCACCTGATGCTTAGTACAGTATAGACCAGAAATAAAAGTGACCAACAAAGAATGAAAATCCATTGATGGTCTCCGTCGTCATGTCGGCCCACATATACCACGACTGAAGGTCTCTAGGTATATGATTACGGAATATCCACAAGCTGATCCCGAAACGCGACAGGCCAAAGCGAGTCACTACGGCGGTCTTTACACTTGTGTACTGTGGTCATGACCCAGTTTGCGCAATCGCCCTACCACCAAACCAAAGCGAGTCACTATGACGGGCTTTTAGCATTGAACAGTTCGGTTTCGCTGGATCAAAACGCGATAAATTATACCTAAATGTTACAAATCAATCACCTTTATATTCACAAATAAACCGCTACGTCTGCAAAAACTTGTAATGTGTTATTATACCTACACTTGGGTAGAGTAAATTCTCTTCTTTTTTGGCTCATTTGTCATTTGTATATTACTTAGCAGAAAGGCGAATAATCTAATAGCATAATCGCGTTTTCAGTCAGTTAATAACTGTTGTTAAGAGATAGGTAACAACTTTTTTCACTTAGGTAAATAATTAGTTAACGTGAATTTAATTACGTTTAAGAAATATGAAATACCTGCCTAAGGAATAGTCCTTGAATTCAAAAACTTAATAAAAGCAATTAGAACTTCACTATATAATTACCCACCAATGCTTATTGTATTTAGGTATATACGAA
Source organism: Automeris io (assembly GCA_036320925.1). Lineage (NCBI taxonomy): Eukaryota > Metazoa > Arthropoda > Insecta > Lepidoptera > Saturniidae > Automeris > Automeris io. The sequence continues at coordinate 11,168,644 of JAUDJH010000010.1, read as the reverse complement.
TAGAGTTTATAGATTATCGTCCGAACCTCTATACGAGTAACAGCTGAGAAAAGATTTTCGTTGTTGTTTTTTTGTTTTTAATTGATTTTCTGCAATTTAACATGCTAGTAGTGAGTGTAACTTGATTAAAGGTATTCTTGATGCTAAATAAATATTCATAGTGTCTATTTAAAGTGTATTTTTAGTGAAATTCTAAATAGTTATTTACTGGTGAGTGCATTTATATCCTCACGTAGTGAACGCGTAAGCGACAAGCTACACACGGCGCTTGAGCTCTTTTGGTACGCTCCATTAGGTCATTCGTCGAACATTTAACACGAACGCGCTTATAACAATTATTTATTTATTTTGCTACCGCCTCGCTGCATTGTTTGTTCTCGCTTTGGCTGATTTCTGCTTAGCACTGATATATTAATATGTCCTCGCTTGATTGTTCTGGCTGCAAAAACGAACTGGAGGGCTCGTTTTGTATATCATGCAGTTGTTGTAACGGAAAGTATCACCTTTTATGCGTAAACATAGACTCTGAAACATACAGTGAACTTTCAGAAGAATTCAAGGCTAAGTGGATGTGCCCTTCTTGTCTCTGCAAAGTACCCAGGTGCGGCGACAATTCTAATACTCCGGTACGCCCATCTGCTGCCTCAACTTCATTGCTTTTACCTCTGTCTACATCGACAGACAATTACGATAACGTTACGCTGCGTGCTAAACCTCGAATGACATCAGGCAGTATCTCGCTCTCAGCAGATATTGTGCGTGAGATTATCAGGGAAGAACTTGATAGAAAATTCAGCTCTCATATACAGGAAATCCATAATAGCCTTTCAACTATAAACGAGTCTCTCTCATTCTTTAACGGAGAATTTGAAAAAATAAAAAGTACTTGTGAATCTCAGAGGCAGGTTATAGAGCATCTAAAAAGAGACAATGAGTGTTTACGCTCTAACACGCTAGACCTGACGCATCGTTTACAACAACTGGAAGTTCAATCTCGTAAAACAAATATCGAAATACAGTGCCTTCCTGAATATAGCAGCGAGAATATCTACAAGACTGTCCTACAGCTTAGCAACGTTATTAAGTGCCCGATTGCTGAAACTGATATTCAATATTGCGGCAGAATTGCGAAACTGGATAATAAAAGCCCTCGTCCACGCTCTATTCTGGTAAAATTTAGCAGCCAAAGACTTCGAGACAACTTCTTGGCGTCCGCTGTTAAGCACAATAAGAACAATCCTTCAGAAAAGCTAAATTCCAGTCACTTGGGTATCGGAAAAAAAAGCCCTGTGTATATTACTGAGCATTTGACTCCACAGGCTAAATTTCTTCAAGCTGCTACACGACTCAAGGCCAAGGAATTAAACTACAAGTTTGTCTGGGTGCGTGACGGAAAGGTTTTTGTGCGGAAAACCGAAAACTCTAAATACATTATTATAAAAACTATTGAGTGCCTTACCTCACTAGTGTAGTAAACTATACGATTTTTGTGTTTCTTTTTTTTGGTCTTGCCGGCTTTTTTTTAGTTTATTTTTTTTATTTTAACTAATGTTAAATTTCTACTATCAAAATGTTAGAGGATTAAGAACAAAAACTGTAGAATTTTTCAACAATATTGTATGTAACAACTATGACATTATTATATTAACAGAAACTTGGTTAAATAGCAGCGTCTTCGACTCGGAGCTCTTTGATTATCGCTATAACGTGTATAGGCGTGACAGAGAGTCTAGCGGTTTTCATAGTAAGAAAAACGGAGGAGGAGTTCTCATTGCGATTGCTAAGCACTTAAATTCCAATCGTCTCCAATCATTTGAGTCGCAATGTGAAGACCTCTGGGTTGCAGTGGAGGTAAATTTTAGTGATACAAAAAAAGAACTATTATATTTATGCACTGTTTATTTGCCACCGCCTATCCAGAAGTGTATACTGAAGGAATTCCTAAGTAATGCTGATAGAGTGCTAGGTTTTAATAACATAGAACATATTGCTTTTGTCGGAGACTTCAATTTGGCTTCTATTTCATGGAAATTCTCTAGTAAAGACATACCCATGGGTGGCTCATCTAACAATAGTCTTTATTCTAATATGTTACTTGATTTTGCATTATTACACGACTTGAAACAATACAATCACATACCTAACAATAAAGGAAAACAACTTGATCTTTTATTATCTAACATACACATCAGTAACATTTTTGAAAGTAGAATGCCTCTATCAATTATAGATCCCCTGCATCCACCTATACAATTTTTATTCAATATTGGCAGTCCTTGCTACCTCCCAGTAAGCAACAATACACGATTCTGTTTTCATAAGGCAAACTATGATGAAATCTTAAAGGAGTTAAGATCAATACAATGGCAGAATGAATTTAAAGAAACTTTAACAGTTAATGATATGGTATCAGTTTTTTATGCAAACTTGCGTATAATTATTAGTAAGCATGTACCAAAATCTGCAACATGTCGTTCTAAAAAATACCCTGTATGGTTTTCCAGTGATCTTGTGTATGCATTGCGTGAAAAGTACAAATTTCATCAAAAACTGCGTAAGTTTAACAATAATCCACGTGATCAAATATCTTTTGAATATGCTAAAGCAAGGTCATCTGCTCTTATTTTCTCTTGTTACAAGGCATATCTTACTCATCTAGAGTGTAATTTACGTTCTAATCCTAAGCTGTTTTGGTCTTTTATCAAAAATAAAAAGAAAAGACCAAGTCATTTTCCTGCTCGTATGTTTCTGAATCATAATTCAGCTTCTGATGGTAAAGACGTTTGCAACCTATTTGCGAAGAATTTTTCATCAGTTTACGCCAAAAAATCTTATCTCAACACAGCTGGTCAATCTCTATGCTTTAATAAATCAACCAATAACAATTACTTAACGTCTATTAAATTTAAAAGTAGCAGAGTATTAAAGATTTTAAAAAGACTTGACCCTTTTAAAGGTGCTGGCTCAGACGGGATTCCGTCAATATTTGCTGTAAAGACTGCCGAGGCCCTAGCGTATCCACTTTGTCTTATATTCAATAAGTCTCTAATATCAGGGGTCTTCCCCGAAGTTTGGAAAAAAGCATTGATTATTCCTCTACACAAAACCAAAGAGAAAGATTTAGTAACAAACTATCGTCCCATCTCTATTTTAAATACATTTGCCAAAGTCTTTGAAAAATTGTTGCATCCTATTTTATCCTGGCATTTTAAAAATATTATCTCCTTAAACCAACACGGTTTTATAAAACTTAGGTCCACAAATACGAACTTAGTTTCATTTATTAACGATGTATCCTGTCTACTGGATCAACATTCTTCAGTGAGTGCAATTTATACAGATTTTAGTAAAGCATTTGACAAAGTGAATCATAATATTCTTCTTGATAAGCTCTTAGTTTATGGAATCTCTGTACCAATGTTGGATTGGTGTAGATCCTATCTTTCTAATAGAGAATCTAGTGTAGTTATTAATGGATATGCGTCTGATTGGTTTCCTATCTACTCTGGGGTGCCTCAAGGTTCTCATTTGGGTCCTCTACTTTTTAATGTTTTTATCAACGACATAGGTAACTGTTTCAAGAATTCAAATTACTATCTTTTCGCAGACGATCTTAAATTTTTTAAATCTGTTAATAGCTGTGCTGATATCGTTTTGTTGCAGGATGACTTGGACAGTCTTAATAAATGGTGTGTTGCCAATGACATGTCTCTGAATATAGCCAAATGTTTTTCAATTTATTTTAGTAGGAAAAAAAATGTAATTGCTCCTTCATACACTATTAATGATATCACACTGGAAAGTGTTTCTCATATTCGCGATCTGGGTGTCATCATGGACGATAAATTAAGATTTAATAATCATATTGATAGCATTGTCTCCAAGGCATTTAAATGTTTAGGCTTCATATTACGCAATTCTAGGGATTTCAAGTCACCGTCTACAAAAATACTATTATACAATGCACTGGTACGTAGTGGCTTGGAATATTGTAGTACAGCCTGGAATCCATTCTATGATATTTATATAAAGCGTTTGGAAAGCATACAAAAACGATTTTTAAGGCATATTACCTTTTCCTGTGGTCTTGGTAAAAAATTATTAAATTATAGCGATCAATTACAGTATTTTAATATGAATAGTTTAATCGATCGAAGACGCATGCTTGACTTGGTATTTTTTTACAAAATTGTTAACAATCTTCTCGAAGCTCCTAGCATCTTACCATCTATAGAATTTTCTGCTCCTACTAGATTACCCAGAGCATCTAATTTTAACTTGTTCCGTGTTCAAAATTATTCTACAAACTTAGGTCAAAATGCACCCCTATGCAGAATGACAAAGTTATACAATTATATGTCGAGATCAATAGATCTCGACATATTTAACGAAACTATATACAAATTAAAAAAAAAGATGTTATTTGAGAAGATTGTTCCATAGATTTTTTTTTTTTTAATTTTATCTGTTATAAAAATTTTCTGATTACAGTAGTTTATATCTTTCTGTGTTACTCGTATTTTTATTTTTCTTTTCTTCTGTGCATGTAGTCTACACTTATAAATATAGTCGCATTCATAATGTATCCTCTTCATGTTCTTATATAGTTTTTATGTGTTAATGTAGTCTATGTAAGTGTACTTATAAATAAATAAATAAATAAATATAGTAGATATATTTTAATAAATATGATATAATATTTTTGGGAGTCGAAGCTGCTCGCGTCCGTAGGCTTTACCCTAGTTTCCCTACAAGTGACTCCTGGATGGTGCTAAACTAGCAGCAGCGAGGTAGTAGTGCGTCGGTGCCCGTCTGGATCGCGACCACAGTACATGGGTGTAAAGCCCGTCATAGTGACCAGTTTCGGCTTGTCGCGTTTCGGGATCAGCTTGTGTATATCCAGTAGCTCATATACCTAGAGACCTTCAGTCGTGGTATATGTGGGTGACATGACGATGTAGACTATCAATAGATTTTCATCCTTTGATAGTCGCTTCCGTTTTTGGACTACACTGTACTTACCATCAGGTACTCTGTAGTCACTGTGTTGAGCCAGTGTAAAAAAAAAGTAGAACTAAACAAGAGTTGAAATTACTAATTCTATTTTTTTTTAAGATATAGAAATCGTGTATTTATGATTTATAGATAGGGAGCAGATATTATGTATTGAGCCCGTTGCCCGTAATTTTACCAACAAGGCCCGATTTTGTTCTTTGAAGCGTAAACTAATTTATTACAATAATGAGATTGCTGAAGCGTAAACACCCTGCCGAACGAAACCCTGGCACCACCTTAAATAAATGGAATTAAATTTCGACTTTAAATTATACAGCTTAAATGTGTTTATTTTAAAAAAAACGAAACTTTATGTTAGCGCGTTTACGCACTGCATTCGATTCCGTGAAAATGTGTTTCGAAGTAACTGTAGATAAATTGGTATGGTAGCTTTTGCACTTAACCCGTCATTCGATTTCTGTCCGCCATCCGTTGTTCTCTGCTGCAGATTCACTATATTGACGTACAAGCCGATGTAGAACTAATTCTATGAATTCTTACGCACTACGTTTACAACAAATTCAAGTGGTTTCAGAGAAGCGAGACAGACGGTGCGGAAGGCAGAATAATAATGTGGTTCGCCACAGCGCCTATATTAGAAAAAAAATCACATTATTCTATAATAAATTGAAATACATTCATTCATATATTTATTTATTTCATTTTTTCATTGATGCTGAATTGCGAGGCTTCGTAGAACCATATAGACGGATCGAATCAAATTGTGAGGAAACCCACATGGCATATAACAAAAATGTCTTGTGTAACTGCCCTGAGAAAAGTGATCAGCTACGCTACTGGTCACGTTGGGCATAACATTTAAGCGCAAAATAAAGCTACTAACGTATCTCTGCTCAACCCAAAAGGAATATAACGTGACGATATATCATTACTATCATGAAATCGAAGGCAGTGCGTAAAGCAAAATTCGAATTCGGTCCTAATTTTCTAGTAGCGTATTTTAACTGATTAGAATCGGACGTAGTGCGTAACCGCTTTTGAAGGTAATGATAATAACTGATTCAATTGTTAACATATTATAATCTGTGACTGCACTTCCTGTACGGTCTGATATTCAAGTTTTTCTTTACCACATAATTTTGATAGGTTTCATCAAAATAATAAACACAATAATTTATTACTTTCCACAACACAACACGTTTATGACACAATTAATTAATTATTTGAGCCTGATATACTCTATTTATACATAAAATTAATAGGTAGTCTTTATAAGCGTTATACTTTTGAATTAAAAAATTGAAATAAAAATTTTAACACCGATTAATAAACACAAGTTACATATATGTGATTTTGATGTAGTTAAAAACGCAAAATGTATAATAATTCAATAAAATTTTATCAAAAAACGATAAATTTAGTCAGTATTTAACTTTTTTCATTAAATGGTACTAAAGTGTTACATAATATTACGTAGTACTTACAAGTGATCTGTCGAAAGTAATAAAACCACAATTTAACACAATTTATTAACCTTAAAGCTACTCGTAAAAACATCTTAAGTTGAAACTTTTCATTTTTTTACATATGCGTTTGTAAATAAAACGTTATCCTTCAACGACCTTGTCTCAACACTTTCCACCAGGAGAATTACGAAAACATGTAAAATTACGTTTATAAAATTACGTTATTTACGAATTCGCCGAAGCACATCCAGAAAATAGGTTCGTAATGATACTGCATATATACTCGTATACTTATACAATTCTGCGCTGCACCTAATAAAAGGAACGTTATCAAAGAAAATGCAATTGTCATACCATTTCTATACAAACAAAGCATATAAAACTAGAAATAACAAAGAGAATAGAAGCCACTCTCAATTTATATAAATTGCAAAGAACAAAGGTCCTTAGCAACATTTCTCGTTTAAAATCTTTGTTATGTATAACCAGTTCATGAAAAATAACGATTTTCCTAAGATTTTCATTAAAATGTAAATTAAGACATTAGCAACTGTTAAGTAAATGAAAAGAAATACCTACATTTTTTATTAAAAACGAGATTTTATGTGTAAGACTTCATTCTGATATACGTACCTGTACCTACTAATTAATTGTGAAACACACTCGATTACAATAAATTAAATCTGTAGCTACGAATAACTAGCAAATTACGAAGATTATTATATATATAATGTGCAAAAGGGTCATCTAAATCAATTAAGTAGTTTATAAGCTATTCGAAGTAAATATACATATAAGATAAAATATTTAGTTGCACTCAGATAAAGATTCACACAACTAAATTCGAATTTAGTACAAAATATAATGTATATTGTAATATGCTGTTTCTCTAAAATAGTATAATTTATAGTTTTTGCTCCAGATATTAATAAATTAAAGATCAGAGAAGAGAATCGAAGTAGCGAGAATTGTTAAAAATAAAAGTAGTTGTTGAGTTTGTAGGCAATCACTTAACTAAAACTTCTCAGTTATAAATGATATCGCATATATTTAAAACCGTCGAGCAGCGTAGCGTAGCCGTTCCGTTCCAACAGGACTCGATTCAATGGCGAAACAGAATCAAAGGGAAAAGTCTCAAAATAACGATTCATTCATAAATCATTATTTCGTATAGGTATTGTGAGCACTGAAAGTGTATTTTATTAATTGTGATAAATGAAAATATGTGAAATATGGAGTTTTATTAGATCCCTATTCCAATTATATTAATTTACGTAAGACCGTATTTATTATGCCTAAACTATAACATTTTATTCACGGTGAAACAGAACCTATCGTAAATCGACCCTAAAAATTAATGTTGCAAGATTTAAAGAATTCTACAATATCTAACTGTAGTACGTGATAAGATGGAAATAAATTAACAGTCGCCATAACAGTTTTAATAAAGATTTATGTCGGCCGAGAGTGGGCGAATGCGCACAAAGCCATAAAACCGGGTCACTTTACAACGGTTCTCGTACAACTGCTGTCAGCGAATCGATTGACCTCTCCCGTGGCGGGGCTATAACAAGAGTCCGGGTTATCAATAGATTATTAAGAAAAGAACTTGTTCCGGAAAACAATTAGTCTTTGTGTAGAATTGTAAAGAAACATATAAGATCCCATAACATTATTCAAATGTATCGAATAAAAAGAAGGAAAAGGAAAAAAGGATGTAGTTACAGTTTATATCAATGTTCTATACTAGACTGAACTGTTTTCCTATACAGCACCTCAGTCAGTCTATCTGAAAATTCGTATATTCTATCATATATCTGACACAATATGTAGGTACACCACTACAAAGCATGTCCTGTAAGTCAACGTCTAAAGCTAAAAGGCTGATAGAGGAATGGTAGCTCTATTTCTTACTATTTATAAAATTTTACAATTCCTGTGCGTTTAGGAGATACTGAGAAAATGTATTATTTTAAGAAATCCGGAATTACTGTAAACCTAAGATTTTTCTAAAATTACGCAATGTTTTAGGATGTAAATTGTCTATTAATATTAGAGTCCGACCGAAACTGGTTTTCCGGCCGAAACCGAAACTCACGTGGTCAAGTATAAAAGTCAACGTGGTCAAGTAAAAAATGAAACAAAAACTTACATGTAATCAATTCCATCAAAACATAACCTCTAAAGAATGTTTACGTCGGGTGATAACGCAATGACTAAGTTGTGTTGTTATAGAGCAATGCGAATTAGATCCGTCAACTGTCGTCTAAACGACGCAATTACACTTCGACGCAGCCTTGAGTTTTTTTCAGCGTTTCTTCTCAAGGTAGTCGCTTCCGAAACGCTAGTAGATCACCATTAGGTTTCGTATTTTTGGCTGGCGGTCCAAGTCGATGTTCGTACCCACAGGGGTGCCCTTGCATTGCTACCCAACCCATAAATTGCCGGCTGAGCCCCCTCAGTGTTCGCCCACCCGCCTGGTTAAGTTGTGAAGACCTTTCCCGGTCAACAAACACGCGTAAATTGAAAAAAAAAATAGCAATGCGAACGGCGCACGAATCCCGAACAGGGCCGCCAGCGTCCGCCAAAGCGTTGCCGCGAGAAACGAAGTTAGGCAAGCATGTACGACAACTACCGAAATCAGTTTCGGTTTCGGCAAAAGTTTCGGCCAATTTTGGCCGAAACCGAAACTGCCGCCGAAACTTGATTTTTGGCCGAAACTCGGCCGAAACCGAAACCGAACTTACGGTCGGACACTAATTAATATGTATTGAGATAACTAAAGAATATTAGTTTCATCATTGTATTAGTAAAAGCCTTTTATGACTTAAAAAATTAGAAACTCGATAATAAAATACAATGTACAGTAGCATATTAAAAACTTCCTTATGTCGAGGGGTGAATATATGATATATATAATTTTTTTTTTTGGAATCGGTAAAAAACGCTGATTCCGATAATATATATTACTATATGACCTAAAAATATCGCTTAAACCAAATAGCCTTTCACCCCTTGATGTAGTTTAATATCTTACAAGTCTCATTCTATACGTATAATCGTAACCTAACAGAATTCTTAAGAAATTATTTATCGTTTTAAATATGCTAATACAAAATTAATTTGATATACTTTCCATATGTTTACCTAAAATATAGCTTAAAGAACCATAACATACTGTATTGAACTATCTGGATGAATTTGGTTTCCCAGGCTCTGCTGCCCTCACAGCAACCCTGATGGTCCTATATAGGACTTTCACCCGGAACACAAAAAAAAAACTGTACTGCTAAGCTGTACTGTACTAAAAAAAAAACAGTATGTTTATAAGGTACCGTAACTCAAAATGAAAAAAAAAACCAAAGCATACACTATATATCTGTCATGCCCCTTTATCTTAGGACCACGTGGAAGTATATCGAGTTCTTATATCGAGTTGAAATTAATATAAAATACTCTGCCCCTTGTAGGTTTGTTTGCGCTGAATCCTGTGTACACGAATTCCATTTTTACTTGACAGGTTTATCTTTCATTTCGTAAATCCGTATAACAACGGTTTTGTTTATAAGTGCGAAGTGTAGAGGACAAAGTTCCGAAAAATCCTATTTCCGTGTTGCTACAATCTAATAGCGCCGCGAAGTCTCCTTTTACCACAAACGACTAGTTTATATGTCTATCGCCAGCCTATATTCCATTTAATAAAATTGTCATTTGTAAGAGCCCTGAGACCGGCGATTACACTCGTTACTTATCACGTTGGCCATGATATACAAGCAGAAAGTGGATATAGCCACTAATGTATGTATTTCAGCTCACCCACAAGGGAATAAGTTAATGTTCAATTTTAAACTTCATAGACTGATCTCAACCTTTATCCTTTTAAGAAGAAATAAAAACTCAATAAATATGTTTTATAACTTAATCCCATTAATAGAATATTTACAATAAATTAAAGAGTTTATTTATTCAAAGTCAAATCAGGCATATCGCCGATCCACCAAAAGACTAGACAATTTTCGATAGTATCTGAGTATCTTATATCATTTGATAGCGTCAATTCCTCTTTGGCATTGTCTTGACGTGCGTTATCAGGCGACTCTGATGAATTGTCATCAATTGGATCTGTGAAATGATATTGGCCAGACCCAGTAGCCAATATAGGTCTGTATGGATGTATTGATACACTATTGCAGCAGTCTTTATGTAGAGGGAACTGTAAACAAAAGAACACAAATTTAAAAACCTCTGTACATAGGTGGGCATTCTCATAGAGCATTATCGCTTTTATTTTTAAATATTATTTATAGGCGGATGCTTGACTTCAATCACACCTAGTGGAAGGTGAAGTTAAATGCGATAATGAACTGCGTCCGCCCAACAAATGCCTATTCAGTCTTCTTGTAGAGACTCCCAGGTCATAAGATCGCGGAAACATGGTCGCTGGAGGCATATTCAACTCCTTAGCTGTTTGCAGGATGAATGTAGAAGCGAATCTTTTAGTGCGGATATATGGAAAGAACGTCCACAACATACGGATAGTGGATGGAAAAATATTGTTATTATTAAGTAAAAAGTGTATTTGATGATTTTCTTAATCCTTTAGTAATCCTATTATGGAAACTTATGCCCATTTATAATCTTAAAACACAGAGGTCGTCTTGAAGCTCTTTCTCATGGAGTAACTCTTGAAGGAATCTTCAATGATGATTCAAAATCAAAGATTTGCCGAAATGCCTACTACCCACTTTCTGGTCTCTACGTGCGACTGGTCTTCAAGAACTTTCGATGACTTTGAGACGTTTCTGCAACTCAATATGAAATAATTGCTTCCTCTTAATCCATTCCCTCTTCGATTAACAAATTGGTTGCCCATTACCACAGGCGTCTTATTACCCCGCACTCGTAACTGTACTTTAAATAACACTCACTTTGCCATTTACAACTTATAAAATATTAATTTTATATACTTTTAGAAAACTTAGAAATATAATGCAATTATGCATTTTATCTCTGAAACTTTTGCAAGATCTAAATGACCGGAAACTTGAAAACATGGTTTGGAGTAAATTATAGATCTACGTGCCTCATCTTTGCTATCGCCTCTTTAGGTTTTGACCCAGGGCTTATGGATTGAAAACTACAACTAGCTATGCAAGACCACTCTCAGGAAACTATAAAATAAAGCTATTCATTGTGTACTTGCCTTACAAGCTGTACTTTCACTCTCGCCATTAGTGACATCTATGAAAGATTTCCAGTCTTGTTTTGTGACATCCCACACTTTTATAGCTCCGTCAGTGCCTCCAGTGACGAGGTATTTACCACAAGGTGAAATGTCGAAGTAAACTCTTTGGTTTGTATTCACAACTCTGTCCAGGATATTGAGTGGCCTTCGGTAATATCTGATATCCCAAATAAGCAGCCTGTGGTCTTTACGCGCTCCCGAGACGAGTCGCAAGCCATCTGGACTGAACTTCATATGTGTAACACCACCTTAAAATTTTAATTTTTTTTTTAAATATTCCTAATCTGTGTCTTTTGATAATTGCTAATCTCATTTGATAATGGATGTTCAAAGCAAGGAACCATTAGACTATTTCTGAAGGTCATACATTTTCTGGATACTTGAATGGCAATTAACAAGATAATTAACTAAATAAGCGATTAACTGGTTAAAAATACAGATTTGTGACCTTGGTAAAGTATTTTTTTAACCCTTTCACTACTATCGGTGACTATTGTCACCAGTTAAAAAACGCCGCCTGTACATGATTTTTTTTTTTTTGTTAACCCGGTGGAAATCCCTACGGACCGTCAGGGGAAATGGTGAGGGCCACTCCCCCCGGTGCGTCGGACCTGTCCCGACTAAAACCACCGGGGTGCCAGCACTGTATCTCCTCGCCTTCGCCGAGCCTGGGAATCCGGATACTTCCGAGGGCTCGGCGAGCGTTGGCCTATGGGCAGGCCTCCTCTTTTGGAGGGGGATTTCAACCCCTCCCTACCTCTCTATGGGAACGGTGTGTGGGCACACACACGCCGACCCTTCCTCTCTCCACTGGACGGGGACGCCCTCAACGTCACCCGCCCAGCCTGTGTCAGGATGGGAAATTGTCGCGCTGGGAATCCTCGCCTGTACATGATGGGTGACTTTAGTCAAAGGCTGAAACACCGCTTATACATGATGGTCGGCTATATTTTATTTTATTCACCCGTATTATTTTTCCTCTGAAAACAAATTGTTTTAAATCAAAACTTTGACCCTGAATGCTGAAGACTGCGCGCGTATGATGTGAGCACTGTCAGCACAGAGCTCTATTTCCTTCAAAACCTTTTGCAGCAAGGCCTGCCATAGTGAAAGAGTTAAATGAGTATGGACTAAAAATATAAGAAAATGTACAGCAGGAAAAATGAAGTTCATTTCTATACTTTTATAAAACAATCAAATCCTTTATGTGAATATACATTATTCAATGTGATAATACTTTCCATACATGAAATGCTTAGATATATTAAATTAAACTTATTGCTATACTAGTAAAAATGACAGTAACAGTATCAGAATACTACAAAAATTAAGAAATATCTACCTCCATGACCATGCATTTTTCCTATACTCTTATATGTGCCAGTTTCACTTATATTGTATAAACTTATTGATGTGTTCCATGAACCAACTGCCAGTAAGTTGTAGTGTGTAGCGAAACATGAGGCAGGACTTGTGATCTTGTGTTCACTAAAATCTCTGCCAGGTCTGAAAGTATTTTAAAAATAAATGTCACTATCTAATTGAAGAAACAAAAATATCTATGTAAATTTAGCATAATTGATAAGAACAAATGTCATAATGTCTCTTGAATTGCTATATAAATATCAAAATCATAAAGAAGAATGCCAAAGGGGTAAAAATGATGACCAGGTCTTTAGTTTACTTTGGCCAAAACATAGTTACTAAACAATTTCCATAAATATTTAAAAAAAAATGACAGTAGATTTAATAAGTTTTATCATAATATTATATTTCTATATCAAGAGGCACTATTCTGAAATATGAGGAGTATAGAATATGAATCACAGTTTAAACATTATTTTATGTGAAATGAAGACAAATAGCCTGATGGGCAGTCAGTGTGGCTTGTGGAATACTACAAAATAAGAAATGTGCTGCCAATATAAAAAGGTGCCTTTCACTTCTTTATATAAAGAGTACCATATCATAATCCAAAGGAAATACTGCAAATGGATGGTGCTTTCACAATTTCACAGAAAAAATGAAGAATTTTTGAGATACATAGTTCTAACAAAATAATTACCTATGTGCATCAAATGTTCTGAGTCTTTTCTTATATCCAGCAATAATTTTGCTTCCATCTGGAGAAAATGTAACAGAAAGAGCAGGTTCCATTTCATCAACAGCATTAAAACCTCTGTAGGAGCCTCGCAGTGAACCATTAAATGCATCCCACATTTGAATTGGTGCATTCTGTCTTGTAGTCAACCAACTGAAAGAATAATATAAATAATTATATACAATATGTATTAAATACATATTAATTAGAATTAAAATACATATAGTTAATTTGGATTAAAAAAACATTTTGAGATAAAAAATATATACATGTATACACTGTTACACTATATCCCTTTGGAGGTATAGATGGAGAAACTGTAATCAGATTAATGAAAAATGATTACAATTACATTTTATGTTTTTCATGATTAATATGACTGAATTTCGCTCAACTATGTTTTAAACACTATGGAATCTACAATTGCATATACATTTATAACTTCTTAATGATTTGAAGGGATTAAATGATGACAGAGCAACAAAATTAAAATTACGATCTTTTGTAATTGTTAAACATTAATCAGATTACATTTTGCCAATCTCTGTTTGGAGGTGAACAGAAACACACTAGTGACTATCAACTTTTTGGTTTCATTTACCATCTCACATTTCAAATAATATCATCTTATAACCAGAATCTATTCATTTAATAACACATACTGCCCAGCGCAGTGTGCATTGCCCTGTAAGGTGGATTGACAACCTAATCAAGATCACAGGATGATGGTAGATGCAAGCTGTTTCCAACCAGTTGTTCTGGAAAACATTTTTTTTTTTTGATAACTTATAGGCGAACGTTTGACCTCAATCACACCTGGTGGAAGGTGAAGATGAGTCCGATGATGAACCGCGTCCACCCAACAAATGCCTATTCACTCTTCTTTTAAAGACTCCCAGGTCATAAGATCGCGGGAATATGGCCGCTGGAAGCATATTCCACTCCTTAGCTGTTCGCATGATGAATGTAGAAGCGAATCTACTCGTGCGGATATAAGGAACATCCACCACATACGGATGGTATCCGACACGATGTCTTGTAGTTTTGTGGTGGAATGGGGCTGGTGGAATCAAAGAATGTAGTTCCTGAGAACACTCTCCACCGTGCAAGCGGTAAAAGACCGCGAGGTAGGCAACTCTACGTCGATGCTCGATGCTTTGCATTGTAATTTTTGACAAAGAGTCGTCGCCAATAAGTCTACGAGCTCTACGATCAATCGAGTCCAAAGCCGCCAACTGATATTTAGCGGATCCGTCCCAAAGATGACAACAGTACTCAACACCCGACCGCACATGCGCTTGATACAGGTTAAGAAGTTGCGATGGTGAAAAGAACCGTCTGACCTTAAAAAGGACACCTAATTTTTAGCAACTGTTTTCGCTCTAAGCTCAATCGACCGCCCAAAGTTCAAGTCAGCTGTCAGCTCTAAACCGAGGAGCTCAAGACCATCAGTCACCGGCAAGGAAACACCCTGGAAGGTGGGAGTCAGGTGAAAAGGACTCGGTTTGGCGGAAAAAAGACACGCCTGTGTCTTGGTAGTATTAAAACTAACCAGATTCGCATCGCCCCAATCAGAGACATATTTAAGTCCTAAATCTGTTCGGTTCACTATAGCCTCCCTCAGCAGAGAGATCTCGACGGCATCTGCCCGCGGTCCAGATAAGTACCTATCAGTAACAGTGCTATCATCCGCATACCCAAGGATACCGGGTTTAAGCAGATCGTTGATGTGTAGCAGAAACAATGTTGCTAGAAGTACTGATCCCTGAGGCACACCGGCATTAATTGCCAATTGGTCTGACGAACAGCCATCAACAACTACTCGTATAGACAGTTCTCTCAGGAAATCATTGATCCAGACTCTGAGAGACTCCGGCAGCCCATAAGACTGGAGCTTGCTTAAAAGGCTTGCGTGCCAGACCCTATCAAACGCCTTAGAGATGTCAAGAAAGACACCGAGGGCCTCTCCGTGCTTCTCAATGGTTTCACCCCAGTAATGGGTGGCACACACTAGGAGGTCCCCAGTAGACCGGTTCTGACGAAAGCCATATTGCCGATCACTGAGAATATCATTTTGCTCTAGGTATGCCAGCAATTGACGGTTGATTATCCGCTCCATTATTTTTGAAAAAAGTGAGGTGATGGCGATTGGTCTATAATTAATAGGGTCGGCACGGCTACCCTTTTTGGGAACTGGTTGCACATTTGCAAGCTTCCAACACTCGGGAACAATACCGGTCCGCAAAGAGAGACGAAACAGGCGTGTCAAAACAGGAGACAACTCTGGAGCACAGGTTCTAAGCACTCTTGCTGGGATACCGTCTGGTCCACTGGCTTTGTTCACATCTAGACCACGAAGCACTGAGCGCACATTCTTCATACGGATGACTACGTCGCGCATTAGTGTGCCACATGCAGGAATAGACGGCGGTTCCTTATCCCCACTATCCAGATGCGAACTATTCGCAAACAGATTCACAAAGATGTTCGCTTTATCTGTTGCGTTATGAGCCAGCTTCCCATCAGGCCCCAGAAGAGGAGGGAGTGAGGGTCTCCGAAAATTCGTCTCAAAAGACTTTGCAAGGGACCAAAACGCCTTGCTACCACTGGGGTAGGCTGCTAACTTGGCCCCAATGCGACTAACGTGCTGAAAACGTGATTTTCGAAGAGCTTTCTTGTAGGATTTGGCAGCTTTGTTGAACAGTACTTTCTTCTCGTGCACATCCTGGGTTTTACGCCAGCGAGCATCCGCCCAAGATTGAAAAGCCAGTTCTTTCACTCGCTCTGCTTTGGCGCACTCTGAATCAAACCAAGGACGGGCACTGCCACCCAGAGGAACACTAGCATATGGAATAAAATACTCCATAGCTAAACGTACAATGTCAGTAATGGCAGAGGCGCAACTTGATGGATCGCTTGAAGAAAAGCATGTCTGCCGCCAAGGGTCTGATGTTAAGAAATAACGCATCTCATCCCAATCTGCTGATTTATAACGCCATATTCTACGAGAACCCCTATCACTTACATCTGGCGGTGAATGTGATGAAACAGACCTAACAAGACAATGATCTGAACTTCCAAGAGGGGCCGTGACCAAGACAGAAAACCTATCTGGGGCAGTCGTCAACAGAAGATCCAGACAGTTTGCAGTATGACTAACAACGTCAAGCACCCGCGTGGCCTGGCTTACCAGCTGAGAAAGGTTAAAAGAAAGCGCAAACTTACAAGCTTCTCTCCCAGCATGGTCTGTCTTCTGATACGGGAACAACCATTCTTGATGGTGAGCATTAAAATCCCCCAGAAAAACTAAGTCCGTGGATGGATAACGCTGCTGAGGCATATCTGCTGCCTCACTCAAGTGCTCTAAAAATCTGTTTGTCTCCTGATCACCACTGTGTGATCGATATACCACTATATAAACAGTCTTCTCCACTCCAGAGTCGACCAGCAACCACAAAGTTGAAAAATGGGAGTCTTCAAGGTTACGGAGACGCCGGCAGCAGATGTCGTCGCGAACGTAGACGCAAACCCCAGCACGCTGGATAAAGTTGTGCTCCAGGGTATAGCCTGGGTAGTTAAGATATGCATCATCGGCTGGAGTTCGTATCTGCGTCTCCGTAAGGAAGAGTAAGTTAGGTTTATCAGTCTCCAGATGGTGGTGGACTGCGTTGAGGTTTGCGTGCAGACCTCTGATGTTTGTGAGGTGCACCTTCAATGGGAGGAAGTGGAACCGCTGTTGAACCTTACTCTTTTTCCTTGTTTTTTTCATTATTTAGTTGAGTGAATATGGGTAGAATGAGTTTGAGATGAGGCGAAGCAAGGAGAGGCCTGTATCTAGCTGTAGACATCCTACTGCTGGTATGATAATGATGATGACCATATAATAAAAACAATGTGATTTAATTACAAAGGTCTAATAGAGTAAGAGATTCCAAGTAAACTAAAAAACTAAAAAACAACAAAAAAACAGTACCAAATAGGTGTAGAAAAACACAGTGTACAGTGTAGCTTCAGGTGACTTATTAAGTGTGTGTTTGCTAAGATATGTAAACAAAAGCACTGACAGGATCCAAATAATACCAAAAATTAATAATTGTTTCAATACCAACCAACATTAATTAATGTAAAGTATTTCAGAATTTTTAAGAGAAATATGTTTGCTAAAATAGAGAAAAGTAGCTTTCCATGCTTAGCGCCTACCACAATAAAGAATCAGCGTGATTGCAGATACTAACCAGCATGTCTCTGGTAAAGTGCTATTCATCCCAGGATACCAACAAAAGTCATACACTAAGCCAGATTCTTTTACATGTATTACTGATTCTAAAACATCAATCATTCTATCAGAGGTCACAGAGCCTGTGTACAAATCTCTTGAAAGTTCTGTAACATGAACTCCATCATTATTGACCACAGAGAGGCAGCATGTCCCGTCTGGAGACCACTTGCAGCCACGCAAATACGGCTGCACATCATTACTAGCCCTCTTGGATCTGGACCAAGAAGAATTAGACAGTTCCAGTAATGTTTTATTTGTAAACAAAGTGGGATATTGGTAAAAGTTGTCTTCGTTTAGTAGTGGATAATCTTTGCAAGCAGTTAGCTCCATGTCAATTTTAATATCGCTCTGTTCATAACTGTTATTTATTGTTTCAGTTTCCATTGAGAATTCTTCCATTTTAATTTATATTTTTTAACACAACTGTAGCTAAATCTTATAGTATCATTTTTGTAAGCGTAGATCAAGTGATACCAGCCCTAGAAAAGAAAATGTTCTTATTTTTTTTAAATCCATGTACAAACTTCAAAGGAAGCGTCTGGAGGAAATGTTTCGTATTATCTTTTTCAACAACAGCAAGACAAGCAGATGTTTTATGAAACACGAAATATTTGCTGCAGACGCATCATAAGGCCTAAAAGAATTTCATACTAGTATTTTAAATACCAAAATCATCTTTTTTTATTGCGTAAATTGAAAATTATAAAATCAAATCCATAAGAATTTTTACTAAATATATATATATGAATTAAAAATTATGATATATCATCATGTTATCACCCTTTTCAGGACGAACACAGATACACTAGGGGCTGTACGACTTTGCGCTTAAGTGTTGTGGCCAACGTAACCAGTAGCGCAGCTGATCACCGTTCTTACATATATGATATTTCTATTAGATGCCATGCGGGTATCCTTGTGATGCTTTCCTTCACCGATGAGCTAGCGGTGGCTAAATCCGAGAAAAATCTAAAGGCACGTAATGGGACACGAACTAACAACCATTCGCGTTTCCGCGCTTGGTCCATTATGCACAAAGCTACCACAAACAATATATACACAAAAATATATGCATTATCACAGATTTATTAGATTATTCATAGAATAGAATTAATCTTAATATAAATAAAATTGAAAATCATTATCAACTGTCATTGTATATCATCATCGTTTCTAAAATGTACTTATCTTAAATATTAACAGAACTATGAATTCACAAATTTGACAAATCGTGAATTTCTTATCTTAAAGTACCAAATTGATAAACCTCTAAACAATTTTTGTTCCTATTTTTTCCTCTGGTCTAACTAAACTCCTACACATAAGGTTAAGACTCCTGTGTTGGTATCACTATATGAATTTATCAAATTTTTTTTATGAAAGCAGTATGTAACGGCTTTAACTTAAATGCGATAGATTAATTTATAAAATAGTTTCTAACATCAATTTAAAAACTTGATGTATTAACGATTATAAATTACGACATAATCAACTAAAAAAATATAAATTGATTTGTAATAGAAAGATTTAAAGAATAAAAACTACTTAATCGCTTCAACCTGTCGCGTTTCGGGATGATTTATAGTTTTTTGTGTATACATAAGTTCATATACCATTAGACCTGTCGTTGGGAGCCAACATAGCGATGACGACTGTCAATGGATTTCAGAATGGTCGTTGTTGTTCATTGGACACCACTGTACTTTCCATTAGGTGCAAAGTAGTCACTTTTTTTAATCCAGTATAAAAAATTGATGGAACAACAGATTCCTATCATTGCCAATCCCGTTAACTATTTCGACGCCTGTCGGTAACCGTCGCATCCTGCCATCCATGTGAAATCTTCTTTTTTTTTTCAATTAGGTATGCTACGTCCGTAGCTAACCATTCATGCTTTACAAAATATCGGCTTATCTCTTTCTTTCTTGTGTATTTACGATCACTTTTCTCTTTCTAATAATGTTTTGTGAACAAACGAATCATTTACTGTGTATGCACCATTATAATAGAAGATTATTTGTAGTTCAAAAACGATAAAGCCGATTTCAATACACAAAACACTTATATACACGATGAAGGAAAATGTTCCCCCATTCTG
Organism: Automeris io; assembly: GCA_036320925.1. Taxonomy (NCBI): domain Eukaryota; kingdom Metazoa; phylum Arthropoda; class Insecta; order Lepidoptera; family Saturniidae; genus Automeris; species Automeris io. The sequence goes on along the minus strand of JAUDJH010000010.1, from coordinate 11,148,439 downwards.
CGACCATCATGCGATAAGTGCCAATGATGGATCGAATAGTGTAATTAAATTATTTGAACAATTAATGAATAAATAGCCTCGTCATAAGAATATTTAGTCAGCTCTGCTCCGCTGACGGCTGTGAATGAGTTTTAAGTACTATCCGACAGAAGCTTTAGTTTTCGGTTATTTCGGCGAAACAATTACCAGTTTTGGTCGAAGCCAACGGTTTCTTGAAAGCGGTTGGCAATTTCATTTAATAATCCTTTTACTTTAAAAGTATTCAATGCTAAGAACGAGGTTCCGAAAAATACTTTTACCGTGTCGTTACAATCTAATAATGACTCAAGGACTTAGCTTGCCACAAACGACCAGTATTATTCACTTTTAATCAATCTTGAATTAAGTTTCTTAGAATTTTTTGACTTTCGGTTTCAACTTCAACCGAAAGTTATGGTGATGCCAATTAGAAGATTTCGGCTTTAGCTAGAAATCAACCATCTGTCGAACACTAGTATCGTGCTAGTATCTCCATCGGTTGTCAGTTGTCAAGTCACATGTAAAATATATATTTGATTTCGAGTTTTGTTCGTGTTAAATATTATAATTAATTAGTACCCTGTTCGATTTCATTTGCTTCAGTACTGTGGTATAACTTAATGTAACGATAATCTAAGCGATATCATGTTAGAGTTTAATATGAATTAGCAGATATATGAAATACTATAATTGTACAATGATAACAAAATTTATCCGCGAAGTTTTTTGTAATTATATTTTCGATTGGTGTCCATTTATTGGTGTAACAACAGCAAAAGCAAGAAATGTTTATAATAAAATCTTTACAGATGACGCTTAAAACTATTAGCCGCAGTTTTCGTTTCGCGTCAGGGAATTTGTCGAAAATGATGTCCTTCGCTGACCCTCCCGCTAAAGCATCGCTATGTTGCGAAGAGATGAAAGAAGGGGCTCCACCGACTTACGCGATGTACGAAGCTCTTAAGGATTCATGCCAAAACAATGCCACCTATTTTCAGCCGGATGATAGCGAGAATGGGCAAAGACTGTATCAGGGCTTTATGACACTTATAGATCACATAGATACCGTATGGCCGTTAGTTGATCACGTCCGAAAGGTAAGGATTCACTCAAATCACATTTTTATAAACTTTAGAGGTGGTTAACATTAAAAAAAAAACTCCTTCAAATTGAGATGATATGATTACAGTTGCCATTACTTCTAGTTGTAATAGTTCACAGAACAGTATTTTTTATTTATACACACCTATAATATTTCCACAACTGTGACCAATATTATTATATTTATGTAAGAAACCCAAACACACCCTAATTTTTTTTAACAATATTCCGCTTTATATCTCTTCTTCCCATACCGACTTAGATAAAAAAAGTGGATATTTAATATTATGATAAATTAATAAAAAAATGGTGTAAATTGATCTGAGTTTACTTTCTCTTTTTCACACAATATTTTACTGTCCTTTGAGACTTTTGTTTCTCATTTGAATGTGTTTTTAAATTTGCCATTTTATGATCTGATCAAGCCAATTCTCATGTTCAATTTTCAATTTACTGTTCTATTTCAATCTTAATCCACATTTGTTGTTTATATAATATGGATGTGGCTTTCTGTTATCTTCTTGACTGTTAATTCAGTGCATTCTGCCATCACATTAATTTTGCCATGACCATCCTCAATTATTCTATTTCATTTACTAAAGGCTAATGGATAATATCAAATATATCATAGAATGCCAGTTGATGTTGTGTCATTAACTATTGTTGAGGATTTCCATTTATATTATTTATCCCTATAAGTAATACTATTCACAGTTTATAACCATAATTTTATTGTCATTTTAGTAATTATTTTAGTTCAGTTACAAAAAAGACCATATCTTAAAATTATGATTTAGCAACTGTACAAAGTAAAGTAAAGATGTGAAATTATAAGATAAATGAAATAATGTCCAACAATTTAAGAATAATATACATTTTGCTATTCAAAGTTATTTACATACTTTGTAGCATAGCACGCAGTAGCATTAAGCAAGTTCTTCATATAATATCTTTATTAATCAATATAGTTTAAACTTGACACTGACAATAGACTTTCATTTGCACTAATAGTAGACATACTTTTATATCACTTTAAAGTATCTTTAATCGAAACAAATCTGCAATGAAATATAATATGATAAATAAATATAAATGATATATAATGAATAGTGTAATATCAAAGTATTACTATTGAAGTAGTAAAGAAGATAATTGCCTGAACTGAATTGAGATCACAGTAAACCGTAAAACTAGTCATGGTGACTTGCTTCTAATTGTCATGTTTTGTGATACTCTTGTTATTTGTGTACCTATCAAACCTACTACCTATAGCAAAACACAAAGTCAGCCATTATACCAATCAAGGATTTTCCATGAATTAACAGATCTGACACCTAAATATTCATGAATAAAATCATTTAAAAATATCAGTCAATCAAAATTCACCATTTCAAAAATGAACGAGTATAGTTTTTTGTATGTTACACACTGGAACTATATAGTGGATATAACACAATTATTTTTGCTGGAAGTGTGTCACTAAACAGATTTGTGTTTATAAAACATGTTTAAGGCTTGTATAGACTAAAAAATGTAAGTAGTGTGAAGACCTACAAATAGATTAACACATCATCTGCTCAACACATGAGATTTTCCAGATAATATCTTTGTCTTAGATAAATATGTGGTAAATTTCTGCTGCTTGACTTATATACTATGTCAGACTATCTGATTATATTGCATATAATGATAATATAGCTTTTTTTCAGTGGTCATATAAATATTCTAACCATATAAAAATCTAATTAGATTAAGGGTTAATTTATCAATAATGATGCCTGCTATTAATTTACACCCGAATTACATTTGTTTTGTTATATAATCATTTGAAACAGTATGTAAAACATTGCATCTTATCTATTTATGTACATGGTTTCTATCTATTGTCATTGTCTTCATAGTAATAGTTATCTTTAGTGTTATATGTTATTATGCAGTTAATCATATCTGATCTAGTTTGCAAGTTTGTAAAGTTCAGTAGAATTTGAACTCTGGGTTTTATATGTGATTATCATCTCTGTCTTTAAAGCAGAATAATTTTTATCATAATTGCTTTTACAATTATAATTATTATTATAAAAGTACATGTTCTGTGCCTAATCAGTAATTATGATATTTTTAAATTAAGATTAATGTATTGTGAGATGAGATAGAAATATTTCATATTATTTGTACAGGTAAACTTGGACATTTTGATTGTATATTAATTTTGACTATAATAATAATGCAGATAGATATACAAATTCTAATATAAATACTTTTCAAAGTCAAAATAGTTAATACCATCAATAAGCATTAACTATAACACATTATAATAAATAAGTAAACCATTTCCTCAGGTGTATTAATAAAATAACTTTGTTAAAAACCTTTCCTTGATTATTTCACTTATTTCTAAACCATTTTAACTACATAATTTTTTTTATATTGTTAACATTTTGATTATATGTATATAGATTTGTTTAATTACAGGTAGCACCACTATATGACTTTGACATCAAGTCTCCAGGTAATGGATACCGCAGTTTTGTGTCTGTCGTAGACTCCTGTGTACTGCATGGACTAAAATTAAGCCGGCAAGTTACAACTGGAAGGGATGCTCTATTATTCCGCAAAGGGCATTTTGTGAAGTAAGGTTTTAATAAAATATATAAGAAGTCATTTTAATTACAGTCATAAAAAGTTATATGTCTCAATATATAATGTTTTATAAGCCCTTGAGATTGTCTTGTTGAAAACAATTTCTAAGTAAAATATCAAAGTTTATTTTATTTATTTTCATGTATTTTTTATAACAATACAATTTATATTTCATATTTGTAATCAGATATCTTCATTATTATTTTTACAGATTTTACACATGCCTTCTTACTGACAAGTTATACTGACGGATTTTATATAATATAAATCCAAAAAGTATATATTGTTTATTTATCTAATCATTTTTACACATTGAGGGCGTATGTCAGAGACTTAGTGCTAAAGCGATTACTCTGCTAGTTTTTCACAAGTATTTTGGGATACTGTAATTGGGTTGTGCCTTTGCTTAAACAGAAAAAAACTAACAAAATGAAATTATTTTTTTACTCTGGCTACATAAAGTGACTACAGTGCACCTGATGATAAGTACAGTGTAGCCCCAAAATGAAAGCGACTACCAATGGACGAAAATCCATTGATAGTTTTCATCATCATGTCGGCCCACATATACCAGACTGAAGGTGTCTAGGTATATGAGTTACTGGATATACATAATCTGGAATATAAAATAATAATGATCTAGTTATGTTTTACAGGGTTTACTTATAATAATGAATGTTTTAGGGAAGTAGAATCGTGCGGTCAACTACTTGCATCACTGGGTACATGTCTGCATCATTTACACACTCTACTAGGGTGGGCACCTTCTGGTGAACTTTTTCCAACAGAATTACATACACCGGAGGAGTTATTCGCGCAAGCAGACACAATCAATCAATATTGCTTCTATGGAAGATGCTTGGGTTTTCAGGTAAGAAAAGTTGAGCAATCCTAAATAACCCGTTAGACTTTATCAAGTACAAATAATCTTAAGATATACTTTAATACTTATTAATCACTAGAATGTAAGATTTTTATGTGAATTTGAATCATTTAAAAGTCCTAAGATTTACAGATAGGTTGATTTTTCATAATTATGTTGATTTTCTGGTCCTTTTTTACGTCATTATTGTTACTGGAAAATGTTGCACTCTTTTTTTTTATACGATAAGGTGGCCGAAAGCGTAACCTGTCACCTAATGGAAAGTGGCTATTGTCGCCTATAACCAAGTGACGACGGTGACTGTTAATGGACCATCATACCCTGGTAGTCGTTGCATTTTTGAACTCCACTGAATGAGTTTCAGGTGATCTGAAGCAGAGATGGGCAAAATATAATCTGATTAATGATGAACGATTACTAAATGTAGTCGTAATTTTAATTTCCTTCTCTGTAATCATGATTAAATGCATTTAAAACATTAAGAAATGATAAATGTGTATACAATCTGAGATTTTGTAGTGTTTAAAATATAAAAGAGGAAAATGCAGTCATATTAATGGTAAAAACGTAAAATGTAATCGTTAATCATTTTTATTAATCTGATTACATTTTGCCCATCTATGATCTGAAGTCACTTTGTCGAGCTAGTAGTTTCTAGGTTACATGATAAACTTATTTATAGTAGTCATACTATAAATGCAAAATGGTGACATTGAGGAAATCAGAAAGCTTTTCCTTCCTCAGTTCTTGCCATCGATGCGCGGCATACTAAAAGGCATATCCATATGCATGGCGGGTTTCTCCGAGGCTTACTACTGTCACGGAAACCTGATTAGCTCAGTGTGGACCGGGGGCCAATATCTAATTGACCCCGAGATGAGAGCACGGAGAATCGTAAATATATCGCAGTCAGCGAGTATCGAATTCTGCAAGGCGTTTTGGTTCTTGGCAGAAAGCGGTATGTACCTATGACACCGGTTTTGAATGTTCTTAGTTTCCAATCCTAGCACGTACTTCTGATTATTTTTATTCTCATTAACTACTTAATGCTTATTATGAGTACAAAAAAACTTGCCAATTATCAACCCTATCGTGTAATGTCGTGTGGTAAATTTACGTGCTAGTGTATTTATTTCCTTTCTCTATGATATTTGGTGCTTAACCCTTTTGAGACTCCTGCTACACCATATTGTACCAGTTAATGTTTTACCAGACTGCATGCTTTTAATCTGGGTTAATTTGGTTCACATCGATATCACATAGTCATATAGTATCCAAGGAAAGTAAACTTTTTTCATTTTGTAATATAAAAAAATCTTTGACCTATAATATCAGAAAATAGTCTTTAAAAAGGTCTATCTTCTCCAATTAATTAGTTTGTGGATAGCTTGCAAAACAATAACTTCATAAATTTTGAAGTGTAAAAACGTAAACTGATTCGAGAAGTAAATTAAAAAAAAACTCAAATTTGGTCTTCAAAATTTTACTCTGCATTCTCTTCCACTTATCGACTATCGAAGCGCCAACTAAGAAGTTTCACTTGGAAAAGTTTTATCTTCAAATTGTAGACACACATAATATATTTACAACAAATGTGAAGTAAATATATTAAAGAAACTAAGAGTAAGCCTAGATATATTAAATGTTTTTGTGGTTATTAACTGATATTAAATGGAAGTACTTTAGATAGTAAATTGTTTGCAAACAGTTCGTGACCGCATGACTAATTGTTTATCTGATCTAACCAATCTTGACCTTGAATCTACATTGTCTTGATTCATAAATTTACATAATAACTAGCTGACCCGGCAAACGTTGTTTTGCCATACAAGTTATTTCTAGGTGATAATTGATCAATTATCGAGCTATTAAAAAATCTGACTATTAAAAATTAGGGGTTGGTGATAAAAGGGTAAAAATTTAGTGTTGTATGTATTTTTTAATGCCACATTGTAGAAAAATAAAAATCAAAAATTTTGTCCAAAAATTTAAAAAAAATTTTAAGGGTGAACAACTCTTATCACTTAGGGGTATGAAAAATAGATAGTAGCCGATTCTCAGACCTACTGAATATGCATATAAAATTTGGTAAAAATTGGTAAAGCCGTTTCGGAGGAGTAAGGTAACTAACATTGTGACACGAGAATTTTATATATATAAAGATTATGACAATGTTCTTTGGAATTTTATTGTGAGTTAAGATTTAGTAATATATCGCCATGCTATTATATATCCCAATGATAAAGTTTGAATATCAAAATATTTGTTTTTATAATAAAATTTGTAGTTTTATAAATGTTTTTAATAACTTTATAAATTACTTCAATTGTAGTTAATTGTTTTGTTTTGTATATAGTATACGTCTTTAATATCTTTGTTTGCGAAAATTATTTTGATTATTGTTTTTAATATAAGCAATTTGGCTTTCTGTACCGCACTTTGTATCTATAAAGATGGATGTATTTTTCAATATTATAACGTATTGTCTAATGAAATTAAAATTACGTAATTTAATTTCAGAAATAATGAAAAGAGTTCCTAGTTTAATGTCATCAACAGTCGCAGTGAATAAACTCATCACCATTCCGCCCGAACCATTAACTGTCATCACAAATGAAGGAAAGGAAACAACTGTACTTCCTCCAACTGTCCACACAGGATTGCAAGGACTCAATGTCAGACTGATAAGCTCTAACAAGAGAATTGGCATGGTAAGTTACTTTAAAACTAAGGGAACAAGCCTTTAAAGAACAGTGAATCATTATTTAAAATAAAAATTCTCAAATATTTTGATCACATTGCTCGAAACCAACACACTATGGAACGACTTGTTGTCCAGGGATAGCATGAAAGGCAAGCGATCACGCGTTGGACACACTTGATGAAATCTCCTGCACAAACATCAATAGTCCAATGTTTCAGTACCGCTGAGAACCCCAACAAGAGACGTATCACGAAGACAGCATTATCTTTAGTCGTTTGTGGCAAAAGGAGACTTCGCGGCATTATTAGATTGTAACGACACAGAAAATGGATTTTTCGGAGCCTTGCCCTTAACCCCTATTAAATTAAAATACTAAACAAAATTAGCGAATTTTACATATAAATTAATTTAAAAAATCCCGGACAAGTATGAATCGGACTCGCCTATATAGGGTTCCATACAAACACACCTATAAGAGACTGAATATTTGATATTACTTTCAACCCGGCAATTCCACGTGTCCCGGAAAAAAAGGTTTTGACGGACAGACAGACGTAAAACAGAGTACTTCTATATAGTTCCATTTTTCCTTCCGAGTTCTGGAATTCTAAAAAAACACCATAATACATTCTAGAACCGTAAGGTACTTTAAGATGCATTTTAGATAGTATTTTAAGCAAATTGTATCAAATACATTTGTGCAGTTCTCTTCACTAATTTACAGGGGCAGTATCCCGTTTGATCTATTTATCTATTATCACTCCGAATCCCTTTTGAGGTAGGCAGAGAGAATGAATGAACGAGTGTTTGTTCTCATTGAAATATTTTCAATGATTAGGTTACAAATATATAACTGAGTCAGGGATGTTTTACATTTTTAATTTAATGGTTATATTCTCGTCAGTCAAGCGAGAGCTCGTCGTCAATACCGCCAGCGGACGGGGTCTTATTCCACTGTCACGGTGGAGGATTTGTGGCCCAGAGTTCTAAATCACACGAGACTTATCTTCGCGATTGGGCTGCTAAGCTGAACGTGCCCATACTGTCTGTCGACTACAGTCTCGCGCCGCAGGCCCCCTTCCCTAGAGCCCTTGAAGAAGTATTTTACGCTTATTGTTGGATGTTGAACAACCTCAAAGCCATTGGGACCACTGGTAAGTTCCATCATTGTTTATCTTTTAAACCATTCGTACATTAGACGACTATCTCCGGTATCAATTTTGCATATTCATGTCACAAAAATTACGAGGTTTGCGTTGCTAAGGATTATTTTCACATGCTTAAAAAGTATTTTTGAGTTAAATTTTCTTTAGAACTGTGATTCTATAGACTCTAAAAAGAGACAATAACATAAATCTATAGGTGTAAGCCTGCGAGAGAATGAGATAGAATACAATACATCATATCACTTCTACTACATATAAACTGAGCATACACAAACTAACACACACATTAAAATTATAAACAGGATTTTATTTGAATTCAATGCCATCAGACGCAAAGTGTTTACAAAAAATATTATTAAATAACCCAACAGACTATATGTAAAACTATATACATATAGGAACTTAATATATACTTATTTGTACGCCACACTTCTGCAATCTATTATCTACACAATTATAATTACACTTTTGATATTCATTATTGAGGTATATATTATTGCTATCGGGTTTTAGATTTACAATGACGTGTCTAATTTATTATAGTATAACTGAGTTAAAACATTAACTGTTATCCTGTTTTGTAATATTATCTTTGCGTAATAAATTATATAATACATTACTATTGGCCTATCTTGCAATTACGTAAAGATTTTTAATAAAAAACTTGTGTTATAAACAATTAATTTGTTTATCGGTTTGCGAAGTTATTATTTTAACAAGTGAGAGTTATCATTGTTAGATAATGACAAGGTCTGGTTGCAGTCTGCCGGATATTCCTTTTTAAGATAAGCCTTTAAAAAAAATAGAGGTAATCGTAAAGTCATTTTTAGACAGCACTAAGTGATAACTAAGTGATTGATGGTACACGAGCTGATTTCAAAACGTGTCCGACCGCAACGTGTTTTTATCATAAAATTTACCTTGCATCCATTTGCTGCAATCCTGTCGAATAATGTAGCCTTACCACTTCTTTACTTCTCATTTAGCGTCATTTAGTTTTGACCGTATCCTAAGTGCATCCAATCACGGCCTGCAACCTTGACCATATTCTCCATTCATATCGCAACCAGACGATATAAGTGTATTGATCTAGGTAGATCACTACATTTATATTCTTTCTTCCCTCTCTGCGTACGTCTATTGTCACTTAAAGGCGCCCGCCGGATTCTGGTACTGTCAACTTGACAGCTGCGACACAGCAGCGCTTACAAGACGCAGGGTCGAGAGCTTGACACTCCGTCGCACGCACAGCCGTCTACATCGAACACCTTTACATATAGAGCAGTATTTCACGACTAGCTAGCTGTTCGCAACGGCCAGAATTCTACGGGCACCTTAAGACGCGCTACGGCGGTTATGTTCGCACTGTAGTACGTTATCTGTAACTATTCGATAGGTAAACGAATCGTATTTGCCGGTGACTCTGCCGGTGCTAATCTCGTCGCCGCCTGCACCTTGAAGATATTGTCCGCCGGTATTCGTAAGCCTGAGGGAATGTTCCTAGCCTACGCTCCGCTCAATGTTAGTTTTGTACCAAGCCCGGCACGGCTGCTATGTCTCATGGACCCCATACTGCCATTTGGATTCATGATGAGATGCTTGAAAGGTCAGTATAATAATTATTTATTTATTTTTCCTCACAAACAAATACTGAATCACATAATAGTAGGAAATAATTACAATAAAAATGTTTGTGAGGAACTGGTGTCTGCTATAGGTTTTATACCCGCTCCTTCAAAGCATTATAACTAAAATTCAAATAACACAATTGAGGTTATAGTGTTTGTGAGTGCGTGTGTGCGTGCTTGAACATAGTGTTTCTGTTATGTTGTAATCCAGTGTAAATTTTATAGTACACATATTAAGTAAATAGTTATCTTTTTTTTTTGTGAATATTATTTTACTTTAGAAGATATAAGTAAGTACTTGGGTCGCGCATCTAATTTTTACCGGAATTATTTTTCCACGCCGTATCGCGTTTTAGTGTAATTTTTCGTTCTGTATTTTTCACCAGTACGTGCTGTTTGCACACATATATATGATTTCAACTGATACATTATTTGCCGAAAATTCTCGCACAATTATAATTCTCTGTACGGTTTAGGTCTTTCAAGTATATACAGTGTATAGCATGTAGACGCCGCCCGATACGTGCATGTGTTAATCGCCCTGAGGGTCGTTAGGATGTTACGGGACGCGCGGGGTAAGGGGTGCGCACGCGCAAGGGATGCTCTGGCTAAAGCAGTCGACTACTGAGATCCAAGGCTAGAGTACGTGCGTGTGCGTCGCAGTTCGGTGTTAAAGTGCAAATAAACACTAAAACGTCAAAATCCGTGTATTTTTACCAACACACCCATGACCACCGGCCATAAGTGTAATTTTTTTAGAATACTCTTAAATATTTGTATGAAATTAGGTATTGTGTTATAGACGACAATTATTTCATTTTTTTATTCATAATTTTTTTTTATGAGTTTTTCGATACCTATTTATTTGATGTAGATTGGATTTTATCAGTACATTGCATAAGCTTACGGAACTGAAATATTGTTATCTGAAACATATATCACTATATTGTATTACCTTTTCCTCATAGCTGTTGACTGTGATAAGCAACGATGATACAGCAAATTTGAAAAAAAAAAAAAACAACACTGACAGGTTTGAGTGTGAGCTTACTTAGGCTGAGTGTGGCATTGACACAACGTGATATTTCGAAACTATGTCTATCATAAACATGTAAGACTTTTCTACTAGCGTTGTCGCTGGTTTAATGTTTCTTTATCACCTGGTTGATATAGTATATTGATATAGTAGTTTCCATGTCTTTCGATTTCGTCAATACAATCATGATACTTCCTGTAGAGCAGTTTTTAGATAATGGGGACCATTTCTCGTGATTTTATTTTTTTTGTACACTGGCTCGACATAGTCACTACAGAGTACGTGATGGTAAGTACATTGTAGTCCAAAACGAAAGCGACTATCAAAGGATGAAAATACATTGATAGTCTACATCGTCATGTCGGCCCACATATACCACGACTGAAGGTCTTTAGGTATATGAGCTACTGGATATGCACAAGCTGATCCCGAAACACGACAAGCCGAAACTGGTCACCATGACGGCTTTACACCCATGCACTATGGTCGCGATCCAGACGGGCACCGGCGCCCTACCACCTCGCTGCTGCTCGTTTAGCACCACCCAGGAGTCACGTGTAGGGAAACTAGGGTAAAGCCTACGGACCCGAGCAGCTTCGACTCCCAAAATTAAAAAAATAAAATTGTAATTTCTCCCTGTTAATTTCAGCTTACGCTAGTCCTAATTCTGGTGCGAAAGGCCAGGATGAGAAAACAGGTGCTCAGAATGCAATAACCAACACGACAACCTCTCAGTACAGTAATGGCTTTCTTAAAGTCAGCCCTTCTCAAGGTAATACATATTTCTGTAACTTTTGATATTGTAGCGGAAATGTAATGACGTTTGACCAAGGCATTGCCGGCTACCTCGTAAACGTTTTTATAATTCGGTGTACTGGACATTTATAGCGACACCTTTGCACGGACGCAATGAAATAGAACCACAGTATACTGTAATGAGACTAAACGAGTAGGTCCGTCAACTGTTGTTTAAATAACGCAGTTTCACTCCGACGCAGCCTTGAGTTTCTTTCGGCGTTTCTTTTCAAGGCAGTCGCTTCCGAAACGTTGGTAGATCACCGTTAGGTTCGTGTTTCAACTGGCCGGCCGCCCAAGTCGAGGTCCGTACCCACAGGGGTGCCCTTGCGTAGCCGCCCAACCCATAAATTTCGCTGGCTGAGCGCCCTCTGCGTTCGCCCACCAAGCCCGGTTTTGTTGTGAAGGTCTTTCCCAGGCCACCAACGTGGGACATGCCGAAAAAAAAAAACGAAAAAACTAAACGAGATGTGTCGTGCAAGTGCAGTTGCTACATAAAGTTTTATTCGCACTCATCAGGTCCGGGGTGTTCCGGGATATGTTATTTGTACATGTCGGTGCCGCAACTGGCAAGTTCTGTGATTCTAAACAAACCAGGGTTGCCAGATTAGGGATGCTTTCGCAATTTTTGGGAAAAAATAATGTTCCTGTGGAAATTATGAAAAATCGAAATATATAACAAATGATCAGGGAAATAAAGATAAATGAAATGTACACTAGTTGTAAATTGTCATAAATAAATATTTTACGCCTTCCCTCTAAGTCACAAAGAGAAGTGCAATAATATTAACTTTTTTAAAATACTGTAATTGTATCATAGGTAAATTTAAATTATTTCGTAAATCATTTAAATGTGGATCAATTTTGTAATTTTTGAATATTAAATTTTTTTGGCTTTCATATGAACCAAAAAATATACATAGATTTAAATTACTATTATTTTATATGAAAAATCATAAATTACTATGAGGAAATTTGAGAAACTTGATCTAGCAACCCCGAAATAAACGATATCACAGTGTTTCTCGTCGTCCATCTTGGAAAACGGTGTCCAGATCTTGGCAAAATAATAATAATATATCGACACGCTATATATACCTTTCGAGGAAGCAGAGATAAAATAGCAGCTATATCCACTTTGCGCTCTTGTCCTGCCCAATGTAACCAGTAGCGCAGCTTGCAGGACAAATTTACACGTGACATTTCTATGACCAGAGATAATGCTGAGCATCATTCATGCTGTTCAAACGCTTCACTTCACGTTGCGCTGGACTCGCTCTTTCTGTTTTCTCAGAGGGTATAAGTGAGGGTCCGTCTTCGTTTGAAGAGGTCTCTCCTTCGGACCTGGCGGAGCTACAAGCTCACAAATCCGGCAGCGAGAGACGCAAGTCATCGGACACCACAATCAGTGCCGCTTCGCTGCAGAGCGAGCACACGGCTACCGGTATACTGATTCTATCATTAAACACATTTTACTCTTTCGCATTTTGTACACATTATAAACACTGTAACAGGGCTATTCTAGTTTTATTTTATCGTTAAACTTCGCCATTGTTGTACTAGATGCCAAACAAATACTATAATTGCAAGATGACCATTTTTTTTTTATTGTTTTCTCTCGTTACGTAAGTTCTCAACTCGGAGCATCGTTTGCCCTTTGTTTTTATTATATACTTTATGGTTTTTGACTGAATTTTATTTTATTTGTTATTTGGCCATGGTAGAGGTAAGATTAAAGAGAAATCATCTGTTGCACAAGGTGTCAACACATAGACAATCAAGGGAATAATTTTCAACTTTTGTAAACTACAGTTATTATGAACACAATTATAAAATACAAACTGTTTAACCTCTCATTTGTGAAATCTCGTTATAGGTCACACACATGACACCGTGTCCACAGACATGGTTTGAGCACTAATTTTTTAAACCTAGATTTAGGAAAACCAGATTTTCTTTAAATCCATTGCAATTTAGTATAACTCCAATTACTATTATTAATAAAATATATTTCTTACACTACACTTGACTTTCAATTACATTGGAACTGTCCTATGAAAAATAATAGGAGTATCTAATAAGATAAGGACTTTTTACCGTGTCCTGTAATGGTATCCGTCACTGACGAAAGGTTAAGAAGATAATAAGAATCATTATATAACACAAAAATTTGCAAGTATTTGACACTGGCAAAACAAGAACTGCATAATTTAGTTATAACCTGTCCTTATTAAAATAAGTTAATATGTCACTGTACGGTACTGCATCAGTAATTAGTATCTTGTTGATATTTCAACTTCTCCCACGAAGCCACATATGCATACTGAATAGAATATGCTTCTTGCATCTATTATCTAGCATTTTATAATATAGAGAATTTATAATTGTTAGACAAGCCCGCATAATCATCGACCTCATTATCAAGTTAAGCGTAAGCTTGTATGTAATAAAAAAACCTTTATAGGAATCTCACCAATGGAGGAGAAATCTCAACAGTACGTCTCAGATTTCTTGGAGCATTACGTTTTGGACAGCGATACCGATTCGGAGGGACGCAAGATACCCGTCATCAAACCTAACAAAGGGACCGTGAACGAGCCTAACAAGTAAGTTGTTTTTACACTGCCTGCGCAAATTATTGCACTGTATAATGGTAAATACAATACAGGACGAATGTAATGTATAGATAAAGATAACCCGTATTATTTCTCGTACAATAGTTGCAATGCAATTGAAAGTCTAGTGTAGTGTAACAAATTACATAAAGATATATTTTATTGGAAAAATAATTGGAGTTATATTATATTCCAATTACATTTAGAGAAAATCAGGTTTTCCTAAACCTACGATCTAAAAGTTAATACACAAACCTATGTCTGTGGAAAGTCCTGTAATGAGATTCCATGGATGAGAAGATAAACTACTTACTAAAGACGGATTTGTTTTTTTTGCACCTAAAGTTGATAAAAGGTTTAAAATGCTATCTAGAATGTAAAAATAACATCAGATAAAAATATATTTTTAGCAGAATGATAATTTCGTATCTTACTTATAGAAAATCTTATATTATTTCAGAGAACCTGAATCTGAAGCATCAAGTACTTTAGTTGGTGATGTACCTTTACTGGACGATTCGGAATCTATCCATGAGAACAAGAAAAGAATAAAGTCGAGGTTATTTTTTTTTAATTTACAAGTTACTCTTAAAAAGCAATAATAATGACAAAAATTTTAATATTTGCAGGATCAGTGAAGCGGCAACGGGTTTCATGGGAGCCATGCAATCTCGACTCGCCTACATCACCGGGTCGAATGCTATTGTGAGGCCATCACAAGATGAGTGAGTCCACACCTATTGGTTTACAAAGGAGATGGGAAGGTTACAGGTTGCAAATGGCATTACCAAATGGTTAATACTAGACCAACGGGAGCAGTCATTTGACGGTAACATCAGTTTTGAATGATTTAAGAGTGTGTGGCATACTCACAAATTTGTAAACTAAAAGTGTATGTAATGGAAAAATATAATTTGACTCATGATAATTTTGTTTCTTATAAAATTATCCTGATTGACAAAATCTTGTCTGTTGTATTCAAAATTGAAGTTACCATCAAATGACTGCTTTCGTTGTTTTAGGGGTCAGCCATTTAGTTGGCTAGTTAGGCAATTTATTAAATGACGGTATTCAGTTTAGTGGTTGAAATCAATAAACTCTTAGCCTTTTTGGTTGAATGAAATTATGAGATATTATTCGAATATATGTATATCAACTTTTGCTGTTAAAGAACCATAGAATTGCGGGGGCGGTCAACTAACATATTATAGTGAAATAATTATTTTTAAAATAAAGTATACTCACTTATTACGTGTCTTTAATATGTTACTTGATATGTTTTATAATTATCGGATGTTGACGCCATATTTGTTCGATGATTGTGAGCGCTGCAGTGGCGAGAAAATGAACTAAGTTTTAAATGATTTGGTGACTACTTTTCCAGTCCTTTCAAAAGTTTTTACAGTCAATATCTGTTATAATGACATCGAAGGGACTACTCATATTTAGTCGTAACAACCGGTGACGTTTTCGAGAAACGAAGTCCTATTTTTTTGCCCGGATCTTTATCAATATAACTGGCATATTATTCTAAAAGGTGTTGTCATAAACGGTTTTGACTGTAGTTTCAACATAGTTGCACATGAATAAACGAAGTAAAAATATATTACTTTTTTTTTTCAGTTTGGCAGTGCGTACGAACTTGGACGCGCTCATAGCTCGCAGTCCCTCCGATGAGTTCATATTCTCAGTGCCGCGAGACCCGTTCCTGTCGCCATACTGGGCCGACGACGACTTGCTTAAGGCATTCCCTCCAGTCAGAATATTGGTAATTAATACTTATTTCTATATATTGTTTTAAATCGCCGGAATAGAGTCCTGATGAGGACAAGGTAAGCGGAATTGGCGAGAGTGTATAAATTTATTATTAAATTAATGGGGTAATCTTCAGTATGAACATAGGCTATGAAGTGTTCACAAGTAGAGCAGTATGGGGAAATCTTAAAAAAGAAAGAATACGACAATCCGTTCTTAGAGAAAATTAACTGAGCTACTATTGTATAAAAATAAAATTGCCATTATAAAAATTTTGGTTAAGAGAGAACTTTTGATAATTAAATATAAAGTTGATCAATTTTTTTACAGAAATGAACTCAGTTTCATGTGAGGATCATTGTCTTACATGGCATGAAAAAAATCTTAACAACGGAAGTTTCTAAAATTCATTGATAAATTTTTTCATTATTTTTTATACAAATTTTAGATATTGTCTAGTGGGTGTAGTAATTTTCACTGAATACAGTAATGGTCATTAATTTAGAAAAAAATTAATTACAAAATAAACTTTAAATGATGCTTTATTTTCCTAATAGTAGTCAATAATTAAAATCATTTTGTAAGAAGTACGTATTGTTTTGGTTCACGTGGGTCAATTATGTACAAATCGAGGGATGAAAGGATATTTGATTTAAGCGACAATTTTTGGTGATAAAGTAATATATATTTTTAGAATCGGTAAAAAACGCTGATTCCGAATATAGATATATATATATATATATATATATATATATATATATATATATATTACCATATCACCAAAAAATGTCGCTTAAACCAAATAGCCCTTCACTCCTCGATAGGATAATAACGACAAAAGGCGAATGTATCACCTGAGATTTTCACATTTTCCGGGTATTATAGAATTTAATATTTATTTCGTATTTTATGTATATGCATGTAAATCCTAATGTGGGACAAGAATAATAAAAACTACAATTTATATATGGCAAGTTTAAAACAAAAAAAAAGTCCGCTCCAATTTCGTTGAGATTGGAAACATTGAATATTACATTTTGTGCAATTAAATAAAAGTAAGTTTTTAAAATGTATTTCAGACGGTACATCTAGATCCGTGTTTAGACGACTGTGTGATGTTCGCGAAAAAGCTGAAGAAACTCGGCAACGTCGTCGGTATCGAGGTACTGGAAGGGCTGCCCCACGGCTTCCTCAACTTCTCACTTGTAAGTACTTTTTTTATCAATGTTTTACAGGGCTTTTGACTGCCGCATGCAGTCATGCCAGCCCTATCGTGCTACATCATAAATATTGATATAAAAAATAGAAATATAAACAGTACACTAAATGTTATAGACACACTATAGAAGATAGAGAAACCTTAAGGTTCCACTAAACTATTGTAAATAAATTAATAAATTTTGCGAGCTTCTCAACTGCTGGGATTACTTAAATAACTTTGATAAATGCCTAAGTCCAAAAGGTTGATGTTTAGGGTGCTCCTTAAGCTTTCCCTAAAGTACTTATTGGAATAACCTTTTTAACCGATTTCAAAAGAGGACGTTCTGTATTCGTCCCTATACATTTTTTTTATATATGTAGCTTTCAAACGTGATAATACTTATCGAGGATTAGAAATGTACGGATATGAGCCAATATAAAACTTCAATTATTGAATAATATCATTTATATTAATATTGCGATTTTCCCAGATGGCTAAAGAAGCTAACGAAGGTTCAAAGTTATGCATCGAAAGGATCAAACAGCTTTTAGATTTAGAGAATCCCGTGTCTTCAGTGAACGATCCTGGGTTATGAACGTGCGGCTTCTGCTGCCACTCGTAGGCGTGGCCTTGACTCGGACCTCGCGTGCCGAACACTCACCTGTAGTGAATGTAGGGTTGCTGTCCACGTATTGTATACATTGACTAATAAAAAATATAGACTAAAGTTGCTAAAACAGTGTCAACGAAATATGTGAAGATTAGTGTCCGACCAAAGCGTCGGCAGCATTTTGAGGTGATAAATAATAATATTTACTCGTTGTTTATGAACTTTAACATACAAATTTACATTTAAAAGTTTAATAAATCACTATATTATTTAATTTTAGTCAATATTAAACAGAATTGATTAGAATTTTAAAACCATCGGCTACGGCGTCATATCGATCTATAACTGAATACTTATTAAAAGTAATTTAATCACAATCAGAACAACCAGTCTTAGTTTGACGCTTGTTAGAAACCTTAGGTTTTATATAAAATTTCGGCCTATTTGAAATTTTTAATGAGTGCAGTTTATTGACCAAAGATGGTCGGAGTCGAAGTCTTCGGTTGGACACTAGTAAAAATAAATAAAATGTACGTCAATTATCTTTGTGTGCTTCGTTTTGGCGGTGCATTTCAAAATTTAGGCATAATACTAATATATCATCACGATGTCTCTTTCGGAGTGAGTAGAGATTAGTGGTTGTAAGCACATAGCGCTTATTTCGAGCCCAACGTGACCAGTAGCACGGTAGATAGCAGTTCTTAGAGCACTTATATAAAATATGGACATATTGTGAGCTGCAAAACTGACAAAAGACTGTCTTCATTTTGCGTTCTTCAGTCTAGAGCACGAAAAGATCTGTCTAGGTTTTTTATTAGACAATGTTGCTATATTGATGTCAGTATACAAAACATAGCTGTGCACGGTCGTGTAAAAAAAAAAGGGAATGGAAACAGATTACATAGGTGATTCTTTTTGTTTATTGAAAAATGTAATTATTCTTTAATTTCGCCATAGAATACTACCTTAGTATTATTTACATTTCTATTCACCAAAGTTTTTTTTATGAACCTAATAAGGTTTAAGGAGTGTTGTTAGTAATTGGTGTTATTTTAACATGTATTATATGTTTATTTTAATATTACACACATCATTTACAGGAAGTTTTTCAGATTTATGAAGCTATTAAATACGTAGACAGACTGACTGAAAATTATAGATATCAGTCTTTCTACTGTACGAAACAAAAGCATGCAAAGTCATATATAACTTTATAAAAGAAAAATTAAATACTTCTTAACAATACATCCATTTCGCCTCTCCCTATATAAGTAAATATAACTATTCAATTTTACTCAACGTTTAACGTTGGTTCGTAGTACTTAATAGATATTATAACGTATTCTAAAATAGTCTTGCAATGGTTTTGCAGAAGTGATAACATTATGTTAGTGCACATTAAATTAGTAAATAACGATGTTCTCGAATATATAGAAAAATATATATGTGAACTAGATGCACCGACAATATTTAAACCTAAAGATTTAGTAAAGTATTTTGAACCTTAAAATAGAAAATATGTTTGGATTAGTAAATGTGACTTAAATATTGCCAAATTTTCATTTAAAGATTACCTTAGAACACATTATTCTGAACTATTTAAACTGTAATTCTCAATATTAATTTATAACTTAGATATTGTATATACTTTATACATATAGGAGCTTTAGCATTTTAAAAGTATTAATGCGAAAGTGCGTCGCACATATTTATGTTTTGTCTTATGACTTATAAAAATATTTTTGTAAATTTACTTTTTAATAATTGACAAAGTATGATTAAGATCTGATATTTTGTTAATTAAATAATATTGATGTTTAACTACAAAACGGTTAAGATACCGAAAATGTAACCAGTTTCTTTAGGTTGTTCACAACACAACCTCCGATAAATGAATGCTAATACAGCTTCATTTAAATATTTTAGGTTACAGCTTTGCGTATTATTTAATGTAAAAATATGTATGCTAGGGATTTAGTGAAATTTTTCATTGTAACGGAATCGATAATACCAAGAGCTATGAATTTTTGATTGTACAAATAATAATTACAGTACCTAATTATTCTTGTTTATTTTAGTTTACATAAATAACTTAATATTTAAATAAATGGTACCAAATATTTTCAAATGTAAATCTTTTTATTGTTGAAAAGAACTCTGTTGTAAAATTCTTAGGTTTTCACGTTTACCTTACCGATTTTGATATTATTAAATAAGGCTTGTGATTTTTAGACGTACTCTTATATGCATTTTTCTTTATTACTCAGTTCCTACTATTCGAATCCAACAACACTATAGTTAATATTAAAATTATTTGCTCAATAATTTTATTTTATCGAAATTAAATATCTCGTGTAAAAAATGTACACATTTTCAATTGATATTGATAAATAACTATTATACTTTCGGAACAATACGGTAATCTGTACTAATTTTTCTAAGTATATTCTACATCGAACATAGGTAATATTATCTCATATATTATTATGATCATTTATTGTCAAAATATGAAGTTGTTCAGGAAATTAAATATGTATAAGTTTAAATTAAGTGTCATCGCAGGTATTCATTATTGTTGTGAGAGATATGTTGTGTCATAATTCTTTAAATATATTTATATAATGGGTTTGATAACAAAATCCCATTGAAAAATTAGTTCTGTTTTTAGATTTCAATAACTGTATCTGTTATTTATGTTTTTGTAATTATAAAAATATTATTTATTATCCACGTCTATAATAATCTAAGGCAGTATATACTGATGCCAATAATTAATGTTACTATGTATTGTAGCTTTCAGTGTTTTATATTACTTTGTATACTGGGTCATGTACAGTAGCGTAGGAAATAAATTCTGTACAGGAACTTTATCAAAATACTTGACAAATTTTATTATCTTAGTAAATTAAATCAGTGTATGGATTATATAAAGCATTGTAAATTATCTTTGCGGCCTTATTATATCTTAAACAATTGTTAGCAGGTAAAACTACGCCACTGTTAAACTATGGTACGTAAGTGCGTAAAGTAAAGAAAAATTTGAAACGATTATTCTAACTCATTTTTGGTACAAAATGCATTGAATATACGGATAAATAAAAGTAAACGATCTAGTAAAATCCTATAAAAATGTATGTGCCCGCGTACAAATGTTTTTAAAATAATTGAACCGTGACCAAATTTATTAAATTCAGTAAATAATTTAATATACTTGATATATTATGATATTGATAAATATTTAAAATTTTACATTTCAAAGCAATATCCAAATTTTTTTCCACTAAGATTTGCACGCGTTCTTTTACGTGTGCTGTCATGTGTGATCGCCTTTATAACATAAATAAAAATCTGTGATAGAGTATTAAAAATTTTAAAGCGTTCTTCTATCAGTATTCAATAAAGTAATTTAATAAAAATATGTATAAATTTACTTAGATGTTTTGTGAAAAATAAATCGTAATAACATACCTATCTACTTAAATTATATTTTTATAGAATAATTAAATGTGCGTTATTTATGTGTTGTATTAATACGTATTTACAATAATTAGGCCTTAGCAAAATAATCACAATCGAAATATTTACCAAAGGTTATCCACGGAATATGTTCCAACTAGTCATTGTGACAATATTGTAAAATGTCTTGTTTCAATAAATATATGCAGATTATTTAGTGTTTTTATTTCAATAAAAATGTGCATGTATGTTTTGAATCTATATATTCAGGATTAAGCTTCGCTTTCTTTGTCTTAATTCCACTATGACATGGCATGATTAAAAATGTAAGTTTTGCAGAATTCATTTTTATAATAACTTTTTATTAAACAGTTGAATAATTTTACCCAATTTATGTAAATCCAGATCACGCATATATCTTGTATGGAGAAGTTACTGTGGTAAAATATGATATTGAAACTACAAATCTCTATATTGCAATAAAGATTGCATCCTAAGTAATAACATTGTTTATTCTTAATAAATACCTACATATTATTTCTGTGGTTACATAGCTGTTATGGTCCTATATGGGACTTAAGCATTAGGCTTAAAGCATTTGTAATAGCATTTAAAAAAAATCGTGAAAATACTTTCAAGATATATACTAAGAGAGGCTTGAATCAGTTTCGTTATAAATCAAACAACACACGATATTAATCATGTTTATTAAATTATGTATACTAAAATTGAAGTGAACATGATGTTAACATTTAACAAGTGGCATACAACAGATATTGTTCAAATAAAAGACATAATTCTTGGTAACAATACTTTATCAGACCTGATGTCCACTTATATATTCGGAATACTATTTAGGTAAATTATTTGGAAGAATGCAACAAAAGAAAAATACACAACAGTTTTAAAGTACTTATTATTAATATATATCAATAGGAAACGAATTTAAAAATAAGTAAAATTATCTATACATTTACATTTCGTAATTTCACCAAAATAAAAACATTGAAGAATTTTGAGGTTTGAAAAAAATATATTAAAATTTTATATAACACGTTTCTAAAAACTGGTACTGATTTTGTATTTCAATAGTTATAAAAACACCTAGAGCATATATTTTTATTTTACGAGAGAATGAAATTCCGCTATTACTTACTGTACACAGATGATAATACAATCAAAAGTTTTAGGTAATTAATTTATCCCATTAACGCCCAAGGTTAAATATGATTTTGTTTAATGTCATAACACTGGTTTATAAACCATAATAAAGAATTAGTTCTGATATCATTTCCACTACAAAATGTTATTATTTTTCAGAGTACATCTATCTAGTAAGGAAATGGTCAATAATTACTATAACAAAAAAAGAGTAATATGGACGTTAACAGGTTAATTGCAAGTCGATAATGTAAGAAATCCTAATTACAAATAAAATTAAGTTACAAATCTTTTTGTTTCTCCAATACATTTTACAATTACAACCTAGAACTTCTGTACAACATAGATTGATACTGCAATGTAAAGATCAGTCATAACTATATTTATGGCCATTAATGTCCACAATCACTACATATTGATTACAGCTGTTGAGATGGCTTAAAATCCAATATTTTATACATAAAATTATTATGATAATTATGTATTTTCTAGATCAGAACTTCCCAATGCAATAAAATAAGCATTCAAAGTGTGAAATTACTATTTCACACTTATTATCCCAAATTACATGTATCTATTAGAAACATACATTAAGAATTGTATATAGAAGTAGATAAATAATAAAAATAGGTAGAATAAAAGATTTTCCCACAAATTAAAATTAAGCAAATATAGCATTCATTTGAAGAACATTTTTCTTTTCAAGCTTATAACTCTATAAATATGATATTAATGAATAATAAATAACGTAAATAATATTGAATTGTTATTTAAAATCTAGTAGTAAACAGGTTAAATTGAACATTTAGTGTCTAATTCTTTATTAAGACAAATCAAATTTAGCACAGAGGAAATTGATAGTAAAAAAACAATGAAATGATTGAAAGTTAATCATATTATTACATAGAAATATTGAGTTGTTCCAATCTAGATTTAAGTTAGGTATTTCTTAATTGTATCATTCATTCAATCCACACACAACCATGGTATATTTACAAATAAAACATGATGTTCTGCTGAGCATTTGTATCATGGCCATTAATCTTTGCATGAGCAGTCGTACCATTCATTACCGGTGTTGGCTGTGGTTGTCTGATTGTTTTCTGCAATACATGAGCATCCGCTGGCTCTATCCTTTTGTAGTAATGTTCTTTTGTCTCAACAATTTCAAAACCAAACTTCTTATAAAAATCTATTGCACTCTCATTATTAACTTGAACATGTCTAAAACAAAAATGTTACATGTTTTAATCTTACTCTAGAAGATTACTATGATAACAACTACTTCATATATTAGACAAAAAACCAAAAACAAAATGAATAGTTTATCTTCTTCTAAATTTCAACTTAACAAATTCAGTTAAAATTGGGAATTTTACTTAAATAACAAACAAGGTATTATAAATTATTAAATAAGACATACTAAGAGTATGAAATAATATAAATAATGGAACACTAACGAATCCATAACAAAGGCTAAAAAAATTCATTGACTTATAATTCAGTAGTATAACCTTCAATCTATATATAGGCAGAATACAAATATCTAGTCTCAACATTTGTATAACAGAATTCTGTGTGTATATCGTCAAACACTAATGATACTCACAAAAAAATGCTATCGAAATTGCCATCCTGTTCCACATAATTAAGCACATGCTCCACCATCATAGTGCCGATGCCGAGCCTTCTATATGGGTATAAACACCCTAGGGTCATAATATACAGTCTCCGAGAATTTTCAGACGTGTCTATCCTGCAGCATACTGCACCCACAACAATATCATTGTAATACGCTAATTTCGCAAGTTCCCCCGCCTCCAAGACATCTTTATAGAACTTATCGTTATATGACACAGGGAACACTACCGTATTTAGCTTCTTTAACTGCTTGATATTATGCGGCGTCACATCGCCCAGTTCTATTTTAGCTCTGAAAAGGTAAACGTGCTCTGTTATATGATAAATCTAGTATCGTCAGAACTTTGCATTTGCCACCTTGTGACATTGCACAGGATATAATATGGATAAACAAATGTGTACATAATTAACAAGTACAGAGCTAACCTAGTCATTTTAATAACTATTCTAAAAATTAAATACTAAAATTTAAGCTCTAATTTACGACACACTCGAGATCACTCCCGCCATCTACTATGTTCGCTTTATCGTCATTCGTCAATCATTAGCATTTTGACAGCAGCAAGGTTACCCTCCACTACGTCATAAATTGTACTACGCGTATTATGGTTCTTTGTTTAAATATATAGATTGAATTTCAAATTGTATGTTGAAAACACATTATGCAAAAAAAAAACATATTCGAATTTATCCGTTAAAGAAATACAGAACTTATTTGGGTGCACAAAAATTGTATACCCAACTCATAAAAGTATTATTTATTTAAAACAAGATTTTTTATATTGGTCACTCTTCTACCACATTTTGAAATTTTCGTTCAGAAATAGAATAAATTTATTTATATCGGTAAGTTTATTTTATAATAGGTATGAATTTGATTAGGACATGGTATAATTTTAAGTGGGACCTATATACACTACTCACATTCTGTCATTTTACATATCCAAAAAAAGAAATTATTACTAGAGTAGATACTGGAAAAGATCTCACGGTTTTTACAATGTGTAAAAAACCATAGACTGTCGCTATATATGAAAAGATTTAACGCCGAAATTCAAAATAATTCTATCATTCGCTTGTTTTATTATAGTGACATTTAGGTATTCACTGAATATTTTATATTAATGGGGACAATAAAATATTATTAATAATGTTACTGGGTCAATTTCGACAAGTACAGTTTTATTCAATGATACGTTTTTTGCCCAAGAGATGTTTTACGGTACAGATAGCCATAGCTCAAACTGCAAAACCGCAAGAAGTCACTTTAAACGAGACACAAAATATTGAGAATGCGTCTGTATCATCTACTTCTAGAGACCATGTGATAGGTGAAATATTCCCGACAATTAAAGTAGTCCCTATGGTGTTATCTAATAAAGAACCATTGGTTTTGCCTTTTGACGATGTTCCTGGTCCGAAGTCTTTAAAATACCTATCCACCATCCGCCAATATCTGTCAGATATAGGTACGCAACTTACAGCTCGTGTTCTAACTATGGGACTAAACATAGGTGAGTGAATCATAAATGTTCTGATTTAGAAATTTGCATTATTTACTCCTTATTCTTTTCATGGCTCAGCCGACTTGGATCGGAAATTATTAATTAAAAACATGACATAATTTTTTTACAAATTTTACTTTTATTTGAATTGTCAATTTCAGTTTAACGGCCTGATAGCGCAGTTTTTTTTCGACAAAACAGTTTGCTATTAGCCAGAAAAGGCCTTAACAATTTCATAGGGCGTGGGTTAGCTTTTAGTGACCCTACTTACCCCTTGCTAATTAGGGACCTTTCCTGGGTTCGAGTCCCGGTAGCGGAAAGCTTTCCAGTAATGAGCAAATCAGTTTGTTACGAATGAGCAGATCACTTTGTCACGAACGCGCAGATCGGTTTGCCACGAATGAGCAGATCAGTTTGCCACAAATGAGCAGATCAGTTTGCCACAAATGAGCAGACCAATTTTTTTTACACTGGCTTTACAAAGTAACTACAGTGCATGTGATTGTAAGTACAGTGCAGTTCAAAAACGAAAGCGATCATCAAAGGACAAAAATCCGTAATCAGTTTGTCACGAGTCATGGTTGTATATATGTATTTACGTATGTAAGTAAACCTTTGTCTAGTACCTATAGTATATAATATTATTAAAATTAATACAATACACTTATTTGAGGTACCTACATAAATTCGAGGAAACCATTGAACAACCTCTCGGTCCTTTTCGAGAAGTACGGACCAGTAGTGCGCTTCGTCAGTCCCGTGGGAAGCGACATAGTGCTAATCAATCATCCTGAGCACATTCAAAAGGTGTACAACATGGAGGGAGATTATCCAGTTAGGTCAACCTTAGACTCGCTAGAGAAATACAGATTGCAGCATAGAAATCATGTTTTTGGAGGAATATTTGCTTTGTAAGTTTCATGAATACCTAAGTTGTACTAATTATTTTGTGTTCCAAATAACATTGTCGTGATTTACTTACCTTGGAAGGTCTGTTCAAATAATATTTGTCCCTGTAAGTAATTCTTGCGTGAGCTTATGAAAGTGTTGCCATGAAGCAAAGCATAAAGCCTAAGACAACTCCGGATCTTGATAATTTTTTGAAGCGGGATAAAGACTACTGTCTTCTGCCCCTAATAAATAAACGTTTACAGCACAATTTTTAGAGATTTTTGTGTTCCTCATCTTTGTAAAAATGTTAATTATTTATAGCGTAACAACCAAAGTATACATAAAAATTATATTTGTACTCAGAGATGGGCAAAATGTAATCAGATTAATGATTAACGATTACGATTAAATTTTGTAATCATTAATCATGATTAATGATTAACGAAATTAATCAAAAAAAGTAATCATTTTTCGATGATTAAGGATTATTAATCTTTAATCGGATTACAATTAATCATGATTACTTTTATGATTACTTTTCTGTTTGATACGTAAAATGTGCTGCCGACAGCAGAGCGGCGCTCGCCTTTTTTTTATTTATAGTATACGACTATTACTAGCTAAACTGGCGAACTGAGTACCACCACATAGTTAGGTGTTAGGGCGATTACCCGAACTGGGTCGTGACCGCATTACAATAGCGCAAAGACCGGCATAGTGACTCTCTTCGACCTGACTACTTTCAGGATCGGTTCGTGCTCGGTGGACATTAAGTAAATCCAACGAAATCTAGTTAATCATTGATGCTTTTACCATTGTTCTGAGTGATTCCTGGACTATTAGAACTGATTATCAAACTACCGCCCAAATTTTACTGAAATACCGTCTCCAACCCGATAATCCACGCCCGCCTTCGGGATGGAGGTAGAGAGACAGAGCAAGATAGCGCAAAATTTTAATTGATCAGAACAAGATATCATTTTCTCAAATTTACACAAGCTTCTATAGCGCGGAGCGCAACAACACCTTTCTTGGTCATCCGTCTCTGTCTACTGACTCGATTTCGTCTTTGATGTAAACCGAACCGCCGCACACGTTCGTATCGTATTTTGAATTTTAACTCATAACTAAAGTTGAGATATCGATCTGTTTTTTTTTCCGGATAACTGACGTTCTACCTAATAACTTTGATTCATACAAAAAATCATCGGGACACATACATAGTTTTTTTTCTCAGTTCGCTAAATTTTTTTTTAGCGTTTGATTTCCATATTCTTAAAGACGCACCATTTTTATCTCACTAAAAACGCTTTTTTGTTTACCAAAATATTTAAATTATTAAATTATTATATTTAATATACATATATATTTATTTATATATATATATATATATGTATACATATATATATTTATATATATATATAATGAAATATATATATATGTAAATATATATTTCATTTTTCTGTTTTAAAAATTTAACTTTAACTTAAAGGATTGCACACAAAGTCTTTGGCTATTATCAGAAGTATTCTCCATCTCGAAGGCGGGCGTGGATTATCGGGTAGGAGTCGGTATTTCAGTAAAATATGGGCGGTACTTTGATAATCACTTCTAATAGTCCAGGAATCACTCAGAACAATAGCAAAAGCATCTATGATCAGCTAGATTTCGTTGGATTTACTTAATGGCCACCGAGCACGAACTGATCCTGAAAGTAGTCAGGTCGATGCAAGTCACTACGCCAGTTTTTTCACTTTTATACTATGGTCACGACCCAATTCCGGCAATTAACCTACCAACTCAAACGGCTGAAAGCAGAAAAAATGGTCCTGAGCGTAATCAGGTCGAAGCGAGTTACTATGAGTTGGTAGGCTTATTGGCCGAACAATGTCGTGACTCGTGACCACAGTACACAACTGCAAAGACCCTTATAATGATTGATTCGCTCGACGAGACGGATATTCGGGGGCGGACTTGCACCGGCTAAAACCACCGGGTGCCAGCACTGCCTAATCTTCGACTTCGCCGGGCCTGGGAATCCAGATACTAGGGGCCTAGCGAGCGATTGGTTTTAGACAGGCCTCCTCCCTGGGAGAGGGTCGTAAAACTAACCAAACAATATCTCCCATTGGGGCGGCGTGTGAGCACACACACGACGACACCACCCTACCCTCCGCTGGACGCCACCCCCCCACTCTCCGCTGGACGTCACCCCCACTCTCTACTGGACGCCACCCCCCACTTTCTGCTGGACGACACCCCAACCCTCCGTTGGACGCCACTCCGCCACTCTCTGCTGGACGCCACCCCCCACTCTCCGCTGGATCCCCCCAATCTCCGCTAGACGCCACCCCCCACTCTCAGCTAGACCCCGCCCCCACTCTTCACTGGACGCCACCCCCCCACTCTCCACTGGAAGCCACCACCCACTCTCCCCTGGACACCCCCCCACTCTCCGCTGGACGCCACACCCCCACTCTCCGCTGGACGCCACCCCCCTCTCTCCGCTGGACACCGCCCCCACCACTCTCCGCTGGACGCCACCCCCCACTCTGCGCTGGACACCACCCCACTATTAGACGGCAGTTTGGGGTCATATATAATTCGAAATAAAATAACTTGAAAAATTAAATAAACGAGTATTTAAATCGGTCTCTTTCTCAGTCAGAAGTCAGAACTCAAAAGTAATCATTAAAATAATCATGATTAATTGAATGATTACTGTAATCAAGATTAATGATTACCCATGTAATCATGATTAAAAGTAATCAGATTACAAGTAATCATGATTACATTCGTTATGATTACTTGTAATCTGATTATTAATCTGATTAAAAGTAATCATGATTACGCCCATCTATGTTTGTACTTGCAAAACTTAAAACGTTAAAACAAATGCTTATATAAATTTTATGCCTATTTAAAAAAAACAATGATTTTAAAAATTTACCTTAGCCGACCAAAAAAAGTGTATTAATTATTTACCTAAACGTGCGTAATTACATTTGTTTTAGGCACGGACATGAATGGAACCGCCAGCGTAGTTTGGTCTACGCTCCTCTTCATAATTCCGTAGGTTTTCACGTCCAAGGTATAAATGATGTGTGCGACATGTTCACTCAGAAAATCTACAATATCAGAAATTATCAAGACGAAGTCACGAAAGATTTATACAAAGAGATACATAAGTGGGCTTTTGATTGCATGGGTGTGTTCATTAATTTCATGCTCTAATTGACCTTTTTCATCCTCTGGAATCCAAAGATGACCTAATTTAATAATTCTTTAATAACTTAAAAGTTTTTATCAATCATATTTGAGTAATTTATACTTTTGTTTTTAATAATTATTTCATCTATGAATCATTTATCGTTGCCCCTTTGGAAAAACTATAGGGTCATAAATGGGTCTGATTTTTACAAGCTTCATCACTTCTAGGTCTGATTTTGTTTGCGAAGAAATTCAATATGCTAGAAACAGAATTAGTTTACAGTCAATGCGACATGTCGTGGATGTACCATAACCTAGAGAAGGCCACGGAGGCAATTATAAAATGCGAGTCCGGATTGCATTGGTGGAAGATCTTTCCAACGCCGGCATGGAACTCGCTTGTGAAATATTGCGATAGTCTGGACAAGTAAACTTTATAATTGATTATACTTACATCCCTAGTATTATTACAGCTTTCTTAACAGAAAGTAAGTTTTTGAAACTTTTCAAATTACGATGAATTGGACAGATTTAGCTGATGTATATCTTTTATTCTTATGCCCTGAACTTTTATTTCAAGCTATCAATAATGCCATAAATCAATTCTTTCATTAGGAATCTTCCAAAATATGCTTATCTGCCAAAATTGTATAGATAGTCTCACCCCTTATAGATTTTCGGCCGTATGATATTGAATCTTTAGATTATTAATTTTTCTTTCTTGGTGCCTCTGATAACTCTTTCTTTTCAGTTTAATCGGTAAACATGTTTTGGAAGCGGAACAAGCCCTTTCTTTTACATCAAAAGATTCTGAAGATTTATCGAGTAAGTTTAAATAGAAAATTAAATCAATTATCAATAAATTACTTATGTGGAGTCCCTCATTGTGGTGTTAACAACTTGCATTGGTTGTATGCTGGAAGCATAAGATGGGCAAAATGTAATCAGATTAATAACTGACTACGGGTTAATCTATTGTAAACACATTTATGACTCCTTAATATTTTCAAGGTATTAATCATGATTAGTACCATCGTACCATCTGTAATCATGATTACAGAGCAAAAACATTAAAATTACGACTACATTTCGTAATCATTAATCAGATTACATTTTGTGCATCTCTGAATAACTAATAGTCTGGTAATGATTTATGAAAACAACAATGCTTGTCGTTTATTAAAAAGTGAATTTGTGTTATCATTATTATCGGCCGGTATTGTCTCATAGACAGACAATACCTCTTTTTGTTTTACAATCTTGTTTTTATTTTATTTTTGGGACTAACCTTTTATAAAGTTAACAGCTCGTTCCGCTATCTCCATCTGGGTTTGCCGCGATATCGCTCTCAGTTATGTGCCATTCAGTAGGTGGTCGGTTTAGCTTATAATTCATCAGATTTGGATCCGAGATGGCTCACCCAAACTTATTTCAAAGCGGTACATTTCGGAGCTACGTTGGCTACCAGTGTCTTAATGCGCAGTATCATATACATTACGATGTCCGTTAGCATGTACATTACGCTCCATAGCTCTCTGGCAATCCTCAAGGGTGGATTTTTTACGTTTTGTCAAGGACAAAGTGCCATACATAAGAGCGGGTAGAATTATTATGCCCATAACGTCAACTAGTAATAGTCCTTTTATAATGTCTTTTATGGACAAAAACCTCTTAGGCTCAGATTTATAGACCCTATTTCGACTTTGCTTAGCAAAATTCTCAAAATATAAATTCATTTTGACAAAAAACTGAATATATAATAAGAACTTGAGTATAGTTATAGTATTCGCAGTAGCAAATACAAGTTGACAAAATCGGTGACTTACCAAATCCTTTGACATTCATTGAATAATATAAATTGTAAATTTGTAATTTTTTTGTATTTTTTTTTTTGAGTCGAAGCTGCTCGCGTCTTTAGGTTTTACCCTAGTTTCCCTACACGTGACTCCTGAGTGGTGCTAAACGAGCAATAGCGAGGTGGAAGGGCGTCGGTGCCCGTCTGGATCGCGACCACAGTGTGAAGCTCGTCATAGTGACCAGTTTCGGCTTGTCGCGTTTCAGGATAAGCTTGTGTATATCCAGTAGCTCATATACCTAGAGACCTTCAGTCGTGGTATATGTGGGCCGACATGACGATGTAGACTATCAATGTATTTTTATCCTTTGATAGTCGCTTTCGTTTTCGGACTACATTGTACTTACCATCAGGTATTCTGTAGTTACTATGACGAGCCAGTGTAAAAAAAAAATTTGCAAAGTCTAAGCAAACTTAAAGTTGTTTTTATAAATCTCAGCCTTAGAGACGTTTCTGGTACGACAAGCTCTTTGTGTTATCGCAGTTTTTTAAATTATAAGTTAATATAAAATTTACTGTATCGACGTGATAACGATTTCGGCTTAAATCTTTTTGAAATAGAACAGTTCTTAATTAAAACATCATTATAAAAATAAGAATTGAAGTACGCGTGTTTTTATTTAGGGCATCGCAATATATTAATAAATTCCATGTTGTTGGGAAAAGATAAAATGAACCCAGAAGATATTTCAACTATCATCATGGACATGTTTCTTATTGGCGTGAACACGGTTAGTTAATTAGTTATACAATGTTTATTGTTTATAACGGTACCACATAATACATTCATTTTATTTTATGCGTTTCTCCTCATTATCATTTTACAATTCTTTTAACCTCGAGCCGTAGATTAATTTAATAAAATGAATAGAAAAATATGTTACCGTAAAAGTTTTCATTTTTCGATGTAATGTAATTTGTGAGTAAAATATGTATGTGCCTATTATAACATTAATTATATGAAAGGTTGATTTGAAGTATGTACTTTTAAACAAATGAAAAAATAAAATGAATATATAACATTAACGAAATAAGCCGTAGAATTAAGTTTAGTTTTTATTCATTTCAGATAACGTCATCAATGGCATTTTTACTTTATTTCCTGGGAAAATATCAAAGAACACAAAAATTGTTATTTCAAGAAATACAAAGAGTATATCCAGACACAAAAGTACAAAATGTATCAAAAATTAAAGATGACACTCCATATCTACAAGCATGTTTGAAGGAAACTTTAAGGTAATGCAGATGTAATTAAAAATCTGCATTAAATTTTGCAAAGTACGAAGCGGAAACGATAAAATGAAACTTTTTTTCCACAGATTAGCGCCACCTATACCCCTGCTCACTAGGATTCTTCCAAAAAATATTATACTGGATAGATACAAGTAAGACTTATAAATACTTGAAACTTACTTTTATGAGAAGTTTACAACGATTATTTGATCTTTGGAGATTTCCATTACATTTATTTTAACATTGACATATTCTGTGAAGTGTCATAAACTCTAAAATACCCCAAATCCTTAATGTGTCTCCGAGACTATCATTATCGGAGATTAGTAGACAAATTTTACCCCATTTACCTCGGCGCTATCATTTGTGTTTTTCGAGTATAGACAGCTGTGCTTAAACTTTTCGCTCTTTCGTTATTAAAAATAGATGTTTTCTATTAATATTAGGTCCTTACATATGAAATTGGCGTTTTGTATGGGAGGAACAAAAAGTCGAATATTTTGTAATGTAATATATTTAATTAATCAAAGTATGAACCATTATTTTCTATGCACTTTTGCCATCTCATAGGTAGTTCATTGATCCCTTTACTAAAAAAACCAGTCGGACGGGAATCAATAAAATCTTTGAAGGCGATTTGGACTGCCCCATCGGAGTTGAATTTTTTCCCTTGCAAGAAGTTATCCAAATTTCGAAAAAAATGGTAATCTGTTGGAGCAAGGTCCGGGGAGTACGGAGGATGTCTTAGACTTTCCAATTGAAGCTCTTCTAATTTAGTAGCCGTCTGTTGCGCAGTGTGTGGTCTAGCGTTGTCGTGAAGCAGCAGTGGCGTGGAGCGATTGACCAGCCTAGGTTGTTTAGCCGCTAGCTTTTCCATCATGGTTTGCAATTGCTGACAATAGACATTAGCCGTAATAGTCTGGCCAGATTTGAGAAAACTGTAATGAACAGTACCGGCACTAGTCCACCAAACGCTTACAAGTAACTTTTTTGGGGTTAATTTTCGCTTGGGGCAGGATTTGGCTGGCTGGCCAGGATCCAACCATTGCGCTGAGCGCTTCCGATTATCGTAAAGAACCCATTTTTCATCACAGGTAATGATTCGGTTTAAAATACCTTCATTATTGTGCCGGTTTAGTAATGTAACGCAGCAGTCGACGCGCGTTTGCCGGTTTGCTTCAGTCAATTCGTGAGGTACCCACCTTTCAAGCTTTTTAATCTTCCCAATTTGCTTCAAGTGAATTAAAACAGTTTTATCACTAACATCGCAGCCTGCAGCTAACTCGGACGTGGTTTGCGATGGATCCGCTTCCACAATAGCCTTCAACTCTTCATTATCAACTTGAGTCTCAGGCCGTCCACGGGGCTTGTTCTGCAGGTCGAAATTTCCAGAACGAAAACGTTGGAACCAAAAACGAACTGTGTTTTCTTTTGCAACACGACCGCCATACACATCATTCACCCTTCGAGTTGTTTCCGCAGCACTAGTGCCACGGCGGAACTCGTACTCGTAAATAATGCGATATTTTAAGTTTTCCATTTTGTAAAATGAGTGACGCAAACAGAAAAAAAAACAGAAGAAAAAAACAAATGAATGACGATCATCGAAGCACAAATACATGAGTCTATAGCTGTACAAATTTAAATTTGGAATTCCTTACCAAAGAGGAGAAATTTGTGATTAAAGTGGCCAGTACGAAAAACGCCAATTTCATATGTAAGGACCTAATATTCTAAATTTTTGGGGGTACGCACGGTCTGGTACCACAATCAGATGAGAGCCACCAGTGGTTCGCGCCGCCCGATAAGGTAGAATTGTGCGAACCACCGCTGGTATGCGTCGTCGTGAATAGTGATGAAAATGCCCGGGAATTTTCCCAAAGTGCCCAAAAACTTCCCTGGGAATATTCCAGGGAATTTACGAAATGTTCTCAGAAGTTTTGGGCACTTTGGGAAAATTCCCGGGCATTTTCATCACTAGTCGTGAACTTATTTAATAAGCCAGTCCTTTTGTATCAAAATTATATTGTGCTCAAATTAGTAAAATTATAGCCATGTACATTTCTATCTATTTCAAATTATCCCCGATTTTTGTAACGGCATTCAAGGCGCTATATCAACGAGCTCGGTATGCGAGGATCATTTGCATGCCGAACCAATCAGGATTGCGCTCAATGAAATATACTCTCTAATATAATATAGATTCTTGTCATGCACCCACCGAATAATGTTTATACCGTACCATTAATTTAGGATGGGCATTATAAAATCATTTTATACTCTTAAAGAAATGTTTATACGCCAGCTGGACTACTTTTGTTATATGAAACGTAAATATTTTTTCAGCATACCCCGTGGCACTTTAATCATAATGGCAGCCCAGAATGCTTCTCAGAAAGAGAGCAATTACGAAGATGCAGGTAGATTCTTTCCAGAGCGGTGGCTAAAGCCAGAGGCGAAGGATTATCACCCATTCGCTTCCATACCATTTGGTTACGGAGCTAGGAAATGCTTAGGGCAAAACATCGCTGAAACTATGTTGTCACTATTAACAATTAAGGTAAATAATATCAAGGTAATGGTAATCTTAAGGTTACGAATGATTTTCCATGAAATCATCTAGTAGAATTTGAAAAATAGTTAAAATCAGTAATATTAATAGCGTCTTTTAAAGAGGCAGCTGCCCCCTAGCCATGTGTAATTTCATCTCAAAGTAGTCGACTACGAAAACTATATAGTAAAGTAGACAAATTATATTACTAAATTCACTTATTACCTTGAAACAAAAAAATCGTAAATTAACTGACTGAGCGATTTAAGCGCTGGTTTATATATATATATTTTGGTTACAAATACCTTGCTCAAAAGAACTTCCCTTTTTAGATTATTCAAAAATACAAACTTGAATATCACTACCGCGACATAGAACCGACGAGAACCTTCATTGCAAGACCTAAAGGCTCCTTGAAAATAAGATTTATAGATAGATTTTAAACCATTATAGCCCTTAGTATCTAACGGCATATACACGATCATCGCTACTTAAGACGTATCGCATGGTTATCAATAGAAGTAACAAGTTTCTCCAAATGTATTTCTCGTTACTTGGTGCGGTGTTTTCATTATGCTAAGCCAGAAAATATTATGATATTGATTACTTATAATTGTGAACTTATGTCTATAATAGTATAATAAAAGAATGTAATATTAATATGATATTTTATTGTTCTTTTTTTGTAATTGCTAAATTTAATTCTAGATATCCTAAAGCAGAGCACATTAATAAGATACAGTTCCATTTCATTGATTGTCAATACTTTAAAGATTTTGGTACATTAATTGTACCTACAGTTTCCATAATCATGTATATAATAATG
The DNA here is from genome assembly GCA_036320925.1 of Automeris io. Taxonomy (NCBI): domain Eukaryota; kingdom Metazoa; phylum Arthropoda; class Insecta; order Lepidoptera; family Saturniidae; genus Automeris; species Automeris io. The sequence goes on along the minus strand of JAUDJH010000010.1, from coordinate 11,111,955 downwards.
AAACTAAAATATATATTTTTTTATTTCTTTATAGCTTTATTCCAAGGACTGGTCCTTTGTGACTTATACTGTAAAATATTGATTACTCAATTGATTTTAAACATGACTATTTTTTGTCAAGTTTTTTTTTTATCAGAATATAGTGATCGTAGAAATATTTAAATTCACTCAAAGTATTTTCCCATGGCATGAGTTATAAATTGTCAACATAAGATACTGAGAATGATACTGCCTATAGCCTAACTTGTTTTAGTAAAAGTTTGATGATTTTTACATTTTGTATAACAATATTTAAAAAAATTAAGTAACTAGCAGAGTTAGAAACTACACATTCTCTTCAAATTCTTACATCTAATCATTAATCTATTTTGCTAGCATAATAAAAAAACATACAAGAAACATTGGATATACAATGTTAAGGTAAGAATTGCACTATGCATACATATATGAAGTTGAGGTAAGTCTGCATCAATAAAACTGTACGGAAAACTGCATAGAATAATTCAATATTGTTTATATGAAAATGTATGAGATATATAGCACAATGTGGCAACCAATATTCACAAACAAGTTGACAACTAAGTTACTACATAATGTCACAGTCGTATTGTTCCATTGCTGCAGTGTGATTTAACTCTTATTAGGGGCATTGTTTCTTGTTATAAGAAAGATTTCTTGTAAAAAGTGGAAATAATGTTGGATTTCTCTAAAAAAATTTAGATTTTTTTTTCACGTTGTTTCATAGAATATTATTGCAGTCACATCAACCAAAGACTTTCCTTATAAAAAGTACTAATTATAGCATTCACATTTCTTTAAAATTGTAAAAAATATAAAATGAAAACAATTTCCTTTTGTCACAATTTTTTTTTCAATTTATTCATTTTCAACATTTTATTTCAGATTTCTATATATAAATAAAATTATTTTAAAATTTAAAGCACTTATGCTTGTTTACGTGTTATGGAAGCAGTTTAACTAAGTATATTCTTTTTTCGCATAAACAAGCCGACCTAAGCATGCACCAAGTACTGTGCTCAGACAGTACAGAGTGTCATGTGTGTACTTTAATCCATATATCTTCTTATATCACTTAGGATATATAATGAGTACACTTTAAGCTATTATAATAATATAAAATAAAAAAAAATTGTCTAAGTTTAAAATTTTTAAATTATACTACTGGTTTTGTACAAATAAAAAATATATGAATGCATTCATATATCATTGAAGTACAAACAAGTCAAATATGAATGAATACCAAAACCTCAGTTTTTTTGTTGCCTGTTTCATGTGAAATGAAACCTGATTATAAAATATTAACCACTATAGTTTAAAACAATCCTAGGCTTAACAGAATGACTATCGTTGCCGTCTAGAGGCAAATATATTAAGATATTTTCCCCGTGTCATTTCTTTGGCCTCCTCCAGTCCAAGTTGATATGCCAGATTGTGTAGTTTTTTTACTTCCATGATAAGGCCGCTTATGGACAGTGTCCCTAATTCTGTAAAAATATGAAAATTTTAAAGAAGGATTTCTTTTATTTTATCTCACATAAAGTTTATTAAGTAATAAATTTTCAATAAAATAAATCAATCAGTTTAGTATGCAGTATCTACAAAAACCAACAAAAGTCTGGTAGTAAATGTGTTATTAAATATCAAAAATCTGAGTATCCATGTTTTGCAAAATGTGAAAAATGCAACAAAACATCTAATAATTAAATAATGCAAGCAATAAATATGAGTACATTTTGGCTTTTTTTCCAACTTATGTTTTACTGTGGAAGTACTTGGGTGAAATTTAACACAATTTGATAATTATAGACATTATTTTAAATCTAAAAGGATCACAGCATGCATACATAATACCATTCCAAATGGATAAAAGCAATGCTAAAGTGTAATAATTATGTTGCCATTCTTATAGATATATTATAAAGGAAATTACAAATATTTCTTGGCATACACATCTGGTGTTGAAATGTGAAAGGCCAAGGTTAGTAATTGTGATGATTTATAGTGTCCATACATTATGGTACGGTATGAACATTTTAAATAATAGTTTAATTTTACTGGCAAAAGATAGAATGTTCTTCAATTAGAATATAGTATTTTTATGTTATGAGCCACTGTAATTTCACCTATATCACCCATGATGCAGTATTGATACTGGTGTAGGTAGTATAGATGAATTTGCATTTATTTTTATCCAAGAAACATTCAACTATCCTCAAGCTTAAGATAAGAACCATTTCTTAGCTACTGATATTCACAGACATCAATAGTTTATAAATGATGAGAACAATTCCAATTATGTTTCCTGGAATTGCAAGTGGTTATAAAGATGTAAGGCAAACAAACAAGTATTTTTATGTACTTTTTTTGTGAATTCTTCAAAAGTCTAATAAGGTTTTAATCCAATACATACGAGATCTAAAGAATCAGAATGCTCAAAATAATTTCCACTTAAATGATATTGACCCCACTTGAATGGACTATTCCAGTCAACAAATTATGCGTAAACATTTTAATTCCTGAACAATATAAATAGTAAAATCTATTATATTGGAATACACAAGGACATATCAATTAAACCTGAAGAAATCCTTTTAAGATATTTTTTCTGCAGTGCACTATTTAAGCATAATATTTTCCCACAGACCACTCTGCTTTTAAGGGCTCAACATACGAGACATTCTTAAAATATTTAAAGAAATCAGAAGAAATGTTTTAATCAATTTGAGGAACATAACCATAAAAATATTAGGGAGTTTATTTATAGCTGAAATAAAGATCTGAATAAATTTATGTTTACCTAATTTGATAACTGAGAAAACTTACGTTGCATATAGTTATAGTCTTCTTTGGTCGGTCCTCGGCTCCAAGACGGCGGAGATTGATTGCTGTTCGGGAGTGGTGCGTATTCAGACACACCGGGAACTGTTAATGAATCATTTGAACATTGAGACGCATCGTCCGTTACAATTATATTACTGTTATCTCCACTCATTTTAAATGTAAAGTTTAAAAATGGTTCGTTTTTAACCGAAATAATCAAAAAATAGTAACGTAAAATGTTCATAAATAGAAAGGGTTGACAACATCACAAATACAAAATAGCGCGACATTTGAAAAAAAAATTAAGAACTCAAATCATTACTGGATATAGAAAATAGTGATGCTTTATAAGAAAACATACTTTGTTCAGGCCATAATTCTGGTGATGCTCGGTCTAGTTTTTCAGAACTAAATAGGCTTTCTTCTAAAGACGTCAATGGAATATCATCCAAGGCAGACTGATCTGGAACATCATATAAAATTTAATAGTCACTAAAGACTACACTAAAAGGAATTAATCAAATTAGATATCCGGGAAATATATTATACATGCTATGTAGGTATCTATTAATGTAATATTATTATAATTTAAAATTTACCATTTCCAACAATAGTATTTTGTTTCGCGGCCATTTTCCAATTTTTGACATATTTGAATAGACAATAGTAAAAATTCAAGATCGAGTCTGTAATAGACAATAAATTATTTAGATTACATTCTAGCAAGCTTTATATTGTTGTTAAATTAAAGTAGATCCTCTCATAGCTTATTCAAAATGAAAAAGGAATTTTGTACTCTAGACTCCAAAAAATATTATAGTCCATCTACAAAATATGTTTTTTATTTTGTAAAACATTTTCTTGTCTGCTTGCGATATTTTACGACACTTACAGATCATTCGTCTATAGCGCACAAGAAAGAGAAAAATAATTTTTAAATCCACTTGAAAGTACAAATGAATACATTGAGTAGCATAAAAAATTTTCTGTAGACGCTCCATAATTCTGAAAAGTAATAAAATAATATATTTTTATTAGTGACCACCCTAATGTACTGCTTTTTTTCTTTCTTTCAGCTGCCAACACAAGCTAAGGTATGTATTTTGGAGAAGCCACATGGCTTTTTGTTAAAATAAAAGTGTAATTAGTGATTTAATAGTGCTAATAGCTCATTTAAGGTAAATTTGGTGATTTATTTTTACTAACAATATATTATTGTACTTGGCTTTGATTATCCTACAACACACGAGTACACATCAAGTGACAACCTATTTTTAAAGAAATGTATAACTTTCTCATAATTACTACTATGCGATAATATTTGCGTCATGAATATTTACTAAGGATCATTATATTTTCTAAAGCACAGTTTGTATGAACATATCTTTTCGTTCTTACGTTCATAACCTAACCTCACTTTTTCATGACTACATCCTTTCCTTATTCTAGTACCAAGAAACAATGTTCATATAATTCTGTGTGCTTACATTTAATTTTATTTATAATTGAGAGGTAGATTTAAAGTCCCTTATATCTGTACAAAAATGTTGGCTGCTCAAAGCTTCGATTACAGAGGCCAGCAATATTTGTTGCTGCAAGATCAAGTCCTACACTCGTTTGAAATTGAAAGATCTCTAAGGCTGAGATTTATAGAGGGTACTTCGACATCGCTTAGCAAAGTGCTCAGGAAATAAATCGATAATTGACAGAAAACTTAATATATAATAAAAACTTGAGTATAGCGTAAGTATTCATAGAGCCAAAACCGATTTTACAAATTCGTTGACTTATTATATCCTTCGATATTCATTGAGTCATGTATTTTGTAATATTTGAGTAAATTCTATGCACCGTCAAAGAAGTGTTTATAAATCTCAGGTTTACTGATTTTGACCAAATCTGTTTATATTTTGATCCATATATCCCTAAAAAATATATAAACTTTGTGAATTTGTGACCAATTTTAATTGGTTAGGCCAGCTTTTCACTTTGGTATATTGCCTATATTTAATTATTTTCTAAGTTATAAATTATATAACATGGCCCATAAAATAGAATAGAAATTTCAAAATTTTTCAGATATTAGAATACTCTTCAAACCCCTATAATTTCATGGAACTCCCAGTTTAAACATTACAAATTACTGCAGTTTCAATAAAAAAATCAACTTTAATTTTATTTATATTATGATCTTAAACTAAGCTAAATATCTAGCTAAGAATAATATACCATATTTTTTATAGATGCGTTCCGTAACAGTTAAGGATGTTGAACAAGACAAAATTGTCAAAACTGTTGCCAATCACTTGAAAAAGTAAGTTTTTTGTTTTTGTTGTCTCTACCAACCACTTTTGACTAATACTAAAATGAGATTTGATGCTCCTGGTTCACTTGAATTTTAACAGGCTTTTTCAATGCATAAAAGAGATTTAGTGGAGTTTACATAAAAACTTATATATGGGCCTTTTTTTTAACTTATTATTTTACAACTCCTTAAAGTGCATTTTACTGCAGGAGTTAACATCTTTAACACAGGGGAACAGGAGCATAACAAATATATATCAACATGATTTCACTTATAGCCTGAGGTAGAAGTAATTCCTGTTTTATGGTTACAACCAAGGTACAAATAAAGATATATATAACAATATTCCATAAGCCATAGATTTTATATAGACAGGCAAAAATATAAAGAACCTATTTATTAATTTTTGTATTGATACTATCAATTGAATTAAAGTAAAGCAGTTGCATTAGTTATACAAACTATATAGTTTGTGAAAGATAGTTGCAAGTTTTTAAATGTGATTAGCCCAGGACAGATAAATGGAAGCCTTGGAGTGGCCTTTGTTCAGCAGTGGACTAAGAGGGACTAAATTATGAAACTCTTTTCATAATTTAACTGTAGCTTCTTTTAAAATAGAAAAAATTAAAACTTTTAACTTCTGACAGTATTTTTTGCTTCTTACACAATAGTAATTTTTATAATGATTTGTAATTAATACTGATATTTTCATTTAAATATAATAGTTCTGTCATTCTATATGCAGAATTGTATATTGTCATTCTATATGCTTTTCGAGGTGAGCAAAGATATATAAACTAGCTTTATTCACTCAACAGCCCTACTAATATTTATTATCAGGCAAACAGTTGAAACAACTGATAAGTACCTGTGTTCTACTATTTCACTTTCTTTAAATATTATTATTATTTCAGGATTGGCAAATTCAAAGTACCAGATCACATGGACCTGGTTAAAACAGCTCGTTTTAAGGAATTGGCTCCCTATGATCCTGATTGGTTCTATGTTCGCTGTGCAGCAATTCTGCGTCACATATACATTCGTTCACCTGTTGGAGTTAAGACTGTTACCAAGATCTTTGGTGGTCGTAAACGCAATGGTGTCACTCCTTCACATTTCTGCAGGTACCTACTGTTTATGTAAATAATTAGCTGTACCCTGTAACTCTTTCCGCATGGAAGTCAGAAAACAATTATTATATAATACAGGTTTATTTATTTATCAGGCAGATAGTTGATGTAACTATAAGATGACTGCCATAGCTAGAGACCATATATTGTTATTCTAAATGATACTGAAAGTTTGCTTATGCCAACTAAGAAATCTACTTTTTTAAATTGATAATACATTAAAAGTTAGGCATTGATCTAGGGAAGTATCCCGGGTGCTAAATTCCAGAGGTGACAGATGGGCACATCATCCAGCATGCCCACTGAATGATGTAGCTAAAAAAGTTGGACAAATTCTTCATAAATAATTGGCTGATAAGTTTAAGCATTTGGTTTTTGACGTTTTAAAAGTCAACTCAAAGTCTCATAAGTCATCCTAAGTTATGCATGGTCAATTATCGTTTTTCATGATCATATCATATGACAAATGATATTTTTACAAAGTTGTTGAGCACAAATCTCTACCAATTGTGTTGTAAATATTTTTTTATTGGAGTAGTCCACTGAATAGAGAAATAAACCTAAAAGAACTAGTGTGCGTCAGACAGTACTTTTTGCACCACTTCGAAATACTTATGGTAACACGAATGGTCCTAAGCATGAATCACGGCACAAACCTCTGAGTTTTTCCAAATGATGTTCAGATTTAGGCACCACATGCTTACCGATGTAGGAAAACATCGTGAGGAAATTCACATGACATCTAATGAAAATTTCATGTGTAAGTGCCCTGAGAATGGCGCTCAGCTGTGCATCACGTTGGGTATGACATATAGGCGCAAAGTGGATACAGCCACTATGTATGTGCCCTGTAATAGTGTGGTGATATATAATTATTATTATTTCAATTAAAAGGGGCTGCTTAAAGTAGAAATATGAACAGTTGAAGTATTTTTTTTGTAACTACCTTATGTAACAATAATTAATTAAACATCTTAATATCATACTCATTTTTTAATATTTTCTACAGATCATCTGGCAGTATCGCCCGTAAAGCCCTCCAAGCACTTGAAACATTAAAGTTGGTGGAAAAAGTTCAAGATGGAGGCCGTATCCTCACCACCCAAGGCAGACGTGACCTCGACAGAATTGCTGCACAAGTCCGTCTAAAGGCTAAACAGCAAGCTAAGCAACAAGTGATTGTTCTGTAATTTTCTTAATGATAAAGTATAAACAATATTGAGTTTTTTAATTTATTTTAATGTTCAATAAATCACCTCAGCACCTCTCTGACACAGCCTCACCATACAATCTCGCTGCTAAAATTGGATTTCATGTTGTGTGAAATGCATTATATATTACAATTTTATGTGAAATTTTCTATGGGCTGCTCACTTATTATAACTTCAAATTAATGAGGGCCTCTCAATTCAACAATTTATAAAACTTACAGCACTAAAAGTGAGTAGTGATTCATATTGATAATCTTAAATCTTTAAAGTAACATTTTACTTACTTTAAAATCTGTATTTGTAGTAGTCAAAACTAATTTTGATTGAAATCGAAATAGCCTGATACTGACAATTTATTATTCTATCAAGTCATTTAAGCGCTGTATATAAGTAGCGAAGTAAATAACTAAAATTTTAGTGTGTAAGGTGTATTCATAACGCGATAGTTTAGATATTCAAAAATATTCCACTAAAAGAATTTTTCAAAATTTAAATTATTTCCGAAGTTATATACGAATTACGTTAGTACGAATACGTAAGTTAGTACGAATTCAATGGACTGAGGTTCGAGCTTCGGATGGTTCAAAAGAAAGAACTTCATTATCAGAAGAGAAATGCTGAAATCAATCAATATGAAGTAGAAGAAGGCCCAATGTATGAAGCTGGGATGGCTGATTAAGAGAATGTAAGTTATACATACTATTCTATTAGCTACGCTGCCTGAAACTTAAAACGCGGGTTTCTCTAACCTACTTTTTTCGATGCAGTATCCACAATAACTCAAGTTCTAATCTATCGATTTAATTGAAATTTGACATGAATATTCCTTGAATATCTCTCTATCGTATGAAGCGACAAAAAATAAAATTTTTAATCTATACTAATATTATAAAGCTGAAGAGTTTGTTTGTTTGTTTGTTTGAACGCGCTAATCTCAGGAACTACTGGTTCGAATTGAAAAATTATTTTTGAGTGGAATAGACCATTTATCGAGGAAGGCTTTAGGCTATATAACATCACAATGCAACTATTAGAAGCGAAGAAATAACGGAAAATGTGAAAAAAACGGGAAAAATTATTCATCCTTGAGGGCTTTTCCATTGCGTGCGCTGCAAAAACGGTTCAAGATACCAAAAATATATGTATGAAAGAATTATTCCTCTTGAAATGATCTAAAAAAATGTCCGCGACAGTATATGTCTATCTTTTAAGATTAAGTCACTAGAACCGTTTTTATGGTAAACAAATTTGGTCGAAATTAATGCATTATTTGTTAAGAGTTGTATCAAAGTAATAATATTAATCTTTATCCAAATAAATGTGTTGTTGATTAAGAGTATTTAATTGTGAACAAAATTGTCTTTGACATCACTTAATTTCAATGAACATCTTAGAAGATATTACAAAACCTTACATAGCAAAACAACGTTTGCCGGATCAGCTATAGTGTCTTGATAACCGCGAAACTCGAGAACGGCTGAACCGATTTGACTGATTTCGTTTTTGTTGTGTTTGTTGAAGTCTGGGGAAGGTTATAACAGAGTGAAGATTTTAAAAAAATATCTGAAGAAGTCTAAAAACAACCCAGTAGTACTAACCGCACAAAACAGTTCAAGTGAATGGCATGTAATACTACATGGCACACTTCTCATGGACGACAGTTGTCACTTGGAAACGGTGCAGTGTTGTGCTCTGTTATATTTTTTTATTATGGCGTGGTGTGGTGTCAAATTGTGCAGAAATTTTCAGTGATAATTCGGAAGCAATAGTAAAATTTCCTTTCATAGGTAAACAGTGAAATATGTTTGCATTCCTTCAATATAATTTTAAATCATATAACAATAATTTTTAACTGCTCATGTTGCCCGTTTTTTACTTTTTAAAACTCCCCAATTTTAGGGACTTATCTAACTTGTGCTTTAACACGAAAATATTAATTTTTATTGTGTTTAGCTGGCATCAAGTACGATATAGTTGTTATTAATCACTACGTTGATGAAAAATATATCTATTATTTGTGTAAACTTTTTGGTATTTTTATTTTGGGCTAATTGCTATTGGCCCGGTCAAAATACATGGTTATGATTATCGCATAGAGTTGAAAACTGGTACGAATGTTGGGAACACCATTCCCATTGATCCCATATCAACAAAAAAGTTATTTAAGTTCACAAATATGGGTTTTTACATGTTTCAACAAAACTAAATAAAAATATGTATTTCAAAGTTGTAGATTATGCAATTATCTGTAACAATTTTGCTTACACGTATTCTCCTAAGAATTGCCATTTTTGAGGTATAGTGATCTAAGAGTTGAAAAGTTGTATACTTCTAATATGCATGAGTACGTCACCTATATACAATACTAGTTTTTGCCCATGACTTTATCTACGTAAAATTAGTACTTCGAATAACCTATTTTTTTCCACCGTGCGAACTCGCTTTCACAATCGAACAGGCAACATGTATAGTTGCCTTTCTTTTCTTCCCATGTATGTGTGTTTTCCAGTGTCTGCAACGATCTTCATACCAATATTAACCGAACGTGAAATTACGTTGCACATTTCGTTAATTACATCAGCCTAGGCCTTCGAATTATTATTTATATATTAAAGCCTTCTAGCCTACATAAATACCATGCCCAACAGGGTCCATAGTTGATATTAATAAAAAAATAAAAATATTTACTAATTATATAAATTGCTCTTAGGCATTATATTTGTACAGTATACTATAGTTTTCATTTACAACATTTTTTTGCATCAGTGTTTAATCTTTGTTAATTATATTTATTTTTTGCTTAAAGTCCAATTTATTAAATAAATTATTAATTAATTGATATATTTCTGGAAATAATACTTAAATAGTTACAAGGTTGTTCGGAATAACACTATACCTACATCGTGACATCTATATGATATATAGATAGTCCTAGGGTGGTGCCTTGGTTGTACCTCATGCTGAGTATTGATTCAATATTATGGAAAATTATTAAAATCATCATGTACCATAGAACTGTTTATAATTCTTTTATGTATATTAATTATATAAATGGTTTTTAATTCAAGACAAGCCGAGTGAAAAAATAGTATATATGACAGAAATTTAGCATTATTCCGTATTGGAATATATAATTAATTTTAAGGGTATTTAGGGTGAATGTGGCAACTCTATATCTGGTGGCGCCACCTGCCACAATGCATCTAGTAGGTCATGTCACGTGTTAATTTTGGCGCGGAAATTTTATGTCCGATGTATGAGCGGACTCTATCTATATAATCTAAGTCTAAAAACAACACTTCTATATTCTCATACAAAAGATTTGTTATAAGTCAATTTGAACTTTAACACCATAGCATAAAGTTTAAATGTTAGTGGACGGGTTCCGGGAAGGCAAAACAATTATTGAGTGACGTATAAATATTAATGTCAATATTTGTCAATTTTTATACATATAGCATTAAGGCCAGGTTCCTTCAAACAATTTTCAAAAAACAGCCGACAGGCCAATAGCCATTAACATTAAAAAAAACAATGTGACTTTGTTTTAGAGAAATAGGGCAGAACAAGGTCTGCCGGGACAGCTAGTTTGTAATATTTAAAAAAAAAAGATGAATAAATTGACCTTTATTTTCAGTAGCCGCCATTTAATGAAAAAAAAATTTTTTTTTCAGTTTTACCACTTCATACGATAACGACATTCGTACTAATTAAGAATTCATCATTGTTTTATTTTTCAGATGACCATAAGGGTAGAAATCATGGCTACGAGGATACGGCCTTTTTCCCACTCTTTTTTTTTTGGTGTCCCGGTGGAAAATCCTGCATAGGACCATCAGGGCCGCTGTGAGGGTAGCGACCCCGGTGTGTCAGACTCCTACTGACTAAAAACCCCCGGGGTGTCCCTCTAATCGCTCCACCCGAGCCCGGGAAACCAAATTCATCCAGACGCCCGGAGAGCGAAATGCCTTGTTGAGGCTACCTCTCTGGGAGGGGTACGGGTAAAGAGCCCACCCTTCCAACACCTATCTCAGAGGCGGCGCTCCGGACAATGCACACCGCCTCCCTCTTATGCGGACAGCCGACTCCCTCAAGTCTACTGCCCGGCTATTGTCATCGGGGTTTTTTTTCCACTCTACTTCAAGGACACATAACTCAAAGAAAACATTTTTTTTTCTTTTTGAAATTTATTTTGTGTACTCTTCAAATATAAATAAACAAATGATAAAAAATGGATGGTAAAAATATCAATTGCTTTTTTATTATCAATTGCCAAAATACGCTTGAAATTCGGGCCTCTAGAGTAGAATACCCCCTTAATAGCTTTTAATTAAATATTGGTTAAGCAGATAAGTAAAATAGAATCAATTCAATTTTTTGACGAAGCAACCCGTACCTCGTATTTTCTCCGGTAGGCATCTCTTTACTAAATTGCTTTGTAACAAGTGTGAACTTCATAACAATTTAATGAAATACGTAAGTTGGACAATAGTGTACTTATAACTTCACTAAAACACTCTTCTGAAAATTTAGTTATTCACTTTGCTACCTAAATACACGTGTATACAGGCCCTCCGGTGGCCCAGCCCTAAGTAGGGTATCCAATCACAATTATATTTTTAGTCTCGAATCACAATTACGAAACTGTACATAATCAAAGGATTCTCCGAAAAATTCGAAATTCTCACCTTTCTGATTTATAGAAATTCAAAATAAAAAAAAAAAGATTAACGAATTCATTTTACTTTTTTACCATTAATATGACTGCGTTTTGCTCATTTATTTTTTAAACACTACAAAATCCCAGATTGCACACACATTTATCATTTCTTAATGTTTTAAATAGATTTAATCATGATTACAGAGCACGAAAATTAAAATTACGACTAAATTTTGTAATCGTTCATCATTAATCAGGTTACACTTTGCCCATCTCTGATATGTTATTTACGCAGTTTTCGTCTAGAATACACACCTCAAAGAATACAGGTACCTCAAAATAAAATAAAAATAGGAATATTATATTAATTGATGACTTGGTTATTTTTAGTGTCCGACCGAAAGTTCGGTTTCGGTTTCGGTTTCGGCCGAGTTTCGGCCAAAAATCAAATTTCGGCGGCAGTTTCGGTTTCGGCCAAAATTGGCCGAAACTTTTGCCGAATCCGAAACTGATTTCGGTAGTTGTCGTACATGCTTGCGTAACTTCGTTTCTCGCGGCAACGCTTTGGCGGACGCTGGTGGCCCTGTTCGGGATTCGTGCGCCGTTCGCATTGCTTATTTTTTTTTCGAATTTACGCGTGTTTTTTTGACCGGGAAAGGTCTTCACAACTTAACCGGGCGGGTGGGCGAACACTGAGGGTGCTCAGCCGGCAATTTATGGGTTGGGTGGCAATGCAAGGGCATCCCTGTGGGTACGAACCTCGACTTGGACCACCAGCCAAAAATACGAAACATAACGGTGATCTACTAGCGTTTCGGAAGCGACTACCTTGAGAAGAAACGCCGAAAGAAACTCAAGGCTACGTCGGAGTGTAACTGCGTCGTTTAGACGACAGTTGACGGATCTAATTCGCATTGCTCTATAGCAACACAACTTAGTCAGTGCGTTATCACCCGACGTAAACATTCTTTAGAGGTTATGTTTTGATGGAACTGATTACATGTAAGTTTTTGTTTCATTTTTTTACTTGACCACGTTGACTTTTATACCTTACCACGTGAGTTTCGGTTTCGGTTTCGGTTTCGGCCGAAACTGAAGCCACGGCCGAATATTCGGATTCGGTTTCGGCCGGAAAACCAGTTTCGGTCGGACTCTAGTTATTTTCTACTAAAGTGGTAGGTAATAATAGTTATAAATAATTGACTTTCGAAAAAGAGTGATGATATGCCTACGCCAAAAATTTCATATTACCGGGCAAGAGTGTTCAGCAGCAATCATAGATTTTATATTATATATTTTTTTTATTTAAATACAATTATTAAAATTTTGTGATGTTTAATCACGTTTGTTTGCTATGTATACTCTAATGTTTTATTGAATATTTAATAATGAAAACACTATTAGCTGTATGTCAAAATTGCTGTTGTACTGTTGCTGACTTCATTGTTCATATCCTGATACGGATTTAAAGAATATCGACTGTTTCTCTTAAATTCAGTATTGTTGTAATCTTGTTTATGTTCGGTTGTATTTGGGATGCAGTGATCAAAATGTTATTACCGTTTAGACATATTTTTAATTTAGTGATAATAGTGATTTTAACTTCTCTGGTAGCTAGCGGAGAACAATTTGAAAGATCGGGAAAATCTTTATACGTGACTGAAGATGCGACGAACAAGAGAGATATAACAGTAATTAACAGAAACATAGAAAGCGAAAGTTCTACATTAGAAAGGAGAAAAAGAGATGCGACGACATTACAGACTCCACCTGCGCAAAGGAATATCAGTACATGGGTAATAAACGCGCTGGCAATTTCATCATTCAATTTATAGCCTCCCCTTTTTTTAAACAATTGGGCAATTATTTGATTAGTGTATCTACCTGCTTTGTTTTGTACTTTCTACTATTTTTATCATTTAGTGACGTTAAGTATTATTTTGTATTCTTCATTATTACTTTCGAGGTCATACGTCCTTTGTTTATATTTAGTTGTTTACATTTAGTACTAAATATAATTATGCCCCACATAGTGACTAAGCGATTTTTATAAATTTTATCAATATATAATGATAGAAGTTATTTTGGTATGATAATATGGAGACTGGTGAAAATATTTTGTTCCTTATTCCTATTTTGTTTTAAAAGGGGTGAAAAGAGGTATTTTTTAAATAAATAAATAAAACATGATAAAATTAATTGGTGTGTAATTTTTTGTTACATAATAATTTTACATTTTAACCAAGTATATTTTGAAGTGTGACATGCTACAAAATTTATAGACAACACATCTGAATGACAGTCATCAACAATTGATGGTTCACTGGGTTGGTGAAGGGTCCAATGTCATTATCTGCCTGGCTCGAGATTCCACTCCGAAGAACAATGCTGGGCCGTCTCCATCAGCTCTCTTTATCTCTTATGACTATGGAAAGAATTTTACCAATAAAACTGAGAGCTTCAAACTTGGAGATACACAAGACAGTGGTTATGCACAACTAGACAAATTCTTCAATCATCCAAAGTATCCAGAATTTGTATGTATATTTTTACTTAATAATAATAATTTTTTATTAAGGATGAAATATTATATATGCTTTTATAAAAGCTTGCATTATATTTTATCTGGATTTGTAAGTACTGGAGTGGTTTACTTTTCTTAAAGTTAAACAGAAAAATGTTTGATTAATGTCAGCAAAACATGTCTTTTACCTTTTTAAATGAGGTAAACTTACAGGGGCACTCATGTGTAGCATATCCATTATGATCACTTAGAATGAAAAAAACCTTGAAATACATAGCATTATGGAAACCTTCAAACCATGGGAAAAATACTTTTTCAATCTAATGTTAAATTATATCTGTAAAAGTAAAAACAAATAACATTGTCAAAACTTATATGCAATAAATAAAATTCAATTTTAAAAGGAGTTCAACTATGCTGTTTTGTTTGTAAAAATTTGCAAATTATATTTCCAAATTGATACAGAAATTCTGTCTATGTATGTGGAAACTTAACATTTATTCAGCTGCATTACTTGTAACATTTGGTACAACTTATAAATGCAAAATAGATACTGCCATTAATGTCTTTGTACCTTCTCATCTGGAAAGTATGTGACTGTTTGACAATATACTATTATTTATTCCTTTTAGTGTGTATTTGTTGATTCTACAAATAAAAAGCTGTATTATACAAGTGACAATGGGCGTAATATCCATCGATCAGACCTATCCTTCTCACCCAGTGAGCTTGCATTTGATGAAGAATTCCCTGATAAATATGTTGTATTGGATAAAGTGGAATCTAACAGGAAAGTGAGTTATTTACCTATTCAACTTAAAGATAACATTAAATTTGTATTGGCCACTGGAACACCGCCTTTGTATTGTTCAGTGAAATCATACATTTAATTAGGATTAGGATTATTTTAAGGGCAGTATTAAATATGAGTGGAAATATCTGTTGCTGAAATCTTCTTTATTTTGATTAAAATGATAGAATTTTATATTTTCTATTGAGCTTAAAGTACAAAATATTACAACTGATGATGTATGTCAGTTTTCTATAAAATAATAAGTCTATATCTATTTGAATCAAATATATATAATTTTTTTTTTGTTTAATAATAAGAATATTGCCATTAAATTCTGTGAGTATTCTTCAAATAGCTTGAATAGGTCAAAGTAAATGTCTTTTGTTTTGCATCATGCTAAAAATAATCCATCAATCATTGCAAAAGTGATAAGTGGCCTCCAAGTGTTCCCGGTCACCTTGGTTGTTTTGGCTGCAGCTTAGAAACTGATACAGTCCAATAATTTAGGTGATTTGTGTCAAAGCAAGGAAATTTAATATTTGTTTAATTTATTGTTTATTATTATTTCTTATAGTAAGCTGTTTCATTATAGTCTCTTTATTTCTACAAAACCCAGGCTTATCATAATTCCTATCTGCTCTTTGACCCTTGGTGTGATATGTGAAAAGTTGGCTTTTCAAAACATGTTTACGCGGAGTCAATGTCAGTCTTTTTTTGGTAACCCGGTGGAAATCCATTTTGAACCGCCAGGGCCGATGAGAGCCGCCCCCCGATGTGTCGGATTCTCACTGACTAAAACCACTGGGATGCATCTCCAAGCACAGGGTGCGCCGGACTACGGGAATATGACTAGTGGTCACACCACTGTACGGCGCGTGATCCGGCCAAAGGGCTTCTTCTCGTTGGTAGGGGAGTGGGAGAAAAGTGACACCACCCCCATCGCCAAGTGGCGTGCGGATGCACGCGCTACACCACTGGGACATTTGAGTTAAATAACGGCCCCCTCAGGCACGTCACCTGACACCCCGCGAGTTTGTCCCGTAGGCAGATGTTCGGCCCGGGACTCCTCATCCTGCATAGGCTGCACCAACTTTGCAGCGTTGTCGGCGGCCTCTTTTTACTGCCTCTCGGCTCCTTCAGCGGCCTTTTTGCGACTGCGCAGCTCTCACTGCCGAGCTTGTGCCCTGCCGGTTTTCCGGCGTCTGCGCAGACTGCGCAACGGACACTTGGAGTCAATGTATTTATTATATTTATCTAAGTTTAAAAATTTCTATATAGGCATTAATTTTATATTTTGTATTTATATGTCATTGCATCGCTGGTCATATTTGATCAAGAATTTATGTAATGAAAATAACTATAAATTCGATGGTTTTGTTCTTGATTATCATTATAAGCAATCTTCAAATATATACCTAAACTCAATCATGTTGCGAGCCCATGTGATTGAGCCACCTTGGCACAGGAAGAGGTTTATTTGCCGATAAATTACTAAATGAGCGAATGCTAACCCTACAGAACAATCCCTGTTTTATTTATATGTACAAACGCTTTATTGAAGAATATAATGTAGCAACTGGATTTTTAAGATATAATTTGATTAGTCCAAGTATAAGTTCACCAATGTAAAAATATACATTATCTTCTTTATATATATAAAATTCTCGTGTCACAATGTTAGTTACCTTACTCCTCCGAAAAGGCTTTACCGATTTATACCAAATTTTATATGCATATTCAGTAGGTCTAAGAATCGGCTACTATCTATTTTTTCATGCTTCTAAGTGATAAGAGTTGCTCACCCTTAACATTTTTTTTTAATTTATCCTTACACACTTACAATAAGTTAGTAATTTTTTGTCTACACTAGAAATTATCTAGAAATAACATAATGGCAAAACAATGTTTGCTGGCTGGGTCAGCTAGTTTTAATATAGATGTTTCATTAGCCAACATAAGCCAACACAATAATATACTTAACAGAAAATTCCATAATGTATTATTTTCCAATGATTTTATTATTAAATAAAGATTAAATATGATATATTATGTAAAGACTATAACAATGGTAACATTTTTAGCTATACCTTACGCTAGACGGCGGGAAAACCTTCAAAATGATTCAGAGTTATGTGAAGACATTCTTCTGGTCGTCGGGACCAGCGTTCTCGAAAGTATTCTATGTGGAAAGATGGAAACCGGATGGAACTAGCACAGTGTTCAGTGCGAGTGACCCCACGGATTTGATCAATGCTGACGTGTTGTTCGAGGAAGCAAAGGATTTTCAAATCAAAGGGGACTATATGTTTGCGACCAAGCAATCCAAAGAGGTAAGTCCTTAAATTATTTAAATTTGCTTATGTATTAAAAAACACATAATTGCCTAAAAATAAGGATTGTTTAGGAAAAATAATGAAATAAAATTTTTACTAGGACTTAATTCCAATTATTTAATTGATATATGTAGCTGTAGGATGTGGATATTTAAATTTGATATTGTTGTAAATGGTCAACATTAGTGCTAACACAAATTGAAAGATTAATATATCAATATAATTTTATATATATCTGTTTGCGATAGATTTGATTGTAAACAACTTAGTTAATGATGGAAATAAAATTAAGGTCAATAGCATAAAATGGACTAGAAATTCATAGTGACGGAAATTAGAAGTGGATTTTAACGACTCATAGATTGACAAATGGACGCTTAACTGATAAGTTGTTGGATTCAACTAATTCAGCGATATAATAAAATATGGTGAAAGAACATAGAAAGGCCTTGAATGTTGAGAATTGTGTCTTAAGTATTTGTTTTAAAGGATAACGGAAAACAAGAATTTGTAATGGCTAATTATTGTTAAAAACATACTTCCCAATGTTATGCCTCTTTGTGTATGTATTAGTACACATAGAGCAAATTATAACGGGCGTATTTTCTATTAGTCATTTCTTTGTTCACAGCGTTTTTTCGTAATGTTATTTCTGTTTATATCCGTTGGAATTTTATTTATAATTGTTATTTTAATATTTATTTCCCGTTTTTTCCTCATCTCTACTTATTAGTAGAAATAACTTGTTTAAATCTTTACGATTTATTGTTCATACCTTTTTATTTGTTAGTTAATGTTGGTATTATTTACCAGAGTTTTTCTCACTGTAACACCGCGATTATGAACCGACAATTTGACATGACCTTAATAAGATTATGATTCGCAGGATCTCTTATTCTTTATGTCATACGCAACGTCCGGGAGAATTCCTCTTCGAATTCCTCTGACCGACGATGCATTTTATAATAAAGATTGGTTTACTATAGAAATATTTTTTTTATGTCTTATTGGTTGACTATAATACACTCTGTATTATGTCCAATTATATTCTTATCAGACATTACACTCTACGTTGTTTTCGTGTGTGAACACTTATCGATCTTGTTCTTGTTTTGACTGTACCTTCCTTGTCATACATACATACACATTATATTTACCTAAGAACTGGACACAACATATTTATGTTATTGTGTGTACATTTATATTTAAATTATGATGTATGGCGTAGTTAATCTGCAGTAGGTATAATAACGCTATTATTCATATAATAATAAAACATGGAGCTATTAAGATAATATTCTTCTTTTCTTTTTTCCATTCATTCATTTGTTTATGGGTTATATAGATTTATAAACCATGCAGCATGCTGGTTCAATCGTAATTATCAGAAAATAATTGAAACGCGATCACTACCTACATGAACGGCAATCAAATTTCAACATTTTATTGATTCGTAGCTCTTCATAGGTGGTGGTAAATAACTATCTACGATTGGATGTATGGTTATTCGATTAGCAATGTTATAGAATATTTTAAATTCTGTTTTAAATATTTATGGATTATATTTCTTGTATTATTTTATCTACCTGTTAGACTTTTGTTCTTATAGTACGGGTCGCTTGTGAGGAAAATATATTTTATTCTTTAAAAATTAACTGTTAACTATCGATTTTAATTAAATTCCCATAGTATCATTTGTCATATTTTTTTTATTGGCATATAAGCGCAAAGTGGATACAGCCACTAATGTATCTCTGCTCACCCTGTACGGGATATAGGGTGACGATTTATTAATATTTATAATTGTCTTTTTTCAAACTAACACTATATTACTTATTCTAAACTTTTTATATTAAAATTAATGCAGATGATGTCTTAGGTAAAAATATATAAAATACAGAGATCAAATATTGAGGATTGCATTTACTGTAATTTCTGTCAATCTACATACAATAAAGTGTCTCTTGAGTCACGGAAGTGGCTTGTTGAGTGTGAACGAAGTAATTTGTCGTCCTGACTGATGATCCGATTTCAAGAGTTCGTAACTTACCGCTCGATATTTGTTAACAAAATTACATTTTACATTATAATATACACGTGCATACATTTTGGAACTATGCATTGATGGATGGAGGATACAGTTTGTACAAAGTAAAAAAAAGCTTTTGAGTTTTATTTTTGTTTTAGCTTTTTTAGTAATAATAATAATTGCAGTGGTACATTGTTAGGGTAATTATTACTGTATACCAACAATGTACATGTATACTAATCTTTATAAAATATATACGAGAGATAATTAAAATAAATAAATAACCCGCTCTTTGCTCCAGTAATTTATCATGTTCTATATATATTATAAAATAATTACATTTTGTTGTAGAACTCAACACACATTTTAGTTATTTAACGAACAGAAGAGAGAATTAATCATTTATTGAGTCACAAACCAGACCCGACTCAGACTAGTCGAATCAATATTATATCTAGAGCGCTTCCGTTGTGATATGTTATAGGGCGATATGAAGAGAAATTTTAATAAATTCGCATTTATTGGCGATCGCCGTTGTACTAATGATTGCTGTACTTTAACCTTATTATTAAATCCCAAAGTATTAATAATACCTATATTTGATTAGCCTGGAACTAAAATGGTTTATGATATAAAATAATAATAACACTTAGACCACTTTTGCCTTGGTGGATTTATCGTCTATTTGTTCGAGAATGCTCATAAGTGGATTTAGCGAAAATCTTACTTAGAGCACTTTAGTTCCAGGCTTGCCAATTAAGCTTGCGTACGTCAAGTAACTAATATGTCTAGAAACCTTCAGTTGTGGTATATGTGGGCCGGCATGACGACGGAGACTGGCAATGAATTTTCGCCCTTTGATAGTCGTTGTCGTTTTTGGATTACACTGCATTTACCACCAGGCAGTAGCGTTCATTCCATACATGCATGAAAGCATTGCATGCTCTGACGATAAATAAAACTGGAATAAATTGCTTAAAGTTAAACAAAAAAGGAACCATTTATGTTAACCATTATTTCATATTCACGCCACTTATCTTTCTTATGAAAGCAATATAATATTTACTATCATAATATAATATTCAAATTAATTACGCAAATTCTGCCTACCCTGTCAAAATATCCTATGCACGTAAAAAAAAAATACAATTCTCCAACACTGGGATTTCATACCTCATAGATATTACTGAATTTTAACGCTAAGATAGGTATGGTAGATAAATACATTTACGGCTCTGCTTACTTTCGAACGAATGTTACATAATTTCTTCATTACTTTTCTGTTATATATATATATATAAACAAAGAAAATAATTCTAAGTTAAGGTTAAGTTTGCATAAGTCTCAAAATAAGTTATCTGGAATTGGAAATCGAACGAACTATTTGCTAATATGCTATCTCCCGCCTATATTGTCGCACGAAAAGATTCGCTTCTACATTCATCATGCGAACGGCTAAGGAGTGGAATATGCTTCCAGCGGCCATATTTCCGCGGTCTTATGACCTGGGAGTATTAAGAGAAGAGTGAATAGGCATTTGTTGGGCGGTCGCGGTTCATCATCGGACTCATTTTCACCTTCCACCAGGTGTGATTGAGGTCAAGCGTTCGCCAATAAATTAATAAAAAAAAAAAACTAATACGCCATGTTAGTAAATGTTATTGTAAAAACATGTTTATTTCTATAATAAAAACACTGAAAAGATCTGTTTATAATAAAATAAAACTAATGAATAGTTTGAGTCTATGATTTAGGTAGGTATCCGTGCCCTTGACCACGTTTTTATCCCCTATTAAATTGACTGGCGAACTATGTATAGTATAATTTTATTTTTGTCGACATTTCTGCTGGTTTTGCAAGGTATTTTACGGTTATTACTTATTGATTTTCAATATTGTATGGTAATTAAGATAAAAATCAAGGTTCACTTGCTTAAACGCTATATTAGTTTATTCAAATGTGAGTTTCCGAAATTAATTACTTATTTCAAATGCAACATACAACCTTTTAAAGTAAGAGTCAAGGTTAAAAATACTGTGATAATTTCGCTCTGCCTTCCTTAACAGAGCCACGCGCGCGGGTTTATAGAGTCACAGCTATACGGTATCTCTTGGTAGGAATAAGAAGTTCTCCAAATCTTACTGCAGCCGTGTCGTTGGGCTGTGGAATGGTCTTCCGGCGAGCGTGTTCCCACCATCCTATGATATGGGGTTTTTTAAGAGTAGCGTGAAGAGATATTTGTGCAGGCCGGCATAATCGCTGCGACTACCGCTGGGTTTTTCTTAACTGTTAACTGTCGATGTCGTTTTTTGGACTTCACCATGCTTATTGTCAGGTGGGGTGTGCTCAGTGTCAGATAAGGATTAAAAAATTTGGTATTATGGTCCCTCGTACTCGCGTTGCACTTTGTTAGTGTTTTACGAGAATGGAAGTAAGTTTATATTGAACATGCATATATGGTATTTATTTTTATAAATTTAGGCTGACGCTTGAAGTCAATCACACCTGGTGAAAGGTGAAGATAAGTCCGATGATGAACCGCGTCCGCCCAACAAATGCCTATTTACACTATTCTTAAAGACTCCCAGGACATAAGATCGCGGAAATAAGGTCGCTGAAAGTATATTTCACTCCTTAGCCGTTCGCATGATGAATGTAGTAGCGAATCTTTTCGTGCGCATATGAGAAACATCCACCACGTACGGATGGTATCCGATCTAGTGGTTTAAACTCCAAAAAAAGGAGAACTCGTAATAAAGGCTAGAAATGAAAAATAAAAACCCGTTTTATACAATACTGAATACATAAATCCTGCTTAAAGCTATAGTTGTCATGACCAGGGCTCTAAAATATAATTAAGTATAAGCAAAATTAATGTTTATTGTAATCAACCTTACAAAGTATAAACGTAATCATAACATACTGTTAATATAAACAAATCAAATTTCAAAGAATTCGTCACGACTAGGTTCAAATATCACCGTGATGCATTGTTTATGTAATACAATATGAGTACGTTCAACATAATTAAGAACTGGAGTTGATTTCGAAGAATGAAATAGGTGACGAGAGTTTTTTTTTTTTATACCGACTCGACGCAGTGACTGCACCATACCTGATGGTAAGCATGGTGCAGTCCAAAAAAACAAACAAAAACAAAAAACAAAAAACCCATCGGCAGTCGCAGCGATCATGCCAGCCTGCACAAATATCTCTTCACGCTACGTTTAAAAGATCCCATATCATAGGATGGAGGGAACACGCTCGCCGGAAGACCATTCCACAGCCGAACGAAACGGCAAAAGAAGGAGTTAGAGAGCTTCCTTGTCCTGGCCGGGATGTGAGATACCGTATAGCTGTGACAACGCAAACCCGCGCGCGTGGATCTATTCAGGAAGGGAGAGGGTGGAACAAGGTTAAACAACTCCTCAGAACACTCGCCATGATACAGACGGTAGAAAACGCTCAGTGAGGCAACATCTCTGCGCAACTGAAGCGGTTCAAGATGTTTAGTCACTTCAGGATCATTCACAACGGTTAAGGAATAGTAAGAGTTAAGTTGTAATTCCTTGCCAGGGTTTCTACATTACCATCGCCTACAAACTCATACTATCTCTTTCCAATTGTTGGCTCTTAACTTAGTCATTAATTATGAGTATTGGGAACCGTACTCGTACATAAAATTTTGATATATTAAAACATTAATTTTTGCACTGGATAACATAATTTAAAATTCCAGAGGTAACGATCAAATAAATCTAATAATTACACAATATTAAATATTAGAAATGTAAAAAATATTGAATAACATATAAGTAATTTCATCGTCAGGGAACGTGGTTTTTTATTATTATTTTGGGTCTAGTTGATCAAAACTGCGTTCAGCTTTATGTACTAGATGCTAGGAGTCAAGAGTCCGTGTATAATTTAAAAAAAAGTTTTGACCAGAAATGCAATTAGGTAATAGCTTGATGATCAGTTGGATTTTACTTTTGTAAATTATAGGTACCTATTATATTTAAAAAGATAAACCATATACATATTTATGTGGTAACAAAATATTAACGACCACCTTTGTTTGTTATCAGTTTAATACCGTTTTACGCATCTCTAAAAGATAAGCATATGAACAGAGAGTCCCCAATAAGAATATTCAAAGCTCATAACATATCTTCTCTAGTAAAATGATGATATTATGCTAACAACTCGAAACTTCTTCCATAAAATTGTTTTTTTTTTTCAAATATTTATTTTTTCGTACGTTTACTCAAGTATGCTCTTTATTAATAGACCTTTTTTATTTATTTATCAACGATTTTATATTAAATTACAAAAACCATATAATTACGCTTTAAATATAAAAATAATGTTTTTTTTTCAAAATTGCAATTTTTTTAGTAGGCTTCAAAAGTGTGCCGTGGTAGGCTTTATTGATGTGTTTATTTACAAACCAAGTCACACCATAAACGAAATTATTGTAAGCATATTTAAAAACACTCGAGTTATTATAATGCGCTATTTTATACACACATATAAGCACATTATAATGGCCAGGCTTCTCGGGAACGTCGCTTATGCTTGTTGAATCAGTCGATTGTTCAAATGTGAATGACGACCTCTTGTTTTTATATTAAATAAGGGTATTCTTTATAGAAATTTTATCGGTTTAATATCAGGTATATTAACATGATAAGTTTATGACTCATGAGTCACCACACATAAAGGAATTGTTATTTCAGCCCGTCATGTGTATACAAAAGCGATTCTTTCTATAGTTATCTATAAGCCGAGATATGTTTATGTTTTAAATGTCGCACAAGTGATAAATATTACTTTAGATAAAAACTGTTTCTTTGAAATCTTAATCTTTGAAAAAATGTAGCTTATATTTAATTAAGAGCAATGACACTTGAAAAAAGAGATTTAATTATTATTATATTCTATTTCCATGCATTTGACATCAATTAATACCTTTCATCAGAACCATCAACACAAGTTTTATGTTTCGTTCATATAAAAATTAAAATACTGTGTAATATAGTGAAAATCTCTTGTATTATCCCACACATTGACTTGCTCGTTCAATAGGTAATTAGGACGTACCGGCTTATGGTTTCCTTGAAGGTTTGACGGACCGGTTGACAGCCTGACAGCGCAATGCTAGTCACCTTACCTGACACGCTATAGATTCTGGGTTAGAGTTCCGGTGGCAGCAAGCTTTTCTATGACGAATATATTAGTTTATCACGAGTCAATAATGTATATATATTTAAGTTTAAGTATGTAAATCTTTGTCTTGTGCCCATAACATAACCGCAAGCTTACTCTAGGACTATTTCAATGTATGTGATTGTCCACAAATAATATTTTAATGTCATTTTTCATTATCAACATCATAATCAATGCTGGTTACCTATTACTACGGTAAAATAGACAATAGGTTATTACCAGGACAAGGACAAGAAATTATTAAATTAATACGCGTAACATGTATATATTAGGTCCTTACATATGAAATTGGCGTTTTGTATGGGAGGAACAAAAAGTCGAATATTTTTTAATATAATATATTTAATTAACCAAAGTATGAACCATTATTTTCTATGCACTTTTGCTATCTCATAGGTAGTTCATTGATCCCTTTACTAAAAAAACCAGTCGGGCGGGAATCAATAAAATCTTTGAAGGCGATTTGGACTGCCCCATCGGAGTTGAATTTTTTCCCTTGCAAGAAGTTATCCAAATTTCGAAAAAAATGGTAATCTGTTGGAGCAAGGTCCGGGGAGTACGGAGGATGTCTTAGACTTTCCAATTGAAGCTCTTCTAATTTAGTAGCCGTCTGTTGCGCAGTGTGTGGTCTAGCGTTGTCGTGAAGCAGCAGTGGCGTGGAGCGATTGACCAGCCTAGGTTGTTTAGCCGCTAGCTTTTCCATCATGGTTTGCAATTGCTGACAATAGACATCAGCCGTAATAGTCTGGCTAGATTTGAGAAAACTGTAATGAACAATACCGGCACTAGTCCACCAAACGCTTAGAAGTAACTTTTTTGGGGTTAAATTTCGCTTGGGGCAGGATTTGTCTGGCTGGCCAGGATCCAACCATTGCGCTGAGCGCTTCCGATTATCGTAAAGAACCCATTTTTCATCACAGGTAATGATTCGGTTTAAAATACCTTCATTATTGTGCCGGTTTAATAATGTAACGCAGCAGTCGACGCGCGTTTGCCGGTTTGCTTCAGTCAATTCGTGAGGTACCCACCTTTCAAGCTTTTTAATCTTCCCAATTTGCTTCAAGTGAATTAAAACAGTTTTATCACTAACATCGCAGCCTGCAGCTAACTCGGACGTGGTTTGCGATGGATCCGCTTCCACCATAGCCTTCAACTCTTCATTATCAACTTGAGTCTCAGGCCGTCCACGGGGCTTGTTCTGCAGGTCGAAACTTCCAGAACGAAAACGTTGGAACCAAAAACGAACTGTGTTTTCTTTTGCAACACGACCGCCATACACATCATTTACCCTTCGAGTTGTTTCCGCAGCACTAGTGCCACGGCGGAACTCGTACTCGTAAATAATGCGATATTTTAAGTTTTCCATTTTGTAAAATGAGTGACGCAAACAGAAAAAAACAGAAGAAAACAACAAATGAATGACGATCATCGAAGCACAAATACATGAGTCTATAGCTGTACAAATTTCAATTTGGAATTCCTTACCAAAGAGGAGAAATTTGTGATTAAAGTGGCCAGTACGAAAAACGCCAATTTCATATGTAAGGACCTAATATATATATAAGTTATTATATTAATTCACTTACAGAACGTTTATATTTCGATGGTTTTGTTCACAAAAACAGAAGCAAGTAAATGATTCATTCTTTCCTTGCTTCGTGTATGAAGAATCATTTTACTGTTTGGATGTTTTTTTAGTCTTTTTTTTATTTTTTTATTCTGACTCGACACAGTGACTGCACAAATATACTGTAATATTAACTACATAATAATTGCAATGTTTAAATTTTTATAGTTTGCACTGTGATTTTATTTAGGGCACACAGTATTGTTTTCTTCAAAGTACGAAACTGGGCTTCACAAAAAACATTCTATAAGGGAAAACGCAAGTATAACACTAGATTTACCGGCGAACAATTTATATATATTTTAGAAATAGGTTTAATATGTGTACACGCCATTATACTGTATACCTGTGTATATTTCCGCAAGCCTACCGCCAGATGGCGTCATACGGTGGGCAAACGTCACACTCCGTCGGACGCAACTATACCGGGCACATCAGATTTGTATCGGAAGGCTTTTTATTAATTTTTATTTACGGCTACGGACCTAGTTATATTGTTTTTTTGAGCTCGCTGTGTTTTGTGTTGCGTGGGACAATTATATTTAGCACGGAGTTGGCATCAGTAACGGATTTTCGGACTTTTATCTTCGGGCACACGACCGTGTCAGATTCACTGCCCCGGAAGCTGGTCTGGATCCAGGCAGGCAGAGACACCACGGCGGAAAGGTAAGCGGAATAGATACATGTATATTTTATAATGGTCGTGTGCATTTACTAGGGCCCAAGGAAAGATAACCTACCAGCACCTACAAAATTACAGTCCACTATCTTCCTTGTTAGGAAAACCCAGTGCAGCCCTGAGTGGCGTGCACATATTTGCTGGTACCTTCGAGCGCGGATGGTTATCTTTACGGAATAATTACGGTCTCGGTTTTAATAAGCATAAAAAAGTCGGTGGTAGCTTACAAAAATTGTGTTATTCGGCTATTGTTTTTTATATCGGATTTGTAGGTAAAACGGTTGAAATAGGCTTATTGAGGTGGTAGGGCACTAGCCTGAACTGGGTCGTGACCACAGTACACAGGTGCAAAGACCGTCATTGTGATTGGCTTTGGCTGTTACGTTTCGGGATCAGTTTGTGTATTTCCAGTGTTGTTTATACCTAGAGGCCTTCAGTCGTGGTATATTTGGTGCGGCATAGGGACAGTGACTGTCATCGCTTGGTGGTAGTTACCGTTCTTAAACTACATCGTTATTTCGGTCGGGTGCGCTGTAGTTAATTTGTCGAACCATTGTTTTAAAAGGTAATAATTTTAGGTTTTTCGGTATTAATTTAATTTCGGGTATTTTCATAAGTTTTGTATATTACGCAGTTCATTATTTAGAATTGGATCTCAGTAGGTACATTTGGTAAACTCGGGTAGTTCGGATTTGCACGTAATCGTTTCTAGGTAGTTTCTAGAACGAAATATTTCGGGTAAAATATAACTTATTTTAAGGCAGTTAAGTTGAAATTGCAAAGATGGCAAAGTCATTGGAAATTAAATTTAAAATTGAATGTGATTGGTTCAAAAGATCTGTTGAACTAATTGAGACATCGGAATATAGTACGTCGGTATTATCAGCAAGGTTGCGTAAGCTTGAGAGTCGTTATAAAAACGCCACAGAAATTTATGAAAAATTGTTGGAGGGTACCTACGATGATAGAATGTTTGCGGAGTTCGACGCACGATATGAAGCTCTAAATTGTCAGTATGATAGTTTACTGGCATTCTCGTCGGAACATTTTGGGGCCCCAAAACCAACGGGTCCAGAGTCGAACTCAGCCGGAAATAATAAGGCTCGGCTGCCACAAATAAATCTCCCGATATTTGATGGTGATTTATTTATTTGGTGTGGTTTTATGAATTTATTTAAATCGCTTGTTTTGTCTCGGACGGATATGACGGATACTGAGAAGTTTCATTATTTATTTTCACACGTACAAGGAGAACCTCAAGGCTTAATACAACATTTAGATATGGTTGATTCTTCGTTAAATATTGCCTTAGAAATATTAAGTTCACGGTATGATAATAAGCGTTTATTGGCGGATACTTATATTGCACGGATATTTAATATGGAAATATTAAGAGATGTTAAACTTTTACGGTCATTAGTTTTAAATCCTTTGCTCACATGTACGCGAGCATTAGAAGGCCTAGGCTTACCTGTAAAACAATGGAGTTATATTCTTGTATACATTACGGCTAGGAAGTTACCATCTGACATAAAAGCACGATTTGAACAGGAATACGGCGGTTCTACAACGGAGTTACCTAAATTTTGCGATTTGTTAACATTTTTGCAACAGGAATGCAATAGAATTGACACGAATAATGCCCCTGAATATCGTCAAATATATTCGTACACATGTCCCAATAACAATAATAACAATAACGGTAATAGTTTTCCTCGGCCCGCGCTGCAAAATTATCAGTCGGCTAGAAAAAATATACGCGCTAGAAATGTTAGATATGTAAATAATGTAATGCCAGCTAACTCACGGTCCAATAATCGTGCCGACCTGTGTACATATTGTTCGGCTCCGGGACACAGTATAAATAATTGCAGTAAATTTAAAAATATTTCGGCTTATGATCGTAGGATGTGGGTTCGAAATAATGGCTTATGCTATAAATGTTTTAATACACATAGGGCTTATCAGTGTAACATGTTTATACCTTGTGAGAATTGTGGTAATGTCGGACACAATAAATTAATTTGTAGATTTAATAATCGATATCAGCCGCCGCAGAATCATAATATGTTTGAGAGAGCTGGATTCGAAATGCGAGACAGGCGCGGAAGCGTGCGCGCGTTTAATGGTAACACATTGAACGTAGCGGCACAGCGGCCGGAACGTAATGGTGACCGGAGTGCGGGTTCGATGCGCGCTCAGCCGCCGCAAGACGAAAGTGAAACTCGCTATGCGCTTACTACGGGAGTCCAAGCGCAATAGCAATTAGGGTCGGAGATATCAGAGTCTCCGACAACGACCCCTAAATTAAAAAAGAACATTATTTTGCCTACGGTTATTGTCAATGTTTTATCAATAAATGGTGATGTATTTAAGGCTCGCGCATTATTAGATTTTGGTTCTCAATTAAGTATAGTACGTAGTGATTTAGTTAATCGGCTCGGTTTAAAGAGATATTATAACATTACTTCATTGTCGGGTGTGGGCGGATTACCTGCGCAAAAAAGTAATGCTATTGTCAAATTATATTTTTCATCGGATCGGAATAAAAATAATATTTTATTATCAGTTAATGCGATTGTATTGAAAACACCAACAAGTTATATTCCCCCGCTTCTCGGCTATACAGATAATTCAGATATTTCGGACATGGGTTTTGCAAATTTGTCTC
Organism: Automeris io; assembly: GCA_036320925.1. Classification (NCBI taxonomy): domain Eukaryota; kingdom Metazoa; phylum Arthropoda; class Insecta; order Lepidoptera; family Saturniidae; genus Automeris; species Automeris io. The sequence goes on along the minus strand of JAUDJH010000010.1, from coordinate 11,081,923 downwards.
AGGTGGATATTATTTTCGGCTGCGATATCCTCGGGGAAATAATTGAGGGCAATAAGGTGACCATACGGCCAGGTGGACCTTATGCCATGGACACGATTTTTGATCTCGCTATATTTGGAGAATTATCACTACCGATGAAAGGTGATATTTTACCTCGGACCTCGGATTCTTTTACGGGTGTTTCTTTAATAGAAGCGGTGGAACGTTTTTGGAAATCGGAAGAACCTCCAAAATTAATGATTAAAAATCCGGTTGAGGTTCAATGTGAAGAAATATTTACCAACTCGGTTCAACGTTGTTCGGACGGCAAGTACATGGTTCGGCTACCATTGATACCCGGTCATGCAGAGTTAGGCAACTCGCAGACTACTGCAGTTCGACAATTCTTATCACTGGAACGGAGAATGAAATGTCAGCCTAAATTTAAGGCAAAATATATCGAATTTATTAAAGAATACATTGATTGCGGTCACATGCAGCCTGCGGAATTTGACATTAATTCAGGACATGAACATTATTTCTTACCACATCACGGTGTTTTCAAAAGGTCAGGGGATACGGAAAAAATACGGGTCGTGTTCAATGGCAGTTCTAAGACTACTTCCGGTGCTAGTCTTAATGACTGCTTATATTCAGGCGAAAAATTACAAAATGACATTACAAAAATTATTTTGGCTTTTCGGGTGCCTTTATTTGTTTTTACGGCGGATATTAAAATGATGTTTAGGATGACTTGGATACATCCTGATGATCGGAGATATCAACTCATCTTATGGCGTGAGAATCCCTCGGAACCTTTGCGAGTCTATGAATTGACAACAAATACGTACGGTCTGAAGTCTAGTCCCTTTATCGCTATTCGGTGCTTACATCAACTGGCTACAGACGAAAATAATCGCTTTCCTAGGGCAGCAAAGCTGCTAGTTAACAACTCATACGTGGATGACTTGAACGGAGGTGCGGATACAATTACGGAAGCTCGTGAAATTCGGGACGAGCTGATAGGTCTCATGAACTCAGCTGGCTATGAGTTGCGAAAGTGGTCAACTAATCGAGCGGAAATTTTGAGCGATATTCCTTATGATTTCTGTGAGTCACCTCGAATTTTCGAAGATGATGACAGCCTCGGTTTTGTTAAGATTTTGGGTATACAATGGAACCCTTCATCGGACACTTTCACTTATAGGATTCGTAACTTACCACCTGAAACAGCGGTTGTTACTCGGCGCAGCATACTTTCCTCGCTAGCTAAACTGTTCGATCCCTTAGGTTGGATTTGCCCTATAGTATTTCGAGCTAAATTATTATTGCAAGAATTGCTTAGTGACGGAGCTAAACGGGTAGACTGGGATGCACCAGCTCCTGCATACCTAGTAGGGAAATGGAATGATTTTGTTTCGGACTTGCCTTACATACAAAAATTATCTATACCTCGGTGCTTAAAATCGGACGGTGATGTAACCTTTTCTCTTCACGGATTTTGTGACGGCTCTTCTTCGGGTTATGCAGCTGCAGTATATTTACGGACGGAAAATACTTATGGTGAAGCTTCGGTTCGCCTTATGATGGCTAAATCTAGGGTTGCCCCCCTTAAGACGAAAATGACGATTCCTCAGTTAGAACTCAGCGGAGCAGTTCTATTAGCTAACTTACTGCAACATGCGTCTGCGGCCATAGGTGATCTCTCGGTTCAGTTATCGGAAACTATCGGCTGGTGTGATAGCTCTATTGTGTTGGCTTGGTTGAATACACCACCGCACAAACTAGAAGTTTTTCAAGGCAACAGAGTATCACAAATAAATAATATTAATTTACCAATTCGGTGGAGACATGTACCCGGCACTTTAAACAGTGCAGACGTGGCATCTCGCGGTTGTTCTGCTGCTCAGCTTTTAAACCATTCGTTATGGTGGAGCCCTCGGTGGTTATGTTGCTCAAGTGAATCTTGGCCACAAGAGCATACTGAAATACCAACTAATTTACCTGGTTTACGGTCTAAATTTATAACAAACACTACCATTTCGGATACAGATATTTTTTCGGATATTATCGGTCGGTACAGTTCTTTTGACACTATTGTCAATGTAACTGGATTTATTCTTCGTTTTATACATAATTGTCGGCATAAGTCTCGGACTTATGATAAAACTATTTCGGTTTCGGAACGTCGCATAGCTCTAACATATTTAATTCGGTCGGTACAGAGCATGCATTTTAATGACTATATTTCGGCTTTAAAATCGGTTAAACCTATTCGCGATTCGGCAAGAAAGCTTAATCTCTTCCTTGATAGTGACGGCTTAATACGCGTAGGTGGACGCATTCGGCATTCGGACTTACCATACTCGGCTCGGCATCCTATTTTACTTCCTGGAAAAGATAATTTCTCAAAATTGTTAGTAGAATATCATCATAAAACGCATTGTCATGTCGGAGCTAATGCTTTAGCGGCAATATTATCACGGTCCTATTGGATATTATCTATGCGTAAATTGACTCGGAGTGTTACCTTTCAGTGTGTACAATGCTTTAAAACAAAGCCTCGGTCTCAACAGCCTTTTATGGCAGATTTGCCTCCTGATCGTGTTCGGTGTAATCGTGCCTTTGAAGGCGTAGGTACTGACTTTGCCGGTCCCTTTTTTATTAAAGGTAGTAAATTAAGAAATGCTCGGATATTAAAATGTTACTTATGCATATTTGTATGTTTAACTACTAAGGCGGTTCATTTAGAAATTGTTTCGGAATTATCAGTTGAAGCTTTTGTCGCGGCTTTTACTAGGTTTGTATCTCGGAGAGGACTTCCCTCCCTAGTGCGTTCGGACTGCGGAACAAATTATGTCGGTACGGATAAATATTTAAAGGATGTTTACATATATTTAAGAGACCATCAGTCGGATATATCACGTGAGCTAGTACAACGGAATATTACTTGGCTGTTTAACCCCCCAAGTAGTCCAAATATGGGTGGACTTTTTGAAGCGGCAGTGAAGTCTGCCAAGACTCACATGTATCGAGTTCTCGGTGATAGTAAGCTCACTTTTGAGGAGCTTACTACGTTTTTTGCAAAGGTCGAGGCGGTCATGAATTCGCGACCTCTTTGCCCCTTAAGTACGGACCCAACGGATTTAGAGGTGTTGACTCCCGGACATTTCCTTATCGGACAACCTCTGGTAGCTTTACCGGAACATCCATACACGGATATTAATGTAAATAGACTTTCACGGTTTCAACAAATACAAAAGCTAACGCAACACTTCTGGTCGAGATGGAAAAATGAATATCTGCATACTTTGCAGCACCGGACGAAATGGACGGCTCATCCGGAATCTTTGAGTATCGGTGATTTAGTATTAGTTAAAGAAGACAATCTGCCATCTTTACAATGGAAACGGGCTCGGATTATACGGTTACTCCCCGGTTCGGACTCTGTAAACCGCGTTGCAGAGGTTAAGACGCGCAGCAGCACTTTGGTACGGCCGATATCAAAGTTGTGTAAGCTGCCCATCGGTAATTAGGTAGGCTTATTCCCGGGGGGGAGGGTATGTACACGCCATTATACTGTATACCTGTGTATATTTCCGCAAGCCTACCGCCAGATGGCGTCATACGGTGGGCAAACGTCACACTCCGTCGGACGCAACTATACCGGGCACATCAGATTTGTATCGGAAGGCTTTTTATTAATTTATTTACGGCTACGGACCTAGTTATATTGTTTTTTTGAGCTCGCTGTGTTTTGTGTTGCGTGGGACAATTATATTTAGCACGGAGTTGGCATCAGTAACGGATTTTCGGACTTTTATCTTCGGGCACACGACCGTGTCAGATTCACTGCCCCGGAAGCTGGTCTGGATCCAGGCAGGCAGAGACACCACGGCGGAAAGGTAAGCGGAATAGATACATGTATATTTTATAATGGTCGTGTGCATTTACTAGGGCCCAAGGAAAGATAACCTACCAGCACCTACAAAATTACAGTCCACTATCTTCCTTGTTAGGAAAACCCAGTGCAGCCCTGAGTGGCGTGCACAATATGGTTTATTTTGTTTTGTTATAAACAAACTTATATTTATCACAATCTTGTAATAGTAAAAGACAAATTATTTTTCAGAATTTAAAAATATTAAAGAATTAAAAAATTCTAAGACAAATATAAAGACCCGTGGTCATTTGGACCGGTTCAGTAAGTCTAGTGTTAAAGTTCAAATATAATTAGCATGGCGTAAACCACATGATTTTTCGATTTCATGACTGTGTCAGTCCTACACATTTTTGGACTTTTACTAACGTTACTGATAAAATATTCTCTCTAAGCCTTTTGATCATACTTTCGAATTCCTTCGCAAATTGATTGCTTTGGCTTGTTGTGTTTTTTAAGCTTAACACGTTGAGCGCCACGCCGATTTTGAAGGCAATCCCGGTCAGGCCATGCGTGCCACTTAGAAGCCCTGTATCGCAGGGCTAATGTCTCTTATCGCAGCACAAGAGTGGTCACGTTTAGAACGAGACGTTACGTGACTGACGGCACTGAATGGCGAGTTAAAGTATTTAATCAGTGTCAGTCACCAGTGACTGACAAGGCGGTCAAGGTGTTAAGTATCTCTAGTTGTTGATATACCTACATTTATAGTATCCGAGGAGCGGCATGATAAAGACCACTCTCAATGGATTCTCGTTCTCATCTCGTAGACGTTTCTGTTCATGACTTACGCTGTATTGTTCATCAGGTGCGCTATAGTGGCTTTGTCGTGCCTCGCTGTCTATTTACCGGTACATTCTCTAATTCCGCCAGCCCCATTAGCCTCCATCATAAAACCACTAGACACCGTATCGGATACCACTCTTATGTGGTGGACGTTCCTTATATTCGCACAAGAAGATTCGCTTTTACTTACATTCATCATGCGAATAGCTAAGGAGTGGAATATGCTTCCTGTGGCCGTATTTCCGCGGTTTTTTTTTGGTAACCCGGTGGAAAATCCTACATTGGACCATCAGGGTCACTGTGAGGACAGCGACCCCGGTGTGTCAGACTCCTACTGACTAAAAACTCCCGGGGTGTCCCTCTAATCACTCCACCCAGGCCTGGGTAACCAAATTCGTCCAGTCGCCCGGGGAGCGAACAGCCTTATTCAGGCTTCCTCTCTGGGAGGGATGGGTATAAAGAGCCCACGCCTCCAGTACCTCTTTCATAGGCGGCGCGCTAGACACTGCAGCAAACTCCCTCAAGTGTACTGCCCGGTTATATTTCCGCGGTCTAACTAACTAAACGGTATAAATTGGGAGTCTGAGAGAAGAGTGAAAGGCATTAATTGGGCGGACGCGGGTCATCATCGGACTCATATTTACCTTCCACCAGGTGTGATTGAGGTCGATTCGCTTCTAAATTATAAAAAAATGTGCAAAAAAAGATGTTTCCTTAAAAAGTAAAATAGTTAAATGTGAGATAGTAATAGGAGGCCATATTTTATTTAATCGTACAAATTCATCATTGGAAATAATTCTTATCATATTTCTCATTTTCTGCTCAATTTATTTACCACTGCGCATATTTTAACAAGTTTTTTTTTAGTGTTTAACTTGCCTCCATTCCTAGTCGTAATTAGTCAATTATCGTGATTTATTTTCCAATTACGATTAGTTCTGGACAGTGGGTCTTCCTATAAAATGCGGGAGTGATGGGGCACAACCAGTGATGGGCAAAATGTAATCTGATTAACGATTACAAAATATAGTCGTAATTTTAATTTCCTTGCTTTGCAATCATGATTAAATCCATTTAAAATATTAAGAAATCATATATGTGTATGCAATATGGGATTCTATAGTGTTTAAAACATTGATGAGCAAAATGCATGGCAAATATGAATGGCAAAAAACGTAAAATGTAATCGTAATCATTTTTATTAATCTAATTACATTTTGCCCATCTATGGGCACAACACTATTACTCGAAATTTAAATTCACGGTCACGTTTCACAAAAGTTTTGAGTGTTGTTAGTTGTGTACCATTCACTGTATTCAACTTTAACCTTTTCCATTAGTTAGTCTCCTATGTGGCTAACCTTCTATATTTTAACAATTTCTTTGCGAAATAGTATCATCTATATATATTATACTTAATATATATTATACTTAATGTCTTTAATGTGTTATGGATAAAAACACGATGTAAATATTTCTTTTAATCATATCAATTATCAGTAACAATTTCAATATTTTTACGTAATAGATATGGTATTAATTTTATTTGGGTTTTATTTTATGGACTTCATTTTAACAATTCTATGGTATCAATTTGTAGTGAATCTATCTACAGTGTAGGTCCTGGAGTCGAGTATTGGTAAAGGCAAACTTTTCTGTGACGAGTTATTTAGTTTTTCGCGAGTCTTGGTTTTGTATTTAAGAATATATTTGTCTAGTACCTATAGTTCAAGCGCAAGCTTAGTTTGAGGCTAGGTCAATGTGGGTAATTATCTATAAAATATTATTATTGTATTTTTAATGGGTCAATGACGACTTTGATAGTAGTTTTCTAGTGAGGCTCTAATCATTTTCGATTAATGAATACACCGAATACATACGCACTGTTGTTGACTCGAATACGTATATTCTTTGATATAATTCATTACGCGAAAAATTATTTATTAATTTAAACTAACGCCTAATTTCAGAAGCATTCATTAAATTTAAAAATGTTTCTACACGTTATGTTTGCTTCTACATTATTTATTCCTTAGTGCATTAAAGCGTTTTACACTTGAAGCCTTTTTGAAATTTATCGTAATTTTCTTCTGATGAGGTTCGTTATCTCACACCTCAAAACTTGCGACTGGTAAAGCGGTGATTTCATTTAATTTTAACGTACGCAATGATGAAACATATTAAAGTCAAGATAAAACATAATATATATTAATAATTGAAATTTCTAAGAATCAAACTGGGTTCAGTTTGCACTGTTCGATGACTAATAACCTTTGGCCTCTGCAAGAATTTCCTGCAAATTGTAATGATGGCAAATTGAGTAGAATATATTATAATTAATTTAACGTATTTTAGATAATAAAACCAGTAGACAATAATTATTTGTTTTTAAAAAGGTGATTTTTATTCTTTACAACTACATAATTTTCGGTATCTATATGATACATTATTTAGATTTTTATGTTACTGCTCGCTTTCTTCTCTTGTTACGAAACAAAAGTAATTAGAGCGTCAACTCGTCGACAAAACAAACTGTTTTTTTTTTTCTGAATATAAATAAGTAATAAAATACTTATTGAAAATGGTTTGAGAGGACATAATGGGGGTATTAGGTTTTTTACTAAAACGTATTCCTTTTTATTTGCAGCGAAATACTTTACACCTTTACATATCCCACCAAAGAGGACCATTTGTGAAAGCTGAGTTCCAAACGGAGTTAGATCTCAGAAAGTTCCATGTAGCAGACGTGACAGATAAACGTATATTCGTCTCTGTCATGCACACGGAGTCCCTGGCGAATCTGTACGTGTCTGAAATAGGAAACAATTTTACACAGTACAATTTTGTATTGAGTTTGGAGCAGATATTATGCTACTTCCCCGATGGAAACTGGAAAGACAGCTGGCTGGAGTAAGTCTGAAAATGATTGTTATGTTTTAATTATGTCGCTCATTCTATCGTAACAAAACTGCGCGCTACAAGTAACTAATTTACGATATTTCTGTTATATGTTATAGTTATTGTACATTTAACGAATAATGGTTATTTAATAGTGATAAAATAAAAACACGCTACAACTCGCAGAATCCCATCAAATGATATGACAAAACTTGTATATGAGACAGATCAAACTTACATATCATTTGCGATGACATGTTTTTTTTTTTTAACCCGGGGAACAATGCTGTATAGGACTATCAGGCTCTCTGTGAGGATAGCGATCCTAGTGTGTCGCTTTATTGAGGTAGCTTCAACAAATCTTTTCGCTCCCCGGGCGTCTACATTAATTTGGTTTCCCAGGCCCGGGTGGAGCGATTAGAGGGGCACCCCGGGGGTTTTTAGTCAGTAGGAGTCTGATACACCGGGGTCGCTGCCCTCACAATTGCATTGATGGTTATATGTAGGATTTTCCACGGGGATACAAAAAGAGGCTTTAAGATATTTTTTTAGAACATTTTTTACAGCAAATCAGTTAAATACATAACATTCACTTGGGAGAATTACTTTAGTGGCCTTATGTGTCAATAAGGTCATTGATTGATACCAGTGGCGTGTATTCTATAGAAGCATAAAAATCATTACCGTGCTATTCTTGGACATTTAATAAATATAAAACTTTAAATGTGGTTACATTAATAGGAGCTTCAGAATACAAATTGGACCACATGTCTGTATTAAATGATCAAGTATAACAGAGTTTTGTTTTTTAATCCTCTATGTATCACAATGCACGCCACCGATATCAAAAACTTATAGAAAGCGATTCTCTTCTATATACTGTACTGCAAAAGATTGTAAATCGCTCTTCGTGGTTGTTTTTTAGTCATCATGTAAAGTGTGAGGGTATGATATACGCTACTTTGACTTTGTTTACACTTTGCTCAAACACTACAAATTTTATTATTTAATTAATATCACAGCCAAGTCACCGATTTTGTAAACTTGGCTTGACTACACTCTAGTACCAATTACATATTTAGTTTTTTGTCAAAGACGAACGTATTTTCTCAGTACAGTCATAGTAGCGACTATAAATTTCAGCTTTAGGGTTCAAGCAACCAGTGAATCGGTATTTGGGTCAACGCGGGGTATTGGTCTCATCATCACAAATCATTAGGAGGGACTGAGGCACAGTGATAGCGAGTTTATAATTTTAAAAAACTTATTCTAGAGATGTGACGGAGGATTCTTTCACGGATTTATACCGAGTCGAAGGCTTAAAGGGTATATACATAGCTTCACGTGTAGATTCGAAGGCTCCTGTGACAAACATTGGACCGGAACATCTGGTCTCACTGATTACCTTCGACCATGGGGTGACCTGGTCGCCGATCAAACCGCCCACTGAAGATGAAAATGGTAGGTTATTTTTGAAATAACCCTTTGCCTTGAGTGATCGGTTAATGACCCTTAAGATTTACAATTTTATTTTAAATTATAAACATTCGTTAAATTATGCTTTACATCATGGGATGGCAACCTTTTCTTATGTAAGGGCTACAAATATTATGAGTATATTGGTGCGGGCCACATTTCATCTGATAAAAAAACTATGACATTCCTTTTTTTTTGTTAACCCGGGGGAAATCCTCATGGATCGTCAGGGGGTGGTGAGGGCCACCCCCGGTATGCCGGACTCCTACCGATTAAAACCCCCGGGGTGCTTCCTTCACTCGCAGTTTGCGCCTGGCTAAGATACTGCTATGCTGCAACCCTCGGCCAGGCGCGCGTTTCGCCCAGTGGGCGTTTTCTAAAAATATAGGAGTGGAGGGCGGAGCTTACCCACGACTCCTCCGTCTAGAGGTGTGCAGAAGCACACGCATACCACTGGAGCATTAAGTGTGGGCAGCCCCCTCAGGCTGGCTGTCCACTGCTCTTTGGGAGAAGGCCCCCAGAAGCAACGGTGGAGCTGTCGCTGGGGTTTCCTCTCTGTCCACCACTCCGATGGTACGCTCGCCTAGTTGGCCGGCGTCCATCCGTATTCTTCTAAGCGGCCTCTTCGCCGCGGCGCAAGCCGGGCTGCCGGCCCGGTGGCTCGCCGGTAAAACTATGACATTCCTGTGCTGAATTTGAGTTACGTCTTTTAATACGTTATAGAGGCGTCTAGACGTAATATTATATGCTGCTGTTGTAAAAATTTATTTTTTATATATGTACTTACTATGTTTAACATTCTTTAAAAAACTTTAATATTTGCGACTATTTTCAGACTTTTGGAGTTTTTTGCTGTTCTGCCCTTTTGGATTCCCTCTTGCTGTATTCATATAAGAACCATAATAAATTTTACGTTAATACATGTGTCGTGTATACTTCTGTGGATAATTGCTTATAGGCGCCACAGTCCCCGTTAATGCGGAGAAGTCACCTTAGGGTTTTTAGTTTGTAGGTAAAAGTCTTGCTTACCTTGGCCGACACCCCCCTATGCGGCTGAGACGGTCCTATGAGGATTTTCCCAAGTAAAAAAAAAAATTCGTGTATACTTTAAATAATTTCATTATTTTTTCTCATGCAGGAAAACCGCTTAACTGTCATATCGAAAACTCATGCAGCCTACATCTTTGCCAGAAATTTAGTCAGCTGTACCCAGTTACAAGGTAAAAGTCACAACACTCTTTATTATATCGAGGGGTGAAAGGCTATTTGGTTTAAGCGACATTTTTTGGTGATATAGTAATATATATTTGCGTATGAGGCTATGATATTTAAAGACAGGCTAAATACCATCTTATTTATTTGCTAATCCTTGCAGACAACAATAATCCAATGTAATAAAGAAAGAGGAAACTTTTTTATTTAATAAAACAGATAATTGAAATAGTAAATAAGTGTTTATTTTTGGACAGTTTTTATCTAAAGAAGATAGTATTTATTTGTATAAAAATGAACTACAATTAATAATCAGCACCAATGTATTAACGACCTACGCAAATAGAAATAATTAATGTCCGTTAAATTATGTAGCGTTTGTTATCAAAACGCACTATTTACGGAAAATTTGTGTTTATTACTCTTCGATGGTATTAATTTATTATTACGAGTATCATTGTTTAGATAATGTTTGATTGTATAGTTTTCCAATCTAAATACCGATCTCTTATCCACTAGGCTACCATCAGAGATGGGCAAAATGTAATCTGATTAATGATTAACAATTACAAAATGTAGTCGTAATTTTAATTTTCATGGTCTGTAATAATGCTTAAATCCATTTAAAACATTAAGAAATCAAAAATGTGTATGCAATCTGGGATTCTGTAGTGTTTAAGACATAGATGAGCAATATGCACTCATATTAATAGTAAAAAATGTAAAATGTAATCGTAATCATTTTTATGCATCTGATTACAATTTGCCCATCTATGGCCGCCATCGTTATTAACCTATAAATAATTATAACCTGATTTAAAATATTACTTTATAAATTCTACTGATTTTTTTTCAATTGAAATAATTTTGTTTTATATGGTTTACTTTAGTTGTTTATGGGCATGTAAGCTACTTTTAGGCTTAGCGCTCTACGTCCATCTGTCTGTTTGAGCGTCTCACATTATAATCTCGTTAGTTAAAAAAAGAGCTTCTTTCCGACGGCACAAATTTCTGTTGGCTGCGAAAGGCAAGCACAGTACGTGCTCGGCCAGTAAATTTTAAAGATTGACGACAATACATGGGCAATTATAAAAATATACATAAAAGAACATTCCTACATAGCGAGTAGCTTAAGGAAAAGTAGATACAGGAAAAAAAGATTAAATTCCGATAAAATACCTCAAAATCTTGATGAAAAATATGAATAAACAACTGTCTGATACGTTGACCCAAGCTATCAGTCAAGTTTATTGAGATATCACGTAAACGATAATATAATTACAGTTACTACGCTAACGCATGAGTTGGATGACCGATCTTTATGTATATAAATAAGTACTTATAATAATGGGATAAAGTACAATAATAATTATACCTACATATATATCAATTATATATAAATATATATCGATAATAGTAATATATTAAATTTAAAAGAATGAACGAGAATTTAACATATCGCGTTAGAGTTAAAAGATTTCTATTTGAACACTTAGCTGGTGTTGATATTCAAGAATATAAATTGTTTACAGCCCACCAGGAAATGTGATTACCAATGGTTTGAGGTAAATTATTACATAGTAATAAAAAACGACACAGATAATAAACACATTTGCATTGTTGTTAGCATGTATTTTTGTACGAAATCGATTTTATTTTTAAACGCTTTTATATAATTTTTTGACTTTTTTTATATGGTAGCTGTTCATTAGTATACTTTTGTAAAGATTTTCATTCAAAATGAAATGTTGAAACATAGAACTGATATTTATATCAGTAAAATTATTATAGTGTAGTATTAATAATTTGTTAAAAAAATATCCTTATTTATTTGGCCTTTGACTGACTTTAAAATCGTTATCAAAATATGTAAACAATTCATTAAATGAATAGCTAGCACTTAAAGTTGTTCAAACACATTTTCGACTAACATACATAAAATGGTTGAGCAGAATATATTTAAATGTGATTTTACACTATGCCACTTTCAAATACCCATCTGTTTTGAATCACTTGTGTATAAAATAAAGGACATTTGTAGAATAATTAGCATTAGTTGTAAATAATCACGTAGTGTTAGAAGCAATAGAACATCTGCACATTATTATGTTATTGTCACTAATTCTAAAATCTCATTTTATTTCGCAATTTATTTGTTTGTTTATTTAAAAAAAAACTATTTAAACAAGTTGCATGATATAGCACATACCTACGTATAAGAAGAATAAGAAAATATCACAATTTATCAAGATAAAAAGAACGGACTCCTTGTAGATATATGTAATATAAAGACTAATAATTGAAATGCATTGTATTTATAATTTGAGATGTCTCACTGTAAATGTTTTTTTTTCTCAATTCATTTAAGGTCAGCAAGTATAATGAGCTCCAAATCAGCACCTGGCATCATAATGGCTACAGGAGTGATGGGTAAATCTCTAAAGGGTATACCAGGAGTTTATATTAGCAGAGATGCAGGTCTAACTTGGAAGAGAATTCTCAAAGACTTCTATTTCTTCAACTATGGCGATCATGGCGGCGTGTTAGTAGTGGTCAAGTATTTCAAGTCCCGAGGTGAAACTAGACGGATACTGTACTCCACTAATGAAGGCGTCGAATGGAATTCACACCAGTGAGTCATACATAACATTGTAATATATCATTTATTTGTATTGAGTTATTAAATGATAATTGTCATTTATAGGTTCAATGCCGATGACTTGCGCATTTACGGTTTAATGACCGAGCCAGGTGAAAATACGACGACGTTCACAATGTTCGGTTCGGCAAATGATCACCACCAGTGGATTATAATAACCATCGACTTGAAAAATGCTTTTGCGCGCAATTGTACTCAGGATGACTACAAGTTTTGGTCCCCGTCACCCGCAAATTCGTCCGTCTCCTGCGTGTTAGGATCAAGGGACGTTTTCCAAAGACGTTTAGCTCACACAGACTGCTACAACGGTATCGATTACCAAAGACCAGTTAAGAAAGAAGTTTGTGAGTGTACGAGAAGAGATTTCGAATGTGATTTCGGGTTCATTCTATCTGGTGAAGAATGTATTCAAAATAAGTCTATGAAATACGATCCTTATAAGATACCGATGTCCTGCCGTCCGGGTCAGTATTACACGCAAACAAAAGGGTACAGAAAAATCGACGGGAATGTTTGTATAATATCGGGTTATTTAGGTTACGCGCCAGAAAAAATTCCGTGCCCTCTTGAGGAGCCAACTGAGTTTATGTTAGTGGCTTTGAGAGACAAGATTGCAAGGATAGATCTCTCCGATAATACTACAATATACCCTGTTGAAGGCCAAAAGAATATACTTGCAATAGAATTTGATATAAAGAACAATTGTATTTATTGGGCCGATATAGAACTCGATAAAATTAGTCGTCAGTGCTTCAACAATGGTACTTCTCTAGAGGTTATTGTCGATACAGATTTAGCGAGCATAGAGGGCATGGCTCTGGACTGGATTTCTAACGTGTTATTCTTTGTTGATGGCCTGAGGAAGAAGATTGAGGCTGTCAGAACCGATTTGATAAACGAAGGCAGAATGAGAGTAACTATATTAGATAATCGGGTTCTGTCAAAGCCACGAGGTATTACGGTGCATCCTAAAGCTGGTTATCTGTTTTGGACGGACTGGGATTCCAGCGCTCCATCGGTTTCGAGATCGAATCTCGACGGTACGGATGTCAAGAAATTGTTTGGAAAACCGATAGTGCACTGGCCTAATGGAATCACCTTAGATCAGATGTCTGAGAGAATTTATTGGGTAGACGCTATGGAGGACTATATCGCTAGTTCAGATCTCAACGGACAATACCTCAAAAGAATTGTTTGGAACGATGATAAGGTGATCCATCCGTTTGCTGTCGCGGTGTTGAAGGATAAAATGTACTGGGATGATTGGAAAGCTAAATCTATATTTATCGCTGACAAAGATACAGGCATGAACGTAATCACGATTAACAATTCGTTCTCTGATTTAATGGATTTGAAGGTGTTCGCACACTCTGTACAGATTGGAAGTAACGCTTGTTCGTTTAAAAATACAAGTTGCGAGGCGTTGTGTTTGGGGATGCCGGGGAATAATAGCTTCAGCTGCCTCTGTCCCGATGGGTTTAGGAATGTAAATGGATCTTGCTTATGCCTGGATGGAGCGAAGGCATCGGCGAACATGACGTGCCCCAAGGCTTTCAACACGACGTGTGGTCCAGTAAGTTATTATCATTGTTAATATAATTAAAATATTACTTCTCCTTCGTGTAAGTTTATCATTTACATTGTCACGGTTTCGCGAAATTCATAACAGCTGAGAAATCATTGAAAGAAAAAAATTAACATAAAAATGGATTTTTGACAAATAAGAGAATGTAAAATACTTCTAAGTAAAAACATAGAAACAACGATATTTATATCGAAAAATAAAAGGTATGTGTTATTTGCTTTTATCTCAAATACGACTTGTAAACCGTAATAACAAAAACATTTTGTCATGTCCAGTTGACTTTCATTTCACTTTATGGTAAATTCAATAGAATTATTTTTGCACTTCATGTGTCAAATTTAATAGAATAAGCGAATCGAATATTATTACTTATCGAGTTTGTTGTATGAAATATCTTAGTAATTATATTACTTACTGGACATTTGGTTACATGATACTCGTATCAGAAAAACGTAATGCTGTGCTCAATTCGTCAACTTTATTTTCTGAGGTAACAATTGTTGTTGGTCTGATTAGGTCTTTACAATTTAACTGGACTTAAAAGGGCGAGCATTGAAAGCACTCGTGTTTCGAATTTGGTGATTTTGGTGGTAATGTAAGGGCACATTTGTGAGTTCAGGGACTTCGGTGTAACGGCATATACTCGCATCACTGCGTCTGGGCTCAGCCAACGTATACTGCAACTTGATCTGCATAAGTTTATCTATATATATATATATATATATATATATATATAAACACTTGTACTCACTGACATATCATCTTAGAGGTTATACAGCTAAAGCTAGAAACATTAAATTTGTACATTGGATTCTTTGTACGATATAGGTATCCACAATCCTCTGGATCTTTTAATATTCCACCCTAAGAAAGGGTTGAATGTTTATTTGAAAGTTCATAAATTTGGAAGCAAGTTCTACGAAAACCGTTATTTACCTTTTTGGTTAGAAAAAAAAAAATGTTTCGATGTTTGTTCGACTAAGTGACTACAGTCCACCTGATGGTAAAACTGTTTAGTCTAACAACAAAAGCGACTATCAAAGGATGATAATCTATTTGATAGTCTCCGTCGTCAAGTCGGCCCACATATACCACGACTGAAGGTCTCTAGGTATATGAGTTACTGGATATACACAAGCAGATACCGAAATGCAACAAACCAAAGAGAGTCACAATAACGGTGTTTACACTTGTGAATTGTGGTCATGACTAGTGATGAAAATGCCCGGGAATTTTCCCAAAGTGCCCAAAACTTGTATGGGGAATATTCCCGGGAATTTACGAAATGTTCGCGGAAGTGCTGGGCACTTTGGGAAAATTCCCGGGCATTTTCATCACTAGTCATGACCCAGTTCGGGCAAACGCTCTACCACCACAAAACTGTAACTGTAATTTTTTATTATGCAGTATTTTTTTGCAACAGGAACATTTCGCATGCAAGTATAAAACCGCATGCATACCGGCGGCGTGGCGCTGCGATGGCAACAACGACTGCGGCGATCTGTCCGACGAGATGGGCTGCTCGTGCGCTCCGCCCATGATATCCTGCGATATCAGCAGCTGCTACAAGCCCGAGTGGAAATGCGATGGGGACATCGATTGCATCGATATGACTGATGAGAAAGGTAGTTTTCTTTTATTCTGACTTAGCACACTGACTGCACAGTATCTGGTGGCACGTACAGTTCAGTTTAAAAATCAAGTACGACTATCGAAAGACGACTTGTCTTTGCACGTTACGTTTAAAGAATCCTATATCATAGGACGATGGGAACACGCTCACCGGAAGACCATTCCGTTACTATCTGATACCCGACAAATATTAGAGAAGTCACCTTAAAACTGTGGCACCGCAATCCAGCGCGCGTGGTGGTGCGTGGTAAGAAAAGTAAAGAAAAGAAAATATTTAATTTGCTGCGGCCAAACAAAAATGACGACATAATGGAAATAAATCACATATGAAAAAAAGGAAAAACCGGAACAAAAAAAAAATACATAAAAAGCTCTAAGCCGCCGTTAATAACAAGCTTGTCTCAGCTTGTGCTATAGAGCACTAGACTCTGCAGCGTTGGTATTCTGACAGGGCCTTGCGGATAACACAGCCACTTCACCGGCACAGCACTACATTCACATTTATACGAATTACTCATTTGAGATTTGATTATATAATTAGGACAAAAAGAAAAATCAACAAAATCACAAATAAACACAAAAAAAAACGTAGTGCGGCGTTTGGAGTGAAGAGGACTTAGGCTGAGTTTTGTAGTCGCTAATTTGACTTTCTTTACACTTGACTCAGAAATATATTTTAGACTTGAACGCGTCCACTGCCCAGCGCAATTCGTTTGTGTTACTCACATCCTAAATGTTTTTTTCTTATGATTTATAACCGGGCACTTGACGCTAATTGCACCTGGTGGAAGGTGAAGATAAGTCCGACGATGCCGCAGGGGATCACCGTTTTCAGGGCACTTAAACATGACATTTTTAGCATGTAGCCCATGCGGGCTTCCCCACGATATTTTTATTCACTGGTAAGCATGTGGGGCCTATATTCGTACGTGCGGCATCTGAAAGCATTAAAATTTATTATAATAGCTAATGAACGATTTCACGCAGATTGTGAACCTATGAACTGCACGTCGAGCCAGTTTCAATGCGACACTGGGCATTGCATCGAGAAGCGGTGGGTTTGCGACGGCGACAACGACTGCAAGGACGGTTCCGACGAAAAGAACTGTACCGTGAGTATTTTTTTAGAGATCCAAAGGTTTTAGAGGTTTGTTGTATATATATCCGAAAATATATATTACTATATCACCAAAAAAGTCGCTTAAACCAAATAGCTTTTCACCCCTCGATATGTTTGCAAGAGTAAGGACCCGCCGGATTTAACTAAATGCGACTGGCTGCCGCTACTCACTACAGGAACTCTTCGGCGCAATAAAGATTATTCTGATAGTCGCGGCACGCAGTAGCGACAAACATTTCGTGCAGTAGACATACTAGAGTACGGCGGAGCGCTTGTATTAAGATAACAGAAAAAAAAATTGTAAAGTAAAATAAAAGTCGCGCTGCGAGACCGCTACTAAAAGTACCGGGTAATTCCGCCACAGTCGCGTGCTAGAGAAGCCGCAGGAAAGCGCTGCGTCACAGCGTAGTCGCCTATATTAGACACTTTTGCATCTTTTGCAACGCCTACAGAGCGGTACACAATAGCCTGGTAAACACTGCAAGGTTGCAGTAGACCTCTCGCCCGGTTTATTTGTGAAGGTCTTTCCTGGCCATCAACCCATATTCTGTCGAAAAAAAAGCAGTGTCGCAGCTGCCGAGTCGTGACTCCCAGAACCCAACAGGCACTTTTAGATTGCATGAATCAATTGTACAGAATATAAAACTCTTATTTGTACTTTTGTACTTATTGTACTTATTTGTACTTATTGTTACTTTTCAGTACTGTTTTAAATACTGTGATCAAAACCACTAATTATAAACATACTTAGTTCATTTCTTAAATTAGATAAGTCATATTTTTTGAAATAACAAAATTGTAGCCCCATTAAATCCATACTAAAGATAAACTTTGTTATGTAATAAGATGGGATATTTTTAGGTTCATGTGAAACATCCTGAAGTGTTGAGCTGTACTATCGGTGGGTTCTCGTGTGGGAACGACACGGACATATGCGTCCCCAAGTCGTGGGTGTGCGACGGCGAACACGACTGTCCCGGAGGGACGGACGAGAGTCCCGATAGGTGCAACAATTCCACGTGTGCACCCTTCATGTTTAGATGCCCTAATGGAAAATGTATATTTAAGAGCTGGGTGAGTATTGTCCTTAGTTTTAATAATAATAATATATCACATTTTCAGGGTGAGCAGTTATACATTAGTAAATGACTGGCTGAATTCGCTTTGCGCTTATATGTCGTACACCAGGGATGTTACGGAGCTTCGACTCCGACTCCGATAAGTCGGAACTTCCGATTGTTATTACACCTCCGGTTCCGACTTCGGTTCCGAAACTTTTTAATCGGAGGTATTCATCGGAGGTCACCACCACTGTTGTAGTCAATTCATTTGATTTCATTTTATATGTTGTTAAAACAATATCAATTAATCACACAATCAGTGCTACTTAATTTGTAGAAGACATTTTAAAAATATTTGATTAAAAAATATGATTAATAATTAAAACTAAATGTACATTTCAACACGGTTTTTTTTTATTTTACATTTACATTAAATTAAGTAAAATAGAAATTTACACAAAAACAACCCTGGAGCAAATTTAATTTGTTCACTGTTAATGAGAAAATGTTAATAAGAAACCGCAATTTTTATTGTCAGTGTATTTGTAAATTTATCACTTTCTAATTAAAAAGGTTCACTGAATAATGTTTTTATTGGTCCCTTAATAAAACTATTTTATTCAGCCGTCACTTGTGACTGACATTGCCTCCGACTCCGATTCCGACTTCGGTTCCGACTCCGATAAATCAAATTTAAAAACTCCGACTCCGACTTCGGTTCCGATAAAACTGCCTCCGTTACATCCCTATCGTGCACAACGTGACCAGTAGCGCAGCTGATCATCGTTCTCAGGGCACTTACATATAACATTCTTATTAGATATCAGAGATTAGTGTATTTCATGACTGTCCAAGAATAACAAGATAATACTTTTATGCTTTCATGGAATGCACACCATTACTACCAGCGTCTGACAATATGCTCCGCACCCAAACAATACAACAAAACCGCACACACACAAGTCACACATCAAACAGACTTTTTAGATGATTTGATTTATATTGCCTACCGCTGAGCAGTGGAATTTGCTGCTAGTGTGTTTTTCCAGATCTTTCGTATAATACGGGGGGAGTCTCCAAGCATAGAATGAATCGATTTTTATTAGGAGAGTGAGCTCGTATATTAATCTCTGCATCGCTTGCTATTAGGCTGATTGAACTCAAGCGTGAGTTTGTAATAAAAAAATCTCAAGTGTAAGAAACTTACTTATAGGCATAGATGGGCAAAATGTAATCAGATTAATGAAAATGATTAAAGATTACATTTTAGGTTTTTACCTTTAATATGACTGCAATTTGCCCATTTATGTTTTAAACACTACAAAATCCCAGATTGTATACACTATTATGATTTCTTAATGTTTTAAATGTATTTAATCATGATTACAGAGCAAGAAAATTAAAATTACGACTACATTTTGTAATCGTTCATCATTAATCAGATTACATTTTGCCCATCTCTGCTTATAGGTGTGTGATGGAGAGAACGACTGCAGCGACCAAGAGTCATCAGACGAACAGAACTGCACTAATATCGGCCTCTCCAAATTTCTCCCTGATCCGGGAACCGAGAGGCCGGTATTCCCCATTAACGCGACTTGCTTGAACTGGATGTTGAGGTGCGCGAACGGCATCTGCGTGCCGGAATGGTGGCGTTGCGACGGCATCAACGACTGCGGAGACCACTCTGACGAGATCGGCTGCGGTCTGGTCATCCCCGATTTGAAGCCTGCCGACACTGATCATCCGATGGCAAGGTTGCGGTGTGGGAAGAATCAATTCACTTGTTCGCCAGGTTAGTGGGAAAGGAG
This sequence comes from Automeris io, assembly GCA_036320925.1. Lineage (NCBI taxonomy): Eukaryota > Metazoa > Arthropoda > Insecta > Lepidoptera > Saturniidae > Automeris > Automeris io. Next base: position 11,061,764 of record JAUDJH010000010.1, on the reverse strand, counting down.
AACGTTCTTCTTCCATACATTGTTATTATTATTTTGCGACGTAAATAATACCTACGAGCGAAGTCTTCCATTTCATTTCTTGTGGAAACAATTGAACAATTAACTTCTCATGAGAAATTTATAATCCTACTTTTTTACTTAGTCCATTCTGTCCGACGAGAGTATTTCATATTGTCTACAATTGTTGTATTAGGTCCTTACATATGAAATTGGCGGTTTGTATGGGAGAAACAAAAAGTCGAATATTTTTTAATATAATATATTTAATTAATCAAACTATGAATCATTATTTTCTATGCACTTTTGCCATCTCATAGGTAGTTCATTGATCCCTTTACTAAAAAAACCAGTCGGACGGGAATCAATAAAATCTTTGAAGGCGATTTGGACTGCCCCATCGGAGTTGAATTTTTTCCCTTGCAAGAAGTTATCCAAATTTCGAAAAAAATGGTAATCTGTTGGAGCAAGGTCCGGGGAGTACGGAGGATGTCTTAGACTTTCCAATTGAAGCTCTTCTAATTTAGTAGCCGTCTGTTGCGCAGTGTGTGGTCTAGCGTTGTCGTGAAGCAGCAGTGGCGTGGAGCGATTGACCAGCCTAGGTTGTTTAGCCGCTAGCTTTTCCATCATGGTTTGCAATTGCTGACAATAGACATCAGCCGTAATAGTCTGGCCAGATTTGAGAAAACTGTAATGAACAATACCGGCACTAGTCCACCAAACGCTTACAAGTAACTTTTTTGGGGTTAATTTTCGCTTGGGGCAGGATTTGGCTGGCTGGCCAGGATCCAACCATTGCGCTGAGCGCTTCCGATTATCGTAAAGAACCCATTTTTCATCACAGGTAATGATTCGGTTTAAAATACCTTCATTATTGTGCCGGTTTAGTAATGTAACGCAGCAGTCGACGCGCGTTTGCCGGTTTGCTTCAGTCAATTCGTGAGGTACCCACCTTTCAAGCTTTTTAATCTTCCCAATTTGCTTCAAGTGAATTAAATATAGCTTCCACAATAGCCTTCAACTCTTCATTATCAACTTGAGTCTCAGGCCGTCCACGGGGCTTGTTCTGCAGGTCGAAATTTCCAGAACGAAAATGTTGGAACCAAAAACGAACTGTGTTTTCTTTTGCAACACGACCGCCATACACATCATTCACCCTTCGAGTTGTTTCCGCAGCACTAGTGCCACGGCGGAACTCGTACTCGTAAATAATGCGATATTTTAAGTTTTCCATTTTGTAAAATGAGTGACACAAACAGAAAAAAACAAATGAATGACGATCATCGAAGCACAAATACATGAGTCTACAAATGAGTGTACAAATTTGAATTTGGAATTCCTTACCAAACTGGAGAAATTTGTGATTAAAGTGGCCAGTACGAAAAACGCCAATTTCATATGTAAGGACCTAATATTATATAGTTATTGCTATATCCAAGATACACTATTATGAATATTTTCGTTTTTTATAATGTAATGACTGCTTTATATTAGTGTGTGCAGCTCATATAAAGCATAAAAAGCGTTATCTCGTTATACTTGGACATTTAATATAAAATTTGTACTTAAAATTTGAACCAATTTGAACTCTCAGACTGCTATTTTGGCAGACACTAGATTTTAAGTCAATATATTTATTACATGTGTAAGTATAAGAAGATAATGATTTTTATACTTTGTATGGGATGCACGACACTGCCTTATATACAACTTTTGTTTTTAATTTTTGTGATTTCTCATGTAAGTGAAATGAAACGTTTATTTTGAAGAAATCTGTCTTTATTCCGAAATATGGTTGCTGTCCCCCGGGACACCAAAAAAAAAAAGATAACTTTGAAATCGTCTCCAGGGCAGTGCGTGCCGCTAGTGTGGGTGTGCGACGGCACGGAGGACTGTCCGGACGGGGTAGACGAGAAGGACTGCTCGCCGAAGAGCCGACCGAGCGGCCTGTGCGCGCCGGACGAGACGCCCTGCGCGGACAGGAAGACCTGCGTGAAGGACGACCAGCTCTGCGACGGCACGCCGCAGTGCGCGGACCGCAGCGATGAGCTGCACTGTCCCGTCGCACCGGTAACTCGCACACTGCTGTCCAGTGCCATGCAGCTTGGTATACTCGGATATTTAGTACATATCGAGCGGTGAAAGGCTATTTGGTTTAAGTGACAATTTTTGGTGATATAGTAATATATATTTGGAATCGGTAAAAAACGCTAATTCCGAAAGTATATATATTACTATATCATCAAAAAATGTCGCTTAAACCAAATAGCCTTTCACACCTCGATATATGATCGTAAAACTTTATCCAGTTTGGATTCTGTAATTGTAAATTGATAAAATAAAATCACGCGCCTCAGAAAATATCGCAATTTACAATTCCTGTTAAAAGTTACGCACACCGAGATCACAATATGATAATGTTACGGTTACGAAAGAGATGAAACGTAATTCTTCCTCTTGTATTTTTGCATGTCCTCTTCACACACTTCATATCTAATAGATTCTTTCTCCAATTTTAAGTTTTAAGAACGAAATCCAGTTTACTGATTAAAAAAAATTTTTTTTTGGACTTAGGTTTAGAATATGGTTCTTTTTGAGATAGGATGTAATGTTAAATGTCAATTAAAGGGCCAGAAACCGGTGGAATGTCCATTCGGGTACATACAGTGCGACGAAGGGCGTTGCCTCACGCAAGCAGTTGTCTGCAACGGGCGGCAGGACTGCTACGACGGATCAGATGAGCTCAACTGTTCCAGCACTTCGGACAACCGAATGTATCAGGTATAATGCTTCCTTCGATGTGTCTTTTAAGGTGTCCGTCGGATTCTGCCACTCGGGTTAAATCAAATCCGATCCGTCAAATCCGACAGGTACCTTTAGAGTTGTTATCACAGTGTATTAACGACATAGAGGAATAATTGGTAAAATGAAATGTATGATGATGTATGAAGCACATGTCAAATGCAACGTTAGATTAAATTGCGATTGAAAATTGACTGAACATAAAATAGGAAAATAAGCGTTCTGAAATTGATGAGATACTGTAACGACTATAAAACAATTTCGGATATTCGCTAATTACGATTCTGGCTTCATAACATCCTCAGTTGATATGTAAAGTGAAAAAAGTTACATTTGAGGTTTTTATACGTTTCACACCATATTCTAGAAGATACGATGAGCCAATCGAGCGTTAATTTAATGTGAGTTGCGTATAATCAGCTGCATGATCTACTTTTAACTTAAATAGAATTTTCGGCGCAAACAGGGCTTTTGTACAAAACCGTATGCAGGGAAAATTATGTTAATCGTTATTAAAAATTTATACTCATTTGGCTGTCACCGTTAGTGTAAGTAAATGCGCAAAGATAGGAAAACGTATTGACTATTTACAGAGAACATTGCTTAAATCCAAAATGATACTAAGACTAAAGTCCAGTTTTAGAAAGACTTCTTACATTTTTAAACACCTTTAAACTTATGAAATTATGAATTATGAGTAATTAAGAGCGCTTTAGAATATATGGAGCCGTTTTGAAAATGACTATTAAAAGAGATATATATTTATCGCAGTTTCTGAGCATCGGTGTTGACCAGTCTTCGATAAACTCTACGAGCTTCCTAATATCGCTTTGGATGGCTCAACAAAAGACAGTCATGTACAGCTTCCTGCCTTCTATATCTAAAGTCAGCGACGGGAAGTGGAAAAATATGACATGGATTAATGATACTACTTATAGGTAAGTCTAGAAAGCTATGTACTTGCGCGCCACCTATTGTAATATTAAATAAAATAATTTTATCTGTGGCTATTCCATAACGTGAGTCTATTTACAGGTTCACCGGCTTAGAACCTTACACCAATTACAACGTAACGTTCTACATTAAAGACAGCAAGTCCAACAAAACATACGCTTCTAATAAGTACGTTAATACCAGCACCGGCGAGGGAGGTAAGAATTAAATAATTAAGTTAATTAGATATTAATCATGTTAGTATTTGTAATAAATTACTGAGATAAATAATAATAACTAAACAATTTTTTTTTCTGTTTATTTAAGGGACTTTTGTGCCTCGGCACATGCCAGCCCCATCGTATCCTAAACATGCACTACTAGCATTTATTTCTGGTGGGGAGCCATCGGCCTGAACAACTCCTTTGCTTCGGCTGAGTAAGGTCTTGCTAAAATTCCGCAGAACATGCCTACATCAAATTTGTTCAGGCTAAAGGCTCCCATCAGAGAATCTCTTGCAGACTGAGAAACCAACTAAAGAAATTATAATTGAAATAATTAATGCTAGGGTGACAGAAACCCTTTGCCGACTGTCTAGACTATACTCCGGTGGTGTCGTGCGTGATCTCACGCACCACTTGAGAGTGGGGAGGCGACCACCTGTCTCCCCCACATTCTGTGGCGAGCCCGTAATGGAGGCTTAGCGCTGTACCAGGCTGGCGGACACGTGTATCAGCGTTACCACAGCCCGGGACAAATATGCCCTTGGAGGGTCACCCGGGTGGTTTTAATTGGTGCGAGTCCGACAGATTAGGGGGCGGCCCTAACCGCCTCCCTAACGGCCCGTAACGGGTTTCTACCGGGTTACAAAAAAAAGGTGACACCCTTTTGGCTTATCTTGGCATTGTAAATGCTGATATATATTTTTAAACGCACCTTGTCATAATTTCTGAAATATAAACCATATTTAACTGTTTTTTTTTTAATAGTAATATCAGTTTTTTTAAGGACTATTATACATTTTTGCTCTGTGTTTTTAAATTATTACCATTTTTTTTTTAATATAATTATTATATTTCAGTACCATCGCCTCCGCTTAAATTAACGATTCGTCAACTAATCGGTAGTCGCGTACAAGTTTTATGGAATAAACCAGAAAAACCTAATGGCGTAATACAATATTACGAGTTGAATTATAGCCCGCCTTCGCCGTCTATAAAGAAGATAATACCCGCAAATGATACTCTCTCTCAGTCTGTCGTATTTAAGGGATTCTTCAAGCCCAACGTTGACTACTCGTTTTGGGTAAGTGCATTTTACTATAAATTAAGGAAAACTTATGAAAAAGAAAAAAATTTAGAATATTTATTTTTTTATATAGTAAATCTACGCCTTACAAGTTACGTTATGATACAATATCGTTTGACGTGTGTAGGACGAACGAACGTGAACGGGCCTGAAGGCCTATTAAACAACAGTCATTTTTTTGCTTTCATTTATTATTATTTTGTTTGAAATCATATTTTGTGCTTGGGCAGGGGTCGGCAACCTTTTGAGTCAGAAGAGTAAAAAATTGCAATTTATAAAATTTTATAGTTTTTTTTTACACTGGCTCGACATATTGACTACAGAGTACCTGGTGGTAAGTACAGTGTAGTCCAAAAACGAAAGCCACTATCAAGGGATGAAAATCCATTGATAGTCTACATCGTTATGTCGGCCCACATATACCACGACTGAAGGTCTCTAGGTATATGAGCTACTGGATATACACAAGCTGATCCCGAAACGCGACAAGCCGAAACTGGTCACTATGACGGGCTTTACACCCATGTACTGTGGTCGCGATCCAGACGGGCACCGACGCCCTACCATCTCGCTGCTGCTCGTTTAGCACCACCCAGGAGTTACGTGAAGGGAAACTAGGGTAAAGCCTACGGACGCGAGCAGCTTCGACTCCCAAAAGCTTTTAAAGAGCCCCAAAAGTTTACTTGTTTAGAGTAAATAGTACTTGAAGAAATTATGTTTTTTTGATAAAAAAAAAAACTAATCTATTTACTTATCGATTCAGAACGATTTTTAATTTTTTTTTTTTTTAAGTAAAATAAATAATATTTGCGTATTGCGGAACTAAACATGTGATTCACGAGCCGGAGGTTACCGGCCCCCCATGTATTAGGAAAATATAGTAAGAGAGAGAGGCAGCGCGCGCCTGTGATAACAGCTACAGTTTGGAGTGGTGGGCTCTTTACACCCACACCTCCCAAAGATGAAGCCTAAACAGGCAGTTCTTTTCCCGGACGTCGCGAAGTATCTGGATTCCCAGGCCCGGGTGGAGTGATTGGAAGGACACCTCGGGGGTTTGCAGTCAGTAGGAGTCTGACACACCGGGATCACCGCCCTCGCAGTGTCCCTGATGGTTCTATGCAGGATTTCCCTCTGGTTTAGGAAAAAAGAGAAATATACGAATCTCACAGTTGCTGTGTTGACTCCACACTGGCATGTATTTGTTTATTGGTACGACAGGTGTTTGCAGTGAACAGTGCGTTCATATCGGACCCGTCTGAGGTGATGCGGCTGAGTTTCGATGAAGGCGGCGACGTGGACGACCTGAGCAACGTGAGCACGTCTCGGCCGAACGCGACCTCGGTCTACCTGCAGTGGAACAAGATCCGAGGCGTCGAGGGGTACCTGGTCCGCACTCGGCTACCGGCTCGGTACGCGCCGCGCGATCCCGTCACTGTAACCGATAACAACATTACACGTGGGTATTGCGCTTAGCGCCTTGTCTTGCATGCCCTACAAGAATCATCATCATCATCATCATCAGCCCGTCCTAGTCCACTGCTGGACCTAGGCCTCTCCTAACAAGCACCATTGAGCGCGCACTGAAGGACCTTAAACTGGTTGAGACGGCTAATAATGACCAGGAAAATGAGGGGAAAAACCTACAGACCTGAGCCCTTAGTGGTTATCAGTCAAGGTCACCGAACAGCTGGAGATTTTTTTTACACTGGCTCGACAAAGTGACTACAGTGCACCTGATGGTAAGTACAGTGTAGTCCAAAAACGAAAGCGACCATCAAAGGATGAAAATCCACTGATAGTCTAACATCGTCATGTCAGCCCACATATACTACGACTGAAGGTCTCTAGGTAGATGAGTTACTGGACATGGGCAAGCTGAACCCGAAACGCGACAGGCCAAAGCGAGTCATTGTGACGGTCTTTACACTTGTATACTGCGATCATGACCCAATTCGGGCAATCGCCCTACCATCATCCGGTGTACGTTCTTTTCCATTAGGCGACAGAATGGAACCAAAAAAGGCAGCTTATTTTCTCAGAGGATTTGGAGTCACGATCCTTATACCTCTATGGTGAGGAAACGATGAGGAAAAGAGAGCGAGAGATTATATTTACCTTGTTCTTCTCTTAAAGACTGTATAATGATGAAGCAGCAGTTGTACCAATGCTTTCGGCAAACGTGCTGCCGGGCAGAATTGCTGCGTCTTTGCAATACGTTCCATGCAAATCTATACAAACGTGTTATTTTGCTTTGCCGAGTAGCTTTGAGTTGTTACAATGCTTACAATATATAAACGCAAAGTTAATACAGCCGGTAATGTATCTCTGCTCATCCCGATATACATATAGCATGAAAATATATTATTATTATTTTATTTCTTACAGTGACCAACTTGCCACCCGGTGTACAATTCTATATAGACATTCAGGCGTACAAAAACTCGATATACGGCGAGCCAATGACGATCCCGTTGGAAACCAAGGGAGAACCTGACGAGACCCTCAACCTCACCGCGATACTGCTCAAGGAGAAACAGACCTCGGTGCAGCTGACCTGGTCACCGCCTCTGGGTGATCGGTATAAGAACAAGGAGTTGCAGTACGAAGTACATTACACCAACATGATCCGCAGAACGAACCCTGGAGAGATGTCTAATGGTTAGTTTAAGTTTTTTTTTATATCAACTCATCAGAGTGACTAACGGCAGTGAACAGGAAGAGACAAATTCATCGACAGTCGCCGTCGCCATTTCGGCCCACATATGTCACGACTGAAGATCTCTCTATATGCGAACCATTGAATGTGCACATTGCACAAGCGGATCCCGAAACGCGGCAAGATTAACCGAGTCGCTATGACGGTCTGTATGTGGATAAGTGTATCCACTTTAGTCCCAAGGGCCAAGACCACGTATACTGTAGTTCGGGACCTTACTACCTCGCCGGGTTCTTACTACCTCAAAAAACCAGCTGTAATTTTATCTGATCGTGAATGATCTGGTGAAGGTTACTGGGAGGAATTTATTGGTCAAAACTAGAGATTGTCAGGAGTGGGAAAGATTTGAAGAGACCCTTACCCAGTATTGAGGGGCTATAGTAGGTTTGAAAAGGAGAAAGAAAGCGTTTTCTACCGTCTGTATCCTGGCGAGTGTTCTGAAGAGTTATTTACCTTCTGCCTTCCTAAAGTGAATCACGCGCGTGGGTTTATAGAGTCACAGCTATACGGTAACTGATATCCCGGCTAGGACTAAGAAGTTCTCTAACTCTTACTGCAGTCTTGTCGTTCGGCTGTGGAATGGTCTTCCAGCGAGCTTGTCTCACTGACCTTTTTTTTTATGTGACCCGGGGAAATCCCTATCGGACCTGCAGGTGGCGGTGAGGGCCGCTCCCCGGTGTGTTGGACTTGCAATGACTAAAACCCCCGTGGTATTCCTTCTCCCGTCTGCAGAGTGCCAAGGGCAAGGCTGAGCCATATCCCTCGGCACACGGCGGTGACCCACAGACCTACGATGTTATGTGTGTGTGTGTGTGTGATATCCTATAACGTGAAGAGATATTTGTGCAGGCCGGCATGACCGCTGCGACTACTGATGGGTTTTTCGTTACTGTTGAGCGTTTTTATCGTTTTTTGGACTGCATCAAGCTTACCACCGGGCTTGGTGTAGTAACAGCTACTGTCGTAGTAAAATTGTTTAATTTTCACATTAGATACGAAGATAATAACGAAAGAAACAAAGGTGGTGATAGAGGACCTGCACGCGTGCGAGAGCTACGTGTTCAGTGTGGCGCTACTGGGCGGGCCGCTCAGCAAACATGTCGAGATCATCACCAGGGAGAATGTCAAGTGAGTAATCTGCACGTCTACTTGTTTCCCGCAGCTTTGAAAGAAAGAAAGAAAGAAAACGTAAGAAAGAAAACTTTGCTAGCTTTGTGGTTTACAACATCTTTTAAAAATGATTATTTAGTGTATGTGCGCGCCCGTATGCGCCACATACTATGTTTCGATATTAGTGGACATGTATTTATCCATAGGACCGTAAGATTGTACAGATATGACCTAATTTGTTCACACCTTATGCTGTACATATAACTAGCTGTATCTGCTTACCTTTGCCATGCGTAAGCACCGTTTTCGGTGAGGTGCATGCTCGTCCCAAATCCGACCATTCCAGTGGTACCCAGCGTCTGTTGCTGGGATCAATATTCATGGGGGGTAGTATCCCCCGGCCGAGAGATATGTCCGTGTTCGTGAATAATTTTATAATTCACTTTCACATTGTTCCGTTATGTACATATATGTAATGAGGGAGGTAATTCCGAGTGCGTAGGGTCCCCTCATGCCATCCCAGGCACGGGGGCCCGACCGAAATCACAATATTAACCTGCGATAGTGTGCGCACCGTCCGATTACAAGATCAACCGACAAGTTTCAATACGTCAAACATACAGAGCTGCCAGCTCGGCGGGGTTAGCAAATGCAACCAATCAATCACATACATCGACAAATGGCGTGAACAGTTTACATATCTATAATTAGTTCACATGCAGGTTTTAAGTTACTGTGGAGTTGTCAATGTGGAATCACGTCGGCCGTGGCCAAATGTGTAGGATGAGACTCCAACTGTGGAGGCAGGCGGCACGAGGCTCGCCTTATTTTATTACTTTTGTTAGGACTTTATAATCTATACTAATATTATAAAGCTGAAGAGTTTGTTTCTTTGTTTGTTTGTTTGAACGCGCTAATCTCTGGAACTACTAGTTCGAATTGAAAAATTATTTTTGTGTTGAATAGACTATTTATCGAGGAAGGCTTTAGGCTATATAACATCACGATGCAACTATTAGGAGCGAAGAAATAATGGAAAATGTGAAAAAAACGGGGAAAATTATTCATCCTTGAGTGCTTCCATTGCGTGCGCTGCGAAAACGGTTCAAGATACCAAAAATATATGTATGACAGAGTTATTCCTCTTAAAATGATCTAAAAAAATGTCCGCGACAGTATATGTCTATCTTTTAAGATTAACTCACTAGAACCGTTTTTATGGTAATCAAATTTGGTCGAAATTAATGCATTATTTGTTAAGAGTTGTATCAACGTAATAATATTAATCTTTATCCAAATAAATGTGTTGTTGATTAAGAGTATTTAATTGTGAACAAAATTGTCTTTGACATCACTTAATTTCAATGAACATCTTAGAAGATATTACAATAACTTATATAGCAAAACAACGTTTGCCGGATCAGCTAGTAATTTATAATATCAACACTGCGAAGCTCGAAACGGAAATGTTTTTCTTAATTCCAAACGGTTGTCTTTCTATATTCTTCTTGATTTATTATATTGTAATACACTCATAATCATCTCGTCGATTACTTTTTAATTTAATATAATGTGTAAGAAAGTTACTGATACAATAATTAACGTAACAATCATACTCAAATAGTCCGTTTAGTTTATTAATGCAAATATGTCCAGGGCTCCCATAAAGGATTTGCAAGTGGAATTCATTGAGAAAACTGGAGACATGAAGATAACATGGATTGCCAATTGCGACGCTTTAAAGAAACCTGTCACATACATGGTAAGTGTACTGTGTAAGTTTCATTATGACAGTATTGCTAAAATTCTGTATAGGACAGTTAGGGTTGCCATGAGGGCGATGAACCCGCTGTGCCAAATTTCTACTGGCTAAAAAACCCCCGGGCCTGCATCAACTCGCTTCTAACCAGGTTTGGGGATCTGTTTTCTTCTTGCAGCCCATCGAGCGAATAGACTTTTCGAGTCTTCATCTCTAGGAACTACCTCATTCGGGCAGCAGACTAGAGTCTGCTATATTTGATAGATCAAATCTTCTGTGCGATTATATACTCTGCATGATTTGAAAGATGAGTGTTTGATCATAAAAAATGTATTTTAATTCCAATAGGTTTGAATTCTAGATAAGACATACGAGGCAAAAGTCTACGTCCTAATCTAAGATCTAAAATTTTCTTTACATAAAACTCCTCTCAAATTCTCCCTGTAAGACGGTCGATTGGGTCCGCGTTCTAGAAAAATGCGTTGTAGGAGTATTCTCGTATAATGCGCTTGTATGACCCCGTAAAACGCGTTGCGTACAAATTATTGTTTTTTTTTAAACAATGTGTTTAAAGGGATTTTGACTGCCGCATGCAGTCATGCATACAAATTATTCACATTTATCTTTTCTCAATAGAGTAGGTTTAAATCGAATATTAAGTTTTCTTACGTTATTCTATGTTATGAACGAAATATGTGCGTTTTATTAACACTTAACGGACGGGCCGAATCAGCTCTGTCTTTCCTAGTTTCCAGGCACTAAGCCAAAAAATCACCAAGAAAAATCTGTAAAATAAAAAAACTATCGAAACTTACCTAAAATTTACGCAAAAACGTAGAGCTACGTGGCCCATCCTAGGAAGTCAAAATGGAAAAACGTAAATCTGCGGGGCCCGTCCGTTAAGTGCATATGTAACTAAAACCAGTTAATTTCAAATAAATTACATAATTTCAAAAACAGTTTTATTACATTCGTACAGAAATACATCGTGGGAAATCCCCGCGTTATATGGGGGAATACCCGTGTAATACGAGGGACTGAAATGGCGTAGTATGAAAATAAGTTACAAGAGTATCGTGTTATAAGGGGATTACTTTATTTATGATAGGGAACTAAATATGTTATGTATTAGACTTTGAAGCCCCGTAGCCGCTAAAGATGCACTTCTTGCGACCCACGTATACTAATATCATTTTGAATTTAGCCCTCCATTGAAGTTGAGTGTTGAGTGACTTATATTCAAAATCTATATTTAAAGTAAAGCTTAAAGTGTTGGGTATTGATTTAGTTGGAGATAACAGAAGAAACTCATGACACGAAAAGTCGATACGAACTATTGCCGTCTGCCGCTGCGACGTTCAAGCATATTATTCACAACGTCCCAGACGGAGGAAGATATAATATCTGCGTCAATGTAAGTGCCTTTTATTATAATATAATCATTGTGCCCTAGCGATGACTCATACTTTTTTACTCACCGGCTTAATTATAAATGAAATTTAATTTTAGTACGAGTATAAACTGTGGTTTAAGATAAGCTTATATCCACTGAACAATGCGTAAACACTGTTAGATGTATAAAATTAGTGTAATTTTGCCGAATTCATAAAAATAAAATCTTAAAGACAGATTAAGTTAAACGTGTAAGTGTGCATTTTTAAACAAATCGATTCCTACCCGTGCCTCTAAGCCTATAACAAATATACTGTGTTACTACCTTTATATCTTTTATATGAACGAAGAGACTTATTTTTACTAACATACCATCGATGGATATACCAGGAGCCTAAATTACTGAAGCTATGAACGGGCATTTTTTTATGACGTAGACACAGGAAGAATTTTTAGATATTACACTTATAAGAGGGGGAAATTAGTAAACAAATCCGTTGATTTTGAAAATAAGTCGATATTTTGTACTATATTTGTAAGTCTACTCGGGCAGGCTGGGCGGGTGACGTTGAGGGCGTCCCCGTCCAGCGGAGAGAGGTAGGGTTGGTGTGTGTGTGTGCCCACACGCCGTTCCCATAGAGAGGAAGTGAGGGGTTTCAAATCCCCTCCCTGACAGGAGGCCTGCCCAGGGCTTACCGCTCGCCGAGCCGTCGGAAGTATCCGGATTCCCAGGCTCGACGAAAGCGAAGAGAGGGCAGTGCTGGCACCCCGGTGGTTTTAGTCGGGGCAGGTCCGACACACCGGGGGGAGTGGCCCTCACCACTTCCCCTGACGGTCCGTAGGGATTTCCACCGGGTTAACAAAAAAAAAAGAAAAAAGTACTCGGGCAAAGCAGGATCACTAGAGATAGTAATTAGTATAATAATAGTGGTGTTAGTAGAAGTGGTGGGAGTGGAAAGTTTGTTTCTGTTCAGGCGGCAGTGGAGGGCGCTAGTGTGCGTTGCATTCGAGTTCGCAGCCGCCCCATCACTAGCCCGGTGGGCGTGATGGCTCGCCTTGGTCCGCATGGTCATCTCTTGGTCACGTGGCATGATCACAACACCTCTGAAGAACCCGTCCCGCATAAGTATGCAACATTATTATTGTTACACCTTATTAACACTGTCGTGGATTTCTTAAACGCTTTATTGTAATATCGTGTTTTCTCGCAATAAATATCAATTTGTGAAACGTCGACCATCTTTCATTAGATATATTGTTTTAAGTTACATGTTTTCCTTTTTTAATTGTATTTTAATGTTTATTTTTTATTAATTATCTTGATATGATGGTAAAACGACCGGAGCTCTTCACGAAAACCAGCGCCACAGACTTTCTCTGTGGCATTAAGCTGAGGAAGCCCATTTCGCCATGTTTATATGTTTTTGTCTATTGTATGAATTTCTTCTTTTCTCTATGTTGTATATGTTTCTGTGTAAATAAATGTATTTCATGACATTACAAATACGTAAATGGCGACGACAACTGTTTTAAATGGCTTTTAAAAGTGCCACAATGCCTTACAGAGGTATCGAGTGTCTCAAATTATTATAAAAAAAGTGGGCAAGGTATGTGAATGATGTTAAACAGTTTCAACCTTAAAAATATTAAAAAATTGTTGCAATATTGCAATCGACAATTTTAATCTCTAGTCCGTCATCGTTCAGTTGTTCATACGTCTAAGAGACCTTCCGTCGTGATATACCTGGACCAATATGGTGACGACGTCTGTCAATGAATTCTCCTCCCTTGGCAGTCGTTGCCAATCTCGGACTACTCTATATTTTTTATCAAGAGCGATGTAGTCAAGCCAGTATAAAAAAATCACTTTGATCGGCTAATCGACTACTTTATTGTGATACTCTCTTTTTTTTCAATAAAGGCTAGTTTGTGTATCGCTGTTTGTCTTTCATTCTCAACACGGTACTACCATAAGTACAAGACCATTTGATAACATATTCCACCAAGCTATGTTATTATTGACGTTATATAAAATAGAGAGTCATTTACAATCCTAAAAGTAGGACGATTTCCAACTTTTTGAGCCGAAAGATTTAGTAAAATATTTATATTATTGATTTAGTAAAAATTTAGTATTCAAATGGTTTCGTATAAATTTTTCCAAATGTCAAAATATTATTGTTGTTTGCGTTTTAACTATAATATTGTCAGATTAATTGTATCTATAGATGGGCAAAATGTAATCAGATTAACAAAAATGATTACGATTACATTTTAAGTTTTTTACCATTAATGTGACTGCATTTTGCTCATCTATGTTTTAAACACTATAGAATCCCAGATTGCATTCACATTTATGTTATCCAAGTGTTTTAAATGGATTTAGTCATGATTACAGAGTAAGAAAATTAAAATAACTACTACATTTTGTGATCGTTAATCATTAATCAGATTACATTTGCCCATCTCTAATTGTATCTAAGAATTGAGTATATAATATATCCTTTAAATTAGTCTCTGTAGAATAAAGCCATCTGTGGCACAATTTTTTATGTAATAAAAAGTGTATTTCTAGAGATGATGAGAATTGTTATAACCAATTGTCTGGTGTTTTTAATTAATTAATAAAAGCACTCATTACTTTTAACTATTTATTTTGACAACACGAAACTGACAGCTGAGACGAACCGTCTTAGATTATAAACATTAATGGCGGCAGCCTAGTGCTGCGCTCTATATATACAGACTATAACAAGAATAATATAAAATAACACGTTAAAACCAAGTATATATTTTTTAAAAACTGAAATGTTACAATTACCTTGATCGTATAATTAATACGTGGTAATATCTAAGTACAGTTAAATTCTAATCAATCTAAAGCTCTTTAGGTATGTGATCTTTCGGAAACTAGACAAATATATGAATATTTGTCTTGCCATATTTGTATGGACAAAACTGGCTTATGTCCTTTGCAACATAAAATAAATTTTATTTGAAAAAATGAGGTTTTAACGAAGTAATCTTGTGACACTTTTAAGCGTGGTTAATCTATTATTTAGCACTGTCTCGAGAGTAAAGAGACGCACATCAAAGTTGACCATTCTCCCCCGCGCTTGCCGTGGTACTGACAGAGCACACTGGTATAGTTCCAGAGAATAGTTATTATGTAATCAGTGGAGACCATTAATATGTTTTACGCATACGCTGATAATTATTAAAATATGGTTTCGATAATTTCCAGACAAAAATATCAAGTGTTGGTGTCTGATAAAGAGCTACCAGATGACATAATCCATCCAACTGACGAGATAAAGGTGGTGACAGCGGAATCATCACCGTTACTGATGATGGTCCCGCCGGAGCAAACTGGGCCGTTGTATGTCAGCGTAAGAGCAGTTAATAATGAAGGGTACTACAGCGATCTCATGGAAGTCCAAACGATGACTATGGAAGGTAAGATCACAGTTATTTCAGCTCACATTAAAGCCACACTTCACACTCAAAGCCTTACAGAACCTCAACAACGTAGTGGATCTCTCGCGCACTTGGATTTTTAGGATGAGCTCTCGGAACAGTTTTTCCTCAGAGCTATGTATGATATGCGATTATTCAAAAGGGGAGTGAAGAATATGCGCCTTGGTCGGCTTGCAATAACAACGTCTCTTGTGTTGCAGTACTTCATAAGTGATGGTAACCACTTGCCATGAGGCGGGTCGTCAGCTTGTTTTCCAATAAAGGCTTGAAAAAATACTAACCCATATATTTTCCCAATTTTACTCTAATTCGTGCGGTATTAAACAAGTATGTCGATATTTCTACTTGGTCGCGCCAATGATTATTCATAATTTATAAAGCTACCCTTATTTGTTTTCTTCTACTCAACCTGACACTTTTTACCTCCCACGAGGCCGCGTCTCTGAGCACGGCCATCTAATGTCGTCTAATACAGTCATTCCAGACCGATCCTGTCTGCCTGCCTCACGAGGACGCTTTTTCCTCCTGTAATTATTTGTATTCCTATGGGATATAACAGCGCTCACTAAGCGTGGGGTAGTAGTTATTATAACGGAAAGAAGAAGATAGAAACTGATGTCACCATAACCGCGAGGATAGTTCGGTCAATGTGTGTTCTTTTATTTCTTTTTCTTTCTATGTTAATACCTGATTTACAGTCAAGTATCGGCATTTTCTATTTGCGTCACCTCTATTGCTTGTACGAAACGATTCCTCTTCTACATACTGCGTACCACCAAAGTGTGGTATTCGCTGCCAGCTTATGTTTCCCCAGTCTCATATAATATGCGAGTCTTCAAGCAACGATTGAATCGATTTTTATTGGACGACCGCGATCCAGTGTCGGCCTTAATGTCTCTTCACCAGATGGAATGAAGTCAAGTGTAAACCTATTTGAAAGAAATTACTTAATACATTTTTTTATTGTTTGCAATATATTCATAAGATGACACTTTATACAGCTTTATTTTTTTAAATTTATATATATTTTTTGCAATATAATTTAATTATCGTGCTTATCGCTTGCTTAGTTTCGGCAAATAGTAACGAAGGTTATCGGCTCGTGTGATTTTTTATACTTTTAATAAATTCTCTTAACTGGTGTGGCACGTGATTTTATTTTGTAACTGTTATATAATATATATTGTAATAATATGTAAAATTTCTACGCCTAAAGATAATTCAAATAACTGGGTCGTAGCCAGCGACATTAGAGGGGTGGTTAAAATTTCTCATGCAGTTCGCTTCCCGAATGATTTGTTTTGTAGTCATTCCTCTCCCCTCTAACATCGCAGGTGAGAACTGAGTTGTCGGTTTTACTTATACAAATAAAAAAGCCTGTAAATTGTATAAAGGACAGATATACGGTTGTTTTGAAAACACTGTCCGACCCGAAAGGGGCATATTAGTGACACGGTAACATTACCAAAATTCATCAGAAAATGTAATAATATCATCGTGAACTTTAAAAAGTTATTGTCATATAAAATTATTTTACATGCCATTTGTGCTCGGTTTACTTACAATAAGCAGTTTAAAGACCAATTTAACTGATAAACCGTGCTTGACATCAACCGGGGTTTATGACTCTTTTGACGTCATGGCCTATAAATATAATCTTTTGCTTTTTTCACGAGGCATGTATGCTTTTTTTGTTGGTATGTAAGTTTTCCTCATTTAATTAATTATTATTGGGATTTCTTTTAGCCTTTTACATATAACGATGAAAACTGACGATTTTTTATTAAATATATTGAGTTATTAATTGTTTCAACTGCTTGCCTGATAATAAATAAAATAAATAATTAGTGTGTTAATTACTAGATAAAGAGTTTCAGAATCTTAATTGGACCACCTCACAGGTGATATCCACCATTTGTTGATGGAATGTGTCCGATTTGAAACTGTTAAAAAGGTGTTTGTGAGTGCCTTTGGTCTGAACAGATTAGACGTTGAGATGTTTAACAAAGTCTTAACAGTACTATTATCTCATGAGGCGTCTGGTCTGTTGAAATCAATGGCATCATATGTTATATTTTAGGTATTTTTGTATAAGGATACGATAAGGCTGACATATGAACACACGTAAAAGTCCACTAAATAAGTAGAATTTAAAAAATTGGACTAAATTTTAAGACAATATCGAATGTTCAATTATTAAAATTATAGTATAATAGTATTTATGCTTCTATGGGATCACGGCACGGGTTTTGAGGTGTATTTATGCGTACTAGTGGTCACCCAGTATACGATCATAATTAATTTGAATTTTAAGTTTGAATCTTATTAAGGCTCTATTGTCAAAAAGACAAACAATATTAATCTATTCTCAATATGACAACAGTCTTTAACTACAAACAAAAGAGTATATAAGCGTGTAGTGTCAAATGCATGATAGTTTGTGTAATATTTTTTTATTGATTTAATGTATTTTTTATGAATTATTTTTAAAAAATATTAACATTCTGCAATATTTTTGTATAGAAACTGTAAGAGTGACAAATTTCCTACTCCTCTGTCAACGCAATTTTCGTATAAATGGATAAAAAAAAATTGCTTCATGTATTAATATATAGATAATGTGATCGGTATCCCACGCTCCTCCACGAAAATCAGCGCTGCAGACTTCCTCTGTGGCTTTAAGCTGATGGAGGTCCCATTTTCGCCATGTTAATATGTTTTTGTTTTTTCTTTTGTTTTTGTATGTTGTTGTCTTGTAACAGAAATGTTGCTTTTGAATTTCTAGTATTTTGTTAGTTTGTGGTGAAAATAAATACATTTCATTTCATTTCAGATGAGATGGACGTGGGCTCGACGCCGGCGCTGGCGGGCGTGTGGTGGGGCCTGATCGGCGCGCTGGTGGCCGGCGCGGCGGTGGGCGCGGCGCTGCTGCACGTGGCGCTGCGGCACCGGCGGCTGTCGCGCTCCTTCCTGCGGTTCACGTCGCACACGCCGCGCTACGACCGCCGCCGCGGGCAGGCCACTATAACCGACCAAGGTAACATCTCACACGGCTCACTCCACTCGTGCATATACCTCGTACCGCCATTAATGTCTTATCCTCCTCCCCTCCCCTATTCTGGTGACCCGGGGATAAATCCTGCATAGGACCGTCAAGGCCATGTGAGGACAGCGATCCCGGTGTGTCAAATTCCTACTGACTAAAAACCACCGGGCTGTCCTTGCAATCTCTCCACTCAGGCCTCGGAATCCAGATTCATCCAGACGGTCGGGGAGCGAACAGAATTTTAGGCTTTATCTCTGGAAGGGATGAGTGTAAAGAGCTCACTCCTTCAAACCTTTCTCACGGGTGGCGCACCAGAAACTGCACACCATCTCTCTCTCATCCGGCCAGCAGACTCCCTCAAGTCTACTGCCTGCCCCCCCTCTACACTCTTTTATCTCCACCCCCCCCCACCATCTGTTATATTCTTTTCAAAATATTAATAAATATGTAGAGAATAATTTCTTTTTATTGATGCGAGACAAATGCTTGAATTTATTTTTGTACATACTGTTATTTGACGATAACTTATAAGACATTTATTTAAATGATATAGTGTACATGAGTATCTAAAAGTGCATGAAATGCTTAAGAAACTAAGGTATTTGAGTTTATGAGGATTAATACTGTTTCCATCTAATTGGCTTTCAAAATGTCGCATTATACGTGATCATGTTTTTAAAAGTTACAATAGATGTATAAAATATCCTTAAAAGATAGATATATTTCATCGCGGACTTTTTTGTAGACTTTTAAAAGGTGGAATATTCCATCATACATAGTTTTGTTATTTCTTACTGGCGACAAAAGGTCTTAGGAGAATTCACTTTTTCCGATGTTTATCAATAATTGTCTTTGTATTTCAACCATTTTATAGAAAGCCTTAATAAATTATGCTATAAAACCTTTCATATAAATCACTCTTTCTATTGGTGAAATCCGCATGAAAATCCGTTCGGGAATTTTTGAGTTTATCGCGAACATACAGACAGGCAAACGCGATGGGAAACTTTGTTTTAAATTATGAAGTGACTGTAGACGTCACATATCCTTCACTTTATGATATTTTTATTGGCTCGACTAACTCAGGCCAGTTTAGCTGTACAGGTTCCTTTGCTGTAACGGACCCACGCTGCGACACGCACGCTATCAGAAAGTGTGGCCGGGATGGTCCTACAAGGGTTGTCTTCATGTTAAAAGTCACATAATTGAAGGAAATGCTGTTTTGTATATGTTGACAAAAGTGGACTGATGATGATTATCGTATTTTCAGATGACGATGACGTGCCACCAATTCTTGGGTTCTCCGACGACGAGCCTCTGGTGATCGCATGAGAGTTCTCTCGCGTACACAGCATTATTGTGATGTAACCGTGATCTTGTCATAACATAGTATTTTATATTTATTAGCTCAAGTATGTGTACGCATTTAGTTTTTTATAAATCGACATTTAAAACGCAAACAAAATTCGGATTTGAACACTACAGGTTTGTGGTATATTATTTGTTTTCACAAAACCAATTTTCCAGTATTGATATATGCTTTTGATTTATATTAAGCCGCAAATAAATCGCTCATATTTAATTTGATACATTAAGAATGTATGACGAAATTATATAGAATGAAAATTAGTGGCTCTTAACGAAATTATAAAACACATTGCCAAAATACTCAAGTAACAATATAAAATCTTATTTAAAATATATAAAAGCTTTCGTCAGTGACGAGTCCCATTACAGGACATAGTAAAAAGTCTTTATCTTATTAGGTAACATATTATTTCTTATAGAACAGTTGCAATGCAATTCAAAGTCAAATATAGTGTAAGAAATTCTTAAAGAAATACATTTTATTGATAAAATTTATTGACATTATACAAAATTCCGATTAAATTTAAAGAAAATTAGATTCAGGGTCCTGTAATGGGATTCCACGGACGAGAGGTTAAGAATATGCAAAATTGAACCATATATGAGAGTTGATGATTGTGTAATCGAGGCTGTAATTAAATGTATTTTAATTGTCGATACTAGTTTTATGTTTTTTTTTATACGGTTGTTGAGTTTTCAAGTTTCAGAAAAAGTAGCAACAAAAACGATGCCTAAGTATTTTTGTAAACAAAATATTAGATTGTTTTAAGTATTATTATGTTAAATTACACGTGTATTTAGATTTTTTTATACTGTTCGCATTTTCACTTGAGTATCCTATTTAGTTTATTTTGAAAATATCAAGTGAAATTGCCAGCAAACAATGTGGGCTGCGCTTTAAAAGCTCATTATTATGTTTGTTCTAGGTAAATATATTTTGTTTGTAATATAGGCCATATTTATCTCGTTCAATATTTTAAAGTTATGTACCAAAGAGCAACGGTATATTAAGTAAGTACAGCGATTTTATTTATATTTAAATTATAAATACATATTGAACTTTTGTTTAGCTTATTCTGGTAAAATATTGACATTCCCAATATTTAGTAGGGTTAACTAGTAAGTTCCTATAATTTTCACTTTGCGGGTGAACATCAATGGGTATTACCCAATTTTTTTGTAACTCTTTATAAACCATCATTTGTATTTTTTCCAATTTCTTAAAGACAACAAAAGATAGAATTTTATAAAACAGCATTATTAATCTTTTATTTAAAATATAAAATAATAATTACCTTCGGGTTTTCCGTAGATAACATTTTTAGCTGTATAAAGGGTTGAAGCTTGTTGTTAAATTAAAATGGTTGTAAAATCTAGATTCATGCGCAGACTGTAATCATTATCGGAAATAAATTAAATTTGACATGTGTATGATGTTGTTTTCTTTAACACTTTATCTACCGACAAACAATTTATATATTTTAGAAATATGTATAACATGGCTTATTTTGCTTTATTATAAATAAAATTAATTCCATTATATCTATCAATATCTTGTACTAGTAAAAGATATATTATTTTTCAGAATGAAAAAATATTGGAGAACAAAATTTACAAAGACAAAAATAGAGACCAGTCATTTTGATGGATTGGCAAATGTAGTGATAATAGTCCACGTTAGAAATCAGAATTAAATGAAAAGCTCATAAAAACATTTTCTAAGAGGGCATTTTATGAGTTTTTATACCGAGACGTTGTCTCGGTAAAAAAAATAAAATGTGAACAAGAATAATTAACTACAATAAGTAAATAATTTCCGAGAAAACTATAAATGCCACAAGAATAGTAAAATAATAAGTAATAAATTTAAATTCGTTTTTAATTTGCCAATGAAAGATACCGTAAAGATTAATATACTTTAATTACTTTTACTGCTACATATACTTTCAGAATCTCTTTTCGAAATGGTTTAACCATAAATTAAATGACCTAAAATCATCTTATGACAATTTTTTATTACGAACGAGGTTTCAAAAATATTTAACTGCATTATTAACCATTTGCGGACGTATTAAATTTGGACATGGGTATCGTACTGGTCGGAAGTAATTTCCATCGAAAGAGCAGGGATACATACATAGCTCGTAAGATTACGATGGATAAACAAGATTTGGTAATTCTTTTATGAACTTTAGATATCTATTTATTTAATACAGTCATCCATCCATCCATTTTATTTCGAAAAAGTACAGTAGTACACTGATAAATTGTTATATACAGTATAGGATTCGTATGGTTTCTTGCTTTGGTGGCTGAGAGTGACCGCAAAGGGTTAAGTTTCAAAGTAAATCTTGAAATATAATTTTCTTATCTGTAATAGTATTTAGGATGACTGCGATCTTGAAGTCTATGTGCTAGTGAGTAGTACTTAATCTTGTTCATGAATTGCCTGACTGGCTTGCATCGCCCAGTCTTGAACCGGTATCATCACAAAGGAATACTGGCGTGTTATTAACACACCCGCCATTGCGTCACGTCCATTCACTTTGCAGATTAAAGGTCCACCGAGACCGGTCTGGAAAATAGAAAACATTTCATTTTACGGAATAATTTAAGAGTTATTAGATATTAAGCTTTTTAAAAAAAAACTTTAAACTGTTTACAACCAAGTTTCGCAAAATGACTAGTGACTATACTGATGATAAGTACAATACGTTCCTAGATCAGCGCTGAGCACTAAGGACGATTTTTTTTTATAATGCCTCGTTACATGATTACAACGCACCTGAAGGGAAATACAATGCAGTTCAAGAATTGAAGCGACTACTAACAGATGAGATTCTCTAGGTATATGAACTGGACGTATACAAGCTGATCCCAAAACTTGACTAGCTAAAATGAGCCACTTGTATGATTGTCTTGGTACTTATGTACTGTGGTCTATTGATAACATATAAGAAGCTCTTTTAGGGACTATAATGTATCTCTTATGCTGGCTTAAATGTATGGCACGCTTTAGGTATAAAGATATCTGGTCTACACGACCGAATTCAGAATTGTGACAGACTTCAAACAAGTCAGACTGACTGGAAAACCACGCACTGTTGTCACGATATAGTCGGACACAAAAACCATGCAACCTTATAAATAAAATTCATACATAAAAATAAACTTACAACAAATGGGTTTTGAGGTTCCACGCTCACACAAAATGCGTTAGGTGGTAGCGTTTCAGCTTTGTATGTAGTCCGATTGTTGCAAGTACGTATTTCTCCGCGTTGCCACCAAGATCGAGAGCGAATTCCTGAAAGGAAATATATACCTTACACTATCATTTATCTCTGATTAAATCTTGGCTTCTAAAAGGCCAGATTTTGTATATCTCGGAGTTTATGCGTCTATTGACCACTTACCAATTGATGATTTAAAACAAAAATGAAGATGAAATTGCGAATGCGATTTTTAGTCCGATTGTGTTACACATTATCATTTGCAGGATTGGATCACAATGTCTGGATACCTCTTTAGTTCTAAGTTTTAAATGATGTCGGGAGCTTAATAAACATAAAACATCTCAGTAGATCTATATAATTTATATTTATGAAAACTCTATAAAAACTCAAGGAGACATTCACCATCCTTGCGCAAAGTTAGAATCTTATATGTTTTATTAGATTAGATTCCAGGATTAACCACGGGTGAAATTATTTTTATAAATATTATTTGTATAGATCAACCCAATTAATGTGGTAAAAGTCCGAACATGTATGGGTAATTTTCTCGACAATGTTTTACCGGTAATCATTGCAGCATCCACTAAATATCCGTGTCAATGCACCGGTAGTGCACTGGTGCATTGCCGATGCACTCTCCAATGTATCTATTTAATGTCCTCGCTTTTTGTCGGTGCGTTGACACGAATTTATGAGTATGTATCGAGCTAAACATTGGCATATGTATTACAGACATTATAGCCTTAACTTGCTAACAATATACATAAACTTCTTTATCCCTCTTTTTTATCGCTTCATCATTGCTGAGGGTCATGAATACATTTTATTCTGGAAACTAGCTATCTTCGTTGGTTTTGATTTGCCGCGTGGTGCTTGGCGGTGTTGGTAGCAAGCATCAGTAGTCCTAAGGTCTGTCCATTATCTCGGGCTCCGGACCTCTAAGTCTTATTAAAAAATGTTATCTTTAACTATACAAAATCGATAAGAAATTATCCATGAAACAGCATAGGAACAAAGAATTCAACAGAACGAGTGGAATTGGTCAAGTGAATAATGCACATCTTTAATTAATAGCAACATTGATTCTGAATCCTATAGAATATCTGAATTTGATTCTAACATGACGACATTAAAACCCGAAGACCAGCGGCATTAACAAACTCATGTACTAACTTATCCACATTATGAGACTTTTTCTATAAGATTGGCTATGCGAGTTCCATGGAGTAAAAGAACTTTGCGCAGTTAAACGTTTTTCTATGGTAGAAACGACGAATCACGCCTGTACAAATCTATTTAGTTTTGTTGTAAACCGTTTTTAGTGAAGCTATTTTAATTTTGCGAAGAAGAGTAGTTGTACATCTTTAGGGTGTCCACTAATACGAATCGGTTAGATTTTATCACTATTTCTATTTAACTGGTTTTAATCATGCTTAGCGATTGATTTGCTTTATTAAAATTTGCAAGAGAACACCACATGTGGATGTTTTCCACGAGAGCAGCGGGTCCTTCAGGAAGAAAGTAGTCAAGGCTATCGGGCCGTTTTCGGACAGGGACAGTTAACATAGACATTTAAACACACACATTTATACACACACACTAAGTCACATACACAAAGTACACAATCACACTACAAATTTCATATATAACTTTTATATTGTTATTTCACAACAATTAGGTATTTGAATCGCATTTAATGCTCTCATATAACCTTATTATACAAATCATTTTGGTTGATCTGATTTTTTGCTTGTTTTCCTGTATTCATAAAATTATATACTGTAGATTTGTAAATAAATAAATAAACAGAGCAAATTCTGTTATTATTTGAAAATAATAGATATGAAGTTACCTGATCCAAAGCCACCCCAACCGAATAACATGCAATCCTGTCCATCAGTGGGACTGGTTAAGCATGCCGGCTGAATGTTGATGCCTAATTTTAGTGGCACTCGCCATATCTACAAAATGGTGCAACAACACTATTATTTTTTTAAAGTTATCTTAGCTCCTGAATTTTTATCTGTTTTCGTTAGTCGTTTATCCAAAATATTATGGGCTGATTGAAAAATATTTGGCATTAATTATTTAAATGCATTAAGTCAAAAAGAGCGTTTGCAGGATGCACAGTATTTAAGGTAATTTTATATGTATTAATTCTTATTAAGATCACCCGCAACCATACTAGTAAGATATGTGATATGAGGTTATTATGCATACTTTTACTATATATTAACGTTATGTTTAACTTATCGTGTCATATTATACTCAGAAGATGTGAAAAAAGCGGCAATATATAAGATATACTAATCGATATATTTTTTCTTAGAAACATAATTTATACAATTTAACTGACGCGGCAAATATCTTTCAACTTACCAGTAATGCTAAGCTGCTCTCTAAATCCCCTGTTTTATAGTTTGGATGCAAAATAATTTTAGGACTGCGCCTTGATGTATTTGAATTTCTATTCAGAAATTGCAATCCAGCTATTATTGTCAAATCTCTCGGAGAAGTTTTGCTAGAATTAAAGTATATATTAAACAGATATCTTTTATGTCTACTAGTAGTTTTATATATATATATATATTTATTTATCTATACTAATATTATAAAGCTGAAGAGTTTGTTTGTTTGTTTGAACGCGCTAATCTCAGGACCTACTGGTTCGAATCGAAAAAATATTTTTGTGTTGAATAGACCATTTATCGAAGAAGGCTTTAGGCTTTATAACATCACGATGCAAGTATTAGGAGCGAAGAAATAATGGAAAATGTGAAAAAAAAATGGGGAAAATTATTCATCCTTGAGGGCTTCCATTGCGTGCGCTGCGAAAACGGTTCAATATACCAAAAATATATGTATGCAAGAATTATTCCTCTTGAAATGATCTAAAAAAATGTCCCCGACAGTATATGTCTATCTTTTAAGATTAACTCACTAGAACCGTTTTTATGGTAATCAAATTTGGTCGAAATTGATGCATTATTTGTTAAGAGTTGTATCAACGTAATAATATTAATCTTTATCTAAATAAATGTGTTGTTGATTAAAAGTATTTAATTGTGAACAAAATTGTCTTTGACATCACTTAATTTCAATGAACATCTTAGAAGATATTACAATTTTAAAATAAATAACTAACTAAAATGCCCAAAATGACTATTCCACGCGGATAAAGCCGCGGACACAGCTAGTTATTTATATATAGTTCGACCATATTTAAACATCACCAATAGCACTGGAATGTATTATGCTCTACTCTGATGACATCGTAGTTTACATGCAATGGATGCAGTATACTTTTCAAAGAAACTGCATTACCTAAGTTATATTTAATAGAAATAATAATAATATATCATCACGCTATATCCGCTACAGAGTCAGCAGAGATACATAAACTATATTCAATAACATAATATTAAAATTAAATCTTTACAATTTTTCGAACTGTGGTAGTGGTTGAGTAGACCTTATGTACCTCCTTTTAAAAGCTTCATTTGTTTAAGTTCCTGAAGATTTGGATTAAGTGAAATTGTAGAGCTTTGTACCTTCATAGCAGGGATAATGGTTTAAAGAATTAATATCGAAGATGTCAACTTACTTATTCACACATTTCGCTGCTGTTATAGCGGCCCGTGGATGAATGAGCGTAGCATAACACAAAATAGTATTTCTTTTACTTGAATCGACTACGAGGGTCAGCCACGGGTGTGACCCAATAATAGCTTCTCCTATGTGTTGATCTACGGAAATACATAATAAATCACAATCTTGTTCGTGCATGCAAATTAGGGAAAGCTCAAATTGTCGAATTTATATTTCATATTAATGTAGATGAGATTGTATTCTTTTTTAATCAAAGTAAATATATTTATTTTACGCAGAAACCTGGTAAACTATTTATTTAAAATAAAATAGGTAGTATTATTTTATAAATCGCATGGAGTATAAAAATCCAAAGATAGAGTTAGTGCAAAAGTTACCATAAATATTAATATGTACTTTTCTGTTTAAGTAATGGGGCTTACAGGGATGATAATGACCTGATTGTATACGAGTAGATACAGAGTTAAAAGTGGATCAGTTGTTATAACACAGTCTTGACCCAGCCGCCAAGTCTAGCATTATTCAAAAGATAGCACACCTCCCCAAAACCACAAATTGCCAAAGATTAAGGCCTCAAAGTTAGAAACCTTAGATTTTTCGCAGTAACACGTATGACCATTTTTGTGTATGCGCCATCAATCTTTAAATCAATCAATTATTATTGTTAATCAATAATATTAGTATACAGGTTTTGGCCACAAATTTATATTTCAATATATTTACCTTTTTCCCTTATTCGTGTAGATTTACCGCAGTCGTGAAATATCTCATCGTTTTCATCTGACAGATTCTCTTCAGAACTAAAGGAACTAACTGGCAACGGTTTGCTGAAGAGCATCTCTTTACTTTGGTCATCTTTGTGTTTGTCTTCATCATTAATTTTCTGTACTTTCACTAAATTCAGCAGTTTGAAACCTTGCAATACTTTGAAATCAGGATTTGACTGAAAACTTATTATTTGATTTTCCGCAACATAAGGTGTATCTTTAAATGTAGTTTGTTGTTTTGGTGGGATTCGTAACCTCTTTGTTGATTTAAAATCTGTTAAAATTGAGATCAGTGGTTACTTTCAAGTTTTTAATATGAAATTATCTAATACTTTATTGCATGAGCTAGCTTAATAAAAAAACATATTAAGTCTGTAATTGTCTTAAGTTCTGAAGAATATAAAGTTTTTAATTACTTTTTTTATTAAAATAAAACACAATCAACGAAAATTCATGATTTAATAAGTAATTTCTAAAACTAAAAAATATTCAATGTTAACAAACTCTGGATATTTTGAGAAACAACCTACGACTGCTATTTATTATAATAATGCATCACTATTTTTCACCGACGCTGTTGTTAAACACAATTACTCAATAATGATGACAATTTTTAATAACATTAACATAAATGACGAAGATTCTACAATCTATTTACTTTTTTACAATTTTTTTAATAATTTTATTTGCTATCCGAAATTGGACTTAAAATGTAAAGTGCAAATACCCATTTACACTTTAATTTCTTTAACATAAAATATATTAAAATCGAATTCTCGTAATTTTTAAGTTATTCCATTATCTGCATATCTAGATAATAGTATATAACAAGGTTTTAATATTTAGATAACGAAACACCATTACCACGTCGCGGATCAATAGAGCCGTATCCAAAAGTTGGGGTATCATCCACTTCCTCGTAAACTATACCGCCATAGGAAGAAGGCAATGGTTCTTTCTCTACAAATGACCAACCAGGTCTTCTCCCGGAATCGGCATAAACATTAATCAGCCCTGGTCTAGGAAGCTCTTCTGCATAATCCTCCGCTATTTCTTCCTTTTCATGTGTTTGAGCGTTATGGAAATTGGAATTTTTTATGTTCCAATAAGGATCTTCTTCATAATCTTTTTGAGAGTCTTGTTCCTTTCTGGAGCTCTTTTGTTTAATTTTTATACTTCTCTTTAATCTATTACTTCTTTTATGATTATTAAAGTAGTCTGGAAAATAGATTCTCGTGTCTTCTTTTGTAGGTTCAGTTGGTGGTGCTTCTAAGCAGCAGATTAATTGTGGATCACTGGGACCTTTATTAACACTTCTAAAAAAATAATAAATTAATTAAATCAAACCATTTAATATCAGAATCTTTAAATTCTTTTCAGATTTTCAGCTAATTAGTGTTAAACATGATGTTCTAACTTACCGGGCAGTGACTTGAGCGAGTCTGGTGCCCGGATAAGAGGGTGCGCAGTATCCGGCACTCCGCCCATGAGAAAGGTTTGGTGGCATGAGCTATTTACACCCACCTCTACTATTTTTGGGAGTCGAAACTGCTCGCGTCCGTAGGGTTTACCCTAGTTTCCCTACACGTGACTCCTGGGTAGTGCTAAACGAGCAGCAGCGAGGTGGTAGGGCGTCGGTGCCCGTCTGGATCGCGACCACAGTACATGGGTGTAAAGCCCGTCATAGTGACCAGTTTCGGCTTGTCGCGTTTCGGGATCAGCTTGTGTATATCCAGTAGCTCATATACCTAGAGACCTTCAGTCGTGGTATATGTGGGGCGACATGACGATGTAGACTATCAATGGATTTTCATCCTTTGATAGTCGCTTTCGTTTTTGGACTACACTGTACTTACCATCAGGTACTCTGTAGTCACTATGTCGAGCCAGTGTAAAAAAAATAAACCTCTCACCGAGCGGAAGCCTGAATATGGCTATTCGCTCCCCGGACGACTGAACGAATTTGGTTTCCCTGGCCTGGGTGGAGCGATTAGAGGGACACCCCTAGGGTTTTTAATCAGTAGTAGTCTGACACACCTTACATAAAAATCAGATATTCTAACTTCTAATGATGACTATTTTATTCTCTGAAATATTACACAAATTAGCCTTAAAATTGATTTAATCAGTGGCGTAAAGTACAATCATGAATCTTACGCAATTTAGATGACAACAGATTTCGATCCATTCAGTTCTTTCAGGCCACAATGACGCGTTGCCTGTTTTTGTAAAGTAAGTATAATTTGAAATGTTAATGATTTTTTTTTCGTACCAACTCAAATACAATTTGCTGAACCATGCCTATGTCGATCTAAAGGTACAAGTAAATATAAAAAAAAAACGAGCATAATGACAAAAATAAAATGGAATTTGTATTAGTTGAATGACAAAAAAATTAAGGCAAGATGTTTTCTTGAAAGATCGGAAAATTCTTTAAATATGAACTCCTTAGCAATATTTAATTATTTTTATTGATAAAAGAAAATTACTTACTTGCCAAATTCAGTGGTATAAATTATACCATTACATTCTTCTTTCTTAACATAATGGCAAATGTCGGTGTTAAGTTTTCTATCAACTTTTTTCTTGCTATTATTATTAATTGGCTTTGGTAGCGTGGTATCTGAGTCCCTAAATACAATTTTGGCGCTCTCGTCTGTTTCAAAGGGACTTATATCTTCTATAATAGGCTCCGGAATATTAACTTTGTTAAACCTTCGTACTCGGTTATCGGTCCACCAAAATTTACCATTGAACTGACAATGAGAAAACGAGATTAATAAGCAAATAAATATTATTATCTTCATTACTTTTAATTTAGACCTTTATTTATGTTAAATAATATGAATCCTCTGTTATTATGAGATGTTACTTAGTACTGTTCTCTTCTAGGTCTAACAGAATAATGAAGTGCTCCCGTCAGAAGCTGTTGATTACATAGAATCAAGTGCAGCTGTACTGCGATTTGCGTAAGTGTCCAGCATTTGTGAGCTGAAATGATATTAATTTGTGTTAACTGGGTTATTATACAGGCCATGTCATTTTAACAGATGCTGCTTAGACTATAAACATATTTTAATGATATCAAATACACCACGCTTGTTTTTTTTCTATCCTTTCTTTTTATAAGATAATTTTGCACAGCCCGAAATTCAGATAAGCTCAGTATTCACAGAAAACAATAATAAAGGTAGGTTTAAATATAGGTTTGGCATAAAGTTAATTTTATTTATTTATTTAGGGAATAAACAGCAACTTAAAAACAAGAAATAATTCATGAAGAAAGATACATAAACCAGAAAATAAGTAACAAGCAACATGTAATTATTTCAATTCATATCGAGGGGTGAAAGGCTATTTGGTTTAAGCGACATTTTTTGGCGATATATATTAGGTCCTTACATATGAAATTGGCGTTTTTCGTACTGGCCACTTTAATCACAAATTTCTCCTCTTTGGTAAGGAATTTCAAATTCAAATTTGTACAGCTATAGACTCATGTATTTGTGCTTCGATGATCGTCATTCATTTGTTTTTTTCTTTTGTTTTTTTCTGTTTGCGTCACTCATTTTACAAAATGGAAAACTTAAAATATCGCATTATTTACGAGTACGAGTTCCGCCGTGGCACTAGTGCTGCGGAAACAACTCGAAGGGTGAATGATGTGTATGGCGGTCGTGTTGCAAAAGAAAACACAGTTCGTTTTTGGTTCCAACGTTTTCGTTCTGGAAATTTCGACCTGCAGAACAAGCCCCGTGGACGGCCTGAGACTCAAGTTGATAATGAAGAGTTGAAGGCTGTTGTGGAAGCGGATCCATCGCAAACCACGTCCGAGTTAGCTGCAGGCTGCGATGTTAGTGATAAAACTGTTTTAATTCACTTGAAGCAAATTGGGAAGATTAAAAAGCTTGAAAGGTGGGTACCTCACGAATTGACTGAAGCAAACCGGCAAACGCGCGTCGACTGCTGCGTTACATTACTAAACCGGCACAATAATGAAGGTATTTTAAACCGAATCATTACCTGTGATGAAAAATGGGTTCTTTACGATAATCGGAAGCGCTCAGCGCAATGGTTGGATCCTGGCCAGCCAGCCAAATCCTGCCCCAAGCGAAAATTAACCCCAAAAACGTTACTTGTAAGCGTTTGGTGGACTAGTGCTGGTATTGTTCATTACAGTTTTCTCAAATCTGGCCAGACTATTACGGCTGATGTCTATTGTCAGCAATTGCAAACCATGATGGAAAAGCTAGCGGCTAAACAACCTAGGCTGGTCAATCGCTCCACGCCACTGCTGCTTCACGACAACGCTAGACCACACACTGCGCAACAGACGGCTACTAAATTAGAAGAGCTTCAATTGGAAAGTCTAAGACATCCTCCGTACTCCCCGGACCTTGCTCCAACAGTTTACCATTTTTTTCGAAATTTGGATAACTTCTTGCAAGGGAAAAAATTCAACTCCGATGGGGCAGTCCAAATCGCCTTCAAAGATTTTATTGATTCCCGTCCGACTGGTTTTTTTAGTAAAGGGATCAATGAACTACCTATGAGATGGCAAAAGTGCATAGAAAATAATGGTTCATACTTTGATTAATTAAATATATTATATTAAAAAATATTCGACTTTTTGTTCCTCCCATACAAAACGCTAATTTCATATGTAAGGACCTAATATATATATATATATAATCTCGATATAGTAGGTAAATAAAATTATTGCCATCATTATTTTTTGTTATATCTATACGTATAATGTAGTAGTAATGAATTAAAATTGCGCTTTATCTATTTTGTAGGTTAATCCTAAAGGAAAATACTGTCGTATCAAATTCGAGTGAATCATTTCATATAAGTAAACTGGAATAATGAATTTATGTCAAGGTATTATTTGTCACATAATTTTTATGCTTATAGCTTATATTTTAGTCTTTGCTCTCATAATAGATTATATTTTAATTAATAATTTATCTTAAATAAATTGTATTTTTTATTTCCAAACAATATTTTTAATACAGCCAATGAGGGCGTTTATTACGCCATAAAACAATAAAATAATAATATGATATGAAAATACTATTGGTTCATATTTTGTAATAGTTTTATTAGGAAATTATTGTTCATCACCCTTTATATTACCTAATATTTTTGTATTCTTTGTATCCTTTCGCTTACCCTGGGTGCCAAAAAAAAATATTTAGTGATAATACTGCTTGTAAGTCACTATTTAAATATGTAATACATTCGAGTAATTTTCTTATAATAATAATATATCGTTACGCCATATCCCTTTCAAGGTGAGCAGAAATACTTTATTGCTTGTACACATTAATTAATGTAAGTAATAATTTGTAACAGTAATTAATTTAAGTAGTAATTTTTATAAGTAATTCTTCATTACAATAAACTGGATTACATTTGTATAAAAAAGAATAACTAGACATTTAAAAATAATATTCTCTAAAGCCCAGTTTTAGAAACGGTGTATAAATCTTGAAATAATTTCAAACTTTATTGACTCATAATTCTGTATGTATTTGATGATACTGATATCTGAAACAAGGCGTAATCTGTTAATATTAACATTACAATCTATTAATAAAACTTATGGAGTCCGTTAAACCTGAAGACTTCAATAAAACTAGTTCAACTAATGATGAGTTACTTAAAAGACTTCGAACAGCACCCAAATTGATTTCGATAGAAACTACGAACTTAAGCAATTCATTGATAACTGAATTTGCAGCAAACTACAGAGAATTTGTTCCGAGTGTTCATTAAACTTTTGCACCAGCTAACTACTATGCTATACTCTTGGAAGTGTGATATAAAGTAATTAGAAAGCATTTTGCTTTTTATCTATTAATTATATATTTTTTTATCTTTGTGATAATTAGTTTTTGTAATAAGACTAGCAGACCCGGCCTCGCGTTGCTGTGACTATATATACATATTATAAATAAAGTAATATATATGGTAGATACATGTGAATACGCATTTATTGTAGTAACAACCCCTACAGTACGTTTAACATAGCACCATATAACGAATAATTACTCAATCCAGTCAACAGATACCGCCATCTGTTAGAATCGTTTGGAGGTAACTGAAAATTAGGACTGCCAAATAATAAACAAATAACTTGCAATAAAATAATATTGCGACTATGAATTGAGATGAAAACTATCTTATATTATAAGTTAGATCAAACCGCACGTGGTGTGTAAATTCTATTAAAATCGATTAAATAGTTTAGGAGTGCATCACAGACAAACAACGTGACACGTAATTTATATATATTAAGATTAACAAATTTAAGGTCGCTCAGCGCGCTATGGAACGTTATTTGCTCGGTGTTTCTTTAAAGGCGCGAATCAGAAATGAAGTAATCCGTCAGCTAACTAAAGTCATTGACATAGCTCAGGGAATTAACCGGCTGAAGTGGCAGTTGGCTGGTCATATTTGCCGAAGAACCGATGACCGTGGTAGCAGGCAGGTTCTTGAATGTAGACCATGAATCGGCAGGCGTAGCATAGAGCGTCCCCAGGCAAGGTGGAGCGACGACCTGTGGAAGGTGGCCGGGAAGGATTGGATGAGAAGAGCGGAAGACCGGGCTCAATGGCGATTGTTAGGAGAGGTCTTACCCTAGTTCAGCAGTGAACTAGGATGGGCTCATAATGATGATAGCATTTAGGGTAGACGTGTTCTTCGGTGAAGACTCCAGCTCAGTAAACATAGGACGCTCTCTGGTTAGCTGGAATAACGATTTGTGAAAAGCGGCAAGCAATTGTTTAATGAGAAAAGCCAAAGATCGAGTTCACTGGCAAAACATGGGAGACGCTTATTCTCAACAGTGAATAGGTACAGGTTAGTGATTAATAATAATAAGTTATCTTCACGCTATACCCCTTTCCGGGTGAGCATAAATACATTAGTGACTGTATCCGTTCAGTTATCAATCAATCATCAAGTTTTTTTCATAGAAAAAACAAAGGATTTCGGAATGTAAAAAAATGTTCTATATTAATCTTTATATTAACACTAGATTGCACAGAACAGTCATTTTGACTGTCTTTAAGTTTACTTATATAAAAAAATATATATTTATAAAAAACCATATTTTTTTTAAATATTATGTTTTTTATATATTATCTTATAGCATTTATTAATAGTTGTACTTACCTCCCCCCTCTCTTTATTCCTTATTTTACATATGTGCTATACATATATTCAGTCTTTCTAACATAGTGTTAAATAACATTATGGTTATAATAACTATGAAAAACGTATAAAAATTGAATATAATAGGTCAACTAAGAATAGCTGTATTGTGAGTAAGTAGATATATATAGGTAATCAATACATTGTATTATATACTGTGCCCTCATTTTTATAATAACAATAGGATAAAGACCTAAGAATAATTAATTTTCCTCATTAACAATGGTCATGTTTTGTCAACGCTTAACCGATTTGTTTTAATCCACTTTTTATTTGCCTGCACCAGTAAAACAATTTGTCACCAGGTAAAAGTTGCCCATTTATAACTATACTAGGTCTATCCATCAAACAAAACGGTTGCAACCTTTTCTGCTATATTTAGTAGGCTTGCTTCATTGTTTGATTTATGCGGTTTTATGCCATTATGTAGTCGAATTAAAAATTCGCCGCCAGTTTATTTTTATCGGTATCGGACAATGAAAAACCCTTAACATAGCTCTGCACTCAATTTCCATAACTTCTTCATGAATTCAGGGGGTTTTAATACCAAGCCATTTATACGAGTTTAATGCTGTGTTCTATGTGCACATAATGTGATGTTTTAAGTGATTATTCGGATTATTTTGGTAGATTTACAATAAGTCAGATTATTGAGCGTTAATTAGACCAAATTAACCACAAAAGTCTAACTAATTAAGACTAAGCCTGTGTCGACCTGTGGCGATTTAACACAGCCTTTTTGCCAATCTAAATATATTGCGTCCTATTAAAACACTAGTTTTAATTTAGGCAAAGTTTTAAACGGTGGTAATAGTGCGTTCGTGTAAAGATTAGCTTATTTCTTATATAAAAATCTCAGTACTATCCAATGCTAGTCTATTTTTATATTACTAATAAAATATATTTTATTATGATAAAATCCTAGTTTTGATATGAGAAGGATAATATATAAAAATAATACTGAATGTATAAATTTCCGTTATATCCAGTATAATTTTATTTATTAGTTTGATTCGTTTGACAGTTATATCGGATTAACAACTCAATTGAAACTGTAAACATCGAATGACATAACTTTCACGTACACGTAGATTATGATACGATTACGAGCAAAAGTTAGTATGGCAATAAACGTGCCAACGTGAAAATATTTGTCGCTCGATAATGAAATGAATTTCCGTGCGACAATGATGAATGGATATTATAGATTCAATTGAGTCCGTAAATATTTAGTTTCAATTTTGCTGAACCGAAAGAGTTGCTGAAAATAAGGGTAGCATTTTTAAAATAAGTTTTCTATATAGCATTTTTATTAATCAATATATTTTAAATATTCATTTATATTTTTCTAAACTTTGTCATGGCAACGAATAAATTACAGCAGCACCAACAGTAACAATAGATATTCATTTGAACCCATATCGAAATACCTTTACATCAGTTTAAAGTATGTGTATACGCCATTATGGGTCATGTATACGTTGTTTCCGTAAACCTACTGCTAGATGGCGTTATCCGGCACTTGGCAGAACACACTCACTCGGAAGCCACCATTGCTTGAACTTCGGATATGCTTTGACAAACCTGTTGTTCTTTTGAAATTACTCCTGTGTGATTGTGAATTTTTCTTCGGGCGCACGTAGTGTGAAAGATTCGCTGTCTCAGAAGCTATTCCTGGAGGCAGGCAGGCAGACAGACCACGGCA
This sequence comes from Automeris io, assembly GCA_036320925.1. Classification (NCBI taxonomy): domain Eukaryota; kingdom Metazoa; phylum Arthropoda; class Insecta; order Lepidoptera; family Saturniidae; genus Automeris; species Automeris io. Next base: position 11,025,321 of record JAUDJH010000010.1, on the reverse strand, counting down.
GCAAGGTAAGTGGAATAGACATATTTATATGTTCTATAATGGTAACATTTTTTTTTTACCACGAATAATATATATACTAAGGTGTCTTTAAAATAAATATTGAAGTAATTTCACCAATTATTATTCATAGTAGTAAATGTTTTTTCAGAAAGTGCCATCGTTTAGTTAAGCGTTTAGTTAAGCGATTAGTTAAGCATTTAGCTTTAAGGCTTTTACCTTAACGGTATAATTATAATTACAGCCATTAAAACTATTCTTATTATCCGCGTAATTTAAATATTTACCCATCACTATGATTATAACGAGACCAAATAACAAAGATAAATATAATTAATTTAAAAATAATATAGGAATCTATATTTTTCACATAAACTCACAAAAAAACTTAAATTCCAGTTTGTCTGTGAGACAAAATAAAACAAAATAAATGTAAGTACGATTTTGATAAAAAAATTTTTTATATCGTTGTTTGTTTGTAATTACTACACAACCTCCCAGTATCCTTATAGAGTACCACCTCTACTTATGCTATAAATAGCAACCTATTATAGACAATACTTCGTACATAACCAATGGAAATGGTCCTTGTAAAATACGGTTAGTTCTGCGGAGACCCGCAGTTAAGGGGCAAACTATCAAACTTCGACCGCTAATTAAACACTGTAAGTAATATTTATACGAACAGTATCGTCATTAGAAACGGCATTTGGTATAATTTAACATTTGAGTAGCGTTGATAAGAGCTTAATCATTATTAAAGAGTAATGCTTATACTGATGACTTTGTGGCTCAAATGTAAAAAAAATATTTTTTTTTGTTCGAGGAATGCTGAGCGGTGTTGATTTGCAAATTATATAACACTGAAATTGTTTGGTTGTTATATCTAAAACAAACAAGGAACCAAACTATCTACAATAAAATATACATCACAAACATATAAAGCCATATTAGGGAAGCACAGACAAGAACAAGGATAAAATACAATTAATACAAACTATACAATTAATACTAACCTAACTTTAATTATTATTTTACTTACAAATGACAGTTTGTAGAGTTATTAAACAGCGACTTAATCAAATCATTATGTAATATAAAAGTCCATAGATAGAGTTCCTCAATTTTAACGTAAAAATTTCGTGAAGTAGATTTTAAAATTAACATTCGGGCCACTGATTATTTTGAAATACAATATATGTATTTTTTGAGACTATGTTAGACTAGTGGACTCGGCCTGCGATATATCCATAAAAACCTTGTAAGAGATTTTCATTCATTCAGATTTTTATAATCACAAATTGAAACTGATAAAACAAGCTAGTCAGGATATAAAATGGTTTTGCTAAAATAAATTACCAAGGCGTAAATAAAAATAAAGTACAAAAATTGCAATTATTTTTCTCCGTTTTATTTGTTTGGATTTGGATTGAAGTGTACATATCGTAGTTTTCAAAAAATGATCTGAAAACTTAAGTCTTAGAGCAATAAAATGCTTTTTTTATTTTTGAAATGACTATCTTTCACTTGAATACAACTTCTCAAAAATAACCAAAAAAAATATTTCGAAATGTGTTCTGACCCTTTAATTTACTCCTTTAGTTTATATTAGTTACGAGCAAGTGTGATAAAAAAATATATTTGCATTTTATACGATAGTGATTTTAATAAAGGTGCCTCAAAGATATTTTCAGCCGGGTCTAATACTACGCCACTGGGTCCGATGATATGTCCGTCAAGGATAGTATTTCATATATAGGTAGCTGATAAAGTGTGAAATATAACAAGTTTTTCATTATAACAATTTAAACCGTAAAAAATTAATATTAGTTTTATTTTTAATACAAACAGAACGTTATATAATGTAACAATATTATAATTTCGACACTGTAGTAAGATAAAAACTATGTACAAGGAATACAGAAGCTAGCAAATGAACATCCCCAGTCGGCTACTGTCTTGGCCGAGGATTTAATGAATAACTAACGAACTGAAACAAGCACTTTACACGAGCTTCCAGCTGTGTGCAGGCTTGCACTAACGAATTAAAAACGAAAATGCGAAGTCGACTACGTTGAAACTGATTCATAATTCTTCGAAGTAACAGAAAGTAAAGGGTGGATTATAAAAATATAGTTTGTTTTTTTAATTACAGGAGAATATAATAATTAAGGAAATAATTCTAAATTATAGTAAATTTTCGTCAAACAACCCGTCTGACCTGGAACATTACCAAAATACATCCGAAAAATATATTATTCGTGAACATTAAAAAGTTACTGTCTTATAAATATGAAGAAATTTAATTATTTTACATACGATCCACATTTGTATGGATTACTACCATAAATCAGTTTAAAGACTAATATAACAACAAATGGTGATAAACAGTGCTTGGGATCAACGGGGGTCATGACCTACTAGCATGATCCCTTACTTTCCTTTTTTATTTTTTTTACGAGCTCCGCACGCTCCTAGATATTGACATGTATGCTTTACTCATTTAATTAATTTATATTCTGTTTTTTTTCTCTTTAATTAAAAAAGATAACCTAAATAGAATCTAAAAATGATAATCTAAGTAAAGCCTTCACGAGTCGGACAGGCTTTTTTTAACATACTGTATAGTATTGTATTATATAAAAAATAAGGTTCATCTTAAATCATCTATTAAGTTTAGGTATATATACATATATTGTTGTAGAGAAGAAATGCAAATTTGTTAGTTGCAAGATGATAAACTATTTAGTCAGGAGGCTTTCGACGGATTACAGATATCACGTCTATGGTCTTACTATATACTAGCTGACCCGGCGAACTTCGTACCGTTATGAATGCCGTTACTTACAGTGAATAATAACTACTAACACAAATTAATGCACATAAAAGTTATTTTAGAGCTACTTTATACACCGCCGAACAGAAATATTTAATTTTCAACAGTAACTCACGAAAACATATTATAAATACAAACTATATACGTCAGGAAAATTAAATGACAGTGACAATGGACAGATGAGTTACTTACCATTTTACTCAACAGATTTTTGTCGATAAATGTTTGACGTGTTTATTTCAAAACTGACATAACTTTTTATTTTATTTTTGAACCGACTTGAAGTGAAGTGAAGGGCCCCGCGTATAATATATATGGAGTTGAAAATCATAGTATCTACGAAACGTCGGAGAAATGGCTGTTTTTTTTGTTAACCCAGTGGAAATCCCTTCGGACCGTCACGGGAGTAGTAAGAGCCACTCCCCCGGTGTGTCGGACTTGCACCAACTAAAACCACCGGGGTGCCAACTATGTCCTCTCTTTGTCTTCGCCGGGCCTGGGTATCCGTATATTTTTTAAGGACCCGGCGAGCGACTGGCCTTTACAGGCATTCTCTCAGGGGAGAAGTGGCTGCTGAACGGATTTATTATATCGAGGGGTGAAAGACTATTTGGCTTAAGCGACATTTTTTGTTAATCTAGCAATAAATATATTTTCGGAATCGGTAAAAAACGTTGATTCCGAAAATGTGTTACAGAATATCACCAAAGAATGTCGCTTAAGCCAAATAGCCTTACATTGCTCGATATGTATTGATATCAATTGTTAAAAACATTACATTAAATAAAGTATAATTTTAAAAATGTTGTTAATATCTGAGGTTGAAAGGAAATGCATATTTATAAATGTACAATCATAATTATTGAAGATAAAACAGTTACATCCTATTGAAAATAGATTTAACTAGACTTTTATAAGCCTGTCGGTATTCATTCGATATCACAACGTAAATGATAGGATTTAAGCATGTAGTGGAATGTAAAAGTAAGTAGCCAGTAACAATTAATATGGGATACGATGAGAATTCAGAATATACAGCTTTTATCAACATAATAGGTAGATGACAAACAGAAAAACTTAACATAATTATTATAATCATTGTACGTAATTTTTTGTCCCTCTTTGTCGGTAACCAATTCTTTTTGCCAATTTGCTTGAACGCTGATTGTAAATTTCTTCGAAATTTTGTTGTATCCTCGTCTACTTTCGAAGAATTAACATTAGGGGAGTCTTCCAAAGTTAGCTCTTCAGGAGGATATATCTGGCGCAATTTTATTAAATTATTTTCATTTTCGACAATTGATGTTTCTACGTTCGAATCACTGTTTGCGATTTCTTCCTCATTATTCATATTATATTGTCGGGTTACATTTTTTGTCTTTTGTTTTACGAACCAAAAAATATGTGCGTAACATAAAATCATCACAACGCATGAACCTCCGAAGCAGAATAATATAAAAAAATTTTTTGGTGATTGATTTTTTTCATCTGGGATCAAAGTACAGCACCCGACGAGGGGATCTAAGCTGAAACGACCCCAAATTTCGAACAATGTAGGCAACAATATGGCTAAAGGAAATATCCAAATAGCCAAGACCATGATTTTTAGATTTTGCTTATTATAGAATCTGAAAAAGGAAAAAAGTAGTTATCATAATAAACTTTATAATTTCATAAAAATATAAAATAAAGTAAAGTATGACTTGTTAACAACATCAATTGGCATGAAGTATGTTATAAAATCGAAATATTTATTTGTGAACGATTGGAAGATACAAACAGGAATAAAGGAAACAATTAATCAATAGTTTATACATGCTCGCTTTTTGTAAGGGTCTCGACTAATTAATATTTATGTATAGATGAACTATAATCTAGGAGATGAACATATCTTTCTTAACTTTTAATGAGGTAAACAGGTGAACTCTTGACCGTATTCACACCTAATGCAAGGTTAAGATGAAAACGGTAATGGATTTTTTTTTTTACTTGGTGAAAATCCTCATAGGACCGTCTCAGCCGCACAGGGGGGTTGCGCGACCGAGGTGTGTCGGACTTATACCGACTAAAAACCCCAAGGTGACTACTTCTGCGCATTGGCGGGGACTGCGGGTCCTGTAATCAATTCGCCACAGCCCCGTCGCGCCGCGCCCGATGGGCACAAACTCGGGGGAAGATGATACCCTCCCCGATACTGCTCGTTGTATTTAGGCAGATCACGCCACAATGCCCTGGCAACTTCTCGAGGGCCGCTAAACCAGTTGCTCAGGGCCCCCACCCTGAGGAGCCACGACCCCAAAGACATCAGCCAACTAGTCGTGGATCAACCGGTCGGCTGGGACTGATGTGCCAGGGCGGTTGCCGGCACTCTGGTGTCTCCTTCGAGCGGCCTTCTGCCGTTCTCGCTCTGCGGCCTCCTTCTGGGACATGACATCTTCACAGAAGGAGACCACGGCTCTCCAGTTGACATACCCTGCCAGCATTGCCGACACCACTGCTGGCAGGGAGACGGTAATGGACTGCATTATCTCAACACATAGGTATTTATTTACTCTTCTTTTAAAAAGGTTACCAAATCATAGGAGCATAGACAAATAGACACGGGGAACTTATTCCACTCCTTCACTGTACACATTATGATTAAAAATGCTAATTTTAAAACTTAACTAAAATTAAAGATCTTACTTGTAGTAATTCTGTGGATGAACAATTAGAACATATCTGCAGATTGTTATGGCGACTAAATTGAATACTGTGACAGCTGTCAAGGAGTACTTTAATAACGGGAATATTCTACACATCGTTTTCCCAAATATCCATGATTTCCTTATAAATACACAAATTATTAGAGGTAATATCACGCTGCAGAAACTAAGATCTGATATCGACAAGTTAATAATGAATATAGCTGATGCACTCCGAATCTGTCAAAAAGAAAAAAATACTAATAAATAATCTAAAATTTCTACATGTATCGACCTATAAGACCACAATTTTCACCTATAACCTATAGAACTATAAGGTAATTTTAATTAGATAAATTGATGAGTATTTATTTTAAAAGGTCAACTTAGTGTGTTTATAAAAATATATTTAAGTTTTTTTTTCAGTAAGAATATTATTTGTTTAATTACCTTAGTATTTATACTACTCTATTAAATTGGCACATTGAAAGATTGTTTTCAAAATTTCTTAAGTTCGAACTCTTCAATTTTATTTTTTATATTTTCTACTGCGAAATTTAAAGAAACAACTAAATGTAGGATTACCATAACCAAATCATTCGAAAATACGATATCACCATCGAATGATCCGATTCAAGCAATCATAGGCTTTTTTAAGGCTGAGATTTATAGACCCTATTTCGACTTTGCCTAGCAAAGTTCTCAAAAAATTAATTCGTTTGACAAAAAGCTGAACAGGAACTGGAGTATAGCCATAGTATTTGCAGTGCCAAGTCCATGTTGACAAAATCTGTGACTTACCAAATCTTTTGATATTCATCGACTAATATTAATTGTAATATATTAGTAAAATCAACGCAAACTTAAAGTTTCGTCTATAAATCTCAGCCTTAATCCTTTTATCTTTAATCTTGATTGTAGGTAATTTTCAGATTTATTTAATTTGAAATTTAGGGTTTTTGTGGCCATTATTCATTAGACACGTTCACGCTGGCGTGACCCACCGGCGGGTCACACTTGACTTGACTGTTCCGGGTAACGAGATAAGACAGTCCCGCCTCACGCAGAAAAACTTAGATACTCGCCCCGCCGTGAACGTGGTAAATATTGAGTTTATCACTTTATAGTTTACGATACGATTATACTTTAGTTTCACACATAGTACGTACAACATATTTAAACTGATATATATATATATATAGTATTTATATTTTTTCTTACTCTTTTGTATCGTGCTAAAGCACAGATCGTGATGATATTGCCAGGGATTCCGATAATAATGAACAATATGGAGCAGGCCGATGCAAACTTCAATAGCGAATCAGGATAATGTGCAAAAAGTCGCACAGATGATAGTTCTTCGTCCGTAACGTAGTAATCCAGGCTCGGCACGCATTTCGACGAATTATACATCTCATTTGCCAAAATGTTCACAATTATAGACTTATTGTAATATTATACTGTAGTTGATACAAACACGACCAGCTTCTAAAGCTAGTTTGTTGACTTTAAAGTTTAATTTTAATTATTATGTGAAGATGACATACTATAATAAACTATTTAAAAGAGATATCTATGGCTATGTTTTTCCTTGTATGCCATTAACGTAAATGCCTTTGTGGTTTTTATATTATATGAGACTATAAATAATTCAAAATAACCAGTGTAATTTTAAATAACAATTATGCAAAGAATTATAAACTAACCCAACATCATAGAATACATAATAATACAGAAGCGAAACTTTCTGTCCTCACAAATATAATATTTCCTTCCTCGCTTTGACGAGTCTTGGTGCATTTCGTCTTTATAATCGTAATGGGTTATAGTCAGTATTTTTTATGTTTAACTTAAACTTGTTAATGACTTGCTTAAGGCTTATTTAAATTTTAAGATTCAATTAAAATAATTGGATTTTATATGTAAATAAGGTGTGTAACCGTCACTGGTAGCTCACTCATATTATAATTATAAATCTATATATTATAATCTCATATTATAATTATAATAACATTAAATAGATATTTTTTTTAAGAAATTGTTATAGTACTAAATGTGATGGAGCGGGCTAAGTGGGGCGTCTGTCTGAACGATATAAAGTCCGACATGAAAATCAAGTTATTCGGAAGAGAATCAAGGTTGTTAACATAGCTTTCCGTATTAGCACGCAGAAAAGACAGTCGCTTGCTATGTATGCCGAAGAACCGATAATTTTTGGAGCTGGCGGGTTCTTGAATAATAGATATGGTAAAGCGGCAAGCGTGGGGCGTCCCCAGGAAGGTGGAGCGTTAACCTGTAGAAAGTGACAGAATGGATTGAATGAGAAGAGCCGAAGAACTAGTTCAATGGCGCTTGTAAGTAGAGGCCAGCAGTGAACTATGGCGGGCTGATGATGAGTTACATTAGGAATACAATTAAATCGTTAGAAGAAAATAATTATATTCCGGAAAATAATTGTAATAAATGTAATATAATGTAATGTTATAATTGTAAAGTGTTTCGTGAGTCTCCAAAACCAATTACTTATTACAAACTTTCAAACCATGTACTTACCTATAAAAGGTGCGATCTAGGAGAATACAAATACACTATCGTATCTTAAAAACTATTATCATATATCATATATATCATCGATTAGCTAGGTAATCATAATCTAACATCTAGAAATATTAATTAAATAAATGCAATAAAAAACTTTTATATTAATTTATCTTTTGAAATTAATCTTTCGTATAAGTAAGATATAATAAAATATGTCGCTAGACTAAGTATGTATTATCATCATACAAATAGTAATTAGATTTTATAAATGTTATTCTGACTACTTACTATCTTTGGGTCTATAATTAATTATATCCATTATATCGTATTGCGACAAACATACCAAAGATTATACATTGTTATAAATACTAATATCTATATTTGCATGATATTACATGTCAGAAAATAGGACTAATGTTAAATAAGTACGGATTATCATAGTCACAGAACATATATAGTTCCAGAGTACAAGAACAAGAATAAAACAAAATTTAAACACTGTAATAACGAAAATAAGATTTATTTTGATTTATTGTTGCGCTTAGCACATGTTTCCGGGTTAAAATTGTTTAAGCTGCGATTTACCATCTCCAGATCCTGAATAAGCTCTTGTACGCCCTTCGATATTCTCTTGAGATCAATACATAGATGATGGGATTTATGCAGGGTGTTAAGTAAATCATGAGATACCCTAAAATGTTGGTCAATGGGTGAGAATTGAAACTTTTGTACATTAACTTAACGAGCGTTATAGGAACATAACAAATGCAAAACATCAGCATAATAACGGTCACCATCTTGCGCAATCTCTTGTCCTTTTTCCGTGGCATGCCTTTTTTATTAGATCTTCTAGGTTCAACGTGTAATCGGAGTCTCATTTGACCGTGTTCATTATCAGTGTTGGAAGATAAATCTATTTCAGCATAACAGTTATCAATTTCATTATCAGTGTTTAGTTTTCCTTCAGACGTCGTGGAAGATTCTGGAGTAGTAAATACACTTTCGATATGTGTTGATATGTGTGAAGTATTACTCATGCTTTGCATTTCATATCTTGCAGCCCGACGGTTACGCTTTATTGATGTCTTTCTTACTACCCACAATATACGGGCGTAACATATAACCATCGTTATACAAGTAAAGGTAAATAAAAAAGAAACTATGATTTTTTTTGGATCGTTTTGGTTTTCATCCGGGACTATAGTGCAGGAGCCAACATGAGGATCAAGTGTAAATCGTCCCCATACTTCGAAGAAAGGCAGCGAGAATAGAACAATTCCGTACATCCATATTAGTGCCAGCATTATTAATATGTTGGTTCTTGTGTAGAATCTGGTGAACAACTATAATTATTGAGTTAACGTAAATTAAAACAATTTGAATTGTATCGAGTTTATTGAAACAAAGACCGTCTTGCATATGGGGGCCTAAGAAGTAAACTGTATTTTATAATAATGAATTTAAAAAAATAATAAACCAGTAATTACAATAGATGTGTCTGAGGTGGCATAGTGGATAAGGAACAGGTATTCATGTCCGTCGACGCGAATGGTTGTAGGTTCGAAACCTGGCACGTACATCAGGATTTTTCCACATTAAGGACTGATTGAAAACATTATGAAGAAACCAACAGGGCATATATTTGACATATCATGCGAATGTGCCTTGAAGAATGCGATCAGCTCCGCAAAGCGCAAAGTGGATACAATCACTAATGTATTTCTGCTCACCTCAAAAGAGATAAGGCGTGAAGGTTTTGTACTAAAGCTGTATCAGTTCGTAAAATTATTACAATATTCGTAAAATAATTTGTTAAATAGGCAGTTTTTCAAATTCCGTTGTAAGCAAATATCATTAAAAATGTTTTATCTATTGTGATATAACTTGTAGTAACAATACTCTGTGTAGTTCTTCAATAAGCTTAATACTTCTAGTATATTCTAGATAACATGTACTTTGAAGGCTTTAGGTAGTTATAAATAAAGTTCTGAACAATACAACTATGCATGTAACAGGAAAGGTAAGCTTGTAATTATTACAGGTGCTTCCCCACGCAAGGTATATTTTAATAGATTTTTATTCCTACTATACTTAAATGGGTAATTTATATATTAATGAAGAGTGAGATGGTACGGCAGTTCTTAACTGTGGCGTGCCCACAATAAACGGATCCAAAGTCCGTTATAGTGGCTCATCTCGGTCTGTCTTTTTTCTCTTCCTTTAAAGTCGGGGACATGATACCAATACTTCTACTTCTAAAACTACTGGGGAATACTTCTGTCGGTGCACTGGATTAAAAGCAATAGTCTTTACTTAAATTATACCAGCTGTTTGTGTGATTGTCTATTGTTTGGTTGAAAATACATACTTACGTAATATACAGGTTTGGATGGCATATCAAGATGTATCGATTTATACAGATTGCTATAACTGTAAGCATTGATACGCTAACGAGGACATACTTCGCCAGTGGAAACAAATAACAGTAAAGTTTGCCGTGAGTCCACGCTTTGGTCCAATAAGTGACAGACATAGTCGGTAAAACAATGCAACAGAACAACAAATCTGCCACTGACAAATTTATTATAAATACTGCAGTTGCATTTTGGACCTGAAAATGAGGAAATTGTATTAATTTAGTTTCATATAAGGACTCGCTTCGTATTAAGTATTTCTTGTAGAATTTATTCACTTGCAATGTACTCTAGTGAAAAACCTTGGAACAATTAACAATAATTGTGTTATGATTTTTACATGTGTGAGTCGATACAAAGCTGGTTTTATTATTTATTTACTTCCCGGCTAGGACTAAGAAGTTCTCTAACTCGTTCTTTTGCCGTGTCGTTGGGCTGTGGAATGGTCTTCCGGCGAGCGTGTTCCAACCGTCCTATGATATGGGATCCTTTAAGCATAGCTTGAAGAGATATTTGTGTAGGCCGGCATGATCGCTGCGACTACCGGTGGGTTTTTTCTTACCTTTCGATAGTCGTTGGCGTTTTCTGGACGGCATCATGCTTACCATCAGGTATGATGCAGTCACTGTGTCGAGTCAGCTTAAAAACAAAACTTCTCGTTCTAGTCTAGTTTTGTATAAATATAACATCTTGATGTACATGGAGTGTTCTTATAAAAAAAGCAGAAAAATACTTATAAGGTACATAATATAAATAACACAACTCAGAAGAAAAAGTTTATCAAGGTAGAAAACAGCAAATGCGAATACTTCGTGTCAAGATGATGTGCCATAGGAAAATCAGCAGTGCCAACCAGCGCTGATTATCAGCTAACAACCATTTGATATGTCTAGGATTATAATTTTACGATTAACTAATCGTTTAATTCGAACCCTGGCATGTACCTCTGGGTTTTTCCAGATTATGTAGTGATTTAGGCATCACATGCTCACCGGTGAAGGAAAATATCGTGAGGAAACCCGTGTGATGTCTAATAAAAATACTATATGTATGTTCCCTTAGAACGGCGTTCAGAAACACACGTATTCATGTTGGGATCAACACATAAGTGCAAGGTGTATATAACCACTAATATATCTCTGTTCACGCTGAAAAGGATATAGCATAACGATATACTATGATATAATAAATAAAAATTAATTAATATTTTACCTTTTTATATCTAGCTAGTGCTATAACAGTGATAAGGTTTCCAGAAATGCCGATGACCATAAATAAAATACAGCACACGGAAGCAAATTTCAGTAAGGGTATCGGATAGCCCGGGTACAGTTCCACGGTTGAAAGTTCCTCATCAGTCACATATTCATCCAAACCTGGCACATAATTTGAATAATTTAATTTGTCTAGTTCAATTATTTTATTTGTCGTATTTTGCATTTTGACTACCTTACAAAGCACCTCTACTCAATGATATGACAAATAAAATAAAATATTAATAGTGCCGTAGGATATTAGTAATTTGTGAATGTTTTCCTCGATGACCAATTGAATGACGATAAATATTTCCGATACAATGGGAAAACTATGTGGCATCACTCCGTGCGTTATGTACTACAGTATTCTTTCATTTATTTCTAACTTCCGTACTTAAAATGTAGAATAATTTTATTAAATCGTGTTGTAATGGTACGGCTAGTATAACATAAATGGAAGAATACTGTAGTACATAACGCACGCAGTGATGCCACATATTTTTGAAGTGAAACTTCTTTAGAATCTCTGTTATTTCAAACCGAGTGCAACGGAAAAATGACAGGTAAGAGAGACAAATACAAAAATTAGTGAGCCAGAGTGAGAGAGCAAACGTTGGTATTTATGGACGCATTACAACTTTTTAGTAGTCATCGTGGTGTATTATTATTTAACAGTGTGAGTGTTTTTATATTTTGTTTGTTCTAAATAATAAATTGTATAAAATGCCAAAAACTAATGTCGAAATGTGTCGTCAATATCGACGCAAAAAAATTAAATTAAAAATACAAAAAAAAACAGGAAAAAAAGTTCAACAGAACATAGTCGCGAGTTTCGTGCTCGTAAAAACAATTATTGAACAATCAAGACAGATGTTCAAATATAAGTGTTAATAAACACCAATAAATTATGTAACATGTGTTAAGTAAAATATAAAATATCTTTTAAATTAACCAAAATACTTTCATTTTTAAACAAATAAACTTTGTAATTATCCTATACTTGTTATATTAAATCATCTCATTCTTTTGTCGATTTACTGAAGTTTCACTTCTATCGTGTATAAATTGCACACAAACCTTTTTTTATTTATTTCTACATGGGCAAAGCCTGGTTACTACAATTAGTAATTGATATATTAGGTCCTTACATATGAAATTGGCGTTTTGTATGGGAGGAACAAAAAGTCGAATATTTTTTAATATAATATATTTAATTAATCAAAGTATGAACCATTATTTTCTATGCACTTTTGCCATCTCATAGGTAGTTCATTGATCCCTTTACTAAAAAAACCAGTCGGACGGGAATCAATAAAATCTTTGAAGGCGATTTGGACTGCCCCATCGGAGTTGAATTTTTTCCTTTGCAAGAAGTTATCCAAATTTCGAAAAAAATGGTAATCTGTTGGAGCAAGGTCCGGGGAGTACGGAGGATGTCTTAGACTTTCCAATTGAAGCTCTTCTAATTTAGTAGCCGTCTGTTGCGCAGTGTGTGGTCTAGCGTTGTCGTGAAGCAGCAGTGGCGTGGAGCGATTGACCAGCCTAGGTTGTTTAGCCGCTAGCTTTTCCATCATGGTTTGCAATTGCTGACAATAGACATCAGCCGTAATAGTCTGGCCAGATTTGAGAAAACTGTAATGAACAATACCGGCACTAGTCCACCAAACGCTTACAAGTAACTTTTTTGGGGTTAATTTTCGCTTGGGGCAGGATTTGGCTGGCTGGCCAGGATCCAACCATTGCGCTGAGCGCTTCCGATTATCATAAAGAACCCATTTTTCATCACAGGTAATGATTCGGTTTAAAATACCTTCATTATTGTGCCGGTTTAGTAATGTAACGCAGCAGTCGACGCGCGTTTGCCGGTTTGCTTCAGTCAATTCGTGAGGTACCCACCTTTCAAGCTTTTTAATCTTCCCAATTTGCTTCAAGTGAATTAAAACAGTTTTATCACTAACATCGCAGCCTGCAGCTAACTCGGACGTGGTTTGCGATGGATCCGCTTCCACAATAGCCTTCAACTCTTCATTATCAACTTGAGTCTCAGGCCGTCCACGGGGCTTGTTCTGCAGGTCGAAATTTCCAGAACGAAAACGTTGGAACCAAAAACGAACTGTGTTTTCTTTTGCAACACGACCGCCATACACATCATTCACCCTTCGAGTTGTTTCCGCAGCACTAGTGCCACGGCGGAACTCGTACTCGTAAATAATGCGATATTTTAAGTTTTCCATTTTGTAAAATGAGTGACGCAAACAGAAAAAAACAGAAGAAAAAAACAAATGAATGACGATCATCGAAGCACAAATACATGAGTCTATAGCTGTACAAATTTGAATTTGGAATTCCTTACCAAAGAGGAGAAATTTGTGATTAAAGTGGCCAGTACGAAAAACGCCAATTTCATATGTAAGGACCTAATATTACCACAAATCTATATAATGTGTCATTGTTCAGAATTCATGGAAAATTTATAAATGATACCTAAAATGCCAAGAGAACGTGTTAAATGAATATTTCCATAAGTATTCGTACTTATTAACAAGTTAGTACGAACAGAATAAATGTTCAATTCAATTATTAAGCTTTTTCTATAATTACAATTACTTTGTATTTCTACATCACAAAATTTAATTTCTTTTTGGACTAAACGTAAGAATACGTCTTTGTTATTGCAAAGTTTTACCCTAAAACCTTTAGCAACAGCTTTGATATGGTTATGGAACAAAAATCATCCCATTTTTTATAATCAAAAGGAAAATAACGTAAAAGCTCGGTAGCCCATTTAGATGTATCCGACCAAAAGGGATTACTTCGGATGTGGGAGGCAGGTGTATATATTATTGCTCTGGATATTGGAATACAAGTAATAACTTATAAAGATTTATAAATTTTTGTTAAAGTCACTTCTAACGCAATTTTAAAGTTTTAATTTACTTTTTGTAAGAGTATTTTGTGTTTATAGTAATTTATGACATTTAGATAAAAACTTAGTAATATTCTGATTGATAGATTCGTGGAAACTTTAAATCTGTAACATTAAAATTTCCATTACATTAAGTACTAAGTGATTACAGCCACCAATAAATCTTTGCTTACATCGAAAGGGACATAGGGTGACAATATATTATTAGGTTCTGTACAATTACGATATACTGTGTAAAATTAAATAGAATTGGGAGTTCTTATTGCATACATGAATATAAATAAAAGCTGTCATTTGTTGAACAGAAAGAGTTGAAAACTTCTTATAACGAAATAAAAAATATTTTTGAATTGTTATGATTTATTTTTTTAGGCAATATTTTTTTAGTATTAACATTTAATATATACATATATATATATATAGCTCCTTGTCATATATATCTTTTATATTTTACACATACATCAGTATACCCTAAGCGTAAGTGCTTTCCCCATACCAAAAGCGCCCAACGTGTCTACAGAAGTTTTCAGAGCGTGATCGTCAAGCGAATTCAGTGCTTTTCTACATCTCAAATGTGCCCAACGTCTCTAAGAAGTATTAACTTCAAAAATAAGCACTCTATTGGCTTGAATTCAATAGAGAAAACGTCTATAGAATGATTAACTGTATTGTGTATTTATCTCCGGTAGCTTGCCGTCTGGAATTACGTAAACTGCGAACGAAGAGCGGTTAGTGGCCTTTTTGCGGATTACGGCAGTCAGTCTACGCTTTCAGCGAAATGAGGCAGTTTGGAGCACACTTTAAGATCATTAAGCTAATTGTGGAACGGTAATTAGTTTAATAGAGCTAAAATGTGGAATAAACAATTTTTATTGGCTCTGTATAAACCGTTTTCGATATAGACTTTGCTGATTGGCCGGAACAGGCCTTCATAACTAAACTGGACTTGGTGAGCGAACGCAAAAGGCGCTCAGCCAGCGAGTTATGGATGGGCGGCTACGCAAGGGCACTCCTGTGGGTACGGACCTCTACTTGGGTGGCCTGCTAGTGAAACGAACCCTGAGGGAATCTACCAGCGTTTCGGAAGCGATTACCTTGAGAAGAAACTCAAGGCTGCGTCAGAGTGACGCTTATTTAGTGTTTTTTTTTTATTTATTTGCGAACGCTTGACTTTACTCACACCTGGTGGAAAGTAGTGACATGTATCTCGTAGGTACAAAAAAAAATCTTTTTATTTACACATTCGATATATCGAGGGGTGAAAAGCGCTATTTGGTTTAAGCGACATTTTTGGTGATATAGTAAAATATATATATTTTTAGAATGGGTAAAAAACCCCGAAAATATACATATTATTATATTACCAAAAAATGTTGCTTAAACCAAATAGCCTTTCACCCCTCGATATATATTGATTTTAAATTAAGCGTAATTTGGTCTCTAAGCTTTCTATTCTGGTAATAACCAGACTTTAAGTCAATACATCTATTAAATGTCCAAGTGTAACTTGATAACGCTTTTTATGCATTTATGGGATGCACGCCACTGGTGAAAGGCGAAGATGAGGCCGAAGATGGGCCGCGTCCACCCAACAAATTCCTATTTATTATTCAGTAAAAGGCTTCCAAATCGTAAGAACGTGGGAGAATAGACGCGAGAGTATATTCAATGCAGAAAAAATATTTGTATGGGCTACAACATAGTCTACGAGCTTTGTTGTCAATCCACGTAGAATTTGTGTTTGTAAACGCATCGGTGGTACTTGAAAAAATACCAATGAAGGAAAAAGTTTCTTTTTAAATAATGCTGAGAAATTAAGCTCTTATGATTGTTTTATAAAAGTCTGATGATATAAAATAGGTTTTGGAATCCCTCTAAAATAATCCTAGAAAAACAAATATTTTAGTTTTATATAAACACGCCATTATTCAACCTTTCAAAGTACCGACAAGATATAAATAATAAATCAAAAGGAATTTTATTTATACAGTAAGCTCTAATACATCTCCAATGCGGTTCCGCCTTTGAATTGAGTGTAAGCCCCCGGATTTCCTTATCCGGTATTGGTGAAAATTTATAGAGTGTGAAAATTCCGTGTCTCTGCGGATTGGTGTGAAATGACAAACGTGATGCGATTGCTGATCATGGTGTATGTCTTTCACGATGAATAGAAAATGCATAAATATAACATTATCGCGCTATATCCTTTCCGGGGTGAACTGAGACATGTATCAGACATCAGTAGAAATACGTGCTACTAGTGCGTTGTCCTCAACGTGATTATTTGATCGCCATTTCAGTCTTAGGACTAGAGATGCCACGAATATTCAGCAACTATTCGGTATTCGGCCTATTCGGCCACTTTTTTTGCTATTCGGTATTCGGCCGAATAGTACGTACTATTCGGCCGAATACCGAATACCAAATCATGTAAAAAAGACACGTTATATTACTCAAAATTATTAATTTATTTCCAAATTATAACACTTTAGTAATTAAAATTGATCAGTGGTAAGTTGTGATGGATAAAAACAAGCTGTTCAGCATTTTTTGGTAGCAAATGTTTACGCTTTTTATCGTAAATGTCACCAGTCCCAAAAAATAACCTCTCACTAAACTCGCTACTTCCAGGAGAAGAAAGATAAACTTTAGCAAATTTCGAAAGGTTTGGGTATTGTTTTTCGTTTGTATTGGGTATTGTATTGTCTTTGCTGGCCGCGCCAACGCAACGAGGAAAACAGGTTGCGACTTGCCTTAATACAGCTAACGCGCCCCCGATAAGCATGTTTCCCATGCCGCTTCGGCCGACAGCGTTGCCGAATATTCGGTATTCGGTATTCGGCCAATTCACTATTCGTGGCATCACTACTTAGGACCATATTTTTTTATACTAGCTCAACAATGTGACTACACCGCTTCTGTTGAAAAGTCCAAAGTAGTCCAAGAACTAAGATAACTAATAATGTGAAGTTAATGACTGATAAGAATCCATAGACAGAAGATTTCGACTTTCTGGCCCACGTATACCACGACGGAAGAACTCTAGGCATACGAACACACTTTCGTAAACAAGCTGATCTCGGAATATGTTAAGCTGAACCGAGTTACCATGAGGGCCTTTGCATTTGTGTTCTGTGTACGACCCAGTTCGAGCTTTTGCCCTGAAACCTTAACCTCATATCGTATGCCACGTTTTGTTCAACACTACGTTGGGTTTCTTTCACCAACGAGCATAGGGTGTGTGTATGATTATACTTTTAATCTGAAAAACATAGAAGCAATGCACATGTACAGCTTGCATTTCATATGGATGCCAGATAATAGTCAATTTTAATATTTTAGTGTTTAAAAATATATTTTGAATACAGCCAGTTGATCAAAGTAAAGCACACAAAACTCAGTGTCCACATTACAAGTGGGCAATATTGAAGGTTATAAAAGGGTCTAAGGCCGTGCCTGTCCTAACTCGTCCCACGGGGAACATTATTTATGTCCGCAGAACATACTACAGAACCCCAAGATGTCTCGGCTAAAATATGGACTACGCCCTAGCCCAAGGAAGAGTAATGAGTGACCCAAATGTGTGCTTCTGACATAATAAGTAATACATTGCCATTTGATCTTTTGTTTAGTTAACGTGGTAATTAGGTACTCTCGAATACTCTAAATAGATATAAAATCTCCGAATTTGTAATCATTCAAAAAGCAGAAGTTCCTTATAACTTTTAATGTTGCCTAAAGCAGTGGTGTGTTAGTGATGGTAGATTTAAACTGTTCACGATCTATCTCAAAATTGTTAAACTATAACCGATTAGCTTCGTATACTATATTGTAGGTACGTAGATGCCGCAAGTATCTACGATACAGCGATCTAGGATTGTAGTATTTATAGTGTATGTATTATGTTCACTGCTCTAAGAAAGATAGTGAAAAAAGGAATGGAAAAGAAATGAAAGGAAATTAAAATGTGTATTGGTTTTTACAAAACAAATAATATTAGTTATAATAGTTACTAAAGTGGCTTTTCGCCGCTAACAGTTTTTTTTAATATTTGGCTTAATTGTGAATTAACTTAAGTCATCAAAGAAAAATTGTGCATCAACAGATCGGTCAATATTTCCTGAGCTCGACTGGGAAACCTGTCACGATCGACCCGTCGATCTACTGTTTGGGTACCTCTGGCTAAGCAATATTTTCAATTTTACTAAAGAGATAATTAGGTAGGCAAAGAGCGGTATTCACCGATGAGCTAATCGAATGAGCAAGCTGCAATGACAGCAGACCATAACGCTGACCACATATAATTTATTAACCGCAACACTGCTTATTACTCTCAATTAGGTTTTACGATTAAACCTCGGTAAGTTGTATGTCTCTGGAGTTCTAAATACCTCGAAATATAGCGCCGATTTAAGAAGCTGTCGGAATTAAATGATTTACCATATCGCAAAAGTCTGATGGATTGATGACTTAGAGAGCACGTTGGATACTTTTAGATATGTAGAATCCAGGAGATACAACAAGACAACAAGATACATTTTACAAGATATATACAGGAATTAAACTGCAAAAAAGGAATATTATTCCATCAATGATTGTTTAAGTGATTATAGTGCGTAGACGTAATGGGTACAGCTTTTCGCCCAGTACATTAATTCCTTTGTGTATTATATGTATATTTGTAACACATTATGTTGTAAAGAGCAACTGCCAGGATTTCTTATTGGCTGTGCTTGGTAGACTCAGTTTCTAAACTGGTAGTAGATTCATTTAACGTTTTTTAACAGTTCAATAGTTCTAGAAAATACGACTAATTGAATAATGCTACATTTCATTTCATTGATAACCTTTTTCAATGAATCTAAATAAATTACAAATAGCATTAAAATATAATCCTCAGTGAATAAAATTAGAGAGAACGATGAAATCGATTCTGGAGTTCAAGTACAATGTTGTAAATTTCGCTTTACAAATTAAGCGGTCGGCGTAAAACGGTAGTAAAAAGGATAAAATTTTTCAGCAGGATTGTACTAAAGTGGTTTACATACGAGTGTTGCCAAATGGTATTCCGACAGGACCGCGGCGTGGTTTACGCCCGCTCGACACGAGTTCGTTACAGTTGAATAATATTTAAAATTTTAGAAATAGCTACCTACTACCGGAAAAGCAATGTCGTTTTGCATTTTATTATGGCATGCGTCAAGGGAGTAATGGACTAATTTCTATGGAAATGTATTTGTAGCACTGTTTTAATGTCATAAATTTCCAGTTAGAATCATGACATTTTCGCAAGATTATTACTTCAGTGATGTTACTTACGAAGTGAAAAATTGGTGGTGTAATCAACATTTTATAATCTACTCGACTAGTCAACTTTGTCCTAATTAAATAAACTTGACTCTCGGTACATGTAAGCTTTGATGCAAATATGACGGAAAGTGGTTTAAACTTTAAAGTTGTATAAACTAATATAAAACATTTATTATTAGTTATTTGTATATTCATAGATAGCATAGACACACACACATCATTTATTGCTACTGTTTTAAATATTAAATGACGCTTCCAGAGACATTGTAGCTCAAATTAAAATTATGTAAATTTTGCTTCAGAAATATGTTTTTGAAGAAATAAATATTTTAACATCTGATGGGAGCAGTACAATAGATTTTACCGTGCATATTGTTATGGCATTTAATTTTTTACGTATTATTACTAGATCAGAAATAAGTTTTTCATTTGAGCAATAATCATTTTTAGGTGGTAGGGCGATTGCCGGAACTGGTTGGTGACCACATTAGACAGATGCAAATATTAGTTGTCCATATACCTAGAAAACTTCAGACTTGGTATGGATAGATTGTCTCCCTTTTGCACTTGTTTTCTTTTTTAAGGAACACTGTTTTTTCCATTAGGTAGTTTGTAGTGTTAGCTTGCAGAAAAAATATCAAATAATAAAATGAACTTTACATAATTTTCTAGACATTTGCCTAACATATTAAATACATTTATATATCAATTATAATCAAGTATTAATTAAGGATTGTTTAAAAAGTGTAATAATTATTAAAAACGATTATTTGTCATAGTGGCTCAATTTCGACTTCCGAAAGTTATTTTTAATAGTGTAAACACTGTCAGCCCACTTTGGTGGTGGGGTTTCCTTTTCAACATTTTAAGTAAATTTCGGCAGTCCCTTTTGAGCTACCGAACTAGTCACTTGTGCGACAAAAATCAGAGAACAATAAAGGAGTGCAAGAAACGGAGTCTTGGGTTTTATATAAATTCCAACAATTCAGAAGTGGGATATCACCGAGGAATTCCGGTATATTAATACCCACCCCGGTGTGATCACACGTCCACAATAAAGAGGTACGTTAATATTTGAATTGGTAATGTAAGGCTTATTTGGTTCGAACTTTACTTCAATAGTTATAACAAGTACACAAAGCAAAAGTTAAGAAACATAACATGTAAATTGAATGTGTTTTAATTAGTGCAAATACCATAGATATTACAATTTTTTTTTAAATTAAAATTGTTAGAATGGGTATATTAAATATATATACAAATCAACTCTCCCTTGTGGATTCTAAGAGAAAAATACAAATGTTAACTGTTTATATGATTTTAAATTATAAAAATTAAAATTCAGTATACCTTCAAAGAAAAAAAAAAAAAAAACACTGAAATAAAAAAAAACGTGTTTAGTACTTGTAGGTTTATTCGAAACAGATACTCGCTGTTAAATTATTTCAGATCATTGGATATTATACTGACTGTTCCATCAAGCGAATATGCCTAAGGATCGGTCTGAAAGTGGTCGGAGATCCATTGACAACAGTGGCAGTATATTGAGGGGAGGATTCTCGAGACGCCATCGGTCCCGAGGACGTATTCGAGACTCGAAACAAGGTCACGCCTCGCCATCAGCACTACAAACCGATGGGCGTGGCTCCCAGCGGCATCGATCCAGAGAATCATCTTCAGGGATTGATCAACATGCACGAGATAGGCGCAGCGAGCGATTGTCGAGTAGACAGACGCCTGCTGGTAGGCATCCAGCCGTCGTGATGGAGGATCCTGTTCCGAGACGCAGCCGCTCCCGGACTAGTGCTCGAGGTTCGAGGCAAAGTCATCGGTCTTCAGCAGTGCATTGCTCCGATAAGCGTGGGTCTGAGCGCCGCCGACCCAACACATCACCAATAAGGATGGAATCGCAGGCAAGAAGCCGAAGCAGGTTAGTCTTAACTCCATCACCACCCCAGCACACCCCGTGTGCCCCACGTATTAACAAGTGTCACAAACAGACAGCTAGCGTTATAAGCCGTAGTCATGATAGGCAGAGGCATCACAGATTACAGACTCCTAGTAGAGAAAGTGATAATAGGTCGCGTAGTCCAGTGCGCCTTCGCGTTAATGAACGATCTGAATCTATGGTGCCGAAACCTCCAACTATTGATGCTATTAATAATGAATTACTCAAATGTATCAAAGAGTCTTTGCAATCTATCTCGACCATAAATCCACAAAGTAAAGAAAGATTCACCAACAACAATGTGGTACCAGAATTCGATCCTAAATTAAAGAATCAAACTATTAATAATTGGTTGAATAAAGTAAAAGAATGCTCAGAGATTTATGGCTGGGATAGTAAGCAGACTGCTCACTACGCTCTTCCGAAACTTGTGGGAACTGCAAAAAAATGGTTCGAAGGCCAGCCTTCAGTGCTACTTACATGGGACGAATGGGTTGAAAAATTGAAATCGGCTTTTCCATCGTATGAAAATTATGGTCATTTGCTTACGGAAATGCTAGCTAAAAGAGCTAAGTTCGGGGATGATTTAGAAGAATACTATTATGAAAAGTTAATAGCATTGAATCGATGTGGTATAGTAGGTAGAAATGCCATTGACTGTATTGTTTATGGAATAGATGATAGGTCGGTTCGATACGGGGCAGAAGCAGTAGGATTTGAGGATGCTGATAAATTATTGGGCTATCTAAGGAGTGTTAAACATGAGCGACTTGATAAGTTCAATAAGAAACCGGTACGATCTGGAAATGAAATTCCGCGCAAAGTTAATAGAAATGATTCTGGTAAAATTTTGAAATGTTTTAACTGTCACGAAACTGGTCACGTGGTATCAGGGTGTAAAAAACCTATCGTGAAATGCCAAAAGTGTAGACGGCTGGGTCACGATCATCCCGAATGCAATAGGAATGTTTGGATAGACAGGGCCGAAGTTAAGACATTATGACTAGATAATGGTATCAACAATGAAGTCGATAGTAAATTTGTCAAAGATATAAATGTTAATAATATACAATTAACAGGGTACATAGATTTCGGTAGTCAGTGTACCCTGATAAAAGAATCCATTATGATAAGGATCGTACCGCGTGAAAAATGGGAGATGAACAATTTACCATCTCTTAAAGGTTTCGGTAATGCCTATGTGGAGGCTTTAGGTAAAAGCGAAATTTTATTAACGATAGATAACGCCAAACTTTGTGTTGAAGTGATTATTGTTCCTGACAATTACCTGATCTATGATCTACTTATCGGGCAGACCGCTACGGAGCAACCCCACATATGGGTATTTAAAACAAATAAAGATTTACTGATTACTGATAAACGAAGGACTGACTATACAAGACTGGTTTTAAAGTCCTTCAAAACTATTAGAGCGGAAGGAAGTATTTCTTTAAAAGTATTTACTGATACAAACTATAGTGGAATAGTTTTCGTTGAAAAGGGGTATCGTTTAAACTATTGCGTTGAAATGGGAACTTATAATATCAAAAATGGTAGTGGTCATCTAACTATTCTAAATTATAATAATAAATTAATCCTATTTAAAGAGGGACAAATATTGGCACGTGCAATAACTATGCAAATTAATAATATCCAAAAAGTTAATAAAATACAAAGCATTCAAAATTATAGAGATAAGCCTACACTTTTACTGGATGACCTTAACATTAACGTAAATCTAAACCAAAGGCAGAAAATTCATTTAGTTAACATGTTAAACCAGTATCGTCATTGCTTTGCCAAGGATTTGTCAGAGTTAGGCCGAACAACTGTAGCCGAAATGAACATTGAACTAAATGATACAGATCCAGTTGTTTATCGTCCATATAAGTTGAGCCATGCAGAACGAGGTGAAGTCAAAATTATGGTTGAAGAACTTTTAAAATATGAGATAATAAGAGATTCCCAATCTTCGTACGCCAGTCCTGTTTTATTAGTTAAAAAGAAAACGGGTGATAAACGGCTTTGTGTAGACTACCGAGCCCTAAATAGGAAAACTATTAAACAACATTACCCGTTGCCTCGTATTGAGGACCAGATAGATCGTTTAGCTGGAAATAAGTATTTTTGTGTTTTGGACTTGGCATCTGGCTATTACCAGATTCCTTTAACGGAGAATAGCAAAAGCAAAAGCGCGTTTGTCACACCCGATGGACAGTACGAATTTAATAGAATGCCGTTTGGGCTAGCCAATGCACCGGCCGTTTTTCAGCGAACTATTAATCTGGTCTTGGGCAATTTACGTTACAATATTGCATTAGCTTACATGGACGATGTTTTGATACCGAGTAAGTCGTTTGAAGAAGGTATTGATAGATTAAAAATGGTACTTCAAAGATTTGAAGAGACCGGACTAACGTTAAAACCACAGAAATGCTACTTCTTTCAAAATCAAGTTGACTATCTAGGATTTGAAGTTTCCGGTGAAGGAGTGAGACCGGGTATAAAAAAAATCGAGGCGGTTAAAAATTTTCCTACACCTAAAGATGTACACAATGTTCGACAATTTATTGGTCTAGCCAGTTTTTTTCGACGTTTTATTAGAAATTTTGGTGAAATAGCTCGTCCTCTTACAAAATTACTCAAGAAAAACTCAGTTTGGATTTGGTCGGAAGTTCAGGAAGAAGCATTTGATAAATTAAAGAATGCACTAATTTCGAGACCCGTACTAGCATTGTACGATCCCAATCTTGACACTCAAATACACACCGATGCCAGCAAGCATGGCATTGGAGGTGTACTATTGCAAAAACAAATAGAGGGACTTTATAAACCTGTAGCTTATTATAGTAGACAAACTTCCCCTGAAGAGTCCCATTTTTCATCGTATGAGTTAGAGACTCTTGCAGTCATTGCCTCACTAGGGAAGTTCAGAACGTATGTGCTTGGATTAACCTTCACCATTGTAACAGATTGTAATTCACTTAGAGCAACATTCTTAAAACGTGACATGATACCAAGAGTTGCGCGATGGTGGAGTTTAATTCAGGAATATGATTGTAACGTAGTGTATAAATCCGGTAAAGGTATGATTCACGTTGACGCCTTGAGTAGAAATCCAACAAACGAAGTTGGTGGTATAGTTCAGGCCATTGACGCTTTAGATGTTTTGACTATAACCGATGATTGGTTAACGACAGTGCAACTAGGTGATTCTGAAATACAACGTATCAAGAACATCCTATCTGATAAAGAATATGATGATATGATAGAGATACGTAAGAACTTTGTTCTTAAGCGCGAGAGAGTGTATAGAGTGACAGAGGACGGATTAAGATGGGTAGTACCGAAGGGTTGTAGGTGGCAGGTACTTCAAAAGAACCATGATGAAATAGGTCACTTTGCGTTTGATAAAACATTAGATAAAATAAAACAGCATTATTGGTTTCCTCGCATGCGAAAATTCGTAAAGAAGTATGTGAGTTCCTGTTTAGAGTGCGCTCATAATAAGTTACCAGCTGGTAAAAGGCAAGGTTTCTTGCATCCTATACCTAAGGAAACTACGCCTTTTAACACTATCCATCTTGACCATGTTGGCCCATTTGTTAAGTCGAAAAGAAAGAACTGTTACATCTTGGTAATTATAGAATCTTTCACAAAATTCATTGTTTTGAAAGCAGTTAAAAATACGAAGTCCACTTCAACCATTACTGTTCTTAGAGATTATTTTGGAACATTTGGTGTACCGAAACGCCTTATTAGTGATAGGGGTACTTCGTTCACTAGTGCTAAATTCAAAAGTTTCCTTACTGAACTAGGTGTAAAGCATATAAAGAATGCGGTTGCTTCACCAAGAGCGAATGGTCAGGTTGAACGGTATAATAGAACCATTTTGGATTCTTTGGCTTCACAAAATCACGATAAAGACGAAAAACTATGGGATGATAGATTATTACAGGTACAATGGGGACTAAATAATACTATTAACAAAGGTACAGGAAAAACCCCTTCTGAGGTTTTATTTGGATTAAGACTTACTGGGATTAACGAAAGCACTCTCGTCTCGGAGATAGATGACGATGTAGTTTTAAACACTTCTGATGAAAACGAAATGATACCTCGTATTGGCAGGCTATGTAAACTTAGGCACGATGTAGATAAACACATAAAACAGTCACAAGAAAAACAAAAGCAAAACTATGATAAAAAAAGAAAGGTACCATTAGAATTTAAAATTGGGGATTTAGTGAGAGTTGAAAGAGCTATGCATACTGTAGGTAAAAGTAGAAAACTATTACCAAAATGTGTGGGGCCATACAGGATAACAAAAATTTTAGATCATGATAGGTATGAGGTAACGGATACTCCTATTACAAAAAAAGGGGCGTCTAACTATAAGGGTATATTCTCTGTCGATAAAATATATCCTTGGCTTTGTTATAATAAAGAGAGCAGTGAGTCGTCTAATGAAAGCTCGGACAATTGATACAAAAACTAAGTTGTGAAATAAATATGTATTTCTAAGAATTCTATGAGCATAAATTATGAATGTTAAGAGCTTAAGAGCGTTACTTATGTTTGTAATGATTTATCGTGTTAAATGTAAATAAGCAAATTTGTAAACACTCAGTGCTATGAGCGCGAGTATTGATTATTATTTGAAGTGCAAAGTGCACACACTATTGTAATTCTACTATGATCAATTATTTGAAGTGCAACGTGCACAAACTATTGTAATTCCGCTATGAGCAAACATAATCAAGAAGTGCAAGGTGCACGTGTAAATTATCAATGTAGTGCAATGTGCACACATAAATAATTAAGTGCAAAGTGCACGCATTATGCCGCTATGAGCGAAGACTATATAAACAAGTGCAAGGTGCACGCGTTTAATTAAGTGCAAAGTGCACGCATTATGCCGCTATGAGCGAAGACTATATAATCAAGTGCAAGGTGCACGCGTTATTGTAAATGCTGATATGAACAAGCATAAGTAATCACCGAAGTGCAAAGTGCACAAATCTATGTAAAACTACTATAAGCAAATGTAATTATTAAAGTGTAATGAATACTCATTAACGAATACATAAAATAGAATGGGAGCAAAGGTTAAGTCGCTATGAGTAAATATTACTTGGAGCACTATGTATAAAAGTTTAGACAATACACCACTTCTCAAAATGTGAATACATAATGTGTAATCTGTTTATGCATGAAATTCAATGAGTATTGAATGTCTGTGTGATTTTCATTGTGAAATAGACTATATTGATGATTAAATATAATTACTTATAACTGTAATTTTACATATTCTCAGGCATTGTTTAGAAAAAAATGTGTTGATTTTTTTTTTTTTTTTTTTTTTTCTTTCTCTTCATCTATTACAGAGCTATTCGCGAGGACGCGAAATTTATTCAGGATGGACGAATTGTTAGCTTGCAGAAAAAATATCAAATAATAAAATGAACTTTACATAATTTTCTAGACATTTGCCTAACATATTAAATACATTTATATATCAATTATAATCAAGTATTAATTAAGGATTGTTTAAAAAGTGTAATAATTATTAAAAACGATTATTTGTCATAGTGGCTCAATTTCGACTTCCGAAAGTTATTTTTAATAGTGTAAACACTGTCAGCCCACTTTGGTGGTGGGGTTTCCTTTTCAACATTTTAAGTAAATTTCGGCAGTCCCTTTTGAGCTACCGAACTAGTCACTTGTGCGACAAAAATCAGAGAACAATAAAGGAGTGCAAGAAACGGAGTCTTGGGTTTTATATAAATTCCAACAGTAGACACACTATAAAAAAATTGATCCTAACAGAGTAACAAATTAAATAGTAAGCTTTTGTTTAACTGATATTTCGAGAAACAATTTCAATTAGCACTCAGAGTTCTATTATTGTTTCAAATAGTGGGGTAATTAATTAATAGCAGTCACACAGGAGTCAGGTTTCAGCCAGTAATTTCATTGGCCAATCCACATCGCCGGCTATTTTCGTTTATTCCTCTTTTCTACTCGTGTCATGTCCGTTTTCATTAATATTTGGAAATTAGTGTTTTAGATACATTATTTAAAGACTTATTTTTAATAAATAGTAACGGTGGCTTGCCTATGGTAACATTTTATCTACCAACAACTTTCAAAAATATATCTTAGTTATTTTTTTCCTTCGCCATGCTAAAAATGGTTAGTCAAAATTAGTATTTTGTCTGTATTATTTCAACGAAAGCACACGTTTTATAAACTGCTTCAGTAGGAACAAAATAAATAAAAATTAGCGAACGAACATTTATTTATTTGTGATATTTATAAGTTGTAATAACGGTTCTTTTAAATACATCCATGTTAAAATTATTAAAACAAATTACAGTCATCAAGAAGATAGATTTTTAGAACAAATTTATTTTACAGATTTTTTCCAAAATGTTGGCAAATAATCTTTAAGGATTACCACAAATTACCATTTAAGTCCGGATGTATTTTGCGTTTATCATATTTGTTCAAAACCTTTCAATGATAATTAATTATATTTCCTAAAACAAAGATTGTGAATGTTACGAATAAAGGTACACATTCACGTTACGTCCGTATTCATATTATATTTATCATTTTTTTTAAGTAATCCAAACATGTCTGAATTGACTGTATATTTTTTATCAGTAAAATACAAGAGTAATTAAAAAAATAATTGTCATGTGTCACTTGTGACTTTATATACTCTTTGCTATTTAGTTAATTACATTTATCAAAATTTAATATAATAATATACAAAATTATTAATAATGGATACTGAAATAACTTGTTGTAATATGAAGACTGTGTGTGGATACAACCTTCGCCAAGGTGTCATCGTAATAGGTTCCGTCTCCATTGTAAATTTACAATAAATCTTTTATTATAGCTGCCCGTGTACGCATGTAGTCGTTAATCGGTGTTAAATAGGAAACAGCTACTTGTGTGCCAAGTGGCGATTTTTAACTTGCCAAAACAATTTTACCTGCTCCAATATAAACGAAATGATAAAGTCAGCAGTTTATTTAAAACGTTTGTTTATTTTGTTTTGTTTGTTTGTTTATTTGAGTAACTTTTTTTTAATGGAGAAAATCCCCATAGAACTGGCCCAGAGTCACATTTGTGATTGACTAGGTGTAGCTAAACACATACCAGCTAAAACCGCATTGTGAATAGTTTTGAAATTTACCGAGGATTGCGTGATCTGTCATCAATGCTGCACGGCCTTATCGTGGAGCACCCTTACAGGCACGACCCCGGCGTGAAGAATAACCTTCCCCAAGCGATTTAAGGAACTTAATCTATTCTCATGATAACAAAATTACTGATGAACTAATATAGGATAATAAATAAGAAGAACTTTATGATTTGTCTGATATGTCTTGATTTAATGATCAGGCATCACTAACTTTAGGGGTATTCCAATCGTCTCTAGATAGAATGAGTACGGTCTATAATACCAAATAAGTATTGTGTAAAATTGTTATATAAATGTAAATATTTTCAGGTAATTTGTGTAACAATATTGATAACATCAGTTACAGTGCTTTTACAAACCAAGGCGGGAGGCAAACATTTTAACACGCACCCAATAGTGGCAATGAGTACAATCTTCTTTTTATTTTCTTCTTCAATTGCTTCATATCAGATAATATTGACTATGTTATTACTTTGTTATGTGTTTAAGGTATTTATAATTTTTATTTACACATACTAATATCTTTTTTAATAGATTTTAAATACTTGTTATCGCTTGTATTAGGGAGTAGTGCCATTATGACTTTTGTATATTAAGGTAAATGGGCTAGACCGAATAATCATCATATCGATGGGTGAAAGGCTATTTGATTTAAGCGACATTTTTTGATGATATATTGTAGTAATATATATATTTTCGGAATCAGTATCTTTTACCGATTCCAAATATATATATATATATATATATATTACTATATTACTATATCACCAAAAAATGTCGCTTAAACCAAATAGCCTTTCATCCCTCGATATAAATATTATCAATTATCGTCATAATGAAAACTATTTGCATTATATTATATATTGTTTTAAGTTTGATAATAATTGGAAAAGGAATGTGGGTTTTTAAGTTAAAATCTAAAGTCGTAAGTATTGTTAACAACAACTTAAAAATAACTTAAATATAATGAGATTTAGGGAGCTCGACTTGATTTTAAAACTATTCTTTAGTGAATCAGTTGACTAACATCTAGTTGCAGTCATAGATGAGCAAAATGTAATCAGATTAATGAAAAACTATTACGATTACATTTTGCGTTTTTCATCATTAATATGGTTGCATTTGCTCATCCATGTTTTAATAACTACGGAATCCTCAATTGCATACACATCTATAACTCTTTAATGTTTTGGAAGGGATTTAATATGATTATAGAGCAACTTACGACTACATTTTGTAATCGTTGATTATTAATCAGATTACATTTTGCCCATTTCTGATTGCAATAATACTATTTAAATAAAATCCGATTTTAGAAGCGGAATTCAGTGTTCATTAATTTTTAAAATATATACTAAATTTTAATATAATATTAATCGTTATTATTGTTTATTGATAATTCTTATAAGATGTAACACGACCGGGGCCCTTCACGAAAATCGGCGCTGCAGACTTCCTCTGTGGCTTTAGGCTGATGGAGGTCCCAATTTCGCCATGTTTATATGTTTTGTATTTTCTTTTGTTTTTGTGTGTTGTTGGATTGCTGCATTTAAATTTCTGGGTTTTTGTTGATTTGTGGCGAAATAAATACTTTTTCATTTTTTCAATCGTGTCTAAATTCAAGAACTGTTTTGTTGCTCTGTGTACCTATTTCTAATTTTATTTAAATGCACAACTCGATGTGAAATGTATATAAAGTGATATCGATTACTAAATTGTTTTAATTCGCAGGTTACAAATCACCAGTACTTCTGCGAATTGTGGTACATATCTCATTTGACCATACTTACGTTGTACTTTGTGATGTTCTTGGTGTGTTACTTTATCACTTTCAACGCGAAACGGTACATCACAGCTTTTTTTATTCTTATAACTGGACTTTTATATGAAGGTTGGTTATTATTTCATTTTTTATGTCAATTGGAATTTCATAAATAATTTCGTATTTGAGTAACAGTTTTTGTTTTATGGTTGTACTAGCAAAAACATAATTTACCAAAATAATGTAGTTGTTAGTATATTTAGGTGCTTTTTGTAGTATCTTTTAACTTAAAAATAAAAATACTGCGCGAGAATAGTTCCTGGGCAAACTTTACCTTAACACTTAACGGACGGGCCCCGTAGATTTACGTTTTTACATTCTGACTTCCTAGGACGGGCCACGTACATCAACGTTTTTGCTTAAGTTTTAGGTACGTTACGATAGTTTTTTTTTATTTTACAGATTTTTCTTGGTGCTACTAGTTAGCACTATCAGCCTGCTTACTAGGAAAGACAGAGCAGATTCGGCCCGTCCATTAAGTGTTAAATTATAGTTTAAACTTGTTAATTTAAGTTAATAAAAATCACTTTGTAAATTATGTTTAATCTGAACTGTTGGCATAGTAAATAGTGTTTGATATATATGGCTAAAAAATAGATTTACGTGCAGCTGTTTTACCTTTTCAGCGATTTTCATTTACTTCTCAATTGTTGTCAAGAGTTACTTAAATTTTGTCAA
Organism: Automeris io; assembly: GCA_036320925.1. Lineage (NCBI taxonomy): Eukaryota > Metazoa > Arthropoda > Insecta > Lepidoptera > Saturniidae > Automeris > Automeris io. The sequence goes on along the minus strand of JAUDJH010000010.1, from coordinate 10,993,690 downwards.
GACCGAAAGATATTTTTAAGTACAAACTTCAGAAATTGTATACTATGACAAAACATAGTTCATTTAACGTTTGTTCGAACGCATTATAAGTATTCGATATCTTTAGCTTAACAACGACATCTAACTAATGAAGGAATTACATTTTGGCCAGAAGAGATGTTTGAATTGGGATATGTATGTACATTTGTGATTATTATTTATAGTGTTAATAAACATTACTCTGTTTTTAAAAAGTTTAAAATTGGAAAGTTTAGTTTAGTGGAGACCATGTACTGGCTAGCATAGTGTAGGATGTTTAGCTACTTGCTGGATAGGGGACCTAAACTGGATCGCAGGAAGAGGTTGGATGGGTCCCGCTTTTGACCGTCCGTTCTGTAAAACAATAATGGCCTGTATCTGGTAGTGGACGTCATAGCTGTTAATATAACGATGTATTGACCTTCATCACACCCTGTAATTTCTAATGGTATTTATTCTACGAAAATTTTTCTAAGTAAAAAAAGCATTATCCTATTACTTATTTGTAAAGAAATGTTGTTACAACGCTTGTCTTAAATTTATTAATTATTATTTATAACCATGATGATTTAATTGATCGTTGGAGCAGTTGAAATCTTGAGTGGAGTCAGTTAATCTGTAAATGTAGTATGAGAAATTCGCTGCAGTTTGTCGCCCATCTTAAAGAAGGTAACAGGCAACAACTAGATTAAAAGAGCCCTAAACCGTGATCAAAGGGGCTTATTAAGACAAATCTATGCCTTACTGTAAACTAAACTAGGCTGATAATGAAAATTCATAGTTAAAATGTAATTTTATCAATGATCGAATTATCAACTTTTTCTTAAAAAAAAAACTTTTACAGAAATTGGTTGCAGAAGAGATAAGTATAAGAGAAATATATCTTTTGCATTTGTATATTTTTGAAAAGAATACAGTTCTTATTGTATAAATGTATTTTCCGTACATCGCAAACGAATTCAAATGAAAACAGACGTGAATAAATACAAAACAAATTTTTCCCTCACAGCTACTGAAAATGCTGAAAGATTTACATGTGAAGCTTATTATTTTATCATATTTAACGAGAGCGCGTTTCTCGTATGAGTCGTCCAGTTTTGTATATGCAAGGATGTTATGCATAACACATTAGGATAATGCGCCACATGGACCGTTCGCTTCTTCATAATCTTTAAATTATTATGCTTTTAAGATAATTTCTACTTGGTTATTTTTTTTAAATGGAATTATGTATCTTTGTATTTGTAAACAATCACACACATTAACCTAGTTTTAAATATAGATTATGACCGGTGGTCGTGGTGTGGTGGTAGAAAGATACGGATTTTGGCGTTTTACTGTTTATTTGCACTTTAAAGCACACCGAACTGCGACGCACACGCACATTCTCTAGTCTCGGGTCTCGGTAGTTGACTGAATCAGCAAGCATCCCGTGCGCGCGCGCATCCTCTTACCCTGTACGTCCCGTAACACCCTAACGACCCTTACGGCGTTTAACACATGTACATATCAGGCGGCGTCTACATGCTATAAGATTAAATAAAAAATAATTTATATATTATTTAACAACATATAACATGAAATAAAAAGGTTGAGACTGAGATGAAATTATGACAAAATTACGCGTGCAAAAGAGACAAAACTAATAGCAAGTACGTCCCTGTTATAAGTTGACTTAAATCTCAAAGTAAACTTACGCTTGGTATATTCAAGGTACAATTGTAGGTACTAGACAAATATATACGTACCTAGATACAATATATACATCCACAACTCTTTATAAGTATTTAAAGAGTTATTAAGTGAAAATTTCGCCGGTGCCGGGACTCGAACCCAGGGCGTTCAGCGTCGCAAGTAGGTTTGCTACCATTACGATATCAGGCCATAAATGTTTTCTTTTACGCAGGATATACTCAAGTAAATTGGCATTAAAAGCAAAGCCACAATAGCTGTAAATTCTAATTCCATCGAAAAATATCGAGAGTCTGTTCATGCTAAGTAACGAGTAATAGTGGAAAATAGAACAAAATATTAGGTCCTTACATATGAAATTGGCGTTTTTCGTACTGGCCACTTTAATCACAAATTTCTCCTCTTTGGTAAGGAATTCCAAATTTAAATTTGTACAGCTATAGACTCATGTATTTGTGCTTCGATGATCGTCATTCATTTGTTTTTTTCTTCTGTTTTTTTCTGTTTGCGTCACTCATTTTACAAAATGGAAAACTTAAAATATCGCATTATTGACGAGTACGAGTTCCACCGTGGCACTAGTGCTGCGGAAACAACTCGAAGGGTGAATGATGTGTATGGCGGTCGTGTTGCAAAAGAAAACACAGTTCGTTTTTGGTTCCAACGTTTTCGTTCTGGAAATTTCGACCTGCAGAACAAGCCCCGTGGACGGCCTGAGACTCAAGTTGATAATGAAGAGTTGAAGGCTATTGTGGAAACGGATCCATCGCAAACCACGTCCGAGTTAGCTGCAGGCTGCGATGTTAGTGATAAAACTGTTTTAATTCACTTGAAGCAAATTGGGAAGATTAAAAAGCTTGAAAGGTGGGTACCTCACGAATTGACTGAAGCAAACCGGCAAACGCGCGTCGACTGCTGCGTTACATTACTAAACCGGCACAATAATGAAGGTATTTTAAACCGAATCATTATCTGTGATGAAAAATGGGTTCTTTACGATAATCGAAAGCGCTCAGCGCAATGGTTGGATCCTGGCCAGCCAGCCAAATCCTGCCCCAAGCGAAAATTAACCCCAAAAAAGTTACTTGTAAGCGTTTGGTGGACTAGTGCCGGTATTGTTCATTACAGTTTTCTCAAATCTGGCCAGACTATTACGGCTGATGTCTATTGTCAGCAATTGCAAACCATGATGGAAAAGCTAGCGGCTAAACAACCTAGGCTGGTCAATCGCTCCACGCCACTGCTGCTTCACGACAACGCTAGACCACACACTGCGCAACAGACGGCTACTAAATTAGAAGAGCTTCAATTGGAAAGTCTAAGACATCCTCCGTACTCCCCGGACCTTGCTCCAACAGATTACCATTTTTTTCGAAATTTGGATAACTTCTTGCAAGGGAAAAAATTCAACTCCGATGGGGCAGTCCAAATCGCCTTCAAAGATTTTATTGATTCCCGTCCGACTGGTTTTTTTTAGTAAAGGGATCAATGAACTACCTATGAGATGGCAAAAGTGCATAGAAAATAATGGTTCATACTTTGATTAATTAAATATATTATATTAAAAAATATTCGACTTTTTGTTCCTCCCATACAAAACGCCAATTTCATATGTAAGGACCTAATATATGAAAAAAAAAACAAAGTATATATTTTTATATTACATTTAGGCTCTTTTTACTTTCATATGTATGACGTAGAAAGAAAATATACCACTATATTAAGGGGCAATTACACACATGATAGAATAAATAACAATTAATGAATAAGTAGGTATTTTGTCTCTCCTAAGCCAGGATAAAGTACGAAAGGATAACGAGTCAATTATCTGTTTATCTAAAATTACGTAAAAGTACGTAAAAATTGTATCTACACGCCATTCAGTCGTGCACCACACGCGCTACGGTGTCCATACTTTTCACAGATCAATTCTCATTTATTCATCAATGTTTCTTTATGATTTGTTAGGAAATATTGTTATTTACATTTTTATTAGTTATAACAAGGTACTAATTATTGTATTCTGAAATATCTACATCGTCTATAGAATCACCCTGTATATCCACACAATTATATATTAGTATAATATGTTAACACGTGTATTGAGTCATCGAAAGTCTCATCCTATATTCATTGAAAAGACCCAACAAACTATTCTAAGACTGTTTTCGTTCAAGACTTTCCTTACCAGTGTTCACAAAGCTTAAGTTAATACTACACCAAAACAGTTCATTCCTTATTCTGTTTAAAGCAACATTCACTCATCCCTTACGATCCTACGTCTACAAGACTTAATAACGTCTCGTTTCCCATTCTATTTTGCATAGAACATGTTTTTATCACAGGTTATCTGTTACTCGAGTTCTTTATTGGGTAATACACTTACTCTTTACTTTCCTAATTTTATTAACCATGTTTTGTGTAAAAGACATTTCAATAACTTCTATTGTTAAGGTGGGTGTGGTTGCCTAGTGCATAAGGGACCGGTTTTAATGCACGCAACACGAATGGTCGTAGATTCGAATCCCTATACGTACGTACCTATTTTTTTTAAATTCTGGCTAGACATAGTGACGCACCACACCTGCCAGTAAATATGGTGCAGTCCAATAAACGCCACCACTATTATGAAATACTAGCTGTCCCGGCAGACCTTGTTCTGCCCTATTTCTCTAGAACAAAGTCACATTGTTTTTTTAATGTTAATAGCTATTGGCCTGTCGGCTGTTTTTTGAAAATTGTTTGAAGGAACCTGGCCTTAATGCTATATGTATAAAAATTGACAAATATTGACATTAATATTTATACGTCACTCAATAATTGTTTTGCCTTCCCGGAACCCGTCCACTAACATTTAAACTTTATGCTATGGTGTTAAAGTTCAAATTGACTTATAGCAAATCTTTTGTATGAGAATATAGAAAAGTGTTGTTTTTAGACTTTTTCAGATAATTTTTTAAAATCTTCTCTCTGTTATAACCTTCCCCAGACTTCAACAAACACAACAAAAAAAAAATCAGTCAAATCGGTTCAGCCGTGCTCGAGTTTCGCGGTTATCAAGACACTATAGCTGATCCGGCAAACGTTGTTTTGCTATGTAAGGTAATATCTTCTAAGATGTTCATTGAAATTAAGTGATGTCAAAGACAATTTTGTTCACAATTAAATACTCTTAATCAACAAAACATTTATTTGGATAAAGATTAATATTATTACGTTGATACAACTCTTAACAAATAATGCATTAATTTCGACCAAATTTGTTTACCATAAAAACGGTTCTAGTGACTTAATCTTAAAAGATAGACATATACTGTCGCGGACATTTTTTTAGATCATTTCAAGAGGAATAATTCTTTCATACATATATTTTTGGTATCTTGAACCGTTTTTGCAGCGCACGCAATAGAAGCCCTCAAGGATGAATAATTTTGCCCGTTTTTTTCACATTTTCCATTATTTCTTCGCTCCTAATAATTGCATCGTGATGTTATATAACCTAAAGCCTTCCTCGATAAATGGTCTATTCCACTCAAAAAGAATTTTTCAATTCGAACCAGTAGTTCCTGAGATTGAACGCGCGTTCAAACAAACAAACGAACAAACAAACAAACTCTTCAGCTTTATAATATTAGTATAGATTGAGTCATCACGACATACCATTTCCATGTATTTCTACTAGCGTTATTGCTAATTGAACGTTAGATTGTTTAAATCCTCAGTAGCGCAGCTGATCGCCGTTCTCAAGGCACTATATATGTTATTTTTGTTAAATACAATACCGGTTTCCTCATCATCGTTTCCTTTATCAGTGAGCACGTGGAAATTAAATTCACTCTTTAACCTTGAAATTGGCCAGGAATGTGCGATGATTCGAACTTATAATTGATGGCGTTCTCGCGAATAAATTCTGCATGCTTATCCGCCTAACCATCCCAGTCTCAAAAGCAATTTCTTTTATCTATGCTTAGATTAGAAATATAAAATGTTTTCGGATATCATTTAGCAGTAATAGATAAGTTCCAGATTTATCTGAAGGGTGGGTTAACTTACGCGTTTACCCCAAGAAAAATACATCGGAGGGTCATCGTTTCTAAACTAAGATTAATATTATATTCTCCCATTTACTGCATTTATTTAAATATAAACAACATTTTTGTAGATTAGTTATTAAAAGTCTTAATAATGTGTGGTATTTATTTGGTTTTTGAGTAAATTGTTGTATTGTAAAGATAACGCTTTCCTTATCATTGGACTTTTAAATTATGGTATTATATATATATATATATATATATATAATATTTACAGACAAGTACATACATGGAATTAGCCAAAAACAAAGCTTGTACTTGTATTATGAGTACTAGACAAAGATATATCTACATACTCACACACACACACACACACACACACACACAATACACATCCATGATTTGCGACATACGAATTTGCTCATCACGGAAAAGTTTTCTGGTACCGAGACTCGAATCAAGGATTTTTATTGTATATTACATAGATAAATAAACAAATTGCCGATTTAATTTTTACAAAGGTATTTTTTTCTTTTTCTAGTAAAGCGCCGATAGGATTTCATGTCAAAATGAGCAAACAGTGAACATCCAAAGCCGAGCATAATTTCAAAGTGGGGAAGATAGCCGTGGACTGTAATTTATGACATCGTTATGGCTGAAATTAAATGAAAAACGCTCAAAGTTTCCTGGCTGATGTAAGGATGTCACTACGAATAAATGAGTTGCGTGGTATTTGGACTAACTGTTATGATTGTGTTATGTAATTCAATGAAGTGGTTATTTATTAACAGTGGTTTTGGTTTATGGTATATTCACACAATACGCACTACATATATTTCTACACAGCTATATTTACTGAAATTATACTTAGTATTAATTACTTTAATTACCAGAATATCCCTAAATATTCTTTTTTGTTTGTTGAAGGTTTCATTTAAATAATTAAAATAATTTTTGAGGGATTTAGTGTTTTAGTATGTGTTAGTTTAAAATGTTTTTATAAAGCTGTAAGTTGTGATTTCGATTCATTAAATCAAATTGAACTATACTTTACTTTCTAAAATATATTTACATTAATTCTCAGTTAACTTTAGTTATTTATTTCAAAATATAAGTTTCAAACGCGTCCCAAATAGAAATACTGTTCTTTCTATAGATACTAGAATAATTTTGTGCTTGAATTATTTGATTCTTTGTAAGTTATTTTGGCATCCCTAATTGTAACAGACATTACGTCCACATGCACCGGAATTCGCTTCTGTAATGAAATTCAGCATCACGTCACTGAACTCTTGTTTTTAAATTATTTTAAACTTTGTAGACGATATTTTTTCTAGAATAAATTGCGTTAATTACTACATATTACTAAATATATTATTTAAATTATTTTTTTATAAATATAATCTGCTATCCATTTGCGAAAATGTTATCTTGAAAACACGAATAGGTTACAAAATTATTTATTAATTTTAATATATTAATTATTTGAACTACAGGTTAAAACTATGAACATGATGAATATATTAAAAATTTTAGCCGGAGTATCATGGGGTGTACATCCTAAACATCTCCGTCGTTTATATATTGCGTTAATTCGTAGTAGGATTGATTTCAGTAGCTTTATTTATGACACGGCTGCAAAAACGCATCTGATGAAATTGGATAAAGTCCAGAATGCTGCAATGCGAATTATAGGAGGATTCATTCGAACCACACCTATACACGTTATGGAGTGTGAGCTATGTATCCAGCCACTATCTCTAAGACGTCAATACTTAGGTACCAAATACTGTTTAAAAGTGCAAGCCCTATCAGACAAATTAACTATCTCTTTATTCGATAGGTTGTCAGCTCTTTGTCATTTGAGATATTGGCAGAAAAAGAAGAAACCTTTGCTTATTGAAATTTATAACGATATACGAGTCGAAATCAAAACTATTAGTAATCCTTTGAATATTTTCACGTTAGATACCTGGATGTCAAATGTAAATATAAATTTTATTCATACGGAAGTAGAAGGAATAAAACAAAAGAAGAATGAATGCGATAATATACTTAAGTCAAACTCTTTACATATGTTAAATTCTGTATATCCAAATTTCCTCAAGCTGTATACAGACGGATCAAAATCCAGTGATGGTTGTGGAGCAGCCTTTTATGTTCCCAGTCGTAATGTAGAGGAGAAATTTAAAATTGTATCTAAGGATAATTGTATTATGTCTGTGGAATTATTTGCAGTCTCAGAGGCATTATCCTACATTATAGGTTCTTCGGATCTAAGACAAGTTGTTATTCTAACTGACAGTCGAAGTGCCTTACAGCATATCGCTCGATGCGCTTCCGGCGCGCGAAGTGCCACAGTAGCATATGCAATTATAAGGAAAGTTATATTTCTTCTACATAGAGGTGTAGATCTGAGGCTGCAATAGATTCCATCACACTGTGGTATTTGGGGGAATGAGGTTGCTGATAGGCTTGCGAAGGAAGCAATTTCTGACGGTGTGGAAACTTATATTATACCAGAAATTACCGAATTTTTGAATAAATATAGATACAAAATTTATGAAAAATGGAAAGATAGTTATATTAATACCAGTACCGTAAAAGGTATATGGTATAGAACATTGCAGCCGCATCCTCCTCAAATACCATGGTGTACAAACAGCAATATGAAAAGAGATCTCGTTGTGATGGCGCATAGACTTCGCTCTGGCCACATACCACTTAACAAGTTCAACCATCTGATGGGGAGAGCTGAATCCTCTTCATGCTCAGTCTGCGGAACCCTAGAGGATGTTTTTCATCTTCTGGTCGAGCGTGACCGGAGCGAGACTATGAGAGCGGACATGATGAGTAAGCATCGTATAAATCCCTTCGACGTTGGCATGTTGAATGGAATACTCGCTCCACCCACGTGTGATGCGGCTAGATCCCTGTTCATGTTGCTGTTAAAAATTTTAGCAGAATAATTTAGTGTAGTGTTATTATTTATGTATCTTTATTTTAGTGAACTTCTTGTAGCTAAACAGGGCTGGCGTAATCACATGTGTGATTAAAGCCCTAACCAAATTATAGAACAAAAAAAAAAATATTAATTATTACATGGTAGGGCAATTATCCGATCTGGTTCGTGACCTCAGTACACAAGTGTGCAGGCTGTTATAGTGCCTCGCTTTGGCCTGACGCGTTCGGCCTCAGCTTTGCACATTCAGTTGTTTAAAGTATACCTAGAGACCTTCAGTCATGGTGTACATGGGTGGAGATCACGTTATAGACTGTGGCCAAAATTGTGAAGGGAACTGTTATTGAATTTATTTCTTAACGGTCGCTTCAGTGTGCTTTTTATCCGGTGCAATATAGCTGGTTTAAAAAAGAAAACAGTATAAAAAAGTAATTATTACTCGAATAACGAAGGATAAAAGGAACTAGAATAAGCTCTGACCCGTTGTTTGCGCGATATTTCACGAGTTGTGCTGTCGATAAGAAAAATCGGCGACACGAGCCGAAGTCGGGTTCGGCGGTGAGGGGCATTTATCAAACCGGGGTTATTGCCGGCTTCCATGCGGTGGGCTGGACGCTACGACGCTTCCAACACTTCCAAACATAGCGCAAATGATTTACAAAATGTCTACTTTACAATTTATTAGAAATCCGTTTTCATGGAACAGGAAGGTAGTGGTATTGGTTCTTACTTGTTATTGGGTTAACGTCATATTAATCTTTTTAGCCTGATTTTTCTCGAAAATACAATAATTTTCTTATTTCACACTTCAATACCACGTATAAACTATATTGTACGTATAATATATATTGGCAAAGTAATAACATTTATTTATACATTGCTAGAGGCCGAATTCACTATTCCATTTATATAACACATACATAATTACAATAAAAAATATAGTTAGGAAACTAGCATGGTATCTAAGAGAAATGTCATTAGTGCCCTGAGAACGGCGATCAGCTGCGCTACAGGTCACGTTGGGTGTGCCTTATAATTTTATATGTCGTGACATATAAGCGCAAAGTGGATACAACCACTAATGTATCTCTACTAACCCCGTAAGGGGTAAGCTTGATGATATATTATATTTACAATTGAAAATGTACAGGATAACACAACATAGATTAGAATGGTATAAAATGATTACAGCTTTCTAAAATTTGTGGAGTAAAAGTATTTGTGCGAAACATTTTAGAAAAGTTAATTCTTGAATATGGCCGACCAGCTGTTAATATTATTTTGTGCCCAAAAAAGGAAAATGAGCCAGACAACTTTAAAAGCTCGTGAAAAGAAAGCGCAAGGCTCCTTTGTGGCCGCCATATTCACATTTATGAGCATAGCGTCATTTTTAAATCCACCACGAGTTTCCATAATAAAAGAATGGTGGGTTATGATAATTACAATTATATTATTCCGCTATTATATTATTGCGCTATTCTTTGTACACGAGACACAAATACATAATATTTAAATTTCAGATTAAATATAAATCATATATTTCTATTAAATGAAGCCTTTTATTTTGTAAAATTTGCGGTATTCTGTTTACTTTTAAAGCAACTTTTATAATATTTATAAATGTATTCAATTACAATTTGTATATGTACTTTTCAATTTTAATCCTAAGTTTTTATACATATTATAATGTGTCTTTTAAGTTATTTAAGTATATTAAAATCATATATTTTGACCACATTACGAAGTTATGACAATTCTTTCTTAAAGATCAAAAGACTGTAAAATCAATATTTGAAAAACCATTATCTTTTTATTTGTCGTCTACGAGGTCGTTCTCAAAAGAAAATTAAAATTGAACGGGGTTCAAGTGGATATCCCAGAAACAAATAGCCAATAAATGTTTGTAGGAGAACTTTCAATGCCTGAATAAAATTCCCACTCAAAATTGTCGTAGCGATAATTGTGTTTTACTACCAAATCATTTCCTATCATTAATAATTATTGCTGATCGAATTTTACATTGTCTAGGCCCTTAGTTACTTTATTGGTTACATTGAGCACAACGTAGAAACGCAATTTGGATACAGCCATCGATATAAAAATAAATAACTCCTTGCCTGCTTGTTGTACACATTTCCTTTCACAGGCTCAATGCATTTGTGAATATTTTGTTTACAATAAAAATTTATTGGTTACTGACCATCCATGTGATAATAAAATAAAACTAAATAAAATAAATATATCTGCTCACCCGAGTAGGATATAGAGCTACAATGTATTATTGTTTTATTAGATTTATTACGACGTAACATGTTTGTCCGGATCAATCAATTTAATTAATCCCTCAATCATTCCGAAAAGGCTATGGAACGGAAAAACAATTACGATACAAATAGAAATACATAACTACATGTATATATGGGAATATGGATGTTTGCTAGTTAATAAGACTATTGTTTCTTTGTTTATTATAACGTGCATTAGTTATATTATTTTACTAGCTGATCCGGCAAACGTTGTTTTGCTATATAAGGTTTTGTAATATCTTGTAAGATGTTCATTGAAATTAAGTGAAGTCAAAGACAATTTTGTTCACAATTAAATACTCTTAATCAACAACACATTAATTTGGATAAAGATTAATATTACGTTGATGCAACTCTTAACAAATAATGCATTAATTTCGATCAAATTTGTTTACCATAAAAACGGTTCTAGTGACTTAATCTTAAAAGATAGACATATTCTGTCGCGGACATTTTTTTAGATCATTTCAAGAGGAATAATTCTTTTTTACATATATTTTTGGTATCTTGAACCGTTTTTGCAGCGCACGCAATGGAAGCCCTCAAGGATGAATAATTTTCCCCGTTTTTTTCACATTTTCCATTATTTCTTCGCTCCTAATAATTGCATCGTGATGTTATATAGCCTAAAGCCTTCCTCGATAAATGATCTATTTAACTCAAAAAGAATTTTTGAATTCGAACCAGTAGTTCCTGAGATTAGCGCGTTCAAACAAACAAACAAACAAACAAACAAACAAATTCTTCAGCTTTATAATATTAGTATAGATTAATTATACATCTATCCAGAGACCTTCACTCGTGGTATACTTACACCAGCATGATGATACTGGCTGTCATTGGAGATCCGTTCTTTGGCTGTCATCGTATTTCTTAAATTACATTATATTGACCATCAAGTGCGATAGAGACACTTTGCTGTTCCACTGCAAAAAAAATTAAACTCAAGCATAACAAGTTTCGAAATGATTTAAAAAAAAATGCCACATTTTGGACATATGTCAATACTAGTAGCGTGCATCCAATAATAGCGTAAAAAACGTTACTTTGTTATATTTACTTTATTATATCAACCGTAGGTCAACCACTGCTGGAAATAAGACTCATAATGTATTTCAGTGCGAGTAGTTGGAAGCCGCCTGCATCCAACGTCGCTATGCGACCTGGATTAGACCGTCTGTATACTTTGCAAATGGACTTCCAACACTGCGAATGCCAGTACGTAGTCTCCACTCGAGATCTTTCCTGTCCCATCGACCATCCTCTCTACGAACTGTGTCCTGATAACTACCTCATCAACTTGCTAATCCGCTATAATGTAGTCTACATTGGTGACTCTAGTGGTAAACCTTGTTAAACTTGGACTTTTAATAAATATTTTGACTTAAAATAAATGCCACTGGTCAATACTACCTGAGGCGACTCATCAGTCTCCTATATACAATTCCATTGTCATGTTACATATTTTATAATCTGTGTAAGAAAAATTACAGTCTATTTTATAAAGTTTTACAGCTGTGAATAATGTCAGGCAGTGCTTAGATGACTGGCCAATGCCAGATTAACCCTGATCCCATGTTCCATGTTCATGCTTCCTCTCTGGAAGGGGTGGGTGCAAAGAGCCCACGCCTCCAACCCTTTCTCACGGGCAGCGCGCCGAACACTGCCCACCACCTCCCTTGTCTCCGAGCAGCAAACTCCCTCAAGTCTACTGCAATTATAAATATACCTACTTAAACTTAATTCAACTTTATTTTGCAATATTTAATTTCGTATTGTTATCAATTTACAGAGATTAATAAGAACACCATATAAATATTGTATTAAATTGACCTTCTTGTTGGTATTTTTAATTAAAATGTAGAAAGCTTACGGGAAGAGAGACTTTCATAGCTGAAGGAGCGTTTAATTCCGACATATTTCAAAGAATCTTTATCCATTGTGAGCAGTGAGTTGTGTGCGATGTCTGCGGGCAACGGTTAATGGACGCCGAGTGGCGGCGGATGCTGTGAATTGTTTCTGTGGAGTTCATCCCTGTCTTAATGGGGTGGCTCGCCTCTTGCGCGTTTAGTTGTGTTCAACTTTCATAATAATATCTAAATACCTACATGCAACATGCATGCATGACCCGTATGACATCTAATGGAAACATCATGCGTTAGTGCTCTGGGAACGGCGATCAGTTGCGTTACTGTTCACGTTGTGCATAGAAGCGCATAGTGGATATAGCCACTAATGTATTTCTGCTTACCCCTAAAGGAAATAGCGTGATGATATATTAATATTACCTATATGCACTATTAGTAACCGATAACGACGATACACCTATTTAAACAAATGTATTATGTCTTCGTTCCTTTTAGCGTTAATTGAGAATATCTTTCTGTTGCGACATCCCATACAGATAACCCTTTACCTAAAAATAAGTTTTAGTCATATTTTCTGGGAAATAAGTACATATAATTGTCTAATAACATGAATTATATTCTGATCTTGGTATACGATATTCTCTCGGTGTATAATTAATTAAAATTAGCTGGATAGAGCTGAAAAGGTACGTGAAATAAGCAATAAAAGCTTGCTATTAATATTTAATAAATACTATGATTTATTTAAAAAACTGCATGTACAGTGAATGAACATATAATGTACATATGAAGGATACAAATAAAAAAGACTTAATGCTGAAAATTGTGAATTAGTGTTATTAATGTGCAAAACATAGTATATAGTTGATAAACATTTGGCTAAAAGTGGAAACTATCTCCGTAACATTTATTTTGTTATTGCTGTATAAAAATACATTATAATTATATTTTTTGCCGTCATTTTATACTAATCTAAAAAGGTTAGTGAATAATGAAATAATAAGCATAAATGAATAAGCATTAAACTAAACCTGCAAACGAAATCTCAATCTCAGTTAAGTGAACTAAATCTGCATTTATTCGAAAACCAAATAGTTTTTAAATTTTTATTCGTTATCGGAAACACTGACCAACTCCAAGCCGACGTCGGAGCACATAAATACACTCGAATAATGTATAAATCTTGCCCGCAGCGGACATCGTCTGATGTGAACGGCCGCAGAAAAATGAGAATAGAGATCATAGAAATATATTTTTCTGGTGCAGCAAACTAAACAAATGAATAATTTGCTATTGTCAGTACCTTAAGCAGTTTTAATGATATGTCTATTACTTTGGAAGCTTTTAAATATAAAATTAAATAAAACATTTTTGTATTTTTTCCACTGGCATTGAATCGTATGTAATAATGTTACCTTGTATAACTATACATAATAGCTTACAATATAACCTACATGTGTGTTTAGTAGGAAATTAATATACTATGGTGTTTCACTAAGCCCGCTAAAACCCTGTTCGTGTGAAACACAATGCAAGGATAACAAAGCTTAACACTAAACTGAGCATGTACTACATACACAGAGGTAGAGACTGTGTAATAGTTAATTATTTCAAAAATACTTTAAAATTTATAAAATCTTTACAAGCCATGTCCATAAGTGCTTAGGGAATGTTTTATAATTTATATCACGTTAAAAAAATAATATAATAAATTTAGGATATAATTTTATTTGTGGTGTAAATACGAATATCTGGGTATATTGAGTGAACCGAACAAACGAGAAATAAGGTAATTAAAGAGCAATGACTCAGAATTTGTTATTTAATGTTGACTCTGTTACATCAAAAAGTAATCCTTTTGCATAATAATATTTTGTAGTTAGAGCAATGACGTAAGTAAAATACAATAGTATAAATCACTCGAAGTCAGTATTCTTCGAAATAGGTGTTGTGGTTGAATAAATTAAGTATAATAACATTCGGATGAGAGGGAGGAGGTGCACGGATTCCGGCGCTCCGCCTGAGAGAGGTTTTGGAGGGGTGGATTTTTACTCTCACCCCTCCCCCAGAGAGGCTGCCTCAACTAGGCCTTTTGTTCCCTAGGTGTCTGGACGAATTTGGTTTCCCAGGCCCGGCTGGAGCAATCAGAGGGACACCCCGGGGGTTATTAGTCAGTAGGAGTCTGACACACCGGGGTCGCTGCCCTCACAGAGTCCCTGATGGTCCTTTGCAGGATTTTCCACTGGAATACAAAAAAAGAAAAAAGTATAATAATATTGAAATACATTGGCAGTCGTATTATATGACGGTACAATTATAATATTTCTCTGAAATACGGCAGTACGGCAGTAATACTTTTTGTGTTACATACAGTTATGTTATATATAGGCGTAGATGGGAAAAATGTAACCAGATTAATGAAAAACGATTATGATTACATTTTTCATCATTAATATGATTGCATTTTGCATATTTATGTTTTAGCCACTACGGAATCCTCAATCACATACACATTTATGACTCCTTAACGTTTTGAAGGGATTTAATCATGATTACAGAGCAACAAAATTAAAATTACGCAATCATTTTGTAATCATATATCTGATTACATTTTGTCCATCCCTGTATGTAGGTAACACATTGTATAACGTTATAGTATAAAAAAAGCATTGAAATTTAAATTATTAACCATATATCAAATTTTATAGTAACAAACACGTACTAAGTACATTAAAATCGATGTGTTTTTCTTGAAGGATAAAGAAATATTTGATATTAAATCTATAAAAAATTCTTTTTTAGGTTTCGGCCATTTATATATACTAACTAGCTGTCCCGGCAGACCTTGTTCTGCCCTATTTCTCTAAAACAAAGTCACATTGTTTTTTTAATGTTAATAGCTTCCCCGTCAGATTTCTTTGAAAATTGTTTGAAGGAACCTGGCCTTAATGCTATATGTATAAAAATTGTCAAATATTGACATTAATATTTATACGTCGCTCATTTGTTTTGCCTTCCCGGAACCTGTCCACTAACATTTGAACTTTATGGTGTGGTATTAAAGTTCAAAATGACTTATAACGAACCATTTGTATGAGAATATAGAAAATTGTTGTTTTTAGACTTTTTCAGACAATTTTTAAAAATTTTCTTTCCGTAATAACCTTCCTCAGACTTCATCAAACACAACAAAAAAAAAAAAAAAATCAGCCAAATCGGTTCAGCCGTTCTCGAGTTTCGCGCTTATCAAGACATTTTGCGATTCATTTTTATATTATAGATATGTAACTTATGGTACAAGAGTTTCAGTTGTTACACATGTAAGCCTTACAGGAGTTATGGGGTAATACCGTGTAAAACTAACATGTTACATACACGTGTAACTTGTACCCTTGTCTCGTGTAACGTGTATCACGTAACTCCTGGGTGGTGCTAAGCGAGCAGCAGCAAGGTGGTAGGGCGCCGGTGCCCGTCTGGATCGCGACCGCAGTACATGGGTGTAAAGCCCGTCATAGTGACCAGTTCGGCTTGTCGCGTTTTGGGATCAGCTTGTGTATATCCAGTAGCTCATATACTTAGAGACCTTTAGTCGTGGTATATGTGGGCTGACATGACGATGTAGACTATCAGTGGATTTTCATCCTTTGATGGTCGCTTTCGTTTTTGGACTACACTGTACTTACCATCACGTACTCTGTAGTCACTATGTCGAGCCAGTGTAAAAAAAATCATTTGTCCCTGTAACTCTATATGGATAACTGGATAAGATCTCTTCGGTGTGTAGGTCGATCTTAGGGGGTAAACAAGTGATTAAATAGGACACTGCAAGGCGTAGGCTCTCTCGTCATTATGAAAGGCCGGCGCCGCGCCGCTGCGTCGACGGCAACTAAACGCTTCGTAGACTACTTCCATTTAACGCCGTTTATTTACGTGGAAAACTGCAAAATTATACGAGCATTTCGCTACACCATTTCAAACGCTCTGATTTATCTAATTAGTGGATAATTTGATACTTGAAATATTTAAATTGTACTTTAGAATTATCTAATGAAAATTGAATAAAAATAATTCAACTACAGTATAGTCTCAGCTCTAGTGACCCGGCGTTGTCCGGTATAATCCCTTATGAGGGGTGATTTACTGAAACATCAAATCAGATTTTTTTTTTATCAAAAACCAAAATAAGTGGTCATAGTACTTATTTCAAAATTTCAAACAAATTTTAAAACTCCTTAAAGGGTGGAACAACCTCTCCTAACGCGTGCCTACGTTATAAAAGAGGCTCTATATACAAATTTAATGTTTCTAGTTTCATTAGTTTATGTCTTGCGATCTTAATGTTAATAAAACAAGTTATTTACATATTTTATTAACATTATTAACAGAATTTTAAAATTATTAATGGAATCTTTAAGTAATGCTACGAATCATTTCACTTATATTAGGTCCTTACATATGAAATTGGCGTTTTGTATGGCAGGAACAAAAAGTCGAATATTTTTTAATATAATATATTTAATTAATCAAAGTATGAACCATTATTTTCTATGCACTTTTGCCATCTCATAGGTAGTTCATTGATCCCTTTACTAAAAAAACCAGTCGGACGGGAATCAATAAAATCTTTGAAGGCGATTTGGACTGCCCCATCGGAGTTGAATTTTTTCCCTTGCAAGAAGTTATCCAAATTTCGAAAAAAATGGTAATCTGTTGGAGCAAGGTCCGGGGAGTACGGAGGATGTCTTAGACTTTCCAATTGAAGCTCTTCTAATTTAGTAGCCGTCTGTTGCGCAGTGTGTGGTCTAGCGTTGTCGTGAAGCAGCAGTGGCGTGGAGCGATTGACCAGCCTAGGTTGTTTAGCCGCTAGCTTTTCCATCATGGTTTGCAATTGCTGACAATAGACATCAGCCGTAATAGTCTGGCCAGATTTGAGAAAACTGTAATGAACAATACCGGCACTAATCCACCAAACGCTTACAAGTAACTTTTTTGGGGTTAATTTTCGCTTGGGGCAGGATTTGGCTGGCTGGCCAGGATCCAACCATTGCGCTGAGCGCTTCCGATTATCGTAAAGAACCCATTTTTCATCACAGGTAATGATTCGGTTTAAAATACCTTCATTATTGTGCCGGTTTAGTAATGTAACGCAGCAGTCGACGCGGGTTTGCCGGTTTGCTTCAGTCAATTCGTGAGGTACCCACCTTTCAAGCTTTTTAATCTTCCCAATTTGCTTCAAGTGAATTAAAACAGTTTTATCACTAACATCGCAGCCTGGAGCTAACTCGGACGTGGTTTGCGATGGATCCGCTTCCACAATAGCCTTCAACTCTTCATTATCAACTTGAGTCTCAGGCCGTCCACGGGGCTTGTTCTGCAGGTCGAAATTTCCAGAACGAAAACGTTGGAACCAAAAACGAACTGTGTTTTCTTTTGCAACACGACCCCCCTACACATCATTCACCCTTCGAGTTGTTTCCGCAGCACTAGTGCCACGGCGGAACTCGTACTCGTAAATAATGCGATATTTTAAGTTTTCCATTTTGTAAAATGAGTGACGCAGACACAAAAAAACAGAAGAAAAAAACAAATGAATGACGATCATCGAAGCACAAATACATGAGTCTATAGCTGTACAAATTTGAATTTGGGATTCCTTACCAAAGAGGAGAAATTTGTGATTAAAGTGGCCAGTACGAAAAACGCCAATTTCATATGTAAGGACCTAATATTTTTGAAATACCTGACGGTATAGACAAAATAAAATCTAATCAGCCATAACGCTCGTAGAAAAGTAACATGGATGAACTAACATAAAGTAAAACATTTAAGATTTCGAAAGGTTATGTCCATCCGATACATTTTGCAATATTTTACGAACATTATTGCTGGTCGAATGTTACCTTGTCCATGGCCTCTTTTTAAAAGTACGTTTTAATATTATATTCGGTTTTTCATTATAATATTTATGAATAAAGCAAGTAACACGCTTAGGAAATTGTCGCCTTCCTTTGTGACTGCTAAGTGTTAAAAAATCAACAGTAATAAGGTCTTATTGTGGATGTGCACACTTTTTAATACAAAAGGAAATATAACGCGGATATTAGAGGAATATAAAAACACATCCGCATGGGTTCCTGGAAGTAATCGTGAATTTATAAAGCTGAGTAAATTTTACTATTCATGATCGTGATCGAATATACTCTAAGGCAGTGCTTTTAAAGAAGATTATTTTTAATATTTTGTTTGCGCACAAGGCACGTTTTGTCAATAAGGGACATTCCCTTTACGATTACTTTATTTTGTCAATATCTGTGTAAACATAGGGGATATACAATGATACACAGGCTGTTTAGAAAAAGACATTGAATATAAGACAGACCCTCCTAGCAACAGCAACATATGAATAGAATAGGGCTTATGTAAAATCATATCTAGATACTTTAAGCCTTAACCAGTGACAACTTATGTGTGGATAATTACATTAATCAACATAAAAAAAATTATTGGTAACTTAGGATAAAATTATTCATAAAACCATCAGAATAGTTGTGAGGGCCTCGATCCTGGTGCGCCAGACGCCTACAAGATAAAAAACTTCGAGGTGCCTTTCTACTTACTGCAAGCCAGACCTGAGGATCCGTATTTCTTCAACGACTCGGTAATCGAGCTGCGTTTGTCAGACTATAGTCAGGTTGTACCCATTTTTTTTATTTTTTTTCGAATTGACGCGTTTTGTCGACCGGGAAAGGTCTTCACAAACTAACCGGGCAGGTGGGCGAGCACTGAGGGTGCTCAGCCAGCAATTTATGGGTTGGGTGGCAATGCAAGGGCACCCCTGTGGGTACGAGCCTCGACTTGGACCGCCAGCCAAAAATACGAAACCTAACGGTGATCTACTAGCGTTTCGGAAGCGACTACCTTGAGAAGAAACGCCGAAAGAAACTCAAGGCTGCGTCGGAGTGTAACTGCGTCATTTAGACGACAGTTGACGGAACTAACCTTACTCGTCATCGTCGGCGCCGCCGGCGGCGCCGGTGTCGTGGTAAGTATCTGGTGCATGAGTGTACCTCACTGTTTTTTGGATCTGCGGTTATCAAAGCCGCGGTAATTGGATCATCCGGATCCAACAGGACAGAACGCGGGCGGCGTGTACCCCACCCGGTGCCGCGAGTCGGTGGGTATTCGCATACGTTGCGAAGAAGCTCATTGGGGTGGTGTGGTAACCTATCGAAGTAGCGACGAGATGCTGTGCGCATGAAACTGGCGATCGTCTCGAGTTTGAGGTCGTCGTGGAGATCGACATTTCTCAAATAATGTGGGGCTCCTACTATAGTGCGGAGGAATTTGTTTTGCACTTTTTGCAATCGGGCGATGGTGGACTTGGAGGCGTGGGCGAAGACTACGCTAGCGTAAGTCATCACTGGCCTAACTACTGTCTTGTAAATTGTCAGCTTATGCCTAAGTGACAATTTACTCTTTTTGCACACCATGGGGTGTAGCCTACTGAGGATAAAGACGGCGCGATTGCGCACAGTCCTGACGTGGGAGATGAAGGTAAGCTTCCTATCGAGGGTGACACCTAAGTATTTGACCTCATCGGCCCAAGGGATCGTTCGGTCAAATAGCTTAATGTCTGTATCGGGGGTGGGGTATTGGTTACTCCGAGAAAAGAGTATTGCTACACTTTTCTCGGCATTCACCTCTATCCGCCATTTGCGGAACCACTCGCCGAGAACGGTGGCTGCGTTTTGTAGGTTTTTGTGGAGGGTTTTCTTATCCCTTTGGGAACAGAAAAGAGCGGTATCATCCGCATAGAGCGCGAGCTGTATGTTCGGCAATCTAGGGATGTCGTTTGTATATAAACTATACAAAATGGGAGCAAGTATAGACCCTTGCGGGACTCCTGCTCGGATCGGTCTCGGGTTTGAGAACACTCCTTCGACGCGGTATTGGAAATGCCTGTTCGACAAATAGTCTCGCAAGATGAGCACGAGCCTGTCTGGCACTTTGAGTGTGTATAGCTTGTACAACAAGCCATTGTGCCAGACTTTGTCGAAGGCTTTCGCCACGTCGAAGAAGAGCGCCCCTGTCGGGGTATGGTCGTTATTCCGGATGAAATTGTCGAGAATGTGCTCCGTGAGGCGGTGCACTTGATTGACACTCGAATGTTTGGCACGGAAGCCAAACTGTTCGTTAGTCAAAATCTTATTGGACTGGACGTGATCCTGGAGACGGTTGAGAAGCAACCGCTCGTACAGTTTCCCCATCGTCTTGATGAGACTGATGGGCCTGTAGCTAGTAGGGATGTTTTTGGGTTTCCCCGGCTTGGGGATTCCTATCACGCCTGCCTCTTTCCACGCGTTTGGAAAGATGCAGTTTTTGATCGCCGCATTGAAGATGACGACGAGAAGGCATATGATTTGCTCCGGCAGCATCTTGAGGACTCTGTTCGAGATACCATCAAGACCGGGAGCTTTCTTGATCGGGAGGTGTCTGATGATCTCGTTGACTTCGTCAACTGTGACGATCGCCAGATCTGCAGTGGGAGGAAGCGCAGCCAGACGTTGGACTACAGAGTCCACTCTGGCTACGTGGTCTGGGTCCGCCGGGAGCAGGCTGGGAGAGCATTGGCGCTCTAAACTGTCCGCCAGACATTCGGCCTTTTCGACATCGTCGAAGGAGACAGAATTGTCCGGCCCTAGCAGAGGAGGCATGCAGCGGTCATTATCTAATTTGAGTGATCTCGCCAGATTCCAGTAAGCCTGGTGGGAGGGCGAGAGTTGGGACAAATAATTGTCCCACTGGTTTCCTCGCATGTCGGCGATTCGTTTCCTTACCTCCCTCTGTAAGGAACGCAGCCTCGTGCGGTTTTCCGCAGTGGGATACCTATCATATGCTCTGGTCGCGGCATTCTTCGCCGTCATCAGCCTCCTCACGTCATCAGGGAGCCTCCAACGGAAAAAGTTTTCCGCTGGGGCCTCCCTGGTGGCTTCGGCGATAGCGCCTTGAAGGTGGCCGGTGACGGCGTCGATTGCCGCATCTGCATCCTCTGACGAGGAGAAGAAGTCAGGGATCGGGTCGAGGAGTGGTTTCGGACCATCCGAGGCTAGGATCGCTCCTAGCTTCTTCCAGTCCGTCACCAATTTAGTGGGGATTGCCTCCGGCTCAGAGGAGCCGAGTTGCATCAAGACAGGTCTGTGATCCGAGTCCAGTTCACTGAGCGTGACTATAGAGCGCAACCGTAAGGTTATGCTCTTTAGCAGCGCAATGTCCAGGATGTCGGGCCTGCGGTTAATAATGTTGGGGAAGTGAGTTGGACTCAACGGAGACAGTACGTCGAAAGGGTAGACATTACTGTGGAGGCGCAGGCGTTTGCCATTACTAGTAGAGTAATGACAGCCCCACTGCATATGTTTGCAGTTGAGGTCGCCTGCGATGATAACTGCGGGACCTAAGTCCAGAAGTGCGTAGAGGTCACTTCGGAGAAGTACTTTGTTCGGTGACAAATAGACCGAAGCAATGTATATTGAGGGATGACCGCTCATGCCGAGCCTACAGACCGAGGCCTCGAGATTTTCGAGGGGAGGCGGGTCGATCGGCATGCAGTGCAGAGCCCTCCTATAGTATATGGCAGTGCCCCCGCCGCGGGCGTGGGTCCTGTCATTCCTAACCAGGTGATAGTTGGCCAGACGGGGCCCTCTATCACTCGGCTTGAGGAGAGTCTCTTGCACTAGCATGACGTCGATCTGATGGGTGCGAAGGAAATCACCGACGAGATCCTTCTGTCTTCGGAGGCCGTAAGCGTTGAACCACGCGAGGTTCAGCGCGTGCGGTTTGATCCTACTCGTTGTAAAGAGCATTGGATCAACAAAGAAAAACTACTGGGAGACGGAGGGGCATCTATTTAGATACACTGTATTTTTTAAGATTTCTTAGTAGATCCGCGTGCTTCACTACTAAGGCAATCCTATGTGCCGGGTCGGTTTCGCGGAGCTCCCGCGCAAGCTCTAGGACTTCGTCAACGTCAATGGCGTTGGCGAAGTCACAGGCCTCGTCGAGGGCTACGGATAGCGGGGTGGGCGTTGAGGGCGCCTGTGGGACCGGTGCGCTGCGGCGCACCCAGGGGTTCTGGGTGCGAGCAGGCACGGGAGGAGCGGCCACGTGGGGACGCACTCCCGCCTTTGCGGGAACGGAATTTGGCCGAGCGGCCTGGGAGCCGGCGATGCCGGTGCGAGTTGGCTGCTGAGCCGGGGCGGCAGCGGAGCCGGTGGGCTCAGCGGGGCCGCTAGGCGGGAGAGTTGCTCCTTGCCTGGCGGGAAGCGGCGGAAATTCGGACGCCGGAGGTGGTCTGGGGGCCGCAGGGCGAGTGCGCGGTGCGGGCGCCCTGTGAGGCCTCCAAGCCCCGCGCCGCGGCTGCGGGGCGCGTGGGCAGCCGCGATAATTCGCGGGATGCCCCTCACGTCCGCACAGAATGCAGCTCGGAGGCGTGGGTGCCTCCCTGGTGCGCGCGCACTGTGAGGTGCCGTGGTCTCCCAGGCACTTCACACACCTGGGGCGCGCGAAACAACGGAGGGCGGAGTGCCCGTACAGTTGACAGTTGTGACACTGTCCGGGCATACCATTTTTGTAAGGTGCTTCGACCTTGAGACCGCTGAGGAGGCAGACAGTCTTGATATTGAAGATTTCTTTGGCCTCTTTGGTGAGAGGCAGGATGACTAGCACCATGTCAAATGGTGCTTTGGTAGAAGCCCTGTGCATCCGGTGGACTTCTTCCACCGGCAGGCCTTGGGAGAGGAGGTCCTCCTTAATGAGCTCCGTATTGAGCTCCTTAGGGAGGCCTTTCACGACTACGCGGAGTCGTTTTTCGTCGGGGAGGGCGTAGGTGTGGTAGCCTATCTTTTCCTCCCGGAGATAGGCAGTAAATTTTCTGTGGTCATCCGGAGTGGGGACAACCACTCGGATGCCATCAAAAGTCGCGGTGGCCCTAGTATAGTTAATGCGCTTTTGCTTTAGCGCGGCAGAAATTCCCTCCCATTTGCTCTTCTCCCGGATGATTACCGGGGGAGGAGGGCCGGGGCGGAATGCGGGCGGGTTGGAGTTGGCCTTATTCGGCTTCTGGTTCTTGGCGGCTGGAGGGCGCGCCGAAGCTGAGTCGTGGATGCTTACCTTCGCGGTCTTGGAAGGACCGCGAGATTTGCGTAGTTTTCTTTTGCCGCCTACGGTGGTGAATTCACCATCGTTTTCGGCATTTGAGTCGGAGGAGGAATCATTCGAGGATTCATGTACTATCGACATAGCCGGTGATGCCTCTCGAGTGCGAGAGGGACCACCGGCGTCGGAAAGGGACGCAAGATGTGGCGAGCGGTCGCGGTGCGCGGGCGTCTCGCGAGGGACGCGGGGCGCACGGTCTGTATGCGCGGCACGAGCGGGAGATGCGATGTTGCTGTCTCGCTCGGGTGTAGTGCTTTCCAATAATAATGCAAATGCATTTTTCTGGATAAGGGGTTCGGATGGCTCAAGCACATCCTTGGGGGTAGGGGTGTTGTCGGGGGTGGCGGACCCAGCGGAGATATTGTCTATACTGATGTCAGGGCAGGGGGATGACTGGAGAATTTCCCCAATCAATTGCCCGCCTTGGCCGGACTGGAAGGACCTCAGTTCGGCCACGAATTCATTCATAACTGAGTTATGATGACGAAGTAGCCATTTGGCTACTAGGGTGCCAAATGCTGCTTCGTTGTGATCCATTTTTAGGGGTGGGAGGGGGCCTCAAAAAGGGTCCTATCAAGAGGGCCGTCCCTCAGACCCGTTTAGGGCCCGAGGGGTGTGTATCCTATCGCCCTTAGCAAAGGGTTGAGTGCCTAACGTGCACCACCGAGGCAGGGGTCCGCGCTAGCAGACCCAAGCCAAACGAATGGCGCGGCAGGAAACGGGAATAGGTAGGGTGGGAGGGCGATGGCCGGCTTAGACTGTGGGGTCGCTCCACAGCCTAAGACCCCGACCCCAACCGGGTTTGCGGGTTCCAAAGGGGAAACCGCGAGCGCCCGGGACCCGCCCTGTGCCTGCTTCGTTTACACTGTGTGGTATCCGCAGGCACAACCACTGAAAGGCGTGGCTTTGCAAAAGCGCTTGATAATCACTGTTAAAGAAACTTGTGTGCCCGCAAAGTTCTGAAAAGAACTCGCGAAGCACTGAGGATGGCGTTCGGGCACGCACGCGGCCGACGAGACGGGATCACGCACCGAACACGCGTCAACCATCCCGAAAAACCGTTACGCGAAACCGACACACGTAAAAAACTGTTACGAAAGCGAGGTGGAGAGGGGCGGCACAGCTAGCGGACAAGCGTGCGTTCGCCTCGGCACTCGGATCGGAACTCCAGGTTGTACCCAGTGCCGTGCACAGCATATTTGGACAGGGTAGGCAGAATTCGGGTAATTAATTAGAATATTATATTATGATAGTAAATATTATATTGCTTTCATAGGAAAGATAGACGGCATGAGTATAGAATAGATATGACCATTGTTTCATCTTTTGCTTAATTTTAAGCAATTTATTCGAGACTTAGTTAACGTCAGGGCAAGCAATGCTCTTATGCATCTATGGAATGAACGCTACTGGTTCTACCTAACATCTCTGGGAGGAGTTAGTGTAAGGGCCCAACTCGAAGTACCTCTCTATCAGGCGACGCGCAGGATACTTAGGTTGAAATTTATAGACTCAACTTTAAGTTTGCCTATGTTAGAGAAGCGGTACTTAAGGCTCTATGAATGTAATAGAAATTTTACATAGAATTAATAATTATACATCGAATGAAAATATCAGAATCGCATAAAATAGACATAGAATAAGGAAGCATATATTTTCGTATGAAATACTTTTCACAGATCAGGCTCCCTATATTTCTTCACGATGTAACGTATCTTTTTTTTCCTTATTGAGAATATATTCGTGCGTCTACATAATTTATGGTTCATGCAAATGTATTTGGTATACTTACGATACTATTTTTAGGAGTACAAATTGGATTAAAGTCTTAACTCACACATATTGCGTCATTTGAGGACTGCTCTTAAATTACGTGTGACAACGCATTTCAAATGTAGGTTATTGTTAATTATATATTGGCTTAGCTAGCAAGTAGTTTTAGATGTAGTCGTTCATTTAACCACTAGATGCCTGAGTATAGTAAACTTTAATTCTAGTTTTCGTTGACATATTAAGGCTCGAGTTTATTATTAGCGCTTTTACCGGATCGTTTGGAAACCATAAAACTTTGAAATTTGAGTTTGGTAAACGTCATAGTGACTAGCTTCAGCCAGTCACATTTCGGAATCGGCTTATGTATGGCTTGGTATTCATATATTTAGATACCATCAGGTCTGGTATATGTGGGCTGACAAGTCAACGGCTATTGTACATAGATTTGTCCCTTAAGGTAAGAGTCGGATTTTAGCAGTGATCGTTTGTTAGCGGCGATATAACAGCGGACGCCAGGTCACCATGTATCGCTTTGTATTTATTTGATGGGCTACCCTCAATTATTCTGAGCAAAATCTGCCAGCGGGCAGGCCTCCGCCATTCGAGCTCTATTATACAAAACTCGCGCGCCCTGCTCTAGGACATCGTTATGCCTAAAACGGTTGCCCGGCGTACGTGTTGCAGAGGAAGCGTTTGCAGTGTTCATTTTATATGATTTTTGACTGTTGTGATTTCTTATTATATTAAATTACAATAATTTATTAATTAACAATGGAATTCGATACTTAATCAAAATTGTTTAAGGAAAGTGGAAATGGATCAAGTGGATTATGATGACTTCGTTATTTTAATTAATGATGCCGGGCTCTGCCCCTCCTTTTCTTTCTACATATTGATGTATAAAGACGTCCGATGTACGCTGCATGGTCGCGAGCTCCCTCGCCGCCTATTAGTGCTGCTGTCGCTTAAAACGGATTTTATGATGTATAAATGTTTACAGAGCAGTACATCGTATAACTTACCGCTGCCAAGTTGCAACTGCTTGAATCCGAATTCTGCCTTTAGTGATAGCTTCTTCTAATACGCTTTATTTTCCACTGGTTGCAGTGCGATCACTTTGTCGAGCCAGTTTACAAAAAACTCCATAAATTAGTTCGAGAAAGTTGTTGTTAAAATTCACACATACTTTCATGTAAAATATTACAAATATGGCACTTCTTTAGCCCGTGTAAATATAACACGGGCGTTTGGTTTTGGGTCAGATGGGAAATATTTCACCGCAATTTAAAGGGGTCGATAAGGGAAGTGAAATTACGTCGGCATCACCAGTTTACCTGGCAAACTGTGCACCTGCTCCCAGCTCCGGCTGTGGGCTTAGCCAGACACCGTGATGTATGGCGCCATTTGTTATAATTTAAGAAGAGTCTCGTTGCCGCAGTAGCGATGCCCACAGTAGGGATTTGTCATAATAACTATTTTTAAGGCCTCTTTATGTGACCGCATATCTAACAATATTAGGGAGGTCAAGGATGCCCGTGTGCTTTACCGAAACTATTCGATATCTGAAATAATTTAATATTATATCAGTAACCACATTCGATGTGAGTCGGATATTTTCTTATTTCTCTAATAATCATAATTCGTGTTCAGCTCACTTTGTTATAATGTTGGATTTAGATCTTTGTTAATGTTGGTTACTGAGCCTGGTTTACGGATCTCTTAGATAGAATAGTGATTTCTGGCTACCTTTCACAAGTCACTCCACCTTGCTGGAGACGTCTACTTGCTACATAAATAGTAGGAAAAGTATAGATTAAGTTTAGTTAGTATATTTTATTTAGCATTTATATATTTTCATCTATAATACGTAAATAATATTTTAAAACAACATACCAATACCCGTATTTATTCGGATATTGAAATTGAAAGGAAATTGAAATAGCTAAAGAATATGAATTTACTGTTTCTATATGTATATGAATATTTTTTATCTTTCGTGAGAAACCCTCATTGCATCTAATAGAAATGTCACGTGCCTTGCGAACGGTAATCAGATGCTCTTACTGGTCACATTGGGCACGACATGTAAGCACATAGTGGATACAGTCACTAATGTATCTCTGCTCACGCCGAAAATGGTGGCGTTATATTATTATTAAATTAATATGTATCGCAAATACTCTTATTTACTGATATTGTTACAACTAATAGATGACTATTTATCAGGTAAGTATTTTTTAAAGCCGGAATTGCAAACGCACACACACACGCGCGCACACAACACTCATTCGCCCACTCGCATACTATAGAACTGCCCAAAACACTAACAAATTGTAATATGTAACTTCGTAACTGGCACTGTAGTTTTTTTTTTAATTTCGTGTATAATTAATTTTATATAAATATATTGTGATGTTACTAAAATAAATAATAATAAAATAAAATAAATATGTATACAAGTAGTATTTTTGTACAAAATTAGGAAATTGTGTTTTTTTCTGAATATTCATATTTTAAAATTATAAAGATATTAATTTAATTTCTGAAACACTATTTTATGTTAAACTATGTAACAGTCATAAGAAAGTATTGCTAGCTACATTGCCGAATGTATTAAGCATCTTTTAGTTTCTTTCGTTAAAAATTTAGCGGGTTACGGTTATTGATCCTCATAGTTAAGTTCAATGTATGCAACTTTCACAGAACTATTGTTGAAAGAATAACGATGTGATTTCAAGTTTGCATTTGCGCAAGCAGCGAGAACTCGAAACTTAAGGCATGAAACTTTAATTTTCAAGTTTTGACATTTCCGGTTCTTGGAACGTGAGTATTTCTTATAGTTTTTTATTAAATTTGTTGCGGTTGCTAGGATGACCAGTTTGCAGTTTATAAAATGTTTCTAAGAAAAATTTCACGTCCGATCTGTATACATATTACATAAGTATAGTACAATATTATTTTAGAACGTTTTATGCTAGTCTTCAACAGTATGTTTTGTTTTTTTTTATATATCCTGACTTGACCTACTGACCACACCAAGCTTGATGGTAATTATGTCACAGTCTATAAAAAAACAACTAGCGACGATAAAGAAAAACAATCGATAATTGTAATGATATGTCTGAGTGCACAAATATTTCTTCACATTTTATTTGAACGACCCATTATCATAGGACGGAGGAAATACGCTCGCCGGAAGACTATTCCACAGCTCAGCGTCTCGACAGAAATAAGAGTTAGACAACTTCTAAGTCCTAGCCGAGAAATGAGTTACTGCATGTATGTACTGAGCGGCGACTCCGCAAACCCCACGCGTGGTCCTTTTATGCAAGTGAGGGGGTGGAACAAGGATAAATAACTTTATTTATTCTTTTTTTTTTTTAATTAGCAACAAGCTATATTATAATATACTTTCTATATAATACTGTTTCCATTATTCTTCTATAAACATATTTTTTCACTTATTTAAATAAGAACATACTGAGGACATAGGTACCACTGAGCCAAGACAAAGTTGTATTCGATTAACGATAACGCTAGTAGAAAGTTCAAAATACTTGAAATTGACGTACATAGCTTTCGAAATGTCACTACGTGATCTTATGTTATTATAATTAATTACTCATAATTTGTATTTTTTGCTAGCGTTATCATTTATCTACTCTTAATAAATATATTATGGGTTATAAACTAAGATTATTTTCAAACTAAACAAATTAGTCGTAAACCGGAGTCCGTTTAAAATGCCATTGCTTTATACGGAAAGGTAAAATACCATGGCAGAGTACGAGTTCATTCTGAGATATTTCACTGTTCGCTTTGATCACAAAGAGGGAATCAAGGAAAGTATTTGAATCAACTGAATAGAGTTTGATTAATTTCATTGGATTTGGAGCAATTTTATATTTATTTGTTTCTGTACAATTTATAAAATTACTGTGACAGGAAGTATTGAGCGATATGATTTACCCTAATAAATTGATGTAAGAGTTATTTTATAATAATAACTAATGCTGAACTAGGTAACCAAAATTTTATTTATAAATAGATTTATCTAATAACGTTTTATATACATTAATTATAACGTTTTATGGAAATGTTTAAAAGGAAACATAATTGCTTTTAGTTAAATATTGCAAATATATGCGTTAAATGTCTTTACAGTAAAAATAATTGTGTATAACGTAGTGCCCTAATTCGTAGAATATAGAAGCAGAAAATCTCAATTTCGAGAGGAAAATTATGTTCAACAACCAAAATTATTCGTCCCCGATGCCACAGTTTTCGAAGGGGAAACTAGCTAAAATGTGATTTCCGGGACATTACACGCGAACTTGTAGCGATATTGGGTGCCGACAAAAAACTACACAGATTTTCGCTTAGCCTCAAAAAATAACATGACGGAATACTTCAGTAAAAGGAAAACTGGGGAATTTTCGGAAGCGAAGGTAAAGAACTTTTGGCAGAACAATCTTTAACTTATGAATTAATTTTTGGCGGCTACGGCTTCTCGAAATAATATGGAAATTGTTCTTTCTTATTCGACTTTTTCGCTATCATTTTTATTTTGATAATATTTTGCATGCCAATGTATAAGAAATTAAAGTAGTTAATAAATAATATATCTTTTTAATCAACGTTATATTTGTAAGCGGATTAAATTACAAACTTCTGCGAAATGATTATTTTAAAAAAAATTTCTTTGGTCTAATTTTAACTTTTGTCGTATTTTTAAAATAATTAGGCAACGTGTTTTTTGTCTTTTATGACAAAATATGGTAGTTTTTTTTATGGTGGCAGGCTGTTTGCGCGAACTGAGTCATGACCCCAGTACACAAGTGTAAAGATCGTCATAGTGACTCGCTTTAGCCTGTCATGTTTCAAGATCAGCTAGTTTATATTCAGTAACTCGTATACCTAGAGACCTTCAGTCGTGGCATATGTGGGCCGATATGACGACGGAGACTATCGTCGGATTTTCATCATTTCATGGCCGCTTTCGTTTTTGGACTACACTTTACTTACCATTTGGTGCACTGTAGTTACTTTTTTTTTTTATAACTTATAGGCGAACGCTTAACCTCAATCACACCTGGTGGAAGGTGAAGATGAGTCCGATGATGAACCGCGTCCGCCTAACAAATGCCTATTCACTCTACTTTTAAAGACTCCCAGGTCATAAGATCGCGGAAATATGGCCGCTGGTAGCATATTCCACTCCTTAGCTGTTCGCATGATGAATGTAGGAGCGAATCTTCTCGTGCAGATATAAGGAACATCCACCACATACGGATGGTATCCGACACGATGTCTTGTGGTTTTGTGGTGGAATGGGGCTGGTGGAATCAAAGAATGTAGTTCCTGAAAACACTCTCCACCGAATTTTACTTTGTCGAATTAGTGTAAAAAAATGGGTATACTAGATTCTATAATATATTATTACCTCATAGTCCATTAGGCGGAATGTAAGAATAGTTTGTCATCAACCATATTTACCACAACCCAGTTTCCAGTTTCTTTGCAGTGTCAATAATTTGATAATCATAAAAGATGTACCGTAAGTAGTCCTTTTTAACCATAAATAAGGTACTGTATTTAGGAATTTTTATTTTATAACTTGAAGGGTCATTTGAAACAAGGGTATGTGAACGCACGCGCCCCCTGCGCGATATGTGGAACCGTATCACATTTTCCAAGTCATAAAACTAAGTGGATTTGGAGACGTTTCAATAACTTTAGGCGGAATCTCAACAATATGGCAGAGTGGGTGTTCTATTGACGCGTATTGGTGACACCTCATTACAATATTCATAAAGTTTCTGTAAGGATATTCAAGATGTAGCAGCTATGGGCTGTACATTGTATATTTATTTTTGTACATAATTTTCTGTGTATTAATTCGTAAAAATTTCTTTTGTTATTCCATTAAATGTAATACAAAATATTTTAGAGTTTTTATTAGCTTTGCATTATCTTTTTTTTATTTGAGTTTAAAAAACGTGTAAAAGAAATACTATGCCAGCCGAAACTTAAATCTACGAAATCCAGTAATAACATAGATTCGCTGTATAATAATTAATAAAAGCAGCCAACTTTTTTCAAAACATATTCTGTTACATTACTAATTACATAAATATACGTACATATATATTTATGTATTTATGTATAAATTACATAAATATATATGTTTTAATTTTTTTTTTCTGTTTTTTTTTAATTTGAATATTAACTAGTGATGCCGCGAATAGTGAATTGGCCGAATACCGAATATTCGGCAACGCTGTCGGCCGAAGCGCCGAATATTCCTAGAAGTAGCGTGTTTAGTAGGGCGTATCAAAAAAAAAATGTTTATTTTTCTTCGAAACCACACTCAAAAGTTTCGTTTTAATGCCAAAATAGGCCTCTAAAAATATGAGCCCTTAATATTAATATTTAGGTTGTTCGCATCGCACTATTCGATTTCCCATACAAATAACACACGACAAAAGTTTTTTTTTCTTTTGACTTTTATAACTAATGAACGATATATCATATTCCAATACCTATTCATTATTTTTGTAGAGAATTTAACACTCTACAAAAAAGGTTTAACGATTGATGTTAATTTTCAACAACCAGAATTTTCATATGTTGGGTTAACTGTCAATGATAATTCGTTTTAAGTACCTTGTCCACATTTACTATAAAGCAGGAAATAAAGGTTAACAGTTTTCAAAAGTCCAATTTATATTTTGTAAAATGTTTTGGTTTCAATTTTTCTAAAAACATAATATTTTGCCAAATCAGTCAATAAAACAGCTGAATTGAGGGTAATTTAAACTTCGATCTTGAATAACTTTTGACTGAGTTGATTTATCAAAAATTGACTTCAGACCTTTTTTGTATAGCGTTAAATTCTCTACAAAAATAATGAATAGGTATTGCAATACGATATATCGTTCATTAGTTATAGAAATCAAAAGAAAAAAGACTTTTGTCCTGTGTTATTTGTACGGGAAATCGAAAAGTGCGATGCGGACAACCTAAATATTAATATTAAGGGCTCATATTTTCAGACGCCTATTTTGCCATTAAAACGAAACTTTTGAGCGTGGTTCTGAAGGAAAATATATATTTTTTTAAATGCCCTAGTGTTTATTGAGAAGTTATTTTCTGAGGCTGGTAACATTTACGATGAAAAACGTAATCACTTGCTACCAAAAAAATGCTGAAAAGCTTGTTTTTATCCATCACAACTTACCACTGATCAATTTTAATTGCTACAGTGTTGTAATTTGGAAATAAATACATAATTTTGAGTAATATAACGTGTCTTTTTTATATGATTTGGTATTCGGTATTCGGCCGAATAGTACGTATTATTCGGCCGAATACCGAATAGCAAAAAAAGTGGCCGAATAGGCCGAATACCGAATAGTTGCCGAATATTCGTGGCATCTCTAATATTAACATGTCCTTTAACAAGTACAAGATAGTCATAAATATTATGGATTTAATTTTATTTATAACAAAGCAAAATAAACCTTGCTATACCTATTTTTAAAATACAAATTGTTCGCTGCTAGTTTTAGTAATAATGTCAAATGCCGCAGAAATAGTAGAAACTTTAATTAAAATAATACAAGCTTTCTCTGTTGTATGTCATTCTCATACATTTTCCCATATTTGTGTAAAATAAGAATAATTCAATAAAAATGATATTACTTCTAAAATATACTTTTAACTGTATAAGCAATAATCTTTTTTAAAAACAAATTTATGAAAAACACAAAGAATAAATTTAACGCATTCCCCTTTGTTTATAGCCTGTAACTAATTAAATAGTCTACAATAAAGCCTCAAAAGGGCACATAGTTTACCCTTTCACGGCGTGGACTTGAGGTCTTCATTATCCACTTCATAGTAGACTAAGAACGCGAGTCTCTCTATGGAGTACTTGTAATATATTAGTCATTTACAACTAAGATATGTTCGCGTTTATACTAGACTCCGTGAATGAAAAGGGAGGATGACGTCACAAAAGTTTTATTATATCACTGGCGACGTAATTTTACTGCCGTATTGTTTATTTGCATTTTTATTAAAGACGTGACATTTTTCACAAGCGTCTTATTTATTTAAATATGATCATATATTAAGTCATATTTGAGGAGCTCTAATAGGAATGTCATTTCTGTTTCTAAAATTCTTTCAGGAGATATAGTGCTTCTATATATTCTGATTGATACAACGCCAAGAAATAGTAGTGAAACATATCGTAACTCCAAGAAAGACTTGTGATATAATGTTTTACAATATTTCTCAGACTTTAGAGTTTATCACGAAGAGATACATATATTGGTCTAGTTGGTTTAGAAACTACACCCTTCAGTTGCCCACAAAAGCACTGGCTAGAAGTTTGTATAAGCGATCAGGATCACATTAAAGAAATTGGGTGAAGAATAAAAAATACAAATAAGCAGTCACTTGTCTAAATTGAATTAATAAAAGAAAGAAGATTTCCGCTAACTGTTAACGGAGAGGTTTTCGTGATAAAATAATGTCATTGAATCGAATTGACAAACACCACCACCATAACCATAACCATAACAAACACCATACATACATTGCCTGATTTAATTATTTACATATTTTAATATACACATGTCATATAATGTAATATATAGTATGCTACTCGGATCAAAGGCTTGCAACAAAGGCTTTCATCGTAAAGTATTAAACATAATCCTCTTACCTCTCCGAATAGTAGCTCGGCTGTGTATCAAAGTCTCAAAGAACATTTACGGCTCACTGTGATTTTCATATAAATGTTATATGAAAATGCCCTTATTCATATTTGCTACACATTGAATTACCTTCCGAGTTGTTTGCTTAAAATGGCATCCACGGCCACTTTCTTTATAGATTAACAGAAAAGTGGTAACTTTTATTTTTGAAAAAATATAGTGCCTTTATTATATTATTTAACTTTAGGTATATCCTTTAAAATTAAATCTATTAATTGGGTTCTTTCTTGAGATAATTCTTATGTCATCTAATAGGTTTATATCTCTAACAAACTAACCATAATTTAAGCTCTTCCTAATTATTATTACTATATTCCGAGGTGTGAATAGAGATTTAATTATATGTAAATCTTGCTGTGCCCGGCTATGCTTGTGTAGAAATAATTTACCTCTTTCAGGGTTCAGTTTCCCAAAATATCTACGTCTGCATCATACAAAGAACCTTATGTCCTAATTTCATGTTTCTAGCTTTAGCAACTTAGGCTCTACAATAATATGTCTGTCAGGACAAGTGTTTATAAATATATAGATATAACTTTGTTTTATAAAGATTCAAATGGTCAAAACAATCTGACAAATAGTTAGGGTGAACTTCCGTAGGAGGCAGCAAACGGTTTACGCCAGTAACAAGCGATTTCATGGAGTATTAATTTGTATGACGCTGAATCCGACATACAACAGAAAATGTGGTGCGACAACAGTATTTGTAAGTCGGAATCGGTCACACATAAATTCGCGATTTTTTTTGTGCGATTTTGGCAGTCGAAACTGCTCGCGTCCGTAGGCTTTACCCTAGTTTCCCTACACGTGACTCCTGGGTCGTGCTAAACGAGCAGCAGCGAGGTGGTAGGGCAACGGTGCCCGTCTGGATCGCGACCACAGTACATGGGTGTAAAGCCCGTCATAGTGACTAGTTTCGGCTTGTCGCGTTTCGGGATCAGCTTGTGTATATCCAGTACCTCATATACCTAGAGACCTTCAGTCGCGGTATATTTGGGCCGACATGACGATGTAGACTATCAATGGATTTTCATCCTTTGATAGTCGCTTTCGTTTTTGGACTACACTGTACTTACCATCAGGTACTTTGTAGTCACTATGCCGAGCCAGTGTAAAAAAAAAAATATTGCTTTAGTTGTGTTGCTGCCAACAGGCAAACTAGCTAGTTGAGAAGACTCTCTATTATCCTTTCGTGATACTCCTTATTATCCTCTAACTAATATATCTATCTAAGAGGAATACGCTGGTATATTCCGAAGATACATTAGACAGCTAATGATAGCCGAAACATTAGCTTGACTTTTACCAATTTCAATCTTAATTTGGCGTGCTGCTGTTGTTATTGGCTGCATCAATCCGAGTTAGTGCAATCCATTAGCGAATGGAGTGATCGGAAGCTGTGTGCAGTCAGCATGCAGATTTAATTTGACGACATTCATTGATACAAATGTCTGTCGTTCCCCTTCCGAGAGGTTACTCATTTAGACTAAAAGTTTGTTGGGAGTGGTGACGTGTTGGTA
This sequence comes from Automeris io, assembly GCA_036320925.1. Classification (NCBI taxonomy): domain Eukaryota; kingdom Metazoa; phylum Arthropoda; class Insecta; order Lepidoptera; family Saturniidae; genus Automeris; species Automeris io. The sequence continues at coordinate 10,957,523 of JAUDJH010000010.1, read as the reverse complement.
TTCAGACTTTTAACAACCTATTTGTTAATATTTTTTAGATTAAATACAATGCTCAGTGTTTTGTCAAAGATTTACTTATTTCTAAGAAAAGCGATAGTAGCGTTTATAAACTTAAATCTAAGATCTTGAGCCAGATGCTACCATTAGTCATCGACAGTAAATTCATCAAAATCATACATATTCCCGCTATATCCCTTACGGGGTTAGTAGAGATCAGAGATGGGCAAAATGTAATCTGATTAATGATGAACGATTACAAAATGTAGTCGTACTTTTAATTTTCTTGCTCTGCAATCGTGATTAAATCCTTTTAAAACATTAAGAAATCATAAATGTGTATACAATCTGAGATTTTGTAGTCTTTAAAACATAAATGAGCATAATGCAGTCATATTAATGGTAAAAAACGTAAAATGTAATCGTTAATCATTTTCATTAATCTGATTACATTTTGCCCATCTATGGCAGAGGTAAATTAGTGGCTGTATCCACTTTGCGCTTATATGTCGTGCCCAACGTGACCAGCAGTGTAGCTGATCGCCGTTCTCAGGGTACTTACACATGACATTTCTATTAGATGCTATTCAGACTCCTCACGACGTTTTCCTTTTCTGGTGAGCATGTGGTGCCTAAATCCCTAAATAAATCTAAAAGCTTAAATCTGGTGGAAAACCCAGAGGTACGTGACGGGGTTCGAACCAACGAACAAATGCATTGCCGCGCATGGAAACCAGTCCATTATACACTAGACTACCACACCCACAATACATTGTTTGATCCATATTATTAAAATAATTTCCAATCATATATATAATAGACTACTCCAAAACACATTGTAAGCTTTCACGTTTTGTACTCATTATAAATACTTTAGCAGGTCTTATGCGCGAATTAACTTCCTTTTAATTTGCCCTAGTTACACAGACCATGGTAACGAGGATATTGAAGAGCCGCAGAGTTTTTGTCGGGTTGGGATGTTACTTCCTCTACTAGCTTTTGTTCTTGATAATTTGAGTGAATAGAAAGATTGATTAATATTTTGTATATATTAGGTCCTTACATATGAAATTGGCGTTTTTCGTACTGGCCACTTTAATCACAAATTTCTCCTCTTTGGTAAGGAATTCCAAATTCAAATTTGTACAGCTATAGACTTATGTATTTGTGCTTCGATGATCGTCATTCATTTGTTTTTTCTTCTGTTTTTTTCTGTTTGCGTCACTCATTTTACAAAATGGAAAACTTAAAATATCGCATTATTTACGAGTACGAGTTCCGCCGTGGCACTAGTGCTGCGGAAACAACTCGAAGGGTGAATGATGTGTATGGCGGTCGTGTTGCAAAAGAAAACACAGTTCATTTTTGGTTCCAACGTTTTCATTCTGGAAATTTCGACCTCCAGAACAAGCCCCGTGGACGGCCTGAGACTCAAGTTGATAATGAAGAGTTAAAGGCTATTGTGGAAGCGGATCCATCGCAAACCACGTCCGAGTTAGCTGCAGGCTGCGATGTTAGTGATAAAACTGTTTTAATTCACTTGAAGCAAATTGGGAAGATTAAAAAGCTTGAAAGGTGGGCACCTCACGAATTGACTGAAGCAAACCGGCAAACGCGCGTCGACTGCTGCGTTACATTACTAAACCGGCACAATAATGAAGGTATTTTAAACCGAATCATTACCTGTGATGAAAAATGGGTTCTTTACGATAATCGGAAGCGCTCAGCGCAATGGTTGGATCCTGGTCAGCCAGCCAAATCCTGCCCCAAGCGAAAATTAACCCCAAAAAAGTTACTTGTAAGCGTTTGGTGGACTAGTGCCGGTATTGTTCATTACAGTTTTCTCAAATCTGGCCAGACTATTACGGCTGATGTCTATTGTCAGCAATTGCAAACCATGATGGAAAAGCTAGCGGCTAAACAACCTAGGCTGGTCAATCGCTCCACGCCACTGCTGCTTTACGACAACGCTAGACCACACACTGCACAACAGACGGCTACTAAATTAGAAGAGCTTTAATTGGAAAGTCTAAGACATCCTCCGTACTCCCCGGACCTTGCTCCAACAGATTACCATTTTTTTCGAAATTTGGATAACTTCTTGCAAGGGAAAAAATTCAACTCCGATGGGGCAGTCCAAATCGCCTTCAAAGATTTTATTGATTCCCGTCCGACTGGTTTTTTTAGTAAAGGGATCAATGAACTACCTATGAGATGGCAAAAGTGCATAGAAAATAATGGTTCATACTTTGATTAATTAAATATATTATATTAAAAAATATTCGACTTTTTGTTCCTCCCATATAAAACGCCAATTTCATATGTAAGGACCAAATATTTTTTCAATTGGCATATAATATTTGTACTGGTTTATTAAAGTATTTATAAAGACTACTCAAAGTTTCTTGAATGATACATGGTTTATGTGTTGTGTAGCTTAGATAAGAAATTCTCAGATACACCTGTGTCAACTGCCGTCTCACAGGGTAAGCTAAATCCACCTTAGATCTCCCGTTCAGTAGGTCTTTGTGGTTGAGCCACGTGTCACCGTCGACGTGACGTTTGTTTGCTCGCTGAATATTTCATGAGGCGCGAAATAGTTCCGTTGGCAATGGCTGCCTTCCGACCCGGGCTCCGGTCGTCTTAGAGCCGGTGATGAACTAATTAGTTCACTTTGAAGCTGACATTCGTGTTGTGCTATAAGGAATACACTAGTTTCTAGTTAAAAAAAAATGTTTAAAGTAACTTGTGCCTAAAATTGTGTAATTAAGACTTTTTTTTACACCAGTTCGATAAAGTGATTACAGTGTACCTGATGGTAAGTACAGTGTAGTCCAAAAACGAAAGTGACCATCAAAGGATGAAAATCTGTCGTCATGTCGGCCCACACATATCACGACTGAAGGTCTCTAGGTATATGAGTAACTGGATATACACAAGCTGATTCCGAATCGTGATAGGCCAAAGCGAGTCACTATAACGGTCTCTGCGCTTGTTTACTGTGGTTACAACCCAGTTCGGGCAATCACCATACCCCCATAGAAACTTATGAGACTTAGGTATGCTATTATTGTTTCAGTATCATAAAACTATTGTATTATGGATTTATAAAAATACACCTATCCCCCGATTTACACGGTAGATACGTTCCTGAGAAAAATGTGTAAATCGAAAATTAAAAATTTTCAAGTCAAAACCGTGTAAATCGAAAAGCTTGCAGAAAATGCATAATTTTGCTATTTAACAGTTGTGATTTTTTTTCAATATTTTTAGGTGTACTCAGAAATAAAAATAAAATGCATTGACAGGTTAAAATATGTTATATATTACGGAAACACTGTTTTTTTATTTAATTACAATACATTAAACAGAAGAACAAAAAATAAAACCAAAGGTTTTTTATTATCCTTCATCATGTGCAGCAAGTCAGCACATAAGCACGGGATTCCCCGTGAGATGTGTACACAGCGCACGTGTTCAAACACAGTAGCATTTAGTAGAGTGCGATAAAAACAAAAAAATAAACTTATTTGGAAAACCGTGTAAAAGCGAAAACGTGTAAAACAAGTACCGTGTAAATCGGGGGATAGGTGTAGTATTATGTAATTAGTTTTTTTTATAAATACCTTACTACAAATTCTATCCAACTGCTTTATTGTTGTCTATTTTCTCTTTTTTTCATAAACATATATTTACTATATAATTAATCTATTATATAAAAATAAGTACGGTTTTTCTTCCTGACACTATAACTTCAGAACGCACGAACCGATTTCCACGGTTTTGCATTCGTTGGATAGGTCTCGGGCTCCGTGATGTTTATAACAAACAAAATTCAGGAAAAAATTCAACAGAAAAGCAGGAAAACGGGGAAAATCATTTTTCACATACAGCGCCATCTCTGATACATAGCATGTACTACAAACCAATATGGTTTTGAATGATGGTAGAGCAGATCGCACCATTATTTTAAGTAGATGGCGCCGAAGCGTTATACATTGTCTGACAGCTACTCATTGTACTCTGCTCAGTTAATTTCATGTGACATTTATTATGCGCACGTTCTTTCAAACGCTAACTAAAAACCAAAACGAAGCCATCTGGTGGCGAAACGAAGTTCGCCGGGTTTGCTAGTATTATATAACTACATCTAGACAATATTTATGAATGAATATTGTGTAGGCTTAGTTAGTAAGATTATTGTTCTTTTGTTATTTATGTAACCTATATATTATACTATTCGTTAAATGTATGTACTTATTCCGTATATATTATTGAAATATGAATAGTTTACATAAACTTATATCAGCTATTGTTTTCTACACACATAGGAACAGTGTGTCAATATTATTTTTTCCACGCAGCCATGAAAAAATTTCAGTTTGAAATATAATTTTCATACCATTTCAATGTACTACAATATTAATGGTAAAATAATGTGCTATGTTTCACGCCTATCACATCTGTATACTGATTAACATGATCCAAGTCAAAGAACTGATTGGTTCCGACAAGTCTCGGCATCTCATGAATATGCATCAATTTACAGGAAACATCGGACTTTGGCTATGCAAACTTAGATGCGTTGACAGGGAACAGATAATCCCTTTGTGCAAATGATTGCTTTGCAAATAGCTATAAAATTTACATATTAAGACTGAATATAATATGAATATTATTGTCAACGATTCTCCTTTAACTTCTGTGCAAATATCTTGTATAAATGTATTAGTTAATATATTTTATACAAAAGCAAGATTTACAAAAATAATTAAGAATATTTTTTAAAGCTAAACCGAGTAGTTAATTTTCCAAGATTTTGTAATGCTTAAGAACTTAGCAGATCAATAATGCCTTTATGGTTTATTAGACAAAGCTTTAATTGATGGTTTAGGTAGTTGTTCAATATAGATTGGAGTTAATTACATTAATTCCAATTTAAAAAAAGACCAAGATGTGGTATTTCTCATTCCGGTTTACAGATAGACTTTTGTTTAAGGAACTTTTTTATAATCTTCCAAAAACTGTTACACATCCCTGAGAAAAAAGTTTTAGATTGCATTATATTATTGCGGCATTACATTACCGCAATGGCAAACGTATCCAAATGCATATTTTTTTAAATCGAAACAGGGTTATGCTTAACCTGAAAAGTAAGAAACTAAACTTTATTGACATTAATTTACAATTATAAATGGATTCAAATGGCGTAGAAATAAAAGGGCAGGTATGTTAGGATATCTTTCGTTTATTTTATACGTGAAATTACTTTTAGAAAACTTCGAAGCATCTAATGCATTGTGATAGATATGGCTCGTAAAGTTGTAAACTGATTTGTTTCGAGCCCGGACGGGATGTCTTCGGTCGCGCTGACAAGTTGCCACGACTCATGAATATTCACAGGCGTATGCAATGCCGGACTTTGGCAACACTAACTTGTATTAGTTGTCTTGATATTCACAAACCCGATTACTATGTCTGGAACATTTAGTTAAGAATATTTCAGGGTATGCACAAAGGCAGGCTACGCTGGTTTGGACACGCAGCGAAGATGAATGATGAACGAATGACTACAAAGACATCAGTATGAAGGAGTGGAATTAAGAGCCGAGGCCGTCGGAGACTTATGTGGACCAAATAAAGAGGATTCAGAAATTAAGGTTTATATATGAAGGGATTAATGAATCTTTTTTTTTTTTTTGAAGCGGACTAACTACTGATTGCCGGGAAAGGCATTTTCAGCTCAACCGGGCTTAGGGGGCGAGCACAGAAGGTGCTCAGCCAGCGAAATTTTGGGTTGGGTGGCAATGCAAGGGCACCCCTGTGGGTACGAGCCTCGACTTGGACCGCCAGCCAAATAAAGTACTAACCCTACGGGTGATCTACCAGCGTTTCGGAAGTGAGTACCTTGAGAAGAAACGCCGAAAGAAACTCAAGGCTGCGTCGGAGTGGAACTGCGCCTCGGTGCGAAAACGCACCGGTTGGCAGCTGTTGACTGAACTATCCTTCTTCGGCGCCGCCGGCGACGCCGGTGTCGTGGAATGAAACTAGTGCGTATGTGTACCTCATAATGAATCTTAATGATACGAAAAATTTTATAGTGTAGATATAAAAAAGTGGCAGTGCATTCTTTAGTCTATCCAAAGGAAATCGGTTTCATGACAAATAAACTTTTTGCTGGCCTCTAGACTTACTATCCACGACTTTAAAATCACCACTGCCTATATTTAAGACCTTATTGAATTATCTTTTAAGATGATTTAAAGCATTATAATGAGCACAAAACGCGAAGGATTACAATTTGTTACTGTCTATATACTTTGTTTATTCAATATAATATTTTTGTATTCACCTTTCCTTGTCTGGTTTATACATAGACTATATCACAAGTACATTTAAGCTTTCGGGTAGCGGTATCTATATCCGATATGGATTCTACACAAAACACAAATGAAACAGGACACGTTTAATCGGATTAGAACTATCCGTTGAAATCCCTACGTACCAATCAGTAGGGGCGACGGACAAGAATTTACCATTATTCCTATATTTCACGCTACGATTACCGTGGACCGGCTTAATTCCATTTTTTACGCCATTGGATATATCACCCCAGTGACGTCCACAGGGTGGTCTGGATTGAAACACCGTTTGTGTCATGCCCCCATTTTATTTCATATTTTTATACCATTTTTAGCTGTCCCTAAAAGATAATAACTGTTTATGGATTGTTTGAGTCACTGGGTTTCGCAGTGTTTTTCAAAACTACACATAAGTATATTCTGTATAGGTATCGTTTATCATATATAAGGTATTTATAAAAATGAATAATTCAATTTAGATTAATAATAATATATAGATAAAATAGTCAAAATGGTAAAAAATTGATACTCTTGTTTTTGCAGATTTATATGTGACTTTTATTAAAATACTATGTTCTGTAAAGATGGCAATTTATTATACTTTTTATGTCATAAACACGTTATAATTAAAAAAAATAATAATATTACTTTATACAGAGAGAAAGAATCAACAAAACTAACATTCAATCAGCGATATCGCTAGTAGAAAAGTAAAAATTATGTGAAGTTGACATAACACAACGACGTGATACTCGAATTTCAATAGCTAACGTTAATCCCATATATACAATAATTTTACACTTATCTACTAGATATTATTGCACAAATTATTTTCCCACCAAAATTCGCGTTAACTTATGTATCTCCTAGTGCTATCGTTAGTCAAATGTTGCTTGATCGAAGTTCTTTATGTAAAGTAGCATGGTATTATTAATGAAATCGTTTATTATTTAAAAAGAAACTTTTCTAGTTTGGGTAACTACATTGAAAGCTTACGGCACAAAACAATAATGACTAAATTTTGACTTTTACTGTGTCGCGTTTATAATATGTTAAAAAGCATGCGAAACGTTGACACGTGTTTAGTATTCGATTTAACTGTGATTGTACAAAACCGTTTAGGGGGAACGCGTTTTGATCTTTGAATAGTTATGACATGATAAAACTGATTCGGAATAAAATATACACATTAACTTACATAATATAACGTTGTGATAACAATTGTAACATTTTAAGAATGATATAGCTGTTAACTTTTGTTTTTCTTACTTAATTTCATTTTCTGTTGAAACGTTTCTTTATGCCTTTTCCATTCTTCGGTTTTTTTTTTAAACTAGCACGAGTAAGTGATCATACCGCTTCTTGATGAAGGAAGATAGTGTATACCACGGCAAAAGGCGTTTAGATATATGAACAAGTCTTGGAGGTACACCAGCTTATCACTTGCCAAATTCTATATATTATATGTATAAGTATAGTTTTTTGTTCTTTGTAGACGCATATTAACTTAGATATAATCTAATTTATTTGTATAGATTTTATGTTGATCATATCTTGTCTTATACCCATTCCTGTACTTTATTTTGTCTTCATTTTCCTGATACATGTATACTAATTTGTGCCTAATATGTGTCATAAAAGAATAATAAGTAGATACTTAATTAATAGATCACAATTCCATTAAAATTAGACGTATGATTTCTTTCTATTAATTTCTTACGTAATTACATTATTACGCATACATTACATTATATTGTAATTTATTCATCTAGATCTATTTTAGGTCAATTAATGGTAAGCCACAAATCTATAATAGTAAGAACATGTGACAAAACTGCTGTAATAAATTGAATAGGTATTCAATGGAGAAAATAAGTTTCATTTCAGGTCTAAATTCGGAACCACTAAATTCGAAACAGGCGTTAAAATTTTCAGACGTAGTCCGACGCCAATTTTAACTTGCCTTCAAAATGGTAAAATTGGGTAATTGAAGTCGGTACGAGAAAACGAGTAAATTAAACAGCGTTTCGTTCGGTCCGCTATGGTATTTGGCGTAGTAACGAGTAAATACGTGGCGATGTCAATTCGAAGTCTGTAGTGGGAACATTTTGTCTTAAAGATATTTTCTTTATACAATGTTTCGATTGGGAGTTTCTATTATAAAGAGTTATTAGCAGAATAAGGTAAATGGTACGGTTAAGTTTAAGTAAAAAAATAATTACGACTTATGGTATTTACATTTAATCTAAAGAAAAAATATTAGGTACGGATTGATAAAAAAAATATAAATACATCGCGATAAATAAAGTACATTAAAAAGATATTAATGACAGCCTTAATCTATATGCACTACCAAGAAGAATTATGTTATGTTTTTTTTTCTCTCGCCCGGTTTAGTTGTGAAGATCTTTCCCGGTCAATCAACACGCGACAAATTGAAAAAAAAAATACAATAGCAAGGATAAATAATATACTTCACGCTATATCCTTTTCGAGCTGAGCGCAGACACATTAGTGGCTGTATCCAAACTGCGCTTATACAATGTAGTGCCCAACGTGACCAGTAGCGCGGCTAACAGCCGCAATTATATTATTAGTTTTTATTATTTAATTTTTTTAAAGTGTGACATTTAGTTGCGCCTTTTTTTATTAAAAAATTAAAGATTTACAATGTATTAATATGTCGTAGCGCTTGAATTACAGCATTTATAATTAAATCTGATTGCACAGAATGATAAAAATTGATAACGATGTGACAGTTAATCTGCAGCAGATTGGAGTTTTTATTAAAAATAAAGCCGATATGACAACACCACGTGCTCTCCGTCGACGGCTGTCGCGAGGGTGACGTTTGACTGACGGCAGCAGCAGGGAGCTGGCTGTCGCGATGGGACATTGCATTGTCACATTTGTATGCATTAGAAACAAGACAACACAAATGCCCCTAATGTACAAAAGAGACACTTTTTATATCAAAAGGTGACAAGTTAATAATTATCTAATGAAAATCAGCAAGTATCGCTTATAACTAAGTGCTTTTTTTATATATTAAATACGGCTTTGGGTATAAGCCCTTTTGTATCCGCCGTTAGCATTTTAATATTCAGTAGTCACACGGATTGACGTGAAACTAACGACCTCAAAAGTAAAATCACTAGTTCCCGAAGTATGCCATTTGTGCATCCTGTCACTGTCCAGATCAACTAGATGACCACAGCAACGACAAATTAGCTATCCACTGATGGACAAAACAGAGAACATGTATGGTCACCCTCCACGCTTGGATATAAACGAAGCCTGTGATTTATAGACACAGCTTTGACTTTGATAACACTTTCCTCAGAAAATAATTTCGTCTTTGACGATAAAATTATTATATAATAGGAAGATGAGTATAGCCAAAGTATATGCCGAGCTAAGTCCACCCCACGCTATATCACTTTCAGAGTGAGCAAAGGTATATTAGTGGCTATATCCACTTTATGCTTGAATATCGTGCCCAACATGACTAGCAGCGCAGCTGATCGCCATTCTCAGGGCACTTATACATTTCTACTAGATGCCATGCGGGCTTCCTCACGATGTTTTCCTTTACCGCTGAGCATGTGGTGTCTAAGTTCAAGATGACTAAGTCAGAGACTCACCATATAAATTGGCGCTAATTTAATAACATAATCTGTAATGTTTGAGTAAAGTGATAGCAAAGTAGCGTTTATTAAACTCAGCGTAACTGCTCCACGAGAAGTAAAACCATCGCGCGCTGACACTGAAGAAAAATAAGAGAAAAAGGTGGACGATTCACGAGATCTTTTGTTAAACTAACAGCATTTATATTATGGCACGTATAGAGACTAGTTATGATAGAAGTATGGGGCCATTGAGTGCTGTACACGTGAATGCATCAGTGGGCGCGTCGAGCTTTGCAATTAAATAGGTCGTTCCCTCAGGCCAGCGCGCCCTCAATAATCGCCGATACATATAATTTCTAAACCCATTGAGTATAAACTGTGTATAAATTCATAATTGCGGATAGTGGATAGTTTACGCTTTCTTAAGTATTTATTTTTAGAAGGAATTAGCTATTAATCGTGCACAGAAACAAACAATTATAATAACAAAAAAAACAGCTAAGTGCGAGTTAGACTCGGCATCGAGGTTACCGGTTTACCAGTAAACTATCAACATGCTGTTATATTACTCTAATAAAAAGGTAAAACTGATTTAGGTGCAAACTTAACATAATCGTTGATAAACGGGTCATCTCATACATCAATATAGGTCGCGGTCTCTTATCAACTGCAAATCGTCGGGTGCCAAATAGCCTTTCACCCGGCGACATGGATTTGTAATCGCAAAAACACTTTTTCGTGTTGTAACTATAAATTGAAGATTTCGTGTACGTTTTCCTGTACTTGTGGGAGTATATCTTGTTTCTTGCCAAATTGTATGATTCTAGGTTAACGGGAAGTACCCTATAGGTTTAGACTTCTTAGTGAAGACAGCAAGAAAGTAAAAAATATGTCGTAAACGGGGATATCGTTTGATTACTTTGACTAAGAAGTATATTTTTTCATGGCCATAAGAGAACACAGATCTGAGTATTTTGAATAAATTTCAAGTAGATGCCGCTACAAGTTTCTGAGAAAAAGGATCTTGATAGACGGACAAATTGTAGTCTTATATTACATTACAAAGGAACGCCATCTGTTTTTAAATAAATTATAATGTACATATTGATTAAATACCAACGCTTTGTTACTCAATAAAAGATGGAATTGCATAATTTTTATATGCATTTTTTCCTGTAAAATCTGATTATCATGGAGATGGACACTTGAGCGTATAAATCTTAGTAAATAGTAGAATAATCTTTTAATAGTAAAATACTATTTAAACACAAAAATTCGTTATTAACGTAAAAGCCGTTTCGGAGAACTCAATTACATACAATATACTACCAGAATCACTCGTAGTATAGGATATGTTTAAAGTATCATTTATTAAAAACAAAAATGACGACAAGAATGATTAAAATTTTAATATGTTTTATTATGCGTCTGTTGAGTTTTGTAATATGAAATAAGTCTACACAATTACTTAAATTAATAACTCAACGAAATAACATTTAGTATGTGAAAGCAATCCACTTCTGTTTCATTTGATGGGAAACATTTTTATAGAGTTTGATCACGCGACGTACACAGCTGGCACGAAAACCTCACAACCTACCGCAAGGATGGGAGCTGGGTAACCAGGTCACTGTCGATGCAAATAGAACGACCTAGCTACGCAGTACTTTGTGTAAAATCCATAATAATACTTTTAATTTTCACTACATTTGAGAGACTCATAAGCTGACACGGAATGTCAAAATTAGAATTATTCGACGTCGCATTAAAACCGGCTTTTTTTTTATCTTGGGAAAAATCCTCATAGGACCGTCCCGGCCACGAAGGGGGTAGGAGCTGGGGTGCGCCGGACTTTTACCAGCTAAAAACCCCAAGGTGACTACTTCTGCGAATTAGTGGGGACTGCGGGTCCTGTAATCAATTCGCCACAGGCATTAAAACCGTCTTGCTTTATGGGTGCGACATATTGAAACTAACAAAAATCTTAGAGCCGGTGTACACGATGCATTGCAGCGACAGAGCAGCGCGGCAATGAAGCGTGTGCCCCGGCTTTAACGCATCGACTTCAGGTTATCGTAAACTGCTGCCTCCATAGTGTTCTCAGTATGTTTTTTTTTTTACACTAGCTCGACATAGTTACTACAGAGTTCCTGATGGTAAGTACAGTGTAGTCCAAAAACGAAAGCAACTATGAAAGGATGAAAATCCATTGATAGTCTACATCGTTATGTCGATTCACATATACCACGACTGAAGGTCTCTAGGTATATGAGCTACTGGATATACACAAGCTGATCCCGAAACGCGACAAGCCGAAACTGGTCACTATGACGGGCTTTACACCCATGTACTGTGGTCGCGATCCAGACGGGCCTCGACGCCCTGCCACCTCGCTGCCGCTCGTTTAGCACCACCCAGGAGTCACGTGTAGGGAAACTAGGGTAAAGCCTACGGACCTGAGCAGCTTCGACTCTGTATCTGAAGAAGATATCCTATGGATTGCTTTGAAGAAGTTCCTATTGACCATCTGATCAAACGCCAGATGTGGACCTGGATTTGGCATACGTTCTGTTGGGATGACGTTTACATACCCAAGCAGGCTCCAGATTAGAGTGCTTCGGGTATGAGTAATCTTGTTCGGCCCAGACTGACCTGAAGACCATAGTCTTGGCAGAGGCGAAGAACATTGGTAGGACATAGAACAAATTAAATCACAACACAGATCAAACAAAAAATATATTGTTAACACCCTCTACCTCAAACAAGGGCTGTGGGGCATTAGTAACCTTTGAGAAGTTCATAAGGTCAGCTTGTATATTCTCCATCAGGTACGGTGTGGCCACTTTATCGACCATGTATATAAATACTGGTTTTTTAATCTCATATTAAAATTAAAGGGGAATTTTGGATAAATTTACATTTCGGCTTTATAATCCTGTAGACATATCAAAATATTTTATAACAGTTATATTTATTCATACTTCCACATTGGAAATCAATCACAGTATGGCACATGAAAGTAAAATCAAAACAATACTGTTATAAAAGTTAGTCGTAAGCCTATTTAGTACACAGTATTGAAAATAAACTTCTAACAACTGTATTCAAATAAAGCTATCAAAAGAATTCTTAAAATGAAAATAGAAAATATATTGATAAGAATTGGATTTTGGTCTTGGTGGTAGCGCAATTTTCCGAACTGCGTCATGAACATAGTGCATGAGAGTGAAGATCGTCATAGTGACTCGCTTTGGCTTACCACGTTTCGGGATCAGCTTGTGTATATCCAGTAACTCGTATACCTAGAAACCGTCAGTCGTGGTATATGTGGGCCGACCTGACGACGGAGACTATCAGTGGATTTTCATCCTTTGATAGTTGCTTTCGTTTTTAAACTACACTGTTCTTACCACCACGTGTACTGTAGTCACTTTGTCGAGCCAATGTATAAAAAGGAGAAAACTCATGTGTCTATGTACCACAAAATATAAGGAAATTTTATATTATATCTTCGTTCTGGTGATTCCTAAATTAAATAGAGTCAAAATAATTAAAAATTAATATTAAAACGTAATATTTAGGTTCAGAGGCAACTAGTTACTGTGAATTTATAATTATGTTTACAATTATTAATTTCCTTCATTTCGTTCCACCTACAAAATTTACATGAGCAATATCAGCCAACAGCTGGTATGTTCCATTAATATTTGTTACAGGCGTATCTCGAATATTGGTCTTCACACAAATTCTTAGAATATTGTCGGTATCATATAATTAAAATTATGCTAACAGGAAATATACATTACCGTGTACTATTAAATAAAATAAATTGTGTATATAATTAAAGAAAAAAACAGAGTCTAATGGTTGTTTTTTCATAAAGTATCATGAAAGATGGAATAAAAATACGAGTATATAAATTATGGAATGTATTTTGTGAAACGATGCTGAAAACTGTATTAAGGTCCTTTACCAGATATTAATAAGCATGGGACATATAATAACGAAGACGCATTTGCTATTTGTTTATTTAATATTATGAGTATTCATCTCGCGGTTGAATTTCAGCGTTGTAACGAACAAATGAAATGTGAATAATGGAGTGCGAAACGCACTAGGAATTGAAAATCGGGCTTCAACGTCTGACTGCTGCGTTGCTAGGGTTGTTAATATATTATTTTAATGCCACAAGTACTATCCTCATGTAAATACATCAAGTGATAATAGGTAGAATATATCGAAGGGTAAAATGCTATTTGGTTTAAGCGGTTAAAATGGCCACTTCTAATTAATCCAAAATTAAAGCACGTACTACGAGATATCTCGTAGCTGGCAGTCAATGAGTTAATGTACTTTTTGCAGTTTGTTTCAAATCTTTGATTTATTATTTATTGCACAATTTTGAAATACTGTGTTATAAATAAAATAAACGGTAATAAAAAAAGTTTTAACAACTTTAATTATTAAAAATATTTAAATAGAAAGTAATTAATAGAGTCCGACCGAAACTGGTTTTCCGGCCGAAACCGAAACCGAATATTCGGCCGTGGCTTCAGTTTTGGCCAAAACCGAAACCGAAACTCACGTGGTCAAGTGTAAAAGTCAACGTGGTCAAGTAAAAAAATGAAACAAAAACTTACATGTAATCAGTTCCATCAAAACATAACCTCTAAAGAATGTTTACGTCGGGTGATAACGCACTGACTAAGTTGTGTTGCTATAGAGCAATGCGAATTAGATCCGTCAACTGTCGTCTAAACGACGCAGTTACACTCCGACGCAGCCTTGAGTTTCTTTCGGCGTTTCTTCTCAAGGTAGTCGCTTCCGAAACGCTAGTAGATCACCGTTAGGTTTCGTATTTTTGGCTAGCGGTCCAAGTCGAGGTTCGTACCCACATGGGTGTCCTTGCATTGCTACCCAACCCATAAATTGCCGGCTGAGCACCCTCAGTGTTCGCCCACCCGCCCGGTTAATTTGTGAAGACCTTTCCCGGTCAACAAACACGCGTAAATTCGAAAAAACAAAAATAGCAATGCGAACGGCGCACGAATGCCGAACAGGGCCGCCAGCGTCCGCCAAAGCGTTGCCGCGAGAAACGAAGTTAGGCAAGCATGTACGACAACTACCGAAATCAGTTTCGGTTTCAGCAAAAGTTTCGGCCAATTTTGGCCGAAACCGAAACTGCCGCCGAAACTTGATTTTTGGCTGAAACTCGGCCGAAACCGAAACCGAACTTTCGGTCGGACACTAGTAATTAATACAATAATGAATTCAATAAATAAATACGTTTCATTCAAATAAGTCGCAAAACTTGTTTTAAGTGTAATGTAATCGGTTCGGTTGGTTGACAAGAGAATTCTTTATGGCAGCCCTATCAATGGACCGCATACAAAGCTTACTGAACACGATGCATGCAGTTTGCCACAGTTTGAACACCACGTTACTGGATATTCCAAAACAAAATGGCTTGCCTTTGTAGCAAGTTGTAGTACAAATATAGAATTAGAATCTGTATTAAAATTAAACAAATAAAACCTAATTTTAGTAAATAAATAAGTCTATAGTCGTAAAATATATGTTATGATGCTAAAAAGTTATAATATTTACAAAATTAGTTGATTTGTCCAATATGCTGTGGAAACAATTGATACTACCTATATTTATTTTTGATACAGGTTACTGTTATTTTTTATTCAGTCTAACTGCACTGTAACTGCAACTGTACTAATTGCATTTTATTTTAAATTCGATTAAATTCTGCAATCCAATTATTATCTATATCCTGTTTACTCCGTGTAGGTATTTATAATTTAGAAATACAATTTTCTACGCCTGTCAACGCTATTAAAATATATTTATAAAAAAAAAATATGAAGTTATCTACTCGGAAGAAATTATTTAGTGACGGTGCTTAGGGTTGTATGTTTGATTTGCATACGTAACAAATATGTTTGTATGTCTATAATTAGTTGTAATCGATATGTGTTTATAAACACACCTAGTCTGACGTTTATGAGAGAAAAATATAAAGTAAATTTATGTTTTTTAAAATAAAAGAATTAATAAAGTTTAATTATGGACAAAAATTGATACAAATAAAATGTACTCAATTGTTTTGTTATTTGAGCAATAATTGAAAAAGTCTAGGATAATCTAATGTAAAACATTCAAATAGCTGTGACCTATTCATGGCAGGATTATACTTCTTAGCTATACAGTTGATATTACGACGATGTCTGATGATGAATCAGAGTGCGTTGCCCTCATCTCGAGACAAAGAATAACAAAACACGAGGGAGGTTTGGCAATAAATCAAGAGTACGTCATAAATACCCACTCCCCACCGAGGGTAAGAAGTGTCGCATTTTCCAACTCATAGCGTAGCCTTCTAATGCAGTCTACGGTGTGTACTCACCGCTTTCAAAGGTCGATATATTCTATCGATAATTCTACATAAAGTTATGCATACTGATGTCATTGAGGTGATAGAGCAAATGTTCATCTGAGACGTTGTAGTCGATCATGACCACAGCATATAAATGTAAAGACTGTCATAACTCTGAGACTAAATTATTAAACACAACTTCAACTTTACTTACACTTTATTCAAATATTAAACATGATATTATTCAAATAACGTTAAAGTATGTGGTGAGTAATTAATTTCGTCAACTTGAACTTGGCTCAGCGAACAGTTACGTTATA
Source organism: Automeris io (assembly GCA_036320925.1). Classification (NCBI taxonomy): domain Eukaryota; kingdom Metazoa; phylum Arthropoda; class Insecta; order Lepidoptera; family Saturniidae; genus Automeris; species Automeris io. The sequence continues at coordinate 10,940,830 of JAUDJH010000010.1, read as the reverse complement.
CCCAAGATCATTATATTAAGTATTCAGTTTTATGTAAAAGTCAAACTTATTTTCTGAGCAAATATGTAAGCTACGTCAAAAAATGTCTATAAATCTCTGTTATATTGACTTGCTTGTCCTTCCGTATTGGGATCAGTTGTTTACGTCCAGTTATCCATATACCTAGAAGCTTTCTATCATGGTGTATGTCTGCCGATATGACGACGGCGACTGTCAATATATTCGTGTTCCTTAGTGGCTGCTAAGTTTCTTGGGTCTTTGAACAATTTGCACACTTTACTTTCGACTAGATGCGGTGACTTTGTTTAGCTAATATATAATAATTACACATCGATGGAAAATAAGTAGATTAGAATTTCGATCTAGGATTTCAATGTATGCTACTTGAAATAAATCGGATAGTTAATCATATGAATTGTCATGCGACCTATTGACCTGAAAATCTATCGAGGTTTTCTTCGATATCGTGACTGACTATTGTATTGGTATAAATAAGGAATTTGCCTATGTGCCAGGTACCGATTGTTTAAATTCATGTCAATTTTTATTTAGACACCTTTTTTGTTTACTATAGCGAATTAAATCGGTGAATTATCCAAAATAATCGAGAGCTTAAAAAAATGTAATTATAAATCATCGTATATTGTTGAGGACTATCAATTTCTTAAATAAGTCGTAAACTTTAAGAAAAAAAAATCCGTTCTGCAAAGGTCAACACAAACCAGTACTTTAATAACTGCTAAGTTAAAATATTATTTACAATATATACTTACTTGGAAGTTTTTAATCAGTTATGAGATATAATATGTGGTATTCAATTTTTAATAACCATGATCTACCTAAGATTATGGGTGACCACGAATGTAGATGGATTGGCCGATGTTAGATATGTCTCTCTTTTATATTAAATAATCAATTTTGTTATTCTTTAGGTGTATTATCGTAAAGGTACATCACTAACGTAGCGCGTATCCGTTTGTGGGATATTCCGAATTTCCGATTTTGTTCAATTAAGTTTAGAAATCGTATATTCTAATAACGTAAGTATATTTAGCTCGATGAAATTCCTTCTGTTCAGATTGCTTGTGCGGGGGTCGCCATTCCCATTACTTGGCAATTTTGGCAACATTACAATGTTTTACCTTTACCGTGGGGTAAATTTATTGTGAAAATGAATGCTTTTAGCAATTATGGATACTTTACGGATAAATTATGCCGGTAAAATGTCATATTATCAACGGTCTTCAATATGCTTCATTAATTTTTGGGATGTAAATACACTGGAACATTATTGCCATCTGGCAAGGCACTTTTGAGACCCCAGGCCTTAATGATGAGATATATTTTTTCAGATTTTAATCTTTATAGATTTAGTTTGTTTAGCTTTTTCTGTGCTTATATCCATGAAATGATAAATGAACGATATCTTAAGACGAACTTGTCTTAAAATTAAATATACTGCGCTTAAAGATAAATCTATAAATGAAGGTCTAAAAAATTAATTTATATTTATTTGTTTATTAGTATTAAGTCATTTGATATAATATGCCTTTTATCCCGCTAATAACGTAAATATCAATATATTTTTTGTCTGGATATTTTTAATGCTACGCAAAATTTACTGTATTAATGTATTATACTTTTAATTCTTATGTAAGTTATATTAACATAAATTTATCTTCTCTATATAAGTAATAATGTAATAAAATAAGCATTTCATATTAATTACAAAAGATTTATTAACAACTAAAAGTAGTACATAGAAAACAAAATATGGATAAACATTTACATCGATATATTATTTAATTCTTTTATGATGTAGCGTCGGAAGATTTTTCATGTTTTCAAAACAATATCGTGTGTAGCCTTTGTTATGGAAATATTACGTATAATTTCTTCTTTTAGGTTACGCGCTGTCAGCGGACTGTTCTAGACTTGTTGATTGGTCAGCAGATTGGTGCAACTATCCCTATCCCGCAACCCGCGTCCCGTGAACCATTTAGGAGGGTCAATCTTATATTATCTTGTATTAAAGTAGTAATGATTATTAAGAAATTTTTATAAAAATTTTCATAATCGGTGTATCGAATGAAATGGAAATTCGTTACAATAACTTTCACTTGTATACTAGCGAAACCTACAGGAAAAAACAGCCATAAAACTTTTAGTGGGCATGTTTTATGTAAAATAATTAATAAATAATTACGTATGACAGTTTAATTAAAATATTCAGTTTTATAGGTACTTAATGTGATTCGTAACGGAAGTTTTCTTTATGTATAAATAAATCTTGAGAACAATAATTAAATTTGGTTTAAGTATTGCTACATTTTTAATGGATTCTTTAGTGCGGATAGGACTTCGGATGGACTTGAACGAGACCAAAATTATGTATAATAGCCTAATTACCCGCGGCCCATTGGCGTTGAAGTCTTTCCACTCGAGTTTGTCCAAGAATATGTAAATACCTAGGGCAAAAATTGCAGTTGGGTAGGAATAACTTCGAAAGAGAAGCCAAAATAAGAATTCAGGTGGATTGGGTAGCATTTGGGAAATTACATCAAATCTTTTCGTTTCCTATTTCATAATGCCTGAAAACTAAAATTTTCAACCAATGCGTCCTGTCGGTTATGACGTACAGAGTCGAGATGTGGACACTAACGGTTGAGATAGTCGACCAGCTTAAGGCCGCTCAGCGTGCAAAAGAGCAGGCTAATTTGTGTTCTGTCAGTTGTAAGGTGGCGATCACAATAGATCTTTTAAGCCGTAGTGATGCAGGATGAATTAAATTGCATAGCTCCGCATGGCACAATAATAAATAATAGTTCCTTGATGAAAATATATTCCTTATCATTAGTGAAAGATCCAAATCGCTTTAGAGCCGCGTTTCGTCCAACCTTGGTGTATGACACAATATTACACACCGTCACGCTGTACACATTAAAAGATGAACAGAATGGCAGATATACATTGGCTGTGCAACTTTGCAGTTATATGTTGAGCTCAACATGATCAGTAGCGCAACTAATCAGCATTCTAAGGTAACATATGACTTTTTTTATAGGATACCACTTGGTAATCTTCACTTGTCAGCGTGTGGTACATGAAGTCATACTTTATCTGGAAAAACGCAGTGGTACGTACTATATATCAGAACCAAACGATCCAGAACTAATCATTATTCTCGCTTTTAGTAATAAATGTTGCTTCTAATCCACCTCTTAGCTACCAAAGCCTCAATTGTACGAAATATTAGTGATATTTCAGATAATATAATCAAGGTTGAAAGAATTCTGCAGTGTCGTAGACAAACTTTCCATGTCATGCCGTCATTACCTCCAAACAACGTTTTCCGTACTGGCACCGCTCCGATCCCTTTAATTTCATGCCTGATCGCCACGGCATATTGCTATATTTAGAATTTCGCTATATTTCGTGCCTCACCTTAACGATATTGGTTGGAAGAACCAACGGACCGGCAGTAATCCGACGGGACGCCGGGACGTGCAACCCTAGCTGTCAACAGAGATATCATGTAGATGGGACAAGCCAGTTATATACCTATTGTAAATATTTATTGCTTGAAATAATACGGATTTTCTAAGTCATATTATTTGTCCTTAGGATCGATCTTGCGTACAACTTCATTCGCTGGATGACTTTCCTGTACTATGTACAGTAAAAGTATATAATATATATTATAATTAAGATTATTTTAAGGTAATAATAAAATATCGTTACGCTATATACCTTTTAGGGTAAGCAGAGATACATTAGGGACGATATCCACGAAAAAATACATAATAAAAAGATTTCCTACATACTCGTAATGCGAATAACATAGAAGGGAAATACGCTCCTCGTATCTATTTTTTCACGGCATAACAAGTATTATACTAAGTAAATATATCCAATATCAGTATATCTTATTCTTACTTCAATTACGATATGTATGTTAGCTAATCTTTTTAAATTATATATAAAATGAAATTATAAACACTTTACAATATCGAATAGTATTTGTTTTGTCAAATTGACCGCACCTATATTGAATATTCGGAGTATTTTAACTCTATTTGCGCAGTCAATATGAGGGCAGTTCAATCCTCCCTTCGGTTAATTTATTAGGGTAGAAACTAAGCAAAGAAGCTAAATCAATGAATTAGCTCTTGTTGAAAAAAACGCTTTTATTTATCAATGATTTATAATTAACATAAAATTTGTTAATTTTGGTTATACTATAGCAAATTATACTAATGTATCTCTGCTACCCCGTAAGACATATAGCGTGATGATATGTTATTATTAATTACTATAGCAAAGGTTGGTATTTTTTTAATGCAATGTTATCTTTTTAATGAATTCATTGTATTTAAAAAAATATTCAGATGAATAGCGTAAGTGTAATATTTCTGAATGCGTACAACCCAGGATTTATCCATGGCGAGCGTTAGAAAAAGTGACAGTTTAGCAGTGGACGAATATGGTTTGCATGACACTATTATACTAAATAGGAAATTATACAACTAAACAGTCTTATTAATGTCGCAATTAAATAGTTATTAGGCATATAATTATATCCCGGAGAATAAAATAAAATTTATGATATGTTACTAATAATATAATTACGAGATAATCTTATTGGATATAGTTGGATTAATGTAATGAGATAGCTACAAGCCAATTAGAAAATAAACTACAAAAGAATAAACATTATCAAAGATATATTTAATTTCCTGGGGATAAAATTATCTTGCATTGCATTGCATTTAAATGATCATTTTAACGAATTGTATAAGGTACTATTGGAAAGACCATTCGGCTTATGTGTAACTTAGCGCCTTCCCTTTTGGGTTTATGTAAAGTTAAGTTTATGTTTAGGTTTTTACAAAAAAAAAAAAAACATTTTAATGGTTACTTAGTAAAATTTTACATATATTTTCTATGAATGACAACGAACAAATCTTTTATTTTAAAAATATAGATATTCGAGGTTGCGCCTTCGCGTTGGTCATTCGCGATCATTCGGCGCGAACAACTTAGGCTTGTCGAAAAAATATCGATATATCGATATTTTCAATTCAATATATCGATATTTTTGGACGATATATTTTGTAATGATATATCGATACAAAATATCCAGTATCGAAAATTGTATCGAAAACGATATTTTTTAAATTTTTATGATAGTGAAGTCGCTGAAATCTGAAACTGTAGAAGAGAGGACCGAACGAAAAAAAAAACGATATTGTCTATGACTGTTAAGTATTATGTTTTGTTACGTTACATGCATTGACATCTGAATATCTTGCATGTATATTATTTGCCGCCATTTATTTATTTATTATTTATTTTTGTTTGATATCTTAAACAGGTCTTAAAGTTAGAAGATAGCCTTTTAGTTCTTGATATTTTGTAATTTTGTCTAACAAAAAGGAATACTGGTAAAATACTTACGTGTTTATTGAGATTTAATCGATATATCGATATTTTTCCTTCGATATATTGACGCCGATATTGATATCTTAATCAATATTGATATATCGATATAACGATTTTTTTTTTCATTTTCGACATCCCTAGAACAACTACGGTTATAGATTCTTAATCTTCCTCAGTCCATCCTAATCCACTGGTGAATATAGGCCTCTCCTAACAAGCGTCACTGAGTCCGGTCTTCGGTTCTTTTCATCCAATCCTTTCCGGTCACATTGCGCAGGTCGTCGCTCTACCTTACCGGGAGGTGCCCCACACTACGTTTGCGATACTAGATTGCCTTGCCGTATATGACATGCCATCACAGATAAGACGCGCGCACGCTCGCGCATTCATACACCTATACAAAATGTCGGTATTAATTAACTATGAAATTCTCTTTTGACTATATTATAAAAATGAAGTACTATATGTTCTCGGAATAAACTGTACCTTAAATTAGGTCCGCTGTGGCCACTTTGTCGTGCCGGCATACAAAAAGGTATTGTATCATAAATGTGCTGTTAAGATTTTGAAATAAAATAAAAAAGCTTGTGACGTTAGTTCGCTTTGGATCTTTTTATTACTTTCTTTTTTTGTTTATAATTACGTGTATTTACTGATAAGGTTCTATTTATGAATCTGAATATAATTTTCTCGTTACGACGTAAACAAAAAAAATGCATGTCATCACGCTATTGCCCATTCGGAATGAACAGAGATGCCTTAATAGATCCAGTTTGACATATTTTTTGATGGTAGAGCGATTGCCCGAACTGGGTCGTGACCCTGTGGTCATGGTACACAAGTGTAAAGACCGTTATAGTGACTCGCTTTGGCCTGTCGCGTTTCGGGATCAGTTTGTGTATATCCAGTAACAGTATACCTAGAGACCCTCAGTCGTGGTATATGTGAGCCGACATGACGACGGAGACTATCAATGGATTTTAATCCTTTGATGGTCACTTTTGTCTTTGGACTACACTGTACTTACCCTTAGGTGCACTGTAGTCACTGTCGAACCAGTGAAAAAAAAAAGTCATGTTATATAATAAATTGTCGAAGCAAGAACAATTTTAATAGACAGACTGGACATTAATTACTTTCCTTTATCCAGCCTGCGGTTTACATTTACTTCATTTCCAACGGACCTAAATCGGAAAAGCGTCGGATACATTTTATTAACATGACAGAGTACCAAAACGTTCACAATTTCCATTGTCTGTTCCGGTTTCGATATTTGAAATTAAATATCTAACTTTCCGTTCAAAACGAAAATTGTTGCCGGCCGTTTTTAATAATACAAGTTTGACAGAGTTCGATTTTGGTCGCGGTAGAGTGCGCACGCTTTTCGTTTGCGCTCCCTCCCTCCGCCTCTCTCGAACATTTCGATCGGCTTTATGCCACGTGTTCAGCACGTGTTTGCATTGCCTCGCGCACCTGTCGCACCCGATCCGGCCACAGCCTGCCTTTTTCAAGGCTACGTCTGTGGCGAATAGTTTCGTTAACTGCATGTTTCAAACGCATTTGCAAAAGCCACGCTTTTTCAGTGGTTAGGCCGGGGGAAACCTACCGGTGTAAACAACCGGCCTAGAGCGAGTCCCGGGCGCTCGCGTTTGCCCTTTTGGCAACCGCACTCCCGGTTGGGGTCGGACAAGTTGGCATTGGGAGTGACCCCCTAGTCAACCCCGGCTATCGCCTTCCCAACCCTCCTATCCTCTTTCCTGCCGTCACAGTAATTGGTTTGAGCCTGCTCAGCGGGCTCCTGCCTTGCTGTGACACGTTAGGCACACAACCCTTGCTAGGGACGCTAGGTCACACACCCCTCAGGCCCTAAACGGGTCTGGGGGACTGCCTCCCTGGTAGGAAGGGTCCCTCCCGAACTCGTTCGAGATGGACCTCATGTTAACTATTCAGCAAGGCCTCGACTCTTGGTCCGAGGCCGAAAAATCAAAATTAGCTGCATTTGTTGACGCATTAAATCGACGCGAAAGCGCAAAGCTCATTGAGCTAGATGTCCCCGCGTCCCCCGACTCGGTTCTACCTGCGCCTTTCGCAGAACCCCGTCCCCCCGCGCCTACCGCGCCCACCGCACCTACCGCTCCAGATGTGCAGGGGCTCCGCACACAGCGCGAGCCGGCCGCCACCCGCGACCGATCGCCGCTGCGTGCGTCTCGCTCTAACAGCGACACTCTCGCTCGCACACTCGATAGCGAGCAATTAGATTCCGCCGACCAAATTGAGATGTCGGTCGACCCTCCCGCAGAGAATACAGCCTCTGCTACTCCCTCGGACGACGAGTTCATTCTCGTCCAAGGAAAGCGGAAGAAAAAGTCTCCCGGCGGCCAATCTAAGGCCGCCAAACTAGACACTCCGATAGAGGCGCCTACTACTACTACAGCCGCCGCTAAGTCCAAGGCTAAAAAGCCTTTTCCAAAAATTTTACGGTCGGGCCCTCCGCCCCCCGTTGTTATTAGGGATAAGAGTGCCTGGGAGAACATCTCCTTCGCACTTAAAAACAAACAAATAGATTATACCCGGGCGACCTCTACGCCAAACGGGATTCGCATCCAAGTCTCTTCTCCGGACTCCCATAGGAAGTTAACGGAATTCCTCCGTGTCCGGTTAATTAGTTACTATACATACGCTCTCGAGGACGAGAAGAAGCTGAGAGCCGTCATTAAAGGCGTCCCTAAGGAGATTGACGTCAATCTCGTTAAGGATGACCTTCTCGCGCAAAACATTCCTGTGGAGGAAGTCCACAGAATGTACCGCGCGTCCACAAGAGAACCATATGACATGGTTCTCGCCATCCTACCTCTTACAAACGAGGCAAAAGAGATTTTCTCGATTGAGTCCGTCTGCTGTCTCAGCGGACTTCACATCGAACCGCCCAATAGACGTGGCATGCCCGGGCAATGCCACAATTGCCAATTATATGGCCACTCAGCTCTAAAATGCTATGGGCGCCCTAGGTGCGTCAAGTGCCTGGGTGACCATGGCACCAAAGCATGTGCGCGTACGAGGGACGCACCCACACCGCCTAGCTGCGTGCTGTGTGGCAGCGAGGGGCATCCCGCAAATTATCGTGAATGTCCGCGAGCGCCGCGCAGTACGCGGCCTAAAGCGAGGCTGCCACAGCGTGCGCACGCATCGCTTAATCGTTACACGGCCCCTAGGCCTACTCTCGATGCGGGTAATTTCCCACCTCTTCCCGCGAAACGTGGAGCGCTGCTCCCGCCTCGCGGCCCGGTCGCGCCCGTCGGCGCTGACGCCACCTCGGCTCAACCGACCCACGGCGCCACCGACGATGCCAATGCTGCCACTCCGACACAAACTACCGGCGCCGCCGGCAATGTCGCAGCTCAGCCTGCTTCAATTACCGCTCCTGTGATTCCTCCTGCCCCCGTGGCAACACCTACCGCGGGGCCTGCCCACACCCAGAACGCCTGGGTGCGCAGCGCTCCAGTGCCAACCGCACCTCCCGCACCCACTGGTAAAGGCGCTATCGACCTCACCGTCGTCTGGCGCTTCGTGTCATGTTTCAACATGAGCGAAGTCTCTATTCTCGCAGATAAACTCCGGCAATCGGACAACAACCTGGAGGCTAGGCTCGCGCTCATCACCGAGCACGCCGAACTAATATGCACGTTACAACAGTACCGTGCTTCTGTCTAAAAGACGCTGTGATTCTCTCATTTTGTTAGGTAGTTAAAATGCTTTCTAATACGAGTAGGTTCAAACCGTTTGCGTTAAACATCGTCACGTTTAACGCCTTCGGCTTGAAAAGGCAAAGGAATCTCGTCGGCGAGTTCCTTGTCAAATACCAGGTCGATATCATGCTAGTGCAAGAAACCCTCCTCAAGCCGAGTGTTAAGGGGCCCCGTTTGGCCAATTACCACCTGGTTAGGAATGACAGGACCCACGCCAGAGGCGGAGGCACTGCCATATACTATAGGAGGAGACTACATTGCATGCCCATTGATCCGCCCAGTCTCACCAACATCGAGGCTTCAGTCTGCAGGATAGGCATGAGCGGTCACTCACCTATATATTTAGTGTCGGTGTACCTGCCACCCGACAAAGTACTTCTCCAGAGTGATCTCACAGCACTCTTGGACCTAGGACACTCAGTGATCATTGCAGGCGACCTAAACTGCAAACATTTGCAGTGGAATTGCCATCTTACCAACTCGAATGGCACTCGCCTGCATGATCTGAGCGAACAATTAAATTTCGATGTCGTTGCTCCGACATCTCCTACTCATTTTCCGTATAACGTTGCCCACAGGCCCGACATTCTGGACCTTGTGCTTCTAAAAAACGTAGCCTTACCGCTACGTTTGATAGAAACAATAAGTGAACTAGATTCTGACCATAGACCCGTTCAAGTGCAATTGGGCTCCTCACACCCGCCCGCACTTACCATCAAGAAGGTCACGGACTGGAAGAGACTTAGTGCAAACTTGGCCTCGGACGATCCGAAACCTCTCTTAGAATCGATTCCAGATTCTTTCTCCTCTATAGAAGAAACCAACAATGCGATTGATGCACTCACCAGTCATCTCCAAGGTGCCCTCGCCGACGCCACCAGTGAGGCTCCAGTTGGTGATCTCCACCGCTGGAGGCTCCCTGACGACACAAGGGAACTGTTGACTGCAAAAAACGCTGCCACTAGAGCCTATGACCGGTATCCCACTGAAGAACACAGAGCAAGGTTGCGTTATTTACAGAGGGCTGTAAAGAAGCGCATATCCGAACTCCGTAATAATCAATGGGATGCCCACCTGTCTGAGATCTCGCCCTCCCACCAGGCCTACTGGGGCCTGGCGAGATCTCTTAAGACCGATAACGACCGCTCTATGCCACCTCTAGTAGGGCTAGACAACTCTGTCGCTTTCGATGACATCGAAAAGGCAGAATGTCTGGCAAATAGCTTAGAAAGTCAATTTTCTCCCAGCACTCACGTAGAGAACCCCGATTTCATAGCTAGTGTAGACGCTGAAGTCACACGTATAGCTGCACTCCCTCCGTCCACCGACCTGGCGCCCGTTACAGCTGAGGAAGTCACAGATATAATTAAATATCTCCCGATCAAAAAAGCTCCCGGCCTGGACGGTATTTCAAACCGTGTCCTAAGGTCACTGCCCGAACAGTTAATTATACTTCTCGTCGTCATTTTTAATGCGGCAATAAAAAACTGCGTCTTTCCGAATGTATGGAAAGACGCATGCGTCGTTGGGATCCCTAAACCAGGGAAACCTAGCAACCTTCCTTCCAGCTACAGACCCATCAGTCTCATCAAGACGATGGGTAAGCTGTACGAGCGGTTGCTTCTCAACCGTCTTCAAGACTTTGTTACGACAAATAAGATTCTCATAGACGAGCAGTTTGGTTTTCGCGCCAAACACTCGTGTGTAAACCAAGTGCACCGCATCACGGAGCACGTCCTTAATCAATTCTCTCTTTCTAGGAAAGGAGCCTACACAGGAGCTATTTTCCTCGACGTGGCGAAAGCCTTCGATAGAGTCTGGCATAACGGCTTGATATACAAGCTACATACTTATGAAGTGCCAGATAGGCTCGTGCTTATCCTGCGAGACTATCTGTCGAATCGACACTTTCAGTATCGCGTCGAGGGCGATCTCTCCAGTCCGCGTCCGATTCGAGCGGGGGTTCCGCAGGGTTCAATCCTCGCCCCGCTCTTATACAGTCTGTACACCAATGACATCCCGAAACACCCGGACGTAGAGCTAGCTCTTTATGCGGATGACACTGCACTCTACGTCTCAAATTTCCGTCGAGATATCATACGTCTACGCCTGCAGGAAGCAGTGCGAGACTTAGGAGACTGGTTTCGCAAATGGCGAATTGACGTCAACCCCGAGAAAAGCGTAGCAATACTCTTCTCTCGGGCAAAACGCGATTTGCCTAAGCGAAACGTCCTCCTCCACGACAAGCCCATCCCTTGGGTCGATGAGGTCAAGTACTTAGGAGTCACTCTCGACCGTCACTTGACCTTCGGACCACATGTTAAGGTTGTGCGCGACCGCGCCGCCTTCATTCTCGGTCGTTTGCACCCTATGCTGTGCAAACGTAGTAAACTGTCGCTTAGAAATAAGTTGACTCTTTACAAAACCGTAATAAGACCGGTGATGACCTACGCTAGCGTAGTATTCGCCCAGAGCCAGTCCGCTTCTCTGGATTCCCTTCAGGTCATCCAAAATAAATTCTTGCGTAAAGCAGTGGGTGCCCCGCTGTACATGCGCAACATAGATCTCCATGACGACCTTAAGCTGGAAACGCTCGCCAGTTTCATGCAAAATGCATCGTGTCGATATTTCGATAAGGCGCAGCATCACCCTAATCCTTTAGTCCGCAGTGCCTGCGATTACACACCGAAAAGCGGCATCGCGCGCAAACTACGCCGCCCGCGTCATGTCCTATTGGATCCCGTCGATTCAATTACCGCGGCCCTTGCGACCGCCGATCCTATCAACAACGAGGTACACACAAGCACTCGTCACATTCCGAGACACCGGCGTCGCCGGCGGCGCCGACGACGACGATTAAGGATAGGTCCGTCAATTGTTGTTTAAATAACGCAGTTTCACTCCGACGCAGCCTTGAGTTTCTTTCGGCGTTTCTTCTCAAGGTAGTCGCTTCCGAAACGCTGGTAGATCACCGTTAGGTTCGTTTTTCAATTGGCCGGCCGCCCAAGTCGAGGTCCGTACCCACAGGGGTGCCCTTGCGTAGCCGCCCAACCCATAAATTTCGCTGGCTGAGCGCCCTCTGTGTTCGCCCACCAAGCCCGGTTTTGTTGTGAAGGTCTTTCCCAGGCCACCAACGTAGGACACGCCGAAAAAAAAAAAAAAAAAAAAAAAAACAAGTTTGACGATATTCATTTCGAAGTAATTGTTTCTGACATTCATTCAAAATGTAATTAATTCTTAAATGGCTTTTCTACACTGACTAATCAAAGTCACCAGAACGCACGTTATGGCAAGTGCAGTGTATTTCAAGTATGACAACGACCACCGAGGGGCGAATATCCATTGATAGTCGCCGCCATCATGTCGTCCCAAATATACCAAAATTGAAGGTTGCCAATAAAAATAAAAATAATTTTTATTACTGCCAACCGTTTTAATAATTTACATCTGTCGATATTCAATTAAGACGTAATTATTTCTAAATTCAGAGTAGAGTTTCAAAAGCTGATCAAAAAGAAGTATTTTCGGAAAATTTTTGAATTAAACATAACCTTGTAGTTATTATATCATTCACATGTATATATTTATTTACCTAATGGAATAAAATAAATTACTAATCCTGGAAATAAAACATTAAGCCTTGATTAAAAAAAAATCATTACGCTATGCTCTTGTATTGATAAGTAGAAGAGTAGTATTAAATAATATTGATCTATCATTATATAATCTGGTATCTAGAAACATTTAGCTAGAATATAATATAAAATAATAGATATACTCGTATTATTCAAGAATCAAAAATGTGAAGGAAATAGTCTACAAGACAAGACTACCACGAAATTATAATGTGGTAGCAATCAGATAAGATACTAGAAAAATATAACCCCAATTCATTATTCTGATATAGGTATATTTTGAAACTTTGCTATAACTAATAACAATTTAATTAATAATTTGTAATAACGGGACCGATATGTTATGTCTTTATGATGAACAATTATTATCATTTATGGTAAAACCAATCCTTACATGAATTACTCTCTTTATTCTAATTTATTGCATCAATAACTCTACAAGTAGGGATCGGTGATGCATTGGCGATGGCTATTATTAATGTATCTATCGATAATCGATAGGTACATTAATAATAGATATAAAATAGATAGATAGATAGATATAATATCTAATATGATGACATGGCGGTATGATTATTGCGCTTGGTTACATTTACCCCTAAAAGAAAATATTAAAGTCTAATAGAATGTGCAAAATACAAACACTAATTTACAACCAAATGAATCCCGCCAGATATAAATCGTATTTAATTGATGGGATTCGTTATCTTATTAGTTATATTATGTGTATATAGATAGTGAAATAAACACTCCAACGCGGCATTGAGTCACTCCGACGAAGCCTTGAGTTTAAGCTTTTCTTTTCAAGGTAGTCGCTTTCGAAACGCTATTAGATCGTTAGGTTCGTTTTTTTGGCTGGTAGCCCAAGTCAAGGTTCCTACCTGCAGTGGTGCCCTTGCGACCCAACCCATAACTTGCTGGCTGAGCACCTTAAGACGTTCATAGATACAACTTTAAGTTTGCTTAGGTTTTACTAAAATATTACAATTTATATTAGTCAATGAATGTCAAAGGATTTGGTAAGTCACTGATTTTGTCAACATGGACTTGGCTCTGCGAATACTATGGCTATATTCAATTTCCTGTTATATATTCAGATTTTTGTCAAAACTACTTTTTTTTTTAGATCTTTGCTAAGCATGGTCGAAATAGCGTCTATAAAACTCAGCCTTATTCGCCCTATTAAGCCCGGTGTAGTTGTAAAGGCCTTTCTCAGTCACCAACAAAGTGAAATAAAAAAAATATTTATATTACCTAATACTAAAATTTGCTATGACTTGTGGACGTCCAAATACAAGTAACATTAAAAATTATGTTCGTATGTTTTTAGTATAAACATAAACATAATATTTCTTTATTAACATGTTACCAGTTTCTTCAATTCTCTCTTAAAATCTAAGTTAATATGCGTAGAGCGGTATGTCATTTTACTGATTTACATTGATGGTAAAGACCACATGACTAAGCTAATAATAACTTAATAAACATAACCGCATAATCTTGATACTTGTAGCGTTCAGTTTCTGCTCATTTCTGGCGCCACAAGTTGAAGGCAGTCGTGACGCTTCGTAGTTCCGCTAGTAACCGTCACTGCGACAAGTCGCTTCCATCGCGATAGTACAGTTTCGAGCTCACAGAGAGTGGACGTACGCTTGTCGTGAATTGGGTCTCTATCCCCGTACGAAACAAGTTTAACAATTTAACTTGCAGGGATTTCTTTCCAAAACACAAATTATATTGAAAAATCACGATGGACTTGTCTCTAAACGTTAAAAGAACTTATTTAAAATAAGTTAATCTAATAATTTCTAGTACTTCTTGTGCAATTTGTGACATTTAATATCTAGACCGAAGATAGAGTACTTACGTGAAACAAAAACGCGAGTGAAATTGTTTATTGTTTAAAACAAAAGACGAACCGTTGAAGGTTTTGAATTTTCTGTTGTTTTTCTTGTTTATGCGGACACATAGCGTGTTGAAAAGAGACAAAATGAGGCTTAAGCGGTTTGGAGCGACAGGTGTGGCGGTTATGGTGGTTCTGTTGGCAACTGTAACAGGTAACTTCATATTATAACTATTTGCTTATAAAATCATATATTACAAAAATTTAAAAGGTGTAAATACATAGTACGTAGATACACAATTGTATTGGTTTCGTATAAAGCGTTCATTTTTCTAGTTTTAATTAATACTTATAAAATAAAATGTTGCTAACCCACTATAATACTACATGTAAGATATGATTCATATTTCACACGTATGATATAGAATTTTTAGGTTATGTTTATTTACTTCATAACTTTATCTCGATTTGATTTCAGTTATATTTTATTGGTGTTTATAGATTAAGGTAAAGTTACTAATTAACTAAATAAGTTATCGTAAATGTATACGCTAGAAAGAGTTTTTTATCACTATCTCAAATAAAGATGTTTTATTATTATATTGTATTTTTTCTAATTATGCCAAGTCGTCATTATT
Source organism: Automeris io (assembly GCA_036320925.1). Taxonomy (NCBI): domain Eukaryota; kingdom Metazoa; phylum Arthropoda; class Insecta; order Lepidoptera; family Saturniidae; genus Automeris; species Automeris io. The sequence goes on along the minus strand of JAUDJH010000010.1, from coordinate 10,925,526 downwards.
TTCTTAATTGCTCCTTTTTTATTTCTATCAGTTTATTTAAATATTTGTTAAGAATCGTGTTAAAAATAGGGGAAATGTTATGGAAAAATCTGAAATTCATCTGTTTAATGAAATTAGTTTAATTGACTTATAAATTATTTTTGTGAGGATTGTTCATAAAACGGTTTGTATGCATTGATTAGCCCACACAATGCGATGTAAAATATTTATTAGAAACCGACGCTGATTGTTTTAAATGAAGGCCTAGTTGTGCAAAAACCGTTGTCGTCCGTCACACATCGATCAGGTTGCTAAGCATGGCGGACACACGCTTTCCTGGAACAATCATCAGTTCTACCATATTCATTCACGGTGCAGTCATGCGTTACTCTCATCTGAACGATATCGAATCAATCTGTTGTAAATCCGCCTCATATGTTTGTTTTATCAAGTGACATTCAAGTCCATTTTATCTTTAGATAAAATCCGCATTCCATTGCCAAACCAAAAAACGGTCAATATTTTTCGTAATCACTATTTGTTGTAGTGAGTATTTATAAAACTATTGGCAAATTTGATTTTGGGTAAAATATTTTGTATTACTTTATAAAAAATATTATTTAAATGTTGGATACAATATAAAAAAAATTAAAGTCTATATTATTATAATTAATGTGTTATAATTAATAATAAAAAATACATAACATGGGCGTCTCATTAACTCACGAGATAGTAATGAATAATTGAAATACAATAGAGTAAACTCTCACGGAGGCGTTATAATGGTAATGAATAATGAATGAAGAAAATTCGCAAAAAATGTTTTGGTTCGTTTAATAATATAAATTCTCTCTTTAGTCATTTCTACATAGGATCTAATCTCAGAAGACTAATGCGGCAACGGTAGAATTCGATACAGGCTAACGTTTTCTTGTAAAAGTTCTGGTTTTAATTAAATATTAGTCAAGAATATCGTTTTAGCCCATAAACACTACTAGAATATACACTGGCCTTCATATAAAACAAAATTTATTTCAATATGATATTTAATTCAATATGTTATATTATTTACTTTATTTTAAAGTTATTGTAATATAACATGGTTTATCTATAATGTGAGGAATAAATATCTTGTGGAATAATAATTTGATTCTTAGGCAAAAGATAAGGTATATTATGTAAGAATAAATTTTAACCACTGTTTAACCATTTCGTTACCAGCGCCGGCTTTAGACGGCATTCACAAAACGCCCCGTGTGCCTCGGCGCCAGCTTTGGCCGGCATTAATTTTATAGAAAAGTAAAAAATAAAAATTACTAAGAATTATCCTAATTTAAATTTTTATTTAATATACCAGCAAAATCTTTAAATATACACTTAAATGAGAAAATTCGGACATCAACTTGCCATCACGCAATGTGCACAGTTCGCGGCGTGCTGCCCGGTACAGTAGCACCATTTCGGCGGAATGGACTGCGGTAACGAAGGGTTAAACCACTATCAAAGATACATTTTATTTGGTAATACGGCCTTATGAACTGATTACCAAAAAAGTAATTCAAAAGCTAAGATACTTCAAAAGATTGTTTGTATGTTACTGAGTAGGTTCCCATTAACGTATTTTTAAATCTACTTTAAAAACGATTATCAAGATTGAATTCCTGTATAATTTAAATACCCAATTAGTAGAAAAAGCATGACTCATCGAATAAATTTGCTAATTGATGAGAAGGTAGGTGATATTGAAGACTAAATGTTATGAACAGTAAACCAATCACGTTGATAGCTTGTGAAAATTGTTTCACGGAGCGACGAGTTCTCATTACCTGACGATATGAACGTCTTAATTCAATGTTGCTCCTATATTTTCACGAAAAATTAGGTTTTACAGTTGATAAGTTGAACGTATATTATTGGATATTCGATTTGTAGTTATACCTGAGCTATTTGAGTCATAATCTTACCGTTGCATAGGTGTAATGATTTTTTAAATGTAGTTTGTGGTATAGTATAAGGTATAAGGTTGAGACGGGCTCGTTCTCCGCAACTCGACGTCTAAGTGCGCCTATTTTGCGTGAGGCCAGGTTGGGATGATTTCAATCATCCCAGCCCAGCTCCTCCAGGAAATCCGCCAGCCGCCTGATGTTACTGGTTGCTTCCTGAAGGGATCTCGGTGAACCGAGGTGTTGTGCCCAGTATGCTGCCAGTGCATTGCATTCCATAATCACATGCCTGGCTGTCTCCTCTTCTCCCATGCATGCTCTGCACAGAGTAGTTTCTGTGACACCTAAATAAAAGAGATGTCTATTATAATAACCGTGGCCTGTTATGGCTCCGGTGACTCTAGGTATCTGTAATTTACTGAGACGCAGAACAGCCTTAGAGATCCTTGGATTCGCTCGAGGTAATAATGCCTCTCTAGCCTGTCTGCATTCTACCAGGTTGTTCCAGTCCGAGTCCCTCAGACGTCTTATTCTTTGACGTATCTCAGATTTGAACCAGCTGAAGGGGAGTGGAATAATCGGCTCAGGTCCGAACACTTTCGTATCTGATCCTCTTCTTGCGAGTTCGTCTGCAGCATCATTTCCGCGTGATCCGCTGTGTCCTTTAATCCATTGTAGGGTTTTAATGTTATTGTTTAAGCATACCTGAGGTAAGGCTTGGTTGCACTGCTGGACCAGGTTCGAGTTATAGTTTTTACTTCCTATGGCCAACAGTGCTGCTTTGCTATCCGATAATATTCGGATTTTGTGGTATAGTAAAATACAATACAAGAGATTCAAATATAATGGAATAAGGATAAACTGTACAACTTGAAAGTTTCTTCAATAACCCAAAACTTCACTTTTCGCCCTTTGCTGATGACACTTTCCCATTTTCTCTTACAAGAATGTCTTTAACAACTGACTCAATTGTATAATTTACTGCAGTATTCTTGTTGCTAGCCTTGAATTGACTACGTGATATGATTATTATCTAAGCTATGAGTTATATCAAAATATTCTACAAAAACGAATTACAGAGCTCTTTGACGTTGTCAACGCAATGGCAAACTTCTTTACATTTTATACCTTTTTAGCAAAAAATAACAGTCTGCGTAACATATTAAAACTTGAAATGCGTGCAAATTCCTTCATCCTCCGAAACTTAGGTTCATCTATGTAAGGAGCATTATAACTTTGGCTTGTTTCTATGTGAGATAATATTTACACAAATTCAAAGCATCTGCCGGTCCTTAGCCTGAGTCATTTAACCCTGTTAACTCAGCGAGACCGCTATAATGGCATGTAGACGGCACTTTCCATGTTCATGATCATTTGATATTATGATCAGCGATGATAACAAAAATGTTATAATAAGACACTAAATATAATACATAATATTTGACATGTAGATGATAGGACTATCTAGTTCTCGTTTCGATTGATGTATTTACATTTCTGAAAGTATACTTATCAAAAGTGAATACATAGAATTTAATGGATTTTAGTGATATTTAGAATGTAGCTCAAACTACTCAGCTCACAATTGCACAAAGATATTTGAATATAATTTACTGTATTTATGGGTCAGCCTAAGCATTTGGTATAACTTCCGTATGAAAGCATACTAAACCTTCAATGAAATTAGATCTTAGCATTACTCAGCTTGTTACTAAAGCTTCCTGGATGGAAATAGAAGATGAGATTTGATGCGTTTTAGATCTTATATGAAGAATTTGTTATTGTATATTGTGAAACCTGGATTTGCATTACAAGTTCAGGCATTTGCATTCATGTTGAATGCAATAATTTATGCGTATATTTATCAGTTTATACTTCTGGCATGTGGTTGGGTAAAAACTGTGTTTCTTCAATACTTGTCCTATGTCATATCAATGACGCATGATATGACTCGGAATACCTGTGTGTGTAGGAGATATTTTAACTAGTCATTACATATCAGTTGTATCAGTTTGTTTTCTAATTTTAATAACATTGTTTTGGATTTATTTCCATTAAAAACAAATATGTCAATGTCATATGAGAAATCTGTACATCTTTGTATCTTTAGGAAGTTTTTCTCGTGATTTGTTTTGAGTCATCTTGTAGCTTGCTTAAAATATTATAATCCATAAAAATTGTATAACCGTATAATATAAAAATACTGTTATAAATTACAGTTTCATATTCCATTTATGTTCTGTGGTATTAATGGCGTTTATTTAAAAATAAAAATGATTTTTAATAAAAGATTACTTTTGTTAAATAATTGAAAATTTGACCTAAATACGAAATCTTAATATAAATCAGTACTGAGAGCTTCTCGACAATTCCTCGGTATTTTAAATGACTAAAAGCCATTGATCATTTATCGATTATTATTATGATTATTGACATTATCTTTTAAAATTATTAATGCACAATACCCCTTGAGAAACACTTCAAATGATTATTTAATTTTTTTAAGACTTTCTACCCAAAGTGAATAGTTCAAAGTGCCTCACCTGGCTCATTTTATGTTAAAAGTAAGTACATTAAAGCATGATGTGGGTCAGAATGATGAATCACATGTGAACTCTTTCGTGATACGTAAAACGACCTTTACGTGACAGAAGAGCTGTGGATACTAAAGTAGATTGTGAGAATTCTTGGTATCTTAGCAGTTATTAAGGTAAAGAGACATACTTTCTAAAATTTGTTTATATATTATAAATGAAAACTAACAGTCTATTAAACATTATTATTATTACACTGTTTTATATTGTAATAATTTGTGCAATTTGTAAGTAAACAAATTTTATTATTAATGGGTTAAATAGCGCTATAGGAAATTAATTTAATGCCAATTAAATTTAATTTGAATCGTTGCTTTCACATTAAAAAATGTATATTAAATTAAAACACTTTTAAATACTTACTCAGTCAAACCGTTTAGGACGACATCGTTTAGAACAACATACGGGTATATTGACCTAGAACAAAGGTCCCGACAAAAAATTGGACTTCGTATCTCGAAAACATCACTGGTTGTTACGACATCGGTTTTTATGACTAAACATGAGTAGTCCCTTCGATGTCGTTATAACAGATTTTGACTTTATTTACAAGTAAATGTACTTAGATAACACAAGGAATGAATGGCTATTACCATATTGCAAAATGCCAATAATGTAAACAGTCTACAATTTCAGCTGGCGTGCGTAGCGCTTTACTGGGCTACGTCGACAATAGATAACACATTTTATCTTATCTAGAACCGTTAAAGGTAGTCCCCAATCGGGCAACGTGTTCGGCGTAGTGTGATAATTGTAAATCGATGACTGATATTCGTCGATTCAAATTACACTTAGGAACCATTTTTACTGATAAGCGTCAGTGTCTCTGTTTAAAGCCAAAAATTATCACAATTGGTTGAAAAATCACAAGAAAAATGTTCAGACATTACAACTAACTTACTGAATAGATTTACTATTTAAAAGTTATGTAATTTAACGTTGAACAAACAAAATATTTAAATAAAATATAAATAAAGTGAACTAAGTTTCCTTCATAAGATTTTCTAAAATATAGTATTCAATGCTTTAAGTGTAGATAATTCGCTTTCTTGTTGCTGTGGCAAATTGCTGATAGAACCAGTTTAACCACTGTTACACTCGTTTCAACGGAAACTCCATCGCTTGTAGATTTCCACTTTGCCTTACCTCAAGAAAAGCGGAAGGATACAATACTTAGTTTTTATCGCGACTTTTCTTGTTTTTTACACTGGCAATATCTAAAATATTTACGATTTAATTAAAGATGTATTATTGATATTGGAATATTATTGATTGATATCAACTTAGGATGAGTCTTCTAATGTACATCTCAGTTTTCTTTTAAGTTCACAGTATTCGTTGTACACTTATATGAATTATTTTAATTAAATAACATTATTCAATGTAATTTGGTGAACATACTCGCCTGGTGAATTTGTAAAGACAACCCCACACCAACAGCAGAAATCCCAGCCGAGAAAAAAGAATAATACAACTATGTAAAGATGATTACATTTATTATAAATATATAACATCCTCTAACTTTCATTATGAAAATAAAGAGACTTTATTCAATCATCCAAATGTATATCTATAGTATCTATGTATCTTTAGTATTTATAGTACACTTATAGTAACTTATATAAAAACATCTTACTGTTAGAATCGATATTTTTAATATAAGATAACTTGATAAGATTATGTTTTGTCCGATATAAACAATTCAATTACAAAGACGTTGTTTACAAATTTAAAGTATTTTGGAATTCTTTACAATTGTCTTATCAGTCCTGTATTGAGCGGGACTTTGCAAAGGCAAACACAAAGGTTTAACAAGATCGAGATTAAAGGAAATCGTTACACGTTACCTATGTCGTTGTCGATTAGAATTTATATACGCAGAAATGAAATCTTCTTATTGTAATACCTTAAATTGAGAATATAGAAATATTAAAAAGATGCACATTATATTACTAAAAAAAAAATTTCAAGTCCCTGCATTATTTGCCAATGTTTACATATACATCAGAATCACATAATTGAATGTATACATAAAATAGTCAAAGCTAAAAATATCACTAATGCTGATCATCTGAGTTACGTGGTCGAAATTTTATCTATACTAATATTATAAAGCTGAAGAGTTTGTTTGTTTGTTTTTTTGAACGCGCTAATCTCAGGAACTACTGGTTCGAATTGAAAAATTCTTTTTGAGTTGAATAGACCATTTATCGAGGAAGGCTTTAGGCTATATAACATCACAATGCAATTATTAGGAGCAAAGAAATAATGGAAAATGTGAAAAAAAAACGGGGAAAATTATTCATCCTTGAGGGCTTCCATTGCGTGCGCTGCAAAAACAGTTCCAGATACCAAAAATATATGTAAGAAAGAATTATTCCTCTTGAAATGATCTAAAGAAATGTCCACGACAGTATATGTATATCTTTTAAGATTAAGTCACTAGAACCGTTTTTATGGTAAACAAATTTGGTCGAAATTAATGCATTATTTGTTAAGAGTTGTATCAACGTAATAATATTAATTTTTATCCAAATGTGTTGTTGATTAAGAGTATTTAATTGTGAACAAAATTGTCTTTGACATCGCTTTATTTCAATGACCATCTTAGAACATATTACAAAACCTTATATAGCAAAACAACGTTTGCCGGATCAGCTAGTAAAGAAATAAATTATTTTTAAATAGGTATTACAGTACAACTTAAATATTACTTGTAATGTCATCGCTAGATTGAAACGACCAAAGTAGCATATTTGAAAATTAACAGGAAACAAAGAAAACTTACCACGAAAAAAAAATGAAGAATCTTATTTTATTTTTGTGTTATCCATAGTAGTCGCGCCAAAAAGCGCAACCCCTAGAATAACAAATATGTAAACGCACCCAAACGCAGGCGCCATCTGGGAACAACACTTTTTTACATTTTTGATCTCGCTTTCAAATTTAAACGTCGCGTTGCATTTTTTTGCAATCGCTTATAATAATTTCCAATTCGTTAACATACATCACAAATCCTCACCTACACTATACTCCACATCACTCACATACGGATACATACACAATGCGTGATTTGTGAAGTGCCTGACTACCGCAACTACCTGGTAGGGAAATTGTTCCGCCTACAAGAGTGCATTTTTGCAAAGGGATAAAGTAGATAAACTTATCCCGACCAGAGTATGACACATACAAAAGACACACACACACATACACAACATACATACACATACACAGAAAAATGGACATAGAAAAGGGTTTCTTTTCATAAAATTAATAGTGTAATATTATATAATTACCAATATTTTAAATGAAATGAAAGTTTATAATAAATATAGATTGTTAAGCACTGATAAAAATCGAGAAATCTTTGAAGTGAAATTCGCTCCTGAGTTTTAAAGACACGCATTCATCACAGACAAAGAAAGCTATCACGATCTGGTAAAATACGAGAAAGATTCCAAATAACAGTTTGTACTTAAATAAAAATGTCACGTATTTAGCTTACTTTGTTTTGTATTTATACCCGTAGAGTGCTGCAACACAATGACAATACACAATATTTTTGTTAGTCAACTTTCAAGGCCGTATAGGTCAGTGTTATACCTATTTAAGATATAAACAATCTATTAAATAGATATACGATGAATTGTAATAAAGATACTCAAAATAATTTGCTATTCAGTGATCGTTATCAATATGAAACTACAAATAGCTAATTTAATTGAATTTTAATTTAATTAATAATTCAAATGGGTATAAATCGATGAATATGTATTTTAAACTGCTGATTTAACGTCGTAATTTTTTTATCTTATATCAGTAAAATATAACATCAAATTGAGCAAATGGAATTCGAAGATACTCAGTCATCAAATTAATGCGTCTGGTTTTAATAGTTAAGAATCTACTTTGTTGCAAAGCTGTGTCAAAACAACTTGAAAAAGAAACCTCATTCACCGTAACAGAATTACGAAAAATTGTTATGCCTTCGCTTACAGATTTTGCTAATTTATAATTACATAACTTTAACTGAAATAGATTGTCATTAGAGAGCATAATCCTTCATTTTAAGTGCGCTTTCTAATATTTGTTCGTTGTAGAACTGATAGTTTTTGTTTATTTTTATGTTCATGGTAAATGATTCCCCTTTAAAATTATCAGTCGAGTGTGACTGATGGCTGTCTAATGCTTTGAACTTATGATTATTTATTATGTCATTAAAGTAGATGTTTTATAAGATACTATTTTATTTGACAAATTATTTAAGAACTCGTGGTGATGCTTTAGTATCAAAGAGGTGTTTCACGTAAATTGAAAACTTTCAAAATCTAAATTCAGTCAATTTTTAGTCGCACATATGTCAGACCTTACATTACTTGTATCAAGTAATGGTCAAATAGGATTCGTGATTAAATTATGATTTGAAAATAACACAAATAACTAATTACAAAGATAAAACGTCGTAAATTAAACTTTGTCAACGCTATCATTCGTAATGAGCTTTGTAATGTTAGTAACATGTATTAACTCTGTGCATAAAACAACTTTTTTTATATAAAGTTTTGATATTATACAATTAACAGATAGAAAAAACATATGTTTTTATTTTAATTGCGCATTTCTTTTATTAAAACCATGCACTGGGTAGCATATTGTGTTTTTTTTTTGTATATTTATTAAGTAATTGCATCAAGGGTATGTAGAGTAGATTAACAATATACATTTGAACATTTAAATGTTTTCCAAAAATCAAGGGAATAGAAGATGAAACATCTAAATACTTAACAAAATTATGAACATTAAATGAGGAGTCGTAATTTCAAAACCCGCTAAAACGATTTTTCGTACAAAATTACTTCATCGTCCTAATAGTAATTTGAAATGTTTTTATCAAAGCAAATATTATATATGCATTTTTCTTTTTTGCTTTTTCACTCTAGAATAATAATTGAAATACCTTAGAATGTGATTGTTAAGTCAAAGATAAAATATGAGTTTTTATAAATTTATGGGATTTGAAAAAATATGTTATAGTGGGTTTTGAAATTAGACTCTTCAAATATTCTCCGTTTATCTTAACAGCTTACATTTTGTGATATTCAGTTTACTTGTTCGGGTAATTCTGTCAGATATATCTAATTGTTCATGTAACGCGTCTAGAGTAACGGAAGGTCATAAAACTGTAAGAATTTTAAGTACCTACAGCATAAAGGCATCCCTAACTACAAGTGTTGCACTTGCGTAGAGAAAACTGGCATGTACACACAGAATAATGAGTAATGCAACCTCGTCAAGGTCCACGGGTTCGCGGTCGTCAGTCCGGTCAAACCAGCGGTCTGGACATACTCTGTTTAGCACACAGTGGGCCCGCGGCCGCCGCAAACCCGTTGTCTTTAAACGTTTCCACCGACTCTGAAATTACACGAACCAACAACCACGTCCCTATTCATATATAGTACTTGTCAGTTGTCACAGTAAACTTAGTGTGCGGTACTTCGATAGCTCCGCAAGTGGCACAGGCTGCTTAAAGAGTCTCACTTACCGCGATCACCAGTTCGCCAACTCCTCAGGGGCCCCTGCTTCTCCTCCAGGATACTGGTGTCTTTGAGGATCGTCCAAGCACACTTATACACTTTGGAATCGGATTATTTCGTTGTATTTTATGTATATTTGTATGTTTTATGTCGTTACTCGGCGGATCGGTTCGAGCGAGAGCAAAACTCAATTGACAACCCGTACGGTGTTGCCAGAGCTGTCGAAAGTTTCCTGCACACAAATTCGAATACGGAACACTTAGCATTTTTGTAAAAGAACGAGATGTCCAATTTTTTTGTTGTTTACTCCTACAATATAACAGGGATTACTAAAAAACCTTATTTTCTAAGTTGTACTCAACTGTACTGCAGTCTAGTATTCCTTTTACTTCTATATTTGTTTATATCTAGATGTTATTAATAAATCATAAATAAATTTTAATTGAATAAGTATTCTTATGTGTTCATGGAGGTATATGTCATATTTGTGAATAAAAGGTTTAAACTTCGTTGTAGGTAATCTAAGTTAAAATAAAAAATCATGAGTATTGCGTAAAACAAAAAAAAGTCTTGTCTAATGAAAAATAACTTCGTCTGAATTTATTTGCGACTAAGGCCGTTTCCTAAATGTTTTATAAATATTATCAAAGTACTTTTATGAAATTAAGAAACTTTCTCAGTTTTTTTACTGAACTTCATCTAATATCTGTATATTTCCGTATATTATTATTATTGTGAGAGGGGAAGCATATAATTTAAACATATATTATTAGGTATATTACTTATTTATCTAATAATGATGATATCCTAGCCGGTTTCGGCCACGGCGACTGTTTCAATGCCGATTAAGAAAATTGAGGGCCACTTTTCGGAAACAGTCAATTGCGCAGGAGATATTTAAGTGCATAACTGGACGCGCAGCCAGAGAAGCACCCTCGTCCGAACTCCCTCGGGTCCGATGGAATGGAGAACCAGTACGATCGGGAGGGAGCAGGATGCAGGTTTGGTCGAGTTTTCCTTCTCTGAACACCTGGTTGAATTGCGGTGTTAAAGAGATACCTTAGTCGCCTTTTACGACACCTCAGCAAGAAGAGGGGGGTGCTATTCTATTCTGCCGGCAGCCACCGCGGCTAATAATACATGTTTTATAATATGTATACATTTGTCAGATCTCTAATACTGTTATGGGTTTTATAAGCTTTAATGAAATAATAGTGTACAGTTAAATTTAATGTATGTACTTGATTCGTATTTATGTTTAATCTGTAGGAATAATTCTAATTAAATTTTGGTATAACGGCAAACGTTGCCCACAAACTTTACAATACACCAGAAAGTTTAACAATAGACACACTTTCAAACTACTTCTAGTATCTTAAACTGTTAACTAGAACACGCAAAACTTCAACAATATACTTTGAAGTGTATAAATGTCTTTCTGTCACTAGTTTTACTTGAGTGATAAATTATTCATGTAAATTTGTTCGGGTTGATATGAACCACGTATTAAGTTCCAATTAGTGTTCGAAAAGAAAAAATGATAAAAATCACCTTTCTTAGAATCTGTATCCGTGAGTTTTCTTATCCCTTATGTTTAAAGGCACTTTTAATTATGTATTCATTAAGATATCTCAGTTTCATATTTTTAACCAGTTTCAGAAACGGCCCTTAAATTTAAAGAATATTCTATCACTAACGAACCCGATATATGTATGCAATCACTAAATTAGTGCTTAAAAATGTTTCTAAATTTATAAAAAAAAATTAAAACTGGGGTTAATGTTTTTTTGGACAATAAAATTTATTATTTCAATCGTTTTAGTTGTTCTCACGTGTGATAGTATTAGCAGTAAATCGTTTTGGATACTTTTAAAACCTCACATACCACTTTCCTAAAATATAAAAGTACCTACAGCTTCATTAATTTTGGTGTTGTTTTTTATGTGCAATTCTAACTTTTCCTTATCACTGTTACTTGTGCTAACAATTTAAATGATATTTTTACTAGATTATCTTTTACAGAATATTGGAATGATTGTTTAACTGTCAATTACTTGATTCGCATAGACCGTCTTCCAGTTTCAAGAAATCTTGTGCAATAATTATTGTCTGTCAGAGAAATAATTGGGAAAGTTTTCTTACTGCGACTTACAGTTAGCTTCTTTGCAAGTGGAAATACGTCTATAAAATAATGTAGCAAATGCAATGTAAGCACTACATAAGTATCGCATTAATATTGTTTCATTATTTGGAAATTCTAGATGACTGATTTTGTAAATCTCCGCTATGAAATAAATTATGTGGATGTTTTCTAAGTCGGTAATTTTAATGATACTTATCCGTTACCTTACCTTATCCGTTGTAATATTATATTTTGTTACCTTAATCAAACAGTTATACGTATATATATTTATTGTAGTATTTCTTTTGATAACCACACATCTCCCATCTTTTCATCCATATCCAACGTTATTGTGCAGATATATTTAAAAGTAAATTATATTTGTTTCCTTTAGCTTTTGTAATTATTATAACACTGCATTTGACAAGATAATTTTAGTTATCCTAAAACTTAGTTATTTCGAATATTAATTATATGTGGAAAGATATGAATATATTCAAAGACCATATGCATTTAAACTGTGCTTAAAAATTTCTTTACGCTAGTTGCGTATTAATAAAGAATACTTATAATTCTTATGTTTATTTAGTCAAGAATTGCGTGTGTGGTTGACACAAGAGCAGTTGAAAAGAGAAATACAATTTTGAATTATTTTTCTCAGCACAGAGCATGAATTTCGTTCTCGAGGTTTGTTCTCACTATTGTTACATGTTTATAATTATGCTTTGTTAATGAAACTGTGCGTTTATCTACATCTTTGGGTGTGTCCGTGCTTTCTGTTACTTGTAGGAAGAACCTTGCCTTATTTACGGTTTTTACACCCAGTTAAGTAAGACCACTATTTCATTTCGTTTACCATTTCGGTCATGATTACAATGTACAAGTTCTAGAATGGAAAGTTTAAATGCATGTTAATTGACTGTAAATTGATCCAGTTTTTGTTTACCAGCTATACAATATCTTTCGGGACATTTAGACACCTAAAGTGTGTTTGCTACCAAATTGAAAATGTGAATTCATTGTGTATATTGTTAATAAGCTTAAAACAAATTTTTGAATTCTGTTAAATCTTAAACTGGCTTAAAATCCACTTTAGTATGTTCACATTATCTTTACGTCGAACATTTAATGATTCATTTGTATCTCAAGCTATTTTAGATCATAAGTGGATTGATAAGTCGACCGGCGTTGCATTCAAGCGAACCATCAATTGACTAAGAACATTAACCTGAGCAGGAAGCAAGTGCATTCAACAATATATACATGCACTAACATACAATGTACATTGAGTTTAGGTATAACCATCTTACAATGAGTAATGATTATGGGGAGGTTTTTGTATCGACAGAATCGACTTAAATACGAATACAATTCTTACAATCATTTTAGCATTTACATATATAATTAGTCTTCAAAGTAATAACAATATAGAACTAAAATATTTAAGAAAATAGCTCGATATACAAAATTATTGTTAATTATAGAGTTTGAACTCTAACAGGTTATGGTTCTTGAATTTCATAGATATGTAATGGCTTAGCCTATGAAATAAGCTTAGAACAAAACGGGTTGATACCAGAAATCGTGAACGAAGTGTATTTAGTTATTAATTTTGCATTAAAAGATGTGTATCACAGTTATTTCATGAAGGATACTCGCGTTGGTAACATAGTATCTGGTTTATTTTTCTGTAATATTCTTAAAGCTGGAGTATATATAATAATATGTTTTATAAAGTACATAGCGTTCATATATTAACTATTATACGCGAAACATTATAATTTTCTAAACGACCGCTTAAGACGAACGTTCAAGGCCATTTATGTAGAGTATTTTTATGTTATACTTTCTGTACGACTTTCTGTAATATGGTTTTATACTTTTTTCCAGTTTTTGCCTAAATAGCTGAAATGTCCAATCTATGAAAATTCTCATACAAGTTTTAAACAAAGCCTTAACACATTAATCGTATGTGCTTAATTTTTTTTAAATTCTATTTCAACATTTAATATTAAGTTAGTGAAGAAATAAATCCAGTTTTAAATGAGCTCCTAGCCTTTGTTTCTTGCTTAAGCTCAATTCAATTGTTTGTACTTGTGGCTTATAAATGTCAGACTAGCATGCGTGCTACTGACTGTTACGGACCGTGTAACTAGGCGAATAGCGTGTATGCTAGGGATGAGACAAGTCTACTATACCAAGTTTTACGATTGAATCTCAGATACGCAGTACGGCGAGTACGTTGGGAGTATCTTTGAATTGGATCTTTGCGCGCGTGCCGCTGTACACCAGATCCACGCCCTTAATTGGCCGTACGAAGGGACGTGTTCATGGAACCGCGTACAGCACCGTTTTCAAGTATTTTGAAACCTGGTATTCAGGTAATTTTATACACTCATACTGGGAAGACCGGGTGTCGAATTTAGCATAGCTCATCCCTAGTATGTGCTGTCGATTGTTCCCGTTGTTGCATAACCCATCTTCCTCCGCAATACTGAACCTGCACTAACAACATTGACGTTAAGTAAATGCTACTTTGGCTTAATGCCAACTGATAGCGGCACACCCCCGACGCTTAATGTTCGGTTAATGACCTGCACAGTTAACAGTGTTCAAGAAGATCGGGTTTGTTTCTTGCATAGTCAGATACTATTGAACTTGTGAGATAGTTAGGTCAGTGAGTAAATGAAGGTTAGTTAGTTTGAGGATCCCAACTTGTTTAATATTCACGTGAAAGTACGTAAACTTATGACGCTGTGAAATTCCGTTCATAGAAAATGATTTTGTAATTATTTAGTAGGCATGCTGGACTAGCAAGTTGTTAAATTAATATTTTCCGATAATTATAGAATCCATGAGGCATTATGGCTAAAAATTAATTTAACAGGCAAAGCAAATTCATTCTCACAAATAAGGATGTTTAGTGTCGCTACATCGATCTTAGGCTGAGATTTACAGACGCTATTTTGATTTTGCTTAGCAAAGTTCTCAAAAAAATAATTTATTTGGACAAAAATCTGATTATATAATAGGAACTTCAAAATAGCCATAGTATTAGCAGAGCCAAGTCCATGTTGACAAAATGGGTTACTTATCAAATCCTTTGACATTCATTGAGAAATATAAATTGTAACGTTTTAGTAAAATCTAGGCAAACGTAGTTGTATTTATAAATCTCAGTCTTAATTGAGTTATATGAACGTCGATCTATTGTTATATTGTAAGATTTTTTTTTATTTACTAACACCAACGACAATAATTAAGAATTAATCTTGATCAAAATTTGTGTTATGACCGGTGGTCGTGGGTGTGGTTTTAGGAAGACACGAATTTGGCGTTTTACAGTTTATTTTTGATGTAGGCATGTTCTGCGGAATTTTAGCAAGACCTTACTCAGCCGAAGCAAAGGAGTCGTTCAGGCTGATGGCTCCCCACCAGAAATAAATGTTAGTAGTGCATGTTTAGGATACGATGGGGCTGGCATGTGCCGAGGCACAAAAGTCCCTTAAATAAATAGAAAAAAAAAACAGTTTATTTGCACTTTAAGGCACACCGAACTGCGACGTACACGCACGTACTCCCGCCTTAGGTCTCGGCAGTCGACTAACTTCCAAGCGTACCGTGCGCGCGCGCATCCTCTTACCCCGCACGTCTCGTAACACCCTAACGACCCTTAGGGCGACAACTGCGTATCGGGTTACGTCTACATGCTATAGTGTTCATAGACGCTTGTAATAAAAATTGTATCCATGATTGGACGCAAGAGGGAAGCCTACTCAAAGCAGTTCCCTCCCTAACGGACAGGCGCTTGGGCGGCGCACTTGAGGGAGTGTGTCGCCCAAAATCTTCAAGGCGAGAGCGGTGCGCGATGTGTTCCCGCGCACCGCTCCAAGACAATGATGAGCAAATGCTGTGCAGGGGCCTTCCATCAATAAGCCAGACGTCGCCGGCTTCTGAGGAAGCTGGGACAACCTTGCCTTTGACCCCGGCAGACGGGAGAAGGAACACCCCAGGGGTTCTAGTCGGTGCGACTCCGACACACCGGGGGGTGGCCCTCACCGCCCCTTGACGGCACAAAAAGGTTTCCCCGGGTTACAAAAAAAAAATTGTATCCATTCATCAACTTAAAAAAGGTCTGCCCTGTTACGACTGTATAATTTCTTATTTATTTTTTGCTACTGCTGTAAAATTTAAGTAGGTGGCTTTGTTTAGTATCGCTTTATATAACTTTTTAATTTGTATTAGTTTGTAATTTAATCTACTTATGTCTTGTTTAACAAAATAAGGGAATCTTTCAAGCATGTATTAGGATAACTCATAAATATTAATAAAATCCACTTGTCAGTCTCATTTATTAAAATTAATGTGTTCAATTGGCCGGAACATAACCCGTTTGAGAAACCCTTTGCAATTAAATTATGTATCTACTGTAACGAAATTTTGCTTGTCACTCCCTCACTCTAAGCATATCAATAAGTATTATTAGAATTAATGATCTTACATTAAATTAATAAATCTCGAAAACATTTGAAAAGGCTATCCATTTAGTAAATTGCATGCCTTTATAGTTTAAAATCACAGATTTTTTACTTGCAGAAACTCTTTCGCGACATTTAGAATTCGGAATTAAGAAATACATGGAAGGATAATATAATATAAAATGTGCGTCTAACACTGAAGCAACATATTGCCTATAAACGCATGCATGGTCTATTGCGGTCATGGTCTTTTAGTGTTTTTTATTCCTTGATAGAAGAACGTTATGGAAACAAGGTAAATTAATTAAAATTAGTTGATCACGACGCGTCTACTCGTTACATGACGTTAAAATTTAAAAATGTTATATTTAAGGAGATATTAAGTGGTTTCATTTTAAGTCTGTGGATGTGGTTTCTTTACATTTGCTAATTATACAATTCATAGGAATTAATTCATTCATTCATTGTGCCTAGAAGAATAGGCTTCTAGCCTATATGGGCTAGAATTAACAATATAAAAGTTATGTCTCGAAAATTGTTAAAAGAAAAAACCTGAAAAATACGCAAAAGTATTTTAAATTATGCAATATAGAATACACGTTCTAATGATAAACTGTAAATGTGTAGTCATTATTTATTTTTATCAATTAGGAATGAAACTTTCACTGTAAACGGTGCAAATAACTTGTCTTAAGTTAATACTCGATGTAAGAGTCAAAAATTATTCAAAAAGTTAGTATCTTTTTGAAAACTTATTATAATTAAAATGATAACAATATATCATTCCGATATATTCATTTTCGGAGTCAGCAGAGATATAGTAGTAGCAGTATCTACTTTGCGTTTATATGTCGTGCTCAAAGTGAACTGTAGCGCAGCCGATTGTCGTTATCAGGGTACTTACATATGATTTTTTTTATAAGATGGCTTGCGGGGGTCATAACGATATTTTTCTTCACCGAAGAGCATGTTTTGAGTCTGTACTCAATTAAAAAAAAAACACAGAGGTATAATTAACGTATGCCTGATTATTACAACATCTTTAAATAAACCCATAACTTAAAGTGTAAACCGAAACAGA
Source organism: Automeris io (assembly GCA_036320925.1). NCBI lineage: Eukaryota > Metazoa > Arthropoda > Insecta > Lepidoptera > Saturniidae > Automeris > Automeris io. The sequence goes on along the minus strand of JAUDJH010000010.1, from coordinate 10,907,795 downwards.
TCGTAAAAGCGTATTTTTCTATCATGGTCCATAAAAATTATACGTTTATAAGTAAAACTGAAATACTCTTAATGTGTCATCAAATGCGTTTACGAGTATGATATGTTTCAACAAAAGACCGCAATTAAACACATCCTGGTAATACTGAGGGGCTGAAAGTTTAATGTCTGGGGCTTTCATTTCATTTGTGACGTCATTTTAATCCTTTCATTTTAGTCGTTTTGGGTTAAATATTATAATTACTATAGCCCAATGAAGGGTTAAACGTAGCCGGATTACGTTTTCAGAGTTTTTTTTACACTGCCTCGATTAAGTGACTACAGTAGACTTGATGGTAAGTACAGTGTAGTACAAAAACGATAGCGACCATCAAAGGATGAAAATTCGTTATTAATCTCTGTCGTCATGTCGGCCCTTTTATATCACAATTGAAAGTGTCTAGGTAAATGAATATACATAAGCTGATCCCGAAACGTAGCAGGTCAAAGCGAATCACTATGACGGTCTTTACACTTGTGTACTGTGGTCACGACTCAGTTCGCGCAATTGTTCTACGACCATAATATATTATAATATGTTATGTATAAATAATATGTTCAATAGCACAAGGTTTTATATTAAAGATAGAGTCCAAGCACTAGTTAGACAATGAAAACTGGTAATTCCACAGATGACGTGGAGATAAAAACGAGCCCACTAAAGGTCGATATTTTGATATTTCACTCTATGAAAGTGACAAGGTTGAAAATTTCTTTGAAAATTTAACAATTTTGAAGTAAGAACTGTGAGATGAAGTATACAACTCTTTCGTTAGAAATTAAAAAATAAATGACGTGATTAGAAAATCAACACCCGAGAAGGTATAGTTATGGATTTCCACCGGAAAATTTGGGTTCCCTGCAGATAGACTAACTAAATACTAGAGTATTTTCAAACTTCAGTTTGTAAAGAATGAATTTAAAGTAAATAATAATTGTCAGAGGCAAAAATGGTTTATAGAGATACAAAAAATGTGTCCTTTTTTTGTACCTTAATAAGAGATCACCGTTAATTTCAATTATAATTAGTGAATAATTTATGAACAAGTAATAGAAATGCTCCTGTTTCACTAATATGTGGTCTAATTAAGACAAAGTTTGAATTAAATGCACCAAAAATGTTAAAATCAAAGTTTATTTCAAATCTCGTTGGTATTCCAACTGCGGCAATTGACACAAAAGGAAATTTTATACCAACTAGACATTTTCTAACAAAAATAACTGATTCAGTCAAGAAAATTCTTACAGTAATGAATTTCCTTAATCTGAAAATAAACTTCAACCAAAGCTTCTTTATTTTTTATTAAAACCTGTCTCTATTTCAGTAAGAAATTACTTGTCTTTTTTGCTGTAATTGTCGTGGGAATAAATAAAACAATATTATATGCTGGAAAAAGGTTTGGATATTTCTCAAAGAATTAGTGTCCTAGCAGACGTATTCATAAATATTATTTATCACGTTTTATTTCTTACTGTTTTTTTATCGCTAGCTTGTCTAATAATATAATAAATAAGAAACGAATTGGTCTCAGTAGTGATAATATTAATGCTTGTAGGTAATTTGTTATTTCAAATGGACTATATAAAATAGATATTATATTACTTTTTTGAGCCGCTGTCTTTGATCTAGATTTTTTTAATAACTGATTTAGTAAAGTGGTATTACAGCGCATCCAATGGAAAATACAGGGTAGTCTTATAACAGGCAACATAAGGTATATTGTTATTGCATTGCTGACCAAAAAGAACATTATTTACAGTCTTCTTGAAACATTTTATATCATAGCCCCGGGTCAAAACTATCTGGCAGCCTATACCACAAGAATGTTACAGAGATTCGTTGCGTTATCGCGAGTCACTAAGGCTTTAGAATGTGAGGAAGGGCCAACAACCAACGACGAAAGGTACGCGTTTGAAATGGCGCTGAAAGTACCAGATAAACGTTGAATTTACTGCCCTACTTACACTTAGTGTTGACTCAATATCTCATTGATACGTGTAGAATGTGTGAGTCATGTGTTAATAAGTGTTGTCTGCTTTAGAGACCATTTATTGACATTAACGAGTAACGTATCCGGACGGGAAATACTAGTGTGGATGACATATCGCGTTACTTCTAAATAAACAAAAGGGGCCAACAATTAGGGTATCAAACTTCGCCCAGAGGAAGTGAATTGTTCATTAAAGCACCTCATGTGTTAATGGGGTACGCACTACGCAGCTGCGTTGACCACTTTATGATTACGGTTAAATTTACCTAAATAAACATCGTCTAAATTTAGTTCTACGTATAGTTGTTTACTTGTCTGTATAGATACGTTATGTTCCAGCCTTTAGAGTATTGTCTTTATTGCGATGGAGTGTTTTCATGCTCGTGAAAATATGGTAGTTATAAAATTAAAGTAATTATTATCCAGTTGGATATCGTGGAAGATCTCCACTGCGTTGGACCGACCAAATTAAAGCTTTGACCAACGCGTCCACACGAGCATGTTTAAAATTCCCCGCCCAGCATCAAAACGGGATAAATGAAGAGCTGTAGTGCCGTGCGCCTCCAAATGTTATGTCTGACTACGACTGATTTGTCAAGAGCATACGATTGAGAAGATAAATGTAGTGTAATATATTATATAACCATTGCTTTAGCTTTTTAGAGTTTCTGCAGAGGCAGTGAACTTTCAAATAAAGTTGAGTATAGACCCAAGCTGGAAACTATGGCAACTAAGTAAAGTTTCAAATTACTCTTAGAATTGGTGATTAGTGCTTATTTAACAACAATTTTTCATATGTAGTTGTAATATAGTCTATGTAAATGTTTTTTTTTGTAACGATCCTTTATATACTCTTTTGAACAAAAGAAAACAATCACCGTGGTCTACACACGACGGAGATAAAAAAAACTATATTTTGCTGTTATACGTTCAAGCGTTGAAGCCTATATCTCTAAGGACCTTCATCAGAACTACGCCATATTAAAACGGGACCAACCTTACATTACACTCTATCAAATTAAAGAATAATTATCCAAGTCGGTTCATAAATGGTGGAGAAATCGGTGAATACACATAATAAATACATACAGTTGAACACAGAACCACCTCTTTTCGAAAACGGTTAAAAAAATAGGAATAGCATTAGTCCTGCCAAATAGGCAATTGCAATGCCAAAACATCAATTATGTTCCGACTCTATGGAAGTAAGGAAAGAATGCCTAGTTCGCTCGTAAACAAATAGTGCTGATAAAGATAGAATTTGCAACACTGCAGGAAAATTTTTTCGTTTTCTGTACTAAATATATCACACTTTTTAAGCTAAATAATGAAACTACACTGAACACTATCTCATTCATTTTTTTTATTTCACTAAATCTAGAGACTATTTTAGTATATCTGCTAAAGCAAGTGTTTTGTTTCTTTATTTAATATATGAACTTATTCTTGGCACCTGTTTCATGATATTGCTTCGTATAAATTATGTTTTGAAACATAATGAATAGGCGTTTGAGATAGAAAAAGATGATATTTGAAATACTTTTATATCTCGAAGAAATTACAATAATACAGGTTTCGTGAAATCTTTCCAGGGATACGACGAAATCAGCAATTATTTGAGAATTATGATCGATCGATTGGCTCTACTACTTAAACATAATTTATTTTGTTTAATTTATATTTAAATTATCATATAATTCATCAAATATTATTCATTACACCATTATATTTTGAACGTTCAAGAACTTTCGTGAATACGTGGTGGAGACGAGGAGTTCCTCGTCCCACATAGTTTATGTGTGGGTCGATGGTTGATATTTGATACAGCTCGCGTCCGTTGGTTTTTTCCTCTAGAATACACGTAATAACGCGTGACAGAATTTTAAGGTCAATTAAGTATCTTCATACTATAGACAGTAAGACCGAGTGGAGACGTATGTAACGTATCTTGGTGTGTAAAACGATTTTTCAGTGTAAACGGTAATATATGGGTCGTAGATACACACGTCTAGACTTGGCTTAAATAGTAATAATAATCGTCAATCCCGCATTTTCAGAGTTCATTGTAGCTTGGAAATTACCAAAGACTATTTCGTTAATTGTTCACAATTACAACTAAGCTCGGCCGCATTCCGTGGCTTAGTAATTGTCATCTAAACGGGACTCGTTTTATTATTTTCAACTGCACCGGATTGTCATTTGCTATACAGAGCATAAATTAGTTTGATGGCAGTCTTTTGTTGTCTGTTAAAAATGTGCGCGTTGCTAATCCGGTACTTTATTATAAATGTTTGAAAATTATGCAATTTGTCACGTTTCCACCTTATTGTTAACATTATTTTAAATTTTATTTTCTAGGTCATATTTTAAAGTAAGATTAATTACTAATGAAGCTATTGTAAATTTAAAAATAATCAGAGTTGCTTGAAATAATTGCATTGCGTTTTTAATTCTTTTAAAGGGGCTTTTATGTTAGTATGTTTGCCAATTCTATCTGTGATCAATATATTTGTCAAGTTTGATTTATTTATAGGGCTGCCAGTGGTCGATACACTATAAAAATATTACAAACACAATCATTAACAAACAAATAAAAAACATTAGAATGCATCGATGAAAGCTATCACAGCATGCATCAAAAGTAAACAAAAGTAATAATAACAACTTTAGTAAACAAAATTGACATCAAAGCCAACTAATTATGAATCGAAGACAGAAAGACCAGAATACGCGCACGCCATAACGAAAACTACAAACACAATAAAAAAAAAACAGTAATATTAAAACAAAAACACAAATGTTAACACAAAAATTTACACTCACGTGACCCTCAGTGCTTCCAATGCTTTCCTTTTTAATTTCAGTAAGGAATCTCTAAATATATCGGAGAATCAATCATAACTTTCATGAATATGTATGATGTAAAATATAAGCTTTATGAAGAATAATTATAAACAATGACAAGACTAGTTAAAATAAAAAAGTTAAAAGAAGTGTTATTAATTGACATGAAGACAAAACCCGAGTACTGGGGACTGTGGGAACCTTTGCAAATAATGCTATTTATGTATCCGCTGCCTTTAAAGGAAGCGATGCCTGGTAAACTGTCTTGTGGCGTTGCACTACGCTTACCTGATTCGAATCGGGAGGCTCGTGTCTAAGTTTTTGTAAATGAGATTCTACAGGTCCGACCAGACCAGTTTTTATACCTTTTATTCGGTTCGAAATACGAGATGGGATTAATTGCGGCACTATGATTTCGAGAGCGTATAATCTGATATTTATAGTTTAATGATGCCGAAAAATGGAGACACGTCGTTTAAAAAATGCTCAGTCCACTTGCAACTTTAGAGTCTAATTATCTGAAATATAATGCAAAATGGCAATTTTTAATTATGTATCCAACGAATTATGTGCCTGTAGAGAAGTTGTCAATTATTAAAAATATAATTACTGCATGTTATCACTACATTGTATCTAGTGATAGGTTTTTTTAAGAAGGACGTTGCCCTACTTTAGAATTTACTCTTGTATTATGTATGTGTTTACAAACATAAAATCCATATCCATAAACACCGAAACCCGGTTTGTCAAAGAGAAGCTTTTACGAATGACCTGTGCGAATTCCAAGGTGGTCAATAGGTTTCTTCTAAATGTAGAAGATGCCTACAAAATCCTCAGTGAAATCAAACTGGTGATTATGTGAGGAACCTCTATTGTTCTTATTGTTGTTAAGAATGAAATTCTATCACCATTTTTTGTATATGTTTTTTTACTTGTTCAATAATATCTATTTGACATAATTCATAATGTAAAAAATGTAATCTATACTAATATTATAAAGTTGAAGAGTTTGTTTGTTTGTTTGTTTCAACGCGCTAATCTCAGGAACTACTGGTTCGAATTGTGTGTTCGAAAATTCTTTTTGTGTTGAATAGACCATTTATCGAGGATGATTTTATGCTATATAACATTACGATGCAATTATTAGGAGCGAAGAAATAATGGAAAATGTGAAAAAAACGGGGAAAATTATTCATCCTTGAGGGCTTCCATTGCGTGCGCTGCGAAAACGGAATACGATACCAAAAATATATGTATGAAAGAATTATTCCTCTTGAAATGATCTAAAAAAATGTCCGCGACAGTATATATCTATCTTTTAAGATTTAGTCACTAGAGCCGCTTTTATGGTAATCAAATTTGGTCGAAATTAATTAATTATTTGTTAAGAGTTGTATCAACGTAATAATATTAATCTTTATCCAAATAAATGGTTTGTTGATTAAGAGTATTGAATTGTGAACAAAATTGTCTTTGACATCACTTAATTTCAATGAACATATTAGAAGATATTACAAAACCTTATATAGCAAAACAACGTTTGCCGGATCAGCTAGTATTCAATAAAGTTAAATAAAACTTGAATGCCCTCACTTTGAACTTGTTTGTATTAAAATATATTTTAAAAGCACGTTTCGTTAGTTAATATCAGAAGCCTGTTACGGAAACTATTGTCTAACAAGCCACAAATTTAACGCTAAATAAACTGTACAGCTTCCCTGCCGTCAAATTATAGTACAAAGAAAAAAAAATCAAAAGAAAGTGCACACAATAGCGGGCGTGATGCAAAGGGCGTCTCGGGTAGTCTATTGTCATGCTCCAGCGTGTTTAGAAGTCGAAATTTTCAACCGATGCCCTTCCAACGTCACGTTTTAGAGGTCTATGTATAATAGTATATGTATTTATTTATGAGAAAACATTTTCAAAAGAAGACCTACATATTTGCCAGAAATGCCTGAAAGAAATTTTAGAGAAATATTTATAAGTATGTTAGTAAATATATCAAACCAATGAATTGAATTAACACTAGATAGACTGAATATAGCTATAGCACATACGTATATAAGGAATAAAGAGAGGGGGGGAGGTAAGTACAACTATTAATGAATGCTATAAGATAATATATAAAAAAACATAATATTTTAAAAAATTGGTTTCTTATAATTTTTTTTTTATATAACTAAACTTTAAATACAGTCATAATGACTATTCTGAGCATTCTAGTGTTAATTAGGTGGACCAAATATGTATTACAATTTGACTTATCCTTAGGAAAAACATAAATTACAGATACACACAATAAATTTCCTAAAAGATGGTGAAAACCTCATCGTGAGCCGTTATGGAGATTAGGAAGTTATAAAAGAAAAGCACACAGTAATTACGGTTTTAATTTAAACTATGTAAATATGTTTGTTACGTTACTTTTATTAGTATTTTCTAATAGTTGTTTGTTATATTTTTAGAATATCCATCTTTTTTCATTCATATCCGTATATCTGCTATGCAAATGATGAGATAATAAATCAATCATCAACCAATGAACCTTTAGCCATCTTGAATGCATGACGAATAAATACGTTGAAACGATTAAGTTTCAAGTGCATCTTGAGATTATTGTAACTGGAGCTGTGTTTAACTCAAGATCTCTAAGCGTGTTTACAGTTAATGGCTTCATTGTTTTATTTCTTACTTATTAAGCTTTAACATCGTCGCACATCGGTTAGAGATCTCTGATTGAAGTACTTGTTCTAATATCGGGACACTTTTGTAATAGTAATGTAATAGCAATCATGTACTGTCACGCTATATCTCTTCCTAGGGGAGCAGAGATATATTTTAAATAACAATAATAATTCATCATCAATATATTTTACGAAATATTTTATAGCTTATCTTTTGTAAGTTAATATTTATCCTGATTTATTTACGTAGTGTCTGATTTGTTTGATATTAAAAACATATTACAGAGAAGTGTTTGCGTATTATGTTATATGATAAAATTGTCAATTATTTCTGTAAATAGCATTAAAACATTGACAAAAATAGTAAAAAGTTACCAGTGGTGTCATGAAGATAACATTATTACAAAGGATTAATCAATCAATTTAAAGTTTCAATTGTAATTCAATTTTTCATTCATATCAGATGATTGCTAAAAACAATTACTTATTAAGGTTATAGTAAAATAAATTATCCGCTAAGTCATAATTCTAATACGTGAGTGTCTTATAAAAGATAAATATTATACTATTATTACCTTGATTTTGCGCCCGCAGTAGTTTGTGAAATGTAGAGTCTCTTTCCTCCGGGGTTGTTCTATTTTAAGCGCAATCATCTCACAGGACCAAACAATCTAGATCACCTTGTTCATGGTTGGGAAAAAAAAAACGAAATTCTTTGTTAAATACCTTACGAATAACTCGACAGTTTATAATAAAATCCTGTTAAGAAATTACAAGATTTTCTCGTTGACAATAAATACATTCTTGATACAAGAAACGATGATTGGCAAAAATCATACTATTTTGGAATTAAAGAAAGTCGCTGTGTAAGCTTTTAAAAAAAAAAGAATTTTTGATCGTAAGGGTCGGTCATTGACTTCTTTCCGCGTTCACGTTACTCAATAACTTGAATGCAATGCGGAACCGCATAATAATTGACGATCACAAATTTTTATTTATTGCTAACGATGGTGATGTCTCGGTTGAGATATTCACGACAGATCGAAATGGCAGCTTTACTAATACAAAAAAGTAAAGTCATTCTTATTATTTATTCTTAGTTTTATATACGAATACAATTGACGCTTGTTTTCGTATTACTATATCAGTAATCACCACGCTATATCCAAATGGGATGAGCTGAGAAACATGGATGCATTCGCCTTGTTTTTATGTCGTGCTCAATGTGAGCAGAGTAATAAGGCTGAGATTTACGGACACAAATTTGACTCAGCATACACTTTAGTCAGAAAATAAGTTCGTCTTTGACATAAAACTAAGTATGTAATAGAGAATAGCCTAAGTATTCACATAGCTAAATCCGAGCTAATGAAACCTGAGATTTATCATATAATTTAAAATTAATTAAATAATATGATTTGAATTGAATTTGGTTTGAGTGAAATCTCAGCCTTAGATAAAGTAAAATTCGATCAGCAGTAACGCTATTAGAAAAATCTAAAATGTAAGGATTTAACATAGCGTGACAAGCCGACACTGCGAAAGCTTATGACAAGCACACATTTTGTACTTTTCTGCTACCTGATTGATGAATTGAATGTTTTTTATGCTGTCTTGACACAGTAACTGCGCTCTGCTTAGGGGAAAGTATAGTGCAATCCTAAAACCGAATACGACTATCGCGAGACAACCGCCTACAGATAGTCGCCACGGTCATGTCGGCCTATACGAATATCTTTTCACGTTTCGCTTAAAAATCTCAATATCGCAAGACGAAAGGAAAACGCTCACCGGAAGACCGTTCCAAAATACAATGACACGACAAAGATATGAGTTAGAGAGCTAGTTCTTGCTGAAATAAATGTCGCCATTAAACAAATGATACCATCCCAGTGATTAGCCAAGCCGTTAGTTTTCGAGTCTGCTAAAAGAGAAACATAATATATAAAAGATTTACTCTGTGAAGTTGTAAAGGCCTTTCCCGGCCAACAGCATATGGTCATGCCGAAAAAAAAAGAAACAACTGATTGCATGGAACTTTGAGCAATAGCAGTATTGAAATAAGGTTTACACGGGTTTTCTATATGACTTTGGATACTTAACACTATTTTTTAAATAGATTTAATGACTATTATCTTTATATTGATCATTGATTTTTATAATTCAAGTTTTGATACTTCCATATCTAAAGATTGTAGCCAAGAGGTAAATTAGCCTTAAATTTTATTCTCGATTTGGTAAACATAAATTTCACTCCGAATTTAAGCGTTTTAAGTAATGAATTGGAGTGCTCTCGAAAGTTTAGTTTTAAATGCTCATTTTCAATGAGGTTGAATCGGAAGCAGGTCTGGCTGCAGTCCAAAGTGCTTTGTTTTTTATGGCCTAGGGCGCCCCTTTGCAACATGGCACCGGTCAAGAGCTCACAAAGTTTTTTTTATATGTCTGATTTAAACTTTAGAAATATGAAACTTTCGATATTCGTTTCAGAACTTTTATTGCTTTTTCGTATTGAACTTATTGAATATTATTAACTTTTATTAACACATTGTAATGCGTATTGTATGAGATATTTCTATTTGTTACTTAAGTAGCGATGATTCAGTAAAAAACTGTTATACCGACATCGAAGGGACTACTCATATTTAGTCGAACAAACCGATATTCGTAACAACCGGTGATATTTTTGAGATACGATCGGTTATATAGTTTTCAGCCGGGACATTTTTTCTGGGTTAATATATAATATGTATGTTGTTTTAAACGATGTCGCCATAAACGGTTTTGACTATAGTTATTAAACGCAAATATAATACGAATTGTATAGAAATGTGAAATAATTAAAAATATATGTATATAACATGTTTATAACTTATATGAAAAACACATTAGTTAGGCCATAACAAAGGCGACAATATAACAATACTGATAAATAGTGTCGAATTCGTATATAACGAGAAATACGTTGTAATTTATGTGCTTACAATCATTACAGTCAGTGAAATTTAATTACTTTCGTATATAGTAATATACGAAAACTAACTACTCGGAATATATTTTGTAAAGTAATTAATTAATTAAGCGTTATAATTATGTTGATACTTAAGAAGTTAAGATTGTTTCGAATACTTATAAACTATTGCTTTGTGTGGTGATAGCAAAAAATTTAAAAATGAGTTAAATTTAGTCTACATGCCGAGTTTAATACCAAATGTTCTACTTTACAAAGTAATATAAATAATACAAAAATAAACAAGTTAAATTACAGCTCTCCAAACATTAATAGAGTAATAAATTGAATACTAAGTGAGAGGTCATAATGTTGGTCATCAAATATTTATGACTTTATGGCAGTTTAGTTAGAGATGTAATTTTATTATCAACTCGTATTAAGGATGTGGTATTACAAATACCTATAATATAACAAATCCTACTTAAACTGAGAATAAAACTTACATATTTTTGGGAAAATAAATAATTTACAAACATAAAAATTAATAAAATATAATACTGCCCGTTTCTCGACCTTTAAACAATTTTTTTTTTTAATAATATATATAAACGTTAATAAATTAATATGTATAAGGGTATAAATCAATGGTGTTGCGAAAGATGCTTCTAGTTTTTCCTTTCCTACTAGTTAAGGTAATCTTTGAATAGCAAACTATTAGTATTAATATATCTTCACGTTATATTCTTTTCGGGACTACCAGAGACGCATTAACGGATATATTCACTTTGCATTTATATATTGTGCCGAATGGGACTAGTTTTAAGATAAGATCTTTCTCATAGGTACCATGTGGTTTCTCACGATATTTTCATTCTCCAGTGAACGTATAGTGGCCACGGGTATAAGTAACAATTTCTCTAAAACGCCTATAAGCTGTGCAAATAAACTTTACGGCAAAAATTTAAAAGTAACTTTTTTCCCTCATGTTAAATTCACGAAATCTTAACAAAAATTCTGAATAAATCTAGAAAGTAGAATATATAAAAAATAAGAGCAACCACAAAATTTAGTAGGTCGTAATTCTCCAGAGGTTTACAGTTAGCTGTATCAGGCGTTCATGTTGTTTTACGACCATCGCTTCTCACCATTCTCTCAATAACTTGACTTAAAAGTCTGTATAATTCTGAAAATCGTTACGCAACTTCTACTAAATACTCAATTGTTGTTCGTTGAAATTTGTTATTAGAGAAATTAATTATTTAGTGTAATTAATTGAAGATTGAAATTAAATTGTTATAATGTTAAATTATATCTCCATATTTAAATAATTTAAATTATATAATTCGTGTTAATATTTCCGGGAAATTTATTAATGTATGTTGGATAAAAAATTGTCCTTTTTTTAAAAGTGAGATATTCACCACCATTTATATTTCTAAATATAGCTACTTTTTATGTTCTATATAATAAATTGTTTACGGATGCTAATTTTATTTAAAATAATTTTCTTTGAAATAGTATTGTCACTTTTATCGATAAAGTAACGATTTCGTAAAAGACCAACTAAAGGCAATAATTAAGGTATTTCTATTAATAGATAAAAGACATTTAAAAATATTAATTACAAATTATTTTCAAAATCTAGAGCATATCATATACATTAACAGTTTAAGATTTGTGCCAGGCGGTCAAACAACCCGCTCAAACACTTTCTAAGCAACAGGATAGTCAGGGCGTGGAATGATCTCACAGAAGACGTAATCTCAGCTCAAAATGTGAACCAATTTAAAATTGTGTGTTACTATCTCAGTCAGAAGAAGAAATCTCATAATTAAAATAATGTGAAATAGCAGTATACTGCAATTTTTAGTTGTTTCAACTGCCTGCTTGATAATAAATATGATTATAAGTTATTTTCCTGGACTTATAAATATCCATTGTATCATGAATTCATTTTTAGACTGAGTTGTAAGCTGTAACACGATACGTATCAGACGTTCTCAAATAGTCACATTAAAAGAGCTAACGAACAATTGGTTAAGCCACCCACCATGCTAATAAATTAATTTACCGTTCGTAACAAGTGACTAAAAATACATGCAGCGACAGAAATCTGTATAAGTAACCTTGTAAGCGCAGCACATTTTTGAATGTTTGCGACGTATTTACTCGATTAGAAACTTAGTTAATTGTAGTAATTACTTCTTTGTTTTGACTTAATTTGCTTTATTACGATGTTGTTTAACGAAAGTGTTAATAGTTTAATAAGAAGTGGTCACTAAATTCATTTTTTACATTTTTACTGGTGATAATTTATTCTAGTAAAGTAATTTAATAAAATGAAACATCTAGTCTATCATTAAGATTGCTTTACTGTTATATTGTTTTTTTTTTTTAATTATGTATGAGAATATTTTACTAATATATTCTATAATATTTAACAATTATGTACATTTGTTGCAGGTAAGGGGATAGAGATATTCTTGTTGCAACTGCTTTTATAAACAGGTATTGTTTTGTTTTTTAAATGGCTATTATATTCATACGTATTTTTTTAAATTATTGGCCTCGTTAACGCCTCAGCCCGCCTGGAATTCAATTTTCATATAGGAACAAGATAATCTACACTGAATAGCTTCTGTGGGCTGGGAAATTCCTGTTATTCAATAAAAATATTTATTATTTAAAATTGGATGAATAGTTTACATCTAAGCTTAAAAACACTATATCTTAATAATTATTTTAGTGTAAGTTATTTAACAACTCTTATTCTAAACTATTAGTATATTATAATTTATAATAAATTATATATAAAATTAACATTTATAGAATCGTGTATAAAATATCATCATGTAAATCCATTTGAAATAAATTTGCAATTAACGAATCTTTTAATCTTGAATTTTGTAAAAGAATGTATAAAGTGTTGAAGTAGGTGAAAATTTTAAATTAAAATTATTAATTTAAAACTGCAGTTCTCAGTAGCGCGTTAGCAATATTTAAAAACAAAACCCATTACCATGAGACTTTTGGTAAGCTTTCCTTATTAAAACTTTGAGATAATGGAGTTACAACTTGATTGTCTCTCTAGTGACTCATCGAAGTCGTAACAAGCTGACGCAACTACATCGTTGTGTGTAATTAAAACCTTAGAGAACGAACATTAAAGAAAATTCATCATTTTCTTCGCATCATTTTCTTGTATGGCCATAAACACAATTTAAACTCTGCATAGGATAATAGTAGTAATAAAAAAATCCTTTTTACGTAAAAATTAACAGGGTTTGTTTGATTTACATGACTTTACATATTTGGATACATTGAAACACCCTTATTTACCCTAACAACTCTTCTTCATTTTGAAACAATGCATCAGTATTTAGACCTCAGTAAACATTGATTTCACTAACCTTCAAACAAAATAATAGACACAAGTGCGGGTTTCTTAGAAATGTGACCATTTGTTTGTTATAATTACCAAGCACATGTTTACTTGTACGTTTCTACTATAGTCTTATTGCTGTGAATTGTTCTTACCTTATATTATTTTCAGTTGCTTCTAAATTTTTAAACTTTGAACGGGATAAATAAAAGAAGCACTTTCTGTATAGACAAAAAAGTTATATTCATTTGCGCGATTCTGCAAATTCTCTCTTTAACAATTTTCAACTCGCCATTTAACGACAGCTTTTTATAATGAAATAAACCGGTCCTTTCAATTACGCTATATGTATATAATTTTCACTGTAGTCCTATTTAATATTTTCTTAGAAAAATAGCTTTATACCACTGAATAACGGCGGCGAATATCAACAAATTAGGATTTCTTGAGAGTTATCAGTGCTTTGACTATTTGATATAAAAATAGTCTTTTGTCTTTAATTACATAAATAAATGAGTAGATATCAAAACGAACAGAATTATTATGACGTGTCTTGCCATCAGTTCGTTGAACGAGATTCAGTCGTTACAGTGGTTTTGGCATCTTGTGCAACTTATTTATTTAGCTTCTCACGTGAGAAAATCCTTCGATGTAAATAGTATAAATCTCCATGATGCTCTTTTGCTTCTGAACTATTCAATTTTATACTTGTAGTAACCTTGTTAAAACAATGAACTGCACTATTTTATTGCTTATACATTCTAGTAAATTAAAGAAACATTTAATTTTATAGTATAAGATTCTTTAGCTGCATATAGGCGTATCGTGAACTTTGAAAACATTATTATTTTAATCTTACATTCTAGTTACTTTACTTACGTTTTAGTTGTAAGATTGAATACTGGTTAAAGGTAGTTTGAGTATTGTATTTATTTCTTGATTGTTATTCAATGATTTATATACCCTTACATATTGCTTTATAATCATCATCATCAGCCTACCATAGCCTACTGTTGGATAAAGAATTCTCCTAATATCTAAATACAATGGACCTTCCATTGACCTGATCTTTGGTTCTTTTTATTCAATATTTTCCGGTCATCTGTTGCAACTCTTTAATCCATCTTGGCTGCAGACTGAAAAACTAAATACTATTTATTACTACAGTCAAAACTGTTTTTGGCGACATAGTTTATAACAAATAAAAAATAGGACTTCGTGTCTCGAAAACATCACCGGTTGTTACGATTGTCGGTTTTTCGATTAAACATGAGAAGTCCCATCGATGTCGTTATAAAAGATTTTGGTTGTGTGTAATTTCAAACAATATTGAAATTTTTTGGAACTAATAACTTTGGGTCACAAGCTCACGATTGTTCTCTCAATTTAATGTGAATCGAATTTTCGTAGTTAATGAGTCGTGTCGTTTGTATAGTACTGGCAACTCCTGGGTGGTAGTACGGTCGGCCTATCCCTCGCGGTTGCCTGGGTGGTAAGGTTTCTTTGATCAATGTTTCACTCAAGAGCTCGGGATCACTTTATCTATGTTTGAACAGGGAGATTATGGTGAGAGTAATTCGAAACGCATTCATATTCGAGATAGATTAGTTAGTTCCGGATTACTGAATTAAGTCGTGGACATAAATGTCATATTGTATTGTTATAAGATTAATTTGTATTGGATTTATTATTACTAAGAGATTGGTCATAACAAGAATGTTTCTTTTATCTATCCTATAAATTATTTCGTCAGGATATTACCTTTAGGGTAAGTCCTTAGGAATAACCGAGGGATTTATATATGATAACTAATGTATTCTCTTTATTTGTGTGTCAGAATGTTGTGCTATAAACACGTATTGCACATTTGTAGGCTTGAACTGAAGAACTCTTGTTCTCAGTCAAAGAAAAACGCTTTTTATTTATATTACTTTCGACGCAGAGCAATGTCAATTAAGAACTGAAATCGCTAAACCAAATAACAAATAAGTACGTGCACCACACAAAAGTCTGGTTTTTAAATTTCTATTTAAAATAACTAAGTATCAACAATTTAATTAAACTTTTAACATTATACTAACTGTATTTTTATTAACTATTTGTTAAAAATATATTCATTTGTGTAGTTAAGTCTCATTATAAAAATTGAAAAATAATTTTAATCATGTGTCATTTAAATTAATGTTTTCAACTATTAGTTTGCTCAATTATTGGTAAGCAAAGGATCCTTCAGCCCATAAATTACTTTAACTTCTTAATTACTTACTACCTTACTTAAATTACTTTTTTAATTACTTTGGACAAAAGTTTTGGTTCTTGTCGGGAAGAACTTAGACTCCTATCAAATGCTTACGTATAATGGTCAAACTAAAATGTTATATTATTTATCCGTATCAATATTTCACAAGAAATGACTTACAACCTGTGAAGACGATGTCAACAGTGGACAATAGCTGGCATCTGCCCGCGTTTATGAACAAAAACACAAGGAATGGGTGTTTGTATTGTAATTACGTTTGTTGATGTACTGGCATTGATATCCGAATCGTTCGATAGCTATCAATCATTGTGTTTAATTTGTTTAATAAATAATTAAATTGTCATAATTGCATTTAGTAAAAATATTTATAAAAAACGAGCTGGTACAGTTGACAAAATATTCATTTAGATTATCATTGTTTGTGTATTCGTTTTAAATTTATTAACCACCTCTGTTTACTCTTTGAAGAGTTATTTCATTTTCTTGAACGTTTATTTTTTTGGGATAAAGTGTTTTATTGTTGGTTCAACATAATTAATATTTTGTTATAATTGCTACTTCATTTAAACGTTCGTTGAAAATTAAATATTAGATTTTATGATTGAAGTAAATTTATTTTAAGAGAAAGATTGCTATATACCTTCTGTGTTAATACTCTTATTAAAATGCTTACACAAGCTTACTAGGTCAGTGTTTTAAAACTGAAATTTAAAAAAAAAATCGTTTAAATAATCCTTATGCCATATTAAAGTTTAAATGAGATATTATCATCGAGATTGGACATTTAGATGCAATTAAAAGTCGTAAATTTGAACAATCTCCAAGTAGAATTGTTATCACCAACACGGGTCACATCCCGGCCCGCGGTCTGGAGAAATTCATGAGACGTGGACAATAGTTATTGTCGCACGGTCCACTTTGATATAAGGCGATCGTAACGTGTAGTCAGTACATATTATGGTACTAAACGCCATTATATCGAGTAAACTAAATATCATGCACTTAGATTGTTAAAAATCTATATTTTATTTATATTTATTCTCCAGAAATTTTTGTTTCTGGTTACAATCACCTCGTGCCATTAATTGGACATTTTTTTTGTACCATTTTATTTAAATTTTTATAATCTACAGGATTTACTTTGTTACCTATACTCACAATTTTTTTATTACTCTGTGTTTAGTACCTGTTTGAATGTACAACATTAACAAATCATGTGTACTGCATTCAACAAATATTTACAATACAGGTTTAATGTCAAGGTTTAATGTTAAGGTTTAAGGTCTAATAGTTGTAAATTATTGTTATAAAAAGTAGCATGATGCAGGGCAATCCACAAAAACACCGAGGAACACGTTCGCCCAGAGCGAGCGTAACATGCCTCGGTGACAATGGCCGGGCAGTAGACTTGAGGGAGTCTGCTGCCTGGACGAGAGGGTGGCGGTGCACGGTGTCTGGCGCGCCGCCTGAGAAAGAGGTTTTGTAGGGGTGGGGTTTTACTCCGACCCCTCCCAGTAAGGTAGTCTCAACAAGGCCTTTTGTTCCCTGGGCGTCTGGACGAATTTAGTTTCCCAGGCCTGAGTGGAGCAAACAGAGGGACACCCCGGGGGTTTTTAATCAGTAAGAGTTTGACACACCGGGGTCGCTGCTCTTACAGCGTCCCTGATGGTCCTATGCAGGATTTCCCCCCGGGATACAAAAAAAGGTGCAACAACACGGACGTCTCTTTATTATTCTTCTTCTATTTCGTTCTCATGTTATACAATTTTTGGAATATAAAACTAATTAAATTAATATATCCTAATCAGAAACAGATACATGTGGTTTAAAAATAACATTAAAAATCTTATTTCATCTGAAATAATTTATCTAGGCACAATGTAATATACAACCGGAGTCCTTATACCCACAATTCCAGTCTTATGAATGTCAAGGTGAACATTCCTACGCCAGTCGAGATTGGAACGAACGATCCGTGAATAACCTCCTTAGAATTCTCTGGCACGCCGCTAAGCGGTCGAAATGTGAGGAATTTTTATCAGAAGCGCCATAAGGCATGAATTATGCACGCTGTGAGCCATTATATTGCAGTGTTATATAGCGGGTCAACGTCTCCTGAATACGCCGACAGGGTATTATGATCTATAAAGTTGCAAGGTCGTTATTCACCTATATACTTTTATAGCTACACACACATAGTACAGATCAAAAGTTTTATAAGTGAGTGTCTATATTTTAATGGTTTTTTCCATTAATTTGTTAGTGGGCTTACTTGGCCACCCACTGTACTAAAAGGGTTTGCAATTGATTATACTGTGAAGTGTTTAATGTACACAGTTGAAGTGCCTCAACCATTATATTATTTGAAATTCGTAAACAAAGCTTTAATAAATACTGTCGCATTAAGATACTCTTGCTCCAATACTAAAAATAAAAATTTCATGAATTTACTTTCTTTGACACCTTTTATTAAAATATTGGCGACCGCCCACGGCACTTGTCGCGTGAAATCATAGCAAAATTTCTGCTTTATAACTTGAAAGCGACGTTTTTTATCCATTACCGAGTTTTTTAACAGTTACCGAGTTTTTATTAATATTGGTTGTTACTTGGAAGCTTTTAATTATCATAATTACAGAAATAATGCAACTAAAAACGAAACTATAATACATCTTTTATCTTATTTCATACAAGTTTCGCAAGGTCTAACCTCTACCTTCAAGAAATTAACTTCTATACAAATTTCACCTTTCTAGGTCTAAAGGGTAGGACTAGGTGTTGATGAGTCAGTGAGACAAGTTTGTCTTTTTTATATGTATCAATAGATAGTTTAGTGCATTAGGTATAGTCAAAACCAAAGTGGAAAAATTTCGTCTGACGTACCAATATGTCGCATGTCTCTTTTATTTCCAATGTGTAGACGTATTTTTATACTTTATTTTTTATTTATATTTAATAGTTTCTTGCAATGAGATATTTATAACGCGTATCAAATCTACTGTAATTATAAATCGGGTAAAGTACGCGTAAAACTTAACGATTTCACATAACTTGGATAGTTTTACGCTTATTAGAACTTTAAGATTTCACAATTTACGTTCCTATTGATACACAATATTCTAATCAAACAATTATATTTATTATCGATTTTGTAAATTACCAAAACTAAGTAGCTAAATAAAACATTTTTCATTAAGCCTAACAATTACATAACTTCAATTCACGAGAACAAAATAAATCTATTGAAACCCTGGATACCTGCGACAGTGAAAATCCTATTATTATATTTAAAATTAGGAATTCAATTTCACTTCTTTTTCGGTTTCACTTTTATGAATATTGTTGGAACAGTTTTTGCGATGTGAGTCATTCTATCATGAGGCTAATAGACTGAAGTTTTGGCCCTCAAATATACCGGTACATTCGAGGTCGTTGTGTCGTACAAATTCTTTTTAGTTGATTTAGTTACACCAGTGTGCACTGAACGGTCGTTTGAAATCGGCTAGCGTATTAGGTAATGTTATAAAATATGTAAAATGTAAATTCAAGGTAAGAATACTCAGTGGAAAAAGGCTCTTTTAGTACTCAAGAATTTGGTAAAAGATACCACAAGCGTGGAGTATTTTAATATATTCAGGCATTATTTATTCTCGAGTATTTACGTAACTTTTCAGTATTACAAATGGTTCCTTTTATTTGGACCTTTTGTAATTAGAAATTTGGTTTCAAATCACAAACCATTTAATTTTTATGACCTTTGACAAATATGTCAGATATTTTTATTATCTAAAGACAGAGAATACGTGTATCTTCGAAATAGCGGGCAAAGCACATTCATTACATATAAAATCTACACCTTCCGTAAAGCAACAGGAGTTTTTAATATCCCTGACTTGAAGCTTGCAATATCGTGGGTCGATGAGCGGAGAAAGCTGAAGCGATATTATACGAAGTACGAGTATAAGCAGCTTAGAGCTTAGTCTTTGCTATGCACTTCATACTACCGTTGAAGTCCGGAACATACTGTGTTTTATTGTAAATTTAACATAACCTTTTAAAGTTATAAAATTTTTATATATTTGTGCCATATAAATTTCATTTTGACTACAAAATTCATTACTAAATGAACACGCATATTCAGTACAAAACAATTGATACAAAACATTTGCTTGAATTTCAAACCGCTACAAAGTAATTTGCAGCGATATCGATCGGATTTAACCCAATATAAAATCAAATAAGTAATATACGTTGCTCTCGTAAACGGGTTAAAAGCTCCTTATCTTTCGGTAAAACTAAGACCGGTGGAGTGACAAATGGCTTTCGTATCGTTTTCCTCGGGTACACTCTAGAAAATGGGATTTTTTGTAGAAATTCCAGCGAAGTGATAAATGTTTTTCGGTGTGTAAGTTTTGCTGCGACGTTCAGTGGAATCCGCTACAACCAAGGCTTTGTGATAGAACGATTTGTGCTTTGCATTATTGCGTTGTCTTCCAACATCACGAATTGTAATTCAAACTGGGACTTAAATCGGTTTTACATTTTAACTGAACAGTTCCTAGAAAATTTTTGTATACAAATATACGTAACAGTAAAAGTTGATATTGTTCATCATTAGATGATCTCTTTTAGGATTAAAATTAAAATAGCAATTATAGCCGTTAACACTTTTTTTTTTGTTAACCCGGTGGAAATCCCTATGGACCGTCAGGAGAAGTGGTGAGAGCCAGTCCCCCCGGTGTGTTGGACCTACCCTGACTAAAACCACCGGGGTGCCAGCACTGCCCTCTCTTCACTTTCGCCGAGCCTGGGAATCCGGATACTTCCGACGGCTCAGCGAGCGGTAGGCCTTGGGCAGGCATCGCCGTTAACACTGATTTCTTAGATAATATTGTATGCATTTTTATTAACACAAAATAAGAAAGTCTGTCACATTTTTGTTAATGAAACTTTTTTATATTGTATTTATTAGTATATGTTTCTCTCAGGCACTAAATTCGGCCTTAATGTAATTACCAATTAACATTTTATGGCTGCAGATCTTATTTTGACCCCTTTTAACGTATAGTATAGATTTGTTTTTACTGAGTAATACTGAGAACAAGGTATCAAGGAAAACACGGTTTTGGAATAATTATAAATTTCAACTGGTGAGTCTAAATCCTAGAATCCTAGAAATAAGACAGATGGTGGCAGAAATTAACAGCATTGACCTAATGAAAGCCAAAACTATTTACAGTCTCATTACCGGCGTCGGTAGGGGACGATGGCAGCGTAAAAACATACCTTGTTCAACTATTTGTTCGCTGATCTTTCTATGATTTCAGTTATCGTTGGACACATTTGAAGAAATTGTGCTGTAAGTCAGCGGAATCAAATGAACAGTGTTTTATTTTATTTTTTAATTTACATATTTAGGTACACAACACGGGTAAAATTGGGTAAGAAAACATAAGAACCATGGTACACAAAATAGAACATATAAATGCCCTCACAATTATTGGGCACCACAGCATGAATATTAGATCTAAAAAAACAGATCTCATCAATCTCTCGTTTTAAAGGACTTGACTTGTAGTTGTTAAGTCAGCGGAGTGAATTAGGAATTAAACTATAGTTTTAGGTTTTTATTATAGTATTTATTTTTGGTATAATTTATGATTATTTTTTGCTATTATATTTGTGTTTTGTGTTCCTTAACTAAATTTTTATTTTGATTTGTATTTTTTGTGGAAACTCTTCTAAATTGTGTATATTTTTGTGTATTATTTTATTATTTTTGTGTTTCTGTATGTTTCCCTAATTGTATAAAAAATAGTTACAGTTTGAACTGAAATAAAATGTATATGCTTTTAAATATTATATAAGTATCCTCGTTGTAAAAACCTTTCACGGTGTCAATGGCCTAGAGAACGATTAAAATATTATGAATGAAACAATATTCCAAAAATAGCTAAAGGCGAAACATTGGATCACAATTAGCATACGCATAAACGCCGCAAGTTGAAACATCCCTCTCTATGACTCCCCCGATGTCTTCAGGAATCACGTCCCGCTGTTTTACAAAGCCGTACAAGCATGTTCGAGCCTTTTAGCACTTCTCTTAAATCCATTCTGTGTAACCCTAATCCAATCCGAGTGCTGCTGACCACATCATTAATTTTCTACAATATCGCACCCCAAAAAGCATCGGCTCCTATATTTCAGCGTGAACTATTTATATTTCTCGAACTAACAAAGGCGCGAACCATAAATAAAAGTCCCCACCCCTGGGGATGCCTTGCTGCCTTTGATACGATCCCTTTCTTATTTTGATGCGGTCTAATGTTGCTAGGCTCCTCTGTATCATTCGCTTTGTACTCACTTCATAAATCATTACCTGTTGGCGGGAAGCGTCTTGCCTTGTAAGAGGTTTTGTATATTTTCTCTAGAGTCCATTTTCTTCCTACTTGATAATGTTGTTCCAAAGATTTACCTTAAGAAGTTTTTTTCCAATTCTTTTTTTACTATTAATATTCTTAGACGCAGTTCTTCTCAATTAGTTTCGGGACATCGGGATTAAAATTAATCTTTTCTCCTAACGTGTCCATTTACATTTTTTTGACTATGTTAAATTTTATAATAGTGTACATTCCTTCTTCCGGTTATTTAAGAAATGCTTTAAAATGTCTTTGAGCAAAAGATCTTGGAAGAAAAACTTTCTAAAGTTACGCCATTGTTCGGTATCTTTTATAACGTTACTTGAAACTATTTTTCTCTACAAATTCTTCTTTTCATATGTAAATTAGAGAGTCCTGTTCCATCCCTCCTGTGTTCAAGGGAGGATTTGCATAAAACAGCCTTCCTATAAATACATGGACTCTGCAGACCGCGTAGGAACATGAAGTTTGTATACTCATATAATGTATGCAAATAAATATATTTAGCTTACCATTGTTCACATGTAATAAAACTTTCGTCTATTATTTATTATTGAGAGCAGCCAGTTTCAGAACCGATATCAATGACCAGTTTATACTTACTTAGTGCTTCTAGCACTAAGTGCGACCGTGTAGCTCAAATAGCAATTGATAATTGATCTTCTCAACTAGCACTAAGCTGCACGTATTGAAATGAAGTAAAAATTTATTTAAACATACCTATTTTAAGTGTATTTTGAAATCTTTAGAATAAATGAATTATCCACCGGTTTGAAAGATAGTATTAACTGGGAAGAATTGGCAATAAATGGTACTTGCTTTTTTTTTTAACAAATGTGGTAGAAAGTAATTGTACAAATAATTTCACATAAAATTAATTATCCTGTAAAGGATGTATATGTGAAGGATATATGTAATAATGTGACCTCTCATTTTGTGAAGAAACTACATAAAATACTAAGGATGCAGAATACATAATATTTAACATTTACATTAAATGTGGGTCAATATTTTACGT
Organism: Automeris io; assembly: GCA_036320925.1. Lineage (NCBI taxonomy): Eukaryota > Metazoa > Arthropoda > Insecta > Lepidoptera > Saturniidae > Automeris > Automeris io. The sequence goes on along the minus strand of JAUDJH010000010.1, from coordinate 10,884,209 downwards.
GTTTAAGCATTTATAACCTCACCTCAATTGAAAAGTGGGTTTATTAAAATACATATTTACATGTGTCAGGGTCAATAAAAATATAAAATTTATACATGGAATTAGGCTAAATAGTTCTAAGAATTTGTCAAAGAGTGTTTCCAGCAATTTGGCATAATTATATTAAAATACTCATAATAAATAGTGTAAACATATCATACAATATAGCGAAAAAAAAGTTAATTCAATTAATTTATGAAGTTTGACATTGTTTTTTCCGGTATCACACACACCATAAATTTCAAACTGAGGTCCACATTATAGCTAAAGTTTCCATCGTATATTTGCTTAGAAATGATATATTATTTTAGTTGCTGACTTTAAAGGCATACTCTGAATTCTGGATACTGCATGTACAAGTTAAACAAGATTTCATTTGCTAGCATTATAATTAATGATTCGTTGCTTAAGTTTTCGAGGAATCTGATATGTTAAGAAATGTACACAAAGGTTTATACTTAATTCAAAATAATAATACAAGTCAGATGACTCTGTTTACTAAAATATAATAAAAATATTTCATACATAAACCATTTGAAATACAATTTTTAAACGATGGAAAACACAGCATAGTGATACGTTGCCTAGTTTAGAAGATCTAATCGAACATATAGACAGATAAATAGGCAGAAATAGCGACTTGAGTTTCTACTGTGTAAAGATAAAGTTTTCAATTAAATATCAACGTAACTCGAGTAAAAAGGTTTGTAAAGATGTATTAAAAAATAGAAATGTTGATGATAAAAGGAACGTTTGTGAATAACGAATCTCAAGAGATCTTTATTTAATAAAATATAGTTTCTTCATCTAAACGAAAAGAGCGATCCTCTGTTCATATCCAGATTAACCTGTAAAGAGAATGGCTTTATTCGACTCGTCTTCGAATGTGAAAGAGCTTATTACGCCGGGCAGACGTCATGTTAACGTTTATGAATGACAGCTGCAAATTGGATACTACGGGCAGCATTAATTGGTGCCACATTGTTTGTATGGGTGTATTACCATTTATGCTATTATTTGTCCGTTTCAATTGTACTTAGAATGATAAATAACGCATAAACATGAATATTTTATTTAACTAGCTGTGCCCGCGACTTCGTTCGCGTGGAAAAAGTACTTTTGCTATGATAATGATTATTTCCAGCTTGAATTCTTGTATGAGTCTTCAACATAGTAGCTCCAATCTTTAATTTCAGTTCAAACAGTTAAAGTCTAAGAAGATTTATACAAACTTTCATCCCCTATTTTATCCCGTTGGGGGTGGAATTTATCAAAATTCTTTCTTAACGTATGCCTACGTCATAGTAGCTTTATGCATGCAAAGTCTCAGCCCGATCGGTTTAAAATTGGCAAAGTTTCATACAAAATTTCATCCCCTATTTTATCCCCTTGGGGGTAGAATTTATCAAAATCCTTTCTTAGCGGATGGATACGACATAACATCTACCTGCATGCCAAATTTCAGCCCGATCCGTCCAGTGGTTTGGGCTGTGCGTTGATAGATCACTATGTCTGTCAGTCAGTCAGTCACCTTTGAGTTATATATATTTAGATTATGTATATTGCAACTATTTTACTAAATATTTGCGAGAACTTATTATAGTGCAATGTACAATAAATACGTTCCTTTGGAACAATATTATGTTGATATTTATTTTACCATTCCCGGTTAAAAAAATTGTAAATAATAGTAAATTTGAGATTTTTGTTACATTTTTTAATAGACCATATCATCATAGTTTTAGAATATCTACCTATATAAATTCACAAAACTTGAGACATGTTTATCTTGTTTTTATTATTACCATAATGTACGTAAAGCGCGCTGACAAGCCTTGTATAGAACCTTGACTTGCAAGGTGTGCAAAAGACCTAACCCCGAACTGTCGACCTGTCGTTCCTGAAAACATTACTAGAAACTTATGTCCATCAGTGGATACCCTATAAACTTTTACTTCCTATGGATAAACTGCAAATCTATACTAATATCATAAAGCTGAAGAGTTTGTTTGTTTGTTTGAACGCGCTAATCTCAGGAACTACTGGTTCGAATTGAAAAATTATTTTTGTGTTGAATAGACTATTTATCGAGGAAGGCTTTAGGCTATATAACATCTTGATGCAACTATTAGGAGCGAAGAAATAATGGAAAATGTGAAAAAAACGGGGAAAATTATTCATCCTTGAGTGCTTCCATTGCGTGCGCTGCTAAAACGGTTCAAGATACCAAAAATATATGTATAACAGAGTTATTCTTCTTAAAATGATCTAAAAAAATGTCCGCGACAATATATGTCTATCTTTTAAGATTAACTCACTAGAACCGTTTTTATGGAAATCAAATTTGGTCGAAATTAATGCGTTTTTTGTTAAGAGTTGTATCAACGTAATAATATTAATCTTTATCCAAATAAATGTGTTGTTCATTAATTAGAGTTTTAAATTAGAGTATTTAATTGTGAACAAAATTGTCTTTGACATCACTTAATTTCAATGAACATCTTAGAAGATATTACAATAACTTATATAGCAAAACAACGTTTGCCGGATCAGCTAGTAACTGATAAAATATTAAGTATACAATTTTCAGTGTCCCTAGTCTAGTTTTTGATCTTGGCTTTATAGTTGTTCAAAGATTTCAATTTATTGCTATAATATGTACTAGCACTGTTCTTTGCTTTATGTTATTACTGTATAAAATATAAACAGGACTTGTTTCTATTGAAAGTTACTGTTAGTTTAAGTCTATTGGGTTATTAGTTGTTTTAAGTTGGTATTATTAGTTCGATTTCCCTAGAACAGTTTAAGAGCAAGTTTATTTATAATATTGAAAGAGTTGATCAAAGTACGTATAAAACTACAATGAAAACGTCATATTATAATTAAAGGTCATGTAAAAATTTAGAATCTATGTTGAAATTAACTTTTGATTAATGTAAACAATATGTGACGTGAGTAGGGAAAGTTGGAAAAACTTTGTTCATTAATAAAGACGTTGGATGGATTTATTTTTAAACTCTGTTCCGCAATGTTAGCTTGACAATAGTCACTTATATGAATATTTTATTGAGATTGGTTATGACCATAGACAGCTCAGTAGGGAGACATCGAATTTAACACAATTCTTCCTGGTACCACATCAATCGAATAAAACTAATGTGACATAACTTTAGTAACAGATCACATATATAATTAGACCAGTCGATGCGTCATTATCTACCAACAATCAACGTATCTATTCTATCCCTTAATATTATTTGACTTGACTTTACATCCACTAATGTATGTTCACCTCGAAATGGATATAACGTGAAAATATGTTATTTTGATTATTATAATATATTATGTGACAAAAGAGTAGCTATAGTTTAACTGTATGACAAGTAACGTCTACTGCATAGGAATGTGAAAAATAATCTTTTCAGGATAAGGATTTGTATAAATCTTTATTCTAAAGAAATAATTATCATCAATGAGGAATGAACTTTAAGTTCTTAGACTTATTAAGGATGAATTCTGAAAACAAGATTAGTACATTATTGCCTCATTGAATTATATTATAGTTGTTTCAATCTAAATTTATTGTATAACCGTTAAATATTTATTTGGGAAGCCTAGGATTTACTGAGTTGAGAGCTATTTTCTACAGATTTACGTATTTTTACTGGATCAGTCTGAAATGTCTACATCTTTACATATATTAAATCTATGGTCATGAAATAAAGTGACGAGTCTTGTGGCGTTTAGTATTATTAACTGGGCACTTAGCTATTCCATATGCTAGTAGTGACATATCGACGGCTTTGCTGTTTCGTGCCACTTTACCGTCAATTTCTTCATACATTCTCATTACTAATTTGTAACTAAATGATAGTTAATTTGAGTTTGAAAGCTAGCCATTATTAGTCATTTTGTGTTTTCTTTTAGAATTTTTACTTACGCATTACATATAATTACAAACGTTATTAGGTAATGTGTATATAAAAATACATTTATTTGTGTGATTATTTAGTGTTTTGGGATAATTAATAACTATGAGATTAGTTATTTTTTAAATCTAGACCCCACGTCAACCCAAAGAACAACACAATCAGAAGGCCACAATAACGACAAATCAGCAACGTTATGATTAACGAAACATAGAACATAACCGCTAACGTTCAACGCTTGGGTGTCAATCTCAATATTGAAAGTCTTATTATGCAGCTGTCCAGCTCCGATTGTTACAGTAGGTTGTAAGGATTTCGTGCCAGCTTCGTACATCACGTAATTAAATTTCATTAACAGTCCCCATCGCCAAGCCAACCCACATATACCAAGACAGAACACAACTTTGATGGAAAAGGAGAAGAGGAAAAGGAGTTGGGTGCCTAGACAAAGTAACATTTCGATAAACGATAACGCTGGTATAACGTTTAAAATATATGGAAATAACATAAGCTTCGAAATATCACATTTAAATGTTATGTTAATTCCAAACATTTTCACTTTTTCACCAGCGTTATCGATGAACGAATGGTGCTTTGTCTAGGTTCTCTAGGCATATAAGGGCTGCTTCCGTCATTATGGCAGTATTTTTTTCACTGACACGGTAAAGTAAAACTGCATTGTGTATTTGCCCTAATTTTTTTTTACGTTAGTTTTTTTGAAGTTGTTCCACTTGAGTAGCAGGTAACAATTTTTTATGGTTTTCGCAAATGGCCTCGCGACACATGGTAGTAATTTGTGGGCGACTTATCTGGTAAATTCGGGGCATGTGTTTTCGTGTAGCCCGCACAAGTGCTAAGCGATTGTCTCTGGGTAATTTATATAATGTTTTACGATGTCGAAAATTAGGTTTTTTAAGTTCGTTTATTTTAATTAAGTATTTTTTAAGTAGGGCGATTGCCCGAACTCGGTCGTGATCACAGTACACAAATGTATACACCGTCATAATGACTTGTTGCAGCTTGTCGCGTTTCGGGATCATTTTATGTACCTCCAGTTGTAGATATAACTGGAGACCTTCAGCCGTGGTATATATGGTCTGGTATGATAACTGTCAACGGATCCTTATTCTTTGGTAGTGGTTACTGTTCTTTGACTATACTGTAGTTTCCATCAAATGCCCTATGGTCATTTTGTCAAGCCTGTTTAAAATCATGCAGAAAACGTTATATCGATCTTCATAATTTCAACACAAACTTTACAACTTAAATCGCAGGCTATATCTAATCTTGATTGGTTGGGCGTACCTAGAGAAATAGCTTAACCAATGTATAATGGAACCATTGGCGCCTGACCAAAGCCAAGGACTTATTGGTCAAATAGATATATTTAGCTTGACCTTTCCTAGTTCGCCCTACACAAGAGAGGTCAAGTTAAATGATAATCTGAGTTAAAAGTAGTTTCTCTAGCTAAATAAACTCATTACTTATGGATAAATAAATTAATTTGGCTTGAACGAGGGGATATCACAAATTCTAATGGAAACGCAGTTAAAGCTAAAGGCTTACAATATATTATTATATATAATATATTATTAACATTAAAGAATACGACACGGGATCGCAGAGAGTTTTGTCTATTAATCTCTAAACTTGATGATATATTGAAACGGAATATTCGAGATACGTGTAAAATTAACAAAAATGAACCCATAAATCTACTATTTACAACTTCGCGTGAAGAAACAGGTACGCGCTAACCCAACGCTTTGCAAATTGCACCCACAATAAGCTCTTAATTCCCATTCCAGTGAACTTGACACGTCGATACAGATTCATGGCGGTTTTATTTCTTTACATCTCGATTAGGCACGTTTTTGCTCGTTCATGTAGCGTGCGCTTGTGCCCTAATGTTTGTTATTGTAGCAACTGCCCAAACAGAACGTTTGTTTTGGCTTCCGAGAACAAAGACCTTTAGCTTTTTCTTAACGCGTGGAACTTTAGTTTCGCTGTAAGTTTTTACGGCGTAAGGCACTTGTCGGTTTATCGTTTATTACACAACGTTCTGCATTCACGTTAGGGTTGTCCGAGATATTTTTGGATTTCGGATATGGGTTCGTTAATTTTGGATATACAAAATAAAAAATAGAGCGACATCCCTACAGTTTCCGATTTAGGTTCAATTTTCCGATAAAAATTGTTTAGATAATTTTTTTTTTAATTTAATAATATTAGAAATCCTACTGTTTCACATCGATTTGTGGGGACAGATTGAATCGAAAGGCTTAGAAAATAAAAATATGAATAGTTTTCATATATTGGGATGCCATCGATTACCGATATTTTTAAAGGCATTGTTAAAAAATAAAAATATTGGTATGCTGAATTCCTTTCTAGGTGAGTTGTGATTAGTGGCGGTTAGTGTTAGTATTTTTTTGAATTACATAAATAATTTAAAAAAAACCTAAATAAGAGATAATGGGTTAATTTATTAAGAGGTACTTTTAATTTATTTTAAAGATTTTTAAAGTATTTGTTACAAATGATGAAATCTAAAATTAATTGATTTGTTTGTGGAACGGTTATACATATGGAACCGTTTCAGATATCCGTTAGTTTCGGGATCCAAAACATCCCTAAATCATGTTCTCCTTTTTTAACATCTGTATTCAGATTTATGGGAATATGCATGTCGCTTGGCAACATAGAATGTAATGTAGTGAATTAATGACGCAAATTACTTTTTATGGCCGCATTGATTCTCATCGTTAGATTTTTATTGTGATTGAATTAGTTGTGCTTTATAGACTGTATTTAAAATTTATTATCTTGCGAAATAGAACCTCCAGGGATTTCATTAAGCTGATTTTTTTTTTATTTATTATAGATCTATGAAAGGATTTTTAATATGGGATGTATTGTAAAAAATGAAAATTGTTTCTTTCCTTTTTTCTTCTACTTCTATGAAACTGAGTCACAATGTAAATCAAATTATTACAGTTTAACGTTAAAAAGGCAGTAAAACCCCTTAAGTTCATTACTGATACGTTTAATGACCGCGATCTTATGACCTGGGAGTCTTTAAAAGAAGAGTGAATAGGCATTTGTTAGGCGGACGCGGTTCATCATCGGACTCATCTTCACCTTCCACCAGGTGTGATTGAGTTCAAGCGTTCGCCTATAAGTTATAAAAAAAAAAAAAAAAAAAATGCACAATTACTTAAATAACCCATAAAATTACATAAAAATAGGCAATAATCTAGTGTGCTCCGTATGCGAGGCGCGCGGTCGATCGAGATACGTCACACCAATCTCCCTCCTACCGCCCACCGCGGACGGTGCGCAAGCGATCCGTATAACCATTACGGCGACAACAGTTTTTTTTTAATCACGATTTCCAAGTGATTTCATCTACTAATACGAGTATAACTCTATTAACTACTGGGGGGCCAGGTGTTTAAATAATAGACGAGCAAGATTTATATTTTTTTACGTTTAATCGACTTTTTAAACACCCGGCACGCTTAATACATTCAATCACAATTTTATAAGAGACAACTAAAGACAGTGTTGCCATAGATGATTACAAAAAAATGTTTCCAGCTGCACGTTTAAAAGTACTTAATACTGTAATATTTACTATTGACGATATATTTATATGATATTGTTTATTTCATTTAAAAGTTAGTAATAGTCTGGACACCGCATTTCTTCATCGTGAAGATACTCGATTCATTGACCAGGAGAAATATTCATGAAGTATATATGCTTATATTATTAGTTATAAATTTTCTGCAATTACAAAATATGCTCAAAACGTGTCCACCTTAATTGTTGTGGATATGGATTCAATTAATGAAACTTAATATCAAGTACCTTTCAAACAATCAACGTGTATATTTATACTGCGACTTGTAAAAGGAAAGAAGTTTTGAAAACATAGTTTGACAAAATTCTCTGATTTTATTTACCTTACGGCTTAAGTTATGAAAATAAAGTTTGCTCCCGACTAATATAGGTCGCGTTTGTTATATTACGTACTAGCTGATCCGGCAAACGTTGTTTTGCTATATAAGGTTTTGTAATATCTTCTAAGATGTTCATTGAAATTAAGTGATGTCAAAGACAATTTTGTTCACAATTAAATACTCTTAATCAACAACACGTTTATTTGGATAAAGATTAATATTATTACGTTGATACAACTCTTATCAAATAATGCATTAATTTCGACCAAATTTGTTTACCATAAAAACGGTTCTAGTGACTTAATCTTAAAAGATAGACATATACTGTCGCGGACAATTTTTTAAGTCATTTTAAAAGTAATAATTCTTTCTTACATATATTTTTGGTATCTTGAACCGTTTTTGCAGCGCACGCAATGGAAGCCCTCAAGGATGAATAATTTTGCCCGTTTTTGTCACATTTCCCATTATTTCTTCGCTTCTAATAATTGCATCGTGATGTTATATAGCCTATAGCCTTCCTCGATAAATGGTCTATTCAACTCAAAAAGAATTTTTCAATTCGAACCAGTAGTTCCAGAGATTAGCGCGTTCAAACAAACAAACAAACAAACAAACTCTTCAGCTTTATAATATTAGTATAGATTGCGTCGACCCGTGATTTATCCGACTTAATCCAAACTATGTAATATTACCTTTACCTGGCGCGTCAAGTTAGACGCCCTAAGCTGTTGATCTTACGCGTCCCATTTGGCTAGACAGATCTTAATTTGCATTGAAATTGCTTTAACGAGATAATGGCTGAATACGCTTCACAAATATTGACTTTACAATATTAATTTACATGTAATTTATAAGCTTATAGAAACCAGTGGGAGTATCACGGCCCATATAGCAGTATTGTTTCAATTATATTTCAATAATGAAGATATATTCGTACCACAATCAGTATGGAACATGATTGCTTAAGTGATTTCGTTTGGATGTAAGAGATAGAGTATTATTTTTATATAGCGCTGTCACTGTTACTCTTCATAAGGCTGGTATCAATATGAGTGGCCGATTTTATTTGTAAATAATTATAGAAGTAAACGTACTTTTAGGACGTTATAGTATGAAATATGGAAGTAAGATGGGATCATTATTATTTCTAAAGTCAGTGGTACGCCACTGTATACTCAAGTGAGAGCAATAATAACGCTAACGAATAAATTATACTTATATAATAAATGAAAGCCATTATACTTTCCGTTTTCGTGGTGTATATCAAAAAATTAAAAAGGCAATCCAAGTATATTATGTAAAAAATATCCATAATTAAAAGTAATAATTGCGAAACGCCGCCAATTATTTATATCTATTATAATTAAGTATATTATAAATCCAAATTTATCTGTCGTTACACCAAGTCCCTAATATAGCAGTAGTCCAAGAGAATGGCACGCTACTTGTGTACTTGTACTCTAATATTACAAACAAAATTCTTGAATCGATATACATCTTTATGCACTTTCTTTTTAGATTTTTTTTTTTTCGATAGATTATCAGTAAACTTGTAGGCTTGCTAGATAAAAATTATTTGAAGCGGTATACCATAGTATGTATAAAAAAACAACAAATTTTTATACCCAAGTGTGAGGCTTACGAAGTTAATGCTGTATTTTACAGGACATATGTACTAATCTGAAAAGTAAAACTTCTAACAACACATACTTCTTATGGTCATTATTGTTATAGTTAGATTATTTTAGTGGACTATTCCTCATTTGTAATATAGGTACAATAATAAATTAGTTTTAGTAAACATCGCCTCCATTACTTCGTTGTGCTACGTATATTCGTTTAAGCCCCGAGCGTGTCATTAGCAGGTCTTGTTGATAAAGTTGTAACATCGCCGACGTATCAGCTACTTCCTGCAAAACAACCTTCCCATAACTATTAATAACGAGGGAATCGTCCTAATTACCGAGTTCATCATTTGATTCACTATACTCTACCATATAGATGGGCAAAGTGTAATCAGATTAATAAAAATTTTCGAATTGCTTCATTTCCTAGAACTCTATTTTGATGGACTCATATCGGACGCAGTACGTAATCACTGAGGGCACTAAATGGGTAAATATAGAACACTAGCTGATCCGGCAAACATTGTTTTGCTATATAAGGTTTTGTAATATCTTCTAAGATATTCATTGAAATTAAGTGATGTCAAAGACAATTTTGTTCACAATTAAATACTCTTAATCAACAACACATTTATTTGGATAAAGATTAATATTATTACGTTGATACAACTCTTAACAAATAATGCATTAATTTCGACCAAATTTGTTTACCATAAAAACGGTTCTAGTGACTAAATCTTAAAAGATAGACATATACTGTCGCGGACATTTTTTTAGATCATTTCAAGAGGAATAATTCTTTCTTACATATATTTTTGGTATCTTGAACCGTTTTTGCAGCGCACGCAATGGAAGCCCTCAAGGATGAATAATTTTCCCCGTTTTTTTCACATATTCCATTATTTCTTCTGTCCTAATAATTGCATCGTGATGTTATATAGCCTAAAGCCTTCCTCGATAAATGGTCTATTCAACTCAAAAAGAATTTTTCAATTCGAACCAGTACTTCCTGAGATTAGCGCGTTCAAACAAACAAACAAACAAACAAACTCTTCAGCTTTATAATATTAGTATAGATTAATATATCTTAATTTAGGAAAATGTTAATGTGGTTTAAACTACGGAGTTGCCAGCTTATTATAAATACAGAAATTAAATACGTTTATGATAGTAAAACACTTATTTTCCGAGAACTGTATAAATTTTACAACTTAAGCCAGTTTTATTACGAACAACATAAATAATATAATATTATCACCGGCAGTAAGCGTCTTGAATACAGAAACGGAGAATATTTTATACTACTTTCTTAACGTAATCCGCTTTGATAGAGACGAAATAAAAAGTGTAACCAATTCTGTTAGGAATTCTATCCGCATGTTGCATTTTGTGAGTTTATATCAGGTATTCCCTTTTTTATATCCCGGGGGAAAATCCTGCATAGAACCATCAGGGACACAGTGAGGGTAGCGATCCCGGTGTGACAGAAGCCTACTGAATAAAATCCTCGGTGAGTTCCTCTAATTGCTCCACCTGGGCTTGGGCAATCAAATCCACCCAGACACCCGGGGAGCGAAGTCTTGTTGAGGCTACCACTCTGGGAGGGGTGAGCGTGAAGAGCGCACTCCTCCAAAACCTCTCTCTCAGTCAACCCGCCAGGCACTGCGCAACGGCTCCCTTTCAACAGGTATTTCCTAACTTATTTATAGAGAGCCCCCTTTTACATAGAAGAAATATCCATGCTCTCCCTTACTCAGATAATACGTTTTAGTTTACTATCACATTATACAGATTATAAAAAACTTTTCGAACATCAAACTTGTGCTGCTGAGCGCCTTTTGCGTTCGCCCACCAAGCCCAGTTTAGTTGTGAAGGCCTTTTCCAGCCGTTCAATACGGAGACTCAAAAAAAAATTGTTTTATTGCTTATTAAAGATACACGAATTACAAAGTATTAACTATGTAATAGGTAAATATATGTTTTTTATCAATCGAATGTGATGGCTGAACTTGCATGTTTTTTACATAGTTCTCCACTCTACTTTGCAGTAGAAACTAAATTATACTGGTGACCTACGCCCCCCTTGAGTGGCGCGCCCCCTACTTTGACAACCCCTGGTTTATATTATAGAAACACTTGAGATAAAGGGAATATTTTTTACTACAAATGTATTTTTAGACTCAGTTTGCCTCTGCTACTTGACATAGATTGAGGCAATGGATCGATGGCTCCATTCGTGCTGCTTTCGACATATTTATGATCACTGGTTAGGTTTTGTATTTATAATTAAATATATCTTATGCGAGCCTGACCTGAGATAGGGAGTGAGTCATGCTTGCATCTGTGTTTGGTTGGAAAACGAGAAAAGTACATAAGTCAAAAACTGTCATAATAACTTGCTTCTGCATCTACAGTTTCTGGGGCAGGTCTTGTGCGTTCAGTTACCTGACTACGTAGAAACCATGGAATTAAGAAATACATGGAAATATAATCTATACTTACTAATATTATAAAGCTGAAGAGTTTGTTTGTTTGTTTGTTTGTTTGTTTGTTTGTTTGTTTGAACGCGCTAATCTCAGGAACTACTGGTTCGAATTGAAAAATTCTTTTTGAGTTGAATAGACCATTTATCGAGGAAGGCTTTAGGCTATATAACATCACGATGCAATTGTTAGGAGCGAAGAAATAATGGAAAATGTGAAAAAAACGGGCAAAATTATTCATCCTTGAGGGCTTCCATTGCGTGGGCTGCAAAAACGGTTCAAGATATCAAAAATATATGTAAGAAAGAATTATTCCTCTTGAAATGATCTAAAAAAATGTCCGCGACAGTATATGTCTATCTTTTAAGATTAAGTCACTAGAACCGTTTTTATGGTAAACAAATTTGGTCGAAATTAATGCATTATTTGTTAAGAGTTGTATCAACGTAATAATATTAATCTTTATCCAAATAAATGTGTTGTTGAGTAAGAGTATTAATTGTGAACAAAACTGTCTTTGACATCACTTAATTTCAATGAACATCTTAGAAGATATTACAAAACCTTATATAGCAAAACAACGTTTGCCGGATCAGCTATGTGTTTATAAGCGCGAAACTCGAGAACGGCTGAACCGATTTGGCTGATTTCTTTTTTGTTGTGTTTGTTGAAGTCTAGGGAAGGTTATTACGGAGAGAAAAATTAAAAAAATGTCTGAAACAGTCTAAAAACAACACTTTTCTATATTCTCATACAAAAAATTCTTAATAATATTTAAAAGTCAATTTGTACTTTAACACCATAAAGTTTAAATGTTAGTGGACGGGTCCCGGGAAGGCAAAACAATTGAGTGACGTATAAATATTAATGTCATTATTTGGCAGAATGAAATCTGACGGGGAATCTATTAACATTAAAAAAACAATGTGACTTTGTTTTAGAGAAATAGGGCAGAACAAGGTCTGCCGGGACAGCTAGTCTAGTATAAAACGCACGGTTAAACGCGGTGGAACATATTTTCTGTTACAAGAATTTCTTGATAGAGGTACGACACACCAACGACATAATTAAAATCAGGGGATCATAACGCATCAACACACTACAAATATTTCATTTACTTACCTTTCGGCACGTAGGAACCTTTTCGTTGTATTCCATAATTGTATGGTAGAAATCATCTCTTTTGATATATTTAAGTTGAATGAAGACGTGGTTGTTTAATACTCTGGTGGTCTCTCTTCTCTCGTGGTAGTGGTCATCATTCTTTTGCTGCATTTTACTGACCACCCGTGCACTATAGTTTTGCTTAGTTAATATAAAAAAATAATTATTTGAAATAGTTACAGCGGTGTGGTGGTCGAGCAGATAAAGGGCCGGTAACCATGCGAGAAAACACAATGTTCATGGGTTCGAATACCTACACGTAACTCTGAGTTTTCCAAATGAAGTCTGTATTAAGGCATCACATGCTAACAGGTGAAGTAAAACCTCGTGAGCAAACCCGCATGGCTTTTGATGAAAATCAGACGCGCTACATCCACTAATGTATCGAACATGGGTAACGCACACTGATGAATTTAGGTCAATACGCTACAATTATTATTATATTGAAATAGTTACGCTATTAATTTTAAGTTATCGAAGAAAAAATTCTTCCTCGATTGAATAAGCAACAGAATGTAAACTACTTTGAAAAACATTTTCGGTGATCGAAAGTAACATATCTCGGGGGATCCAGGCCTGGGTGATGTCCAAACTTTTGATTTATGCGCATTTTGATGGATCTACAATGTGTACTGTGGTAAGTAAATCCACCCTTCTTATTTGCAAAACTTCATAATCTATTGAAGCGAAATAATTGTTTTCCTCGTGTTTGTAATAGACATTTTATTAATGGTTTTTCTATGAAACATAGCCAGTGTGCTATGTAATCTGGGAAAAGCAATAAGAACTTCGATAAACGTACGAGAATCGGGAAGATTTATTTTTATAGTAATGTCTGTGTTTATACGTAAATTACGTACAATAGTTTCTGTTATTACTTTTTCCTTTTTACTCTTTTTTGTTACGGAAAAAAGGTGTTAGATCTTAAAATTACAAAAGAGACATAATTTTTGGAGTTCTTTACATCATTTCGTTGCCGATCTATCTATCTATCAAGACCATTTTTCTCAGAAACGCGTGAAAGTATCAAATTGACAGTAATATCAAATACTCAGGTGTGCTGTCCCTTGTAAAAGGAAATTAATGTCTTAAAAATGAAACTTTTAAAATTGTCCAAAGATTGATGGCTATTTGGATCGCATATTTTACGTTTTTGCAAGAAAATCTAAAGCAAAAATGTACTTCCCGTTGCCATGGAATCATAAAATTATGGAAGCAATGTCTTATAGTATAAGTATAGCGAAAAATCCTGATAATGTAAATTCACAACCATAATTTTAGTTTCTGGTTTTTGTGATTATACTTACAATTTTTGCGGAAACTTTGGTGAGCGAATCCGATTCCCATTTGACTGGGTTTTTACTTTATGCCTGAAATGAAATTTTAAAAACTGCGAACTCATATGTCGCATACATATGAAGAAGGTAAAACTGCAGTAGGAAAATAATTCAGCTGGAATTGCGGTCGAAGAAACCATAGCAGTGAGTCCTTTGAGAGATTGACCTTACATATGGTTTCCCTTTGTTGGAATCTCTTTTACGCTTTGATTTAATTACGTACTTAGCCACAATGTTATGGTTGGTTTTACGTATGTTTTTTATACTGATTTGTAATGTGACTACACCGTACCAAATGCACAGAGTTTTTTCTCGGCTCTTCACAGTAGATTCTGCTTTCTGAATTGTTAGTAGATTTGTGTTATAGACAATTTAAAAGTACTTGTAATAAGCCTGTTAAAATAAAGTTATTTTGAGGTTGATGAAAAATAAAATGTAGAGCAGTAACGAAAGCGACAATTAAGGAATGTTATCCCATTGACATTCGCCGTCATCAAATAGGGTCACATATGCCAAATCTGCAGGTCTTTCATAATATGAACAACTGCATCTATGCAAGCTGGTCTCGAATCGTGACGAGCCGAAGTAAATCACTATGATGGTCTTGGCACTAGTGTATGTGTGTATGTATCAGAGATGGACAAAATGTTATCTGATAAATGATTAACGACTACAAAATGTAGTCGTGACCTTTGAGATGTCGGCAGAGGGTTGTGATCGTGACACTCATCATCTTTATTATGGGGTCAGCTGCGCTTTTGATCACGTTGGGCACGACATATAAGTGCAAAGTTGATACAGCTTCTAATTTATCTCTGCTCACCCAGTAAGGGACGATATATTATTATCGTCTTAAGTCTAACTCTCTTTAAATAGCAGTCTTTTATTGAGATATTATAATTTTATCTGACACATCTATTAAATTTCATCACGAAACATCATTATTTGACAGCATTAATTTACCGATAATCGTTGATTTACCACGATTATTTGATAATGCACTTCATTTTAAACTGTCAAATGATGACTATGACATTTGATTTTAATGATAGATTACAATCGGAAAGTTTTTATGTAGCTGAGTGTTACATTGAATGAGAGTTGCCGAAGTACTTTATTAAAGAAGAGGTACTTCTAGATGACTACATTGACAGATAACCTTTCACTAAAATACAGTTTAATACACTTTCTCTTTAAAAAATCAATTTGTACCGATCGCTTTGGCCCGGTGAGACAATGAAAAAGGAATTTTACTAGATCACGCCGACTCAAAGATTTCCGTCGTCTCCCATCTTGATAAGCGAATTTATAGAACTTAGAAAGTTAAGGCTTTTGTTTTCCTTCAGATAAAACAGATTAAAGTGTTCTTTATTATTTTATTTCGTTCTATATTGTGGAACAAGTAATTAACAGACTGTTTTGGGGTCATAAATTATAAAAAATACAAACACTGTTACAAATAAAATTGGCCTTACAATATTTCATTATTAATCATTTTAAAGGCTAGTTTTAAATACAATTATACTTCCACACTCTTTATATTCTTCATAAATCAGCAACATTTGCTTTATCCATATTTTGGGTTTATTAAATAAGGAATTAATAATAATAATAGATATATAGCAATAGGTCACGTTATATCCCTTTTGGAGTGAGCAGAAATACACTAGTGACTCTATCTATTACGTATACGCTTATATGGTGTACCCAACATGACCAGATTGACTCGTTGCCGTTCTCGAGGCATTTACTTACGATATTCTAAAAAAAAAAAATTAATTTGAAGTTATTTCCTAAATTCTAAAGTGAATATAAATTTTAAAGTAACATTTTAGTATTGTAAAAGTTAAGTTTGTAAATAACTAAAAGCCTGATCTCATTTATTCATACGTAAATACATATTTTGCGATTAATTGGACTAGAAAGGGCTTCTAAATGGGTAATTTTGCCCATGACAGTCAAATCTACTCATTGTTAGTTCTATCAAAATGAGTTACGTGATTCGTGTTACAACGGCGCCCGACAAAGGGCTGCTTTTGTTAGACGAGGAAATTGCATCTCCAAATCCTATTTGAATGCAACGTGAGGAGTACGCGCGGACGGCTCACTTTGGTTCATTTGGCAATGTCGAACGTGGAGCTATTCAAGTGACACGATAAATGTACCAATTGTGTATGCTGACATGATTTTTTCCGTCATTTTTATTAATAAAATTTGTAATATCGCAGTTTCTAAAACCTTATCCCAAATATAAACTGTTTTAATTTAGGTTAAGGTATTGGAAATTGCTGTATTATTACAAATTTTTTATTCAACAATTTAACTTCTATATATTTAGTAGGGTGATTGTCGCAACTGGGTCATAACCACAGTACACAAGTGTAAAGACCGTCATAGTAACTCGCTTTCGCTTGTCGTGTTTCGGGATCAGCTTGTGTATATCCAGTAACTTATATGTCTAGAGTCCTTCAGTAGTGGTAGATGTGAGCCGACATGACGACGGATACTGTCAATGGATTTTCATCCTTTGATGGTCGCTTTTGTTTTTGACAACACTGCACTTACCGTCTGGTGCGTTGTAGTTACTATGTCGACCCAGTATAAAATAAAATAAAAACATATTATTATATATATTCATTCATCTAATGTTTTTATACTCACCTCTTTCGAGGTATAGCGTGACGAATATAAATATTGTTATTTATAGTAAACCAATATTCAAAAACAATATTACTAATTATATTATGTAGTAAAATATATTTTTCCTAAAATATTCGATCTTCTAGAAAAGTAAATAATAAAGAGCTTTTATACTATCGTATTTATATTTATCAGGGAATTTTCCTACATGCCAGTAAATATAAGTTAATTGGAAAACACAATACTTATCAGGAGGAAAATACTAAGAAAGCTCTGCTCTGAGAACGGCGATAAGCTGCGCAATTGGTCACGTTAGGCAAGTCACATACTTTTCCTACCCCGATAGAGGCATAGCGTAACGATATATTATTACTTATCAAGAGTTTTAATTCTTCAAAAATCGTTCGTTTTTTGTTGCTTTTAATAAATTCCTTCACAGTTGTGTCGCTTTAAACATCTATTAGCCTGATAAGTTACGAATAAAAAATATAATGTCGGTTGATATTAAATCTCCCTGGGTGGCATCTCTGTGACGAATGCAGACCTGTTTACCATAACAAGTCTTCCTGCCAGTCCCCTGTCCTTTGATCCGCACGGATGCCGTGACACTCTCGGCATTTTGATAACCCAAGCGGACTTCACATGATATAAAATCTAAGTAAATTTTACCACATTTCGCTGTTTTTAGGGTTCTGTACTTCAAAAGGAAAAACGGAACCCTTATAGTAATACTTTAGTTAGTACTTTAATTAGTTCGTCTTTCTATCAAGATCCTTTTTCAAGCAAGTCTAAGTAGCTTTTATAAATCTCAGTCCAAACCGCCAGCTATTAAGGGAATGAAAATTTATGAAAAGCCGCTACAATACTCACTTGAATGTACCAAGCAAGCCTTTGAGGATATATAAATCACTATATGCGTACGAGCCGTGTACACGTGGGTGTAAGTGTGTATGGGCCGTAGAGAGTCACTACAGCTTCGCTACATTATAGCGAGCTTTGCATACCTTTTTTTACACTTGATCGAAAAGTGACTACAGTGTACCTGATGGTAAGTACAGTGTAGTCCAAAAACGAAAGCGGCCATCAAAGGATGAAAATCCGTTAACAGTCTCTATCATCATGTCGGCCCATATATACCACGACTGAAGGTCTCTAGGTATATTAGTTGCTGCTATACACAAGCTGATGCCGAAACGCGATAGGCCAAAGCGAGTTATTATAACGGTCTTTACACTTATGTACTGTGGTCATGAGTTCATGACCCAGTTCGGGCAATCCCCTTACCACCAAAAAAATGGTTCATGGTTAGCCTATGATCATTTAGGCGGCAAATAAATTTATTATTATTGAACCAGAGATAAAGTACATCGACTTGACTTTTTATCCTGGTATCTCTATAGTCGCTGTCACGGTGGGCACTGAGCAGTAGCGTGCATGCTATAAAAGCTTAAAAAGCATTAGGTAGTTACGCTTGGACAGTTAATAAATTTTAAAATTTTGACTTGTAATCTAATGATTACCAGATTCTCAAAATCCAAATTTAAATAAATAAACAATATATGCATTAAATGTTTAAATATAACAAGATAATATATGCTTCCATGGGATGTAAACCACTGGAACTGGTGTCCTTTTACATGAGGAAAATCCTCATAGGACCTTCCCGGCCGCAGATAGGATGCGGTCTAGGTATGTCGGATTTGGAGCGCCCAAAAACCCCAAGATGACTACTTCGGCAGTTTGGCGAGAACCGTAGGCCCAGGAAATGTGTCTTACCGCAACACTTCTGCTCGATATGCTTCCATAGAGTATCGAGGGTATAGGTGGTATGTAGACGAATGCAGCAACAGCAAGCACTAGTATTTTAGTGGTCGGCAGCAAGCTGAAGGAATGGTTTATAAAGTTCTGTATGGAGCCTATTTCAATAATGCAGCAATACTTAAGATGTTGCAGACCAAGTATTAGCACTACTGCCGTCTCATGCTGCTACTTTCGGTGACATTCCACCTTAAACCCTTCAGATGTGCGCAGTAATAATCCTCAATTCGCTATATATATCAGAAACGCTATTTTTAAGTTAATAAAGTCATCAAAGTATGGTTTTATCTTATTTTATGCGAGAGAAGTGTGAAATGTGCAAATGGTGAACTCGTGTACTACGGTTTATTTATGAGGTTTTCATAAGAACAGTGTACATAAAATACGACCATACACAAATAATACAGGTGCGTATTTGGGACATATTTATTTTAACCGAAAGTATCATTACGCAAAGAAAATAAGAAATAATATTAAGATTATAATTTTGCAAAAAATAGTTCTTACAATATTTTCTTCTCCAAATCAGTGATTTTATGTTATAACTAATTCTTTTTACGGTTTTTCTTAATATTAAAAAGAAATATTTTAAAATCGTAATATTGCGTCTGCATTACAAACAAATATTATAAATTCTTGTATTCAATTGAAAATATGCTTTTAAATTCCCTTAAAAACCAAAAAAAAATTGTGTGTCCGTCACAGAATATAATTTACTAGTGTAAATTTCTTAGCACATTGTTTTTTTTTATATCTTGTTTTATAAATTATAAGGAAAACCTATAAATGAATCTATGGATGTATTTGTATTTGTCTCTATTTAGTGTCACTATCTCGTTTATTGGAGTTTCGAATCATATTGATTTTAAATAAGTATCACTTAAAAAATTGTAAGTTGTTATTTATAGCAGGAAATGTGTTTTATTTTGCGCTACGCCTGAGCACAGTTCTGTATTCGAGGTAGGGTACTAGGGGCACGGTGATCTATATGCAAATGTTATAACCCGCTTATTATATTTCCCGAACGGGGAAAGCAGTAAGCTGCGAAAATACAACCGGAGATACTCCATCAAAATTTATTGAAGCTTTCGCCGCATGCATCATATAATAAATTGCGGTGAACATTACAAGCAACATGGTTCAACGTTGCTATAATTTTGTTTGTGGTTGCCTCTTTTCACATTCGGGCATCATTTAGCCTAACAAGTTCTTAATCTTATTTTAATTTAAGTCATAGTCCATTTAACGGCGTATTTATAAGGTAAAATAATTTTACATTGTTATGTAAGTATTATAAGGATAATAATGTTACTTTTTGTAATCTAAAGGGCTTATACCCACAGACGTAAAATATAATAAAATAATAATTGAAAAAACCATTTTATTGGGAACTAAGTACACTGAAGCCCGCTTAGATTAGTTACGACGTGGTCTTAGATCTAATGAATTGCAAAACATAAACTGAAATAGTGGGTTTCTTTTTTGACGGGACATTCATTGTTGACCAGGGTAATGGCCGCTACAATTCCACCGGGATTGAGAGAGCGACCACTTAAGGTACTTCAGCCAGCTAAATAGTACGTCTTTGATAAAATAACTGTATAAGGTTATATCACTGTTTATTGATGTCAAATAAGATATACAAATAATTAATTTACTTTCAAGCGTTTTTATACAAATCATATGTATTTTGGCTCGAATTTGAAACTGTAACGATCATATTAATTAACTTTTTCATTAAGGCCGCAAAGGTTAAACGTTGTTTCACACCGCGGCCTATTAGCATGCCCTGTTATTTTGTTTTTACCCATTTTTTCTTTGAACATTTAAGCTTCAAACGACGTATTGTTTTCAATTTAATCGTTTTGTATCTAAACAGTTTTAAATGTTATTATAACAGTTTAAATTTTATGTGGGAAGGTAAAATATCATTACATGAAATGAAAAAGTATTTTATAATAAAAATATAACACTAATAGTAATATATATATATGTTACTAGCGGGACAAAAGATTAAAGGTTAGGGTTTTTGTATTTTTCACATAAGCTCTAAAATAAATAAAACATCATACCTTTAAAACTACTTGTCTACAAAAATCGTTTTCTCTATAAATTAAATTTAACTATAAAGCTATTATTTCATTATGTTTAACTTTAATAGATATTGAAGCGTATAAACTAGCCTACATTTATTTAAATTAAGCATTGTTTGTTATTTTCAATAAAACAAGTGCAAGTGCGAGTTTTTACGAGGTTTTTATTACTTCTCAAATTAGTTACCGATTTTTAGTGTCAAATTATGTCATTTTTTGATAACGAATTTGCCGGATCTTTTAGCAAACAAACTGTCTACATTTTGAGATTTTAACACGTTATTGCTTTAATACACTCCGTATTGAACATGATTACTCCAGCGCTGGTATTCAATACGAAGGTTACCGCAAAAATAAACCGTAAAATCATAAATAGACACAAAAGCAATAACAATCGGTGAAAGCCAAATTACTTCGTATAGAAAAAAACTATTGGTGACCCGACTATTTTTATTTCCCTCTGCAAAAGGGGCCTCTCTAGTCTCGCCAATTTAATTCCTTCATGTCTATTAATTCGCCTTCGACTCTCTTCCTATGGCATCATATTTGCGTCACCACTCTCCCTTATTCTTTGGGCACCCTGCCGGAATTCCGTTTTCATTTGTAGTATTCCATTAGACGTATTGTTCTTTTGTGATGTGAAATTAGATATATAAAAAGCGGTATAATCAATACACATATATATGTAGATAATTATTTTATATTTAAACGTAGAGTGACAAAATATTTATCACTTGTGCCCGCGACTTCGTCCGTGTGTAATAATGTTTTTGGGTAGCATTTTTAATTATTCAGTGTAATCATTTTACAAATAAGACATATACGTATAAATACTTTAATAAGCTATCTTTTAGCTCTAAAATGACGATCCTTCCATTCGTCTTTTCACCGCCCTCATTTTTTTGTTAACCCGGGGAAGTCCCTTATGGACCGTCAGGTTAAGGCCGACCCCGGTGTTTCGGACTCGAAGCTACTAAAATCCCCGGGGTGTTTTACCTTCCACCTACCGGGATCGAGGGTACGATTGGGGCGTCATCCTCGATACCCAGCTAGGCGTGCGGCCTTGGACAGGCCTCTATTCGCTTAGTAGGGTTCTGTGAGTGGAGAGCGAGGAGAGACTACCCACTCTCTTGCTTCTGCGATTTTGGAGCAGCACACGGAAATCGCATACTGCTCACACCTTAGTTGGGCGACAAATTTCCTCGAGTATGCCACCCGAACTTTTCATCCCCTCCCTACAAATCTTTTTTCGTATTAAAAAGTAACCTAACTCCTTTCTCTGGATTGTCTGTGTATCAAATTTTATTGAAATCGGTTCAGTAATTTTGGTGGGAAAGCGCGACAGACAGACAGATAGAGTTACTTTCCCATTTATAATATTAGTAAGGATTATCAATTTGTATCTGTCACAACTGGACATACAAGCCTCTTCTAAGGTTCGCAACTAAGCTTGAACTTCTACGAATTAAATTAAACTATAATAAAATGAGTCAGTTCAAAGCCTTTTTACGTTATTTATAGTAATTAAAATAATACTTCACTTACTAACTATATAATTCGCTTTTATTTATGTAATATAATAATCCACTCTGCTACTAAACTATAAATTAATTTTAACAAAATCCTCAAGGGCTGAACGAACTTAGATTTCCTATAACACATTTTTTAATCAAAAGTTTAATATTTTTCAAACTCGTGTACATAAAATGTCTTGTGCAAGTTTCATATAAACTTTCATCCGTTTACCAGCGCTCAGTATCATCCGCAGGCGTCAGCTTAACAATTCTTGCTCTTATTCTTTGGTCTTATTTCATCACAGTTATTGAATTTATTCTTATTTCAGGCCATTTATTTCTCAAGGCGCTTACAAACGAGGTATATTTTTAGTACAATAGATGGTTGCAATGTTTCGTACTCGGTAATTAGAAAAACATATTGGCGTTCCTAAGTGTAAATTTTTTTATATCGAACACATTAAAGTTGATACCTCTGGGTTTTCTAAATTACAAACAGGTTTAAGCACCGTTTTCACATCGTGAGGAAGCCCGGAATCATCTAATAGAAATGTTATGTGTAAGTGCTCTGAGAACGGCAATCAGCAGCGCTACTGGTCACGTTGGCCACTACATATAAGCGCAAAGTGGATACAGTCACTAATGTATCTCTGCTAACCCCGTAAGAGATATAGCGTGGTGATAAATTACATACAAGTTTATTTGTTAATTTAGAATAAATATATGTATATTTTGTAGTATACGTATAACTCCAGCAACGTATTTAGAAAATATATAAAATGATAAAACTAGTCTTTCGATGTCATGTAATATTACTTTCCAAAATAAGTCTTATATGTATAGAAATTGTCTTAAAATGATTAAATCCGAATTGTATTACACCTCAATATTAGATTTGTCAAACAGAACCTTAGAGGGCTTTGTCAAATTAAATGTATCAGGAATTATTGAATGGGAAAATCGAATCCGGCCACCGGTTCCGTTATTTATTCCAAATCAAAAAGCGAGCTGATTAATATGACTTCTTCTGATTAAACATTCCGAATTTCTGAATTCTTGTTTTGATTTTAGGGAGGAAATGATGGGAAAATTTTTAGACATTCGATGTTGTTGAATCGTTCACAATTTTTCATTTTCTTTTACTGTCCTTTGTTCTGTTAATACTTGTGAAACATTAAATATCATTAGTGTGCGACTGAAGGTCGATTTTTGGCTGAGCCAGAACAAATTAATCGTGTACAACCACAACCTTTGCTGTAGCCTAAACCGAAGTTTTAGAAATCCTAAAAAAATTTCAAGTTCGACTAATATAATGATATACTTTGATTTTAATACATATTTACATTCTATAATTAAAAATGGTATGTCTCCACGATTGATATTTATATATGTAGACATTTTTAAGTGTATGTGGAAGTATCAACTTGATTCAAAATATGAGAAATTATGATGTTAATAAAGTCGTAAAAATACTAGGGCTATACTTTTCGTCTAATTGGATCGTTACCGAAATGTTGTTGCCTCTTACATTTATTCATTGTTATTTCCAATATAATGTATTATTCATTCTATATTTTAGCATCTCGAAATGTCAAGTGCCAATTATAAGACTTTGATAGAAGATTTGTTCAAGAGATGATTAGATAACAAACCTTGTAGAAATTGTCCTGAAATTAATAATATTCTAGTACGAATTTAATTTTATTGACGTTTCTTTTGCTTGATACTGTACATATTTTAAACTTAGCTCTTATTAATGGACTTCCTAACGCAGTACTTCGTCTGGATTAAGACATTGAGCTTTTCAAATAGGAAGCGAAAAAAACTATTTTAGATAAGCAACGCAATGGTGACTCATCTTGAGTTGCAGTTATCCTTAGGTGATAGTAACCGCTTACCATCAAGAAGTCTGTTCGCATGATTGTCTTTCTTGCACTTAAAAAAAAACAAAGTCCTCATAATCTAACATTTCGGAGCAAAGTAGTAAAATTCATAAAGTTCATAATAAAATTGCCGCTGCTGAGAATCTGCTGCGTTGAATCAGGCCTTCAACTTGCATGGCCACTAACAATTAAACTATCAGACTCTGTAAGCTTACGAGTTTATTGTCTATAAGGCTGAGATTTATAGATGCAACTTTAAGTTTGCTTAAATTTTACTAAAAAAATACAATTAAAATTACTCAATGAATGTCAAAGGATTTAGTAAGTCACCGATATTGTTAACATGAACTTGGCTCTGCGAATACTATGGTTATACTCAAGTTCCTATTACATATATATTAAATTTTTTGTCAAAACGAATATATTTTTGAGAATTTTGCTAAGCAAATTCCACATAGCGTCTATAAATCTACATGATAACACATAAAACAATAAAAGGCTCAACCTTGAAACTTTGTCAAATAATCTTGTTGAGCACACCCATCCGAGTCTCACAGTCAAGTTACAGCGCCTTCGACATACTCACCCTCACTCTAGCCTCAGGCTTATCTAAATTATCCTCGAATAAATCAACTGGAAAATTGAAATCCAGGAGAGTATCTGGAGCCCGAAACTTTTGACGCTACAAGATGTTCGCGATTTAAAGTTCGTTTCTTGTTATTTTGAAATTAGTTTAATTTCGCCACAAAAATCTGTTATTCTAATCGGGCAACCCTATTGTATTTTTCATGATACTTATTATAATTTCGATGAGTAATCAATACCTTCGTCACCTTTTTTATGCTAATGACATACTTAAAGTGTTATCCATAGTATCTGATCGGATATGATTATAATAAAAATATGTCGTCATGCTGTGGCCCTTTCGGGGTGGGCAGAGATATATTAGTGGTTGTATCGACTTTGCGCTTATATAATTATAAATATAACTTAATATATTTAACTATAAATTAAAATATGCAAGATTATTTTATAGACGATGGAGATATTTCAAGATACTTACAATAATTAGTACCTAATAAAAATGTAATTTTGTAACTAATAAAAATGTACATAAATATAATTTATGTACAAGTGACAATAATCGGTAAAAAGTGAGGGTACTGTAGTGCGTGTGGCGTACGATTAAATATTAAGTCTGTATACACTTAATCCACTTTTACATAGTTTAAGGCAAACAAGTATTGACTCGTTTTATTTTTGTACTTTATCTTGGCTTAGGATAGACAAAGTACACACTTAATAATTATTAATTTTTATTCCTTCCTTCATGTGTGAAATAGTCTGTAAATATGATTGTACTATGTTGATTATCATTTATACTTTGTTTTAATAAAATAAAATAAAAAATAGTTTTGTTTTTAAAGTTATCACTTTTATAAAATATTTTGAATTAGAATGGAATACTGTATATCCTCCTTGAATATCTCCCTCGTCTTTAAAATTATTCTGTATATTGTTTATCTGTGTGTATATAATATGATGTTGTTCTTAACTAGATGAATAGCTCTTGGTTAAGCTGTCGTGGTACCTCGATACAGAAAACTTTGATTAACCGAATTCGTTACCTGATTAAAATTTCCAGCGAGTCTCTCGTTTAACCAGAAATCCGTTGCCATTGCTTTGTTCGTACGACTGTGTGCTTTAAATATTCTCTTGAAATGAAATTGTATTAATTTCTAGATATGTTTAAATTTATCTGCAGAATTAGATTCATCAAATAAATCAAAACGTCGAATCCATGAATTATTCTATAAAGAGTTTGAAGTTCCCAGAGGGAATTTGACCTTTTTCATTATTGAACATTTTTTTCTGTCACTTCTGCAAATAGAAATGTAAATTGATGTGTATCAAATTATTTAAATATTTTTGGGTATAAATAAGGATGTTAGAATATATTTTAAGGACCCAAGTGTCGAGGAATTTTTAAGAAAATATTTTGTTGAGTATAACGTCTGCCTATAAAAACATATTGGTTGCTATCTCGACAGGCACATTAACGTGCTTTATGATGCCGAAAACAAATAGCTACTATAAAATACCAATGTTTTCCACCTGGTTTCTTATTTCGCTTTTCTATATTTTCCATGAGTCCATAATAGAGTATGGCACCGGCGATTTCAATCTTATCTTTATTGCGTTCGATACAAAAAAAATGCGTTGTTGCAGATATAATATTGAAAGGGAAGGGAATGTGTCTGGAGAATCTGCGACTCTTCAGATCAAATTTAGATAAGTTTCCGTCCTCACGTATAGTAAGTAATTGGAAGGGGCGAACAAGGATCTCGTTTATCTTGACTCGTCAATCGTAATAAAACTCTGCAAATCGCTCTACTGATGTCTGTAAGGGCGGATACCTACAACATGAACTATATCTGTCCTAAAAAAAATTGATTTTTCATAAGAGAATAATTATTGTAGACAATTACATACATTGACCGAGCCTCAATGTAAGCTTCTGTTTATTTTAGAGGTATTAAACAAAGATATACTCAAATACATATATATCCATGACTCGCAAAAAACGAATCTTTTTATAATTGAAAGTTTTACCGCTACCAGGGAATTGAACTCAGAACCTTCAGCGTCGCTGACAGGTTCGCTACCATTGCACGAACAGAACGTCTGACCTCCTCCTCAGTCTTATACTCTCGGCAGCATGGTCGTGGTCTCGTGATGATGCATTTATTTTGGATTATATTATCCTCGCGATGCGCCTCCATTTATTGCGGTCTTCAGTAGTACGGAAACATTGAACTATGAATGACTGATCTGGCAGCTTTTATCTACTCTATCCAACGCGTAGACGATTGACAGCGTGTGTGCGCTTACCTTTTACCTACCCCTGGACAGCGAGTCGCTCCATAGAATTTTGGTTTCGAGCAATCTGTCCATAATATTTAAAGTCTTATTTTAACAATCTAAGCTAATCTATCTTTGATTTTAAAGTAAGCATAAGGTATAAACTGAATTAAAATAGTTTTAAATGTGATGAATCATATAAAATGGGATAACATTATATAAATAAAGGTTTGATTGCTTAATACACGTGGTACTGGTTAGTATGCAATCATGCCAACCTAAATATACCGCAATGAAATGCCTCTAGCTTACTAGACGTATACGAACTGATCTCGAAACGCGACAGGGCGATGCAATTATTATGATAGGCTTTTCATTTATGTACCATAATCGAGATAGAGTTGAACACATATACCCTAAAATCCCAAATAATTTATTATCATAAAATAATATTAATATTTTAATTTTAAAATAAGACTATTGTAATTTTTCTTTTTCAGGTAAAACAAGTTCTTTGAAATTATTCTTCCCGGGCGTTTAAGGTATTTACGTTTTTGCCTAAAGATTCTTTTATCATTCACTAATCTCAAGGGCTTTGTATAGATAAGGACTCCTATACAGCGCTCTAAATTACTAACATAAAAATCTCATAAAGCATATAGCATACCAGCGATAAAATTGTATTTTTTTTATATTTCTGATGCTTAGACATAAATAGCTTGAAATAAATATATCACCAGTGTACATACTACCACACAACTGTCCTTTCTTTGGTTTTATTAATCAAAGTTTTTTTATATAATAATAATAATCTTTATTTCAACACAAAACGTATGCATATACACAGGGTGATAAGTCTCACCAATTAAGTAAATCTTGTCTCTGGTGAGACTCTCACTTCCGTTCGGGTTATTCAAGGATGTCTTGTGTTTTATATATATATCTACGGTATAAGTATGTGTGGGTGTGTGAGAGAGAGTTTGGGTGCATGAGAGAGATAGTGTATATGTGTAAGTGTTGATGGTGATGATTATGAATTTACAAGGGATTCTGTATTATGGTATGATAGAGATTTCAGATATAGAGAAAGTACCTCCTTGCAGTCGTAGGTACTTTTGCTATAAAGCTGAATTTGGAAATTTAATTGATTGTTTATATGGGCTGATTGGCAGTTATATTGTTTTGAGGCAAATGTGGTTCTAATACGAACGGGGAGGAGCATACAAGTTGACAACCAGCTTGATGAGTAAAGACTGTTTTAATAGTCTTAGTTTGTAGTATTATATGTGTCAATTTTAGTACTTGTACTGTGATTTTAAGAAAGAGAATATAGCAGTTTTTTATTGTATAAGGTACTATGACCGGTGGTCGTGGGTGTGGTGGTAGAAAGATACGGATTTTGGCGTTTTACTATTTATTTGCACTTTTAGGCACACCGAACTGCAACGCACACGCACGTACTTTAGCCTTGGATCTCGGTAGTCGACTGAATTGGCTAGCATTCCGTACGCGGGCGCATTCTTTTACCCCGTGCGTCCCATAACACCCTAACAACCCTTAGGGCGTTTAAAACAATTACGTATCGGGCGGTGTCTATATGCCATAGTACCTTATTTAGTCGCTATCCATGCGTTTCCTTATACAGTAGGAAGGAATAGATAATATATTTTCTTAATAATTAATGTACTTAAAAAGTAAGGTAAAGATACTTCATAGTGGTGCCGTCTGCTATCGCGGCACTTGGTATCACCGTCTGCCGTTGTCATAACACCTACCGCGTTGTACGAAAATATCGAATATACGACAATGTGTTTAATAGAAAATTCAACTTTTTGTAAATTTATCAAATCACCTTAATTAATTGATGAATGACATGTTCGTTCGAGTTTAATTATATAATAAAATTTATGTTTGTATTTTATAAATAAATCATTGTTTGAAAAATTTTATCAAGCTTTTAATATTAATCAAATCTACTGGTGTAATATACAATACATTGACGTAATAATTAACCTTGTTTATTGTCACAATGGATGTCAAGGCTCTATTTATGCTTCAATCATTGATTACATATCAAATTTTAGGGAAGCTGGATAATAATATGTTTTCGCTGTATTTGACAAAACTAACAAAAGAAGTCAACACAAAGTACCTTTGTTTTCGGTCCGTCAAATTAATTTTACGTAATCCTCTAAATGTAAGTGGAGCGTATACATCAAAAGCATCAATAATATTTTATTTATAGCTTCTATTTGAACCGAACGATTTTTAACAAAGACTCGTTCTATTTTCTTTCAATGACGTCACAGTCCTACAAAGCGTTTTGTTGATGCAATTCGTAAACATATGAACGTCAGAATGAAATACAGAGTTCGTTAGGAGCATGTTCGTGAGATGTGTTATATTTTAAGGGCAATTAATTATAAGAAGTGTTTTACTATATTAAAATTTTTAGGAAACTGCATGGGAGTAAGAATTGTTATATTTATTAATATTTTACAATACATAGATATACGGTGTTTATATAAAACAACATTACATCAATTATTTAGAACTCCTCGGTTACTTTTTTTGTATATACATATGTTATTACTCATGACTACATATCGTCGGGTGAAAGGCTATTTGGTTTAAGCGACATTTTTTGGTGATATAGTAATATATATATTTTTGGAATCAGCGTTTTTTACCGATTCCAAAAATATTATATATATGTATATTACTATATCACCAAAATATGTCGCTTAAACCAAATAGCCTTTCACCCGACGATTTGTATTTTGTTGTATTTCCTATCCTATAATAATTTCGTAGTCTTATTACATTTCTCGCTACTATCGAACAAACTGACTTTAAACAACAGCATATTATATTATAGTTTATATTATTAACCAAAAATATAGAGCACATTAAGCTTCCACACAATGTAGGCGAACATTAATTAGATTTTTATTATTTTTCACAACAATGTGACTTACACATGTTTAAGAAACGCTTCATAAGTATTTTTAGTACAGTTACGCAATGTTTGTAAGAGTTCAGAATATCATACGAGAAAAAGGTAAACGTATAATAAAAAAATATACGACAAAGTAAAAAAATACTATTATACGTGAGGGAGTACTTCTCGAAGAGGCAATTAGATTATTTATCGTAAAAGGTAGATGAAAAATTCGATAGGAAAAAATCCAATAATAAAAGGCAAACAAACCAAATTGACAAAATGTAATATAATTTGTATATTTTATTACATCAAATGAAATTACATAAAAAATTTGGATATAAATATTTTTCCAAATGCTGTCGAAATGCAAAATGCATAGGATTGTCATATTCAAGTTAGAAGTATTCTAAAAAGATGTAAGCGTCACTTATACGGAGGTATAGTTAAGCATTCTTCGTTATTACTTTGACACTCACTGAAAACTTTCTCTTTGGGTGAGATATATAGACGCTATTTCGACATTACTTAGCAAAGTTATCAAAAAATTAATTCATTTTGACAAAAAACTGAATATATTAGGAACTTAACAATAGCCATAGTAATCGCATAGCCAAGTCCATGTTGACAAAATCGGTGACTTACCAAATCCTTTGACATACATACATTGAATAATAAAAATTGTAATGTTTTGGTAAAGTCTAAGCAAACCTAAAGTTGCGCCCATACATCTTAGCCTTTATTCCTTAGCCCGTAAGGAATTCGAAATTGTTCGGTTAACTTGGTGAAGAGGGCCTCTGTGTAAATTATGAACAATTTAGGTTCCAGGGTTGGTGGTGGTGGGCGGTGATGACTCATACACTAAGTCCAATTGAGTTTTTATATATACCTTTACATTTATTTCGTACAAAAAGGTTCTTTTTTAACTTTATTTTAATAAAGTAAAGAAAATAACGTTTTATTTCCATTTTTATCGTCACGTTAAGTATTTTTATTTTGTCACTCACCATTTGTATCACAGATGTTCGCAAACTACATTTTGTCCTAAAAGTTTCAGGAGTAGTATGCGCAAACAAAAATATAAATAAACTTTTCTGTTTTTCGTAACTGCTCCGCTACATAGGCAGAAAAGTTAAAAGCCTCTTTGTGGGCTTGGAGACGCTTGGAATAAGGGTTAATAGCAGCCGAAATACACGCATGGGGATATTAGCCACGGTTCAATTGTTACTGACGTTCTTTATTACTTGTTAACGTTGACTTTAATATACAGTCAAAACAGTTTATGGCGACTTCGTTTATAACAATATACCGGTTATATTGACCCAGAACAAAGGTCCCGGCAAAAGAAATAGGACTTTGTGTATCGAAAATATCACTGGTTGTTAAGGCTATGGGTTTTTACGACTAAATATAAATAGTCCCTTCGATGTCGTTATAACAGATTTTTTTGACTGTAATAATAAAATTTCTTAGAGCTTAGTCGATAAAAAAAATGAAGTGTATATGTAAAGGTATGTATTGTCAATTGGGGGCTTAAATCGAAATTTTCAATATACATATTGTGTTAGAAAATAAATGTAATGACAATGAAAGAAAGGTATTCAATTTTTAGGGTTCCGTATCTCGAAAAGAAAAAACGGAGTGAATGAATGAACTGAAAAGATCTCTTATATTATAAGGCTTATAGAATCACTTTGTTTTCCGTCTGTCTGTATGTCTGTCAAGGCCCTTATTATCAGGATCACTTGGAGGTATCAAGTTGAAATAATTACCAAATACTCAGATTTACGGCTTCTTGTGGCTCTCAAATCATATTTCTAATTTAACGCAATCAAGCGATGCGAGTGATGTCCGTTTATGTAGTATTTTTTATCGTTTTTTACTGTTGTATAGCATGATATCGCATAAGAATCGGAACCTGTGGGGTACTTCATCTTGACCTAAGATCGTGAAATTTAGCAAGAAGCAAGGCAACATAAATACAGAGTCCGAAAACCCTTAATTTGTATTTATATAAAAAAAGTGAATATAAATATGTATGCAGTTAAAAAATAGACCGTGAGTTATATTGATTTATGCCTTTTATCAACGGCAAAGTTAATTTGTCATTTAAATCTGGTTAGCTTTTCCGTTAGAGCAATGTACAGTATTTTAGTAGCTTATTTATGGGGAACCTTGGGTGACCGAGACCGACCCGCGCTTGTTCGTTTTTTTTGGCTCTTAAACGCTCTTCAACGTTAGATTTGCTGGAAATTCTTTGTATTGGAAATAATCCAAAAAAGGCTTTAAGACCAACAGTGTCGGTGTGGAAAAAAATGTAGGCATGCGTATAATATTGTATTATTCTCGGTTATGCCAGATTATAATGGTGTATTCACAATTGAACTTTTGTCATTCAAAAGATATTTTTCTCTACTGAATGAGTTGATGACGTAAGCCTCACTTTCACGGTGTGTTTTATAAAAGAAACTTTTTATTCATGAATGCGCACCAGATGGCTACGTTAAGTTGTCATCAGTTTTTGGGCATCAGATTGAAAGAATTATTAATTATTTTGGAAAGAAAGTATTTTTTTATATTACTCTTTTAATATTGAATACGTTTTTAGGTTAAACTCGTTGAAACGACAGACGGGCTTTGATTTATCCAAATAGTCTTGTCACACGATACATGTAAACTTTAATACGAAAACGCATAGCATAGTAAAACGCATGCTACAATGCTCCCGTCGCTATTTTAGCGAATATTTTTTAACTAAGTCACAGTAACTACCAACTTACCTGTAAAACACGTAGTAAATTTTGCATATTATCACTACGAGTTTATGAATTGTCACCTAGCATAGGTAGGATGTGCGCGGAACGTGCCTTTAATAGTCAAGTCTCCTTGTTACATTGACCTTAATAAACACAACATGTAGATGATTATTCAAATAAGTTATACCATTTTTAACATTAGGCATTGCATACGTAAATATGATCAGGAATAGTTCATTTCATACTTCAATGATTAACATAATATTGGTTATTTCGGTTTAAAATTCAACCGTAACGCGCATTAAAGCGCATATGTAGTTGACTTCATAATATGGATCGAAAGATATTAAATAACAATCTAATAATAATAATACTGTAGTACCCTTTCATTGTGAGGACATTATTTATGTGTTCTATTTTGTGTACCATGGTTCTTTTGTTTTCATAATCAATGTCAACCATGTTTGGGACCCAGTTATGTAAAATAAATAAATGCAAATTGTATATTAAGTTTAGTTATTTGCAAAGAAATAACTTATTAATCGTAGAATAACTTTAGAGTATTAATTTGTTAACTATTGGAGACCTACTGTTAAAAATATAGTTATTTCTTCAACAAAATCTGGTAGATCGTATCCCGTAAAGTTACCTAAATGATGTTAAAAGTTGCAACCCAGACATATTTATATCTCTGGCTTTACTTGCGTGGAAATGTTTTTACACTGGGTGTGTTCATGGAGGAACTTCAATAAATAACATCATACGTGTCGTAGAATTAACCAGCAGGGCGTCTTCTCGGCAGGGTTCCGTTTCCTAGTCATTTGGGGTTAGAGAACTTTGCTAATGTATTTTATTTCTTTGTATGACTTTACTACGCTTTATGTAATACGTATATATGTACATTACATGTATGAGTTCTTGCATATTCAATGCTTCAATACTTTCTAATATACAGGGACTTATTACCTTAGGATGGGATATATTACAATTAGGGATGTAACGGAGGCAGTTTTATCGGAACCGATGTTGGAGTCGGAGTTTTTCAATTTGATTTATCGGAGTCGGAACCGGAGTCGGAATCGGAGTCGGAGGTAATGTCAGTCACAAGTGACAGCAGAATAAAATACTTTTATTAAGGGAAAAATAAAAACAAAAGTTGTTTTTGTGTTAATTTCTATTTTACTTAATTTAATGTAAATGTAAAATAAAAAAACCTTATAGTAAAAAATTTAAATGTACATTTAGTTTTAAATTTAATCATTTTAATCATATTTTTTTAATCTAAATTTTTAAAAATGTCTTCTACAAATTAAGTAGCACTGATTGTTTGATTAATTGATATTATGTTTCGACAACATACAAAATTAAATCAAATGAATTGACTACAACAGTGGTGGTGACCTCCGATGAATACCTCCGATTAAAAAGTTTCGGAACCGAAGTCGGAACCGGAGGTGTAATAACAATCGGAAGTTCCGACTTATCGGAGTCGGAGTCGAAGCTCCGTAACATCCCTGATTACAATCAAAGCTTAGGTCAACAATAGCAATAGATTGAGCATAATATCACTTACAGAGACTGCACTATGTCTTAGTACTAAGCAGTACTTAGAGAACTTAGTTTTTATATTGATTCATTTGATACCAATGTATTTCTCGTGTTTCCAGTACAATACAACACACAATAAATATATTCTCACTTTAATATTTAACAATATAAGTTCCTTATTTCTTCTTTACATAAAGTTAATTTCACCTTTAAAATATTAATGTTTAAACATTAATTTATAGTCTCAGTATAAAAATATAATAGTTATTTAGGTATATTTAAATAAATTCAATGAAAAGTGAAAGTAATAATTATGTTTACTCGTCTATATATATAATTGTATGTTCAAAGTATTTCATAAAACATTTTCGCATGTTTCATATAATGTGTACACAAATTGGCCGAAGCTACAAAATTCAAAGGAATTTTGTACGTACAAGAAATCAGATTTACAAAACGCACTTATTTCCATACGTTGGCGTGTTATTGAAGACTACTTCTTAGAATTGCAAATGGGACGGTCTTCGGATGGGTCCTATTGAAATGTCAATTTGTTTTCTATTGGGGTTTGTTGGGTAACCTCAAGATATATCACCATTATCCCCGGCTGTATTATAAGTTAGAAGTATCGACTTTCTTTTGACAATAAACTTACAGAAATGTTGTCACGTTTAGTGGTGAATGTTTCTTTGTTAGACCTTGACTTGTGCGTGCAAATTTATCAGTCTCATCGTGATTTGCATACGTTTCTATGTTTAGCCTTAAATTTATTGTTAAAGCAACAAGGCTAAATAACATTGTAATTTGCTTCAATAGACTATTTCGTTTTATTCTTCCTACTGGAGAATACAGCATTCTTTAGGTTTTTGTGATATGGGGACACGTGAAACAGGGTGGCCTAAATAATGTCGTCAAAATTACAGCAAGCTTAATTTGGCTACAATGAGCTATTTTATTGTAGTACTAATGCATAAAAATTGTAATGTATCAATATAAATGGCAAAACTTATTTTACTATTTACAGAAAAAATAATGTTACACTAATCAACCTTAAAGATTTGTTAAACTCATTTTTCTTTTTGCAGCTAAGTTTAAGGACAAATTTCACTTTGCCCACTCTAGTCCTATCCACACCAATAGCTAAGGCTAAAAATAATAAAATAGATTTGTATGGTATTTCATTTTTATGCAAAATATATTAATGACATGATAACATTTATTATTATTGTAAAAATATTTAACGAAATGTAGCATAACATATTCAAGTTGTAAATAAATAATTAAAGGTTTTATTTATTGTACAAATTAAATCAGAACTTTCGATCAGTTTTATTCAAATCTCTGGAAATGTCACTACAAAACGTGCCCGAACACTCGGAACAAAAAGTCTCGTTGAAAACTTTAAATCGCTAACTCCGTTTTGATGGAGTGTTCTGGAATTTAGGGGGTGTCCTTTTTTATTGCGTACAAAAAACATTGTGGGTTCCGTGAGGACCGCGGCGTTAGCATCCGGGTGTATCCAGCCGTATCCGGTTTTTATTAGTGCGGATATCGAGTGGCTTCCAAGGGTTTTGTGTTGCGGAATTGAACGAACGGGCATGCTATTGTCCGTAGGTTGTCGTATGTTTTTGTGATTAAAATCTCTTTATAGATCCTTGTATTGGGACTTGAACTTATCAATTTTTTTGGTGGTTAATCGTATGTTTGAAATATTTTTTAGTGAAGTACATCGCGCCTAATTTTAAGATCAGTGCCGTCAAAATATTAAGTAATATTAACTGTGATTTCAATTATAGTTTCTGTGGTCATCCAGGTCTGCATAAAAGCCTTTCACACTTTTTTTGCAAGACCTAGTATAGTAAAGAGGAAATACGCGGGCAATGGTGGAAAGTCCATTTTCCGAAATTATTCGTATTCATTATGACCTTAAAATCTCTTTGCAATTATTAGATTGAAAGTCTAATAATCTTAGATTAATAGCTGTGGTGGCCTAGTGGATAATTGACCGAGTTCCATGCGCGATAAAATGAATGGTCATAGGTTCGAATTCAGGCACGTACTTCTGGAGTTTTCCAGATTACTTACGTATTTAGGCACCACATGCTCACCAGTGAAGGGAAATATCGTGAGGTAAGCCGAATGACATCTAATAAATATGTCATGTGTAAATGCCTTGAGAATGGCGATCATCTGCGCTTCTGGTCACGTTGGGCTCGACATATAAGCGCAAAATAGATACAATCACTAATGTATCTCTGCTTACCCTTTAAGGGATATAGCGTGACGATATATTATTATTAGATTAAAAGTCATAGTGTATATGTATATATATATATACTTATTATTGAATTGTTTTTGGTCGGTTAGTAATATTAGTTTTTGCTATGTTACTTGAATATATATGATTATATTCTTAGTAAGTCCCGTTTTATGACTGATGTTTAATAAAAGATATTCTATGTGCGTGTAAAAATAGTACATAAAGTAACAATAAAACAATTATTTGATTGTACACCTGTATATTGTGATTCATATCAGTAAACAATCGAGGACGTTCCAGGATTTTCATGAATGAACGTCACTTATTGGCAGTACGCTTGTGTAATAATAATGAAAGTTGCATTCATGCGCTGCTTGGATTAATGGAATTTAATTATTTAAGCAAACAATGAAAAACATAAATAATAAAATACATGCGGGCTTGGTTATTTAATAGCCATTAGCAGGACAAGAAGCTATCGTAGCTTTTTTATATATCGAGGGGTGAAAGGCTATTTGCTTTAAGCGAAATTTTTTGATGATATTCTGTAATACACATTTTTGGAATCAGTGTTTTCTTCCGATTCCGAAAATATATATTATTATATCACCAAAAAATATCACTTAACCCAAATAGCCTTTCACCTTCGATATGATACTATTTATCCTGCTCTATCAGCCATCCACTCTACGAGATATTGTGCCCTTTGCCATTTCAATTTTCTAATCTGCTGGGCTATGTCGATGACTCTCGTTTATCTACGGGTTTCTTCATTTCTGATTTGATCACGTAGAGCTTTCTCTACTTTTCTGGTCTTTACTAGGCATAGCCCTTTTTATAGCTCATTGTGTAGTAGTAAGCTTTCTAATAAGACCCATAGTGAAAGACCGCGTTTCTACACCGTAGAAGAACAAAGCAACACAATTTAATTTATTCTTTTCATTGTGTACAAATACATGGAAGTCGTAAGTAGGTTACGATCGGGGTGGTTTATTCTTAACAAGATTAAGGTAATTGAAATTCAGATTAACGCATTAGAATTCAGCCAGCGGGAGGTTGCTAAAATGTTTTTGTCGTTCCTTTCGAGTATTAATGTAACAACGCATTATATTTTGTCTATATTTTTATTATGTAAATTATAATTTAAGGATAATTTTTTGACATGGCTGCGATTTGGGCGTATAAAATGGAAGGTATGTCGTGTTGGATTTTAGAATTATTTATGTGGATATCTATTGTAATGCACAATAAAAGCTATTTGGTTCCATAAATGTATGATGGGCATAGTACATAAAACTTCTAACAATATTACTCTATGGAAGTTGTGGTAAAATTATTTTTTTACAAATTTGTGTTAACACGTTCTCGCCAGCGCATTTTTTCATTTGATGCACCACCCGGCGGCGCGTAAATCTATGTCGCGCTTCATCTGGCGGCGCGCTAATTTCGCGTGTTCAGCAGTGCTAGCATGGGCAATGTAGATATAATTCGCGCGCGAGAAGATATACGTTATCGCGCCTGTCAAATATATCGAGTTTCCTAGCATGGGCACACGGGTAGATAAATTTAAACCCGTAGACAAAAACTTATCGCGCCTAAATAAAAGAATGTTACCATTTCTATTCCTTTATTTTGTACTATAAATTTAAGAACAAGAATCAAGTCTTTTAAGCAGATTTAAATTAAAAAAAATGCTACATCCATAAAGTATAACATTCTCGTGTTTTTTTTATATTACCCTAACAAATTAAATCTTCCACTTTTCAGCATCTTTGCACTGTTAATGATGTATCTTTTAAGTGGAAGTGTTCTTTGACAACTTTGATGTTTTTGTGATAGTTTTTGGCGGCCATTGTTTGTTGTGTTTGAATCGGCGAATATAACAAACACAATTCTGTTACAGTGTATATACAAAAATTTGCAACATGACATCAAAAAAGTACGTACCATTTATTATTACTCATATAAACTAAATTTTTGTAATAAATGCTTACAATGGGCTAATTTGTAACAACTATAAACGGCATGTATATGATTTTTAAAATAATTTCTTTATGTTTTATTAGAACACGAAGCACAGGGGCGCAAGTTCGAGCATTGGTGGACTACATGGCTACCCATACGAGCTTTGCTAATGGGGACTATACTGGTCCACTCGGTGCAAGTAAACACCAAGCCCAGTGGACCAGTTTAAAGGATATTTTAAAAGAAATAGGACCTGATAAAACTGTCGAGCAATGGAAACATGTAAGTTTAAATTCATTAAAACATATTTCATTTTTTGTCTTCATTATTTAGCCATAAGAAGTTGACCCATAACAAAGAGTGATTGATGTTTGTAAACTCTCCACTTATAATGGTTATGACTGTAATATAGACAATATATTCAGCAATGGTCATGGAAAAAAGATCACTTTTTTGCAGACATGGCGAGATTTGAAAAAAAAGGCTCGCAATGAGAATGCAGTAATGAGAAAGAGAACTTTAAAAACCGGAAATAATACAACAATACCAGAACTATCTCAAACTTCTGTAAAAATTTTAAGCATAATTGGGCAGGAATCATCAATAGGTATCGGACCAGCAGAATCTCCTATTGGTGTAAGTATTTTTTATTCAATCAATATCTTAAACTTAGTTATTTACAAAATATATGTGAATATGTATTCAGATAAGAAGTTTTTGTTCCTCAATCATGCTAAATTATGCAAAACTGAGGTAAATTATGCTCAGTGTGTCATTTCTAATTTATAACCATAATACATTAAAATATTCAAAGCCTTGTAGAACTTAATAATTTTAAAATTGTATGATTATGTGTTAATGATAATATTTTACATACAGGATACTTCAGAAGTGCCCAATGCAGATGCACAAATCCAGGTTTTACCTCCACCTCCTTCTTTTTCCAAAATAGAGCCCTCGCAATCATTACCTGACCTAAATCCTCAACCTTTATCACCAAACCCTGCAATACCTGTCCTTCCTCCAACTCTTCCAGAACTAGTGGTAACACCTGTTAACAATGAAAATATGCCTACCCAATCACAGCTAAGACGCCGCATTAACAGGTCTCGAGTCCCAGAAACATTTATATCTCTTCAAAGAGAAAATAATATATTATTGAAGGTAATTACCGTTTCTAATAAATAATAAGGCATTTTTGTAGAATTTTTTTTGTGACTTTGGATCAGGCTGACCATGTCAGTCCCATAATCACACATATAAAAAAGATCCATAAAGAATTTGATTCTTTGAAAGATACAAGATGTGTAAACAGATAGCTTGATGTGCTGTTGGATATAATATTATAATCTTAAAATGAAACTATACTACTAGATATAACTGTAGATAAAAGTAGTTGTGGCTTGGAATGGTTATTAGACCAAATAATAATAATTGTAACTGTATGTATTATATATAATGATGTGGAAGTATGCAATTATGTGTAGACACATAGTGCTATAACTATTAGTTGACTTTTACACATTTTAACAAAGATATCTAATATATTCAATTATTAAAATTTCAGGAATTAAGTACTTTGCTTTTCAAAAATAATAAATTAAAAGAAGAGGAGAACAGTATTATGAGGGAACAGAACAGGATATTAAAAAGAAAAATTCATAAGAAATAAATATTTCAAACAAATATACATTTTTAATTAATTATGTGTTTTATTTTCATAGCAGGGATTACAAAGCTAAATTAAGCACAAAATATCTTAAACTCAAAATTATTTTATTCAAACTATATAATTTATTAACTAAAATATGTTTCTATAATTCTATTTCGTTTATCTTCTGCTATTCTTAACTCTTGGCTATAATCAAATGACAGATTTTCTAAGTTCTCAAATTCTGTGTTTTCGGCATCCAAGTACTCATCCATAGAAATTCTGGAAAACGAAATGTCTGTTAGCAATATTTTAAAACAAGTTCATACTGCTTTTTTGGTTTATTATTAAGTGCCTACCTATAATGTTGCATTATGTTGTATAAAATACAACAAGCATAAACTATTTTAGATGCTTTTTCTGGTGAGTAGTGCAACACTCGGTCATGCCTAAGACATCTAAATATCCCTTTTAGGTAACCATTAGTACGCTCAATAATATTTCGTA
Source organism: Automeris io (assembly GCA_036320925.1). Classification (NCBI taxonomy): domain Eukaryota; kingdom Metazoa; phylum Arthropoda; class Insecta; order Lepidoptera; family Saturniidae; genus Automeris; species Automeris io. Next base: position 10,843,226 of record JAUDJH010000010.1, on the reverse strand, counting down.
CTTTGCAATGCCATTCAGTATATCTTGATTCGGGGGTATTGTCTGTTGCATGCAAAATCGGTGTCATTAGCCATGGTTCAAGTGCATAACCTGAATCACCTAAAAATCATGAAACAAATATTAAAAAATATAAAACTATATTTTTTACAATGCAATGGTTATTGTAGCCCATTTAGGAATATTTTTTGAATATATAGGATTTAAAGTTGTTTTTTAGTCCTACAAATTTGAATTAACCTTAAGGAAGAAACCATTTTACTTCATAACAGTTGCACAGACTAACCTAGAAGAAAGTATTCACCAATTCTATGATTATGCAGCTTTCTCATTTCTTCCTTTATCACAGAGTTATTGAAAATGAATTGGTCATGCACACGCCCTGGAAACCGGGCATTTATACTCAATAATTTACAGTTTACATCTGCAATCTGTAATTATAAAGAATAAACATAAAAATGAAATCAAATATACAATAAAATAAGTATATGTAGAAAAACAAACCAATTGTATATTCAAAGAATGTCTTCCTTTTCTATTAAGGTATTGTATTCCTTGAGGATGTGGTGGTGGAAACATTGCTACATGTGTGCAGTCTATGACCCCCAACACATGTGAAATCCCATATTTTCTACTAAAACCCAGAGCTACTTCTCTTCTCATTTCTTCATTGCCAGGGAAACTAATCCATTTTGTTAAAAGTCTATAAACAGACATATAAAATGTAAGAATTTGTAATGAACCTCATTCAGTAACCCATCTTGATTGAGGATGTCTCATAGTACATTTGCCTAAATGTGGATCACTAATCTTATCCAGTGATTATCTGTTTTATGAGAGATGTATGGAGTTACTGTCACTTCAGCTTACTAGTTACTTGTTTATCATACTTGTGCTGGTGATTATTTTCATTCCATTGATCATTGAGAAACAGAGAATGGATCAGCTTCATTGTCATAATGATAGAAGACCTCACTATTTGATTTTTAGTAAGTATATGTGATAAAATATATAAATAACATTAATTAATTTAATATGTTTATTTACCTATTATAAACTGATGACACAAATTGGTCCAGATATTTACTTACTGTGGTCTGACTGACACACAGTCCATGGTCTTGGCCTACGGGTCTTTGATAGCTACCATCAGCAAGCAAATGTAGCGAAGTCAAAATCTGTACAGAAAGATAGTTTGTCATGTGTTTTACTTGAAAACATGTAAGAGGTGTTAGATATGAGTTCTATATCACATTATAAATCAGTTGTATACCTTCAAGTACGCTGGCAGTCCATCAATAGCATTTATAGGTTGTAGATCAACACTCAGTTCGTCGCACAAATATAAAGCCATATCTTTATTTACTCTATAAATGCGACGAAATTCGTTTGAAGGGAGCTCAAATGAATTGCATGAATCCCTTATATTGCGGCGATTAATTTTTCTGGCTTGTTTTTCTTCATTTGAAGAAAGTACGGAATTGTAATAGGCTCTTGACATCTAAAAATATTAATCATAATTAACTTTACGCATTGTTTCTGTAAGTATATGTTCAAACTTATCGGAGAATGTGATTTTGCAGTTCACATATATTGATAACTATTATAAAGCTATTTTATTAATGGAATATAATGAATACTTAAATAAACTTACATTTTAATGATCTTGAATCTTCTTATTCTCTCTAAAATTATTTAAAATTACAAAAAAATATATATTAAATGTTTATCGCGCACTTCCAACGACCAAGATAAACTTTCGTCTTTCAAACGTCAAAAATAGATAAAATAAATGTTTTGTCGCGGGCCCATGTTACGGAAATATTAAATAGTCTATTGGTAGCTGTCAAAGTGAGATAAAATTGTCAATCGCGCGATATGATGCGACCCCATGTTAGCTACCGTAGACAAAATTATTATATCGCGCCTCAGTAGACAAAAGGCTGTAGACAAAATTTTTATCTATACCCCATGCTAGGTAGGCAGGCTTGCACGCGCATCTTGTTTCTTCAGTAGTACATTGAGTGCTTACTTTGCAAATTGTGTAACTCCTGTTGTTTTTATATCCTGCTCAGAGATCTATGCCGGTAAAAATAACAAAAGGTGTTGAAAATATATTTTTTTAATTTTGACCTTGTAAATATAATTTTAATTTTGACCTTATAAATATAATTTTAATTTTGCCCATAACATTGATATGAAAATAAGTAATTCGTCTGATGAATGTGTAAATAGAGGCAAGAGAAACGCATCAAGATTACGAATACTTTCTTTCTTCAGACGAAGATTTTGCTAACGTAACCAGCAACGTTATGGAAAAGTTATATTTATAATACGTTATTAAATATAACTTTTATTCAAAATAAACGTTTTTATATATGTACGTTAAATTATCGGTGTGTAATAGCACAATCGAATGCGAAACACCGGTAGTACACGACGCTTGATGAGGCGGTCTAGCGCGTGCCACCAGTGGTACACGCCGCCCGATGGCACAATCAAGCGCGGGCCACCGGTGGTACACGCCGGCGTGAACGTGTTAATATAGTTTGAAAAATATAAGTATAAAATGTTTACCGGTATGAAATGAGATTCATAGTCCACTATTTTTTTAGATAAACTTTCTGGCATATAAGATATGATTACATACAGAATCCGTCTCCGATTAAGAACTGAATGTTACTTACTAGAAATGCATTAGTAATAATTAGTAAAGTTAATAACTAATTAATATAGATATACAATATGAATGTGTGTGCAAGTAAGTGTAGAGGCCGACTGAGATTTACCTACGCAGGCCAAATAAAAATAGTTCTGATGTAGGGTAATGTTTAAATCTGCGAGAGTGCATGAGGGGACTAATGAATGTTAGGAAAGCGCAGGATGTTTGCTAAAATAGAGAAAAATGGCGTTCCATTTTCTCTGCCTACTCCAATATGGATTCGGCGTGGTGATAGATAGATAGTAAAATTAAAGGGAAAGTATGAAATAATGTGGACGCTCCATATTGTTTAATTTTATAAATATTGGTTCATTAAAACTGTTAATGTCAATAACCTCTTTAATTAGAATGTTTACACCAATACTGAAATCCCGTTGTGGAAATAGCGCGCTATTTTTGCGAGAGCTATTTCAGTTGGTGAACATTTCTTTAGACTATAAGGTTTAAATATAAACCTTTTAAAATACGGACACGTTGAGGAAAATAATTTCCTTGTTTAGATCAAGATTTTTGGTAAAGTACAATCGTCCTGTGTAGAAATAAAAAAGAAACACGTTAGTTATTTCTTAATTTGGGATTCCTTGAAAAGTAAAAGTAAAGAATGCTTTCACAGTATTAATGGTTTAAGAGTAATTAAAATAATGAAGAGAAGTTTCGATTTATTTATGTTTGGTATAAAAAAAATCATTTAATTTAAAATTCACATAAAATAATATAGCGCGTGAAATGATTTTTGTTCAATATTGATAATAATACATATTCCCGATATATCATATATAAAATACAGTGGACCCCCTATAATCAGAGATACCTATCACTATTGATTTTACATTAATATTTGACATATTTATTATAGAGATATACATAATTATGTAGTAATGTATAATTAATCGGACTACAAGGTACTCCTTTAAAAAAAAAAATTCTGACATCACCAGGTAAAACTTTTGTCTAACCGGGGTTCCACTGTAAATAATAATAATATATCGTCATGCTATATCCCTTACCAGGTAAGCAGAGATACCACAGTAGCTGTATCCATATTGTTCTTATATGCCATGCCCCTCGTGATTAGCAGCGCAGATGATAGCCATTCTCAGGTCACTTCACATCACATTTCTATTACATTCCCTACGGGTTTCCTCACGATATTTTCCTTCACCGGTGAGCATGTGGTGTTTAACCCTTTATGGCGCAAGGTTGTTAAATTTATTAGTTTTGTAAAAACTGGGTGATAAATAGTGTATGATTAACGAAAATAATAATTAAAAAAAATATTAAAAATTAATAATCATAATTCTGAAGCACCTTGCAAGTGGCAGAAATGCAACATTACATTAGTACTAAATAATTAAAGTTTAAATTAGGAACAGATTATTAAAATACATCCTCTTACTCTTTACTTACACAAATTTCAACAGTCAAATAATAGTATTTCACCAGGAATTAATTTTTTGTAGTATAATTAGAAGAGCTGGAAAGAGACGTGTATTCGTTCGACAATGCAATGAGACATCATTATCTACAAGTCTCATCATCTAGTGAGCTGAATTGTCACTAAATCGTATGAATGCTTTGTAGGTGCTGTATAACACCAAGCAAAGTCAGTCTATCGGCATTTCTTTTATTCCTGCGTCTGTTTTAGGGGTATGTTGCAGAAATACAACACTGCTCCATAAAGGGTTAAATATTTGTTTAATAAAATGTTCTAAACAGCATCACAGTCTTCCAAAGTTCTAAGTAGCTTTAATTTCAAACTATAAATGCATCGTGTTTGTCGGTTACGTTTGGAATGCGAAGTACTCATTACATGCACTACGTTTGAATTAAACTAATGAGATCTAGGAATTACAACGAATACAAGATCTACTCTGCAAGATTATGTCATCATTTTCTGATGATCTAGAATAATTAATTTTAAGATACTCGTTTATTATTTATAATAAACTATAACGATGTTACTGTTTATGAAGTTATTTCGAGTAAATAGTTGTGCTACAGTACAATAGTACGGCGCAATTAAAACAAATTGTTTCGTATAACGATGTAATGAGGCTATTCGAATGAGAATCAAAGTTGTCGACATAGCTTTCCGTATTAGCAGGCTGTAGTGGCAGTGGACAGGCCATATATGCCGAATAATCGATGGTCGATGGAGCAGACAGGTTCTCGACTAGAGGCCATAGATCGGCAGACGTAGCGTGAGGCGCTCCTCGCAAAATGGAGCGACGACCTGGGAAAGGTGGCTGGAAAGGATTGGATGAGAAAAGCCGAAGACAGGGCTCAAAGGCACTTGTTAGGAGAGGCCTATGCCTATGCAGTAGTGGACTAGGACAGGCTGATGATGATGATGATTCGTATAACTTGGCCATCTTAAGATAGAATTTCCTAAGGGCCTAGTAGGTAATGATAATGAGTTAATAAATATTTATAGCAGTACATTCATGTCTTTTTTATAAATATTTGGGTATTTTGATTATTACCTGAAAGCCATTCTCATTCAATGAACTCAGAACTACGTCCTCATTTTCTTGTTTATTTAATAATTAGTCTTAAAATACAAGTGAACAAACATCAACAATATCTTTAGAGGAATCATCTTATAAATAATTAACCTTAAGATTATTTATTTTCTCATTTCATACATCATTTAAATCACATTTCATCAGATGTTTCAACAACTATAAATTGATTAATCAATCATTAATCAGAAAAACAATTAGAAAACAGCACATTAAAGTCAGCTGACGCCCAAACTAAAACTACCTGTATCTTGGGTGTCAGCACATTTCACACAATATGTTACATGCAGTTTATATCCGCGTAGCTCCAAACTTAACTCCAAAGTATATGCTTTGTATATATATTTAGACTACAGTCAACAAGATTTCAAATCAATCTTCGTAAAATACATTTCTTACGTTTTGTAAAAATATGAAGTGAAAGAATGATTAGTCTAGCGACGTTGAGTGGGTTAAGAGGTTTTGTTCGTTTAAACTTAGGAGGTGAAATTTACTTTGCAGCGATCGAAAAAACCTTTACAATTAACCGTTTCGTTCCCACGATGTCGTGACGATTATGGCTTTCACGTATCAAGTAAATCATCTTACTTTCATACGTCTAGCCGTCGTTCATTTATTCAGTCATTGATTAACCCCACTTATCCAGAGGTTGCACTAATCTAGTACATTAACCAATGTTTGGGATTTCCGAACATAGGTGGGGGTCACGAATTGGCATAATTTGATTAATTTTGCCAGGTATGTATTTTTATATACTAGCATAGCAAGGAGAACGTAACAATGAATGAAGGAATCTTAAGTTTCTGACAATTTCGTTGTTTATATTGATTTTTACAGCAAATATATTGCTATCAATTTAGGTGTATTTTAAAAACTCTTATATTCATTTTGCTATTTAACAAATTACTAGTGTCCGACCGAAGCTTCGGCTACGGCGTTTACTTTAGAAAACTGTTGACAACTTTTGAAGTAACTTTATCAATGTCAATCAATTTATTGCACTCCATAATGTATACAGGTAATAAGTTTTTTTCAGTTTATCAGTATAGGTAGCAGAGGGATTCAATATTATTAGGTAATCATACCGCTTTATAATATGTTGATATTGTTTATATATAACAATATAAAAAAAAACATTATGTTATATACTTTTAGAATGTCTGGAACTAAAATATTATTTTTAGGATTTTAAAACCATCGGTTTCAGATTTGGCCGAAGTTTGTGCTTTTCACCGTTTTATCGTAAACGTTTTAAAAGTAATTTAACAATCACAATTAGATTAAATACCCTCAGTTTGGCGCATGTTAGAAACCTTTTAGCAAAAATTTCGACATATTTCAAAGCTTTATCGAATGTAATTTATGAGCTACGAGTTCGATAAATTATACTACAAATTACTTACACAATTTTGTGATTTCATAAATATAAATTATTGAACGAGTTCGGCAAGGACAAATTATCATCCTTAAGCGTATATGCTAATTTTAAATATTATAGTAAGCTTACATCCACTGAATAGTGATCCCTTTGCCTTTTTTACATACCTAATGTACCTAATTATCAGTGGAAATTACCGGTCGTATAGAATAGTACCTCCCACTTTATCATACAGAGGTGTCGTAAGAACTCACTAAGGCTTACAACATCGAATTGTATGCAGATTTTTAGCATCTAAGCTCCTGCATGCACATTTTCTGCATATATTGCACATCTGCCAGTCGAACAACCCGCACGGAACAATCATGGAAGGTTTAATGTCCGAACCTCTTACCATGGACTCAGCAAATATAGTGAAAAAAAAATAGTGATGCCTTTGTCCAGTAGTCGGATGAAACTGGCTAATAATAACATACTTAATGCATACTTCGGTATTTTATAATGAGTATCGTAAAGCATATAATAATGGTCAACAACTTTCATAACAAAGTCATTGACATATTATTATAACGCCTTAAATTAATAAAAAACTAATAAGAATTAAAATTTTACGAACTAAAATAGGCAAAATAATGCAATTCAATTACACGGTAATATAATAAACGATAATGCTAACTACTGTTCGCATCTCAAACAGATACAAGCTGAAACCGCATTAGCTAACGAGCGCGTGTTCTGGTCATACACTGAAAAGCTTGTTAATGCTAGTTCATAATATAATTATGTTGCGAATGTGTATACATATATAAAAGAAAAAAAATATATTAGAATTATATTTTTATATTTTACTAGCTGACCCGACAAACGTTCTGCCATATTAATTATTTCTAGTGAATATCTTCTATATACAATTTTGGTCATAGTGGCTTCCACATAAGAGGTAGATATATGCTGTCGTGGACTTTTATTTAGAACTATTCAATACAAACAATCCTACGGTACAACATCTTTGTGGAACTCCGATGGTTTAGGCAGTGTACGCCAAGATAGCTCTCAGAGGCCAGATTTTTGTCCGACTTAATTGACATGTATCGTTATATAACGACCAAACTTACATAAAATCATTACAAAATGTAGCCTATATAAACTTTCGCATTTATAATATTATATTAGTAGGATTAAAATTTTTAATTGTTAAGCTAACATATGTACATCTGGATAAATTTTAGAATTCCTCAGGTTTTCTTTTGATTTCCATGAGGCTAGGCGAGGACCCATGATGTTACAAATGATGAATCACACTTTTCTTTTTATTACACTGACTCTACAAAGTGACCACATTACACTTGATGGAAATTGAAATGTTGTTCGAAAACGAGAGCGACTATCAAAGGACGAAAATCTGTCGACAGTCCGGCACGTCGGCCCGTATATAACACGACTGCAGGTCTCTACGTATGAGTTACTGGACGTACACAAGCTGATCCCGAAACGCGACATGCCAAAGCGAGTAACTATGACGGTCTTTACATCCGTGTACTGTGGTCACTACCCAGTTAGGGCAATCCCTCTACAACCGAAATTTATATATATTTTCTTTTATATAAATACGATATATATAAAGATCAATATGATAATGTCCTAGCCGGTTTCGGCCACGGCGATTGTTTCAACACCGGTTAAGAAATTCGAGGTCCAGTTTTCGGAAACAGTCAATTGCGCAGGAGATATTTAAGTGCATAACTGGACGCGCAGCCAGAAAAGCACTCTCTCGTCCGAGCTCCCTCAGGCCCGATGGAAAGGAGAACCAGTACGATCGGGAGGGAGCAGGATGCAGGTTTGGTCGAGTTTTCCTTCTCTGAACACCTGGTTGAATTGCGGTGTTCAAGAAATACCTTAGTCGCCTTTTACGACACCTCAGCAAGAAGAGGGGGGTGCTATTCTATTCTGAAGATCAATAATATGTATGTATCTATGTATGTGATTTGTAATTCGTGTTATAGAAGAAGTGCATGACTTATATGAATTAACTTTGTTTAAAGTGGTAGAGAGATCGTCAAACTGGGTCGTGACCACAGTACACAAGTGTAAAAACCGTCATAGTGACTGGCTTTGACCTGGCACGTTTCAAGATCAGCTTTTTAGTCCAGTAACTATAATATTAATAGTAATATAGAATAATATATATGTATATAATAATAGTATATATAGTAAGTATACCTAGAGACCTTGAGTTGTGGTATATGTAGGTCGACATGACAAAGGAGACTGCCCATTGATTTTCGTCCTTTAATATTCATTGTCGCCTTTGGACTACACATTACTTACCATCAGGTGCACTGTAGTCACTTTGTCGAGTCAGTGTAAAAAATAAGGAATGGAGGAAATATCTACTATAAAAGGTGCTTTTACGGTCCTGTGCTAGAGTTCCACTCCGACGCAGCCTTGAGTTTCTTTCGGCGTTTCTTCTCAAGGTAGTCACTTCCGAAACGCTAGTAGATCACCCGTAGGGTTAGTACTTTATTTGGCTGGCGGTCCAAGTCGAGGTTCGTACCCACAGGGGTGCCCTTGCATTGCCACCCAACCCAAAATTTCGCTGGCTGAGCACCTTCTGTGCTCGACCCCTAAGCCCGGTTGAGCTGAAAATGCCTTTCCCGGCAATAAGTAGTTAGTCCGCTTCAAAAAAAAAATAAATCCTGTGCTAGCATAGATGAGAAGGATCAAAGCAAATTGGAGATTTTGCTTTGGAAACTATTATAATTATTGAGGGTTATTCATAAAAAGGTGATCAATAAAATATGTATTCTACAGACGGGTTGATTAATTAAAAAACCGTTCACATTCTAAATTAATTATTACAATTACAGATGGGGAATTATTTCGGAGAGCCATAAAGAATAAACAGTAATAAACAATTGAAAAAATATTCAAACATGTACGTATTTTGTTTGAAGGAAAATAAATCATCCTGACCGGCACATTTAATCAAAATGCTTTATTATAAGAATAATATTTTGTTACGTAGAATTATTTTTATCTTTTCGCTTACTGATTTTCATAAAGACGATTTTAATCACGTTCTTATTTATATTTTTCTTTAACAATTCCATTTTAGTGGATTCATATTCCGTTTTTGTAGAGAGAATTTGTATTAGATAAGTGTATCTATTGAATTATATAATGGTGGGAAAGTAATCAGAATATAAAAGTATTTCTTAGAATAATAGAAATAAGTTGTAACTTTTTAATTAGTTTTCGCTTAAGAATAAAAGAATTAGATTAATGTAATAAATTAAATTTGGTGACGTTCTCCCAACGGGTTTGCAGTACTAAGATCGTATTACTCCGCTGCGTCACAGTCTTGGCATGATGAATGAGCACCGGAAGTTTCAATTACTTTATTAAAGCTCTTTTGCATTGCTCAAATTGTGTTATTATTTACTGTCTTTGTTTGAAGACTCGTTTTACATCCGCTCTTTGCATACGTTTATTTTAGTTGATCTTTATGCGGGTCCTAATCTGGAAAATATCTTACAAACTTTTCATCCAACTTGTAAAAGGTAATGAGCCGATAAGATATGGCAAGTTTTTGGAAGAAAATGAAATGCTTTCTGCGTAACAAAATGAAAGAGTTGAGTTAATCTTTCAACACACGCTTTTGATCAAAGTTTTAAGAAAGGAAGAAGCAAAAAAAGACGGCCAGTGTTAACCCAGTTAGAAATAGTTTAAAGATTATGTTATTTTGAGGCCCAACTGTAGCTTTTATTAATTATATCCATATCGATATTTATACCTTAACTAAGCAAACACGATACACGATTTGTGAAAGCGCCTGTGAAGGTGCCTTTAATTGATGCCTCAGATTTACAAAATTAGTTTATTACCTCGAACTGGAACCTCAGGTGAGATGTACTTATATAGCGTAGTTTTGCTATGGTTAACAAATACAACTGCACTTAGAATTTATTGTTCTCTACTTAAATTCCGATTAAATGTTGGAATTAAACTGTAAGCCAGTTTATTACTCTTGGGTTATACTTGGGTTATATATAAAAAAGTATACTTAAGTATAATACTCTCATTTGAAGGTAATCAAGAATGTTTACTGCCCCCGTGAGAAATAACTTCACAGAATTTTGGTGAAAAAACGTTTCCTACAAAAGACAAATAAATTTTCATAAATTTTTACGTTCGAATCGGCATTTTGCTTTTATTCGCCTATTATTTGTTTCGATGCAATTACTTTTATCTTTATTGCATCAATAACTATAGACATTTAATATTAAGAGGGGCTCACAGTCATTTTGCAAAAAGCCTCCCATCTCGCAATCGAATCGTTACGCTGTACCCGGGTGAGTCATTTACTACAAAATATTAAAGCTATAGTAAATACTAGATATGCATCAAGTGCATAACATTACCAATTTACTATAAATTCATTTCTTAAGTAGACTATAGCTCTCATATATTTATGTACTTGTAAAACTTATAGTTAAAGGTTACTTATATTATTGAATTAATGACTAAAGAATAAATATAATATTGGAGGAATAAAAGGTCTTTTTTTAATATCTGAAACATAAGTTAATATCAAAATTTCAAAACCTAAAGCTGCATATGCTACCTGAAGAAATTTTAAAAATATCACAATTATCTAAATATATTTATTTAAGCGTTAGAACATTTCTGAGCCATCAACTACAAGGAAATGGATCCCATTTTTTATCGTTTTCATTCCATTACATTGTCTAGGGGACGCGGAAGTGTGACGAATGGACGTTCTCTTGAAGATTAGTTCGTCAGTTTGTAGAATTTTATAAATTACGGATCATACATCATATACTACGTTAGAATAAGGCGATGTAAATGACACTCGTTTATATAATAGCGTATGTCTAGTACCTAGCCATACTTTAGAATCTGAAATTTAATTATTTGAAAATCCACACAAAACTTTGGGTATCAGATTATTTCGTTCAACTTTCACTTCCAGTAATTATTCTTTGTTTTATTTTTTTATTCCTGGACAATGTCAAATTTAAGTAAGAGTGTTTAAATGATAAGAATACAATAAAAATGCAAATAACGTGCCTTATACGCGAATTTACTTACTTATTAAACTACAAGGGCCTCAGTCTGCTCGTGACCATGGTCTGTGTAATCTGGTCGAAACGTTGACCCATAATTAAAAGTAACTTAATTCGAGCATTACACCAGTAAATTATTTACAATGAGTACAAAACGCGAAAGTTTAAAATGTATTAAAACAAAAATGTAATTTCTCTCGACATAAATCTAATTTCCTTTACAATTCAAATTAAACTTCATAATTTTTTGATTGATCTAAAAATCTGACAATCATCCTCTCGAAGTTAAGTCATTAAAAGATTGAAAGATTACTTGTTCACTGGCTGGAGGGTAAAAATCACAAAATCACCCCGGCGAAAGAAGATTTATCTCATTAGTTAAATGGTGCGTTGAATCTTGCTAGACGCCGCTATGCCGAGTAGACTGTGCGAGATGCCTTATTGGAAACATCTTCAAGAATTAATGGGATTATTTACATTTTTTTTAATATGTTTCAAGTATATTTTATCAGTTTAGAAAGACAGAAATTTACCTGAATATGGACGACATTGTAATTAATTTATATATTTAGGTCATTTTCTGTTAATAATGATCTAAATAGACGATAGTAATATTTTTTTGATTCGAGACTTTCGTGTCTTCAGAGACACCCAGACCCATTGTCCGTGGTATAAGAAGTATTTGGTGCTATACATATTGTGATGAACCGTGTTTGCTGAATTCTATCACAATATGGAGTTGGGCCGACGGAGACGGAGGATTAAGTAATGAACTAAATAAAAAAAATAAGTAAAGAAAAGATATGACCAATAAACTGTAGCCCAAATTTTGTGTCTCTCGCGTACAGTGCAATGTACTAACCTGTACGACTGATCTCCAGTTTATCAGCTCCCGCGGTAGGCGATTCCTTTCTGGTCCGATCTTCGAGATCAGCGCATCGATCATAAACTTGGTGATGGAGAAAGACCGATACAAACACTCGCCGGCCGACTAAACGTGTGAATACCACACCTATAATAATTCTGATAATTGCTTTTAAGCTATGTAATATTGCGCGCGGTGTCGCGGCCCAGCCCGGTCCACATTCCCCTGAATATTCGATCATGGATGTAATCTTACTAATCTCTTCTTCCAAATACATTTTCCGAATGCTGTTTGTCCAAGGCGTGTACACAAAGTGCCATTTTGTTGATGGCGTGATGGCAAAATTCGGATAAAAATTGCGTTTACAAAATACATATAATAGAGCTAATATGTTTTAATACGTGCATTGTTAAATAATAATAGTCTTGGCTGAATAAATTATAGTCACAAGATGCAATTCTTTGCTAAGGTAGACAATTGAAATAATTCATACGAGATTTCTTCTATGTACCAACAGAAATAAAACATTCAACGTAAACCCCCATTTATTGACAATGAAATAATTTTCTGTGTGTTGAACCCCGTAAATAAACAATGTTCTCTTTGTCATTAATCAAATTCGATTTGACGAAACAAATTACAATATACCTTTCTCACGGAATGAAGGAAGGCTACTTTTACAAACTGGACGTAAGCTGTTAGATGCATACTAATTAGTTCTTGATTAGTGGTTTTGTTGTTACCTGGAGGCTTCTAAGACTTTTGTTAAAGTAACGCGTTGGTCGTAGTTAACGAAACGTGATGTGGCTTGCTTAGCTACTTCATTACTTTGTCTTGTCAACATTTACACTAAGTATCCTTCAAGATATACTGTCACATTTTCAGTAGTTTTGGTATCATTATTTAGAGATATCTTAAAACTCTTTAATTGTGGGTATATTATAAGGTATAACATCGCAGAAAACGTTAATTATAATTATTTTTATCCCAATCAATTTATTGGTTTTTAAAATCAGTTTTATAATTTGGTCTATTATATTTGAGTATTTATATTTACAGTGTTGTTTTCTTACTTATTGAAATCTATAAACAATAATTACAAGATAGTTACGACTACAATCGTGTAGCTATTATAGCTTATGACATGAATAATTATATTACTGAATGCTTATTTTTATAACTCAATTATGATACTTTCAAAGTAAGAGTTGTTTGCAATATGATATTATTGTTACCAAGCACGAAAAAGTAATAACATGCCGCACGATAATGCAATAAAAGTGTTAGTTTTATGAATAGGTAAATAAAGGGTGTCTCAGAATGTTTTTCGTTTTTGAATTGACCAATACGCGCCGATCGCTGGTAGCAGGGGGAGGGGAGTGGTCTCAAACGCTTGGCCGGCTTGTTAAGTTTAGTAGCCATGAATCGTTTCACGGGACCGCAGCGCGCGTTTTGCGTGCGAGCGTTTTATAAAAACAACGATTCCTACACTATTGTTCGTCGTCTCTACAGGACACATTTTAATTTAACAAGCTTAAAACATGTGCCAAGTGCCAATTAATTTAAACATTGGGTGTGCAAGTTTGAAGAGACTGGGAATACAATGCCGGACAAATCATCTGGGCGCAAAAGGACATCAAGGGCGAGCACGAACGTCGACCGCGTTCGCCAGTCTGTTATGGACGACCCACGACAGTCGCTGAGATTGCGCGCAGCTTCTCTGAATTTGAACAAATCTACGGTTTATCGCATTATTTCGAAAGATTTGCATTTTCACCCATATAAAATTGTTATTGTTCAAGAAATGAAGCCTGATGATCCTGATAAACGAGTCGAATTCTGCAGGACAATGAAAAACCGTTTTAGGAGTTTCAATAACATCTGGTTCTCCGACGAATCGAATTTTCACATCAACGGTCACGTGAATAAACAAAATTGCAGATACTGGGCTACCGAGAATCCGCTAGAACTGCATCAGAAGCCCTTGTACTCACCAAAAGTGGTTGTTTGGGCTGCCATATCAAGTCAAGGAATTATCGGTCCTTATTTTTTTGAGGATAACCGAGGTCGAACTCAGACCGTTAATTCTGATCGATATTGCCATATGATCCGGACTTTTTTGGCTACAGAAATGCAAAACCAGTCTGGCTACAACCGCAACACCTTTTTCCAGCAAGATGGGGCCACTTCTCATGTAACAAATGACTCATTAGCTGCTCTTCACGATTTATTCCCCGGAAGAGTGATAAGCCGCCGAGGAGACATAAACTGGCCACCGAGGAGTCCTGATTTAACGCCTGCTGATTTTTTCTTATGGGGCTACCTAAAAAGTAAAGTTTACAATCCATTGCCACCAAACCTGAACGTTTTGAAGCAAAGAATCACTGAAGAAATCAACGCTATTCCAAGAGCAATGCTCCAGCGAGTGATTGAAAATTTTATCTCCAGGCTAAATGAGTGTGAACAAGTAAATGGTGAACATTTGCAAACGGTTGTTTTTCATAAATAAACTTCAAGATCTGCTCTTTAATTTAACAATAAATAAAACAAGTTTTAATGGATAATGTTGTTTTTTATTTAACATCAAAAAATGAAAAACATTCTGAGACACCCTTTATGACTTTTCCTATTCAAATGAGTCGTGCGAGCAGAGTTACCCTTTTAAACTTTCAAACAAGTTCCCTTGCGGTACATTTGATTTGATGTTTTAGCACCCACAAGGTAATGTAACGTTACTTTAAGGTTGCAAACTGTTTCACTTACAGCCCGGACACACGATGCGTTGCGACGACATTTTACATACAAACGGCGATGGCGCGCACATAGTGCGTTGCGGCCCGCACAGCGTACGTACCAGACTTGTGCTTCACGAGACAAGCCAAAGGAGTGTGAACGCGTTGCAATGACGGAGCGGTAAAGTCTTCTCGATACATTTTTATGCGGTATCGCAACGCATCGTGTATCCGCCAATGCGATAAATCTTTGTATGCGTTTGCTATACTGCCGCTTGAAACGGAGTTGGGGTGTGATTTAAATTTTCAATAATGGTTAGCGATTATATAAAATTTATCAATGTAAACCAAAATATTGTTTGCCACATTTTGATATAAAAATGACAGATATTAATTATGAAGGAAAATATTCAGATGGAACATTATCCACCCTCGATATATGCGTTTCATCATGAAGCTGTCGGGAGTGTCTTATCAGATTAACGACACTTTACGACGCCAGTGTGAAGTAACGTGTATGGGGGAATTATTGGAAAAGTTTTAACTGGATTACATTTGATTAGGCGAAAATCTCGGATCGTGTCGGCGGCTCATCGCAGTAACTTGTTACGCTTGTTACGTAGTTATTTAAGAGTTTGATTACATTTTTCACACTTCGGAGATGTAGCGATGAGTTATGAATATTCATCCCGGTTTATTGTCAAACTTTTGAATTAGTCATTCTTGGTATATTTTTGAATAATATTTAGTTATATGTACTAGCTGCTTAGTAGTTTAGACGAATATGGTTTTTAAAAGGAAAACTTTCATATAAAGAAGTTATTTTTCAATGTATATTTGTGAGATATATAATATTTTATAGTTTAATATGAACTTATTGTATAATGTTTGGCAGTTCAGAAATATCGTGAATGAATTTCACGTGTTTTATAATACTGTGCTCTTGAAAATTTGGAACTAATAGTAAAGCGTATAATGAATACAATAATTGTTACGAATCTATTTCTTCTTACCCCATTAGAACTAGGTATTTACAGAATATATATATATTTTTGTTTTTGTGGAAGTATTTTAATATATTCTAGATGAAATTAAGAAATACATGGAAAGATAATGTAGCGTTAATTACAACAAGCGTGGCTAAAAGTGAAGCAAGATATTTTCTATTTTTCCTAAGCTCATTTATGCTTATTTTGTTTCGTCGTGTATTTTTTAACTCTGTAGCATTACTTGATACACGTGTGACACAGAAACAGCATAATGAAATTAAAATAAAAAAATCACGCCACGTTGACTTGTAACAAACACATCGCTGATACACGTCGTTCTATTTAATATTACTTTGCCTATTTTTTGGAGCGTGTATGTGATTTCTTTATATTTACTAATTCTATGAGATCCTATTACGAGACTGTTAAAATTGTTTATGTTTTATTTAGTATCAGATAATTTTATTATGAACTCATATTAATGTAAATAAAGTTCAATAATTTGGAGCAATGATAAGAAAACATTTAAAGATCAGTTATTTACATGTCATGTGAAGTATAGTGAAACGGGAAATAGATCAAAGAAAAAATAAACCTTCAACACAAGTTATTCCCATTGAAGTCAGGTTGATTTGATATCGTCTAAAGAATCAAGAAATGTCGGAAAGATATAAGCAAACAGTCAGAGATCTGTTAGCGAAGAAAAATTATTTTAAAATCTCTAGTAAATATGAAACGGAGAAAATGCATTTGAAATCTATATTCCCAGAGAGCAGCGGTCTAGAAATGCAAACATTCCTAGTTCAAATAACAATAACTGTAAAAGTTCTTAAGTCGGCCGCCGTTTCACGGCTTGGCATTCGTTTTGGTATTGAAAACCACAGGTAGCGATTTCAATTTTTGTAACCGGCTGACTTTTAGCTTTTAACCTAAATTTTGTCGTAACATTTTCAATGTTATTATTTTAAACGACATCATAATGTTAAAAAGATATACATAAATCTGTATTTTTTAAATTACATAAAAATTAAAGATAATTGACTAGTTTACAAAAAGCTATGTATAACATTTTGAAAAACATTTAGTTCGATTGGGTCTCGCCTAAAACATTGATCATAGTAGAAAATGTCTTCGCTTCGGCTTGTCGCGTTTTGTGATTAGGTACTGAAAGGTCCACATTACATGCACCCATACATCCGTCTATCACTATCATCAGCTCTGAAGTATGGTACCTAATGACTAGTGGAATCCTATTAGCAATCACTACACACGGCAGTCGGTATTTTATATTATTCGTAAGTCAGAGCAGTAACTTAAGTTGACAGAAAAACGTATTGTGTAATGGCTGCCTCTGTCCATACAATGTATATTCCGATTAAGCATTAATTAGAAGAAATAAGATCTAAGAGACCGGAACATTTTTTTTAAAACAATTTTATAATTTGTCAATTTTATGTGTTTATTATTTATATATTTTATTTTTAAACTCCTATAATGACGTATAGTTATTTCTTCATATTTTGGCACTAGTAAGGTAAAATTAAAAAGTTACCTTTTATAAACTTTATTATACCTATATTAAAAATTACTAAAACAATTTCAGATAATGATTCTAAAGGAACAAGTTTCTGGAATTAGTTAATTACTTTACACGTTTTTTAATAAACAGTGTGGTATCGTCATTTCGTATTTATTCGCTCGTATTTCGTCATATGCACTGCCTACAAAAAGTAGTTACAGAGAAGCACGGCAAACATTTTGTACGTGTTCTCACCGTTTCGTGTATTCTCAGGATTTTCGTTCGGTTTGTTCACAGCTCCCTGGCTAAATGCGGCTTTGAGTCTACCCGGAAAGTTTACACGAAAACGAAGTTTTAAGTACATAAATTTAATACTGTTTACAGGGCACTAATGTAACGGAGCTTACATAATCCTGTTTAAAATAAAGAAAAATTATACAAAAGTCCTATTTCGTGTTCACATTACATTTTCCGTGTGTCATAAAATAAAAGTCGCAATTAGGTATGCGCTTTTTAACATAACATAAAATGTACCTTATTATTCGAGAATATTTAAATCCACCTAGGAAAACAAATTCGAATATAATAGAAGGAATTTACATCTATATATTTTAGTTTCAAGTTTCCATAAACCGCGCGAGTGGTTAATGTTTAACCTAATTAATAATTGCTAACTATTTGTACGGCTATTGTGATTCAAACGAGTGACACCAAAGGCCACAGGTATTCCGTTTCTTTATCTGTGAACAGTAATGTGAGATAAATCAGTGCGGTTTGTATATTCAATACTCATCTTTAGGTCACCTTTTGTTACTGCTCTACTTAGAACTTATTCTTTAGTTCAAATATAGATACCATACTTATTTATAGTCGTATGGCTTAGTATATGGTAGAAATTGTTATCGAGAGTTTTTATTTAACTTAATTTAAAGTATCATTGAAGTATTTTTACGACTTGATACTGATATTCATTTGTGTAATTCGGTTCTCTAACATTGCGTACAATGCTCATGTGCTATAAACATTCAAAAGAGAAGCCGGTATTATCAAAAATGTTTATTAATTTTGTAAACTGGATATTATTATTGATAATAAACGTTATTGTCTATTGTTTTTGTATTATTGTATGTTGTTATGTTTTTTGTTGAGCTTTTATTATGTTATAGCAAGTTTTAATATCTTTTTACGAATTGTAGAAATACGGAATAATACTTATATTATTCCGTATTTCTATCCGGTATGTCGGATGTAAAATGGTCCTCTTATTCTCTTGCTATAAAACTATCTAATTATCAAACTTTGCTTTTTAAACGACTTCTTTTTAAAAGAACAGCGCAGGACACTGTAATTTTGTACATATCAATCATGACGCCGAATCCATATTGGGGTAGACAGAAAGAATAGAACCAATTACTTCACATCTTTCCTAATATTTCCCGCCTCCTTAACATTCATTACTTTCTTCATACACAGTACCTAAAGGTTAAAAATTGCCTGTAAATTAATAAACAGTTAATGTCTATCGCCCAGTTTCAAAAAGTTCTCTTAAATTTTAAAACGCTTTTAAAAATTTATGAATTTTTTGGTTTGAAATTGATGAAACATTAATGTTTAAAAGCATTTTAAAATTTAAGGAGCACTCTGAAGCTAGAAAATAATAGTTACCTTTTATTTATTAGACCAAAGTGATTTCTTTCCGAAGCCATAATTTCTCTGATAAATATTGCGCAGGTGCAGACGTATCCTTAAAAGAGGATAATATTACCCCTTATTTTATCTCACTCGCTTTGTTGTGGATTCTCTGGCAAATCGTTGGACCGGAAAATAAAACCATACGATATTTTCTTTTTTGCATTTCTCTTTTTAGAAGCCGTATTAATGACAGATTGAATTACTGGTACACCACTGGCAACCTTTTGTAGACGTGATTGATGAGTTTTTATTACGAATCATTCAATAAATTTAGACTGTTTTTACTATGAATGTTTACGAAAAATATATTTTTGTATGTTCAGAAAACAAAGAGGGCATTGTGATATACTATGTAGTTTGTATTAAATAGATTAATAATGTCTATAACTTAGTTACAGAAACACTCCAAAATTTTAAGGATTTTGAATATTAAGCTTGCACTTATACTATGGGTACTAGATCTATATCCAGTATCCTAGTATACCTAAATATCATCAGCGTAACATATAGAATCACTACAAATAGCGCTTTGAGGTAGTTTATGATTCCCTAACTCAAGTACTAACTCAGCTTATTGCCTACTGTTAATGGATTATCGTCTCTTAATAAATACTGCTTTTCTTGGACTACAATATACTCTTTATTAATTGTAATCACTTTGTGCAAATAGTATAAAAAACCGACAACACATATAATATATGCTTATAATCTCCTATGGACCCTGTCTGGGGCAACACTCGGCACAATGCATTTCTATTTTGGCCTGTCTTGCGGATTACCACATTTGTACTACTTTCACGTGTTGCCAATGTTCACCAGGATTGTGATTACCTGGTATTAACCAGGTTTGTTTGATTTGGCTGGTTTTTTCGTACCCAGTACACTCTAATCTGGAGTCTGTTTGGGTATATGGATATCGTCACTACGGCTACACAGAGACAAAAATATTTTTATTATCTACAACAATTTCTATAAAATCTCATTTAATTTTATTAATTAAACATAAAAAATAACGAGTACGATATTTAACATTACGTGTACAATTTTCCCTGTCACAGGGAGGACACTGACATCTTTTTTGTCAACACCGGAGCGTGGACTTTCATTTATGTTTTAATTTCAGAGGATTTAACTTACGAGATGACACCCTGCTACGTTACGGCTTAATTAACTTTATTAGATTTTTCTGTATGAGAAGAATATACTTCGCTTTAGCATGCAAATGAATTGCTTAATTTTGAAAATTTCTAAATTTATTTTACTTATAATTTGTATGTCTGTATTTAATTTAATGAGTTAATATACGCACTAGTAATATGGCTGAAGTTATAACTTCGCTTTTTGATAAAATATAAGGGTTTTTTGATGTTAAATAATAATTAATGGACCTTGATCAGATACCTTTGTGTAGGTGGGAATGACTGCAGGTGGGTTTTTAATTTTTGTTAGTTATAGCTAGGTTTTGAACCGTTCTGTGTTTACCATCAGATGCGATTCAGTTATTACGCTATGCCTAAAGAAAACAGTTCAATATATTTAAAAAAAAAAAATGTAAAAAAAATCATTAGTTATTTTCACTATTACAGCAGTTTTTTCCAGAACAGTTGGGTATTATGTTGTTAGATGAATACACAAGTCAATTAATCAATTCATTGCCATCTTGCCCAATTTAGTCCACTGCTGAACATCGGTCTTATTTTTTACGACAAGTGTCATTGAACTTGGTTTTTGCCTATCCGCATCCACATACTGTACTCTATTTTTCGTAAGCCATCGCTCGAGCTTATCGCGCAGAGTCCCACACTATTTTACCTATTAGCGGTTTCCACTCCAGTACCGGTCCGCTCTAGCGACTATCAACGGTTCTTTGACATATATGATCGGCTTACTAACACTTCACCTTGCTAATCTGGGGAGTTTTGTTCTCTATGGCATAACCTAATATCTGATTGTATGCGTTGGAAAGGCTCAAACATAACTCGTTCTATAGTATGCTGAATGATCTCAGTAAATAAGTTTTACTTCAAAGCAAATCCTGCAAAAGCTTGTCATTTAACATGGACATGTAAGGACGGGCCCCGTTTCCTTTAGAGCCGCCAAACGTCTCACATTAGTCAGTGCTCGGAACAGAGGCCAGTATGTTTGTTACCCCTGACAATTCCATTATTCGACCATATATTTGCATTCTCGTCATGGATTTTCTACAATAATGTTTTATACATGGTATTTTTCATGTTATTTAATGGATAAAATTGGATTTATTGCGAAAGTTTAAATTCACAGCAGTGTTAGTTAATAAATTTTATTAAAAAGTATTGTTCGTTCGTTGTGTCTATGGATAAAAAAAAGCAAGAGTTTATTATATAAATTAAATGTATAACATCATATTTAAAAATATTTTAGTATATTACACTTGCGCCCGTTCAAATTATTTAATGAAACTTTTATTTCACATCATTAATTTTATTTGTCATTTTTACAGGTATAACGGAATCCTGTTTATGTATACCTAGTTAGGTACATATAACAACAGGTAAGTATCATATTTGTTATTTTTTACAGGACTGAATTCGAACTAAGATCGTTAGCATTTCATACGAACACCAGATCTTTTATTTATATGTAACTTTACAGTTCCTAAAGCAATTGTGCTTAACTTTATATTGAAAGGTAATAAGCTAATAACTAATAAAAAATAATGATATGAAAAATATCATGAACGCTATCAAATCAATTGAGGTAAACTTACGTGTTCTATAAAAAAAACTCTACCGCACCTGTCAATAACAATATAGCTGAGAACAGAACGGAAAGCGTATTTGCATAGCGTACACCGCACTCCTCGATACGGAAACAGTTGCGTGCGAAAAAAACATTGTCAGGTAACAGATGTGAGCTGTGTTTGATTTCAACGGATGCATGAACACCCCCATTCGCTTTGTTTTCCCACGGTACCACTGGTTACTGGCGCTTTATCGAAGAAATCTATTTTTTATTATAACCAGGTTTCAGTCTCATCTGATGGAAAGTAATGATGAGGCTGATAATGGAGCGCACACAAACAAATACTTATTTACTCGCTGGTTGGATTCTCCCATGTATTAATATAAGACTCAAGGAATTTTTGTTCCTTAGTGGACGCTGTCATTCTTAAACTACATTCTACTATCCATCGTGTGCAGTGTAGTCACTTTGTCGAACCAGCATTAAAAATAATGTTCGGAAAACAAATGTGATAAGCTAGTTCCATCCCTTCGAAGTATACAATCAAACGGAGGAGTAGAATTTGTATTTGTCGATATTAAATATCGATAAGCTTGATTTTTTAAACCTAATTAACACAGTTTAGTCTATATAATAATTGCTCATTTAAGCACTAGCAGATTTAATCCTATTTAAACTTATATAAAACGCTATTTAACGGTAAGGTACACTTATTGTCATGCACAGAAACATTATCTAGTTTTAGAAATTGTTAAATTTATAACATTATTAGGGTTGAATAAAACTGCTTTAATTAATTAGCGTTTTATACAAGCTTTAACTTGATTTAATTTGTTGGAGCAAGACGTTCTTAAAGTGTAAAAAGTATCTAAATATATTTACAAAATTAATCAATTGTAACAACACATAAACATTCATTCATAAATTTCCATAATTAATTGTTTTTTTTATTCATTTCCCTAATCACCTCGCCACATTACACGTCCATCTGATTAATGAACATGTTAAGCGGAACATGTAAACATTTCGAATTAGCACTAATTGTGGTTTATTTAATGTGTAGGTAATCACAAAACATAGGCATTTCCGAATATTTAAATACAAGGACGTAACGCTTGAATTGTTCTTTAACTTTTACTAAAAATATTTGTATCACTTTTACTGCTTAACTTTAAAATGATGAAAAGTTAAAGGATTTTTAGCCATTGAATTATATTTTAAAATCATCCTTTCCTTATGTTGCTTATAAATGCTAACGAAACCTAACGAAAGCTAATCCATGATTAGCTGAGCAGTAGACTTACGGGAGTCTGCTGCCTTACATTAGCTTTATACATTAGCTGAATTTTGAAACCATAATTAAAACGGTAATTTATTTTGTAAAGCAGTATCTACAAACTTTCCAGAAAATTAGAATTGACTAAAATTTTATTGTATTTGGTCAAACTTTCTATTCCTTTTTCGATCGGCATTATTTATTTATTAAAAAGGAAATACAAACGTTATTTAAATATTACAAACAGTCGCCGCACTGGTGCATTTTTTTGATGTTACCGACAAGCGACAGTGCTACAGATTACGGAAGAACGCCCAAGTATATTCATTGGCTTTCACCAAAATGTCTATACAGATAAATGTTGAACTACGATTGCATGTTAATCAATAAAACAATGTTAAATAATTGCCGCCCATTTGAAAATTACATTTGGCTTAGTGATTATAATTATAAATTTTTAACTAACTCAAATGTATCTACTGCTGAAAATAAGCCTTTAATTTACGCCGCTTTACACGATTTTATGTTTATCTCACGCAAAAACCCTGTCACTTTCAGTACGGTATATCGTCAACATACGCGGTACCTGTGTCATAGGTTTCACTATCAGACATTGTCGATCCCTAGGCTATAATCACATCCCAGAGAGGAAGCCTGAATAAGGCTGTTCGCTCCCCGGGCGAATTAGGTTTCCCAGGCCTGAGTGGAGTGATTAGAGGGACACTCTGGGGGTTTTTAGTCAGTAGGAGACGGACGCACCGCGGTCGCTGCCCTCACAGCAACCCTGATGGTCTTATGTAGGATTTTTCTGCAGGTTACCAAAAAAAAGGCTATAATCACATAACTATTATATCATATCGAGGGGTGATAGGCTATTTGGTTTAAGCGACATTTTTTAGTGATATAGTAATGTACAGTGAGTCCATAAAGTATTCGTACACTTTGCAATTTCGTAAGAAACTCGCTAGAACAATACTATTTTATATGCAGTGTCCAAATAAAAAATACTACCTACTACGGTAGGCTATTAATTGCGAAAAAAACACAACAACAATATATATAACATCCGGTAGAAAAAAAATCAGAACGAAAATAAACTAATTTTGAGGCCCAAACAAGTATTATTTATATATAAATAAATATATATATATTACTATTGTTATAAATCCTCTTTTAACATTGATTTCTTTTTTACTTAGAATTATATTCAATTTTTGATAGATATTGTCACTCACTAATTTTCCATAGAAATATACTAACATTAGAAACCAGCGCATTTTATTATTATTTATTTATTTTCAATATTTTGGTCCTTCGAACATATTTATAGCATTTAAACAATTATTGTTAGTATATTTCACAAAAAAATGGTAAAAACAAGACAGCAACTTTGTGAGAGTAAGAATGTTGGAGATTTTATGGCTCAGGAACCCTCTCAAGAATCCTCACAAGCAGCAGGTGAGTTGGGTAGTCATTCTCCAAAATACTCATCCGATAAAAAATCACACCACTCTTCAACATCATCATCAAAAACAGTTCAAAAACTAGCAATAATTGCAGAGCATGCCCGTAAACAGGCTACTTTAGAGGCAGAACGTGAGCGTGCTGCTGCAGAACGTGAGCGTGCTGCTGCAGAACGTGAGCGTGCTGCTGCAGAACGCGAAAGAGCTGTGGCTGAATTAGAGCTGCAAGCTCAGCTTGCAGCTGTTGAAGAAGCGAGTGCTGGTAGCAGCCGTCGTAGCCGTTCCATTGTAGATTTATGGTTGGATAAAAATAATGTTCTTACTACTGCTCAGAACCCTATTATTGGCACAACTCAGAAGGTCACTCCGATGCAGCCGACAGAGGCTCTTGGCTCGGTGCAACCACCTACGGCTTCACGGCCATTTTGCCATTGTGCTGCAGCTCCGATAAAAGTGAGTCATATTCAGCTGCCACATTTTGATGGTGTCTCAACTAACTGGTTGATTTTTAGACGTATATTTGAAGATACCAAGCCTGGTTATACTCCTGCTGAAAACTTGGTCAGGCTATGCGGTGCTTTGCGTGGACCGGCACGAGAATCCGTATCCACGCTTTTAATCGCCGCCAATGACCCAGATCAAGTTCTCGAAGCCTTAAATAGAAGATTTGGCCAGAGTGAGGTAATTGTTATACAGGAAGTGGCTAAAATCAAGGCCTTACCAAAAATAAATTTATCTGAATCTGGTAAACAGGTATCAGATTTTGCTTGCAAGGTTCGTAATTGTGTAGAAACTATTAAGCTTTTAAAGCAAAGGGAATATTTATTTTCTCCAGAGCTTTCTAATACAATTATTGGCAAATTACCTACATCCATGCAAGTTCAATGGGCGCATTTCGCCTTCAAAATGAACAACGAACATTTTAGTAAGCTAGAGCTTTTATCTAATTTTTTAGATCATGAGGCTGATATTCGGAATCGATTTGGTTACATAACAACTAATGATGTACCCCACGTTAATACGAATATTAAAGGAAATAAATCGAATTGTTATTCAACCTCTTTTAGAAATGTAGATCCTCAGCATAACAAAAAGTCCAGATCGAATGTTAATAATATACTTTGTTATTTCTGTAAATCTTCACAGCACAATACCGTAGATTGTAAAGAATTTCTGAATTTAACTGTGGAAGATAGATGGATTTGGGTCAAAGATCAAAAGGTATGCTATCATTGTTTAATCAAAGGTGGACATAAATATATATCGTGTAGCCCGAAGAAACGTTGTGGTGTAGAAGGATGTACCAGGAAACATCACGAGCTTCTCCATATTATATCACAACCAGCAGAAAACAATCATAACAGTGATATTGTTACCCATTCTTCTATTCTGAGCCCTCCGTCTGGTTTTCCTAAACCTTTACTTAAAGTTATTGCAGTGACATTGAGCGGTCCTTTAGGTAAGATTGACACCTTTGCACTTTTAGATGATGGTTCCACAGGTACCTTCATTGACGCTGATATTGCTAAAGTCATAGGTGCCAAGGGACCATCTACATTGCTACAAATGAATTGTATTAGTGGATTATCAAAACAAGCACCTGTACAGATGGTAAATTTTAATATTAAAGGTAAAAATTGTAGCGAAATACATCGAGTACGTAATGCGCGGTCTATTAAGGACCTTAATCTAGCTACACAACAATCCATCAGTACTGAAGAACTTAAATCCTACTCTCATTTAGCTAGTTTAGCGGAAAACTTATCATATCATGAAAATGTTAAGCCAATGCTTTTAATAGGAATAGACAATTGGCACTTAATAATCTCTAAAGAAACTCGTAGAGGCCTAAACTCAGAACCTGTTGCTAGTAATACCGCTTTGGGATGGGTTCTTTTCGGTTTTAATAATAGTAGAACGGATTGCGTAGATTTCGTTAATCAATGTACGAGTGAAAGCTCCAGTGATTTAGATATTATTATCCAAGATTATTATAAATTAGATTCGATAGGTATTACTAAAAAAGATTTAATTTCAGCAGATGATAAGCGTGCCATACAAATTTTAGACAATACTACTCGTCATCTTTCTAACGGACGTTTTGAAGTAGGATTACTTTGGCGAAATAATAATATGGACATTCCCAATAATAGCTATAATGTAGCCTTAAACAGATTTAAAACTTTAGAAAATAAGTTTAGAAAAGATATAAGTTATGCCGAACTCTATAAACGTAATATGAATGTTACAATTCAAAAAGGGTACGTTGAGCCATGTCCATCTGAATCAACGCTATCTCCATTTATATGGTATCTCCCACATTTTGGTGTTACGAATCCGAATAAACCCGGTAAACTTAGAATTGTACATGACGCTGCAGCAAAATGTGCAGGAATTAGCCTAAATTCTTTGTTGTTACCAGGTCCAGTTTTACTCCAATCCCTTTTCGATATTTTATTGAGGTTTCGTGAAGGCAAGATAGCACTCTCGGCTGACGTTCGTGAAATGTTTCCACAAATTAAAATTAGAGCAGAAGACAGGGATGCCCAAAGATTTTTGTGGCGTCAATCTGCCGATGACCCTATCTCTTCCTTCCGAATGTCATCAATGATTTTTGGGGCAGCATCAAGCCCTTTTACGGCTTTATATGTTAAAAATAAAAATGCGTTAGAATACAAAAAAGAATATCCTAACGCAGTAGATGCCATTATTAACAATCATTATATGGATGATTATTTAGGAAGTTTAGACGATGTAGACACTGCTGCTGAAATTGCTAGGGATATAATTTTTATTCATAAACAAGCCTGTTTCGAAATGCGATGTTGGGTCACAAATCATCCTGAGGCTTTGAAATTTATACCACCAGATTTTCGACTTAATAATAGTACTGGTATAGATTTAGGAAATTTTCCTCAAACTGTTCGTACCTTAGGACTGATTTGGCACCACACCACGGATTCTATTGGTTTTAATATTAATAAATCTAATAACTTTTCATATACTTTAACAAAAAGAAACGTGCTATCGCAGTTAATGCGTATATTCGATCCACTAGGTTTATTAACTCCTTTAACAATTAAAGGTAGAATATTGTTTCAAAGAGCTTGGCGAAAAGGTTTAGATTGGGATCAAGAACTGTCTTCAGACGACCAAATCAAATGGAAAGATTGGTTTTCAGAAGTAGAAGCAGTTCAATTCATTAAAATTCCACGTTGGTATATCACTAACGAGGACAGTATTATTATTAATAATGATAACGTAGTCAATAGAGAGCTACATGTATTTTCTGATGCAAGTCAAAGTGCGTATGCAGCCGTTGCTTATTGGCGATTCGTTTTTCGTGATCAATCTATTCGCACATCTTTGATTTGTACTAGAGCTCGTGTATCTCCTCTAAAACCAATATCGATTCCCAGATTGGAGTTGCAAGGAGCTTTAATTGCAGCTCGCCTTGCAGCTACAATTTGTTTGGCAGTAGTTCATAAGCCTACTAAGAGATTCTTTTGGTGTGATTCTAAAAATGTTTTAGCTTGGCTTCGAAATGACGCCTGTAATTTCAAACCTTTTATAGCCCATAGAGTTGGAGAGATATTAGAAATCACCGCTGCTAGCGAATGGCGCTGGGTACCGACTATATCTAATGTGGCTGATGATGCCACTCGTTTCCAATCTACGCGACTAACGCTAGCTGATCGGTGGTTTTCTGGCCCAAAATTTCTCTTTCTAGAAACAAACGCATGGCCAGATGATGCTAATGCACATTTAACTCCATTAACCGAGCTTAAATCGTCTGTAAAACTCGCTGACGTTAATTTAATAAACGAAATCGTCACCAAGAACCCATTAGTAGCTGATCCTGGAAGATTTAGTTCTTGGTTACGGTTTTTGCGGACAACTGCTTATGTACACAAATATATAAAAAAACTAAAACAGTTGGCTCTTAAAAAAAAAGGGTTAACACTAACTTCGCAGCCATATAATATTAGAGGTCCTGATATTCCAGCTTCGGTGAATGTCACGGCAGAGGACTTGAAGTTCGCCCGTCTACAAGTACTGCAGAGCTGTCAAGCTGACACCTTTAATAGAGAGCTTAGATGCTTACAGACCGGAGCGCCTTTGCCTCATGACAGTAAATTGCGCAAATTAGAAGTAATTTTGACTGAAGATGGTCTCATGCGCTTGTCGGGACGAATTGGATCTAGTACCTTTCAAACAGAAAATCTCAATAAACCAGTAGTGTTGGATGGAGATCATAGAACTGTACACCTACTGATCCTTCATTATCACTTAATATTTGCTCATGCCAATAATGAAACTGTTCTGAACGAGATGAGACAACAATTTTTTATTTTTCGTTTGCGATCCATAATAAAGAAGGTCTGCCATTCGTGTCAACTGTGTAAAAATCGCAAAGCTTCAGTAAGCTGTCCATCTTTTGGGAATCTACCTGCTGCTCGGCTGGCACACCACTACCGTCCGTTTACCTTTACTGGTTTGGATTACTTCGGCCCTATCCTTGTTTGCGTAGGAAGACGAACGGAGAAGAGGTACGTGGCACTGTTTACTTGCCTCTCCACAAGAGCTATTCATTTGGAAGTTGTAAACAGTCTTTCCGCTGATTCAGCAATTCTGGCACTGAGGCGATTTATTGCGAGAAGAGGAACACCTCAAGAAATTTGGTCCGATAATGGCACATCATTTGTTGGAGCTAATAAAGAATTGAAAGCCTTCTATGGAAACGCTATATCAAATACGGCAGCAAATTTAAATATAGAATGGCGCTTTATTCCACCCGCAGCCCCATTCATGGGAGGAGCTTGGGAGAGGCTTGTCCGATCTGTAAAGCAAGCATTAAAAATCACCTTACTCCAGAAGCACCCTCAGGAGCAGATATTATGGACGTTGCTGACAGAAGCAGAAAATATTGTTAATAGCCGTCCACTGACATATATACCAACCGATGCAACAGAGGAGGCTCTCACACCGAATCATTTTCTCCTGGGAACTTCTTCAGGAGCACAAGTTCCGGTGTCTCTAACTGATCGAGATCTTTGTGGCCGATCAGATTGGAAAAAGGCTATCCGATTATCAGACCATTTTTGGCAACGTTGGATTAAAGAGTATTTGCCAACTTTAGTACCAAGACAATCAGCTTCGACAGATCACCGAAATTTATCCGTTGGTGATATAGTCATTATCGTTGATGCAAATCTTCCTCGGGGTTCCTGGCCTAAAGGTCGTATCTCGGCAGTATTCCCAGGAAAAGATGGTTCAGTACGGGTAGCCGATGTAACCACCGAAGCTGGAACCTTACGAAGACCAGCAAAGAAATTGATTAGGTTACCTATAAATTAGTTTATTTAATTTTTTTGTAATTTAGGTTTCTTATTATTTAGTTCTTATTATTGTAAATATCTTTTTCTTTCACGTGCGGGGAGAGTGTTATAAATCCTCTTTTAACATTGATTTCTTTTTTACTTAGAATTATATTCAATTTTTGATAGATATTGTCACTCACTAATTTTCCATAGAAATATACTAACATTAGAAACCAGCGCATTTTATTATTATTTATTTATTTTCAATAACTATATCACCAAAAATGTCGCTTAAACCAAATAGCTTTTCATCCCTAGATATGATTCTTACATGATCCTATTTATAACAATTAGCAATACTTCAAACTTAACGGTATTTATCTTCTACATATAGTTATTAAAAGACTTGCCCTGACTGACGATCATCGTAGACCCTTAACTGCTGAAGCTGGAAACATTGTTTTTCATTGATTTCAGTTTAAGGCGTAAACTCCCACTAAAAGCAAAAATTTTAATATTTAAACTCTTAAATGTGCGAAATAATGATTAAAACTTTGCTTTAAAAATCTGCCAATTTTAGTTGTTAATCACTCCGGGGCGAAAACCTGGACCCGCTTAGTATGGGATATACGTAATATACTAGTGATAAAATGTTGAAGATTTTGAGGATACTAGCAATAATCTCACGTAATGAATTACTAAAGCCCCTCCGAAGAGCTCTAACATACGAGGTTGCTTTTCCCTCGAGTATTACATATATATATATATCTTAGTGTAACCGCGTCGTGTCGGTTCTCAGGTGTTGCGTCAACTCGTCTAATTTGTCTTGTCAGATCAAGGGACCGCCCCGCCGGATCAAGTTCAAACCCTTAATACTTTGCAAAGCTGTGACGAACTAATCTTGCCAACTTTTGTTAAATAGATTTTGTATATGAGCATAAAAATCACCAACGTTCATTTTTAATCGCATATTTTAACATCAATGTTATTTTTTGTAACGTGGCTGGAAATACTGCACAGGATCATCGGGACCTCTGCAAGGGCAGTGACCCCAGTGTGTCAGACTCCTACTGATTTAAAACCCCCGGTGTGTCCCTCTAATTACTCCACTCGAGCTTGGGAAACGAAATTCATCCAGAGGCCCAGGGAACAAAATTGTCTTGTTGAGACTACCCCTCTTGGAGGGTGGGAGTAAGAGGCCGCCCCTCCAAAATCTCTCTCTCAGGCGGTGCGCCCGACACTGCACAACATTATTATGTTAACATTTAATGTCTTAAGATTTTTTTCTTAAAACTCTTACACAAACCTTACACAATACATGCACTAAATTGGGCATTAAGAACAGCAAAATTTCCCAATAATTGGGAATATTCACACATTGAGAAGAACTTCTAAGGAACAAAATGAAATAGTTATAATCTACATTCATTACTGCCTCCAGAAAAGATTTTCATTAAAATAAATATTTGGCCAAAAATGGTAATATCTAATAGAAGATTATTTTTCAATCTTGTTGTTAATTGAAATCAAATTATTCTAATAAATTATTATTGGACTAGAAACATTTGTCCATGAAAACTAATTAGTGATTTGTCATACTTCATGTTAAACATACTTATATGAGTAAACATCCTATCCCTCCCACCCCTCCCCCAGAGAGATAGCTTCAACAAGGCCTTTGTTCCCTGGGCGTCTGGACGAATTTGGCTTCCCAGGCCCGTGTGGAGCAATCAGATGGACAGCCCGTGGGTTTTTAGTCAGTAAGAGTCTGACACACCGGGGTCGCTGTCCTCACAGCGGCCCTAATGGTCCTATGTAGGATTTCTCACCCGAGACACCAAAAAAAAAATAAAAAAAATTAGACATCCTATCCATAACAAGAATGTAAGTTAAACAGTATTGAGATTCTAGAAAGTTTATTTATTTGTTTATAGGGCAGCCCATATATTATTATATGGGTATTATTATAAATGGGTGACCCATACATTATATAAAAATATAACAACGATAACCATTACTTAGAGTTAGAAATGGATGTATTATTGCATAGCTTTAGATAAAGACTATTGAGTTGACCAGTCCAACACATATTAATAAGCTAGACTTTTTTTTTTTTTGAGAAATAGCTAATATGAAGAAAACCGTAAGTAGATACACCTAAAAATTCAAAGACATCATTAAAGGCGTAATGGGTTAATTTGGTGTTGATTTTAACTATTATCTGAAGATAAGAATTAATATAAATCATTGGCAAACAAAGATGATCCTAATTTCCATTAGATTTATCTTTGGCAATGACGTCGATCATAAAGTTTATTATATCAACAACCAAGACACTATAGAATATAGGTCTAAAACGACTAATGGGGCACAAAGTTTCACCGATATGCTACCTAATTATACGAGTAATTGTGGCTGTGGTGACCATAATAGACCGGTTTCCATGAGCGGACAACGCGGATGTTCCTAGGTACGAATCTCGGCGTGTGCGTCTGGGTTTATCCATATTATGTACGGATTTAGGCAGCACATGCTCACCGTTGAAGGAAAACATCGTGAGGAAACCCGCATGGCATCTAATTGCAATGTCATGTGTAAGTACCCAAATAACGGTGATTAGCTGCGCTACTGGTCACCTTGATCACTACATGTGGGCAAAGTGGGCAAAGTGAATACAGCCACTAATGTATCTCTGCTCACCCGCTAAGGGTTATAGCGTGAGGATATATATCTATTTTTTATTAAAGTATAAAAATTAGATTTACTCAATTATATTTTCCATTAATTCGGCAATGTAGTAAATATGTCAAGAGTTACAGCAATGACGTATTTTAAACAGTTGTGACAAGAACAATTTTTCAATCAAAAATGATCGACCAATACATCCACTTGCATTAACATCTCAATTGGAATAACGATTTTGACCTTGCATTTATATTTGGCACGTTACTTGCTCCAGCAACTAATAATGACACAGCACTTGCCTACATCGTTAGAGATGTCTAGAGCAAACGAGTGGAATAATTACTTCTCTCCTGAGTCAAATTTCGCTCTGTTATTGCTGAACAGATACGTGATTCAATTCATATCCTGTTAAAAGGTCACTATTAGATGGAACACACATCTAGTAATGTTTGAAATAATTGTTAAACAAAACGTAACTGACCCTTTAAATTTTAAAGTACACACGACCCACTTTTAGAAGCAATAAACTGAGAACCGACTTTTCCCGATTGGAATTCACAAATTAAAATAGAGGGGAGTCTCTCCATTGCGATTAACTTTATTAGAATTCATTCGGAAGGATGCCTGGGGACTACTAATGAGTATTTTATCCTTTTCCAATCCAAAGAATAAAATATATAAGAGAAAAATGAACAATTTATGTAGGAGTAATCCCGTGGGAGGGAATATTAAGTCTCTTCTCCGAAAGGTAAGTAGATTTAAGGTGCATTGGAACAATGAAGATTATAATTAAGTTATTATGACTTTTTGTTAATACCGACGAAATGACGGTTATGGTAGTTCATTAATTCACAATATTAATAAATCGTCACGATGTATCCCTTTCGTGGTGAGCAGGGATAAATTAATGGCAGTACCCACTTTGAGCTTACTTCTTGTGCCCAATGTACGCAAATGATATTCATCTTATTGCTAATAATCTATTAGTATAGCTTAATATATGATTAAGTACAATATGGTCAAGGTATGTCAGCTTCCATCTTAATAAATAATCTTAACAGGTATTTGTAAAATTCAATAAACTAAATATTGCTAACGTAAACGTTCATTTGAATAAAACTGGTTTTTAAGCTATATATTTCTATTAACACTATGCCTTGGCTGGGTTAAGGTAAAAAAATAAACCTCCACTTATTAACCTTTAAAAGTGGGAAGAGGACTTAATCCAAATCGTATGACAATGTTGGATGGAAGCTGCTATCGAATGGTCGTTCTGGCAAATATTAGGAGGGATGTCCAGCAATGGACTTCCTACGACTGGTGGTTTCCTGGTGACCATTTTCCTTCATCATTCATATTCACTCATTCAGTTTCGATATCCTATCTCACATAGTCTTAATTCTAGAACTCTCATTATTTTAAATACTTTGCAAAAAAAAAACTAAAATGAAGTTATTATATACTTCCGCAGAGTCTGCTTTCGAAACCAATTGTAAACTTTATAGACGTTTTTAAAAGTTCGTATTAAGTGATCAGTTTAAACAAATCTATTTTTGATTTTATATTACATTATTTGTCAAGGTATTGAGTATTCATTTTTCAAGCAACTGAAAGACCGTGATGAGATTTTAAGTAAAAGTAAGTCTATTAATAAATTTCAACGATAGTCGTTAATTAATATTAATTAATATACTGTATTGATTGATTAATTTATATTACCTTTCCTTTCTTATTGTCTATCATTAGCAATGTTGATGCGTTTCTATTGGCGGATGATCGCAATTTATGACTATAAAATTGAAATTATATCTTTGTTGATGAATTGAATTCATTTCCTTTCAACCTTTGTGGGAAATCTTCCAGTTAGATCTTCACATAGCTTTGTTGGAAGTCTATTTAAAAGTTACAGTTACTGTCTACGCCTATTATTTACAATGAAGCACTTTAACTACTGATAATCAGCAATTCGTTCAAATGACTGAATGTGTTTTTAATTCGTTTGCTCTATATTTACTATTTTATTTTTCTCTATATTTGTTATTATCAATTCTGTTCATGAATTGATTTAAAAAATCGTTCCTAGAACTAATATATTAAAAGCAAAAAACAGCATTTTTTTTATTCGGATGGTTTATAATTAAGAAATTAATGAGTATTTTAACAAACATATCTTAATAGTGTTCACAAAAGGAAAGATAACATCCAGACAGACCTAAGAGGATAAAGTGTGCACGATATAAGTTGAAAATCATATCGACTTTAACATAAAATATGAGAGTATTGAAATCGATAATTTAAGCATAATTTTGAATTTTCAAATTATTTGTCTTAGAAATTATGTTAAGAATTACTGTATACGAAATTTCGATAATATCTGAAGTTTATTTGAAATGTGACTTACACTTCAGGATAAATAAAATATTTCACTAGGATACCATTTAGTCTAATACTAGATTTTATGATCAATCACTATACCTTGTTCATTTTACGATGTCCTCCATGACTAGCAAAAATAGAATGGTTCTTTTGTTTTGTGAAACAATTATTTAATGTTTTATTTCGATTCTAGTTTGTTTGAATAGTGCTTTAGTACTTTAATATACAAATATTTATGTTCACTATTTATATATAATATGGAAATTTACTTTCATAGAATTATTATTGTTCGTAACATGAACAAGGTATATTTGCTTGCTTCACAATTATAATACGCTAAGTTTTACGTTCGGGAAGCTATTCGATCTTAGAGTCTTCAGAATAAAAGCCTTTAAATGGCAAATCCCTTTTTTTTAATATCTTCTAAAAACTGTTTTGAAAGCTAGCACAATTTTATAATAGTTGCTATTGCAATTGCAATGTTAAACACTACGAAATAAAAAGCTCTTAAATATTTAATACTTATTTTTCAAACATAAGTATTCATTCTGTCTGTGCAAAGATTTTAAATAGAGCATAACCTAGTATGGAAATAATATTTCATCAGGCCAACGTGTTTGTTGAGGTTTGGTGAAAAGACACGCATGTGTAGACTGTAGGAGAAAAGTAACTTGAACAAACAAATCGCAGTTTAATTTATTTTACACTCTTATAGGGAGAGATACATCAACACGGCTTGTTTGCGAATCCGATATTTCTATACTTGGTAGTTTAAACTTTTACTTTAATGTAACAGGTATTGTTACTTTATTTTTGTAAAGATTATCTACCGTCCTAACGTAAATACTTGTTTTCATTTTTTTTCATAATAGCTCGTCAGAGTGACTGTATTGTACCTGATAAAAAGTATGGTGCTGTCCAAGAACAAAAACGACCGCCAAAGGATGAAAATTCGTTGACGGTCCCCATCTCTATATAACACGAGTCCATATGTAACACGACGGTAAGTCTCTGGATATACATAAATTGATCTCGAAACGCGACAGATCGAAGACAGTCACTATATACACTACTACTAATACTATACTTTATATATATTTATACTTGTGTACTGTGATCACGACTAATGATGAAAATGCCCGGGAATTTTGCCAAAGTGCCCAAAACTTGCTTGGGAATATTCCCGAGAATTTACGAAATGTTCGCGGAAGTGATGGGCACTTTGGAAAAATTCCCTGGCATTTTCATCACTAATCACGACCCAGTAAAATTTAAACTAATTTAATTAAAATGTATATATTCTAGCTTCTTAAATTTATTTGCAAAAGTGTATTGTTATGACCATATGTAGAAATGAGACAGATTTTATTGAAGTTTTCATTATGGGGTTGTAAAACATATTGAACAAACGTCATATTGAAAAATTAAACAAAAGTCTTAAATCAATGATTCACTTAAAAAAATTAAGTAGTGGAAATCTGTATTATGTAAGCTATGTCATTGATGTAAAAGAAAATGTAAATTGGTATTGGTAATTAAACTGATTTTCTCAATTTCAATTTAATACTAATTTTTGATGGCTAACAATTATATTTCGTTGTCATTAATTGACTTCTTGATTACTCGATTAGGTCGTGGGTTCGATCTCCAAAACGGAATAAATATAATATTATATTTTAATAGTCTGTAGGTAGTTCTTATGGTTTAGGCTGTTTCCGAATGTAGAATTTGTTTTCAACAACAATAAAAGAGATAATATTACTGTAAAGAATTATTAAATAAATATATATGAAAAAATGATGTCGGTTTTTTAAAAAAAAAACAAAACATTATTTTTCTATGTGAATAGAGCATTACTATCCGACTGCCAGCCAGCCTCTCTGATCGGTCATGCTATGTTCTTGTTTAGGAACAAAAAATGAAAACCTATAATTGCCCGAGTAGTGAGTAATTTATTTTCTGAACTGAGTTCTGTTTTTAACCAACGTACATGTTAACACAACAAACATGTCGCATGGTTTAGGAAAAGTTTTTTGAATAAACAATTGCCTGTTGCATATCGAAATATTTAGCAGAACAAAATATTATTGAGGTATCGACTAAGTTATCGACTTTTATTTTTTATACACTTATGTTCTTTTAGGCGGTTCATTAAAATTATAGTTTTAAAAGTTAATTCGAGTTTAATTATATGTATATAGAAGTGTATTTTATATGTATTCAAACAATAATAAATCAAGATATATTATTCTATAAAAGAACTCAGCATACATAAGAAAAATCAGTATACAATATAAATGTTTAATATACGTAACTTAGGTACGGCTACTTAATTAACCGAGCGAAACGAGGTTTCTGAATCTAGTTGGCAGTCTCGGCGTTTTTTTCGTCTGTCCCTCCGTCTATTAAAGGCCTATCTATAACTTCTAAACCAAATAAAATAACTTTATGTTGTAATGTTGCTGCGAGCTCTCAGTTTGGCACAAGCTACTAGTAACACGACTAATAATCTGAGATGCATAACAACATTATTATGTAGGTACTTTAAATTTTAACACGCTATTAAACACTAATGAATTAAAAGTAAGCAATGCACGATTCATTAATGATTAAAAGCGTTTTTAAATTTAAGGAGCGTTTCTGTAATTAGGCGGTAAACTTCATACAATATGACTTTGGAAAAACGTAAACTAATTCGAGAAACAAATGTCGCAAAAGCTCACACTTATGCCTCTTGTCATTTCATGTGCAAATTGGAAATGAGATTAAAAAGTTCATCATTGCGTGAGATCAGTCGACCCTATATAGTGATCAGAGTTTTGTATTTATAAATAAGTATCAGCAAGGGTCGGTACTCGGTAGGTACCATTTCTATTATAAACTAGAACTGCATTTGACGAGCGCCGCAAGCGACACCTCCGGAAAATTGGACAGGAAATATAATTGGAAAATTATAAGGGTTCGCAACGTCCTCAAAATTCTCAGAGTGGATTGCCTCAAGCGAACTTTTTATGCAATCCTTAAGTAAAATGGTTAAAAAATGTATATTATTTTATAAATCAGTTTCATTTATAAGTACTTCGTCGGATTGTAAACGCAAAAAACTTTAATTTAAACTCGACATTTTAATCTACTTACGCAGACAACAGGAGAGATTAGTAAACGAAAGAAATAAAGAAGTAATAAAGAAAAATCTTTTCTATTTCTCTAAACTCAAATTGAAATTCGATCAAGATATTATTTACTTATATTTTTACTATGAAATATTTTAATTAAACTTTATATATATATATATATATATCTTTACTCTATTTATATGTATCAAGACGAAATTATAAAGCAGTCTAGTCTCAGCCAATTTCACAAGTTAAGTGCTGTTTAAGTTTGCAAACAGCCGTTTATGCGAAATGCAAATATTTGTAGGTGTGATTCTTTGCACGTACTTCTGAGGTTTTGAGGATGTTGTGTGTAGGGAAATATATAATTTAAATTAAATAGCATGGCATTGGCAAATAAATACAGGTACAAAATATATACAACCACTAAATATAATGGTACCTTTAAGATATTTTATTTTTTAAGCCATATTATTGTTAAAATGAAAGATTGAAATTTTCGTTACAATAAGTTACTACCGTCATCTATAATCTACTGTGTCACCTAAATAAATGTCATCGTACTGAGGACCTAGATAGAGAAGAGGAGAAAAAGAACTGAATAAACACGAGGGCTTAGATACTAACATTCGATCAGAGAAAATTATAGTAGAAATATGCAAAATGTATAGAATTGATAAAACGTGGCAACATAGTATGACAATAGGTTATAACAATTACATACATTTAACTCTTCTACGAGCGTCATCGCTAATCGAATGTTCTTTTGTCTAGGCACTCTGATCTCAAATCATGACAGGTAGAAGCAAGCCACTATCACGGTTTATGATCTCATGTATTCGGGTCGCGATCCTGTCGGTCACAGACCCCTCCCATCTAACTCCCACTCGTTTGTACCACCTGGGGGTCACATATCGAGTGTTAATCTTGCGGATCAGAGTATCATTTTACCTCAATAATGTAACGCTCTGATAGTATAACATTTCGTACTAATTCTACACTCCTATATTATCTAAGATGAGAAATATAACAACTGCATAAATCAACTATATTTATATGCTATTTAAGTGACGTTTGTCATGTACTTAGCTCCGTTTGCATTTTGAAAGCGTGTTAATTAATTTTCTGCTACTCTACAAATCCTTCTTTACGGTTTGCTGGAGTGATTTCAGATATAATTAGAGTTGAGACATTTTAGAGAGCATTCTATGTAGAGAGGCTTAAACGTGAGACAACATTTGAATAATAAATCTGGTGTCGACCACAATTCCCGCCTGTTGTACCGAGAAATACCTTCAACAATATAAACGAGATAACAATAATTATTATCATAAATTTGCAAAACATATAACAGTTCTACTTTATTTTCATATTATCTAATATCTATTATATAAAAATAAGTCCGGTTTTCCTTCCGGATTTCCACGGTTTTGTTATAACGGACCGAGTTGCCCGCTTTTTAAAAAAAAAGGAAAATATGTTTGTAATACAAAAGAATTTCATTTATAACTTCAAGTACAATATTTTAGAATGGACCGGTCGGTATGGAAGATCAGTGTAGACTAATGGTGGATGGATAGGGTGTTAGTTAGGAACGGGATGCTAGATCAGCAAATTTGCAGGTGCGCCACCCAAGAAAAGGGATGTGCTGATATAGGAGCAGGTGTGCACTTCTAAGAACATAGCGTGGTTATAACAATTCGTTGGAAAGGTCTCGAGCTCCGTGAGGTTTATAGCAAACGAAATTCAGGAAAAATTTCAACAGAAAAGCAGGAAAACGGGGAAATCATTTTTCACATAGAGCGCCATCTCTGATACATAGCATGTACTACAAACCAATATGGTTTTGCATGGTGGTGGAGCAGATCGCACCAGTATTTTAAGTAGAAGGCGCTGATGCGTTATATATTGTTTGACAGCTACTCATTGTACTCTGCTCAGTTAATTTCATGTGACATTTATTATGCGCACATTCTTTCAAACGCTAACTAAAAACCAAAACAAAGCCATCTGGTGGCGAAACGAAGTTCGCCGGGTTTGCTAGTTCTATATATATATATATATATATATATATATATATATAGAAAAAAAAAAGACTTTTCCGGACTGATATATCATCGTAGAGATTAATTAAACTGCTGACGTTACACTCCTTAAATTTTAATATCATGTTCTTTTTATGACGTACGCATCATTATGATGTAGGCACATAAATTATGGCACAACATTATAAAGTTATCGCTGGGTTAAAAACATGTTTCGCTGTTTGTTAATCAATTAATTCAGTTGTTACGAGATTTATGCTTTTTATATAAGCACTTAGCTGTAAAGAGCTCTTACAGGGTAGTTGTCAGTAAACAAACATCGAAGATTGGTAAAATAGTGTGTGTGTGTTAACAAAAGCACGCATGAATCTCTGAGGATTCTGTTGATTGTGAACGAACCGTTGAGCAAACAGCGCGTGTTCACAGACAACGTTGCCGGATTTACGTATACGTGCATCTTTGACTTGCCATCTGCCTGTTTGATTTTAGATCACCCAATATTCTCAGGCTTTATTTATATTTATATTTACAAGTGAGAGAGAGAGTTATATAGTTTATTTGTTATTTTTAATAGATAATTAGATAAATAACAACACAACAGGGCTAGAGAGGCATTGCCTCGAGCGAATCCAAAGATCTCTAAGGCTGTTCTGCGTCTCAGCAAATAACAGATACGCAGAGTCACCGGCGCCATAACAGGACACGGCTATTATAATAAACATCTCTTTTATTAAGGTGTCACAGAAACTACTCTGTGCAGAGCATGCATGGGAGAAGAGGAGACAGCCAGGCATGTGATTATGGAATGCAATGCACTGGCAGCATACTGGGCACAACACC
Source organism: Automeris io (assembly GCA_036320925.1). Classification (NCBI taxonomy): domain Eukaryota; kingdom Metazoa; phylum Arthropoda; class Insecta; order Lepidoptera; family Saturniidae; genus Automeris; species Automeris io. The sequence continues at coordinate 10,801,877 of JAUDJH010000010.1, read as the reverse complement.
TCGGTTCACCGAGGTCCCTTCAGGAAGCAACCAGCAACATCAGGCGGCTGGCGGATTTCCTGGAGGAGCTGGGCTGGGATGATTGAAATCATTCCAACCTGGCTCACGCAAAATAGGCGCACTTAGACGTCGAGTTGCGGAGAACGAGCCCGTCTCAACCTTATACCTTATAACAACACAACAAAATTTTGTAAATACTAAGTTAATTAAAACTTGTGATTCCGGTGGCCTAGTGGATAAGGGGTCGGTTTCCATGCGCGGCGACCCAGATATGGTCGTAGGTTTGTTGAACCCCGGCGATGTACTTCTAGGTTTTTCCATATTACGTACGGATGTAGGTACCACATGCATAACGGTAAAGGGAAACATCGTTAGGAACATATAATAGAAATGTCACGTGTAAGTGTCACGAAAACAGCGATCAGCTGCGCTAGTCACGTTAGGCATGACATATAAGCGTAAAGTTGATACAGCTACTGATGTTTCTCTGCTCACCTTGAAAGGGATATAGCGTAGTGATTTTTTTTTATTTATTGTTTATAAGGGCTTTTGCCATTTTGGCATATCCGCCCTATTGTTCCCAATACGGTGAAAAACACCTCAGTTCTAAGAGAGTCGCTGATGAGTCAGTGCTACCATGTCCACCAACAATTTCATAGTATTCCCTGTCGGATCACATAGGACGCCATGAAAGGCACCTATATCACATAAGCTGACTCTGCATTGGCTCATCAGTGACTCTCTGGCACTTTTATTCCGGTCACACTCCATCAGCAAGTGATGCAAATACTCCCGTTTTCCACAGGTACTGCAATTAGGGGATTCTATTTTCCTCATAAGATATGCAAAACTTGCCGATGGATAGTGACCGGAACGAAGTCTTAACGCTACCTTGATGTAGTGTCTACTCTGTATAGCGTAGTGATATATTATAATACTTTTGAACCAATTATCGGGTTTTATTGGAAATTATTATTTAATGAAAGAATTGATTTAATTTTTTTCAACAACAATTAAGCATAGATCGAAATAACTTGAAAAACGTATTATTTATTGTTTTTTCAGTATCTTTGACTGACTTTTATTTGTTTATGTAAAAATTTTACTTTGCTCTAGTTTTGTTTTTCAATGTATCGCGTGTCAATTCAATTCGTTTATGTGAACTATATTGAGGCTTGATTGCACATGATTAAACGCATGACGTTGTCCACATGTGCTCTAATTTTTGTGGGACGAAGACTAAGCTATGGTTTATATTTCTATGTCTAGTTGAAATTACTCTGATTACTGTGAGATAAACTACGATGTACTGCAGACATCAATTCTTATCTACAATTCTCTGAACAATCTGAATACTCTACAGTTCTATAGTTTATTTTTTTTAATTGATGATTTAGATAATTTTATAAACTAGTAGTCGCCCAGTGTTTGAAATTCGACCATAATTAATTTATTTTATAACTTTGAACAATATTAAGGTTCTATTTTCAAAAACTAACTACTTTTCTTCCACATTCAGTAAGACTATAGACAAATAATATTAAAGACAAACAATATTTATATATTCTCAATTTGATTACAGATCATATAATTGTACTAGATAAATCATTATAGTGTAAAGATTTATGCTGAAAAGTCACGATGCCTTGCTTATTGGCAAACATGGAGGGTGACGAATGATAATTAATCTGGCCAGACGATGGATGGTCGCTTGTTAGGTGTTGAATACAAATAGGAATTGATAGGTATGAAGCGACGCAAAGGGCGGGTGATTTATTTGCAGCATTTTACTTTTAAATCAAAATATTAAAATAATTAAAAACACTGACGCCCACTTTCGGAAAGGCTCGTTAAATTTTTGAGACGCTTTTAAACACTAATGAAGCATAAATGTATATGAAATTTACAATTCCTAGTGCTTAAAACTGTTTTTTAAATTTAAAGAGCTTAGAAATTGTATGTGTACAAATTAATATTATAAACTAAGTATTTTTAGTTGTGAAAAATATATATGAACAAAATTATTTTAGTAAAATTTTCATCTGAGATCTTTGTTTTTACAACATCGTCTATTCATGAAACAGTTTAGCGTAAGTGGATGAGCTTTAAAGTTCTATAATAGGTACACAGTATGCTGTTCTTGCTACGAAGTAGATTTTCTTGGAAATTTCCGTTGGAAAATTCTAGAAAACGACTTAACCTGTTTTAAGGCAATGAAGACATTAAATAAATGCAGTTTTATTTTCATTATATCTATTTTGTAAAAGTTCGGAAAGTGCTTAGGTTCAATTATTTCAAATTTTTATTAAATAATAAATACTACTATAGCTGAAGTCCTAATTTTACATATTCAATATCATAAGGTTCAATAAAAAATATATTACATTGTGTAAAATATAAAAATATTACAATTATAAAGTTGTATGATTTTCACTATCACACTCTTCGTCAGAGATTTGTTGACGTTACTTTGACTTTGCTCAAGAAATAAAATCGACTTTGACAAAGATCTGAAAATATAATATGAACATAAATAGAGACAAGACCCAATCGAGAATATCGGCGACTTATTATATATTTTGATATTCTTTTCATAATATACTTTCAATATTTGAGTAAAATATAACTAAAGTCAAAGTAGCGTCTATAAATTTCCGCTGAATCCGCTTGAATCATATTAGTAAACTAATTCAAGTAAACTAAGGTTTAATTAATGGGTATTACGATTAATATGAAATTAACTATAAAAAATATTTATCACTGCGTAACAAGAAAATTGGCAATTACAGGTGGCCTATCTTTTACCTTTACCTACATAAAACTATAATTAATGCTTATCTAACATATTATATAGAGAAATTCGCTGATAACAGGAGAACCAACGAGGCATACGGGTTTCTTAGTTAAGCGATAGTAAATTGAGCGTAAACGTTGCGTAGGTGACGAGATCTTGGTCGAAGTAAATCTTATGACGTAATCTTTGGATGAACGACTTGATAGACGTCGGACATTATTCCTCTTAGTGAATCATCATGTACATTAAATTATCGCTCAATATAATATATATATATTATTATATTTATAGGAAAAACCTTAACTATAAATATAATTTAATCTTATACGTCACAATGCTAGTGCAATGTCTATAATGAAAATATTATAGTTATGGTATTCAGTATTAATCAATAGCTTACAATATCGGTACTGGTCACTGCTGCTTAGTAAAAAAATAAAAATAAAGAATGTGTTGTCATCGTACTAATCATTACGGACAAGTTATATGATTTTAATAACTTTTTATATCTGAATGCTATTATCATTTTGATATTTTTTATGTCTCAGTTCATCGTAGCGAAAGTGGCTAAAAGAATTAGCAGCATATCACAAGTGACTGTACAGAAAAGTGATTTTAAACAAGGCACTTCAATAAAACATAACTATTACAATATGTATATTTTATAAATATCAACGATAAGTTTGCCAAAATATAAAGGGACAATAGTTGTTTAGGCAATAGGTGTATAATACAACAGTTTGACAAATAATCAAAATTAACGTAAAATTTCAGCATCTAAAATGCAAAGTATTCGAATCTTTCCAAGTAAATTAAAGACGATATGAAAAGTTCGGAAGCGAGGCAATAAACAAACTTGGGGTGAAATGACGGTTTGTTTGCGGACTGTAAAGTAAGGAAGTAGGCTTAGAGAAAGCCAACACAGTAGGCATCAACTAGTAATTAATGGTCTGGTACAGAAGACAGGGGTGAAATTGGATCAATTTGCGAGCTATTCATACCGATATAGGGTGACTTTCAAAACAAACGTTGATTAGACGAAATCTACGGCATCTGTGATCCGTCTTTTGTATGTACGATTTAGTATAAATTAATTACCCCAAGCACCATGTCTGCGGTGAGAAATTTGAAATTTCAACCTCAATTTATTGCGCCCATGGGACGTCATAAATATCCGAAGCAATAAAGGAGTCCAAAATGTTTCCCATAAAAATTCTACGAATTCAGCACATATCGAGTGATCTCGAACAGTTTTAAGTACGAGTATGGGATGCAGGGTGAAGGTGGCCGTATCCGACCCTTGTATTTAGCTATTGTTTTAAGTGGGCTACACTTCGTTACGCCCCTACGTTTAGCTGAATTTTTGAGATCGGACTTTTTATTTATTTTTTTCTGGAAGAACCCTCACGTTGAACTGATAATGACGGCGGCCACTAGGGGAAATGGTTAATGCGAGTGTTCTGTGGAGTTTAGCAAGGCTTTAACGATGAAAATTTATTGTAATGACTGCAGTTCTGCGCCTTTGCTCGTAATAAGACCTTTAATGTTTATCTGAAGAACTTGCACCTGAGTCCACACTTTCACCGTTTTTGCAGCTAAAGCAGTGCCGTTTTAATCTATTTAATTTTGTAAATATGCTTTGTACATCTTAGTTGCCTATGCCACAAACTTTCCCTGTGGTAGATGACACCCCATTCTCATTTCAAACAATCCGCAAACGTAATTTATCTCATTTCCCACCAATTACGGCCTTTTCAGTGAAGTCAGAATTACATGTCGAAGGGTGAATTCCTTTGCGGAAAATGTGTGTTCATATGCGTATTTGGTAGACTATGAGTATTGCAATTATAGCTGTTTGTTTAGATTAATAATATATTGATTTATTGTTTAACGTGTTTGTGCAGCCAAGGTAAAAGTTGCTATACTATACATACATGTATATTAATGTCTTATACTGATACAATTAGTTATTATTTTATAGACAACATACTATTTCTAGTTTAATAAATCACCATTATAAAATTTATTATATTTTAAAGAGTAAATACAAAAAAAAATATTTTCTTTCCTCATATTATATTTAATTAAAACTTACCAAATTATTTCAATTTAAGGTGTTTGATAATATTGTATTTAAAAATAGTTGATTTGAATGTAATGCCCTCACTGTTAATTTGTGTTCGTTTACCTTTCGACAGATTTAGTGTTTCTCTTCTCTACTTCGCGTCAGCCCATTTGTATTTGTTTCAAGTTCACAGACATTCCCCCGGGCGATGCATCCTGACAAGGGGAAGTTGGGCTTAATTAGGAAATAATGCCTAAGCGATTAATCACAATACCCCTGTGTATCTACATATACCTATACGTACATTCTACAAATTTCTGTTTCAAATCGCGTTCGTATCTTAGCCTCAGCTGATTTCCAATGGGACGTAAGTAAGGGACGTCTCCGGTAGACCTGAAACTGTTACGGTTCGTTTCACCCGTATTGCTATTTGCCCATTGTAAAAGTCAAAGGTTAGGTTAATTTAGGGTTAAGATGTAATCGTCGTATTTTACAAAGGGATAATTCGTGCGTTTTACGGATGTTGTAAGCCTTTGAAAATATTTATGTATAAACAGTTTTATTCAAAACAAAATTTAGTATTTTTATATTATTATCTTATAAATCGATCAAAATAAAGCTTGAAGCTTTCTAAAATGTAACAAATACGTATAAAAATCCATTTACATATTGGCCGATTGTCACATTGCAAGCTACCTAGCAAACTTAAAGATACATTTTCATAATATGTTTTTAATATTTAATCTGCAAAAAGACAATAATCCTCCAATTGCGTCTTCCATATCACAAGAGACACTTTAATGACGTCTCGGATATATTCAGAAATATATTTATAAATTTGGTGATAGATCCATTGAAACAGCTTGTTATTTATTAAATGAACGTAATTGGTAACACAAAACCGCGCGGGACAAAATGCCGTTGTAAAGCTTACAATTTTCCGCAAACCCTTTAATCCTCCGCCTGCTTATTTCACTTGTCCCCTCGTTGGCGCATTTGGCCCTCTCTCCCCTGCAGTTGATGAAATTTTGGCGATGCCTCCAAGGTACAGACTGTTTATAAAATTCATACTAAGCTTTTGATGCGGTACGCACTACATTATACTTGGCAGGTGTACTGCTCTTTTATAAAATGGGACACAAGGGAGTGAGGGGATACTTTAACTTTAATTTCAATATTCGTGAATTTTACATTTATTATGATACTTTATGTATATGACGACCGTTATATAAAAATGTTTTACTTAAAAATAAAAGTATTATTTTGCTTGAGAGTGAACTTTTACAAAATGATTTCTCATGCTAATATAAGAAATAATGTGTATGAAAATTTCTCGGAAATAAATTCCATTTGTACACAATTAAAAACCACTGATTTGTGTGGTAAACACAGCCTATTTTCTTATAATGGACTACAATTAATGGATATAATGGATGGATTTATTAAAATTTTGTTTCACAGAAAAAAAATGACCAAAATATCTATAATATATATTTAAAAGTGCTTTTTAGATACTCAGTTATTTTTTATAAAAATCACTAAGTCAATATTAGCATTAAACACAGACGTAGTAGTAAAAATAGACACAGACTACTGAATTAATTGGTCTCAAAATATACATTTTAGAAATCATTACTAACATTTAAACTAGAATGCTATATAGCAAATATGTATATTTCAAAAGGGAATTTTCCTAACTTTCAACGTAATTCACGTGGGGATTTCACACATTCCCTCAACCAATTTACATGAGAAGAAAAGGTCATGAATATTTTTAAGTAAAATGTAAATTATTGTGTATTTTCTAGAAGCAACAATGTTTATTATCTTACTAAAGAGTAGCATTATGTTATTTAACCTTAGTATTATTGTACAAATCATGTCATTAATTATTCAATGTTTAATGTTTATTATGTTATAAGAGAAAACCTTCAGAAATACTTTTAATACAAATTTTAGGGAAGATTAAGGTAAACTAAAGAATAAATTATAATGCTGATTATAGGGTCAACGGAAATATAATAGCGACTGTCTCCAGTGGACAAATGTATTTAAATAAAAAAAATATAATAACTAATAAATTATTTTACAAAATAAATAATAAGTACACCTTGATAGTGATAACTTTAACTGATCACATTTTCTAATAACTAAATTGAAAAAAGAAAACAAGGAAAATTGGTTAAATAAAAATAATGTATCTCAGATGATTTTTGATTTCGAGGCAACTTCCAAATAAAATATAATGTAGATATATGTTTTTGCAGCGGCTACTTGACAGTTCCTAACATAATCAATGTTTTGTTTGGAGTATAGACTTATTCTTATCCCGCATGGCTGATTATATATGCAGAGAAGTGACCAAAGAAACAAAAAAAAGTGATTAAATGCATTGAATCAAGCACAAAGGTATAAAGAAAGGCTCACTACACTCAATGCTCATAGTAAATTAAGATTGCATACACGTCAGCAACTTAAATCAGAATTACAGTCTCATGTTCACGATAAAACGTGTCTCAGCTATAAATATGCAATGAAGGTTGGTGGCCAACTTCGATAATAGGGAATATGGTGCAACAGTAAAACTAAATTTAACGTTTATTCCCTAATAATTCCTATCATTTACAAGCAACAGATGGCATTCGTAAATTCTAGCCACTAATATTAAAACTTCGGTTCCAATATACAAGAAGTTGTGTAAGTTGTTTTAAACAATCAAAAGATTGTGGTTTACTTAACTTCTACAACTAATATTTGATGTCGAGTTTTTTTGTTTTAAGTACAGGTGTTACTTGCATATATTATTAAGATTAAATATTATAAAATGAAATCTGCTTGACTATTACAAATCTTAACAGGATAAAATTATGTTTTTCGATGGTATTAAAAAAAAGTGAAATCGAATAGGTATATAGTTAGAAGTTTTTGAAATAAACAAATTCCGTAACCATTTAGTTCCGTGTAGTGTGCTTACATATTTTCATAAATAATTTGATTTTGTGCATGTCATCCTAAACGTTTTCTATTTCCTCCAGATTTAGGTTCAGTAAAACATTGTATAAAAAATTTATTTGAACAAGATTGTTACCAAATATAAACCGATGTAGGCTCAATTTCTTATGTTATTTATTTTTCTTTTCTCTACTGTTCGCATAAGATGCAGGGAGCGCATTTTGTCAAGAAAAACTTGAGGATAAGCGGAGGGTTCCGTAACGTGGGCTGCATAACTAAAAACTTTGTAAAAAATTCTATGCGCCTGCTGACTACAAAAATGAAGCACATTGTATTTGTTACGTTTTACTTACAACGCACCTTCTGTTTTCCTTCAGACAATTTATTTTGAGTACTAGTGTTTTTGACAAATATGCGTTTATAACTAGACCAGGGCTTCTTAAACTATGGGTCGCGACCCCAGACGGGGTTGCGTAGCAAAATTCTGCGGTCATGAGAGATTTTAATGTCAAATATTTATATATACCATTTTATAACATCACTAGAGTTGACGGAATACAGTGGATTTGCAGCGTCTAGACACGCGCATTTGTTGATTGAACACATCTTAAATCCCAATATCGTTCAGCGCTAAAAAATGTTGAAGAGGTCTTACGTCCAGCAGTTTCAAACATTCCACCAAGATTTGATTTGTTATGCAATAAAAACAGGCACATCCATCTCATTAATTTTTTTACTTATATTTTAATTTAATACTTACCACGCACCTACTTGAATATATACGAGCGAATTAAGACGGTCAGAATACACTTTTATTTTTGAAACTATAATAAATACAATTTTATCATATTTTGTGCAATTTTTAATTTTAGATTTTTATATGTTTCAAAACGAATTCTAAAAGTATAAATTTTCATATGTATATGTATATACATATACATATGAAAATTTATAGTTTTGTTACCTAATAAATAAATCATAAAAAAATATTAATTTATTTTTCTTTTATATTTGTATGGGGTCGTCAAGAAACTTGCAATCATAAATGGGGTCGTGAATGACAAAAGTTTAAGAAGCCCTGAACTTGACTGTTTAGTTCATCATTGATTTGATAGTTTCACAGTATCCTACTGTGTAGACAATGTTTCTAAATAATATTAGGTCCTTACATATGAAATTGGCGTTTTGTATGGGAGGAACAAAAAGTCGAATATTTTTTAATATAATATATTTAATTAATCAAAGTATGAATCATTATTTTCTATGCACTTTTGCCATCTCATAGGTAGTTCATTGATCCCTTTACTAAAAAAACCAGTCGGACGGGAATCAATAAAATCTTTGAAGGCGATTTGGACTGCCCCATCGGAGTTGAATTTTTTCCCTTGCAAGAAGTTATCCAAATTTCGAAAAAAATGGTAATCTGTTGGAGCAAGGTCCGGGGAGTACGGAGGATGTCTTAGACTTTCCAATTGAAGCTCTTCTAATTTAGTAGCCGTCTGTTGCGCAGTGTGTGGTCTAGCGTTGTCGTGAAGCAGCAGTGGCGTGGAGCGATTGACCAGCCTAGGTTGTTTAGCCGCTAGCTTTTCCATCATGGTTTGCAATTGCTGACAATAGACATCAGCCGTAATAGTTTGGCCAGATTTGAGAAAACTGTAATGAACAATACCGGCACTAGTCCACCAAACGCTTACAAGTAACTTTTTTGGGGTTAATTTTCGCTTGGGGCAGGATTTGGCTGGCTGGCCAGGATCCAACCATTGCGCTGAGCGCTTCCGATTATCGTAAAGAACCCATTTTTCATCACAGGTAATGATTCGGTTTAAAATACCTTCATTATTGTGCCGGTTTAGTAATGTAACGCATCAGTCGACGCGCGTTTGCCGGTTTGCTTCAGTCAATTCGTGAGGTACCCACCTTTCAAGCTTTTTAATCTTTCCAATTTGCTTCAAGTGAATTAAAACAGTTTTATCACTAACATCGCAGCCTGCAGCTAACTCGGACGTGGTTTGCGATGGATCCGCTTCCACAATAGCCTTCAACTCTTCATTATCAACTTGAGTCTCAGGCCGTCCACGGGGCTTGTTCTGCAGGTCGAAATTTCCAGAACGAAAACGTTGGAATCAAAAACAAACTGTGTTTTCTTTTGCAACACGACCGCCATACACATCATTCACCCTTCGAGTTGTTTCCGCAGCACTAGTGCCACGGCGGAACTCGTACTTGTAAATAATGCGATATTTTAAGTTTTCCATTTTGTAAAATGAGTGACGCAAACAGAAAAAAACAAATGAATGACGATCATCGAAGCACAAATACATGAGTCTATAGCTGTACAAATTTGAATTTGGAATTCCTTACCAAAGAGGAGAAATTTGTGATTAAAGTGGCCAGTACGAAAAACGCCAATTTCATATGTAAGGACCTAATATAATCAGTGCAAAGTATCTAGACATCAGAAACATGAAAACGTTTTCTGTTTGAAATTTAATGAAGTAATATGTATCTGATTTTTGAACTAAACAATTTCAAAGTTTAATTAATACTTCAAATTTCAAAAAGTTTTAATTATAAATGTACCAAGATATTAAATTTATTAAAGTTTTAATTAAATCCTATTTGTCGTACGTAATATGTGCTGGAATTTTCGGTATTATAAATTTTGAACTTTCGTCATGACATAAGTATTGAAAAAGTTTCAATTATACGCACGAGAATTATTTTCATTAGACTTAATAAATATAATAAGTAATTTGAAACAATATATTTTATGGACTTAATTAAAATTACGTTAATTATTTTTTTCGAATGAAATAATGATGATACTTAATGAGAAAAAATGCGTCACTTAAAGTTGAATAGCTTTGTTATGAAAGAACAAATTAATATGTATTTATTAACTTCTGTCCCTCGTTAAATAATTTATTGAACAGGAAATTACGGGAATTTATTGAAAGAAAATATTTCATATAGTAAAAGATCTTTATTGCTTCAAAGAGTGTGGGTTCGAGAGCACCGAACGTGCTGCTATGAAAAGAATTGACATCACTTGAGTAATCTCAAGTGCTGTGCAGTTTAGTAGTCTAAGGCTTGAGATTCGGGGATAAAAGTTAGATAATACACAGGATCAATGTATAAAGCTTATAGCGTATACGGACCAAGGTTCGTCCGGTGAAATTGTAAAGGCCTTTTTCAACCAACAGCATTCGGTCCAACCGACAAAAAAACGTCCCATGATCCCAGATCACAGACACGCCAGATTTACGTCATATTATAAGAGCTAAAATGTTAAGGATTAATAGTTTAATATGTAGCTAAGACGGTATGCATACTTGCTAGTTTGAAAGCTGAACCCATTTAGAGGTAACAGGTGCTAAAGGTACATAAAACTCTTATTCAGTAGAAAAGGTGGATTTTACAAAATATACGTTAATATAGTTGAAGGAAGCTTTAGCTGTTTTTATTTGAAAATAAAATTGACATAGTTAAAATATTGTTTAATCGTTAACTTTCAACAAAAATTAAAAAGGATTTTCATTACTTTTTTTATACAGAAACGAACCCAGTTTCTTACTATAGGCATGAAATGTAATGAACATTATTTTGGACTATTTTTATTATTAACTAGCTGTGTCCGCGACTTCGTCCGCGTGGAATAGTTATTTTGGGCTTTTTAGTTAGTCATTTATTTTAAAATTGTAATATCTTCTAAGATGTTCATTGAAATTAAGTGATGTCAAAGACAATTTTGTTCACAATTAAATACTCTTAATCAACAACACATTTATTTGGATAAAGATTAATATTATTACGTTGATACAACTCTTAACAAATAATGAATAAAAATAGACCAAATTTTATTACCATAAAAACGGTTCTAGTGAGTTAATCTTAAAAAATAGACATATACTGTCGCGGACATTTTTTTTAGAGCATTTTAAGAGGAATAATTATTTCATACATATATTTTTGGTATCTTGAACCGTTTTCGCAGCGCACGCAATGGAAGCCCTCAAGGATGAACATTTTTCCCCGTTTTTTTCACATTTTCCATTATTTCTTAGCTCCTAATAGTTGCATCGTGAAGTTATATTGCCTAAAGCCTTTCTCGATAAATGGTCTATTCAACACAAAAAGAATTTTTAAATTCGAACCAGTAGTTCCTGAGATTAGCGCGTTCAAACAATCAAACAAACAAACAAACTCTTCAGCTTTATAATATTAGTATAGATACGAATAATTTGTATAGATTAAATGGCGGCCACTAATTAGAATAAAGTATTGTATTTCGCAATTTAATACGTTTCTTTACATATATAGTATATATAGAATATAGTATATCATATATATATACTATATATATACAATTCCTTTATAATACCTCTGACATTCAATTCGAAAACCTTCAAATAAATAGGCACAAAAGAAGTACTTTGTAAATATGTACCAAGTATAATTATATTTCCACTTCTCAGGTGCTTTTTCCAGGTTCATAGAATCCAACGACGCTGGTATAATACACAATTAGAATTTATAACACACAAATGACAACTCAGAAAATGTTGAAATTAACAAAGTTCGTAGCTCAAATGAGCGTTACGGCTGAGTTCCATCGTTAATAATTAGCTTCGTCACAAGTCTGCGAATAAATTGCGGTAAACTTAATTAAAGAGTTGCACAGGGCCCGCCTTTAGGCTGGTCTAATTTGTGTCTCATACGGTTTGTTATGAACAAAATTAGACATTATAAATTGGTATAAAATAATGTAGGTGTTAAATATTAAATTACTTGAAAAATACACAAATATCACATTAAAATATGTTATCAATAACAGGAAGATGGCTTACATGTTTTTTTTTTTTATTTCACAGTATGTTCAGCACAAACGCTGAAGATATTCCCGATACAAAAGCAGCAAACAGTAGCAGTGGGAAAATCAGTGGTACTTACGTGTCAAGCCGATGCTCCAGACCCTGCTCTCGTCACTCAACCGCAGTGGAAGGACCCAAAGGGACTGGTTATCAACGAAGCAGCGTAAGTATTTTTTTTTATTGAAACATTGATTATTTGTATTACTAATTTATTTTTGCCTATATTAACAATTATTGTGAGTTTCTGGATAAAGAATTACCCAAACCAAACTTAACCCAAAGCAAAATTTTCATATTGATGATTGATTGTGGGTTTCTAAGCGGACTTGTAGAAAAATATTATAACCTATAACCACATAAGTTTGTATAAGGGGGCAATATCATTAGTGAGAATCTTAACTATTTTTTTTAGAAACTAGATACATATATCTAACTAGATGTATCTCATCTATCCATTCATATTCATGCACCATAAATTAAGTGTCTATTTATGCCCAGAAAATTATCCATATAGACAAATAAATCTTAACTAAACTCTTCGTACATTAACAAACTTTAAGATTAGCATTACCTTAATAATTATTCCATAAATATACAGTGCAGGAACTCGACCGGAGATCTACACCGAACCGATGCCCGCCAAGCAGTTACAGTATCTTTACATATCTTCAATTACACGCGCTATGGCTGGAAACTATACTTGTGTTGCTACTTACACCAATATACCTCTGAGCACCAGTGTTGTGTTGGAAACATTCGGTGAGTATTAAGGCATTTGCATCAAATTTATAGAAAAATTCAGTAATCTTTTCAGTATAAAAACCATAAAACAACAAAACGAAATCTAACATAGATGTATTGTTTCCAGTCTCCATCACATGGACTAATGCTAATGAGAATCAATATGCAACAAAGGGAAAAGATTTCAAAGTTATGTGTGAGGTTACCGCTGAGCCTGCCCCATCAGTTGATTGGTTTAAAGAAGGGACTCCAGTAAGTTATTATAAGATTTATTTATTTATTATACATCAAAAACTATCGACATTGACATTACAATTACTGAATAAATGTAAAGAACAAATTCTGGGGAAATTACATCACTATATACAGACAGCCACAACATGCACCAATTATAAGATAGATTATATAGACTTAATAACTTATGAAACAAAATAGAGCATATTTAAAATCAAGATAAATTTAAAATATTTAAAATAAACACAATGAAAAATAAAGTAAACTAAAGAAATGATTAATTATTAGACAGAACCGATTCACTGCAGGCCAACAGTTTCCTTTCCTCGCTCTTTTTATTCCGGGTTTTCGGGATCAATCCTACGTATAAGTTCCAGTTGATTCCATCATCTGTGTGTGATTTGTGGCACCCACTGAGTGGTTGTTTTGGTCAACAACTTATCCGACTTGCCACCGATATAGATCGCCATAATTACTTTATTATTTATAATTAAAGACTGATGCTAAGGAAACAAAAGAGGTTTCAAGAAATATAAAAAAAATATTTGCTTTCCTCTCTAGAATCGAAATTTGGTGATATAATAGATTAATTATTATACTTTTTTATTTGTGTGCAGATCGTCACCGGAGACAGATATGTCACTCACACAAATGGTTTATTGATAAAAAATATTCAGGAAAGTGACGACGGCACTTATACTTGTCGTGCTGTTGTCATACAAACAGGTGAACTTGCCGAAAGAAACATAAAACTGGAGGTAAAAGAATTCTAATCCAAATAAAATTTTGTTGTAAATTCCTACGATATCTAAGAATAAATATCGTTTTTAGGTTTATACAGCACCAGAAATGGAAGAACGGGAGAAAAAAGTTGTGATTAAAGAAGGTGAATCTGCTGCTATTACTTGTAAAGCACGAGGAAAGCCCCCACCAACTTATGCTTGGATCAAAGCTTCTACTCGAGAGGTGATTTAATATTTGACTCTATTTCTCGATTTACCCGTATAATCCTAATAAATTATGATAAATAACGATATTAATTTCAGAATTTAGGTACAACTTCGAGGTTTAGTGTCAACGAAATCTCTGGACTCTTAACGTTTGACAGAGTTGAAGCTAGCGATTATGGTAAATATATCTGCACTGCAGTAAACAAAGCGGGACATAATGAGACTGAAATAGAAGTCGAAGTACTAGTGAAACCAAGAATTTTCGAATTTTACAATATTACTGCTCCCGAAAAGCAAGAGGCGAGATTAGAGTGCAAAGCTACTGGACGACCAGCACCTCGAATTAGTTTTAGAAAATTGAGTAATCAAGATCGTTTCTTGAATGGACCAAATGATGGAGGACGGTACGTTGTGTTTCATTTTATAAACTATAAATTTACAAAACAATGTAAATATACACTGCCGTTTGCTATCAATTCATTATTAAAAAATATTTTCCGATATAAATTAACTCCATATGGCATTTTTCTATCCCATAAAATAAATGCTCTTTACAATTATAAATACGTCGTCTTATGAATGAAATCACCTTAAATATTTTACACAATACTCTGAGATTACTGTATGATTAATTGAAATCGTATGATTTTGTTTAACAGAATAACTATTGAAACCAGTAGTCGTCAGACCGGTGACCAAATCGAATCCAGCGCTGTTATCACAATAACTAATCTTAACAGAACTGATGATGGTCTATATGAATGTATTGCTGAAAACGATGGTTAGTATTTGATTGTTATAACTGATGCAATGACTTAATTTGAATAATTATATATTTGAATAACATATTAAAGGTGGTGAAGCTAGAAGAAATGGTCACTTAACCGTGCAATTTAGGCCCACTTTTGAACATATGCCAAGGGTACCAATATGGAGCTGGAATGGACAACCAGTAAACCTAACTTGTATTGCTGAAAGTATACCAAATGCCACTATTAAATGGAAGTATGTAAAAGTCCTTACATTTTATTCAAAAATATAAATTAAATGCTATGAATACAAATGTAAATTATTTAATTATTTAACACAGGTTCCGCGAAGTTGATTTAATAGAAACTCCTCATGTTCGAATCTACGGTTCAGGTCCTATTAGCTACGTTACAATTATTCCAGTAGACCCAGGATTATATGGAGTTTATAAATGTATTGCAACAAATACACTAGGAGAAGATGAAATCAATATACAATTTAGAGAGGCCTTCCCTCCAGGTCCTGTAGTACAGGTAAGAGACATCATAATGTTTTAATTTAAAATAATTTTTACTAGCATTAACTCAATATATATTTTTTAACTTTCTTTATGCCGGGATTGCTTAAAGAATAAATAGGAGTACATGGATTCACGATTAAGTAAGAAACCTAATAATATAAATTGTTGCCTTAAATAATCTTAACTTTGTAGGCAAAACAAGAAACAATTACGGCCACATCAGTCACCTTTAGCATTGTAGGACCCGCAGAAGAAATGGGTCCTCCCATATTAGCATATACGGCACAATACAAAGAAAATGGGAATTTCGATTGGAATCTTGCTATGAATCGTACGTGGTCCGCTAACTCACCTTACATCGTAGAAGACCTAAGACCTATGGTTACTTATGACTTTAGATTTGCAGCAGTAAATCAAGTTGGATCTGGAAGTTGGGGATCTCCTATCACGGTTATTATGCCTAGAAGGTAATAACTATAATAAGCAATGGCAAATACGAATGATAACAATGAAAAGCTCACAGTAATATATTTAATTACAGATCTCCACCAGAGCAACCAAAATGGCGGGAAGAAATCAGTTCTGAGTCTCTAATTCATGGAAATTATGCGGATAGATATGAACTGAAATGGAAAGTTCCCGCTCATAATGGAGAACCTATCGATATTTATGAGATCCGCTACTGCCCTGTAAGTATCTTTTATAATTATCTACACTTTAATACTTGCCGATTAATTGTTTTTATATAATACTTATGAATAATTTCCGCGTTGTATAGGTTCTTAAAGTTAGCGGGGAATGGAGAGTTGCGGCAGAAAATGAATGCATCACGGAAGAACTTAAATCTTTTGAAGCTATAACATATGAAGTTCGAGGTTTACATCCAGATACTCGCTACCGTATTCAGTTAAGAGCACATAACGTTCTTGGATTCTCTCTGCCAGCTCAAGTTTACGTCCAGACAGCTCTCGGTGAGTACAATAAAGAGGATAACGAGGTTCCGCTTCGTGCAGGCTTCTACGATGTATACACTGCGTCAGAACCCTTAAAACCATCCGCGGCTGCAATGACCACGTTTTACGTTCGTAGTGTCATCATCTCGTATGTTTTCTGTTTGTTTTTGTGAACTGTTGATGTCGACTCCATAATGTTTTAGTGAGGCTTTTATAGAATTACTTCAAAACTTGAGTGCTCTTCTCTGGTGAATACAACGAAATTTTATTTTGCTATTTTTAATTTTTATTATTTTCGTTTCTTGTATGGTTATTTTTTTATAAGTACAATATTTTAAGTCATCTGCTGTTAACCAATTTTATGCTGTATTATTTTGTATTTCTTGAATCAAATTTGCGTTGTTAATAATTCTGCTTTTTCATTTCATGATTAGAACATCTTGCCAAAATATTATTTTATTATAATACATGTACAAAATAAAAATAAATAAATGAAAATGTTTTGATAAGCAACTTTTAGCATGTTATTTTTTGCTTAATAATTCTGTTTTAATTTATGAAAATTCTCCAATTTAACATTATTTATGTATTATTTTAAACGCAGTACAAAAGGATATTATTATGTTATATTATGTTGGTGTTAATTTATTGCAAATGGTAAGTTTAATTACTTATGCAGATGTTCCGTACTGAGATATCATCAAAGTTTTTATGTTGTTCAAAATGGAAAAAAAAACTAGTTGAAAACGAAAAATATAGTTCGATTTAAAATCAATAATTATTTAACTAATTTGATTTTGTATGAACTTAAAATTACAATATAATGGCAATGATACATACATTACTATTATATTGTAACTATTTGATATAGTACGAAACATCAACCATAAAAACTCGCACTTATCAGTATTTTGTTAATTTTGTAGATATTTTTGCTAATACATAGACTGCAAATTTACTTCAATGACTCTTTTTTAGGTAACCCAAACGGATGCCCAAGCCTATACCCGTGGGCTCAAATAAAAATGGATATTGTAGCCACAACACTAACAATATATTTTATAATTCAAAATATAGCAATAATCACCTGAATTAAATAAAGTCTTAGTACGACTTCTGTTGCTTAGGGAAAAAATACTTGTTGTGATAAATTAATTTGTTGATATGTACATAATTACTCGCGTTATTTGCACTTTGCCAATAAATTGCATTGTTGTATTAGAATTTTCAATTTATTTGAAAGTATAAGATAATTTGTTAAGTCTGAGTTAATGTAACTATTTGATTTAACTGTAAAATGTAAATTTTATAATTAATAAAAAATATTAGGTAATTAAACGGCTAATAAATTAACACTGCCACAATATAAAACTTAGCATTAATCGGAGAGTAAAACCGATATTAAGGCATCTAATACATTCTAATATAATATAGCAAATTGTAAGATTTTACGGTGTGTGTACGAATTTTTGATAACAATTTGTCCCTTTTATATAATTAGTATAAAAGGATGAAGCTAATGCAAATTAAATTGTTTAAAGTACGTCTGTAATAGGAATGAAATACGTATTTAAGAAAGAGTAAGATTGTTGTAATTTTATTTTAAGACAGCGACGATAAGTTAATGTAGTTAGCTAAAAACTCTAGCTGCAATGAGTTTGTATTGTGATGTTTTACGTGGGAAATGACCAATGTGAAAATAATAAATGTTTTTAAAACACAATTCTGCCTGTAGTTTAATGTAAATACAGTAAAAATAAATGAAGTTCTTACTTAACCATTGCTTATTACAAACATTGACAAAGGTCTAACCAATTTTATTATGCTTTTAAAAACCATGCTTTTTTAAAACTTATTGTAATAATTAATTTATTAAAAACACTAGACTATAGTGTTCTAAAAGCATATAACAAAGTGAGAAAATAATATTACCTTTATATATTACAGTGTTAAAATTCTGATTATTCTTACTTTATTATCTTCAGCAAATTTATTATTTTTTATATATTTCCCTTTACTATATTTATAGTAAAATTACATATTTGCAATCGGATTTCTTTAGCGAAATCTAAAATACTTCTTGTTTAATTTTTGCTCCTTTGTCCAAAGTTTTTAACAGTTACAATTTTCTAATCATTTCCTGATATTTATAAACACCGTTTTTAACATTTTTCAATAAGCTCGTTAAAGGTATTTCAAACAGATTTTACGTTCAGCCTTCGTTGAAAATAAACAGCAATGATTTAAATTTCTCGCAACTTCATTTGTTTTTTTTTAAATGTATTTTCATACCTTAACAAGAACAGTTTTTAAATTCGAATACACCTCATAAACCTAACCAATAACTAAAAAACGGAATACCAAAAAAGCTGTCAAGATGCTTAGTAAGAAACCAACCCTAACCCCCCTAGAATGTTGATCGTTTGACAAGTGTGTTTGTGTCGCCCTGACTGAAATTTGGGTAAATATATTTTACATTAATAAGATTATTCCGTATAGTTTATAAACCTGTTGAATAGTTTCCTTTGGAATGTACTAATTACTTATATTTGCATGTCCTTTGTGTATGTACACCCTTCAAGATCAAATTAATTCACATACCTACCACTAGCATGTCCGTTGCATTAATGATTAACCTTTGAAATTACATCAATATTTGATATACATATAAAAAACTTCATCTTATGTAAGCGCTATGTTAGATAGCGAAATTTAATCGTCTTTTTTATTTTCATTAATTAGGAATTTCATCTTTTTTTCCAGCATGAAAGATATGATATTATGAAACTGCCAAATCTTTTTTACTTCATGCTTATCTAAATTACTTTATAGAGTTTCAATCAAAATCTACTTTTAATAAATATCTTTATTAAAATATTTTTATTTTTTACTGTTGTTTGAAATATCATTGGTTGTAATTATCATACGGCAAAAGAAGATGCCTAATCTAAATTTAAGACAAGTAGTTTCCTTTTCAGGCAACAAAAATATTTTTAATTAAAGGTGATGGTAATTAGACATCCATCTGATTTGTAGTTGTTTAATTTGATATTACTCGTTAATTATAATTCACAATTATTATGAAATGGCTTCATTAGAAGAAAATTTACTGTCATGGGGTTTGAAAATTTATTTTGCAATAAATTGGAATGTTTGCATCTTGACAACTTTTCTTTATATTATGTTTAATTATAAGGTTATTGATTTCTGCATTATCATTTTCACCACCATCACTGACTGTCGATTCGTTTTCATTCAAACCCCATTTCATAAAAGAGGAGAGCTTTCTTTTTCAAATAATCCCACGTTTTTGTACGTCTTCAACTATTAGTATATGCTACCGGTGATTGGGTGCACGATTTTTATCCATCTGAAAGCACTCCCTGTTTGTCACCAAAAGTTTGATTGTAATGAATGTCACGGTCGTTATGTACGGGTATATTCATACTATTATTAATAACCTGTATGACCACACAAATAATGAGAATGTATTTATTACAATCATTTTCATGTCATTTAACATCAACAGCTTGTATGACATGACGCAAATAACTAACATTATCAAGAGCAGTAGTTGAAGCTTGTAATACCCTGTTGATAGATTAAAGCTAGTAAATGGGCCTTACATTTATTTTGTCAATTTTCTAGATTGGGTATTTTGATACTGCTGCTCTGAATCACTAGACGTTATTGTGATAAATATTTATAAATTTAACAGGTGTGGAGCGTTCCGGATTTGCTCAACCACAGCTTTTGTCAAGCGGTGCAATTATAGGATTATCATTGGCTGGTGTGATCATCTGTCTTCTCTTAGTGGATCTTCTTCTCTTATGCTTTAGACGGCAAGGAGTTATTGCAACTGTTTGTGGCAAACGAGCTAAGAAACACAAAGATGAAGAGGCCAAACTTGGGAGGTAAGATTAAGAACAAGTATTTACTTCATCAATCAATAATTATTACAATATTCAAAATCGTTTTAATTTTTATGAATAAAACTTAATCCCATTAGCACTTCATCGACATCATAACGTTTTTGTCCAATACTGTTCGTTCTGTCTTGATTTCTGTCTTATCCCTGTCGTCCTTGTTCCGTGTTCCTGTCTATAATGTGTTAGTGTCGATGAGAGATGTTTCTGCCCGCTAGTCTGTACGGTTGGCGCTTCCCCATCCCTTATTGCAGTATGAAGCCGCGCGCGCCGCCCTCCCCCGCGCCCCTGCCGCCGCCGGTCAAGCTCGTGTCGACCCCAACGTAAGGCGCCATGTAACAGCCAAACTTTGAGATTGCCTGCATGCTTTGTTTGTGCGGAAACCATGGTTATGCCCTCGCGAGGAGATGGTAACATACGTTCTATTATACCTCGAAACACCAAAAGTGCGAGACCACGGCAACAGTATTAGAGTTTATTGTACAAACTTTTCGCTTGGGCTGACCAAATTGTAAATATTTTTGTATGTAAAAGCTTAGCATTTAGCCTTCGTTCTGTAAATAGTGAAGGTAATGTTTTAAAAGCTTCTGTTTTAAAGGTGATTCTACGGTATTTGTAAAATAGTGGAAATTGAATGCTTGATTTGGTGTAACAGTAACTTAATTTTTAAAGTAGACTATTTTCGAAGAAAGTGCCACGTTATTAGCAATAATAAATTGTTCTGATATATTGGAACATCTCTAACGACCATTACGTTTTTCTACATTATCCTAGCATTTTTAAACCCATCTTCATCAATCATTACACGGTTTTTATGGTTATAATTTTTATTAAGTATAAAATTAACGTTAATAATAGCACAACTAACATATATTGTTTTTCCCCACGCTGCCTTTACCACATGTAGCTATGTACCAACAACGCCAGTGTAAGATTCCTTATTTACTTGTTTATGATTCGCATATGTCTGTGGTTATGTTGTCTTATGTTATATGGCTTTGATAAAAGTGTTTAGTGTATATAGTAAATGCATTAAATCATCAGCTTCTTTTCTATTTGTTCATCACATTACAATTATTTAATCAATCATTGACTGTTTTCGCATTTCTAATTTAACTTGCAATTTTTCTGTAAATAGATTCTGTATATACTACATAACTTAAATATGTTTTAATTATAAATATTTTTCTTAGAGACGAGAAGGAACCTTTGAAGGATACAGGCGATGACGGGATAAAAAGAAACTCTTCAGTAGAGTTCGATGGGCATCGTGTCTACGCTACAAGTGGTGGGCCTATCATTGGTAAGAACTCAGCCGTGTAAACTGAAACGAAAAAACGTTTAAGTATATACTTTGTTTCTAAATAAATTAAAGCTATTACTTATGTATAAGATGCGTTGATAATTACTATGTTATTTGTAACGAATGTAAGCGCTTGTGTCTGTGTGACGAGCGGAATCAGTATTGTAAACTACCAAAAGAATTTCACTTCTGGATTAAGGCGCAAACAACTTTATAACATCACAACATACGATTCTTTTCACTACAAAGGGCGTATAACCAAATCACATATTTTGGGAAATGAGTAAAAATAAACAAAATAACGATTTTGTTCCACAACTCTTTTAATTTTATATTTATAGCTCATGTGTTAATAAAATTCTATATTTTTGTGCATTTTTGTTTTCATTGTTTAATTACAGTATTTATAAATATAGCTATAATAGTTTTGTAAAAAAAAATGTAAATGTTTGTTTTTTTTTTTTATTGTGGCGATATTTTATTTGTAATACATTTAAAAACTTTAGAGCAACTACATAAAAAAAATCTACATAAATCAATTTACATCAATTCAAATGATCTTTACGACCTTTGTAGTGAAAAAATCTAAGTAACGTTTTATCACATTTTTTATACTATACTCATAGCATTCATATTTATATGAATGTAGCCCACATTGCTGTGGTAATCCTGTCAGCATTCTATGTCTGCTTCAAAAGGTACAAAAAGTGCCTTCTATTGTATTTGTCTATGAGGGTATATTAGAATAAATGTATATAGGATAACTTAGTTTTTATAAAATAAAAAACGCTACACTGTGGACAATTGTCACAAATTATTTTATTAATACATCTCAATTAGTTTAAGATTCTTTTTTGTATGGAAGATCCTCATTTAGTAGTGTATTTATTCAATAATTTAGACGGTTAATTGTATATTATTAAGTTTTTCTAATTCTACTTGTAAAGTTTTTTTTTTTGACATTATGTTCAAATATTATCTGCATTTATAGATGATATAAAGAAAAACTAGGTCCATCGTGTTACGGCAGAAATGCATAGAAATAATCTTTATATTTGGTTTAAAATTACATCTCTGGGCTAGAACCCCCCTCTTTGAAAAACGATGTTTTGACGTTTCTAGCCAAGTTTGCCCAATTAAGAGAAATGCTAATACATATGTAGTTGGACATTTTTTTTTTGGTATCCCGGGGAAAAATCCTGCTCGGGACCTTCAGTGCCGCTGTGGGGCAGCGACCCCGGTGTGTCAGACTCCACCTGACTAAAAACCCCCGGAGTGTCCCTTTAATCGCTCCACCCGGGCCTGGGAAACCAAATTCATCCAGACGGCCGGGGAGATATAGCTGAACTTGCTATTTGTATGTATTTTAAAATAAGACTTTATACTTACATATGAAAATTTGAGCTTTGCAGTTTAAAATATTATCAACTAATATACCATCAAATATAGAGTTATGTTTATGCCAAGTGAGCTATTATAGTTCTATTTTAGTTAGGTCTTAAAACAATATGTTCTCATGAAAAGGATTTATATCTTAATAAGAATAAACTCTTTTTTTTTTTGTTAACTCGGTGGAAATCCCTACGGACCGTCAGGGGAAGTGGTGAGGGCCACTCCCCCCGGTGTGTCGGACCTGCCCCGACTAAAACCACCGGGGTGGCAGCACTGCCTCTCCTCGCCTTCGCCGAGCCTGGGTATCCGGATACTTCCGAGGGCTCGGCGAGCGTTGGCTTATGGGCAGGCCTCCTCTCTTGGAGGGGGATTTCAACCCCTCCCTCCCTCTCTATAAGAATAAACTCTGTGAACTTGAAATATTTGACAGTAAAATAAATATCTAATATTTTTTTATAAATCATCTGAAATTTATCTGACAATATAAATGTATCTTTTAAGCTTGTATATAACTAGATTTTATGAATGTATATACCATTTTCTTGTTATTTTAAGTTTTAGTGTTATAGATTTTGAACGTCTTATTAAAATAATTAAATGTAATATTATTATAAATTAAGTATTTCTTAATTTCTGCACAGTTACTACTTAAATATTTTTATAATACACCGATTTATTACTTATATATAAATAATACACGTTATTCGATGTCATAGGTTACGAATTTAGTCATACGAACACAATTTGCAATATAAGATATGGAATTGTAATACTGAAACCACTTTATACGACATGCCCAAGACTTCAATCACAATCTGGCTGTGTTGCATACACGTATAATAAATAACACATAATATAGCCGTAATTCTCCTAGATTAATGGTGACATAAGAAAAGCCTTTTGAAAGCAATGAGAATTTTTGTAGTCATTTATAACTAACATATAAAATTCTGCAGTCGGTTATATTAAAGATTCCATTAATAGCTCAAGATTAAATTTATGCGATGATTAAATAAATCGTTCTGTTTTTTTTATAATACAACCTATATATTACAATACTGCTATTGTATAAAATATTTGCATATTTTATATATTTTTTTTTATTTCACACCTATGATAAAAAAAATCCTATTATAAACAAAGAATGTACGTAAGTTATGCAAATTTATACCAAGAGTTGTAATTATAATTAGGGACAATTTTAATATTATCTACGTCAGCTATTCATAAATATAATAAGGTAAAATTAAACTAAGTTACTGGGCCAAGCTACTTTGATATTACTTTCTTTTTACTTGATAGCAAATAGTTTTTAAATTATACAAAATAGTTTGTCTGATTTTGGAATGTGCAGTTAATTTTAACTTAGATTTAAGAAATGAAGACGAACTGGTCAACTGTTTTACTATTATTACTGAAATTACACATTTTAAAATTCTTTAAATACATCAAATAAATTGTTAAGTTATAATTTCTCTAATTCAAAATAGCAAAACTGAGCTTTGTATGTTTAGCTTAAATGTAACATGTGTGACGGCTATGTATGAGCTTATGCTACTTGGGAGGTCATAAAAAAAGTAAGAAGTGATGAAAAGCGCATTTTTATAAAAATAAATGTATCGATTTAATTTCGCGTTTCATTTAAGAAACCTTAAAGTGGACTTTAACTTGTATATTTTAATAGTAATCAGAGATGGGCAAAATGTAATCTGATTAATGATTAACGATTACAAAGTGTAGTCGTAATATTAATTTTCTTGCTCTGTTATCATGATTAAATCCATTTAAAACATTAGGAATCATAAATGCGTATGCAATCTGGAATTCTGGAGTGTTTAAAACATAGATGAGCAAAATGCAGTCATATTAATGGTAAAAAACGTAAAATTTAATCGTAATTATATTTGTTAATCTGATTAAATTTGGACATCTATGTTAGTAATGTTCATAGGAATCAAGTAAACAGTATATATGAATGCGGGGAAGAACAGCTCGGCTCTTTGCACTGACTGTTGTAATAATTGTCTAGTGCATTCCTAGTGGCCACTCTAAAATCTACATAATATACTCCAGACATTAGACCTTAAAATTTAGAATACCTATTAGATAAATGAAATGACTGCAGAAAATTAAATATTTTGCTTTGAGAATATATCACTCGTGTGGGTTATACCAAGACGGGTGATATATTGGGAGCGATTATATCGTTTGGTATTGATGTCGAATCAATGGAACTTTGATGTAGTTAGTGTGGAGATGTTGCTAGCCCACGTACTGCATTGCAGTTTCTCTCTTCACAGGCTTCGGTCTAACTCCGCAGGTGTACACGCAGGTGCGTTTGCGGCAACAACTCATAGCAAATGCTCTGCATATAACAATTGATCACCATGACAGGTTGACTATTGCATTCTTGCTAAAAAGGTCTTACGCTTTCGAAACTGTTGATAAAGGAAGGCAATTAACAACGGCAATTCCAAAGCGTAGTAAACCCAAACACATAATAAAAGTAGAATAGACAAGTTTTGTTTACCTATACGGGTATAAACTTTTCATAGCTATTGTCTACCACATCAGTTTCTCTTTATATTATTCAATGATCCTATAGTCAGCACAAAGACTAAATAATTCTTACGTAAAATCCATCCAAACTGCCCCATTTACATAAAAAGTGTGCATCATGTAAAATAATTTTGAAGTTTGGAAAAAAGATCATCAATATAAATTAATGGGATCATGATACGAATAAAACTCACTATAATAAAGACGACAACAAAAGATATGATTTATCCTCGTTTAGATGTTATACAAAATGGTGCGCTTTTTAAACGGTCTCTTATTACTGTGTAATCTCCTAAAAGGGATGCACCGGGGCCGACATTTTTATTAACAATAGTCGCGTGTTGCGTAACAACACTTTGAAATTGAAAGGATTAGTGATGTGCTGATAAATCGAATTTAAATTAAGATGATCAGATTCAAGCAAAGTATCATTTCACTAAAAATTTTAATATGATAAAGGAATATTCTAGATAACACCTGATAGTAAGTAGTATTGCCTACGAGTGACTGTAACATGAAAAATATTCGCGCCTTCGGTGGTTCGGAGCCTTCGTGACTCCAGGCTTATAAGAATAGAAATAAAAAGAAATTGAACATACTTGAAATGAAATAAATTTACCAAATATAAAAAAAATATATTGTAACTTGAATGTAATATCTTTTCAAAGATTTAGGTACTTCTTAATTATTATTTTTATTTTATTTTAATAATAACTTCACAGTACATTTACATAACATCAATACGTGTATAATGTGTGTAATAGACACACGGACATAATTTATACACGAAATAAAACTACAGTGCCAGTTATGAAGTTACACTTGTATATCAATCACATTTTGATAGTATGTTTTGGGTCGCTCTACAGTATTCGAATGGACGAGTGCGTTTTTAAATTAAATAATGTTTAATTAATTAAATTAGAGAAAAATAAATAAAATGTAAAATAAAAGAGGTAGAGGGGCGGTGGGGGTTCACGTGTTGTAACGCCAGAGCAGCTTATTTTTTCTGATACATTTTTAATAAGGTTCGTCATAACAGCTTTGTGGCGTCCAAACGCATCATATGCGCGCCAATGCAATAAAGCCTTGGGTTCATGCACCTCCATTGTGTGCACCGGGTCTTACGTTGAAAAAATAATGTTTAGTTTTATAGTTACACATCACTATCGCAAAATCCATGCGTCACGCTTCATCCGTACGGAGCGCAGTCAATCGATGTGGTTTATACATTTGGAGACTCGGACAACAATGACACACCCTACTCTACTATAATTTATGTTTCGGCTTTTAACATAGGGGCAGCATACGTGACGAATCTTGATGGATACAGCACCGACGCAAAATGTTGAATGACAAATTGTTTTATACCTTTAGCTCATTTTTGGAATATTGTCTGATCTTTAAATTATTATATTTTCTACATTATTTTCAATTATTTACACATGCACAGTTATTGAATATTTCTATAAAAACATTATACTATTAAGTTAAAGGAACGTTAAACCCCTTGACAAAATAGTAACTCACGCACTGGATTGACGTTCATCATATAAAAGTAATTATTTCATGTAGGAGATAAGAAAAATAATGTATGTTTTTATATAAGTTATTACTTATATAGTCAAAACTGTTTATGGCGACATAGTTTAGAACATGCCGGTTATATTGACCCAGAACAAAGGTCCCGGCAAAAAAATAGGACTTCGAGGTACGAAGTCATCACCGGTTGTTACAACTATCAGCTTTTACGACTAAATATGAGTAGTCACTTCAGTGTCGTTATAACAGATTTTGATTGCATATTAAAAATTTAGAACCTTTCTTTAAAAACACCGTGTCCTATAAATAAGTTTAAATTTATGGTCGCCCTAATGTAAGCTCTTATTGGTTATTGGATGCAACAATTAGGGTTGTGCAC
This sequence comes from Automeris io, assembly GCA_036320925.1. Classification (NCBI taxonomy): domain Eukaryota; kingdom Metazoa; phylum Arthropoda; class Insecta; order Lepidoptera; family Saturniidae; genus Automeris; species Automeris io. Next base: position 10,773,946 of record JAUDJH010000010.1, on the reverse strand, counting down.
ACGCCAAAGCTTACGGCTACTTAATAGAGTTCCCTTTTAAATAATTACCACGGTAGCAGATGATACGGATTAGCCTTGTGCCCTACGACACTCCCCGTTATCGCATGGGTAGCTATGTGGGTCGATCCATGATAGCATTATTAATTACTAAATATATGTTTGACGCTGCTAATATTTTTTACTAGTTGTTACTTCTATTTATAAATGACAAATATGTGTTCTTTATAAAATACTACAGACTCCGGTCCCGACCGGACCAAACCGAACGGATAAACATTCATAGTATGTAAATTTTGAGTAAAGAACCCTTTGTTCACCATAGAGTGTGATCCCGAGTACTACTGAGAGAACAAAATGTAACTCTGTTCCTATCAAACCAATTTATTCATAAGAACTTACAATAGAGACTGTAAATACATCATCTTTTGTATTCTCCCTCATATATAATAAGAGTTGGTGTTTAACGAATTATAACGATTATGATATTTATATATATTTGAGTGTTTGTAATAATGACGCTGTTTACTTTAAGATATGAACATATGATTACATTAGTGGTTGTGTCATAGATGGGCAAAATGTAATCAGATAAATAAAAATGATCACGATTTATTATTATTATTATTCCTTTTGTGTGGCTTTTCCACTGGTGTATGACCAAAGTGATTTTGCCAAAGTCAGCGTTTTGATTTTGACTTTAATATTCGAGGAAGGTTGATCGGTGTTTGCTAATTTTATTTATATTGAGATTGTCCGGTAGAAGTACCTAAAACAAAAAAACCTACTAACTACAACAAAATACACATCACAAACATAAAAAAGTTATTAATAAGACAGGAACAAGAACAAGGACACAACACAAATCATGACGTAAATAATAATACACAAGGAACCAACACAATTATAATTATAATTTTATACTGACTTATATATTTTAATAATATATATATAAAGGGAGTATCTACAAGTGACAGAAGGATCCGAAAGTTAGTGGGGCGAGGGATGTTACTGAGGAGTATATCATATAAGGACACTGGATACTTTGGGCAAGAGAAGAATATATAATCAGCTGTATGATCACGATTACATTTTGCATTTTTTACCATTAATATGACTGCATTTTGCTCATCTATGTTTTAAACACTACGGAATCCTTCATGCACATTTATGACTTCGGTATGTTTTAAATGGATTTAATCATGATTAGAGAGCAACAAAATTAAAATTACGACTACATTTTGTAATCGTTAATTATTAATTCGATTATATTTTGCCCATCTCTGGGTTGTATTCATATATTTTAAATCCCAAAAATGGTTATGTATGGTCGTTGGTTTAGATCTAAGTAAGTACCTCTGGGTTTTTCCAGATTACGTACCGATTGAGGCACCACATGTTCTCCGGTGAAGAAAACACCGTGAGGAAACCCGCATAACATCTAATAAAACTGTCACGTGTAAGTACACTGAGAACGGCGATTAGTTGCGCTACTGATCACGAAATATAAGCGCAAAGTAGATGCAGCCACTTTTTTTTGTATCCCGGGGGAAAATCCCACATAGGACCATCAGGGACGCTGTGAGGGCAGCGACCCCGGTGTGTCAGACTCTTACTGACTAAAAACCCCCGGGGTGTCCCTCTGATTGCTCCACCCGGGCCTGGGAAGCCAAATTCGTCCAGACGCCCAGGGAACAAAAGGCCTTGTTGAGGCTACTTCTCTGTGGGAGGAGTGGGAGTAAAAATCCAGCACTCCAAAACCTGTCTATCTCAGGCGGCGCGCCGGACATCGTGCACCGCCTCCCTCTCATCCGGGCAGCAGACTCCCTCAAGTCTACTGCCCATAGATACAGCCGCAAATGTATCTCAGCTCATCCGCTAAAGGATATACCGTGATGATATATTTTTATTTATCATATAGTGCAACTGTAAAAATCTCGACAAAAAAATATTTAGTATTTAATGCTGGTTATATCTTCCTATAAACATACTATTTCTAAAGAAAATTGCTGTATTCTATACCCTTTAAATGGTCTATCTCACCATAATTATCATTCACATAACAGAATTTAAATTAAATTTTAAATTAGTAAAATAAATGGTAATAGAGATGACGGTCTAAAGTAAAAGAAAATGATTAAAATATTAAATCGTTGACATTATACAAGGCGCCTTCATAAATTAAATATGTTTAAAAATTCATTTTTCAATCTATAACACTTTTGAATAACTATATCCTTTTCAAGTTGTTTTGTAAACCGGGTCCTGAATATAAATGAATAGAGTTTCAAATCATTGGCGTTATCAGGGGTATAGTGATGTTAAAATTCCAAAGCCTCGATTACGTGAGCAGATTAAATTATTTCAGGGCTTTTTATACAGGACTTCGTAATAATTTATAATTTTTTAAACAAAAATACAAAATAATTTCTAAATTTCTTAACAAGAATTGCTAGTAGTTTTGAAACATACAAAAGTATTTGGAAATAGTTTTGCGGGTAGCCTTAATTATTAATCGTATTTTGCATACCTCGGACCTATTCATATATAATAGTTCGACAAAGTGACTACACAATATGTGTTGAAAAGTTCATTGTAGCCCAAAAACGGAAGCGACAAGCAAAGGATGAGAATCCATTGACAGTTGCTGTTGTCATGCCGGCCCACATATACCACGAAATGAAAGTCTCTAGTTATATGGACAACTAGATGTACACAAGCTGATTCCAAAACTGAACACACCGAAGCGAGTCGCTATGACGATCTTTACACTTGTGTACTGTGGTCATGACCCTGTTCGGGCAAACGCCCTATCACTAAAAACACGGCCTGTACAAATATCTCTTCATGCTTCATTTAAAGGACTCAATAATATAAAGTATATCTATAAATTGATTGAGGCAGTATCGTAATTAATGACCATTAGTATAATAATATAAATCTTGTATTTATTTGTTATATCCTTAAAGGCACACTTCAGATGCTAGCAGCATCTGGATTCGATGTACAGCTGCGGCTGGCGGGTTTCTTTGCTTGGAATACTGTTCGATGTACGTTACTACGAAGCGCTGTCAGGCGGCGTGTCAAACACACGCTCGTGACAGTTACAGCGCTGCGCAGTCACGTACATCGGACGGTATTCCATATAAATGCACCCAGAGCAGTATAGTATAATAGTGTGTAGTCTTTTTAATGGTAGGGCGATTGCTCGAGCTGGGTCATGACCACAGTACATAAGTGTAAAGACCGCCATAGTGGCTCGCTTTGGACTGTCGCCTTTCGGGATCAGTTTGTGTATATACAGTAACTCATATACCTTCGACGAAGACCTTCACAACAAAACCGGGCTTGGTGGGCGAACGCAGAGGGCTCTCAGCCAGCAAAATTTATGGGTTGGGCGGCTACGCAAGGGCACCCCTGTGAGTACGGACCTCGACTTGCGCGGCCGGCCAGTTGAAAAACAAACCTAACGGTGATCTACCAGGGTTTCAGAAGCGACTACCTGAGAAGAAAGAAACTCAAGGCTACGTCAGAGTGAAATTCAACACACATTTCTTGAAATATTTACACTGTTATAAAAAAATATAACCCGCTACAAATAGGCTCTGCGAAAGTAGAAGCTGAACAATAATTAAGTTACTGCTTACACCGTGCTCTATCAATTTAGTTCAGATATTGACATTTTGTTGTCGTTATTATCAATCACGCTGTCAGACAGACGCGGACGTCCTGGTATCAGTTACGTTATCCACACTTGGGGTGGAAAGTTGGTACGTGTTTTGCCAAAATATATTTTCAAACAAGCTTTTCGAGTAGGTTTTATCTTCTTTGTTTCATTTTATGACATGTAGATAATTTTTCGCCCAACCACTTTACTTAGGTAACTTTTTGAGTATAGTCTAAAGCTGAAATGTATAGGCGCTGTTTTGAGTTTGCTTAGCAAATTTCTCAAAAGATAATTGTTTTGATAATAAACTGAAAGTTTAATAGAAACTTGAGTATAGTCATAGTATTCACAAAGCCAAGTCCGTGTTGATAAAATTGGTAACTTACCAAATCCTTTGAAATTCATTGCGTAATATAAATTATTATTTTTATTTTAGTAAAGTCTAAGCAAACTTAAGTTTGTTAAGTATAAAAGCAATACATCTTACCTGGTGGAAAGAACAGAGTGCAAGACCGGCAGCGACTACCGAAGGATGAGAATCCATAGATCTTTACATCGGCTATCGGCTTTTACATATAGCGAAAGATCTCTGGGAATATTAATAACTAGATGTATATAAGATAATCCTGAAACGCGAATCATTATGACAGCCTTTATACTTGTCTTCTGTGGTTACGACCCTGTTTGAGCAATCACACTAACACCTCAAAACAAGAATGATTTCTGAAAAATTAAATAGATGAAATTTCTAACAATAATAATTAATATAAAAATTACTCGTCATCTAATGAAGTGTTAAAATAAATTACAATGCTATAATCTATTGGGGATGAGCAGATAAACATTAATGGATGTATTCACTTTGCGTTTTTGTAATGTTTGGATATAGATCGCTTCCAATGTGACCAGTTGCACAGCTGGCTGATCGCCGTTTTCATGGTGTTATATATGACATTTCTGATACAAGAAATGTAAATTTCTTCACATTTCTCTACCGGCGATTTAAAAAAAAAATCGGGTTAAAACCACTAAATAAGTAGTCCAGAACACTCTGGACTAAATCAAACTCACTAATAATTGCAATGATTTTAAAACTCTGTTATGTGTAGATACAGCTCAATAATAATATTATGATAAATAAATATACACCCAAAGTTATATAAAATGAAAAAATAGGTAGTTTGTATTTTTACCCCATGTAGAAGCTATAGCAACGCTCCGTCACACCAAATTACTCAAACGGACGCAGCTTTCCGCCCGCTTGTTATTGAAACATTCGATAATTGGCAAAGGGACGCATCGGGGTGCGTCTAGTCTTCCGTCTAGACGAGAAAATGTTCAGCTCTCTCGGAAAAGTTAGAAACATGACTCAGATGTGGATGAGTAATATTTTTCCTGTATACTTTTTGTTTTAAACATTATGTTAATTTCGTTATCGTATGGATTCGTATAATAAGAAAATAAAAATTATCGTTTAGGGTTTTCGAGTGATGGATAATTTCGGTAATAAGGTAGCGTTTTAAAGCAACGTAAATAGCTTACTAGTAGAAGATTTACCCGAGGAATTAAATTAAAAATAAATTTAGTACATACATACATTACATAGCTCGTAGAGCGTATGCTAGATTAGTTCTCGAGCGGAGACCAAGTACTGGCAAGCGCAGTGTGGAACGTTCACCTAAGAAGATGGGCAGAAGACCTAATTCATGTAATAGGCGGCCTGACAGCGTAGTTTTTTGTGACCCTACTTACTTTGTCACAAATCATGGTTGTATCTAAGTATGTATTTCTTTGACTAGTACCCCTAGTACAAGCGCAAGCTTAATTTGGAACTAGGTCGATGTGTATAATTGTTAGTAAATATTAATATAAATCCAGATGTCGACGACTAAAAACCAAAAAGACGTCAGATGCAAGCCGCTTCCGACCGGACACTCTGGAAAAGATTCGAGGGGACCTTCTTCGAGCAGTGGAAGCCCTATGACTAACATGATGATAATAATTAATTAAATATTTTTTAAGAAATGTAATGCAATTAGTCAGAATTACCATTTAATCAAAATTAAATGGCAATTCTGACATACGTTAATTTCCTTTCCAACTTTTTGTAATATTATTTACCTTCTTCAACGACTCTGATTTATATCTTCCTTATATACACATCGGTATGTGCTTCCGCACTTGAAAAGTTCTATGTTGCTTCCGCATTTGAAAAGTGCACCATTAATAATTAATATCGATTCGCACAACATTTGAGCGTTTAAGATTCTCTAATGCCCGATTTCTAAACCTCGCATTAAGCCGTATGTCATATTAATATAATTGTGTTGTGTGTTTGTTTATTCGGCCCGAGAGCCGCGGTATGTAAACAGAGGGCCGGGGATTATGACGTTAGTCTAATTGACACTGTTATTTGGGTCCGAACCTAAAACTGCCCCTTGTTCCGTGACTGAGCATTCTGATTAGGTTTTAATGCATTTAAATCCTTTCTAGTTTAGCTTATGTAATATATAAGTACAATAATATTATCAGGTACACCATAAACATATACATATAAACGTAACTACATACTTATATATATATAAGTAGTATATCTAAGTTGCGGAATATAAATGGCTGAATTATAAAAACGTAAAATCCGTGTAACATTTTTTATTTAAAAATTTATATTAGGGAAATATTTTATCTTTTAACACTTATAGAATTAATAATTATGTGAAAATAAAATATATAAAAGTAATTATTATTCTGAAATACCTTAGACAACTCGGGGCAATGGATAAACTCAATCGCATTTTTAAATGACAGACGAAAATAGATGATATTTCAATAGGATTCTAAAATTATCTGAAAAATTTTAATGATTGATCTTATTATTAATTGAAAGAAAGATTTATTATACGTACACTTATAAATTTCTTCATTAATCTTGACAAAGATATTTATTACAGTTTTAGTAAGTCCAGAAATAATCACACGAATTTAAATTCAGTTTTTATTAAATTATTGACAGGATTAAAATAATGGTCTATTATCAATAAATGTCGTGTATATAATTAAATTAAGTAGGTAATAATGAAAGTATCCTTTATTTATAAGGAATACGAATTGTGACTTGAAAAATATTTGTAACATACACCAATGAATGATAATGATGAAAACTGCTCAAGGAACTTTAAAATATGTACCTACTATAATATAATCCAGTAAATAATTGTATAAATGGAAATTTCGCATTTCCCTCATAATAAAAATGGAATATCCGACGTTTCCTAGAATTTAGTTCGATGTTAAAACCCTAAAATCTGGTACCGTAGTTTTTTAGAAAATGATAATGGAATTTATTTACGATTTTTGTTTTTTTACACAGGCTTGAAATTGTGACAACAGAGTACCTCATGGTAAGTACAGTGTAGTCCAAAAATGAAAGCGACCATCAAATAATTAAAATCCATTGACAGTCTCCGTTGTAATGTCGGTCCACATATACCACGAATGAAGGTCTCTATGTATACGAGTTACTGGATCAAAGCACAAGCTGATCCAGAAACGCGACAAGCCAAAGCACTATGACGGTCGTTACACTTGTGTGAACTGTGGTCATGACCCAGTTCGGGCAATAGCCCTACCACCAAATATATGTACACTTACCAAAAATATGTATACTTTATTATGGTTTTGAGGCATATAATGCAGACACAGAACGATCCCTGAAATGTTTCATCGAGCGATAATACTTTCACAATCCGCACCGAAGTGGTAAGTGAACACGAAAATCAGCGTGACCAAACATTTAACAAAATCGTGACCCCGAACCCGCGCAGATGGTCGAGCAATTGACCGGATCCATTTCTATGAACGAAATACCTCTTGATACACGAATATTGGCTATCGACAGATGTTGTCAGGGGCAGTCTAGTAAATTGCTCTGTAATACTTTGTTTGGTTTTGTGATCGATTTATATGACGTGTTCAGTGACTAAAAATTAGAAAATAAAAGTGGTTATTATAAAATTGCTTCTTAAAAAATTCAGAATAGTATATCATTACGGTATACTCATATTTGGATGAACAGGAATATATAGTGGCTGTATCTAGCTTAGACTTTGTACGTAGTACCAGAGATGGGCAAAATTAAATCTGATTAATGATGAACGATTACAAAATGTAGTTGTAATTTTAATTTTCTTGCTCTGTAATCATGATTAAATCCATTTAAAACATTAAGAAATCATAAATGTGTATACAATCTGGGATTCTGTAGTGTTTAAAACATAGATGAGCAAAATGCAATCATATTAATGGTAAAAAACGTAATATGTAATCGTTAATCATTTTCATTAATCTGATTACATTTTGCCCATCTATGCGTAGTACAATGTGACTTGTAGCTTATTCTGGCTTAGGTAACTTAATTGATGTTTATATAACTAACCAGCTTTCTATACTATGTTTTCCTCCTCCAGCAGGTAAGTGTAAGTCTATATTTATTTATTTAATTAAATTTATTTTAAAATATTAATTATTTAAGTACTTGTCTAAATTCAAAGCTTCGACCATTCACATTTTTGGGCATACATCGACAGATTTTGGGAACTTAGCCACGAGAGCTAACGAACTACCGCAGCACAGATTAAAACATATTCGTTTAGTATTATAAGTTATATAGTGTGCTACGTTTGAAATATGGGCCGTTTAAATCGTTTATCTTATTACAGGACCAAATGTTTTCTTTTATTACCACAGATTGCAGTCGGTTAATATTACAAAGCCTTTCAGGGATGTTATAATTTAGGGACAGAACTATGAAAAATTACTTCATATTCTAGAGACAATACGGCGGATAACTTTCAGATCTCATTAGGTACTATAATTTTCTTTGAAATGTTGTTGTTATTTAAAAAAGAGCGTATAAGCCTTTGTTGGGCTAACGAGGTCCTTCATTGGCCTCATTTTAATCTTGTACTAGGTATGAATTAGGTCAATCGTTTGCATGTATATCATTTAAAAACCTATTACCTAAATTCGTAATATTTACCGGTATTCTCAAAATTATATTTTTAAACCGATCTCCATTTTCTTGCCTAGGATGAATTCCGTATTATTGATTTATGAAGATACTTATAATTCCCTACGTTATTGATGAATGTTATTTTCCTCCAGATATGGACCAGCGAGCAGATAATTTGTAACATGCCAAAACCGTATCCAATCGTACTTCGTGGCAACTGCCAATGAATTGCTTTTGACACGCTTATAATACGCAAACAATGCGATTTCATATCACGTAACAATACGTCGCCGATACGTTTAGTGAACTTTAGCGAAGCAGGGTTACATTGTTAACGTAAATCAAAAATTGTTGATGCAGCTAATGCCTTCAATGCATTGTGCGACCGAACAATAACATTTTATGACCAATAAAATTTTATTTTGCTTTTAGTAAACTTGGATATAGTCTTTCCTTGGTAAAAATATGTCTGATTTAGGACGATTAAGCAGCGCTGTTCTATGCCGAATCTGTGGAATTATAAATCTAGGAGTTCATTACAATCAAAATAAAGCTCTACGCTAACAAACCAAGAATCTCTAGATAGTACAGGCTCCAATCACACACGAGTATTCATGAAATAATACTGTTTACTATTTCGGTCTGACAATATTGAGATTCGAATCGGAGATTAACGGATGACTGATAGAAATTAGATGACGAATCTAGTGCGTAAAGTATAATACAAATAGTTTTAAGGCTGCTTCAGATCGTATTTTCACGCTTTCAAATCGGAAGCAGTGTGCAACCACCCTTAAACAGTTTATTGACTTGTAGATACCAAAGCGCAGAGTGTACCCAAAGCTTATACTATTTTAATAAGTGCTTCTTTACTCGCTCGGTATGCGAAGTCAAGATAGGGTTTTACTTCTACGACCTACCCTTTCAACACATCAACGACTCAACTTTTATAACTGTTTCTAAGTGTCACTAAGACCAAAGTTGTTTCTAAGAATAATTAAGATAGAATTAATTTTGGTAGTTGTGGAAGCGGCACTTAACATTTGGTATAATACCAAGATTATTCTGTTATTTAACTCAAAACTTTAGGTTTCTATAAAATTATGTAAATCCAAGACGTTCACCAAGAATTCTCGCTTCACGTAATGAATCTTTTTACATAAAACCAACGTTCTTTACTTAAATCGAGTCATAAAACATGAGGCCATTTTTGGGACTGGAAATGGAAATAAAAAAGGTACTCGAACACACGGGCAACCCTCGGGACGTAGTTTGATGGGGTCACGTAGCAAAAGTTTTTCGGTATTTAGCGAAAAGGCCGGCCTGTACGAATTTTACTCAAATTGAATTATATGAGGCAAACTCTTCGATCCGTAAGGTTCTTTACATCTGCTACTAAAAATAAAATCAGAAAATACAGTTCTTGATCTCAATAGGTACGGCAAATATCTTGTGACGTATTTCTTCTCTTTCTGAATATTTTCGCGGAGCAAGAAAAATGTTAATTAGCCGTTGCATAGCTTTTTTTAAAATAAAATGTAAGTATGATTACAATATTTTCTGACATTATTAGGACATAATTAAAATAATAGCAAGATATGCGTTTGTCTAAGTTATCGTGATATAGCAATCCTAGGTATAATGAGCTTCAGTTTAATTATGTGGAAAGGACATGTTTTATGAGAATACAATAGAATTTCTGCATTATTACTTTTCATATACCTATGCCTAAACCTAAAAATAGGATCTTTATCACAGTTTCTTGCCGGCTCGTCCCGGAAGACTTTCCAAGGTGGTGATAGATTATTTTTCCTTATCTTTCTATTTACTTTTTAGAAGTATTTATAAATACACGTGTTTAAACAAAAAATATACTTTATTTAATGTTAAATACATTTATTTATGTTTAAGACTTTTCTGGTTATTAGCAATAAACGTAAGCATACGGTTTGCTACTTATTGGTCAAGCAAAACTTATTTTGGTTAAGATAATAAATGGAATCGTAATAATTTGGGATCAACGGCGTATTTGACTATTTACAAATGTAGAGCTATCTTATGAATAAACAAAATGTAACAACCCCTTTATTTAGCACGTAATAAAGTTTTACGATGTGTCATTTACTTAAAGCGCAAGTTGACCCTTCCACGAACAGGGTTCGGTTACAAAAGTTTATAATTTAATTATGACACCCTAAGGAGCTGTTTTTTAGCGTGTACCTACGTGACAAAGCTAAGATTAAGGTTTATCTGATTACTAAGAATAATTATATTAGGTTTCTTTTAATTTTATTATAAACATATGATTTAATAGTGAAATTTGTGCTGTATCATAGTGAATCGTTTAATATTTGAGGCGTCTAGTTTCAAAACTCGCTATAACATTTTTTTTCAAATCCCAATTATTTATAAAAACGTATAATTAATCTTTGATTTACAATCACATTCTTATAAGGTATTTAAATTATTATTGTAGAATATAAAAGCAAAAAAGATAAAAATCATATATAATATTTGCTTTGATAAAAATATTTCAAACTATTATTAAGACTATTAAGTAATTTTGTACGAAAAATCGTTTTAGCGGGTTTTGAAATTAGACGCCTCATGTAGAGGTGGTCTAAAGTTTTTGAAACATTTAGTTTATTATTTAATTGATTTGAGGAACCTCAGACAGTTATGATTTGTATAGATTTTCAGTGATGTCCTGTCAATATTATCTTATTTAAAACTCTGGAACTGTCCAAGTTTTAATTCGCTTATTGAATATATCCCGTACCTGTTTTATAATATCCATGTGTATAAAGTTTACATGTGCCTAATATCAGATTAATGTAGCCAGCTTGTAATTGTTTTAAAACTGATTTTATTAATTAGTTACCGTCCAAAAGCTCTTAAAGTCTCGTTGATATAATATGTTATTGACGCCTAATATGTTCGTAGTAAAAATGATGCACTTTAGCGCAAACACGGTACGCCGTGTGTTAGAACTTTGAATACTGCAGCTACTCCAGCTCTAAGAAGCTATGTAAACACTTAAAGTGCATTAGAAGACGAAGTTATTAGTGGCGAAGATGTTATCCTAATGGAAATGTCTGCTTGTACGGTCGTGTGGTGTTGCTATGATAAAATGTGCAGGCGTTTTCCTGCAACATTTTCTATAGCTTAGCTGGTATATAATAATATATCGTCTTGCTATATTCCTTTCGAGGTGAGGAGAGAGTTTCGTCTTCGATACTGTTTACAGGTGCTTTGAGCTTGAAGACGTTACTTTGAATTTACTTACTCTTCACTCAAACATTACAAGCTATACTAATTAAGAGATGTCCACGGTTATGGAAAGTCAAAAATTTCGTCAACTTGAACTAGGGTCTGCGAATACTTAGGCTACTATATACATATTGTTAAATTCCTATTACATTTTTTGTAAAGAACAAATTTATTTCTTGAGCAAAGTTTAAGTAAAGTCAAAGTTGCGTTTATAAAACTCATCTTAGAAATTTCTGAATATTTTTAATTGAATTTGCAGAGAGCTATCAGGCTTTTTAACACAAGTACACAAATTAACGGGTAACTGTGTTAATAATTAATAAAAAAACATTATTTTCTTAACACTGTCATAACAAAAAATTCACAATTTTAGAAAAAAAGCTATGTTCAATTTTATAGCCTGGAAAAACTCGCTAGGAGGGTCTCCCCGGTGCGGAAGGACAATGGTATGATTTGTTACGCTAGCAGATATCATCTGCGTACAAAATTACCGTTTAAGGCCCGAAATATACCTCAATGTATGTAAAGTATTATTTTAAAAGAAATATACTGGTATACTAAAATGTAATCTTATGATATTTTTACGTATTGAAGATTATCTGTCATACGCAGCAATAGCAAGAAAAGACACCAAAGAAACAAATTAGCGGCTATTGCTTCACCCTTTCTAAAGAGCCAACTTTTAATTAGTCAATTTGTTAAATAGTGAGCTGTATTTATCTATTCGTCGAACGGCTTAGCAATTCATCTAATTATCGCCATATAATGAACGACTCAGTCAAATAATTCAATAGCTGATGTAAGCAGTTGGCTGAAAACGATAAAAAATAAACTTAAAGGTTAACCACAATTTATATTCAGAGACAACTCCGAACTTAAGAGAAATATAATTTTGTACTAAGCTTGCAAAGTCTCATTATTTATAGATACATACATACTTATATCGCGTTGGAAGCATAGATGGGAAAAACGTAATCAAATTAATAAAAATGATTAACGATTACATTGTACGTTTTTTACCATTAATATGACTGCATTTTGATAATTTATGTTTTAAACACTACAAAATTCCAGATTGTATATATATTTATTATTTCTTATTGTTTTAAATGGATTTAATCATGATTAAGAAAGCAAGAAAATTAAAATTACGACTACATTTTGTAATCGTTCATCATTAATCAGATTATATTTTGCCCATCTCTGATTGGAAGATATAGTTACAAGGGATTCATATAATCAAATTAAAAACAACGAACATTGTTTAAGCACATACTTTTATAAGGCATGAAACGAAAACCGTTTATTACAACTAAAAGTTTCTTTTATAATATTAATATTATCTCACCATCTTATCATAAAAAGTTTCTTTGTTTTCACCCTAAAAACACCGTGTTTAAAGATAACATTTCATTTTTCTACTTTCTCTGTTTCGCTCTTGTGCATTGAGGCGCTTTTATTAACATTATTTATAGCCATTTTTCTTTACAAGATTACATTAAACGACCTTTTCTACTTCATTTTATTTACTGAATTAACGTTAACTTATATTTATGCATTATAAACGATTACAAAATTAATATCTTATATACCTCGTAGTACTTTAGCATTAGCAAATTAGTTTTATTATGGAAAAAACATCATTCTAATTGTACTATATAATAACTTTACATATAGCTAATTAAAGAATACATAAACAATAATACTAAAAACACAACATGGGCAGGCCCATAAGGACAGGGAAAAAGAGGAAAACCAAACGCACGCTGGATAGATGACATTATAAAAGTAGCAGATACTCAATGGCCGCAAGTGGTAAAGAATAAAGAGTACTGGACATTTCTGGAGGAGACCTTAACTTTCATTGAGTGGGCTCTCGCTAATCACAAATCTAACTATCTACTTAACGAAACTTTACTTCGAGTAAGCAAGAAATAAAAGCCTTTTTTATTTTTATTTATTTATTCAGTAAAAATACTTTATATAAATTAAAAGAAACCGTAAAATATACCGTGATCAGTTTGCGATCTTATAATATTCAAAACAAACAATGTCATGTTTAGATACTAATCAAGATATTGAATGCATTAATAATTAATTATGCATTTTGAACCTTAAGTAAATAAAATAGATAAATTACTTTCCTTTGTAGTTACACAGTAGTAGTTACTTTGTAGTTGTTGTTAAACAACGCTTTAAATGTGTATTAGAAATATAGTTAGCTTTGTAATAAAACCGTAGTATAATAAATATATGAATAAATAATACGCCGTCCTTTAATTAAACAAAGAGTCTAAAATTCAATCAAAACTAATAATGAATGCGTCACGTGCGACCACCGATGCAAAACAAACTCTATCAGAGCGCTGTGCTAGCTAGTGTTGTTAACAGCAAACAAAAACTTCCCTATTTTTTTAAATTCAAAAATAATTGTATAAGTACAAGCAGGTTCATTACTAATACAGATTTTGATTAATTACTTATAGATTTTTTTTTTAAAATTTTGATCGCTGTTTTAATTATAGTCATTTTTTTTAATTTAATAGATTTATTTACCTTAAATTTAATTTGCCAATCACCGAATGCGTATAACATTTATCTATCGTGTCAAAAAAAAAAATTAGGTTGTATCGCATGCAATCGCGCTTAGGCTTAATGAACAGCAGTACACTCCATGCTTCCGGCATTGCTGTCACACTACATTATTATGATTTACCGACATGGAGCTGCTTACAAAGTCCTTAATTAGAGGTCGTATCTTGCAAAGAAAAGCGTTTTTTTTTTAATTTACACTGGCTCGACATAGTGACTACAGAGTACCTGATGGTAAGTGCAATGTAGTCCAAAAACGAAAGCGACTATCAAAGGATGAAAATCAATTGATAGTCAACATCGTCATGTCGGCCCACATATACCACGACTGAAGGTCTTTAGGTATATGAGCTACTGGATATGCACAAGCTGATCCCGAAACGCGACAAGCCGAAACTGGTCACTATGACGGGCTTTACACCCGTGCACTGTGGTCGTGATCCAGACGGGCACCTGTTGGGTAGATGTGAACCAAACTTAATTTATTAGCGTGTACCGGCACTTATAAAAATATATAAGAGAATCTTTGTCTGTTCCGTGCTTGCGTTTTCTTAAGAATGTGATTTGTGTTGAATTAAATAGTTATAAAATATATCAGTGGATTCATTATCTAATATCATTATGGTCATGCGCTCAGTTCACGAAGAAAAGAAAAAAGAAGCACTATATTAAGGATTGAGAGTTATAAGGTTAAGAATTATTATTTTATACGATGGCTGCCATTATGAAAGATAAACTTATTACGCCATTTGCAGGCAATAATTTTTCGGCTTGGTCTTTTAGAATAAAAAGCATATTGAGAGAAAATAGTGTACTGCAAGCTATAACGGATGAAATTTTTTATGAAAAAGAATTGTTAGAAGCAAAGGCTCAATCAATATTAATAGGATCGATAGCAGATACACACCTCGAATATGTACGTAATTATGATTCGGCATATAAAATGTACAAAAATTTAGAACAAAATTTTGAGGTTAAAAGTACCCAAAGTAAGTTATTTATACGCCGAAATTTGAGTCAAATTAAATATAATGAAAGACAAAGTTTAATGCAACATATTATAAACATGGAAGAATTATTTACACAATTAAAAAGTGATAATGGACAACTGACAGAAGAAGAGAAAGTTAATTATCTTTTATTATCCATGCCAAAATCATATGATACCGTGGTAACAACTTTAGAAACAATTGAAAACATAAAATATGATTTTGTTAAAACCCGTTTACTTGGTGAGGAGGAGAAAAAGAAAAAGGGTTATTATAATGAATATAAAACCATTAATAATGCTTTTCTATGTTTTTCATGCGGCAAACCTGGACATAAACAATATCAGTGCAGAAATATGAATAAAAATAATTATCAAACACCATATAAAAATAAATCTACATATCATAGGCAGCAGAATACTAATCAAAGGAAATTTAATATGCGACAAGGTCAGAGAGAGACATATCAAGACCCTGTACGAGGACAACGGAGAGGGTATAACACATTTATGACACAAGTGGATAACCAAGAAGAATCAGAAGTATTTTTATGCAACAATAATTATGAACAGTGTGAAAATAATCTCATGGATTGGTATATCGACTCTGGATGTTCAGATCACTTAACAAATATGAAAGAATGTTTCTCCGACTATATAAAATTAGACAGGCCTAAGCAAATTGCTGTAGCAAAAAATGGTATTGTACTTGAAGCTGTAGGTATTGGTAATATAAAAGCAAAAAGTTATATTAATGGTTATGTTGAGAATATTACTATTAACAATGTATTTTATGTTCCCGAATTAAGTAAAAATTTGTTATCTGTATCAAAAATGGAGCAACAAAATTTTAAAATAATATTTTCTCAAGGTAAAGTTAAAATATACAATATGAATGGTTACAGTAGATTAATTATGATTGGCAGTAATTTAGGATCATTGTATACAGTAAAACTAGAAATTCCAAAGTTATATAACTGTAATTATACTGATAAAAATGAAATACTTGAATTATGGCACAGGCGTTTAGGTCACTTGAGTTATAAAAATTTGAATTTATTAGTACAGAATAATCTAGTAGATGGCATTAGTGATTTGAAAACTTCTAAAATTTCTAATATTTTGTGTGAGCATTGTATTACAGGAAAAATGTCAAGACAACCATTTAATAAACCAGGTTATAGGGCTACTAAACCGTTAGAGTTAATACATAGTGATGTATGTGGACCAATTAATCCAACAACATGGGACAATAAAAATTACTTTGTTAGATTTATTGATGATTACACACACTTTGTTGTAGTTTACCTAATTGAAAATAAATCAGAAGTCTTTGAAAAATTTCAACATTATTATAACTATGCAACTAAACATTTTGGTAGAAATATTCTAAAATTACGAACAGATAATGGAGGGGAATATAATTCAAAAGAATTTCAAGAATTCTGTGATAGTAAAGTAATAATTTGCAACATACTGTACCATACAATCCTGAAATGAATGGAGTAGCAGAACGTATGAACAGAACCTTAGTAGAAAAAGCACGTACTGTTTTGATAGAATCAAATTTAGATAAACAATTTTGGGGTGAAGCAGTTTTATTCTCAGCTTACGTAACAAACAGAAGTCCAACTGTTAGTAAAGATAGAACTCCAAGTGAAATGTGGGAAGGCAGAAAACCTAATATTATACACATGAGAACCTTTGGAAGCATTGCTTACAATCACATACCTATACAACTGCGTCATAAAATGGATCCGAAAAGTAAAAGCATGTTAATGGCAGGATATTGTCAAGGAGGATATAAATTGTGGGATAAAGAAAAACAAAAAGTAGTTGCAGCAAGAAACGTAATATTTGATGAAAGACTAATAAAAAAGGAGGAGTTCGTGAGAATAGATAATGAAGACACTGAGATTGATAAACAAGAAGATTATGAAGAATTGGAAATGGCACAAGATATTAACACTGAACAAGTAGAAATAGAAAATAATGAAGAAATAGAAGTACAAGAAGAAAATCAACATGGTAGACCCAAGAGAAATAGAAGACCACCTGTAAGATATAATGATTATGTGATGGATTTTAATAGCGACGAAGAAGTTAATTTTGCATATTGTTTATTGACACAGAAAGAAACACCAAAAGCATATGAAGAAGCTATAAAGAATAAAGATTGGAAAACTGCAATTGAAAAGGAACTAGATGCTTTATTAGAAATGGAAACATGGAAAGAAGTACCAAGTCCAAAAGATAAAGAAATTATAGATATTAAATGGATTTTTAAAGTGAAAGAAGATGGAACAAAAAAGGCGAGATTAGTAGCAAAGGGATTTCAGATACAGAAAGAAGATTATTTTGATGTTAAGTATTCTCCAGTTGCAAGACTGTCAACTGTAAGGTTATTTATTTCAAAAGCATTACAAGACAATCTGGATATACAACAACTAGATATCCCAACAGCTTTTTTAAATTGAAAAGTGTAATATATATCAAGAAACCAAAAGGATTGAATACAGGAAATAGAAACCCAGTTCTAAAATTAAACAGAGCTTTATATGGTTTAAAGGAATCACCAAAATGCTGGAATGAAACTTTAGATGAATTTTCACAAAGTTTAGGTTTTAAAAGATCAGAATATGATTATTGTTTATATTACAAAAATGATTGCTGGATGCTAATTTATGTTGATGACATATTAATTATGGGAAACAAAGAGAAAACTATTGAAGAATTGAAGAACAAGTTTAAAGCTAAAGATTTAGGACCAGTAAAAATGTTTTTAGGAATGGAATTAGAGAGGAATGAAGATACGATATTAATTAAGCAAACAAATTTAATAGATAAAATACTTGAAAGATTTAGAATGACAGAATGTAGAGGCACAAAGACACCAATGGAATTTAACTTTAATGTTTTGATCACCGACAATACAGAAACAATTGATGTACCATATAGAGAATTAATTGGAAGTTTAATGTACTTAACAGTAACATCAAGACCAGATTTAGCATTTGCAGTATCATATTTAAGTAGATATACAGATAAAGTTACAGAGCAATTGTGGACAGCAGCAAAAAGAGTTCTAAGATATTTAAAATTAACAAGAAATAAAGGACTGATTTACAAACGAAATACTGACAATAACATATATGGATTTTCAGATTGTGATTATGCAGGAGATAAAAATGACAGAAAGAGTGTGAGCGGTTCAATAATATTTCATGGAAAGAATCCTATTAATTGGTTTTCAAAGAAACAAACTTGTGTAGCATTATCAACGACTGAATCAGAGTATATAGCAGCGTCCTTAACAGCTCAAGAATTAGTAAATTTAAAAGGGGTTAGGAAACATTTAGGACAAGAAGGAAAAGTGATATTATTAGTAGACAACAAGGCAGCAATATGTTTGAGTAAAAGTTATGAAAATTCAAAAAGAACAAAACACATTGATATTAGAGTGCACTTCATTAAAGATTTAATTATTAACAAAATTATAGAAATAGAATATGTTGAAACAAGCAATAATATAGCAGATTTGATGACCAAAAGCTTAAATTCATTAAAACATAAAACATTAATAAAACACATGATGATGGATTAGTTGATTCAAAACTTATGTCTAATATTTAGTACTTATTATTTTATTTGTGTTTGTTTATAGTGTTATGTTTAACTTTTGAAATATAAGTATAAAAAAAATAGTAATTCACTAAGAAAGAAACATATTTAGATTTTTGATTTTCTTTGTTAGAGTTTGTAAAGTTTGTGTTGTGTTTTAATTATAGTTGATTGCGACTTTAATTTTTATTTGGTTTGTATAAAAATTAAGTCGAGGAGGAGATGTTGGGTAGATGTGAACCAAACTTAATTTATTAGCGTGTACCGGCACTTATAAAAATATATAAGAGAATCTTTGTCTGTTCCGTGCTTGCGTTTTCTTAAGAATGTGATTTGTGTTGAATTAAATAGTTATAAAATATATCAGTGGATTCATTATCTAATATCATTAGCACCGACGCCCTACCACCTCGCTGCTCGTTTAGAACCACCCAGGAGTCACGTGTAGGGAAACTAGGGTAAAGCCTACGGACGCGAGTAACTTCGACTCCCAAAAGCGAGCGTATGACATAATTTATCATTATCAAACCGTACTCGTTACAATTATCAATTTTGTTTCTACCTAACAGTTATAAAAGCTCTAAATAATGCTTACCCTAAAAATTTCTCTTATCACACTGAAAATATTCTTATTTTGGGGTAAATATCGTCATTATCGGCATCACTGCCAGTTAACGCGAAATGACCCCAGCAGTGCTTGCGATTCGATCCCACTGACCCTTGCCCACCATCCATATTGTATTGTCAATTAATTAATTATCCCCGTTGCCTATACCCACAATTTCGGATATTCCATGCCGAAATTAATTGCTAAAATTCATGACTGACTTTGTTCATAATTATTATTTGTGATAGTTTGTAACGATAGTCTATGCGTTCGGTTTTTTTTTTAATCGTGTGTTACTGTAGAATATTTTTAAACAAGTTTCTTATTTTTGTGCCATGTTTCAATTTTAAGGGTTTTTTTATTATTAAATAAGTTCTTCATTAAGATTAAGATCTTTGTGAACCTAAAATATTGTTGAATACAAAAATTTTATGAAATGATAAGAAAAAATCTTATTTTGGCAATCTTTTTCGCTTTACGACCTCCTAAAGAGAATATAAAAGAAACGTATCTTTATGTCGAAAATAAAGAATTTATTAAAGGGAAGCGGGGCAATGGTCAGTTCTGTGATGTCCCTTCAATTCTATAGGGAATACTGGTTTTATATTTTGTTTTTATTACAGGTCAACTGACATAATACCTATTATTCTACCTCAAAATAAGCAGCTTAAGTAACACATTAAGGATAATCCTATTGACCGAATATTTTCTATCCGCAAACAATATAAGTAAATACTAGTCCAATACTCTTTATAATTCCCGTTTAATATCAAAAAAGAAATGAGTCCTTAGAAGTATAGAATGTAAATAAAAATCATAGTTACCCAGTAATTGATAGGTATTTTATATATTTAAAACCTCATAATAATATTGTATGATTTGTTTGGCAAATATATCAAAAGTCACATTTTAAGTTCATAAAATCCAATAATTAAGTCGCTTATAGGAAGACTTACATGTATAAAGAGTATAATATATTATAATTATTTTCAATCATTTCATACAAAAGGCGCACGTTATACGCACTTTTAAATTAATTATGAATATTTTAATACTAATATTATAAAGCTGAAGAGTTTGTTGTATAACATCACGATGCAACTATTAGGAGCGAAGAAATAATGGAAAATGTTAAAAAAACGGAGAAAATTATTCATCCTTGAAGGCTTCCATTGCGTGCGCTGCGAAAAGGGTTCAAGATACCAAAAATAATATTATAAAGCTGAAGAGTTTGTTTGTTTGTTTGTTTGAACGCGCTAATCTCAGGAACTACTGGTTCGAATTTAAAAATTCTTTTTGTGTTGAATAGAAAATTTATCAAAGAAGGCTTTAGGCTATATAACATCACGATGCAACTATTAGGAGCGAAGAAATAATGGAAAATGTAAAAAAAAACGGGGAAAATAATTCATCCTTGAAGGCTTCCATTGCGTGCGCTGCGAAAACGGTTCAAGATACCAAAAATATATGTATGAAAGAATTATTCCTCTTGATCTAAAAAAATGGCCGCGACAGTATATGTCTATCTTTTAAGATTAACTCACTAGAACCGTTTTTATGGTAATCAAATTTGGTTGAAATTAATGCATTATTTGTTAAGAGTTGTATCAACGTAATAATATTAATCTTTATCCAAATAAATGTGTTGTTGATTAAGGTAAATAATTGTGAACAAAATTGTCTTTGACATCTCTTAATTTCAATGAACATCTTAGAAGATATTACAATAACTTATATAGCAAAACACCGTTTGCCGGATCAGCTAGTGTAATATAAATTATATATTTTATTAGGATACTGCATTGTTCGGGCAGACTTGAGAGTCTGCTGGCCGGATGAGAGGCAGGCAGCTCGATATGGCGAGCGCCCGGCCGTGAGAGAGGTTTGGAGGGGTGGTGGGCTCTTTAAACCAAAACCTCTCAGAGATGAAGCCTGAAAAGGCTATTCGCACCTCGGGCATCTGAAAGAATCTGGATTCCTAGGCCAGAGTGGAGTAATTGGAAGGACAACCTGAGGATTTTTAGTCAGTAGGAGTGTGATACACCGGGGTCGCTGCTCTTACAGTGGCCCTGATGGTTCTAAGCAGAATTTTCCCCCGGGATACCAAAAAAACATTGACAGTGCTTCTTTTATTTCTTCGGCATCGGAGGGTGGGACAGCGAAATTATTTTCCTTGCAATTTGCGGTTTTGTTCGGCCATCGTTAACGAGGATTAGGTGGGTAGTGCATTATTACATCCTAACAGCACCTTGTTAAGACTGTTCGACAAATTATGTTCAGTCGTGACTTGGGAAGATAATCTCGAGTAAAGTTTTGTAGTCTTCTAATAAATTTAGAGTATTGAAACAAATAGTATTATATACTCATAAATTTCGACTTATTACATATATTATGAAATATTAGTACGTTTTTTATGCACATATATTGAGGGTGTAATATAAAATACTAAGAATTAGTTATTAATGCTAGGTTTACGGGACGCGTTAATTTGACGCATTTCTTATCTAAAAAGGAAAATTACAAAAACCGTTCGTATTTTTATTTTATCTTTTCTATTGATTATTATCCATTAAAAGAAGCAAATATATATTGTTATTTATTTTCTTATTATTAATATTGGAGTTTTCTCTATGATAAACCTACCTCTATTAACGCGTGACGCGTGTTCGTAGAGATAGGTATATAAGGAACGTCCTAAACTTAGTGTTAAAATAATTTAATATGTGAACAGCAAAGGAGCGGACAGAGATGGGCAAAATGTAATCTGATTAATGATCAACGATTACAAAATGTGGTCGTACTTTTGATTTTCTTGCTCTGTAATCATGATTAAATCCATTTAAAACATTAAAAAGTCATAAATGTGTATGCAATCTGGGATTCCGTAGTGTTTAAAAATAGATGAGCAAACTGCAGTCATAGTAATGGTAAAAAACGCAAAATGTAATTGTAATCATTTTTATTAATCTGATTACTTTTTGCCCATCTATGGGAGCGAAATACGCTCTCAGCGTCTATTTTGCCATGGTATAACGACCTTGTCTGGCGAACGCAGCCTCATCTTGACCTACCTGCAGGTGTGATTCAATTAAAGCTTTAACCTGTAAATGGTAAAAAAATAAGCTGATATAACTCGATGGCTTGATTGACGCAGTATTTGAAAGCACGATTTTCATACTACGGGTGGTGAGTTCGATCCTCAGATCCTTCCAAGGTTTGTACCTTTAACCTATTGTATCATACAAGTAATTTTGTCTGTAACTGTGAAGATCATGTTTGTACATGTTCACAGAATACTTATTTATGAATGAATTTGAATATGACAATAACCTTTTTCTATAATATTTATTAAGTAAGATATACAAATACACCTAGTCATAATTATTAAAAAAAGTGTAACTTAAAGAAAAATGAAAAAACTTTTTTATTTTTAATATAATTAAATAGTCTTTTTCTTAATCTATTCCATTTCATATATCCATTCTTAATCTAAATGAATATTTAGCTAAGTTAATCGGAGAAAACAAAATTGGAGTAAAAATCTGTCTGCAATACTGTAAATATCGAAGTAATCCACTGTCTTATTTTTGTGTTATGCTTCAATTTTATTTTATGTTGATCCGAGGCTCCCAAAAATGGCCGCACGGGGAACAGTAAAGCTGAAGCTTACATAGACGCAACACGTTTTACTAACCTGGCTTTAGGCATAAAGAATTCATTGCAGAAAGAATATTTGAGGTTATAGAGATGTACACTCTTCACATTTACAGTTATTATTGTAAATGTATGTTATACTACTTGTACCCGTGACTTTGTACGCGTGAAGACGTATACATTGGTAGAGCGTCTGTCTGTCTGGATTACAACCATAGTACATCATAGTAGAGTGACATGCATGTAAAGTTATTAATCACAGCCATTGCTATGGTCTGATGCTTTTCAGGATCGGCTCGTATACGTATAGTCATATACCCAGAGGCTTTCAGTCGTCGTATATTTATGCCGGCAAGAAGACAGCGATTGTCATTACAGTCTCATCTCTTGACGGTCTCTGTCGTTCTTTTTTTTTACACTGGCTCGACATAGTGACTAGAGAGTACCTGATGGTAAGTACAGTGTAGTCCAAAAACGAAAGCGACTATCAAAGGATGAAATCCATTGATAGTCTACATCATCATGTCGGCCCCCATATACCACGACTGAAGGTCTCTAGGTATATGAGCTACTGGATATGCACAAGCTGATCCCGAAACGCGACAAGCCGAAACTGGTCACTATGACTGGCTTTACACTCATGCACTGTGGTCGCTATCCAGACGGGCACCGACGCCCTACCACCTCGCTGCTGCTCGCTTAGCACCACCCAGGAGTCACGTGTAGGGAAACCAGGGTAAAGCCTACGGACGCGAGCAGCTTCGACTCCCTGTTCTTGGTCTACACCGTACTTACCATCAAATCCAGCGTAAACACTTTGTCATCCTATTTAAAAAAAAAAATGTTAAGCTAAACCTAATTCAGAAAGTTTAAGCAAAAAAGTGATCTGCACAAAGTAAAAACTTTGTAAGTTCTTAAATTACATAACTGAGTTTCTATAATTATTATTTATTTAATATAACAAGAAACATTTTTTTTATCAATCTCACCTAATGGAAAGTGAATGTGAGGAAGATGATGGAGCGCGCTTGACCAACAAACACCATTTGAAGATTCTTATGTCGTAAGATACCGGAAAAACAGAGTCAGGAAGCAATTTCCATTCCGTGGCGGTTCGCAGCAAAAAAAGGAGGCGAATCGCCTCGTACGAGCAGTTGGAATGTCGACCATGTAAACACGTGGAATATCAATCCTGCAAGTCGTCTTGTCATGTCATGGAGAAAAGGGGAGGAAAGAATTAATTAATAAAGTTGAAGAAGCATCGAAAAAATTGCTAAGGGAATTTGTTTACTTATTTATGTTTTTCAGTGTCTTTTATTTTCATACTGATTTACTAAATTAATTCGTTTTGTATGTAACTACTTTAATTAACGGGTCTTATACAAGAAGAAACGTATTTTTAATACTTTATAAGCAATAAAAATCGTTACTATTATATAAGTATATTATTCTGCCATACAAGGTAAAAATGTTACGAAATAATATAATACAGAGAGCAAGATGGACTTGAAAAATAACATCTGCATATCTCTTGTCACGTAAAATGAAGGCCACTTTATATTCATTCCTTTGAGAAATTGTGGACACTGAAAACGTAAAAGTTTTGAAATGAATACCGTATATTTTTTTTAACTTAAGTTAATAGAATGAGTTTCGACAGTAAAGATACTATGTCCTTTTTTACATGATCTGGAAAAACTTGCTATGATACAAAATACATTTTTATGTTGATTTAAATGAAAATCAGTATGATCAACCTACAGTTAGATAGAGTCGGTGGAGCAGGTTTACACGCTCTGTCGAAAATATTGTGAGGTATCGGGGATGGTTCTTGCCTGCCTCGAGATAGTGCCCAGTGGGCATGGCGCAGCGGGGCTGTGGAGACTTAACTTGATAGTAGATAAGGATAGTAACATTCCCATTAATATGCAGATTTAGTTACCTTGGGGGCTTTAATCGTTTTTTTTTTTACTTGGGGAAAATCCTCATAGGACCGTCCCAGCCGCGAAGGGGGTTGCAGCCGAGGTGCGCCGGACTTTTACCAGCTAAAAACCCCAAGGTGACTACTGCGAATCAGTGGGGACTGCGGGTCCTGTAATCAATTCGCCGCAGATCAATTCACCGCAGTTAATATGCAGATTTAGTTACCTTAGGGGCTTTAATCGGTAACCAGCACAACCCGATTGCACTATCCTCGTAAGCGGCAGGTACGGTCCAAGGACAATTTTCCTCAAGAAAAAAATAGTTGAGATACGTGTACAATGTATATTTATTATTTAATTATAAGTATGACATTCTCTTTAATTACATCGGGCTGGTTTGTCTGGATGGTTTAGTTCTTTATTCAGCGAGCTGTAGTTATAATATCAAAGACTTTCTCTCTCTTTTAGGCCACAACATATGACGAAAATATACTTGAGTGTGATTCTCTTTTAAATATTCATAACATGCCTGTGTTAAGAAACCCTTAGCCCGTTTCAAATATTTGCCGATTATAAATAATGATCTAAGTGAAAAATGAGTGTATACTAAAAGCAAAATAATTCAGGAAGCCATGTGAATCGTAGCGTTAAATCGGAAATGGCGGCTGTCCTGCGACCTCCCTGGAATAGTTTGCCCCTAAATCATATTTACTATAAACGTCCCGATAAAACTGTAAATATTCTTGACTCCTTTCTATTATGTCTCGGCGATGTACACAAATCTTCTTTGTTGTGTTAGAAGGGCGGTGGAAATGCATTTATGTAATTTTCTATATGATTTGTAGAGCTTTGTAGAAAGAGTAAGATTTATTCGACTTTTTAATTCCAATTTCAGACATTTAATCTACGAAGACCTAGTCCTTAAAATGAGTTGCGCTTGTACTATGAGTAATAGACAATGATATACATACATATAACAATACATATCCATGACTAGCGACAAATTAATTTGTTTATCATAGAAAAGTTTACGGTTACCGGGTCTCGAGCCCAGGGTCTTCAGCGTTACTACAAACTGCACCATCAGGCTTTCAAATTATACTATTTATGTTTACTATTTGGATATTTATATGAAATTGTTATAGACATTTACATATATTGACATAGTTTCAAACTGAGTTTTCTTTTATAACAAAGTTATACAATATTCTGCAACGAGGATTCGCGAAAAATTAATGTCTTCATCATAAAAAAGTTGACAGTACGGGGAGTGCAATTCAAGATATGTAGCACCATATGTAGGTACGCTACTAACTTAACTACATGGCTAACAAAAACAGTACATATCTTTCACCAATTAATACTGAATAGGAGATATTAAATTTTAAATAAGCGCTCGTATACCATGGGATAAAATTTTATAGCTATAACTGAAAAACACCCTTTATAAGCCTATTCCTGGCGGCATGTTTGAAGCTGGAAAAAACATTTTTATTTCCTACGCTTCCGAGAAAATAGGATGAGTCATTCGCTAGTCATCCCGTCTAGCACTTGACTCATACACCACACCATACATTCCGCTTGTTAAAAAGATTACTTAGATATTTAATAAGGAAATTGCTTTTTATTATGAGATTATCGTCTAGTATTACTGTCTTGATGTTTAACTAGAATTACTAAGACTATTACGGTATCGTTGATGTTTTATTCGTTCATTGCAGCCTGAGGTCATTCCTGACTTTTGTTGATGCACTTCTTAGGAATATACTATATAATATACTTCACTTAAATAGTTGTATCTTTCTATTCTCAATACTAAATGTTATTACAAAATTATTATTATTACTTAATATTTTTTATTAAAAGACTTTAACAAAACTATTATTGTAAATGTTTTCTATAAGTTTTAAGCAACTTCATTTTGACTATAATATTTTACGTATAGATTTTTTTAACTATCTAAAGAGATGAAGTCTTTTTATTATTCAAATAAAATAGTATTAAATATTTTCATAGAAATAGGAATAAATAATTCTAAACAATAATTGAGATTCGAGATAGTCACGTAACAATAAATAGTTATAAATTTAATTACAAATAAGGGTATTTGGCGAGAAAATTTCTAACTCAAGTGGATTTTAGCATCCGGGCTTTAACAAATTTATGACTGATTCGTTTGCACTAATTAATTTCATCTCTTATCTGATGCGCTTAATTGGAGTTATGAAGTTTGTACCCCAATTCATCTTTCAGTTTAATATTTCTACCGCAATAAGTTGTGATAATAAAATGTGCTTATAATAGAATCGCAAACAAAACTTTATGATAACAACTTTGTTTTTCTCGTTGATTTACGGCCGTAATGCTAAGTCATTTATTGTGGCTAGTTATACTTTAAATCTAACAATTAATCCATTAAAATTATCTTTATTAGGATCTTCTAAATTCTATTGGGGTTTAGCTTAAGGTAGTATTTTTGATACAGCTAAATTATTTTTGTTCTTCGTCTGGGAAGGCTATTTATCTTATGTTTATGCTTAGCTCCTTCCCTTTTGGATTTATAATAAGGTTTACCAATAAAATATTTTTTTATTGGTTTCTTAGTAATATTTTTTCAATATATACATATATATATATATATATATATATATATATATATATTTTGACATCTCTATTCTATATAATGACAACGAACAATCTTATTTTTATTTTAAAAATATAAAAATCTGAGTTGCCCCTCCGCGTAGGTCGTTCGCGACCATTTGGCGCGATCATCGTCCAGCTACGGTCAAATATGATGGAAATGTGATAGGAAACTATAACAGACCGTGGTATGGATTCTAGTCTCGTCTTTACATTGTCACCAGTCTCTATCGGCGAAATCGTGTCTCATTCTCTTTACATAGCTTGCGAAGTTAAAATAACTACATTTAATATGATGATGTCCTAGCCGGGTTCGGCCACGGCGACTGTTTCAACACCGATTAAGAAAATCGAGGTCCAGTTTTCGGAAACAGCCAATTGCGCAGGAGATATTTAAGTGCATAACTAGACGCGCAGCCAGAAAAGCACTCTCTCGTCCGAGCTCCCTCGGGCCCGATGGAATGGAGAACCAGTACAATCGGGAGGGAGCGGGATGCAGGTTTGGTCGAGTTTTCCTTCTCTGAACACCTGGTTGAATTGCGGTGTTAAAGGGATACCTTAGTCGCCTTTTACGACACCGCGGCAAGAAGAGGGGGGTGCTATTCTATTCTGCCGGCAGCCACCACGGCCAACACTACATGACACGATGACATGATTACGGTGACATTTAATATAATAATAATGTATGATCACGCTGTATTCCTTTCAGGGTGAGCAGAAACACACCAGTTGCTGTATCCACTTCGCACTTATATGTCATGCTCAATGTGACTAGTTTCGTAGTTGATAACCGTTCTCAGGGTACTTACACATAGCATTTCCATTAGATGTTATCTGTGAAGAGTGGTGCCTAAATTGTATTTAATCTGGCAATATCCAGAAATACGCGACGGGATTGGAACCTATGACCGCGCATCGATACCGATTCCTTATTTACTAGGCTACTACAGCCATAATAGTAATATAAAAAATTTTTAGTTTTATTTGCATTTGTGCCAGTATTTTAACATTCAAATTATCATATTTGTTAAGTTATTAAATTACTGAGTATTTTATCAATTTCATACTAAAAATATTTTTTAATAAAAACATAACTACTCGATATCCTTCTTTTTTGGAGTAAGCAAAGAAAGTTTTTAGATAGCTTTTGATTTGTCATAGCGTGATTTGATTTGTGAACTTGATTTGTCGTAACCTAGCCTTTATAATAAGTATGTATTAACGCACTAGTTCTTTCAGTTATAATGAACATGGATGATTTTCTTTTTACTAGAATTTAATTAAATCAATAAATTCAGCAATAATATTAGGTCCTTACATATGAAATTGGCGTTTTGTATGGGAGGAACAAAAAGTCGAATATTTTTTAATATAATATATTTAATTAATCAAAGTATGAACCATTATTTTCTATGCACTTTTGCCATCTCATAGGTAGTTCATTGATCCCTTTACTAAAAAAAACCAGTCGGACGGGAATCAATAAAATCTTTGAAGGCGATTTGGACTGCCCCATCGGAGTTGAATTTTTTCCCTTGCAAGAAGTTATCCAAATTTCGAAAAAAATGGTAATCTGTTGGAGCAAGGTCCGGTGAGTACGGAGGATGTCTTAGACTTTCCAATTGAAGCTCTTCTAATTTAGTAACCGTCTGTTGCGCAGTGTGTGGTCTAGCGTTGTCGTGAAGCAGCAGTGGCGTGGAGCGATTGACCAGCCTAGGTTGTTTAGCCGCTAGCTTTTCCATCATGGTTTGCAATTGCTGACAATAGACATCAGCCGTAATAGTCTGGCCAGATTTGAGAAAACTGTAATGAACAATACCGGCACTAGTCCACCAAACGCTTACAAGTAACTTTTTTGGGGTTAATTTTCGCTTGGGGCAGGATTTGGCTGGCTGGCCAGGATCCAACCATTGCGCTGAGCGCTTCCGATTATCGTAAAGAACCCATTTTTCATCACAGGTAATGATTCGGTTTAAAATACCTTCATTATTGTGCCGGTTTAGTAATGTAACGCAGCAGTCGACGCGCGTTTGCCGGTTTGCTTCAGTCAATTCGTGAGGTACCCACCTTTCAAGCATTTTAATCTTCCCAATTTGCTTCAAGTGAATTAAAACAGTTTTATCACTAACATCGCAGCCTGCAGCTAACTCGGACGTGGTTTGCGATGGATCCGCTTCCACAATAGCCTTCAACTCTTCATTATCAACTTGAGTCTCAGGCCGTACACGGGGCTTGTTCTGCAGGCCGAAATTTCCAGAACGAAAACGTTGGAACCAAAAACGAACTGTGTTTTCTTTTGCAACACGACCGCCATACACATCATTCACCCTTCGAGTTGTTTCCGCAGCACTAGTGCCACGGCGGAACTCGTACTCGTAAATAATGCGATATTTTAAGATTTCCATTTTGTAATATGAGTGACGCAAACAGAAAAAAACAGAAGAAAAAAACAAATGAATGACGATCATCGAAGCACAAATACATGAGTCTATAGCTGTACAAATTTGAATTTGGAATTCCTTACCAAAGAGGAGAAATTTGTGATTAAAGTGGCCAGTACGAAAAACGCCAATTTCATATGTAAGGACCTAATATAAGATCACTATTTTGAATTTTTCTTTTACATAGATATACTTAATATGTTTAGTGCTTATTTAGAATTTGGCATTAATAAAAATATAAATATATACTAGAAATATTTATACTTTTTAAATAGGAGAAATAGCCACGTAATTGTTAATTAATAACTAAGTTACATTTTTAAACTTAACAAAACTGTAAATAAAGAAGTTAACAGAATTAAAATCCATGCTTAACATAAATATTTTGAGAAGACTACACATTTATCCAATAGTGGATTGACCCCATATACCCGTGTTATAACGTCGTACCCATTTCATGTGGTAAGGAGCCTAAGTGGGTATATTTTATTGTGACAGCTTTCAGCCTCTTGCTTGATAAAGATAATTTCAGAAAGTGCCGGCTAAACGTACAAAATATTGTAGTAAAAGTATTTAGGGAAGTAATTTGAAAATACTCGAGTCCAAATTAGGTTTTTCAAATAAAATGTAAAGGTACATTTATACTGGCCAGCATGATCTTTGATTGCGGTAACTATCTAAAGATTCGAAAGTAGTCCAACTCCAAGTAGTAGTACATCCAAACTCACAATGTTAGTGGTCAAGTTTGAACTGTCTTGCACTTCATTAAATAAAGTGTTTTCCTCAATTGAGATTAAAAAAAATGTGTACATAAATTACCAATATTATGTGAAAATCGAGAAGGATACGGATAGAATCAAATTGTGATTGGTTTGATCGAGTTGAAATAAAATAATAAATGTTTGTTTGTTCGATCATAAATTACGGGAAGTTCTTCATATTTTGCTTTGAAGTTTTGACATAACGATGTATTCAAATAAACGCATTTGTTATAAACCAAAGCGCCGAAGTCAGTTGGACGAAATAGCCAACCACGATATATTTAATAGAAAATAGAATGGAAGCAAAATAATGGTTAAATAACGTGTAAATTATAAAAGAACCGTCTGGTGTGTAGAGAGAGCTGAGATAAACCAGAAGTGTACTAGCTAAAATCTGATAAAGATTTTTTAAAAGCATTGATTTGGTTATTGGTCCTGTAATCATTTCACCACTGCCGCAATGCACCGCGGTTGCAAGTCATAATCTCGGGAGGAGACCCAACTTCCCCAATACTGCGTGGTGTATCTCGGCAGAGTCCATCATGACGCTACACCGATTTCTCGGAGTCGCTGATCGACTATTCGAGGGATCTATCGCAGCCATATAAAAAAATAAAAAATATTTGCTTGAATCTCAAATTAAATACGAAAAGGTAACTTTAGATATTTCTGTAATTTGACTTGATATTTTATTACTTGATATTTTATGGAACAGCCTGTATGTATGTAAATGTATTTTATTATCAATCTACCCTGTCTCTATTATATTTTATTTAGTATTCTACATTTTTGTATGCTACTCAAAAGTGTTCTATGCAGTTATTGTCATACTTGTTTATTGTACGTTATAAGGTATGTTTTTGTATATTTGGTTAGGTTCTAATATTGAAATAGCACCGTGACGTCCGCGCAATCGGTTCCCCTGAGCGTCGGCTGAAAAACAGCGCTGGATGGCGCGTGCAGCGTCGCCCAGCATATGCTGAGCTGAGTGCTCTTTGAGATGGGTAGCAGCACACAGGATACATGATGGGATGTTATGTATTATTCTTTCATTGTTGTTTTTATATAAATATGTTTGTTGTGTGTTGTTTCCTTTGCCTCAATAAACTTTTTCTTTCTTTCTTTCTTTTTTTTTTCCATAAACCCGAACATATCGTTTGAACTGAACGGCTGTGACTGATGTGTTGAAGCAATTGAAAACAACTTGACGCGCCATTTAATTTTCTGAGTTGCAACGGACTTCTGCCGCTCTCACCCTGCAGCCTACTTCTGCGACATGCCGTGCTCACAAAAAGAGATCGTGGCCATTCAATTATCATTTCCAACCTGTATGTCAACACTACTGCCAGCATAAGGAGCTCGTGTCCAATCCATAGCAGACTAAGCTATAGTCATGAGTACAGCGAATAAGTTGCAAAAATAATTACATCGAAATCCAGTAGCAAAAACCCTCCACAGTATGAACGGCAATAAATTGTTATTCTGAAATTAATCGAATGGGAAATTTAGAATAGAAGAGCATCTGCTCATCTAAAAAAACATATTTAAGTTGAATTGTAAACGTGCTTAAAACTTGTGTTCATTTAAATTTGTGAAACGAAATGGCTCCGACTAAAAATATACATTGATATTCAAGTTAAAACTGAATTCATTTTGTAAAGCCCGAGCGACGGGCCAAAGAAAACTTCGCAGTGAAAACTTGTGTTATTTCAAAGCCACTCACTCTACACTTGCAAACAGCCACTTCCGAGCGAAACTAGTGGCAAAGCTCACTATTATGTTTGGTTATTTACACAATTTCGTGTTAAACTAGTACCGCTACTGTCTGTTTGCCTTAAAGCAGCGGAATTCTAAATAAAATTAAAATAATGTTGGATTTTATTTTAATTACCTCATGTCTAATAAAATCCTTTCTGTCATAGAATACAATATAATATATCATAATACTATTCAAAATGTATTGTAGTTAGAGTTATTAAGTGGATTATAATAAAAAATAAGGTTCTCATAGAAGTAGTTGTCAAATGCTACTGGAATTAAATGAAAGAAGAAGTACGAGAATACGATATAATTTTGAGGAGCTGGAGCGATTGCTCGCACAGGGTTGAGACTACAATACTCAAGTGTGAAGACGGTCACAGTGACTCACTTGAATCTGTCGCGTTTCGAAATCTGTCTATCCAGTTGTTCATGTACCTATTTTTTTTTACACTGGCTCGGCATAGTGACTATAGAGTACCTGATGGAAAGTACAGTGTAGTCCAAAAACGAAAGCGACTATCAAAGGATGAAAATCCATTAATAGTTTCCATCGTCATGTCGGCCCACATATACCACGACTGAAGGTCTCTAGGTATATGAGCTACTGGATATACACAAGCTGATCCCGAAACGTGACAAGCCGAAACTAATCACTATGACGGGTTACACCTATGTACTGTGGTCGCGATCCAGACGGGCACCGACGCCCTACCACCTCGCAAAACCTACGTAGAGACCTATCGTGGTGTCACATCTGAGCCGACATGGCGATGGCGACTGTCAACAGATTTTCGTCTCTTGGCGGTCATTGCTGTTCTTGATTTACACGGTGTAAGCTTACCATCTCGTGTAATATAGTCCTTTGTCGAGCCGGCGTAAACAACATGTTTTCATATTATTTATAAAATAATACGATTACAATACGAATGATATTTTTTTGTTACATGCTTCTAATGAAAAAACAAATAATGAAACAATGATGATGATGATGATATCCTAGCCGGTTTCGGCCACGGCGACTGTTTCAATGCCGATTAAGAAAATTGAGGGCCACTTTTCGAAAACAGTCAATTGCGCAGGAGATATTTAAGTGCGTAACTGGACGCGCAGCCAGAGAAGGACTCTCTCGTCCGAACTCCCTCGGGCCCGATGGAATGGAGAACCAGTACGATCGGGAGGGAGCAGGATGCAGCTTTGATCGAGTTTTCCTTCTCTGAACACCTGGTTGAATTGCGGTGTTAAGATACATTAGTCGCCTTTTACGACACCTCAGCAAGAAGAGGGGGGTGCTATTCTATTCTGCCGGCAGCCACCACGGCTTAATGAAACAATATTGCTATTATAACCCTGCAAACATGTTAAGCATAATTACATGGAAGTGACGAAAACACATTATTTGTCCTCGACTCAGCGAAAGAAGGCTGTTTACCATCAGGAGTATATTTTTAATAATACATCGTAAGACATGCTTTTTTGTTGACAGTCAAGAGGCTTGCGTTACCCCGATGGAGGCATTTCAGCTTCATATCAATATTCCATGCTCGTATCTGAGGGGAGACGACACAGCCAGCATCAGCATTTCATTACTGCATCCCTAACGCAGGCACGTGGCTGGATCGAGCGCCTGTGTGGTCTCAAATTGTGAAATATTGGGGTAACGTTTTTTGTTCCTATCTGCTTACTTTAGCTCTCATTTATTCAAAGTTACTCATATATTTATGTGGGAATGTCTGTACAATGGAACACAGGAATGCGTAAGATGTTAATGTAAGCAGAAACGTGAAAAGGGTTTGAAACAGATAGAATAGTATAAGAAAGGGTATAGGGAATAGGTGTGATTTTTTACACTTGCTCGATAAAATAACTACACTCACCACGCAGTTTGGGCAATTGCTTTACAATCTCAAGAAACTATGGTGGTAAAAGAACTAGGAATTATTACTAGAACGGACAATCTAGTTGTTAAATGGCAGTGAGAGACTATTACGTAGAGAGTCGTTAGGATAATTGTAATATAAAACTACGTCTTTATTCATAATGTTATTTTGATTATA
The DNA here is from genome assembly GCA_036320925.1 of Automeris io. Classification (NCBI taxonomy): domain Eukaryota; kingdom Metazoa; phylum Arthropoda; class Insecta; order Lepidoptera; family Saturniidae; genus Automeris; species Automeris io. Next base: position 10,738,957 of record JAUDJH010000010.1, on the reverse strand, counting down.
AACGACTTTATAAAGTAGGTACAGTCTATCTAAACTTTATCAAAATGAGGATTTCCAAATACTTGAACTATACAAAAAATACTAATATATACAAGTCAGATTGTTATTTGTTAGAGTAAAAGCAATGTCAAAAACAATAGTAACTATTACGTGGCTCGAGTTTACTACGATTGGGTAATAGGGGGGGTAATAGGGTGGTAAGGCGTCTTGTATTAGGACACTGGATAGTGACCACAACACATAGACACAAGGACCATCATAGTGACTTACTTTGGATTGACGCCTTTCAGTTTCAGCTTATGTACAGAGTCATCTGTGTACCAAGAGGCCTTCCATTGATGATGATGTCCTAGACGGATTCGGCCACAGCGGCTGTTACAATTCCGATTTAAATCGAGGTTCAGTTTTCGGAAACAGTCAATTGCGCAGGAGATATTTAAGTGCAGAACTGGACGCGCAGGCAGAAAAGCACTCCCTCGTCCGTACTCCATCAGGCCCGATGCAATGGAGAACCAGTACGATCGGGAGGGAGCAGGATGCAGGTTTGGTCGAGCTTTCCTTCTCTAAAAACCTGGTTGAATTGCGGTGTTAAAGAGATACCGCAGTCACCTTTTACGACACCTCAGCAGGAAGAGGGGGGTGCTATTTTATTCTGCCGGCAGCCACCATGGCTAAACGGCCTTCCATTATAGTATATTTAAACTACTGCAACTGTGACCATTGTTAAAATACTATTTCCTCATAGCAAATATCGTCATTCTTAAATGTCATTGTACGCATCATCAGATACGGTTAACCTACTTAGCCGTTCCACGAATAACTCACAGAAATAGTTATTGATATTAGAAATAAGTGTAAAAAACTAGTTCGCAGCATTTTTATTCCAAAGTGCATACCTGTAAAATAAATATTAGAATTGTGAGAAACGAACGCACCCGGTCATGCACGTTTGATGCTCTTCAAAATTCTCTTGTGTTTTTTAGCTTAGTTAAGGATATCTATGTTGAAGAAAAAAATCATGCGAAAGTAAATAAAAAAAACTCAAAAACACTTAAAAACTTAAAGAGCAGGATCACACGTTTTATCGCCATAAGCGTTCAGTATATTTTCTATTTTAAAATTACAAAATAAATTATTAAATTATTCTGGAACCGGTTTCCATGAGCGGTAGTCCGTATGGTCGTAGGTTCGAATCCCGGCATGTACCTCTAGGTTTTTGTCAGATTCCTTACAGATTTAGGCACTTTATCACAAATCACGCACACACACATTTATCAAAATTTAATATGTTGTGTACTACGTTATTGGCATTTTAGATTTCTTATTTTATTTCCTATTTTTGTATATAATCTTATAATATGCTGAATAAATAAATAAATAAATATTTACCGGTGATGGAACACATCGTGAGGAAATCCGCATGGCGTCTAATAGAAATGTATCTTCAATCTAATCTACAATATGTTTTTCTATATTTTTTGTATCGTCTTACTTTACGGTTGCTCAGAAGAAATCACTCATAAATAAGGCCAGTTTAAGTGTAATATGTAATTCTTTTTCTAAGGCTGAAATTTATGGACGCTATTTCGACTTTGCTTAGGAAAGTTTTCAAAAAAATAAATTCGTTTTGATAAAAAAATAATTTATAATAATAACTTGAGTATAGCCATAGTATTTGCAGAGGCAAGACCGTGTTAATAAAATCGGTGTCTTACCAAATCCTTTGACATTCAATGAGTAATAAAATTGTAATGTTTTAGTAAAGTTTAAGCAAATTTAAAGTTGTGTCCATAAAACTTAGCCTAAGACTCAATAGAATGTTTTGTATTTTTTTTTGTATTGTAATGATTGAAAATTATTAGTTGAATAAACACGTGTATAAGAGTAAAAGGAAGTGTAATAAAGCCTGGTACTTGTAAACTATTTCTCGTTTTTATGATTCATCTTCAATGTTTACCAAAACCCTCCATAGTGCGTGGCAAATAAACATCTAGTACACTTGCGTGCGAAAATGTGTACAATAAATTTTATTTTCTTTACAAACTGTACGATATCGTTCTTTCATGGTGGTCTTAACTACTATGATGTGTGTGCTAGAATGTTATTATTCTATCTATATTTCTTACTTTTCTTATGCGTGTTGCTGAAACAGTAACGAGTTTTGTAACGCCACTCAGGTTAAACAATGAAATGAATAACAATTTCAATATTGCTGTCAAAATTCCTATATTTTCCGATGTTTTGTTATGTTTGTGAATACAAAAATTAAGGATAATATTGTAGTTTTGCTTACGTAAGATCTAAAAATATTTTTAATAATGAAAATTACCTGATATTTGATTCATAACTGAATCGTGTACTTTATATGATTTATATTTTATTTATAGATATATCAAATAAGACAACGAACATAGTAGTTAATTACAAAGTTTTACAACAAGAAAATATTACAAAAACTAGAATTACCTTGCTCCGTATAGTTGGAAAGACCTTTCCTGGCCAACAGTATGATGTCGTATTGAAAAAAAAAAATTCAACATTATTTTTATATAGATTAAAGACAAAACAAAAATACACAAAACTACTATAAAATAATTATACTAAATGCAGAATATAAATTATGGTATAAATCACCAGATATTTTCTTTGTCATTATACCAAAGTGCGAAATTTGTGCAGTCCCCGTGTCTAAGTAAATTTGGTCATCTCACCCAATCTATATTTACGAGGGGCGACGAGTTGACCCTACTGTAAGGTATCGAGATTTGAGGGCACTATCCATAAATCATTGCGAAGACAGATCTTATTTAATTTGCTTTCTTGCATTGTTGTTTTACTTTTTCCTATTAGATCAATTTACAGTTACAATCCTTAATTGTAAAAGTTTGAGGCAATTAATTCGAATAGTAACTTGTAAATAATAATCACGATGTCTAAGCAAGGCTTAAAAAAATATTGATAAATAAATAGATTTTTATTTATCACAGTTCTTAGCTATTAATAATAGTCATATAAAGGCCAGTAAAATGTTTTATTAGACATATAATATGTTCAATATTATTCGCAGTGTTACATGTGCGTGAAATAAAAACGCTTATTTCCAAATCATGGGAGTCACGTACAAAACGATATTTCCTTTCTCTGATATCTTCAATATTCAAGGTTCACTTCAGTTGGCACGTGTCAGACATATGCTACAGTCAGTAATTTGACATCCAAAATGTTCAATAGACTTGTATGTACCTAATAGACGCCTTGACTACACGTTTAATTTGAGTTTCACGTACTGTGGTTGTTAGATCAAACATTTATGACAAGGGATTTCTGTATAAACATTAAACAGTTGTGCTAAACCGAATATAATTTATAAATTTAAATTTAACATTGTTCGGTCCTAATATAATTTTAATGACATTATTTATACAAATAATTTCTGTTATATTAGTGAAATTTTTAATTAATAAAATAACAACATAACATCGTCTAACAACATTGTTTTTCCTCTTATTTTTCTTTGGTTGAATAGATAAACGTTAACAAACATGTTAAGTGTTGTGAAATTGTTTTAAATCATAAGTCAAAAATTATTTTGTCTTTTATTTTAAATTCTATATACTCGTATATGTTGAACTTTGATAATCTTACGCCGATGATATTATGTGAGATTTGTTTTACTTATATACTTGTTTTCGAAATCTGATGGAATGGATATACTTATAATACAAAAAAAAGTTAAAATAAAACAATCAACAAGAACAGTCAACAAGAAGCAATAAAAAATAATCAAAAATAAGAACCTACAATAAAACATGAATTTACATATTATTAAATGCCTTAACTAGACTGATATTTATTGGTTTTCATCTAGTTTTATTAATGTCGAAAGTCGCCTAAGATAAAAAAAAATCTTATCAGAAAGGAAAATTACTAAAAAAGTTTCGTATAAATTAGTGATTTGTGCATACACAATTTTATAGATACTAATATAGTTGAGCATAACAATGTTTTATTTAAATTATAATGATGCAAACAAACTTAAAAATTTAAGCCCATTCATACACGGCTCTTGAATATCTACAAAAACAGCTTTGACCGATTTTAAAACATTAAACTAAATGTTTCGTAACTATGTAAATCAATTTTCATAAAACGAGTGTCAAACAAACGAAAAAACTGAATATTAAATCACTAAGTAGCCTAAAGTAACACATTTACATATACCTGAATGTTAATTTTACAAACATAATGTCAGCTCTCATATTGTAAGTCCTTGGGGAAACCTCGTTACAAGAACCTTACGTTACATTTATTCGGAAAATGGAGTAAATTCATATTTACTGTGTAGTTTGCATTAAAATGAATTTCGTTTTTATTTTTTACTGAATTTACTTTAGAACAACTCTAAATGTACTATTTTGAATATTAATAACAGAGCGCATTTAAAGCGAACTTTAAAACTGTACTGTAATTAAGCGGCATTTTTAAAAGAGCCTATTTTGTTTTGTTTTCACTTCTATACTGTTCTTGGTAGGTATAACTTACGATTTCTGTTCATGTCTTTTTATTAAAATCCACTCCGTTTTAAATCTACACGATATGAGTGCAACTGAATTCACGAGGGTAACTGCCCACAGTCTGTCATCGGCCGCTACGCAAACCGCGTAATTGATCGAAAAGCTGACCACTGAAACAAAAGCACACCGCTCCCCAGACAACATTGCGATCACATAAACCACGCAATTGTTTTAGCAAGTTCTCTTTGATGAGTTCCTCCTTATATATTATATAATATGATCGGTTTCAATAAAAGCACACATGGGCCAGCATATATAGAACAATATATCATTAGCTTGAAGCAAATGTAGTTAAAGAAGGGACAATACAAAAAAATAGTTATTAGCAAAAGGTTAGCCGGAAGCTAATGATCATTACAAGAGAAAAAAAAGGTTTTTTTTGTATAAGGAAAATAGCTTAAAACCATTAAATGATAGAAACAGATAAAGTATATTAGGAAAGAAAAGGTTTTTCTGGAATAAAATAAAAGGTAAACATTAAATTTACGTATCTTTAGGATATGGAATCATATATTCATATTATAATATACATATAATTAGGTGAATTAATATAGTTAGTAATACTAAATGATTAAAGAATTGTTGGAGTCTTTAAAAATTTAGTTAGATTTTTTTTGTATCCGATAGCGAATATTCCATTGATCTTTTATTGCTTTTACACTGGGGGAATAAAATCACAGTTTGGAAAGAAATGAACTGAAAGGCGAAAGGGTTGGCAGAACCCGACTTGAATAGACAATGCTCATTCCGAATGTTGATTTGTTAAATCGTCTCTTGCATACCGATGGCTTTTGTGGGGATTAAAATTAAATTGTTCTTTAAAAAGGACACTCAATTGGAGTGAATTTTCTGTCGTTTTTCAGTTTTCACGTTACTTAAATAAGTCAGCATTTAAATAACAAAACGAATTATTTTTAACAGACTTTATAGGGTAGGTTTTTTTAAAATTTTATTTTAGCGTTTCAGGTTTTTTACCCTGACTTGGCATTGTGACTTCAACATGCTGGACGGTAAGCATGGACGCAGTGGTTATGTCAGCCGGCAGAAATATCTCTTCACACTTCTACATTGAATTGTAATAGATTCACATCTCCTGGTGCTAGTTACTGTTCTGTAGCAGTATTGTACTTGGCATTGAGTATATATAACGTGATTATTTTATCGAGCCACTGTAAAAAATATTTATTGATTAAATAATATTTATTTTTATGACACCACTTGATTTATGACGACACTATTTATATGCATTCCTGAATAGTAAGTAATTTGTGGTAAGATTCTATGCAATATCTCTCCACTAAGCCACATACATGGCTTAGATGAGGTAATAAAAATAGTTTAGGTAAGTAACCGCGTCAAATAAAGACTTCGGAATGGACAATACATAAAATGTTTTTATTTTGTTTGAGCAATGTAGTAAATAGTGTTGATAAACTGCATCAAGGTGTGAACGGTCAAAATTACTGAACCCAAAGGTCGTAGATCAACGGGGAGTGCGGGACTCCATCCCGTGGGCAGTGCAATCACGAAATGCTTTTATTTTTTCAGTCACCCACCACTTTTATTGCCACATCATGACGGTTGCGGACGGGGTCTCAACTCTTAGTACACATTATAGTTTATATATCAACGAATTCATTACCCTTAGTATGTATACAATATACATGGGGAATTTTATTGTAATATACATAATGATATATACGTATTTTCATATAAAAAAAAACAATATCAATCACTCAGATTTATTTAAAATAATCTTGAAAATATTGAAGATTAGTATCTTCCATTAGTCTCTTTTATATTTGATGAAATTTAAAAAAAATATTTCGTAAAGCTGGAAAAATCCTTAAAGATTAAACAGCTGTATAATCTTAATAGTCCTTTAAAAGAACATTCCAGTATCTTGTGTTAATAAAAAGAATAGAGACAACAGAAAGGTTCCAAATAATAGTTAAAAAATATTAAATTTCTTCCTTTCGACATTTCTCAGTTTATTTTTTAAATTATAATAATTGAAATATAAAACAGTAATACTATTCTAAATGATCTTAACAGAAACAAATATAATTCGTAAAAATAATAAAAACACAGAATAACTACCCTAAACAAGAAGTAACTTACCATAGTAGTAAGCTACTGTAACAAATATCATGTCTTGGTATCCACCAAATGTGCTAAAACGTCAGCTTATAGTAAGAATGAAATTTTATTTTGTTATTTCGTACACCAGTATTGCTGTGACCAGAGATGGGCAAAATGTAATCTGATTAATGATTAACGATTACAAAATGTAGTCGCAATTTTAATTTTCTTGCTCTGTAATCATGATTAAATCTCTTTAAAACGTTAAGGATTTATAAAGGTATATTCAATTGAGGATTTAGTAGTGTTTAAAACATAGATGAGCAAAACGCAGTCATATTAATGACTAGCTGTCCCGGCAGACCTTGTTCTGCCCTATTTCTCTAAAACAAAGTCACATTGTTTTTTTAATGTTAATAGATTCCCCGTCAGATTTCATTCTGCCAAAACTTATTGGCCTATCGGTTGTTTTTTGAAAATAGTTTGAAGGAACCTGGCCTTAATGCTATATGTATAAAAATTGACAAATATTGACATTCATATTTATACGTCACTCAATTGTTTTGCCTTCCCGGGACCCGTCCACTAACATTTAAACTTTATGTGTTAAAGTTCAAATTGACTTTTAAATATTATTAAGAATTTTTTGTATGAGAATATAGAAAAGTGTTGTTTTTAGACTTTTTCAGACATTTTTTTTAATTTTTCTCTGCGTAATAACCTTCCCTAGACTTCAACAAACACAACAAAAAAGAAATCAGCCAAATCGGTTCAGCCGTTCTCGAGTTTCGCGCTTATCAACACATAGCTGATCCGGCAAACGTTGTTTTGCTATATAAGGTTTTGTAATATCTTCTAAGATGTTCATTGAAATTAAGTGATGTCAAAGACAGTTTTGTTCACAATTAATACTCTTAATCAACAACACATTTATTTGGATAAAGATTAATATTATTACGTTGATACAACTCTTAACAAATAATGCATTAATTTCGACCTAATTTGTTTACCATAAAAACGATTCTAGTGACTTAATCTTAAAAGATAGACATATACTGTCGCGGACATTTTTTTAGATCATTTCAAGAGGAATAATTCTTTCTTACATATATTTTTGATATCTTGAACCGTTTTTGCAGCGCACGCAATGGAAGCCCTCAAGGATGAATAATTTTGCCCGTTTTTTTCACATTTTCCATTATTTCTTCGCTCCTAATAATTGCATCGTGATGTTATATAGCCTAAAGCCTTCCTCGATAAATGGTCTATTCAACTCAAAAAGAATTTTTCAATTCGAACCAGTAGTTCCTGAGATTAGCGCGTTCAAACAAACAAACAAACAAACAAACAAACAAACAAACTCTTCAGCTTTATAATATTAGTATAGATTAAAACCGCAAAATGTAACCGTAATCGTTTTTCATTAATCTGATTACATTTTGCCCATCTATGGCTGTGAGTGCATACGTACATTGCGTATAGTGTGTAGAATGTTGGTCAATAATTGTTATAATTGTCGTCAATTACACGATTTAATTCTCCTGCTTATGTCAGTAATAAAACAGTTTAATTACGTAGAAGCCAATTTAAGAAAATATTGTTACAAGTTTGTTAATAATTACATAACGCAGTTTCGTTGTACCAGATAGAAACGAAATTGTACCTATATAGTTAGGAACATTTATTGAAAATAAGGTTTTGTTTTATTACTTAATTATTTTTTAGAAAATCTTCGAAAATGTTTATTAAAAGCTTGGTAATGGTTGAAATATTTATTAAAAGCTTGGTAACGATTCTAATTTGTTTTTTACTGTAGGAAAATCCCTGCGGCACATGAAGGGTACACAACCGAAGTGTGTCAGATTTGCACGGAATGAAAACTCTACAGTGACTGCATCTACATATTAACGGAGAGTGAGATGGACAAAATGTAATCTGATTAATGATTAACGATTACAAAATGTTGTCGTAATTTTAATTTTATGGATCTGTAATCACGATCAAATGCCTTGAAAACATTAAGTTGTCATAAATGTGTATGTAATTGAAGATTTCGTAGTGTTTGAAACATAGATGAGCCAAATGCAGTCATATTAATGATAAAAAACGCAAAATGTAATCGTAATCGTTTTTCGTTAATCTGATTACATTTTGCCCGTCTATGACGGATTGTGGCTACTGTAGTTAATTCTCCATAGCCCCACCAAACCGCGCCCTCTGAGAACTATCTGAATGTTCTAAGAATCTTTCCGACACGATCCTAGTCATTACATTAAGAAAAGAGACGAAATTATCGATACCATAGTTTCTAAAAATAACTTGAGGTTCTGCATTCATTGTACTATCGATACTGACATAAGATTGACAGATACTGATCTATTTACTGAAGTAATAATGTGCGGAAAAATAATTGTTATTATTATGAGTTGCCAAAGGGCATTAGTCGAGAGGTGTCGGTGCGGCATGAGTCTCGCCTCGGCGTCGCGCCATCCTGTCGCCTCTCACAAGTTGCATGGCAACCTCCCTGCATTAATCACCTAGAGTTGACTGACCTTTTGTTCTATGGAAAATTTTCATAAGCTTTTCTTGGAATTTCAAAATATTCTCGAAATTAGTGAAATCTACTGTTTTTACTGAAATTGTTCAGATTTAATACAACTTTAATAAAATGGCCTGAAAGTTTTAATAAGACATTTCGCATTTAAATAATATCTTTTAATTATTTGCATATCCTACTTCCTACTAATATTATAAATGCGAAAATTTGTGAATATGTTTGTTACTCTTTCACAATAACTGCTGGACAGATTTGCGTGAAACTTTTACAGTTATATAGACTATATATCAGAATAACATATAGGCTACAATTTGTAATAATTTTATGTAATTTAGATCATAATATAACAATACATGTTAATTACGTCGGAAAAAAATCTAGCCTCTGAGAGCTATCTTAGCGTACACAGCTTAAAACCATTGGAGTTACACAAAGATGATGAATCGTAGAATTGTTTGTCTTGAATAGTTCTAAATAAAAGTCCTGGATTGTATATATCTACATTTTAAGTGGAAGCCTCTATAACCAAAATTGTGAACCATAAATTTAATTAAATTAGATACTATTTTACAATGCGAAGCCGCGGGTAAAGTATATACAAACAACAACACATAAACACAGAACACTGTATAATACAGAAGATATTCATTAGAAATAATGTAAATGACAGAACAACGTTTGTCGGGTCAGCTAGTATATTATAAAATAACATAAAGCTATATGCATTATTCGCTGAGTATGAGCCTTATTCACATCTTGTCAGAAAGATCCGTACGCCGCTTGTTCCTGTGTCTTGTCCATGAACTTGCAAATTTCATCTGCACTTACCGATACCTACTTACCTCTGATCTCCCATTAGTCATTCGTATGGATTTTTTTATTGTTGAATGGATAATGAAAAATATATATTCCAGGAATTAGACAATAATACACAAAATATTTATAAGTTATCCATTTTTTTTGTAAATTCCTTCACTGATAGCCTTGTGAGACGGTGCGTTGTTAAGGTGCAAAATCATTCAAGATGCAAATTTCTTTGCACTAATCTGATCTTTTTCAATGCATTATACACGGATACGCATGTGCTTTTGATAACGTTGATCCACCATAAGCCTTATGTAATATTTTCAGCGCTTCGCTACACGAAATTCCATTAGCAAAGCAAAAAAGAAACTCTTTGCTCAACAATTTTAACCATTGTAATAACGCAAAACAAAATTGAAATTAACTGACAAAACACACACTGTCCACAAACTGAAAAACAAATGAAGATTAGATACTCGCATTTATCTCTATAAACTGCCCTCTGACAGTTGTGCCAAATTGCCGACGAAAAAAAATTCGACAATGTTTTAATCGAGCTTTTTAAGTGATTGATTTCCATTACTTTTTTGACTTAATTGTATATACTAGTACATTCAATGGAGGTAAATAAATTTTATTATCATCAATGTTCAGGAAAAGGAAAGTGATTCAATATGACGTGGCGTTAAATTAATTATGTCTATTCCTAATCGATTTCAATTTTATTTGCAGTCCCCAGAGAGAACCTTCCGAGACAGAGAATTCAGAGAATGTTCCTTGGAGAAAACTCCATAATATTCTTAACCTAGCAACTTGCTAATTTGATAATAAATATCAGACAAGCTCTTGTCTTTTATAAAACTTTATCATAAACCTGAATAACTTAATATTATAACAAAATAAAAAGTTTACAAAAACAAAATGTTTATCCATAAACTCGAAGTTTCAACGTGGGTTTTATTAAATTTCAGTATATAAAAGAGACGGTATTTGCTGGAAAAGTTGTTAATCTCTATAACACCGATTACGTGCCTCGCCCTAATGGACAGCTAAAGTACTAATGTCTGGTAACCTGATGGATTACCAGACTTTATCCGAAACTCATTTAGGTTTTCCGTGAAACGTGTTTAATTAAAAAAAGAGATTTATCTTTTTAAAATTAGATTAACATGCCTATTTGGTATTCCTTTTGTGATGTTCTTCCATTATTATATCGGCCATTTCAAGAGTCCTTTTAGTATACGGAATCTCGTGTCTAGCTTTCTGGAATTTTTCATTTTTTGTTTTGGTTTGAGGATTAAATACTTTTCACTATATCTCTGTCGGTTTAATAGTAATATAAGGTACAGCTACAACGCCTTGTAACACATTAGCTTTACTAGACGACTAACTAACCCAACGTTAAGACCAACAAAACAAAAGAGACAGGATTACTTTGGAAGTAACTTTAATGGAAAATCAAAACCAATATTCGATTATTCTCTCCATTATACTTTACATATTTTCAAAATATCAGCCAGACTGAATTAATATTGAATATGATAATATTAATATTGAAACACAATTATCGGTCGGATGTCGACGGGGCCAGTTGTAATTAGCTTGCAAAGTTCTGCAAACAATTATTGCATTTGTGTACGAACTGTCAATGATAATGGAAACGTAAAATGTTGAAATAGGATACGTGAATTTTTCATTGATACACAATTGTTTTAGTAACACACAATACAGATTTATAAACAAATGCACAATTTTCTATTGTACTGACGAATATCAGTACCTCTAGACTAAGTTCATAAACGATAACGCTAGTAGAAAGTGAAAAAAGTTTGGAATTGACATAAGTTTTCGAAATGTCACGTCATCACGGTATATCAGTTTTATTTTGCATTTTTATGTTATCTTTTATCGAATGTTACTTTGTCTAGGCTCCTGAAACGCTTTTTCAAATCTTCGTTATGTAACATTAATTAAAAAAAAAAACTGTAGTGGCTGTTATGTTCTAGTGAATAAAGGACAAGTTTCTATGCAACGCTAATGATCGTAGGTTCATATCCCGCCACGTATCTCTGATTTTTTCAAATTATGTACGAATTTAGGTAACACCTGCTCACAGGTGGAGGAAAACATCGTGAGTAAGACCAGCATAACATCTAATAGAAATGCCATGTGTAAATGCACTGAGAACGGTGATCAGCTGCGCTACTGCGTTGGGCACGACATATAAGCGCAAAGTGAGTACCTCTGCTCACCCTGTAAGGGATATAGTGTGATGATATATTATTATTACTGTAAGCCGTGGTGGCTGCCGGCAGAATAGAATAGCACCTCCCTCTTCTTGCTGAGGTGTCGTAAAAGGCGACTAAGGTATCTCTTGAACACCGAAATTCTACCAGGTGTTCAGAGAAGGAAAACTCGACCAAACCTGCATCCTGCTCCCTCCCGATCGTACTGGTTCAGAGGTCCCTTAGGCCCGATGGAAAGGAGTTTCCATCGGGCCTAAGGGAGCTCGGGCGAGAGAGTGCTTTTCTGTATGGGCATCCAGTTATGCACTTAAATATCTCCTGCGCAATTGACTGTTTCCGAAAACTGGACCTCGAATTTCTTAATCGGTGTTGAAACAGTCGCCGTGGCCGAAACCGGCTAGGACATCATCATCATTATTACTGTACTGGCAGCAAAACTAGCAAGCCCTTACCAAAAAGTAGCCATATTATATTTACGCTTGTTTACTAAAATCCCGAAAATGTACCCTAAAACTCAATAAATATCCTTGTTCTCCTGTGATCCGTAGTAGGTTCAAAGGATTCGTAATCCACTTACGTGTTACGTCTGTGTTGTCAATATATTGAGCGTTAAAGCAAAAACTTTAGTAAGATCCACTTGAAGCTATTCTAAAATAACCTATTTATTTTACATTAAACTATAAAAAATAATAATATATAAAATCGCATAACTTTTGATGTTGTATGTTTATGCAAGTTATATTTAAACGTATTGTTTCAACCGAACCGAAGATTTTTAGAATACATTTAACTATCAAGGATTTGCTATTTTATTTTATAATAATAATAATATATCTTCATGCTATATTTCTTTCGAGCTATGCAGAGGTACATTATTATTTATTTTATTTTTAAAGGTATTATTGAATTATAATTATAATTTATAATATAGGTTGTCCTATTTATCCCCCTTGAGATATTTGATCGTTGCTTATGGACTATTTATTCTCATACCTCTGAGCTGTGTAAGAATCGACAGTGGAACAGAGTAGAATATAATTCAAAGCCAGAGATGGGCAAAATGTAATCTGATTAATGATGAACGATTACAAAATGTAGTCGTAATTTTAAGTTTCTTGCTCTGTAATCATGAGTAAATCCATTTAAAACATTAAGAAATCATAAATGTGTATACAATCTGGGATTTGTAGTGTTTAAAACATAAATGAGCAAAATGCAAGACGCAAATCATATTAATGGTAAAAAACGTAAAATGTAATCGTTAATAATTTTCATTAATCTGATTACATTATACCCATTTATGTTCAGAGCACTTGCCGTCGTCGAGCTACATCGAGGAGTTTCATTATCGTTGTTATCTGTTGAATCATCGCGGAAGCCAACGATAAATCTTGTCCGGCAGCAACTATTTATCTTGTACAAGCAAAATTAAGAAGGATTTGTGTAATATTGATTACGCGTTGAAGTTTGATGCGATGTTCATTAAATTGTAACCATCGTTCACTCAACATCAAGAGACAATCAAAACAATAAAAATGTTAAACTTAAAATTTAAATAACAACTTATAAAGCCGCGAATTTATATAATTTATTGTTTGTTGTTAACGAAGTAATTTAAAAGACAATAATTTCTTATTAAACCTATAATAGTATAATCAAGTAATTACTAGATTTAGAGTTTCAGAATCCAAATTGGACCAAATTTCAAGTTAATATAATGCTAACAGATACCGATAACAGAATAATGCTTTTCATACTTCTATGGGGTGTACTCCATTGTACTAAAATAATAAGACAAAAATTGTAAATAAAATATAGTAAAGCACGTGTTATAAGATATGGTTGTATGATGATTTATCATGGTCTATTCGTTAGCAACAAATATGCCCCTATTAAAAGTAACTATTCTCGCTTTCTCTTTGTTTTATGTAATGTTTACGTTAAGTCATATTAAGTGAATTACTTTGTGTAAAGTAATAATACACTGATTTGTGTTCTTTGATGACTGTTTATTCACGGACCGCATAAACTCTATAGATATAGCTTGCATACCAACCATCGAATGTAAAGTAGCAAGCTTGCTATACTGAAAGCAAAACTTTCATATTTAACTTTCTACTTCCACTTTTAGTTAAAAAAACCACCCTTAGGTATATAATGCACGGAAAAGTTACTAAATACAACAAGGCCGCATGGTTTCAAGAATGTTCGACACAGCTGTTTATGAAACTTGGCTCGTGATTTGCTAACATGCTGGGAATAAATTTTGAAATCAATACTTCTGCCTGCAAAGAAGTCAAATATAGGCAAAACCTTTAGTATAAAGACAAAGGTTTCGTACCATTCAATTCTGGCTGTAAATTGAAACACTTTTCATTGCGACACACACAACTGTTTGCGAGCTCCTTTTCTCTTTATAGCAGCCGTGTTCACATAAAATACAACTGGATAACAGATTTTTTAAATACATATAATATATACAAATTACCCAAAAAACTTAGTTGTTCTACTACCTTTGAGAACAGTTAAGAATATAATTATTATAAGTTCTGAAGAACTTTTAAAGGTAATTTTATCCTTTATATTTTACGTTTTCATATGATTTAGCTTCTTCAAATAATTTATATGCAGAACAAATAGAATTTATTTTATTAAACCATGCAGATAAACATAAAATGGAAGCAGCTGCCCAATCCTGTGGAAGTTTATGCATAGAAACGCAAACTGAGGTAGTGCAAAATGTAATAACTTCCGAGTTAAAGGCAGGGTTGAAACTGTCATCATAACATCTTTAGGTTTAAATACATATTCAGGATGACAGTAGTTATAACAATTAACATCTAATAGAACTCAAAACATGTAAAAAATTACATTGTTTTTTTTTCTAATTAGGGGAATAATTTAGCCTCTCGTCCCTAGAATCTTCTTACAGGACTTTCCACAGACATAGGTTTGAGTACTAACTTTTGAAGCATAAGTTTCTAAAATACCTGCTTTTCTCAAAATTAATTGGATTTTTTTTACAATTCCAGTTAGTTTTATCAATAAAATATATTTCTTTATGTAATTTCTTACACTAAAATTGATTTTGAATAGTATTGCAACTGTTCTATGAGAAATAATATGAGTTACCTAATAAGCTAAGGGTTTTTTACCGTGTCCCGTAACAGGACGCGACACTGACGAAAGTATAAGCGAAAATATTACTAAGGTAAATCATGTATATACATAACTAGCTGATCCGGCAAACGTTGTTTTGCTATATAAGTTATTGTTATATCTTCTAAGATGTTCATTGAATTTAAGTGATGTCAAAGACAATTTTGTTCACAATTAAATACTCTTAATCAACAACACATTTATTTGGATAAAGATTAATATTATTACGTTGATACAACTCTTAACAAATAATGCATCAATTTCGACCAAATTTGATTACCACAAAAACGGTTCTAGAGAGTTAATCTTAAAAGATAAACATAGACATTTTTTTAGATCATTTCAAGAGGAATAATTCTTTCATACATATATTTGTGGTATCTTGAACCGTTTTCGCAGCGCACGCAATGGAAGCCCTCAAGGATGAATAATTTTCCCCGTTTTTTTCACATTTTCCATTATTTCTGTGCTCCTAATAGTTGCATCGTGATGTTATATAGCCTAAAGCCTTCCTCGATAAATGGTCTATTCAACACAAAAATAATTTTTCGATTCGAACCAGTAGTTCCTGAGATTAGCGCGTTAAAACAAACAAACAAACTCTTCAGCTTTATAATATTAGTATAGATTATACGTAATAAAAATAATATGTTTACAATAATCTAGACTTTTATAAAGTGGTAACTAGTGTCAGGAATACACACATTTAGTATTTATAATCGTAATAATAATTATATGTTGGAGCACAATCTATTATTTTGATTTTCTTTTAATCATCAATGGACTGATGAAAATTTTTCTAATGTTAAAAAACAATCTACCGAGCTTTTATGGCTTGCATTAGTACCTATGTAGACAGGCATAGGTACCAATCTTCTTCAACTCTTAACCACCAAATGCTGAGTGAAGGTTTCGTCCATGCTTTTCCACTCATGATGGTCATGAACTTTGACTTATCAGTTTCTTTCGGCCGCCTTCACCAGATAATCGTTCCACCTGAGAGGCTGCCTTCTCACATTCCTACGACTGGTTCGTGGTCTCAAATCGAGTACTTTCTTTTCCCAGCGATTTCACAGTGTAAGATATATTTTTGTGTTAATAATTTAAGTGGGACAACCCTAACCGAAATGACTTAAACCGCAGCTTCTGAGATACACTGCATACATAGTTTATCCATTTGAGCGTAGTTCCTCAACAACCATCACGTATCTAAAGTATGAATGCATTGCTAACATTGGGGGTAATGCAAAAGTATGTAACGAAGTTTGTTAATATCGTAATCACAGCATATTTTCAATTTATGTCCTATCTTCTAAAATAAAAAGAGGCAAAGCAATAATCAAAGAAATAAATTCTTGTAAAAATAAAAACAATTTAATAAACGCTGAAATTTATCAATCTAAGCAAATCATATAAATAGTTTTACTAAAAATAATCAAACCATTTAAACTAGTGCTATAGATAAATTGCAATTTGCAATAAGACTCGAAGCTATAAACATTACAGAAATTAAAACTAATTTTGTCAGAATACATGTAACAATAATCATCTGATTTACGTAGCTGTACCGAATTACCTGGTATCTTTAAACTACCGAGTACCGGTATTAATATATTAAATAATATGTGATATGTATTGATTACCGATTTACTCTGGAACTTTCCTAGCCCCAAAGGTGGTAATAACAAAGGACCATCTGTGCCAAAACTCCCCTCAACCGTGTCTATAGATACACGTGCTATGATGGGCATATCGGAGTCATCACTTGATAATATTGTACGTGATGAATTTCAAACTAGGAAGTTTTAATTAAAGTATTCGTCTGGAGAATTGGTGTGATATGAATCGTGTTCTATGAATTTACTAATGCAAAATCAAATATCATTTTGTTTATGAATGAGAAAGAAATATGTGGATACTTCTTTAAAAAAAATAAACTAATATTATTTTATTGGTCATCTCTACTCCAATTAAATTTATACCTGAAAGGATATCACTCCTTACAGATATTAATTTATTTAGTTTATGGTCCTTGTAACTATATTAAAAAAATTGGCCAAATTGGGAGTGTATATAAACTTAGTAAAGGTATGATGTGTGTTTCAGTATATGACAATCCATAACTTTAACTAAGTTCGTAAGATATAAGGTGATTAGACAGGTAATGATTAAGTTATTTGACAATATCATTATTTAAAAATATATATTAAACCGCTAAAGTGTCTGTACTAAAGTTTAACCATTCACATGCAGAGGGTTAGTATAAGTTACCAAAAAAAAAAACCGTTGATTACGTAGCGTATTCGCGGACAGTTTGCGGAGCGCGCTGTCCATTCAAGAACTTATCACATTCATTGACAATGCTCGGAACTCTCTGTGATCGCTTCCATAAAAACAATGTCCTTCTTGATTGGCTGCTATTACCGGTCACTCTTGACACTTACCATTGACTATAAGATCGACACGTGGCATAAAAATTAATTGTTCATATTTTTAAAGGAAGCTAAAGCTTAGGAGATAAATAAAGTGTTATGTTATTCCTCTGGGACGAGGGCACAAGTCACACCAAATGCCCCCGGGATAGCCGTCATCCGCTCGTGTTCGTCAGTGCGGCTTTTAATCTAAAAGCAATTTTATGTCGCCACAAGCCGCATTGAGCCGGTGTCCCCGCTATAGGCAAATGGCGCAGTTTTGCTTATTTTTCAGAAAGCTTCAATCAATCTTTGTACGTGTACACTGGACTGCAAGAGGGCTGTTTTGATAAATACACTCTTCTAACCAAATGAAGCTTTATAACAGATCATATTCATTTTTTTAGCATTTTATGTGAGTACCGGTATGTATTATAGAATATATTTAAATCAATTTTTTTGGGTCGATTCGGTGACTACCATTTACTTGATGGTAGGGACAGTACAGAACCAAATGAAACTGCAAGTGTAGTATACATTTTAATCCTAAAATTCTGTTGCTGTGAAGGCCTAGTGGATACGTAGTCGGTATTCATTCGTGGGAATGCAATTGGTCGTAGGTTCATATTCCAGCACGTACCTCTGGGGTTTTTAGATTAAATACGGATTTAGGCATCACTTGCTCGCCGATGAAGGAAAACATCGTGAGGAAGCCCGCATGGCATCTAATAGAAATGTTATGTGTGTCTTGAGGTCGGCGATCACCTGTACTACTAGTCACGTTGGGCACGAATTATAGGCTCAAAGTTGATACAATTACTAACGTATCTCTGCTCACCTCAAAAGGGATATAGCATGACGATACATTATTATTTTAAATTTTATTATTACATAAATAAATCAGGTACGTTTTACTTAGACGTGTTTGGTGGTAGGGCGTTGATCGGATCTGGGTACACAAGTGTAAAGACCGTCGTAGTGACTCTCTTTGGCCTGTCGCATTTCGGGATCAGATTGTCTATATCAAGTAACTCATATTCCTATAGATGTTCAGTCGTGGTATATGTGGGCCGACATGACGACGGAGACTATCAATGGATTTTCATCCTTTGATGGTCGCTTTCGTTTTTGGACTACATCGTACTTACCATCAAGCGTAGTGTAGTTACTATGTCGAGCCAGTGTAAATAAACGTCTTTTGTCTGATATTTCAATGTTACTCCATAATCTAACACATCCTTTAGCTTTAAGTTGAGGTCAAACGAGCGTATGTTTTTGAGCTTTGAGTCGCGTTTTCTTTATGCAACATTAACATTAACAGTCAAATAATTTTCCTTCGTCGTGTGTTACAAACGGGGTTATTGTATCACAAACCGAATGCACCGGAAACTACGCGGTAGAATTTACACAATTCAAAATTCAATAAATTACGTTCGTTTGACTTCACCCTTTATTTATTAAAACACGTTTTATGTCCAATTGGTATCGATAACTTCCTTAAGCTCCTGTGTTGACGAAAAGGACTTGGAACCTTAAAGATAACTAAATTCTTTACTGTAATATGACAAAAATAAAATATTTTTTGGCAAATTATCTTATTTTTCTTGTCTAATTAATAAATAATACTGAAAATAAATCCACAAGGTGTAACATAGTAAAACGCTTTCACAAATAAGTCTGAAAAGAATTCTGACCTAAGGTTACAAAAAATAACTGTGAAAAATAATATAATGATTCGACCTTTTATTCAGATATTTTTACAAGCTCGAACGTTCCAAAAAACATTGAAACTTTTCTGTTTTTAGCATAGAATGTAATAAATTTTGCTCAAGGCACTAGCAAAAAGGAAAGAGCAGTGGAAATATATTAACACCAAATTGCGCGTAGCAAAATTCCAGTTCTGAGTCGCAAGCGTCCGGTAGAAGGGGGAATTGTCGCTCCGTGAACTATTTATTGCTTCTTTATAGGTGCAACTTTGGGCACTATGCGAGTCTTTTGAGCAATAGGTAATTAGGGTGGCGGTACAATAAGCAAAAATATATTAAAGTTATTATGTATTTATTTTATTAAAAAAATAAGATTGTTTTCTAGTTTCAAAAAATAAATTCTGGTTAGGTTATTAAGTTATAAGTATATTATAAGCCGTGGTGGCTGCCGGCAGAATAGAATAGCACCCCCCTCTTCTTGCTGAGGTGTCGTAAAAGGCGACTAAGGTATCCCTTTAACACCGCAATTCAACCAGGTGTTTAGAGAAGGGAAAACTCGACCAAACCTGCATCCTGCTCCCTCCCGATCGTACTGGTTCTCCTTTCCATCGGGCCTGAGGGAGCTCGGACGAGAGAGTGCTTTTCTAGCTGCGCGTCCAGTTATGCACTTAAATATCTCCTGCGCAATTGACTGTTTCCGAAAACTGAACCTCGAATTTCTTAATCGGTGTTGAAACAGTCGCCGTGGCCGAAGCCGGCTAGGACATCATCATCATAGCATACATGTTTGTCTGCGAAATTATATCAGTATGTTGTTGATTTGCCAACTGCTCATACGAAGCTACTTGCCTCCACATTTATATAACGTACTCCCAGGTAAGGTATGGAATTCGTTGTGAGGTTTAGGCCAGTTCTATTATACCTGCATCGTATAATATACAAGTCTTCAAGCGAGGAGTGAATCGGTTTTGTTGTGGGAAAGTTTTTCCAGTGGTCTGATGTAGATACAATATTTCTATTAGACATCTCTCAATTAAACTTGAACTATAATCATATCTATTTGCATGTCGTAAATCGATAAAGTGTAAAAGAAAAGTGATAGGAATAGTAAAAGATAGATAAATTATTGTAGAAAAAAAAACGATTGCTAAGTAATATTAAAAACAAGGAAATTTTTCCGCAGTGTATCATTAGGTTAAATTGAAAAAGACAAGACAGTATGAAATGTTACAAAGTTATATTACAGTAGCAAGTTCCTCATATCTGGAAGTGTTTTGCATAATATTATTTTATTTATAAAGTTTTGCAAATATAACCAAAAATTTCCAGATTTTCCTTAAGCCTATTTTTCGGTTGTTTTGGCAAACACGCTTAAAAGTTTTCCTGATTTTAAGAGAATGATTACAATATGCTTGGCTAGCGCTTTGAGCACACTTTCAGTAAGAAAAAATTAAGAGAAAATCATAGTGAAGAGTAACTTTAAAAAAGAAAAATTAATAATGTAGATTTTCTCCTATTTTTTACCGTTAAGTGCTATAATAAATTTACATACATAATATTCAAAACATAAATTAAGCGCACCTGCTTCCATTTTACAACATGACAAATTCAGTATCCCTAAAACCAGATTTAGATTGATGCTATGTGTAATTAAATGTATTGATGATATAACCGATGAATTCGATGTATCTAGAGTACTACATTCGATAAGGCTCATAGTACCGTCCATTTATAAAAATCGTGACACATTACAATACACATTATACAAGTCTAGGCTAGGATTAAAGTGCCTTAACACTTATCCTACAGTTTCAAAAATCGTAAAGATTCAAAAGCATTATAATCACCATTTTAACTAGAACATTATCGTTTCTAGGGTCCAATAAGAACTTTGAATGTAAAGCAACTAATATAAGGTTTGATGTCGGCTCCGATTACTAGAAAGGCAAGGGAACAGATGTTACTATATTAGTTGGAAGTGGAAGGGACAATTTAAAATTTAATCCGGGACGAATGTTTCAAGTGAATTGATTCCAAAAGTAATATCTATTAGGCGAAGGTAAAAAGGGCCTTCAGCCGAATTGGGACGGATCTAAACGTCCTCTGATCCAATTGAGAGCTAAAATTAATGATAATAATCGGTGTAATGTGTGTTTGAAGGTTCCATTTATTTTTATAAAATTTTTGTTCTGAAATGGGATCGTGGATGAAATCCACGATCGAATAAAATTTTACAAAATTAGTTACATATCAACTCTCAATTATGTAATTAGTTAATAGATTTATAGTTAGTTATACTAGCTGTATTGACCGGCGTTGCTTGGTAAAAATCTCTAATCTCAACCCCGAGGTGATAATTTTGGAAATACGATTTTTTTTATTTCCAATCAAAAAGCTAAATACCCGTTGTCATAGGTGCCTACTTTAACATTAACAAATTTTCAAACAAACTTTCATCACTTATTTTACCCTCTTGAGTAGTCTTGAGGATTGATTTTCCAAGAATTGCAAAACACGTATTATTTTAATTGTTTTATGCAAAAAGTCTCTCTAATTCTACATATGATGATGATGTCCTAGCCGGATTCGGCCACGGCGACTGTTTCAACACCGATTAAGAAAATCGAGGTCCAGTTTACGGAAACAGTCAATTGCGCAGGAGATATTCAAGTGCATAACTGGATGCGCAGCCAGAAAAGCACTCTCTCGTCCGAGCTTCCTCGGGCCCGATGGATTGGAGAACCAGTCTCATCGGGAGGGAGCGGGATACAGGTTTGGTCGAGTTTTCCTTCTCTGAACACCTGGTTGAATTGCGGTGTTAAAGAGATACCTTAGTCGCCTTTTACGACACCTCAGCAAGAAGAGGGGGGTACTATTCTATTCTGCCGGCAGCCACCACGGCGTACATTCTACAATTCTACATATAAATCATTATTGATCGGTAATGTCGCTTAGTGGGTATGAAACCGGTATCCATGTGTGATGATGGAAATGGTCGTGTGTTCGTATTCCAGCACGTACATCTGGGATTTCGTAGATTAAGTACGGATTAAGGCGCTACATGTCCACTGGTAAAGTAAAACGTGAGGAAATTTGCATGACTTCTATTACAAATCATAATCAGCTATGCTATTGGTTTAACATTGAGCACGACGTATAAGCGCAAAGTGAGTACACTAATACCACTAATGTATCTCTGTTCACCCCGAAAAGGATAAAATGTGATGGTATATTTATTTTATTTATTTTTTTTTGCACTGACACGGCACAGTGACTGCACCAAACCTGATGGTAAGCATGGTGTAGTCCAAAAAAACGCCAATGACTATCGAAAGGTAAGAAAAAACCCATCGGTAGTCGCAGCGATCATGCCGGCCCGCACAAATATCTCTTCACGTTACGCTTTAAGGATCCCATATCATAGGATGGTGGGAACACGCTCGCCGGAAGACCATTCCACAGCCCAACGACACGGCAAAAGAAGGAGTTAGAGAACCTCTATTTATTTTTGATTGGCTGAATATGACTTTTCTCACTGTGTCTTCTTGCGCTGCAATTGAAGAAAGTTAGTTAAATATACCTCCTAAATATGTACTAGGTCCGGGCAGTAGTAATTATGGGAGTCCACTGCCGGTCAACCAGGGCCCATTTCTGAGGATGACAGGGACGGGATTTCTCCAGCCCGTCCCATGTTCTGAAGAGGCTTAACAAGGTCCCCCACGCGCCGGGCGTCGCAGATCGCGAACTCGCGCACACGGCCAGCGTCAATGCGGTTGAAGGAGTGCCCAGGAGTTTTTTAGTCGGCGCACTTCACTGGCCAAATTGATTTTTTTTCCTGGTAAAAAAAATGTACTAGATAGTCTAGGCTTTGTTAATAGACTCCAAGAGCGTTAAACTCGAGACCCAATTTACCTAAATACTATCACAAAATCTATGAAATAAATACAATTCACCTAGAGAGATTTAATAGTAACAATCACATTGTCAGTTAAAACTTATTGTTTATTAGTTCTAAATTGTTTCGTAACCGTAAAGTGTCATTCACGAATTTGGCCTAACATGATTGGCTCTCGAAATGTGTCGCGAGCGCCACCTTATGGATGGCGCGATGCGTGCACAACTTGTCAAGTCTGTCACTCGAAAAACGTTACCGGAGCAAGCAGTTGCTAATTCTCAACGACATAAATATATTCGGGAGGAAAGATACAGGTGCATCGTGCGAGCGCGCGGCATCGGGTACAGCATTTGTCGGAGTACATATCGCAGAGTGTGGTGTTCGAACGTTTAGCCGGCTGGCAAGTGTTATCGAACTTTCCTCATCACCCATCAAGTCTACATCCGTTGCGCTGATCCCGACGAGCGGAGCAGGACGGAACCACCTGCCGCGGGAGCTGACCAGCTGGAACCGCGAGAGTGCCGTCGGCCAGGTTAGTGCAACGCATTGTACGCGAGAGACACACCATCGGGGCTAGGATTGTTAGCCATATCATAGTCGTTGTCTCATTCCCATATTGTGGTGAAGAATCCTCCACAAACGCGGTTTCATCACATAAATAATATTTCTCGTACATTTTAATTAATTCCAACAAATACAATTGCAACTCTATCTGAGAAGGTTGTGGATCCCACGAATCGATTTTGTACAATTGAAAGGAACTCCCAAGCGCTGACCTTTTTGCTGTTGTAAGTTAAAACCAATTAAATGTGTATCTACACGCGAACGACAGATCAATGTATGACTTATTTACATCAAAAAACTGTATATTTGATTTATAAAGTAACAAATGTAATATATTTTTAATACATTAATAAATAATCGTAATGAAAATACCAAAAGTGAATTATAGAGATAAAATAGACTTACTTTGATTTGTTTTTAGTTAGTTTTCTGATCTAGTAGCTGTGGTTGCATAGTGGATAAGTAGTCGGTATTCTTGCACGGAAACACGAATGCCAGTATGTTCGGATCGCGTAAGGTACGAGACCTTTGGGTTTTTCCAGATTGAAGTAAGGACTTGGGCATCACATGCTCACTGGAGAAGGAAAACATCATGAATAATGTAATAGATTGAGCGCCCGGAGAATGGCGATCAGCTGCGGTACTGGTCACGTTGTTTACATTTAAGCGTAAAGCCACAAATTTACCTCCGCTCTACCCGCAAAGTATAAAGCGTGGCGATATGTTATTATAATTTTCATAACAATTTTTTTTTTTAGAAAATTGTTAACAATAAACCTATTAGAAATGCTGTACTAATAAATGATAATCCACACAGTATATGTATAAAAGTTCAGAACAGACATAAAATTTTTGTTAAAAAACTAGCTAAATTCACATCTGAAGACTTTTACACGCATCAGAATTGTAGTAAAATCGAACTTGTTATGAGGCCCTCATCGCACAGTTAAATGACTGTAGCAGTACAATATTTTTTATTTCATTTATTAGAGTTTCGTGCCAAAAAAGAAAAACGGATCCTTGTAGAATCACTTTGTTGTCCATCTGTCCATCCGTGTGTGAAGATCCTTTATCTCAGCAAGGCGTGGAAGTATCAACTTGAAGATAATATCAAATACTCAGGCCTGAGCTTTATTGTGACTAAAAATAACACTTCTATGCAATGCGTTAAGAAGAGATGTCCGTTTATGTCACATTTCTTATAGATTTTGGCGATTATTTGAAAGGAATCAAAACCTTCTTGTTGACTTAGAATCATTAAATTTGGCAAGAAGCTTAATTTTAGAAATAGTGCGAAAAACTTAAAGTGTATTTATGTTGCAAAAAATAAGTATTTACGATTATATAAATATTTGCAGTAGGTAAAAGAAACACGGTCTACATTGATGTATGAGGACAGATATTGAGGTGTGCGAGGGGTGGCTCCTTACACCGCTCCTCGCAGTACAGAGATGCGGGCTTACAAAAGGCCAGACGATGCCGAGGGTCGGAGAAGAGGACAATTCTGTACCTTTGGCCCCGGTCAGACGGGAGGAAGGAACATCCCGGGGGTTTTAGTCGGTGCAATCCGACTCACCGAGAGGTAACCCTCACCACTCCCTGAGGTCCGTCAGAGATTTCCCCTGGTTATCAAAAAAAAAAGCCTACATTGATGTATGGGGACAGCCGTTCACCAATGGCAACACACATATTTTTTTGAACTAGTTTTAAGAAATGCTGTACTGAATCAAAGTATCTGTGATATATATATATGATAACATCGGAACTGAGGCCCACAGGTAATGGTTTGTCCTTCCCTCGAAACGTTTGCTTACAATTAGGGCGGAGGTGGCCAAAACGGTCTCCCAAACGGGAAAATTGTTTTCCTCTCCAAAAGGTTTTTGCAATAAAGATCGAACTTGTATACTTATATCCCATTCGCCTTGTTACTGTTTAGCTATTGTTTTAATAGGATTATTTCCGATACGTTAATGGATTATAAGGAATGGTATCAAAGTGCTATATTGGATTAATTTGCGAATATCGGGCCCTATGTATGGGGAGTTTGTTTTTAAAATGTGATAGGAATTTAATAGGAACGTTAGTGACGTGTGATGCAAATACGAAAGTTTTGTATTTTAAATAAATAAATTGCGAAATGTAGTAGTACAAGGATGTCGCTCTATAAAGCTTAATCTAAACTAATAACATGAAATTAGCGTATTTATTCTTCGCAATTTCTATATATAGAGTCGGAGCTCTACACGAAAACCAGCGCCACAGACTTTTCCTGTCGTATCAAGCTTTTCAAGCTGACGATACGCCCGTTACACAATGCACATTATACATTTATCTCTTGTGCTTTCTGCTTTTCTATAAGTTGGTGAACAAGTGGAGCCTAAATCCCCACTATAATTTAATATAATGATGTTTTATTAATGTATTGCTATCGGTCAGCTTTAGAAACATTTTTTAAATTTAAAGACCCATTTAAACTCTTATGAATATCCATTTGGATACAAATTCATGACATATTAGTGTTTGATAGCGTTATAATTTTAAAATCGTATCTGAAATAGGCGTGACTTATAGAAAAATCAGCTTATAAATGCGCCTTTAATATATATATATAATATTTATTATAATTGATTCTAATAATATTTTGATTTATTACATATATTAGAAGTAAATCAACACTGTATAAAAAACAACGCAGTTTAAAGTCTGAAGAACGTAATCCTTCCATAATTTATGCCTTCTTTAAAATTGTTCTCGTGTATTGTTTCAATAACAAAGAGATCATTTCTGCTGCCAGTAGCAAAGAACTCTTTATGTATATTTGCTTACAAATAAGAAAACCTACTTCTAAAAGCAGGACTTGTTACGCATCAGCCATTAAAATTCGGCCGTGTTTGATCACGATTAATCCATTAAAGCGAACATTTCAAACAGATGATTAAGCAACGTTGCTGGTTTTGTAACCCTTTATATTTCCTAAAACGATATTCCCTCCCCCAAAGCTTTTCTTTTCTGTAACAAGAAGCGATTTGTTTAAGTGCTTAAAAACAGGGATGCATTTATATAAAATGTTTTAATAAAAACTTAACAAACTGAATTCAAATACCTACGTCAATATTTATAATGCGGCTATTTTCTTAGACTAATTTAGATTTAGAAACTGTTAAAGTAAAGGTTTTTGGAGGGGTGGGCTTTACTCTTTTACCTCACAGAGAGATAGCCTCAACAAGGCTTCTTGTTCTCTGGGCCTCTGGATGAATATGTCTTCCCAGGCCCAAGTGGAGCAAACAGAGGGACACCCCGAAAGTATTTAGTCAGTAGGAGTCTGACACTCCGGGGTCACTGCTCTCACAGCGTCCCTGATGGTCCTATGCAGGATTTTCCCCCGGCATAAAAAAAGGTTTCATTTTATAATGAACAAATACAATTTTTTTACAAATGAAGAGCTACAAATTCCTATAATACTCTTTTATGAGTCAATTTTTATTTTATACTAGCTGTCCCGGCAAACCTTGTTCTGCCCTATTTCTCTAAAACAAAGTCACATTGTTTTTTTTAATGTTAATAGTTTCCCCGTCAGATAACTGTCCCGGCAGACCTTGTTCTGCCCTATTTCTCTAAAACAAAGTCACATTGTTTTTTTTTAATGTTAATAGCTTCCGCGTCGGCTGTTTTTTGAAAATTGTTTGAAGCAACCTGGCCTTAATGCTATATGTATAAAAATTGACAAATATTGACATTAATATTTATACGTCACTCAATAATTGTTTTGCCTTCCCGGAACCCGTCCACTAACATTTAAACTTTATGGTATGGTGTTAAAGTTCAAATTGACTTATAACAAATGTTTTGTATGAGAATATAGAAAAGTGGTGTTTTTAGACTTTTCCAGACAATTTTTTAAAATTTTCTCTCCGTAATAACCATCCCCAGACTGCAACAAACACAACAAAAAAGAAATTAGCAAAATCGGTTCAGCCGTTCTCGAGTTTCGCGCTTATCAAGACATTTTGCGATTCATTTTTATATATAAGAAGAAGATATGTCTAGTTAAATTACAAAAAAATTGAATTATGTTGCTGTATGTTTCGGTTATAGGTGTAAGTATCACTGCACTTGCAGGTGATTATCATCATGTGGGCTTGCAGCTTGCTAGCGAACAAATAATTAAGTATTACTTTTTAATTTAGCGCATGAAAGATATGGTAGACATCTTACAGATAATGTAAATACAGCATGTAAGAAGATATGACGATAATAATGTGGAGAATTGTTTGTAACCGTAATTCTGTAACTCTATTATACAATTTATAAAATAAGCAAAACAAATGAAAACGCACATATATTTGGAAGGTGATACAATTAAAAATGACATCTACTGTCAATAATTTTTAGTAATACTATAATTGAAATATTTCGAACTTAAATCCGACACTGCATAAATGAATACATTGCTTGTTCGTTGTTATGGGTAGCCCCAGGAGCTTGCAGCGGATGGTTATTTCTCAAAAATAAAATCATCTCATTACCAAAAGAATGGCGATTAAATTGATTGGCAGATAGGGGAAAGAGAGGAAAAATTCGCACAAGAACTTAGGGGCAGGCTGTAAAGCTGTGCTTTGCTAAAAGTTGACGTAAATATATTATTTTTATTTTATATTATTTAATTATAATCAAAAATCAAGTTCATGCTTATTTCTGTACCACCATTTAGTCAAAAAAATCTATAAATAACAATTAATGTAATGTAATTAAATATGACTAAAATTTAATTATGTCCTAATTTTATTAAAAAAAGAGTTAAAAATGTATTCAACACCAGTTCAGAGAGCAGAATTCACCGAAAAGAGCTGGCGAGATACTCTAGTAGTTGCTCTTTTCAACATAATGAGGTACAATAATATAATAATGTAGAAATGAATGAATGTACCATCAAATTTGATACCATTATTTAAGCTATCCCTTGTTATGATCCAAAACTGCGTTCCGAATAACGCACAGTCATAGATGGGCAAAATGTAATCAGATTAATGAAAATGATTAACGATTACATTTTATGTTTTTTACCATTAATATGACTGCATTTTGCTCATTTATGTTTTAAACACTACAAAATCTCAGATTGTATACACATTTATGATTTCTAAATGTTTTAAATGGATTTAATCATGATTACAGAGCAAGCAAATTAAAATTACGACTACATTTTGTAATCTTTCATCATTAATCAGATTACATTTTGCCCATCTCTGCGCACAGTAGATACAGTCATTAATAGTTTTTCTTATTATCCTAAAAGTGATACAGCGTAACGACATATTGTTACTAAATATATTGTTATTTGTTGTTGTATAAAAGCAATGTAATTATTTTCAGCAAACTTCAAACACGTTTAAAATCTATAAATTAACATTCCATACAAGAACTAAAGAACTAAAAATAAGCGTGATGCCTTTACTTTAATATTACGTACCATTTTTCGAAACAATGTCAGCGGGGAGAAGCAAGTCAACCGTTGCTCGTAGTTATATGCGCACGCGTCGGTCGGTATATCCAAAAAACTTGTTTAAGTTCAAAACAGGCGGAAAATATGTGTTAATTGAATTTTATATAATATCACTGTGTTTATACATTTTCATTATTTCATAATGAATTCCCGAGTTTTTACATTTGCTGCGTTTATGATTCTTTTCACCTTAGATGGTAAGTTTTGAAATATTAAAATTTAACTTTCTATAGACAATGTAGTATATTATTAAAAAAAAAACTGAAACGACCAATTGGCTAAAAAAATGAACCCATACAAATCATCATATATTAAAATAACGAAAACATCTGAAAATATTGAATTATTCATATTGAATGTAAAGCTTATTGATTTATCGCATCTATTTTCGATCAAGCCTAACGTCAAAGACGTCATGATATTTAGTCAGAATTTTTTGTGAAGTCTTGTAATATATTAATAATAGCGTAAGACACTCAAATGTCAAAAAAAGAAGATAGAAATGAGTTATTAATTTAGTAATTCAGTTTACAAAATTAAATTCAACACAATCATAAAGTGAAATATTGTAGTTCTCCATAAGAATGCTATTTTAGCAGAAATAAAACATGTAATTATTACACGTGACATAAAATTAAATAATATAGGCATATTTAATACGAAACATATTTTCAACTGGTATTATAAAACGTTACATTAAAATCTTTAGTAGTATTACTATAACTCTTAGTTCGACGGCTCGGTTGGTAAAGTGGCTGATCGACTTTGCGATACGTGTCGGAGATTCAATTCTAACACTGAACAAATAATTTATATCCTATCTTATTCGTCCTATGAGTAGTTGTTCTGGGTTTGGTTACTTCGATGTCGTCGACCCGTCGACACAGGAGTAATTATTATTATTTTGTCTTTATTTTTAAATTAATTTATTGTTTCTTCGCAAGAATAGCTCCTATAATAAAAAAATAGTATATGCAAACATAGCGATCTACCTATTAATTAAGTGAACGTACTCACTACCTTTACTTAATCACCTAAACATAGACACAATAGAACACAATCATGGGCTTCCTATGTTCTATTATTATGGACGTAAGTAATGCTGTTTGAAAAGGAAATAATTATAAAATATTAGAGTTCTTTCTTCCCTTTAACAATTCATGCATTATCAAGTAGCTAGCAGCAAGTAGACCATCAGATTCAATCAACTAATTTGAGCCCTTCCGCATTCTGAACTTTAGTATCATTCTAACAGTTAAGATTCCAGTTCAATACAAGTTGCTATTACAACAGATATTTTTAAATAAACAATATTGTATTGACCTGCAAAAAAATTACAAATATTACAAATAGAAGAGACAATGCAATTAATAAAGCTGCTTTTATTTAAAAATTCATTATTACAAATAGTTAACCTAAATTGAATAGTACCGTATAGTTATAAATAAAAATGTAATTAAAAAATAATCTTTGTTATTTAACTGACATAACTTGGTTCTAATAAAAAATTTAATACGAAGGTCAGTGGATTATAAACATAAATAAAAAAGGCTGCAAAAAGCATACGGGAAAAGGATATTTCAACTATATAGCCAATTTGATTAATTGTATTAATAGTAACTACAAAATTATTAATGTAATAACATGAAATAAAAACCACTGCCACCTAAATATACATAAAACTTTATACGATCCATTTGACTACTCAAATAGCGTGATGGTTGAACGATGAATTACTTTGCTAAGGGTCCTAAGTGCGATCCACATTGGCAAAACATGTTTGTATGGACTACGGGTCGCTGTTCCATGCCAGATTGTTAATGATTATAGAATTCGTATATTTGCAAACGATTAGGAGCATCTACTAATTAGAGATCCCACGAATATTCGGCAACTATTCGGTATTCGGCCTATTCGGCCACTTTTTTTGCTATTCGGTATTCGGTTATTGTTTTTAGTTTGTATTGGGTATTGTATTGTCTTTGCTGGCCGCGCCAACGCAACGAGGAAAACAGGTTGCAACTTGCCTTAATCCAGCTAACGCGCCCCCGACAAGCATGTATTCCATGCCGAATATTCGGCGCTTCGGCCGACAGCGTTGCCGAAAATTCGGTATTCGGCCAATTCACTATTCGTGGCATCACTACTACTAATGCTACATAGCTTTTTTTAATAAGATGTAAAAAACTTTAAAAAAATCAGATATGTAGTATTTATAATATATAAGAATATTGGAGATTGCTCTGACGGTCTACTCAACTAACATATCTACATACCTATTTTGGAT
Source organism: Automeris io (assembly GCA_036320925.1). Lineage (NCBI taxonomy): Eukaryota > Metazoa > Arthropoda > Insecta > Lepidoptera > Saturniidae > Automeris > Automeris io. Next base: position 10,707,169 of record JAUDJH010000010.1, on the reverse strand, counting down.
ATTTGATCATTGCATGTGAACCTAAAAAAAACTTTAACATAGACCACCAATATTAATTGTTGTGGGCGTAATTTTAATCCTTTTAAGACCCACGCCGAAGTATTAATTGAGCGATTAGTGCAAGTTACGTCCTATTTCGAGCCACCATGACACCAATAATGGACGCACATAATTTTAGGAATTGGTAACGTCACGTTTGCTTTAACGAGCTCAACTAGCTGGTGACCGAACGCAACAAATTGTTGTTTGATGCACGCGTCTCTTATATTTTGTTACGGTATATTAATTCACGAATATTTAATTAAGACGTGATTATTATAGATTTGTTATTGATTGATGTGTCTTCCAGATGTAAGCGATTCTGCGGTAGTAGATCAAATTATCTCAGTTTGTGTCGACTTATATATTGTATGTCCTTATTTCTATCTCTGTTGTTACAAAATGATCAAAACTAAATTTTAATACACCATCATACTGTATCTCTTTCAGGATTACCACGATTCACTTTTTGAATTTTGAAATTATAAACAGTTAAATTCTTTCTTTTCCAAATATATACATATATAGATATATATCTATTATTACATTACATTACATTACATTGATATCAAAGTAATTATCTTTTTACAGTCAGACATTGACCTAAACCTTACCTGTTGGAAAGTGAAGATGACGCCGATGATGGAGCGCGCTCACTCAACAAGCACTTGACGTTTGAAGATCCCGATGTCATAAAATGTTAGAAAAACAGATGCAGGAAGCGAATTCCACTCCTTGGCGGCTTGCAGCAAAAAAGAGAAGGCGAATCGCCTCGTGCAAGCAATTGGAACGTCAATCTCATATAGGTGCAAATCCGCACGGCGTCTTGCCGATTGCCGATTTATCACTGGAAAATATTATTAACCATCGAAAATTAAAAAAAAAAAAATTGAAGGCCTGTCGAATAATCATAGGTAAATTATATTCTGTTGGGAAATTTGGAACACATAATTAGAGAACTTTGCGTCAAAGTTTCTCGCTTAGTTAATATTCTCTAAAGTTATAGCTCTTACATTTTGCGACTTGAACAATTATTCCTAAAGGACAATGTAATCTGTAAACTCGAACCCTTATTAAATTCAAGTATCACTTAAATAATTTGGACAATTGGATAATGAGCCTTAAGGAGTGTGACTGTCTGACATTGTACGACTAAGAAACTTGTCTGCATATAAATAATAATAATAATAATATAATATAAGCCTTTATTATAGAATATTTTACATACTTTTACTACTTTTTACTACTTTTTTTTTTTTTTTTACTACTCTACTTGTCTTCCGACATAGGCCTCCTCTAAGGATTTCCATTTTCTTCTATCTCTAGCTTCCCTTAGCCATGTTTTTCCTGCCGTCTTTTTTAAATCATCTTCCCATCTCTTGATTTGTCTTCCTTTATTTCTTTTTTCGTTTCTGGGATACCATTCCGTAATGTTTCTGGTCCATTTTCGTTTGTTGTCACGCAACATATGGCCTGACCAACGCCATTTAAGCCTTTTTACTGTAATTTCGACATCTTTAAATTTAGTTTTTGCTTTTGTGATCTGTTTTTTAATTTTATCTTTTAATTTCACACCTAATACACTCCTTTCGATACCGTTTTGGCAAACTTTTAGCTTATTTAATTGTTTATTTGTAAGTGCCCAGGATTGGCAAGCATATGTCATACACGGCAATATACAGGTATTATATACTTTCCTTTTATGGTGTATTGGTAGATCCCTGTTTTTCATAACCTCGCTGAGTGACCAATATCTTTTCCAAGTATTGGTCACCCTTCTTTCTATTTCTTTGTTTGTGCTATCTTTTGTTGAAATTAATTGCCCTAAATATATGTATTCATTTACATACTCGATTAATTCCCCGTTAACTCTGATATGATGTTCTTCTGAGTTTGTAAGTATTTTCGTTTTAGTGGTGTTCATAGTCAGCCCAACTTTCATACTTTCCGTTGCTAATTCATTCATCATATTTTCTAGAGAATTTGAACATTCTGAGAAAAGAACTATATCATCCGCGAATCTTAAATGGCTTAAGCTCTCTCCATTGATATTTATTCCTTTATTCTCCCAGAGTAGTGTACTAAAAACTATTTGTAAAACTGCAGAAAAAAGTTTTGGAGAAATTGGGTCGCCCTGTCTCACTCCTTTTTCTACCGGGAATTCTGGACCTATTCTTTCCATTTTTACTTTTGCTTTTGAGTTCGTGTATATATTCCTTAATATTCTGATATATTTATGGTGGATTCCCTGTACTTTCAAAGTAGTCCATATTGCTTCATGATTAAGAGAATCGAATGCCTTGTTGTAATCGATAAACGCGATGTAATAGGTCTTATTATATTCATTATATTTTTGGAGAACTTGTTTAACTACATGAATGTGGTCTATTGTAGAAAAATTGCTTCGAAAGCCAGCTTGTTCTTTTGGTTGATATTCGTCTAGAGTTGAGGTAATTCTATTTAATAATATTTTTGTAAATATCTTATATATGTTAGATACGAGGCTTATGGGTCTATAATTTCCAATATCTTTTTTGTTACCTTTTTTATAAACTAATATTATGATAGATTGAGTCCAATCTTTAGGTATATCCTCTGTTAATAGTATTTCATTAAATAATTTTGTAAAAATTGGTGATATTTCTGTAACTCCAGATTTTAACATTTCATTAGTTATATTGTCCGATCCCGGTGTTTTGCCATCTTTCTGAGTTAAAATTGCTTTTTCTACTTCGGATGTTAGAATTGTGGGAACGATTTCTTCGTTCGGATCTTTTTCCCAACATTCTATTGGTGGCTCTTTATTTGCACTGTATAATGTACGATAGAAATCAGTTGCAATTTCTAATACTTCTCCCCTTTTATTAGTACTTGATCCATTGCTTCGGTTTAGTTTAGGCACCCATTCTCTCTTGTGATTAAGTTGTTTAAATGCTTTTTTAACACCTCCTGTCTTCTCTATATATGTTGAAATAATTTTATCTCTGAATGCTTTTCTATCTTTCCTCATTTGTTCATTTATCATTTTACTAATGTTTCGTATTTCGCTACGATTTTTATTCTCATTTAAAAACATGTTTTTCCTCTTTTCGATTAAATTTTTACAATATGTAGAAATACTTTGTTTATTACTTTTATCTCCTTTATTTATTAATTTTGTAAGCGTTTCTGTAAGTTTGTTGTATTTATCCTGTACTGTTCCTTCATATGTCATAACTTCCGATAGATCTTTGAGACTGATATGATTGTTGTCATCATTCCAGACGTAATTGTGTAAGTTCCTGTTGAAATATTTTCTAGTTTTCTTAATATGCGTAGTTCTCATAGTGACTCTTACCATTCTATGATCGGTGTTAAAATTTAATTTGTGAATAATATCTATATTCTGTATAAGCTTCGGATTGTTGCACATAATATAATCTATTTCATTTTTATATAACCCATTAGGGGAAATCCATGTCCACTTGTTTGAATGTTTTATTTTAAAAAAGGTGTTTATAATTGCTAATTTGTTTTCACATGCGAAGTTGATAAGTTTACTCCCATTCATACTTCTTTTCCCATATCCAAATTTACCGACTATGTATTCTTCTCCTGGCTTACAAGTTCCTACTCTGGCATTAAAGTCTCCCATTATTATTAAGTTTTTATATGTTCCTTTTATAGCTAATTGTAAGTTGTTATAAAATTCTTCCGTTTTTTTAATGTCATCTGTTTTAATTTTTTCTGTTGGTGCATATACTTGTATTATTGACCATCTTTCTTCTTTTTTGTTATTAGTAGCCAGTTTTAAATTCAATATAGCTATTCGTTCTGATATTCCTTTAAATTCTTCGATTTTCATAGCTAATTCTTTTTTAACTAAAAATCCAACTCCGAACATTCCTGATGTTTCTCCTTTATAGTACAGCACATAGTTTTTATAATCTATAATTCCTTCTCCTAACCTTCTCATTTCACTTATTCCTAAAATGTCCCATTTTATACTGTCCAAAGCTAATTCCAATTCTAACAGTTTTTCTTCCGAATTTAAAGAGCGTGTATTTATTGTCTGCATATATTACTTTATAAATACATTATTTGTATTTTTTAAATGAAACTTCTTTGAAGTGTTTTCAATTTAAATTTCATAAATCAAAAACGCAACACTAAAAGTATCAAGCAAATAAATCTAAAGGTTTAAACCTACAATAACACGACATTATACATAAGCAGAGATGGGCAAAATGTAATCTGATTAATGATGCATTATTACAAAATGTAGTCGTAATTTTTATTTGCTTGCTCTGTAATCATGATTAAATCCATTTAAAACGTTAAAAAATGATAAATGTGTATACAATCTAGGATTTTGTAGTGTTTAAAACATAAATGAGCAAAATGCAGTCATATTAATGGTAAAAAACGAAAATGTAATCGTTAATCATTTTTATTAATCTGAATACATTTTGCCCCTCTATGTACATAAGTATGAAGCATATTATATCAATTGTAATTTTAAAAACTTTGTAGATTTAAAAATATGTGCCCCTATATATGGATAATAAATATAATCGCTGTGATTTGTATATTTAAATAATATTAATAGGTGTTTACATAGAACAATACATAGTTATAGAAATCGGAAGGTAGACACAACAATGTGGTGTCTGAATTGTTGTTAACAGTACCTACAGATCGTGCGATAACAATTAAGTAATTTTATGTATGCTCTTTAACAAATTGTTCCTTAGTTTTGGAGACATAGATACTTCGAAATTACCTTTCTTAAGCATTTGACGTCCTTCCTATCATAACATCATTATTGGGTTCCTCTTGAAAGCTTTTGGTTGCTTTTCCCGCCCTAATTAGTAGGAAAAGATGTCACTCGGCATAATATAGCCACATAATTATGGCGGTCTATCTTACCTTTCCAGTCAATTCTATTTCAGTCTTTGGTGTTCTTTATATAATATTTATAATGCTGATGATAAAAATGATGTATAATTAAACCAAATTTAATTTTATTTGAGAGCAAAAATGAATAAGTCTCGATATAATTGAGAAAGAACGTAATTTTTAAGTTTACAGAAAGTCGCACATAAATACATTTGTTTTGATGATGAGCTACACATTCAAAGTAAATTCCTGTAGAACTAGATTTAAATTAATGATTTGATTAAGAAATATTTAAAAAAAATTTCGTAGTGCCTTGAATTACATAATTGTTTTTATTAATTACTCAAGATAAATGATCACTTTATTTATATCAGAAGAAACCTTTTTATTTAAGTAGTTTGAAATTTTTGCCTATTGTATCAAACTAATTTAAAGGCACAATGATTGCGTTCAATGTATTTAATAGAATCGGTAGATACAGAATATAATAAGGAATAAAATTATAACCATTTGATACTCCGTCCAGAGTGAATAAAGATACATTACTAAAATATACAGTCTGGATACTTGAGTCTTTTTGATAATTGGTTTATTATTTACGGTCGTATGTCCATCGTATGCTCTAAGTGTGCTCATCCAGAAATTGTTCAGCCTGTATAAATCCATTTATTAAGAGCTACACACTGTACAAATATGAATGGCAAATGCGGAGTAAGCTATGACGTGTACTTTATTTTCGTTTTATTTAGATCGACGGCGATTAATTTGAGGTAAAATTTCAATGTCAAATATAAATTATGTACTCGTAACTTCCCGAATTCAATTCAATAACATTTATTATTGTGGGTCAAACTTTAATAAGCTTGTTTAGTATTCAAACATCTTCTTGGTATAAAGTATTATTATAGCTACTTGACAAATTAGTCATCAATATATGGTAATAATAACCACTTGTCTTAGTATTTACAAGGTTGTAAGAATAATTTTTTTATATCTTGCAGCAAAATTACATTTTTGAAATATATTTATTTTTCACAACACGTAATAGACGGTTTTATCATTTGGTAGTAAATGTTTTCCAGTAAACCACTAAACGTATGAATACCCATAACATAGGAGTATTGATGTAAAGTAATTGCAAAATTACCAGGATTTAAAAAACTTAGGTTAAATTGATGAAAATAAATATAGAAGAACTTTCTAATATTTAAACAAATAATTGTACTATAAGTAAAAAAAACTTGTCTATTGTACTTTTATTTTAATGTGTTTGGGTTTGCTACGCTTTAGAATTGCCGTTGTTAACACGTTGAACGCCGGCCCTTTTTCTCAATACTACCCGTTCAGGCCGTTTTAATCTCTTTATTCTACAATAAATTCTATTTCAAAATATGTTTTTCTTATCATTTCTAGTGTTATAAATCTGCGTTTTATCACATTTTTTAGCTGGGGGTCACCGGTGCCCCCCTCCACGGCCCAAACGGAATGTTTACTGGGGGTCACCGGTGACCCCCACGGCGTTCAACGTGTTAATTGCGTTCCTTTGTCAAAAATTTCTAAAGCGTAAGACCTTTTTAGCAAGAGCGCAATAGTCAATCTGTCACGGTAACTAATTGTTATGTATAAACAATTGCTATGAGTTTGCCGCCAACGCACCTGCATGTACAACGATGCTGTGAAAATAGAAAATGCTAGACAGTACATTCCGGGCCAGCAACATGTCCACACTGAACTTAGGTTCCATCGAATGCGACATCAACTCCGAACGATATAATCATTCCAAAACTACAATTGGCACATCTCATAATGGTTCAGGGTTGTATTTTACTTTGTTTTAGTATAAAAATGACACTTTTGTACCGGACAGTAAATACAGTGCAATTCCAAATTGAGTATGAGTATCGAGAAACCTAAATTTACCGATAAATTATGTTCAGAATCTATCAAAAATCGTATAAGGTCGTTAAAATATTGCAGGAAATAATGTACAAATGCGATATCGTATAGATATCAATACAATATATTAGGTCCTTACATATGAAATTGGCGTTTTTCGTACTGGCCACTTTAATCACAAATTACTCCTCTTTGGTAAGGAATTCCAAATTCAAATTTGTACAGCTATAGACTCATCTATTTGTGCTTCGATGATCGTCATTCATTTGTTTTTTTCTTCTGTTTTTTTCTGTTTGCGTCACTCATTTCACAAAATGGAAAACTTAAAATATCGCATTATTTACGAGTACGAGTTCCGCCGTGGCACTAATGCTGCGGAAACAACTCGAAGGGTGAATGATGTGTATGGCGGTCGTGTTGCAAAAGAAAACACAGTTCGTTTTTGGTTCCAACGTTTTCGTTCTGGAAATTTCGACCTGCAGAACAAGCCCCGTGGACGGCTTGAGACTCAAGTTGATAATGAAGAGTTGAAGGCTATTGTGGAAGCGGATCCATCGCAAACCACGTCCGAGTTAGCTGCAGGCTGCGATGTTAGTGATAAAACTGTTTTAATTCACTTGAAGCAAATTGGGAAGATTAAAAAGCTTGAAAGGTGGGTACCTCACGAATTGACTGAAGCAAACCGGCAAACGCGCGTCGACTGCTGCGTTACGTTACTAAACCGGCACAATAATGAAGGTATTTTAAACCGAATCATTACCTGTGATGAAAAATGGGTTCTTTACGATAATCGGAAGCGCTCAGCGCAATGGTTGGATCCTGGCCAGCCAGCCAAATCCTGCCCCAAGCGAAAATTAACCCCAAAAAAGTTACTTGTAAGCGTTTGGTGGACTAGTGCCGGTATTGTTCATTACAGTTTTCTCAAATCTGGCCAGACTATTACGGCTGATGTCTATTATCAGCAATTGCAAACCATGATGGAAAAGCTAGCGGCTAAACAACCTAGGCTGGTCAATCGCTCCACGCCACTGCTGCTTCACGACAACGCTAGACCACACACTGCGCAACAGACGGCTACTAAATTAGAAGAGCTTCAATTGGAAAGTCTAAGACATCCTCCGTACTCCCCGGACCTTGCTCCAACAGATTACCATTTTTTTCGAAATTTGGATAACTTCTTGCAAGGGAAAAAATTCAACTCCGATGGGGCAGTCCAAATCGCCTTCAAAGATTTTATTGATTCCCGTCCGACTGGTTTTTTTAGTAAAGGGATCAATGAACTACCTATGAGATGGCAAAAGTGCATAGAAAATAATGGTTCATACTTTGATTAATTAAATATATTATATTAAAAAATATTCGACTTTTTGTTCCTCCCATACAAAACGCCAATTTCATATGTAAGGACCTAATATTACATACATAACGTTGTTTACGAACAAGTATAATACCGTCTCAATGAGGCTTAATTGATTGAGTAGTATACGAGTTACGCGTCCATATGACACTCTTGATCTAAACAATAATGTATTAAATATCCTATAATATTAAATGCATTATCTATGTGTAGCAGGAACGGCTGGTACGCATTATTTAACACTACGTTTACGGGACGCGTCAATTTGACGCATTTCGTATTTTAAAAGGAAAATTACAAAAACCGTTCGGGTATTTATTTTATCTTTTCTATTTATATTATATCTCTTTTCTATTTTGTTAACAATCCATTGAATGAAGCAAATATGTATTGTTATTTATTTTCTTTATACCTGTTGCAATATTTAAGTTTTCTATATGATATATCTACATCTATTAACGCGTGACACGTGTTCATAGTAAATATTATTATTTTAAGAATTATGGAATCATCAGCCTATTTTTTTTATTTCACTGGCTTTTAATGGCCAGTATATTAAATATGTTTATTTATAGGTTCGTGGTACTTCTCTTATTGTCTCTTTTACTATTTTCTTATATTTGGAATTTACAACCTCATTTGGACATTAAGAAGAGAGTAATTCTGAATCACATGGTTCCACTAAATCTATAAGAATTTACACTTTTTTTTTACTAAAGGGTTCATTCTAGACCTCAATCATACCCTGTGAAATTAATTTAGTAATAAATAACGAGGTTATAAATTTCAGTTTGGAAAGAATTTGCTAAGAGCCGGAAATATTTGACAATCGTATATCATGTTAAATTTATTCTATTTATTTTCTTTACATTCAATGTACTATGAAACTAACTTAAGGAAATTGCCAAGGGCCGCTCTCCATCGATGTTTTCCATGTGCTAATTCCAACACTTGGGAAAAATAACATTAAATCGTATCGACGTGTGATCTGTTCATTGCTTTTCACTAACGAACCAATACATTAGGGGGAAAAGGTTTATTTTACTTAGTACATTTCCGTGTCAATTTTTTATCATTGAATTAATGCATTAACTTCATTAATACCATGATATTTATTTTTCTAATTATTTCTATACCCGTTATATCTATAAGTTAAAGTTTATTCTAGCATATGTCTTTCTTTTCTTTCAATAAGATTTATTTTATTAAAAATATTAATGAAATGCTTTACATTGCAGTATAAATACCAACAGAATTTAAACAAAGTGCTTGCGTAACGCAATAGCAGTGAAAACAATCTAAATTGGCTAACGAAAATGGCCTTGTGTTCTTCTTTTTATACGATTGCTGACATAATTAATCGCTGACATGATCGTGTCACTTACTGTAAAAAATACCAAAATATTTATTTGATATTAAAAATATTGAAATATTTTAATTTTATTATATAAATATTACATTTCTTAAAAAAAAACATATATCATCTGTTCCAATATAATGTAAACAAATGTTGCTACATTAAGTATAAGCCACTACATGATATATATAAAAAAATGTTTAACAAGAATATATTCCAGTTTACGTAAGTAAATATTGCTATCTTTTGTTCCCTCGTATGAATCTTTTTAAAGCTGCATTGAAAGTAATTAAACGCTTATTGAATAAATCATCGAGCGCCGTTGAATGGACGTCTATAATTCCTTTATTAACTTTTCAATAAGGCTTTCAACTATACTTAGTCGTTTTACCAAGAAACAATTTCCATTTTAACAATTTACTTAAGGTTTTAAAAAATCTATTAATTGACCTAGCAGGAAATTAAAGTTACTAGAACTATTTGTAATTATTATTTGACTTATTCCAAAAATATAATATAAATGTGGCCGATCTGAATCTATGATGAAGATATTTGTGCGTTTAAACTGAACAAAGATATTTCGGGATTTTTAACAGAATCTGAGTAGTATTAACATCTGATGAGACATCTGATCTTCTTAGAAAAATGTTACTTTATATTATATGTTACGTTTTTACTGTAAGGATACTATGGATCTAACAAAAACACTCACCCAAAAGCCACCTAAAGAAAAAGAATGAATAAATACAATCCTTACAAATGTTCATATTAATATAGTAGACAAGGATTTATAACCCCTAAGGTAATTACTACAATAGGAAAATTGACGTTAAATATCCTGTCTGATACATCCACAAATATCATGGATTTGCCAGTAACATTACTTTATAGACAACGTAGAAAATATATTGATACTACCAACGATTACTAAGTTTTTCTCGTTTCATGGTTACTTGTATCGCATTTTAGATTGTTATGAATATTTTGTTTTGAACCCATATGTGAATCTACCGTATTATCAAACTTAGACACAATATAGGTCACAATGATGGCGTCATGTTGTACTAATTTAGTCGCTAATAGTTTGAGATCACGTTTTGAAAGTTACAAAAATAAACCATTATTTTAAAGGTTAGGAAAATATCTTTTCAAAAGCGCTTACCAACCCTCTGTAAAGAAAGATATTTATTATTAAAACTATCGTGATAGTTCACCTGATGCATTGCGTTCATACCATTGTCTGCCGCAATGTATTTTTTATAAGAAATAAAGAATAATGCTGACCATTTTTCAGCAAATAAATCTATCTTAGCACAAATATTTTCCTAAAGAATCATACAATTAGTAGGTAAATAAACATGTGGCAGTTGTTCAATGTTGGAGTTGCTTTGTGAAGGAAATAATTTTAATTTAATTTTAAAAGCCACAACTTTTATTTTTAATTGCGCACACAGCCATTTACAACCATATACTTCTTAGTTTTTTAATCTCTCTGTAGCCAGCATCAGAATAAAATTTACTTGTGTTGGCAGTTGCCAACAACAGTGAACAAAGGTAAATCTATTTTACTTCAATGGTAGTATTGTTTCTTTCTTAGATAACAATACACAGAGTCTAAATATAAACGATCTATAAAGTATACGTTATGGTTATAAAACATCTGGAATAACGATTAACTGTAAATATATACAAATAAAATTTTATATGTATTTAATTAATGTGGTATGCACGTGATCAGTTTTATAAACAGTTATTAAGTTTCCATCATTCGTAAGTAGTATATTCTCGAAGGTCTTGTAATCAAATTAATAGGGTCGAAGTCACACGTAGTCATTTTCTTCACGGTCACTAAATCTACTGTTAGGAAGCAGTTAAATGCTGACATTAATAGACATTATCAAACAAATGACATATTCTTTAAGATCATTATTAAGTACAATTATATTTGATTTGACGTGTACTTACAAATTTGAGCCTCTGACTCTGACATATACTGTACTCATAGATAACTTTCAAAATAAATGTCCTCACTGTATATTCTTTTCAGGGTAAGCAGAGATAGATTTTTGTCTATATCGACCTTACAATTAAATGCCATGTCCAATGTAATTATTAGCGTAGCAAATCATTCTCAAGGCACAGTGTGACATTGAGCAGAAACATAAAATACTTTATCTATTTGGAATGTGTTTGCAAATGAACAAACTATAGAAATACAATAACCACATAGACAAACGTTATACATAAAACGGGATGAAGAAGGACTAAGTAATGCAACCAATACGTCATCCCTTATAAGCCTTCTATTGATTACATGAAAAGACATCGGTCCAATGCAATTTTCGGCCACTCAGTCAATTTCATCTTATTAGAAATCCACGGGGAGTCACGGTAGGACCGAATCCAAATTGTGTTGAACCGAATCAATTTCAGAATCGACAATTTTTTTGCTTCTATATTAAAGTAAGGTATAGTTGATATATATTATAACAACAAATGTTACAACAAATGTTACAACAAATGTTACAACAAATGTTTTACTATATAAATAAGTTATAATTTACTTTCATTTTCTGAAATTCCTGTATGGAACTTTTATACTTTAATTTATTTCACTCAGTGTTTTATTGATCACACTTTGAATATATATCCGTAAAATCTAAAGCCCACAGTAATTTTAGTAATTAACCATCACAGCAACTAATTAGGATTTTTTTAATAACGCTTTTACTATTTAAAACATATAAGACAATATTATCATTCTGAGCGTTCACCATTATTATCAAAATATTTGATATTATTTTAGCTACGATAATTAAATCTGGATTTCTTAAAAACATCTTCATTTCTCATCATTTAAGACAGTCATAATGTCTCACTTCGGCTTGTCACGTTTCGGGATCTGCGCGAGGACATCCACTTATTTATATACCTAGATAGGTTCTATCTATGTTTATATGAGTTGACATGAGAACGATTGCTCTTTAGATTTTTTTTCCCTGAATGTCATTGCCTCTCTGGAATATTCGAATACACAGTATTCGGTATAGACTTTATTGAGCCAGTGTAAGAAAGGATCTCAAGTGTCAGCCTATAAATTATAACTTAATAAGCAATACAAAAGTTCTATGGTGAGTGATACATCTATTTTACAAATAGAGTAACTAAATATTCATCACCACTAAACTGGACATAATTTTCGGAATACCTACATTAATTTTCCCTTAATAATATTCAGTCGCGTGAGTATAGCCGCCATAAAACAGCAAGCTTAAGTGAACCGTTAAACGAACTGAGTTTCATATAATGTTCAGGGGCGATACCGATCCTTCCTGATGACTGACTTCACTGGAGTTAAATAAGTCTCCAATGGGAAAACTCTAATAACGTTCCGCTTGATGACACGGATCAGGTTCAACTTTCTTATCAAGCGTTGATTAGCGTTTCTGAGAAACTTTACTACTTTTGCCACTAGAATTATATATTTTTTTATTAACCCAGTGAAAATTCCTTCGGACTGTCAGGAGGAGTGGTGAGGTCCACTCCCCCGATGTGTCGGACTTGCACCGACTAAAACCTCCGGAGTGCTAGCTCTGTCCTCTCTTCTCCTTCAATGGGCCTGGGTATCCGTACACATCCTACGGACCCGGCGAGCGACTAGCCTTGGCAGGCCTCCTCTCTGGGAGGGGGTTAATTCTTAGCCCCTCACTACCTCTCAATGAGGTGTCATGTGGGCGCACACACGACGCCTTGTCCTCTCTGCCGAACGGCGGACGCCCTCAACGTCCACCGCCCGGCCTGTGTCAGGAGGGGAGCGCTCCCTACTAGAATTAAGTTACATTATAGCTCTTTTAACGTTCTTATCGTATATTATATACAAAACTGTTGTATTTGATATTCCTTGGATTCTAATTGATTTATTTACTTTAATAGTGAGCAATATTATATAGACAATAAGATGAGGATTATAAATAATTAATGATTGTTTGCAGGTTACCTTGCGTGTTTTAGAAATGATGATTATCACAAAATAAGGGTAGCAACGGGGAATACTTTTTATCAAGAGTGTCAATGTACAGAACCTGGGTTTAAAGTGGAACATATTAAATGGGTCGACAATGATAACAAAATCATAACAATGGGGTATGTCATTCAAGAATTTAATTATTTAAGTTAATTTAATTATTAAATTATTAAAGTCTAACATACGATTAAATTCAATTGTTTTTACAAGACCAGGTACGGATTCAAACATTTTTGTCGAACAGCTGAGTGACAGTTTTAATCTACACATTAGAAACATCAGTAAGTCCATGTCTGGAACATTCAAATGCATAGCTCAGTACCAAGGCCAGCAATATGTGCAAACATTTAATATAGAAGCATATGGTTCGTATAAAATTCATAAAACCAAAACGAATGTAAGCAAGACTTTATGTGCTAATAATTTCGATATTACAGATCCTTTACGCTTCATTAATGCGCCTATAAATCAATACTTACCAGAAGGTCACTCAGCAAGAATCAATTGTGAACCTAAAGGTGAATCGGAGCCATTTATAAGTTGGTTTAAAGAGAAAGGAGAATCTATTGAGGTACATAAATAATGTAAGAGCACTTGTAAACATTAAAAAAATTATACAGTTACACTGGTTAATATTTTTTTTATAGATACACAATAATGAAAAATACCATATATCACCCGAAGGACTTATAGTCAATGATGTCACTAAAGATGATGAAGGAATTTATAAGTGTTCAGCTTCTCTCGCAACCTCAGCAGAAAGTCTTGATAGATATATTAAAGTAGAGGTAATAAGAAATACATAACAATATATTAGTAATAAATTCCAGAATCTAGAAATAAATCATTGTTTTATAGGTCATGACAAAACCAGTGATTCATGAACTTAAAGCAAACCCAGAATCAAGAATAGTTGAAGGAAACACAATATCTATTGATTGTATAGCTGAAGGTATGCCGGAACCTGAATATACTTGGAATAAAATATCATATGACGTAAGTCATTTAAAAAATAAAAATTGACAACCATACCCTGGGATTGTAATTTTAGATAACAGTAAATTATTACAGGTTTCAGAAGAAAAAGGAAAAAAAGCGAATCTACAAAATGTTAAGAAACTTGTGTTTGCTCATGTTACACCAGAAGATCAGGGAATTTACCAATGTACAGCATATAATATAGCTGGAAATGCTACCGCAAATATTTCAGTTCAGGTAACTACTGTAGAAACACTGCTATATTATAACTAGTTTCATATTTATCAAATCTTTAATCTGATTTATGAAAATTATTTAAGGTATTAGTGCCGCCAGCAATAATTCGTTTTGACAATATACTAGGAAAGGAAGATGAAATGGTTCCCATCGTTTGCAAAGCAACGGGTCAACCAGAACCCAATGTCACAATTACAATGAAAAGAAGAGATCCTAATTACACAGGGTAAAGATTTTTTTTAAACTAACGTTATTAGTGGTTGTAAAATTAATAAATTTTATAAGTAAATTTGATTATTATAAATAAAAAACATTAAAAAATGTCTCCGCACACTACACATTAAAAACAAATTTAAAAAGGTCGAGTTAATCTTGAAAAGGTTTTTGATACACAATAGTTAATAAAATAACCATGTTTCAGTGAAAATATCACAGCAATATCTCCGGGTGCCATACTAAGACTAAAATATCCGTCTAGTGAAGGTGTTTACACATGTAATGCAAGGAATGAAGGTATGAATATAATTTAAAATCCTTAGATTATTTTAAAATCCTTAGATTATATTAAAATCATAAAAACTTACAATTAGCGAAAAATCAAGGGAATAGACTACGTCGATGTTGATGCCCGTGAAAATATCTTCCAGAACAAAAGCTTAATTTATGAATTACTGAACTCGTTCGCCAAACTTTTTTAAACAAGTAATTGATGTGGAAACGATCGACCAATCCCTAAAACCTATGCTTTTTGTAAATAACTTTTTATTCCTACCGTATATAATAGGTTAGGGAAAAGTTTCTTCATATACAAATCTCATTACCAAACCTCAAGACTTTTTTTTTCAAAGTTTATTTACATTTAACTGCAATTGTGAACGTACGTACGTAAGTGTAAAACGCGTAATGTAACTCTATGATACTCTTACTTACACTGCATCAGGTCCTTAAACGTTACAATTTTTTTCCGTAGCTTACGTTGCATTTTTTCTTTTTTGTATTAACATTTTAAAATGTATCGAATTTCTTTATTAGATTCACTCATTTTGACAGAAAACAAATAGAAAATAGCTGAAAACAACCTTTTAATAATTTGTTTATTTTTTTAAATATAAGCTTTTTAATGTCATCAAAACCAGCCAGATACAAATAGTACCTATAGTGAAAGAGATTTTATTACAAGTTTATAAATAATAGTATACGCAAAAAAGGCGCGACCTTATATTAGGTCCTTACATATGAAATTGGCGTTTTTCGTACTGGCCACTTTAATCACAAATTTCTCCTCTTTGGTAAGGAATTCCAAATTCAAATTTGTACAGCTATAGACTCATGTATTTGTGCTTCGATGATCGTCATTCATTTGTTTTTTTCTTCTGTTTTTTTCTGTTTGCGTCACTCATTTTACAAAATGGAAAACTTAAAATATCGCATTATTTACGAGTACGAGTTCCGCCGTGGCACTAGTGCTGCGGAAACAACTCGAAGGGTGAATGATGTGTATGGCGGTCGTGTTGCAAAAGAAAACACAGTTCGTTTTTGGTTCCAACGTTTTCGTTCTGGAAATTTCGACCTGCAGAACAAGCCCCGTGGACGGCCTGAGACTCAAGTTGATAATGAAGAGTTGAAGGCTATTGTGGAAGCGGATCCATCGAAAACCACGTCCGAGTTAGCTGCAGGCTGCGATGTTAGTGATAAAACTGTTTTAATTCACTTGAAGCAAATTGGGAAGATTAAAAAGCTTGAAAGGTGGGTACCTCACGAATTGACTGAAGCAAACCGGCAAACGCGCGTCGACTGCTGCGTTACATTACTAAACCGGCACAATAATGAAGCTATTTTAAACCGAATCATTACCTGTGATGAAAAATGGGTTCATTACGATAATCAGAAGCGCTCAGCGCAATGGTTGGATCCTGGCCAGCCAGCCAAATCCTGCCCCAAGCGAATATTAACCCCAAAAAAGTTACTTGTAAGCATTTGGTGGACTAGTGCCGGTATTGTTCATTAAAGTTTTCTCAAATCTGGCCAGACTATTACGGCTGATATCTATTGTCAGCAATTGCAAACCATGATGGAAAAGCTAGCGGCTAAACAACCTAGGCTGGTCAATCGCTCCACGCCACTGCTGCTTCACGACAACGCTAGACCACACACTGCGCAACAGACGGCTACTAAATTAGAAGAGCTTCAATTGGAAAGTCTAAGACATCCTCCGTACTCCCCGGACCTTGCTCCAACAGATTACCATTTTTTTCGGAATTTGGATAACTTCTTGCAAGGGAAAAAATTCAACTCCGATGGGGCAGTCCAAATCGCCTTCAAAGATTTTATTGATTGCCGTCCGACTGGTTTTTTTAGTAAAGGGATCAATGAACTACCTATGAGATGGCAAAAGTGCATAGAAAATAATGGTTCATACTTTGATTAATTAAATATATTATATTAAAAAATATTCGACTTTTTGTTCCTCCCATACATAACGCCAATTTCATATGTAAGGACCTAATATTAAATTTAGTTGTATTCATATAATAGAATACTATAAAATAAATTCATACTTTGGGAACATTACATTTAAATTAATTACTTCGTAACATTACGTCCATTTATTTCAGTTGGATCTGTTACAAAGGAGATGTATGTGACAGTACTACACCGACCGTACTTAAATGATAAGAATGAAATCATGTGGGGTTGGAATGAAAAGCGAGTAAACTTCACTTGTTTACATGATAGCAATCCACCGGCTAATGTTAAATGGAGGTAGAAACAAAGTTTGTTTTTAGCAAAACTCCTTATGCCTTTTTTAATTACAATGAAAGTTGACTTATTTTCACATTCTAAAATACTCTTACTACATACAATCTAAATTCTCAAATGATTTTTTATTGGCATCAATTTTATGTTATTTCTTTTTTCTAACATAAAATAAAATTAATAATAATGAAAAGTAGCTAATCTGTTACAATTAACTTAAAGGAAGATAATCAGAGTTTTATTTTTAATTAAATAGATTCA
The DNA here is from genome assembly GCA_036320925.1 of Automeris io. Classification (NCBI taxonomy): domain Eukaryota; kingdom Metazoa; phylum Arthropoda; class Insecta; order Lepidoptera; family Saturniidae; genus Automeris; species Automeris io. The sequence goes on along the minus strand of JAUDJH010000010.1, from coordinate 10,689,385 downwards.
AAGGAAATGATGTTAGTAAAACAGAACTAGCAAAAGCACAAGATCTGTTGCTACCGCCATTTAATAATACAGCACAAAATTATATAACATTTACAATAGATAATAATTTTAAGTATGGAGTCTATGAGTGTCTAGTTGAAAATAATTATGGAAAAGCAACGAAAACTATAACAATAAGGGAAGGTTTACCTCCGACCGCAGTTAAAAATGTAAGTTTTTATAACGGTAATTTTTAGTACTGCATAAGCGCTTCTTTTTTATAGTGTGGGTTAATTTACAATAAATACATTTACTTAACATTTGTTTATACCAAAGACGTAGGGTAAACCTAAACGTTTTTCTTTTTTATATCTCGTATATATTAACCCTTTGAGAAATGCTACTAGTCCGGAAATTGAAATACTTAATCTATGGTGGAGGTCAGGTATTAAAAAAATGGTCATTTTGTATGACCTAACACATCTATATAGAAACATAAAAGTATTCGTTAACAACAATGTGTAAAAAAGTAAAAGACGAAATTCCTCCACACAAGGTAGAGAGTAGGTATTATAAAAGAAATTATAAAATCAAATGTAAGGAGCAACGAAGGAAATCAATGCTACTGGTTCTCAGAAAACTTTAAAAATGTTAGTCTATATACCGAGTCTATGTACCGAGCCACGACAAAATAACTGTTATCGAAAATATATTTTTCGCGCTCTTTAAAGTTGTAGAATAAACTAAGAGATACATTTTTCAGTGCCATGACATAGAAATCTTAAAAACGGCAATGAATAATGTAGCTTAAAGTTAACATCGTAATGCAACTTACGTTGTCTTTTGCGTAAGCGACGTTAACCGTTTACCATCAGGAAGATCTTTAGTCTGCCTTGAGAGATGATTTAAAAGAACAAATAATTACAATATTTGACAACGCATATCTCACGTGGTAGCAACAATTTCTGTACACGCAACAAACAACAGATAAACCTTACTCGGACCGGGAGAAGTTGATGGACTTATGTCGTTGCACACAGGCACCCTCGTAGGCGGTAAATTTTTAAATAAATAATTGCAACAATTTGAGACAGTTATCAAAGTGAATGTTGTACGGCAGATGGCGTTTACGTTTAGGTGCGTTTACATTTTATTAATTGTAATGTTCTGGGATTGCGCCTTATAGCGTGACTAAACCTTTTTATGGTATTAACAATTAAGTATCTTTCAGATAAGTGTAATAGATATGACAGCAACTTCCATTCTATTTTCCCTGGAAGGCCCGAATGATATAAGCCGACCCAATGTAATAGGGTATACGGCAGAATATGATGAATTAGAAAATTATAATGTAACTAATGTCCACGTTGTTAGGACTTGGGCTGTAAATAGACCATTCCGACTGGATAAATTGAAGTCGAACAAAACGTATCATATACGGTTTGCAGCGATTAATGAAGTAGGCGCCGGAACTTGGAGTGAAATGTTCGTATTTCATACGCTTGAGAAGTAAGTCGAATTTTCATATAATAAAGAACTAAATTTTTGAAGCTACTGTCTCGTTCATTTGGAATTTACAAGTATTATAATTTACACATATAATTAACGCAAGTTACTTCTTGTTCGAGTATGAGTTGTTATGCTCTATAAAATAACTAATGTGATGTTATTCCTTCTGTAGCCTACTATCTTCAACTACTTTCCTTTCATACTGTGTCATGCACCACCATCATACCTACCACGCTAAACTTCCATCGATAAATATCCGAGAATTCGTTATATAGTAATATGAAATTACGTTTTTATTTTTTTTTGTCAGTGTTTCTAAATTCATACAATTAATACAATAATTTTCTTTTTGGTGGTAGAACGATTGCCCGAACTGGGTCATGGCCACCGTACACAAGTGTAAAGACCGTCATAGTGACTCGCTTTGGCCTGTCGCGTTTCAGGATCAGCTTGTGTACATCCAGTAACTCATATACCTAGAAACTGTCAGTAGTGGTATATGTGGGCGGACATGATGACGGATACTATCAATGGATTTTCATCCTTTGATGGTCGCTTTCGTTTTTGGACTACACTGAACTTACCATGTGCACCTAGCACTGGGGTCACTTTGTCGAGCCAGGGTAAAAAAAAAAGTTGTCGTAGTATTTTAAATATAGCTCAGCCACGCTACCGTTCGTATTTTATTACTATTTTCGTTGTATTAATCATTGGGCAGTCATTCATGAGTTATCAAATAATTACATAATGAGCATTATCCCACAAGAATATCTTCTTTATGGATAAACCTGACCGAATCCAATCCGCTATATTCAAAGATAATTTTTAACAATATCTTTATAGATCTGTTCCAGAATCGCCTATATGGGACATAGAAGAGGAGCAATTGCTATCAAGTACTAAGCAAGTGCTTAAATGGAAAGAGCCAGAGGATAATGGAGATCCTATCGATTACTACACATTGCGTTATTGTCCGGTAATAATTATATTATTAGTTGCCATATAATGTAATAGGTACATATATATAATAGAATACCAATATTGTGTAGTCTATACGATATCGGATAAATAGGGCAATAATTCTGTCAAATGATGTGGAGAGTATATGGTGGAAGCGATACATTGCTTTGTTTATTTATATAAAAGTGGTATGTCGACGAAGTAGCAACAGTATGTTGCTACGAACAGCAAGAAACTAAGCAAGTAGTTTATACTGATTTGGATGTAGCGTATTCGGACGAAGCACCAATGCCGGTTGTCAGTTACATGGTACGCTTTTGAAGGACGTGCTGCCGGGTAACATATCTGAGACATCCTACTACTATTATAAATTCGAAAGTTTATTTCGTTTCCACAACAAAAGAGCTAGACTAATTTTGATAAATTTTTGCATAGAATTAAATTAGACCTTTAGAATATAAAAAAGACAGACAAAAGCTATCTAAAGTGTCGAAAATAAAACTTAATGGGATAGAAATAAGGAACGAAATTTACTCTGTGGAAATATTTTTTTATTTTTTTAATTTAGTGATATGAATTTTCTATATTTTCTTCTTTGATATGTTTGGGAAGGGAGAGGGGGAGCTAGATAAGAAGAGGGAGAGAGGGAGAGGTACAGTAATGTTAATTTATAGTTAACATGACATTGATTGACTGTTAGGCAGTTTGAAGTTCGCCGGATCACTTAGAAAGAAAAGAAAAAACAATTGATATTCTAAATTTCCAGTTGATCTTATAATAATATATTTAAATACAAGTTTTATTATATAGAAAGGATAAAAGTAAGTATATGTTATATAGTATTACATTTAAAAGAAAGAAAAACTAACCCGTTACCTTTGTGACAAAAAGTTACGAAGGAAAGCAATAAAAGTTCTATTAGAAACCCCGTTGGCCAACCCGATTCCACTTCAGTTGCGGGGAAACCCCTATGTTTTATATGTATGTAATAAAAGAAGAGTTTTTACAATTTGGTTACACTTTACACATGAATTTCAATTACTTACACAAAAATAAGGCATGTATGTATTTCATATTAGTTTATACATTCGGTTTCTATATCATCTATCTACAGGTAATAATTTTGGGATAAACTTGTTAAACAATTCCTATTAATTAGAAATAAAGCTGCATTTGGATCGGAAATTATCATAGTATTCTTTGTATATTGCTTTTAAGTATATTAATAGAGATTAAAATATTGAAATTAAGAAAATTAGAGCTTTATATTCCGTTTGTTTAGCGATAACAATAAGTTATTAAAAATAAGTATTATTTTAAGAATGATTAATATATTATTTTGTTTTTAAGTTTTATTTTAGTAGTTTTTTAAGTATTGTTTTGTGGTTGACATTCCTGCTGCTCGCACGAAACGATTCATCTCCTCCTTTTTGCTGCGTACCGCGAAGGAGTGTAACTCGCTTCCTGCGTCGGTGTTTCCGGCATCTTATGACATGGGAATCTTCAAACGTCGAGTGAATCGGTATTTGCTGGGTGAGCGCGCTCCATCGTCGGCCTTATCATCACTTTCCAGCAGGTGAGATTGAGGTCAAGCGCAAGCCTGTATGTAATAAAAAAATATATATCACAGAATCTCATTCACAGCAGGTAACCGACGTATTTATACTTATAACTGTTAAATTAAACTGTACAATTATAACAGACGCTTAATTGTATTTTTAATGTACTATTTAGATTCTGGCAGCCCCTGCTGGGTGGCCACTGTTAGGCAGCGTCTGCATGAATCCGTATCCTCCCTTTTATACTTTATCTTTAGTTAACAATCGATATTGAGGAGGGGATGAATATACTACTATTAATTTTAGGAAAACGATCCTTTTGATGAAACACTATGCACTCAAGAAACAATCGAACCTGCTACTGAAATAACCCTTGACAACTTAAAATCCAACACTACGTACTATTTAGAACTGATTGCCCATAATTCTGAAGGAAATTCTACCGCAGCTAATACAACTATTTACATTTCAGGTAATAAAACATATTTGATTTAATTAACCCGATTCTGTCAATAGTATTGTCAACAATAATTTTCAGTCTTGGCTCAATTCAAGATGTACAATGATGGGTACAAACAAACTCCTGTAAAGAAAAATAATAAATTTGCGAATAAATACAGACATTTACCTGTATTTTTATTACTAGGGGAAAATTCACGACCTTCCCGGTTTCATGGGTGTCAGTTGAGGTGTGCTGGACAATAGACCTGACTGATGATCAATCGAAATTTATTTCAATTATTTCGATTCACATTCGATACCAATTTATTAAATGAATTATCGACTTGTACTTAGTGCAACTGATCTACAATTATTTGCAATCGTACCAAATCACGATTAATGTTGTTTTGTTTTAATTTCTCAGATTCGATTTTTTTTTTAATTCTATACAGTTAAACATTCCTTGTAGATGTAAAAGCCTTTAAATTGGGGTCACTATTCAATTGTGAGCATGTGAAGTGTGTAAAGAGTTTAGTGGAATGATTGACTCTGCGTATTGTGACTAGTGATGAAAATGTCCGGGAATTTTCCCAAAGTGCCCAGCGCTTCCGCGAACATTTCGTAAATTACCAGGAATATTCCCAAGCAAGTTTTGGGCACTTTGGGAAAATTCCCGGGCAGTTTTATCACTAATTGTGACATAAGCCACGATCGAACTGCTCGCAGGTGCTGGTGCCGGAATTTTAATGCCACGATGCATCGACAATTATTGTGCACTCGTTGTACTCATTTACGATTGATAACAAACGAGTGTCACCGAGAGATTTGAATAATCGAGATAATCGAACAAATCTACTCGCCATCGCGTATGTCTGCCTACATGTGTATGGGACACTTTATACAATATGTTTCTGTAATCTAAATAGTGCTGTATTAAGGGCTTTTCGGTTTACTTGCTTGTGATCTACATGCTTACCATATCCTAATAGTAATGTTTGCTGTTGTAGCTGGAGTGAGTTGATTTATTTATTTGAATATTTTAGCCACAATTGAGGAATCAAGTTTATTACCAGCCGGCGCTATAATCGGCATAGCAATCGCCATAGTTATAGCGTGTCTAATTTTATTGGATTTACTGCTGTTGTTGTGGAGGCGACAGGGAATCATAGCAACATGCTGCTGTAAAAAGGAAGAAAAGAAAATTTCAGAGATGCAAGCACGGTAATTAATTCGTTACTCTTATGCGGAATATTTTTTTCCTGCCTTATTATACAATTAATATACCAATTTATAGAAAATATATAATACTGACTATTGTGACCCAGCGTTGCCTGGTGGAAACCACTTATTTTACTCCCTTGAGAGTTGATTTTTCAAAATTTCGAAAAAGCTAGTCTTCATTTCTAACTAAACAAGATGTTAAATATCAGTTTTCATAGTGCTTATTTCATAATTAACGGATTTAGAAACAAATTTCAGCCTCTATTTCAAAATAACCTTTTAGGGGTGGATTATAAAAAAAAACAGCCTTTAGTACTCACCAAGGGCTAATTGAGCAACCCTCCTTATTATGAAATAAAAACCACTATAAAAATTTCATTTGTCTAGATTTATAATAGTAGTTTAGAATTTATGATGATATTACGTCAATTAGGACAAGTTTTTTATACATATATAAATAAATAATCGTTATAATTATTTTATTTCTTAAAGTTATTATAATCAACATATTTATTAAAGATTGTTTGTCAGTCATGTTCATATTTTCAACGAAGTTGTTTGCTTCAAAAGTTTCTTAATCCAAAGCGAAAATTTTGAAGAGAAATTTCTATCCGAGGAGTAACTTTGTTTAAATCACCTAAATTAATATTAATTTCGTATTTTAAGAAACAATTTTAGTTTAGAGTCAGCGCTTTGACATAACTAGTTCGATAATTACTTATCTATACTAATATTATAAAGCTGAAGAGTTTGTTTGTTTGTTTGTTTGAACGCGCTAATCTCTGGAACTACTGGTTCGAATTGTAAAATTATTTTTGAGTTGAATAGACCATTTATCGAGGAAGGCTTTAGACTATATAAAATCACGATGCAATTATTAGGAGCGAAGAAATAATGGAAAATGTAACAATAACGGGCAAAATTATTCATCCTTGAGGGCTTCCATTGCGTGCGCTGCAAAAACGGTTCAAGATACCAAAAATATATGTAAAAAAGAATTATTCCTCTTGAAATGATCTAAAAAAATGTCCCCGACAGTATATGTCTATCTTTTAAGATTAAGTCACTAGAACCGTTTTTATGGTAAATAAATTTGGTCGAAATTAATGCATTATTTGTTAAGAGTTGTATCAACGTAATAATATTAATCTTTATCCAAATAAATGTGTTGTTGATTAAGAGTATTTAATTGTGAACAAAATTGTCTTTGACATCACTTAATTTCAATGAACATCTTAGAAGATATTACAAAACCTTATATAACAAAACAACGTTTGCCGGATCAGCTAGTATTAGATACACAGAGATTTCTCACGTTCTTCAGTAGCAGAATTAAACACCTTATGCTTGCTGGTAAAGAATACATCAAGAGCAAACCCGCATAGCATCTAAAAAAATGTCATGAATAATGGCCAGAGAATGGTGATCAGCGGCACCACTGATCATTTCGCGCACAACCGCATTCATTCCTTCGTTCATTCGTTGCGTTCATTCCATAGATGCGTGAAAGCATTGCATGCCCTAATGATAAAAGTCTGAAATAAATCGCATAACGTTAAACAAAAAAAAGAACCATTTATATTCATATCTATTCTATACTCGCGTCATTTATTTTTCCTATGAAATCAATATAATATTTACTATTATAATATCATATTCAAATTAATTACGCGAATTCTGCTTACCCTGTCCAAATATCCTATAAACGTCACTGCGCACGACATATAAGCACAAAGACGACACAGCTCTTCATATATCGCTGCTCACATAGAAATAGATGTAGCGCTACGCTATATTATTAGTACATTAATATGTACAATAATTACGTATTAGATGCCTCATAATTGTATTTTGTTTCAGAGATAAGAAAGGTCTTTTGAAAGAAAACTGTGAATCATCAGATAGTACTTTAAGAGCAACGAATAAAGGTCATAAAGAATACGAATATAATAAAACTACTGGGGTTATAACTGGAAAACATTCCGCTGTATAAATTAACACACATACGGCATATACGTTATAAGATAGTTATATACTGAACAAACACCTACTTATATTTTGACATAATATTATTTATTCATAATATAAAGCAAAAAATGTATTATGATTGTTAAAAACTTAAAAATTAGATTAAAATTTTTTCTACTTAATTTAATTGTTCAATTATTGCAACTCGAATTTTCAAATAAATAATAATTCAATATTGTTAACACTGATAGGGAAAAAATATCGTAAAAACCCATATTAGCGCTAAATGTATAGAAATTCTTATTATACTTCTCTATAGATATCTTTTACATTTACGAGTAGTTAGGTACATATAGATAAGATATAAGGAACTAATTATGTAGGCTTTAAGACATTTTGTAAATAAATAAGAAGGGACATATTTAATGACCCTATAAAGTACAAAATTACGAACTTCCACATTTTAGTATTACTAGATTAGTCATTATTTACTTTCATTTAATACTGTATTATACATAAAAACCTTCCTCGTGAATCAATCTATTTATTGCTGAAAACTGCATCAAAATCAGTTGAATAATTTAAAAGATCAGACAACGGAAGCGACTACATTTAATACAATGTAAAGATATCAGCACTATTATAATACCATCAACATGTACTGTATATATAATTTAGATAAATATTTCAAAGAATTTGTTAAAACAATATAATTTAGAATAAATAGTTATACTTTAACGTGCCAAAAATATTGTAAAGTTTTATACTCATATTTGTTTTAATAAAAATTAACAAATTTTAATGTTTTTGTTTTTTATTATTAATTCTTCTTTCTTTAACAATGTATATCCGGGTACTGCTACGCGTGTCTTTGCATTAAATAAAGACATCAGGTACCCCGTTAAGATCCACTAACCTGTAGGGCGGATAGTGCTTACAAATTAAATTTAGTTCAAATTTATAAACGTAAGAAGCTCTTCAGCGTTACATTGTATTTATTTTACGCGGAAATAAACATTACTCAGTTTTAACAACTGTTAAATTTAAATCGTCAATGAAGGCGAATTAAGCCGCTTCAAATAAAGAGCGTTTTTTGATAAGCCTAAATCAATTAATTTAGCTTTTAATTATAAAGTTTCTAACAATTAAGGTTGAAGAAATTCTGTACGCTTATATTTGACCTTTTTTCATGTATTCTTTAATCTGTAAATACGTAAATTTTAATTTGTTAAATAATTAGTATAGATTTAAAATAATATTAGGTAATATTAAAGTAGTGTCACATGTTAGGACAATTAGATTAAAGTCAACGATAGCATTAGATTATCCTAAGAAATAATAATAATAATATGATAATATTCTTTATTAAATCTAATTTTTCTTTTATTTTTGCCAATAATATTACAATTAGCTGTTCACTGAAAAGTGTTTTTACAAACGGCCACCTACAAATCTTCAATCGACAAAGCATCATAAATGAAAAAAAAGGGAAATTTTATACTTGAAATGAGTAACAATCACGTAAAATACAAGTACCTACAAATTTAATCTGTTTAATGAAACTTAAAACGCTTAGAACTCAAGTTAAAACATCGAAGAAAAGTTTCCATTTCAACTTTACAAATCGTATAATTAAATTAAATTAATAATAGAATTAATCGGATCAAGTAAATTTAATGAATTTAATCAAAGTGTTGATATAGCCTTTCGTTGTGATTTATTCAAGCTCAGTATTAAATTAATTTTAAAACCTAACATATCCGTATTTAAAAATTAATAATTCAGAAAAGGATCTGTATTATTTCGATCTAAGTCGTAAGAGTTATAACATTTCTAATACAATTGTATTTGAAACTAATAAATAGCATTTAAGCTCTATTTGAAGTTTGAAAATAAATGGAACTATTTAAAAGAAATCTATTACTAAGTCGATCGAAACATATCAATACATATATTTCTTAAAATTAAATATATATATAAACTGCTATAGCTACCAAGTCATGTGTTTACACTACATTTAGTCAGAAAGAGAAAGGAATCCTTAAAGCTGTCAAGGAGTTGCTGATTATCCTGATCATCTTTTGAAAACAATCAAACTGGCCTCAAATAACAAAAAAACGGGGAACAGAATATGTGAGTCGGTTTTATTCACAGAAATATAATAAATCAGTTATAGGAGTAGAAATAATGTGCTACGACTTTTATTGAGCATTTCTTTTAAAATGTGTTCTGTCTTATCGCTGACATGATGTAAATCAATTAATGAAGTATAAAAAATAATTATGCACCTAACATTGATGATGATGATGATGATTTCCTAGCCGGTTTCGGCCACGGCGACTGTTTCTACATCGATTATGAAAATCAAGGTCCAGTTTTCGGAAACAGTCAATTGCGCAGGAGATATTTAAGTGCATAACTGGACGCGCAGCCAGAAAAGCACTCTCTCGTCCGAGTTCCCTCAGACCCGATGGAAAGGTGAACCAGTACGATCGGGAGGGAGCGGGATGCAGGTTTGGTCGAGTTTTCCCTTCTCTGAACACCTGGTTGAATTGCGGTGTTAAAGAGATACCTTAGTCGCCTTTTACGACACCTCAGCAAGTAGAGGGGGGTGCTATTCTATTCTGCCGGCAGCCACCTAACATTAACATTACTCTAAATGAATAAATGAAAAAATAAATAGAATCGCCTATCGGTTGTCACTTAGACTTAGCACAGGCGCACCTGCACCGCAGATATTAAACGTTTGAAGTGCAGCGCAGATGCGCGAGCTATTGAAAATTTGTGATATTTTACGATACATCGACGGCTCTCGTGTATATCTCCGGGGAGATGGATGGATAATACACTTTAAAAATATTTTATCCAATTTTTCTATATCGTACACATTTTTACTATAAATGTTGGAAAAGGTGAAAAGGTAATTTATTTTAACAAATACTAAATCGGACCGACATGATGACGGAGACTATAAATGGGTTTTCATCCTTTGATGTTCGCTTTCATTTTTGGACTAACATCAGGTGCATTGTAGTCATTAAGTCTAGCCAGTATAATATATATATATATATATATATATATTATTAAGGCTTTACTTTACTATTCATTTATTTAAAAATTAGCCGTAAAAAAAACAGTTAGTATATTTTTATGTTCAGTATATTCGTACTATTAATTTGTTCTTAACACGCTCTTTAGATAAAACTACCCATAAACATTTCTACCAGTAAGAACAATCAATTCCTTCGCGTTACTGCCATCATTGAGTGCAGTCTGTTGAGAATATCCCACAGTGGGTAGGTGCAACTGTCATTTCCCACGCATAACTGGCTATTTTGGTGAATTTATCGGTCTCCGAACAGAATGGTTACGGCACAGGTGTCAATAATGGCTTTTACAGATTACGTTTCGTGGTAAAATACTTTGATTAATTTATTATTTGTTTTTTTATAGTCATCATTTAAAGTGGCATGAACTTATTTTAAATTGGATAGGATAGATTTTTGATCTGTTGGTGTATTCCTTTCTTTTTGTTATATCGGAGAGAAGTATAATCTGTGATAATATTTTGGATAAATTGCTCGAAACTAACACTCCCTGAAACGACAAATTTTCCAGGAGCACTTGCAGGGTAACAATTACGTGGTATATCACCTATGCTTTGGACATACCTGATAACTAAGACACAAACGTCTATGGTCAAATAATTCCGTAACGCTGAGGACTACAACAAATGAAGTCGTATGGCAAGGAAAGCATTATCCAAAATAAATATATATTATCATCATGAGATCATGAACGTTCTGTCAAAAGTGAACGATTTAAAGCTGCTACGCACTGTTCCCGATCGGAATCCGTGAAAATACGAAACTACAAAATTCGAAACGAATTCGGATTTCATTTTACGCACTGCATTCGATCCGAATCTGACAAAATATAGATTTATATTACTACGTAATTTAGAAACAATAAAAAATGGAAATGAAGAGAGGTATATACTTAAATGTATAATATAAATAATTTCAAAGAATCTTAAATCTTTGTGTTTTTATATGCCTCGTCTAGTCACATTATTATTTCTTCTACCCCACCATCTGCTCCTCTTCTCGAATATAACTCTGATTCAGTTCGGACGCAGTGAGCGATCATTTAGACAGATAATATTAGGTCCTTACATATGAAATTGGCGTTTTGTACGGGAGGAACAAAAAGTCGAATATTTTTTAATATAATATATTTAATTAATCAAAGTATGAACCATTATTTTCTATGCACTTTTGCCATCTCATAGGTAGTTCATTGATCCCTTTACTAAAAAAACCAGTCGGACGGGAATCAATAAAATCTTTGAAGGCGATTTGGACTGCCCCATCGGAGTTGAATTTTTTCCCTTGCAAGAAGTTATCCAAATTTCGAAAAAAATGGTAATCTGTTGGAGCAAGGTCCGGGGAGTACGGAGGATGTCTTAGACTTTCCAATTGAAGCTCTTCTAATTTAGTAGCCGTCTGTTGCGCAGTGTGTGGTCTAGCGTTGTCGTGAAGCAGCAGTGGCGTGGAGCGATTGACCAGCCTAGGTTGTTTAGCCGCTAGCTTTTCCATCATGGTTTGCAATTGCTGACAATAGACATCAGCCGTAATAGTCTGGCCAGATTTGAGAAAACTGTAATGAACAATACCGGCACTAGTCCACCAAACGCTTACAAGTAACTTTTTGGGGTTAATTTTCGCTTGGGGCAGGATTTGGCTGGCTGGCCAGGATCCAACCATTGCGCTGAGCGCTTCCGATTATCGTAAAGAACCCATTTCTCATCACAGGTAATGATTCGGTTTAAAATACCTTCATTATTGTGCCGGTTTAGTAATGTAACGCAGCAGTCGACGCGCGTTTGCCGGTTTGCTTCAGTCAATTCGTGAGGTACCCACCTTTCAAGCTTTTTAATCTTCCCAATTTGCTTCAAGTGAATTAAAACAGTTTTATCACTAACATCGCAGCCTGCAGCTAACTCGGACGTGGTTTGCGATGGATCCGCTTCCACAATAGCCTTCAACTCTTCATTATCAACTTGAGTCTCAGGCCGTCCACGGGGCTTGTTCTGCAGGTCGAAATTTCCAGAACGAAAACGTTGGAACCAAAAACGAACTGTGTTTTCTTTTGCAACACGACCCCCATACACATCATTCACCCTTCGAGTTGTTTCCGCAGCACTAGTGCCACGGCGGAACTCGTACTCGTAAATAATGCGATATTTTAAGTTTTCCATTTTGTAAAATGAGTGACGCAAACAGAAAAAAACAGAAGAAAAAAACAAATGAATGACGATCATCGAAGCACAAATACATGAGTCTATAGCTGTACAAATTTGAATTTGGAATTCCTTACCAAAGAGGAGAAATTTGTGATTAAAGTGGCCAGTACGAAAAACGCCAATTTCATATGTAAGGACCTAATATTATAGGTACTTCGGACCGTCAATATTCTGATTTGAATCAGAGAATAACTGATGGCTGATGAAGTGCCAGGAGTACCAGCCCAAGGAGTAGAGCAAAAACTTTCCAGCGCCGTCATAAAAATTATATCTACGTGTAGTTACAAAAATTAAACAATGTTAAACGCGCTGTTGGACAAATTTGATTAGTGTAACTCTGAGCAGGAGGAGGCAGCACAAAGTCTAATAACACCGTATCCCTGCGCGTTAATTCATCCCGGGATTTAATTAAAAGTTACTGATTTATATTTGGTCTGTTTGTGAGGAACAGATATGAAATGAATGACATTATTTCATCTTTATTTAAATAGCCTTCTATAAAAACTATTGAATTGTCAAAAATGAAGGAAATGACGGACGGAATTTATAATGCATACATGGCCCCAATACTGAAGTAGTATCGCTATTGAATTTATCTACATATGTATAGATTTCTGGGAGGTAATAACGTGTGTGATTCTTTGTATAAATTGTGTTAAAACAAAAGGAAATTTCCAAATGTTATTTTAGTTTCATATACAAACGGTTAAGTACAGCAAACGAGTAACCGCAACATTGGAAATAGGCTTACACTTGTTCCTCGCATCTGGGTAAGCTACGGTGACTTAGATTATTACTGGATATTTCTTTACATATAATTATCAGCGTATATACATTAACGACCAACCATAGAGTATATGTTGTTTGAATATTATCATAGAGCAATACATTGGATACGGGCAACCTTGCGCTAAATAACTAGCAACCAGATCCTGTGAAAAGGATTTTGTTACTGGTAACCTTTCTTTTCGGCAATCCGTGAAAAATCGTACAGAGCCTCATCAGGGGCGCCGTGAGGGCGACCCCAGTGTGTTCGACTCCAACTGACTAAAAACCTCCGCGTTATCCCTCAAATCGCAGCTAGCCGGGTCTGGGAATTTGTTTGCCTCCAACGACCCCGCGATCGGATAGCCTTTTTAGGCTCCGTCTCTGTATACAGAAGTCTGTACCAGGCGGTGCGCAGGATACAAATGCATCACCTCTGACCCATTCAAGCAACAGACTCTTTCAAGTCTACAGCTTAGTTCCATGGCCACTCTAATCTGACCACATGACAAAGAAAATAACAAAAAGAGATTTTACTACCGGTAATATGGTTTGAATATACTACCTGACAATCGCGAAGTATAAAAAGGAATCGCCATCATCAAACCTGGCGTCTCAGAAAAACTAATCAAAACTCAAATAGGCGTCTCCAAGAGTGTCATGTTATACCAATTGCTAATAGACTATAAGTTTTGTTTTCTTTTGTAAATTGTTGCCCTTTAGTAAAGTTAACGCATGTGTCGTAGATGCGTTAACAAACATGAATTTGAATGAACCGCAATAGGAGTCATTAATCATACGAGTATTTATTCTGTGTGAAGATAGAACCCACAACTCGATGCGGTAAAGTCGTACCCACGACCACTAGCCTACCGAATTTCTAGCTCAGATTCCATTTTCCATTTTTCGCTACAGAACCACACGTGTTAGTTGATAAAGTCACAGTTTTTCTATTACTTTCATTCCAACGTGAAATAAAAAGGTTTCTAATATTTATCTGTCATCAGGCGGTTAAATAATCTTCAATTCAATGTGCCTTCCCCTTATGATATTGGGACCATTATAATAAGTGTAAAGAGACTCTTAACAAGACACTCTCAGTGACATTGTAAAAGCCCTCCCAGGACAACAGCACATTATCCCGTAAAGTATATTGTTCATTATTTTCGATAGTTAAAGTTGGGTTTTGGACTTCATTGTGTTTAAAATCATAGAATAATAAATACCAAGAATAATACAATAAACTAGTCAAATATTATTGACACGAAAATCACTTCTAGTTAAATTTTATAGCAAGTATTTTATCTATTCTACGTTAAACCACGGCACACGGCAGACAAAGCGTCGCGTCGTTTCTACCGCGGGCTGTTGCAACGAATGAACGCCAAACTTTGACCACCAGCCAGAACTAACGTTAACTTTCATTTATTCTTTCGAATCTAATTTACGTGTTCCATCTTGTAGTGCTGAATAAATTTGTGGAAATATACGGAACAAACTCTTTTATTTCACAAAATAAAAGAGGTATATAAGAATAAATTTCTTTCATCATTCAATATTCCCGCAATCCACACTGAAAAATTCGCTTCCTTCATTCACAACGCGAACAGCAAAGGAATGGGATCGCTACCAGTATTCATATTTCTACATTTAAAGGAAGAGTGCATAAAACATTGGCTGGGTAAACATATTCCATCATTGACCTCATCTTTACCTTCCACCAGATTCTATTGATTAAGTTTGCCTGTAAATAAAAACATCTTGACTATTATTTTGATGTAAGTTGCGACACCAACATGTATGGAACCGTTTCCTTGCCGCTAATGACCGCAATAAACGTAAGCACATCACGAGGGCATACACAGTAAATATGAAAAAGCAATTAAAACAATATATTTTAACATATCTAACGTATATTCAAGACTCTTGCATCTTTTGTTTTCATTTAGACTCTTGCAGAAAGCCTACGGTTGCCTTTTTTTAATCAATTTAATAAAAGATGCTTACGAATCACTTACGCTATGTTAAGACATACAAGTACAAGACCCATACTAGCCACGATAGTTTGCTGAGGCACTGACTAATAAATAATTATTAAATTAAAAATAATATAACAACACAACAATAACTGACAATTAAATAATTATTATAAATGTAACATTCAGTGGTAGATTTAAGTTTCTAAATATTTTCTTGAATAACTGTTGTTTGCTGTCTTAATTTTAATCTGTTTAACGTAAGCTTCATTACTAGTTCGTATACAAAGTGAATCAAAGCAATATTAATGCAGTTTAAAATTATATTTTATATCAATTAATAGCAGTTCAGAGATGATCAAGCACGTACGATGCAAGCCATTAGTAAGTTGGCGCCGGCAACTCCAACTAATGTTCGATACGTGATTTGGCTCAAATCACACCGTTGTAGATACACAAATGTAAACCTTATTTATACCTGAGCTTATAGCCCATACAACGTGGTTTAAACTTCAGAAGCTTTTGAAAACAGGGTGGCAATTTGAAATGCGATAAAAGATATTATAGTTATATGGATCATTACTTCTATTACCGCCATATTTATATTTACAAATGTTGTAATAATGGTACAATATTATTTTTTTACCCAGTCACGGTATAGTGAACACACTTCGCTTGATGGTAAGCATGATATTTTCCAAAAGTGACGAACACCAATAGCAAAAAAGTACCATTGACAGAGGTAGTGATCATACCGGCTTAAAATATTATAGGATAATGGGAACACGCTCGCCATAAACCCAACGACTGGGCAAAAGTAAGAGTTAGGGAACTTCTTAGTCCTAGCCGGGATGTGAGTTACCGAATAGCAGTAACTCCATAAACCTGCGCGCGTGGTTCCGCTATGAAAGTGAGAGGGTAGAACAAGGTGAAATAGCTCTTCAAAACACTCGCCATGATACAGACGGTAGAAAACACTCATTAAGGCAACATCTCTACGCCACTGGAGTGGTTCAAGATGCTCAGAAACGTCTGGATTGTTCATTATTCAGACAGCCCTACGCTGCAATCTATCCAGACCATCGAGTAAGTATTGGGCAGAACCATCGTAGAGATGCGAACAGTATTCCATGCAAGGCCCGACCTGATCATTATACAATAAGGCCTTTCTTCTCATGGAAGAAAAAAAATTCTAACATTTTTAAAGCTATAAAAACAGTAATTAGGCACATACTTTCTACTTATACCTTGCACTTGATACCAAGTGCAGTTTGCACAAGCAAACTCGCCGACCAAGTTTACTTGTACTACCGAAATCACGTACAAATTACGAATTCGGAATATTACTTTTGAGGGAGCACAACTTTACAACGCATCGGCCTCGATCATGGGCTTACTTGGCATTTACATATCTAAGTTATTACAATATATTAAAGAGATACTAACGAATATATTTCTGCTTATGCCTTGTGATCTCTGACTACTTTACTGTTCTCAGTTAGTTTTTAACACAAAATATTCTCATGTGTCATGAAGCGATTTGTATTTTAATGAGAATAAAATATTTGAACTAATTTATATCGTAAAAAGTCTACTAAAGAAGACTATAATGTTATCATAAAATAAATATCTTTAAAATAACTATTTACGTATATAAATAACAAATAGCTATTAAGTCCACAAAGGCTCTACAACATTTTCTCAAAATGTTAGTTGTGAACCACGTAGCTAAGCCCCGAGATTGATTAATTCTAAAACTATCTTGACATACCCTCACACGCTACCAGATTCAATTTAGCGTTAAGAAATTGATCAAATACGTATAGATTGTAAATAGAGAGTAAAGGAAAGTACAGATAATGCTACATATGGCCTCTTTTATGTTATGTGAAAATTAGTGTACGACCGAACGTTTCGGCTGCGGTCACCTTCGGCCAAGAAAACTACATTTGTAATATAATTACTCTGTAATCATGATTACACCCTTGTAAACATTAAGGTGCCATAAATTTGTAAGCAGTTGAGGATTCCTTAGTCTTTAAACCATAGATGGACAAAATGTATTCATATTAACGAAGAAAAATGCAAAATGTAATCGTTGTTTATTAATTTAATTAATTTAGTATTAAACAATATTTTTTAGTAAACAATTAACAATAAAAAAAAAATATTGTTAAATGTTTACTAAAAATATTGTATAATAATGGTTAAACCTTGCCTCCTCCAAATATTTCGTGTTTGGAATACACAAGTATAAACCAACTATCGGTGTTTTTCTTTCGTGTAGAAGTGGACAATACTCGTAACTTGACACAAGAAAGTATATTAAAAATTTCTAAGTAGGCAAGGAACGATAACAAGAAATATAAAATAGTGATGATTGAATAGCGGCCTTATTGGCGGAACAAGAGAAATGATTACGCGGTGATTCGAAATCAGGTTGCAGTTATGTTACTTGCATACTCAATGCAGTGAGGAGCAGCGTGGAATACCAATATTAAATCACGACAGGTTTAAAATCACTAATCACTCAGATCAATCCTCGGACGAAACATAGTTTAATATTTACTTAAACCACCAACTATAAAACTGTATTGCCTTGTAACCTAAAGTAATTTCAAAAGATTGCTACTCGGATGCACTGCTGAAATTTGCTAAGCTGTTTGTCGACTAAAATCCAATCTATAAAAGGAAACGTCAGATGCACTAATTAGCTCACCTATTCTCAGCCCAAATGGTAATATCACCAGTATACTATATATATATGTACTTTTGCTAGTATATTATACACAAGCACAGATGGACAAAAATGTGATCAGATTAATGAAAAAGATAACGATTACATTTTGCTATTTTAATCATTAATATGACTGCATATTGCTCATCTATGTTTTAAAAACTACGAAATCCTCAATTGGATACACATTTATGACTCCTTAATGTTTTAATGGTGTTTATTCACGATTACAGAACAAGAAAATTGTAATTGTAATCTTTAATCATTAATTAAATTACGTTTTGCTCATCTCTTCTGTACACAAGTAAAACTCAAATTTTTCCAAATTCCCAAGAAATAGCTAATAAATCGATTGTAACTTTTCGTTTTAGAATTGTCTTATTTTTCCTAGTTTTTAGAGGAATTATTTAAAATAGGAAAATATTTTATGATTTCCCGAAATTGCCCTAAAAAAATCTTCCTACCATTATTATTAGCAAATAGCGAGTAAAATAACAGGCCAAACGAACCAGGCTGGCCAGGCCAGTTATCAAAAATAATAAAACAAGACGATGAAAGAACTATTTGCATTTATGTTTAATTTAAGCTCTAATTGTCAGTTTCTCTAGAGAGCGTAACGTAAACGGTGAAATGTGACCGCCATTCCGCGGCGACAATCAATGTCCATTTATTAAGATAAATGACCCATTACCGCCCTCGAAAAGGGAAATCTCGGGTTTGAAGTAAACACCGCCTGATGTTTTCCTAGAAACTTTTACCAGAATAAAACGAATGTATTTTGACAAAACTTTGAAATTGTTTATCTAAGTTCTTACCAATCGACCTACGAAATGTCATGTTTGATTGTTTGTGCAGGCATAGAACATAGATAATAAATATTATATAGCAATCACATAGAATGTATGTTCCTACCTTTTGAATTTGAAATTAAATATCTTTATAGTAATTAAAAAAATATGTACCTGTGTATATACATCTACCACTACAAGAAAAGCAATAGTAAATAAGTACGTATTTTATTTTGGGAGCACGCCACCCAGATCCAGGCGTGAGCGGTGTGCAATGTGTTCCCATACATTGTTGTCTAGTGACAACACAAGATGAGGGGAGGGTGGCACTTTACACCAGACTCCCTCCACACATGTGTTAGATGTACGCGGGGGTGGCGACTTTTAACCACCCCCCGGCATGTGGGCGGGGCCCAAACAAGGCCAGACGTCGCCGGATGCCGAGGAAGCTGGCCCAGCCTTGCCCAGCTCTCAGAGGGCAGGAAAAGGAACACCCCGGGATTTTAGTCGGTGCAAGTCCGATACAAAAGGGGCCGACCCTTATCGCCCCCTGAGGTCCGTTAGGGATTTCCCCCGGGTTACCCAAAAAAAAAGTATTTAAATTTGAAAAAAAAATCACGCTTGAAAAATTAAACTATTCACATATCAGTGGCCGAAACAAGTACATTTTTATACCAAACAGCAACAAACCTATGGTTAAAACTAGTTATCAATTCGCAAAGATATTTATATCTAAACGTTAAATTGCTAATCTGAACTCTGATGCAATCTGATCAGTATCGCAGCTAGCTTCGTTTAAACTCTCATCCCTCTATTAGACGCTTGGCTAACTTTAACAACCTGCTAATTCACGATCCTGTTACGTAAATCGACTTCATGCATAGTTAACATAGCGCCGAGTTTTACTATAGATCCTACCATGTTAACCAAGTGGATAAAAAGCCGACTTCTAAATGCGAATGGTTGTTAGTTCGAATCTGGGCCCATCCTTCTGAGTTTTTTCGGATTAAGTACCACATATCACGTTAATAAAACACCGTACGGAAACCCGCATGCTACGAGTATCTAACAAAAATATTACATTGTGTAGTTCCCCCCTAAGAACTGCGATCTACTTCGCTTTGTGCTACGTGTGTAAAGTGGATTCGACCGCTAAAGTATCTTTGCTCACCCTGAAAGGCATACAGCGTGATGTATTTTTATACACAAGGAGATTGTCATTTCCGTCCCATTCATACATACTAGTTTTTTATAGATTTAAAAATTGTTATTTTTTTATAGATTGCTTGCGTCGCTAGGCTATAGGTACCGTCGATAGTATCCGTACCCGGGATCCACTAGTGGTGTTAAATGAACAGCAGTTGAGTACCCACTCTAAGGCTGAGATTTATAGATGCTACTTTAAGTTTGCTTAGTTAGGAAATAAGCACGTCTTATAAAGAGACTAAATGTATAATAGGAATTTTAATACAGCCTAATTATCTGGATCGCGATTACGGTAAATGGGAAACAAATATCGTCATAGTGAATTAATTTTTGCCAATTACGATTCAGGACAAATCCGTGTCTCCAGATCCTTGAGGTCTTCTTTCGGGCGCTTTATTGTCTATCGATGCTGGTATCCACTTTCCATAAACCAATAATTATCTTACTAGAAGTCTCTTTAAGCATGTTAGGCTCAATTTGTTAACAACCCCGATATTTCATAATAATCTCTAGCAGTCATATAATTATAAATATCATCACGCTATATCCCTTACAGGGTGAGCAGAGATACATTAGTGGTTGTATCCATTTTGCGTTTATATGGTGTACTAGCATGATTAATACCGCAGCTGATTGCCATTCTCAGGGTACTAACATATGCCATTTCTATCAGATGCCAGGCGGGTTTCTCATGATATTGTCCTTCACCGGCGAGCACGTGATGCCTAAATCAGTACGCAATATGTAAAAACCGCTATAGGTTTTTACTTCTGTACGTCCCGAGATTCGAACCTATGACCATTTGCATTGCCGCGCATGGAAATCGGTCCCTTAGTAGGCTAACATAGCCACTAATGTAAAATTATTATTAAGAAAAAAAAACCATATCTTTGGAAGTGTTTATTTCAATAACGTAAATCTATCTAAATCGCTTATTTACAATTTATCGAAATAAAAAAATCTAAATAAATCACAAAGGGTATTTTATATGAATATTTTCATTGCTGTTGAATAAGTAACATTGTTATTTTTATTAATTATCATAGTTGCCGGTAATCATATTAAAAACACATTCATTTAAATATCCAATAAAATAGGAGTACAAATCAATTTAAAAATAATCCAATACATATTGTAATAATTTTAGATATTTTGTTCTGTTTTGATGTATTAACATTAGAAAAAAAATCTAAAAATGAATTTAAAAAATAGAAGATACTATGACTGACTGATACTTTACCTATTTTATCGTTTACAACTGCATTATTGTATCGATTCGCCATCAAGGCACTTCGTTTTTTAAGTTTTTGTAACAGTGAACACGTAACAAGGAATTCTTATTGATTTTTTTTTATTTGATGATTTAGATATATGAATTTATACAACAAAGATTTCGACAATAAGCAAAATTCTATAGATACGTTACACAATTGTTTCAAACCTTTAAAAAACAAAATATAATACCTATATGTATAAATAAATCGATGTACGAGGACGTGACCCATCTGTTTCAATTGTTTTTTTTTTTATTACATACAGGCTTGCGCTTGACCTCAATCTCACCTGCTGGAAAGTGATGATGAGGCCGACGATGGAGCGCGCTCACCCAGCAAATACCGATTCACTCGACGTTTGAAGATTCCCATGTCTTAAGACGCCGGAAACACTGACGCAGGAAGCGAGTTCCACTCCTTCGCGGTACGCAGCAAAAAGGAGGAGGCAAATCGCTTAGTGCGAGCAGCAGGAATGTCAACCACAAAAGGGTGCAAACCAGCACGGCGTCTCGTCAATTTATGGTAGAAGGGGGAGGGTGGAACTAAATCATACAACTCAGCCGCACACTCTCCAGAGTATAGTCTATAGAAAACCGAAAGGCAAGCCACTTTACGCCGGTGTTCCAAACTGAGTAGTTTACGCGACGTAAGGGCCTCATTGGCAATGAGTCGACGAGCTCGGCGATCACTTGAGTACAAATCAGCCAGATGGTGTTTGGCGGAACCATCCCAAAGGTGGCAGCAATACTCCACACACGACCGAACTTGCGCCTGATACAGGTTAAGAAGTTGGGTCGGCGTAAAATGCCGCCTAACCTTGAAAAGAACCCCCAGTTTCCGAGCAGCTGTTTTAGCCTTAGCTTCAATCGAACACCCAAAGTTAAGGTCCGCAGTTAGCTCCATGCCTAGAAGCTCGAGGCTATCAGCCAATGGTACGCTAACACCCTGGAAAGTAGGAGCCAAGACGAAAGGGCTCCGTTTGGCGGAGAAGAGACAGGCCTCCGTCTTCAGCGCGTTAAACCTGACCAGGTTCGCATCACCCCAATCGGATACGAAATTTAAGGCCGTATCAACACGCCGAACCATCGCCTCCCTCTCTTTGCAGATTTCGATTGAAGCAGCCTGAGGCCTGGACAAGTATCTATCAACAACAGTGCTATCATCTGCGTACCCAATGATACCGGGTTTTAGCAGATCGTTGATGTGAAGCAAGAATAATGTTGCTGATAGTACTGACCCCTGAGGAACACCGGCATTAATTGCCATGAGATCAGATGAGCAGCCATCAACCACTACCCGAATAGACCGTTCACTGAGGAAGTCTGTTATCCAGGACAGGAGTTCATTATGAATTCCATAGGATCGGAGCTTACATAAAAGGCCTCCATGCCAGTCCCTGTCAAATGCCTTGGAAATGAATGCCTTGTTTACAAATATTGCCGTTTTTTTTCCGGCATGTCCTACGTTGGTGGCCTGGAAAGACCTTCACAACAAAACCGGGCTTGGTGGGCGAAAGCAGAGGGCGCTCAGTCAGCGAAATTTATGGGTGGGCGGCCACGCAATGGCACCCCTGTGGGTACGGACCTCGACTTGGGCGGCTGGCCAGTTGAAAAACGAACCTAACGTTGATCTACCAGCGTTTCGGAAGAGACTACCTTGAGAAGAAACGCTGAAAGAAACTAAAGGCTGGGTCGGAGTGAAATTGCGTTATTTAAACAACAGTTGACGGAGTATTGCCGTGTAATGTGTATTTTAACTGTTACACTCAACGATATTAACGTCACGCCCTTTATGTCAAATTAGTACAATCAGAAGGTAATCATAGTTGGTTAGTGCAGAATGAAAATCATAAATGAACTCCTCGATATTCCTATTGATTCACAACGGGGCACGTCTCCGATTGAACTTACTATGTTTTTCTATAATTATGGCTTTGACTGTTATATGCCAAAGGCACAACGCAGGCTAAAAACGGTTGCGGTTGCGGTTGTTGTCACATAAGGATCTATCGAAATTCGTTGTCGTTACACCGGTTTCCATATGTATATACTAGGGATGTAACGGAGGCAGTTTTATCAAAACCGAAGTCGGAGTCGGAGTTTGGAAATTTGATTTATCGGAGTCGGAACCGAAGTCGGAATAGTAGTCGGAGGTAATGTCAGTCACAAGTGACGGCAGAAGAAAGTATTTTTATTAAGAGACAAATAAAAACACTATTCAGCTAACCTTTTTAATTAGAAAGTAATAAATTTACACATACACAGACAATGAAAATAAAAATTGAAGTGTTTCTTATTAAAATTTTCATCAACAGTGAACAAATTAAATCAAATTTGTTCCAGGGTTGTTTTTGTGTTGATTTCTATTTTATGAAATTAACCCAATTATTAATTTTATTAATTTAATATAAATGTAGAATAAAAAAAATCTTATAGTAATAAATTTATATGTACATCTAGTTTTAAATTTAATTTTTTAATCTAAATTTTTAAAAATTTCTTCAAATTAAGTAGCATTGATTGTTTCAACAACATATAAAATGAAATCAAATGAATTGACTACAACAGTAGTTGGTGGTGACCTCCGATTAAAAAGTTTCGGAACCGAAGGTGTAATAACAATCGGAAGTTCCGACTTATCGGAGTCGGAGCTCCGTAACATCCCTGGTATATACGACTAGGGTATCTACGGATATACTGGTTAATACCGGTATTCGCTGTAACATGATACCTAAGAACCTTTCTATCATGTTTGTGGTAATCATATAGATTTGAGTATAATCGGAAATAAAAACTCTGTCATCTTCCGATTACCACAGTGTAAGGCCTTGAGCACATTGCCCATTTTCACAGCGTCCTTCTTTTTCGCAATTTCGTTAACAAACAATATACGTAACGTACCGAATATACGTGATAGCATTGATGAAAAAAATCCATTAAATAAATTTCGCTAAAATTAGTCTCCGCGCGGATAAATAACGACAGAAAAATAAACATTATGTTACCTAGGTTTAAAAATAGTAGTTCAAAATCATACAAATGTACTGGATGAGACATGTTCTTAGTGCGCAGAATACAGACATACACAAGTACAATCTCCTAGGAAACTTCAGTGCATTAAAATCAAGGCATTTTGTTTGCAAAAGTACAAACCAAAACAACACATCTCTCTGAAAACGCATCATTGAAATCAGGTTATTGTGGTTAATGTAATACCACGCCTTCTTATATAGCTTCAAGCGGCCACTTAATCTTGGCTTTTAAATAATTGATTATTTCCTTACCAAAATAACTACCCAAATCCAACAAATCATTTATATATTATCTGTACGTATCTACATGGCATATGCAAATGTAAATCGCAAGCAGTACCTTTGTACGAATTTAAATTGCTGTCTTATATTCAGTGTAAATCTTAATACCTAGTTAACACAATACATCAATAAGTACTAATAATTTAATTACATACTAAAAGGAATAATATTTTAGATAGAAATGAATATTGAGCATTGTATACAGAGCTTTACATATTCAATTTTATTATCTGCACTGGTACTGTGGAGCAGTTAACAGGAATTCAACTGAAAGAACTTTGAGGTTGTGAACTCAATTCACATTCGGGAGTACTGTAGTGCGTTGCGGGGTCGCTCTTGCCGATCCGTGATACCTCGACCCTGAAGCGTGTCCTTAGTGGCGAGTGGCAACGTGTATTGGGTAAATAAAGACAATAGTACACGGGTGTATTCCACGCTTAGAAGTAACACCGCCACCAGATACACAAATCGCATCAGAGGCAAATAGACCCAAAGAGTAATATTACCGCATTTTAAGTCGCATGCAGATGAAAGCAGCAACGCTACCTGCAGCTCGTACTGACCTAAAATCCGAGTAAGCCACCATAGGCCAAACGTAAAAATAAGTGGAAGTTATCTCAGTACGCATCGCGCTCCGAGCCAGCGCTGTCTTGGCTGCGAATTTCTTAACATATTTTCACATTGATAATGTAAAGCTCTGAAGATTAAATGATAAACTCGTCATGTATATGAGTACATTTTTACAACTAACAATAAATTACAATTTAATGGAATTTTAATTTAAGATACTAATTCAAGCTCCAATTAAATAATCGTACATTGATAAATATTCACACGCAACATAATCAACATTTAATTGGTAATGTAATTTATATAGGAATTTAGCCTACTTACAAATGTCACTGGTTTCGTAAATGATGTTGTTATTAGAAACATACCACCATATTTAAAATAATAAATAAATAAAAAAACAAACATTATAAGTATAAAAAAATTAAATACATTAATTAATTTTGTTTTTGATTAATTGCAAGATATCGATCATTCTAAGATTTTTGTTAACCTTGAGAAAGCTATTAGCATTGGCTGTAATTTATAATTATACAAATTGATAGTAACATGAATTGAATTTTTACATTTACGATGCGAATGAATAATTTCAAAATTGACAATTACATTTACATTTTACTGTCAAAATCAAGTGGAAACTATCGATATAAAAAATAATTTATAAAACAATTATAGTACTAAAATCTATAACAATCACTAGCGTCCAATAATGAAACTACAATAAAATAATCTAAAACAAAAAATATGTTGGTATACGTATTTTCAATAAAGCAATATTTCAAGAGTTAGACAACCCTTGGTTGTTTATGTTCGATTTTATTTTAAATTAATAAAAAAAACTCTTTATTTACGTTAATATACAAATAGAAACTAAAAATAATTTCTAAAAACAATTATGAAAATTCAATCATATATTTTACGTAGAAACGTTGTATTTTAGTGATTGTTTTTATAGTTTTATAGCATGTAGACGTAACCCGATACGCAGTTGTCGCCCTAAGGGTCGTTAGGGTGTTACGAGACGTGCGGGGTAAGAGAATGCGCGCGCGGGTCGTGGGTGTGGTTTTAGGAAGACACGAGTTTGGCGTTTTACAGTTTATTTGCACTTTAAGGCACACCGAACTGCGACGTACACGCACGTACTCCCGCCTTGGGTCTCGGTAGTCGACCAACTTCCAAGCGTCCCGTGCGCGCGCGCATCCTCTTACCCCGCACGTCTCGTAACACCCTAACGACCCTTAGGGCGACAACTGCGTATCGGGTTACGTCTACATGCTATAGTTTTCTGATAAATAAGACCTATTTACTAAAATTGACTAAGTGCTTTTTATCATTAAATTACACTAGGAACTTCCAAAGAGTAAAACACTTTATACTCGATTTAATTTTAAATTTAATTTGTAAGTTATTTCGTTATTAATATTATCCTTTAAAAAAACATCCAGTCGTTCAAATATCTAGAAATATTCTGTCATGCTATATGTAGGCCGGCTTAGGATAGCGAATGTTAACTTGTCTAACTGACTTCGGACAGTAGACTTGAGGGAGTCTACCGGCCAGATGAGGGGGAGACGGTATCCGGCGCACCGCCTGGGAGAGAGGTTTTGGAGGGGTGGGCTTTACTCCTTCCCCTCCAAGAGAGGTAGCCTCAACAATGCTTCTTGTTCCCTAGGTGTCTGGATGAATTTGGTTTCCCAGGCCCGGGTGGAGCGATTAGAGTGACACCCCGGGGTGTTTTAGTCAGTAGGAGTCTGACACACCGGGGTAGCTGCCCTCACAGCGGCTCTGATGCTCCTATGTAGGATTTTCCCCGGGATAACAAAAAAAAAGTCTAACTGACTTTTCGTCTCTTGGTAGTATTTATCGTTCTTAAACTTCTGTACTTTTCATCAGGTGGGATGTAGTCACCTTTTCGAATCGTAAAAAAAAATTTTGTTTTAACATCAACTTCCTTTTTGGATTACGCAATTTATTATAGAACAAGACTAGTCTTACACAAGTATAAACAAATCCGTATATTCAGTACTTTTTTTTTCGGCAGGACAATTGTTGGCGATCGGGAGAGACCTTCACAATTAAACCAGGCGAGAGGACGAACACTGTAGGTGCTCAGCCAGCGATTTATGGGTTGTGAGGCAACGCAAGGGCACCCCTGTGGGTACGACCTCGACTTGAGCCGTCAGTCAAAATACGAAACCTAACGGTGATCTGCTAGCGTTTCGGAAGCGACTACCTTGAGAAGAAACGCCGAAAGAAACTCAAGGCTGCGTCGAAGTAAAACTGCGCCTCGGAATGTAAACGCACCGGTTAGCGTCAGTTAAATATTCGGTACATTTGTAAAATATCCTTTATAATTCGATATTTTAATAAATTAAAGTATTTACTGAAAATAAACTTCCTTTACTTCATTAAACGTTGTCTATCTGGTTCCATCTAACTTCAATAGTTTACGAATATGTCAATATATATATATAGAAATGGATTTAATATATTTTATTCTAATTATGTACAAGGTCGCATACTACATAATTTCACATAGACGCAATACCGAATTTTAAATTTGATAAATTTAATACTGAAATGATGATAAAGTATACAGTATTTAAAGGTCGCATGAAAATTATCAAATTTTAGCCAAATGGTCTATATTTTTATAGACGGACTATCTGGATCTGACGAATTTCGTACCGTCCAACGGTTAATGAAAGTTGTGTTAGCCTTTAGGAAAATCTGGAGTAACTTACCTCACTCAATTCTATTCTTCCCTCCCTGACCTATCACTTTTCCTAAGTTCCATTCCAACACATTCGGAACTGTCAAACGCGTGAAAAAAGTTAATAACTTTCAAATATTCCATTTTTAGAGCATTTTTCTTTACTTTTGTATACATTTTTTTGAATTACACATCCAGTAATGTAATGACTTGTTATTTTTTTCTAATTTTAGTCGATTCAATTAATTACTACACCTAAGTGCCTATGATAATCTTAAAATTTCGAATGTTTAGATTCGAATAGATAATTAAATATCCTTTTACTTGCATTTTTATCTTTTAATGTTTAATTTTTATGGTTTTACCTGCATTTTATATAAAACTTATTAAAAAAATCGTAATAGATAATTATTATATAAAGTTCTAGAAGACTGAGTATTTTTATGTTATCAGTAAATGTCAACCTAGACATTGTATCTAATGACTATGACGTATATTTGATAAGTGATTGAAGATTCAAGAACGTTTACAGATTGCGGAAATCCTTTTTATACATAAAGATTTACAGTGCAATGGGAAAGAATAATATTTAAGAAAGTTTCTGCGTAAACAACTGTTTATCTAAATTAGATTACCATGAGTTTATTTATGGATATGAAAAATGTACTGGCTGAGATATCTCATACAACAAAAAGTTTAGACAAAAGCAATTATTCGTTAGATTTATTTAAAATTCACAACACAATACTCAATTTTTTTTTTATTAAAATCTACATCATTTTGGAAGTATTTACGGATATTTTCATACAGTAAGTATTTAATTAACAACATAAAATTCATTTTTAGTGCTATATGATTAATGTTACATAACATGTTAGAAACTCTAAAAATGTTAAAATCAGGAGTAGGAATAATTTTATTATAAGACTATGATATTAAGTATTTATACAAAAATGATTTTAAACCACCTGTACAAAATACTAATAGATGAGGAAAAAATTGAAGTATAATATTTCTTAAAAATCAACTAGTTTTGTTCAAAATTTACATAATAACTAGTTTTAAATTTTGATTATTATTCGCCGTATTGGGATTTTAAGTATGTAATTATTATTTGTGTTTAGGCTCGTATATTTCCAAAAAGTACCCATTCATTAAAGTAATTCATTAGGCCAAAATGTATCAAAAGTCACATTAAAGGTGACTGTTTATAAACAGTATTTATTACTACTTCCATAAGAAACACTGTTCACAGAAACTGAATTTTTGTGGTGTTCAAATCATTCCGATCTTTATAATTTATACAATAATGTATTAATGTTAATTCAGTTTTAATGTCCTATTTAAAATTTATTTCTAATTAAACATTATAACACATTTATAGAGATTAATACTTGATATAACTATTTTTAACACACAAACTTCTACCAAATCATTTCGTATTAACACACACATAATAAAGCACAGACACACACATCAGGATAATAACTAATGAGCAAAACTATAGCCAAGTTAGGCCGACCTAGTTACAAGTTATATATGGCAAACTGTTTTTTAGAGATAAAAAATTATACAGTTTGTGAAAACATGAAGTAAGAAGTTAAATATTTTTAATAAATTAATAAAACTCATAATATTACACTTTGACTGGTCGTTACTTTGTTCACCATTACCCAAAGGTCTAAAAGACTCTGAAGAGTTTGTTGCTATTGAATATAAATAAAATAGAATCACAACTCTAACAATACTAAGGAAAACACAATTATTGCTTAATTTGTCATACCTTCTGGTATATATTATCGTCTGATATGTTAATTTATCGCCGGAACTCGATCAATGCTTTTCGATTATAGAATCGATAAATTCGAATATAAAATTCAAATCTTCTGAAAGAACGTGAGTACCGATTGAAATATGTTTTCTTTACCGAATCACACTTCGATATGGTCATCGGGTATCGGCGGGCGTTTTAACTTCTTGGGATTAAGAATGGAAGGCTTCTGGGTACGCGTGTGCCAAACATAGACTTTGGTGCAGTTGTCGGCTAGCGGTTCCATATTTTCTTTAGTTGTGAAATATTTTAATATTTCACTTTCCTGAAATATGTTTTAAAATGTATTATATTCTCGCTCATATGTTTACAAAATTATCAACACAGCTACTGGAAATTAACCTGGATTACCCACACAAGTACTTCATGATAATTGTACAAATATATCCCAATAGGGCCCTGAATAGAGTAACCTTGATACGACAAACCTCACAAAAAGTTAGAAGCAAACAGATCTGGTGAAATATATGAACAATGTTAGCATAAATATACACACGCGCGTATATGTACACAAATTCTTGGATATTGTCCATTTGAATTCCCTTAAAAGAAGTTTATACAATTTGTGTGTGATAAAGAAATATTGCATCAAATACATTACTGTACGTAAAAACATAGACTATATCAATACCTGTTTACGTGATGTCTATTTGTACAATTGATTCGACCATGTGTGACTAATTGGCCTCAATTTGGGTGTGATTTATAACTTTCACCCCACAATGTGTGTAATTATATTTACTGCTTTTTTACATTCGGATACGAACACCTGCGACCACTCATAGGTCCCTGACTTGAAAGACTCTCTGGATATCAATGATACTGTGTATTACCAACATTCCTGCTAGGGTGATACGTAAACATGACGAGCTAAAGAGATTAGTAGGCTATTCACATAAAAATCTCGGAAGTATATAGTGGATCCCCAGGCCCGGCGAAGGCGAAGAGTGGGCAGTGCTGGCACCCCGGTGGTTTTACTCAGTGCAGGTCCGACACACCGGAGGAGAGGCCTTCAACACTCCCCTGACAGTCCGAAGGGAATTCCACAGGATTAACAAAAAAAAGTTCACATGAAAATGACAAAAAGCCCACAATGCAACCAATATTTTTTTCCCTGAATCTTTATTTAATTTTAAATCAAAGTACTTGATATAAAAAGTAAAAAAAAAATCGTAAACATTTGCTCTAAGTTACTTTTATAAGTTTTTATAAACTACTATTATTTTAAAAATTATTAACCCATTACACGCACACACAATACTAAAAATTATGAAAGTCTATATTGATATAGTCTATGGTATAGTTTGTTTGTTGTTTTAGCATATTCATATTGCTGTAATTAATGTTTCTCGCCTATAGACGGCCGAACTTAAAGCTTTTCGCTCTATAGTTATTTAAAATAAATGTTTTCAATTAACATCCTAAATATGCGATCTAAATTTTTGGTGGTACACACGGCCTAGCATCAATCACAATTGAGCCACCCGTGGTATGCGCCGTGTCATGAGGCAGACTTGTGCGAGCCACCGGTGGTACACGGCGGCTTGAACGAGTTAAAATTATCTCAATAGTTAATTACCCACTATTTCATACTTTAAATCAATTGTACCATGTATAATATGTTAGATACCTCATTTTTGCTTTCTACCAGATGAGATTAACGACAAGTGTAAACCTCTTAATTATTATAAAACGAAACATTTTTACACTGAAAGCCTGAAATTAAATATTACGAACGAAAAAAGGAACAAACCTGAAAACCCGACTGGACGCTCCTGGAGAATTTAGCGTTGGGCTTATCAAGGAATAAAGTAGCATTGATCGCGAATCCAGCCATGTCGATCGGAAACGGCCGGAACGGCTTCCAGACGGCATTGTAGCCAGATATTTTACCGTTAGTAACCAGAGGCATCTCAACACGCATGCCGCCGGCGATACCGACCGGCCAGACTCCGACTTTGTTTATCTTCCGCATCTGGAAATCATTGATAAAACTCTTTCATTAAACTTGCGCTTGTGAACTCAGTCGACATTATCTGTGAAAGATGAATTACACAAACCCAGTCAAAGAGCAGAAGTAGTGGGTTTTTTAGTTAGTAAGCCTCGGCGCCGCCACCTCAGTATTGCGGCCGAGATATCTATGAGATTTTTTATGCGTAAAAAATGTATCGACGCTGTAAGTATTGCTTTTTGCATAAAAAAAATCCAATAGAGAGAAGGTCTGGAGCAAGCAGAATCTGTGAGATTCATAAAGGAAAAAGAGAGAAATTATGTTACATTTTCTCTGTCTACCGCAATAAGCAAGCTAGCGTCAAGATAGATATTAAAAAAAAAAAGAATCTGATTACGCCTTTGTTTGCATCAGTAATAAATAAAAGAAATTCAGTTTGTAAACGTTGTATGTACATTTATTACGTTATTTAAATGTTGCGCGCAATATATATATATATTATTTGACCTTGATTAATGATGCAGAGAACCTTGAAGAGTTCAAGTTATCTCTGTTTATATCCAACAGATGCATCCTCATTGTACTAGTTTCCTTTCTGAGTAATTGTTTATAATATAAATATATTCCAAGTTTTATCTTTAGTTCTGTCTAATAAATCATGACTAAGGATATTCTATGTATTAAGTTGAAAAAATGTATTACAATTACAGAAGTTTCATCTAAATAACTCAGTAGTTTATGCAAGATGCTTGGAAAACGGTCTATTATTGAAGATTATAATTATAATAATGTTCATTAAGTAACCATGATCCAATTTCTTACTCATCATCATAGTACATATACATTTCATCATAAAACCACTAGACACTGAATCAGATACCATCCGTACGTGGTGAACGTTCCTTATATCCGCATGAAAAGATTCGCTTCTACATTCATCATGCGAACAGCTAAGGATTGGAATATGATTCCAGCGACCATATTTCCACGATCTTATGACTTGAGGGAGAGTCTTTAAGAGAAGAGTTAGACTCATCTTCACCTTCAACCAGATGTATCGAGGTCAAGCTTCCGCTTGTAAATTATAATTAAAAAAAACTAAAATTTTTTTTACTGACACGACACAGTGACTGCACCATACCTGATGGTAAGCATGGAGCAGTCCAAAAAAGACAACGATTACCAACAGAAAAAAAACCATCGGTAGCCGCCGCGATCATGCCGGCCCGCACAAATATCACTTCACGCCACGCTTAAAGGACCCAGTATCAAAGGACGAAGGAAACACGCTCGCTGGAAGATCATTCCACAGCCCAACAACTCGGCATAAGTAAGAGTTAGAGAACCTCTTAGTCCTAGCCGGGATATGAGTTACTGAAAAGCTGTGACTCCGTAGACCAGCGCGCGTGGTTCTGTTATGGAAGGGAGAGGGAGGAACAAGGTTAAATAGCTCTTCAGAGCACTCGCCATGATACAGACGGTAAACTATATATTATTATGCCTAATTAAAAGATTATATGGGTCAATAAAATTGTAACTCTTCATATGAAATAAACTTTTATGCTGTATTTTCACATTAGTTTAACCTTTGCCTGTACGCCTGTAGTCACTTCAAGCGTGCCATAAATCAATGCACTATACAAATAATTATGCTATCATTAGTTTGAAATTAATTGTTCCCTTTATTATTTGGTGGTAGGGCGATTGCCCGAACTGGGTCATGACCACAGTACACAAGTGTAAAGACCGTCATAGTGAGTCGCTTTGACCTGTCGCGTTTCGGGATCAGCTTGTGTATAATCCAGTAACTCATATACCTAGAGACCTTCAGTCGTGACATATGTGGGCCGACATGACGACGGAGAATATCAATGGATTTTCCTTCTTTGATGGTCGCTTTCGTTATTGGACTACACTGTACTTGTCATCTGGCACTCTGTAGTCACTATGTCGAGCCAGTGTAAAAAAAAAAGAATTACCGTCACTTATAGAGAACTTTTTTAAAGATGATCTAATAACTAATAATAATTTATAAAATCTTTAATCTATACTAATATTATAAAGCTGAAGAGTTTGTTTGTTTGTTTGTTTGAACGCGCTAATCTCAGGAACTACTGGTTCGAATAGAAAAGTTCTTTTTGTGTTGAATAGACTATTTATCGAGGAAGGCTTTAGGCTATATAACATCACGATGCAACTATTAAGAGCGAAGAAATAATGGAAAATGTGAAAAAAACGGGGAAAATTATTCATCCTTGAAGGCTTCCATTGCGTGCGCTGCGAAAACGGTTCAAGATACCCAAAATATATGTATGAAAGAATTATACCTCTTGAAATGATTTAAAAAAATGTCCCGGACAGTATATGTCTAACTTTTAAGATTAACTCACTAGAGCCGTTTTTATGGTAATCAAATTGTTCGAAATTAATGCATTATTTGTTAAGAGTTGTATCAACGTAATAATATTAATCTTTATCCAAATAAATGTGTTGTTGATTAAGAGTATTTAATTGTGAACAAAATTGTCTTTGACATCACTTAATTTCAATGAACATCTTAGAAGATATTACAATACCTTATATAGCAAAACAACGTTTGCCGGATCATCTAGTCATTTATAATAGTGAATCATAAAACACATTAATCAAAAATTTTATAATGTATAAACATAACATTAGAGTAGATAAAGAGTTGCAACCGTAATACACTATACTATCAACGAAGCAAAACGTAGTTTAGACATTAATGGATGGCCTACAAATGCCGGTTCAGGTCAAGTCACTATTATAGGTTAAGATAAGAGAGGTCGACGTTCGACAAAATTTACAGAATTCAGAACTGTTCTCTTGATAATTTCGTTATCGCTGTATTGATATGAGCTCCAGTCATTAAGCTCTAATATGCTTCTTACAATGTTATTAGAAATATCAGCTGTTTATTATTTGTTATGTAATTGTTATCTAAAAGCGCGAATCGGATACTCGCAGTTACTGCTCAGCAGCGGTTGCTTATTGTCAAAATCCGATTTCGTTTTACACTGGCTCGACATAGTAAATGCAATGCACCTGATGGTAAGTACCGTGTAGTCCAAAAACGAAATCGACCATCACAGCATGAAAATCCATTGATAGTCTCAATCGTCATGTCGGCCCACATATGTATACCAAAACTGAAGGTCTCTAGGTATATGAGTTACTGGATATACACACGCTGATCCCGAAACGCGACAAGCGTAAGCGAGGTACTATAGCGGTCTTTACAGTTGTACACTACAGTCAGAAATGGGCAAAATGTAATCTGATTAATGATTAACGATTACAAAATGTAGTCGTAATTTTAATTTTCATGGTCACTAATCATGGTCATGATTAAATCCATTTAAAACATTAAGAAATCATAAATGTGTATGCAATCTGGGATTCTGAAGTGTTTAAAACATACATGAGCAAAATGCAGTCATATTAATGGTAAACAACGTAAAATGTAATCGTAATCATTTTTATTAATCTGATTACATTTTGCCCATCTATGTCTATAGTCATGATCCGGTTCGGGCAATCATCCTGTCACCAAAAAAAAAGGATCTTCCTTTAAGACAAGAGAAAACCCAATACCTTGC
Organism: Automeris io; assembly: GCA_036320925.1. Classification (NCBI taxonomy): domain Eukaryota; kingdom Metazoa; phylum Arthropoda; class Insecta; order Lepidoptera; family Saturniidae; genus Automeris; species Automeris io. The sequence continues at coordinate 10,653,699 of JAUDJH010000010.1, read as the reverse complement.
TCATTTTACAAAGTCCCCCATGATAGACTGAAAATAGGTTGGTTTTGTTTGTAAAACAAATATTTACTTTTTTTATTTTGATCCTAGTTTTTTTAAATAGTGTTCTAGTACCTCAATCGATAAACATTTATTTTCACTATTTATAGTAAATATGGAAATAAACGTTCAAAGAATTGTTATAAGGAACTTTGTATAATTAAGAAAGTATAATGTAACACAGCTTGTGCTATATTGTATAATGTCTATTATCATATGAAATCTGGGATAGGAAGCAAGAATATAAAATTATTTGTATTTTAATAAGATAAAAAGAAAGTAAATTACTAAAATACAGTTTTTTGGCAGTTTATAACATATTTTATATTTTTAATAACTTCATCAAAAAGAATAGGATTTCTCTAGAATTTATCAATGTAAAAGTAATTAATTAATTATAGTAATATGAAATATATCAAATTTTAGATAATATAAACCATGAGCGATAAATTCTGTACAAATCAGATAAACTACATAAAAACAGTAGTTTTAAATATATATATGTGTACAAACTAAAAGACTAAAATAGTAACTTTATACATAGTATATTGATATTGATTATTTGGTCTAAATTGTCCTCAGTTGTTTATGTTATTTTTTTACTCAATAAACACAATCTTGTTATATAAATAAAGTATGTTAGTTATTTATAACAGTGTACATACCTACATTGTTATATTCGTTCAACACGTCAAAGAGTTGATTAATCATAATGAGTTGATATGAGTCAAAACAACAATAATTGATAACTTGGATACATTTTATTTTAACACAGTCTTTTATATACAAAGATTTTTTGTTATATAATGTAAGTTATGAATTTATGCACAGAATATTTATAATTGTTTATTGTAATTGATATTTTTACCATTTTTAGACATTTTATTATTATTATTGAAACCCTTACATATAAAAAAATATTCAGTGACCACTTTACCATAGTTTGCAATTTAATATAATTTTACTAAAAAGTAGTTTTATTTGAGGCGACGTTAAGACAAACTTTTATCTTAAGTATGTTAAAAAATGAATTGTACATTTGTAAGCAATAGAGAATTCGTTAGATTTTAAAAGCATTTTTAAATTTAAGGTGCATTTCTGAAACTGAACGTTATTTAGTTATAAATTGTACTCATTATAAAAATAAAGTTATTTATACGAGATATTATGATCTACAATAACTGATATAGTAAAAATATTTACCTCATCAAAAATCTTCAAGGAATAAGTGTTATCGTCATCCATGAAATATACGACACCTTTCTTGTCATCTGCTTGCGCCAAATACGTCCGAAACCAGTCCAACGCAGCATTTCTCTGCTCCACCCCACTTGCCTGTAACCATAACGTTTCAATTAACACAAACCGTAGACAATCTTACTAAACTGTGTTAGCACTAAATTCTACTGAAAACGCATATAATTGAGTCGCCAAAGTTCCAAATGTATTATTATATTTAGTTATCTATAAACATAATGTTAATAACTCTGAAATTTATAAAATAATATTTGCATAAATATTAATAGTAAAATTAATTTTGGATATAGCTATATTTATAGCAAAAATGTTTTCACGGCAATTTAATATTATGTTCATAGACATTCAGATATAAATAGCTTATTAAATATAAATAGATGTGTATGCCTATTTATTTTTATTATTATAAATAATATTTTAAAAAATCCATTAGCATAGTACCCCTATACAAATAAGACAAAAACACTAGTAATAAATAAATAATTAATATTAGCATGTATATTAGAACGAAAAAAAAAGAAGAGTTCAAAATAATTTAGTTAGGTTGATTTTGTAAACCTCTTAACATTTTATAAGCTAGTAAAAGAATCAAAACAGGAAATTATTTCTTAAGAAAATTATTTTGTCAATTGCTGGCAAAATACATTGATTTTTCAGAAACCCCTATTAGAAGTATAGTAGAAATATGAATGATATAAAAATAAATCACATTAAATTAAATTGTTAGGACCCAAAAAATTTAAATTTAGCGTGCGTACACAATACCAAGTAGTGTTGTAAAACTTTGTTTTAAACAGGCACACATTGATATCCATCACCTGAAATTTATAATTTGTATGAAACATACTAATAATTTATAGTATACTAAGGTAGATTGATATCCATCACCTGAAATTTATAATTTGTATGAAACATACTAATAATTTATAGTATACTAAGGTAGCTCAAGAACAAATATTTACAATAGATACCTATTTTCAAGGGATAAGAATATATCACAGAATAGTTAACTAAATAAAGCACCCTTATTCCATGCTTAGTAACTATCTTGCTATTCTCAGGCTTTATTTTTTCACAATATTATAAAAATGTTAATTTGTAAATTTGGTATCTGAATGTGCTCACTATCTTCGGTTTGCAATATCAGTTAATAATTTTGTCAAATAGTTCACATTGTGGATCTCAAGTTAGGTGGCTTTTTTCACTTTATATGAAACATAGTGTTAACTTAAAATATACCACCACCATATTCACATTATACTTTTATATAGTGTGTATATATACTAACAACAAAGAGATATGAAATGTATTTCATGGCATGAAGTCATAAATATCAAGTGTACTACCTTAACCATTTGAGTGTGGAACAAATTTTGTAAGTATATGCCAAAAATGTGGATGATTTTGGAATTTAAAATATATGAATTTAAAAGCATTCTTCCTATGATATTAAATGACACCTTTTCCCAATATTTCAATATTCTCTGTTTATCCAGGTATGTATACAACATTTTATCAGACTCATCTACTCCACCCAGGATCTTATTATAATTATGAATTACATAAAACAGGAGGAGCAATATTTCACTCCCCGCAATTTTGGCATATAACCAGAGGAGCGATATTTCGCTCCTCCGCACTCAAACGGTTAATAATTGTGACCATATACCATTGCTCACATTGTGATGACATACACAAGCAAAGTGTATACTAATAAAGTTTTTGTTATGAAATTGCTACCTAATTATTGCTATGAGGAAATTAAGAATTTAGGGTGGACATAGTCTGTAATTTAAACAATTTTCATATGAAATTGGAATTCTACATGAGTGAAATCAAAGACAGCAGCTAATTTTAAATAAATAATTATATTACATACCGTTGAAGTTTTAGACTTGTGAGTTTTTACAAATAAATGAGTGTATTTTAGATTAGACTCTTTCAGCAGGTTCTCCACTAACTTAGTCTTTGCTTCCGCATCCTCAATGACAATCCAATGAAAATTTTTCACCAGCATCAAAGTTTGAGATAGCCTGGTATGAATTGAGATTTTTATTAATATACTGTAAAATATTAAAATGATTTGTGTCTTATATACATTTCATTTTGGAACACAGTGAAGTGAGGAGGTGGTTGAGCTTTGGTAGCCTACATTGCACCTAAGCCTAACAAAGAATATAATTATCCTAAGAATAAATTTAATCCAACACACTAAAAGCAAAATAAGCCAGATTTTAATGGTAACACATTTTTTTTTTATAATAGGGGCTGCAAAGTTTGGAGTAGCCACAGGCCTTCAAGGTTCATGATTTTATATCAAGATTACTGCTTAAGTAGCCTGTTAAATGTGCTTTCGTATTTTTTTTTCATATTGGCTTGATATATTGACTACAATACACTCGATGAAAAGTACAGTATAGTCCTAAAACACTAATACTATCTATCAACATATAGGCTTCCATCAAAGGTTTCTGACATCATAGTGGCCCACATATATCCAAACAGAAGGCATATAGGTCCAAGTTTTATATAATTTTACTGTTTGGATATCTATCAAATGTCAATTGTACATTAAGAGACCTGATTTTTTTTTTTGTTAAATTTTTAATGGAACTGTACTGATATCATCAAAAAAAAAAATTAATATACCATTCTTAACAAAATCCTCATAAAATATTAAAATTATTTCATAATTCATTGTACTGTCATTAGCTGTGGTGGCTTAGTGTATAAGAGACCAAAAACCATCAGTAGTGAAACATGGTTGAGGGATTAAATCATGGCACATGCATCTGGGTTTTACCTAATTAAGTATGGATTAGCAACCACTTGCTCTCTGGTGAAGGAAAATATTGTGTAACAGGAAAACCCATATGGCATCTAAAAGAAACACCATATGTAAGTGACCTGAAAACAGAGATCTTGCGTGTCCTGAGAACAACTATATTATGCATCCAAATAATGGCAGAGTAGTACTTATAATAAATGTAACACACTCGCCAACAAAATACAAAATCACAATATGATTTTGGACTTGTAAAATAATTATAAAATTAAAATTTTTGCGAGCTCTGTGGAGTCCTAGAAGACATACACCATTTCTTGGTGGCATGTGTTCGGAGCGTTTCTATGAGAGAAATCATGTATAAACAATTTGGTTTGAACAGGTCTGATGTGGGTCTATTTCAGAGCGTCTTAGCTGAGCAAACATCTTGCACAGCTGAGATGCTCTGTAGACTCACATATACATTGTTGAATTAGTATTTACATAGTGTGATTATGGGACTGACATGGTCAGCCTGATCCAAAATCCCAAAAAAAAAAAATTAAAAATTACATTTCCCCTTACCTACAAAATTCTAAAGTCACTGGTTCCCTCCCAATGTGATTAATAATATACAATTTTATCATCATTATTAAATACCAAGTAATTATATATGAAATTTGTAAGTTATGATGTATGCAGATCTTTTTAACTTTAACATTTCTTATCATTTTATTTCTGTTTTAGCTTTAATTTGATAGTAGTTTAATTTATATAACAAACTTTTTGAACTTTTTTTTGGTTTAAGCATAATGAATGTTTTGGTTATTATTTTTTCTTTATAATGTTATATGTATAAAATGTAAGTTTCATATATAAATGTGTAATGAATCTTTTTAACTTCATTGTGTAAAAGCCTCCTTTGGCTCAGATTAATTGAAAATTAGTGGGCTTATTATACAGGAAGCTTAAGCGAGATATGGATTATTTGGATATAGGATTCAGAATCGAGGTCCGATAAACAACTTCTCGGAACAAATAAAAAATACACTCCAATCAGAGAAAGTAAAATTTAGATTTTCTTGAGGGAAATCGTAGTTATTAAATGAAAGCCTCACAGTATTAACAGATATTGTTTATAAATATTTACTGATTATATGCTATAAGTAAAGATAATAGGGAATAGTACAAATCAAGGGCGAAGGAAGCACAAACTAATAATCAAAACGTACCTCGTAAGATCTGCTTTCTGGGTTAGTCTTGCGTACGTCGGCGTAATCGCATAAATAGTTGGTAAATATGACGGAACTTCTGATGCAAACTGACACTGAAATGCTGGTTTGTTGTTAAATAAAAACAGTAAAATGAAAACTAACATTCCGAAAGCTAAATATTGCTTCTTGATGTTAACAAAGGCCATTTTAAATTAATGACTGAATGGTAAGTTATTTTTAGTGAGCAGCTGTGCCCCTTTTCACTGTTAACAAAGCATTAAGGATGTTAAGTCATTTCTTAAAAATAATACCCATTTAACTTAATTTCACAAGCTCTCTAACCACGACAACTCCGAACTGAATGAGAGAAATATTTGATGTCACTTGTCAAAAAATTTGACAGTTGACTGTAGATAAAATATGACAAATTTATTTTCTCTATGCTATGCCTTATGATTATAAACAACAATAATACATATTAGAATTCCTAGATGGCGCTATAATATAATATCGTTACTGCCTGGAAATGACTAGCAAAAACAGATAAAAGTCAAAATAGGACATTTCAAGATGAACCACTAAAATACTGACTACTGCTCTGAATTCACACCACAATAATAGAATCAAAGATTTTTAATATGCCCACAAAATATACCCCACTTTTACATAAAGTACGAAGCTTACGAAGTGAGTTTCAAGTTATACAAATCAAATGTTTTTTTTTTAGGTTTTTGCAAATACCTCTATATTTTTTTTAACATACATATTTAAAGACACATTATTTAGATGGCGACTGAGCAACTCAATTTATTGTAATTAGAGATGATAAGTCGAAGGAAGTACCAGAAACAAATTGTAGCAGCACCATTGCTTACGGCTTACGCAAGAAACTTATGACCTTTGATTATCAACATCTATATTTGAAGAATATTTGTAAATTTGTTAAGATATAAAACAAAATCATCGAAGTTAAAAATATACTCGAAATAACCTTCAATCAACTGATTCTAAAAGTTTTTCACCAACGTATCGAATGGACCTTCGGAGTGGACACAGGTTCTATATTATCTAGTTCTACTGAAATGTGAATTCACCGAGGACAGCCATTTAAAAAAAATCAAATAATCAAAGGTTACGACTTAACTACGAAGATACCTTTTTTATTGCCGATGTACGTGCTGTTTTGAAATGATATAACGTTTACTAAAACTGGGTGTATGTGGTATACGAGTATGTGTGATGTATGGGGGTCGGCAGGACGACAGTGGCTGTCAATGGATTATAGTCCCTTAGCAGTAGTGGTCCTTCTTAAAATACACTATGCTTTGCATCAGGTACGCTGTAGTCACTTTGTCAAGCCTGTATAAAAAGAAATTCTTCTGTAAGCAAAACAAATATGAAGATTTTTATGAATTTCACTAACGGTGATCTACTAACGTTTCGAAAGTGACTACCTTGAAAACAAAAACCAAAAGAAGTTCCAGGCTACGTCGGAGTGGTTTCACTATGTAATTTTTAACTGTTGTGTCAAGAGAGCACTAGCAGTACTTGTATACTATTACTAACTTAGTTTCAAAGGCTTTTTTTTTGGACGGACCAACAACTTGGGGCTGGGACAGGCTTATACAGCTTAACTGGGCTTTGAGGGCGAGCCTAAAAGGTGCACAGCCAGCGAATTTATGGGTTGGCTGGCAACGCAAGGGCATCCCTGTAGGTACGACCTCGACTTGGGCAGCCAGCAAGGGCAAAGAATCTACTGGTGATCTACTAGCGTTTCGGAAGCGACTACCTTGAGAAGAAACGCCCACTCAAAGTCAACTCAAAGCTGAGTCGGAGTGGAAAAGTTTTAAACGCAGTAAAATAACAGAATATATTATCAGCAGCGTGCTACAATCTATCGTAGACTAACAACGTTGCTACGATATTTCGTAGCTTATTGCTACGAACGTAGCGTACTATTGCTGCTTTAAAAAGCGCGACGTACGTTTGTACACAAATTAATGGAAATAATAATTATAGATTCTCAGCGTTTTTATCAAAACATATTTAATTAATAAGTAAGTATAGTGTACATTAAATTTTCTGATTCTCATCATCATCAGCCCACCCTTGTCCATTGTTGGTCATAGGTCTCTCCTAACAGGATCTATTGAGCTCGATTTTCTAATCCAATCCTTTCCAGCCACTTTCCGCAGGTCGTCGCTCCACCTTGCCGCGCCCCACGCTAACTCCAACGAGCATCGGGTCTTCGTCATATGTAGCATGCCCACTGCCACTTCAACTTACTAATACGGAGAGCTACGTCGATAACTTTGGTTATGTGTGGGGTAACCTCATTCTCATTGATTTTCTTTTTTACACTGGCTTGACAAAGTGACTACAGTGCCCCTGATGGTAAGTACAGTAGTCCAAAGACGAAAGCGACTATTAAAAGTCGAAAATCCATTGACAGTCTCCGTCGTCATGTCGGCCCACATATACCACGACTGAAGATCTCTAAGTATATAAGTTACTGGATATACACAAGCTGATCCCGAAACGCGACAGGCCAAAGCGAGTCACTTTGACGGTCTTTACACTCGTGTACTATGATCATGATCCAGTTCGGACAATTGCCCTACCACTACGCAACCTACACTTTTTTTTTTACAACTAATTTTTGAATATTTTCAGTAGTAATAAAGCAGTGTCCTTTATAAGCAATACGACGCGATGCAGTGCGACTTATTGCAACACAATCCTTGTTCGTATAAAGAACATTAATCAGCTGCTGTGAACAAACTATGGCGTGAATGCAAGTCGGTTCGGTAGATGGCGTTGTGCAAAATTGCATCGCGTTATAGTTTCGTTCACAGCAGCTGTATATAAGGGCAAAAGTATCATATTGTAAAATAGGAGAACAGAGAAACAGAAGAGATATTAAGTATTGGTTTTACGTGCTATATATGTTCAGTAATTAAACAGTGGTGACCTGTATTAGTGGTTTCACTTCAATCTTCCCGCTCATGACCCAGTAAAGGGAATTCTGTACAATCCTACTAGACGCTGTGTCCTAACTGATGCGGTTTCAGTCATTTCTATTATAATAATTGGAAGTAACTGCGTTCTTATTAGAAAATTCTTGTAGCATTTTGTTGCTTATCATAAATCAAAGCGGTGTTAGGTTCCGATATGTGACAAGGTTGTTTATTGGTCTACATTTGAAGCTTGTCGAGTGTTTATAATAATACTACATTACACGAATATGATAAGATTCTGTTTCCAACAACGATTAGGCCTATTCAAGTGTTAATAGATACACCTATATTGAATTTCAAATAGAGGATTTCTCACATACTACGAAGGAATACAATCTGAGAGCAAATATGATTTAGTTTATTGGAATTAACAACTTGTACAAATCCTAAACTTATGTAAGACTTTATTACAATATAATTCTATTTTTTCCTCTACTAATGATATCTACTACACAATTCAAGAACAGAGATGACCGTCAGATTATTGTTCAAAATGGTGACTACCATTTTCATACCGCCTTAAAAATATCTCGACGTGTACGGGAAACTGCATACAGTATACACGAATTGATCCCGAATTACGATAAGCCGACGCCAGTCACTATGTTGAGGTTTACATCCATCGAGCCCCAAGTAGTTATTTAGTATCCTCGCGAAAAAATATCTGTTCTTTATAATGACACAAGTCATGAGCATTCATTACAAAAATCGGGAAAAACATTTATACAGTGGTTTCTTTCTTTATCTAACCTTTTTTTATACTGGCTCTACAAAGTGCCCGAATTGCGTGTGATGAAAAATAAATTGTAACCTGACATGAGAATGGCAAAGACTGTAGAATAATGAGTGTCCATTGACAGTCTCCGATTATTTGCAATTAATAGATGTTTAACTATTTATCAAACAACGCGGCCTAATTCGATATCGTCTGCTTACTATGTACTATACATATATGTATTACACTTATGTCGCGCCCAATGTAACCAGTAGTGCAGCTGATTGCCGTTCATTCCTTATTCTTTATTAAAGTAACCTTAAAGAATAGACTTGAGACGGTGAGCCTCTGTAAAGCTGATTTGTATGTTATTTGTAACTAAAGGTAAAAGCATATTTTCTGCTTCTATTAAGAGTTTAAATTAATTCTAATACTTCCTGAACAAACTGAAAGTTATGTTCGTACGTATATCAAACAAATTTCTCAGATAATTAACCAAACTAGAAACCGTTCAACATTCACTGACAGATCCCAAATAGTGTAATTAACCCACGCGGTTATTTAATTAAACTATCTCTACTATTGTTATTAAATCGTTATTTGTACGTTGGTTCATACATGTCCGAGAAACTATTAAACTTATTTTGACTGTACTTTCGCTTTTTGAATACATTTTTATTTATAAAGGTACAGCAATCGCAGAATTTGCAACGAATCTGAAGGCATGCATAACATGGTTCAAAAACGGCGTCAATAGCCAAAGGACGAGAGCCCAATGATTGTGTGATCGTCATACCGACCTATATATACCACGTACGATGGTTTTTTAATACTTTTTTTATGATTTAGAGTCTAAAGCTTGACCTCAATTACACCTGGTGGTTGATGAAATAAAGGTCGATGATGAAGCGCGTTTGCCCAATAAATACCTATAATGCGTACAAGAGCGGGTGCTGAAATAAACAGAATAAAGCAACTATCGAAGCGGTAGCATATTAGATGCTGCATCAATGTATTTATGTTTTTTTTTTGTTTTCTAACTTAAATGCTGCAATTTGCTTGGTCATTGTTTTCTGTACAAAGTTTGGATGGCAGCTTCATCTTTGTAATCGCTGTTAAATATTATAAGCAAGGTTTTTTATAAAAGCTATGCTCATTGTGTGTACAATATTTCTACAATTGAAATATATATTTATTATAAATCAATGACATTTTTATTGTAACTATTCTCACATGTACTCTCCTATCGTTCCATTCTTTTCTTACCTACCTTACCTTGGTGTTAGAAACCGAGACTTGACACGCAATCGTTAGAAACTCCTAATCAAACAATGAACTTAAGTAAGCACTGAGGTATTCCGTAATAATTAACATAGACAAAGTCGTAGGGGACTGCTAGTATTTTTAATTTGCTACATTGCTATGCGAATTATGAGAGGTATTCGAGCTAAGTTCTCGTGAATAAATATATACAAAGACCCACTATGGCATGTAAAACTTTCACTAAAGCTCTTTCTCATTGTGAGCGTTTCACACTAACCGCGTTTTATTAAAGTTGCAACGGAGCGGACAAAAATTGCTGAGTTTACTTGAATAAAAGCATCAGTGATTATGCTGAGAGTTTGCTAGCTAAGCTTTGTCATTGTGTTACATAGTACACACGGGTTCTAGCAATTGTTGCGCGGAAGCTACTGTTTTTTTTAAAGCGGAAGCGACTGTTAAAATCCGAAGTATGCCTTAACACCGGGCACAAATGTCATCAGTATCAAATAATTTACATGGTGAACATTAGTTATTGTGTTACCAATCACTGCCCAAATTTCCCCCAAAATATTTCCCAGGTAACGCAGGTCACAGGTACCTAAATCGATTTTTTTCGTTTCAGATGATATGTCTACGAAATAGTCTTGCATGCTAATATTGCTTCTTTCGACATATACCACCTTGACTCCTAAATTATAATAATATTATATATTGAAAAACGTGTTAAAAATGGGTTACTCCGGATTTATAAAATAAAATATAACTAAACTGAATATAAGAAAGACATTATTTATCATTTCTAAAATATTTTTATCATCATAGTCATTATTATAATTTGGTAGATATATTTTGTATGAAATAGTGAATTTTTCTCAATATTATGTCGTTTGCGTTTGATTAAAAATATGAAATGCTTCAAAGCCTAAAATATTTTATCCATAAAAATCCTCTGTATCATTTTGAAATTACTCAATTTAGAGATTTACCTCGTTAGTTGGCATCACTGAGTCATTTTTGCTACCCGGTGTCACAATAAATTAAATATATTACATTTAACTCTTAAATATATAAATAAAGTATCTAAAGTCGACGAAGTCATCAGGACTTCAGACCAACAATAGAGTAATATAGAAGATAAAAACAAAATAAACTAAATTCGTACATATAAAGAAGACTCGCATAATTACTAGCCTACGTAAAGGTTAGAGCTTATTCTGGAAGGTTTCTAGCTTAACAGCTCTATCGTGGGAGAAGCGCTTAAAGGTTACTACCTACTACGCCGATCCATAAATAAATCATATTAAAGTCGTTACCATTCCAAACTATATTTAAGTTGCGAGTTTTAAAGCGTTTGTACGTTATCGAAACCTATATAAATTACGACAGCACCATAATGAGACCTATTTAATAATAATCACAGTAAGCAAATATAACCATTATTCCTACTACATACTGGTTTGTTCATGGCCTGTACCGAGCAGATCCTAAAACGCCACAGTGTGCACTTTTCTAAATGATTTCTACACACATTTTTTTATCTATCAGCTCTCTAACGGTCATAATACGTACCGTCCTAGTGGATAAAGACCATAAAGGCGGTATAGATAGGACAGGGACGAGCTGGCTGGGGCCGGCCCGGGCTCACCTGTGCGCCAGACCCGTCACGGCCGCTCCCACACAACTATACAAGAGCACGTATTTATAAGCATGAGACGCACACACAGATGAGACTAACAATGAAGGCTGTAGAACGAGGGCTGAAGGCACACAGGCGCAGTGCGACGAAGCAGGCACGGCTCGGGACATTGGCGGGCTGGCTGTCCCGCCGCGAGGTCTCATCGCCTCGCGCGAAACGCCCGCCTTAGCAAACCACTTGTTGAATTACAAACATTTTCCACACTAATCTTAAATTCGCTCAAGTTTGTCGCGCGTGTGGGTCTCTTGAGTGGCCTTAACTATTTTTTGTTTCGATGTATTTGATTTTTTATTTATGTTTTGAGAAGCTGTGTCTCCTGTGATGCCTGATCTTCGCTCCTTCTCCTTCTTATTAATTTCACTTATCGTGTATAGATTCTTTTTTGCCTTTCCGACAGTGCTATTGTTACGGACGGCCTTTTTTACTATAATACGATGCGACTCTCATGTTGTAAATTTATAAAATGTATTAAAAAATACTGTTGTTGATTATTCATATCTGTATTACCCGTTATTTACTATAGATATATTCAATTAAAAAAAAACTAATAATAAACGTCGCGATAAAATGAGAAAATACTTTGTGCGCTGAAACATCGTTGAGTTCAGGTAAGATTACATATAATATTTTATTTATAAAACTGGTAAATTTATAAAGTTATTCCAGCAAAAAAGGTTAAAAACTTGACAACCTACTTAATGGAAAGTGATTACTGTTGCCTAACCTAAAGTAATATCAGAAATAACGCCATCGTACTGCCGACTTGAAGAATACGTAGAAAAATAGCTGCTACTCAAGCTGAACCCGAATTGCAACTAGCCGAGGCAAGTCTATCTATGAGGATCTTTGCATTCTAATACAAAGTCTACGATCGAGCGGAGCACGGACTTGTACGTGTTCGGAGTTTGTAAAGAATTTGTAAATTCTTATATTATATGGAAATAATAAGTAAGAATAAAGTAAGAAGTTTTAGATCTTAAATAAAAACAGCTTACTGTTTAATAGGTTGCCAGCCTAGTTACTTGCCGATTTGATAATAAAAAATACATAATACGTATTACATTTCTTTACATGAGATCAAAGGCGCAACTGGGTATTCTGGGCGCGATAAATCCAAAAAATTAATGCAATGTGAGATCTATCCTGACTCTCAAATGGTTTTAGTGTAGTCATTATCTGTTAGTTAATACATCTATCTATTAGTGCATTCCATAGAAGCATAGAAAGCATTGTCATGTTATGCTAGGATATTTGAGAAATATTGATTTCAAATTTGCTCCAATTTGGATTCTAAGACTCATATTCTGGTAATCACTAGATTTTACATTAATCTATTTTTTAAATGTCAGATTAATATTAGGTAATGCTTTTTATACTTGTATAGGATACACGCCAGTTCTATTAGCTATATCATATAGTTCTTAGTAATAATAGTTTTTGTAATAGAAGCTGAACTTGAGAAATGGTCCAGTAACTATTAATATAACGTCGGTGACAATAAGCCAGCCGATTTCTTTTATATTGTTAGTACAATCAATTTGTTAAGGCAGACACAATGGACCTGACCAGATGCTACGTTGTTGTATTTAAACCTACGTAATACCCATAAGAGAATTAGTCTACAGACAGTATTTTTAATTTTTTTGCATTATAGCTTTATAGCGTCACAGTTTGTTAATAGGTATATAGTAAATACTAATTGATTTGAAAAAAAATCATACTTTATTATAAATCTTATTGGAAGTTAATGTATGAAGAAAAAATTTAATATAATCATTTGATCTGTAATTGAGAAAAATATTGCACACTCTAAGAGTATGTTATAGAGACAATTAAAAATAATTAAGAGCTATAATTAAATACCTATTATATGATAAGTAATAAAAGATTTAAATTTTGAATCACGTGTAAACTACATTTACAATCAACAGGGTTTGAAAAGGTATAGACGCGAGGTGCGTCAATCGTCTAAAAGCTGGATACAGTGTGAGCATAAGAATGTATACTTATGTATTCATTGTATGCTTTGCACATATTCTATTAAATGTAGTTGTGTTGTATTTGCAGCAATATGTTGAAATAAATGAAATTTATATTCCCTTGATTCGATTTCATGCAGGTGCATAAATTTCAGGGATCTATTTTCACACGAACACGACTATAAGCAAACAAGGTAATGGATTTAGTATTCAAATTGCACAGCATGTCTATTCATAAGAATCTATATTGAATTATTTGATACGTTTATGATATAGGTATTGAAAACACAGTTTTAACAAAGGTTACTAAAATATCCCGAACTGGTTGTCCATCCTTGTATTAATTATGTTAAAGAGAAAAAATATTTTATAAAGTAAGTAGCGTTCTACTCTATTAAAAAACCAACCAAGTGCGAATCAGACAAGCACATCGAGGGTTCTGTAAAAAAAAAGTACTGTGCATTGCTCTAACGCTAAGACGAACCAGATTTAGGGACAAACTTTGCAATTCGTACGGCTGTTTTCATACATTAATAGGTCGCAGTTCTCTACGGCGAATTGATTACGGGACCCGCAGTCCCTACTAATTCGTAGAAGTACCTAGTAAATTCGCAGAAGTAAGTAGTCACCTTGGGGTTGTTAGCTGGTACGAGTCCGGCACATCTCAGCCCCATGTGTTGCTGGGACGGTCCTATGAGGATTTTCCCCAAGTAAAAACAAAAAAAAATATCACACTCCTTTTAATAGCTGCAAATACATTTACAATCTCATAAAAATCTAATTATTTTGTAATATAAGTACAAATTTACGGTTTTCGGGCTTTTTTCCTTACCTATGATATATATTGTATAAGAACTATGTTTTTGCCCAATTTTATGATTCTTTTTTTTTACTTAGGGAAAATCCTCTTAGGACCGTCTCAGCCGTATAGGAAGGTTAAAGGACTGAGGTGTGTCAGACTTGTCTACTTGACTACTTCTGCGCATTGGCCGGGACTGAGGGTCTTATGATCAATTCGCCACAGCCTCGTGGCGCCGCGGCCACTGGGCACAAACTCGGGAGAAAATTATACCTTCCCTGATATAGCTCGATACAGCCTGATACAGACGAACAAAAAAATGATCCTATAAATATTCTTGAGGTACAGGACCCTAAAAAATAAATTAATACGTATGAATTTCCTGATGTTTAATACTGTTTTATTTATTCAGAAACAGTTTAATATTTATATTAAATAAATTATATAAAAAAAACATACAGCTTACAATAGAACATCACAACACACTAATATAACGAGTATAAATGCGAAATATTGTATGTTGTTATTTTTCAAAGCTGCAACAGCCGTAAATCTTAGATGAAATTTAGTATACAAATAGGCAGACAAATAGGTATTTAATATAACAAATATGTTATAGGTTAACCTAGAATAAAATATAGACAACTTCATATCTCAGAAATATACTCGGTTATTATGGAAATACGTATTGAACTAACTGATGCAGCTAATCTCGAAAGCTATATGACCTAACAAATATTTTCTTTTAGGTTTATTATATTATTATCGACGTCATAATATATTTACGTATTTTTCTATCCAGGAATGGATTTATTTAGTCTTGGTAGTAGGTAGGTATTTAATATTGGCACTCAAATACTCGGGTAACATTACTAACTAACACTTTATTGTTCTTACTATAATATATTATGTAATGGAATTACGAGTTGAATTATTTGATCAGTATTTATAAAGTAATCATGGAACATGGAACCCAAATGTTATAAATGAAATTCAAACAAAATTATATATGTACACAGAATTATATAAGTATAAATATTATATCTCAGACAAGAATGAGCGTAACAAAAGTAACAAACGATGTTCGGAATCCCTTCACGGGTCCCTACATGAATTATGAAGAATATATATTTTACCTAACTTAAAGAAAACTTATTTATTCAAGAAAATGTTCATCAAATTGTCCACAGATGTTTTAGATACTATAAAAATATTGTATTGCTTGTATTCGTTCTAGAATATACTCTGTCAAAACAAATTCAGAAAATGTCTCTCCAGCTCGCTATTAAATTGTGATTCTGTAATATTTGCAACGAAAACAAGCCTTTTTTACTTTCAAAGCACTTAAAATAACCATTAACTATGGAAGTTTGTTTAAAAGGTTAATAATCTTTTAATGGAAGAGCTACTTATTTTTGTGTTCTCCGTGTATGAATAATATTACAAAAGGCTTCGATGGAAAAGTCAAGCCGTGGGGGACATATTTAATAAAATAGTTGTTCTTTTTAATTCTTTGAGAGAAAAGTTTTTATACTCAGTATGCCTTTGCGAGAACGATCCCAGGGAAAAGCGCAAACTGCCCCAATATTTCACTATTATGTCTTCTGACACTAGAGAGAACGTTAACCTACTTCATCGAATACTCGAAGTTAGCTAAGCAGTCACTCAGGAGCCCACACAGTGCCACGAACAGGTGGTGGATCGTCCAGTCAGCTGAGACGGATCCACTGAGGCGCTTGCTAGTGGCCCGGCGTGTTTTTCTCCGAGTTAGATAGACCCTCTCTCGAACACTCTCTCTTACAGTGTTGGTAGCTGATTCATTGTAGTCGCGGTTCAGTCAGACAAATGCGCCATAGCTCATAACCACTAATTTAGTACCACCTGGGGCTAGAGTAGGGTCCAAGCACGTGTTGAATGAACGCGAGTTGTCTCAATAATCCGAATACTTGAAAATTTTCAATATTCGCACATTCGATGCAATAACAATTGAATGCTATTAACTCTATTACGCAGTGCGCACAAATTTTCTTGCCCTAAAACTCTGACCTCACAAATAGCAAAGGCTACATACGGTGCAACATTTTTTATTCTAGAAAACTAGTTCATTTTCGCTTTCCTGTTTGATATGTTTCCTACGATAATGTGCATTACAAAAATGAAAACGTCATGTCATGTCTTCGGCACGCCTTCACAACGCTTTCGCCTCTTTTGATTCGCTCTGTATATGGAAGAAGTGTGAAGTCTAGATACTCTTCTAAGTTTTGACAGATTTATGAAAAGCATATTATTAAAATATCAAAACCTGTCATTGACTAATGACATTGACATAGGCAAAGAGCTGAATCGTTTCCAAGTACCCATTAATAGTTTGTATAAACTCAGTCTGAAATTCAAAACTAACCTATTTAAGTTAGTATATTAGGAGTAGCAAAAACCAAACACCGCGTGGTGTAGACAGACTGTCTAACTTTCACGTTTTAACGAGGAGTTTATTTTATATTTCGCAACGGTATTATTTTAGAATATATTTTGATCCCTTTATGGTACCTACATACATATATCTTTATCGCTTTGACACGGACAGCATATAATGTGCATAATAACACATACTGTGTATTTAATCCTTATTTAATTTAAAACATAAGTATTTTTAACAAAATTCGTTTTGTGGTGATATTATATTTATGATTAATGTATTTATAACATTAGTAATTCTCATGTATTAATACGCGATAAAACATTTATAATATTAAAACGCGATGAAACATTTGTTTAACAAACAAAATAGGTATTAGCAATTTTTATTGAAAAAAAAAACATTTTCTTTCATTATAGTCTATAGCCTAGAACTTTTTATGTTCTTCATTCAAACAATGGCTTTTAATAAAGCCGCCCATTATGTTTTTTTTTACTTATCGCACGGAGATTCAACATTCATGAATACAGAATTAATATGTTGTTTAATGTGAATTTATTAGTACATTTTTACTGTTTACTCTGTGATCTGAGCCATCTATAACAACTACGTGAATACCGCCTAGAAACATCCGCAGAAATGATGTAAAATCGGATTACAACCAGTGCAACCGCGAGATTTCTTCCGGAAAACGAATAGTAATAAAATCACGGTTACAGAAATTTGAAATAAATTTCTCCCTATATTGCTTTATTCAGTTAATTTCATTCCACTTGAATCTATTTTATTCAAATAGACCTGTAACCATTTATTATTATATTAGCAATGTTACATTTGTTGGCAATCAATGGCGCAAGTTTTAAATATACTAGACACATTAATATACTAGATATTAAAAAAGTCCCAAATTTTTTGGTGATTTTTAGAGGCTGTTATTTTGAGGGAAATGGTCGTCCAAAAGTTAAAAAAATGAGGTTGTAGTTTCCAGCGTCTAGATTTCAGTTTTAAGCGTTCATATTATTTCACGTGCAGGGTTTTTTGACTTTGAGTAGAATTCTCTCAAAAATTACATGTAAATTACTCAATGAATATTGAAGGATATGATAAGTCACAGATTTTGTAAAATTGGTGTTGGCTTTACGAATATTTACGCTATACTCAAGTTTCTATTTTATATTCAGTTTTCTGTCAAAGACCAATTTATTTTCTAAGCACTTTGCTAAGCGATGTCAAAGTACCCTCTATAAATCTCACCCTTAGTGTCTATTGACGATTATCTATTGAGCATTTATTATGTAATATGAAATGATCGATATACTTGTTGTTTGGATTTCATACAGCTTTAGCTCACTAGCGTAATATAATTGTATACGTGCTCAATCGAATAAGTTGGAGCTAAATCGTCTGCCGTTTGCTGTAAAATCTAAAATACTTTGGTAATTGGTTGTAAAATGCTTTATACCATGAAGGGTTTTTAAGTTTTTATGTATAATTATTAGTAGTAAATATTCCATTTGATTTTTTTAATTTAAATTATGAATATATCCTCACGCTATTATCCCTTACAGCGTGAGCATAGTTTAATTAGTGGTTGTATCAATTTTGTACTTATATGTCGTGCCCAACGTGACCAGTAGCTTAGCTGATTGCCGTTCTCAGGGCAATTACACATAACATATCATTCCTCGCGAGTGACACAATAACTGACATATTTATACAATAAATGATTTGAAGATTTTCAACTTCTAGGCGTATTATTGAATGGAAACCGCGATTCGGTAACCATAGTGGCAGGTTTCAGGTAGATGGAGAGAACTCTTACGCAACGATGCTCACTACATTCAAAAAGAGCTGGAAATTGAATTCAGTAGCTAACCTTGGCAAAGACGGAATAGTAAACAATCTGCTTGTTTGTTTATAATTACATTACTCAAAGAAAAAAAAACTCAAAGAAATCTTATCTATTCTTTCTATAAATTCTAAAACAGATTATTATATAAACATATCAAGAATCTTACAACGAAGAGTTGTTACGAATCCAACAGAATTAAGATGTCAGCTATTCAAAGCAAGTTTTCACGTTATTTAATATAAAACCATTACTTGAAGTGCCTTTGTAATAAATAAACATTTCGAAATTCGGGTGAAACAATTTCTTTGTGAAAGGGCCCTCAAAAACCCCAGGTTTAAATCGCTTGAAGACCAGTCCAGATAATAAAGAAATATTTAAAACAAACAAAAAGGACTTAACAAATGTTTAGTTCGAATTGAATACCAAAGGAAGCTTAGAATTCGTGAAACTTGTTTCGATATCTGTACTGATTATTTCCACAAACTTTGACCATTACGAAATACTTTCTTTGTTACCAGAGGGGCGAGTTGTGATGTTTTCAATTATCAAAAGTCTGCTTGGTTGTGACTGTCGTGGCCTAGTGGATAACGACCGGTTTTCTTACGCGGCAACGCGGATGGGCGTAGGTTTTAATCCTGGCACGTATCTGTGGGTTTTTCCAGATTACCTACTGATTTAGACACCATATGCTCACCAGTGTAGGAGGCCATCGTGAGGAAACCCGCATGGCATCTAATTGCAATGTCATGTGTGGTCACGTTGAGCACGACATATATGTGCAAAGTAGATAGTACCAGTAATGTATGTCTGGTCACCCCGAAAAGGATACGGCGTGACAATATATTATTTTAAAAAATCAGCATCTAAATCTGTTTTACAGTTTGAAATATTAAAGCATACAATCGATCTAAGTCGTACGCATTTATTTAAGCATATCCTTTCGTCGTCTTTAAAATATACTTTATTTTAATCTTTCAAGTCTTGTCCTTAATCTTTACATAGTATAAAATGAAGTCGCTTCCACTGTCTGTTCGGTTAAATCTTTTAAACTGTTCAACGGATTTTAATGCAGTTTTTAGCAATAGATACAGTGACTCATGATCATTCCTCCAACATTTGTTACTTAAACACCTGTTCACAAATAAGATTACATAATAGAACCTTTTTACTATAATACTACTCTTTATAGTTTACATGTTTTCTTGGCTTAAGTGTACGTAACCTATCCTCTGAGCCTGGAAAGGTAACAATGTCTGGCTCAGAAGGTGACTCATCTTGACTAAGTAAATTTTCTCCTTATGAACCAGTTGAACCCAATGCCTCTGATTCTAGAGTCCTTTCATTGTTCTCCTCATTCGGATTCCGATCCCTATTACTAATATGTGCTGTAGTACTATCAGAACATTCCTCCGGTACGCGGTAAGAGTTAGACTCTAAGACCTGAGGCGAGAAAGCCGCGTTGTTTTCCGAGAAACAGTGCAACGATTGAACTTTGTACCTAATCATCTGATTCTACATGTCTTTTACAAATAGTTTTATTTTCTTGTACGAAAACAACTAATAATCTATTGCCTAGTTTTTTAACTGTGCCAATAGACCAGTATATCCTTTCCTTTGATCAAACAACAACAGCAGCGTCGGCAACTCCGTGCATGCTCCTGGAGCTATCTACACGGCGCTCAGTAACATATACATCATGTATAAATTAATATCAGAAATGTATTGCCATAAAGTTATGTCTTTTCATTAGAATTATTAAATTAAAAACATACATGAAGTCTCATTGTAGAATAATAATCTATTTAAATTTGAAACGAAATTTTTCCCATGACCTGAAAATTTTACCTACCGCGCCAGTCATGATCCTTTTCCGAGGTATGCACCATTAATACCAATTAGGTATTCAATTTATGAATGTGTAAAAGTTTTTCGTATGTTCATTACGCAGTTATGGGGTGGCATGACTAGAACGCATATAAATTTGTTTGCTGATTTGTTTTATGATACCTTTTTGTTACGAAAATTCATATTCTATCTATTACTTTCAAAGCTAATTAATGGAATTATTCAAAAGTAATCATGTTATCCGCTTACACGTGGATCCTATTACAAAACTTTTCCCAGACATACATAGGTTTGAGTATTAATTTTTGAAACTAAGTTTAGAAAAACCTGATCTCTAAATTTAATTGGAATTTTTTATAACTCCAATTATTTTTATCAACAAAACATATTTTTTAAAGTAATTCTCACATTATATAATACTTGACTTTGAATTGCATTGCAACAGTCCTACTGGAAATAATGTGGTTTACCTAATAAGTGTTTGTTCTAAAATGATAGAAATCTTCTGAATGATTCTTTATTATAGAAATCAAGAAGTAAATGTTATCTTCTTGAGTTGTCTAGCCAGTTTAGATTTACTTCATACTTCTTTGCGCTCCAAAGTTATTTGGCTAGATTAATGGAAAGATCGGTTTTATTACTTTTGTGTTAAAGGGCATTGTCGAA
Source organism: Automeris io (assembly GCA_036320925.1). NCBI lineage: Eukaryota > Metazoa > Arthropoda > Insecta > Lepidoptera > Saturniidae > Automeris > Automeris io. Next base: position 10,632,180 of record JAUDJH010000010.1, on the reverse strand, counting down.
TACTATCCCAAAAATCAAAATCTTATTTAAAAAATGAAAGTGTCCATATTAGTTTAACAAATATAAGATTTTTGAGCCTGTTTTAAACGATTTCCTCATGAGTGAAATTTTTGTTCGGCCCCACATGTATAGAAATACTCTGTATAGGGCAGAAACAAAACTAGATCACAAAAAAAAATGTTTTTTTCTATTAGAAGACCGTAATTGTTTACATGAACAGTTTATAATAATATTATACCAAAGTATGATCAAAACAGTGTTAAATTAGCTATACAACTTTACCTTCACAAGATTTATGCTTCTTTATTTCAGTTAAATTTAGAGTTCAAGATTAAATTGTCATTTTATTATGTAATTTCGTGGTGACGAGCATCTTGTTTTTAAATTTTTATAATAAAATAATTGAATTTAAATTTTAATAAATCTAAAATTGAATAACAATAATTAATTACCAAAGTGACCGTTTTACATTCGATTCGACTTCACCAAAAATTATGCATTAATTAGTTTTAGCATGAAATAATAGTATGCGTTCATGACAATATCGAAAATGTTCTATTTAAATAGGTTATGTGTCTAAGTGATATTTCCAGATTAAAAAGTGATTTTCTGAGCATTAAATATATGTCTTAATCTCTTGTTATTAGCATTTATACAAATTAATATAATAATTTTAAAACCGTGATAACTTTTGTCCACCGCTGGAGAGCCCCATATGGTTTCCTTCTTTTTTAGTTAGACGATCTACCCTTTTTAATCATGTTTGTAGATTTCGTCTCCGAATATTCTGAGGCATATTCACATATAATTTTCGATCATATCCTTTTGATGACTTATAGATAAATTTATATATAAAATAAGTATAAAAATAATTATAATGGAGTTAGAATTTACTTTTTTATAAAAAAATCTTTTATGATTTTTAACAAATACCTTAATTCCATCGTAAACAATCAATATGGATTATAGTTTTAATTAATTATTCTAAGAAAGGTTCACATCTTTTTCTGACGGCGCTCTTAGGGATTAGATTGTTTTTTATTGTCAGAGATTAAATAATTCTACTGTAAAATTAAAAATGTTAGAGAATATTTAGCAAGAAATTAATCTCAAAATGAAATATTTTAATCCGAATAAATTAATTAGCAACCATCAGCTGCTACGAATTCTATTAGACATATGATTGTACAAACATCTGTGGGCAAAGTAATAAGTGATTCATAACCTATAATTGCTACAGAAATTGAGATATACGACTTGGCACTAGCAATTCCACTACGAGATAATTTTCTAAGAGCTGAGCAAACGCCTTAGAAATTACAACTAAATATCTGACAGAGTTAATCTGATATAGGAATCTCATTTTACTTCCAGTTCATTTTATTGAGACTGGTTAATGAATACGACTTTTTATCTTTTTCCAATAAAGCTAGCATTCTCTTATAAAGGTTATTAGATCGATAAAATTCAATGAGTCGTAAAGATTTACTTTAATTTTGCATTATTACTTACAGATGAGTTTAGAAGAATTAAAAAAATTAACACGTACAATACATCTAAAACTTCAGATTTCATCATTTTTACGAGAAATTTATTACCGAAATAAATAATTATGTCGGCAAGAACTACCTATTGCATACAAAAGAAATAAATCCTGAAAGAAGTTCATATCCTTCATTCAATTTTAATAACAAAAACAGCAAAGGTAAAGTTTCGCTCATAAAATATAAATTAAAAAAACTATTGATATATTTCTTTGAACCTAAAACCTCTCACGTAATTTAATCTAAAGAAAACATTGAATTTGTATACATGTGAATTTCACGATATGATTAAAAAATAAACAAAACATAGAATTATTCTTACTAATATCAATCATATTTAATGATGTCATTCTGAACTAATTTAGGCATTTAACTTAAAAAGTCTTCGTAATACGGCCTTTATTTATAGTCCATAATTAGTACAAAGTAAAGGCAGAGAAAGCTTCTGAGATAAGAAAAGTTATTGCTTCACATAAACAAGAGACATAATAATGTTTAAAGTGCCATCTAATTATACTCCCAGGATTATAACGAACAATTTAAGCTGGAAAGGATATGCAACAACGGTTCCTCGTTTTTATATGGAAATTGATGAAACAAAATATGGTATTGAACAAAATATATGTTTATATCATATATATTTGCTTTTTGGTGTAGTTACTTTTACGTACAATTTTTTTTTTACATTAGCTCGATCAAGTGCCTACAGTGTGGGGCGCGCTCCCCTCCTGACACAAGCCGGGCGGTGGACGTTGAGAGCGTCCGTCGTCCGGCAGAGAGGACAAGGCGTCGTGTGTGTGTGGGGCTAACAATAAGCCCCCTCCAAGAGAGGAGGCCCGTCAAGACCAGTGGCTCGCCGGGTCCGTAGGATGTATACGTGGATACGTAGGAATTATATAAGGCGAACAGAGAGAGGACATAGTTGGCACCCCGGTGGTTTTAGTCGGTGCAAGTCCGACACACCGGGGGAGTGGCCCTCACCACTCCCCTGACGGTCCGAAGGGATACCCACCAGGTTAACAGAAAAGAAGTGACTACAGTGCACCTGATGGTAAGTAGAGTACAGCAACCCTAAGACGAAAGCGACTATTAAGGGTGAAAACCCGTTGATAGTCTCCGTCGTCATGACGGTCCACATATTTCTCTAGATATATGAGTTACTAGGTATACACAAACTGATACCGAAACGCTACAGGCCAAAGCGAGTCACTATGATGGTCTTTACACTCGTGTACTGTAGTTACGACCCAGTTCAGGCATTCGCCTTACCACCATAAAAATATATAATAGATAGATATAAAGATATAAAATACTTTTATTATCATATAAACTGTCTTTCACTATTTAGACCACTTTATTTTGATATTTATATCAGGTACATTGTGATTTCCCTTCTAATTTGCATAATATTGAAAACATATAAAAATTTAAATTTATTATCATTAAAGACTTTCATTGACTCATTTAGTGTACTTTATAAGATGTAACTTGTAAGTAGCAAAATTATAAAGCGTTCTTTTAAACAACAATGTGTAATTTTTATTGCGTATATTTTTAGGAAAATTACGCACTTTTTAAGTGTTGAGAAGTAACAAAGCTTCTCTTTTACGTTGATTATCTAGTTGATTTTATGTTTCAAAGAAAATACAATACCTCATTATATTTTAAAAGACTGTTGTCAATTTTTAACAGAAGCCTCAAGAAATAATTTGTTTAGTAGGGACGAAGAAATGCGGAGTGCTCTTATATTGAGCTGGGGTCAAATTGAAGTGATACTTCCCTACCTACCTTATATTTTTCTCAAACGCAAATACTGGATACATTTTCATTGCAAAAATACTTCGGTTTATGTACTTACTCAAATAAATAGTAGATATGTATGTGTACAATGTTTACTTTATATCAAAGTCATTTTCCTCAGCTAAGGTTATACGCTATTTTAAAATTATAGATACTCTTATGATATCAAAAAATCTAAATCAAACATACAGCATGTATCACATAAACTTTTTTTTTTGTTATAAGGACGAGAACCGTTTTAAATGCGGTTTTCACTAATGTATTATGGAAAGCTGCCTTTAATAAGGGGTGTCTCAGAATGTTTTTCGTTTTTGAATTGACCAATACGCGCCGATCGCTGGTAGCAGGGGGAGGGGAGTGGTCTCAAACGCTTGGCCGGCTTGTTAAGTTTAGTAGCCATGAATCGTTTCACGGGACCGCAGCGCGCGTTTTGCGTGCGAGCGTTTTATAAAAACAACGATTCCTACACTATTGTTCGTCGTCTCTACAGGACACATTTTAATTTAACAAGCTTAAAACATGTGCCAAGTGCCAATTTAATTAAACATTGGGTGTGCAAGTTTGAAGAGACTGGGAATACAATGCCGGACAAATCATCTGGGCGCAAAAGGACATCAAGGGCGAGCACGAACGTCGACCGCGTTCGCCAGTCTGTTATGGACGACCCACGACAGTCGTTGAGATTGCGCGGAGCTTCTCTGAATTTGAACAAATCTACGGTTTATCGCATTATTTCGAAAGATTTGCATTTTCACCCATATAAAATTGTTATTGTTCAAGAAATGAAGCCTGATGATCCTGATAAACGAGTCGAATTCTGCAGGACAATGAAAAACCGTTTTATTAGTTTCAATAACATCTGGTTCTCCGACGAATCGAATTTTCACATCAACGGTCACGTGAATAAACAAAATTGCAGATACTGGGCTACCGAGAATCCGCTAGAACTGCATCAGAAGCCCTAGTACTCACCAAAAGTGGTTGTTTGGGCTGCCATATCAAGTCAAGGAATCCTTATTTTTTTGAGGATAACCGAGGTCGAACTCAGACCGTTAATTCTGATCGATATTGCCATATGATCCGGACTTTTTTGGCTACAGAAATGCAAAACCAGTCTGGCTACAACCGCAACACATTTTTCCAGCAAAATGGGGCCACTTCTCATGTAACAAATGACTCATTAGCTGCTCTTCACGATTTATTCCCCGGAAGAGTGATAAGCCGCCGAGGAGACATAAACTGGCCACCGAGGAGTCCTGATTTAACGCCTGCTGATTTTTTCTTATGGGGCTACCTAAAAAGTAAAGTTTACAATCCATTGCCACCAAACCTGAACGTTTTGAAGCAAAGAATCACTGAAGAAATCAACGCTATTTCAAGAGCAATGCTCCAGCGAGTGATTGAAAATTTTAGCTCCAGGCTAAATGAGTGTGAACAAGTAAATGGTGAACATTTGCAAACGGTTGTTTTTCATAAATAAACTTCAAGATCTGCTCTTTAATTTAACAATAAATAAAACAAGTTTTAATGGATAATGTTGTTTTTTATTTAACATCAAAAAATGAAAAACATTCTGAGACACCCTTTATATAGTGTTAATATTATTTCAATCGGCTTACAAATAAAAAAAATATTGTTAGTTTGAAGAAACTTCAATCATTTATTGGAAAAAAATTGGATTGGGTAAAATGGAACGCAACTCATGCATCAGTTTTTATTCTCATGGTCATTAAATCTTCCTGACGTGTATAGTTTGTATTTATAAAATATTTTCGAGAATTACTGTTAAACCTTAAATGTATTTGCACATTTCTTTCCGTTCGGCGGTATATACAGTAGCTCTAAAGTTTTTTTATGTCCATTGATTTGTGTTTTTAGTTATTTTTCATTGTATGTAACGGCTTTCATGGCGGTACGAAGTTCGCCGGGTCAGTTAGTTACGTAATATGTTTATCTTTGTTAATAGGTAAAATATAATGAGATAAATCTAATAATAACTAAAAAAATAACTCGTGTATAAAATAGCACGCGTACTGATCATTTGCCTGTTTAAAAATTGTTAATTTACCGAAACTATTTGTTAAGAAAGCCACAACGTATTATATTAAATGAACAGTTTTCAGATATTGCTTGTTTCAACGCATGATATATTGTTCTTATTAGTTTGCCAGTTTAATATTCGCATAAGGGTCTGTGGCAATACGATTTATTGCCCTGAGAAAACGATACACATATGAAGTCATATACATAAAACATATGTAGCCTATTCACTCTCTATTTATTGTTATCTTTACTTAACATAATCTATTTTCTACTTCATGATCTAAGGCTGAAATTTACAGATGCGACTATGATTTAGTTAAAAAAATAAGTTCGTCTTTAGGAAATCGTCCTCGGCGTATTCGCAGAGCCAAGTTCAAATTCTCAAAATCAGTAATTGACTATATTCTTTGACAATAATTAAATAACGTTATTATAAAACCTCTTGTAATATTTGTTTCTTTTTTATACAGAATTATATTTTAATACAAATACTATTTGGCACATTGGCGTTCGCTAAAATACAATATAAATATACTGATCTTAAAACCAGGTTATTTATTTATTATTTTAATTACTTCTTAAGCAAACATAAAATGTAATATTATATTTGAGTGTAAGTAAAACCAAAATAACGTCTATAAATCTCTGCCTAAGATACGAAGTAAATTCAATGCACACATGGAAAAATGTATAACATTCCTAACGAACTTACAAGCGGATCTAGGCAAATTTTAATTACCCTCACAGCCCCAATGCGAGGCCGAATGATATTCGTTATGGAATTTTATTAGCAACGTACGTGCAATTCGGGCCACGTGAAAAATGATAGCATCGTTAACTCCCATTTTTATTAAGCGTTATGTTAATAACTACTTCGCATTGCTGGTTTTAAATATTGTCACGCGTGTATACGAATATGCTATACCCTGTTGATATTATGATGCCTTTTATGACAGGTGTCAGATATAGATCACAAAGTGGTGTATAGTGGAAGGGCCAGGATCAATCAGTTTACCATGTTGACAATGGTCGATTGTCATAACCAACAAAATGCAATTAATCAGCTTAGAACCAGAACATATAATTTTTAAAGGGAACAGTTAATTGAAACATAAATATAATAAAAATATATTTGTAAATTTAGTTACAATATGTCGGTTAAGTTACAGCATATATGTGTATAGTTATTGCAATTGGTTATATTCTAAATACTGGATCTTTACTTTTTTTTTATCAATGTGTTTAAAGGGCTTTTGACTGCCGCATGCAGTCATGCCAGCCCTATGCGCTACACCATAAATATAGGAATAAAAAATAAAAATATAAACAGTACACTAAGTGTTATAGACACACTATAGAAGATAGAGAAACCTTAAGGTTTCACTAAACTATTGTAAATAAATTTATAAATTTCGCAAGCTGGATTTTTACTTTCAAGTTCCACAAATTTAGTTCATTGTATATATAGTAAAACAACAAATAAATAAAATACCAGACGAGAGTGCTACATAAAAATATGCAGCATGCTTCTATTTTACACATACCGAGTTAAAACGATTTAAACCGATTCTGGTCGCGTTACTATATTTAAAAAAGTAATTAAGTATCTCCGACTATATATAGGTCTAGTATAACTATACCATGTTGGAATAAAAAAGATCATATTCCGTACCCATGCTTATGTGAGGCTTTTATTGTATAATTACCAACAGCCTGTAACTTCATTTATATCAATGTAACATTCGTTAACAAGGTACGATGACACATCAACTTTTTAATCGTTTTTAAAATCTTGTAATTTAATAAAAAATTCGTTACGTTGTTTTTTTCTATATTAAAAACCACATTAAGCTTTTGTCAATCGGATAGTGAAGCATGACGCACAGTTCGCCTTCGGGTTTCTTTATGACATGTTTCATATGATTTTCCGTACATAACAAGACAAAAATGCCTCATTTTCGGTTCGTATTCTGTTTTCTGATTAATTAGCAATGATATAGAGATACTTTAAATTATTTAATTATATCATTTACCTACCTATCGAACGCGTGATCCCAAGCAGACCTGGTGGTGGGTGGTGAAATTTATTACTTGAAGCAGGGCCAATAAGATGATAAATATTAATGTTGAACATAAAAAAATACATATTATATTGTTATCAAAGTTACATGGTATATTGCAGTAGCGTTCATTCCATAGATGCATGAAAGCATTCCGTGCCCTTACGATAAATAAGTCTGGAATAAAGTGCATAAAGTTAAACAAAAAAGGAACCATTTATATTCATATCTATTCTATATTCACAGCGTCTATCTTTCCTATGAGAGCAATGTAATATTTACTATCATAATTCAAATTAATTACGCGAATTCTGCCTACCCTGTCTAAATATCCTATGCACGTCACTGGTATATTGTTGCACCTATTTAGGATTTGTGTCGCTCGTAAAACCTAATAAATGAGCAAGTAAAGATAGTTGCTTTGTTAAGAACTTATTGTAGAAAATGAAAGAAAGCAACGGAAGCGCAACAGTGGATAGCAATATTCAGAAGTTAAATCTAAAATCTAATCTTTTGTCGTGCCGTTGGGCTGTGGAATGGTTTTCTGGCGAGCGTGTCCGCACCATCTTATGATATGGAATCCTTAGAGCGTAGTGTGAAGAGATATTTGTGCAGGCCTATATGATCGCTGCAATACCGATGGGTTTTTCTTAACTTTCGATAATCATTGTCGCTTTTTGCACCGCACCTTGAATACCATCAAATGTGGTGCGGTCACTGTCTCGAGTCAGGATAAAGGTTTCTTATCTCATATTTGAAGCAATAGTATTAATATACATTTTCATATCAAAGATTTATATTAACGACAAAAGTATAACATTGTATTCATTAATGTATGAAGACTCATGGAACGAATATGAGCTTTTAATACCTCCAGCCTTCATTCAGTGTATTATTCTTGAGGATAATCCACACCCTTTTAATGTTATACACATAATAAGCCGTGCATGAAAAAAGGTCATTCTAATGTTCCACTTTTGTGCGTCGCACCCACCCTCACACATTACAAATACCTATTATGTGACACTGAAATATGGTGAAATAAGAAATATGACAATGTCGTCGTAAAAATACTGTATAAAAACTGAAAATCGAACTATGTAGTATTCCTAAACAAGGTGAATAGAATATTAGATAGATTATTACGGAATATTATAATAGTAATAATGTACCTTTACGCTATATCCTTTTCGGGATGAGCAGAGGTACATTGCTTAATGTCGTGCCCAATGTAAGTAGTAGAGCTGCTTACTGATCACTGTTCTCAGGGCACTATACGTAATATTTTTTCAAATGCTAATTTCTTTACAACATTCTCCGTCACCGATGGGCTGGTTGTGCCTATTATATTAAGCAATGTTTATTAATACAATATATTATTTAAACCTTATCAATATTAATATACCTAATATGCCTACAAAATTTAGAATATTATTATTAGATTAATTCAGGTTTGAAATCTAGTCCAAACATTTTAATATTGCAGGAAAATGTAATTTGTTAGGTTAGTCTTTGACAACTCGTACAGAATATAAAACAATTTTTTTAATGTTTTTTCAATCGACTTTAGCCAATAATGTTTTTCGTTTGATATGAGAAATAAACATGAAGCTTAATAAAATGTTTCCAGCGTTATTACGCTTGTGTCAATGTGATCAAAGTAGCTCATGTTTTGTAAGAGATTTTTACTCTGATGATATAAATGCTGTTTGCGTTTCTATACGATACTATTTGTAAACATGTTAGCGGTTGATAATAATATTAGAATATCTCGAAATAAGCAGTAAGATTTTTGAGGTGGTAAGGTGATTGATCAAACCGGGTAGTGAGTGACCCGAGTACACAAATGCAAAGAAAAAAGTCAAAGTGGCTTGTTTCGACCTGTTACGTTTCAGAATAAATTTAAAGATACCGTCTCCAATGTGTCCTGAGTGCGGAATTATCGACGATGTTCAGCATGTCCTGATTGAGTGTGTCCAAAACGCTAATATAAGGAAGGATGGTATGTGTTAATTAAAATTCAATAGATTGGATGTTGGTATGTTCCATAGCATTTTGGCGGTGCCCACTAAAGCAATTGCCGAAATGCTATGGAAACTGTATAAAAGGTGAGGTATAAAAGGTTTTATTTATATATATTAGGCTACAATGGGGCTGATATGATTAAGTTAAAATACCCTAATAAAAAATAAATACAAAAAAGAATAAATTTGTATATGTTCATTTGTTCAGATGCCTAAGCACCTTCAGTCGTGGTAAATATTGTCCGGCATGGTAACAACGGTAATTGACTACACAGCACTTTCCGTCAGGCACATGTGGACGGGGACTATCAATGGATTTCATCCTGTGATGGTCGCTTTAGTTTTTGGACTACATTATACTTACCATTAGGTTCAATGTAGTCACAATGTCGAGCCAGGATAAAAAAAGGCGCACTGTAGTCATTTTGTCGAACCAGTATTAAAAATATGTCAAATTTAAACATATCATTATTTTATTAGATTTTTAAACAGTCTCGGTGTGGGGTTTTTTAAGGTGGTATATCGAAGGAAGCAGCAGTATTATTTACTAAATTTAAAATAATACACAAAAGATATATTTTAATTAATCTACTTTTCACAGTTTTCAGTATACAGCAGAAACAAAACTGCAGTCAAAAAACAAAACCACTGGTTTGTATGCATTTTTATGGAGCGTATTCCGATGATGCCGCTATGCTCCTGGCAGCACGTCGAACTGTTAGTAGCAGGAGAATTACTGCTTCGACGGCATAAGTTCCATATAAATCCATAAAAACTAGTCGTTTCGTTTGCTGCTTGTAGCATTGTTTCTGCTGCATACTGCTTCAGTCATAATCAGTCGGTTTGCATGCTTTCGGCCGTGGCGAGTGCTGCAGCTACTTCATTGACTAACCACCTTTATTTGTCAAATTCGTTTACATTTTTGTAAATGTAAACGAATTGTAATATTAATTGTAATATCATAAAATAATAGAGATAATCTCCTATCATATGGGTTTCTTTAAACGAAGCGTGAAGAGATGTTTGTGCAGGCCGACATGGTTGCTGCAACTATCAATAGGGTTTTCTTAACTGTTGATTGTCATTTTTTGGATTGTACCATTACCATCATGCGTGTTGTGGTCACTGCACCCCAACAGAATAAAAAAGACGCATCATTACCAACTGTACACATCATTATAATGTATACATTTATGTTTTTGTAAGCCTACCGCTAGATGTCGTTATACGGTAGCAAGCGACGACATCACTCCTTCGGACGCCACCATATCTTGAGCATCGGATTTGTTACGTAAGACTTTTTTTTAATTTATTCACGGCTTCGGAGCATTTTATATTTTGTTTATTGTGCTTTCGGTATTTAAGTCGGCCTCATTTCACGGGCTTTCATAATTTTCTTCGGGCACACGACAGTCCAGGATTCGCTGCCCCGGAAGCTGTTCTAGATCCAGGCAGGCAGAAACACCACGGCGTCAAGGTAAGTGGGATTATATATTTTATAATGGTCATGTGCATTTCTTAGCGCCCGAAAAATAACCTACCAGCACCTACAAAAATACTGTCCACTTCTTTTGATCGAAAAACCCAGGGCAGCCCTGCGCGGCGTGCACACCAACCAACGATGTACAAATATTTTTTTGGCTGAGTTTATCAATATTTCTTCTTTTTGTTGAAACCAAACAATCTACTAGGTAGTGTTATTTTTACAAAGGATACGATTTATTGTACTCTCGACTTCGGTAAACACTGGTTTTGGGTTTTGTGGTCTAAATACAAACTTAGCTTTCGTTGATGACAAAGATGTAAATGAATATTCTCGCGATTCCTCTTTGAGCTAACATTATGTTTTACATTATTTGTAGCTCATAATTATTTGCTCCGCTCTCGATACAGGATAGTAAAACGAGACGAGTCACCAATTATTTTTGTTTTTTCGATTCATTACGACGACGTAGCAGAAGATCTTTTGTAATGTTAACTGATTATAGTTAATTTGATACCTGTTCATAAATACTGATAGGAAATATGATTATTGATGTGGACTTTTCTTTTAGTTATTTTCAAATTGGACAATCCTATAATAGAATATACAAATAAAAGTTTATAATATATGAATATGGTTTTTTATATGATAATGTAAAAGCTATGTAACGTTATGAAATTTATCCAATATAGATAGGTAGATATAGATATATCATCACGCTATAACCCTTACGAGGTGAGCAGAGATACATTAGAGGCTGCACCCACATTGCGATTATATGTCCTGCCTAACGTGATCAGTAGTGCAACTAATCGCCGTTCTCAGGGCACTTAAACGTGACATCAAATAAATGCCAAGCGGGTTTCTCACGATGTTGTCCTGCACCGGTAAACAGTTAGTGCCCAAATCTGTACTTCATCTGCAAAAACCCAAAGGTACGAGTTAGGATAGGAACCTAGGACCTCTCACGTTGCCGCGCACGGATATCTGTCCCTCATTCACTAGGCCACCATAACTATTGTACAATATCCATCCAATATACATATCAAATATTATTATATTCAAAGCATAAACCATTATACTAAAATCCTTATAATGTAATGTAATCTTACCTTGTAAGAAAACGGCAAGGGTTACTTTACTTCATACCCCAGTTTGGCATTAATTTTTAAGGTGCTAAATTTCAACTTATAGAAGCAGACCTAAAAAAGCTGTCAAATCCATTGTGTTTTACTTACTAAGCCAGTAATAATATTAATCTTCTTGTAATCAAGTTAATCTAAGTAACACTTAAACGAAGATGGCACAAAATGAACGGGTACGCTATTATTACCTGTTTTCTTTGATTAAATTTCTGCGTTATTTCCTATTTCGACAAAGTTCAAACCACCCTTTGAATTGCTCTTGAATTTCATTATTAACTAAAATAGACATAACTTTACTCTTCAATAATATGTTTAGACTTAATTAATAACGTTACCTTAACTTCGAAACGTTTAATAAAGTCGTGAAGCCAACAAGGTATCCGAAACATAGCTACAGCTTATCTAGATACGACATTTATTAAAATATTATTTTATTACGTATACAATATCTTTTTATTAAAAAATATATTTTACTACTGCATAAGATCTTGTTGCATCTTACTTTAACAAGATCTAACAAGATTTTCTAGTTTCCCTATACGTGACTCCTGGGTAGTGCTAAACGAGCAGCCGCGAGGTGGTAGGGCGTCGGTGTCCGTCTGGATCGCGACCACAGTACATGGATGTAGAGACCGTCATAGTGACCAGTTTCGGCTTATCGCGTTCCGGGATCAGCTTGTGTATATCCAGTAGCTCATATACCTAGAGACCTTCAGTCGTAGAATATGTGGGCCGACATGACGATGTAGACTATCAATAGATTGTCATCCTTTGATAGTCGCTTTCGTTTTTGGACTACATCACTATGTCGAGCCAGTGTAAAAAAAAAAACTGATAAGTCCTTAAAAAAATCACTATATCAGCGGCTGTACCAAAAGTAAATGAAAAAACATTGCTGATTGAATTTTGTTTCTTATCAGAATGATTATTGAACCCTTGAGTGGATATGACGGGCCTCGCCCGTCAACATTTCTGTGCTAAATTCGAATTTGACGGACGTCGCCCGCAGTATATTTTTTTCATATGAATTTCTTTAAACTTGTAAAAATAAAAATATTATTATTGTTGTACATGAGCCTTTTTATATTCTAGCTAAATTGACCACAATATAATTGCCCTAAATTTTATTGTCTGCACGCGTACTATTCTTTGAAATTTAATCGTAAGGCAAGGGGTTAAACCAAAATAAAATAAAGATTAAGATTAAAAGTAAAAATTTCTTAGAGAAATTGTTTTGGAAGTAATTAGTGTAATTATTGCAAAACATAAACAGGCCAAATCTAGCACCTAATAGGGTGAGGGCACTTTACGTCTAGAGAACATTTCCACGACCGTGTAAATAGTCCGAAATGCTCGAATTTCTCACGAGTAGAAAATTAGCTTGGGGAAAGATTTCCCTCCTCGATGCGTGGGTTAGAGAGTCTGATTGGTAAACGTATGTGATGAAATAAACATTCTATGATTAGAATTGCGTTTTGTGTATATTTTATGCGAAGGGGATTTGGAAATGTAATATTTTCTTAGTCCCTTTTTACCAAATAAATAGTGCAAATAGAACTACATTCACTCATCATTTATTAAACTTCCATTTTTATAATTATCTAAATTAGTATTATAATACATATATATGTATATGTATATACATGGGGGAGGACTTTAGGGCATACCGACAAACCAAATCAATAACGTATTTACTAAAACATTGGCAAGTTTCTCCATGACGAATAATATTGGAATATACTATCGCCACACTATATTACTCTCTGGATAAGCATATATGTTTATATTTATTTGTAAAGAAAAATGTGTGTATAACAATAATATATTTTTGGAATATATTGTGCTTCGTGCTCGTGAACATTTTCTACAACAACAAACTTATCCTTTATTTTATGAACAGTTATAAAGTTTTAAATAGAAGCAAATATGACTGAATTTGGTATCTCAGGTGAAAACACTAAATTATTCTACCTAAAATATTTATTCGGCTTTTCCCAGAGGATAATTTTTATGATTACTGAATCGGGTCACGTAGGTGCCATTTCTGTTTGTATTCCTGTAGTTATGTGCTCAAACTGGCAGAACACATACTGAAGTTATACCGACTTACCTTCAAAGTTTCGCTTAGACTGGTAAAGCTTTACGAGAGCACAAGTTAAATTAAAATTTAATAAAAGCGTACAATAAGCAATGACAGCAGTAAGCATATTTATTGAACCACTAACTTTTGCTCGCGATCCTGTCTATGTTATGGAAATAGCCATTAATGAGGAGAATTAATTATTAAGCGTTATTAACATCGCTTTTTTAATATTGACTTGACAAAGTGTCTGGATTACATCTGATGGAAAATACTGTGTAGTCCAAGAATGACAGCGAAGAGATGAAAATCCATTGATAGTCGCCATAGTTATATCAGCCCACACATACCACGACGGAAAGTCTCTAGGTATATGTACAACTCGATGTACTCAAACTGAGATACAAATAAATAGATGACAATTCTGTAAAGTGATACTATGGTATGTCCTTTGTTTTGATAGAAAACCATTGCATGAATTGTTGTTTCAATTCTTCCCAATTTAGTGCATAGATGCATTTGTACATATTATTACAATTAAATTACTAGTTAAAAGTGAATTCCTTGTTATGTTCCATGCCTTCTACCTGTATGATCTATGGTCATAAAAGATAAAAGTGTAGGCAGTATTGTTAGAAAATTATTGTAATAAATAATTAGCCACTTTGTAATTTTTCCGGCTTTCATTTGCCAAATGAATTTATAATAAGGTGCCTAATGCTTTTGTTACTAACTCAAAAGAAGCAATCGTTTAATTTAAAATGTTAATAGCTAACAATAACGCTATCTTAAAAATATCAAAGAATATTTATATAAACTTGGCTCAGAAGTATATTTAAATTCGTTGCACTTAATCAATAATAAATGCGACCCCGTTCAATAATAGTAACGACGATAATAAAATTGTATATACTGATTTCAGAGCAATAGATAAATAATAAAGATAAACTTTATCCGTTTACTGAATAGGTAAAATGAACACCATTACAGTTCTGAGTAACCTTAGTATTTGATTATTAAAATCTAATAAACAAAGTAAATAAAATGATATCTTTTGTGGTCTTCTCAAATTTTGATTGTAAACAGGTAGCCATGAAAGATTGTTGATTAAAATGCTGCTACATTTCACCTTGAAATAATGTCAGAAACAAGGTAAACAGTAATCAATAGATCAAACAAGCTAAAGGCGGAGACTATCCATCATTATTTTGCTTTATAAAAATTTCTTATTGCCTTGTTTATCCTCTCGGTTGAAAGAAAATATCGGAAGACATGATTTATTTAAGTAAGAAAACAAGTATTTTATATTACAACCTTTTTTCTTACAACAAAGTATAATAAGCTAAAGCCTGGAAGCAAAATATTTCTATTTATCTATAATCACGCCTATTGGGGTAGCCAGAGAAGATGGAACTCCACTTTTCTGTCTGTTTTTGCAAACCTCTTTCGCTTCCTTAACATTGATACACGCGCACCAATTTTGCGTACGCTTGACATTACTCTCCATCAGAACTCTTTATATTTGGTCTGCGTAGGTAAGTCTCGGCTGGTCCTGGCTCTTATGTCCACTCACATTCATATTGTATATCTTTTTTGTCATCATTTTGTCATTCATCCTCTTCACGTACCCGAACCATTGAAGTATGCTTTTGTGCATGCTTTCGATGACACTATCTTTCAAACCAACTATTCTACGTATCACTTCGTTTTTAACGCAATCTGCAAGCGTTGCATAACATAAAGATCGAAGAGATCACATCTACACTGTATTCAACTTCTTAACTTATATCAGGCGCAAGTACTGTCGTGTGTGGAGTATTGCTGCCATCTCTGGGACGGCTCCGCCAAACACTATTTGGCAGCTTTGGACTCAATTGATTGTTGAGCTCGGCGACTCATTGCCGATGAGGCTCTTACGTCGCGTAAACTACTCAGTTTGGAACACCGGCCTTTGAGTGGCCTGCCTTTCGGTTTTCTATAGACTATACTCTGGAGAGTGTGCGTCCGAGTTGTATGATTTGGTTCCCCCTCCCCCTTCTATCATAAAATGACAAGACGCCGTGCGCGTTTGCACCCTTATGTGGTTGACATTCCAGCTGCTCGCACAAAGCGATTCGCCTCCTCATTTTTGGCTACGAACCAGCAAGTAGTAGAATTCACTTCTTGCATCTCTGTTTCCAATTTCTTATGACATGGGAATTTTCAAACCTCGAGTGAATCGGTATTTAATAGGCAACCGCGCTCCATCGTCGGCCTCATCATCACTTTCCATCAGGTGAGATTGAGGTCAAGCGCAATCCTATCAGTAATTAAAAAAAACATTTGAAATAAAATACAAAATATTCCAGTACTTATAACTTATGATAATGTAATATTCTTTGTTTAGCGTTTGAAATGGCGTTGGAGGTACCAACTTAAATTAGTTCTTCAAAGTACTCCTTATTGTTCAAACGCTAGGACACACATAAATACGCAACGTCTCTGTGTAGATTTCGGAATTCTAAATTGTTTGTTAGTCTTGATTATCAACGATGCAAATAGCCTGGTGTTGCATAGCGTTAAATGGATTCAGGTAATAGGCAGGAGAACCGGCCTAGAGATGAGAGCAGTACTTCACATACAGAAGCACTTGTTTGACACTGTATCAGCTGAAAGATAAGAGCAAAGATAGCATTTTTTTTTATAAAACACAAACCTGTGTCTTAGGGGCGTTGATTAGGACAAGGTAAGCATCTCTCCATTCCAAGGCTTCATCCAATGAGCTCTCAACTTCAGACACTAAGTTTATTCGACTCTGCTCTTCAAGTGATCGTGAAATATCTGCCAATCCTCTAAACTATGTCGATGGCTTACCAAATAATAATAAGCTTTATTGAATAACATTTTCTGAAACAGTTATTCCGAAAGCCTGATTTGTATTAATATGGGTAAGCTTTATTAATAGTTGTTCCAAAATTTTGTGAGTATTCTATGAATGTTGCTCGCATTATAACAAGTTACGTCGTTAATCTCCAAATAACATAAGTTTTCATTATATATCGGAGCTCGGAGGGCTTACAAATTATACTTTGTTTCAGTCATTTGTCAATTGAGTCGGTTTAATTCGAGGCAAAATTATCTAAAGGCGACTATCATTCTTACTTTAAAATTGTCACACAGTTCTTTCTACAAATGTTTTAGAATATGTTCCTGCATTATGGGAATTAGAACGATAATGATTTTACACATTATCAATAAGTGATTGAGTAATTTTAAAATAGCGCTTTAACTAAAGTTTTGTAACAAAATTTTGAGACAAATTGCCCATTAAAACGAATAAAGTTATGCAACAAAATCACAGCTTTGCATTTGGAGACAAAATAATCAATTTTGTATCTTATCAACATAATTAACTGTAGACCTAATATTATAAACGCAACTTTTTAAAATAAGAAACATAGTATTATTTTGAGACTTTTCTTTTAACGTAAATTTATAATACATTCTAGATGACATGTACAAAATATATTTATTGAAATACTAGATAATATAATAGGAGTAGAGTGGTATTTCAAGTACTCAGAGTATATAAATATGTTACCAACATAACAGAAAGCAGTTCTAAATGACTAGAACATACATTGAAACGCGACCCTGCTTTGTGTTCCAAATTACCGCGTTATAACAAATGTAGTTTTACTAACGCCCTGGGTTGAGCGTTAATATGTATAAAGCTAAAACTACATCAAATATATCGCTACGTTCATTTATAGCCGTGTTTTTATGTTTATATGTAAAGTAAGCAACTGGTAGAACAGAAATACAAATACTTCTCGAATGTCCGTAGCGTCAGATACTAGAAAAGACAAGTTGAAATAGTTTTAGTTTATAATATTAAATTAGCTTCACTATCCATAAAAATATGGAATTAAACGGACGGATTTTATGACTGTCTTGAACGATGTCACAGATTGAGCTTCAGTAATTTATAAAGTTGTGTAAAATAATTAAATCCATTTTACATTTTATATCTCTGTAATTTGAGAAAATTTTAGAAAATTGTAGGTATTTGTATAAATGCTTCCACTATCCAATGGTAAAATAATGAAATGATGTAGCTCAATTTGCTCAATATGCTAATCAGATTCAAACATAATTGATATAGCCAATGTATTTATAAAAAAACTACTAATCCACAAACAGATTTCTTATAATAAAATTAATTGTTACATATTATTTCATTATTCACTTTCTAACATATGTGTAGATTCATTAACATAGTTATATGTATATTAAAAATAAAGTACGTTTTTTTATTTATCTTCAGAATTTGAAAAGCATTGACCATTAGCGGTATATTATTCTATTGGGGCTCTCCAAAGTTTCGCAAGCACTTTTATCCTGGCTTATTAAGTATTTGTAAATTTGAAGAAGTTAATTACATTCCGTCTTTCTAAAACCTTTGTTATTGCAATTCATTTTATTCCTTTCAAGAGAGAAAAATGATTTCACAAGTAAAAGTAACACTTTTTTACAACTGTGTTATAATTAATTAAAGTGGTTAACAAATATATATATATATATATATATATATATATAAGTACGTCTTAACAAATAAGATAGCGTCTTAAGATGTAGACACACCTTAACTTCCATTACATTTACTTTAATGGCCCTGTCACTTTGAATTTGAGGAGAAATAGTTACAAAGATTTTGTGACAACTTACAAGTATGTGTGAAATAGTTATTAAAATGTAGTACTAACTATATGAAATTTCAGAAGGCCGTTAAGGTCTTAGATTATAAATATGTCTAGATAGCGCTTTAACAGCGCACTACACATTTCTATTAGATTGATTTGTCACACAGAACGCTTCTCAAAAACGACAGTTGTCACTTAGGAGAATCGTCATATTGTGCTCATAAGAAAAATGTTTATTAAGGCGTGCATGGTATAAGGTTGTGTGAAAACGGGATATGTAAGATCTACCGTTATGTAAAGATCACAAGCGTAGCGTATTTGTGCAGGCCGGCATGATCGCTGCGACTACCGATGGGTTTTTTTCTTACCTTTCGATAGTCGTTGGCGTTTTTTGAACTCCACCATGCTTACCATCAGGCATGGTGCAGTCACTTTGTCAAGTCAGTTTAAAAAAAGAAAAATTAAAAAACATTGAAGATATGTTGAAAAAACAATCATGTTTTGAATTTTAAAAAAATCTAGCCATATTCGTAGAATTATTGTTACCAGTTTTATTTTTATATTACCAAGTCCCTAAATTTAGGAACTCTTACTATGTACTGTTCAATGTTCGACATATATGCCTATATTATGTAAATTACTCAAGGAATTTTTTTAAAAGAAATATTATAACAAAACGAACAGAATGTTAAATTAAGTAACTGTTATAGGAATATTATATTGGAGGCATAAGTAGACATTAATAAGAATAAAAGCAAAAATTTGCCACATTTCTATAATCTAGCAATAAAAATGTGAACGGCGGTGTCCATTGGTAGATAATACTAAATTAAAATTGCCACTATATTAATGCCATACAGTTAATGGTTATTTACGTATAATCCCTTGGTACAATTAGTAAATTTCATGAAATGCACTGCCGAAGCAAAGGAGTAGTTCAGGCTGATGGCTCCCCATCAGAAATAAATGTTAGTAGTGCATGTTTAGGATACGATGGGGCTGGCATGTGACGAGGCACAAAAGTCCCTTAAAAAAATAGAGAGATAAAAAAAATGAAATGAAATGCACTAAAATAAGGTGTTTTTGCACTGTCTTTAGTAAAGATTTGATATGAAGTAAACAAAATGTTTTAGAACTGTTTTACAGGCGACCTAAAGTATCAATTTCTTTAAAACCGACTACTTATAATTTCATCGTCGAATTTTAGTGCCTAACATAAAATTAAGTAATACAAAGAAGGAAAATCTAGTTTATAATGTACGGATTTAAATCCGCGTGAAGTAAGATGTTTTCTATTTTCCTAAGCTCATTCGTGCTCATAATAATCTCTCGTGTTTTTTATAAATCTGTAACATTTTTCAATATCACAGAAACAGCATAATTTAATTTAATTGTATTACCAGTTCTTCTAGGTAGTTCTGCCTTCTGAACCGGTGGTATATGTACATTTGTTTTTCTTTGACGTTTCAAAAGTGTTTGAAAGCAAGCCTTTTTAAATATATTTCATTTTATTTATATGACAATAATATAGAGACGTAATTTGTTGTGCAACAGGGGCTCCATGGCTCAAAATTACGGACTTATCCTATTATTGCTTCCACGAAAAAAAAATAGCGTTATGAATTAGCAAAGTCAATGTTACATAGCCTTGACTAACCCTAATGAAAAGCATATTTTCAATTTTTTATAACATAATTAGCATTCTGTTCCAAATGAAATTGAAGTCTAACCTGACACGACCATTACCTAGTGATTGCTATCGGAAATGGCTTTTCGTAAACATAGATTCGTTGTTAGGTTAATGAAAATTGATGCACAGTGTTTATTTAATGATTCGGCCATCGGGCTTTAATGAATATTGATATTCGTGTAAGTTGATTACTGTCATTACAACTTATCTAAGAATCACAGCTGCTTTTGACAAACTTGTTGACAATAATAATGATTTAGGTTTCAAAGTTTATAAATTATAACATAACAATTGCGATATGGTTATGCTCGAGTAATTGATTCATTTTTAACTTTTTCTTCCAATAAGATTTATTTTTGTATCGTGTCGTATTATGGGAAATGAGTTGCGATTGGAATTTAACGCATTTATTTATAAGTGATGCACACACACACACACATACACACACACACGCGCGCGCGCGCGCTATACGCCCGCAAACACGCTTACAAACACACACGTAATCACTCAACACACCAGCAAACAAGCTTACGAACACCACATAGGGAAGCACGCGAGCATGCATGCACACACGCATCCTCGCACACAGTCCACTGATTACGCGCAATGCAAATGGTCACTGTTAGTGCCTATTCTAGTAATTTTGTAGCACATTTTATCTAGTAATTATATATTAGAATTTATAATATTCGAAGTTCTGCTATCTATTTATAAGTACTTGTTGCCTTAAATAAAGTAATTTAAATTATAATTGCCATTTCTTACAGTTATGGTTGCGGACATCTATTATAAATATTTCTGCGAACCTTCACGTCCGGTGAAGTTGCGGTTTGCCTCTATATTTAATATTTTAAGTGCCTTTTCGTGTAGGCCGATACTTGCTGCGGTAATTTATTTTGGTACGACTATTTTAGATGATATCGTATTTTGTAACCATTTACGATGATGCTACAGTCATGCGTTGTTTATTATCCAAATTTGATTAATGTTTAAAAATCGGTTTAAAAATATTAACCCACCTATTGCTTATCAGAGAAATATTACTTGCTACGCGACATAAATGTAAACAAAACCACAATAAAAATCGAAACTAAATTCTATTTATAACTTTTATCTAAGGAAACGTTTAAACTGTTATTTGTTTCTTGACCGTTCTTCGTATATACCAAAGTCTTTCAGATGAGAGGGAGGAGATAAGGAGGTTTCGGAGGGGTGAACTCTTTACTCTCCCCCCTCTCAGAGAGGTGGTCTCAACATGTATTTTCGCTCCCCGCGAGTCTGGGTGAATTTGGTTTCCCAAGCCCTGGTGGAGTGATTAGAGGGAAACCCCGGGCGTTTTTAATAAGTAGGAGTCTGACACAGGGAGGGGTCGCTGCCCTCACAGCAGCCCTGATGCAGGATTTTCCACTCGGATACCAAAAAAACGAAAGTATTTCCTTAACTACCGATATTATATCTTGATTGCTCAAATCCGTATATCCCAAGTTATAAATTGTTATTCTGGTATTGTAGGTCGCCTGCTTGCCCTAAAAAGGTTGTTAAAGCTCAAAAGGCATTCTAAATTACAAATTACATCGCTAAATTAAAACAAAAACATTAAGTGCTTCTCTAAATACATTTCAAAAATACCTGCATTTATCAGCGAGCTTTCACCTTACCATTTTCTCTGTGGACTGAATTGTTTAAGTACTTAAAACATTCAGTTTAAACTCATATAAGACCGCTAGGTACCTTGTTAATTCAACAAGTGCTCTGAAAGTTCACAGACTTTTGACCTTTGTTTCCTTTGAAAGGAAAGATTAATTCTTATTTGTATGATATTTTATATATTATATAGTGTTATTTAAATTCATTTAAAGAGACTTTTAAAGTAGTAAAATATAATTACCAACAACCAATAATAAGTTTTTACATAATATAAAAATCCGAGTGCATGAGCGACCAAAAAACTCAGGATGCGATAGCAACTGTCCTTAACTCCTGCAGCATTGAAGTAGATGGCTAATGCATGCAATTGCATGAAAATCATGCAACCTTCCTTAGCCAAACATATCCGACGAGCTGCAAAACCGGGGTAGCCCAAACAGCTATCTGAACGCAATATTATATAATATATATTTTGACTTACCTTACTTACTTACCAACTACAGTAACGAATGAGATCGGACTAAAGTTTAATCTGTCAAACAAATCACCTATCTTGTTTTTTTATTACTGATACAATCACCGTATTCATAAGATCCTTCAGCAATTAAATAACATAATTATGTATTCTGATATAATGTACACAAGCAAACCTCAAATGCTCTACGCTCAAAGTATCATGTCTTAGCAACTTACGACGCTTCATCGTGTATATATCCTTTTTAACAGCCTTTGAAGGTAATAAAACATTATAATTATTACTACGCACAGTCCAAAGACCATGCCATGTAGGGCTAGTTTCCGAAGAATCAACTTAAAAAGTGTTTTTTTTTAACATACTGGTATCAGCGATATCCATACCACTCGTTAGCTCACCAACACTTCCAAACAAGCCCGGTTTAGGACTCAATAAGTTTGTATGCTTCCAAATAAGCTAAAATGTTTTTCTTCATATTTCATTGCTATAATATTGTGTCTAGTTTTGACATCATTTTACTTACTTGGCGCTCTGGATAAGTTGCAGCGGAGGGCTGTGAATGATCCTAACGTGACTAAGCATCTTGAATCGCTTCAGTTGCGCAAAGATGTTTCTCACAGAGTGTTTTCTACCGTCTGCATCACAGCGAGTATTCTGAAGAATTGTTTAATCTTGTTCCATCCTCTCCCTTCCTGAGAAGAACCACGCGCGCGGATGTGCGGAGTCACAGGTATACGATATCTCACATCCCGGCTAGGACTAAGAAGTCCTCTAACTCCTTCTATTGCCGTGTCGTTGGGCTGTGGAATGGTCTTCCGGCAAGCTTGTTCTCATCATTCTATGATATGGGATCCTGTAAGCGTAGCGTGAAGAGATATTTGTGCGGGCTGGCATGATGGCTGTGACTACCGATGGGTTTTTCTTACCTGTCGATAGTTGTTGGCGCTTTTTTGGACTGAATCATGCTTACCATCACGTGTGGTGCAGTAACGATGTCGAGTCAGAATAAAAAAAAACAAGCACTTGACATCCATAATAAGGCGACACCACAATACGTTCTTCCAATTAATATTACCGACGTATCCACTGCTGACACCCTCGTGGAATTAAAATTTAGGTGGATGCCACCGAGAAACTAAATCATGCTGAGACTGCTAAATTTCCTGAAGCTCTGAAGTTAAAGCTTACACTTTTTATTTAAATCTTGTTGAAAATTTGAGATCTTCATATCGAAAGACGTAATGATATAATGTTTAAAAAAATATGATTATATTTTACGCACACACAAGTATAAACAAGTATGATTGATCATACTTATAGGCAAAAAAAAAAATATTATATACTTGTTATTCATAAAAACTTAAATATGTATTTAATTATTTTGGTTTTTATTCGAATACTCTAATATAGTTTTGAGTGATAATCGGATTATTTCATGGAAATAAATAATTAATTAAATCTCCATTCTTTGATCTGTTTGATTCTAAAAGCTTCTTACAAATAAGATGAAACACAAAATAGAAACTACTACTCAGCTGTACTCTACTTAGCTTCAATCTCTTTACTAAAAAAATATATTATTAATGTTTCATTTTATATTATTCACAAATTATAAAATAATTACTCCTAAGCACAAAGTCAAGGTTCAACGGTCAGCAAGGGCTATTATTAATTTCACTTTACATAAATTTCTTTCTTTCTGCGCAAACGACCTAGAAATTGTGTTGTCGCATTTTTTACTCATTTAAGGAGATTTATATTTTAAAAAATTCGTTGCTCCATTTCAATTGAGACGTCTTAGTTCCTTAGGCTAAGTTAGTATTATAATTGGAATGAATAATGAAATACATTGTAAAATAGCTGTAAAACCTCATTTTTTTAATATAATTAACAATTAATACGAATTTATTACAATAACGTACTACTACGTGATTGCTTGTAAATTAAAGTAAATTAACTTCATTATCGATTTCGGTTATCAGCAGCGCTACTGGTCACTTTGGGCACGAAATATATATATTTTTTTGTATCCCGGGGGAAAATCCCGCATAGGACCATCAGGGACGCTGTGAGGGCAGCGACCCCGGTGTGTCAGACTCTTACTGACTAAAAACCCCCGCGGTGTCCCTCTGATTGCTCCAGCCGGGCCTGGGAAGCCAAATTCGTCCAGACGCCCAGGGAACAAAAGGCCTTGTTGAAGCTATCTCTCTGGGAGAGGGGAGGGAGTAAAAATCCACCTCTCTAAAACCTCTCTAACAGGCGGCGCGCCTGACACCGTGCACCGCCTCCCTCTCATCCGGGCAGCAGAAACCCCTAAAGTCCTGGTGGGCACGATATATAAGCACGAAGTGGATACAACCACTAATATTCCACGACACCGGCGTCGCCGGCGGTGCCGAAGAAGGATAGTTCAGTCAATTGCTGCTAACTGGTGCGTTTTCACACCGAGGCGCAGTTCTACTCCGACGCAGCCTTGAGTTTCTTTCGGCGTTTCTTCTCAAGGTAGTCACTTCCGAAACGCTGATAGATCACCCGTAGGGTTAGTACTTTATTTGGCTGGCGGTCCAAGTCGAGGCTCGTACCCACAAGTGTGCCCTTGCATTGCCACCCAACTCAAAAATTTCGCTGGCTGAACTGAAAATGCCTTTCGCGGCAATCAGTAGTAAGTCCGCTTCAAAAAAAAAAAACAACCACTAATATATATCTGCTCACTCCGCAAGGGATATAACGTGACGATATATAAATGTTATTATTATATTAATTTTATTTTACATTTTTTTTCTCGCCAGATCTGTTCAATATATTTTTCTTCACCTAAAATAAATAAAATGTAGTTTTTTTGTCGAGAAAGTTACGTATTGATTCGTTTGTTTATAAAAAAAAATAGCTTTGCTTGATAGTATCCCAATAAACGTTCAATTTTTTTCTTTTCAGCAGATTAAATCTGGTATTAATTAAATGAAAATTAAGAAATATAAATAGAATGAAATTGTTTATTTACCAAAACAATTACAATTGTATTTAACCAGTAAAGGAATCAGTAGATTTGTAAATAGAAACCCTTTAAACAATTATTCTCAATGAAAACAATAAAGCAATCACTTAAGGAAGATTAACTTTCACTCATTAGTGTTAAAGTACGGTAGGTATTTTATTTGCGAAGAGAATTCCCAGCAGGCATCGTTGCTTAGTTAGTTGTCTGTGTGCACAAGCCTTTAGCTTACCGAGGTTTCATTTTTCCTCGTTGTTTATCTTTCTTTTATGTTATCAGTTATACAAAGGTTCTTTTAAATAAATTTTATTTTATTCCTTTTATATCTGTTTACAGGAAATTAGATACTTCTGTATTATTTACATTCGCTGTTTGAGATTCATCATTTATTATTAAAAATTTAAAAAATTAATTAATTAAGTAACAATTCAAAATGCCGACCTTTTTGTTGTATATATAGGCGAAGCAGAGCGCTTAGGCACTGTGTCCGATAGGAATCCGTAAATATACAGTTCTAGAAAAGTCTGACCGAATTCGGACATTACTTTACGCACTGCCTCCAGTCACAATCCAACAAATTACAGATCTAGGAAACCACTCCATTTAGGAACAAGAAATAAGCAAATATATAAATAAATATATATAAATAAATTAAGGTCAACTGAGACAAGTGTTACAAAAAAGCAATTATAACAATTTCAAATAAATTGGCTCGTGCAACTTTTTTTATCACATCTATTCCAGATAACGTAGGAATTTTTGTATGAATAACTGTATCAATGACACGGAACAATTATTCAATATTCTTAGATGCCATTTTGTAAAACTAGCCTAACAGTATAATTTTTATGTTTTTTTTTAAATATCATATATAATAATAGTTCCCATAGAGAGGTAGGGAAGGGTTGAATCCCTTCCAAGAGAGGAGGCCTGCCCATAGGCCAACGCTCGCGGAGCCCTCGGAAAGTATCCGGATTCTCAGGCTCGGCGAGGGCGAGGAGAGGCAGTGCTTGCACCTCGGTGGTTTTAGTCGGGGCAGGTCCGACACACCGGGGGGAGTGGCCCTCGCCACTTCCCCTGACGGTCCGTAGAGATTTCCACCGGGTTAACAAAAAAAGAATAAATAATAATTATAATAGTATTTTAAGCGTAGTATGTTTTGTGACTTCAAAATAGAAAAAAAAACAGCTTTGTTGCAATTGCCTTATATGTAAAATATAACACGGTGACATTTACCTTATTCATTTCTATGAGAGAAATATAATTAGTGATGACAAAGCGTTTTGTTTGAAATTCGATATCACTAATATAGACATAATTTTGTTAAAGCATGCACGTGACTATTTTAGTAGAAAATTGTAATTTAAATTGAAAGGAAAACAGCGCCATGTAAAAAGAGGCTTTACTAATATTTACATAAAAATATTGACAGTGCTAATATACCATTAATTTCATTCCGCACCATATATCTTATCAAAGTAAAATAAATAAAACATTGCGATTGTTACACTTAACTTACGTAAGGGCAAGAAAAACAGTCTTTCGCCTTTCTAAGTATTACTTAAATTATCTTTCAAAATATAACAGATACAGACTTGCGCATTTGATCAAAGACACAATAAAAAAATAACATATTGTTATTATAGATAAAAACTTTATGAATTTAATCAATATAAAGCAGTAATGATTAAATGAAACATTATTATCTATGAATTTATAAGTACACTTGGCGCCTTGGTTGACTTTGAAGTAATAATAAAAATATTATAAATAAAAATAATGTCGCCGCGATGAACCATATTACTATTCCTCTTCTATCGTCTGCCCCGCTTCTTGGATAGGTATAGCTCGTATTCGGTTTGGACGTAGTATGCCTAGACAGTAGATTTGAGGGAGTCTGCTGCCCGGAGAAGAGGGACGCGGTGGAGGCGGAGGCTCTTTAAACTCACCATCACCACTCTTTCCTCCTAGAGAGGAAGCCTGAATAAAGCTGTTCGCTCCCTGAGCTACTGGGCGAATTTGGTTTCTCAGGCTTGAGTGGAGTGATTAGAGGGACACCCCGGCGGTTTTTAGTCAGTAGGAGTCTAACACACTGGGGTGTCTGCCCTCACAGTAAGCCTGATGGTACCCTGTAGGATTTACCCTGTAGGGTTACCAAAAATACGTAACGTGCAAATAGTACTATTCCTACTTTGGTCGGTTAATATTCCTAATTCAGAAAATGACGGTTGATGGATGACAGGTGATGTGCGTAAGCTACCATATAAATTGTTGTACGGCGTTTCGGTTTACATTTTCACGGATTAGTTGAGATGCAGTGCGTAAAATATTTTCCTCAGGCATTGATATCCATATTTCCCAACCGCGCAAGGCACACAATTATATAACTCGTAACAACAGCAAGGAGAGGCATATACCCGAAAATGTTATTAAATTTTAATTTCAATATGACACGAGAGAATTTATATCAACCCCATCAAAGACCGGCACATACCCCTCGGGAGAATTTAGGTGGATCGCTATTCAATTTCCTTTCGCACGAACTGCGTGAGGAAGTCGAGTTGATTCTATACCACACCTAATTTACCAAAAACAAAGGTAAAGCTTTACAAGGAAAATATTGAATTTATATATTTTTTCTTCTAAGTATCAGAATAAACGAATAAAAAGATTTTGCTTTTTTGATGTTATCTACCAATTGATGTAACTTTACTTTTTCTAGCAAAGTAATAGAATTTGCCTTTCATATTGCTATAGCATTTTGATTATTATGCATTATTTAGATTAAAAGAGCCCATTAATTTCGGTTTCTATAATTTTGTCGACATTACTAGAACGTTCTAGTTTAGGCAGCCTGGATTAAAGATCTTAGCTTTGAAAAGCCTATGGTTTCTATATAAATATAATACAATAGCAGAATTTGTAATTTAAGTCTTATTATACATTTTTCATAAAATAAAATAAATATAATACATGAGGCACTGAACTGGCATGGCATGTAGCAAAAATGTCATGTCTAGTGCACTGAGAACAGAGAGCGGCTAGAACCCGGTTCTAATATAGATTAGATATAGTTATATTATAGGGATAGCCCTATCTACCCCGAAAGTGATATAGAATCGTTATACTATAGAGTATATCGTTATATACTCTTATAAAACCAATACTTTGGTAATATATTTTAGGTATCTATACATAGCTACATACTCGTAAACCATTCGATGTAGGTAATTTCTTTGAAAGAACCTTAAAGTTATTATTGAGCAAGTACGTATACACATAATCAATGGAGTATTGTACTATAGTATCGAAGTAACTCAACATAATCAAAAGCCTTAAAGCTCAGTGAAACGTGCCCAAAGGTGAGTCCGCACTTCATTACATTATTTACGGTTGAGTCGATCCCAAGATATTACAATAAAATATTCGCATAGCCTGTATTCAGCAGAAAAACGACGAAGGCTCCTCTGTGACGAGTTCAGGCTCTCATTTAGTTGATGTATATTGATCCCAGATGGACCTTTTGTATTCAAAGAGTCACTGGTCGTTTTATCCAGGCATAAAGAGGTTATTAGGAAAACTCATTGTCGAAATTCACCTTTTTGTGTGCATGCGAATATATTAGCTATAATCAATGATTTACGATGATTCAAGTTTACAAAATACAGGTTTTTATAAACAATCTGTGAATGAAAATAAAATCAAAGTATCAAAATCATGTAGATTTGTTTGATGAGATGAGCTAATTAGTTTGTCACGTAGGTTGTAATATATATTTAAGTACACATAGTACAAACGCAAGCCTAATTTGGGACGACTTCAATACGTGTAATTGTCAGTAAATACTATAATATTATTGTTATTATGTAGAGGTCATCAAAAATGTAATTTATTTATGATATTTTTAATATTATATTGGGTATGTACAAACGGTACATAAATAATAGATATATTCAAAAATCAATTGATCATCTTCTTAAGAAAAATCTTGTAGAATATTATAACTTCCATTAAAATATGATATTAATTTAGTAATATTACTCTACTAGACCTTATTTATCTTGTCCATGATTTTGAAATGGTTATTTTTAAAACTTTAAGAAATATTAAACTTAATTACTACAAATAAAGGATTATTTATCTATTTTTTTGTGAATCTTCTGGTATAAAAACTGAGACGCAAGCTTAGACCGTGGATTAAAGTTCCACATACTAGGTACGTAGTAAATAATAGAGAGACAATATGTAATAAAAAACAAACCTGAGTTTACAACGATAAACTTAAAATTGCTTGTCCAATAAAACGGCTGAGTGACGTAAAAATAAAGTTAAAAAGGTGCCGGATCGTCGACTGTTACTTATTTATTGGTACGCATACGCATATAACTACGCATCATAAATTTTAACTTTGTTACCATTAAACTGCGAAAATCGACGTCTCCTGTCAAATTTATTTAACAAACTCATCTATTTAAATAACTTCCGATACAGTAAACTTTTAAAGGTTGAAATAACGGGTAGTCTTTTTCGATATACACATTACCAAGTTTTTTCTATGAAAATAATTATTACATATAGTGAAATTACGTTTTAATTCGTTATTATTTATAGTTAGAATATTTTAGTTACGATTTAGCATTATTGCATTACGTATTATTATTATCAAAAAAAAAAATATTATCAAAATTCACACAGGTCAATAACTTCAAAATAACCTTATGTTACTCTTTAAAATATTTCTTTAAGATGCATAGGGACAGAATTTAAATGACTCAAAATATTTTTATCATTGTAAAATAAACTATACAGTTTTTGTTGCAAAATAAATACTTTGTGCATATTATGTGATAGGTAAAGTTTAGTTTGTAATTTACATTTGCACTACAGAGAGGTTAACTACAGTTGTTTTTATACATAAACCTGAAATATTATGTTATTTTTAAATATAAGAAATTTTTCCGTTTTAATTAAATTAATGTTATACATTTAAACAGCTCGCATAAGTTTTTTTCCGTTTTCTATTTACGAATTTGTAACTGGAAATATCTTCATGAGAAAGTTTTCTTTTAAAAATGAAAACGTAATATTTACTTACACATAAACTTTGTCATTGGCGTTGCTTTTTTAATGTTTATGTGTTTTGTGTTGTTTGTGTAAACATCTACTTTTATTTACCTTTACAAATATTGTGTAAAAATACAAGGTAATGCAGTTGGTAATAAAAATTAAATTTTAAATAATTACTCTTTAAAGTTAAATATGGTTTTAATAACAACGATCTTTTTAATTATAATTGTTAACGCAGACATGTCTAGAGGACATACTAACAGAGCTTAATTACAAATCCAACAAACGGCATTGTAGACTAGACTTAAAATAAATAACTTTTAAGCTGGATCGTGGTGGTAATAATAACAAAATAAATGACTGTAAATTCATTTAAATTTCGACGCATAAATTTAAATAAGCAAAATAGAAATTACCATAATCCCGTGTGACGGAAGAAATTAAGAATGATCTTTATAGCTTTTCAAATCTACATCCTTACATGCCCCGGGTATATACTGATATTAATATTTAAGTGCCTCAAACCTTTCCCTACTACCTCTGTTGAATCTGCGACACACCTTGCGGTAACTCACACAGTAATAATATAATACCGCTGTGTCGCGACCCTGGTTGAGGAAATTTAAAAACCTATATAGGTATTTAGAAAAATCTATATGCAGCTTCATGGACTTTTTCAAAATATCGATTCTAATTTGTTGTTGATATATCTAAATAAACCGACCGTCGACTATAGTTAGTCATTTAAAAATATCATTTAGTCATAGAATTAGAAAATATATATCATAAAAACCTTGTACACTTTCAAAATTGAAGCTAAAAATATGTTCCTAAAATGAAAGAAAAACGTTTACTTCTTCACACAAAGAGAAAATGAAACTAAACAAAAAACAATGCAACAACGAGCTTAACTTAAATATAATATACTAGACGCAGAAATTAAAGGATATTAAAAAAGGTCCCCAATTTTTAGGTAATTTTCAAGAGACTGTTATTTTGACGGAAAAGAGACTATCAATGGATTTTCATTCTTTGATGGTCGTTTTCATTTTTGAACTACACTGTACTTACCATCGGGTACTCTGTAGTCACTATGTCGAGCCAGCGTAGAAAAAAGAGGCACGGGCCAACCCGTACATACATCCACAAAAACAAGCGCGCCACACTCACATATGGGAAAAATAAACAATTAAAAATTATTTTATTTTATAAAAGTTTTTGTTAAAAAACCACGAATGTTATTTAAAAAAACACTTTAAACTTAAATTAATCCTTAAACAATGAAAAATGATCCATTAAATAGATTTTTCATAAAACCTCTAAATAAACCTTTCGATAAAGAAAAGAACGAAGTTGTAGCTCTTCGAATCTTCAAACAGTTTTTTCAGGACACCTTAGGGTTTAAAACTTATGGACGGAATTCTTCTTTAATCCATTGTATGCAAAGTTATTTCAAGTTATTCAAATGTCCTTGTATATGCGATTTTTTACCCTATTTTCAGTTAACATTTTCTTTTCAAAAAGTAATGTTTCACCAAAAATTTTAATTTTATCTTATAGAAAATATTTAGTAGTTTATAAAACCCCGCTTCGATTTTCTGTTTTATCATTACTTCCCAAGTAATCGATTGTTAAAGTCAATAAGGACTTTTTGCTTTGATCAACAAAAACTCAGGATTAAGTCATCGTAGAAGGCTCGTAGGTAAATTAAATAAAAGGAAATTAGATTACCTAAAAGAATTTTAAGACAATACAATTAAATAAAAAAAAATTAAAGTCCATAGATCATTTTGAAAAACGAGGAAATCTTTTAAAACTTTTTCTACCTGTATTTTTCTTAAGATTACTCAAAACCCCTACGCGTAAATTATATTAACATTTAAAACTAAAAACTAGAAACTTTAAGCTGTAGCCTTCTGCTTTTAAAACTTCTGTAAGACCATTTCCCTCAAAATAACAGCCTCTTGAAAATCACCTAAAAATTGGGGATCTTTTTTAATATCCTTTAATTTCTACTTCTAGCTAACCTAACCTTTTTATTTTTTTATTTTTTTTTTGTTAACCCGGTGGAAATCCCTACGGAACGTCAGGGGAGCAGTGGGGGCCGCTCCCCCGGTGTGTCGGACCTGCCCCGACTAAAACCACTGGGGTGTTCCTCTTCCCGTCATGAGCTGGGGTCGGAGGTACAGTAGCGTCTGCCTCACCGATCCACAGCGACGTCCGGCCTTTGATGATAGGCTTCTATCTTCCCTAATTGCAAGGGGTGGTGTAAAGAGCCACCCCTCGCTTACCTTAAAAGTTGATGTCTTGGAGCGGTGTGCCGGAACACATCACAACACCGCTCTCGCTTGGATATAATAGACGGCGCGCTCCCCCAAGCGGCCGCCTGGTTTAAGTTTAGGTTTAAATCCGGTTTAAGAAGGAGGGCCTTCGCCAGAGGCCTTGTACAATCCTGCGTGGGCGACGGATGGGGTTGTTGGGGGTGGAAAGTGCCTCCCGATCCCTCTCCGCCGCCTCTTTCGTCTCCATAATTTCCTCGCAGTATTTGAGGACCGCCTGCCATGACCTGTCCCTGCCGACCATCGTGCGAACGAGTGCCGGCAGCGACAGGTTACCGCCCACCACCCTGTAGCTAACCTAATCTAACCTAACCTAACTCTAGAACAACATGAACCGGACCAGGAACGCAAACCGTGACAAATTACCAAGCGGATCGGGACCAGAGCCAATATACATATACAATCCTGGTCAAACTGAGACATATGATAAGCCTGTAGCCTATTCACTATCTATCTATTTCTATTTTTTAAATTTATCTTTTTCTACTTCTCTGCATTATAATAACCAATGTTTATTTATAAATAACATCTATTTTAAACAATATTATTATATCTTCTCTGTCATCTACAACCATTTATCTTCAATTTTATATTATCAGCACATTACATATTAACACACTTATTATGTATTTCTTAATATCATGTCGAGCATTAAAAATACACCCTAGCGGGCCAGAGATTGCAAAACGTCGCACTACAGTGCGTAATCAAGTTCGCAGGCGTACACAGTGGCGCGAGCGTCGCGGTCGGACTCTTCAGTCTAAAACATGCTAAAAGCCTAATTATGATTTTTATATTCCTGTATAATTGTGGGATTTAGTCGAAAATTATTAAACTAATATATAACTTACTCATCAGACACCTGCTGGAACTTCGCTAGCACGTGCAGGAGATTTTCGAGGGTATAACCTAGCGAACAAAACCCAAGCTTAACCTTGTAATTCTAAACTAAACTTGAAGGTGTAACACCTCGTATGTAGCTTGTGCGTCTCCACCTTTACGGTTATTGGATGTGTTTTCATGCTCCGTTTGCTAATATAATTTGCTCGTGCAAAAGGGTGCGGACGGCGAGTGCGATAGCTCAGTTTGGGTTTATTTTGACAATTTGTAAAATGTTGTACGTACGATCATTTTAAACTAACTCTGTATTCTATATGACATATCTTATTTATATTTAACACGTATATAGGATAAGATACGTATATATTTTATATATTTTGTATTTAAATTTATATCTCCGGCAACAATGTTTATAGTAAATAAGTGGGACGTGATTTTTATTTTTTAATGCGTTTAGATGATAATATTAGAGGTTCATCTTTGTATTTTATTTTTATATGTAAAAAGACTTGTCCTGTCTGATATATCGTCATAGAGTCCAAGCTACTGAAGCTAGAAACATGAAATAAAAATATGATGTAGGAACCCACTAAAGGCGGGTTTCAAAGACAAAGCGTGTAAATCGCACTGGTCCAGCCGGCTGCCTCTGCCAGTATTTGATATAAATGGATTATTGGCAATAGATAATTCACCTAAACATTGCGTCCAATGACACTTACGTGAGCTTTATAAATAAAATTAAATAAAGTATGAATTTGCCATAATAGGATTATAGTAAAATGTTTATCATGTAATATTATTAGGCTTAGTAACTAAAAAGATTGCAAAAATATATCGACGTGGAAATATAAAATCAACTCTACGGTTAAATACAGTTTATGTCAAATCCCATTCCCAACGAATTCACACACGCCGGTAGTTCAATAAATGACATCTGATTTCGATATACACGTGGAAATACACGTTGGTTGGCATACATTTTGACATAAACGTTTATATGTGTCGGAAATAGAAGATATTTCCGTCAGTCCTTCGAAAATGTTCAACTACAGAATTTATTTTAAAAGTGCTTATAAAAATTATATTTAGCTATCATCAGGCTATATATTAAATCGCTGCACTATATAAGCCTTGCTACAAATATTAAGGTCATATTATTTTTTGTCTCATCTTGTGTAATCTGCTTATCTTGAGGGTTACCAATTAATTTCCAATATCCTTAAGATTATTAACCCTTTAAGTACCTTATAGCGTCGATTTCAGTGCATCGAAGTGGTCTTTATATCACTAAATTAATAACAAATCATGACAAAGAGTAATTATGACAAATTAAAAGTGTAAAAGTTGTAATAGCTATATTCCTTTGTAATAACTAACTTTGGTTTAGAACATAACCAAAACGAGCACAAAAATTTCAACCATACCTCGAGAACTTCAAATATGTACCTAATAATTGATACTATTAAGGTATATATAGGAAAGCTTTTACACATTGCAGTTTGACATTATGTCAACAGGCTTTCAATACTAAACCAATAAAATTATATTTCCTCTTCACGTATCTTTAATAGGGTTCGATGAGGGTTGTAAATCTTGTTTTCAGAATAATAATTTACTTATAATTTTTTATACACGGAATTTAGTCTTTCACTTCATTCCGTGTGTCCTTGTTTTATTGGCTTATAGTTAAGACTAAATTTTTGTATGTCCTTATATGTTATTAAAATAATAGTTATGTACTACTTATTTATTTATTTTTATTGAAGAAAAATCGCAGCTTATTACAAAAATTTACTAAACATATTTATAAAAAAAAAATCATTTTTAAAATGAAACTTTCAATAAATAATAAGTAAATTTCAGTTTTAACGAATATGTACGAATATGTATGCGTGTTTTTAAACTTCTATTAAAACTTTTAAGAATTCTTTTTTTGACGTTCTATTGACAAGGCATATCTATTTTTTTTTTGTTTGTAAAATATCAGGGATGCTTATATTATATGAATTCGTAACTCGTTAAATATTTATATTTAAAACTGTAAGAAGAAAAGGGACCAAGAAATGACATACACTTGAAAATATCTAAATGACATATAATTGTATGATATGATAAAAAAAAATTATTAGTCTACGAATACCGTGTTCTTTTTAGATTATCCGTTATATAATAGATAAAGATATTTAAAAAATAGGAAATCAAAATTCGAATGGGGCCCTTATTCGTGACACGAAAGTTGACGTGTAAAAAGTCTCATTAATTGGAGTGACTCGAATTTTAAGAGAACAGTTCAAAAGAAAATGTGAATTCATTTGACGATCGTTGGTGTCCGGCTCCCTGGGACACGATGAATAGAGGTTCCAAGTTTTCGGTTGAAACCACTTTACAGACTTTGAGATTGCGCTCCCAAAGCTACCGGGAGATAATTGTCAACTAAATAGGCACAACATTTAATTTTCATATAATCTACCAGCAACTTGCCAAATGCTTAAACTTTTCAGAGAACATTTATATTTCTGTATTATAATGTTTACCTGGAACTTACATGTGTACATTTGAATGATTTTTGGATATTTTTGTGCATAAAATTATTTAGCTTAAAATCACTTACAGAATATAAAATAAGTGATTATGCAATGCATTAAATACCATTAAATTGCATAAATCATTACTATATATTAGTGTTACAATTTTTTGTATTTAATACTTTACATATTCCCAATATCGCCGAACTTAATCCGTTGTAATTATAAATTTAGTTTGATGCTCAAATGTAAATATCCAAAATCAATACAAACAAACTCATTCAACCGAAGTGATTAAGCAAGTTTATTGTGGCAAAAACAATGTTGACCTATGATTTAATTCAATGAACGTTTAGCGATCGAACGTAACGCCCAGTGGTTGATTACTCTAAATCAATCGACTTTTTTTAAATAAATATTTTGCAAATACTTTTCCATTGGTAATTTTATGTGTCAGATTACACGTGATTTCTTGCCAGGGCTTATATTATATTTCTTTATATTCATATTTTCGAGCCAGATGTTATGATTTTGATTGTTTTAAAAAGATAAAATTTAAAACGTTTTATATTTTTCAAAACCTATGTAAAGATAAAAAAAAATCAATACATATAATAAATTCGTTCCACAGTCACCTCTCTGACATTACCTACATACTTCCATTTGCAACTCCTTGTGTATATGTGAGTAGCCAGAAAAACTTCACTTGCGCGATGCAGGTTAGTAAAACTGTATGAAAATCGTTAATTGATCTATACGCATTTGTGCCCTCAAATCTCTGAATCGGCATAACCGTTTTAAATACGGTTCTTACTATGCATTATGAAAAGCTGCCTATAACATATACTAATAATTTTATTTCCATCAGTTCATAAATAAAAAGTTGTCGTTTTAAAAAAAACTCGTCTATCATTTATTGGAAAAATGTGTTGAGTAAAATGGAGCGCAACTCATCTTTCAGTTATTATCATTGTCATTAAATCTCCCTGATGTTTATAGTTTTTTGTACTATTAAACAATAAATGTATTTGCACATTTTTTTCTGTTCAGCGGTACATATATTAGCTCTAAAATATTGTTATATGCATTGATGTTTGTTAGTAGTTATTACTCATTGTAAGTAACGGTACTCATGGCATTGCGAAGTTAGCCGAATCAACTAGTTAATAATATGATCTCTAATATTATAATATAGTGAATTAAACATAGATATTTAAAATATCATTAGAAATAGGTTTTGAAAATTACAACAAACAGCTAACTTTGTAGTTTGTATTTCTTTTAAAAAATGTGCAAATACAATCTATGACTTAAAAAATACTCGTACTTCCTATGCCATTAGAATCTTAATTAACATATTAATCTGTTTGCATTAATCACATTATATTCTATTAAATGTTTATTTATGTTATATTTTACTTATGGTGTAAAAAATTGTACTTTACAGATACAAAATAAACATTTAAAAAAATATTCGAGATTATTGTTGAGACAAAATTCGACGGCTAAAGAATCAGCACCTCTCCCTCGACGCGGCCTAGGTAACGCAATCACCGGTACTCATTTACATGCAAATTTCCAGCCGGGTCGGCTGTTGAACGCCTCTCACCTCTGTAATTTCAACAACCTTTTAAATCGAAGTGCACCACAAAAACCTTTTATTTCCTCACCTTTTCTAAAAATAATGTACAACGCTTAAAACTTTCCCACCAGTACTGGATTGTATAACATCGATGGATTCTGAATTTGTTTTCAAGTAAATCTAAAAAAAAACGAATCATGATTCAAGGTAGTCTATGTTTTAAGTTTTAGCTTTTTATAGTTGATACATAATAGTTTACAAAAAATGATGGCTAAATTTTTCCTGGAAAAAGAAATACGAAACTCAATGAAAATAATATTATAACTTTATTAATATAGTTAATGATATCAAACATGTCAAGGAAATAATTATTAATGCAAGAATTAAAAAAAATCTTGTTAAAAGATCTTGGATATATTTTTTTATTTTACACTTTCATTTTTTCTTCTGAAATAATTTATTTAATTGTGTTCATAATCTACGCGTAATAAACGTTTATTTGTAAATTTAATAGTGGTACGCAATCATTAACAGCTTTATATTACAAAGGCAAATTTTCGCAAACCGATGGTTTACAGTATTATTATTGGCTTTTGTTTTCAACCCCGACCGTTTACAGCTTATACAAAATTATTCGTGAATTCTGTGAGCAGATTACGATATTGTTATTCGAAAGGGGTCAATTTTATAAATTTCCCTTCAATTTAACAGGAGATTGTCGAGGCGATATTTAAAACCTTTATATTAATCTATTTTGTTATTTGCTCAGATTTCGCATAATATTAATTTAACGTCTTTACTCTGAATTAGACTTGAAAATTATTACGTAATATGTTTTTCTTTCAATTCACAACTGTTGTGGTACTATGGGATATGAATTTTGTCTTAAACATAAATATTAGACAAACTCTACGAGGACCTTTAGTTTGTTACATGCTAAATCATGTCTTTACAACTCTCGATAAGTTAAATCAATATATCAATATGATACAATTGCAAGTGATCGTTGTCTGTATATAAAAGATATCTGAGAAAACCTGTTAGTTGGGGCTGTTATTAACGCAATAGAACCCAAAACGTGCGTTTATCTACGAAATGCCTTAACCAATTATGATGCCTTTAATTTCAATTCATTTAAAAATAACTAAACTTTGGTTAACTGATATGTATTTACGTACTTTTTTATGCTATATTCACAAATCGCATCTGGGTAATACAAGCCGGATATGAAATTAATTATATGAAAATCCGGTTTCGTACTTGTTAAACAATGATAAATAAACCACAAAAAACTTCCAAAACTTCGGAAAAATATAGCAATCTCTCTACAATAAATTACATAAATGGTCGTTGGCAAGAGAAATCTTGGTCGCGTACAAACTGCCTGGCCATGAATGTCGCCCTGCGTTTTGTAAAGATAAACGGGAGCCATAAAACTAGGTTAAGAAACGCAACCGGGTCGGCTGATCCGCTCTTTATGGACATCATTATCTTAGAGGAATATCAATTTTATTTATTTAATGGTGGGTAGCGAAAGAAAATGTTGGATTTTAACACTAGATTTACCAAAACCAGACAAAATTACTGGTCTGTATATTTTTTAGAATTTTTTTCTTTTCTAATATTTTTTCATTCTGAAAAATAGCATGTCTTTTACTAATACAAGATATAGATATAATGGAATCAATTTTATTTATAACAAAGCAAAATAAACCATGTTATACCTATTTCTAAAATTGATATAAATTGTTCGCTGATGTATCTAGTGTTAATTATTTATTTATTTGCAGAATTTATCAGAATTTTATCATTTATATCAGGAGTTAAGTCCGATTCATTTTTATTTATTTATTTCATTATAGCATAGATCGCTAGAGGCCAATACATTTTACAGTTATCACAAAATTATAACATACACGTCCATATATTTCTAAATATATTGAGCTTATGAAGGCAACCAAATAATCTGACAGTTCAGCCTACTTAGTACTATTATTATATATTAATCGAAAATAGGAAAAAATATATACAATGAGGAAAATACAAAAACAAATAATATTAAAAAAAAAACAAGAACAAAAATGAAAAATAAAAATAATCGTAGCAAAAGTATGTAGCGTAAGCATATAGATATTGAGATGATAAAAAAAACTCCAGCTTATTGCAAAAAGAGATAAGTTCCTAAAATTCAGAATTGAGATAAGTTTTTTACATTGACTCTCAGGGTATGAGGAGATTAATAATTAATAATAATATTATCATCAGGCTATATCCCTTACGGGGTGAGCAGAGATAAATTAATGGCTTCCACTTTGTGCTTCTCAGAACACTGACACATGACATTTCTATTAGATGCCATGCGGGTTTCCTCATGATGTTTTAGTTCACCGGTAACCATGTGGTGCCTAAATGCGCACATAATCTAGAAAATCCAGGCACATAATTCCATACGTGGCGAGACTCGAACTTTAGACCATGCCGCGCATGGAGTAATAGTAATTACTTTGTGATTAATGGCGTATATAAAAATACAAGATATTTTTATGTAATCCAATAGTTTTAATAATTTCCAGACTTTCCAGTTCAGATACTATATCCGTTGCAATCTGTTGCTTCCCCTTACGTCTACGTTATTGATACAGTCATTTCGCGTTTTATTTGTCTCCGGTGACGGGATGCTGCGGATTTGGAGCCTGCGCTCCTGGTTTATTTGTTTCAACGTAATATTATTGAATCGCTAGTTGTGCTTTCATGTTATATGTTGAGAATCATATCAAATGGAACAGATTTTATTGTTGCATGATCTACAGTTAACTTTAAAAAAAATGCAATAAAAAATAGTAACCAATTACAGGTCCTTACAGGTAATCCGCACAGAGATAGCAAAAAGGGATACAAAAGAATAGTTATAATTAAAAAGTATAATAAATTATTACGTTGAATAGAATACAGTATTCGAATCATATTGCGATAATATCCTAGGCGCAATTATTTGGCGAAGTGTAGATTTATTTCTGTTTTTAAAATCATCCATAAGTTAAATCTAACAACTTTGTTCTGAAGCTAAGATGTAAGTCAAACTTTATAGTATGTGATTTAGAGATACAATAATTGTCAGATACCTATTTGCTAACGCCAAATGAGTTACAGCATGATTATATAATAGAATTTTTACTTCCCACAACAATTTTTATTTAAATTATTAAGTACATATCGAGGAGTGAAAGGCTATTTGGTTTGAGCGACATTTTTTGGTGATTTAGTAATATATTATATACATTTTC
The DNA here is from genome assembly GCA_036320925.1 of Automeris io. NCBI lineage: Eukaryota > Metazoa > Arthropoda > Insecta > Lepidoptera > Saturniidae > Automeris > Automeris io. Next base: position 10,590,878 of record JAUDJH010000010.1, on the reverse strand, counting down.
GGAATCAGCGTTTTTTACCGATTCCAAATATATATATATCACCAAAAAAATTCTCTTAAACCAAATAGCCTTTCACCCCTCGATATGATTGTTATTTCAATACTATCGCAGAAATAAAGACATTTTATTCAATAAAAATATCAAAAACGTGTAATGAGTTAATTGTATCTAGAATGATTTTCAAAGTTCTCTATATGGTAATTTGTTTTCCGGGTATCATAAGCTCACAGTACATTCAATACATATTTAATGCTATATTACAAGCACCACGCCTTCAAGATTGGGTGAAATAATTATTATTCTTGTTATCAATCGACAAGTAAAGTCTCGTAAGCTCACTTTACGATAACTATATAAATTTAATGCCTAAGGTTTAATACTTTAGGAGCTCATATACAGGTATCTATACGAACATACAATTTTCTTTTAAGTGTTCTATAAAACTGATATCGTCATAAGTGGTAGTCAAAATGTGTTTATATGCCAAATATAATACTTATCGTGTTTATTTTCAGTTTATATGTACCCTTGATTTTAAACGGAAATTACAGTTTTTTTTTGTATTAGCTCGATAAAGTAACTACCTTATAAAATAAACAGCGTATTTCAAAAACCGCTCCGACTATAAAGGTACAGGAATAGGGGTATTCATTTAACACTATACAGTTATATTTTATTAAGTACTAGCTGTCCCGGCAGACCTTGTTCTGCCCTATTTCTCTAAAACAAAGTCACATTGTTTTTTAATGTTAATAGCTTCCCCGTCAAATTTTTTTGAAAATTGTTTGAAGCAACCTGACCTTAATGCTATATGTATAAAAATTGACAAATATTGACATTAATATTTATACATCACTCAATAATTGTTTTGCCTTCCCGGAACCCGTCCACTAACATTTAAAGTTTATGGTATGGTGTTAAAGTTCAAATTGACTTATAACAAATCTTTTGTATGAGAATATAGAAAAGTGGTGTTTTTATACTATTTCAGACAATTTTTCTCTCCGTAATAACCTTCCCCAGACTTCAACAAACACAACAAAAAAGAAATCAGCCAAATCGGTTCAGCCGTTCTCGAGTTTCGCCCTTTCAACACATTTAGCGATTCATTTTTACATATAAGAAGATTTTCATTGTTTTTTTTATCTTGACACAACACAGTGACCACTCTCTTAAAAGACCCAATATCAAAGGACGATGGGAACACCCTCGCCGTCAGACCATTCCACAGTCCACCAACTCGGCAAAAGTAAGAGTTAGAGAACTTCTTAGTCCTATCCGAGATGTGAGCTACCGAAAAGCTGTGACTTCGTAGACCAGCGCACGTGGTTCTGCTATGGAAGGGAGAGGGTGAAACAAGGTTATATAGCTCTTCAAAACACAGTATTCATTATTTATACATTTTATTCATTCATTTATATTATCGAAATTGTGCAAAAATAAAAAAGAGCACATAGCATAACAAAAAATATATTGATGTTTGTGTCATGTGTTATCTAAAAAACTTTCCGCTGGCGCTGAAAAAGTCAGTAGGCGACAGGATCTAGGAATGGTTGAAACAGACGGCTTGAAAAGAACTGCAAAAACTTTATTTAATTAGTTAACGTATCCATAAATGAATGAGGTGTTTATTTATATCGGAAAATATCTACTATTCTAACCAATGTATCGGACCGTTTCGATACATAAAATGGTAAATAATGATGTTTTCAATGCCTCGATGCAAATAGAGTAACCCTAGATAACAATTCATAGACAGCAGCTGTCGTCATATCACTGGGCGTACATGTACTGTAACAATCTTTGCACTAGGATACAGTATCCGCAACCACAAGGACGCGACCCAGTTCTGAAAATTGCTCAGATATAGAACTAAATATAAACTTGCAACTAAATTCTAATTGCTAGTTGAGCAACCCCTATCGTATATTTCTAGAGTTACATTAGTAGAATTCAACTAGTTATTTACAAAGTTATTATATAACCATCGGCAAAGTAAAACAAATGATGATCCGCAAACACAAAATATTAGAAAGACGGATTACAATTCTTATAACACAAACGAAATCTGTCCTATTGTAATCTCGGACACTGTTCACGGAAACTCAAGTCCATACAAAGAGAACGTCATTAATTGATCCCTTTGCAAAGCCAAGCAGCCGCAAGGCTGACCTGCTTGCTGGTTGCTACATCGCATTTCTATTAAGAGCAATCCATTAACACGCGTCCCGGAGATTGTAGTGGCAGAGGCCGTGTTCTATTATATTATATCTAATTATTCTATATGCTATCCATTTGTGCGTAGAGCATTCAGTTGGCCCGATTTACTAATGCAGGATAACGCTACCTAATGGAAAGAGATTATGTCCTTACAGAACCTAATACTAGAAGTTCTGCTTGTATTTAGGTTTACGTTAACATTGATGAACCATACCCGTCGAGGTCGAATTAGATGCTTATTTCTGCCTAGTAAAGTTATTTTAGTGTTCCGTCAAAATCATTTCACTAAATCTCTTTAGTGAAATATGTCTTAATACAGAGAAAGCAAGTTTTTACTTCACATGGCATCTTATAAAAGTGTCGTGTGTATATGTCTTGAAAATAGTAATTGGCTGCTCTATTGGTAACGTTGGGTACGATATATAAGCGCAAAGTGGATACATAAATAATAATGTGAGCTTAATACATCTGTGCTCACTCTAAAAGGGATGTTAGTGTTATGATATGCTAATAACATTGAATAATCATTAATAATAAGAAACACTTTATTTACCTTTTAAAGAATCCATATATATAATTATATACTCTAAACTACAAAATTGGATTCCTTATTTCATGAGAGTTAGTCGCTTCCGATTTTCATAGCACATACGATTAACAAAGGGTTGTTGAAAAATATATGTAGGTGCGTACAGTTAAAAAAGTAATAGTAAAAACTATGTATCACAGGCAAGCGTGTAAAAGGAGACATTGAAAATAATAACAATTAAAATCCTACTGATATTACTTTTAAATAAACACGCTAAAATAGACAAAGGTAAAGTTTGCTTTATATTAACGGAGGCCTTCACAGTGCCCTGTTTCTATCAAAGCATTTCTATTAAGACCAAACTATTAACGCGTCCCGAACATAACAACGGAGAACACGTGTCCGAACTAGATCGAACACAGTACAGACATCTTGATCTAATATCACAGATTGCGACATAAATGAAGTAAGATTTCCTTTTCGATCTATTGTTAAAGTCATCATTTAGGGTGGTGTGTTATTCACATAATTTTAAAGAGTTTAGAATTGTATAATATTCAATTTATGGTAATTCATAACAAGTTTGGGGAGAAATGAATATTTTTAACATAAAAATAGTTTTATCAATTTATGTACGGAATACATTTTGTAAGTATAAGCCAAAACTGCGGATTTGTTTGGTTATTTATAAAAAAATTATTAAACGTAGATAATTACACAAAAAAAAGTGTTTAAATAAATACATAAGAAGTAGAATTTACCAAAATTTGGACGTCGGAGGAGGGCCTTCGCCAGAGGCCTCCCTCCATAACAGGACATACGCTGGGCGGCGCGCTTGAGGTAGCGCGTCGCCCAGATCCAGGCGTGAGCGGTGTGCGCTGTATTCCCGCACACCGCTCCAATGACAATTCAAGGAGATGAGGGGAGGATGGCACTTTACAACACTCTCCCCGCCAAATGTGTTAGGTGTACGCGGGGGGTGGCGACTAATTAACCACCCCTGCAAAGTAGACGGAAACTGCAGAAGGCTAGACGTCGCCGGGTGCCGAGGAAGATGGCTCAGCTTTGCCCTTGGCACTCGGCAGGCTGGAGAAGGAACACCCCGGGGGTTTTAGTCGGTGCCAGTCCGACACACCGAGGAGCAACCCTCGTTGCCCCCCCAAGTCCGTTAGGGACTTCCCCCGGGTTTAAAAAAAAATTATTCACCAAAATTATTACAAGGATTGTAAAATAAAAGAACATCACTTTCTCCTCATTTTTAAAACTTTAAAACAAGAGGTATCCGCTATCACACTTTCCGCAATTACGGCATATAAAAAGAAGAGTGCGGCCGTGCTCCTCCAAACTCAAAAGGTTACAACCCTATTACAAAATAAATGAAAAATAAACGAAAACTTTCATTATTAATTCATGCTTACCAAGCAGTAATTTCCGTAAATAATATTAAAATAAATTCAAATAATAGGTCAGATTATGTTAGTAATACTTTTGTTTTTCGTGCCTGCGATATGTATAATAAACGTTTTTGTTATATCGACACTACTGTGCTTTCGGGCTCTTTAGACGAATGGTGAGAAGGAAAATGTTAGCTTAAATTCTATTTGTTTTTTTTTCCTTGCTGTATTTCTTTTTATTTAAATACTGTTTATATGTATACGTATATTTGGCTGGCTTTCTTTTATTATTTTGGGTCTCAGCTTGATTTTCGTTTTGTATTAGGTCCTTAGATATGAAATGGGGTTTTTCGTACTGGCCACTTTAATCACAAATTTCTCCTCTTTGGTAAGGAATTCCAAATTCAAATTTGTACAGCTATAGACTCATGTATTTGTGCTTCGATGATCGTCATTCAATTGTTTTTTTCTTCTGTTTTTTTCTGTTTGCGTCACTCATTTTACAAAATGGAAAACTTAAAATATCGCATTATTTACGAGTACGAGTTCCGCCGTGGCACTAGTGCTGCGGTAACAACTCGAAGGGTGAATGATGTGTATGGCGGTCGTGTTGCAAAAGAAAACACAGTTTGTTTTTGGTTCCAACGTTTTCGTTCTGGAAATTTCGACCTGCAGAACAAGCCCCGTGGACGGCCTGAGACTCAAGTTGATAATGAAGAGTTGAAGGCTATTGTGGAAGCGGATCCATCGCAAACCACGTCCGAGTTAGCTGCAGGCTGCGATGTTAGTGATAAAACTGTTTTAATTCACTTGAAGCAAATTGGGAAGATTAAAAAGCTTGAAAGGTGGGTACCTCACGAATTGACTGAAGCAAACCGGCAAACGCGCGTCGACTGCTGCGTTACTTTACTAAACCGGCACAATAATGAAGGTATTTTAAACCGAATCATTACCTGTGATGAAAAATGGGTTCTTTAATCGGATAATCGGAAGCGCTCAGCGCAATGGTTGGATCCTGGCCAGCCAGCCAAATCCTGCCCCAAGCGAAAATTAACCCCAAAAAAGATACTTGTAAGCGTTTGGTGGACTAGTGCCGGTATTGTTCATTACAGTTTTTTCAAATCTGGCCAGACTATTACGGCTGATGTCTATTGTCAGCAATTGCAAACCATGATGGAAAAGCTAGCGGCTAAACAACCTAGGCTGGTCAATCGCTCCACGCCACTGCTGCTTCACGACAACGCTAGACCACACACTGCGCAACAGACGGCTACTAAATTAGAAGAGCTTCAATTGGAAAGTCTAAGACATCCTCCGTACTCCCCGGACCTTGCTCCAACAGATTACCATTTTTTTCGAAATTTGGATAACTTCTTGCAAGGGAAAAAATTCAACTGCGATGGGGCAGTCCAAATCGCCTTCAAAGATTTTATTGATTCCTGTCTGACTGGTTTTTTTAGTAAAGGGATCAATGAACTACCTATGAGATGGCAAAAGTGCATAGAAAATAATGGTTCATACTTTGATTAATTAAATATATTATATTAAAAAATATTCGACTTTTTGTTCCTCTGAAACAAAACGCCAATTTCATATGTAAGGACCTAATATTTTTCTTTTATGGAAAATTTGCTTGCTTTTGTATCATTTTTTGTATATCTTTATCATTTGTATATTGCTGATTGTTTCTCTTTAAAAATAAATAAAATAAATAATTATTATAAAAGTATTCTCCTTTTTAAAAGAAAAATAAATCGTAGTCAATTATTTTAAAATGTCTCTTAGTACAACTGACTCAATAATAGCACGGATAATATTACTACAATCATGGTACGGTTAGGTATTAATATAAACAGAAAAAAGAACTTTACTTCCAATCAAAGCTCGTTTAGAAATGTTGCTTGTCGTAATAGAATCTGATTTTGTTAAGCTTCTTTTAATGAACCTGTGTAGTTTATGGTTTCAGTGATTACAATTTAATTAAATAGTATTCTGCTTTTATGTGTACTTAAGCGTATCTTGCCTTGAATATTTAAACTTGAATAATATTATATTAATTTTCGCTGGGAATTTGAATTGAGGTTTCTCCTTATATTAATTATTCACAAAGATCTATCTGAATTTTATAATATCTGCTAAACATATATATATAATAACTATATGTATAAGGCAGGGTTCCCACAATACGTCTTCTCACTAGCTGATTTTACAAATAAACACATAAATGCAAATCAATTGTGCAAAAATTATCATTTGACTATTTTTTTTTATTTATTTTTAGGCGAACGCTTGACTTCCATCACACCTGGTGGAAGGTGAAGATGAATCCGATGATAAACCGCGTCCGCCCAACAAATGCCTATTCACTCTTCTCTTAAAGACTCCCAGGTCGTAAGATCGCGGAAATATGGCCTCTGGAAGCATATTTGGGATGTATATGGGATGCTTGTGGACGTATGACATGCATGTAGCTGCTAAAAACCCTACGCTACAAAGCGAATACATCTGTACACGGACGAGGACTATAAGAGCCAGTAATCAACACTTCACAGATTCTCTCATATAGTAAACTAATTTCTTGATAGTCGACCCTAAGCCGAATTCACTCAGTAATCTCCTTCTGGGTTATTACGCTCTCATACAAGGAAACTTTGACCTTCTACTTTTGATGCCATGTTAGCATGTACGAAACCATTGCTAGCAGAAAGAAGACGTTAGACTAAACTAACATCAGTAATATCAGCGTCGAATTACTTTCTTCTTATTACGGACCGCATCAGGTCGAGTTATTGCAACGCGAAACGGCTTAATCCACGACATGGAAAACCATTCTAAGCCTGATATTTATCGACACTGCTTTGACAGTGCGTAGATATTACTCAGATATTTTATTTAATTAATATCAAAGGATATGGTAAATTACCGATGTTTCAATTTTGACTTGGCTCTGTATAGGCAATATCCTCCTATAGCATACATCAAGTTCCTATTATATAATCAGGTTGTTGTCAAAACCGATCTTATTTTTTAAGCAAAGCTTAAACAAATCCAAAGTCACGTCTATAAATGTTAGCCTAAGATATTTATTTAATAGTAAAATCACAAAAAACTCCGCGCCAATTACATTGAATGATCAAAAAATACATGAAGAGAATAAAGAAAGACAAATCCAAAATGCAACACAATATAGGAAAACAATACAAGGCAATGGCAGAACAACAAGAATAATAAACCATGGAAATATAAAACTCACATTCAATATACATTTATAAATTAATTAAAAAATAACCACTATCTCGCTGTTATACCAATAACAATTTCCTATCCATCTGTAAACAAATCACATTCCGAAAACATCCATACTAAGGGAATTTACAAGTAAAAAATACGGTATAAATTACCACACAAAGTATCCACATATCTACTGGAAATCGGCTTAAGCTGTTTCCATCCCAAAAGCCCTAAAACCTATCAATTCGACCGTAAAGGCTTATAACCAATAATCACTTCGAATAAGGAAAGGTACGCGCAATTTCTCTCAAACGTAAAACGTGTACGTAACCGGGAATCGATTCCGATGGTCCGGCTGTATACGTGACTTGCGTAAATGACCTCGTGTTTTTTCAGTCTGACCGCTTTTATGATATTCAAAAAATATTCCATTCCGTCGCTACGGCGAGCGAGGTTAAAAAAGCAGTTATATATTAAAAATTGAATATTTTAGAAAAAAAATGGAATACTTTCTTTTCTAGTTATAGGTTTAATTAAAAACAGCGAGAAGTTTAATATCCTTTATTAAAAAATATTTAATTATTCCTGTATTCACTTTGTTTATAATACTTACATTGATAAATTGATATTTGTAATCATTGTTATGCTTTTAAGTTAGTTCATAACAAACATGTTAGCCGAGCAGTAGACTTGAGGGAGTCTGCTGCCTGGATGAGAGGGAGGCGGTGCACGGTGTCCATCGCACCGCCTGAGAGAGAGGTTTTGGAGAGTTGGGCTTTACTCCTACCATTCCCAGAGAGGTAGCCTCAACAAGGCTTTTTGTTCCCTGGGTGTCTGAAGGAATTTGGTTTCCCAGGCCCAGGTGGAGCAATCAGAGGAACACCCTGGGAGTTTTTAGTTAGTAGGAGTCTGACACACCGAGGTCGCTGCCCTCACAGCGTCCCTCATGATGCTAAGCAGGAATTTCCCTCGACATACAAAAAAAAATGTTAGTATGATAATAATGTTATTATATAATATTTGTGGACAATAACACACACTGACGTAGGCTCAAAGTAACCTAGTTAATATTAATCATAATTTACCTAACATCCGAAGAGGCCCGACAATAAAATTTTACAACGAAGTGTTTGAGTACTAATAAATTTGATCATTATGATAAGTCACAGGGACAAACTGATAACACATTTATTGATGACCGCTATGAAATAAAATAAATGGACAGCAGCCATCATTATAGGTTTCTCATGTATGGATTAAGGTTACAGTTCAGCCTATCAGAAACATCCAGATATTTTGTATTCTCATCCTGCAGAGTGCCTACATCACACCACGCCTGATGATAAACGCTGTGTGGTTCAAAAACCGACTGAAAGTATTGAATGGCCACAAAATCTATCACTAATTACCTTCTTTTAAATAACTTAACCCTTTAAATCCGAGATGATCAGAATTTTTACTAACTTTTTAACGTGTTTATTTATTACGTCATCGGATCAAAAAAAAATAACGCAATACCTCTATTCCTACGCGAAATTTGATGCTCTTTCAGTGAAAGCGACTGTTAATATATTCCCTTCCCTTGATGGTCGCTGCCGTTCCTGGACTACGCTCTTATTTCCACTAGGTGCGCTGTAATTACTTTGTCGAGACAGTGTACAAATAATCATGGAAAATGTACATATATGCGTTGGTCATTCATAACTCTTCTCAAAACTATATCGAGGGGTGAAAGGCTATTTGGTTTAAGCGACATTTTTTAGTGATATAGTAATATATATTTTCGGAATATGTCACCAAAAAATGTCGCTTAAACCAAATAGCTTTTTAGTCCTTGATATGAATAAATTGTATTAATAACTGCTGTAGAAATGCAACACTGAATGTTATTGGAATCGATACATCACGAGATGTGAATCCGTCTAGCCATTTAACTCTGACGGCGTACAGTGATCTAGCACTGTACACTGTAACAAGATTTCTCCTGACACCGATATGGATCTAGATATCAAATGAGCGTAGGCACTAACCGTCGAGGTTGACAAGGGTACGAAACATGTAATATGGAAAATTAGATCTGAGAAACTATTTACGCAGTATGCATTACAATTTTGTTGTAGAAACAAAAGTGAGATATAATTTCTCAAAGCGAAAACCACAAAAGAAATCTTTATTCTATACGAGGAATAGATAAATTCGTTATTATTTAAATCAGGGTTATGCAATATACCACTGTCATACATCCCATAGAACTATAAAAAATATTATCTTGTTATACTAAAGCATTGCATATATATTCATACATTGATTAAAAATTTAGTTCCGTTTGGATTCTGAGATTCATATTCTGGTAAATTCAAATTATAGATATTATATTTTAGATTTATAGATTTATTATATATAAAAGATTTATTAAATGTGTAAATAATATCTAGGTATTGCTTTTTTACAATTTTATAGAACGCGTGCAATAGCAACATTTGTACATACAATACCATACTTATTATTAAATAAAAAGTAAAAACTATTCCGAATGATGAAATTCAGATTTCAATAGCGAAGAAGAATGTTTTGCATAAATATTATGTTTTTTTTTTATTTCCTTAAGTTAAATCATATTCGAACAAACCAAAACTATAAAGATATTACAAAACACTCTTTTGTAAATGTAATGTATTTTAGATTTTTTATTATGTTGTATTTTAGTTTATTAGATTAAGACAAAAAACGATCTAGTAAAGTCCACTAGTTTTTCTAAAAAAATATATATAACTAGCTCTCCCGGCAGACCTTGTTCTGCCCTATTTCTCTAAAACAAAGTCACATTGTTTTTTTTTTAATGTTAATAGCTTCCCCGTCGGCTGTTTTTTGAAAATTGTTTGAAGGAACCTGGCCTTAATGCTATATGTATAAAAATTGACAAATATTGACATTAATATTTATACGTCACTCAATTGTTTTGCCTTCCCGGAACCCGTCCACTGACATTTAAACTTTATGGTATGGTGTTAAAGTTCAAATTGACTTATAACAAATCTTTTGTATGAGAATATAGAAAAGTGGTGTTTTTAGACTTTTTCAGATATTTTTTCTTATTTTTCTCTCCGTAATAACCTTCCCCAGACTTCAACAAACACAACAAAAAAGAAATCAGCCAAATCGGTTCAGCCGTTCTCGAGTTTCGCGCTTATCAAGACATTTAGCGATTCATTTTTATATATAAGATATATGTATATAGTTATATTTCTATAAAAGCTGAAATATTTATATTTAATTTATTATTAAGCATGTTACGGTCCTTCAATTCTTTCTTGTATAGGATTTTATCTCATAGTACTGAGTTGATTTCACATCAATGATACTTTAGAATTACATTCTTTATAATCAACGCTAATTGAAATTGATGATAATCCTACAAGAATCTATACAATGTGCAATGTTTAAAGAAGATACGGTGAAGGTACGTTGGTAGAATGATAATATTGTGAAATTGCTGAAATAAGCTCCTGGAAGTAAGCACAACTGTACAGAAAACGTCACGAAGAAAAATATGTCTACGGGGACTCTAAACGAAAGCTTAGGAAAAACAGGCTTAGTTATAATAAAACTAAGAGATGAATTTGCATGAAGAAACAATTCTGCTGAAATGAGAAAAGTTGCCGACATATTATTTAGACGAGTTCGGAACGACACTCCATTTTTTTATATTATTTATTCACCGTACCTGTGTACACACAATATTATTATTCTGACAGCCTAATTGTTTTTATGTGAGTATACAGCATTAAACTATTCTAAAATATAGTAAAAACAATGTGTTGTAATTAAGTAAGGCAAAATTTAAATTTTATATTGTATTATATAAAAATATATAAAATTTGTATTGATTGCTACTAAATATATAAAGGTATTGTTCTGTCCTATTGTAAACGTTATTATATTTTAAATGAATAAAAAAACGAAACTATAATAAACAAAGAAAAGTTGTATTACAAAATTGAAATCGAACCAAGGGCGACCATTATAAGATTTTATTATTATTGAATTGTTAACTTTCTTACTGCCCAGCGCAAAGCAATTGTTTTGTAAACTTCAAATACTTTGAAGCACCGTCTTAGAAATGACCTTATGCTTTCAATCGTGCTCGAGACTTTCTAAAAGATTGACTTGAGTACTACTAACAACGAACCATTAATTTAATTAACAATATATTGCTACGCCGTAGTTTACCTATTTTTACCTTCTACAGTGATCATAAACTATGGTTTTTAATAAATCTATACATTTTTAAAATAAGATCAGTTGTTACAAATGTATGCTGCTAATATATTTTTAGATTTTATAATGTTCTGCTACTTTTAACTAGCTGATGTTTAAATGATTTGGAATATTTTCAATGATCAGCTGATTTTGTGTTGTAATCTTGTTAAACTACTTCTGCATACTCTTGTGTATAAGAATTTTAGAAATTTGTATCCGTACCGTAACTTTTGAGGTAGACTGTAGGTACCAAATCACTTTATTTTTATAAATATTTATTATATATATTTATATTATATATATCTATAATATAAAAATGAATCAGAAAATGTCTTGATAAGCGCGAAACTCGAGAACGGGTGAACCGATTTGGCTGATTTTTTTTTTTTTGTTGTGTTTGATGAAGTCTGAGGAAGGTTATTACGGAGAGAAAAATTTTAAAAATTCCCTGCAACTGTCTAATAATAACACTTTTCTGTATTCTCATACAAAAAATTCGTAATAATATTTAAAAGTTAATTTGAACTTTAACACCATACCATAAAGTTTAAATGTCAGTGGACGGGTTTCGGGAAGGCAAAACCAATTATTGAGTGACGTATAAATATTAATGTCAATATTTGTCAATTTATACATATAACATTAAGGCCAGGTTCCTTCAAACAATTTTCAAAAAACAGCCGACGGGGAAGCTATTAACATAAAAAAAAACAATGTGACTTTGTTTTAGAGAAATGGGGCAGAACAAGGTCTGCCGGGACAGCTAGTTTATTATAAATATTAAAAGCGAGAATACCAATTTTACATTTACATTTTCATTTTATAATAACTGAATTTATATTCAAACCAGAATTATTTACGATCCTAAGAGTTTTAGAGATGAGATCGAAAAAAATCTGTCTTTTTATTAATTAGTCTATAATTATGGTTACCAATTATTAATCAGAATACCTTTTAATTAAACAAGCGGCAGAGATGTTGATTGACTGTATACAATAAACTCTATAACATTAAATTTCTTAGGGACTGAACTTTAAGAATTTGTCATTAATTGATTGTTACAGTACACGTAAGAGTATACTATGAATCTATAATATTTCTCAGTGGTGTAGGATGAACGTCGATCTAAAGATTAAAATATATCTTTTACATATGTACAGATATAGATTAATGGACGATGGAAGACTGTTTTAATGATACAATGTGTAACTTGTCAGAAACTATTAAATAATTATTACGTCGAAAAAATCAATATATAGTACGACGTTTAGCACTATCCTAAAACAATATTTTGTAGGTGTTTTTACACACTACATAAATATATTAAGAGAAGGTTATTGGGCAGTAGCGCTCATTCCATAGATGCATGAAAGCATTGCATGCCCTTACCATAAATAAGTCTGGAATTAATGGTTTAAAGTTTAAAGAAAAAGGACCATTTATATTCATAGCTATTCTATATTCACGTCATCAATCTTTCCTATGAGAGCAATATAATATTTACTATCAAAATATAATATTCAAATTAATTACGCAAATTCTGCCTACCCTGTCCAAATATCCTATGCGCGTCACTGATATTAGGGTAAAATTTAGTAATTAATATTTGTATTGCTGCTTGTTATTATTTATAATACAATTTCGTGTATTGGAATCACATCTTTTGTCTCAGTCTTATAATGTTAATAATAATACTGAGGAGACCCCGGAAAGTTGAACCTGTTTTTTAATACGCGGAACTAAACGTTTTAATGTTACACATTTGCCGCAGCCGTTAGCCTATCTTAGCCGTATGCTAAACATGGTGCAATCTAAAAATAGAACAACTATCAATAGTAAAAAAAAACATGGATAGCCGCAAAGATCATGCCGGCCTGCACAAATATCTCTACAAGCTTCGCTTAAAGCACTCAATATTATGGGAAAATGGGAACACGTTCGCCGGAAGACCGTTCCACAGCTCAACAACTCGGCAAAAGTAAGAGTTAGAGAACTTCTTACCCTAGCCGGGATGTGACTTACCGAAAAGCTGTGATTCCATAGACTCGCGCGAGTTGTTCTGGTAGAAAGGGAGAGGTTTTTTTTTTGGTTTCTCGGGGTAAAATCCTACATAGGCCCATCAGGGCCGCTGTGAGGGCAGCAACCCCGGTGTGTCAGACTCCTACTGACTAAAAACCCCCGGGGTGTCTCTCTAACCGCTCCACCTGAGCCTGGGAAACCAAATTCATCCAGACGCCCGGAGAGCGAAGTGCCTTGTCGAGGCTGCCTCTCTGGGAGGGTTAGGGGTAAAAAGCCCACCCTTCCAATACCTATCTCACAGGCGGCGCGCCGGACACTGCACACCGCCACCCTCTCATCTGGATGGTAGGGAAAGGGTGGAACAAGGTTAAATAACCCTTCAGAACACTCGCCATGATACAGACGGTAGAAAACGCTAAGTGAGGCAATATCTCGACGCAACTGGAGCAGTTTAAGATGCTCAAAAACGATGCATCACGAATGGTGATGTTCGGGGTAAAGTTTTTATATAAATTAAATGACCCTTAAATTAATATCGTTTTATCAGAAAACATTAAAACGCCACTAAATATAAACTGGCTTTTTTTAACTCTTGTCAGCGTAATGTGTAAACGGAAAAGATATTTCATGGCGGACTCCTTTTGATCACGCGCCTTTTGATGACATTTGCTTCAGTGCGCCCTCTGAATTCAAATGAAAGCCTACGTCATCATATTACATGAAAATCGTATTAGGAAAGCTTTCGACTAGAGGCTATGTCACGTGATTGTTTTATTAAAAATAGAAGAATTCGTAATTTTTCACTTAAACTGTTTTATACTAGCTTAACTAAATGTCTGGACAGCATCAGATGCTTAGTACAATAATGTCCAAAAATACTGGTAAAAGCCAAAATAGTACAGATTTGTTTTTTATCCTGACATGCTTGATGGTAAGCATGGTGTAGGCCAAAAACGACAAGGACTACCAACAGCAAAAAAAACATCTATAGCCGTAGCGATCATGCCGACCTGCACAATAATCTCTTCACACTTCGCTTAAAAGACTCAATATCATAGAACAATGGGAATATGCTCGCCAGAAGACCATTCCACAGCCCAACTACTCGGAAAAACAAGAGTTAGAGGACTTCTTGGTCTGAGTAGTTCTTAGTCACTGTGTATAACAGTACCATATATTGTTATAATGTCGTTAAAAATATTTTAATGTGATATTTTTAAAATATATAATATTATATTTTAAAAATAAATATTCATTGAACGTTTTTAATAATATCATACATCTAAAGCTCATTCAATGACGTTTGTAGGTTGCCTGCCCGTAAGTAACAAACCGGGTCAAGTTTAATATCGCCTGAAGAAATCTTAGCGGTCTTTCATAAAAACGACCTTTCATTTCCAATACTTAATATTATGAGACATTATTTTTAGAAAATAACATTTTTCTTAAAGTTATGTTTTCAGACGTGGGCTACTTTTAATAAAGATGTAGTAAAAAGGTTTGACCGAAGATTAAATAAAAACAAGATTATAATATTGTAGATATACAAGCTGATTTTATAGAAGAGGGAGATATTCAAGGAGGATATTCAGCATTCGATTCTAATTCCAAATATATAGGAATATTGATGTCTTAATATTTCCATTAAAACAAAGTAATTTATAGTCATCATATTAAGGGGCAATAACACACATGATAGAATAAATAACAATTAATTATTAAGTAGGTATTTTGTCTTTCTTAAGCCAGGATAAAGTACGAAAGGGCAATGACTCAATTACCCGTTTGCCTAAAATTACGTAAAAGGAATTTTATCTACATCCCATTCAATCGTGCACCACACGCGCTGCGGTGTCCAAACTTTTTACGCATCAATTCTTATTTGTTCATCAATGTTTCTTTATATATTGTTAGGGAAAATAATTATTTACATTTTTATTAGTTATAAGAAGGTGCAAATTATTGTATTCTGAAATATCTCCTTCGTCTATAAAATCGTCCTGTATATTACTTTAAACAACAAATCAAATGACTAACTTCCTCAAAATAAAATATGGAAGGTCTGGGTTCACGGGCTCTTGCTCTGAAACAGTCGTATGTCGAAATAAGTTATAGCAAAAATAATAATACATAATAGTGCCGGCTGCTGTTCTCTTTTTATTAATCACAGGCTTGAGCTTGACCTCAGTCACACTTGATGAAAAATGAAGATGATCGTCAACGATGGGGCGCGCTCACTCAACAAAGAGTCCCATGTCGTTAGATGCTGGAAAACCAGACGCAGCAAGCAACTTTCACTCCTTTGCGGTACCCAGGAAAAATAGGAGACGAATCGCTCTGTACGAGTAGTAGGAATGTCAAACACATAAGAGTGTAATACCGCAACGGGTCTTATCAACTTACGGTAAAAGGTGAAGGATTGAATTAAATTGTGCAACTCAGCTCTACGTTTCGTTGAATACTACCTTTAAAGATGCATGATAAATTTCAATCAATATATAAATATTGTTTACGTGAAGGTTATATTATTTTTAATTACGTAATTATAATTTAATACAATTTTAACTTAATAAGCTGAAAACTGAGTAATTATGATGATAATGATGGCCTTCGTGATGATATTCATCAACAGCGAACCCGTGCAATAACTTGTGTCAATAAGACACTAACCGTTAACCTTTTTTTTTTCGTTTATGGTTGTGAAAATTATTTACTTAAGGCTTATGTAATTAAACCAACGAAAATTCAGTATTTTTGCTATAAACATGCTTTGATGTAACATTACCGTATTGTATAATATGATGAACATTAAGTTTTTTTTCTTATAATGTTTATACATTTTAGGTCTAATAGATTTTATTTTCTTTTGTTATTTTTTACAAATGTATATAATACTTAAAATCTTCTGTACCTACCTACAATTTACAAACCGTTACAAAGTAGAAAACTTCGTAAATCTCCGCTCTTTGAAGTTGCTATATAGAAATTTGAATTATTCAGCTGAACAAAATTTATTTTCATACAAAAAGTAATAAATAAGACATCGAGCAAACAGTTATAAGATTGCCGTTTCAGCTGTGAAAAATGGAGACGCGGATCGCATTTATACGGATTCAAATATCAAGCTGAATATTAAAGATAAAAAATCGTCATCTCTGACAGGTTTGATTTTAACATTAAAAAAACATATGCCAAATAGGCTTAAGTTAGACATGCGATTTCGTTATGAAAGATATAAATCTGTAAATTATTCGAACATTCGTTACACAAATACTTATTATTCACATATTTCACAATAACTTCACTATAAATTACGAGAATTATTATATTAGGTCCTTACATATGAAATTGGCGTTTTGTATGGGAGGAACAAAAAGTCGAAATTTTTTTAATATAATATATTTAATTAATCAAAGTATGAACCATTATTTTCTATGCACTTTTGCCATCTCATAGGTAGTTCATTGATCCCTTTACTAAAAAAACCAGTCGGACGGGAATCAATACAATCTTTGAAGGCGATTTGGACTGCCCCATCGCAGTTGAATTTTTTCCCTTGCAAGAAGTTATCCAAATTTCGAGAAAAATGGTAATCTGTTGGAGCAAGGTCCGGGGAGTGTGGAGGATGTCTTAGACTTTCCAATTGAAGCTCTTCTAATTTAGTAGCCGTCTGTTGCGCAGTGTGTGGTCTAGCGTTGTCGTGAAGCAGCAGTGGCGTGGAGCGATTGACCAGCCTAGGTTGTTTAGCCGCTAGCTTTTCCATCATGGTTTGCAATTGCTGACAATAGACATCAGCCGTAATAGTCTGGCCAGATTTGAGAAAACTGTAATGAACAATACCGGCACTAGTCCACCAAACGCTTACAAGTAACTTTTTTGGGGTTAATTTTCGCTTGGGGCAGGATTTGGCTGGCTGGCCAGGATCCAACCATTGCGCTGAGCGCTTCCAATTATCGTAAAGAACCCATTTTTCAACACAGGTAATGATTCGGTTTAAAATACCTTCATTATTGTGCCGGTTTAGTAATGTAACGCAGCAGTCGACGCGCGTTTGCCGGTTTGCTTCAGTCAATTCGTGAGGTACCCACCTTTCAAGCTTTTTAATCTTCCCAATTTGCTTCAAGTGAATTAAAACAGTTTTATCACTAACATCGCAGCCTGCAGCTAACTCGGACGTGGTTTGCGATGGATCCGCTTCCACAATAGCCTTCAACTCTTCATTATCAACTTGAGTGTCAGGCCGTCCACGGGGCTTGTTCTGCAGGTCGAAATTTCCAGAACGAAAACGTAGGAACCAAAAACGGACTGTGTTTTCTTTTGCAACACGACCGCCATACACATCATTCACCCTTCGAGTTGTTTCCGCAGCACTAGTGCCACGGCGGAACTCGTACTCGTAAATAATGCGATATTTTAAGTTTTCCATTTTGTAAAATGAGTGACGCAAACAGAAAAAAACAGAAGAAAAAAACAAATGAATGACGATCATCGAAGCACAAATACATGAGTCTATAGCTGTACAAATTTGAATTTGGTATTCCTTACCAAAGAGGAGAAATTTGTGATTAAAGTGGCCAGTACGAAAAACGCCAATTTCATATGTAAGGACCTAATATAATTCAGATTAAGTTGTTTTTCTCAATTCTGCACTTCATATTGGTATATATTTTTTTTTAGTTAGAATCACCTATAAAAACATTATTGTAAACAAAGCTACTTCAAGAACTCATTTGAAGATCTAACGATGAAAATAAAATACTACTGCCTTAATTTTCTACAAAAAGAGTACTATTCGATAAATATGTAGCTTAAATCGGAGATGGGCAAAATGTAATCTGATTAATGATTTCAAAATTTAGTTGTACTTTTAATTTTGTTGGTCTGTAATCATGATTAAAGCCCTTCAAAACATTAAGGAGTCATAAATTTGTATGCAATTGAGGATTCCGTAATGTTTAAAACATAAATGAGCAAAACGCAGTCATATTAATGATGAAAAACATAAAATGTAATCGTAATTATTTTTCATTAATCTGATTACATTTTGCCCATCTATGGCTCGAATACAGCTAGTATTGGATGACTGAACTTTTATTACTGAGATGAACTGAACAATTATTTAATGAAATATAAACAAACATCTGTTGGTTTCTATATTACTAGCTGTTTACGAACGTAACATAATAACACAGATCTTTTAGACAAATTGAGCAATGTGTTCATACCGCACTAAATATATTTGAGATGATGTTATCATTTTAAGAATAAATTCTTTATATAAATATATTCTATATATAAATCTACTATAATTGCGAGTATACAAAATAATAAATCTAATAAATACTGTTACAATTTTATTAGAAATTAAATGTATTTAGGGCTTCGTTTAAATCTGTTCAAAGTTAATATATATTTATACGTCTTTTTGCCTTTGAATTTTACCTTTAGGCCTTTGGAACCTAAAAGCGTATTTCAACATCGTTTTCCTTACTTAAAGTGGCATACTAAATCACACTTCTATGTTAAATGTGTACGCGTCCTAAATAAATGGATCCTTTAGTAGTGCCAATGTAAAGGTTTAATGTAAACAAAATTTCTAAGTAATTTGGAAACTATTTAGACCCTCTTTTACACAATACGTAAAAAGGTTCTCGTTGCTTGTTCACTTTCCAAAGTCATATTAATGTTTAAACGTACAGCTGTTATAATATTTAAAATATTTGCCAAAGCAACAAATTAATAAATAATGACGTTTACAAATCATATTCTATATTTATAGAGCATTCTTACAACAAAGTATAGGACTATTTAACTTTTAAATAAATTATTCGTTACGCAATTACCTACAGTATCTACTATATGTATCGTATGTATGTATCAAAAATATATCATCTTCACCAAGGTAATAGTGTTTTCATACTTTCCATCTACACATTGTACTAGAAGACAGATTTTAGTTTTATGTTTATTACGGGGTACAATTCCCACAAACTTTGTACAGAAATGACAAGACTATATTTATAATAGGTGCTTTTCCCAACTGTGTGTTTTATAACATGTGTCGTTTGTTTCATTGTATTGTTTGTTGAATATTTCCGAGATTTTCATAGAAATACTTTATAAATAGAGTTTAGTTTTTTTTTGCTGTGACCTCTCGTTTTGTCACATCATTTTATATTCTAGTGTACAAATAATTTAACATTTAGTTTGCTTATGCTATATATTATATTTATTTCCTATTACATTTTAATATTTACGCAAATGAAGTCCACTCTATTATGTTTTATTTTATTTATCTATTCTTTCAATTAACATCACTCCATACTCTAAAAATTTATGTCCGTGTTCTTTACCGCTAATTAATTCTTCCATATTTTCCTCTTTTATTTCCTTCCCCAGTTCTTGCTCCATGTTATACCTTAATAAATTGTACTTATTAACCGTCGTTAGTACATGCAGCAAGTTTTGATGGTTAACTTAGGATATTAGGAACATTATAACTGGAGGGCCGTGGTCTCCTTCTGTGAAGACGTCATGTCCCAGAAGGAGGCCGCAGAGCGAGAACGGCATAAGGCCACTCGAAGAAGACACCGGGGTGCCGGCAGCAGCCCTGGCACATCAGACCCAGCCGATCAGTCGATCCACGACCGGTTGGGTGATGTCTTTGGGGTCGTGGCTGATCAGGATGGGGGCCCTGGGCAACTGGTTAGCAACCCTCGAGAAGTCGGTAGAGCATTGTGACGTGCTCTGCCTACATACAACGAGCAGTATCGGGTAACGTAACAACTTCCCCCGAGTCGGTGCCTAGTGACGCGGCGCGACGGGGCTGTGGCGAATTGATCACAGGACCCGCAGTCCCTGCTAATGCGCAGAAATAGTCACCTTGGGGTTTTTAGTCAGCACAAGTCCGACACACCTCGGTCGCGCAACCCCCCTGTGCGGCTGAGACGGTCCTATGAGAATATTCCCCTATGAGAATATAAAAAAAAAGGATATTGGGAACATTAAGGGTTAGGCTAATATAGCGATTGTTGCTAATTTTTATAAACTTAAGTAATACTCAAACTATAGAATGATAAGTTCAAATTAGTTAGTGATAAGTAAATTGTGAGATGAATTGTTATTACCCAGTTAATTGTTTTTTTATTAAAAATATGTTGGTGTTTATATTTCTTATTTCATTACATTTTTAGAGAAATATACAACAATATATAAACAATAACAATACACAAAATAAATACATAAGCTAGCAAAGTTTCCACAAAGAAAGTATCATTATATTGTTATAAAACGTAAAATTTCATTTAGATTTTCAGTAAATATTTTTTTGTGAAAATACTTTATACATATAACAAAATAATGAAACGAAACGCTCTCAAACGCTATCAAAAATTACAAATAACGTCATATAATTTGATATATCTCACGGTTACAAGACCAAAGTAAGGAAGAAAAATATCCTCCTATAAAGGTTACTTTCCTGCGAAATCATATTAATGTTTTCAGTGGGGGCTTATATCGATTTGTTCTTAGTACAACCTTGTGTATTCTAAGTCATAATAACGCTGCTGTTATAGGGCTGCCGTTTCGTAATATTTAGCATAAAGTTGTATGAAAAGCTTTTTAACAATTAATTACTTTTTAATGCCCTCTAGAAATACGCATATTTTTTATTTACATTGCAATCGATACCTTATAACGGTTAATTTAACAAAATATAAAGTTACGCCAACTTTATATTTTGTTGTTTGTACTAAGCCGCGTTTACCATCAGATATGGTGTGGTCCATATGGCGCAGGACAATAAAAAAACTGGACGCTGCCACACGTTTCTGAGAAAAAGGGTCTTGATGGATAGACAGACGGACAAAGGAGTGGTTCTATAAGGGTTCCTTCTTTACTTTTGAATTCCGGATCCCGGAAAAGTGTTGTTTTTAATACAACCTGGAATCTTATGGTGCTTAAAACTCTATTTCATATAACATTTTAAAAAAGTACATCGAATACATTTTGTATTCAATTTTTTGAGATAGATTATAACTGTATCTAATTTCTTGAAAATTTTCTTTAAGTAATGTTTCTATGATTATAATGAGACTTATACATATAATGACAAAACCTTATAAGATATAGCTCTTTCTGAAAACTATTTGTTATAATTATTGTTTACGGTATGCCCTGCGTTCCATGTTACAATTTGTCACATGCCTCGTCACAAATGATATTTCTACTTAATATGGCGTGAAAATTTTACCACAAAGTAAATGATTCTATCCGATTACATCTAATCCTTTTATTTTAGCATACTATCATTCTAACATGCCTAATTATATATGTGTTAAGGCGGTTATTAATGTCTTAAGTACATTAGAATGGTCATCCAAGACTTTACCATCTCATCGAACACAGACTGCGATTTAAAGGTCTTTAACATTAAACCTATAAATTGATTTTCAATAATTCACTTTACCTACCCTCATGGATTTATTCATGATTGCAAACAGGATTAGCACGGCATATTCAATGACTTGGAAAATTAACGCACATGTGTTCGAAATTATCTAATATACAATATTGAATGCCTATTAGATACGATTGGCTAGAAATTACGGTTGCAACAGTTTCGTATTTAGGATTACTTAGAAAGAAAATATTAGGAAAAAAAGTTGTGTGAAGCGGGCTGCATGTAGGTTAGGCTCTGTGACGTGTTTGACTGTACCGAAAATAAATATATAAAAAATAATGAAAAAAATTTGGTGTGCCAACATAACATACAAGCCAAAAGGATAGGGTAATGAAGACATAAAACAATAAACGCAAACACCCTTTTTTTTTTTTTTATTTATTTATTTTTTTTTTTTTTTTTTTTTTCTTGGGGAATATTCTCATAGGGCCGTCTCAGCCGCACAGGGGGGTTGCGCGACCGAGGTGTACATAAACGCAAACACCCTGTGCTATGATGACGCTCCAAAGGCAAATCAGCTCAGTAAGTGACCAACTGGGCCACCCAGCGCTGACTTTCAGCTGATACCCATTTAATGTGTTAACGCGCAAAACAAGCGAGGAACGAATTACTAGAGTGTAGATATATATAGCTTTTGAGACTATTTCAAAATGTCATAAATGATGATATGTACATAAATATACATGATCATACAAGTACGTCTAAACATATATAAGTATTTACATACAAATACCATATACATTATTATTATTAATAAAATATATACAAAAATAAAAGAATCTAGAACAAAAAAATAAATGAAAATAACTAAATAAAAGATATACGTAGATAACCATATTACGACACTGCTGTAAGAGGCGGTGATAGGTCCGTTTTGTATAGAGAAATGGTTTTGTCATATTTTTATTGAAAAAAGCTTGTATGAATTAAAGTGGTATAGACTACTGTGGGTTTTTTTTAATTTTTTAGTTCTTTGTACCCCAAAAATAAAAACGATACCCCTATGGGTTTCCCTATTTCATTGTTTAATGATCTATCTGTAAAAATCATTTTTCTAAGCAACGCGTGGAAGTATCAATTTGAAATTAATACATAATATCATTAATATATTTCAATATAAATTGAAATCAAAAGATACCAAAGCCGTTTATGCTGCAAAATTTACATTTTCTTAAGATAATCAAATTTTCAGTGTACTTCCCGTCATTTTAGAAGGAAGGAAGGAAAGTCTTATAGCACAAGTATAGCGAAAAATCCAAAAAAAATCATTTTATAATTACATCACAAATAAACTGTTATTGTAAACCAACTAATGAGTTTCTACGAAACCCTCGATGCACGAGTCTAACTCTCACTTGTCATTTTTTTCTTTCACTTTGCTGTCCAACACTACGATACCCTAACTGTCAGGTGAACTATCTGCTTACCACCTTTGGATAAACAAAGAAATCAAATTATACAACAATGACAAACATCTTGACAATAAGTCAAAACAAACATGACGAAAATGGGACCTTCATCAGCCTATAGCCACAGAGAAAGCTTGCAGCGCTGATTTTCGTGAAGGGCCCCGGTTGTGATACATCTAATTAGAAATATCTATAAGCAATAAAAAAATACAATAAATGGAAATAACATCTAGCAATACGATCTAAACTATTATAAAATTTGAAACTAACTTTAAACTATCTATACTTCAACGCGTTATGTTCAAATTTCAGTTTTCTTTTAAATTTTATTTCACTAATATTGGTGCTTTTTTAAATATTGTAACAATGTAAATATTTCATCGCGGGCGTTAGCGTTATCTTAGATTTTATAACTTTTAATCTTAACCTTCATTAAGAATTAATTCAATATAAACAGGCCACTCTAACGTATGTTGTGGATGCCTTAATAGGAACTGTACATTGTTGATTGTAATTGTGTATGTCTTGTGTGAATGAAGTATTGTACTGGGCCCACTGGCAACCCTGTAAAATAAATAAGCTATTCATACAGTTTTTGTTATAATACTGTTTGTTAATTTCTGTAACAGTAAACAAACAAATGAGAAATCCTGCATCCTGATTTTAAATCTTCATAATATATTACAATATGACAATCTTGAAACAACGAACAAATCGTTATTTGTTGTGCTATTATTCTCCATCATCGGCTACATTATTACTTACCATCTAATGAGACTGTGTTCAAACTTTAGCCTATTTATAAAACAAAAAATGTTTTATATTAGGTCCTTACATATGAAATTGGCGTTTTGTATGGGAGGAACAAAAAGTCGAATATTTTTTAATATAATATATTTAATTAATCAAAGTATGAACCATTATTTTCTATGCACTTTTGCCATCTCATAGGTAGTTCATTGATCCCTTTACTAAAAAAAACCAGTCGGACGGGAAACAATAAAATCTTTGAAGGCGATTTGGACTGCCCCATCGGAGTTGAATTTTTTCCCTTGCAAGAAGTTATCCAAATTTCGAAAAAAATGGTAATCTGTTGGAGCAAGGTCCGGGGAGTACGGAGGTTGTCTTAGACTTTCCAATTGAAGCTCTTCTAATTAAGTAGCCGTCTGTTGCGCAGTGTGTGGTCTAGCGTTGTCGTGAAGCAGCAGTGGCGTGGAGCGATTGACCAGCCTAGGTTGTTTAGCCGCTAGCTTTTTCATCATGGTTTGCAATTGCTGACAATAGACATCAGCCGTAATAGTCTGGCCAGATTTGAGAAAACTGTAATGAACAATACCGGCACTAGTCCACCAAACGCTTACAAGTAACTTTTTTGGGGTTAATTTTCGCTTGGGGCAGGATTTGGCTGGCTGGCCAGGATCCAACCATTGCGCTGAGCGCTTCCGATTATCGTAAAAAACCCATTTTTTATCACAGGTAATGATTCAGTTTAAAATACCTTCATTATTGTGCCGGTTTAGTAATGTAACGCAGCAGTCGACGCGCGTTTGCCGTTTGCTTCAGTCAATTCGTGAGGTACCCACCTTTCAAGCTTTTTAATCTTCCCAATTTGCTTCAAGTGAATTAAAACAGTTTTATCACTAACATCGCAGCCTGCAGCTAACTCGGACGTGGTTTGCGATGGATCCGCTTCCACAATAGCCTTCAACTCTTCATTATCAACTTGAGTCTCAGGCCGTCCACGGGGCTTGTTCTGCAGGTCGAAATTTCCAGACCGAAAACGTTGGAACCAAAAACGAACTGTGTTTTCTTTTGCAACACGACCGCCATACACATCATTCACCCTTCGAGTTGTTTCCGCAGCACTAGTGCCACGGCGGAACTCGTACTCGTAAATAATGCGATATTTTAAGTTTTCCATTTTGTAAAATGAGTGACGCAAACAGAAAAAAACAGAAGAAAAAAACAAATGAATGACGATCATCGAAGCACAAATACATGAGTCTATAGCTGTACAAATTTGAATTTGGAATTCCTTACCAAAGAGGAGAAATTTGTGATTAAAGTGGCCAGTACGAAAAACGCCAATTTCATATGTAAGGACCTAATATAAAGATATTAATATGAACATAAACAATATTGTAAATAAAATAAATAAATAGATAAAAACAATAAGATTGTGTCACCAAATCGAAATATGAACCCAAAACTAAATTTTCACGGCTGTGTTAAGTACTTATAACAATTGGTTGAATGAAAAAATCAACTGAAAATACAAGATTATTTTATTTTAATATAATGAAATAAACGAAACAAGCACAATATTTCAATAACAGAGAAAATTATTTGGAAAACCTTTCAGCAACGGATTAACAATAATAAGTAGGAGCAAAAGCCAGCAGTGCGACTTGCCAATGGATGTCAGCAGGCTGCCTGACCGCAAATCCTTTTAAGAGCATATCAGCGGGAATCCCGAATAGCAGGGAGTAACTACGCTACCTACACAATAACTGGGATCTATTATTTCGGTGGACCCTCTTAGAGTAATCTGTACAAAGGAGTAGTGCGTGGTAGATTACTGCTACTAAGAATATTGTTTCGGGTAATGACTGTTTTGTATCTTTCTTTTCATAAGTAGCTGAGTATAAAACAACATTTATTTTTGTTATAGATACAGTATTTATCTACAAAACAAGAATAAAATACGTATATCGAGGGGTGAAGAAAGGCTATTTGGTTTAAGCGACATTTTTTGGTCATATAGTAATATATATATATATATATATATATATATTCGAAATCAGCGTTTTTTACCAATTACAAATATATATAGTAATAAATGTATATATTACTATATACATATATATATTACTATTTCACCAAAAATGTCGTGACCAAATAGCCTTTCACCCCTCGATATATTATATATTTGTTCAAGTTTGAATAATATAGTTATGTTGCAATAATTAAATGACGCATAAACTAAGAGCCGGTGCACACAATGCGTTAAGGGAGTGTTACAGCGATGCAATGCAAAGATTTATCGCATTGGAGGGTACATGATGTATTGCGACGCTGCAAAAATTGTATCGAAAAAGACTAATACCACACCGGCGTCACAATGCATTTACAAACACCCCTCCTCATGTAGCGAAGCGCAAGTCCGGTACACATGTAGTACAGCGATGCAATGCATTGTGCAATAGAAACCAGGATATTTGTAAGCATAATGACAGAGCGACAGCATCCTCGCCCCGCGCCGCCGTCGCTACGCATTGTATGTATATACTGGCTGTTAAAGTATTTTTATTTTCCTAGTATAAACAATGTGGTTAAATAAAAATATATATAATATTTTTATAAATACGAGTAGATCATTTAGATCAGATCCAAAAATTATTGTCTTGAGAACGGCGAACAGCGGCTCTACTGGTCGCAATGAGCTCGTCATATAACCGCAAAGTGGGCATTGCCTTAAATGTATCTCTGCTCTGCTCGAAAGGGATATATGACGATATATTATTATTTATTGTTACAAACACAAGTGTTTTTTATCAAATATTTTATACTCTATCTTTGAACTACATTCAAAATTTGTTATAACGACATCGAAGGGATTATTCATATGTAGTCGTAAAAACCGATAGTCGTAACAATCAGTGATGTTTTCGATATAAGAAGTCCTTTTTTTTTGCTGGAACCTTTATTCTGGACCAATATAACCGGTATGTTATTCTAAACAATGTCGTTATAAACGGGTTTGACTGTATTTCCTAAATGATATTAGCGAAATTAATATTAAATTAAATAGCATTGAATTCACGTTATTGGAATAATTAGCTAGAATAATAAATTTGTTTCTCCATATAATAATAATAATATTACCGAATAATTATACACATAGGCTTAGTTCTAAACTAAGCTTGCGCTTGTACCGCGGATACTACACAAAGATATACAAACTTAAATATACATACACGTCTATTACTTAATCTGCTGACCACAGAAAAGTTTGTTGCTGTCGAGACTCGATCCCAGGACTTTAGCATCTATGTAGAGTCACTGCAAACAGCGCTATTAGGCCATTATTTATACTGATATTAAAAAATGCCCCAAAACACACATTATAAGTTTAATGATTAAAATGATAAACATACTATAATATATTGTGTAGCCATTTACAAATTCCTGCCATTAGATGCAAAATGTATTATTTTCTCAAGAATATATAAGTAATTTACAATATAAATATAAGATTATATAAGCCGCTTATACCTTACTTTCAATTCAAAGGGCACGCATAATCTAAAATACGGCTAGACCAATCATTAACGAACCCTTTGAGGTCACCACAGCAAGAATTATTTATCTTGTCAGTTCTCTCGAGAACGTAACAACAGCTGCAATCTTCATTATAAATGAGCTTAAATGTTGAGATACCAATCATTATAAATAAGTAATTGTTCAAGACCAAATTGTCAATCACAAAAAAGTTATGTCAATTTAATAATAGATGTCGCCACAAACGATTTGTATCGCGCTGACGAGATTATCATTGACTTGCTTAGGCCAATTGATTTTGCTTTTATAATATAAGCACCTCAGTAAGTGATTGTTTTATTTATTACCCGCATCCGCAAAAGTGAAAAGTGCAAGCGAAAGTGATTAGTGCAAAAGTGAGCTATCTAAGGTTAGGAGTTCAACAGTAATGTAAATGTCAAGGGATCTAGATTTAAGAAAGTTTTATTAGCAATCATAAGCCTAATATCAAAGGCATAAAGATGTTGAATAACTCTGAATTTTTAAAGTGTTTACGTACAATTCTAACTTTTGGCAACCATAAGTTACAACAGCATCATGTAGTATGTACCTACTATATTGAAGATTATATTATGCCACTAAAACTATGATAAATACGTTGTAATGTCAGATTGCAATAGACTCTTTAATAATAATAACAATAACACACATTAACCGATACCCATAATAAGCTTGCACTTGTACTATAGGTCTAGTACTAAGATATTATGGTCCATACTTAAATACATACACCCACGACTCGTGACAAGCTTATCTGCTCATCACAGAAAAGTTACCACCACCGAGACTCGAATCCAGGACCTTAGCATCGTAAGTAGAGTCGCTACAAACTGGGCTATCAGGCCGACATTTTTGGTATCTCTCTCGTGATAAGAGTTCTATAATACATTTTTTTTTAATACAAAAATCCTTATTTACTGAAAAATAAATCTGACCTAATATAATTATCCATTTTGCGTCTATATGTTGGGGTCAAAGCAGCCAGAAGCGCCGCTCATCGCCGTTCTCGGGGCCCTTACATGTGACTTTGATGCCATACTTCTATCTCCTACTTAGGGTCTGTCATAATTACCCGAAATAAATGAGTCTTTCTATTTTTAACCGACTTCATTAAAGATGTAATAGCTACTTTATGTCGGTATTCTAGCTATATTATGACCCATAAAGGTAAATAGGTCATAAATAAAATATGTTATAAAATTATAGTCTTTCTTTAATTACTCAATTTTAATTTAATTTTCCTTTATTATTGTTCGAATTCAGATTATTTATTTCATATTTGTAATTAGTACCACTAAATAATAAAATTTCTTATAATAATTTATATATAAATACTGCTTTGTCTTATTATAATTGAAACAAATAATGCATTTATAACTACGATTGTTTCCTTAATCAGTAATCAAAGTCTAGAAACGAAACATTCAATTAATTTTATAGATAATACTTCAAAATAATTCCAAAGAAAATCGTGTGAATATATCGCAGAGATACCATACAAAAAATAAGTTAAAAAAGAATAATCAATAAATTTGTTAAACAAACATGTTCGGTAATTTGCCACATATTCACCTTCCTCAAAGTGCTCATCTATAAAGCATAAAAATACGTAAGGAGTCACATTTTTAAGATTGTTTTTAATAATATATCCCACAATAACAAGACGTCTACAGCTGTAAAAAATCACGAGTAATATTATTTTTTGGTAGGACCGTTACAATATATGATAGGAGTTGCTTCTTTTATCATAAATGGTCGCTATAACAGTTCCACAAATGCGAAATCCGCAATATTTCGAGAACATTAATATTGCTACGTGTTTATTTCAGAATAAGTTCGATGCCTATCGCTTATTACATTTTCAAGGTTATAAAAGTGTGCGTGCCGATATATAAGATATGGATAATTGTCAATATTACTCTTAATCTAGTTTTGTTTATATTCTGTGGCGAATTGATTACAGGAGCCACAGTCCCCGCCAATGCGCAGAAGTAGTCACCTTGGGGTTTTTAGTCGGTATAAGTCTGCCACACCTCGGTCGCGCAA
This sequence comes from Automeris io, assembly GCA_036320925.1. Taxonomy (NCBI): domain Eukaryota; kingdom Metazoa; phylum Arthropoda; class Insecta; order Lepidoptera; family Saturniidae; genus Automeris; species Automeris io. Next base: position 10,560,986 of record JAUDJH010000010.1, on the reverse strand, counting down.
CCCCCCTGTGCGGTTGAGACGGTCCTATGAGGATTTTCCCCAAGTAAAAAAAAAAGTTTTGTTTATATTTTGGTAAGGCAAAGTGACTTTATACCAAAAGCTGGCAAATAAGATGCCCACCTACTTGATTAAAAGTGGATTTATCATCGTGCTACCGATTAATTTAAAAAAAAAGAGAGAAAAGGGAGCAATATAAACACGAACTGGTACCGAAAGGTAAAACCGAAGCTGGGAGTCGAAGCTGCTCGCGTCCGTAGGCTTTACTTTTCTAGTTTTCCTACACGTGACGCAGCAGCGAGGTGGTAGGGCGTCGGTGCCCGTCTGGATCGCGACCACAGTACATGGGTGTAAAGCCCTATAGACTATACTGTACTTACCATCAGGTACTCTGTAGTCACTATGTCGAGCCAGTGTAAAAAAAAAAATCATGAGCAAGACCTTGGAAAGTCAGTAAGACGGTCTTTGCAATAATATACTGAGAACGCAACACAGTCGACCAATCACCTTACAATCTCATTGCTTTATCCAATATTACGGTACTTAAGTATAATGTAATCCAAAAGTTTCAGCAATATTATTAATAGATTTTAATGCGTCACTGGATGCCGTAAAATATGCCTACCGACTTAAGTATATTTTCACGAATTATTCAAAAAAATGACATGCATCTCTTAAAAGCACAAAAACATTATTGCCTATCTATGATTGAATATTTAATTCATATATCGACTTAAAATTTGAAAATTGCCAAATAGGAGTCTCAGAATTCAAATTATACCGAATCTTAAATCAATTTATGTATTCAAAGTGAAAGTACAAGGAGTTTTTATACATTTATAAGGTCGGCAATCTTTTGAGTCAGGAGAGTAAAAAATTACAATTTACAAAATTTCAAAGTTCTTAAAGAGCCATAAATTACTACTTAAACACTAATTTTTAGAAAAAGCATTTTCACAATAATTTTTCTCTTTATAAGATAAAATATTATCATAATTACTTCGTATTTTCAGCTTACCTAAGTGGTACTGTTTATTTGTGTTTACTGTATCATTGCGTCTGTCCTAATTATTTGAGAAACAGATCTCTCGGCTGGAGAGGCTGAGAGGGAATTAGTGATGGTAACACAAATATTATCCATGGACTCCGTTTGAAGTGCGTGCTCCACGAAAATGGTAAATAATGATTTTGACGCTATGTTTGCGTTACTTTGGTCTGATTTGCACGAACGCTCTATTTGATGAAGTAAATACAAACACTAAAATAAGAAAATAAACATAAATTTTGAGGGCTAGTACCGTTCGTGCCCGTAGAGATTCACCGTATATAGTCTACACCCGATCGTGATACTTTTTTTATTAATCCGAGGAAAATCCTTAAAGGACTCAAGGGGTGATCATGGTCGCCCCCCGGTGTGTCGAACTTGCACCAACTAAAACCCCCGGGGTGTTGCTCCTCCCGTCTGCCGAGTGCCAAGAGAAAAGCCGGGCCAGCTTCCTCAGCACTCGGCGACGTCTGGCCTTCAGTAGGCCCTTACTTGGCGGGGGCGGTTAAAAAGTCGCCATCCCCCGCGTACATCTAATACTTTGGCGGGAAGAGTGGTGTAAAGTGCCACCTTCCCCCCATTTCCTTGATTTGTCACTAGAGCGGTGTGCGGGAACACATCGCACGCCGCTCACGCCTGGATCTGGGCGACGCGCTCCCTCCAGCAAGCCGACCGGACCCGATCAGTGATACTAAATCATCATCATAACAAATCTGTATTTACCCACAGCTGGATAAAGCCTTTGTATTTTTTTTTTTGCATCCCGGGGGAATATCCTACATAGGTCCATCAGGGCAGCGAGCCCGGTGCGTCAGACTCCTACTAACTAAAAACCCCCGGGGTGTCCCTCTAATCACTCCACCCGGGCCTGGGAAACCAAATTCATGCAGACGCTCGGGGAGCAAAAACCTTGTCAAAGCCCTCCCTTGGAGGGGTTGAAGTAAAGAGCACACCCCTCCAAAACATATCTCTCAGGCGGCGCCTTGGACACAACGCACCGCCTCCCTGTCATTCGGGCAGCAGATTCCCTCATGTCTACTGCCTGGTGGATATAGGACTCTCCCAAGGCTGACCTTGGCCACTGACGGCGTGCATTCCTTAGAAGCATAAAAACGCATGATCTTGTTATATCTGGACAATTAACACATTAATTAGGTCCAATTTGGAATCTGAGATGCCTCTACTCTGGTAATTACCACCGTTAGTCTGGTGCTTGGGCCTGCGGACCCGTGTTATTTCAACAACCCGGAGAAACGATAATCTATTTCAGGCTATATTTTTGGGAGGAGTGGGTGTAAAGGGCCCACTCCTCAGGACCTGTCTGTTAGGCGATGAGTAGGACACCTACGCACAGCCTCCGCTTCATCCAAAAAGATTACGCCTTCGTTCTAAGTGAATGTAATTTTTATGTTTTACTATTTATAACCATTAAAATCCTTTAATACTTTTTCGGATCATTTACAGGGCATAATTTAGGTTGTTTTTTTGATGTAATTGCCAATAAAACCCTCCAGTTCAGGTGGCTATGGCATTATGGTATTAGCAATAAATCAAATGTCCTGGTAGCCATTCTTAAGAAAACTCTGACCCTCGCCTACTTCATACAAAACAAGAATAAAGAAATTTCTATTAAGCAACGCCAGGGACCTAATTACATTGGACCTCTTCCCTACAGTTACTATGTTCCTTTAGGATTAGCTCTTAATTAAATTCTCTTATAATTTAGGACAAGAGTTTCGTAATACAAACTTTAATTTCGCCTTATTTAATGCGTAGCTTTGGAATTGTGCTGTTAAATATTAGTATATGTTGAAGATTAGTCTATTCTTTGAGGGTAGAGAAACATTTTACCGCTGATTAAGCTCTCCATTATGAATAAATTACTTAACGCGTATTTAATTTTAAAAAGTGCTAATAAAGAATACTTCGCAGATGTAATACTGTGGGTTACAAATTTAATTAATAAGGTCTCAATTAAATATAACACATAGAGGCACTTTTAATCCAAAGGCGGACGCTTGACGTCAATCGCAACTGGTATGGCTGGAAGGTAAAGATGAGTCCGCCAATGAACCGCGTCCGCCTAACAAATGCCTATTCACTCTTCTCTTAAAGACTCCCAGGTCCTAAGATCGTAGAAATATTGTCGTTAGATGCATAATCCACTCCTTAGCTGTTTGCATGATGAATGCAGAAGCGAATTTTTTCTCTGAACTTAATATATGAACAACGACGACCGCCATAAGATTACATACATATATGTATTAGCATTGCCTGTAAATCATGATCACTTATATACCTACTAATTACTACTACTAAAACTCATTATTTTTATCCTGGCTCGACAAAGTGGCTATACCACACCTGATGGCAATTATAATATAGTCCAATAACGACACAGTGACTACCAAGAGACAAGAATCCATCGCCAGTCCCCGTTTTATTTCGACAGCATAATACGCTGTTGGCCTTGAAAAGCCTTTACAACTTTACCGGGCTTAGAGTATCAGCACTGCAGGTGTTCAGCAAGCAAATTTATGGCTTGGATGGCATCGCAAGGGCACCCCAAGGTAAGAGCTACGAATTCGGCGCCTTACCAGGGAATCAAACCTAAAGGATATACTAGCGTTCCAGAAGCAACTACCTTAAGAAGAAATGCCGAAAGAAACTCAAGGGTGCGTCGGAGTAGAAACCACTCGCCATTGTAATACCAGCCTATACATATCACGATAGGTATCTAGGTATATAATTGACGGACGTACACAAGAAATTAAATGTTTTACAGCAATTAATTCAAATATCCGCATCTATATAATGACCAAAAAATTTGTGTCATAATAATGTATTAAAAATAATTTTAGCTAGTTTTATCTCTAATATTCGCAACTATATCAATAAACAATTTATGAAATATTAGTCAATAAGATATTTACGAGATTCTGGAATAAATATTAAAACTGATATAAATCGCTTTATCAAATACTCGAGTAAGCCTGCGGCGTTTATATCCCACAGTATTAGATTTCAAATTACTCAGGCCCTCGCATTGGTTGGTTGTACATAATATGTGCGGCTCGAATAACCTCTATTAGAATAGTTGAGCAACTCAGACCATGCCTGTGGTTAAAGATGATGCCCAATTGATCGTATCTAATAATTAGACTGTGCTTTCGGGGTAAACAGTAACAATGTTCAGATATTTCAAAATAATTTATCAAATAATAGTGAAAACAGTGTAATTAAATATGCGGAAAATAGAATCGCCTAATTGCAGTACCTGTGGAAAACGGGAGGATTTGCATCACTTGCTGATGGAGTGTGACCGGAATAAAAGTGCAAGAGAGTCGCTGATGAGCCAATGCAGAGTCTGAGTCTTATGTGATATAGGTGCCTTTCATGGCGTCCTGTGTGATCCGACAGGGAATACTATGAAATTGTTGGTGGACATGGTAGCACTGACTCATCAGCGACTCTCTCAGAACTGATGTGTAGTTCACCGTATTGGGTACAATAGGGCTGATATGCCAAAATGCCAAAAGCCCTCATAAACAATAAATAAAAAAATAAATAGTGTAATTAAATTATTTCTTTAAGATAAGAATTCTATAATGTTTTTCTTTGACTCCATATCATTTCATAATATAACTACACACAGAATCGCCATAAAATAATTAAAATCTAGAGACTTCGAAGCGTCAATTCGCTAAAGATCGTTGAAATTTCATGTTTTTCTATATAGGAACAATCGAAGGTCTGTTGACTTAATTTTGGCGCATGTTGTACGCACGTATTTACTTTTCCTAATTCTACGTTCGTATGACAATATCATGTCTGTATAGCAAATGGACATAATATACATATTATAATCAGTTTACTTGCTTTAACGGCAATAAAAATCATTGAATTCAAAATTTTCATTGAGAGCCTCCGATAAATATTCTAGACGAGCCGTTTCTCTTTTTCACCCACCTTTTAAACGAACAAGCCTTGGAGTCAAAGTACTTTGTGTAAATTATTTCGGGCCTACAATCTTCTTGGAGATTCGATTGATTTGTTCGCGGACTCCATGCCGAGATTCAAGTGAAAAGTCTTCGGGTTGTTGAGAGATGCACAAACTTATAATCTTGACTTTCATTACCATTAATACAATATAAATAAACAAGCCACTCTAACGTATGTTGTGGATGCGTTAAGAGGAACTGTACATTATTGATTATAATTGTGTATGTGTTGTGTAAGTGAATTATGTATCTGGCCACTGACAACCCTATAAACAATAAATAAATAAATAATGATTTTTATAAACCTAATACTTCTAGAGCGACCGGTCGATAGCATCAAACACATATCACATATTAAAACATAGTATTAAGTAGTTTGGGCGAACTCTATTTTTACTTTGCAATCTGGGTAAAATTTTTAAATTTACTTATTAATAACGTCCTAAGTCTCCCGTCTGAGGCAGAGATAATCATCCCAATGCATTACATTAAAGTTTACTTGAGTAATAAAATTTTCTTTTCGTTATTATAAACAAGTGCTACGGTCATTTATTAATATGGAAACACTATTCACCATCTTGACCTTATAGCCGAATCGGACGGCCATTCGTCTGCTAGCTTCCATGCAAGAAACAAGTGTTAAGGAGTTTATCAAAGTAAGTCAACTAAAAGTGGAATGAAATAACAGCATTCGTTTCAATTCCTTTCTGAACGCGTTTAACATAGGAGGGCTTCGACAAAGTAACATTCAATTAGCAATAACGCTAGTAGAAAAGTGTAGTATACGGGGTTGACATGAACTTTCGAAATATCACGTCGACACTTTATAAGATTTCCATATATTATGCACTTATATGTTTATGTTATCACTGATTAAATGAGGTTTTTTCTATGTATATTTTCTAATCAAATGATAGCAATGCTTGAGAAAATTAGGTAACTCTAACAATACTTCAAATAAATCTTAAAATATCTTTCGAATTGTATTCTGTACAAAAATACTAACTCATTCAGAGTGTTTATAAACCGTCAATCTAAGTTTCGTTTTGTTATGAAACTTTTCAAACTATCGTTAACTAATGTCAGTTAAATTTGACGTAGCAAAATTGACGTGCTATCGTATCAAATTATTATTATACGCAGAAAATTTCACAAAATACGGACAGCGAATTTTTATGAAACAATAAGATATTTTATTTAAAAAGCCTTTGTCATATAAATATATTACATTTTGTATGCCTATAAACATTGCAAAGACAAAGAAGAGTAATCTTACATAAACAGATATACAAGATATCTTATAAGTATTGTATTGTATTATAAGTAAAGCCTTGATAAGATGAACGATGATGACGATTTTTAGTCTCTTTAGTCTTCGAACAACAATCATATACTATAATTACTGATGTTCTGAGTAATCGGTAAAGCTTTCGTAGTCGGCCACTAGACACCAAAAAGCGCCGACTGTCCGGATTCTTTCTTTGTATGTAATTGTCAATTAAAAAATATATAAGGGGATTTTTTTTACACTTACACGGTACAGTGACTACATCAAACCTGATGGTAAGCATGGTGCAGTCCAAAAATGACAACGACCGCAAAAAAATCGATAGCCGCAGCGATCATGCCGACCTGCACAAATATCTCTTCACGCTTCACTTAAAAGACCCAATATCATAGGACAATGGGAACACGTTCGCCGTAAGACCATTCCATTGCTCAAAAACTCGGCAAAAGTAAGAGAGAACTTCTTAGTCCTAGCCGGGATGTGATTACATTAAATTGAACCCGGATTGTTATCATAACAACTAATTTTTATTTCAAAACAAATTTTTACTTTTAGGGCGGCTTGCACTAGCAAATTAAGTTTAGTTTAGACTTACATAAAATGCTATTTAGCCCTTAACTGTACTTATAGTCTTGCACTGAATAAAAACCCAGTTGTAACAACTCTTAAACTCAAATCATCATTAAGATGGAATTAATGTACTTCGATTAATTAGCGTCTATAAAAGCTTAAACTATATAGACTTAATTTGTTAGTGCAAGCCGCCCTTAGTGTAAGTTCAGGATACTTTTTTTAAGTCGTCATAAAATAAAAAGTATGAAGACTAAATTACTGAAACTAACAATTATAATAAAATGTAACAATCCAAATCAAGGATTTTTAAAAAACCAACAATTTAAATAGATTCGGCCATCTCTCCCTAAGTATATGGGAAAGATAGTCTTATTAGTTTAGGTATATACTAAAAGCCGTTAGTAATGGCTTTAACTATTTGAAAATACCAAACAATATGAAGCAGTTTTGGAAACAATTACTTTGGTCGTCATGCTATCAATGAAATTTCGTTCGACGATATTGAATTTAGCCCTAAAAGCCTGCTAAAAAAGGTTTTGACGTGAGCTTGACTGGACCTCGGACAAAAGTGCCTTTGTCGGATTAACAACCTATAAGAATCAACGAATTTTCTATAAAATCATCCCATCTACCATTACCTAGTTTAGATCGAAATTTAATTACTAAAGCTTAACAAAATGGGTATAAACCTTAAATTTGTTTGTACAAATAATCGATTGCTTAGCGTTCTTTTTTTTTGTTTCAGATATTACAAACAGAAAAAAATATAAATTGGTAAGTGCCAGCAATTGCAATAAATTCATTGTAATGAAATTAGAAATGCACCGACAAAATTAAATTACTATCTAATAGACTTTATGACCGGTAGTCGTGGGTGTGGTTGTAGAAAGACACGAATTTTGGCGTTTTACTGTTTATTTGCACTCTAAGGCACACCGAACTGCGACGCACACGCACATACTCTGGCCTTGCGTCTCGGTAGTCGACTAACTGCTAGAGCATCCATTGCGCGCGCGCATCCCTTACCCCGCGCGTCCCATAACACCCTAACGTCCTTTAGGGCGTTTACCACAAACGCGTATCGAGCGGCGTCTACATGCTATAATAAACAATTTGTATTCATTTTTTGAGAGATTAATATTTCGATTATCATCATAAGCTCTAAAAACAATTACATCACAAAAATGTTTTATGTAATATATTTAAAAGGGAAAATTAAAAAAATGTATTTATAAGATTATTATTTTGTCTGATGAACTGTATAAGAAATGGAAACATTGTGGAGTTGTCATCCAAATCTTTTATATTAACAAAACAAACTTCTGTTTTACTTCTGAAGTTTCTTGTTTCTAATTATTCCCGCAGATTCCTCGATGGGATATATTACAGCTGTTCAACCAACGGCAACACCCTTATTATTCAACAATAATGTATTTTATTCAAAGCATTATTATTTGTATGGTTTTATAAAAGTACTACACACATAAATATAATATTTTTTTAAATCACAACACCGTCATTATCAACAAAAATCATGTACTACAACTAAATTTTAGTCATTTACGTAATGATACTCGTAGTAGACCTCGGTAGATCGTTAACATAAGTTTGAGAGTTTATTTATTCTTATTTATTTATTTAGTTTTGGAACATTTTATACATAATAAAGAAAAAAATAATACCCAAAACAATCTTTTTGTATAAAACAAAAATGTTCACAACACTCCTAAAATAAAACGAAAACTACAATCAAATTAAAGCTGATTATTATTAATCTTACTTTTATCTCGCTTTAACAAAAGAATGTAATAAGGCGTTATTATTTTTTTTCTTTCTCGTTTGTCTTTCTCGTTTTTTTTTCTATGGTTTGTGCAATGCTGATATTGTAGCTCCAATTAAGTTCCTTGTCCGCTCGTTATATTTCATCAGCAAATAAGCTTAAGCTTTAAGCTTCCAATACTAGTATTTTTATTTTAAAAAGTCTAAAATTAAAACATTTAAAGTATTGCCATTTCAAAAACAGGTATATAAACTTGTTTTAACGAATACATCCCCTTAATTTAAATATAAAAGAACACTCTTTCAGAAAATAGTAAACTATTCTTAGAAGCTCTTACTATTAATATATTACGGATGCATGAAAGATATATCATCTATTTTGTGAACAATAACACCCACAAATCTATGTGAACAGGCACGTTCGTAGGATACACGGTCTGTTATCTATAATACAGAATATTATATTACGAAAACGTGGGTGATGTTCGACAAACGAAATTTCGTTTATTCGTCTAAAATATATTTTTTTCCAACAATGTAATGGATTAGTGTATTAGAATAAGATATAAAACTTTTATTTTCTCTTATTTACGTTACGTTAATATATTATTATCGCAAATTATGATATTTTTTAAAATACATCTTAAATTGTAAAAGTTAAACGAATATAACATTAGATGTAATACAAAATATTTACGCAGTATTTAGACAAAGTAATAAAGTGATCACATACTTACAAAAATATGATAAATATATCCACTTTGCTATATTTTTTCTTTACAAACTTCTCTTTTGGTCAACGTGCACCACAACTCAATATTCTTACTAAAGATTTTTGTAAGCGGCTTAAAAAAGAACAGTTCTTTCTCAACAGAATACTTCCTTTACCTACTTTATTAGAGAGGTTTGTTAAAATGTTCCATTCAATTTTTTGAAGTGTGCTCAAAATATTATTCATGCAAAGTAGTACGTAACCTTTCCGATATTAATCCTTAGTTCAGAACAAATCAATAGCACGGCCATTTTAAAAAGTAGGTACGTGGAGATTTATAGATGCTACTTTAATAATAATAATAACTGTTTAAAACCTTATTTCACTATTATATAAAACCTCTTTAATGTAAACTTTTCTATGTATAGTAAGATTGTATTTTTTAAATTTAGAAGAAGTTTATTGTTTGTTTTTTTGGTTTTAGTTTGTCAAAAAAAAAAAGATGTAAAAATAGTATAAACACGGTAAAATTATTTATTCATCGCCTTCAACGCAAACAATAACTTTATTTCAGATTTCTCCAAAATTAAAAATACATAAAATTTTATACTTAATATTAATTTATTACAAAAATACCCGAGTGGATGAGCTTCTTCACCCAATACTGAATAAAAGGCCCATCCACTTTATCAGCTAAAATAACCAAAATGCCATCAGTACTGCCCCTCAAACGCTGCAGCATCGCAGCACACCGCCGACGCATGACTGCATGAAAATCATGCAATCCTGCTTCGGCCAACATACCTGACGCACTACAGAATCGGGGCAGCCCCAACAACACTCTGAAAGCATTATTATACTGAATAAGCAGGGCGTTGTACGCCCCCTGCGAGTACCTCACCCACAAGCTGCACGAGTAAAAGGACTGGCAATATGCCCTAAACAATGTTAATTTAACATCCCTCGTGCAGCGCGCAAACCTGCGAGCAAGCATACTACAACGAGCAGCCAACGCCCTGCGCTCCCTATCAATATCTTTATCATCAGTAAGCCATTTCGTTACAACATGTCCTAGGTATTTAAAATGCGTAACAACACGAAGTGGAGCACTATTCATATACACAGGTGGAATATGTGTTAAAGGCGAATTACCTCTCACTTTAAAAATCATTAATTCGCTCTTAGTCACGTTATACCTCAGAGCATGTGACAACGCATACTGTTCACAAACAGCCAATAATTTTCGCAAACCGTTAATGGACAGGCTGAGCAACACCATGTCGTCAGCGTAACTTATGTTATTAACCATTTTGCCATCTATTGAACAGCCTACCATGGAGCAATTCAGCTCACCAATCAACCGATTCATATATAAATTAAATAAACTAGGCGACGTTAGCCCACCCTGCCTAACACCACAGTATAAACCATATGAAGCCGACTGTGCACCTGCCCACCTCACATGATTGCTCTGGTGTGAGTACCAGTACTGAAAAATGTTAATAAATTCTGGGGGTAACGAAGTTTCACTATACAGCTTATTCCAGAGAATGTCATACGAAACAAGATCAAAAGCCTTCGAGAGGTCTAGAAAACATGCATAAATCGACGTTTGTCTATCTGTATAATACCGGACAGTCTGCTTGAGACATAAAATAGCACTTTCAGTAGACAAACCGGTTCTAAAACCAAATTGACCATCATTTAACACAATATGCGCGTCCAACTGTCTTCCTAATAGACTATCTAACACCATACCGAAAACAGTTGCCAGCGAGATTGGTCTATAATTTAATCTATCTGACAAATCACCTGCCTTGTTTTTTAATATTGGTACAACCACCGCAGTCATAAGATCCTTCGGCAAATATGAATGCCCTACACAAAAATTAAACAACATCATAAGTATCCTGGGAAGATGCACACCCGCAAACCTCAAGTGTTCCACGCTCAGAACATCGTGACCCGGCAACTTACCACGCTTCATCGTGAAAATAGCTTTTTTAACATCTTTTGAAGTAAATGAAACATGATAATCACCAGCACTCATAGTCCGAACACACTGTTCCTTAGTACTAATATTAGTAGGCTCAATTTGAAAAGTTCTCTTAAATATATCAGCAATGTCCACAGAGCTCGTTAGCCCACCAACACTACCCGGCAAGCCCGACCTCCGGGCCGTTTTCCGCCACCTTTTCTTGTGTTTTGGCTCCTCGCGGGGCCAGAACCAAGTAAGGGGCGACGTACGGCCCTCGAGCTACACACCAGAAATCCCATCTGCTGCCTCAAATCCATCCCGGACTCTCCGCCGCGATGTCTCGCCGGGGAAGCCCGAAGAAGCCCATTTGGAGCCGCCAACCCACGGAAGAAGATGCCAGGGACTCAGATGACACCTCAGAAGAAGAAGGGCTGCGCATCGTAACGTCGCAGGAGGCTTCACGTCGCGGATCACCGCTGACGGACACCTCCTCGTCGCCCGATGAAGCGCCAGTGCCACCCTCAGCGTCGCCGCCGGTGTCACTGAAGTCGTTTCGGTCGCTGGACGACATCGACGCCGAGCCCCCAAGCCGACCTAGACCAACGAAGAAGATGATGGCCGCCCAGTCATGGGAAACGCTGGACAGCGACTCGTCCGTGGACACAATGTACGCGGACGAGGACGCCGCGCTCGTGGCTGCCATTGAGGCCATGGAGCGAGCCGGCCTAGTGAAGCCCGGATCGGCGACCTACGCTACCTCAAAGCAGCGGAGACCGCCGATTAAGCCCGCCGCCGCCGTACAACAACGAAGAAGACCGACACAAGAAGATCGCCAACGTCAACGCGAGCAGTCAGAGGGCCGCTTCATCCTGCCCCCTGCATCGCCATCGCCGCCATCGAGCCAGCCGCTGCCGAGATCGCCGTCGCCGACCTCAAGAGGGCCTCCGCCCCGGGGTGCGGGGCCGGCTGGCGGAGTGTCGCCTCCGACAGTGGTGTACGAACGCGACCTAGTCGCGGTCGCCCGGATTTTAGAATCCGGGATCCTGTCGGATGCGATGCTTCGCTGGATGGCTCTGTTTCTCCGGGTGCGTGAGGCTGAACTCACCTGCCGCCCGCTCTCTCCGGATGACGTCGCAGCGTTGAGGAACGTCGCGGAACGCGCCACTACGGACCTGCCGCCTATCCAAGACGCTGTCCTCGCGCGCAGCCCGGTCGAGGGGAAGAGGAAGAGGCGCAGCACCAGCGAAGATGAAGAGCGCGCCGTTCGTCCCCGCGTGCGCTCCGCTTCGCTGTCGAGCCCGCCGTCGGACCCTCCTCCTCCTCCTCCGAGCTCTAACACGCGCCCCTTTACGCCCGCGAACGTCCCCGCCGTCGCCGCCAAATCCCCCGGACCGGTTATGAAGACCCCTGACGCGTCCCTTTCTCACGCCATGTCTCCAGCGCCGCAACCGACGAAGACCCCATCTCTCCTTCGCGAAGCCCCACTACCACAACGCGAGAAGAGAAAGATACAGAAGCTTACGCCCGCGGCCCTTTCGGACGCTGCCGGCCGGGGGGCCCACGCCGTCGCCCCGCCGTGTGCCCCGTCCCGTGTCACAGGTCCGCGCGCCGTGACATGGGCGGAGCGCACGACTGTGGTGTCCGGCGCTGCGGCCCCTCGACCGGTAGCGACCGCTCCCGCAGCAACTCGCCCCCAGCAGCCCCCAACCACGCACACGACACCCACGTACGCCTCGGCCGCGAAGAAGGACAAGGCCCCTACTGCTCAACAGCATACGAGCCAGTCCTCCAGTAGCAGTACTACCGAAGTCCCGACGACGCCTATTAGGAATCCGAAGAGGAAGGAACCTCGGTACCCCCCTCTCATCGTTGAAGTCCTACCAGAGTGGCAGAGCCACTTTAGAGAGCTGACCCTAAGACTCGGCAGGCCTCCGAACGCGCGTCCCTTTGGGAAGGGGATGCGGTTCCTGCCAGAAGATGAGTGCGAGTACAGAGTGGTGCAAAGATACCTCACTGAAATGGAGACGGCCAAGAATCTATCCTGGTTCTCGTACTCTCTCCCTGCCGAGCGGAGCCTAAAGGTGGCGATAAGGGGACTACCCGCTGAAACGGACCCCGCCGACGTTATCGCCGCCTTAGAGGAGTTAGGCTTCCAGCCAGAGTTCTGTAAGAACATACGGGCGCGAAGAGGACGCCCTGGCTGCCTGTTCCATGTCGCAATAAAACGACAGGAAGGAAAAATCCCAACTAAGATATATGAGATCAAGGAGCTGCTGCTTATGCGCGGGATCTCGGTGGAAGCTTGGCGCGGGCGTGTGGGGCCCGCGCAGTGCCACCGCTGCCAAGCGTTTCGTCACAGCTCCCATCATTGCCACCGCCCGCAGGCTTGCGTACGTTGTGGCGAAAGCCACGCTGCGCGCGAGTGCGAAAGACCATTAGAAGAGCCTGCAACTTGCAAAAATTGCCGCGGACCGCACCCGGCAAACTTTTCTAAATGTCCTACATTTAGAAAAGAGTTGCGCAACAAGCGCGCTGGGACGATCGCGCGCACAGGCCTCTCAAGACCGCAAAAACAGGAGGGATCAGCTCCGCCGCCGCGTAACGCCGTGGAGGAGGCCGCGCCAGGGTCGCTGATGGCGCCGGCTAACGATCCCACTGGTCGCAGCGGAAAGACTGGGCCTGGTAGACGCCATAGGAAGCGTGGTGGAAAACGCCACTCGAAAAGAGGGAAAACCGAGTCGAAAGCTACAAACGAAGCAACCACAGAGGGTGGGCCAGCGCCCCCTGCAAAGTCTCCGAATCAGCAAGCCGCCTCGCAACAAGACGCTCAAAGAAAAATTGACGCCGGATTATCGAAACTGCAAAGCCTTTTAAGGCCGCCACAGGGAGATAATCCAGACAGTGAGATACTCAGGAGCCTTCTGCGTGCGCTCCTCAACAGAGAGAATTAGGCCTGAGTATCCCGACGATTTGCCCAGTCGCCGCGGGGAAGAGAGATAGTCTGGCACATCTCCTCCGCGGCTCGATTTTCAAACATCACGAGGAGCGCTCTTGGTGCGTCCTCACCCAGAGCCCGGCCCGTCGTAGCGGGTCGCGATAGAAGCCACAGATTAGAGGGGAAACCCTGGCACTGTTTCCTCACGCTCCCGTCGAGTATTCGTGTATATAGATAAATTGTAAATAGTATTTATAAGTTATGTATATATAGAACGTAGTATTTGTCCTTCCTTTTAAAAGTAGTGGTGTATCGTTTTTGTTCTAGCTATAAGTTTTTATTGTTAATTAGTTTTAAGAATAAAAGCATGTAGGATTGAATAAATGGCACATCACAATCTTTTCAGTGGATGGATGATTGCGTGAAGTATGAAAGATGGTTTAGAGTGTGTGATGTGCGAAAATCGCCCGACCTGAGATTCAAAGAGTTCGTATGTCTCCAAAAAGAACTAAAATGTTTTTGTTAATTTTTCATTGCTATAATATTCAACTTAACCTGTGTCTCATTGTCTTGACACCATTTTAATTTGTTTTTAAATTTTTGCCTAGTAAACTTCATTCGTTCATAAAAAGGCCCAAACCTTGGCCTACCATACGAAACCCAAGCCTAGCCTCTGCATGATATTGCTTCACATATTTATTCCAACCGGTAACAAAACGTTTATTCTCTTTAAAGGGCATATATGTAGATCTAGCAGCTTCTTGCAAAATAAATATAATTTTATAATACATATTATCAATTATTGACTTATGTTCAATATTTTTACATATTTTATCGCTACAATCTCTAAATTGACTAGGAAAATCAATATCGTGTAAGGCTGTATTACATAACTCAGTATACCTTGATTTTTGAAAAGAATTTCTAAAACCCCAAATGATTGCATTATTATTATTATTATTATTATTATTATTATTATTATTATGCTGAATATCATGTTGAACAAGCTTCGGTATTAATACATCAAAATCACAAATTATTTCAAGAGGAAAGTGGTCTGACCACGAAACATCATTTAATATATTAATCTCATGAATAGAACGTTTTGCACTATTTGTCACCACGCAGTGATCTAACCACCTACCAGTCCCGTGATAGTCACTCAAGAATGTAAAAGAATCTGATTCAACACCCAACATATCAGTATCTGCGCACATCCAATCATGGTCGCTACAAAATTTAATTAATTCATTATAAAATAATTCACCTGGATGCGCATTGAAATCTCCTAATAAAAATACATTTTCAATATCATTACACTCCACAATAGCATTTACTTCTGACAAAATATCTGTATACTCTATCAAATTATTGAAATTGTTAACAGGCATATAAATAGAAAAAATTAACATTACTCTACTCTTAATTGCTACCTTAATCGCAGCTAATCTAACATTGTTACATTTAATCACCGTTACATTATCAAAAGCACTTGACTTCCATAATAAAGTGACACCTCCATAAGGTCTTCCCCATAATAGCTCTGACGAATCAACAGCTGACACACCCGTTAAATTAAGATCTGGGTGAATGCCATCGAGAAACCCTAAATCATGCAGAAGCAACCAAGTTTCCTGAAGCGCTATATCAGCTGAAAGGCACAATTCTTGTATATAATTTACTGATCTCTTAATGGATTTACAGTTAAAGCTTACTAGCTTACATTTTTTATTTATATGTTGTTGTAGATTAGACATCGTTTTATTGCTTTTAAAACATCTGTGTCTATTGCATTTCGCGCTCTAAAAACAAAATAACGCCTAAAAAAGATCCCATCCGGCCAAAGGCTATCATTATTAAACAAATGGATTGAATGTTTAGGTATTAAAATCTTATAAGAATCATATTCCTACACATGACCATTCATCACGACCTTCTCTGGTAAGACTGCAACGTTTGTTTTTTCCTTTATGTAATCTGCTATGTCCTCCGATGATACATCTTTCGACACATTATATATTAAAAAAGGAATCCTTATATCAGCAGCTTTGAATTTCGAAGTGAAATCAACATTCGCAGTGCCTTTTTTTCCAACAAAACGTGATTGCTTCTTACGTCTTTGTACTAAATTCCAATCTTGTTCCATACTAGCCTCTGCACAATACTGTTCATCAGGATACGATATGCAGTTTACTTTATTAACATTATGAACACTTTCACAAGATATAGATTGAACCTTGTTATTTTGCAGTAAACGTTCATCAAGCAATTCTTTTGAAACATAATCGCTTTTTATTTTCTTCACTTCAGATTGCAACAATAGTATAATATCCTTTAATAATCTAGTTACATCAACATGATCAAATGTAATAGGTGGCAGTTTATTTAAATCTCTCGCTACGAAAATAGGTACGCTTTCTGGATCCGTGTTTTTAAACAACGAAATAATATCCTCCAAGTCTCGACATAATTTTTGATCTTTTCTTCGCTTTATTTTTTTAACATTAGTAGTCACAGATTCAAACAGCAACGACTTTGCACCATCTATATCATCCGTTGTAAAAGAAGAACTGCACACTTTGATTAAACTTTCTTCATCCATAACATCAATCTTGTTTTGAATAAAGGCGAGTATCTCGCTTATTATATTACACGAAGTACACTTTAACAACGACATTTTTCATATAAATACCACGACCTTCAGCGACGCAGGGTAGGTCGCAACTTTAACATTGCTTATATTTTACTCAAACACAATATAAATGTCAAAGATATGATAAATCACCGATCTCGTCACTTGGGTTTGAGTCTGCGAATTCTTAGTCTATGTTCTTTTTATATATTCAGCTCGTTTTTTTAAACATGTTTATATTCTGAGCAAAATCGAAGCAAAGTAAAAGTAGCGTCTACAAATATCAGTGTCTTAGAATATATCTTTTCTTTATTTATACTAGGGGTGTAGAACTCAGCGCCTATTTCTGTCAGCCGGCATCTAAAGGTGACAGAAATCAATTAAACTCGTTGGTTTCCATGAATTCTCACCAGTGGCTCCTAGTAACTGTGCAGCATGTAGCGGCCACGCCCTGGTAAACACATCGGCGCGTAGGCGAAACCTGATTTAGGGTACTTGCAGGATGTTTTGTCGCTCAAACTGTTACGGTGACTCCCCGCTCAGTGCTAAAGTCTGTTTACTTACTCATCATCTATGTATATTGCTAATGGTAGCTTAGTATACTGAGGATTCTGGCAAGGCAGCAACGGATTGTAAAATACCTAAAATGCTGATAGGGGTCTGTTATTAATTCCCAGACACAGTGTCCTTTTTTTGTTAGCCCGGTGGAAATCCGTCCGGAATGTTAGGGGAGTGATGAAAGCCACTCCCCCGGTGTGTCGGACTTGCATCGACTAAAACCACCGGGGTGCCAGCAGTGCCTACTCTTCGCCTTCGCCGGGCCTGGGAGGAGGCCCCAGTCGTGCACGCGATCCCGGTAGGTGGAAGATGGACCAACACGGGGATTTGAGTCGGTAAAATTCCGACACACCGGGGGCAGCTTTTACCCGCCCCCTGACGGCCCATAAAGGGTTTTCCCCAAAATAGGTTTCAGGTGTCCGCATTCCAATGCAAGAAACTTTTCGCTATTTAAGGTGCCATTTTTAAGATCTAATTATATTAATAATACTTTTGTTTTTCGTGCCTGTGATCTATATAATAAATGTTTTTGTGATATAGATATACTGTCCTGTGCCTTGGGCCCTTGAAACAAATGGTGAGAGCGAAAATATTAGCTTAAGTTCAATTTTTTTCTTTACTGTATTTCTTTTTATATATGTACTGTTTATATGTAACATACATGTAAGTATATTTGATTGATTTTGTCTTATTGTTATTTTATAGCTTGATTTATATTTTTGTACAAATTTTTGTGGAAACTTTGCTGGCTTATGTAATTTTTTTGTCTATTTTTGTTTTTATTTTTATATTGCTGTATGTTTCCCTCTAAAATAAATAAATAATACCAAAAAAAAGTAACCGAATGTCATTTATGTTAATTATGGAATACATTCTATCATATCGTATTTGTTTATTTTTAAAAGTCCCAACTTTACAATTAACGAGCCATTTATCAATTTAATATTATTGCCCGTCTACTCGCGAATATTTTATAAAAGAAAAAAATATAACGCCACTTCTCTGTTTATAAATTAATATGATTGACCTAGAACAATTGATCCTTCATTTAACAAATAAACCTTCTACTATTAAAAATTATTTATTATATAAAAAATAAAAATTATTAGCATTCCTTGCCTTTTATTTGTATTCGCTGCTCTATTCGATTGAGAATCCAAATAAAAACCAACAAGTCATGATTCACTTTGTATCAAACAAACGCAGCCAGTATAAACAGTGCCTCGCGCTCTCAGTTGCTCGACAATGGAAAGTTAACCAAAGTCAATATTTTATTCATAGCTCGAAAAAGCTGCAAAATTCAAGCACTTGGCCTAAATGGATATTAGTAATTGACAGAAATTATTTATTTATGGGATTTTTACAAGCCGATAAATTCTGCTAAAGTTATTCTTTCAAATAACCCTCAGACATTATTATTTTAGTAGCTTTATTGTAAGTTCATTTATGAAATTGGTTTGTAAGAATTGTAACACTAGCTACTATGTAATCGCTAATGAATATACCGATTAATTGCCATACTTAATAATCATGGTAAGAAGATTAAAATTTTAAAATGCTTAAATGTTAAATACTCACATGGGTGTAAGTCAAGGGCAAAATGCCGTTGACTGCGGCTGGGTATAAAAAGTCCAACACGCACAACTTCCAAATTAAAGGTGATTAAACAAATGATTTTTGAGCATTTTTATAAACTATATATTCGTCTGTCGCTAATAAAATTTACTCACTGTTTATATTTAATGATCACACTTCGTGAGTGGATTTAGGTAATGGACATTTTTTTAAATAATTTCGTAAAGTAAAAGAGAGATTTCGTGTCAATATTCATTAAAATAAAAAATTAATTTAAAAAAATATTCAGAAAAATAAGTTTGAGATTAATACACTATATTCAACTGACGACATCCAAACTAGAAATATTTTACATTTTTAGCTAGGGCATCAGAAACAAGCACATTTTTTTTTTTTTTTTGGTAACCCAGTGGAAATCCATTATGGACCGTCAGGGGGCGGTGAGGGCCGCCCCCCGGTGTGTCGGACTCTCACCAACTAAAACCACTGGGATGCATCTCCAAGCACAGGGTGCGCCGGACTACGGGAATGTGACTAGTGGTCTCACCGCTGTCCGGCGCGTGATCCGCCCAAAGGGCTTCCTCTCTCTGGTAGGGGAGTGGGAGAAGAGTGACACCACCCCCCATCGCCAAGTGGCGTGCGGATGCACGCGCAACACCACTGGGGCGTTTGAGTCAAGTAACGGCCCCCTCAGGCGCGTCACATGGCACCCCGCGAGTTTGTCCCTTGGGCAGATTTTCGGCCCGGGACTCCTCATGCTGCATAGGCTGCACCGACATTGCAGCGTTATCGGTGGCCTTCTTTTTAATGCCTCTCGGCTCCTTCAGCGGCTTTTTTGCGACCGCGCAGCTCTCACTGCCGAGCTTGTGCCCCGCCGGTCTTCCGGCGTCTGCGCAGACTGCACAACGGACGCTGGCCGTGCAACCCTGGGCACGGTGCCCTGGCTGCGCACACCTAAAGCAAAGCGCACTACGGTCGACCTTTGCTTTGCAATTTACCGACACGTGCCCGGGTTCCATGCAGCGGAAACACCGGAGTACGGTCGGTGGCAGCAATCGGATCTGGGGCAACAAGCACATTTTACATTTACCATTTACAATTGTATTTAACATTTGATATAATTATTCCCTTAGTAGTTCC
Source organism: Automeris io (assembly GCA_036320925.1). Taxonomy (NCBI): domain Eukaryota; kingdom Metazoa; phylum Arthropoda; class Insecta; order Lepidoptera; family Saturniidae; genus Automeris; species Automeris io. The sequence goes on along the minus strand of JAUDJH010000010.1, from coordinate 10,540,773 downwards.
TTAGTATCACTATATTCTATATTCAACATACCATCCTTCAGTTTCACCTCACATTCGTAATTAGAGAGATTTAAAATATTTAAAGTATTATTAAAATATATTAATTTGGTTTTTTCAATACAATGGTATGCCATTTATCATCTTCTAAGTTTTTTAATAGTATTACTCCTCTTTCTTAATAACATTAAATTACATAAAGTATGTTAGAGCCCAGATTCAGATGAATATATTCTAACGATCAAGCGAAATCTTAGTGTACTGTGTTTAACTTCACACTTAATTTTACTATTAGTCTTACTTTCCACGACAACATATAATATAATACTTATAATAAAGCCCATTTCTTCATCACAAGCCTGACTCTATCCACAAACTATTTGGAACATATTACAAAAAGCTCCGAGGGTGTTAAATGATCATAATAAGTTCTTGAATAGAAAGCGCGCGCTCCGCCAACCGTTCGTGAAAACACTATGTAAACAACAGCCTTTTTTGTTACTTTGTAACGTTAAATGGCAGTAAAAACACCGAAAGTCCATCAATACCCAAGAGTTAAACAATATAAACTCGATAAAATAGAAATCATTAGTGAGTTCGTTTTGATATGGATCGTTCGATAATAGTCGTCGCACTATTCTCCCTTACCTACCATCCACCGCGACTCGTGCGCAAGCGAACCGTACAACAATTATGGCGTCCGCGAGAGCGGGCCGGCAGCGTGGACGCTACAACTTATATATACTATCTATCTACATGCGAATGGTTAAAGATTTATTTAAATAAAACTTACTTAAGCCAATTTAGTTTTTATAAACCAACGCTTGTTGACCAATATGGTATATAAGTTAAAGATGTGTACTTCAATATTGTCGGCTGAGCACCTTCTGTGCTCGCCCCCTAAGCCCGGTTGAGCTGAAAATGCCTTTACCGGCAATAAGTAGTTAGTCCGCTTCAAAAAAAAAAAACTTCAATATAACAGAAACTAGTACTCCTCAACTAAGGACCTAGTAACTAGTAGTTCCCAAACTAAGTATTGTTTTTAAGACTTTACTTCACAGGATCATTTCTATAGTAAGCTCTTATCGAGAAAATCTGAACTAAGAATTGTCACTAACCTATTTAAGTATCATCTTATGGTTCTCGAGGATGTATTGTGGAGAATTAAATGTACCATTATGTTTTATAATTACACTTATAATTAATAAAAAATTGAACCATATCTATTGTATAATATAATATAATATTCAGTTTAATAATAATTATTATCTGTATTTAAAATATGTGGACTTGAGATGGTTAAATATTATATATTTAGGATCCAGAAGTAGGAATCTTTAAAAATAAGTACAAAATGACCATAAGTTACATTTATAATTATTAATTTAACAAACTCGTAAACTAACCTACAAAATGATCATAAATTGCTAATGATTTGAAATACAAAAAGAAATCACCAATACAAACTTTATAAAGAACTTACACAACCACATAACTTACTAATATTACTTATAGAACCACTTTTAACCATTTATAACTTAAATGCTCGATATAAACACAAATCACAACGACCACGACCTTACGCACAAAACAGCGATGCAATAGTGCCCGCCATGTTGCTATGCTGTCCTGCTCTACCACTCATTTTTAGTGAGGTACCCAGACATTCCTAACTATATAATATACGAAGGTGATATATCGTCCAGGCAATAATCCATATTCGTTCTTAATTTCACAACTCTAGCCCACCTAAAGGCTTTGACGTTATTTGTAAGGTAAGATGCACCCCTAAACATATTATCGAGAACTAATGCAGTTCCTGTACTGGGTCAAGAACGCGCAGCGGTGAGCTTGTACGGAAAATCACGTTAGATACAACTATTGAAGTTTGCTCTATGCTATTTCACCTCGACCTATATTTTACGCCAAGCTTCGATTTTTATACTGTAAGTGGGTTAATTTTATTTATAACTTATTGTTAATGTTATCAGTGACTAGAAATAACTTTAAAAACTTGTTTATAATTCTGTACCTTTATCTTTTTCCGTTTAGAATGCATACAGTATGTATTTAACACGTTCGTTACCAGCGCCGCATATATGCGTCGTCTCAATTCTTACATTTGAGCGTTGTCCGACCTGTGGAGGTGTTACTTGGTACTCAATAATAAATTTTAATATATTTACATTATCCTTTTTAGTTGAAGGGAAAATAAAACAAATAATATAAAAAAAATTGGGGAAACTTACATGGCAACACTGGAAGCTTGCGTATTTCGTGTACAAAGAACTTTCTCTTTTGCACAAAGCAATGGATCATGCTAGTAGGTCATGAGTCCAAAAGGATTATGACCATTTATCATGAGCACCATTTATCAATTAAATGGTTTTATTAGTCTTTAGACCGATTTTTGTAAGTAGTCTGAACTTAGTTTACTTATAAATATATAAATTTTATAATAATAATTTTTATTCCTTCCTTTATATAATTTCTTTCCTTTTATTATTCATTAATAATATAATCATATATATATATATATATATATATTATTATTTTATTTATTTTATATTATTATTGGTATCCGTTACCGACATTTAGCTTATGCATGTGATTCAGATTGTGAATGTGAAGTGTATTGGAGCTGTTGACAGCCCATAAATAAATAAATAATAATAATCTTCTATAATATGAAAATAAATCGTTAAATGTGTATAAGCGCGAAACTCGAGAACGGCTGAACCGATTTGGATGATTTCTTTTATGTTGTGTTTGTTGAAGTCTGGGGAAGGTTATTACGGAGAGAAAAATTAATTGAAAATTCCCTGCAACTGTCTAAAAACACCACTTTTCTATATTCTCATACAAAAAATTCGTAATAATATTTAAAAGTCAATTTGAAATTTAACACCATACCATAAAGTTTAAATGTTAGTGGACGGGTTCCGGGAAGGCAATACAATTATTGAGTGACGTATAAATATTAATGTCAATATTTGTCAATTTTTATACATTAGCATTAAGGCCAGGCTCCTTCAAACAATTTTTAAAAAACAGCCGACAGGCCAATAGGTTTTGGCAGAATAAAATCTGACGGGGAAGCTATTAACATTAAAAAAAAAACAATGTGACTTTGTTTTAGAGAAATAGGGCAGAACAAGGTCTGCCGGGACAGCTAGTTTTCTAATGTATTTTGGTAATGCTGTCGTGAAATGCCCTTTTTAAGTCAGATAGGGTTTTTAATAGACACTATTCAGTATATATAATGTATTTAGAATTGTATATCGACAATCAGCGGTTGCGCCATAAGCTAAATGAAACAATATTGCTAATCGGATTTGTTTTGATGACAAAGACAAAGTACCTCTAATTTTTATACATCATTTTCATTTATATACGTTGCCTAGAGCCTATTTGGGTATACAGACGCCAGTTACATGGAGTAAGAACATACATTTTCTATGTTTAATTTGTATAAATATGATTACTTGAGTGAGTTTAATCTAATAAAGTGGGGGTCTTAGGCCTTGTCATTGGCCAACACGTTTCATAGGTAAATTGACGAACTTAGTATATATGTGACTACAGATATAATTCCACCATCTGTCCTTTATGTAACATGTTACTCTATCAATGATAATACATCCCTTTTCGCAAATATATGTCTGAGCGATCAGGGCATACTTTTTCTAATCGTAGTAAATAATCAAGGACTTGAAATTTTTATGGGTGACAGTAAACTTTGAATGTATCTACCAAAGATTTATTATCTATAGCTTTTTTAATGAAGTGAGAAAAAATATTAGACATATTTTACATGAAGGTTCGCAACAGTTCCGTTGCAAATCCCTTGGTAAGAGGGATTGCTCAGCTATTCCATCGAATTGGAAACCGTTTCGAGGAAAGGCTTGGAAATCATTTTTCAATAATCTTCGGATTTCACGGCTTTAGGTGATCAGTACAGGCAAAATCGCTTTAATACAACGTATTATGTATTTGGGCCAATAAAATCTGGAATAATATCTCAACATGAATACAGACTCAAAAGCTCGTGCCGATATACTGAATTAAAGTAACTGTATTTAAAATAATATTAAATTGTAAGCTACAACATTTTACTTCGTAATAAACACATCTTAAAAGAGCTAGTAACGCCTATTTGAACTATTCTATCTAAAATAATCCGTACCTTACAACATTTCTATTACTAGAGAAAATTCGTAATTATTAATAATTTTTTTAGTCCTTTTATAATATGTAACTTAAAATTCAGCACAATTTTCGATCTCACATATATTAGATGATAACTATTATCATTAATTATTTGCTACAATTGATTTTAACGCAAAAGTTGTGGCCTCAAGACATAAAACAAATATATAACAATATTTTGTATTTATATTTATAAAAAAGTAAAATAAATATTATTAGAGTTTTCTTTTTTTATTTAAGATGTGATTTTTGCTTATCTTTATTAAAAATTTTACGTATTACTAAATACTACTTAGATGACGATAATTTAATTTAAAAGTTTTCTAACACAATTTTTTTTAATTTATTATCATTTACAAAAATCATTGTTACATTTTTTTTTAATATAGCATAAAGAAACCACTAAGGTTTGAACGTATGCTATTTACAAACAGTCCACATTTAGAGTCGCAATTAATGTATGGAACTACGTAAACACATTTCGATTAAATAAATATAACTTTATAATTATATTAACATAAAATTTAAGAACATTAGAACAGTTAAGTATTTAATAATTTACACCAACTTTTAAAAGTTATGCATGAAAGTTCGAACCATGTTGTTAAAATTTTAACAATTTTAATGAGCTATGTTTATTAGTAAAGGATATCTAATATTAGAACTCACGTCAAACAAATTTAATGAGCGTACGTTTATACCTAAGCTGCGTGTTTAATAACTTAAGCAAAAAATTTAACATTTGCAGTTATATGTACTACAGCAAATTGATAATAATTACATTAAAAATTTAAAACAGTCCCGTCTCACTTATGTATTCAATTGTAAGCGATCCTTGCAATAAGTTTAAACATGATACTTCTACAGGAAGATGGCACCGAGTCGATTATCCTGTTGCTTCTATATGATGCTGAAACACCAGGACCAGGTTACTGTATTATTGTAAAATCATTGAAATCACAGGATAGTCAATTTTTTTTTAATATAATTTATAGACGAACGCTTGACCTCAATCACATCTGGTGGAAGACGAAGATGAGTTCGATGATGAAACCCGATCGCCTAGCAAATGCTTATTCACTCTTCTCTTAAAGACTCCCAGGTCATAATATCGCGGAAGTATGGCCGCTGGAAGCATATTCCACTCCTTAGCCGTACGCATGAGAAATGTAGAAGCGAATCTTTTCGTGCGAATATAAGGAACATCCACCACATACGGATGGTATCCGACACGATGTCTAGTGGTTAAACTAATAGAAATAGCTCATATTTCAATAACAACTTGAATAGAGCTGTTTATTAGTGTCCGACCGAAAGTTCGGTTTCGGTTTCGGTTTCGGCCGAGTTTCGGCCAAAAATCAAGTTTCGGCGGCAGTTTCGGTTTCGGCCAAATTTGGCCGAAACTTTTGCCGAAACCGAAACTCATTTCGCTAGTTGTCGTACATGCTTGCTTAACTTCGTTTCTCGCGGCAACGCTTTGGCGGACGCTGGCGGCCCTGTTCGGGATTCGTGCGCCGTTCGCATTGCTATTTTTTTTTCGAATTTACGCGTGTTTGTTGACCGGGAAAGGTCTTCACAACTTAACCGGGCGGGTGAGCGAACACTGAGGGTGCTCAGCCGGCAATTTATGGGTTGGGTAGCAATGCAAGGGCACCCCTGTGGGTACAAACCTCGACTTGGACCGCCAGCCAAAAATACGAAACCTAACGGTGATCTACTAGCGTTTCGGAAGCGACTACCTTGAGGAGAAACGCCGAAAGAAACTCAAGTCTGCGTCGGAGTGTAACTGCGTCGTTTAGACGACAGTTGACGGATCTATTTCGCATTGCTCTATAGCAACACAACTTAGTCAGTGCGTTATCACCCGACGTAAACATTCTTTAGAGGTTATGTTTTGATGGAACTGATTACATGTAAGTTTTTGTTTCATTTTTTTACTTGACCACGTTGACTTTTATACTTGACCACGTGAGTTTCGGTTTCGGTTTCGGTTTCGGCCGAAACTGAAGCCACGGCCGAATATTCGGTTTCGGTTTCGGTTTCGGCCGGAAAACCAGTTTCGGTCAGACTCTACTGTTTATCTTCCAGCAGCTGATCGCTTTTTCTTTAATTATAACTAATGACACTCTTAATTGATCTCGTTAGGGACATCGACACATGTGTACGTCTGTTTTTTTTTGTTTTTAATTATATCAAGAGGAAATTTGTAAAATTGTACTAAAAAATATCTCACTACAGAATATATCAACAAAAAAAAAAAAACATATTCATTAAATACAACCGTTAATACTTCACTGATAAATGACCATTTTATTTTATTGATGGTGTTGTGAAAACATTAAGACGATTACTTCAAAAAAATTCGTCCCTAAAGAGGTTAAATCACTTTTTAAACAAAAAAAAAACCGAGTGTAAATCCTAAATTCGTCCATTTAGGAATTATGATGCCAGAGAAAGAAGTGCAAATACACAGATCCACAAAGCCACAGGTATACGCGTCAAACTTATAAAAGCCCTCTTTGCGTTGAAGATTAAGAAATTGTCTTAAATCGAAGTTTTAAAAAAATTCTTGAATTCAGTGATTTAATTACTTATATCGAGATAGTTATAGTTATAGTTATATACGGTAACGTCCTTCTCGGTCGATAACGAAATATCAACACTCCATGTATTGCAAATATCCATAGTCGACAGTAACCACTTACTGTTAGATGGACCGTCAGCATGTTTGCTGACGAAAGTTACGAAAAGACGCATTTATGAAATATATACCATGTCATATAATCAATCAGAAACTATTAAAAAGTTAACGTGGGGAATGTTAGTAGGGAAAATACATTCATTGATCCCATTGAATATTAATCACCAACAAAGGGTTTAGCACTGATTAAGTATAAATAGACATTACATTAATGTTATTCCATTAACGTCATATATTCGACGTCTTCGCCCTAGTGGTCTTAGATGCATAAAATGTAAGTTAATATTTAACACAGTTAAAGTTTATTTACGGCTGTAACGCTGTTATCATCATAAAAGCTCTCGAAAGTTTGACCAAAGAAAGTGATAACACTTCGCAAGGGTCCGTCACCCTTTTCAACGTTACAGAAGATGACAGGCACTTCCGCCCTCTAACGCTATCACTCCCACAAGAAGCTCACCTGAGACATAAACGAATTTTTTTATTTACTTTTATTAGCCCTTTACTATTATTATTTATTTTTACTATACGATAGAAAGCTTCGTCTTTCGTCTTTGACAAACGTCAGTCAAATAACTACACTAGGTAAAACTTTAAAGCGGATCAAAATTTTAATAAAGTTTCGAGTAAGTGTCAAACTAACACTTCCATTTGATTTGATTGTTCCATTACTTTTAATAAATAAATATATGTCTATATCCGTCCGAGCCATAGCCGATTAATCATCCATTGCCACAACCTTCGGCTAAAGCCCAAGCCAAAAGTTTTAAAATCTAAATATTTCTGTTCAATATTCACAAAATGTAAAAAATATAATAATTTTTAAAAGTTTCAAATGTAAGGCTTATGTTGATATACACAATGACACAATGTGTAGAAATTATCAAAATTACTTCACAACTTGTCTAAAGGTGGCTAAGGCCGAAACCACAGACGAAGCTTCGGCCGAACACTATTTATTTTTATATATATAAGCACAAAATGGATATACCCACGATTAATGTATCTCTGCTTACCCTGAAAGCGATATAGCGTGTTGATATATATGTATATATATATATATATATATATATATATATATATTAGGGGGTTTCAAAAAAAAATATATTTTTCCTCGGTACCATGCTCAAAAGTTTCGTTTTAATGCCGAAATAGGCTTCTGAAAATATGAGCCCTTAATATTAATATTAGGTCCTTACATATGAAATTGGCGTTTTGTATGTGAGGAACAAAAAGTCGAATATTTTTTAATATAATATATTTAATTAATCAAAGTATGAACCATTATTTTCTATGCACTTTTGCCACCTCATAGGTAGTTCATTGATCCTTTTACTAAAAAAACCAGTCGGACGGGAATCAATAAAATCTTTGAAGGCGATTTGGACTGCCCCATCGGAGTTGAATTTTTTCCCTTGCAAGAAGTTATCCAAATTTCGAAAAAAAATGGTAATCTGTTGGAGCAAGGTCCGGGGAGTACGGAGGATGTCTTAGACTTTCCAATTGAAGCTCTTCTAATTTAGTAGCCGTCTGTTGCGCAGTGTGTGGTCTAGCGTTGTCGTGAAGCAGCAGTGGCGTGGAGCGATTGACCAGCCTAGGTTGTTTAGCCGCTAGCTTTTCCATCATGGTTTGCAATTGCTGACAATAGACATCAGCCGTAATAGTCTGGCCAAATTTGAGAAAACTGTAATGAACAATACCGGCGCTAGTCCACCAAACGCTTACAAGTAACTTTTTTGGGGTTAATTTTCGCTTGGGGCAGGATTTGGCTGGCTGGCCAGGATCCAACCATTGCGCTGAGCGCTTCCGATTATCGTAAAGAACCCATTTTTCATCACAGGTAATGATTCGGTTTAAAATACCTTCATTATTGTGCCGGTTTAGTAATGTAACGCAGCAGTCGACGCGCGTTTGCCGGTTTGCTTCAGTCAATTCGTGAGGTACCCACCTTTCAAGCTTTTTAATCTTCCCAATTTGCTTCAAGTGAATTAAAACAGTTTTATCACTAACATCGCAGCCTGCAGCTAACTCGGACGTGGTTTGCGATGGATCCGCTTCCACAATAGTCTTCAACTCTTCATTATCAACTTGAGTCTCAGGCCGTCCACGGGGCTTGTTCTGCAGGTCGAAATTTCCAGAACGAAAACGTTGGAACCAAAAACGAACTGTGTTTTCTTTTGCAACACGACCGCCATACACATCATTCACCCTTCGAGTTGTTTCCGCAGCACTAGTGCCACGGCGGAACTCGTACTCGTAAATAATGCGATATTTTAAGTTTTCCATTTTGTAAAATGAGTGACGCAAACAGAAAAAAACAGAAGAAAAAAACAAATGAATGACGATCATCGAAGCACAAATACATGAGTCTATAGCTGTACAAATTTAAATTTGGAATTCCTTACCAAAGAGGAGAAATTTGTGATTAAAGTGGCCAGTACGAAAAACGCCAATTTCATATGTAAGGACCTAATATTTAGGTTGTCCGCATCGCACTTTTCGATTTCCCATACAAATAACACAGGACAAAAGTTTTTTTTTTCTTTTGACTTTTATAACTAATGAACGATATATCGTATTGCAATACCCATTCATTATTTTAGTAGAGAATTTGACGCTCTACAAAAAAGGTTTAACGATTGATGTTAATTTTCATCAACCAGAATTTTCAAATATTGGGTTAACTGTCAATGATAATTCGTTTTAAGTACCTTGTCCACATTTACTATAAAGCAGGAAATAAAGGTTAACAGTTTTCAGAAGTCTAATTTATATTTTGTAAAATGTTTTGGTTTCTTTTGACTGAGTTGATTTATCAAAAATTAACTTCAGACCTTTTTTGTAGGGCGTTAAATTCTCTACAAAAATAATGACTGGGTATTGCAATACGATATATCGTTCATTAGTTATAGAAATCAAAAGAAAAAAAACTTTTGTCCTGTGTTATTTGTATGGGAAATCGAAAAGTGCGATGCGGACAACCTAAATATTAATATTAAGGGCTCATATTTTCAGAGACCTATTTTGGCATTAAAACGAAACTTTTGAGCGTGGTTCCGAGGAAATTTTTTTTTTTAAACGCCCTAATAAATATATAACATATTTTTGTAAGTACTAATACCGTAAGCATTGAATTTAAATTTTGCTAATAAATTAAAGTACTCTTTATATATGTATCTGGATAAATAATTGTGATCAAATGGATTTAATTGTAAAACGTTATCATTTTAACTACATTTAATGTAATGAAATAAATAAATTATATTTCATTATATGGAAAAGTGTGTAAAATATTATACTTTAATTATCTCGAGCAGTTAGTTTTCTATAATTATAAATGAAATACGTCGCTATGCTCGTCTATAAGAATTAATATCATTGAAAATTGCAAAAAATAAACTTTGTGCTTAGAATTCGCGTTGTTGCGTAAATTGCAAAAAAAAATTTAATTTTTAAGTTTGCAAAGTTTTCATAAGCAAGATATCCTACATAATTAGAAACTCCAAAAATTTCATGACATAAAAAACTACGTAAAGATTTTTATGACGAGGGTCGTGAGCAAGTTTAGGAACGCCGTGAGCAAATTATTTAGGACCCTTAATAATTTGCTGTGGTTCCATTTGTTGTTATAATTCATGGCCTGAAGCCGCACCCCATTGTTATCTTCCGAGTGGACTAGAAGCGTATTCAAAGAAATATAATTATATCATTGTGTGTACAACAATTATTACAAGATTCACAAAGATTAAGCGACCTGGGTTTTCTCAACTCAAACCTTTGAAGCCACAATTTTTAGAGCCGTTTTAAATATTTTAGCGTGTAAACACACTTATTAAAATATAAAGAAGATTTTAAACACAAATCATTTATTTATTTCTTTTACAAACAGATTATAATAAATATGTGTTAAAGAAAAAAAAATATATCCATGTAAACGGAGCGGAATTGAAATGGCCCCCAGCTATTGACTAAAGCCGGAAAACATGAAATTAAAGAAGTAATCTCTCTGAATTTTAACCTGGATTTATTTAACAGATTTCATTCTCTCTAAGTAATCAAATTCGTTTGCATAATTTGAGCACCCTGTTTTAAAAATATATATACCGATGCATACATAATATTTTCAATGTAAATATATCAAACTCTTAATCGTATTAAAAGAATATATAAAATAATTGATTAAATTAATAAAATCTGGTTTATCTATTTCCGCGGTACTTTTTATGACATTACTAGCTGTCCCGGCAGACCTTGTTCTGCCCTATTTCTCTAAAACAAAGTCACATTGTTTTTTTTAATGTTAATAGCTATTGGCCTGTCGGCTGTTTTTTGAAAATTGTTTGAAGGAACCTGGCCTTAATGCTATATGTATAAAAATTGACAAATATTGACATTAATATTTATACGTCACTCAATAATTGTTTTGCCTTCCCGGAACCCGTCCACTAACATTTAAACTTTATGCTATGGTGTTAAAGTTCAAATTGACTTATAACAAATCTTTTGTATGAGAATATAGAAAAGTGTTGTTTTTAGACTTTTTCAGATAATTTTTTAAAATCTTCTCTCTGTTATAACCTTCCCCAGACTTCAACAAACACAACAAAAAAGAAATCAGTCAAATCGGTTCAGCCGTTCTCGAGTTTCGCGGTTATCAAGACACTATAGCTAATCCGGCAAACGTTGTTTTGCTATGTAAGGTTTTGTAATATCTTCTAAGATGTTCATTGAAATTAAGTGATGTCAAAGACAATTTTGTTCACAATTAAATACTCTTAATCAACAACACATTTATTTGGATAAAGATTAATATTATTACGTTGATACAACTCTTAACAAATAATGCATTAATTTCGACCAAATTTGTTTACCATAAAAACGGTTCTAGTGACTTAATCTTAAAAGATAGACATATATTGTCGCGGACATTTTTTTAGATCATTTCAAGAGGAATAATTCTTTCATACATATATCTTTGGTATCTTGAACCGTTTTTGCAGCGCACGCAATGGAAGCCCTCAAGAATGAATAATTTTGCCCGTTTTTTTCACATTTTCCATTATTTCTTCGCTCCTAATAATTGCATCGTGATGTTATATAGCCTAAAGCCTTCCTCGATAAATGGTCTATTCCACTCAAAAAGAATTTTTCAATTCGAACCAGTAGTTCCTGAGATTAGCGCGTTCAAACAAACAAACAAACAAACAAACAAACAAACAAACAAACAAACTCTTCAGCTTTATAATATTAGTATAGATTAAATTTGTAGTAAATACAAAACCGTTTAGTTCTTTTTCTTTAAAAATACTTAGAAGTACAAATGATAAATCTATTCTATAATCCATAAAAAGACAATAAAAATTCTATACAACAAATACAATACAAAAACTACTAAAAAGGTATCACCAAGCATACAAGAGCTCCATCTACGTTAAAGTTGCCTATGGCTTATTTCAACATAACGTATCACTCTCGCATACGCAGCACCTTATTAAGGTATCCATCCTACTCGTGTATTTTAGTAGACAACAACGAGATATGGTAATGAAATAGTCGCTTCAACGCGAGGGGAAGCTGTTGAGAGCCTAAAGGCCGGATTAACGGTATGTTAAAGGCTGTAACACGCTCGTTAAACTGAGGATGCTGATTTTTATTGCTCTCGCTTTGGGGTGCAGATGTCATTACCATCACGCGTGTTTGACGACAAACAACCTACAAACATTATTACACTCATAGACCCTTTTCCTATACATATATGGATCGCTAGTGTGCAGTGAAAGTCCAAAAAGAAACTCAGTCCAGACCCAGAAGAACTCTTATCTTTACTTCTCGGTATATTTTTAATCTGTTTTATTCAATATATAGTACCTGCTTTCTTTCTGTCTGAAACAAATGTTTACTATAAGCGTTTATATATATAATATTTTTTACGTGTACTTTATTCTGGGTTTGAATATTATTGCCGACAATGTAGGCCTATAGATCCACCAAAGCTTAAGGCTGCGATTTATAGACTCAAATTTGACTTGCTTAGACTTTACTCGTTACAAATTATATTATTTAATTCATATCAAAGTATACATATATTACGTTACCGGTTTTATCAACTAGGACTAGGATATCTGTGAGTACTTATGTTTTACTCAAGTTCATTTTATATATTCAGATTTTTTGTCAAAGGATGACTTAATTACTTTATTACTGAACATTGTCTAAGCAGAGTCGAGAGTAACGTCTACAAACCTAAGCCTAATTTCGATCTCCAAACTCTTGCTTACACCTTTGTACCAGCTAAATGTATATAAAAGTATTATTATATGTAGCTTATAATACATTCCTAAAGTATATTCTTTATTATATTTTAATAAATATATCTCATTTTCAAAATTGACAACTGCTGAGAAATACTGTTCGGAAGTTTTTGAATGGTCACGACACGACCTTGCTGTTAATAATGGAGGTACTCAGATTTCTTGAAATGACACGTCTATGGGAGTGATGAGGGTAAAATATCGAAGCCATTTGAGTGCAACGTTGCTATGTAAGTGTGTACAGTTTCAATATGTTGCGAGTTGAACGCAAAAAGAACTAAAAGGAAAAAAAGGATATAATTAAATCTGTCCATCTTGTAACTGATCGGTCGCGGGAACATCGGTTCTCCCTTACTCTTTTCACCATTATACGCTTTAAAGAGCTTTCAATGCCAAAAACTTATTCAAACATTTTAAGAGTTTATTAACCATAGCTCGCACCTAATTGCATCTATAATATAAAAATGAATCGCAAAATGTCTTGATAAGCGCGAAACTCGAGAACGGCTGAACCGATTTGGTTGATTTTTTTTTTGTGTATGATGAAGTCTGAGGAAGGTTATTACGGAGAGAAATATTTTAAAAATTCTCTGCAACTATCTTAAAATAACACTTTTCTGTATTCTCATACAAAAAATTCGTTATAAGTCATTTTGAACTTTAATACCACGCCATAAAGTTTAAATGTTAGTGGACGGGTTCCGGGAAGGCAAAATAATTATTGAGTGACGTATAAATATTAATGTCAATATTTGTCAATTTTTATACATATAGCATTAAGGCCAGGTTGCTTCAAACAATTTTCAAAAAACAGCCGAAGGGGGAGCTATTAACATTAAAAAAAACAATGTGACTTTGTTTTAGAGAAATAGGACAGAACAAGGTCTGCCGGGACAGCTAGTTGCTCTATAAAAGTCCTATCTATACTTTAAAAATAAATTTGTTTAACCTGAAACTATTGCTTACATTTTCGATTTTCCTTGTTCGATAAATTATGGTATTCCCCAATATGTACTGCATAATGGACGATTGATGTGATTTATGATGTCCATATAATTTGTTAGCAAAATCTGAGAAAAATTCTCCAGAGAATGTGGAAGTTTCAAAATGTATAAAATTTAATATAACGTTGGCTTTACAAAATTTGGGAATTTCAAACGAAATTCATTGCAAGCGTTTCAGCATCAGTATTAAATTATAAAGCAAATTTCATATTTATTCGACTACCACACTGTTCCTGAAAGTTAATTAATATATTCTGATATGCAAGCAATTCGAGAGCCACTCATTTCAACTAACAAATAAACGCGGAATAATTTCGAAATTATATGAAAATTATAATACACTGAGACCGTTTTTTTCACTGGCCGATACTAGTAATGGGAAATCGGTGAATAATATAGTTCCGTACGGTAAACAAAATAGTTCCGTAATTCCCTCAGTGTTCGCCCACCCGGCCGGTTAAGTTGTGAAGACCTCAGACAGTATCACAGTTGTATCTCTACTTTGACGATGGAAACGATATGTGCGAAAAGGTGTTTTTACTTTCATGGCTCTCAATCACTGTTCTTGTTTTTAAGATTTGATTGAAGCCTTCGATAGCGCCATAGAGATGTCTATATACTAGTCGAGCCACTTTTACCTGGTACTGATTATTAAAAGAAGTATATTACGTCCCTAAATGTATAGTGTTGTTACCTTTTAACTGATAAACATTTCCTTTCTTATTTTTATTTATTTTTCACACATTTCTGAGAGAGAATCATAAAGTCGTCTTCAAATCGTAGTTATAGCAAAACAATAGTCGTTGTATTTAAATTTTTGCGATTTTTGTTAGACTTATTAGAATATTATGAATAATTAAAAAAGGGAATTAAAACTTCGAAGCTGGTTTGATTAAACTCTGCTGCATTGACTACTTTTGATGTCCTTATTTCTTACGAGAAACTTTCATCAGAGTCTCAGATTCAAGGTTGTACCTTTGAACAAGTAAATTGGGTCACCCAGTCGACCATGTTGTCCGTTATAGTACTCTGTAATAATTATGTTCCACATTTTTATAGATATGAGATGGCTCTTATATAATTGATAGAGGAAATCCTTATTCCAAATAAAGTTATTTATTAATATATTTTGACAACCGGAGAAAATTTTTAACTATAAAGTGAATAATAATTGATAATATTTAAGCACCTTATTTACCTTTCATGGTGTGCAGATAACATACATAGATATATACATTAACGGCTGTATTCACTTTACGTCTATCGTATCCAATCTGACCAGTAACGAAGCAGATCACCGGTCTAAGGACACTTCATAGTAACATTTTTGTTAGACACCGTGCTGCTTCCCTAACGGTTGGTCCTTCATTGGTAGATATAAAGTGTTCGTATTCATCTGAAAAAAAAACCATAGAAAATATAAAAATTAATATAGGATATTAATTTCACAGTTAATAAATAGTCTAGACTACATTATCATAAGTAATTCGCAAATTGAATAGTAAATTAATACATTTTGTAGACAATCTAAAAACATTTTACAGGCAAAAGAATGTTTGACATTAATAATTAGGAATCGGAGAGCATTTGTGTCTAAAACTGTGTAACAACAGTTACGCTATCATGCTAATAGACATAAAAGTTTATTCGGGCTTCGTTCGAAAGACCCAAGTCATTGAAAGGATAAAACAGGGATCCTATTCCACAACTTAATGACTCAACAAAGATAGTAATCTCCATACTTTTTTGTTCGTACCATCACGCTGGTTGCTGTAAAATATTTTGTAAGGTTGTACTTCTTTTAAGATAATCACCTTTTAAAAATATATACAATGTTATAACTCCGTATTTTACTTTTAATTTGTTACCGTGTAGTAAGTACTTCCCTTGGCTGTTTCTTGGTCGGTCTAAGCACTATTCCTAAAATCAACTTTTCTCTAGAAAGCCTTAGGCAACTACCGATTATCTTTTAACACTTTCATCCAAGACTATATGTTATAGGAACTATCTAACTCGATTTCCAATTTGTAAGCGCTTTTTAAAATTATTTTGTCATAATCTAATGGTGTATAGCCCAATACTTATAAAAGATATTGTATTCTTTTAAGTTTAACAATGTAGACTTTTTAATAGTAAATATAAGCATAGCCATACCTAATTATATGTTTATAGTGCTCAATCATACTACTAATAAAAGCACCAAAATTAGTAGATATGTCGCGACATTTAATCTTGTAGCCATAGCAGCAGGAATTTTACCTTTTTTTTGTAGCCTGGGGGAAATCCCTAACTGTCCTCAGGGGACGATGAGGGCCGCCCCCCGGTGTGTCGCACTTGCACCGACTAAGCCCCCCGGGGTGTTCCTCCTACTCGTCTGCCAGGGCCAAGGGTACAGCATTGGCCACTTCCTCGGCACCCGGCGATGTTTGGCCTTAAGGTAGGCCTACCCTTTTTGCAAAAAGCAGGGGAGGGGTGATGTAAATGGCCACCCACTCCTCGCTCGCCTACTTATCTTGGAGCAGTGTGCGGGAACACATCGCACACTGCTCTCGCCTGGATCATTTGACGGCGTACTCCCTCAAGTGCGCCGCCCAAGACGTCATATCCGGTTTTTAGGAAGGAAAGCAGGAATTTTACCTGTAATATGTACAAAATTGTTTTTAGTATTGATTAAAAATATACATAGTTTTCTTTTTTAATTTGTATTTCATAAAGACATTCCACTATCATGCATTGTGTTCTCAAAAACTTTAAATTATTCAAAGCATAGATATACAACTCATGACCACAATAATGTTATAAATATTTTAACTGTTTCATATTTTAATTGTATTGTAATTCATTTCGCTGTTCATTGAAATGTTTTGTAAGCTTTCAAACTCAAATAATATTTTGAAATGTGTGTGTAAAATTTCAACGAAATTGGTTGCTGAATTTAATATTCAACAATGCAACATGCAGAAAAGCATATTTATTGAAGTAAATGAATATCGCTCAAAGCAAATAAATTTTGTAACAATTTATTGGTTTTAAAATTTATAGAATAGATAATATTGCTATTGTTTTTGCATAACATAATTATATTATTCTCATGATTATTCTCAGGTATACGGATTCTATTGGATATGAATAACAAATATAAAATATTCAGTAAGTATCGACTCTTCAGTAAATAAAATTTGAAAATTATTGTTTAGATTTCTTTTTTTAATTGTGAATTTAACTTTTTAGACATTTTAAGACGCAAAGCTGTCTATTGGTAACATACACTCAAACGCGTGTAGGAAATTAAGTATAGTTTTTGGTAGTAGGGCGATTGCTCGAACTGGGTCATGACCACAGTACACAAGTGTAAAAACCATCATAGTGACTCGCTTTGGCCTGTCGCGTTTCGGGATCAGCTTATGTATATCCAGTAACTCATATACCTAGAAACGTTCAGTCGTTGTATATGTGGGCCGACATGATGACTGATTTTCATCCCTTGATGGTCACTTATGTTTTTGGACTACACTGTACTTACCATCAGGTGCACTGTAGTGACTAGGTCGAACCAGTGTAAAAAAAAAATTAATCTCCGTTATATTAAAATTTAGATAATTCGACAATTCATTACATGATTTCAATGGGTGTGAAATCATTGCAAACAAAGTCACTAGCTGAACTTTTAAAATTTCAGTACTTTCACCCCCTGCTCATGAATGGAGGATGTCTCAATTACAATGTTTGTTCAAAATTGTTGGAAAATGTCGTGGCTATCCCTTTGATGTGTCGAGTGCGGTACGTAGGCATGCGTGGAACCGAGGCGGACGTAGCGCGTTGTTTTAAACTTGAAGCACCGTGAAATCGCCCAGGACAGGTCACTGCGTTCTGCGCACACTTTATTACGTGCAGAGATAGCCACGGTACGCCTCTGACCTAGATCTATTTTAATAAGCCTTAATTTAAATTTCATATGGTAGTCTCAATATAAATATTTTTCTGTAAAATGATGAACTAGAGATTCTAGAGAAGCTTGTTATTAATTCTCATCTTTAATATTTACACGATGTCCCCTAATTCTGCGTCAGAACCTTTCAAGTCCACGAGCAAACTAGAATTCAATTTCCCAAAGTTCCCACAAAGTGCCCGATTATGCGTAGATATTTGTACCCAACCCTTTGCAAACCAGTCTTTATTATGCAAATTCATCTCGAGAGATTGGCTTTATTTTTCACTGTACAAGATTTTCGTGTTACCTTGATAAACATGAAAATCTGAAACTTTTATATATTATCCGGTAATCGGTTTTCTATTTTACTACATATTTTATTCAATGCCAGCTGTATTCGCGGTTTTCCTTGTATGTGGACGAGATAATAAATAGCCTATTCCTTTTTAACAAATCATTTTAAATATTAAAGATTTTTTTTTCTTTAATTGGACGTATAAGTTTCGAAGATTAACACCTATGTACAAACTTCACATCTTTATAACATTAGTGTGAATTAGATTAGACTACGTAGACTAAGGCTAACTTAATGTATAATGGCTAGTGCTATGCCCAGCCTTGGCTTCGGAGCGCGCCTAGCTAACTAGCCTGGTAGGTGCAGACCTCTAGCTGCCGGGGTGGCACCAGGCGGCACACTTGAGGGAGAGTATCGTCCAACAAGGGTGCGAGCGGTGGGCGATGTATTGCCGCGTGCCGCTCTGCAACAAAGATGTATGAGAAGGGTGGCTCTTTACACCACTCTTCCCCAAACGAGTAGAGACCCACTTAACGCCGCACGCCTTGCCGGTCATCAAGGATGAGACCCCAGTCGTGCTCTCGATGCCGGTAGGTGGAAGGTGGAACACACTGGAGGGCTTAGTCGGTGCAAGTCCGATACACCGGGGGACGGCCCTCATCACCCCCCGTTAGGGATTTACCCCGGGTTACAAAAAAAACATTATAATGACTAGTACTACGGAGAAAACCAATGTATATTTGGTACAACCCTAAAGTAACAATTTACAAACTTAAGAACAAAATTAAAGTACATTACTATTTTATAAATAGGTTTTTAACTTGTATAAATAACTAGAAACCGGAATCATGATTTTTCATGTTACAGTCAATAGGAATGAATTACGTTCTCAACAACAACTAACAATATTTTTATACATTGTGAATCCCGTCTGTTTTTCCTTTTACGACATCAAACAGACGCTCCCTATTTGTTTCCGGCTCGGTATCTTCAAAGTGCACTAGATGAGATAAAGCTTTTTTATTTTCCCTCAAAACTGTCAGACACCACGTTTAGAATAAATGCTGAGATGTATTTTCATGTCACGCTAATGTCAGGAATTTTCTAAATTTTATTAGTAAAAAAATAGTTACAAATAACTTGTGAATCAATTGAGATATGTTCAAAATATTTTGTAATTTATTTACACAATAAATATTATATCCAGACCCAAAGATAAACCTATTTCAGTGTAAAGAAATTCCAATTATTACTTGCACCGCGGAAGAGATTCAAATCGAATCATGTTACTACATAGAATTGTAAAAAGGTTTAAGATAGACTGTAACATCAACAAGAACTGAGCTTTACCATAATATGGAAAATTTGTTTGAAAGTTAGAAACAATTTGAAATAGGAATAAATTTTCTTAGAAAACTCAATAACCTAAGTTTTATGAGTGATAGGTTTTAAAATATACAAAAAAATAGTTCACATCACTGCGTACCTACCTGTAATCTTGCTGTTAAGCTTATAAATTATGATTTTTTTACACCGGCTCGACAAATTGACTATAGTGCACCTGATGGTAAGTACAGTGTAGTCCAAAAACGAAAGTGACCATCAAGGGATGAAAATCCGTCATCATGTCGGCCCACATATACAACGACTGAACGTTTCTAGGTATATGAGTTACTAGATATACACAAGCTGATCCCGAAGTGCGACGGCCAAAACGAGTCACTATGATGGTCTTTACACTTGTGTACTGTGGTCATGAACTAGATCAGGCAATCGCCCTACCACCACAAATTGTTATAACAGACTACTTTCAACAAGTAAAAGAACAAAAATATCCAATTTTCCCCTGATTTCAGAATTTTCTCTCAGTTTTATATTTATATCTATTGATCAATATATTTCATATCTCTAGAAACTAGTAAAACTATATGGTATGCATTGTTCCCCTAATAAATTGTTTATGTTTAAATACATATTTCATTTTGAATACAGAACATTTATAATCCTCGTATCATTTTAAATATCACTTAATAAAAAGGCCAACGTATTTATTAAATTTAGGGCGTCACAAAGAGATTACGTCATAATTATTTATCATGAAATTCCGAAATTAATATACTGGCCGACAAATCTGGAGATGAAACAGATGCCTTTTGACTTTTCACACATCATACACTCTAAACCGTCTTGCATACATACGTCTCGCATTCATCCATTCGCATTTTTTGGGAGTCGAAGCTGCTCACGTCCGTCCGGGGTAAAGCGTCTCGCTTTACCCTAGTTCCCTACACGTAACTCCTGGGTGGTGCTAAACAAGCAGCAGCGAGGTGGTAGGGCGTCGGTGCCCGTCTGGATCGCGACCACAGTACATGGGTGTAAAGTCCGTCATAGTGATCAGTTTCGGCTTGTCGCGTTTCGGGATCAGCTTGTGTATATCCAGTAGCTCATATACCTAGAGACCTTCAGTCGTGGTGTATGTGAGCCGACATGACGTTGTAGACTATCAATGGATTTTCATCCTTTGATAGTCGCTTTCGTTTTTCGACTACACTGTACTTACCATCATGTACTCTGTAGTCACTATGCCGAGACAGTATAAAAAAAAATCCATCCACTGAAAAGGCTGTGATGTGTCATTTATTCAGACCCACAAACTTTTATCTTAAAGCTACTTGACAATAAAAACCTTATAAGACTAAACAAAACAAAACATACACAAATTTAACGTAGAGGCGGACAACACAAGTAACATTGACCATAAATTAGCTTAAAACTTAAACTAATTGATATAAAATCTATGAATCCTACGTGATTCATAGAGGGAGCGGGAGGTGGCAGTGCCTAGGCCGAGCCTTCTAACTGCGGTGCTCTACGCGGCCCGCAACTAAGCACCGGGCTCTGGAGGTTGGCGTCCCCAGGGCGCTGCCTCGAAAATGATGGTGAAAAAGTCTCCGCGGAGGAAACGTGCCAGACTGTCTCTCTTCGCCGCGGCACTGGACTAACTCTTCGCAAATCATTAGGCCTAATTCTCATCGGCCAGGAGCTGGCGGAGAAGGATCCTAATGAGCGCACTGTCTATGAAACAGATCAGTGTAATATAGAGATCATATAGAATTTCCATATGTTGAATGACAGACAAAGTTCGGACATCGAATCGGAAACTCAACGTTCGCATGAACATTAACTGGAAACATTGACTCGCCGGAGGCCGGAAGTTAAGTTAGCTTTCCACTGAATAGCTGTTCTATATTTTATTATGAATGAGAAATCTATTAATACTACGATAATTAATACTAAAAATAATTAAGCTTCAAAATATTAATCCAGTAATAACTAGTGACATTTAGACCTCAAATTAACTTTAATTCTGTATTAGTTAACCCGTAAATAAGAAATATAGGGAAAGGTAAACCAAATGTAAATTGTGTCCATATCTAGATATTAATATTAAGCTAGATCGAAAGGGAATAATAAATATCTTTTAGAATATCAATAGTGATAACAAATGGAGCACAATATTTAAGAGTCCTTTCAAGTCAATATTATATTACACTTTACAGACAATTAATTTTTATAAATTTATTTCTATACCCATAACTACATGTTGAGTGTGTTTGGAAAGTACAACGACATTTTGCATTTTGTTCAGGAAAAAGTTTTTTCTTTATTGCTAATAAAGTATTATATTTATGTAACTTAGTAGATTATTTCAGTAAATACTAACCACTTTCGACTAATTAGTTACATACATTACAATTACAAAGCTTTTTTGGGAATTTGTCATTTACATTATTAGACAACTACGCTAATTGGGTCAATAGTACAATTAGTAAAAAATACTGTAAGTTCCATTACATTCGTTTTATTCAATTAATAGAAACACTTCTAGAGTTTGTATTGTATCCGTCGTCTTCGTTCTATATACGTGCCATTTTCTCTTTGGACGGATTTCGTATAATGAACTGTGGTTACAAACGTAATCCTAGGCACTGGTGGCGTGCATTCAACCGAACTGGCAACTAATTAGTTAAGGTGAAATGCCACAAAAGCTACAACACAAAGCTAATGGCTACTCTTCAATGTTCGCTTTTGAATAGTGTACGGCTGTTAAGTGGATGCATCAATTCCATATTGACATTGGTTACCTTTGTTAAATTATTGTGTGCTATTTTCAGGTCCGTAGAGATAACTTTCAAATACTAAGGTAGGTAAAGTGTATAAATATAAATAGTGTAGCATATTGAATTGTGTGTGTTGTGTATAGTAAATGTCAAGTCACGACAAGTCGACCAGATATTGCAACCACAGTAGTAGACAGTATACAAAGTTCTTGCTTCTAATTGAATTGTCCAATGATTACACTCTTCAAACAGTCGATTTATGTGTGCATGTCCACTGGATGCCTGTTACGTACACGTCAAACAAGGCTTAGTTAGCACAGCCAATCGATAAACTCAGCGCTGAACAATGCGTGCAAAAACAAAAACAACAAAATATTTAGAGAAAATAATTTCTAAATAACATAATAATATTCGAAACAGTTACTTAGCAGATAAATAAATGTTTTGTTTAATTTATCTTATCCATCTGTGATGGCCCTTATATAATACATTTGACAGGTGTTTGACAACTTCCCGCTAAAATAACCTTCTGGTCGGAATGGCAATGACAGAAATAGATGTTCTTACGTTGCTACAGCGTACACCAAATTGATCAGACATTGCATACTAACGACCAGTACATAGAAATATGTATTGTACCAGAACAAGCCAAGTTTGTGCCGTCCAAACTAATGTAACATGTTGCACATGTGAGCTCAGAGGCGCTTATTAGGAGAGGTCTATGTCCAGCGGTGGAATAGTGTGAGCTGGTAATGATGATAATAATGATGTTGAACATAAAACCTTTAACCTGAGCCTAAAGAACATATTGTGTGAAAATGAACTCCATTGGTCCAAAACAAAACTTTTAAATAAAATTACAAGTTTAAACTACAATTTTATGTACTAAGATGAAGTTAACAATAATTAAATAATTTTAAGCATAATATTATTTATTTGTTAATTAAAGTTTCGAAGCTCCAAATATAAATGATATATCAGCAGTCGAATTACAAATGTAATGCCAGATCGTGTGCAATTAATCGAACTCGCTACAAAATAATTAGCTAAAGGCTTATAGCGCAAATCGCTTAATGCGGCTTAACTACTGAACTAATGGTTGCACATTATTATATTATCACAAATTTGCTACTGAGTGATAATTGATTCTCATACAAACCATAGTTAACACAATCCATGACACAAGTAGATAATAAAATAATAACTACATTAAAAATATATTTTATTTGCTTTTGTCATTTTAAAATGGAGTAACAGGTACTATAGCATGTAGACGCCGCCCGATACGTAATTGTCGCCCTAAGGGTCGTTGAGGTGTTACGAGACGTGCGGGGTAAGAGGATGCACACGCGCACGGGATGCTTGCGAGCCAGTCGACTACCGAGACGCAAGGCTAGAGTACATGCGTGTACGTCGCAGTTCAGTGTGCCTTAAAGTGCAAATAAACAGTAAAACGCCAAAATCCGTGTCTTTCTACAACCACACCCACGACCACCGGTCATAGCACACATTTTTTTATATTTTCATTATGATTAAAGTTTTAAAAATTCACAAATTAGAAAAACAATTTAAATATTATTTTAAAAAGTATTATAATAAATTGTTTTTGTTATTGAAATAATTTTCTATCTTATATTTATGTTATTATATTCTGCATAACTATTTATCAATTATAAAAAAATCTATAGTTGAGAGCAAAAT
Organism: Automeris io; assembly: GCA_036320925.1. Classification (NCBI taxonomy): domain Eukaryota; kingdom Metazoa; phylum Arthropoda; class Insecta; order Lepidoptera; family Saturniidae; genus Automeris; species Automeris io. Next base: position 10,516,503 of record JAUDJH010000010.1, on the reverse strand, counting down.
ATCTTTGCTTGCTTGTTAAGCTCTTTATAGTGACAATAAACTACAGCTTAGTTAAAACAACGGGTTGCTCTCTCTCTCTCTCTTTCAATTTTACTAATCTCACATCAATTACCACACTGGTGTTAATAGTCAACGCGTTGGTTTTGCATTCTTTTGACCAATAAATGTATTGGTCTTGTTGCTAATGAGCAACAAGACAAAATAGAAAAAAAAATCACAATAAAGTAGGATCTACAGGGGTCAATTTTTACCGTGCGACTAATAATTTCACAAATCGTCTCATAAGGTCGCATCGCCTCCTCATTTACACAGTTGACTAAAATCTTAAACAACTAGATCTTTCCTTAGAAAACTTTAAATTGAACAAGTGTTTTACCTACTATCATCAAAATAATTAGCAAATCAATTATTCCATAACTTCTCGAAGAGCAACAAAATATTATACATAAAAGAACGTGTGGCAATGCGAAGCAACTATACGCAGAACACCTCCATCCGACGAGCAATCGCCGGCTATTTTCAAGGTCTATTTTAGTCACCACCAGCTTGCAGCCCATCATAGCACGGCCAAAAGCCAGATGCCAATCTACTTTGAAGCTTTCGACTTTCGCCACTTGTGGCCTAGCTTCACTAGCACCATTTAGATGGCAGGTTTTCGCCTTTCGCCAAAACTGTGCGGCTAAAATCATCCGTGTAAATCCCCTCTGAAAGAAGGAAAATTAAACTAGCATTGTAAAACATTTTGAATCATGTTTAAAACTTCAAGGCACTCATTGAGAAGTTTGTTGAAAATCCTTTCCAAAACTGATACGGAACGAACAAGAACACACAAAAATTGAATGAGTTAATAAAAAATTTGATAAAATAAAAAAGGGCTTAAGAACGCAATATTACATTCTGAAATTATTTACGTCTTTATAAATCCTAAAATGCTTTGTATCTTAACAGTACAAGTACATTTACAACGTATTTCACAAGTACACTCGAGTTATAAAATCAGCGTTGAAAATGGATGTGAATGCAGTTGCAACTTGACACACTTTTTAAGCTTAAACATGGGAATAATTCTTTATATTTTGTTACAACGCTTAAAGTAACAATAAAGTATTTTATTTTTAATAGGATCTAGCTGTAAGCCCTCCAACAAAAATATTATTTGTAGTCATAGAGGGACAAAATGAAATCAGATTAATAAAAAACGATTACATTTTGCGTTTTTCGTTATTAATATAATTGCATTTTGCTTATGTTTTATGCACTAGGGAATCCTCAATTGCATACACATTTATGACTCCTTAATGTTTTCAAGGGAATTAATCATTATTAGAGAGTAACGAAATTAAAATTACGACTTCATTTTATAATTGTTAATCATTAATCAGATTATATTTTGCCCATCTCTTTTTGCAATAAGTACCTTTGAGAACAGCGATTAAATTACGTACTGATCACGTTGAGCACGAGATTAAAGCGCAAAGTAAATAAAGCCATTAATGTATTTATCACCCTGAAAGGGACATAACGTGATATTATTATTTAAAAAAAGTCCTTTTTATTAGATTCAGATCATATTATATCTATCTATAATATGTTTAGTAAACAAAATGTAATGAAATTAGAAAATTATTTATATGATGAAATGTTTCATTTACCCTCTCAAATGCAATAAGTAATTTCATCGTTACAATGATTAGTGTTCAAAATATATTAAGATAGCAGATTTCTTTCAAAAAACCTTTTACTGTCTATTAATTTCGCCCATATTATGTATATATAAAATATTATATATGATTAATTCTACGCGCAGGTGCTAATATTGCTTCTAAACACTGAATACTGGGAAATATATTGCTTAAAGTATTTCATAATTTATTGTCCCCTCCTTTTTGATTTATATACGTGTTTGCCACGTACTTAGTAGCCATTAAAATAATGGTACGAAGTATTATTGTAACGATTTTTTTTGTTCTCGGATTTTATTTGTATATTCTTTTGAAATATAAAATAATATATCATCACGCTATATCCCTTTCGCGTTGAGCAGAAAAGCATTAGTGACTATATCCACAATAATACAAAATATAATATAAAATAGAGCGTCTATTTTGTTTTATTGCATAAACACAACAAACAGAGTAACACAGAATAAAAAACTTAAAGAAAGGGAATTTAACATAAAACCTATTGTTCCTCAAATAGATTGATATAGTTTGCGTTCAGAAACCTAAAAATACCGATATTGTCAAATCATGAAAGGTTCAAAGAGCTATGTGTCATAATATTTTTTATTGAATCATTGAAGTTGTTCGTTTATTTGCTCAATTATTTGAGCTATCTGCAAAAATTATCGCATGCTCTCGTTTTTCGCATAACTTTTGTTGTTATAAAGTAGGATCATAATATTCTTGTCTATAATTTCGTTTAATCCATATAAGTTGAGTAAAAATACAAATTTCGGTTGAAACTAAGCTTTCGATACACTATTTCTATAAGGCAAGTCATGAAGAAGATTTTTTGTAAAAGTTCACTACATCCTTCATAATGCGAACGGCACAGGAGTGGAGTACGCTCCTGACGTTTATTTCCCCACAATCTAAAAAAATGGGGTGCCTTTAAAAGAAGAGTCAATAGGCATTTGTTGAGTAAATGCGATTCATCATCGTCCTCATCTTTACCTACCACAAGGTATGATTGAAGTCAAATGTTAGCCTATAAATCATAAAAAAATTATAATACACAAATGTGAATATGCTACTGATACGTTACTTTACAAACTTCAAATGATATATTATAAATAATGTCCATTACTATTACATATTACTATTATAAGAAGGCATAGCCGTGGTGGCTGCCGGCAGAATAGAATAGCACCCCCTCTTCTTGCCGCGGTGTCGAAAAAGGCGACTAAGGCATCCCTTTAACACCGCAATTCAACCAGGTGTTCAGAGAAGGAAAACTCGACCAAACCTGCATCCCGCTCCCTCCCGATCGTACTGGTTCTCCATTCCATCGGGCCCGAGGGAGCTCGGACGAGAGAGTGCTTTTCTGGCAGCGCGTCCAGTTATGCACTTAAATATCTCCTGCGCAATTGGCTTTTTCCGAAAACTGGACCTCGATTTTCTTAATCGGTGTTGAAACAGTCGCCGTGGCCGAACCCGACTAGGACATCATCATCATCATCATAACAAGGCAAATCCAATAATATAGAACGTAACTCAAATGCTTAATCAATTAGTCTTGAATGAGTACCCAATGCAATTATCGGATTTGATATGAAATTGATATACATATATGTACTATGTATTTATACTTAGCTTATTACTCTTCTATTACATATAACTATACCACTATAAATCAAGTTAAAAGCAGTTACAGAGCAGGTCTTTGAAGATTTGGTTAAGTAGCTCAATATATTTAATTTTTAGATCAGCATCTTAAAAATATATTGTAACTAAATTAACTCACAGATAAATACTGCTACATTGATATTAACGTAATTTAATTAGTTTAAAATAGTCACACTCTATATAAAAAAAACTACGCGAATGTATTCTTATCGTAAAGCACGTGGATAGAATTAGGAAGTATAAAAAAACATAGACATGCGCCAGTATTACTCCATAATTATGTTTTTAATTTAACAACATGAGATCGTAATAAACTATTGCGAGATGACGCATCGTAATCTTCTGATTTTAATAAAATTATTTTGTTTCTGTGTCGTATATATAAAAAATGACACAAAGTTGAAAAAAAATCAATAGGATAATTAATATTGGCTGTAACAAACGTATGAATACAGAAAATATGTTGCTTCACGTTAATCCGCACTTTTTATACTAGATTTAACTTCCATATTTTTACTAACCCCATGAGCATGTGTTAATAGACGAAAGTAATTGAAAGATCATACTAAGCTATTGTTATGCAAAATATCAATGTTTTCAATATTTTAAACACGTGCCCCAATTTATTCCTAGAACGACACAATATGTGACATGTACGCCGACACATCCCATGCATACCAAGCGATGCAAAATTGCATTTAGTGCTGTCTACTAGCTTGAAAAGGCGCTGATAGGATAGACGCATCGCGGTCGAATTATACAGATACAAATTAAATCACCGTCGACAGTATATACTGTACATGGATTATAACTGTTAAATAAAAAATAAAAAACGTCTTTTATCTATGCATAGTTTCTCAATAAGCTAGTCCTTCTGCCTGTAACTTTATCTTTCTTAATATAAACAAAATATCTCCGGTTAAGTCTACTGACATCCAGTTGTAAAACCATCGTTTAAATTTAATGATGATAGCATAGGCTGTTTTTTTTTTAACTAAATTCGTTCATCACTACAACAATCTTCAAAATTTTCAAGCCAGGACTGTATCTAGTGCACTAAATCAAATATCCGTTAACTTTCTCCTAGCTTCACAGGTCTAAACGTTAATAACTAATTATTCACATTGAACAATATTTATTAACAATAAAATAAATACATAACACATTTTAACATTATACGATTTGTCAACAAAAGTCAATTTCTTTGCGCATAAGACCTATTAAGTTAGTTGTGAGGTATATTCAAATAATTTAAAATTATATAACCAATTTTTTTTCTTTAGTTCTAAAAAAGGAATTGAGTATTAAAACCAACATTAACTTACTTAACTGCTACTATTAATATAATACACATAATCTCCTATTAAATATTATATAATAGTTAAATCTATAGTATATCAGTTGATGTAATTTAACTTTTCAAAGTCATTTCAACCTTACTTACCTTACCTATTTGTAATAAACTAAGTTTTGCTAACACCTTATCGGGCGTAAGGTTTCTCACAAAACTTTGTATTTGAATTTACGGTGAACGAAATGCTTCATTGACAGATATAAATTTTGTTTTATAACATGTACGTACACCTTTAAACAACATACGACATTAAGATGATTATATCCTTAGGAATAATAATTAATCACAATATTTTGAAAACAAAACTGAGGAAAATTGATTTACCAAAACATACGACAGATAGAAGTGGAGAAGTATCGAAAAGACTTTCACTCCACGTCAGATGACAGAAGGTGAAAGATGGAGATTTTATTTTTTAACTATGTGGCTTGATTAGAAAGGTGTTAGCCTGATTAGATAAACCTAAGTATATGAATGGTAAGCCTATACAATGACAATGTGTGACAATGTGAGCAAATGCTGTGCAGGGGTCTTCCATCAATGGGCCAGACGTCGCCGGATGCTGAGGAAGCTGGTAGAGCCTTGCCTTTAGCCCCGGTAGACGAGAGAAGGAAGAGCCTGGGGGTTTTAGTCGGTGCGACTCCGACACGCGGGGAGGCGGCTCTCACCGGCCCCATACGACCCATAACAAGTTTCCCCCGGGTTACAAAAAAAAGCCAGTCATAATGACGAGTTTCGGTTAATAAATAAACTCTTCAGTAAAGATATCTCCCTAAATTAGATTACATACCTATCTAATGTAATTCTTACTTAATACAACATATTGCATGTTTTGATATGCCATAGGTGAATATATCTACTTGATTACTGTAGAGATGTGCGGTTTTATATTCGTGATGAATACATCTAGTGAAATACATCTAGTTATTCCCGTGTAACCCGAGAATCAATAACTTACACGAAGCGATGCTGTGGTACCGTCAGAAACAAGTCTGCTTTTTCATTCTTAAGAAAATTAAATATCAAACATTATTATAATAAACATATCAATTTGCCTAGACTTTAGTAAATAGTATTTTTAAAAATATTTATTGTCAGATTACTTAAATAAAAAAGCGATCAATGTTTAGTTTAATTATTATATATTATAAGATATAATCTTATATAAAAAAATACGACGGGTGACTCAAATGAATCTAGTATTTGAGTGACCAGAAAATAATATGACCACTCAAGTAGTATCCGATAGAAATTACGAAATACCTCGAATAATATCACTGATCTAACTACATATCTACCACGTTATCGTGCTTACTCATACAACTGTTGCTTCTAGGTAGTGCCTTTCAATTACTCGAAATTGCATAACCTTGAAAGCAAATTACGTAAAGTAGGAGTAATAACGTTGACACTTCTGAGACACTTGTCAACGTAGCACTTGAATATACTCAAGTGTTTTATTGTATGACAGAAATTATTCTACACGTCCTTTATACGATTCAATGTGAGATACTTACGCTGAGTAGGATCCTATTTCACTTTTGTTCAAATGTAATGTTATAAGAATGTTTTTAGATGTAGTTTTTACTATAATAAAACAACCAAACAAAATAAAAAACTACATTATGTGAATATTTTCCCATAAATTATCACGTAGTATTAAAATATGTAATATAAAACAAAATATTCCTTTTATCTTGACATTTTTAGTAAATTAATATATACATATAATTATATTGATTATAATAACGTTTTGAAAAATAAAACGTTATATGAACATTTATTTAATTAAAAAATAAATATACATGGTAGTGTCATCTATCGATATTGATTAAAATCGAATAGAAATAATTACTCAATATACACATATCTGTACGCGACTGTACTCGCTAATCTCAGAAACTGTTTAACCAATTTTAATTTGGTTTTCACAAATATCTTGTAAAAAGCTTCACTTAACATTTAGCAGTAATTATTTCGATTGGTTCATAAAAAAAACTCTTGTCAGTTTAATAAAACAAGTCGGCCATTGTAATTTGCCGCCAAAGCACCTGCAGAGTCAGGCTCAAGCCGGGAGAAAAAGAAACTCGGCAAGTCAGTACATTCGGGGCTAGCAAAGTGTCCACACTAAACTTCATTACAAGTTTCGTCGAATGCGACGTCAATTCCGAAAAATATAATCACTCCCAAAAAGGAAACGCAGTTGCATCTTGTTTCTTTTTTTTGTTGACGGTATAACTGACCGCAAATAAAATGAATATAGGACTGTGCCGTTTTAATTATGTTAACAATGGCATGATCTGGCTTAAAAATTATGTGCTAGGATATTAAGCATATAACCTGAATATAAACTATAGGTAACATATTACGTAACAAGAATAACACTAACACCCAAGGTACAAGTACACCTCATTTGCGTATCAGCTAACTATAATTCACCGTTTTCAAACTGCTTTGTCTCAATATATAATGTATTATTACTTATATTTTAACAAGTCAGAGTACTAAGGATATGTCACAGCAATTGTCTAAGATATTTTGGACGCACAAACCATAATACTACAAGCTTACTTAGCTCGAATTTCCCTTGTGACTATGACATAGAGTTCCTTAAAAAGGAAATATCTTTCATGTATGACAATGGGATGATATTACCGATGATTCATTCGTTAGATTTTCGACGGTTACAACATATGATAGCCGACATTAAGGTATACTAGGGATATAGTTAATTATAGTGATAATAATTACCCGTTTTGATCTAGCACCAAATTATCAGAATGTGGGCTGGATAAAATGGATTCAACAATTAAGGTTCAAGGAGCTATCTAGACTGATGGAATAATTGCAAATAATCTCGATTATCATCTCAAAAGACCGCCACTTAGTTGGATCAAGGTTACAAAGGCATTACTACTTGATACCGCATGCATTATGCGGGAGTTAAGGTCTGGTTATTTGTGGCTTGAGCTTTACGTCTCGCTCCCGTGGGTACATATGTTTTTATATTATAATATGTGTATCTTTCTTTTACAATAATGGCAAAAAAAGTTAAAGAACTGAAATAATAGCAATGCAACTTGCTTTGTAAATATGTATTTCGTTAGTTAAAAAATATTTTACAAATCTCATCGTAACCCTACACACTTAGGGCGGCTTGCACTAGCAAATTAAGTCTAGCTTAGACTTACATAAAATGCTATTTAGCGCTAAATTGTACTTATAGTCTTGCACTGAATAAAAATCCAGTTGTAACAACTCTTAAACTCAAATCATCATTAAGATGGAATTAATGTACTTCGATTAATTAGCGTCTATAAAAGCTTAAACTAGACTTAATTTGTTAGTGCAAGCCGCCCTTAGAAAAGCTATTTAATTTTTATATAAAGTTTGCAAATATAGCCGTAAACATATAGAATAAATTCGTTATCGTTAAGTCTCAGGCCACCCGAAGTTTGTTCACACCCGCTGGCATTGATTTTGCTCAAACAGTCCCGTGGAGTGTTTAATAATAAATTTGGCTTTTAAGTGAAAGAAAAACGATTGAATTTAATAATTCCAGCGTTACGGTAAAGATTCCTTTTCAGTAAAAGTTTATGTGATAAAAACAATTTAATAGTATTACATAATATAAAATATATAAATTATACAATATGTTATAGAAAAAATAATAAAAATGTATCATAATTGTAAAAATCCCTTCAAGTTATTAAACCTCTTACAATGCCATTGAAGTCACCGGCGTAGGGAGTTGACGGCCCCATCGCCCATCGGATTTGTCCGGTGCAGTCAGTCCGAGTCATTGGTCAGAGTCCGGGCCAGTGACTCGTCCTTATCCTTTCATTCCCACCTTTCATTCTCCCTGTATTCCCATCCCGTCCCACTTCCCTTCCCATTCCTTCCCACATACACCTCCACATTCCCACTTACCTTGTCCTATCCTTAGCTAATCCTTTGTTCCCAACTCCAGGTGATGAATGAGATGATGTATGCTCCCTGTCCTCTATCCCCCCTCTTCTTCTTTATTCTTTATCTTCTTCTCCTCCCCGATGTCCCTTGTCCCCTTCCCTTCTTGCTTCAATTCCTGTGGATGGATGAAAATAGATGAATGTGAAAAACAACCATGGCAGCACGATTTCAAACGGAACTACCCCAGGAGGGTACCAACTGCGCCGCAGTTGGAGAATCCCTCCCAGGGTCGGAGATTCCCTCTGACCCTGGCAGCCCCTCGTTCTCTGGGGGGGGCAAAATTGTGCTCCACGGTGGGGATTTGTTCTCCACCGTACCGACGACTTACGCGCTCAACACGGATTCCGAGCTAACGACAGCAAAGGAGAGACCCTTCGTGCAATGCGAGAGGCTTGAAGACTCCGACTCCGGTCGGAGCTTCATGTCGGTGACCTCTGCGGCATTCGAAAGGAAGAGGCGATACCAGAGCGCCTTATCAGACTCTGGATCAGAGAAGGATGCGCCGCAAAAAATCAAGGCGGTTTGTCAACGCGGCAGAGGTCGCCCTCCAGTTCATGGGCGGTATGTTGGCCAATGGGCCGCAAAGAAGGAGCTCGCTGCCCTCGAGAAAAGGGAGCAGGAACAGCGAGAAATTAAAGAGATTTCCGAGACTTCGCGCAGCCACAGACCGCGTGAAGCCTCCCGCTTATCTGCAGCCTCCTCCGAGGATGAGAATCCAACATCATATACTCTCCTGGAGAAGGCTAAGATATGTGCGAAGGTGATAACCGAGGCCGTCACCAAGTCAAAAAATATCAAGGGGACCTTGATACATGACGTTAAGGTGGCGGTCAAGGTTTTTATGGAAGTAGTGGAGAGTCTCCATAGCAGCAACGACACGGAGGAGAATAGGAAGCTTCACCTCGAGGTCGAGAGGTACAAACGAAAAGTACGGGACCTAGAGGATGATTTGGCTTCATTGCGGGCGGAAGTACGGGAACTCAGTAGGCGTGAGCCTAATTCAATTTCCAGCTCTGCCACGCCCTTCGCGGCTCCGCCCGCAAACATGGCAGAGATGCAACATTCAATCCTGCTGGCGATGGGCAATATGATGGACGCAAAGCTGGCCGGCGTTAAGGAACTTCTGCCCCAGCCGGAGCGTCTTCGCCCTCCACTAGCAGCAGATAAAAAGAGGATGGAGGCTGCGCCTAAGTCGGTTCCCAACCCGACCATGGGCCATTCTTCCTCGCAGCCAGATGGGCCCAATCCCCTACCCAAGGCTAAAGGAAAGGGTAAGGGGAAAAAGTCAAAGCCTATTCTGACTGCCCCCCCACCGGACTTACCAGCCCCGGAGGTGCCTCGCCCACCTCTCATTATGGGGGAAAACCCGGAGCAACCCTGGTCACTGGTAACCAGCAGGAAGCACAGGCGCAAGGCCAATAGGGCCGAGGAACCGGCTTCTCGTTCGGCTCCACCGACACCCACACACAGAAAGGAGAAGCAGAGCCAGCCCTCTGCTCCCAAACTAAAAGTCCCTAAGACGGCAGCAGTAATTCTCAAGCTGCCGCAGGACGCAGAGAAGGAAGGCCTCACTTATGCCCACATCATATCTGAGGCCAAAAAAAAAGGTGGACCTGACGCAGCTGGGCATTAGTAGTGGCTTTCGGGTCAAGTTGGCTATGTCAGGGGCACAGATTCTGCAGGTACCGGGGTCAGTGAGCCAAGAAACAACTGCGCTCCTGGTCTCAAAACTGCAGGAGGTGCTCCCAAATGTGACGGTGTCCCAGCCAACAAAAATGGCTGATCTCCGTGTTGCCGGACTCGACTACTCGGTGACGCAAGAGGAGGTGGCTGACGCCTTTGCGAGGGTCGGTGAATGCCGAGTCGAGCAGGTTAGAGTGGGCATGATCCGGCAGGATCGCACCGGGCTCGGCTCGGTGTTTGTAAAATGCCCTGTCGGAGCGACTAAAAAGGTGATAGATGCTGGCCGGCTCCTGGTTGGCTGGTCCTCGGCTCAGGTCAAGCTCCTGCAACCGAGAATTCTTCGTTGTTTCCGGTGCCTGGAACCGGGACACGTCAAGGAGAAATGCAAAGCCGAGATTGATAGGAGCCGGCAATGCTATCGTTGTGGGCAGCTGCAGCACATTGCCCGTGACTGTACAGCGGCAGCCCCCTACTGCCCGATATGCGGGACAGCGGGGAAGCAGGCCAAACATATGGTGGGCGGAAAGGGCTGTGCAGTAGCTACTAAGCCGCTCCGACCAAAGAGGATACCGCTGGCCCCGACACAGTGTGAGCCGCAGCGTGAAGCCCCAGGATCCGAAGGCATCAATCCAGACGCCACTAGGACAGCGGGCGAGTCGACCCTGATTACCATTGCCTCTTAATGGATTGTCACACCCAAATGGAGTTCCTTCAGGGAAATCTCAACCACTGCGCCGCTGCTCAGAATCTTTTATTCCAGAGCATGGCGCAGTGGGGAGTCCATTTGGCGGTGGTGGCGGAACCTTATTATGTGCCCCCAACTAGCTCTGACTGGGTGGGTGACATGGAGAACTTGGCGGCCATAGTCATCCGGCCAGCCGCAGGCGCTCCTCCCCTCGAAAACATCGTGAGGGGGACGGGCTTCGTCGCGGCCACGGTGGGGAGGTTGACGGTTATATCAGTATACTTCTCCCCCTCCAAGACACTGGCCGAGTTTGAAGGGTTCCTCGCTCAGTTGGGGGCTCTGGTGATGCAGATACAGCCTCGCCCCGTGCTAGTCGCCGGGGATTTCAATGCCAAATCTATGGCATGGGGTTCTTCGGTGACGGATGCTAGGGGGGAGACACTGGAGGAGTGGCTCATGGGGGTCGACTTGGCCGTGGTCAATGTCGGCAACGCCTACACGTGCGTGCGTGCGCGGGGTGGGTCCATAGTGGACCTCACGTTCGCCTGCCCCGCAATAGCACGTCGGATCCAGGGGTGGAGAGTGGTGGCCGAGGAGACCCTTTCCGACCACCGGTATATCCGGTTTAAGTTGATGCCGAGCCGGGGGGCTCAGACCATCTCGGGCCCCAGAGACACACGCAGAGACCCTCCGAAATGGAATCTAAAGTCCCTGGACGTGGAGCTCCTCAAGGTGGCGGCACTTGTCCAGTCTTGGCTCCCGGAGTCGAGCGGCGACGCAAGCGTGGACGAGGAAGCAGACCGGCTCCGGAGATCCATGACTATAATCTGCGACACCTCCATGTCTCGCTTAAGGGGCGGTCCGAATCGTCGTCGGCGTCAGGTCTACTGGTGGTCGGCCGAGATCGCGCAACTCCGCCGTGCCTGCGTGGCGGCTAGACGGGTTTACACCCGGAGCCGCAGCAGACGCCATAGAGATGTCGCGCGTGAAGAGTCTCTCTACGCGACGTACAGGGAGAAGTGTGCGGATCTCAAGGTTGCCATAGCCCGGGCCGTAAATGAGGCCCGAAAGGAGCTGCTGGAGCTTCTCGACCGTGATCCGTGGGGGAGATCTTATCACATGGTGCGGAATAAACTTCGCCCATGGTCCCCCCCGCTAACGGAGACGCTCCAGCCTGATCTATTGCGAACAATAGTCTCCTCCTTGTTCCCTTCTAGGGCAGTTCACCAGCCCCCTCCGATGGTACCTGCTTGGGCCAACGTGACTCAGGACGCACAGGTGCCGTTGGTGACCAGGGAAGAGCTAGAGTCCGTAGTAAAAAAGATCAGAGGCAAGTCCACGGCCCCGGGGTTGGACGGGATCCACGCCAAGGTCTGGGTCCTATCCTTTGATGCCCTTGAGGAGTGGCTGAGGAGGATCTTCAATGCCTGCTTGTCCCAAGCTACGATTCCACGAGCGTGGAAGACGGGCAGGTTGGTCCTTCTCAGAAAGGGCGGGCGTCCGGCCGACTCCCCCTCCGCGTATCGACCTATCGTTCTGATCGATGAGGTTGCGAAGTTGTTCGAGAGAGTGGTAGCCGACCGGATCATTGGTCACCTTGAGGGAGAGGGCCCAGACCTGGCTGATAACCAGTATGGGTTCCGAAAGGGAAGATCCACTGTGCATGCGGTCCGGCAGCTCAAGTCCCTTGTGCAGGAGGCCGTTTCCAGTGGCGGAGTGCTAATGGCGGTGTCGCTAGACATTGCCAACGCTTTTAACACCCTGCCCTGGAGTTGCATACAGGAGGCGCTGCGGTTTCACCACGTGCCGCTGTACCTGCGCCGCATTATAGGGACTTACCTGTCCGATCGTAGTGTCACATTCCCGACCCGCAACGGTTGGGAGTCGCGGGTGATGACGTGTGGTGTTCCACAGGGGTCGGTCCTTGGGCCGCTCCTGTGGAATATAGGATATGATTGGGTCCTGCGCGGCCAGAATCTACCTGGCGTTAGTGTGATCTGCTACGCCGATGACACGCTGGTGGCCGCGCGGGGCAACAACTATCGTCGAGCCGCAATGCTTGCCACTGCAGGTACGGCACATGTCGTACGACGTATTCGGGCGCTAGGCCTCGAAGTTGCGCTGCACAAGTCCGAGGCGCTCTGTTTTCATCGCCCTCGGACTTCGATGCCTCCAGACGCCCACATAATCGTCGGAGGTGCTCGCATTGCCGTCGGGAAGACCATGCGCTACCTAGGCTTAGTCCTTGACGGCAGATGGGATTTTGGCGAGCACTTCCGGCAGTTGATGCCGAAAGTGCTGGGCGTCACGAAAGCCCTCGGGCGGCTGATGCCCAACTTAGGCGGGCCGGGGGTGAGCAGCAGGCGGCTCTACTGCAATGTGGTTCGCTCTATGATGCTGTATGGTGCCCCGATATGGGCCGACGCTCTCAATAGCCGCAATACCATGCTATTACGGCGACCCCAGAGAGCGTTGGCCATCAAGATCATTCGGGGTTACTCTACAGTATCATGCGACGCGGCTTGCACGATGGCCGGGTCGGTTCCCTGGGACCTGGATGCTCGAGCCCTCGCGTCACTTTTTACATGGCGCGAGGAGTGGCGAGCCCGGGGCCAGCGAGCCGCCCCGACCGAGTTGCGAGCAAAGAGGCGTCTGCTAGACGCTGAATCTATCGAGGCATGGAGGTCAAGGCTGGAGAACCCACGCTATGGTCAGCGGACGATTGAGGCAATTCGTCCAGTGTTGGCTGAATGGCTAAATAGGGGTCACGGCACAATCACCTACCGGTTGACACAGGTGCTAACGGGGCATGGCAGCTTCGGGTGGTACCTGTATCGCATAACCGGTAGCGAGCCAGAACCCAGATGTCACCACTGTAACGGATGCCTCAACGAGTCCGCTCAACACGTAGTAGAGGAGTGCCCAGCCTGGGCCTCCGAAAGGACCGAACTTGCCAGGGTCGTGGGTGGTGACCTGTCGCTGCCGGCGCTCGTTCGCGCGATGGTCGGCAGCGACAGGGCATGGCAGGCGGTCCTCACGTACTGTGAGGTAGTCATGGTGAGGAAGGAGGCGGCGGAGAGGAACAGGAAGGCAATAGCCGTCCCTGACAATCCGATCCGCCGCCCACGCAGTTCAGGACAAAGGAGGAGGGCCTTCGCCAGAGGCCTTCCTCCTTAAAACCGGATAAGACACCTGGGCGGTGCGCTTGAGGGAGAGTGCCGCCCAACTTATCCAGGCGAGAGCGGTGTGTGACGTGTTTCCGCACACCGCTCCAAGATATTGAGGTGTGTGAGGGGTGGCTCCTTACACCACTCCTCGCAGTGCATAGATGCGGCTTTACAAAAGGCCAGACGTTGCCGAGGGTCGGAGAAGAGGATGACGCTGTTCCTCTGGCCCCGGTCAGACGGGAAGAAGGAACACCCCGGGGGTTTTAGTCGGTGCAAGTCCGACACACCGGGGGGCAGCCCTCACCGCCCCCTGAGGTCCGTTAGGGATTTCCCCCGGGCTATAAAAAAAAAAAAATGCCATTGAAGTCAGTGCAATTATTAAGCTAAAAAAAGAAATTGTGCTTTGTTACTTCAGACAACACTCGACATCAGTTTAATCAAAGCGCGTTGAATGTTTTCCCTTGATAACAAAATAACTTGTATTTATATTTTACTCTTACTCGTTATAAGGCACCTTGAAATACAAGTTATAAAAGTTCAGTTATTACTTGTTGTGAACTAGATTATAGGAAAATAACAAAATGGAAAATATATATTGGTTTTTAGTAGTCAAAGTAAATTTACACAAATAATACAATATTTTTTTTATTAAAATAGATAACGTTTTTCACTATACCCTTTAAATACGATAAAGTTAATACCCATTTTGTTAATGCCTGCATTATAATCTCTATAATATAAAAATGAATCGTTAAATGTGTATAAGCGTGAAACTCGAGAATTTGGCTGTTTTTTTTTTTTGTTGTGTTTGTTGAAGTCTGGGGATGGTTATTAAAAATTATTAAAAATTAAAAAAATTGTCTGGAAAAGTGGACTGTACCTGCCTCTCACGCGACTAGTCACCGCAGCGAGGCTGCACAGGCGTCGGCTCCTCGTCAGCTCCAAGCTCCTCAGCGGTCGCACGGACACAAATCGCTACGCGCTCGCGCATGTATAGCGGAGAGAGATATAGAGAGAGATAGAGATTCACTCGCGGAACAGTCTTCGTATTGACAGTTGGCTAACGTCTTTGTAGAACACTAGCGCGGGTTTGAGCGGGAGCGGGTTCTTCCTTATTCCACGGACGCGGGCTTTGTTCTTGAGGTGGAGAAAGAGTCACTCGCGTAAGTCTTTGCGTAATAACACTTGGTGGACGCCTTTGTAGAACGTTAGCGCGGGATTCGGCGGGTGCGGTGAGCGAGTAGGTACTTTCTCCGCGGGCTCGGGCGTCTCACTTTGAGGTGGAGAAAGAGCCACTCGCGATAAGTCTTATTAATAACTGGCCAATGTCTTTATAGCACGTTAGCGCGGGTTTTAGCGGGAGCGGTGTGCGAGTAGGTACTTTCTCCGCGGCCTCCGGCGTCTCACTTTGAGGTGGAGAGAGTCACTCGCGATAAGTCTTAGTAATAAAACTTAGAGCGGGAGCGGGTGCGGTGTGCGAGGACGTACATTCCCCGCGGCCTCGGGCGTCTCACTTTGAGGTGAGAAAGAGTCACTCGCGATAAGTCTTAGTAATAGCACTTAGAGCGGGAGCGGGTGCGGTGTGCGAGGACGTACTTTCTCCGCGGCGTCGGGCATCTCACTAATTACTTTTTTGAAGCATTTTGAAAAGCGTCGCCTGCTTATTTTGGCGTCCTAATGCGGTGATTTTATTGGTTGATTTTGGCGGCAACCAATGATTTTTTAGCGTGAAAGAGCGGTTTGTCCAAAGTGTGGAAAAGGGAAGGAAAATATAAGGATAGCGGGATAAATATTTAAATTGGCTTGTCCATTTCTGGCCTGCCTTGGAGGAACTCCAACATGTCTCTTCGTAATTATTATGTAATTGCGGTTTATTAATTTTAAAGCGGTTTATAGCGGTTTTTATTTTTTATTTTTAAGCGGTATGTAGCGGTTTTTTTTTTTTAAGCGGTATTTAGCGGTTTGTTTTTTTTTTAAGCGGTGTTTAGCGGTTCGTTTTTTATTTATTTATTGCGTTGGCAATGGCGCAACGTGGCGAAAATTTTCTAAGAAAACTGCCACTTTTTGTTCTAATTTTTAATACGCGGTTGATTCCGTCCTTGCCAGGATATACCTCATCTACCACACCTAGAGGGCAGCAAAGGACTGGAAGTTTATCTTCTCTAAGAATAACTACTTGCCCTTTTTATATAAGGATATTCACTTTCGAATGCGGTATACACTTTATGTGTGTCTTTTCATAGCGGAACTTAAAATGAGCGATAACAGATTTTATCAGCTGCATAATACATGCGCAGCATACAATTCTTAGCGGTCAAGTGTTGTCTTTTTAAAGCAGTGTGATTAGCGAAAGAGAGCAAAACAATATAACGTTTTGTGCGGGCGATTCAAGTGAACCCATACGAATAAATGTTACAGCACCGTAACATTTTTCGCTAGCGTCAGCTATACCAAGCAACGCTATGTTAGAATGCGAAGAAATGCCTTAGAATATTAATGTTATTTAAGTAATCAAGTTCTTTGATAATTTGAGATCATGCGTGAGTGATATCTATTGAAACCTTCATTCCAATTTAGATTGCGTTACTAACATCATTTTGTATGATAAGTTTCATACGAGCGGTAAGCGGTGCGAGTAGACCGAGAAGGTCATATAAAGAAGCGGTTTGAGCGAGAATTGTGCGTTTTGTAAAAGTAGTATTAATATATTAAAAGTATTTTAAAATAAAATTAGAGAGTAGAATTTAAGAAATTACGTTTATAAGAAGGAGAACGCGGTTGCGAGTAATTTTAAAAAGATAAAGAAGCAATATAGCGGTCGTCTGATTGACGCGAGGCATTTTCTGTGAAAATGTGTTCACACTTAAGGTCATCGGGACTTAATACTTTTCGCGGAGGAATAGCTTCGAGATTTCTGAATGTTTGTATTGATTCATTATGAGATAAATCATCATTATTATTAATTAATGCGTGAAATGAATGTTTATTCTCATGCCCGGTGTGCACGGGCAAGAATGAGTCATATTCTGCTTGACCCATTAAAATGTATCCTAATGTGGATTGTAACGCGATAATAGATGAGGGCGGACATTCAATTTTATTTGATAATAATAATTGAGAGAATAGAGATACACCAATAAGACATTCGATTTCTGAAGGAATGTGGAAATATTCATCCGCTAATTGAATATTTTTAAAGTAATCTAAAAATTTTGTATTAATCTTTTTATCAGGTAACTTTCGTGAGATATTATTAACTACAGCGGCTTTAATTGTATATTTATATCGGTCATCATAGCGTGAGATAAACGTGACAGTTGTATGTCCTAGTACAGAATTTTCGGATAATCCCATACCATATACTTTAGAAGGTTTGTATACTATGGGGAGATTTAAGCGGCGACAGCACGACTCAGTAATAAAATTTGCGTTTGAGCCGGTGTCTAATAGCAAGCGAATCGATGAATTTTTATCAGTATTAGTTAATACATTAACACTAGCGGTAGGTAATAAATCGCATAAATAATTATTATTTGGAGCGGGAGGATTCGATGTTATTAAGCATTGCGAAAACTGAGAAAGATTCTGCTCAGCATGCGGTTGCGTATTTGCAGCGTTTAGTTCAACGCGTGCTGGAGACACAGCGGTGTGCGAACTGAACTCAGTGGCCTCAGTTCGACGCGGTTGTAAAGCAACGTTAGCTAGATGCGGCGTAGGCGCAGCGCGATAAGCGGTTTGGTTGTTCGCAGAACGTAGGTTCTGCTGCGGACGCGTAGGTGAAGCGCGGTGAGCGGACTGATAATACGCGGGGTGCGAGTTCTGTTGCGGGCGCGTAAGTGAAGTGCGGTAAGCGGGTTGGTAGTACGCGGGGTGCGGGTTGCGTTGTGTGTAAAAATTATTTGAATGTATCATCGTATGATGACGTTTATTGCAAATATTGCAAGTGCGGTTAGATTTACATTTATTAGTCGAGTGAAATCCAAGACAATTTTTACAAAAATTATTTTTTATTATTATTTCATATCTTGTTTGCGGCTCTAAATTTCGGAACTCAGTACATAAGTATAAGGCGTGCTTCACACCGTGACAAACAATGCATGTTGCATTGTAATTTGGTGCTGGGTGGTTTACTACCAAAGCTTGGAGCGGTTTATTTTTAGAATAATTATAACTTTTAAAATTTTCATTAGGGTTGACACGTTTCGACTGAGAATTAAGTTGTAATTGCGGTCGTGATAAAATTTTGCTCTGTTCTTTGACAAAATCAGATAGCGAACTAAAAGAGGGCATTTTTTCTTTGCGGTGTTGTTGGTCGAATAATTGAGCGGTTTCTTTATCTAATTTACTCAAACCAACACTAGTAAAAATAAAATCAGATAAGTCATCAATGTTTAAGAGTTTTAATGCCGAAACTGAAGCGCAGTACGTTTCTATAAAATTGTCTAAATTTTGAGAGGAGGTGGTTATTAGAGGTTTGAAACTAAATATATTTTCTAGATATTTATTAGCCAATGTTCTAGGGTCTTGGTAACGTTCCACTAGCATGTTCCACATCACATGGTAGTTGGATGCGGTGGGCAACACTTCTGATGTGATAGATAAAGCAGGCCCTGACAATTTCGAAATTAAATACTGAATGCGTTCTGAATCAGTTAAGTGTTTATTATCATGTATCATTTCTTTGAAGTTTTGGTAAAAAAGCGGCCATTTTTCAGGTTGTCCTGAAAATGGAATCAAATCTAAAGTTGGCAGTCTATGCTTTGGTTTAGAAATTTGAATACCCGTATCATATGAATCTTTGTTTAATGAAGATTCAAAATATTTAACGCGGTTATATAAATCGTCAAAAGCTTCTACGGCCTTAAATGACGGCTCAAAATCAGGATTTAATTCCTCTTTGCGAGTGTTAAGTTTTTCAATAACTTGAATAAACTCAGTGCGAATTTTTTCAATATTAAATGCATTTGCTAGAAATATTTCCTTCTCTTCGAGAGTTGGTGAGATGTTAATTGAGTCATAGGCTCTCTGAACCATAGAAAATAATGATTGGCTTTTAGCCTCAAGAACTTTTATTGAAGTCATTTTTATAAAAGTTTATGAATTAAATAATGCGAATGCGAAAATTATTATTTAAAGCGGAGTATATTTTTGAATATTTTTATAAGAATAATTTGTAATAATAGTTTTAAAAGAATGAAAATTAATTTTTATTTGGTGCGGTGCGGAATAAACTTTTTTCAAATTTGGATCCGTATAGAACGGGCCTTATCTTATAGTTCACCGTAGGTCAAGATTACACGTGTTCTATTTTTGGAATTTTGCAAATCAAGGTTACGCGTTTGAGACAATTTAAAAATGAAAGTTTTAACTTGACGAAGCGATTATTGTTATTATTAACAAAGCGAGTTAATTTTTATTAGAAATATTTTATATTATATTTATTAATGCGGCCTATTTACTTATTCTTTTGAATAAGGATATTTTAATTATTACGTGATTATTACACGTCGAAATATTTATTTGGAGCGATTAGGCGGGAATATTTTTTTATTATTAGAACACAATATGGCGGAGCAATGCGCCAGCGCGGGAATGTGTCGATGCACGTTTTTGGCGGTAAAATGTTTGAAGCGTCTTTTTGAATTTTATATGTTTTTAGGAATTTAGGATTAGGAGAAAGGAACTACAAGGATCCGGACTCGAGGGACCACACATGGACTGTACCTGCCTCTCACGCGACTAGTCACCGCAGCGAGGCTGCACAGGCGTCGGCTCCTCGTCAGCTCCAAGCTCCTCAGCGGTCGCACGGACACAAATCGCTACGCGCTCGCGCATGTATAGCGGAGAGAGATATAGAGAGAGATAGAGATTCACTCGCGGAACAGTCTTCGTATTGACAGTTGGCTAACGTCTTTGTAGAACACTAGCGCGGGTTTGAGCGGGAGCGGGTTCTTCCTTATTCCACGGACGCGGGCTTTGTTCTTGAGGTGGAGAAAGAGTCACTCGCGTAAGTCTTTGCGTAATAACACTTGGTGGACGCCTTTGTAGAACGTTAGCGCGGGATTCGGCGGGTGCGGTGAGCGAGTAGGTACTTTCTCCGCGGGCTCGGGCGTCTCACTTTGAGGTGGAGAAAGAGCCACTCGCGATAAGTCTTATTAATAACTGGCCAATGTCTTTATAGCACGTTAGCGCGGGTTTTAGCGGGAGCGGTGTGCGAGTAGGTACTTTCTCCGCGGCCTCCGGCGTCTCACTTTGAGGTGGAGAGAGTCACTCGCGATAAGTCTTAGTAATAAAACTTAGAGCGGGAGCGGGTGCGGTGTGCGAGGACGTACATTCCCCGCGGCCTCGGGCGTCTCACTTTGAGGTGAGAAAGAGTCACTCGCGATAAGTCTTAGTAATAGCACTTAGAGCGGGAGCGGGTGCGGTGTGCGAGGACGTACTTTCTCCGCGGCGTCGGGCATCTCACTAATTACTTTTTTGAAGCATTTTGAAAAGCGTCGCCTGCTTATTTTGGCGTCCTAATGCGGTGATTTTATTGGTTGATTTTGGCGGCAACCAATGATTTTTTAGCGTGAAAGAGCGGTTTGTCCAAAGTGTGGAAAAGGGAAGGAAAATATAAGGATAGCGGGATAAATATTTAAATTGGCTTGTCCAAAAAGTCTAAAAACAACACTTTTCTATATTCTCATACAAAAAATTCGTAATAATATTTAAAAGTCAATTTGAACTTTAACACCATACCATAAAGTTTAAATGTTAGTGGACGGGTTCCGGGAAGGCAAAATAATTATTGAGTGACGTATAATATTAATGTCAATATTTGTCAATTTTTATACATATAGCATTAAGGCCAGGTTCCTTCAAACAATTTTCAAAAAACAGCCGACAGGCCAATAGGTTTTGGCAGAATAAAATCTGACGGGGAAGCTTACTATTAACTTTAAAAAAAACAATGTGACTTTGTTTTAGAGAAATAGGGCAGAACAAGGTCTTTATAGTCTTTATATAAAAATTCTCTTTCTCATGTTTCAAGCACACAATAATGACTCTTCTTGTACTGTAGGCGCCCATAAGCGACAATAATGGCTTACCATAAAGCGGTCTACCAGTTTCTTTGCTGCCAACTGAAATAAAACTTTAAGCTAAAAATATAGATTTTATATTCCGAGTAAAATGTAAAAAGGATTGAAGTTATTAAAAATTGACATTTCTTTTAAGTCTGCTCAAAAACCGAATAATTTTAAATACGAACTACTTGTATAATCACATTTTATATTTATTTTCTAGCATAGACATTATACAATAAAAACACAGGGAGGTTAACAAACGTACTCACGTTAAAGCTTTGAAGCAGTAAAATAAAAAAACAAACCTGTCCAAAATGCTAACAAATTGCCTGTGACAGGAACCACTCCTTTTTACTAAGGTATACTATATTAAAATGATACAGCTCATTTCCATCAAGCTGTCACAGGTACGACGTTAAAAATACATGTAAAAAGGCCTCATTTCCGGCAACAGAGTTCGCAGGAAATTGGAAGGCCTATTTCAATTGTTGATACGTCGCGACGGCGCGCGCCGCGGAGCGACGGACGACACTCACTCAACCGCAGTGTTCTAATTTTACCACAAAGTGACTGACGAACTTATTCGACTATTTATGTAAACAAACTTGCTAATATACAATGACATTGTTTTTATTACCGGTATATTTTAACTTTTACAATACGCGGGAGGTTTATAAAATCGTAATCAGACTGAATGATGCATCCTGATGCGTGCTAAAATGTTTTCCTGCTTTTACTTCTTCTCCATCATTAGGCTGTGGAATAAGCTCCAGTCAGTGCTTAATATGTTGTCAAGTGAACTCACTTTACCGTACTGGAATTAAAAAAACTATTATACAATATGTGGTCGAATTCATAATAGAACAAATAATGGAAATATTGAATAAAAAAATGTTTTTATATCGCAATGCTCTCAATAATACCATTAAACAAATATTTTGTTGCATTTCAAGATTACTACTAGCAGAAAAAATCTGCTAGTCACTGTATAAATCGAATCAATCACAAATCCAAGCTTGAATGTAAAGTATTAACAAAGAAAAAACATTTGATATTGTTCTATAGTAAATTCTCTGCGATCCAATATTTATTAAAGCTAAAAAACTACTCAACCATTAATACATAAATTAATTTGTAATTTCGGTTGATAGTGGGAAACTCGGTGATAATAAATTGAGTACAGATAAAATATATCTTGTCTATTAGCAATTTTATTCTGGCAAAAGAAATAAGTAGGCTGTGTGATGATCTAGTCGTGCTAAATAAAAAATTTTTGTACTAATTCATTGAAAATTGCTTGATAGGTCAATTTTATTTTCATTTTTTTTTACATAATAAGATAAAAGAAAAATGCAATAAAGGGCTATTAAATAATCATATACATTTACACGCGTGGAAAGGATCGTTTTATGTGTCATTCGCGAAAGTTTAAAATTTTTAAGTGGTAATTTTAATTCAAGGCACGTAGCGACTAAAGCAAAATTAGTACAATGACATACAATCCCACTTGTTACTTTTGCCAAGTATGTCGAGAGGTAAAATGATACCTCACACCACCCTTGAGAGAGTAAATTTCTGTCTTTCTATTTATTCATATGTTGAACATTTCTTAGACGTTGTTTGGACTGTTTCACTGTTAAAACTTTACTAAATGACAGAGATCCTAATGAGAAATCATTAACGAGAACTAATTAGGAAACTTGCGACACATGACTGTAATTTAATTACATAAAAAGGTATATCTAATTTAAAATAGTACTTTCAAGGTGATAATGAATTAATAAAACTTTTATTACTAAGTGTTTCTTGTCGTAATCAGAGATGGGCAATATGTAATCTGATTAATGATTAATGATTACAAAATGTAGTCGCAATTTTAATTTTCTTGCTCTGTAATCATGATTAAATCCATTTAAAACATTCAGAAGTCATAAACGTGTATGCAATCTGGGATTCCGTAGTGTTTAAAACATAGATGAACAAAATGCAGTCATATTAATGGTATAAAACCCAAAATGTAATCGTAATCATTTTTATTAATCCGATTACATTTTGTCCATCTATGCTCGTAATCATAAGACACTCAACTGTCTGTATAGACATATGAATAGACCGTCCAATGTCCATATCGTAAAATCAAAATGGCGATTATTTTGTCAAATTATTTGATGTGTTAATGTTAAAGTTAATGTCATTATGTTAATGTTAATTATCCGTGCCCTTAAGGGCGCTGCATGACCAGGCTGTGGAACATTGGCTGCGGGACCCACAGTCCTCGTCAAAGTCCAGAATCACCTTGGGATTTCCAGCTGGTATAAATCTCGCACACATCCACCATCACCACCTGTGCGGCCGAGATCCAACGAGGATTTTCCCCAAGAAAAAAAAGACAAGGAACTATAAATGGATTGATATAAATATGTCAACACTAAGTGATCGATTACTAAAATATAACATTTTATTCATGACTAGCTTTTACCCGCGGCTTCGCTCGCGTTAAGAAGTATTATAATTAATTAGATATACTTTTTGTGGCTTTACTTTTGTTTAGCGTGTGTAAAAAATTAGGGCCTAATCTGTCATTAGACGCTAAAACTATTAAGCTATTATATTATATTATAGTCTAAAATCTGTGAAGATTTATACAAACTTTCATCCCCTATTTTATCCCACTTGGGGGTGAAATTCATCAAAATCCTTTCTTAAGGGATCCCTACATCTTAGTAGCCTTATGCATGCAAAGTCTTAGCCCCATCGGTTTAAAATTGACAAAATTTCATACAAACTTTCATCCCCTATTTTATCCCCTTGGGGGTGGAATTCATCAAAATCCTTTCTTAGCGGATGCCTACGTCATAACATTTATCTGCATGCCAAATTTCAGCCCGATCTGTCCAGTGGTTTGGGCTGTGCTTTGATAGATCACTATGTCAGTCAGTCAGCCAGTCAGTCACCTTTGAGTTATATATATTTAGATTTGAAGTGGTCATCTATGTGGTATTTTCCACATAATTAAACTTATTTTACTTAATAATTACCTATAATAATATTCCCTTTCAGAATCCAAAGTATTGTTTTCAATTGGGAAAAAGGCCTAGTATCTGATAATTACTCCACACGTGCTAGTCTTTCAGTATTAATTAATTTCTTACTGCCCTTAAATTCGTTTAACCTTCGAACATCCTTCACAACGTTAACATTATTTTACAACATTAATATTCTATTTACGAGAGAGCGTTTGAAGAGTTTATTTTACTACTATAAATAAACCAATAAAAGGCGATATGATATTTTTCATGTCGTAAATTGGAAATTGAAATAGTTGACAAAAATTGAAACAAACTTGAATATCTCTTCTAAAATTTCACTGGAAAATTAAAATTAATGTACTACTGACGATATGCTTCGTTAATTAAACATATTTTATTGCAACTAAACGATACTTCTATATAAATCTCAGCTACATAATAAACTTGAAACCTAAAGTTAGTTTTCAAAGCAGCCTTACGTATTCTTTGAAAAAATAATTACGCTCCTCTGGCATTTTGAACTGGTTCTAAAATTAACTTTATAAAGGTTAAATTCTATGTTTTTAATATATACTACTATCGAGTTAGAAGCCTTGTAATAAAATGATATTTTCATGTAAGCAAAGTATTCTGAACAATTTAATATGTCTGAGAATTTTAAAAAAATAATGAAAATTAAAATTAAAATAAGGTAGAAACAATAATTTATACCTAGCCTTTATATTTTTATACACGACTTTAATACATTTTAATATTTATGTGTAGCGAAAAAACAAAAAGAAAGGTTTACTGACGATATAAATCGCTATAAACTTATTGCTTGATATCATAATTACGTCTTCATTTAATCATTTCCGTTCATTATTCGTTTGTGTATGTATAGTGATAGCAGTTACAACAATTTAATCCAAAGTTCACTGTACAGATGGTCAAATAATTACCAGATAACTAGAACAAATAGACTAAAATTCATAGACGATACGTTAAATTTGATACACTTTTTTTAAATAAAATTTCTTAAAAAAAAAACTGAATTATATATTAAAAACTTGAGTATATCGTAATTGCTTGCAAAGCCAAGTCTAAGGAGCCGAAATCCATGACTTAGCATATTATATGCAATGCGGGGCTGCCGGGCAGTAGACTTGAGGGAGTCTGCTGTCCGGATGAGAGGGTGGCGGTGTGCAGTGTCCGGCGCGCCGCCTGTGAGATAGGTATTGGAAGGGTGGGCTCTTTACCCCTACCCCTCCCAGAGAGGCAGCCTCGACAAGGCATTTCGCTCTCCGGGCGTCTGGATGAATTTGGTTTCCCAGGCTCGGGTGGAGCGATTAGAGGGACACCCCGGGGGTTTTTAGTCAGTAGGAGTCTGACACACCGGGGTTGCTGCCCTCACAGCGGCCCTGATGGTCCTTTGCAGGATTTTCCCCCAAGAAACCAAAAAAAAAAAAAATGCAATGCGGGGCTAGCAGGTGTATTGAGCCTGAAACACTACTACCTAAAAGATCTATTGTGATCGCCACCTAACACCTAAAACTCTCTGTGCAGTTCTATAGATTTAAAGACCTGAAGTACTTTATTATCAGAAGTAGTTTGAAACTTTTCTAGATGTACCACATGGCTGCCAACAGTACAATTGCGTTTAGGCATTAGAAAATCACATTCACACAGGAGATGCTTGAGAATTTTGTTCACACTTTTGCAAAATTTGCTATCTCTACTGTCCTGACCACCGATGCCAAACAAGTAATTTTTCAAACAACAGTGACCAGTCAATACTTTTACTAGTACATGTAATTGATTTATTCTGACCCTCAAAGCCCCTA
Source organism: Automeris io (assembly GCA_036320925.1). Taxonomy (NCBI): domain Eukaryota; kingdom Metazoa; phylum Arthropoda; class Insecta; order Lepidoptera; family Saturniidae; genus Automeris; species Automeris io. The sequence goes on along the minus strand of JAUDJH010000010.1, from coordinate 10,490,379 downwards.
CAGCTTTACGCTGTTCAAATGTTGTGATTAACTTTGTATTGGTAGCTCTTTGATGTACCATATACTCAGACATTAATCAGATAATATAATTTGTAATGTTTAAGTCAAGACTTTGCTTACATTTTACCTTACATTGCTTACATTTACCTTAAGGATTTGATTGTTTATGGTGGAAGGGTGATTGCCAGAACTGGGTCATGACCACAGTACACAAGTGTAAAGACCGCCATAGTGATTCGCTTTGGCCTGTCTCGTTTCGGAATCAGCTTGTATATCCAGTAACTCGTATACCTAGAGACCTTCAGTCATGGTATATGTGGGCCGACATGACGACATGATGAGACTATCGACGGATTTTCATCCTTTGATGGTTGCTTTCGTTTTTGAACTACACTGCACTTACCATCCGGTGCACTGTAGTCACTTTGTCGAGTCAGTGTAAAAAAGGACGCCGACGAACGAAATCGGTCTCTATTTTATTAACACGTTAATTCTATATAATAATTTAAAGTCAATATTCATACATATTAATAGTTTATAGATTACCAAACAAATTATTTACAGCTCGTTAATTGAATTGAACCCTATTAGATCCTACAGATGTATATTACGGACCGTCAATAACTATTCTAACGAGGGTAAAAGTAATCAAATATTTACATAACAATTTATTGTATACGTATAATGTGGCAGATGAAAATAATTTCGTTTTGAGAAAATTAATTATCTAAAGCAACGTTAAGTTAAAATATCCTCAATTTTATTTTATTTTTGTTACAGATGTCGCCAAGAATAATATTTCTAAATAACGAAACGCAGTGACGTTCCCATAAGAAAAATGTAAGTAATATTTTACTTTGAATATTAATGTTCCTTGCAGTTATATTTTCTTTCCTCTTGCTATAGACATTTTTTTTTGTTTATTACACATAATAATTGAGTAATAACTACTCATATAGACATAACACCGTTGATGGCTTATACTAATACGTACACAGCTTAGTTCAAATAGTTTTCAATCTAAAATACGAATATATTAAGATTAGTTGAAATTATATTAAAATTATTAGATTTCATAAAACTTATTTTGATAATTTAGTATATTGAAATATTTTTTAAAGAAATTCGTGTGTGTAAGATGTATTAATAAATGATATCTTTCAATGATATGTTTGTAGCAGTCAAATACTTATTTATCACAAGAAAAGTTATTTCTAAGTAAATGTTTTAAGTACATCGTTATTATCATTAATACCTGTATTTATTTTAAACATTTTACTACATGCTTGAAATAATTTAAAGAAAAAATCATGTTTTTAAAATATCAAAACATTTGTTGATTATAGATCTTAACTTTGTATTTAAAAATATTATCCTTTTGCGTAACAAGTTATTGAACGCAAATGAATCAATAAACCATTGTATTCGAGTTGACAAGTTACTACCTATCGTACGTACCGTCGTGATGTGGTAAGTCAACTAGTGTCCAGAATGCATCATGGCTTTTTTCGTTACCACAACGCGCTGAGATTGTATTTCAAGGCAGCTACAACACAAATTTCACTTTGTTGTCTTTCTGTGATTATTAGAATGCGCCGGCAGTGTTTAGCCGTAACATGAATTTCGAGATACGCATATTTTGTTACAGTGACCACAACGCGTTGTGAGCAAATTTTTCGCTCAATAAGCGTTTTCGATCTTCAAACGTAACATATAGCTAATTTTTATTATTTGGGGTATTCACTTCAGTAAACAAAAAAAGAAGGGTAAATCAAATTACAGATCTATAAATTTCACAATGAAAATCACAACTGTAAAAACCCGCAATTAACTCTCTTACCATATTGCAAGTTCCACAGTAGTCGTTAGGAGAGATAAATTTGCATAAAATTTAATTAGCATAGTACTTAGTGCAAAATCGTTTAAGAAACTGAAAGCCGCGTCCCTGAAGCACTTAAGGCTAACAAAAATTATGTTTGTCGCTAGTTGGATATTTTATTTCAACAGTTAGTTTAGGCATGCTCTAATCGTCCTTTTTTGGTTATTGATTGCTTTTGGATCTAACATTTTTTTAAATAAAAACGCCGAATATATTACAGTTTTCAATGAAAGCTGGCCAAAATAATAGGATTAAAACTAAATCATAGAATTTATTTGTAACAAATTGTATAATGTACACTGAATGACAAAACGTAAGACCTCTGCACTATAAATCACTTCTCCACTTTTATGAGACAAGGTTTAAGAAATTGTATGGTTGAACGGGTAATGGAAGCAAATGTGATGGAAAAATGACACGAAAATATGTATCTATAGAAAAATGCGCCAAGTATATGTTTTATAACTTATATTTTTATTTTTTTTTATTTAATTGTAGTTAACTATATGCCCTCTCGTAATATCAATAACTTTTTCATTATTATAACTCCGAAATATTCTCATTTACGCTTTCAAATAAATATACACTTATTCTAGAACTTTGAAAATATACTAGTAAGTCATTTAGTACTCCTAAAAATGAATTATTTTTTTATTTAACAACAATTAACACTAAATTTGGATCAAATATTTAAACTGTTTATTCAGAATGAATTCATTTTGCTTTTGGGCAAAGTAAGACTTAGGAAATAATATTGGCTTCAAATAATAAAAATTAATAAAGTAAGCATATACTTAATTGAACCTACAATTAAAAAAACATTTTATCGAATTCGTATAACATCAGTTCATTTCGTAGTAAAAATCATTATTTAGCTATTGTAAATGTATCACACTTAAAATTAATTAATGAAAATGTTAGAATATCTCAAACACAAAGTCCATTTTATTTTACAATTCATAACTGAGTATACGGGTTTATTTCAACATTTATTTGGCAAATAATATTGAGATTGACAATAACGATTTTGGGGCAAATGAGTTAATCTTTTTCGCGGAAGAACGGGAATATGTTTTACATACATCAAAATAAACACCAATAGAACCAAAATTTACTACTGCGAAATACGTCACGGAGTACAAATTACTTGCAGCCCTATATATTAAATGAACTTAAAAAAAGATGTTGGAAATTAGATCAATTTTAATTTAATTACCCTTTATTAGCATTTTTTAAGGTAAAACGTGTTCCATTATATTATTACCTATATGACAAAATTCAAAATGTATAAATGATAGAAGATATTTTTTTAATATTTTAGTGAAAAGGCTGGAATATTCCGTTGTGTAAACTTTAAACGCAATTATATGTTTCCGTGAACATTGAATTATTAATTGAATATCGAAGGTTCCTGAAATGATTTTGTCCGTAACAGGGAGCAGTCACCGCGATTGGGAAATATTATCAGGAATAGAAACTCGAAACTAGAATAGTCCGTACGCCAAGTTTTAACGAGGTGTATCGAATGTCCGACTTTGGGAACGGTTTTAGCATTTCCTAGTATTGCTTAACCTGTTTACCGGGCAAGACATATAAATGCGACAGGCGGAATCAGTATCGGGTACGGGTAGGACATATGAATACGTCCTCAAAAATTAATGTGCGCCCTGGAACGCACTTACTTGTTTAATTGTTTTGTAATTCCTTTTGAACTTCAAAAATATTAATCTATTATATAAAAATAAGTCCGGTTTTCCTTCCTGACGCTATAACTCCAGAACGCACGAACCGATTTCCACAGTTTTTCTTTCGTTGGAAAGGTCTCGGGCTCCGTGAGATTTATAGCAACAATAACAAAATTCATGAAAAACTTCAACAGAAAAGCAGGAAAACTGGGAAAATCATTTTTCACATACAGCGCCATCTCTGATGCATAGCATGTACTACAAACCAATATGATTTTGCATGGTGGTGGAGCTGATCGCACCAGTATTTTGAGTAGATGGCGCCGATGCATTATACATTGTTTGACAGCTACTCATTGTACTCTGCTCAGTTAATTTCATATGACATTTATTATGCGCACGTTCTTTCAAACGCTAACTAAAAACCAAAACGAAGCCATCTGGTGGAGAAACGAAGTTCGCCGGGTTTGCTAATAAACGATATATATTTCATAGTTTTTCATTTGTTGTATGAATAAATAAAAATATAGAAATATGAAATGAAGGTCTTCGGGCGTGACGTATTAACATGTCCTAGCGAAACAATACGCGCCCGGTACATGTTGCATAATTTGAACGGGAGCTCCCCGGTTATCAAGTTAATATAGCCTAACACAAGACCAAGACGGATGAAGTAAGAACAAGACAAATGCCCGGTTTCAGAAATATTTCTTAAATTTTAAGGTGACTGTACGAAGACTTGTAAACACGAATGATTCATATATTTGTATATAGTTACTATTCTTTTGTAATCCGGGAGATAATCCTACTACCAGACTATCAGGGACGCTGTGAGAGCAGCAACACCGGTGTGTCAGACTCTTACTGACTAAAAATCCCCAGGGTGTCCTTCCAATCACTCACCGACCGATCAAACAGTGAGGTACACACACACACTACTTTCACTCCACGACACCGGCGTCGCCGGCGGCGCCGAAGAAGGATAGTTCAGTCAACTGCTGCTAACCGGTGCGTTTTCGCACCGAGGCGCAGTTCTACTCCGACGCAGCCTTGAGTTTCTTTCGGCGTTTCTTCTCAAGGTAGTCACTTCTGAAACGCTGGTAGATCACCCGTAGGGTTAGTACTTTATTTGGCTGGCGGTCCAAGTCGAGGTTCGTACCCACAGGGGTGCCCTTGCATTGCCACCCAACTCAAAAATTTCGCTGGCTAAGCACCTTCTGTGCTCGCCCCCTAAGCCCGGTTGAGCTGAAAATGCCTTTCCCGGCAATCAGTAGTTAGTCCGCTTAAAAAAAAAAAAAAAAAAAAACTTCCAATCACTCAACCCGAGCCTGGTGATCCCGATTTTTCCAGACGCCCCGGGGGGGGGGGCGTACAGCCTTTTTAGGCTTCCTCTCTGAGAGGGGTGCATGTAAGAACCGACTCATACCTCTCTCACGGGTAGTGTACCGGACACTACACACCTCCTCCCTCTCATCCGGGCAGCAGACTCCCTCAAGTCCACTAACCTACAAGTTATCTAAGCTGCAACGACGTAATGTCGACACACTTGGTAAACGCTTTAGCAAAATCTTATTGAGTGGCTATACTTTAATAAGCGCTAGTTAATTTGTTTAATATGTACACGCACTTTTTTTTTTTCTTTAATATGTACACACTTCGTTTATTTGACAATAGAAATACAAGTACATATAATTTAAGCACTAAAAGAAAATTTCAATAACCTTATAAAATAAAGTAGATATAAATATCTCAGTAATCATACGCATTGTTAAGTATATAAGTTTGTTTGTTTGTTTAAGCCGTGGTGGCTGCCGGCAGAATAGAATAGCACCCCCCTCTTCTTGCCGAGGTGTCGTAAAAGGCGACTAAGGTATCTCTTTAACACCGCAATTCAACCAGGTGATCAGAGAAGGAAAACTCGACCAAACCTGCATCCTGCTCCCTCCCGATCGTACTGGTTCTCCTTTCCATCGGGCCTGAGGGAGCTCGGACGAAAGAGTGCTTTTCTGGCTGCGCGTCCAGCTATGCACTTAAATATCTCCTGCGCAATTGATTGTTTCCGAAAACTGGACCTCGAATTTCTTAACCGGTGTTGAAACAGTCGCCGAAGCCGAAACCGGCTAGGACATCATCATCATCATAAGTTTGTTTATAATTTGGAGTAATATAAAATATATATATTTTTTACTTTAATTTTATGACTTAACTTTCGTATAAAAAAAATGCCTTTTGAATGTCTACATATTTTTCCAAACGTTCACTTTCAGAGATAAAAGTCGTGAGATAATAGTTCGTTTTTGTTTGTATAATAGGGAAGATTTAAATAAAAGGTCTTAGCTATGTGATACGAAAATCCATTTATTGGTAAAAAAAAATTAAAGTCTATAACTGTTAACATCATTTGTCATATTCATGTTCATTATTATTAAATACTAAATCACTAAATAACAAAACGAATCAATAACTTAATAAACATGACATCTTTTACATATAAATATACTGGTCTTTCCATATTTCTATAATAAAAAATGTCGACAGATTAACAACAGGGAATGTTTTATTTTCACTTTGACTGCATGCTAATTAGTCGTCTCAGTTTGTCTTTTGAGAACAAATTACTTTTACTTTTGAGTTTAAGTTGACAAACGAACACGAATGTTGGCAGTGTTTTTACCTTTTCCCGTGACAGTAATTAAAACACTTGTAAATGTAAAAAGGAAACTTTTCGTATTTATTTGGGTCCATAAATATACTTTTCTAGTTTAGCAATTTCAAAGTTTAAACATATTTTAATATGTAATAGCAAGGAAAGGAGGTGTATGTAAAATTTATTCTCATTAATCTGAACTATGATATTCATATCCTGTGAATAAGAAATATACTCACTAGAGACCATCGAACAACCAAAATGCTAGAATACCAAATTTAGTAATCGTAAAAATGTAATAAAATATAACAGCTCTACAAACTAACATTCTTTTTTTGTATTCCGGGGGAAAATCCTGCATAGGACAATCAGTGACGCTGTGAGGGCAGTGACCCCGGAGTGTCAGTTTCCTACTGACTAAAAACCCCCGGGGTGTCCCTCTGATTGCTCCACCCGAGCCTGGGAAGCCAAATTCATCTAGACGCCCAGGGAACAAGAAGCCTTGTTGAGGCTACCTCTCTGGGAGGGGAAGGAGTAAAGCCCACCCCTCCAAAACCTCTCTCCCAGACGATGCGCCGGACACCGTGCACTGCCTCTCTACAAACTAACATTGCTCAATTTAATTTAATGCAATTTTACATTAACATTAATTTAAAAAGTTAGGCGAAGGGTTTTTTATTATTTATATAAAAAATAATACAAGACGTATCGATATTATATTTCACGTACGACAAATACGCACCATACTTACGAAGAGCAGGTTTTATCCATTGATGTACTCTGTTCAGCAATGTTTTTAGATTTGTTTTGTTCGAAATTTGTTCGGCTGTAAAGAGATCTTTTTACAAAGCTGTTCCAACAAAACAAATTACGTTTTCAATCTATCAGAGGACGATTTTATTGGAATCTGTAAATAAATTACATTTTTTGTAAAAATATATTACCATAAAATAAAGTATTGGCCGAATCGTGATTGATTCAATAAACGATTATCAAATTGTATTGTAACAATAATGTAAAAATGGTATATAATCCTTTTAATCGTTTAAGTTATTATTGATTTAACTTACTAATTGCTGTGTGTTTTCTTTTTAAATAAATATACATTATGTGTCTTTGCACTGTAATAATATTGATGTCTAGTACATAAAAAGCCAGCATGCTTTATGCCTAAAATTAGCTGCAAATATCTAAAGTTTGTTCATGCCATCTGGTCGAGCGTGAAATCAAGAAACGAAAAGAAAATAAACTCATCTAACCTTTACACTCCAAAAATATCGACGTGAGTTCAATAATCAATAAGGTCGGATGTACGATACTGTAACTATTCGGGAGAGACAAAAGGAAATTTTGATACAAATCGCATTAAAATTACTATTTATTACTTACTACAGTTTGGTGATAAAATTTTAATATGCAATATAAGGTTACGTGTAATCTTTTAATGAGTATTTTTTTTATTTTAGAAAATTTATTTTCGTGATTATTTAATAAAAGTATATGTGCCCTTACTATGTTACTTTTGCACGTAAATAATTGTGTTAAGGGTAAACTAATGACTTTTCAACCATAATGTTTGATTTTATTTTAAAAGAAAATTTACAAATAGAGAAGCATATCACTATATTTCAATTGATGTCTAACGGATTATTCAAGTTTTCCTTGAATAATTTTTAATATTCTAGAAGCACAATGTCACATGTTATCATATGTCACCCTAAAATATGCTGCATTCCAAGCACTAGCACTGAAGTTGCTAAACTGTATGCCTCGACATAGCTTTCAAGCTTCGCGATGTCAGGAATTTTGCAAATCCAAATCTTTAAATTTACAAGGGATAGAATTATGATTCCTAGATGGTTAAAAAGAGCTCGACAAATTTTGTACATTTGTCAAATAAAACTATTTTGGTCTGAACCTCACATTCGACCTTATGGAATTCAGGTCGAGAAATACAAAATTTCTCATACATTTTTTGTTTTATACTGGCTCGACATAGTGACTACAGAGTACCTGATGGCAAGTACAATGTAGTCCAAAAACGAAAGCAACCATCAAAAAAAGGAAATCCATTGATAGTCTCCGTCGTCATGTCGGATCATATATACACAAGCTGATCCCGAAACGCAACAGGCAAAAGCGAGTCACTATGACGGTCTTTACATTCGTGTACTGTGATCATGACCCAGTTCGGTCAATCGCCCTACCAACAAACATCCATCCACCCATTTTCTCAAAAATTTATTCTTACTACTTACTATTCATTGAGTATTAAGCGGTTATTAGCAATAGTACTATTTACTATAATTAGTGTAATTTATTATTACGTATTATATTATTATTGACTAAGGGCGGCTTGCACTAGCAAATTAAGTCTAGCTTAGACTTACTTAAAATGCTATTTAGCGCTAAATTGTACTTATAGTCTTGCACTGAATAAAAATCCAGTTGTAACAACTCTTAAACTCAAATCATCATTAAGATGGAATTAAAGTACTTCGATTAATTAGCGTCTATAAAAGTTTAAACTAGACTTAATTTGTTAGTGCAAACCGCCCTAAGCAATAGCAAATTTCTAAAATCTGCACTTAACTCGCGCGATGACTTTACCTACGAGGCCCGAGACACTCGTAGCAAAGCTTGTAGCAAAAGCGTAGCAAAGCACGTAATAAAATAAATAGCTAAACTCGTTGCAAAATGCGTAACAAAGCAACCCCCGTAGCAAAGCCCAGAGTAAAGGAAGACAACACACAAAATTAAATTAAAACGTTACTCAGTGCCATCCATTAAAAACCGGTCTAAATTGGACAACATTCCATTTATTTGGGTCTCGTTTATTTAAAAATTCGAAATGTGTTCTTTTTTCTTAATTTGGCTTGTATATCTTTATTTTGTGACAAATTCGATAAAATGAAATAATGGTCCCCCAAAAAGAAGATATCACATTCACGCAATCAAAAACACTATCTCTTTCTACGAATATGAAATTTTATTTTTTGCCTTGAGAATGCTAAAACCATTTTCCATTTCGAATTTATATTTTCTGAGTGATATTATATATTATTATGTAATGTACATATTATTTTGTAATGTGAGTGTGTTAGTGTCCGACCGAAAGTCGATTTCTGGTCGAAGCTGATGCCGATTAATTGGCCATCACCACAACTTTCGGCTAAAGCTTTAAATATTCTAAGAGATTTACTTTAAAACCGATTGAAAGTAAATAATATATAGTAATTAATATAACAACTAAAGGTTTAATGATTTTAAATTAAAGGTTTATATAGAATATTCAAAAAGGCAATTAAAAATGTATAAAAGACAATTTTAATCTTCGAAACGATAGATGGCGTGAAAATGAAATAGAATTATATTAATGTTTCCTTTTTTGTATTTAATTTTAAGTAATTTATCCAAGACGTATTTATTGTAAGGTATACATTGCTTTTATGCATGTACGAGATGAGCGGCACTGGAGACCGGTATCTAAACGCGGCGACACGAATGGCCGTAGGTTTGAATCCTGGCACGTGCAATCAAATTAAGTACGGACTTAGACATCACATGCTTATCGGTAAAGGAGACCATCGCATGGTCGAGGAAGCCCACATGACATCTAATAGAAATGTCATCTGTAAGTGCCCTGAGAACGGCGATCAGCTGCGGTACTCATCACGTTAGGCAGGACATGTAAACGCAAAGTGGATACAGCCACTAATGTATCTCTGCTCACCCTGAAAGGAATATAGCATGAAGATATATTATTATTACTATTGAATAAAAAAATAATTATCCAAATTAGTCAATAAATATCACGGGTAAAATACATAAAACATAAGATGTCCTCTTTTTTGAAGTTGGTTAAAATGAATAAGTTTTCGAAATAATTACGTACGAGTTTGTTCAATTCCGGCACTTTAAAAAACTTTCAGCATCGGTAACTCCAGACAGAAGTCAAAATCGAAGCTTCATTATAGCAGCAATGTATTTACAAAAATATATTCTATATGGAAAATAAAGTGCCCAAGCATTAAATTGGTAATATATATATATATATCGAGGGGTGAAAGGCTATTTGGTTTAAGCGACATTTTTTGATGATATAGTAATATATATATATATATATATATATATATATATGTATATTTGAATTAAGTGACGTTTTTGGTTATATAGTAATATATATATTTTAAGAATCGGTAAATAACGCTGATCCCAAATATATATATGTATATTACTATATAACCAAAAACGTCACTTAATTCAAATATACATATATATATATATATATATATATACATATATATATATATATATATTAACGTTAGAGTAAATACAATAAGCTTAACCTTTCTAATACATAAAGTACAAATCTAGTTCAGTAGAATTTCTAAAATTGCTTTGAAACAAGCTATTTCATAAATTCACGTTCCGATTTTAACGAAATTAATAGCGGAAATACCTGCACACAGCGTTCTATGTCGCTCGGATATCAGAAGTCACTAATTGGTTGTTTTGTACGGAAATTCCTCAAAAGTTTTCATATTCGAAACGAGCGTTGCAACAGAATATATAGAATATGTCAAAAGGCTTTTATACAGACATATAATGGAGTCCAAGTATTATTATGCAGTATTTCCTAGGTGTATCTTTATTAGGTAATTTCGAAATACGTATTTAAGCATCTCTAAACCTTCTCAGACGTACTCTTGCAGTGATTATATAGTTAGGTTCACCTAGAAAGGTTAATAAGGTAAAAGGTTAAAGGTTAAAGGTTAAAGGTTTAAAGGTTAGGTTAAGGTTAAGGTTAAGGTTAAAGGTTAAGGTTAAGGTTGTTAATTGGTTAGGTTAGGTTAAGGTTAGGTTAAGGTTAGGTTAGGTTAGGTTAAGGGGTTACCCCTGTCACTGCCGGCACTCGCTCGCGCGATGGTCGGTAGTGACAGGGCATGGCAGGCGGTCCTCTCCTTCACGGAGACGACAATGCAGGTGAAGGAGGCGGCGGAGCGGGATCGGGAGGCAATATCCACCCCCGACAACCCAATCCGCCGCCCAGCTCGGACTGGACGCCGGAGGAGGGCCTACGCCAACGGCCTTCCTTCGTGACCCGGACATACGCCGGGCGGCGCGCTTTGAGGGAGTGCGTCGCCCAGATCCTGGCGTGAGCGGTGTGCGATGTGTTCCCGCAGACCGCTCTGATGACAATATCAAGGAGATGACGGGGGGTGGCTTTCTACACCACTCTCCCCGAAATGTTTTAGGTGCATGCGGGGGGCGGCGACTATTTAACCGTCACCCCGCCTAGTAGGTGAGGCCTGCACAAGGCCGGACGTCGCCGGATGCCGAGGAAGATGGCTCGGCTTTGCCCTTAGCATTCGGCAGACGAGAGAAGGAACACCCCGGTGGTTTTAGTCGGGGCAGGTCCGACACACCGGGGGAGCGGCCCTCACCGCTCCCCTGAAGGTCCGTAGGGATTTCCACCGGGTTAACAAAAAAAAAAAAAAAGTTAAGAGGTAATTATATCATCTGTCGACATTACATATAACCAAAATTGTAATTTAAATATACCAGCGACGCTGTACACAAACAATATTCAGCGATAATTACTCTGTATGTACCTTTGTATGTACCTTTGTTTGTAATGTACCTTTAGAAATAGGTAATTAAGTGCATTCGTAAATAAAATTACAGCTATTATAGATGACTCTATCGTTTATAACTAACGTACTATTATACTTTATAATAAAAATAATTATTTTCGGTACCGTGCTAAAATTTTCTTTAAATTAGTTATTAAATCAGATTACTTATCTTCTGTATAATAAATAAATTACTTTTTTTAAGAGTAATAAGATTCTTTTTGCATAGAAAGAAGTAACAATATTAACAACTGTTTAAATTCACTCTAAAGCTTAATTTAGTTATTACTTGGGAATACGCTTTATCCATATCGCAATATGATTGAACATTTTTACGGTCCCGCAATACTTAATGGAATTATCTTCTCAATAGCGACAAATTGCATTGACGCCCCGCAAAATAAAATTATTGGAAAACTATTCATCTGAAATTCGGGTTAAAATTTTATTGGATTTTATGATTTTGCACTAAGTACTGTCTAAATAAAGTTTAATACGAAATAATAAAATTATTAGCATTTACACAAAACACTCCAATATATTATTAGTTTGATTGACCAGCAATATGTCAATAACACTAAAAAAAAACATTTTTAACGCCCCTAAAATAAAGGACATCTAGAACTGAAGAAATGACTGATAGGCACTTAGTAAAATCTGCTAAATACGTTTATAGTTTTTGTCAATGATTTCTTAAAAACTATGGTTTATTATAAACTCTATCTCTTCGATAAAACCTTATTTACATACATTCAGTTTTTTATTAGATATATTAAGCTGAAACTCGGCACAAGGTGGCAAATAACGACGGCAGAATGTACTAAAATTGACCATTAATGGACTGCAAATGCCGCACAACAATAACAGTTATGTAGTCAAATGTATGTATCGGCTTCAAAACACTATACTAATGCTATCTGCCGTCGTGGCGTATGACATTGCTATCTGCCGTTGCCGTCTGCTGTCTACTGCATTATTTCGAATGCTAGTTACCTTTACAATAAAAGGTAAGTTTACTAAATAAACTACCAAACCAACTACAATTAAATATAGTCAAATCTTTCAGCGCCATCTATGCAACGTTATCGGTAAAAATTGCTACCGTATGGTTTTGAATCTAAACAGTAAAAACCCAAACCAAAATTTCTCGAAGGCTGCCATCTACATTCTCGTATCAATACTAAAAAGAAAAACACTTTTAGGATTCTTTGGTTCTTTCAGCAAGACTGTTTTCCGTACTGTTTGAACTCGGAAGGTTTATTTTAGTAAAAAAGAAAATTAATTTTCAAAAAATGAAAGAAATATGTTAATCATAATAAAAGCTGACACATTTTATATAATATATCATTGTAACTACAAACGCAATATAATTTATTAATTGAGGACAAAAGAGCCATTTTGGCGTAAAGGTTTTGATATACTTTTGTCGACTCTACTTTAGAAATTAAATCAGGATGAAGAAGCTTTATTATTTTGTTGATAACAGTTTGATCGATAAAATACGTAGTTATAATAGTGTGTATACACAGTATTACACATGTTATTCAATATCTAACTAAACAACAATATTTTTGAAAAGCAACGGGCAATTTCTTTTTGGTTTCTTCGAGAGGTCCTACTTTGCGAACAAATATAACTTTACTGACGATTATAGGTGCTTTAAACAAAGTTATTTTTGAGTTTGAATTATATTTATATCTATCTATATTTTCTTTATGTGTTAATACAATGTTGCCTATTTGTTTCAGATGTACAAAGTGTTTGATGTGATATTGTGTGTGGGCATTTACCCTGAGCTATCGCCCTGCCCCCAATGACCCGGCTTTCGTCATGCCTCAGTCCCCCTCACCTCGACTGCGCCACTACAGGTCCCCGATACGAATCCAAGCATGATCACAGAAACCACGCATGTTAATAAAGCATGAAATTAGAAAACGCTTATATCATGCTCGCACCCTGATAATATTGTGTAATATACGAAAAGATAACTTTAGCTTATTATTAGAGTATGACAGCTAGTTGCTCTATTGTTTACATTAGACACAAGCGACAATTGGATACAATTGTTTCCACAAATACTGCTCACCTCAAAAAGAATAGAAATAGAAGAATAGTGTTATCATATTTTTTCTATACTGGCTCAACAAAGTGACTACATTGCACCTAATGGAAAGTGTAATGCAAGCCAAGAACGTCAACGACAGTCAAGGGATGAAAATCCGTTGGAAGTCGCCATCGATATGTCGGTCCACATATAGCACGATGGTAGAAGCTAATTGTAGCTATGCTATTTTTATATTGGTTATTGTAAAATGTATTACTACCAATAATTATTATGACACTATTGACCTACAAATGAACAACATACGTACAAATGGATATGAGGTCTTTCTTTCATATGTCGAGAAAAATATTTGTTTTTAAAGTGATAATAACTTAATTGTGTTCAATTTATTACTAATAAGTCTGATCACTCACTTTACAATTATCCAAAAAAAACTGTAAGTTTCTGTAACAAGTTTTATTTATAAGTATTTAACTATATTTACCAAAACTAAGGGAAAACTCAGGAATTTGAAATGTTTCAAAACATAGGTTAAGAATAACTATGAGCTGCTCGCATGAACCAAGCATGATTAATCCTTAATTAATATTGTATTTTGCATGCCCAATCTTTCTTTTTGTATTTTTTTTAATTTTTAATAGGCATCACAATAAAAATATTTAAGACAGCACAAAACACCTCGAAAATAGAAACAAGCAACTTGTAAAAAAATCCAGCATTTTCTAAACATAGTAGCTAATAAAATCAGTTAAAATAAATTAGCACTTCATCAAATAGAAAATCATTTCGAAGTAGTTAAACACAATCATGAAATTTTTTTTTTTCATAAAAATCAAGAATACTTTGAGTACTTAACATAGATTAGTAATCAATATAGCTATTCTAATACAATGGCATTTGTAATCATACAATTTATAATCACAAATACAATACCAGTATAACCATTCGCAAAGTTATTGTTCTTATCTCTTCAATATTGTCACCAAATGTTCATTCTCATGTGCGACTTAGATAGTAAGTTTACATGTAAATTGGGAGTTCATTTAACACGCATTAAATCGAGTGAGCACGTACGCGTTTCCAGTCCACCAAATTTTAAAGACTGCTTTGTAACGAATCCAGGGTAACATCAGGAGTATCCTATTCGTTCAACTGAATAACCGTAGATAGGGCTTGTCAAATATTACTTGTCAAATATTGCTCATGAAATCAGGCAGGTTTTTTATGCTGACTTGACACAGTGACCACACTACACATGATGGTAAGGACGGTGCAGTCCAAAAAACAACAACGCCTATTGAAAGTTAAGAAAAACCCATCGGTAGTCACAGCGCGTATGTCAATCTGCAAAAATATATCAGGTTACCTACACCTTTTTTCAACTAATCCAGCAAAGTGACCGCAGTTGATAGTAAGTACTGCGCTGCCCAAGAATAACGGCGACCATTTAGAGATGACAATCAATCGAAAGATGACTATCGTTATCCTCGTTTGAATATACAACGACAGCAGGCCACTAGGATTACAAATAAAAATTCGACGATCCAAATACTTGATAGCCCAAAGAGAATCACAATAATGGTCTTTGTACTGGAGTTTATGTCTTGATTAAGTCAGGAATATGTCTGGTTATTCGTTTAACAATCATGTATAAAGTGTGGAGAACAAAATCTATGTATGTGACAAACAATCTCCAAAATTGTCTAATGTGTATCTACAACCGCAACTGTGAAAATCGTTTGTGCCATATTACTATATCCACTAACGAGATAATTACAGAGCATTGATTACCATCTCAAAAGGCTCTCACTTAGTTATTACATCAAGGATCAAATACAAGGGCAGTGATGTTTGATAAAAGATATACATATTGTGAGTGTTTTTTTTAATCTACGGAGAAATCGCTCTACCGCAATCACACCTGGCTGAAGATGAAAATGAGGTCAATAATAGAAGGAAACAAATATATATTCACTTTACTTTCAATTTCTAGTAATTTAGGTGGACGCGGACTACATAATAACAAATATAAAATGCACAATAAAAATTTAAATATACTATGTTAAACAAAAAAAGGCTTTTCAATTTGCCTCGTTCGTTATAACGCTTCCAAGAGAAATGGTATACTTATCGGCAATTGTTTATTGATAATACATGTCGACAGCCATAGGAGTGCTTATTACTTAATATCTGCAGTTTAGTTTTATCAAGCCGGTGATGCGAACACAAGGGCGCGATATGAAGCTTCACGGTTATTCGCTCCACGTACCGAGTAGGGCAGTTACAGTCTTCATGTATCGGGATACTTTTCGCAATAATAAATCGTGAGTCGTGAGTTCCGAAGTAAGTCAAATAACGATCAAGGAAGTAATTGTTTAACGTTTGTCGGCAGGACGATGACCGCAATATGTTTCGTGTGCAACTTGCCGATTCTATCGCATCAAGTGGGGCTGGTGTGGGCTGGAGGCAACGGCTGGGACGAGCTAACTCGCTCTACTCTCGAGGAGTCCACTCTGAGACAGCGACTCGGCAGCCGCAGGGACTCCGCGGCACAAGTGTCCTGTCTATCACCGCCGGATCCTGACGTTGCTGATCAACCTAGAGGTACATGTAGTTCTGTTAATAGTATTTCACAATATACTGTTTGTATTCATATTCCTATTACTCCATTTACTGGTATATAAAGAGTTTTTCCGTCGTGGTATATTTAAACCATCAGAACAACGACTAGTTTTATTAAAATTTAATGTTTTCATTCCTCATTTTTAAACTATGTTGTATTTACAACTAGTATCAATAGTGTACATAATATTAAAATAGTATAACGACATTAATGTACACATTAATATATTTAGTATATCTGGTATATAGTTAAAAAATATTGAGGAAAAAAGTTTAGAACTATGAAAGAAATATTTTAACAGGAAATTGTTTAATATCGAGGTGTGAAAGGCTATTTGGATTAAGCGACATTTTTTGGCGATATAGAAATATACATATTCAGCGTTTATAACCGATTCCAAATATATATATATATATATATTACTATATGACAAAAAATGTCGCTTAATCCAAATAGCCTTTCACACCTCAATATAATATTACAATTATTTTTATCTTCAAAAGATTTAATTGTGATTATATGTATTCAGAAAAACATATTATCATAAAATAATGACCGCAATATGACAGTATATTTTATATGTTGCCCTAGTAACGACCCCCAAAATAAAGTAATGATACCTCAAAGAACAAGACCTGGTCGATTTGTCTTTGTAAAAAAAAGTTAACTTGCCAGCTTTAAAAATATTTAATGGTCATGAAATAGATAAAGCAACGCGAATACAAACATCTATGTAGAAAATTACATAAGCGTCGTTAAATTTAGCTGACATTTTCAATACGACAACGCGTTGTCAGCAACAGAAGGATTAATTATTAGTTATACCACAATGAACGATGATTAGTACTTATTAGATGAATAAGTACATTTATCTGGCTTATGAAATTGATTTATCTATCATGAAATATGAATTTATTTGAGAACAAAATTATCCTTTGTAGGTGGACCCCGTCGCCGACGGTCTTCTTTGGCTCAACTTACAGACATCCTCCGCGAGTGGGGCGGTGGTGGTGCACCCAGACGTCAGAGGGCACCTCTATCTAGACGCGAGACGTTGGCGGATCTGGCGCGCTCACTGCCTTGGGCACGTCACGAACCACCCCCGAGACGCAGACGTGACTCTTCCGCTGACTCGGGCATCAAATCCATGGCTTCAAAACGTCGAGACTCAAAAGCTGCCCCACAAGACTTCCGTGCTGAATTCCCAAACTATTGGGAACGAAAAGATTCAACTACAGTGATGCCATCAAGAGAACGTCGCATCAAAAGGCGAAGTTCTGGCGATGATAACAAAGAAAGAAGGGATTCCGTAGACGGGCATCGTCAGAGACGAGATTCGGTAGTAGCTGCGGCACCTCCACGTATTGTCGCAACACATAAGAAAAGGCGTCCTTCTCCACCAGTGCTTGCACCCCCCTTACAGGTTGATGCATCATCTGACCCTGGTCCATCTGCGCACCCTCCTTCGGTAACCGTAGTGACTATCCATGAGCCGAGTCGATCAGATGGGGAATGTCAACCGATGACCATGCCTACTATAATAACTTCAGCTGTGACGCCATCGCCGACATCTCCAACAATACCCTCCAGTAATGGTACCCAGACGACTCAATCGACACAAGCATCACAATCCGTTCAAGCAACTCAGTCTGTTCAAGCCAACCAGGCCACTGCAACGACTCCTAGTGGTCGTACACCACCTAGCTTAGGTGGGCGGCGGGACTCCACAACTCAGTGCGGTCGAGCCAGAAGAGATTCACGCGCCGCTGCCAGTCCCGAACGTAGACTGGGAAGACTTCAAAGGCAAGCGACTGCATTTGACGATCCTACTGGTCCACCAGGAGCCAGACGTAGGGATTCCGGGCCATCACTCGGCCCTGATGATGAAGGAAGAGTTCGACGAGACTCTCTAAGTCCAGATTCAGCAGCTCGACCGAGACGCGAGAGATCTCAGTTAAGCCCAGATAGAGCTGGTGGAGGAGAACTGAGCCCCTCAGCTGCTAGACGTCGCAGTCGTCTAAGAAGACAAGCATCTTGTGCTCGAATGGGTCGTGCTAGAAGCCCGGAATCAAGTTCGTGCTCAAGTCGAGACCCAAGTCCTGGAGCCCGGCCTCCCGAAAGGACGATGATTCGAAGGCAATCGACTACCGAGGAAATCTTAATAGCTCGCGGCTTTCGGCGACAGTCTACTACTGAAGAGATGATACGGTGCCGTAACTTCAGACGGCAGAGCTCTCAGAGTGACGATGCTTGTATGCGCGCACGAGGACGTCGAGATTCTTCAACGCAGATCCTCGACGGTACTATAGGAACTATGACAGTCGAGACTACCAGCACGTTCTTTGACTCAAGCACGCAAACTGGTAAGTGATCAATTTTTTTTATTTGAAAGGAAGGCAAACAAGCCGACGGCCCGCCTGTTGGAAAGCGGTTACTGCCATATAGTGGCGTGCATCCTATATAAAGCACAAAAGCATTCTTTTATTATTTTTAGACAATTAATAAATATATTGACTTAAAATCTGATAATTATCAATATCTTTATTAAGACCCTTATCTTAAAATCTAAATAGGATTAAACTTTAAATCAATATATGTATTAAATGCCCAAGTGTTGCAAGAAAATGTTTTTTTATGCTTCTATAGGATGCAAGCCACTGTTTTCATGCAACAACTGCAAGAAGTGATATTATATAGTTATATATGGTCCTTACATATGAAATTGGCGTTTTTCGTACTGGCCACTTTAATCACAAATTTCTCCTCTTTGGTAAGGAATTCCAAATTCAAATTTGTACAGCTATAGACTCATGTATTTGTGCTTCGATGATCGTCATTCATTTGTTTTTTCTTCTGTTTTTTTCTGTTTGCGTCACTCATTTTACAAAATGGAAAACTTAAAATATCGCATTATTTACGAGTACGAGTTCCGCCGTGGCACTAGTGCTGCGGAAACAACTCGAAGGGTGAATGATGTGTATGGCGGTCGTGTTGCAAAAGAAAACACAGATCGTTTTTGGTTCCAACGTTTTCGTTCTGGAAATTTCGACCTGCAGAACAAGCCCCGTGGACGGCCTGAGACTCAAGTTGATAATGAAGAGTTGAAGGCTATTGTGGAAGCGGATCCATCGCAAACCATGATGGAAAAGCTAGCGGATAAACAACCTAGGCTAGTCAATCGCTCCACGCCACTGCTGCTTCACGACAACGCTAGACCACACACTGCGCAACAGACGGCTACTAAATTAGAAGAGCTTCAATTGGAAAGTCTAAGACATCCTCCGTACTCCCCGGACCTTGCTCCAACAGATTACCATTTTTTTCGAAATTTGGATAACTTCTTGCAAGGGAAAAAATTCAACTCCGATGGGGCAGTCCAAATCGCCTTCAAAGATTTTATTGATTCCCGTCCGACTGGTTTTTTTAGTAAAGGGATCAATGAACTACCTATGAGATGGCAAAAGTGCATAGAAAATAATGGTTCATACTTTGATTAATTAAATATATTATATTAAAAAATATTCGACTTTTTGTTCCTCCCATACAAAACGCCAATTTCATATGTAAGGACCTAATATATTGTATTATCTTAATTTAATAACTATATTATTATAACAAAATTTATGACTCGGGCACACGTTTGATGTCTACTAAATTTTTTTTTTTAATAAACATTGTTATATGATTTGAAACGCATTTTATGCTTTTTCATAATTTATTTGAAATATAATTGTCGCCAAATCAATAAACAATAAAAGTTTATAAAATTACGCGTATAATATTTTATTTAAAAAAAAATGAGAATTTTTTAGTAACATCAAAAGTGTGCCTAAGTGAGAAGACTTTGTTAATGTGTTTATATGTATATCTATATTTTATTTATCTATTTTTGTATATCGAATATGGCAAAGTTTAACTTTAGGTAGTAAACATTATCAAGAGTAAAATCAATTGTTTAAATAACATTTTCCTTTATCAAAGTTAATTGAAGGTAAATTAAGTGTTTAAAAGGAAAAAAATCTATATTACTTTATATTCATAAAAAATAAATAAACAACTAAGAAGGATTTTAGATATCAACGTTGTCTTAAACTGCTATGCAAAAAATTCAAATAAACCGCGCTCTTTTAAAATTCAGTTGGGAAAATTCCAAACGTACACTGAAGCTATGCGAATGACTTTCATTCGAACACGCGCTGAAGAGCTTTCCCGGTACGTGAAGCAAATTACAACAGCAAACTCAATCGCTATACGAGCACTATGACAACAGTCAGCGCCACGTGCTCAGCGCCCGCCCCTTTCTATCAGCCAATCGATTTACACATAGCTCTCTCGTCTCTCTCTACGTGCTGTTTTATCGACGATAAGGGCGAGAAGATGCCTTTATCGAGGAAAATTCGGGTGTAGTGGCGCCACTGACGTCTGTCAAACGGTGGGTTGCAGTCCGTTAATAAGTCGCAGAACTGAAAGCGCGATCGCGCGGCTCATACAGACATGAGATGAACCCGACTGCTCGGCGCAGGCTCGCCCGCGCCCTGTCATCTGTTGCGATCGCTGCCATGTTTACTAGCAGAGAGAGACGTGCCGTATACAACGAATAACCTCAAATATAAAAAATAGCTCCTAATTCCGCGAAATATTATCGCAAAATTACGTTCAACGTAGACTTTACATCGAATATTATTTTTGTGTGAAATTGTTTCTTATCTGATAATAACGTGTTTGTAGAATAAAATATTGTTGTAATTGTAAACATAAAAATAAAAGTATTTATAAACGTAGCTTTACTCTTGGTGGTGTGTTAAAAGTTTATCATAATTTAAAACTATTATGTGAGACGTAGATTTATTAAAAGTTATTTAACACATAACCCATAAACACATAAAAAAGGCACCAAATTTAAATCGAATTGAACTAAACCTTTAAGAATATCGTGGTAGTGAACTTTTATTTTAACAGTGTTTTACTGTTCTATAAACTTTTTATTAAACGTGTAAATATTTTATCAGAACAAAATGGTGAGTAATTAATCATATGTCCTAGAACTTCCGTAGGTATTATTTATTTACACCAGTCCTTATATACTACAATATAAAAGTAAAAGATTTTATTTAAAAAAAAAACAGGCCGTAAATAACTGGTAACTTTATGACCATAACACCATTATTAATTAAAAACACAGCTTTTGGACTTTAATTATAAATTAGATAAAGCATATTGTATGGTAACTTGTTGTTAATCGACTTCTAGATAGTAAAAGCTTTGCGCAAATTGTGACAAATGATGACCATCTTAATTCGGCACGAAATTGCTGTTTTTATTTTTACTACAATCCCGAGATATAACTTTACAACAAACACTGCTATGTTTGTTATATCTACAATAGAGTTTTTCTAAAATATTACTTTATACATTTATAAATTCACAATATTTAACTACATAAGTACTAGATTTTCATAAAAATCATCGCTTGCTAATGATGCTTTTGAAACAAATGCTTGAAACAAAAGAAAAGTAACTATTTATATTTTTAAAAATTAAATAGTCATTAATATCACTTAGAATACACCGTTAATTAACTGATAGTGAAAAAATGATGTAATTATTATTTTATACACTTTTGACACGCAAGTATGTGACTTTTATTCGTGTTTAATTATAATAAAATAACCATTAATTTTAATTAAATTATAGCCTACTATTTATTATTACTCAACTGATAGTATAAAAATTTATTTTGGAAATAATATAAAAATAAACATACTGAGCGTTAAACAATAACAACTTAACATTTTTTTTTTAAATAAAATGTATTATAACTATCTGAGGTTTTTAAATTTGTAAACCGTGAACAATTTTATATATATTTAGGTAACAGCCTCGCTGGAGATTACATATTTCTTGAAAAGATCGTTTTTATATACTATGATAACAGGTTAGGAAGGAACAGCAGAATTTTCAAGACAACCTAAGACAATCTAAATAAACTGCGATAGAACCGTGAAATTACCCATATAGTCTAAATTAGCATCCACTGGACAAAAACAGAACAAACAGAAATCCGTTGGAAGCGATAATATTAAAGATTATGGATTTAGTGAATTTGGATTTTTTTTTAATGTGGAATACAGAAAATTCTTATCAAGTCAACGCCAATGGCAAAACTAGGTTTAGCGAGTTCCAAATACATTACGCAATATTAAACAGATGGCTTAACCACTACGAAGGCGTTGGTAGGCATTGAACTACTGTTAAGTCGTAGTCATTCATAATTCTAATACAGCGAGTTGAAATTTCCATTTCACCTCTAATTTTAGAATTCGCATTGTTTCAACTTTTTACAGTACCAACTAAGACTACATTTTCTGCAAATAAAACTCAACATCCTGCTAGTGTATTTTATTCCAGTGCACAATTAAATTTAATTGAATTATGAGGTATTAATAGCAAAAATATTTGAATATCATACAGAAAAGTAGAGATTATCAAAAATATTTTAAGATCTTATATTCCTAATATTATGGCATATTGAAAATATAAAAATAGTGCAAAGGTATATATGTAGAAACATATACCTAAATAGACATTATAAAAAAATATATCTTGCGGTCTCTAATAGAAACATTGAAATTTCCGAATCTATGAAATAATAACTTTGAAGATAAATCCTATAATCCTAAATACACTAACAGACTTTTTCATGTAAACATATGACGAATTTTGTTTACAAACGATTTACGGTTTATATCGGTTCTTTTACTCATTATATAATACTAGTGTAATTTAATATTCCTATAATCAACAACGAAACAAGGACCTATTCATAGCTAACATTTTATTAACAATAACAGCTCGTATAACATAACTAATGGAAACGATAAACGTATAGAATATTGAAACAATATTGTCTCCCTAAACATTAAATCCATCGTTCGGCATACTACCGTGGTTATAAAAAAGGAAATATTTTATTTACTGCTTACTTTACTGCGTTTCTTACGAGCACATTAATTACTCCCTGTATTCTAAAGACCTTGCTTTAAATATTCCAATATCAGTATCTATCAATTAAGTTTTATGTTTTAATTGTATTAGAAGTTAATTATGTAGGTTTATAAACGTCCTTGACAATAAATTGTTACTTTAATCAATACGTAATCACAATTTTTAGAAAGTTTTCAGTTATCATTTAAATAAAAGTGTCTTCGTAATATTTGATCACACGAGTATTTCTCAGACTTGTTTTGTCTGAATAAGAATAAATTCTTGGAACTGCAAAATCTTTTGCCTTTCTTTCTTCGATCATATAACTTGATTCAAGGAACCAAACCTCTATGATCACCTTGTAGAAGATGAAGCGATACAATTAAACATAATATACCTCTAACTTTTATAAAATTACCCCATATAGGACACTTAAGAAATGATGCTACCAGAACTATAGTGGCCTGACCAGAAATTGTATGAATTCTAAGTTTGCCGTGGTAGCGTATTAGCGTCTAGCGTCTTTTATCAATTTCCCCATCAGTAACATTTAATTTGTATGCATCATTTCTAAAGTATATAGTGCATTATTTTTATTAAATAACAATATTATATCGTCTCGCTAAATCCCTTTCGGAGTGAGTAGAGATACATCAGTGGCTGTATCTACTCTGGATCAGTATCGCAGCTGATCGCCGTTCTCAGAAAACTTATACACGACATATCTATTAAACGCCATGCAGGAATCCTCACGATGTTTTCCTATGCTGTTAAGTATATGGGGCCTAAATCTCCAATAATAATATTTACTATTTTTATCAATACTTATTATTTATAATAAATCCTGAGTAAATGGGATTATAATTTTATGGGCCACTTTTGTTCTGGTTCTGATGTTCTGAGACTATGTACTCACGAAGGTATATCAAATTTTTACTATATACAAACAAATCAAAATTGCAATCGAAAAATGAGCATTTATACCACTTCGAGGATTTATTGAGTCGTAACCGTTAAGTGGTCAATTTATTGTTTCAAATTCTAAATTAGTATTGACTTTAAGTACGCTGCCTAAGTTTCGCAAGTTTTATCTCTGCCCGGGGCAATTTATCAAATTTCCTACGAAGAAATACAATGAACGGTAACTAGTTTAACAATTCATCCTCGGAGAAGAAGTATCAAAGTGTCAAATAGATTAGTCTGTGATTAATCAGAACTTTATTTGGTAAACAGATTTTTAATTAACTTGAAAATGTATTATGAACAGGTATTTTAAAAATAAATAAGATTTTATATCGTATGTAACATTTATATCTTATGAATGTAATTTATTGTGTGAGAATACTGGTGTATAAGCGATTCAAGTTCGATATTTATTTTACAAAATTAGCTGCCCAACATAGGTGACAAAGAGTAAAAAACAAAAGGATCATGGTACAAAAATAGAACATATAAATGCCCTCACAATTATAGGCCGCCACAGCATATCCAAAAAGAGTCGAAGAAATTTGTAGAAAAGCGAAATTTTATTTTATTTAAATTATTAAAATACAGTTTTAGAATTCAGAGAATTTAAATTTATACTGCACACAAATTGCCAAACTAATCAAAAAACAAATTACCTATATATAAGTAAATATACTTTTCTTTTTAAATGTCTTGAAGGTAGGGGAAGTAATACTTTCTATATATTTTTAGAAACTTGTTAACTAATTAGGTTCGAAGTAAAGAATTATGTTACGTTCCATAGCTATATTATTATTACGATTTGGCAATGGAGATTTTAAATGTTTTTATGGAATCAGTTTTAGATAAAAAATGAGTTTATTTTCAAGTTTTAATTAAAACTTAGTGTGTGTCGTTGATATTCATAAACAAGAAAATATTTTTGTCCGCTATTATAATATAAAATTTGGTACTTAATTCATTTCAATTAGTAAATAATTATTTTCTCACGTAAATCTTTCAGCAATGCAACATTATGGCTCAAATAGAGCTACATAAACCTCTAAAGACTAAAAGCTTATAAGAAATGATATCTTTAGTAAAAAATTGACTTAGATGTATAAAATATTCGAAGCTGATTATTTTGGTGAAGTTGTATCTAGGGACGTCGGAAAATATTTTCTTTTTAATTCTTTGAAATATTTAATGTAATCAATCATTAAAATGTGAAAGCCTATTGAGAATTTACGATATCGAAATGAATTATTTTAAGAGCTTTATAAATAATGCTTCTATTTGAGCTCTAATAAACCGCTTATCACATTTTATGAAAGCTATCATCGATAACTTGGTCTTAAAATTATAAGCACCTTATTCTTGGCAACTGTCCAAGCTGCATTTACACCCTTCGCAAAGAACTACAAGGAATTACTTTTTTTTAAATAAAAAAACTGATATTGACACCTGCAACTACATCTTTCATTCACATATTTTACATACCCATACATATTCAGAAATGTATGTGTATGTATGTATATGCTATAATAAATGCACTTTACTATTCAAAAGTCTTAAAACAAAAGTTTTCTAGTTTTGAAAGTGACATAAGTTCCGTGTTAACTTTAACTCCTATTGTCACCCCGTTAATTTTTAGTCATTTGTTTATGTAAAGTATTTTACAGAGATGAGTAAAATATAATGTGATTACTGAAATATAATGTAATTATGATTAAATCCCTTCAAAACACTGAGAATTATACTAATTGCATATACATAAATGAGGAATTGCAAATGCAATTGAGG
Organism: Automeris io; assembly: GCA_036320925.1. NCBI lineage: Eukaryota > Metazoa > Arthropoda > Insecta > Lepidoptera > Saturniidae > Automeris > Automeris io. The sequence continues at coordinate 10,464,112 of JAUDJH010000010.1, read as the reverse complement.
AATCCGTAGTTTCTAAAACATAGATGAGCAAAATGCAGTAGTGATGAAAAACGCAAAATGTAATCATAATCCTTTTTCTTTAATCTAATAATTATAATTAGAATTTGCCCATCTATGGTTTAGAGATCATTAAGTCTTACTATTGATATTAAATTAAAAATATCGAAATATATCTAAATAAAAGTTAAATGTACTCACAATATTTAATTTAAAAGTCACAATGTTACCCAACGACTTTTTTGGGTCATTACGGCCTACACATTTTGAGATTAACCTGAATAGAAATCTTTCACCTTTTTGTATAAACCGTGTACAACGCGGTACGCGAATTAATGCCGTTTTGGATAATGATTTTTGCGGAAAAGCTCTCAGAGTAAAATGTTTCCGTTCGGTTTTTGTAGATGTTAGATTGGATACAAAGTAATATCTTTGATTTCATTTAATTCCATATCTTTATTTGTGTAACCGTGCATTACTTTAATATAAACTCGTATTTAATCAGTCTTTCAACATAAAAATACCACATACTAATGTAGTAATATATACACAGAAAATGTATATGCTCTGTGACATAATAAATAAATAAGCAGCCCTGACAGTTAATTTAAATTACATATTTAACGAAGGATGCCCGTGTTATTAAAATAAATATTCTTAATAAGACCTCTACCAAAATTTATTCTGTTTTGTTACAAAACTAAAGTATTAAGGATCTAAACTGTGTTTTAATGACGCAAAAAAAAAAATGTAACATTTGCTAAATTCAAGTTATGTAATATATGTTAAAAATAATATTTCATTATGTTTTAAATCTACCTAGTATTATAAAAAGGAAATATTTGTTTATTATTCATGAACTTTTAAACTACTAAGCCGGTTTTAATCATTTATTTATCTTTCAACACTAAAAAGCAACATTATCTGGAAGTAATATAGGTAATAATTTATTTCAGTAACAGTAAGGTTTTACCTTGAAATATATATACAAAACATATGCATATTATCTACAAAAATACTAATTCCCGCGAAGGAAGTCATATATTTTAAGTTTTCACACTTGATCAAAGCTCCTCAACAAAAATACACAATTCACTTATACGCCTTGTATGTACACAAATAAAACATACTTAAGCTCCTTGTTCTAATTAATTCGGCTCACTGAACAACGAAGGTTCAATCAAATATCTCATTACGACTGTTTATTCCAGAACCATCTCCATTGTACGACAACAACCATTATCACGAGGAATGCCTTCGCTGCAACTCCTGTGGATTGAATCTTACCGGCCCGAATCAGGTTTGCATCTCCTTTTTCTTCTGTTTAATAGTATCATAACATTCTAATTTGGGTATTCGTTCACACATTATACATAAATGTCGATTTTATACGGATCATCCATCTCAAATCGTAGAAATGGTTATTCGTATAAAATTGAAGATATAGCTTAACCAATATAAAATAATCTTCTCCATTACAAACTAGAGGGGTCAATTAAAATGGTACTAAGACTCCGTAAAATATGTATCATCTGGCATCACGCCTAAAAAGCCACGGTTTTAATGAACTGGAGAACACCAGCGATGTGTTTGCTGACAATCTGCCAGATTTAAAAGGAAAGTCATGGATGTGGTGGCTGAGGGACACGCAGTACGTGTGGGTGTGATTTTTCTTTTTGTCTTTCTTAATATCATTATTTTCACTCTAGTTGGCTTATTTTTGTTATTATTCATGTGTTTATTTTGTGAGTTGAATTGCTTACGTTTTTGATGCAGAATATAGTGGCTTTAACCGGCTGAGCACATTAATTAACACTTGTTCGACTGTTTTTTTATTATTTTGTAGTGTGTTGGCCATTGTCCGCCCTTAATATTATAAAATAAAATGTATAAGGCTAGGTACAAAGAATGTCTTTAAAAACCTCTTAAGCTACCGTAAAATTCATTATTAGTTGCTAAATGCAGGCTACATTTCCTGTTTCTATGTCTCTACATATAGATTTTTTTTTAATGCAAACTGCTATTCATGTAATGGTCGATAAAACTTATGACGCAAAAACCCTACAAAATTATACATTTTATTAAAATTGGCTAAACAGAAATTGAGATGAATACAATACTGTAAATTTTTAGAAATATGTAAGTAAAATTAAAATTACTATTTGTAACAATGGCAACGCACTGATACTATTCTTCGAAGTCGACATATTATGTGCCTACTGAGTATCCTTATTTCAAATGAGAATAGTTTTTCTTAATGATCGCCAATAGGCCCGCCTTTAATAGATGACAATCAATACCAGGATGAGGCCAACACGGTTCCCTACGTCGTGCAAATAGCCCATTTTTAACTTAATCGTTTAACTATTAACATAAATGGAATAGCTGAGGCGATATTCAATTTACGTTGATTCTGCGAGGAATTTTTTTTAGTAAGGTAACAAAATTTGTACATTAAAAAACAATACTAAATATAGTTTATTTATGATTATTGAAGCATAATGCTAGTCTATAATAGGTATTATCTATACTAATATTATAAAGCTGAAGAGTTTGTTTGTTTGTTTGTTTGTTTGTTTGTTTGTTTGTTTGTTTGAACGCGCTAATCTCTGGAACTACTGGTTCGAATTGAAAAATTATTTTTGAGTTGAATAGACCATTTATCGAGGAAGGCTATAGGCTATATAACATCACGATGCAATTATTAGAAGCGAAGAAATAATGGAAAATGTGAAAAAAACGGGCAAAATTTTTCATCCTTGAGGGCTTCCATTGCGTGCGCTGCAAAAACGGTTCAATATACCAAAAATATATGTAAGAAAGAATTATTCCTCTTGAGATGATCTAAAAAAATGTCCGCGACAGTATATGTTTATCTTTTAAGATTAAGTCACTAGAACCGTTTTTATGGTAAACAAATTTGGTCGAAATTAATGCATTATTTGTTAAGAGTTGTATCAACGTAATAATATTAATCTTTATCCAAATAAATGCTTTGTTGATTAAGAGTATTTAATTATGAACAAAATTGTCTTTGACATCACTTAATTTCAATGAACATCATAGAAGATATTACAATAACTTATATAGCAAAACTACGTTTGCCGGATCAGCTATGTCTTGATAAGCGCGAAACTCGAGAACGACTAAACCGATTTGACTGATTTCTTTTTTGTTGTGTTTGTTGAAGTCTGGGGAAGGTTATTACGGAGAGAAAAATTAAAAAAATTCCCTGCAACTTTCTAAAAATAACACTTTTCTGTATTCTCATACAAAAAAATCGTTATAAGTCATTTTGAACTTTAACACCATACCATAAAGTTTAAATGTCAGTGGACGGGTTCCGGGAAGGCAAAACAATCGAGTGACGTATAAATATTAATGTCAATATTTGTCAATTTTTATACATATAGCATTAAGGCCAGGGTCCTTCAAACAAGTTTCAAAAAAATCTGACGGGGAGGCTATTAACATTAAAAAAAAACAATATGACTTTGTTTTAGAGAAATAGGGCAGAACAAGGTCTGCTGGGACAGCTAGTTAAATAATAAAGCGTCACGCTATATCCCTTGCGGGTTGAGCAAAGATACATTAGTGGCTGTATGCAGTTTGCGCTTATATGGCGTGCCCCACGTGACCAATAACGCAGCTGCTATAGATGGGCAAAATGTAATCTGATTAATGATTAACGATTACAAAAAATAGTCGTAATTTTAATTTTCTTGCTCTGTAATCATGATTAAATCCATTTAAAACATTAAGAAATCAATACCAATTTATCTGTATACAATCTGGGATTCTGTAGTGTTTAAAACATAGATGAGCAAAATGCAGTCATATGTATGGTGTAAAACGTAAAATGTAATCGTAATAATCTTTATTAATCTGATTACATTTTGCCCATCTATGGCAGCTGGTCGCCGTTCTCAGGGCACTTACACATTACATTTCTATTAGATGCCATGTGATGCCTAAACCCGTACGTAATCAGAAAAAACTCAAAGGTACATGCCGGGATTCGAACCTACGACCATGTGCGATGCCGCGAATGCGTAGTATTCATTACTAGTTTATTATAATTTAAATCACGAAGTTTGTTGCCCACTTTGCACGGCAGGGAAGCCTGGGTATGTCAGAAAATGTATGAAGATAGAATTAATGTAGTGAAGAGGCGATCTCTTCGCTCTATATGTTGAGTAACTCTAGCGGATCACTTTAGGAACGAAGAGATGCATATAATGGTTGGGTTGAAAGCTAATGTCATCCACAGCATGCACAAAAGTATGCTCCGATGGTTCAGCTACGGAGAGAGGTTAAGATTTATTTACCAAATCAGTTTTTCGCCCTAGTTTTTGTACTCCGAAGAATTCTAACCCAAATATTATTGTCCTAACATTTATTTTACTTAAGTACTAAAATAGTAGATATTATATCAATAAAGCAATGAAGCGAGCTTCTACAATTATGAGCTTCGTTAATTATTAGTAACAGTTACTAGGAGATGGTGACTATATTGAATATATAAAATTGGGGATTCTTGCTCCACAAAGGCTGAGATTGAAATTAATCAAAGGCCAATCATCTAGGAAGCCTGTATGAAGTTATTACCGTTGGGAGACCGAACCAATCACGTCCCTCGTCAAAACAAATACTTGGATCACTTCTCAATTATATTTTCTGCCCAATTGTTCGATAAAGCTTTGATGAAACAATTAAATTCTAGATGTCTATTTGTCGTCTTGGTTTCGCATTTAAGGTTGAAAACAAAATCAAGTCTTTAAATAATATTTTCTACGTTATATTTTCCTTGAATACTTTATATGTATAATTGTCATAACAAGTGTTGACAAAAGTAAAGCTGTTGACAAAATGCATTTTTTAAATAATTTTATAATACCTGTAAACAAGGGGCTTAGACAAAGTAAATTTCGATAAATAATAATGCTAGTAAAAAGTACAAATGAACTTGACACATTAGTTAATTTTGTACATTTACACTTTTTTACTAGCGTTATCGATAAACGAGGGTTACCTTGTCTAGGAGGGCTGATAGAAGTTTCTAGAGTCAATATAGACTCGCGTTTTAACTAATAAGCCACGTAGTTCCAAATTGAAGCCTAGACTGCCATTCTGGTATTTGAACTTATTATCAAAGTTCATAAGCATTGTGAATTCACAAATGTCACGCTTATGTCATGCCATATTAAACTTGCATGTACTACTTGTTTTCATCAAAGATTTTCATCAAAGCTGTACTAGAAGCACTATATTAATATATATTCAAGTATAGGTCGGTTCAATATATGATTTGTAAAAGTCATATGCGTATTTAATTTGCTAATGAAAGTGATGCCTTTTAACTAAATTTTTACACGTATTAAAAATATTGTATATTTTTTCTCAAATTTTTCTCGTATAATACGATTGTATTAATTGGGCAAGCGGGCTATATTCTAGGTCTATCTTTGATTCTCACTGAGAAAATTTAATAAACCTGTACCTATTTTATGTGAAAAAGGATATTTTTTTAAACATGTATTCTAAAAAAATCTTAACACCAACAAATTCAGTTATTTTATTTAAAAAAAATTGATGTTAATTTAGATAGGTTGGTATTGCTTATTCTGTGCCAATATTTATTTCCCCGGGCATAACAGGAAATATATTAGGTCGTTCATTTCAAAAGATGACTCGCTTGGTTCGATCAGCTTGTTCCCTCAGAATGTTGTTGTATTTTTCATTTATTTATTAAATCGGAATACAATAAGAGAAAAATGTGTAACACATTAGATACTTTAATTATAATATTATATATAAAAATTTTCGTGACATAATATATTAAAAAAATCTTTATAAAAAATTTAGAAAAACTACTCCATTTTTTCAATGTGTTTTGTTTATTCAATGGGAGCAGATTTCGTTTATTTTATCATGTTTCTTGTTTCCACTATTGGTTTACAAATAAACATGCACAACCCGTCCATGTTTAAAATAATATCGCCTGCATACAATAATATCCGATGTATGAACTGAAAAAGCATTCCAATCAGAAAGCCTACTGTGAAATCAACAACTACAATATAAATAAATCTCTATATAAATCCAGCCATAATTTTCATCTGAATGTTGTCATCGCGGCATTGTTTGGCCAAAACTTTTTAAAGAACGGCAAAAAAGAATCTCGTGTGCACGTTTTTAGCAAACATATTAATATTTTAGGCACGTAATTGAATTTACAAATAGAGTACCCGTATACCTCCTATATCATGCTTCATAAAAGATCGGTTACCAACCGTAAACCGCGATTCCGTATTTCAATTTATTCACTGGACCACAACCCTTACGTGGATTCTCTACACCCACACTAAGTGGAATCAGATGACCACAATTTAATGAGAATAGGTTTATAAAAAGTGTGTTAGTCTGCGAGCTTTTCTACGCCATAATATTTGTATTATTAATCGTTATATCTATATTAATACGTGAAGCAAAAGCTTTATACCTATTTTTTACGAAAATTGCGGTGACGGAGAAGTATGTTTGGCGCACTTATAGTTTATATACAGTAGAAGTGCAGAATGTTAATATTTTTCAAAAATAATGCATAAAAATACATTAAATTAATAAAAAAAACATCACACTCTATCATGCATTTGACGCACACACGCGTATATACTCTATTGTTTATGGTTAGTCTGTGGTCAAATTGAAAATAGATTAATATTGTTTGTTTTTATAATAATATCATTTGTCTATAGTCTTACTGAATTATTTGACATAACCAGAGCTATTATATAATACAATAGATATTTGTGCTTTAAATTGTAACGAAATTCATTTATTACAATAAGTTATTTTAAATTAATTATGGTCGAATTTCGACCACTAGTTAATATAAAGCTTTCAAATAGCAATGCTGATAAATAAAAAATCTAGTGACACCATAAACAGTTTTGATTCAGTTATCACCAATGATTGCTTTATGAGAATTTTTTTTTTTTATTATTGCACTTTATTTTTAATTAATATATAAATGCGTCAATGTAATAGATTATGAGATTTGCTTAAAATAGTTTTTACTTAACCATGGAAACCCCTTTACCATATCATAATACAGTAAAAGAATAAAATAATAATACATCATCACACTATATTCCTTTCGGGGTGAGCAGAGGTACGTTAGTGGCTGTATCCACTTTACGCTTATATATCATATCCAACATGACCAGTAACGCGGCTGATTGCCGTTTTTATTAGATGCCATTTGGAAAAATATAGAATAAAGAATATTCCAGAGAGCTTTTCCTTATCTCTATGATATTGTTTATTTGAATGTATCCTGAAAGAACATGATTAATAACTATTGTACCTAAAATATTTTATTATATAAGCACAAAAATCATGAAGTACATATGCAAGTACATTTTCATTTACGCTTAAGACTCCATTTGTTTCCATAACTTTTTGTTTTTTTTTACTTTCTCCTCCCTAGTTCGTCTCTAGGATTGGTAGATAATGCTATATAGCATTAAGTTCGTCACTTGTATCTTTATCTACAAAAAGTAACGAATAAATAAATTAATAAAAATGAAGACGATGATAGGTCTTTAAGTCTACTCGCAAGCTCTCCACCGATGTTAATCTGTCTATTAAGACGCCCGCTTCAAAGCTGCTGATGAGTTTCATAATTTTCTTTCAGTCACCCGCCATTATCTACAATCTAAATGAAATTTGTCCCCTTGAAATTAAATCTTTCAGTTTTAACGGTCCAAGTTGGTCGTATCTGTGGGGTTTATCTATTTACCTAAATGTTACAGGTACCTAATGAGCTTATCAATCATTCTTCTCTCATAATCATTCGCTTCTGTTGTTAAGAATTTTAAAGGTTTTTTTCATTAGTTTAATTAGGTATTCACAATATTTATCTTATCGGGCAGTAGACTTAAGGGAGTCTCTTGGGGTGGAGGAAGTGTGTTGAGCACGTCACTTGCGTCGTGACTAGACGGGGAATCATTAATATCCATCTCTTAAGGTGAAACCTTTATACGCCTTTCGCACAGCGGACCGAAGAAAGAATGTGGACCCCCTGACCCTATTAGCAGCGATGAGGAGATGATACCCCGATAGTTTTTAGCCAGTAAGAGTCTGACACACCAGGGCCGTGACCCTCACGGTGGCCCCGATGGTTCTATGCAGGATTTATCCCCGGGTTACCAAAAAAAAAGTGTACACTCTAAATTATTGAATATTCGGAAGAGTTAAAAATATACAAATTTTTACACATGCTAATATGACGTATTTTTTAATTTCGATATATCGTATACAATATTTAAATACATCTGTTATAATGTAATTTAATTATACCTAAATAACAACATATAATATATAATTTAAAGAAAAAAATTGCACATGGGTTTTTGTACATTAAACAGGCACAAATATTGTATTTCTGACATTTTATCAATACTTTCATATTTTAGCACTTGAATTAAATAGTCTGTCTGGAAACTTCATAGTAAAGACACGTCGAGATAATAAATTTAGAATTCTAAGGGTTCACGAGATTGCATTAAATCCCCGCGGTGTGTGAACGACAAAGTGAAGTCTGTTGTTTACTTCATTTACTACTGTCAATGACTTTTAAAGCTATTTTACAAATGGGCGAACTCATCTTAGGAGAACTAAGCGGATACTATTTTTGTATAACTGCGGCATTAGAATCTTTATTTGTTTGTCTTAATAAAAGTAAGTACGCACATCAACTGCAAAGTGGAAAAATGATATCAGAAAGATGCGATATAAGGCATGGGAGCTGTATATTGTGACGACCAAGCCCAGTAAACAACGGATTGATTTGCACTTGACAATTAAACAGGACATTTATTCTAAACCGTCCACAATAATGGCATAATGACAGTACCTCTCCTTCTCTCCTAGAAGAAGTAACATTCGATAAACGATAACGTTAGGAGAAAGTAAAAATATATGGATTTACTTACGTCTTCTTGTACTGCTGATACATTCCAAATATCACATCATTATGGTAAGACAATTTCATACATTTTGCACTTTCTTTGTCGTTATCTTTTATCGAATGTTACTTTGTCTAAGCCCTCACACACTTCACAATAGCTACAGAAATTGCCAAACATATCGTCTAGCCTAATGAAATAGTTAAAAATCAATTGACGAACATTTCGCAGCTGCAGCTTCATTGTAAGTCTCTTATATATATAATTCTTATCCCAATACCTTTATTCGAAATCTAGGTCTATGAAAAACGGATTTTGATAAAAAGAAATAGCCTTAGTAATAGCGCGACACAACAACAGCCGAGCACAAAGGTGTATTCAATCGACAGAGCTTATATTTGGGCGTGCGGTCTAACGATCGGAAATATACCAAATAGACGGGCTTTATGCGTATGTACATCGATTTACCCATTCCTATTATACGGGTACCTTTAGGAAATTGTTTTTGGGGCGCAACCGCCTAATCCCCGATAGGGGAAAGATTTACCGATCACGCATATATTAAAAGACTTTGTGACAAAAAACCTTTTATGCAAAATCTTTTACCTCGCACTTTGCACGTTAAATCAATGAACTTAAAAAGGTTGTTATTAATATTTAAATTCGGTCTAAAACTTTAAAATTATTGAGTCATTCCAATAAACATTTATATTTTGGTTTAAAACTAGCACCCATTCATAAATAAGTAATTTTTAAATGAGACCTATGTATAAATTTCGAAATGAAATATACACACAACACGCGCCCGTATACATCCGCTCACACATACAGAGATAATTAAATAATTTACAATGTATATATTTTTTTAATCTAATATATCCGAAATATCTTGATGATTTATTTGTTAGCTGTACTGGCTGCGATAAGTTTCATATCTGTCTATATATTTTTATAAATTGCTGCAACCACATTTTAGGCAACACTAGGCATAATGTTTGATGATGCACGAATATTTTTAATTACGTATTCATTTGCAACATTACCTAATTCTGCAGGTTTCTGAAATGAGGACTGTATTAAGAGGTATTTAGAAAAACACTAATTACGTGCAATTTACTAACTTTTCTAAAATACAACTTCTATTTTTGTCAATGAGGTATTGCGGTAAAAATGTCAATAAACTGCATGCGTTATTGTAAATACCTCGGAATAAGGTCGTTTAATAAACAAATAATACTTGATAAAGTATACGAATTTTTGAATCAAATATTCGTAATAGAGCCTGAAATATTATGAGGCTAAGATTTTTTTTTTTACACTGGCTCGACATAGTGACTACAGAGTACCTGATGGTAAGTACAGTGTAGTCCAAAAACGAAAGCGACTATCAAAGGATGAAAATCCATTGATAGTCTACATCGTCATGTCAGCCCACATATACCACGACAGAAGGTCTCTAGGTATATGAGCTACTGGATATACATAAGCTGATCCCGAAACGCGACAAGCCGAAACTGGTCACTATGACGAGCTTTACACCCATGCACTGTGGTCGCGATCCAGACGGGCACCGACGCCCTACCACCTCGCTGCTGCTCGTTTAGCACCACCCAGGAGTCACGTGTAGGGAAACTAGGGTAAAGCCTACGGTCGCGAGCAGCTTCGACTCCCATGTATAAATAAATACTATAGTTGTCCCAATACCGAATAACTATTTTTTCTAAGTACTTATAAATAAGTATATATATCTTTTAAAATACATTATACCTGTATTTTCCTCTTAAATATTTAAACCGTGAATTGAGAAAATATCTATACCCTTTATTTAAGGTGAAAAATCGTATATATTGATAGTTAAAAGTTGTTTTGAAAAATCATGCAGAAACGCGCACGCCGCTTCAAGAACCATATCTTGTGCGACCTGCATTTCGCTGACGTTGCGCTCATGGAGTGCAGCGATTTCATGCAGCAACTACGCAGCTTCAAGCCGCAGTCCCTGGGCTGTGCTGTTGCCAGGCGCAAGTCTTCCACAACGCTCATCTTCCCACTGCCGCCGCAAGCTTGCTCAGGTACCTATATTTATTTATTTATAAAATAGCACAGCAAATTGCCTGACCACTACAATCCTAGATCTAATACTCCTACTCAACAATGTAAGTTGCTGTCGTTGTGTCAGCTTAAATATACAGCGAACCAAACTCTAAAGTTTAAAGATAGGATTTGGGTTCTGGCAGTCGGTTCCAATTAGTTGATCCCAAGACAGCCTTTACAACTTTACCAGGCTTAGGGGGTGAGCACTGTAGGTGCTCTGAGTTGGGTGGCAACGCAAAAGCACCCAATGGGTACGAACTTCGACTTGGGCAGCCAGCGAGGAAAAGAACATATGTATGATATTGACGCTACTAGCGTTTCGGAAGCGACCACCTTGAGAAAAAACGCCATAAGAAACGCAAGGCTACGTCGGAGTGAAACGTCCTGATCCAATCGATAGCGCAACGCTGTCAAGTAATCTTCAAGATTGAGATCGTGACCTGAGTCGTCTACGTCGGACGTCTTTCCATATAGATGCATACAGAGTGGTACATCGCGAGTTGATAGCCGCTGCTAGTCACTGTTGCTGAATAGCGACTGTCAGAAACCGAATAGTACCTTTACAGAACCGCGACAACGCAAGTGGACGTCTACAACATTTTTCTCAAAAAAAAACTCCAAGGTGTGTCTGTACCGTGGATTTTTTTTATTTCCTCTTTTTATCCGTTGCTTTGTTTTATTGCAACGACTTAGATGCTCTTTTAATGTTATTAGACACTTATGTTTTTTTCTTTTGTCTTTACAGTTTCTTGCTTGCTATTACAAACTACTATACTAATTCTAATTCTTAAACTAGATACATTTCCTTATTCCATTTTCCTTATTTCTACTGTTTTCTGTTATACTAACAATATACTCTACTTATTGTAACACTTGTAAATGTATACATTTATATGTTACAGTTATATAATACATTTACATCTTAGTCTATTAAATATTAATTTCTCTTCTCTACTAGTTCCTATCATACTTATTAATTTATCCTAAAAACTTGGTTTACACTTTCTTGCCAATTACACAATACATATTTTAAATACATTTTCGCTACATTATTAATTTATCCTAAAAACTTGGTTTACACTTCTTTGCCAATTACACAATACATATTTTAAATACATTTTCGCTACATTATTAATTTATCCTAAAAACTTGGTTTACACTTCCTTGCCAATTACACAATACATATTTTAAATACATTTTCGCTACATTATTAATTTATCCTAAAAACTTGGTTTACACTTCCTTGCCAATTACACAATACATATTTTAAATACATTTTCGCTACACTTCACCTTCCTTACATTACTACGTTTACACTTCCTTACAGAATTTTTCAATTTATTTGCTCAGGATCAAAGTTTAGGTCCACCTCAATTCTTATGACCACCACTACGACTATTTTCTAGCTCATCATTCGACACATCGTAGCACACCTTGGAATTATGGAATAAGGTTCTCGGGTATAGTTTTTCCCCAGAACTATGATATAGTGTTCTTCAAAAGGGCATTGAACAACGTCGTGCTTTTTCGGCAACGCAATAGCAATTCTACTTGTGTTGTAGTAACCCATAGGCGATGATAACCACTTATCATCAAGTGGACTTTCAGACTGTTTGCTGACAAAAAAAAATCCTAGATATAAAGAACTGGACGTATAACGTGCGTGAGTTCATCCGAAAACGCGATAGATTTAAAGAAGTAGCTTCTTTACGTCGAAGTTCACACTCATGTTTTTTGAACATGAAACAAAACCTGATGGATATCGCTATGTAGTCAAGGGCCAGCAGCAACTACCATACGATAACGATCCATTTATAGTCGCTGTCGACATGCCGGCCCTCATATACAACGACGGTAGGTTGCTAAGTGTATAATCAACTGGACGTACACAAGTATGCCGAAATACGGCAACCCATAAGCAAGTAATTTTGACGGTCTTTGCCCTTATATACAATGACCACACCTACAGCCATTCTCGGGCAATCGTCCTACCACCTAACAGCTGTAATTATTCTTAAGTAATACAAATTTTAAATACAACTTAGAATCTCTATGAGAATATTTACACGATTTATATATCTTTAAAAAAACCATAGTACTGTCTTAGAATGTTTGCAATGCACCTTTTAGGTTTGAAACTATTGAGCTATGATATCACTTCCACGTCTAGAAATGGACATAATATGTTAAGTGCAAAATGAAATCGTGTGTAGTTTCATTAGAGACAGATTAAAGATCCTGGTACATTGTGTAGCACGAACTGAAGTTGTTGTTCGTCTTTATTACTATATAAAGTATGAGTCATCCAGGGCAATAATATTCCAAATGAATGCTTAAGTTAGAAAATTTGCTGCAGAAAAATACTCTTAATAAATATCTTATTATTACTTATACAACCTTACATTTCCTACCAACATAATTTACATTTTACCATCAATATTGATATAACATTGCAATTTTTTACACTTTTACAATACTTTGTTATTACATCATAAGAGCAAATTTAAATTGGGTCAATATTGTTTTGACAAAATCCTTTGATCCAGGATGAACCAGGCTCTGGAAGTTTCATATACAGCATGTATTAAAAATCTTGTCCAACCCGAAAGGGGTTTATAGGTGTCACGATAACATTACAAAAATCGATATAAAGTCTATGAAAACGATTTATTTTATAAACGGAGCTTGGATCTACTGGGTCTTGACCCTTATGACGTCATGACCTACCACCATAATCTTTTAATTAACTTTTTCCTTTATTCACGTAATTGACGTGTTGCCATGTATGTTTTCCCATTTCCTTATTTTTTTTGCTCTTTATCTAAAAAGGATAACGTAAATAGAATCTAATATCAATACCAAATAACGCCTTCATGAGTCGCGCAGGGTTTGTTAATACATACTGTATGTACGAACAGTAGGAACGTATACATAGTACTGTTTACTTTTATACGCGAAATGGAATACTGCAGCTTTATAGCCTTGCCGGGTGAGACAATAGCAGAGTAAAACTGGTACTAAAAAGTCACGGTAAAACGTTCCCTTAGTGTAACCTGTAAAATTAGTCTAGGCGCAAAGACTCGCAACGTCGATAAAACCTTAATAACGGCGTGTCGCGGACTTAAGGCGGTCCCTTTTCCAATTTTCTGGATAATTGACAAGATTAAGCGCTCCAACCATTTGCAACTCCTTTTATAACTGTTCCAAACTCACAGAATGGAATAATTACGTTCAGTTTTACTTTCATTCAAATGAGGATTCAGTTCGGAGTTTCGGTTAAAATTAATGCTCAATTAACAAATTTATTCTTCTAAATATGTATATTTTTTGAGAAATAAATAATAATTACAGATTATTCTAAGTAATAAACAATTATCTTTGGGACCTAAAGTACTTAATGAATCTATGACATTGTAATGATAACACAATTTTAAAAAATTATAATAAATGAAATAGTGTACCTACAGTGAATATTACTAATCATTTTTTAAGACAATTCAATCATAAAAGTTACTTACAAGATTTGGTTTTTGTTCTACTTTGTAAACTTTAGTATATATTTTTCTCTTTATTAGCTATTAACAGCATCTTGTAACGTGACAAAGCGTTAACTACTATCATTTAGTATTGTAAGGGTGGTTACACACTGCGTTGGCTCCGAATCTGTGAATTAGGAATCTAGAAAAATTGAGCCAAATTCGGATGTTGCTTTACAAAAAAAATAAATAAATATGTAAATGGTGGTACTTAAATCAATTTAAAAATAATAGATCTTTAATCTAATATTAGGTCCTTACATATGAAATTGGCGTTTTTCGTACTGGCCACTTTAATCACAAATTTCTCCTCTTTGGTAAGGAATTCCAAATTCAAATTTGTACAGCTATAGACTCATGTATTTGTGCTTCGATGATCGTCATTCATTTGTTTCTTCTTCTGTTTTTGTCTGTTTGCGTCACTCATTTTACAAAATGGAAAACTTAAAATATCGCATTATTTACGAGTACGAGTTCCGCCGTGGCACTAGTGCTGCGGAAACAACTCGAAGGGTGAATGGTGTGTATGGCGGTCGTGTTGCAAAAGAAAACACAGTTCGTTTTTGGTTCCAACGTTTTCGTTCTGGAAATTTAGACCTGCAGAACAAGCCCCGTGGACGGCCTGAGACTCAAGTTGATAATGAAGAGTTGAAGGCTATTGTGGAAGCGGATCCATCGCAAACCACGTCCGAGTTAGCTGCAGGCTGCGATGTTAGTAATAAAACTGTTTTAATTCACTTGAAGCAAATTGGGAAGATTAAAAAGCTTGAAAGGTGGGTACCTCACGAATTGACTGAAGCAAACCGGCAAACGCGCGTCGAGTGCTGCGTTACATTACTAAACCGGCACAATAATGAAGGTATTTTAAACCGAATCATTACCTGTGATGAAAAATGGGTTCTTTACGATAATCGGAAGCGCTCAGCGCAATGGTTGGATCCTGGCCAGCCAGCCAAATCCTGCCCCAAGCGAAAATTAACCCCAAAAAAGTTACTTGTAAGCGTTTGGTGGACTAGTGCCGGTATTGTTCATTACAGTTTTCTCAAATCTGGCCAGACTATTACGGCTGATGTCTATTGTCAGCAATTGCAAACCATGATGGAAAAGCTAGCGGCTAAACAACCTAGGCTGGTCAATCGCTCCACGCCACTGCTGCTTCACGACAACGCTAGACCACACACTGCGCAACAGACGGCTACTAAATTA
Organism: Automeris io; assembly: GCA_036320925.1. Taxonomy (NCBI): domain Eukaryota; kingdom Metazoa; phylum Arthropoda; class Insecta; order Lepidoptera; family Saturniidae; genus Automeris; species Automeris io. The sequence goes on along the minus strand of JAUDJH010000010.1, from coordinate 10,448,310 downwards.
GAAGAGCTTCAATTGGAAAGTCTAAGACATCCTCCGTACTCCCCGGACCTTGCTCCAACAGATTACCATTTTTTTCGAAATTTGGATAACTTCTTGCAAGGGAAAAAATTCAACTCCGATGGGGCAGTCCAAATCGCCTTCAAAGATTTTATTGATTCTCGTCCGACTGGTTTTTTTAGTAAAGGGATCAATGAACTACCTATGAGATGGCAAAAGTGCATAGAAAATAATGGTTCATACTTTGATTAATTAAATATATTATATTAAAAAATATGCGACTTTTTATTCCTCCCATACAAAACGCCAATTTCATATGTAAGGACCTAATATGTACGCCGTTCCGAATTACATGACTTTTCCCTATACGGATATAGCTCGGTTTCGATTCGAATACAGCGCGCGAACATTCATACAAACAGTTCGACTATTTCGAAATGTATTTTAACCGATTCGAATTGCAGTTCATTAAAACCACAATGTGGCAATGCGTTGATTAAAACTTTCATTTTATATTGTAAAGTGACTACGAGTGGCTACTAACATTTTCAAATATCTATTGTTTACTGTGAAAATTAATTATTCTCGAAATATTTCTAAACATTAATAGTAAAAATAAAAGAGTATGACTATATTTTTTGTTTAATATGAACATCAAAATATTTATAATATATACGCTGCTGAAAGCAAAAGCTTGTTCAGTTTGATAAAAATCGACACAACTTATATAGTGTACAATCTACGCTACAATTAATTGTAGCACAAACGAAATTTTAACTACTGCTAAAGCATACTGTAAACAGGTTTCATTAATTGTATTCAAAGAATTTTGGAAATGGTCGAAAATCCTGTCAGGCAAGCTTGTACTACCACTTTGGTCGATAACTTACTGCCAATGGGAAATGGGAAATTCACGTTACCTAATTACCATGCTTTCAATAGAATATCGTTGTTATTTGTGTATATTGACAATGTGTTAGTACAAATTTGAGTTTTATGTATCTTGTATTAGTTGACTTTTGTTTAAAGGTCAGAGTGACACTCCACACACATAATCTCAAATATGTTAGTTATTTTAAACAAAAAATATGATATCAATATTTAATATTTTTAATCGCTAAAAAAATATTTGTTATTATTTTCTTTTTCTATTCATTTTTAAAAAAGACTGTTTTACACATACAAAATACAAACCTCTAAATATTGAAGCATTCACTTCATGACAGTCTTGCGAAATATTTAATGGGAAGTAAAGATTGATAAAAATATTTTAATGGAAAACGATCGCTTTCCTTCGAATCAGAACTGAATCCAAAAAATCCATTTCCTTTCGTAGTTTCAACTCAGCAATAAATAGAAATAATATTACTTTGTTTTTTGATATCAATCTTAGAAATTATAAAGATTATGCTTCGAAGCTAAAACTCCAGAATCTAGCTTAATATAAGTCGAGTATATTCATATTTTCCTGCTATTTTTTTGCGTCAAATCTTATAGTAAAGTAATAATAGTCCTAAATACATGAAAGGAGCACGGATTATACCCTTTGGCTTTATCAAGTTATATGAATAAGATTATATAAATAAACTTTTGTAATAACAATAAAACTACTTTTTGTAATATTTAAAATTAAGTCTGTTTTTAACATAGATATCGCTTCATATTAAGACCAAATAAGTCGATCTTAGGGCCACTTGCAGTAAAAAACGTTAAATCAACATTTAACAAAGACTGGCTTAGGCAGTAAAGTCGTTTAAAATTAAATCAGATTATTTCCTCTTGCATTAACGTTTCGACACAGCGATTTTACTAAACTTGGCTTATGAGTTTCATTCATTTCTCGTTCGATCTTTACTACAGATGATACTTAGGTTGTAGTTTTTTTTTACGTTCCGTTTAGCGCACGGTATCCAAAAATATGAATTATTGTTTATTTTTGTTCGTAAAACGGAATGTTACGTACCGTATAATTGGACTTTTTGACAGTAACTGCTTTTTACTTTCAAAAGTTTTATTGCTGCCTATAAACAAAAAACGTAAAATTATATTTACAATGAAAAGAGTTCGAGTTTCCAATTTTACTAATGCTTAGATTTTTGCATTTGTTATTATTGGTAGAAAAGTACCCTATAAGTAAATTCGTCAACTCGTAAAGAGTTATATAAATCATTTCTTTCTCTCTTTTTTTGCGAAAAACCTGGCGCTTTCATCACATAAACAAATAGTTCTTCGTCATTTTCGGAGAAAAAAATCATCATCAGACTCAGTATCCAGATCCAATAAGCACTTTGAATATAATTATATCCATTATAAATATATTTCTAATAGCGAACAAAAACACACATAGAACTCCTTTATTTCAATATTATATTGATATTTACATCTGCGTAAACAAGTTTAGTGATTTAAATGGACCTCCATGGCGATTTAAATATGACAGTTGTTAAATCTGGAATTAGTACAAAACCGTAGTCGTGCAAGACGAAATATGCAGTTTAATCCTAAATCGGGTTTGAAACTCGTTTTAGTGCGATCGCGCAAGCCGCCCTTAATTCAAGTCGAAATTTAAGTAAAGAGAATCGCCATTTTTGTGTATGAACGGCCTCGCAATCAATCTATATAATACTCGGGAAAGTACGGCATTCGTTTGATACATTTTGTTTACATATTATGAATGAAATTCTCAATTTTTGCCGTATATCTGTGTGTTCACCTATGCATTCTAAACAACAGAACGGATCTGAATGCGATTTTCAACAACTACTTAGAAATGTATTTCAAATAGTTTGAATGTATAATATTTGTATTATAATAAACACATTAACAAACTCTAAGACTCAGGCACACTTTTGATGTCTTTATAGAAAAAATATATTTTTTTAAAATAAATTATGTTTTACTATTTAAACTGTAATTGTATGTGTGATTTAGTCGTACAACATTGTTTATATAAAATATTGCAATTAAAAAAAAAGTGCGCCTGGGTCTTATAATTTGTTGATTTGTTTACAAAAATTGCTTATACAAAAGTTTTTGTTAGGTCGCTAGTATTTTATGTATTATACTTATATAATACATTAAGTTTGCGTTGGGCTTGGATGCAGGCCACACAATTCGCGTAGCATTCCACGACACATACATTACACAAGTCTGAACTTTGCTTTTTACGACATTTCCTTCGTCGAACCCCATAGACGGATGACGAAGACTACCTTCGTGAAATATTCTGCAAGCCACCAGGGAGTCTGAGCTTCCTTGGATTGATTGCACTGTACAGGGACTTCCCCGCAATCCGCATATATTCGTAAGGCTTCACAAATATCAGCATATAAAATATTTATGCTCTGTTATTCCCAGGTGTAGGAAGAATTTATCAGTTTTCGTGGAGGTGTAGAGTTAATGTATTGTCAACACTTGTCATATCAGACTGTCAAAACAACACTCAGGATATTTTTATAGCTCCTATAAAATATGTACATATTGTATAACTTAGTCACATGATATATTATTATTTGTTCAATTGCTTTTCTATACATTTACGGTCGTATTTACTTCTCTTTCTAAGTATTATATGGTAGTACGTCTACAATATTATACTTACAAAAAGAATCAAAACTTGAAAACTTCATATTTGGGTCACAGATATGATTAAACCCATTAAAAACCGAGATTAATTTCTAAAATAAAAGAAACTAAATAAAACGAAAATAAGCAATATTGATTTTTAAAATATATTAGTTTATGTTCTTTATATGCTAGTCTTAACATTGATTATAGCGATATTCTTAATGAAAATCTCGCCATTACTCATGTATTACATAGTATAAAGAATTTGTATATGATATTAATAAATATATTATCACCTGTGATCCAAAAATGTTTTTTTTTTGTTTGTTGAAACTATGTATTGTAGTTACATATGTAAAACACATATATTTTACTTAATTTAAAAATATTCTGTATCATCGTGTTATTTAATAAAAAGTTAGAACCACAGAAAAGTGTTATTACCAGAGATTGAAACTCCGAGAACAGAACTTGCAAACTTACAAATTTTCATGTCTTATTTATAGTTAGAAATTAGGTACACAAAAGTAACTGATTGAATGGGATTGAGCAAAATCCGGTAACAGGCAATATACACGCACAGGAGCAAAAGTAAAGCAAGCTTAGCTGAATACAGACCGTTGCGAAAACTGTTGCGCCAATACTTTAGTAACAAATTGTGTTTACACTCGGCTATTCCATCCGCTCAATGCATGGACAAACTTATTCCCCCTACAAAGTTTGTTTAGGGTTACTTTTCTCAAACTTGCTTGTATTTGTATTTGTATTGTAAGGTAGCGATTAACAATTACGATTAACGATATATATCTACACGCTATATCCCTTTTGCAATGAGCAGAGATAAATTAGTGGCTGTATCCACATTGCCTTTGTATGTCGTACCCAACGTGACAAGTAGCGCAGGTGATTACCGTTCTCAGGGCACTTACACATGATATTTCTATTAGATGTCTTTTACGAATAGGTATCCTCACCCTTTTTTTTTGGTATCCGGGGGGTATAATCCTGCATATGACCATCAGGGACGCTGTGAAAGCAGCGACTCTCACTCAGACTCAGACTCTTACTGACTAAAAACCCCCGGGGTGTCCGTCTGATTGCTCTACCCGGGCCTGGGAAGCCAAATTCGTCCAGACGCCCAGGGAACAAAAGGCCTTGTTGAAGCTATCCCTCTGGGGGAGGGGTGCGAGTAAAAATCCACTTCTCCAAAACCTCTCTCTCAGGCAGGTATTCTCACCCTGTTTTTTCACCAGTTAACAGCTTTTACGAATAAATATTATAAATATTAAGTTATGTACTAAGTAAGTAAATGCTAAAATTTGAATTAAATTTATTGGCCTTAATTACAAAGCGAAGTATACCTTTAAATCCAATAAGACGGTTATTACGCTATACCTCTTTCAGGGAGAGCAAGGGACCTGAATAGCTGTGTATTGAAATTTGCGTTTACATGTTGATCCTTTTTTTGTTTGAGCCAGTGGAAATCGTAATGGATCATCAGGCCAGCGATGAGGGCCTCTATCTCGGTCTGTCGGACTCTTACTAACTAAATCCACCAGGGATTTCCTCCACCCGTTTGCCAAGCGCCGAGGGAAAAGCAGCGCCAGCTTACCCATGTATATATTGTGCCTAACATGACCAGTACCGCAGCAGATCGCCTTTCTCAACACATTTACACGCAATAGTTTTATTAGATGACTTACTAACCTTGTTCCACCCTCTCCCTTCCTGAATAGAACCACGAGCGCGGGTTTGCGGTGTCACAGCTATACGATTTCTCACATCCCAGCTTGGACTAAGAGGTTCTCTAACTCCTTCTTTTGCCGTGTCGTTGGGCCGTGGAATGGTCTTCCGGCGAGCGTGTTCCCACCATCCTATGATATAGGATCCTTTAAGCGTAACGTGAAGAGATATTTGTGCCGGCCGGCATGATCGCCGGGACTACCGATGGGTTTTTTCTTACCTTTCAATAGTCGTTGGCGTTTTTTGGACTGCACCATGCTTACCATCAGGTTTGGTGCAGTCACAGTGCCGTGTCAGTGTAAAAAAAAACTTGATTCCCCTCGATACGTTCCTTCACCGATGTACATGTGGTATCAATTGTATTAATATGGAAAACCAAGAGACAAGTGCCAGGATTTGAATCAACGACCAATTGTGTATCCTCCAACGGATATCGGTTCCTCATCCACTAGGCCATCATATTTAAAGTAAATTTAATAAGAATAAATAATTTTAATAGACAGAGAATATACTATATAACAATTTTATTATTACAAATAGCAGATATTTTTATTAGATAAAAAAATTAAATATACTAAGGGGTTCAAAACACAGTTTAATACCACACTAAAAACAAATTTCATTTTTATTTATTTATTTATTCGCTATCATTCGACAACACTTACAAATATATTATATACAGTACAGTTTTATATGTCGTGCCAATTACACAATTATAAAATATACGAGTGTGTATTTAAAAATTAACAAAGATAGTAAAATGACGCAACATTCAAAAGGAACGTAACATTTAAGAAATATAGGTGGACGTGTGTGACAATTCAACTGCATGTGTTTATGCCTTTTTTTTGTAACCCGGGAGAAATCTCTAACGGACCTCGGGGAGAGGTGAGGGCTACCCCCCGGTGTGTCGGGCTTGCACCGACTAAAACCCCCGGGGTGTTCCACCTTCCGCCTACCGGTATCGAGGGCACGACTGGGATCTCATCCTCAATGACCGGCTGGGCGTGCGGCCGTGAGTAGATGTCATATCTGTCTATATGTGTAGGCTAATTTAAATGAGTGCAGTATGGCGTCTATACTCTCCTATTGCCGTTTTAATTTTATCAAAGTTAAAATTGAAAGTAAGACCATTTAATAAGACCATTTTAATTAAAACGAATAAGTAACCATTACCAAAATAAATTCCTTACGAGAAAATAGATTACATACTTATAAACAGTTGTAATATTAGTTATTATAGGAGTTACATTGTTGTGATTTTTTTTTAGTTTGTGTAAAATGTAAATGTAAATTAATAGAATGCTGGAAAAAATGTTAGTAAATATTTTGGATAGAGTAATTAATGTATATAATAAATCGAATACATTCAATCAATTTTATCGACTACCAAGGATACTAAGCTAGGACACTAAGTAACTACAGTATTTATTTAGGTTACCGTCCGCTACAATCTTCTAGTATGTTTGTGTTTTCTCTATAAACACAATCATCAGGTTTTCAATAGTTTTGTAAACAATATATCGAATTTCATCATAATATTTGAAAAAACACATCACACAACTGGGGATAATTTATAATTTATTTCCATTGACACTTAGGATTATATATTAATTATAATAATAATATATCCTCACGCTAAATCCCTTACGGGGTGAACAGAATTACATGGATAAATTTGAACTTGAAATACATGGATATATCATTCATATAAAATTATTGTACTTATTAATAATTTAATGTCACATAATTTGCCAATTTACTAAAGTAACGCTATATAAGATTTACCAAAAATATGATTGATACCAAAGTTTAAAATCAATCCGTTGCACCATTAACTATGTATATTTTAAATCATTTCAATTAATTTTGGAAGAAACGCTATTCTAGTAAATGGGCAAGTTATGTCATTGTTTTACAACGTCGGCGAAATGAAAATATTGCAGAAGAAGACCTTAAACACGGAAGAGAGCGAAGAAAAAACTGTGTGATAGTTCGGTTCACTCTAAGTATGAACGCCAAGCATATTTATTAAAGTTTGGTGTTCTACCTTACAGTGAACTGAGCCTCATCTAATCAACTTCGGGAGTGATTATATCGTTTGATATTGAAGTCGCATTCCATGGAACTTTTATGAAGTTCAATCTGGAAACGTTGCTAGACCGGAACGTACTGTTTTGTAGAGTTTCTCTTTCTCTCGGCTTGCGCCTAACTCCGCCGGTGTGCACGCAGGTACGTTGGTGGCAAATTACACATAGCAATTGGGCACCGTGAAAGGTTGACTATTGCGTTCTAGCTAAAAAGGTCTTACGCTTTAAAAACTGTTGACAAAGGAACGCAATTAACAACTTCTAAAGCGTAGTAAGCCTGAACACATTAAAATAAAAGTACAATAGACAAGTTTTGTTTACCTACACAACTATGGCCCGAATTATATTAATATTTTATTTCGTATAAGAAAATTACAGAGTTAGTTTATTTTTAAAACTAAATAATTAGTGAAATGAGAACTAATATCGTAGCAATTACGGCATTATATATCACTTTTTTTCTGGCAGATCAATCTTTGCTTTAAAAAAATGAAATATTTGTATTACAAAATTAAATGATAATTATTAAAAAATAATAGCACTTTATGTGTTGCGATGTCGCTCCAACATAGCACATATACAAGCAGCGAGAGACGGCGGAAAAGCATTCACCTGTCTAAGACGCCACCACTCACGGCCGTCGCACCAGCTTGACTTTATTCTTAAGGACCAGAAAAGTCAACTGGAAAGTACGTTATACTTTCCAGCAAAGTGAAGCCGGCAATAATGGATGAAGAGAACCGAAGTCACGGATTCAATAGTATTTATAAGCTGAGATTTATGTCCTGGATTAATTCAAGCTGGTGAGGAATAATTAACATAATAACATGAAACATAAGCCTATGATAACATAAACTGTGCAAAAACACTTTTTCATGTCTTTTATAGGGTTTTGAATGGCATGACCAATTTGATTTATGAAGATGACATAAAGGAAGTCTATTGTAAAGCTTTTTTGCGGAGTTTCTTCGCCGTTCTAATCTGCAACAGTCAATTGCGATTGCTTTTAACGTTTTTGATATTCCTTATATCTAAAAAATCGCTCCTTTATTCATAATGCGAAGAGCAAAGGAGTGTAATGCGCTCCACTTGTCTATTTTTCTTCGTTCTTGTGATTTGTGACTTATTAGTGAACAGGCATTTGTTGAGCGGACGCGGCCCTTCATCGGCCTCACCTTCACCTCCCGTCAGGTGAGATTAAGGTCAAGGAACTGCCTGTGAAGAAAAAATATTAACATATTTTCTTTTAGAAGCGTACCTAAAGTACTTTTTTTTTTAAACAATTAGACATTGATTATGTCATTAGATAAAAAATAACTTTTACATAAGAGCATCGATAATGGCTAATTGGGACTGTGTTTTATTTCTGAGCGATGAAGAACACATTTTGCGTATTCCAAAAGAACATTGCCAGAGATAAAACAGCGAAAATGGTTTTATTGATGTTATTAATCTAGGTCCCTCCTCCTCCTCCTCACATTGCATTCCTCAATACTGACGGTCGTGAATCCCTTTATAGAATGTCGTCCATCGTATGAAGGTACGCCACTCCTCTCTATTCTTGGTATTGTGTAAATTTTTATTCAGAGTATCGCGAATTTGATCCATCCATTTTAATGGGCTTCGAACCCTTGAACGTCTTCCGTCAACCTCATCAATAACCGTCAGCTGTTCGAGGTATCATCGTCTTTTCTAGCTATACTACTATTTATCTTTGTAACTATTTAATCTTATATTGTTAACAGTTATCAATATCATAAGTTATTCATAAGTTAAAAAATTAGATATCATAAAAATATAACAAAAATAGCATATTTTAGAAGTAATAAAGAAAAACCTTCACATGTAAAAATTATATTGTCACTTAAGATGTTCTTCCGGAAAACGCTTGATATTTTTCCCACGTCGTTATAAATATTTACTTATTATTTATATTATATATAACGAAGGTAATGAACTAATAGGATTAGTAGGGATAGTGACATCAGCTAGGCCGACGTCAATATCTCTCTGATCACTCATAATGAAACAGATGTAACGAGTTTTATAAATGTAATTCAGGTACTTACAAAATTTTCACAATATAGAACACTTATTTTAAATCACTACTCTGCCGAGGTTGACTTTTTAATGATCATCTTCACACTAAAATTCTCATAACGAAACATCGCTACGGCCGCCATACTTCGGGGATCTGTTTTTAACTTTTTAAATAACAATGTTTTATTTTACTTCACAGAAATTATTAGAACCAACTAATAATTACAAAACTAGTTTTAAACGTTATCAAACAATTCAAATAGTTTTATGTTTAAGCAGAAACATTATAAAAATGCGATTAATTTATGACCGGAACTCCCGGAAATGAAAACGACACAAAGCATTTCTTTTATCATAAATTAAGTAAAAACCTATTATTATAGTTTACAAATCATGAAATAAACCTTAAAGGTCGTTTAAATAATTAATAGTCAGCATTTCAAGTAATGATTTGTTATTTTATACAATAACAAATCATTAAAACATCTACTTATTCAGCAAGAGTTACCATATGTTAAAATTACAATCTTAGTTAATGATCAATTCATAATCTCAAATATTCATTTTGAAACTAGAAACTAATTATAATCATTTGCAGATTTTATGCAAACAGATTTCTTCTTAAATAAAACATTAGATAATAACTTTTTCTATTGCCAGATCATACCTTAGATTCAGTGCTTATTGACAAATTAACTGATTAAAAATCAAATAGATTGAACTTAATTAATTCTTATACTAAAAATCACATTAATTATAATAAATTTGAGTCTTGCGTCGACATATATATAAGGCTATAATTGTCAAAAAATTCTGGGCGTTCCCAGCCAAGGGCTTAGAAGTGACTCTTCCTGTGTTAAGATTTCCTGCCTGAAAATTATAAAAAAGATCGTTATACTTAATTTTTTAACAAGCTCTTATCTAAAAATATTCCAAGACACTTTCTTTCTTATAATAAATAATTTACAAAAGGAAATTAAAATAATGGTAATAAGATATTAGATTCATACTTTTACAATTAGTTTGTTCAATTTACTTAATCTGCAGTTAGTCTAATTTACTGCACACATGAATATCTTAATGGAGACAAATCAAAAAGCATAAAAACTGATAATCCGTCAATATATATAAAGACACTCATCTTAGTAAAATAATATCGCCAAATAATTAAAAAAAGGTGGAGCTGAATTTAAGAAAAAGTATTCGACATAAATAGACATTAATATTCATTTTTAAAAAATGCAAAGAAATATCATTGCAACAAAGAGGCTTGTGTTGATTATCTTAAATATTTACATTTCGAAAGCTTTTGTTTTTAATGATATTAGAATAATACATTCAATTTTTCAAGACTCATTAATAATCAGTTGCAGGTCCCATGAAATATTCAATAAAGATCCGCACAAAGAATGGAATATTCAGTTGTGCCGGAATAGATGCGGCTACTCCGAGACCAGAGCAGTTGTCGGTTATACGAGCGCTTTCCACAACGGGTTCCTCTTTAAATATTTTATTTACATCTCACAGCCGACCTCTCTAATGGTATCAATGTCAAAAGATATTCACGCATAAATGAGGACGAATATAAGAATTGTACGACTTAACCTTCTTTACATCTTAGATCACAAGATTTTATTTAATCTTAAGCGAGCATGGTTTGTAAATTCATAAGTTTGGTTATTGTAAATGAAAGCTTGCTACCAATATATATATATATATATATATATATATATATATATATATATAAATAACAATTAAAGTTGTATCAATGAAGTTTTATAAATTCATACGGGCAATGAAAATATATCTTTGCTCCAACTTTTCACTTTCTTAACAACAAGCGAGCTGATTAATTACAGGCAATTTTACGATTCTTATCTTAGCGTTAACTAAAAAGTTCTTTATCTTCCCTTTTAGGTTATTCATCCTTTTCTCGTTTCTAACCTATGATTTATTCCAGCTAACATATTCTCTTCATCTTGTCATATCAAGTTATTTAACCAAAGCGAAAAGAAATTTACGTAATCAGGCATGATTACAGCAATTTTTCCTGATTTAATGTGCCTTATTGATTAGAGATTATTTTTGGACGGGGCTACCATTTACTTACTATTAGAATTCATTTTAGTAATCACTTATATGAGATAGAAAAACTAGTTGATGTAAAAGTATGAGCTAGATTCAGTATTACAATATCAGTGAGATTGTAAGGATAACATGGTATAACAATAGAAATAGACGTTAGTAGAACAATATTCTGTCCTTCTAACAGCTTATATAAAATTCACCATTAGTTTAAAAAAGGTACAGAAAATAACATTAAGGCGATATGTATGTGTGCGTGTCTATATTGAAATAAAATATTCCTAAAATGCCAAACCCTTCAATCTTTTATAAGTTATCGTATTCAATTAGAAATGAGAACCCTTCACAAATCTGAGGTTGAATACTTCGGACCGTATCCGTCCTTGCTAATCCGGGTACAGATAATGTTAATAAACTATTTAATAGATTTTCATCATACATTAAACATACATTTAGTGTTACAAAAGAATTTCGAAAACAAATTTGCCATATTTTTCTATTTATAATAACTTTAAAGTACTATTTGAGCTTAGCATTAACAGTTTTAAAATATTTTTATTTTCTTTTTCGTAATATGTGTGTCTTAAATTTCAACCACCGATTATAATTTAAAGCACACTTCTCAACTCCTTTATAAACAAAATCATTCTACGAAACTTCATTTTATTTTGATTGTTCTGCTCAACGAAAAAATGTAATTTCAATAAAATCATAAGAATTACTATATAAATAATTCGAATATTAAGTGTTTTTTTTTAATTATATGTGTTAAATAAAGTACTTACATAAAGAACGCTTTTTTTAAAGGAAAACATACAGCAATATATAAACAATAAAGAATACACAATAATAAATACATAAGCCAGTAAAGTTTCAACAAAAAATTTGGAACAGTCCGCCCAAAACTTAACATCATTGTCCACTCATCAAATCTATGCTATTTTAAAAATAATAAAACTACATTCTTTATATACGCCCCGACGGCCTGATAGCGCAGTTTGTAGTGACGCTACTGACGATGCTAAGGTTCTGGGTTCGAGCCCCGGTAGTGGTAAACTTTACTATGATGAGCAGATGAGTTTGCTGCGAGTCATGGTTGTATATAATATGTATCTAAGTATGTATATCTTTGTCTAGTATCAATAGTACAAGCGCAAGCTTAATTTGGATCTAGGTCAATGTGTGTAATTGTTCCTAAATATTATTATTATATGTGTTTTTCAGACACGTTACTGACAAAATCTTTGTATTTCAGATGAATTTTGCGAGGAGTATCCACACAGCTTGATCCCTACACCGGGCTACTGGATCGAGTGCTCGCGTCAGAAGATCACCACTGATACCATTTGGGATGAGTCGGAATCCGACCATGACAGTGGGCCCGATCGAGAGAATACAGACGGTGAGCTAAACATTCGTTATAGAGTTAAGCATTCATAGATTAATTATAATAAATTTCTATGACAGAGGACGTCCACAATGCAATCTCTATTTGATGATACTTTTACACTGGCTCGTCAAAATGACTATAGTGCATCTAATGGTAAGTACAGTGTAGTCCAAAAACGAAAGCGATTATCAAAGGACAAAAACCCATTGATAGTCTCCGTCGTCATGTCGGCCCACTAATACCACGACTGAAGGTCTCTATGTATATGAGTTACTGGATATACACAAGCTGATCCCGAAACACGTCAGGCTAAAGCGAGTCACTATGACGGTCTTTACACTCGCATACTGTTCAACCCACCAGTTCAGGTCATCATCTTACTACTTCAAAACTCTAATACTTATGGTACTTGAGGGAGTCAACTACCCATGAATTAGGAAGGCAGGATGTTAATGTTCCCACACGCTACCTGTTACGATGTTTTTCTGGTGATGCTCAACTCCATCCACCCTCCATAATTTGAGGATGTCTGAGAAGGCCTCTCGCGTCCCGTACTACTCTGTCGCGTACGTGATAGATTGTATAGTTCGCTCTTACGACCGGTTTTCCGCGGCGCGATAGAAACACCCAAATGTTTTTAGTCAGTAAGAGTCTATCACAGCCCCGGCCGTCACCCTCATGGGGACCGGGAAGTCCTATGATGGATTTTCCCTTGGTAATAATGTTCATCCCACGTCTCATCAGTGTTTGTGGTAACGGTAGTCAATTTTAAGCGTACTTGCAATATATGACATACCTAATAAAGTTTCCGTGTTAATTTTTTAGCTTGAAGATACTTATGGTAGATTTACATATAGAAATTATGTAAGCTAGCATGGAAATTATAGAAAGGAAACAAATAAATTGTTGTCACGGTTATACTTTACCTAAATCTATGGACTTGTATGCATTACTATGCATTATTATGCATCTTAACAAAGCCAATCCAATGTTGTTGGGTTTCTCAAACGTATTGGTAGAAGTACCTTAGATTCTATGAACGCTGAAATGAAATAACAGATATAAATAGACAAAAAAGTTTGAATACCGACAAATTAACATAATTATTGCAAATACACAACAAATAATTCTTCCATAACAAGCGTATGGGCCTTAAGTAAAAACAATTATTATAATTACGTATCTTTATAATTTTATTGAAATTTAAAAGATTATCTTTAAAGTTCTATAATATATTAATAATAAATACGTGCACTTAAGATATATTTTTGTAGACAAAGCAAAATGGCATTGAAAGCGTCGAGTCTACCTCGCAATCCAACACAAAGGTCCTTGCTAACTCTTAAGTAAAATTTTGGCAATGAACACCGCAGCTAACTTAGCTAAAATAGCCTAATTAACATTATATTAAACTAGAGGAATTACTAGTGTGAGTATGTGAGAAAGAGATTGCTAGAAATATCAAAGACTTATTTATATTTTTGCTTAAGCTTCAGCTTATTCTGTATGTATGTACTATATATTTAGTTTATGTTATATGGTATTATGTTAATATAAAATATTTCAAGCAACATAATATAACGAACAGATATTGTCGTAAAACCGGTGCGTGAATATAACATTTGTTTCGAATATTAAATAAAAAATATCTAGCTATGATTCCTTCCTTGTCATATTATCCAAAAGGTTGAGAAAATGAAATTTTCATACTTACCTCGATTCCATTCGCTACACCAGTTGAAGTCGGCTTTTAAATTAAATTACGCAACCACGGAAACGTTTTTGGCGGGAGAAAACAGCATTTGTTCTTACATAATTTTCTTCTTGTAACAGTTTATTACTATTATAGACTAAATGACAAAACACTTACAGATTTAAATATAAATGCTATTAAAACAGTAATGTAAAAATCATAGTAAACTAGTGGATTGTCAAACTTAGTTTCTAATATTTTCATGAAATTCAACTTATTTATTTTTCTTGAGACTAGTGACTTATATAAATATATAACTACCGATCACTATATAACCGGAGTGTCGATCCTTGGATATCCTTGACCTAGTCACCTAACTAGATACTTGCAAGTAACCTCAGCCATACTGAGACATTTAAACATAATATAGTAAGAGAAAACACACATTTTGTTGAATGAAACTTGAGCTTATAAAAAAGATCCTAACGCCAACTACTATAAAGCCGGATACACAATGTAGGATACAAACGACGTGTGACGTTAATATGCTTACGTGCCTTTTGCATTTTATCCTTCTTGTTCACTTTTTTACTTTCGCTCTTCAATAGCAGGAATATACAAATTTCTGCAAACAGATTTAGCTTCTGAAGCTTAGACAAAAAAGTCTAAATTCGTATGTATGCAAATTCGTGTTATTTTTAAAGTATTCGCCTAAATATAGATAACTTCCAGTTTCCACCAAAGACCAACAAAAAAAATATAGATGAACCTTTTCGCGCTCTAAAATTAGGAACGAAATAGGAAACTGATTTTTAAATAGAAAGACCACAACCTGTGTGCTTATCCAACGCCAGAAGGACGCGCTTACATTTACTGGGCTTCACTTATTTCGTTAGAATTATTAATAAACACGGCGATAAAATATAGATATACTACACTAGGTTATAAAATTTATAAGAATTAAGTTTTTATTTTTGTATTAGTGCAACTATTGTTGTGAAAACAAATTTATATATTTTTTGATAGGTTGAGAATTTTACTTTGTTTTTGGAGAATATAAATGACGTCAAACTTATTGTTCAGGAATTATGAGTACCGACAGCACTATCTAAAATCAAGAGAAAATAATGCGGATCACTTCCAAAGCCCTGATATTTCGTAAATACTAATATACTAACTTATCAGAATCAAAAGTGTTTCGTCGATTAATAATTAGTTACAATAACCGTTAAATTCACTGACATATACGTTTTAAAACTGTTTTCGTTATATGAAGTTAGCAGTGTATATTTCAAATCTTGTTAGTGGTCTTTTTAGCTGTGGAGCATGGTGGCAATATAGATACTAGAAAGTTCTATAATTATACATTGTTTTTTATGACTTACAATCGGGCACTTAACTTCAATCACATCTGGTGGAAGGTGAAGTTGAGTTCGATAATGGAGGCCGTCCGCCAAACCAAAGGCTCTCTCTTAAAGGTTCCTAAGTTATAAAATTTTGATAATGTGTTCGCTGGAAACATATTCCACTGCTTAGCTGTTTGCATTATGAATTTAGAAGCGATCTTTTCATACGGATATAAGGAACATCCACCACATACGGATGGTATCCGACATGGCGTCTAGAGATATTTCCTCACTAATTGTTTCCTGATGTCTGTATCATGGCAAGTGTATGGAAGAGTTATTCAACTTTGTTTCGCTCTCCCCCTTCCTTAACAGAACCACACGCGCGATTCACGGAGTCACAACTTTACGGTAACTCACATCCCGGCTAGGACTAAGAAGTTTTCTAACTCTTACTTTTTCCAAGTCGTTGGATTGGGAAATAGTCTCTCGGCAAGTGTGTTCTCGCCGTCCTATGATATAAGATTCTTTAAGCGTAGTGTGAAGAGATATTTGTGCAGGCAGACATGGTCACCGCGCCTACCGATGTGTTTTTCTTTACTGTTGAAAGTCGTTGTCGTTTTTTGGACTGTACTTTGATCACCATAGGCTTGGTGTCGTCACTTTGTCGAGTCAGGATAAAAAATAATGGCTCTATGATAAAATGGGGCTGGTAGAATCAGAGAACGTAACTCCTGAGAACACTCTCCATTGTGCAACCAGTAAAACTGCAAGGCAGGAGACTTTACGTCGATGCTCGAAGTTCTGCATAGTAATTTAACATTACAACTACCAGTGATTTATTTATATCAACTTTTGTATAAGTTTGCTTATTGTTGAGCTATAGAAAATTTTTTAGACCTAATAAAACATTTTTTATCAATACACTAGTAATAACCCAGTTATTTTCCAGATTATAAATATACTAGCTGTGCCCGCGACTTCGTTCACGTGGAAATACTATTTTTGTTATGGCAGTAATTATTTCAAGGTGAAATATTTGTACAAATTATAATATAGATACCGTCGATTGCTTCTTATATAAATTCAATAACACAGCTATGAGTTACAATTTTATAAAAAAATATAATATTATGAGTATTTACTTAGGGACTATAGTTTTAGTCCGGTCTGGTAGTATATTTAATTTGCCTCCGTCATAGTAGCCTTATGCGTGCAAAGTCTCAGCCCGATCTGTTTAAAATTATCAAAATTTTAAAAAACTTTCATCCCTTATTTTATCCCCTTGGGGGTAGAATTGATCGAAATTCTTTCTTAGCGGATGCCTACGTCATAACATCTACCTGCATGCCAAATTTCATCCCGATCCGTCCTATGGTTTGAGCTGTGCGTTGATAGATCACTATGTCAGTCAATCAGTCAGTCAGTAACCTTTGAGTGATATATATTTATATAGATAGATTTGATTTTTTGTTTTAAGAATAATATTATCACATGTAATATTGACTAGTCTAGTAGTTTTTGTGCTCTATTTGTGTAGTCCCTAATAGCTTCGTGCATAAGTTCGTGGAAGGTCTAATAAAAAATAGACGGCAATGAGTTGTAGCGTGAAGTCATACTCACTGAGCGTATTTCAAACGAGACGTTCAACTTCGTAGCACATTGGTTATGCAAAGCGGATTATTTAGAGTACACGACGACGACCGGGAGACGCTGTTTTACTGGTTGACTTGAGGTGCTTTAGAGAGTTCTCTGCTTATGAATCTAAGTGACATGAAACTTTGAAAGCAGTAAATAGGAAGAACTTTTCGTTAATGCAAAATAAAATAATAAAAATTTGCCGTATGAATTTTGATTATAAAGTAATTTGTTAGTGTAGTATTGTTGTAGGTGACTCCTGGTGACCTATAAAGCCCTGATATCTCAGAATGCCCTAAGTTGAGATGGCATTTCTCTATAATATAAAAATGAATCGTTAAATGTGTATAAACGCGAAACTCGAGAACGGCTGAACCGTTTTGGCAGATTTCTTTTTTGTTGTGTTTATTGAAGTATGTGGAAGGTTATTACGGAGAGAAAAATAAAAAAAAAATGTCTGAAAAAGTCTAAAAACAACACTTTTCTATATTCTCATACAAAAAATTGGTAATAATATTTAAAAGTCAATTTGAACATTAACACCATACCATAAAGTTTAAATGTCAGTGGACGGGTTCCAGGAAGGCAAAACAATTGAGTGACGTATAAATATTAATGTCAATATTTGTCAATTTTTAGACATATAGCATTAAGACCAGGTTCCTTCAAACAATTTTCAAAAAACAGCCGACAGGCCAATATGTTTTGGCAGAATAAAATCTGACGGGGAAGCTATTAACATTAAAAAAAAACAATGTGATTTGTTTTAGAGAAATAGAGCAGAACAAGGTCTGCCGGGACAGCTAGTCTTTAATAAAAGTCTACAATGTGTTACCACTAATTCAAAGTTCATCGTTATAAATAAACGTTCATTTTATACGTATGAATATTCTTTTAGTCAGACTTGGTATAGCGATTACACAACACCTTGATAAGTACATTGCAGTCCGAAAACCAAGTACGACCATCGAAAGATAACTCTCAGCCGATAGTCGACACGATTATGCCGGCCTGCACATTTGCTTTTTCGTGCTTCGTCTAATGCACTCAATATCACAACGATGAGAACGAGCTCACCAGAATAATATTCCACTATTAAAATAATGGAATAATACCATAATTTTATGTATATTCTACTAAAAAGATAACTGTTAGGCGACATTGCCTTGTATTTTATCTCTCGTTATGAGTAGATAATAGATTAATTTCGTTACGAAAATTATTGCTAAATGGTTTAACTTTCTCAATATAATATATTATTTCCCCTATAAAATTAACTTTTATTTAAAGGGAACATATCCGCTTCTGATTATCAACCTATAAATTTACAATAACTTCTTCCTCAAAAATTGAACAAAAATTAAACATAGCATTAAAACAATATTTCGTTGACATTTCAAAGTAGAGCATTCCAATAGGTGTAGTTGTTTGTCCATTATTCCCGTTAAAAGGTTTGCTCAGGCGGGACAGCCCTGTGCAAACGGACGTCCGCGTCCCTGTCCACTGTAGATATCGCATTCGACACACGTTTTCAATTTATCGGCATTTGCCTCATTGTCTGCGATAGTGCGAGATCTTCGGCGCCACTCGCCTCTTCTTTATCCGGCGCCTTATCCAAACCAACGGCATGAGTGAACGTACGATTATACGTCATCACAATACCCTTTTAGCTTACCTTTTATATATCTAAATAGTTTGTCTCGTGAATTCGCCTGCGCTATTAATTGACCCTTATTTGACATGTGTACTCGTTTTTAGTAAATCAATTTCATTATAATGACATAGAAATCGTTTTCGTATGTATTGTAATTACGGAGGAATTAAACGGTATCCACAGTTCTATCCAGTCAGTAGTGAAAAACGTATTTGTGGTTTTAAATTGGAAAATTGTTGACTTTTGTAGAAATATTACCTACTGATTGAATTAGAGAATTATTAGACTTAGCAATAGCTGATTTAGCGTTTAGATCTCAGATATGTTTTGGAAGAAGGAATCGAGGCTTCGCAAAATTTTATATGCAAATATTTGTGAGGGTATAATAAAAATATTTAAATAAATTAAAGGGAACTATCACAAACATAGATATGATATCATATCATAGTGACTCGCTTTCGCCTGTCGCATTTCGGGATATCCAGTAACTCATATATCTAGAAACCTTCAATAGTGGTATATGTGGGCCGACATGACGACGGAGACTATCAATGGATTTTCGTTCTTTGATGGTCGCTTTCGTTTTTGAACTACACTGTACTTACCATCAGGTACTCTGTAGTCACAATGTCAAGCGAGTTAAAAAAAAACACTTTCTTCATAGAAAATTGTCTAATAAATTTTTAATTAACTAACTACAACTCTAAGTTATACTAAATCCATTTCTAAATGAGATGGGCATGTGATGTGGGTACTTCGTTCCGTCACACTAGTCTATCACATTTATTTCTCGCCGCTGCCCACGTTAACCCATCCATCACGGACTCACTATAGGCGTAAGCATTTTGATGTGTACACACTTCATACTATCTGATACGAATGGACGGACACGTGACGAAGCTCATGCTCACTCATTAGTTCTCTCTATTACAATTTTGTATATAATGTAGCGAGGATCCCAATACTATTTTTTTTTACACTGGCTCGACATAATGACTACAGAGTACCTAATGGTAAGTACAGTGTAGTCCAAAAACGAAAACGACTATCAAAGCATGAAAATCCATTGATAGTCTCCGTCTTCATGTGGCCCACATATACCGCGACTGAAGGTCTCTAGGTATTTGAGCTACTGGATATACACAAGCTGATCCCGAAACGCGACAAGCCGAAACTGGTCACTATGACGGGCTTTACACCCATGTACTGTGATCGCGATCCAGACGGGCACCGACGCCCTACCACCTCGCTGCTGCTCGTTTAGCACCACCCAGGAGTCACGTGTAGGGAAACTAGGGTAAAGCCTACGGACGCGAGCAGCTTCGACTCCCAAAAATAAATAATATTAATATTAATAATATTAATAATTTCCCATATTGATCCTCGAAAGCAATATTCCAGGAAGAGAAGCTAAGAGCTAAGGCAGTGAAAGATGGAAGCGGCTAAACAACATCAAAAAGCGAATCGGATTGAGCTTTCTTGTTTGAAAGAGCATAACATAGGATCGTAAGAAATTTTGCTTATTATCCACCAAACTTCAATATGAAGATGGTACAATATGGTGATGATTAGTATAGATTGTGAGAAAACACCTAAAACTCAGGCAAATGTTTACAGTTTAAATGCTCTTAAACACATCATATTGGAAAGCCAAGCTAAAGGTGGATTAAATACGATTATTTCACTGTACTTCGTCAAATAACAGTACGTCTAAAGCTATTCTCGAATGGCTGAGGATTAAAACGAAAGTGTGAGCTTCACTGATTATAAATTTAATAACGACTACGAAATGAAAGCTTCTGATTAAAAGCTTAGATTTATAAATGTATCTGCTTAACAAAGATTATTGAAAAATTTTCTATTTCTGAGCTCAAAATACTTTATTTACGTTATATAAAGATTACGCTATATTCTTAATTTTTAATACATAAAAATTAATTTAAACAATCAGCCAAATGCGAGTCTATCTCGAGGATTGTTCTAAGCATACGTTAAACTGATTCAGTAACATTGCCATTGTCTTAACAATTCGATTTGCGTGGCGGTTATGCGTGAGACTTTCGAGTTGCAAGTTCTGAATTCAATTTCCTCCAAATATTTATAACCTACAAATGATTAACCCTTAACTTGGTAGAATGTTCTTTCCTTTAATATCAAAATAATATTCATACCGTTTAACCCGTATGTTCCAAGGATGTCTAATAGAAACTAACCGTGCTTTCAAAAACTGAGAAATTACCTAAATATTCATATAAAAATATTAAGTTTGCGTTAAAAACTTATGGCAATAGGTTTTGTAAATGCTGATGTATCTCCACAGATACTAGTGTATCTTCTATATTTAGTGTATATTTCTTGATAGTTCAAGAAAAGGGTTAATACTCTGTGCATTACAGTTTTTAGCTAAGGAACTTTATAAAAGTGATAAAGCGGTATTGTGAATCTCACTAAAATTTTAATCATCAATTAGGCTAATGGGGGCCTTAGCTAAAAAATATTTAATAGAACCGTTCTGCAACTGACCCTAAGTCTGGGTATTTATGCATATGAAATTCACGTTTGTGAAAGTACCCTCGACACAAGAGTATATTCTTTTGTAAGGTAACCTTTACTTTTTTAAGCTTGAGTTCGACTTAGAAGAACAGACTCTAGAAGAATCGCGTTCATACGCTGTCAATGAATAATTGGATAATTTTGAAATTTCATGAATAGCTCCTGTAGGAAGTTACTTTGGAACTTATATTTATATCTTAATTTTAATATGGAAGTTTCACAGAGGTTATCATTAATTCACATAAATTCGTTCTAAAGAAATGACGCAAGTTGAAATATTTGGCCGTAAAACTGGGGTTTACAGCTTAAGTACAAACTTGACACTCGCATGCATTAAAGAAAAGTATTGTTGAAAGTCCAGATGGACGAAAATGGCTTCAAACTTTGCAACATAAAAATTAAAATCATCTTCATCAGTGAGATGAGAAACTAAAAGGTATACCTAATAAAAACCTTTTATGTACTGAATTTAAAATATCTTTCAACTCTAGTTTCATGTGAAATAATCTACGTAGAGTCTATTTGATTTACATGAAACTTCCAATGGTACGATATAAAGGTGTCGTATCCATTACCCTTATTCAAACCATTTACTTTAGATAGAGTTTCAAGGCAATCTGCCAATCCCACATGTACAAACAATAGATCTATATAAATGCTAATGTTTGAACATTTTGTTAGCACATGATGATAAATATATTTTTTTAAATCAAATATAATAATGAGGCTTTAGTGCATCCTTCATGACTATGCCAGCCTCGTAAGGTATATCTTGTTGTTTATAATCACTTCTGGCGAATTGACAATTATGTAAATCTGTATATTCTTTCTGTGTTAACCGACGTCGGCACTCCCAATCCAATGTTAATTCCTCCGACACTTCGCCAGCCCTGAGAAAGAAGTCTTCTCCTAAACTTTTCATTGCAACTACATTCCCAAAGGAGATGATGAATGTCATCAACCACCTTGCAGCGCTCACACAGTGGGTAAGTTTTCTTTTTTATAAGAAAATAAATATGTCCCAGTCGAATCCTGAATGCGACTACTTAAAAACCTCTATACAAGCTGGTACAGTCAAACCAAGGAAATCGCCACAAACATGGTGATAATGTATATATTTTTATAACGAGTAAAAGGTAAAAAAAAATTAACAAATTATAAAGAAAAATGTATGAACATAAAATTACAGAAGTGTTTGTCGCTATATCGTCACAAGACCATTGACATGCCTTAGGTCATTGACACAGCAAGCGCATGAGCTGAAAGAAAATACGAGGGCGCGATCTATGTATCCACAATTCTCAATCTTAACACTTAACGGACGGGCCCTGTAGATTTACGTTTTTCCATTCTGACTTCCTAGGACAGGCCACGTAGATCTACGTTTTTGCTTAAATTTTAGGTACGTTGCGTTAGTTTTTATATTTAACATTTTTTTCTTGGTGATTTTTGAGCTTAGTGCCCGGAAAGTAGGAAAGACAGAGCAGATTCGGCCCGTCCGTTAAGTGTTAATAAAAAATCCTCTTTGACTTTTTTTAGTATAATATTTTTTGTGACCTAAATTCTCGAAAATAAACTTGATTAAATTACTAATTACAATACCAGGAATAAATCTTTTCTTTTTGGTAAATTATTAATTTTAATACTTCAAACAATAATGAAGTACTAAATACTATTATTTAATATGCTTTTTAGTAATCTTCTGATGAACATTATCAAAATTATATAAAATTAACCAGTTAAACAATATTACATAAAAGACCATTATTATGGTTGAAATAATATAATAATTGTCCCTCGAAACCCTGAGAAGTCATGCGTAAGTGACGTTTTGAGACCGTTAGCTTTGCTCAGACACCCGACAATATGAGAACAGCTGATAATTCCTTCGCAAACACTCCTCCCTTTTCACAAATTCAATAACAAGGACTATTACCTACCTAAGGTTATATAGCCAGTCTTACAAAGATATTTCTTTATTTTCAAAGTATAACTTACATTGTATATTACTTATGTTACGGTTATTATTGTGGATCTTAAATAAGATGTAGATCTCTACACGACCTGTATGTATCATATAGGGGTAATAATAATATGACAGGTCTTACTACTGTACAATAGTTTTGTCTAAAACAAACTATGTTAACATACACTAACTTAAAGTATTGAAAAAATATTTTGGTATTTGTAAGGAATGATAGAAGAACGTATTTTATGACAATGGTTGATGATTAAAGTCAGTCAAATGATATATTTTGGTCATTTTACAAGAAATTGTATATATGATATGGATTTAGAAAGGCATATCTCGGAAATTTCTGTTTATAACAAAGAAAATGGAGCTTTACGTGGCGTTTAGAAGAGTAAAATATCATAAAAGATTAGGCGATAAGAGCAGTTATAATATAGATATATTATAACTTTATTCAATTTTTTTTTTTCAGAAAATTTATTATAATGCATTGAAATCAAAGTATATCACAAGAAGAACCAAAGTAGGCTTGAGGTAGTAGAAATACGATCTCTTCATTCTCAGTTGATATTATTAGTCCGTAATTCGAACAAAAGATAGGCAGGCAAGACAGATGGAACTAAGTGGAACTAATTATTAACTCTAATGAAAATTATTTCTATTATGATTACATATTTGATTCCAATTTTGTATTATATCTAACGCGATAGTATGTATTTTTTATAAAAAAAAATCGTATTCTAGCCGTAACACGACTATTAAAGAATAAAATATTTATTCATAAAATTGTACTATAGATAAAAGCATTCGGGTAGGTGCGTCGTAAGTCGTAACAGTCTTCACATCCTAAAATGGCGCACAAAATTGCTCCGTGCATAAGTTATATGTAAATTTACAGTCTACATTTGTACATAGAACAATTGAAAATCAACCGTAGTCCGTACGCAATTCATGTTAATTCTGAGTTTATTACGAAAAATAACACCTTTGTGTTAGAAAATCTTATATCACTTGATCAAAACATACAGCTTTTAAAACGCTATACAGAGTTAATCAGTACTTATTGTCTAACATACATGTTTAACATAAATATTATTCTGTTTTAACAAGTATTAAATTGGAATCATCATTAATATCAGATTAAACTGTTCTACTAAATAACGTTTAATACAAGCTAAAACTGTATTTAGTTTGTCGGTGTAAATCATCCTAGGAATAGTAATTAAGAATTTAATATAATAAGTAAATGATTTCCTTGGTCAGATGGTCGCCAACAATAAAGTCTAATCAAGGCTTCAAGTATTAGTTCTTGTAGGATCTACTACTATCTTTCTAAACAAAAAAAGTCTTATTATATCCTCAATTAGTATAATTAAATGTAAAATAATTAATAAAAATAATCAATGATAAAATAAATAACAGTTTTATTATTATCCACTTTTATCAAAGACTGGCAGCCACTAGCGCTATGCTATTTTAGTATTTTTTCGAATAATGATTGATGTAAGAAGTTCCCTTTCTTTTAAGTTAATGCCTAACCTAAACAAATAGATTGCTCGACTTATGTGAAGTCACTTCCAAAACTCTTTCCTCCAACTCGGAGGCTTCAGTCAAATCCTTATAAGAACAGATATAAGTGCTTGTGCGGAGGTACGCACTGTGTCCGACACAAATTCATGTTTTCACGGATCGAAAAAACTTCGATGTAATTCAGATGTTGCTTTACCCACTTCCAGTCCGTCAAAATACAGGCCTATGAAACCACACAACTTGGGACAGCAATAAAATGAAATAAATATATAAATACATGCACTTAAATATATTATAGAAATATTTAAAAAATCTTAAACTTAATATGGATGCCGCGCCGGGCACATTACTATTAATTCTAAGTTCTACCCCACTGTGCGCCCTGCTTCTTGGATATAACTGGGATTTCATTCGAACCCATTACCCAAGCGGCCATATAAATATAACATTTTTTTTGTTAGCCCGGTGGATATCTCTTCGAACCGTCAGGGGAGTGGTGAGGGCCACTCCCCCGTTATGTCAGACTTGCACCGATTAAAAGCACCGGCGTGCCAGCACTGCCTACTCTTCACCTTCGCCGAGCCTGGGGATCCAGATACATCCGAGGATATAAATATAACACTGGGCTATTTCAGTATGACAATATTCTGAACCAAATATGAGAATAACAGATGACGGATAAAAACCAAACGACGGATGCAGTGCGTAAGCTGCTACACAAATATTAGGTCCTTACATATGAAATTGGCGTTTTGTATGGGAGGAACAAAAAGTCGAATATTTTTTAATATAATATATTTAATTAATCAAAGTATGAACCATTATTTTCTATGCACTTTTGCCATCTCATAGGTAGTTCATTGATCCCTTTACTAAAAAAACCAGTCGGCCGGGAATCAATAAAATCTTTGAAGGCGATTTGGACTGCCCCATCGGAGTTGAATTTTTTCCCTTGCAAGAAGTTATCCAAATTTCGAAAAAAATGGTAATCTGTTGGAGCAAGGTCCGGGGAGTACGGAGGATGTCTTAGACTTTCCAATTGAAGCTCTTCTAATTTAGTAGCCGTCTGTTGCGCAGTGTGTGGTCTAGCGTTGTCGTGAAGCAGCAGTGGCGTGGAGCGATTGACCAGCCTAGGTTGTTTAGCCGCTAGCTTTTCCATCATGGTTTGCAATTGTTGACAATAGACATCAGCCGTAATAGTCTGGCCAGATTTGAGAAAACTGTAATGAACAATACCGGCACTAGTCCACCAAACGCTTACAAGTAACTTTTTTGGGGTTAATTTTCGCTTGGGGCAGGATTTGGCTGGCTGGCCAGGATCCAACCATTGCGCTGAGCGCTTCCGATTATCGTAAAGAACCCATTTTTCATCACAGGTAATGATTCGGTTTAAAATACCTTTATTATTGTGCCGGTTTAGTAATGTAACGCAGCAGTCGACGCGCGTTTGCCGGTTTGCTTCAGTCAATTCGTGAGGTACCCACCTTTCAAGCTTTTTAATCTTCCCAATTTGCTTCAAGTGAATTAAAACAGTTTTATCACTAACATCGCAGCCTGCAGCTAACTCGGACGTGGTTTGCGATGGATCCGCTTCCACAATAGCCTTCAACTCTTCATTATCAACTTGAGTCTCAGGCCGTCCACGGGGCTTGTTCTGCAGGTCGAAATTTCCAGAACGAAAACGTTGGAACCAAAAACGAACTGTGTTTTCTTTTGCTACACGACCGCCATACACATCATTCACCCTTCGAGTTGTTTCCGCAGCACTAGTGCCACGGCGGAACTCGTACTCGTAAATAATGCGATATTTTAAGTTTTCCATTTTGTAAAATGAGTGACGCAAACAGAAAAAAACAGAAGAAAAAAACAAATGAATGACGATCATCGAAGCACAAATACATGAGTCTATAGCTGTACAAATTTGAATTTGGAATTCCTTACCAAAGAGGAGAAATTTGTGATTAAAGTGGCCAGTACGAAAAACGCCAATTTCATATGTAAGGACCTAATAGTTACACATCGACGTCGGAACGTATTTTTTCAGATTCGGATCGAATGCAATCCATAAGCATCCTTACAGGCACGATAGTAAATGTTCATGCTAAGTTTAGATATTCACACAAAATTAAGACCAAATATACAAATCATAAACCTTGTTCACCAGATCGGCACAGAAGATCAGGTTCCTTGGACGAAGCAGCTGAAGACAGCAGTGACAATGGAGGCAGCACACCTAAGAAGAAGACGGCGATCGAAGAACAATGGGAAAGGTCTGGCGGGTTTGAGCTCACATCCGTTGAACAGGAAACGTATGAGAAATACTTCTACGGCTCCGAACATTGGAATTACTTCACCAACGATGAAGACTTGGGACCGGTTATATTGTCAATCAAACAAGAAACTCTTAACGCTCGTGACCAGTTTAGGTAAGTGATTTCTTTAATATTATTATTTTATTATCACATGGATCGACAGTGGCCCATAAATCTTCACGATCTAAAAATAACACAAAAATTTGCTTCAACCTTCATCACTATTTTCTATTATTTTATTACTTATTACACAAGATCAGTTTTTAAAGGTAGTTTCCATAGAAGTAAAAGCTAGTTTCAGTAGGTAGTGAGCGTCGGAATGTTGTAACAATATATCGCTTCCATAAATAAGCAAGCATTCTTTAAGCTTACAAACCTTTGAAAAGAAAATTAAGATCTTCCCGTTTGTTGGCCAATATAATGTGCAATAATTGGATGCCTCTTATATTTATTACTTTAATTTGTTTATTTCTTTTTTATATGTTTTTTTACGCTGGCTCGACAAAGTGACTACAGTGCACGTGATGTTAAGTACAGTGTAGTCCAAAAACGAAAACGGCCATCAAAGGATGAAAATCCATTGATATTGTTCGTCGTCAAGTCGGCCCACATATACTACGACTGAAGGTCTCTAGGAATATGAGTAACTATTATAGATATACACAAGCTGATCCTGAAACGCGACAGGCCAAAGCGAGTTACTATGATGGTTTTTACGCTTGTGTACTGTGTGTGTTTATCTAAAATAAAATGAATAGGCTTTTATGTGTATGGTATGTTTAATATATGAACTTATAGTCTTATGTGTATAGTCTTTAGAGTGTGTTTGTTCATATGGTATCGGTAATATATCGGTAAAAAAACGCTGATTTAAAAAATATATATATATTACTATATTACCAAAAAATGTCGCTAAAACCAAATAGCCTTTCACCCCTCGATATAATATGAATTTAGTAAAATTGTAATTGTAAGACAGTTATAGGTTAACCAGGTTACTATGTAGATAAAAACCGTTAAAAAAGCTTTCCTTACAATTTAGTACTATCATAGAAGCGTGCACAAGCACAAATTCTATAATATATACATAAATATAAAAAACCCAGAAGCGGAACAATACGAATATTTGTTCCGCTTAGGAATCGTTAGGAAATGCATATTGTTTTCTAATAATATAAAATATTATTTACAATTAATCCATCTATTAACACTAAATAATACTTTTAGTTGTAAATACGCTCACAAAAGTACAAATATAATCTATCCGAATGGTCGGATAGAAGTTGGATTGTTTTCGCTGGCTGTGCGCCCTCTGCGTTCGCTCACCAAGCCCGGTTCTGTTGTGAAGGTCTTTCCCAGGCCACCAACGTTGGACATGCCGAAAAAAAAAAGAGTTGGATTGTGATATCTATTTTACTTATAAATTCAGCATTACTGCTCATATTATCGCTACATTCAACTGTACGTCACTACTCCAGCCTTTCAATTCTCCTATATAATAAGTCTTATTACTCATTAGGTTAAGCGTGCATTTGACAAACAATTGTTGCGTGAAATTAAATTTTCTCAGAGATGATACAATGTGGGTATATAATTTCGCAGAATTGTGTGCAATTTATTCAAAGGGTTTTTCAATGTCAGAACAATATGTTTTTCATTGAGATTTATGGTAATGTGGCCATGTTTTATCAACATTAAGAAAGTCGTTTAATACATTATTACGTTGTGCTACATTTTTAAATCTACTACAATAGAAAAAACTCGATGGTATCCATTTGCGAATTCCAGCACGTACATGTGGCTCCCCAGGCGACTGGACGAATTTGGTTTCCCAGGCCCGGGTGGAGTGATTAGAGGGACACCCCGGGGGTTTTTAGTCAGTAGGAGTCTGACACACCAGGGTCGCTGCCCTCACAGTGACCCTGATGGTCCAATGTAGGATTTTCCCCCGGGTTACAAAAAAAAAAAAGCACGTACATGTGGATTTTTCCAGATTAAATACGGATTTATGCACCACATTCTTCCCGGTGAGGGAAAACATCGTGAGGAAGCGCGCGTGGCATCCAAAAGAAAATAGAATACCACCTTTTTATATTATCCCGCGGGGTAATCCTGCATAGGACCATCAGGGACGCTGTGAGGACATCGACCTCAGTGTGTCAGACTCTTATTGACTAAACACCCCCGGGGTGTCCCTCTGATTGCTTCACCTGGGCCTGGGAAACTAAATTCGTCCAGACACCCGGGAAACAAGAAGCCTTGTTGAGGCTACCTCTTTGAGAGGGGTAGAAATAAGCTCACTCCTCCAAAATCTCTGTCTCAGGCGGCGCGCCGGAGACCGTGCACCACCACCCTTTCATCCGGGCAGCAGACTCACTCAAGTCTACTGACCGGACAGAATACCACCTCTTATTAGATTGAGATTGAGATATTTCAGAGATATTTCTCTGCTCACCCGGAAAGGGATATAGTGTTAAGATTGTTATTATTATTACAACAAAGCCATTTTCAAAATACACTTTATTTATTTAAATGTGCTAATGTTAATTAAATGCTTTTTAGTCTCTAGAAATATTTAATATAGACATTACAGAATTATGACAACGCCTGTTTACGATTCTCTTGAAAATGTAATAAACCATCACAAATCCACTAAATATCTAAACATCTGTAACTTCGTAGTTATTGGCTGAGGCGGAATGTGCCGAATCTCATTGTGCCTAACGAAAACAGTTGGTAACGGAATTTAATTAAAAATAATTATATTAAACCGACGGTATTCAACCGTGCGACGGCACGGCGAGGCGAGCGGGTAAACAAAATATGAAATTCCACCCGAGATAACTGCTTTTTGTGGCCAGAAATACTTTACATTTGTGTAATTTAAAAATAAAAGACGTCAGAACACCACAAACGTTTCAGAAAACCGAAACCACATATAACATTCATAATAAACATAACTAGAACATGATCGCACTAGCTAAAAAAAAAAACTAATGTCTATTGCATATTTGTACAGTCGACAGAAAAAGTTTACTTTATTTATAATAATATATCATAATTCTATACACCTTCCAGGGACTTTCCTTTTCGTTACATTATTAATTTAACTATTCATTCCAAATGGAATTATTAATTAATACATACTGATGATATTAATATAATGATAATAACATATCATCACACAGCACGCTATTAAGTAACACGTTCTAAGTGGCCTTAGGTAAATCTGGGACTGTATCCACTTTACTCTTATACGTCATCATGCCTTTTTTTTGTAACCCGGGGGAAATGCTGCATAGGACCATAAGGGTCGCTGTGAAGGCAGCGACCCCGGAGTGTCAGACTCCTACTGACTAAAAACCCCCCGGGGGTTTTGTCCCTCTATTTACTCCACCCAAGCCTAGGAAACCAAATTCGTCCAGTCGCCCGGAGATACGTCATCATGCCTAACCATTTTTTTGGCAATTGATATTTTTATCATACATTTTTTTATCATTTGTTTATTTATATTTGAAGGGTACAAAAAATAAATAAAAAAAACAATTTTTTTTCATGGAGTTATGTGTCGTTGAAGTAGCGAGGGGAAAAAAGCAGGACGTGTCCTCGTTGCCATGATTTCTGCACTTATGGTCATCTAAAAAATAAAACAATGATGAATTCTTAGTAAGTACGAATGTCGTTATAGTATGAAGCGGCAAAACTGTTTTTTTTTTCATTAAATGGCGACTACTGAAAATAAAACTCGATTTTTTCACCCAACCACTACCACTAAACCACTACCCAAACACTACTTCTATCTAGTATATTGATCCATTACCGCCAACTCTTTCTGTATTTCCCGTATAATAAATATAATATTTAGTAGCAAAGTAAAAATAGATAAATAAAATTAATTAAATTCGGCTAGTGACAAAACTCAACGTAACAGTAGAAAAAATTTATTAACCACGAAAACTTTTTATCAAACAAAGTTTTCACATTTCTTCGAGTGGGACTTCCGCTAAATTGACCAAAATAAGTTGAACTCGTACAAAGCACTCAAGTGGCCCACGCAGTCCACGTACAGTTTTATTATATTTTAGATAATAAAACAAAGTGCTTTTTCGTAGAGAGTATAAAACGATATAACACATTATTTTGAAGTAGTTTCAAGTTGGTTAATTAAATAAATTACCTACTTAATTAAATAAATTATTTATTTCATTACAAAATAAATGGTTTGATGGTTTCTTATCAGAAAAATAATAATATACATTAAAAAATAATAAAAACCTTATAAATATATATATATGAAAACAGTAATGTAATAAAAAAAACAGTATGAAAACATAAATATATGAAAACATCATTTCGCAAACAGATTCTGATTTTCCTATCGGTCTACGTTCAACACAAAGTGGCCGGGCAAGTTTATTGACCGAATCAGCTGACAGCAAATATCTGTAAGCAAAAACGTATCCATATTACTTCTTTTCATAAAAAATAGCACAAAAATATTTATTTACATATTAAAAAATAAAAACGAACACCTTTACAATTCACAATTTATACACACCACCGTTTATCACTATTATTGCTCACTTGTGATGAAAGCTTTTTTAGAGATTAGAGAAAAATAATAAAACAAATAAAACAAAAACTGCATAAAAATCAGATTTTTTTTCCATCATACACAGATTTGTTTTTCATCAAAAAGATAAACAATATTTCACCTAATGAACATGCTAATTGTTTAGAATCCCACTGAAACTGTAACTTGTAATATCCACGTCAAGTTTAATAAACGCGTGCTATCTACCCGTCACGGGGTGCATTTTAATTAAAAACAGCAAGGTATTGTAAAACAGAACGGGGACTTTGTAAACTGTTTGTAGATGTAATTAACTGGCTAACAGCGAGCTTTGGTGACCTCACAGTTTACCTTCGCGACCCTCTCATAAACTAAGAATTCAATTAGCATAATGTACGAAGAGCTAGCGGCAAGTTTGTTTGCAATACAGGTACAGAAAGCCGTCATTAAATTTTCGTCCTTTGCTTGATGCTATCTAAAGAGCACGTTAAAAAGATGTTTGAATAAAAAGCTTCGCGTAATAGTCAGCTCGAAAAGGGTCTTCATTGTCGTAACGAGGCATCGTTTTATCAAGATCTTCATCACCGGTATATTGTTGTACCAACAAAAAATATAACGTGATTTCTTAGATTGCCATCGCCGCTATTGCTACAAATGAAACAGTTTCCTATCAGAATCTTAAAATCGAAAGTTATTTTCGCAACGCGATGGGAATGCTCGATAAATTTCGATTTCCAGTTCACTGATCAACGAAAATTACTAATTTACGTCGTGGTACATATAGTGCTTATCTTATGTTTCATTTCATTGTATCATTTGCTTATTTTAATGATTTCTGAAAAAATATTTCTTTTTGATGTAATTATTAATCCTACTTTATTTATTTATAATACTAGCTTTGGGAGTCGAAGCTGCTCGCGTCCGCAGGCTTTACCCTAGTTTCCCTACACGTGAGTCCTGGGTGGTGCTAAACGAGCAGCAGCGAGGTGGTAGGGCGTCGGTGCCCGTCTGGATCGCGACCACAGTGCATGGGTGTAAAGCCCGTCATAGTGACCAGTTTCGGCTTGTCGCGTTTCGGGATCAGCTTGTGTATATCCAGTAGCTCATATACCTAGAGACCTACAGTCGTGGTATATGTGGGCCGACATGACGATGTAGACTATCAATGGATTTTCATCCTTTGATAGTCGCTTTCGTTTTTGGACTACACTGTACTTACCATCAGGTATTATGTGGTCACTATGTCGAGCCAGTGTAAAAAAAAAAAACTAGCATTTATTACACGTTATGCAAGATTTTTTTATATCCGCCAAAGTGAAGATTCGTATCCATTGTAAAAAAATCCTCAGAGATTGGTTCCTTTACTCCAGTAAACCTTTTCTAACTTCATTGTTTTTTAATTACCATACAAATTTCAACCCCTATTGCAATAATTAGAGAACGTATTTAAAAAAAATTGAGACATGCATATTTAGTTGTAATTGGAGTTTGAATTTTAATTCTTCATTATTCTAACGTAAAAAATAAGTAAATTCGTAAAAATGGACGAAAAAAACTTGTAATGTGGTATACAAATACGGAGTTTCATATTTCTAACTTCTTTGTTTCGAGTTTCCATACAAACTTCAACCCCCTATTTCACCCTTTATATAGTAGATTTCACTTAAGTTGACATGTACCTGGAACTATTACAACGTTTCTCTTCCAAGGTTTTTAAAGGCTATACAAAAATTTTAATTTTATTTAATCTCTTTAAAACTCACCTTTTTAAAAACATGTAATACGTTGTATTAATAAACTTTTACCACAACCGCGAGACCACAACTGTGGACGATTAAACTAAATAAACTCACTCACCTATCATTTATAAAATATTTTTAAAGCTGAAATATTTTATATTTCAGTTACATCTTTTATATAAAAATATCACAAAAATGTTTTAAAAACAGCCTTCGAAAACAAAGTAACATTCGTTTATCGATAATGCTAGTAGATAAGGATGAGGATACGTGTAGCAATATGGCAAAATAAATTCTCAATTCTCTACTGAAATGGATGCTGTCCAGTTTTGTACTAAGTAAACTTTTTCTCAATAAAGTAAAGAACGCATTTTTATTGCCGATCATTACTTTTTTTAAATTCTATTTATTTAAGGGACTTTTACGTATGTCAGCCCCGTCGTCCCCAATCCAGAAATACCTAACATATGACATATGGGGTCACTGATCTGAACAGGCCAGACGCTTCATCAGAAAATAGTTCTGCTAAGACTTTGTTAAACATCCCGACGTCTAGTCTGTTCAGACCAAAGGTACTCACAAACGCCTCTCTCACAGATTCAGATCGGACACATTCCATCAACAAATGGTGGATATCATCTATGATTCCACAATTTACACACAGTGCCAATCATTGCGTGAATTGTCATGAACAGTTTGTCAATGAATGTTATAAAAAGACCCGCTCCGTCCCAATTCCATTATAATTATGACTGATGTCAATCAAATTCACTCAGTTTATACAACAAAAAAAAACTTTTAATTGAAGTTCAGAACATTCGTTTCGTGCTTATTTTCTTGTAAGAGCTATTTAAATACAGAAGTTGATTGGCAATATTCACCAAATGACAATATTGCGTGAATAGGAAACGTTAATTCTCCAACAGCGGTCAGAAGTTTCAAAGGCCAAGGAATAAAATTAACCTGAGAAATAATGCAAGAACATTTCATTGACTAGTGTAATGATTTATTAGACTTTTTAATTTTATTATTATTTAAACGTAAGTTTTTTATTGCGTTCTCTTTAATCACTTTTATTTCGAATTGCCACTTCTTTAAAAAATATTACTCTTTAAATATAAATAAAATTTCTGGGTATCCGGATTCTAACCAAAAGAATGTAGTTGTGGTGTATGTTACTGGTAACGCCACATATAACAAATTAATATATTATCTGGCTCTTCTTGCGTTTGATTGCCACCCAATCCGAGGGGTGGTAGTTTTGTCGCATTCATATGAAATTGTTCGACATTTGCATCAATACAATGCGTCGGTAGTGCACCTTACTCATATATTTGGTGTGTGCTTATACAAAGACTATGTGTGCTGTGAAATTTGGTGTCACATATCTCCGCGACTTCTGAACAGCCTAACAAAGGGGCAAAATCTTTATCACACGAGCCAAAGACCTTGAAAAAATTACAGTCCACTTTTTAATCCCGTGGAACCTTCCAAATGTACGGCGGTTCCAATCACAAACTGCATGCTCAATCGAAAAGTTTTGCAAATAAAATTAGATGAAACATATTCTGACACCTCGGCTTGTAATTAGTTATTGTCGTAAAAAACAAAACAGAAATACTTCACACGGTACAGCCTTGACGTTGTTTTCAGTATTTTCACAGTACTCTTTCTTATTCTGGTGACATTTTATCGATCATATTTACTTTGCGACGATGTGATAGGTTCGTTTGATAAGACCCAGAGTTTATTGTGTATAGATCGAAGTCGAAATCTTTAAATACCATTTTATGTGTATGATTAAGAAATACTGTTTATCTCTTAAGTTCTTCCTGTTCATTTTTTAAAGTCTTATTTACCAAATTATCTTTCATAGAAAAATTCTGCGCTCAAGTATACATAATTTTCAACGATAATGTAAATTTATTTGCAAATTTTGAAAAACACCAATTGCAGAATTATCTTAGGTTTATTTTAAGTAAATAATTTTACCTTTTTCCTAACAAACTTTATAAAAGACAAAGTAGTCGATCGGTAGGGATGAATCATTGCACATTTGATCGAAGAAAACACTTATGGGCATTAGACGAACACGTACCTGGCACTCGAAGAGAGCGCCTGATATACTGAGGGTACCTATAACGTACGAACATAGCACGAACGTAAATAAAGAATTTATAGAAAATTTTATGGCACTATAAATATGGATGCCCAACCACGACTACCCTTATATATCCTTTTTCTACATAACGTAAGTTGAACACAATAAATGGAGCAATATAATGTATTTTAATATTAATCTATTTTTGATAAGCACGCTATTGTCTGGCGCAAGTAAAATGAATCGAATTACCAACTGATTAAATCATTAAATCTCAGCTAGAGCCTCTGGATTTAGAAATCTTATATAATTATCATAGAACGTGCTTTTTTATTATATACCAAATTCTGATATCGTAGATTATATATGTTAAAAAAGAAATGATTCTTTTAAAATACATAAGGGGGGCAGCATATTCTTCTATAAAAATGTTACCCAGTCAAAACGTGAATCATTACAATCTTCTTCAAAAGCAACTTCGTGTTGTACGTGTTTCAAAATAATGTAGCTTATTCATGTGACGTATTCATACGATTTTCGATTGAGATTTCATTTGATATACATATATTAAAATAATGACTAGGAAATGCGATAAATTTCAATTTTACTGAAATTCATTCATTTCATAAGATTTTTTATTTAGATTCATAGAATGTCATCCTTTAAATTATTTAATATATATATAAACAATATATAAATACACAAGAAAAAAGAATGACATTTCTTCTTTGTTTAAGCTATTTTTTTATATATATAGCCTATAGCATGTAAACGCTGCCCGATGCGCGCTTGTGTTAAACGCCTTAAGGGTCGTTAGGGTGTTACGGGACGCACAAGGTAAGGGTTGCACGCATGCAAGGAATGCTCTTTTGCTAAAGCAGTCGACTACCGGGACCCAAAGCTAGAGTACGTGCGTGTGCGTCACAATTCTCTGTGTCATAAAGCGCAATAAACACTAAAACGCCAAAATCCGTGCCTTTTTATTAACTCGCCCGCGACCACCGGTCATAAGCCTAGTTTATTAAAAGAATTAATTCCGAGATAGTCATCTTCCCCCCACCACTGGTAGTCTCCCAGTAAGAAACTTCACGATCATTTTTTACTTCCAATAAGAACATTTATTAAAGTTATTTAGAAATTCACTAATTATGTTTACTCGATGATAAAAGACATATTCCGAGTATATCAATATAGAAATAAAATATATTAGGTCCTTACATATGAAATTGGCGTTTTTCGTACTGGCCACTTTAATCACAAATTTCTCCTCTTTGGTAAGGAATTCCAAATTCAAATTTGTACAGCTATAGACTCATGTATTTGTGCTTCGATGATCGTCATTCATTTGTTTTTTTCTTCTGTTTTTTCTGTTTGCGTCACTCATTTTACAAAATGGAAATCTTAAAATATCGCATTATTTACGAGTACGAGTTCCGCCGTGGCACTAGTGCTGCGGAAACAACTCGAAGGGTGAATGATGTGTATGGCGGTCGTGTTGCAAAAGAAAACACAGTTCGTTTTTGGTTCCAACGTTTTCGTTCTGGAAATTTTGACCTGCAGAACAAGCCCCGTGGACGCCCTGAGACTCAAGTTGATAATGAAGAGTTGAAGGCTATTGTGGAAGCGGATCCATCGCAAACTGTTTTAATTCACTTGAAGCAAATTGGGAAGATTAAAAAGCTTGAAAGGTGGGTACCTCACGAATTGACTGAAGCAAACCGGCAAACGCGCGTCGACTGCTGCGTTACATTACTAAACCGGCACAATAATGAAGGTATTTTAAACCGAATCATTACCTGTGATGAAAAATGGGTTCTTTACGATAATCGGAAGCGCTCAGCGCAATGGTTGGATCCTGGCCGGCCAGCCAAATCCTGCCCCAAGCGAAAATTAACCCCAAAAAAGTTACTTGTAAGCGTTTTGTGGACTAGTGCCGGTATTGTTCATTACAGTTTTCTCAAATCTGGCCAGACTATTACGGCTGATGTCTATTGTCAGCAATTGCAAACCATGATGGAAAAGCTAGCGGCTAAACAACCTAGGCTGGTCAATCGCTCCACGCCACTGCTGCTTCACGACAACGCTAGACCACACACTGCGCAACAGACGGCTACTAAATTAGAAGAGCTTCAATTGGAAAGTCTAAGACATCCTCCGTACTCCCCGGACCTTGCTCCAACAGATTACCATTTTTTTCGAAATTTGGATAACTTCTTGCAAGGGAAAAAATTCAACTCCGATGGGGCAGTCCAAATCGCCTTCAAAGATTTTATTGATTCCCGTCCGACTGGTTTTTTTAGTAAAGGGATCAATGAACTACCTATGAGATGGCAAAAGTGCATAGAAAATAATGGTTTATACTTTGATTAATTAAATATATTATATTAAAAAATATTCGACTTTTTGTTCCTCCCATACAAAACGCCAATTTCATATGTAAGGACCTAATAAACAGCGTCTACATATCTAATAACGCGCAAACTTAATCCGAATAAACAAAGTTTCTATTTCGTAATTAGATTAGGGTTAGCCTCGAGAATAGTCTGGACTTTTGCCAGGCGTCTGTATTTAGGTAACTTAATTAACTTAAAAGTAGTAGTAAACAGTTGAAAACCTTACAATCCATTACAACTTTTATAATGATATATAAATAAAAATATTTTAATCCAAAATGTGTTTGAATATGTATTATTTTCACAAAAAATAACCTTAATATATTTATTTTTCTTTAATACAAATACTGTTCAAGAAACTAAGAAAGCTTCAGGCTCAGATTACAACAGCATAAAATCAAGACATTACGCAAAAAAGTTTTCAAACTTACATTGAAGTCTTTGTACGTTGGGTACCTACAAGGATATTTCACGGTAATTTTCGGAATTTTTGTTTATTTGCGTCATAGAACAAACTGAAATGCGAGACGGGTGGAATATTTAATTAAAAGCTTTGGTACCATAATCTGATCTTGTCCCTTATTATTACGCTCAACTTTTGATTATATATTATTGATGGATTTTCATTATCAACATATGAGTGTCGTGTAAGTGTTACTGGTGTATGTAAGCTTGCTTTTATTCAACTTATATGCTAATTTGTTATTATTAGTTTTCTCTTTGTGTTTAATTATGTGCTGTTTAGCTTAATTTTTATTTGTTTAGTATTTTTGTGGAAACTTTGTTGTCTTGAGTATCTCCTTTACCTACAATTTTGTTGTTTTTATGTTTCTTTTTGTTTCCTTGAATAATAATAATAATAATACAAGGTAATACTATATCTCTCGCGGTATAAGCTGAGATACATTAGTGGCTGTATCCACTAAATAATTAATAAAGAAACGTACAATTCATTTTGACTATCAAATATTTGAAAATTATAAGCTAAACAAGCTTAAAGGTATTTTATTTTAAATTTATAAGTAAGCAAATAACCAATATAAAGTTTATTAGCATCCATTTAAAACGGAGAGATATTCTGGTTGGCTGAACATCGGGTAGAAACCAATTTTTAGTTTAATTTCTACGAAGTCGATTATCTCAAGTCAACAGCCGTAACCGGTGGAGTGCTAACAATTATTTTGTAGTCCTTCCAATTCAGCGCTTTCAAAATGTTCGACTCAGTTATTTTGTACCTACTGAACTTTTGTTTGTATTGGTCTCGGTTGCGTGGAACCCGTTGGCTAAGCCTAAACTCAGTTAATCTAAATAAAATTCAACTGAAACGAATTTTTGTTTACTTTACAAACTCATTTATGTATTGTTTACTTATCTCCGTAGTCACACTTTTTATTCTACATGGGGGCACGTCAGGCAATTTTTGTATATTTTACATAATTAATTATATTCTTTTAAATTGCAACTGCAGTCCGTTTCTATATAAATTTTAAACTCTGATCTGCTATAATTAACAATTTAATAAAAAATATCCTAATAACGTCAAGATAGCAGATTGAAAAGTGCAATAACACAATAGGGACGTGTGTCCATATTATGTCAAGGAGTAAAAGGCTATTTGGTTTAAGCGACATTTTTTGGTGATATAGTAATATATATGTATATATATATATATTTGTAATCGGTAAAAAACGCTGATTACAAAAATATATATTACTATATCACCAAAAAATGTCGCTTAAACCAAATAGCCTTTCACCCGTCGATATGGTTGTATCGAACTTAAGTCAGTCCGATACAACTATTCATGTGCCATACATCTGCTTACACCAAATACAAACAGAAGTGCAATTATAAAATAATATGTCAAATAAAAAAAAAATAAAAAAAAATCTTAAAAAAAAATCATTTACAATGGATACAGCCACTTTTTTTGTAACCCGGGGGAAATCCCTGACGGACCTCGGGGGGCGGTGGTGGCCGCCCCCCGGTGTGTCGGACTTGCAACGACTAAAACCCCCAAGGTGTTCCACCTTCCATCTACTACATAATTATATATAAATGTCTGAATTTAGTCTGTAAGTGAAAGCAAGGAATCCAATAAAAGATTGATGACCAAAACTTTTTGCTACCCAGAATCTTGGTTCGAGCAATCAGCTACACCGTGCACGGGCTGATCCCAGCATCTTGCGTATTTGCCGACCGATACAACCGCGAAGAGGTCGTTCGCTCCCTGGGCAAAGAAGTAAACATTAACCCGCCTCTCATGCTGGGACAGCTACCTGATACTCCTGAGGAACTGCTCAAACTTGATCAGGTAACGTATAGTTTAAATTAACATTAATTTAAGACATACTATACAACATGCAGTCACACACGCGTAGTTTATAATTACTTTTTCAGGAATTAATCGGGAAAGACTTTGAAATAAATCTACATATTATTATATTAATTATATATTATTTTTGTTAACCCGGGGAAAATCCTTAAGGGACCTCAGGGGGCGATGACGGTGGCCCCCCGGTGCGTCGGACTTGCACCGACTAAAACCCCCGGAGTGATCCTTCTCCCGTCTGCCGAATGCTACGGCAAAGCCGGGCCAGCTTCCTCGGTACTCGGGCCGGGATAAGTTTGTGATGCGCGGGCGGGAGGATTTGTGATGTGTATTGACAAATTTTAAACTATTAGATACGATTGTAAGGGGAAAAGGATGCGATGCGACGTTTGACTTTAAAAGCGATAACAGTTAAGTAAAAGAAAGTGAATGTTCGCCAGATGGCGTTTGCGTTTATGTGCGTTTCTATTTTTATTATTTTAATGTTCTGAGGTGTCGCCGTTTGGCGTGACTACTCGGCAAATCTACATATCCAACATACAGACCCATGACATCTACTATGTTTACTGTTCTTATAATACCTACCATTTTTTTTATTTTGTAACCCGGATAAAAATCCTACATTGGCTCATCAGGGTCGTTGTGAGGGCAGTGGCTCTGGTGTTTCTTCTCCTACTGACTTAAAAACGTACGAGGTTTTCCTCTAATTGCTCCACCAAATTCATCCAGACGCCTGGAAGCAAAAAGCCTTGCTGAGGCTATCTCTCTGGGAGAGGTAGGAGTAAAGAGCCTATCTTTCCAATACCACACTACCACATTATACTAATCAAGTTGTTAACGATATTACGTAACTATATATTTTTTTTTACACCAAACATTGATTTTTGCATAATTTTTTTTTTAATTTTTCAATTAGTTAACTAATGTAACGTCAAAATACAGTGTACACTCTATATAACGACCCTCAAGGGACTGTGCATATTTTGGCGTTATAGAGAGTGGTCGTTAAACGGAGAGAAGAAAAATCTGTATTAGAAAAAAAGTTTATTTCAGACTAGTGTTAGTAATTACATAAAAAACAATTCTCATTTGATCGCTATTGAGTATAGTCTGTTATTTTTGTCTGACGTCTTTTGCTGCACCAGTAATTTTGTTGTATTTTTTCCATTATTTTATTCATATCTTGCGATATTGAGTCATCTTGGTGATAAAGAAAGTACTTTTCCAATAATTTTGCTGCTTCCAGGGCTTCTTTAATGCTCGGCGGTGGCTCAGGCTCATCCGTCTCATCTTCTTCATCTCCTTGGTCTTGATACTCGGTTTTTCTCACCGAATCCAAAATTTCTTTGTCTGTGAATGATGCCATTGTAAGCAGGCAGTCGTCTACTTCGATGTAGGTTTGAAGATTTTCTGTAAATTTTCCTGCCATGTTGAACTGTTGAATCCACTCAGTTAATGGAAGGGCGTCGTCGTTATTAAACTCCAGTTCCGTTTCCATCTCATCACTCATAGAATTTGTACAAAGTCCAGCATGTCGAAAAGAGTGCTGTATAGTTGTGGGTGTGACTCAATAATTGTTTTGCCTTCCCGGAACCCGTCCACTAACATTTAAACTTTATGGTGTGGTATTAACGTTCAAAATGACTTATAACGAATTTTTTGTATGAGAATGCAGAAAAGTGGTGTTTTAGGGTTTTTCAGACATTTTTTTAATTTTTAATTTTTAACTCTCCGTAATAATCTTCTTCAGACTTCAACAAACACAACAAAAAAAAAAATCAGCCAAATCGGTTCAGCCGTTCTCGAGTTTCGCGCTTATCAAGACATTTTGCGATTCATTTTTATATTATAGATAGAGATGTTGTACTCAGATGTCATCATCAGCAACCGGCCCTAGTACACTGCTGGATATGGCCTGTCATAATAAGCGTCATTGAGTATGATCTTTGGCTTTTCACATCCAATTCTTTCCGGCTACTTTCCGCAAGTCGTCGCTCCACCGTACCGGAAGGCCTTCT
The DNA here is from genome assembly GCA_036320925.1 of Automeris io. Taxonomy (NCBI): domain Eukaryota; kingdom Metazoa; phylum Arthropoda; class Insecta; order Lepidoptera; family Saturniidae; genus Automeris; species Automeris io. The sequence continues at coordinate 10,405,544 of JAUDJH010000010.1, read as the reverse complement.
ACGCTACGCCTGCCGATTCGCGGTCTCCACTCAAAAACTCGCCTCCTCCAATGATCATCGGTTTTTCGGCATATATGGCATACGCACCGCCACTTTAACTTGCTGTATTCAGTGATACATTTTAAATAAGATGGTCCTCATTCTTACTTTAATATGGGCAATTCGAAAAGACAAACAAAGAATTCGAAACAAAAACAAAAGCCTAGAATTACGATGCGAAAACAGTATTATCTCATTTAGCATTCGACCCGAAGCGAATTCCAAGTCGCAAGTAGGTAAATTATCAGGAAACCTTTTTGCCGTCGATTGTTTTGTTCAGTTCTCAATTACGAAGAAGCGCTGCGCCTCTTACGTCCGTGAAACATTGATAAGGCTATTTTGTTTGTATCCCTTACGACCGGGACTCGAAAACCTCTCAACTAATCACCGTAATGGACTAATGACAAGTTACATACCAACTACAGCCACAAGATTCTCGCCGGAACTTTGTTCGTTTCTTACACTACTACAAGTTTTACTCGTATAGCATTGCTTATTAATGGATATCGCTGTAAATGAAAATACACCATTACCATTGGAATTATACATATTACTAACTGACCCCGCAAACGATGTTTTGCCAATAAGTTATTTCTAGGTAATTTCTAATGTAGACAAAAAATAACTAACTTATTGTGTGTAAGGATCAAATTAAAATAAAAAAAAATTAAGGGTGAACAACTCTTATCACTTAGGGGTATGAAAAATAGATAATAGACGATTCTCAGACCTACTGAATATGCATATAAAATTTGGTAAAAATCGGTAAAGCCGTTTCGGAGGGTTAAGGTAACTAACATTGTGACACGAGAATTTTATATATATAAATATTAATTTACTAACGTAGTAGAAAATCATATTTACTTTATGAACGTGTTTAGTTCTACACTTTGCTTATAAGTATGTCCTTCTACACTTACACTTAGGGGAAAATACTGGTCGCTTTTATAGGTTATACCCTTGACATACTAGACCTGACCTCGGAGTGGTTGTAACGATCAGGAAAGTATTGGCAGGGCGTCTAAGCGTGGCTAAATTTCTAATACAGTACATGAACACAAAGCCAAGCATAGCGCTCAACGTAACCTGTCGTATTTTTAAAATTAACTAATGTATTACTAGTAATTTCTCTGTCTAAAGGCATTCCGTCGCGATAGAGGGGAAGTTATTAACGGTCGCAGTTTTTAATCGAAGTATATAATAATTGACTACCTAAGAAGGATTGCAACTCGATTATATTTCAGAAATGCAGTGAAATCCTATTTTTACCTCAACAGTGTCATCGGTTTTTAAAATATCTTCCAACCAACACGGCAGCGTTTTCTCTCTCTCTCTCTTATAATATTAAATAATTAAAAAATATAAAGCATATATTTAGCATATATAAGCATATATATTTTTAAGCAAGTCAGCATGCAGTTTGTTTTAAACAATAATGTAGTTAAACATCAGAATCAGGGTAATCAATACACTGACCTGAAATATAAAAATAAGACAATCCATAATTTTAATTTTTATTTGTAGGCTTAGGCTAGTGCCATAGTTGCCCCCAGCCGATCTGTCAATCCACGACCAGTTGGCTGATACCTTTGGGGTCGCGGCCGCTCAGGGCGGAGGCCATGAGTGACTGGTTAGCGACCCTCGAGAAGTAGGCAGAGCATTGTGACGTGCTCTGCCTAAATACAATGAGCAGTGTCGGGGAAGATATCTTACTCCGAGTTTGTGCCCAGCAGGCGCGGCGTGACGGGGCTGTGGCGAATTGATTACAGGTCCCGCAGCCCCTGCCAATGCGCAGAAGAAGTCACCTTGGGGTTTTTAGCCGACACACCACGGTTTCGCGCAACCCCCCAGTGCGGTCGAGACGGTCCAATGAGGAATTTCCCCAAGTAAAAAAAAAATAGTTGCCGGTTGGTAGGTAAAAAAAGGGTAACAATGAAATTAATGTGCTCAGTAAAGCACATTCACTCTTCTTTTAAAATCTCCGGAATTATTTTAAAATAATCCCACACAAATACTGTGTAACCTTTGCCAGTTCCGTCATCGTTTAAATACATTCAGTGAATGTGTTTATCGTAAAAAACGCCTAAATGTCAGACTAATACAATTCACTTTACTTTATTACGAGTTTGTTCGGCCCAGTGAACTGCCAATTTTCATTACCCACCGTCAGAGGTACGGTTTTAAGTCGGAACTTTGTTGAGCCCCGTCCCTGCTGCCTTTGCATTTCGAATTTACAGAATCGTTGAATTTCATGAATACACTAAGGCCATATGTGTGAAATAATCCAGGAAAATTGAATGAAAAATGAAACACGTAACGTAACAGAATACGATGTACTGTGGGCTTTTCAGTTTTTACGAATTCGTATTAACAAACACAAACTTTTAAAAAAATTAATTCGTTAATTGCTTATCACCATAAAAAAACTCTACGTTAATTGACACTATGGTAGAAGTCCATATTATGGGACACTGTCCCTATTTATGGTACACAATGTGAATATAATCATTTATAAAAAGAATACCAAATTATACTTTTAAAAAATATAATAAACACATAATTTTATCATTTTTGAATGAAATTAACAAGTCTAATTGTTAATTATTACTTGTATGTTTTGAAAAAAAATTATAAAAGCATGAGGTTTGTTGTTGGTATTCAAAACCGTGGCTTAAAAGAGTTGAACGATAACTACTGTACAGTTTTTTACTTGGATGAAATTATATATTTTATTATATTTATATATATAATGTAAGTGTAATCTAAAAGCTTATAAATTATAGATATTGTATGTTATTTGCATTTATGTTAATTTATAGCAATATTATTTTATTTTTGAGTGTCTCACAATACCGACACTTGTTAACGTAGACGTACCGGTATATGGAACACTTTACACCGCGTATCACTCAATACGGACATCAAGTCTTATGATTGTCCCAATTAATGAGACAGTGTACTGTTATGCGTTTTTAAATAAAATATCAATAATTTTTAGTATTTAAAAAGTAAAATGATTAAATATAACAAATTATTTATCAGCATAACTTCAAATAGTTATTTCTGAGAGTATTTTCAATTTAATTACGTTAATTTCAAAACTTAACCTAAAATCAAAACATTAATTTTGCAAGTTTTTTTTTCTTAATTTTTTATTTGATATTATTGAAATATTTAAAATATGTTTTTTTATACTTTTATTAATTAGTGAAATTTTTTTTTTTTACTCTGGCTCGACATAGTGACTACAGAGTACCTGATGGTAAGTACAGTGTAATCCAAAAACGAAAGCGACTATCAAAGGATGAAAATCCATTGATAGTCTCCAACGTCATGTCGGCCCATATATACCACGACTGAAGGTCTCTAGGTATATGAGCTACTGGATATACACAAGCTGATCCCGAAACGCGACAAGCCGAAACTGGTCACTATGACGGGCTTTACACCCATGTAATGTGGTCGCGATCCAGGCGGGCACCGAAGCCCTACCACCTCGCTGCTGCTCGTTTAGCACCACCCAGAAGTCACCTGTAGGGAAACTAGGGTAAAGCCTACGGACGCGAGCAGCTTCGACTCCCCCCATCGACATATCTCTCGATATTTTAGGTTACGTGTCAACAGTGAACAACAAAAAACAAATTATTGAAAATCGGAGTAATGGGGACAACAGCCGTCTCAATCAGCAAAAAAGAAAGTGTTGTGTTCAAAAGTGCTTGATAAAAGACTTAAATATGACCCAATAGATGTAGAAAATGCTTTAAAAGCAATAAAAGATACCGGGTCATCATTACGGAGAGTAGCTGTTGCCTTCGAAGTATCTGTGGCTACTCTAGGCAGAAAAAAGTATTGGGCTAGATGAGATAAAAAAAAATCTAAACCAGAAACAGTCTTATCGTCTCAGGAAGAAGATGATATTGTCAAATGGGTGCTAGACAGGGCTGCAATAGGAGCACCTGTAACAAAAACTGAGTTATTGGATTGTGTTCAAAAATATGTCCAAAAATTAGCTGTAAAAACTCCGTTTACAGAGTCGTCCTAGTCGCCACTGGTATGAAAGGTTTAGAAAACGTCATTCAGAATTAGCTATAAGGAAACCCCAACATTTGAGTGTTACAAGAGCAGCTGTCACTTGTGTAGAATTGCAAGAGTGGTTTAAAAAGTCTGGAGCATATTTTGAAAGTAAAAATGTATGTAATATTTCTCCTACAATTTTTTTTAACTGTGATGAAAGATGTTTACTCCTCTGTCCTGAAGCAGAGAGCGTGTTGGCATAAAAAGGATCACCATTCCACCGCGAAACCACTAGACATCTTGTGGGATAACATCCGTATGTGGTGGATGTTCCTTATATCAGCACGAAAAGATTCGCTTCTACATTCATCATGCGAACGGCTAAAGAATGGAATACGCTTCCAGAGGCAGTATTTTCGCGATGTTATGACCTGGGAGTCTTTAAGAGAAGAGTGAATAGGCAATTGCTGGGCGAACACGTTTCATCGTCGGACTCATCTTCACCTTCCACCAGGTGTGATTGAGGTCAAGCGTTCGCCTATAAGTAATAAAAAAAAAGTTACAAGAAGAAAAGAAAAAACTGATGGGCAAAGTAAAAGAACTGCAGAAGAAAATTAAAGAATAAAAGTGAATTAAATATTTTTATAATTTTCATTTATTTCTCATTTAATTTAGTAAAGACTAATTATTTGTTATTTCAGATTCAAGTTTATTATCTATTTTATAAGTATTGTGATTTAAAATTAATAAATAGTTATTTTAAAATCAGTCTTATTGATTTCTAAACTGTCTCAAAAATAGGGACATACATCATGAGACATTGGGGCCATCTACTTTTTAAGTGTCTCATAAATAGGGACATAGAGGTTCCTCTCATAAAAGGCTATTAATTTTATTTTTACAAATTAACATTCAACAAAACCTAGCTATATTAATTAAATAATCATAAGACAATTGTATGATACGATTTAAATAGTATTTTTGACTTAAACAGATTATATAATAGCGGTAATGTACGACCAACCTGAAAATGTGTCCCATAATACGGACTTTTACCATAAGCTTAAAATTATTCTAAAAATTGTATTTAATCATATTTCATAAGATCTCAACGATTATTAACAGTTTTATTGCCAAGGATATAAACTAAAACATTGAAACAATCTTAGATGTAATCTGAAAGATGATTGATTACAATGTTTGTATAAGGATTAGAGTGGTGTATGTTACGTGGAAAGCTTACCAGAGCAAATTGTCTTAGAAAGATTTCGTGTTTTAGAATGAGTAGTAATGTTAGTGAATGTTCCAATGTTTGCGTGTTTATTTATAATGACTGAATAGAATTAAAACCTGATAATGTAATATTCATAATATACATCTTTTCTAGTATCAAAATAAGTAATATTTATCAATTTCATTGATGTGTCTACAATCAACTTTGTAAGATTTTTTTTAAAATAAAATTTAAAACACATTCCCCTTCACTTAGTGGATGTCAAGGTAGATATTTCCAATTCTCTAAAAGCACTCACTTTTCGAGACAATTTCGTTTATTGAAGGATATAAATGATTACCTGTAACTTTTTCCCTATTCACGTCTCAGTGTCGTGTGACCGAAATCATGAGCAAACCTAACATAGTTTGACGTGGATGGTTTGACAAAAAACGGCTCGACTATTCCCAGTTTGCTGTATATTTTCGCCGAGATCCTGTCTGTTTACGTTATTGACGGCTTTTTCGTCCGAGCGACTCGCGAGTCCCTTTTAGCAGACTTTTGCTACCTACGAGATTTTCTTTGTCCGTGAATTCTCTAGTCATGCCCTTTTACGTACATAACTTTCATTGCTTTTTCTTCAACGAACTCTCCAAATCTCAACACTTTTAGTTTTGGTTGTACGCCTTTGCAGTTTTTCGTCTATTGTATCTAAGTATATGACTTTTCGGCCAATTTGTAAAGAGATTGGTCTGTCTGGGAAGTTACTGAAGCCTGTCAAACTATGAGACACGTTTGTATGTTTGTGAACTCGTAAAAGTAGTCGTTTTGAAATAACATTGACTATATAATATATTCTGCAATAAGGATAATTTTACTATGCTTCGTGTATTAAATTCTACTAAATTCATTTTCAGTTCAATTAATGATCACCAAATTGTATTATTTCAATTATATACTACGGATAGTACAAACAATTCCACTTATATTAATATAAATTCATATTTATATTTCTAAAACCGTATCTCAAGACTTCATCCCGATTCTCAGTTAAAAGTTAATGATGCAATAAAACGAATTCCTTTTATAATTGCCTCTTACAATCATTGTAAAAGCTCGCGTAAACGGCCACCTCTCATTTTAAATTGTCCTCTGGAACTTCGGCAATATTTTGCGAAAGCTTCTTTTTGTTAAAAATATTTCTAAGGCGTTTTTTATTCGATACCACGTTGATTAAATAAATCCTTGCACTATTGAGGAAAATAACTAAAATAACATTATTGGCATAAATGGTATCTACGGCAATTCGCATATGCAAATCTAATAAGCATTTTTGTTTGAAAAAAGCTGAATTCATGTTTTACTTTAATAAAGGCTTGTTGTATATGTAATATTAAGTTATCTCTTCTAATTATAATATATTTGATAATAAAACTTTGCGACATTTTTTAAAATGAATTAATATTGATAAATATAATCGAATATTCTAATTAAAGAATTGTTTTTCTATATTTTCTAAAAACAGTAAAACACACTTATGGAATTAGGTCATCACTAAAATACTTAATTCCTGCCGATTCAGAACGCAGGACCATACGTCAGGAATCATACCACTTTTTAAGCAATAAAATATTTTTCACAATTATAAAAACAATGGCCAGACAGTTTAAGCAAAATAATATTCGATTATCACTGTCGCATGTAATAAATCCAATATTTATGAAATTGACATAACATGGCGACTTAATATTTCGAAAGCTTTTGTCGATCCCGTACATTTTACACTTTTCTATTTGCTTTATCGCTAATGATATATTACTTTGTCTAGGATCTTAGTTCTTACAGTTCGCACATAGAAGTGTTAATAGGATTTAGCCCTCCTATAAATGCCTTGGTGAAGCAAAAAATCTTGATGAATGTAGAACTTTCTTTGTGGATTCCAATTGCTTCCAATTACACAACTGGCTAGATAATAATTTTACTACTTCCCATTGAAAACGAGATTGATATTATAATTATTTTTCTTATGTGTAGTCTCCTAAACATTATTTTTATCATTTTTGACATAGTAAGTACTGGACTTAATGCTAAATAATATTCTCAGCAACTATGGAGGTTTAAGCAGATGAAGCACTTTAAGATAAGTTATCTTTTAATACTGGTTAAATAAAAATAATATATACATGATGCTACACATATAAAAAAGGAAGCTCTTTAAAAAAATAATGCTGGTTTTTTAATCGGGTTGGTACGTAAATTTTATCTTCAAAACTTTTCATACATACTTCACCCTTGATTTATAAAATCAGCTTAAATGTTATAACACTACTAAATCAGTACAAAATTCTACTTAATATAGAAACTTATACAGTATCCAAAGTTAATAGGATTACCCAATTTTCTTCTAGCCACGGCACGTCTATCAATGTTTCAGAGTACAAAAGTATTGCTAATAAAGAAGGCCACATAAAGTTATTCCTGAGTCGGCACACTCAAAGTATAACTGCTAAGTAGACATACGTACACAGCTTTATGTCTCCTTTATTAGGTTGTAGAACGGCAGTAAACTGTGTTCTCATCAGACGAAATAACCATCTAGTCCGCAATTGTTTTGTTATAACAGTCTCTACACAGTATATACAGTATAATATCAAAATAAAACTGCTTTAGTAATTTCATTTCACTTGGGAAAGTGAATAAGAAATTCAGTATTCAGAATGAATGAATAGGTTTTAATAAATAAATATTCAATAATGTTAATATCCAATATGAAATATGGGTGTGAAAGGCTATACAAAATTATTTAAAAAGACGTTCCTATCTTAAGATTGTAAAAAAATTCTGAAATTGCCTAGCGTACTAAAATGTCGCAATGTGTTTATGTATCAAATCAAAATGTAATAAGCTATTTTAATGCGCCACTTTAGTTACCCCTCTATAAATGACTCAACTCTGACTTGTAAACAGTAAAAATTATATTTTTTCGATATATTTATTTCAAAAGATTGAATTGGCTATTGTTATTCTTTGGTCATACACTATAAATTCAAATAAATCTTCTATTTTAATCTCCATGCCAGACACAATGATTTTTTTTTTTGTACTAAACTGAGTGGAATTCCGTGTACTCGTTATTCAATTTTGTTTTGACGGTCCGTCAGTTAGGCGCAACAGTTCCCTATTAAGGCTGATGAAATACGTATATTAAAAAGTAAATAAATTGTGCACGATTACCAAATTTTAGATAAAAATACGTTATTAAAGGTTAAACAATTGCGTTGCATTGCTGTATTGTGAACAAATAATAAAGCTAAATCAAAGCATTTTAAAATTTTTAGTTATGTTAAATTTTTGAAAAACTTTTAATGTGGAAAAAGCAAAACAAAATGAATATAGGTCAATATTATATAGAAATTCACAAAAAATGTGGAATATAAGCAAAGCAGCGCTAAGAAGAGTTTTGCTTGTTGAAAATGATTACTCATGAATTTCTTAAATATAGCAATTATTTTTCCACGGGATACCTATTCTTATAATCTTTCAATCTACTTTTATATATTAAAAAACTTATCTTGACTGACTTATTATCATGAAGTTTAAAACACTTGAACCCAGAAACATACAATTTTTACATTGGGTTTTTTTTGTTATGTCTAACACAAGGCCGGATTTTTCCACTCCGACGCAGCCTTGTATTTTTTTCGGCGTTTCTTCTCAAGGTAGTCGCTTCCGAAACGCTAGTAGATCACTTTTAAGTTTCGTATTTTGGCTGGCGGCCCAAGTTGAATCCCGTACCCACAGGGGTGTTCTTGCGTTGCCACCCAACCCATAAATCGCTGGCTTTCGTTAGCTAGGTTTAGCTGTGAAGGTCTCTCCCAATCGCCAACAAATGCCCTGCTGAAAAAAAAACTGATTTTTTGATAAACCACCCTTACTTAACCTAGTAAAATGGTGTTCGAAAGTTTGTTTGAAAATCCGTCAATTTTGAAGTAACCACTATGAAAACTGGTATTTAGCGTTTAGTTAGAAATAAAAATTACAGGTTTTGATTTTTTTGGAAAAATAACTTAAGGCATAAAATAAGGGATAATTATCAGACAAAGCCGGGTCACCGCAGCTAGTATTCCTTATATAATAATTTTATCGTCATTCATAACTAATCGAAATAAAAAAAAAGATTATTCTAATAGAAAATTGATAATATTTTAAAATTCCTGCCTAATGATACTTTGTCTGCACTACTGAAAAATGTATGAAGCGATTGGTTGCTTTTACTTTTATACAAACGTCATTTTGCTTCAATAAAATATGTTTTGTTCTATTTTAGAGCGAGTCCAATTAATGACATGTAGGTATTTCATAAAATCACGGCAATAATACTACCTACATACATACGTTGCAATTCACTATCGGCAAGTCCGATACCAGGAGGATCGATTCTCTAGCTTCCATTATAAATTGCTTTGAAACATTAAAAATTAAAAACGTCTATAACCTGTGTCAACAATCTCTAGCCGGGCGACCGAGTCTTGCTGGGAAGCTGGGATAATAATATTTCTAAATCAACGCTTTTTTGTACAGTTTACATTGCAAAAAGCGCCATCTGTTTTTCAATAGCGTACATTCACGACAAAGTCACTTTTGTATTTAGATAGATAGTCTTAACTACAAAATTCGTCAATATCGTTGGAGCCGCTTCGAAGAAACCAATTACATCCAAATATACATGTAAATATAACATTTGAAATATTATATATACAGGTGATTTTATAGACGAGGGAGATATTTCAGAATACAATAATTTGTACCTTCTTATAACAAATCAAAATGTAATTAACAATATTCTCTAACAAATCATAAAGAAACATTGATGAACAAATGAGAATTGATCCGTAAAAAGTTTGGACACCGCAACGCGTGTGGTGCACGATTGAATGGCATGTAGATAAAATTCCTTTTACGTAATTTTAGGTAAACAGGTAATTGACTTGTTACCCTTTCGTACTTTATCCTGGCTTAAGAAAGACAAAATACCTTCTTAATAATTAATTGTTATTTATTCTATCATGTGTCTAATAATTGCCCCTGAATATTACGACTATAAATTACTTTGTTTTAATGGAAATATTAAGATATCACTTTTCCTATATATTTGGAATTAGAATCGAATGCTGAATATCCTCCTTGAATATCTCCCTCGTCTATAAAATCAGTCTATATATATATAAGGGGTGTCTCAGAATGTTTTTCGTTTTTGAATTGACCAATACGCGCCGATCGCTGGTAGCAGGGGGAGGGGAGTGGTCTCAAACGCTTGGCCGGCTTGTTAAGTTTAGTAGCCATGAATCGTTTCACGGGACCGCAGCGCGCGTTTTGCGTGCGAGCGTTTTATAAAAACAACGATTCCTACACTATTGTTCGTCGTCTCTACAGGACACATTTTAATTTAACAAGCTTAAAACATGTGCCAAGTGCCAATTTAATTAAACATTGGGTGTGCAAGTTTGAAGAGACTGGGAATACAATGCCGGACAAATCATCTGGGCGCAAAAGGACATCAAGGGCGAGCACGAACGTCGACCGCGTTCGCCAGTCTGTTATGGACGACCCACGACAGTCGTTGAGATTGCGCGCAGCTTCTCTGAATTTGAACAAATCTACGGTTTATCGCATTATTTCGAAAGATTTGCATTTTCACCCATATAAAATTGTTATTGTTCAAGAAATGAAGCCTGATGATCCTGATAAACGAGTCGAATTCTGCAGGACAATGAAAAACCGTTTTAGGAGTTTCAATAACATCTGGTTCTCCGACGAATCGAATTTTCACATCAACGGTCACGTGAATAAACAAAATTGCAGATACTGGGCTACCGAGAATCCGCTAGAACTGCATCAGAAGCCCTTGTACTCACCAAAAGTGGTTGTTTGGGCTGCCATATCAAGTCATGGAATTATCGGTCCTTATTTTTTTGAGGATAACCGAGGTCGAACTCAGACCGTTAATTCTGATCGATATTGCCATATGATCCGGACTTTTTTGGCTACAGAAATGCAAAACCAGTCTGGCTACAACCGCAACACCTTTTTCCAGCAAGATGGGGCCACTTCTCATGTAACAAATGACTCATTAGCTGCTCTTCACGATTTATTCCCCGGAAGAGTGATAAGCCGCCGAGGAGACATAAACTGGCCACCGACGAGTCCTGATTTAACGCCTGCTAATTTTTTCTTATGGGGCTACCTAAAAAGTAAAGTTTACAATCCATTGCCACCAAACCTGAACGTTTTGAAGCAAAGAATCACTGAAGAAATCAACGCTATTCTAAGAGCAATGCTCCAGCGAGTGATTGAAAATTTTAGCTCCAGGCTAAATGAGTGTGAACAAGTAAATGGTGAACATTTGCAAACGGTTGTTTTTCATAAATAGACTTCAAGATCTGCTCTTTAATTTAACAATAAATAAAACAAGTTTTAATGGATAATGTTGTTTTTTATTTAACATCAAAAAATGAAAAACATTCTGAGACACCCTTTATATATACATTTGACCTTTAAACGGGTAATATACACTTAAAAAAGTATAAAAAATAAGTAAAGTAGTAATAAGTAAGTATAAGTTTAAAGTATAGGAGGAGTTCGGAGACAGCTTGCAAGTTCCTTTTCTATTCAGGTCAGGGACTTCTAAGTCCTTCAGGCCAAGCGAAATGAAAGACAAATTGTAAAAACTTTGGAGATTTGTTTCTTTTGTGCTGGCTTTTAACCGAAAGGGATTATAATTGAGGGATTACAATTTTGCTTGTAATGAATACGTTTTTATTATATCAGTGAAAACAGATAGGTCATTATGGACCGAAAGAAATGATAGAAAAATAATGAATACAGTCCCAAAGGACTAAGCTCATTTCATAACATCCACTTTTACATAACAGGCGTAACCAAAGAATAGATTGCTTTCATTTAAGCCCCGGGCCATTTTGCTCCAGTAATTTAACAGTTGCTCTTTATTTTATGAGTACACAATAAACTTAATTCTGATCTGGCGAAAAATTTATTTATTCACACATCTAGGTAGAATATGAACAGAAAGTTTCAGAAACGTACTCATACAACACTTATTTGTTCGTATATATCGTATGTATTGTAAGGCTGACTTACTTACCAAAGTTCTCACTAAGGTCAGTTTTATTTCGCTTCCAATTTTAAACTATTTCACTGTTAAAATTAAACTACAATATCAATAGCAATTAATGCTTCTATATTTATTTATGATTCTTAACATTTTCCTATTATTAACATTTGGTCTATGCAATGTGTAAATATATTTTCAGGTGTTCATCAAGTCAGAACTGAAAGTCGGTGTGATATATGTCAAGGAAAATCAGTACACAGAGGAAGAAATATTGGATAATAATGAAAACTCCCCTATGTTTGAAGAATTTTTACAGGTGTTAGGGGAAAAAGTGAGGCTAAAAGGTAAAAAGCAATAATATTTTCCATTACACAAACAAAATTTCGACGCTGACAGAATCTCAATCCCATTTGATTATATGCCATAGATACTTCATTGTATTTGTGTATTATAGCATGTAGGCGTAACCCGATACGCTCTTGTCGCCCTAAGGGTCGTTAGGGTGTTACTAGACGTGCGGGGTAAGAGGATGCGCGCGCGCACGGCTCTAGAAGTTAGTCGACTACCGAGACCCAAGGCGGGAGTACGTGCGTGTACGTCGCAGTTCGGTGTGCCTTAAAGTGCAAATAAACTGTAAAACGCCAAATTCGTATCTTACTATAACCACACCCACGAACACTGGTCATAGTATTTTTTATTTTGCTGCAGGTTTTGACAAATACAAAGGGGGCTTGGACACAGTTCACGACTTGACTGGCTTGTATTCGGTATACACGAACTGGCGCGGTATAGAAATAATGTTCCATGTGTCAACACTCCTCCCATACGAGAGACATGACCCTCAAAAGTTGCAACGGAAACGCCACATAGGCAACGATATTGTGTGCGTCGTATTTCTTGAAGCTGACAACACCGCCTTCTCCCCAGCCTGTATAAAAAGCCATTTTTTACATACGTTCATCTTAGGTAAGTTGTAGCTTAGATCTGCACCGTAAAAACAATTGTCTTATCCAGTATATTAATTGAAACAAACTCTCGTTTAAAAAAATATCCTGTACTAATATTATAGTAATTTATAAGATTTTTTTAAATATTACAATTAGAAGATAATTATAGTTATTATATTCTTTACAATAATATTTATAGTTCGAGTGTCGGCTAAAATAAAACGTCGCCCTACAAGGTACGAAGTGTCAGTAGTAACAAGGGACGAAGTCGGGGCATACAAACCCTATCTTTGGGAGCAGAGCGTCTTCGACAAAGGTCCAATGTTCAGGTACTATCATATTACTCATAATAAACATATGAATATTCATAAGAATATTAAATTTCCATTAATTATTTTACTAATATTTAATTAGGCCATTTTAATATAAAATATGAGTTTAGATCGCATTTAATTTACATGGTTTTAAATCCCTATTTGTGAACGCAAATTATCCCAGTAATTATTGTATTCATATGTAATAGGTATTTATAAATTTCAAATTCATGTAATTTTAGCTCTAGTTCATTTAGTATTCGATATAGTTTTCTATTATTTAAACGTACCATGTCCACAGTTAGCTGTATACCCAAGAATAAGTAAAGAAAGCCCTATGGATTCTATAATTATGTTGTATGCAGACCTATATAACGTTCAGTGGAAATTCTAAACCGTTTTACAATCGAGCATAGTGGCAATTCGCTTTCCCGTTTTACATCTTCTAAAGTACAGTAAGGATTTAAATCCAAACTTTACATGTAACTTGTTAAAGTTTTTCGAAACTATCTGAGATCAGACAATATAAACTGCAATAAAAGCACTCTATGTGCTTACTTTAGTTTTTACTAACACCTATGAGCATAGATAAGGTAGGTCCATAGATTCCAATGATATCCCATAAAAGCATAAAAATATAACCTTCTTATGGCACTTAAAATAATATATTGACTCAAAAAAGCGGGTAATTACCAGAATAGGAGTCTCAAAATCCAAGCTAATAAAAACTTAAAAAATAAGGTTTAAATTCAAGTTTTTTTTATATAAAATTGTAAGAATTTCAACACAGTTCATAATATTTCAGAGAGTGGCTACTGACTAAGATCGTGAACGGTGAAAGAGCATCCTACTCCGCTCCGAAGTTTGCTCGAATGCAGGAACGTACGCGTAGTCAAATGTTGGAGGACATTGTGGCCAACTTGCAAAACCACGCAGAGACTGGACAAATACCAAAACCTTACAGGAGAGGTAAGATTATCTGTTTATCTTCTAGAACATCCGGCTGCAAGATAGGCAACATAGATGTATTCAACTTTGCGGGCCGTATCTGGATGAATTTAGCATGAGATCGAGGATGGTCTATTAAAATTAGGAAGGCCTATAAGCAGTAGGCAGATTGGATTGACTAAATGATGAACTATGTATCTGATCTTTGACTGGTATCTCTTGAATATATGATCACAAAATAGATCTAGTTATAGACACAATGTTATTTTTTGCGTCGATAATATTTTAGTTAAAGAAACTCAGGTAATATTTGTGCAAAATGAGGACTCCTCGATAACCATCGCTAGCCTCAACGGGATCCCTAGTGAAGCACAACTGCGGAGCCCTAGGACAATGCAAAGATGTTGCATTCTTTAAACACAGACTGGTTCAAGAAGACATGGCATGTCTTTTAAGAATTGTTTTTTATTAATTTAAGAATCTTTTTTTTAATAAATATATATACATATATATACTTTCTAACGGCTTATGCTTTTTTACAACTTCTTTTTTTTGTGAACCATAGCATAATTGTAATCGTTGGTATACCTATGATTAAAAACCTATTTATATTAAAATAACTACTTATTTTACCTACGTATTCGATATTGCAATTGCCATTATAATATTTCAATTCCTGTACGATCTTATTCTATCGCGTGTTAAGTAATGATCTTCACAATAAGATTTGCAACCTTTCTTATATGTTATTATCATATTTTTTCTAGGTTCCTGGAGGCCTATTGGTCATATGCGACCGTCATCACCGCTTCTAGATTCAGTCAGAGATCAGTTTGAAGATTACGACCAACTCGCCAAGGACTTCACCCGAGTATTCCTCAACAACGATTTAAACGCTGCACAAAATGCCCAACTCTTTGACGTGGTTTTTCTAGTCGGCCAGTCCAAGCAAAAGACAAAGTTCATCGGAGTACGAGCAATCCTCGGTGTTAGAAGCAGGTGATTAAATTGACGATCAAAATCAAGTGCCTATATCAGTAGCAAAAATTTTAACTGTTGTTGGATTTATAATTAGATTTATAAACTTTTAACTTGGATTGGGGAGTTGATTTGATTGGTTGGATATATAATAATATATAGTCACTCGTATATCCCTTTCGGAGTGAGCAGAGGTTACTTAATGGATGTATCCCCTTTTCGCTTATATGTCGTGCCCAACATGACCACTAGTGCAGCTGATTGCCTTTCTAAGGGCACTTACACATGATATTTCTATTTGACGACTGTGGGTTTCCTTACGATATTTTCCTTCACTGGTGAGCATGTGGTGCCTACATTCGTAAGTCATCTGGAAAAACCTAGAAGTACGTGCCAGTATTCGATTGGTTGGATATCTCTAGTTATGCAATATGAACCTCTCAAAATAATTAAACTATATCTATACTACTATTATAAACAGGAAACGTTTTTTTGTTTGTTTGAAATGAATATGGCTCCGAAACTACTGAACCGATTTCAAAATTTCTTTCACCGTTGGCAAGCTACGCTATTCCATGACATAGCATGACATAGACTGTTTCATTTTCGAAAAAAATAGATATTGTTACTAAAACTTGAATAATCTAACCCAAGGTGTTAAAAAAATAAATAAAGAAAAAACTTCCTTCAATCGCATGCGCTGCGAAAACTATTAATGATAGAACAAAATGATGTTTTACAATTTTTCAGGACACATCACTATCTACAAAAAATGTCGCGACAGCATGTCTCTATCTTTTTAGTTACGTCACAATAAGCGTCCTTTTATTTTTATTTTTTTATTAAAATACCACCGCTAGAAAAGGCTCTTTATTCGTACCTAGGTATTGATCCTTATCAAAATAAATAAATCATTATTTAAGACTACTTCAATACCTTAATCATATCACCTTTTAAATGATTCAATTCGGATATTCCATTTAAAAGATATCACGAGTTTAAATAATAGAAAAATCTCCGCTCGGCTAGCTATGCGTTGAAGAGGTACGGGAAGGGAGTCAAGGGAGTTCTTTTATTATATTATTATGCCCGTGTGAAGCCGGAATGGGCTGCTAGTGATTATATAAGTCTTTTGTTTTAAAAAATGCGTAAAACAATTTTATAATATTTCAGAGTGTTCCAAGAGATGCTATACGGCATTCAAACTGGGTTCGGGTCCCCGCAAGTACCTGTGGCCGAGCTCCTTGCGAGACCAGCTCCCACGCTGCTCTCACCGACCCCAGCAAGACCAAAAAGTAGCAACTTCTTACAAGTTCCTGACATTGAATCACCTAGGTAAATATAAAAGTTTGGCAGTTTTGAAAATGGATATTGCAACTTCCATTCTATCCAGTAAATATTTTAAATAATACGTCATTGAAAATTACCATATCTTCTAATTGCGTGTTATTATTAAAAATTTTCTTAGCCATCATAATTTGTTAACAGAATTCCTATTTTTAAAATACCTTTTTAGATCTCACGCTGTCCTATCTCCTAGTGAATTCATCATAATTAATTTGAACAACAATCTTTACCTCAAAGGTATTCCGTTTCAGAGACCATACTGTATCATGAAAAGTCTTATTCATTACCTATTTTTACAAGTTTTAGTTACTTACTATGGTTAATTAATTACAGGCCTAAAAGCGTACCGAGCTCTCCGATGGTAAAACGTGCATTTTCCCGATTGGGCACAATCACAGCTGGTTGGGGACGGTCTATTCGCAAACAGCACTCTCAGCTAAACGCTGACGATAAGAAAAAGTGGGCAAGCTCACAAGACTGCTCAAGTAGGTCACTTACATAATTTTTTGTTGAATCAACAAATAAAATTAAATTGTATAACTAACACTAATCATAGCACCTTGCTTGGAACCGAATATAACAACCAGGTCTGTGCTAAGCATAAAACAAGACTTTAGTAGTAAAAAAATCAACGTAGTAATCTTTTTGGATGTCCAACAATTAATCCATCATGGGTTAGTAAGAAAACATTAAATACCAGTATTAGTTTACGTTCCATTATTAACTTAAGTAATTTGTAGACAGTATCAAATTAACCCCTTACAAGATCGAAATAGCAAAAATTTACGTAATTGTATTTGCTAAAAGAAATATTTTACACACACTACCATGAGAATACTTAAGTAGATTATTGCATAACTACAATTTACTAAGTTTATAGTGTTGTTATTTCAGATAAAGAAAGCAAAGAAAAAGAAAAAGACAAGAATGCAGCATTAGCTGTACCCAGATTATCAGTGTGTGCCGACGCACAGAAAGTCGACCGTGCCAAATTAGCTCAGACTGAGGTAAATTGTAAATTAATGAAAAATCAAAGCACGTTTGCATGTTTTGTAATAAACTTAATGATTTGACGGACTTTTTCCCTACCAATTATATTTTTCATTGGACAATATGTAGACTTTACTCTTTGCGTCACGAACTTAGATACGAATATGAGTACTACCCCAAAAACGTATATAATTGTAAAAATTAAAAAAAATAAAGTGCTACATCTAAATTTTTCTCCTATGTCGTATATGCGTTTATAAATATAAATTGATGTAAATACATCTAATCTCGGAATAACTACCTGTAAACCAACAACTATAACTTACGTGTGGGAAACGAACCTGCGATCCTTTCCGCTAAAGCTGGTAGCTCAGCCACGGCGCTAATGGAGTTGTCAGTTACAGTCGAACACCGAAATTTTAAAGATAACAATGAAACTAATTACAGCTAAAACTTTTTTTTTTCAGTTTTCGATAATAGAATTCGACCCGGAAACATTTCGTATTCTACTAGATTACTTACACACAGGAAGTTGTCCCTTAACGTGTGCTTCTATCCCGGGCCTGATTTGCGCGGCCGAACATTATGACCTGCCCGAATTGCTGCAAGCATGCTTCCATCACGCCAAACAGTTCCTTAGGATTGAAGTGGTAAGCGTTCCAACCATATACTTACGTTGATAATCACAGGATATATCGCCTGTATAACGCTATTCTAAAGTGTTTTAAAGAGCTTATAACATCAAACAAATTAAAATTTAATTAAGTGCAAATATAATTTTTGGCGAACACGTTCAACACTTAATTTAGAAAAATAAAGAATAGATTATTATTTATTTTTTTATATTCTGTTAATCGTATAGTTAGAATGTCGTCCTATGAAAATAAATACGTACCACACACGCCAGTAAAAAACTCATAATTATCAAGTGATTTTATAGATTTATATATTATATGAATAGCTGACCCGGCAAACGTTGTTCTGCCATATAAATTATTTCTAGTGAATATCTTCTGTATTATATATAATATACAATTTTGGATTTATAGTGGCTTCCACATAAAAAGTAGATAGAAAGATATATGCTGTCGTGGACTTTTATTTAGAATTATTCAAGACAAACAATCCTACGGTACATCATCTTTGTGTAACTCCAATGGCTTAGGCAATGTATGCCAAGGTAGCTCTCAGAGGCCATATTTTTTCCGACTTAATGGACATGTATCATTATATTACGTAAATTACATAAAATCGTTACAAATTGTAGCCTATATGTTATTCCGATGTACAATCTATATTACTGTAAAAGCTTCATGCAAATCCGTCCAGTAGTTTTATCGTGAAAGAGTATCATACATATTCATAAACTTTCGCATTTATAATATTAGTAAGATTTTTCATTAAAATATTTTCCAAAAACTAGATGTTAATGTTCGCTTATAATTATTAACAGGTATGCACGATGCTGATATCGCTAGAAAACTATTACTGGCGCTACACGTCTGCGTCAGAATTGGTAAACATGATCCTAGCCTTCATAGAACAGCGAGCGTACGCACTCTTCCAGACTTCAGAATTCCTAAACCTCTCAGAGTCTATGGTGCAGATGATAATGTGCAGGAACTTGGAAGTTCCTGAGGTTAGGAAATTCGAAGCTATGCTCAGTTGGGCTCGGAATAAAATCAAATCTAAATCCGCGAATAAGACTGATGCTAAAAATGAATTTAAATGCATTATGGAGAGATTAGCGAGAGATCTGAAGCTGTACAGGATCTCACCGCAAGAATTGATAAAGGTGGTGCTCCCGTCTAAAGCTATAAAGAACGAACGCATATTGGAAACTCTGATGTATCAAGCCAACTCTGGCATGTACAGAATACAAGACAGCTATATAGAGGCCTGCCAACAACGTTTGCAGAAACAAGACTCAAGGTTTTCCGAATTCGAAAGCTTCGATTATGGGATATAAACATGGAGCTGTGAGGTATATCAGTGTATTAGGTAGATTATAAAGAGTGATCGGTCTTCTTATTGTGGTATGTTGAAGCCTTCTAAAAGTATTATTGTTATAAATGTACTCGGATCTCGAGTACTGGTAGAGGTGCGAGAAATATTTGTACACTTCTCGCGAACCTATTTCTTGTTGTTGTTCGTTGATACTTATATTTTTTACATCTAGCTAGACGTGTTCAGTATAATCATCTCTATTTTTGGTACCTAAAGTATGCGATGAAACGCTCAGTCTGGATAACCTGTTACATACATAATAATCTATAAGTTATATTGTATGCGAGACTATACTATTGGATAAATCGCAGATTCTTGTGCCCAATTTTATATTTATTAAAACATAGTCCAGAAGTATTGACTCAAATTTGTTTATACTGTCCTCATATTACGGACATTAAAACTGATACATAAAAATGCATCTTCTGCATTCCATAATTATGTGCGTAACTCCAAAGATCTTATAAGTAAGAAATGTTATTGATTGATGAAAAAATATATGTTGTGGATATTGATATCAAAAACTACCATGTTCCCTTTTATCTGTTATTGCCTTCATACGTTAGGAATTAAAATAAGTGTGCTAATTATATTCTTAAATATACGATTATATTGTAAAGTTGTTTCCAATGGACTAAACATTTTGTTACAGTTAAACTTTGTCACTCTTCAATCAGTTGTATTCGTAATAATTTAATCATAAAATTATTGTTATCGTGTTAACTCCTGTAGAATTTCACGTTTACCAAACCAGGTGTTTTCTAATATCATCTGTTATGATTACGAAATTATTTTTAAGAAAACTCACACAAAACAGTTCTATGCTGATCTAATTCTTACTTAAATTGCAATAAATAAATATGGGTTCATTTTTACGTAATAATAAAGTGAATTGAAATTTCGCTGTCACTTTTCCCTCCACTTTCAATATTGTTATTAAGTGATTGATTAATTTGAAATTACTGATTCTGAAGCCTCGTATTGCATATACATATCTGTTTTTCTGATTAACATTTCCCAATTATAGCCGGACTTAGTAGATATATTACTTAAACATCTTTCCTGCTTAATTTCTTATGAAGATCACTTTGATCATCTGCTGCTTTTTATAAAAATGTTACGTCAGGCTACATTGAAGTATTTTAAAGCTATATTTCTGAAACAACTAAAGTCTATGTTGTTATCAATGTTCTGGTGTTATTATGTAAAATGATATATTATAGAAATATACAATTATATTATAATCATTACGCTTTATGTATTCATGTTGTAAACTGAATGTAGAAAACACTCTTATTCCTGTTAAATATCACAGAAATTATTTTTATTTTGTATTGCCTTTTGTATTTACGGTCTTAAGAGTGCAGTCTGTTCTTAGGGTAAGCTCAAACTTATGATGTTGCACATACAGACTACATAGTTATAGTTTACAAGAATAAGACCAAAGTTTATCTCTTTTTATCGTGATATAAAATGTGTAATTTATATTATTTGTTAAAACGGAATCTTCTGAACCAAGTGTTATAGTATTTTAAAAGTTTACTGTATTTTATTACCAAAAAGAACCCATTTCACTAAACTAAAAATCAATCAATACCTATATATTGTCTTAAAGAAGCGCACAAACCATTTTTGGTCATATTAAATATTTGATAGTACATATCATGGCTAGATAATCTACTCTCAATGTTGATTTATCTAATATGTTATTATGATATAAAAATACATCTACCTATCTACACTTAGCTTCAATACGTGGCGAGTCCACTCATTCTGTTATTTTTCTTGTCAAAATGGTATGTATTTATTGTTTTATATTGAAATTAGCTTTTGCCCGCAGCTTCGCTCGCGTTAAGAAGTATTGTTATTAATTAGGTATAGTTTTTGCGGTTTTACTTTTGTTTGGCTTGTGTAAAAAATTAGGGCCTACAAAACTTCTTTGTACACAATATACTTAACTAATCTGTCATTAGGCGCTAAAACGATCAAGCTATTATATTATATATAGTCGAAAATCTGATAAGATTTATACAAACTTTCATCCCCTATTTTATTCCCTTAGGGGCGGAATTTATCAAAATCCTTTCTTACGGAATGCCAACGTCATAGTAGCCTTACGAGTGCAAAGTCTCAGCCCGATCGGTTTAAAATTGACAAAGTTTCATACAAACTTTCATCCCCTATTTTATCCCCTCGGGGGTGGAATTGATCAAAATCCTTTCTTAGCGAATCCCAACGTCATAACATCTATCTGCATGCCAAATTTCAGCCCGATCCGTCCAGTGACTTAGGCTGTGCGTTGATAGATCACTATATCAGTCAGTCGGTCACCTTTGAGTTATATATATTTAGATATGGCAAGCAAGCTGGCCACGCTTATAATGATATGTGGCTATTGTCGTCTTTTGACAACTACGGCACAATAATTATTATTTTGTTAACCATGAAGAAGCGTGAAGAGATATTTGTGCAGGACGGCATGATCGCTGCGACTATCGATGGGATTTTTCTTACCTTTCGATAGTCGGTGGTGTTTTTTGGACTGTACTATGCTCACCATCCGGTATGGGGCAGTCACTGTGTCAAGTCAGTTTAAAAAAAAAGAAGAAATTGCAAGAGAAAAATACATGAAACAAACAGGCTGTACTTGAGCCAAGGCGAATCACTTTACTCATTTCAAAACAGTATTATACATCCTATTAATCAAAAAATATCGATCAATTTTTTTTTCTTTTGTTCTGATGTTAACTGGTCCTTTTGAATACTGGATAAAGTTCAATACATATATAATAGGCATATTGTAGAAAAAGCTCATTACATACACTCATACATCTCAAGTATATAATATATATAATGTTTGAACACTAAGAGAAAAAAGTTAAAGAGCCAAAAATGTTTCAACTGAATAGCGGTATAATCAAAGGTTTTAAAAATTATTGCGTAAAAGATCTGATAACCTGAATTACGGGGCTTTAAAACGCTTTTACACTCGCTTCAACACAATCTCTCCTCCCTCCCTTTAATTTTTTCCTTAAGATATTTGTAACATACGCCCAGTATTAGAAACGCTTAAATTTAAAAACGCTTTTAAACACTAATGAGACATCAATAGCATACAAATTTAGGACCAATTAATGTTTAAAAGCTTTTTAATTCTAGAAATGGGCATTAGAGAGGAACTTCTATACTTAGAAAACAAGATGATTAAATCGTTGTTATTTGGAACCGACATTGAGAGTAAGGGCTTTTACACAGAAAAAAAAAAGAAATAATATTTTAAAACCAGTACGAAGTTTATATCTGCTTATATATACATATGTATATATTTAATAAAGGCGCACAATATCAAATACGTGAAATGGGTCTAAAATTTTTTTATAT
Organism: Automeris io; assembly: GCA_036320925.1. NCBI lineage: Eukaryota > Metazoa > Arthropoda > Insecta > Lepidoptera > Saturniidae > Automeris > Automeris io. The sequence goes on along the minus strand of JAUDJH010000010.1, from coordinate 10,382,234 downwards.
CGCCTATAATAAAAATATAATATTATGTAGCCTAAAATTCTAAAGTTTCTATCATTCTGGCAAATTGTATAAACAGTTAAAAGGTATTAAATTGTCAGATGAAAGTTTTTATACTTATAAAATTAACATATAATTATAACTCATTAATTTTGTCGTAAATTGTTTAAACGATTCAGTTCATTGTGATTTTGCTCAACGCTTTAAAGATCATAAAAGAATGTAAATGAAACTAGGTTAACCTTGTTATATATTACAATATCATACAGTCATATCTAAAATGATACTGCTTTTTGGGCTATAATTGTAATAGCAGATCAGTGAAGCATATTATTCGAAAGATTGTGTTTCATTATACATGAATATTCTACCTTATTTCACCTTTTCACCTTCAGAGCAATCCTCAGAACCACAGGTAACCAGAGATGGACAAAATTTAATCTATTACAAAATGTGGTCGTTATTTTAATTTTGTTACTCTGTAATCATGTTTAAATCCCTTCTAAACATTGAGGAGTCATAAATTTGTAGGCGATTGAGGATTCTTCAGCGTTTAAAACATAAACGGGCAAAATATAATTTTAATTTTTTTTTTGAATGATGCAAAATGCAATAGTCAACGTTTTTAATTAATCTGATTACATTTTGCCCATCTATGCAGATAACTAATAAGTGTTTTATATGTTTTGATCTTTGAAATTCCTTAAACTGTGTAATATTCTTTCAACTAATTTATTCCCCCCGTCCTATATTTGGTTCTGTATAGGCCAACATTATCGTGGCAACTATCAAATATTTTCTCTTCTCGACAATCTGCAGCATTTACCTTCAAGTGCAGTGTGGTCACACCAGTAGCGTTCATTTCATAGATGAATGAAAGCACTGCATGCCCTGACAAGAAATAAGTCTTGAATAAATTGCTTAAAATTAAATGCAATGTAGTCGGTTAAAAACAGTAATCGTTGATATTCATACATATTCTAATATCACTCCAACTATCTTCCCGGTAATTACAATATAATATTTAATATTATATAATAATTTAATATTAAAATTAATTACACTAAGTCTCCCTATCTTATCCAAATGCCCTATGCACGCTACTGGGTCACGCTGAGTCAAAATATTATACATTATAACACTGAATGAATATTACTGTTAAATCAAACAATTTCTTCCAAACCAAATGAAAATCACTGTACTCCTTCCAAGAAAACATAAATAAGTTTTTAAAAGATTGTAATCTAGAAAACTATTTTAAAAAAACAGAAAAATATTAGGTCCTTACATATGAAATTGGCGTTTTGTATGGGAGGAACAAAAAGTCGAATATTTTTTAATATAATATATTTAATTAATCAAAGTATGAACCATTATTTTCTATGCACTTTTGCCATCTCATAGGTAGTTCATTGATCCCTTTACTAAAAAAACTAGTCGGACGGGAATCAATAAAATCTTTGAAGGCGATTTGGACTGCCCCATCGGAGTTGAATTTTTTCCCTTGCAAGAAGTTATCCAAATTTCGAAAAAAATGGTAATCTGTTGGAGCAAGGTCCGGGGAGTACGGAGGATGTCTTAGACTTTCCAATTGAAGCTCTTCTAATTTAGTAGCCGTCTGTTGCGCAGTGTGTGGTCTAGCGTTGTCGTGAAGCAGCAGTGGCGTGGAGCGATTGACCAGCCTAGGTTGTTTAGCCGCTAGCTTTTCCATCATGGTTTGCAATTGCTGACAATAGACATCAGCCATAATAGTCTGGCCAGATTTGAAAAAACTGTAATGAACAATACCGGCACTAGTCCACCAAACGCTTACAAGTAACTTTTTTGGGGTTAATTTTCGCTTGGGGCAGGATTTGGCTGGCTAGCCAGGATCCAACCATTGCGCTGAGCGCTTCCGATTATCGTAAAGAACCCATTTTTCATCACAGGTAATGATTCGGTTTAAAATACCTTCATTATTGTGCCGGTTTAGTAATGTAACGCAGCAGTCGACGCGCGTTTGCCGGTTTGCCTCAGTCAATTCGTGAGGTACCCACCTTTCAAGCTTTTTAATCTTCCCAATTTGCTTCAAGTGAATTAAAACAGTTTTATCACTAACATCGCAGCCTGCAGCTAACTCGGACGTGGTTTGCGATGGATCCGCTTCCACAATAGCCTTCAAATCTTCATTATCAACTTGAGTCTCAGGCCGTCCACGGGGCTTGTTCTGCAGGTCGAAATGTCCAGAACGAAAACGTTGGAACCAAAAACGAACTGTGTTTTCTTTTGCAACACGACCGCCATACACATCATTCACCCTTCGACTTGTTTCCGCAGCACTAGTGCCACGGCGGAACTCGTACTCGTAAATAATGCGATATTTTAACTTTTCCATTTTGTAAAATGAGTGACGCAAACAGAAAAAAACAGAAGAAAAAACAAATGAATGACGATCATCGAAGCACAAATACATGAGTCTATAGCTGTACAAATTTGAATTTGGAATTCCTTACCAAAGAGGAGAAATTTGTGATTAAAGTGGCCAGTACGAAAAACGCCAATTTCATATGTAAGGACCTAATATATTTAAACCTTATATTCAATAATAATATCTCAAACTAGTTTCATTAACATTTTCGTAATATCAAAAAATATTTATTAAAATAATTAGGCGTGGAGAATTTGATGTCCTAATTTTATTTGAGAAATGCTGTAACTGACGTTTAATTAATAATTTTTAATTGTTGTAATTATGTTTACGTATATAATACTCAAATGTGTACGTGTAGATTTAATTTGTAGGAACACCAAATTATTGACGTGTCAAGCTCTTCAATGGTTATATAAGTTTTCTATTCCAAAATTTTAACTTTCCTGTGATCGTGTATGTTGCTATAGATATAATAATATGTGGAATCTTCAAGAAATATAAACTATAAATGTTATTTTGCGTGAGCAAGATTATTATCCAAAGAAAATTTTATGTGGTGAATAAACTTTTTTGTGTAATTTGTCATTTCATTTCATTATATTTCATACGCATTCATATTGTGCTCTATGCACACGTATATGCGTTCTTACATTCGGCTTAATATCCCTGCAAGCGTTTATCTTAGTTGATATCTGTTTATATATAAAGGGTGAACGGTAATGCGATACATTCCTTGATAGACGTTGTAGTACAGCTTATTTGGAGTCATTTAAGTCATATGACACCATGTCTGAAACTTGTTAATTTCTGAGATATTAAAGATTTAAGTATTTTTTTTTTTAAAACCTCCAGTTTTTATGTTAAAATGTTCCCTTGTAGTGACGAATACAAAATAATGTTATTGTTTATGCTGTATTCGTATAGCTAAATAATAATAAACTCATTTTAAATTAAAATTTGTAAGAAGGAATCGTCATTACTTAAGTAAAAGCTAAAAAACAAAGTATCATTTTGCAAAAAAAAAATGTTTTAGATAAATAAACGAAGAATTTCCAAGAAAATATGTATGTATAATTATGTAATTTGTACAAAACATTCCATTAAGTTCCATTTAAAACATTTTACTACAAGGGAACATTTTAACATAAAAACTGGAGTTTTTAAAAAAATACTTAAATCTTTAATATCTCAGAAATTAACAAGTTTCGGACATGGTGTCATATGACTTAAATGACTCCAAATAAGCTGTACTACAACGTCTATCAAGGAATGTATCGCATTACCGTTCACCCTGTATATATAAAACATGGCATAGTGTTAGAGACCAGCGATATTGTAAATGGACTTTGTCCCCTATGGATTATTTCAAGCTTTTTCGATGCGTTGTAAATCAAAAAGTCATTAGGAAGTTACATAAATTTGTCCTCAATCCATCTATTTTAGCCCATATCAGGGTTACTAGTGATCCGAGGCCTCCCCCAAGGCTCGCCACTGGTCTTTTGCCCTGAGCTGTATGCATGCACATATATCCAGCTGCCTTCCACAAGTCGTCAACCCCTCTCGCCTCTTTGTGTCCTACACTAAACTTGGCGTCGCTGTCTCCACTCAACCAATTCATTTACTCCAGCCAATATGACCAGCCTGGTATCACTTTAGCTTGCTCATTCGATATTATCCTCGCTACTTATTCATAAAATAACATTAGCTCCTCCATGCTCGTTGTTCGCCTAATACATTAAGCTAGAGATTTATAGAAGCTATTTCGACTTTGCTTAGCAAAATTCTCAAAAAATGAATTCGTTTTGACAAAAATCTGAATATATAATAGGAACTTAAGTACAGCCATAGTATTCGCAGAGCAAAGTCTATATTGAAAAAAACTCTGACATACTAAACTCTTTGACATTCATTGAGTAATATAAATTGTAATGTTTTAGGAAAGTCTAAGCAAAGTTGAAGTTGTGTCTATAAATCTCAGCCTAAGTATTTACAGTATATACATATTGACATATGTTAAATAGGTAATGCATTAACATAATTGTATATGAAGTTTAATTATCATCGCGTCAGTAATATAATTAAAGGATATGTAAACCCTATCCTACCACATACGTTTTAATGCTATTATTTCTAGCTGACTCCTATTACAGTCTATCCTCCATGTCTAGCAAACTACTACAAACAGAAAGGCCGGATCTAAGAAAGAGATAGTTGAATACACAAGTACTAGAATTCTAATAAATATTGCAAATTCTCCATTTATTAGCTACATTCGAATTAGAATCATTCTAATATTATCCGGAAGTATTACTTATTACTTTAATTACTATACATGAAACGGTTGTGGATAAATTCATTATCCTTCCTTGTATTCTTTTATGCGGCTATCTTCGTAAGTAAATAGTAAGGAAAATAATTATTCTAATAATTGAAATGCGGCAATCATTTATTAATCTCATATTCTACAGCCTAGGCACATATCTCTGAGCCCACATAAAATAGAGCCATCACGTTATTTACAGAATTCTATATGCGTAACCCTCTATTTCATACGCGTTGTCGACAAAAATAACGATGTATTACAAATTTGTTCTGCTTAGCACCAAGTGTTTTCGTCTCTCGCACTTCGCAACACCATTCTGCTGCGTACCATAGATTTGCGCCTCACCCTGACATTTGATTACGTGAAACGGAACGGTGGCTGCTAGTTCGTCACGCCGCCGCTGACGGCGCTCGGGTGCCAGTCTTCTTGCAGCGGGCGCGCGGCCGGCTGCCTGTTGCAGTGCACGGTACGAACCAACACACGCGAGTTCGCGGTCATAGGCTCGAACGAACATCGAAATCGACGGTCAGTGCGGTGACCATGATGATGGACAACGGAGTGATGACAAATAACTATGACGGGGTGTACGGGGACGGTTACATGGAACAAGAGGAGGAGTGGGAACGGGAGGGTCTCTTAGACCCGGCATGGGAGAAACAACAGAAAAAGGTCAGTTCCACTTACCTTACGCTTGTTGACGTTTTGTTAAAGGTAGATATAGAATAGTGATGCTTAGAACTCTGATGTTCGCACTTTTATTCGATGTCAGGAAATTCTTATCGCCTTTGTGACTCATGTTTATGTATTTAAAAACTATACGTATCCACAAAATCGAGCTTGAATTTGTTTGTTTTTAATGTTATATTAAATTATTTTTTTACATGTTTTCAAGTGTTACAACTAGATCGTCTAACATTTATCAGACAGGGATCTATTTTTAGAAGCTCGCTAAAAACCGAATATGTCGTAAATACGTATTCGCACAAGTTACTGCATAATTTTAAGTGTGTAATTAAAAAGTTAGCTATTTGTTAAAATGGTTAAGACGCGCGCTTTTCAAAATTCGAAAACCAGAGTTTGCACATTTCCCGCCGCCAGTCGTAAGTGGATCGCGGCCGTGGACACTATTAAAAGATTTCTTGAAGCTTTTCGTGCGAGCGGGACAGATACACAGTGCGTCCCGCGGGAGGGAGCAGGTCAGAAAGAGGAGTCGAATTTCCGTTAGTCATGTCCTAAAATGGGTCCAGCGAAGGCGCCGCTGAAAGCGCGGGCGTCCGACTATACGTCACTCTGAAACCCGCATTTCAGGAAATTACTCCAGCGACTGTATTTAACATAAATTGCTTGACGAATGGTGTCATTTGCGCTCTGACCCGCAAGCTCCGAGGAATGTTCTGACGCACCCTTTGAGCTCGACCTGTGGAATGTCATTAACGACTTACGACACCACTCTCTGATTTATTTCCAACAGAAAAATTGTTCAGCTTACAACAAATTATTTTTAATCGAGCTTAAAAAGTAGTTATCTTAAAATATTTTTAATGCAATTTTATAATAGTCCGCTGATATTTCGATGTAATTTGACAATATGTTTTATCCAATTAGTGTCATCATTTAGGTAAAAAATTTAATAATTCAATTTATTAAATGACTTAGTAAGATTAATTAGACCGACTCTCGATTTCCATCCCGGGTTCATAAGAAAATTTTCCCTTCACACAATAATAGCTTAAACCAAAAGATTTACCTAAAAATAGAAAATGAAATCTAGTGACGTGCATAGGATATTTGGTAGGGTAGGGAGAATTCGCGTAATTAACTTGAATATTATATTATTATACTAAATATTATATTTCTCTCATAGGAAAGATAGATGGGGTAAATATAGAATAGACATGAATATAAATGGTTCCTTTTTTTGTTTAATATTAAACAAATTATTCCAGACTCATTTATCGTAAGGGCATGCAATGCTTTCATGAATCTATGCAATGAACGCTGCTGATGAAATCGTAATGTAAAGGTTACTCGTCATTTGTTTATTTCTCGTTAATTTTACACGCGAAATTAAAGTTTCTCTTCACAGAATAATAGCTTAAACCAAAAGCTTTACCTAAAAATAGATAATAAAATCGTAATGTAAAGGTTACTCGGCATTTGTTTATTTCTCGTGAATGTTACACGCGAAATTCCGCTGCTTGGGTGAAAAGATAACAATTCACGTTGTAATTAATTACCAATGTCTAATTAGAAACCTTTGTAAACATTGGTTAGTCGTCTTTTCAATTTTTTTATCTACTTAACACGAATTTAAGTAATAAATACTTTGTTTTTAAACAATCTTATAAAAGCCTTATTTTACTTTGAAGAAGCAGTTAGACAGAGTTTATAATATTATATAAACTCGTCATATTATAAACTCTTATATTATAAATATAAAAATATCATATTATGATAGCTAGATTATATTTAAATAATACATTACGACTTGCAATTGCCATTGCTAGTAAAAATTAAGTTAGATTGTTATTTAAAATTAGTTACATATGAGACACCAATACACTTGTACGTCATACACAATATTATAGCATAGGAAATAAAAGCTTTTTAATGTACTATGTAAAGGATCTATCAAAGTAAAATACAAATATCTAAGAAAATTTGTCATAAGTCAATTTATCATTTGGCTTAAGAACTGCCAGCAGCTGCTCTACTAGTCAAGTTAAGCACGACCCATTACCGCAACGTAGATATAGCCACAAATGTACCTCTGCTCACCCTTATAGCAATAATGTAACAATACATTTTATTATTATTGTAACGTTCATATCCAATGTACATTGTTTACTTACAAAGGACGAAATGCAATATTTATTGAAAGGAAATGACTCGAGGGGACAAAATAAAGAGAGGCTTGCATGGTAGATGCCTGAGGATGTAAACAAAAAGGCTGCGATGCGGTGCATTGCCCGTACTTGTATGGCAGGTCAATGTCACGGCCGAGTAGCTAAAGAAGCGTGTGCGCGAATAAGTCGACAGACGTGGGGCCTTACCGCGATCTCTTATAACAGTATTGTTTTCATCATACTTTAATATTTACTAGCCGGACGAAGCATAAAGGTAACAAAAATATAATATATATTTCTTCAAACAAGCGCAAAGTAACCTTGTTTCATGTAGATCTACAATACAAACACTCGCAACCTGGAATGAATTGGTCTTCCGCAACAACGAGGTCAGTAGCACACACAACACCGGCTGAAGATACCACAACAGCATCAATGCGCTGATCAATATCGTACTTTCTAATATGAATCGAACTATAGCTGCTTGTTTCAAAATAGCTGACTGTCTGTTTTATAAATTTCACTACTGTGCAAGTAGAATGTAAGCTCTTATGATATCTTTCTTTGAAATTAATATTAAGTTAAGAATTTCGAAAACAAAGTTAAAACTGTTTGACATTTAAAACGTAAATTAATTGGAAAAGTTAATCAGGTAGAAACTCGCATTTGACTCACTCACAGTGTGATATCAGAATTCGACTTCTAAAAGTACACACAGCCAAAACGTCAGCGTACGTTAGTTATACCTTGACCCATTAAATTTTGTATACATGTGTGGGTGCGTCAATGTGGTAAATAATTTTTGGAATTCAACCACAGAAAATAATTATAATAAAGTTACGAATATTAAATGAACAGGTTTTTAGAATTCAGAGGACAAAATAAAATACCTGCTTACTAGGAGTCAGCGAGGATGCATTTAAATGTTTAAGAAGATTGTACTGCATTTGCTTGATAAATAATGCTCCATAAACTTTTTGTACCAAAGCAAAACTACGACGTAATGATAAAATTTAATTACAATTTTAAGCATGCGGTACCGTCCACTTCGCTAATTTGAGGATATTTAAATTAGTCTCGTGCAAAAAAGTCTATAAATTAGAATGCCGAGAATTAATATAATCATGGACCACTTCATATAAAATATTAATGAACTTTAGTTCATAGTTTTGTTGTACTAAAAGTCGAATGTGAAAGTGAGGATGTTGTTATAACTGGTTGTGAAATTGAAAATTTACATCAACTATTAACATATTTTTTTAAGCCGCATAAATAACTTACTATAATCGGTATATACATACATATATTGAAATGTTTTACCTATTTCCAGAAAATTTACAATATTACTTACTGTGTAGGTTTCGTAAAATATTACACAAGTTCATAGAAAATAATATGCTAATTGGAAATACAGAGAAAACAAAGTGCGTCAATAAATTGGTCCACTTAATAAATTAAAAATTACTGCATCTATTTGAAATAGACATGTGAGGCTTCCGTTTTTTTTGTATGTACCTACAGTAGACAGCAATAATGAGAAGCACAATAAAGTAATTCATTTGAGATTGGCAAAGAATTAAATTAATGTGGTTACAAAATTATTTTATAGGTACCTAGTATATGTTAGGACAAATAATTAAAAAATTACTTTCTTTATGCTGATCACTTTGAGGATACACATACAAGCATAGTGGACAGAATATATTTACGATAGTTATTACTGATATATTCTGTTTGCTCCGATTAGATAAACCGCAATGATACGCTGGAAACGGTTTGATGCAATGAGTTTATTCAATTACAAATGAAATGGGTAGTGAAACCCGTTTAAAGCGAATAAATACCTTGAAATGATGACAATTCGATCGATAATTCTCATGGCATTTTTATGTTCCAATTCGCTTATAAGTTAGCATTTACCTTGTCATTAGGCAAAGAATTATCACCATACCTTTCGCGTAATTCCAGCGAACGAGGTCATTGGCATGCGATAAGCTGATGCAGTTTGTAACTACTTTGCGTCCTTATAAACAAAAACCTAGTCAAAAGCATACAACATAACAGACATAAGACGATGGTTTACCTGCATACAGTTTCGCACTTGATTTAAATAAAAGCACAAGACTATATTGATAACCCTGGTAGACTTGCTGTTGCTTCTCAATAAACACGGTCTTGTATCCGCACTGTATTTTTTATTTCATAGTCCACTTGAATAAAAATTACATGATATATTTTTTTCCTTTTTTATTTATTTAAGGATATAGTCCAAAAGATATTGTTATTAATTATTTAAAGCTATATTCTATCGCGTCTCTACCTACACTAATTTTGAATGAATTAAAGATGCAATTGTTCTTAGTTAAATAAACCTACAAATGTAATAACAAATGTGAATACTAACATAGATTGACCTAGTCTCAAGTTAGGTTTTACATTTGTACTGAGGATACTAGACAAAGACAAATATATTATACTGACACAACATGACTCGCATCGAACATTAATATAACTAATAATCTTCATTTTTATACTTCCTCTACTATATACCTATTATGATAATCATTTTTAACTAAGAGATGGTATATTTATTTAATTTTTTCATTGATTAGATATTAAAGAAAGAAACTTACAAATATTACAATATATTTTAGGTTGTATAAAGCCCGACACAGTCACTAAAAAAATTCTCAATAAAAAAATATTTTGACTTTTAATTACAAATTTATTTAATACATTAATATTATCTTATAAGAAGCAAAATTACTCTTGACTATTACATTCAAATTGATCTATAAAAGTGTTTGTTGTTTTTGCGATAGCTATTGCATTTATATTACTAAAAGAATAAAGTATGAAGGTAAAGATTTCTGCTATCACCATTTGCAAAGAACGAGTATCTTAAACAGTCTGAAAAAAACAATTCGCTTTACCTGATGCACTGAAAAAACTTTGGTAATCATCAATACACAATATACTGCCATCCATCGATATGCTAGCCTGCGTTTGACCATGAGAGAAGACTTGTTTACAAGAAAGCGAATTACGCGGTTAGTTCTGAAACGAGATTGTCCATAGCGATCCTATGTGGGCCCTCTATGTACTTAATCTTGTCAGGTATGTCAGACGCCTTAGCTCTTCACTTCTGCACGTTTAGCATTATCTTGAGGTCATTTGTGTTAATTTTTATTCATATTGTGCGAGCGATGTCTTTTGGCGGGCACCACGTTGAACTTTTGATCAAATGCCAAAAGTGAGCTAACAGCGACAAGGAAAAAATAGACGTGTCAAACCTTACGCAACTGATATCGTACGTCTCCTACAATGTATTTTAAAAACATAAATCTAAACTAATAAATTCAAAACTTTTTAGCAAGTTATTTACCTAAATAATTCAAAATTAACTTGTCGCCTTTATTACATCCGATCGACCTTGCCTCATTGCCAGACTATCCTGTGTTCTGACCTGGGGCTAAACTTTACCGTTTTAAAGTGTACAGTATTGGATTGCAGGAAGTTTTGCCTATTGACCTCAAAACTTCATTATGAAGATGCCACCCTGAGGTGATGATTATATTATCAATTTTCTTATCCATATATAAAATATACATTTAACAACATCTCAGTAGTAAATTCGTTGAGTTTCACTAAGCCGTCTTATTCGCATATTTATAAAGTTACGATTATACATAACTCTATAATGTTTGAATCTTAAACAAAGATATAATGAATAGACTCATGGATTCCTGAAAGGAGACTGAAACCGCAACCATGGTGTCAAATTATCAATATCCACTAATAAAAGAGGGCAAGAGAGAATTACTACAACCTTTGGAATAAAGTTAAAAATGTGCAGCTAAATTTCTTGTTACTAGAGTCACTACATTGTACTTTATTAAATTTACAGCAAGAAAATATCTATAAACATACAGTAAATTGGTATATATATATTGGTACCTATCAATAGCGTCCATTCTATAGATGCATTAAAGCATTGCATGCTCTTACAACAAATAAGTCCAAAATAAAATAATTGAAGTTGAACAAAGAAAAGGAAATATTTATATTCAAAACTAATTTATCTTTACAGGATGTTTCTTTCCTTTGAAAGCAATATAATGCACACTATAATAATACAATATTCAAATTAATCACGCGAACACTGCCTACCTTGTACAAATAACATATGCACGTCACTGGTACCTATACACAAACGTATCTTGGCAATTATAACAAAAATTATATATAACACTTGGGTTATTTATTTGTGGTGGAATTGTGTATCGATTAAAATCAGTAATATATTTTTATTACCTTTTTCGAAACCTTACCGATCATGCGTGTAGCCTTCATTGAATTTAAATAAATATGGAATTGTTATTTCTGAAATAAATCAGGAAATAATCTACGTGAGTTATGGTTTGGCTTGCAAGTACATTAATATTTAGTTATTTCAACAACCCTGCCATTTGGAATGTTTTGAAACCGAGGTCCAACCGGAGAATGTCTCTAAGTAGAACAAAAGTAAACGACCTTCAATATTGAACTAAAACACGATAACGGTGGCACGGAATAAATTTTATTTAACTTAATGGCACGAGATATGTTGCTTTCTATGTGTTACAACAATGCACAGAGAAACCGTGTTTAAAACTTGCTTTAAAGTTGTAATCTGTGATAGTTGAACCTTGATGTGTGCCGTGCAGTTGAAAGACCGATAACTCGATAGATTTATTCTTGCAAAGAAAAAAAATTTCTCCTCTCTACTACATGTTATTGGTTGCAAAATATTTGCTTACGGGGGTGACGTGGTCACTCTGTGACAAAACCCCTTTAAAATAATAAAGAAATAAAAAAAAAAAAAAATATATATATTTGCTTATATTTCTTCGTATTATGTATGCGTAATTCTCATAATATTAGGTCCTTACATATGAAATTGGCGTTTTTCGTACTGGCCACTTTAATCACAAATTTCTCCTCTTTGGTAAGGAATTCCAAATTCAAATTTGTACAGCTATAGACTCATGTATTTGTGCTTCGATGATCGTCATTCATTTGTTTTTTTCTTCTGTTTCTTCCTGTTTGCGTCACTCATTTTACAAAATGGAAAACTTAAAATATCGCATTATTTACGAGTACGAGTTCCGCCGTGGCACTAGTGCTGCGGAAACAACTCGAAGGGTGAATGATGTGTATGGCGGTCGTGTTGCAAAAGAAAACACAGTTCGTTTTTGGTTCCAACGTTTTCGTTCTGGAAATTTCGACCTGCAGAACAAGCCCCGTGGACGGCCTGAGACTCAAGTTGATAATGAAGAGTTGAAGGCTATTGTGGAAGCGGATCCATCGCAAACCACGTCCGAGTTAGCTGCAGGCTGCGATGTTAGTGATAAAACTGTTTTAATTCACTTGAAGCAAATTGGGAAGATTAAAAAGCTTGAAAGGTGGGTACCTCACGAATTGCCTGATGCAAACCGGCAAACGCGCGTCGACTGCTGCGTTACATTACTAAACCGGCACAATAATGAAGGTATTTTAAACCGAATCATTACCTGTGATGAGAAATGGGTTCTTTACGATAATCGGAAGCGCTCAGCGCAATGGTTGGATCCTGGCCAGCCAGCCAAATCCTGCCCCAAGCGAAAATTAACCCCAAAAAAGTTACTTGTAAGCGTTTGGTGGACTAGTGCCGGTATTGTTCATTACAGTTTTCTCAAATCTGGCCAGACTATTACGGCTGATGTCTATTGTCAGCAATTGCAAACCATGATGGAAAAGCTAGCGGCTAAACAACCTAGGCTGGTCAATCGCTCCACGCCACTGCTGCTTCACGACAACGCTAGACCACACACTGCGCAACAGACGGCTACTAAATTAGAAGAGCTTCAATTGGAAATTCTAAGACATCCTCCGTACTCCCTGGACCTTGCTCCAACAGATTACCATTTTTTTCGAAATTTGGATAACTTCTTGCAAGGGAAAAAATTCAACTCCGATGGGGCAGTCCAAATCGCCTTCAAAGATTTTATTGATTCCCGTCCGACTGGTTTTTTTAGTAAAGGGATCAATGAACTACCTATGAGATGGCAAAATTGCATAGAAAATAATGGTTCATACTTTGATTAATTAAATATAAAAAATAAAAAAAATAAAAAAAAAATAAAAGAAATATTCGACTTTTTGTTCCTCCCATACAAAACGCCAATTTCATATGTAAAGACCTAATATATCTCATGTACAGTTTAAATTTAGTGTAATTGACTATGAAACAAAGGCCTGTTGTTATTTACAAAAATCAACGAACATTGTTTAAAATAAATACTAAATTATTACAGATATTTGCAAATGCATTCACTTAGCGGTTGATACAAACGAACTAGAAAAGACATGATTATCAAAGCAAAGAAAATTTTTTGGAAATTTATTTGATAATAAACGATAACAATAGCTTTACACTTTTTTTTTGGTTACTGGGGGAAATCCCTGACGGACCTCAGGGGGCGGTGAGGGCTGCCCCCGGTGTGTCAGACTTGCACCAACTAAAACTCCCGGGGTGTTCCTTCTTCCCGTATGACCGGGGCCAGAGGTACAGTGTTATCCTCTTCTCCGACCCTCAGCGACGTCTGGCCTTTTGTTACGCCGCATCTCTGCACTGCGAGGAGTTGTGTAAGGAGCCACACCTCGCTCACCTTAATGTGTTAGAGCGGTGTGCGGGAACACGTCACACATCGCTCTCGCCTGGATAAGTTGGGCGGACAATAGCTTTACACTGAGTTAAGATCATTTTTAATGTTTCATTAATAACATAAAAAAGTTATAATTATTTTCTTAAACGTAATAATAATTTGTAAATTGTCATTTTCCATGCACTACCTACAACAGTACCGCTTTCTCGTTAAAATAGTTCGCTATGTATGTTGCATGCATACTACTAAACAATACTCAAAATTACCGCATACCTGCTCTGTCACCGATGTGGAATAAATAAACAGTACATACATCCATGGAGACCTTAGAATAGTGATTCATAATAGTGAAAGTTTTATGTTTCCAAATCCTCAATAAACATGTCGCCGTATAGATTACTCATTGGTTTCCAGATGAAGGTACAACAAAGCACATATGATATACATATGTAGGTATAACTAGTCGGGCACGTTGTTACTCCTGGCCAAGTCAATAATATTATTTTAAGTGGACCGGTTCTAGAACGGACAATCTCGCTAAGCACGTAGATTCATTAAATAATAGACATACATGATCATTTTACAAGAAAATACATATATATATACACGTAATTATAATCTAATAATAGCATTTAGCACTTTGTATTTTGCAAATATTTGAGATAGTTTTCAAATTTATAAGTAAAATTTTGGCTGAAGATGATTATACAGTAAACTAACATTTCCTGATAAATTGTTGTTTTTATTAAAAACTTTTATCAGTCCTTCCGAATGATTTTCATATAACTGGTAAAATATTACATTCTTATTACAGATTTTGAATTGCGCTTATCTTAAATTTGTGGTTATTTAAAAGATGTAATAATGTACTCCACATCATAAATTTAAACAATGACTAAAATGTAACCTATAAAACATTTGGTGATGTGGATTACGAAACTAATTAAAATGAGATTAATTCACGGACCGTTGACCTACTATATGCTAGAGTAATTGAAGAATAAATTATAAAATATTTAATTTTACACGGTTATGAACAGTAATTACCTGTCAAACTGGCTATATTTACTAAATAAAGCCTTCATAATGCATTAACAATTAGTATTTACCTTAAAATAAACTTATTTGTTTGCTAACCAAGGCAGAAAATATAAACGTCAAATACAAAAATGTTTCTATATTATTTGTGTATGAGTTGTAGTGTGATCAAATTATGTATTAATAAAAATACCAGAATTGTACTATTAAGTTATACTAAAAATTAACATAAAATAAAATCGCAATTTTGGTGTTTTCAGAAATTACTAAAATGTTTTTGACAGATTTTTCGAAGTGTTAATATTTATTTTTCAGTAAAAATTATCGATTTGTTGTCTTCGTGCACTGAGTAGAACCGAGTTATTGTATATAGATTGACATCTTCGTAGTATCACGTACAGTACGGAGGTCAATTCAAATGATTAATAACAATAATAACATATCACCACGCTATGTCCCTTTCGCGGTGAGCAGAGATGCGTTAGTGACTGTATACACTTTAATTTTAATTGTCGTGCTCAACGTGACCAGTGAAAAATATAACTCTCCTTAAAAACCAATTTATATACGGATAGTGCATAAAATTGTACAAACCTGGGGCTATTCGTTATAGTTAGCATAGACAAAGTCGTATGCACAAAATATAGCATACACATATGTCTGTGGGAACTAAGTAAACAAACACCTGATACCATAGTGTGTCGTGTCTCATTTTTCCTTAGTTCTGTCGTATGTTTCAAAACATTGTGGAGATAAGTAGGCGTCAGGTCCGCCCACTGGCTACGTCCAGGTGCGAACTCAAACGGCGTCACTTGTGACAACCTACCTTTATTACTATCGCTTTTATTCTGTCATACTAGTCCCTGCCTGCGATTTCGTCTGCGATAGCGGTCCAAACAAAACTTTTGCATTTACTACGGATGCGAGATAAGATATACATACTTAAATACATAATAATTAATGGTATTTGAATGTTTCGGAGAAATATTTCACTTGACCTCTCTACTGTATGATGGCAAATACTATGGACGAGTCAAAGTATATCTCCGTTTCCGTCCAACCGACGTTAATAAAACTTGTAATTATTAGATCAATATGTGAACAATATTGCACGATTTGAAATATGGGAGAATATTGTTTATCTATAAGCAAGTGTCCTCAGACAACTAAAGGTAATAATAATATATCGTCACGCTATATTCCTTTCGTGGTAAGCAGAGATACTTTAGTGGTTGTGCACTACCAAAGATTTTTTTTTGTTCGGGCTATCTACTGATGACCGGGACAGGCTATACAGCTCAACCAGGCTTAGGGGGCGAGTACAGAAGGTGCTCAGCCAGCGAGTTTATGGGTTGGGTAGCAACGCAAGGGCACCCCTGTAAGTACGACCTCGACTTGGGCAGCCAGCAAGGGGAAAGAATCTACTGGTGATCTACTAGCGTTTCGGAAGCGACTACCTTGAGAAGAAACGCCGATACTACCAAAGATCACCGAACATTAATATTTATACTGATATCAAACAATAGAGCTGCACTATCAGCAGTAAGCTGTATAAGCTGTATGTAGCAGTAATATCTATACTAATATTATAAAGCTGAAGAGTTTGTTTGTTTGCTTGTTTGAACGCGCTAATCTCAGGAACTACTAGTTCGAATTGAAAAATTCTTATTGAGTTGAATAGACTATTCGAGGAAGGCTTTAGGCTATATAACATCACGATGCAACTATTAGGAGCGAAGAAATAATGGAAAATGTGAAAAAAACGGGGAAAATTATTCATCCTTGAGTGCTTCCATAGCGTGAAAACGGTTCAAGATACCAAAAATATATGTATGACAGAGTTATTCCTCTTAAAATGATCTAAAAAAATGTCTGCGACAGTATATGTCTATCTTTTAAGATTTACTCACTAGAACCGTTTTTATGGTAATCAAATTTGGTCGAAATTAATGCATTATTTGTTAAGAGTTGTATCAACGTAATAATATTAATCTTTATCCAAATAAATGTGTTGTTGATTAAGAGTATTTAATTGTGAACAAAATTGCCTTTGACATCACTTAATTTCAGTGAACATCTTAGAAGATATTGCAATAACTTATATAGCAGAACAACGTTTGCCGGATCAGCTAGTACAAAATAAATATGAGGCACACTAATTTATTTACTGGCACCACAATTCTCTTCGGTGCTAAGCTTCGCTGACATTAAGAACTTCACTCTTAATTGAAATGTTTATTTATTAATTAATTCATACCAATTTCACAAGTATTAATAAGAAGCATGTGATTCATGTTTTAAATGTTATCACTTTAAAATTAATTTAAACGTGTTCGAGATATTTCAAACTTGTTTGACTTTTAATTTGTTATATTTACATCAGAAATTATTATAGTATTGTTTGTATAGTTGTTGTATACATTATTGTAATTAAAAATTTTAAAATAAAAGAAAGGAAAAAGTATGTATTCAAGTTATCTATTATTCATTTCCTTAAATACTAACATGGTATAAAAAACGTAATATAAGTAATAATAAAAATGTATTTTATGCCGCTATTAAGGAACTTTATTACTTATATGTCCACACTTCAGCTATATTACTTACTACTTTGTACTCCTTAGCATTAAACAAACGTCATTAAAAATAATTCTGCAACAAATGACTATACTTAATTGAAAGTGTGAGTCCAGATTATAAACGTATGTAATTCGTTGCGTGTAAGCGAACAAATAGCATCATAATTTATTCATCACTTGCAGTTTTGTTCGTCATGCACTTATTATTAACTTGAATCTTCTCTTCTCTATTATTATAAAACTATTCAGTGTTAAATTCTGTTACTTCGAAATATTTATAAAAACTTGTAATTGACTATTTAGAATACTTCGATCACGCATTAATAATCTTTTAAAATATTTGTTTATTTATTTTTGTTCGAGTGTCACGCTAAAACTACTCATCCTATCTTAATGGAACTTTCAGGGTTAATACATAACTACCAAATAAAAACAAGGACCATTTATGGTCACGATTTGTGGGGTCAGACCCCGCAAAACCAAAGGCGCAGCTTGACCAATCTATAATGCACTGTTAATGCAATAACTCAATATAAAATAAGGATGTATTTATAGTCTCTGCAAAATTGTAAGTTTTAATAATATTATTTAAATAAAAAATTAGATAAAATTACCTCTTTCCTCCATGCGCCACCCTTCATTAAAGAAATTAAGTGAAACGATTTTCTTAATAAAATTAAAATAGTTATTCTAACTATAAAATTATCGATTATCGATGTGATTTAAACGGGGGTTTGCTATGATTATCGTATTTCACGAAATTGCAGGGGAATAGAGACTAGGACTAAAAATAAAAATATTCTAAAAAAAACAAAATTTCAAAAAGTTATTAATAATATGATAATTTATATAGATATAGGTAGCTATAAGTATATGCCAATCAGTAAACGGCTTAAATGATTCAAAAGCACCTTATATTTGTATATACACACAATACTGTATTTATTAAAGTCAGTGATGTGTAATATTTTGCGTAACTAGGCCAGCTTTAAAATTATCAAATAGCAATTGTATCTCATCCTATAAATCATGAAACAAGTCGGTGAATTGTAATTAAATTTCATGCAACATAATATGTTTATCATTTCAAACTAAATACGTAAATGCAGTTACATGTCTGTGCTAGTTACAATTTGTTAATAAAACCATTAAACTAAAATTCATAAAACATTGCCAGTTGCCACGCTAAAACTTTGTTAAACTAAGTAAGCAATTTACAAAGTTAGTTAAAAATTTAAATTTCAAAATATCAACCAGCTGGGTAATATTTCAAAACCACAGAATAGGTAGCACTTATAGTTTTGCTTCGTAAAGAATCAAAAATACTTTATTCTACTCGTATTTCATTTTTAACTAAAGATTGAATTAAATGTCTACTAATAGGTAGGTAGTATTATAATTAAAGTAATCTATTTTTTATACTTCCAGCCGTCTTTATCTATTTTAAACTGGTTCACTCTCGCACTGTATTAATGATTGCTCTACGTAATTTTACGTACATACAACGTCATTTTGACTTCACTTGGTGTCCAGCAGCCATTTCGGAATAGATAAGAAGGGCTCTGAGGATCTGTGGTCATTTCTTTTTTTTTTTGAAGCGGTTTAACTACTAAGTGCCGGGAAAGCCATTCACAGTTCAACCAGCTTAGGGGACGAGCACAGAAGGTGCTCAGCCAGCGAGTTTATGGGTTAGGTGCCAATGCAAGGGCACCCCTGTGGGTACGAATCTCGACTTGGACCGCCAGCCAAAATAAGATACTAACCCTACGGGTGATTTACCAGCGTTTCGGAAGTGACTACCTTGAGAAGAAACGCCAAAAGAAACTCAAGGCTTCGTCGGAGTGGAACTGCGCCTCGGTGCGAAAACGCACCGGTTAGCAGCAGTTGACTGAACTATGCTTTTTCGGCGCCGCTGGCAACGCCGGTGTCGTGGTGTGAAATTAGTGTGTGTGTGTGTGTGTACCTCACTGTTTGATCGGTCAGTGGAGATCTGTGGTCAATTTTATCGTCTGTTTTAACTTGTACAAAACTGATTCTCTCTCTTTCAGACAAACTTTACTGTGATAATTTTCTCTCCATGAGAGACATTTTTAATGGTGTTTTCTAAATCTCTGCAGCTGTCCATTAAATACACCGAAAATAGGTTCATCGAATAATGTGAAGTAATATTTAAAAATTAAGTTTCAATTACAGGAACAACAACAGCAGTCTTAAGCTGTAATTGCTAACGGCCGCGGACAAACACAATCTGGGCCATCGCCATATCATTTCCTGCTCTTTAACAAGAAAAAGTTTGCTGTTAAACCATATGTTCATTGTGATTAGAGATACTAAGAGTCCCGATTTTTGTGAAAATCCTTAATGTTTAAATATCGATTGCTCTGTCCCGATAAATTTTTGATTAGGACACTAATCTCCCGATTTCAGGGATACAAAATTCGTCTATGTCCTCTGTGTATAATTTATTGTTTTAAAATTGTGAGATTTTTAACAAATAGAACTTTTTTTTATTTTATAACCGTATTATCTTTATTGCAAAAACATTCAATAAATCTTAATATAATAATAATACTAATTATAATTTACAAGATGTTCTCAAAAATTTTAAAAACATAATTATTACTTAAAATATTGTGTTATCATTTTTATGACGGCCAAATGAAAATCAGTGTCCGATTTTTAACCTGACGTCTTAATATCTGCACTATCAGGGATGTTTAGCCAAACACTGACGATGAATGTGAGTGACAGTCCACTGGCCGACGTGGACAGAGAGCAGACCGATGCCAACAGTATCTATTTTCGCCTGTAGTCACTCGCCCACGCGAATTACTTACACTCACTTGCTATTATAATTAGAAAAACGTAGATGCTAAATTTAAATCCGACACACGGAACTGATGAACGCTTCCAGTCTAAAAAGCAGTAGTCGTGTCTTTTTGCAACACTAAATTAAACCGTAAGGGTGTAATCGGAACTGAATAATATAAAATATACGAAAATTTTAACTCAATGTATGATCTATTTTTTATTTCAATACAAGTGAAAAAGGCTAAATTTACACTTCAAATACAGAAAATTATATGCTGACAGTACTTTATTGCTAAAGACCCACCTACCACTGAAACTTTAATTGTAGCTGACTGAAAAGTGCATGCCTTGACAAGATATTTTTAATACTGGGTCAGCAAAATGGGCACACTGCACTAGATGGTTACTTGCTGACAAAATTGATAGTAATACAATGACAGCAAGGATAAGAAACCTCTACAGCCATACCATGGGCTGCAAAGAGTAATGATAAACAATAAATAAACGTAACGTGAATGCTAAATTTGTTAACGCGTTTTAAATTTCTCATCGGCAAAACGAAGGGTCATTTTATCAATTGATATTCATATTGACCCCTCACAGCAATCCATTACGTGTCATGTAACCAACTAGCCAACACCGTCATAAAATTATATTAGAATAAATATCTTGTCATATTTTTAGGAATACCGATTCAGTTAAGTTACGTTGATACTATTTTAAGACATTAAAATAAAGACTATCAATAATGAATATTTCAATAAGGAACTTCTTTCTTTCTTTCTCGACTTCCAACCTTTCGATTCTGTGCAAATATTTGCAATTAGGTTGAAAAAATGTAGCCCTCATGAAACAGGCCGGGTTAGTTATTTATACTCTAAATTAAATTAAATTATATTGAGTATTTATTTTCATAAATAAAATGAAAAAGAAAAGTATCCTTGGTAATTAAAATATCTGACAAACTAATTTCCATGGACCGAGTCTTTCAAACAAACTGTTGTACCATATATTAATAGGCCATATTAGCTATTAACGAACTTGCGTTACGTATACGTTGGATTAAAATGTCATACACGTCTGTTCTAATTCAAATACACCTCTATATGGAGAGCGCTATCTTATCAATGAATCTACGGAAGTATGATAAGGCATAGATAATATTATATTCAAATATATGGGCTTACTTAATCTGTTTTAATCCAATTAATTGTCCCACAATGATTTATTACATTTACATATAGTATCAATCAACAGTTTTATAGTCTGAATTATAAGAATCGACTCTTCATTCAAAATATTTACTTCTACATCATATCGTGTTTCGATGTTATATATACCATCTTATAATTTTTTGATTTTATAATAAAACTGAATTTATTCTTGCAGTTACAGCCACTAATATGCTTCTGCTCACCCCGAACTGGATATAGCGTGACGATATATTAATATTCAATTTATGCTTGGTACGATTTACTCAGTGGGCTCCTTAGTCCTGAGATTTATAGTAGCTATTTCGGCTTTACTTAGCAAAGTTCTTGAAAAATAAATTAATTTTAACAAACAGCTGAATATATAAGAGGAACTTGAGTATTAGCAGAGCCAACTCCATGTTGTCAAAATCAGCGTTTTACCAAATCCTTTGCCATTCATTCAGTAATTATAAATTGTAATCTTTTAGTAAAGTCTAAGCAAACCTAAAATTGCGTCTATAAACACAGCCTAAGAGTTGACTAGAAGTTGAGTTGAAAGAGACTATGTTTGTTACTTCTTCAAGCCAAAACGGCTATACGAATTTTGATGAGTATAAAGACATACAATAACCTGGAGTAACATAAGCTACTTTTTATCCTCAAAATTACTCAATTCCTGAGAAAAAGCTGATGGAACCACTTGGTACTGACGTAGTGCCACACGGATAGAAACACATAATATATCGAACTTATATACGCTGGGCACACTTGGTAACCACAGCTGTCTGGTTGATAAAGAAAGTGTAAGTGTGGTAATTAAAACATTAAGTATAAGATTATTTTTTATGTATACACTTACTAAATCTGAATCTAAGATATTATAAATTTACAATTTTAAACTTTTTATTATAAACATTATTGAGCACGTCAGATTCTGAGCATTTTTATTTGAAGATAATGCGTGGGATGTTTAGTTACCACGTCACATAAAGAAAGAGGCAGCCAAATGTTACATTGTAATAGATAATCGACAGTTGATAGCAACCACAGATCTCAGAAACAAGATCTGAGATAGCCACAATGATTTTTATATGGATGTTTCTTAGAATTATTTATAGTTTTTGTTTTTAAATAAAAAAAATGAAAATTTAATTTCGCTGTCATTTATTTATAAAATCTATTGATTATAGAACTAAATTGGTGAGAGACTTTCGTTAACTATTTTCTATAGTTTAATAGGAAAGTGTATATATGTGTGTAGGTATGTATGTATACATACATATATATGCTTAATTGCATGGACGTAAAAGTTATAACAAATATCCTCAGCTTATCACAAATGGGATACACAATGAAACCGTTATACTTATAATGCAAATATTTCTATACACATTTTTTTTATACTAGCTCGACAAAGTGACTGTAGCTCACGGGATGGAAAGTACAGTGTAGTCAAAGAACGATAACGACTACCAAGGGGTGAAAATCAATTGACAGTCGCCTACGTTTAGAAATGGAGATACAAAAATGATCACGAAACGCAACAGGCCCAAAAGAGTGACTATAATGGACATTGTGCTTGTGTGCCATAGTACACACTAAACACACACACACAGTACTTTAAATGTGACCACAGTCACGATACCGTTTAGAATACCTACCTACGCATACCACTTCAATTGTGAAGGATACCCTGTAATGAAAATATGAATTATAAACTCAACATATTAAGGAGACATGTAACCGGGACCCGTATCTTCTTATCGATATGTAATTTGGCCACAGCTGTTCGTGAGATCCCTTGTGCGTCAAATGACAAATGTGTAACTATGATATAAAAGTATTTTATTAGTTCACCGCTTATTCACAGGATGTCTGGATTGTCAGGTCTTTCCTCAATAAATCTATTCTCTGCCGATTTATTTTTGCTCGTCGTTTATAAATACATGAACAACTACAAATGCAAAGTGCAGATAGTAGTTATCTTATCAAGTCGAATTTCATTTTTATCTACAGTTTTTTTAGTCAATTAAGGTTTGATGATTCTTCAATACATTAATATTTTGTGAGTGGACGCTCTAAAATATTTATTTTATAACACGTTGTTACATTTAATTTGTTTACTAAAGTGACCATATCGTGATAGAATAAACTAAAACACTTGATTTATAATATTTGTGTAGATTATTGAAATGGCGTTAGCTTTTTTCTTCATCTTCGAATTAATTCCTGTGTAAAAGTGTTAAGTAGTGTGCTACATAATCAATATACAGAAAACATCTAACCGTGTGTGACGCGATGCACATTCAGGTAATTAGCCCATTGGATATACACACCTTAATACTTAATTATATAAATATATCACACCACACAATTTTTTTTTGTATCCCGGGAGAAAATCCTACATTGGACCATGAAGGACGCTGTGAGGGCAGCGACCCCGGTGTGTCAGACTCCTACTGACTAAAAGCCCCCGGGGTGTCCCTCTGATTGCTCCACCCGGGCCTGAGAAACCAAATCCATCTAGAAGATGTCACACACAACATATATCAGTGTATACCAATTGCATTTACAATAGATAATCGATTAACGTAGTTTGAGAAGTGATAGCTTTTAGATAAGATTTTTACATATTTTATTTAAAATTGTTTTGCAATAAACGTAGGTATTTATAATATTTAATCATCGTAGCAATCTTGTAATAGTTACTCGTATATTTTATTAGATCAAAGCCAAATTCTTTCGCATGTCTTTTTTTGTCGTTCATCTTTTATTTGACATATATTAGATACAATTTATGTCAGCGTCATCATACCTATAAAAAGTACTTACATAAGAATGCATATCTGTCTATTGCCAAATGATCAAGTTACTGAAGCAAGTGGGCGGGAGCAGTTTGGCAAATGTTTGTCGTTTTGATTTCGGGAATTATCATTACTAGAATGGAGTCATTTATAAAGTTAAAGTAAGGACAGAACAAAATACGAGTAGAAATTTGATTCGAATAATACCAAAATGTCTTGGCAAATTCGCAAATCGTTACCGAGGGATTCTCATAGCAAAAATATTTTGTAAACGGCAATTGTTGTTTAAAATGCAAACAAATAAAAATGTTTTTTTTATTAGAATTGATATCTTTATATTTGCGTAAGGTTTTCTTATTTATTGTTATTGTAATTTAATTGATATCTCTTGGATTTTAAAGCATTGTTTTTAATACTATGCTTTTAAAAACAACAATTCAAGCAGGATTTTGCGTGTAATCACTTTACACCTACGCTCAAACCGATAAATGTAGACTACAAATACACAATTTGTATATAAAAAATAAAATTATTATTTTCATACATAATCTTAGTTACCTATGTGTTTAATAAGTGAACATTGTCCATTCAAATCAAATCTGATAGTGGTTTATTCTCATCTTAGCAAAATAGCTTTTCATTAGATAAATTTTTAATAGAAACTAGTGCTTAGTGACTTGAAATTGTAACTAATTGATAATTTTTATCACAAAATCAATGCATTTCTTCTTTTATATTTTTTTATATATATAACTTCGTTTATATGTTTTTTGACTGAAATTGCATGTTACATGTAGCTCATTATAGGCTAGAGTAGCGAGCTACTCTTATCATATCTATCACACATGAAGCTAAAATAGTAGAACCAAACAGCATCAAGATTTTAAAGGATTATAAATCAAAATTTTCTATTAAACAAACTTGTACAATTTTTAAAACTAAATCATTCCTTTTAGATATTTAACATTATTCATATGATATGCCTTATGAGGATTCTAAAAATAAAAAGCTATATTTGTCTTACAAATGGCTAAAGTCTAAAAAATCATGATATGCCAAATCCGTAGCTTCTTAGAAAAAAGGCGGGACTCCGCTGTTAGTATGGAAAACAAACGTATGTAAGCGACGTATGCGGTACTCATAACTACCATACATGACTTAAAGCTATTTAAAGGATCTAAACAGGCTATATTACATTCATAGGTGGTTCGTGCCATCGCCTCGAACCGACCTCATTGTTGTCACGCTGTGAATAGCTGACCAACGCTTTTGTTTGCCTAAAGCCCGTGCCGACGAGATACTAATGTTCGCAGGACAAAAATACACTAATGTATAACATTTTACAACTGAATCGAAAAATCTAAATGATTGACTTTTATCCCGCCTTCAACGTAGGAAAAGATTCCAAAGCAACTTCGGCTCAGTTCGCACAAAAGTACCATAATTGTGATTAAAGACTAAGCAAAGTCAGACTAGCATCTATAAATCTCAGCCTTATTACTCTAATAAAACTTTTGAAATGTAAGTGAGTACCATGAGATCATAATTTATCAAAAAAAAACACCTTTTTAAAAAATATTTCCCGAGCTATCCGATATTACATTTAAATATAT
Organism: Automeris io; assembly: GCA_036320925.1. Taxonomy (NCBI): domain Eukaryota; kingdom Metazoa; phylum Arthropoda; class Insecta; order Lepidoptera; family Saturniidae; genus Automeris; species Automeris io. The sequence continues at coordinate 10,355,934 of JAUDJH010000010.1, read as the reverse complement.
TCAAGTTTCATGAGCAACTAAACTGTTTATTATACAAAATATAATCACTACTGAACCTCGAACCTGCTTCGAACCTAGGACCTGCTGTCGAACAAACGTCACCAGCATCAATTGAGCTTTCAAAATACCAGTGCACATACAGGATTTTAATTCAGAAAGACGTTTTTGGACGCTTCGTATCTGGTTTTCGCGTTTAATTATACCTCGTCTGTGTCGACTCTTATTCAAAATATCACATTTCCTAAAGAAGGCGTCAACCGCAACTGTACTGTATACAGTCTGATATATTATTACGTTGTGACATTTTACACTATAGTGAAACAATGTGTAATTATATATGATGAAAGAAAGCTTTTAATTCAACTGAATGTTGCTTATTAGCCTACTATAATTACGTGTGTCAATGTTAAATAAACAGATATGTATAGAGTATCACATGGCCTATTTTACAGATTCAGCATAATTTTTAAGCCCTTATTTTTTTAATAATAAAATATTGTTTTAGGGTTCCGGAAATCGAAAGAAAAAAATGAACCGTTCTAGGATTCTGTCATCAATGCCTTTTTCCTCAGAAACGCGTGAAAGTCTCGAGTTGAAATAATTATCAATTAGTCCTTTGTAGGTCTATTTGTAGGGAACCCTGTGTACTTAAATTCAATTTGGTTGATTTATTAAATTCTTTTTATAAGTATTTGGTTTTTCGTTAAGTAATGATTTTACTTTAAAGGTGTTAAGTGCAAAGTCTTAAGGACAAACTTCCAAAAAACCTTTTTTCCGTGACTTTACAATCTAATAATGCAGCGAGATCTCCGTTTGACCCAAATGAATAGTTTAAATAAGTGTGAAGATATAACTCCGACCAAATCTGTACAGAATTAGAATGAATATAGCCCAGTTGAGACTAGAGTGTTGCCTAGAAACGCTCGGGATCGTCAAATCGATCGAGCTCCTCTGAGTTTAGTTTGTTTGCGTACCTTGATACATTCCGGGCCGTCGGATAAACCTACCTACATATTTTGTTTAAAACACTTCTCAGCAAAATTCTATTAGCAACATTCAATATAATTCGACAGTACCACGGATTAATATCGGAAATTAGATATACGACCGTTTTAAAGTTTCCGCATTATGGAATCAATATACACCTATTGTTTTTTTTGTTTTAATTAAAAATTACATAATATTTAATATAAAAAATATTGATCCATCGTGGAGAAGCTCTACAACAAAGTGACTGTTTTTAACTCATACTTAATGTAAAAATGCTTCTTTCTATTACGATTTCACTATCCGGGACCAAATTATTATAACCAAATAAAGTTGAGCTTTCTATTTAATGAAATCTCTAACAAAAATAAATTATACCGTAATAAATAACACCGTATTTTTATGTCTTTTAAATGAACTTAAAATTATGCACATTGTACTTGTAAATTAGTCACACACGAAACACTGAGATGCCGAGTGACTGAGTGAGTGATATAAAACCGGATTTGCATAAGAATATTATTTCGATTCTTCATTGTTGTCTGTCATTGGGGACATGTTTATACCCTGTTATAACTGTTAGGTGTTTAGTATGACCCATAGATAGACAAAATGTAATCAGATTAATAAAAAACGATTACGATTACATTTTGCGTTTTTCTTCATTGATATGACTGCATTTTGCTCATCTATGTTTTAAACAGTACTTAATCTTCAATTGCATACACATTTATGACTTCTTAATGTTTTGAAGGGATTTAATCATAATTACAGAGCAACATAATTAAAATTGCGGCTACATTTTGTAATCGTTAATCATTAATCAGATCACATTTTACCCATCTCTGGTATGACCACATTTTAAAGTGTCGTCGTTGTACCTGATCACTCTACTTATTTGTCAGGTATTGTAGTATTTAACTGCCTTCTCAATCACTTTTTATCATAACATTGTTCTTTTGACATCTAAAATTAATTTATACAGTATGACTCAGTTTTTACGAAACGAGCTAAGTACTTTAAAACGTGGTTAAACTATACATACGTATAGTTTTACATAGAGGATTACTAAAAGCTAAGACTCGTATCTCTTACGGTATAATATTCAACTGGTTCTTGCAAATGATGTTTTAAAGACAATTCATGTGCTGTTCAAGTATTTCAAGATACGATTATTAATGATTGACATACGATAATTATAATGGTCAGACATTAGGTATTAAGGCCGTGTTAAGCAGGATTAACTAAATGTATATAATAATACATTAATAATGTGAATTAAGAAATCATTCGGGAAAATGCGTTATTTTGTTATAACTTTATCAAGTGTGAAATACATAGTTAAAGAGACACACTTTAATTATAAACCGGCTTTTATCATCGATGTATGATTAGGCCATAGTTAAATTCGATATTATAAATGGTAATCATTATTTGTTTAAAACTTAATGATATTTTGTAATAACAATATGATTATTACTATACAAATATGCTTTAAAATAGGATCCATTTACTAACAGATCCGTGACTTTTGGATTGGAACTAACCACAACCACTCGAAGCTTTAGATCCACGCACGTAGATTTAGAGTCATAGCTATACGGTAACTGATATCCCGGCTAGGACTAAGAAGTTCTCTAACTCTTACTGCAGCCGTGTCGTTGGGTTGTGGAATGGTCTTCCGTCGAGCGTGTTCCCACCGTCTTATGACATTGGGACCTTTAAATAAAGCGCAACGAGATATTTGCGCATGCCTGCTAGACGCGCGTCAGGTTTATTCATAAACTCAGCGTTGTCTGCAAAGAATGACATTAGGCTCGTCTATGCGTTAATGTTACTAAATCAGTACTCCTAAAGATTGTTTTCGATTACCGTCCGTCTTGCATCATTATTTACATAAGGAAGTACAGTCCGACGCCGTCCGTCGGCATGCTTGCGAAAGACGTGATTTTTACCCATTTGTTATTTATAGCGAATACGCGGTGCATGGGTAAATAGGTTTATTAGGGGACTATTTTTAAATGATTGCGGAATGAATTACTTATTCCACTATTTAGTTAATATACAAACGAATTGAAGAATATTTAGCAGTGTCTATTACGACGTACCTATTTTATAAAGCCTCTTAAATATTTATTAACCCTGTTATTTTTTAAGACACATATAAATGATTGCTAATTTTTCTTCATTTCGCCCAGTTTAAGAAATTCCCCTTACATTTTTAAGACGCTTAAACTATCGTGTACTGTTGTAACGTGCTCTGCTTAAATAAAACTAGTAGTATCGAGGAAGTCATCATCTTCTCCTGAGTTTGTGCCCAGCTGGCGCGGCGCGACGGAGTTGTAGCGAATTGATTACAGGACCCGCAATCCCCGCCAATGCACAGAAGTAGTCACCTTGGGGTTTTTAGTCGGTACAAGTCCGACACACCTCGGTCGCGCAACCATGGATATTCTCCAAGTAATAAATAGCTCTTATCTTCGCCTTTTAATATTTATTATTTTGTTTATTTTCTTTTTGGTAAATAACGATTTGCCTGTTTGAGGTCTAAACATTATTCTGACCAAAATAACATCTTAATTATATTATTTGAATTTTATTTACATATCGTCACGCTAGCTCGCTTACGGGGTGAGCAGAAATACATTATTTATATGTAATTATTTTCCTCACAAGTTTGTTACTTTTTCCAGGTATATGGAACTGACAGTTAGCAACTACGCCGCTGTAATGACTCGACACATGTGAGTTCGCATTGAAGAATCATAACTTAGCGTTAATTCGCGAAATGTGTGTTATTTCTTTCGACAACATACCAATTTTTTTATATGTATAAAAATATTATTTAGCGCACTTCCTTGATCAAATTCAAGTAATAAAAACTTGTTAACATTCACTTTGGATTGTTACGAAATATTTTTTAAGAAGTATTTTTGTTTGGAATTACATATAATTAAAAAACTGTATATGTGTAAATAATATATATTTCAGCTAAGTAATCACGCGAGTTTAGTGCTGTTCCCTATCCCACAGGTACTTAAAGTGCCGACAGAAGATAATATTTCAAAAATATTAGCTTAGGCGAGAGTTTCATGATATTACAACCCAGTCAGAATATATAAGCCTAATAACCTAATAACACTATCGTTGTATATTAAATTAAAAAAATAACCCGAAGTTTAAGAACCACTTCTCTAATACTTTTCCTGTCACCATAACACATATCCTTTACTAATTATACAAAAGTTTTAATAATTACCCAACTGAGTAAATACCGGCAACGGTCTCACATTTGCTTAAGTCTTTTGTTTACGCATGACACGTTTGGCAATATAACGAAATAATTTATATATATAAAAAATGGTGTGCTATGCTAATGATAAAATGATGTTTAAAAGGTATTACTTAATTCTAAAAATTAAAAACTATTAATATTTTTTTATAAAAGAAATATACAATAAAGTAAGTAGATTTTTTTATAATGAGATTGTCATTTTTGCACCTAAAAATATAATCGGAGGTGAGAATCGAATAGTGAACGAGGCTACGACAAGGCAAGTCGATTTATCTATCGGCTACTCGACGCGGCTTTTTTAACCCGTGACGCGGTTTTTTTACACTGGCTCGTCATAGTGACTACAGAGTACCTGATGGTAAGTACAGTGTAGTCCAAAAACGAAAGCGACTATCAAAATATGAAAATCCATTGATAGCCTACACCGTCATGTCGGCCCACAACTGAATGTCTCGAGGTATATGAGCTACTGGATATGCACAAGCTGATCCCGAAACGCGACAAGACGAAACTGGACACTATGACATGGCTTTACACCCATGCACTGTGGTCGCGGTCCAGACGGGCACCGGCGCCCTTCCACCTCGCTGCTGCTCGTTTAGGACCACCCAGGAGTCACATGTAGGGAGGCTAGGGTAAAGCCTACGGACGCGAGCAGCTTCGACTCCCAACTGCTATCAAATAAAAAAAGCTCCTACAAGTCAGTGATACAAGAAGGCCGCTGTGATTCTTACGCATGATTCTAAAATGGCAGGTTTAAAAAATGGTATTCTATTTTGCTTTAATATACAAATAAATTATAAATAAACATATCAATATAAAATTCATAATCATTCATAAAAAAAATAGGAATTTATCGAGAAAATTCAAATAAACCTAATTGTTAGTAATCATACCGTTAAACATGATCATCGCCCACTGATATTCAGAAGCTGTCATCATCAATCAAAATAATCACCAATTGTCCTGCCCCTGCTTGGCTATTACACACCGATCAAAGCGTCAGTAATGTCACATTACTAAAGTACCAAATTAGTACCTACAATATAAGTAAGTGGACATAATCCTGTTTTCTGATGGAATCAAATATGAAGATTATTCAATGATAATAACAAAAGAAGTAAAATACAGTTACACAGTTATTACCATGTTATCTAAGATTCTGTACTTAAATTGATTTGAGTTTCAATTTTTTTTTTATCTTTCATCTTTTCCTTATCGTTCTCCCAGTGCTAAGGATCGTGACAGGATTCTAACAATCAATGAATGTAGTGTTACAGCTTAGTTGAACTTAATATTTGATTTTATGTAAGTAATACAAATAATACAAAATAAATATTTTTATATATTTTCCTTATTTTATATAAAATAAATTTTTGAACGCACGCATGAATATTTGACAAACAATATTTATTTATGTCAAACCTTTTTTTATTCCTGACATTACTCTATATTTTTAAAATCTAAAATACGCAATTATTTGAATATTGAGGATATATCTTGTCTTTTCGAAACTTTTATTTAAATATGTTCTTTAATTTTATTGGAGAGTTTACCGTATCGACAAGATGAACATTAAATGTCTGACAGTTCCGAAATCTATGAACATTTTATATGGGGAAATATTTTTTTCCTAGTTTTATATTTTCGCCAATATTACGGTTTGAAAAAAATGAAAACCATGAAAATTGGTCCAGCCGTTCACAAGTTATGAGCATTCGAACAAACCCGACTTTGTTTTATATATATAGAAATGTAATAAATACAAGCGACCCTGCGGCCAACAGCTAGTTGTTGTATATATCTGCAATATATTCATTAGTATCATTTGTTGTAAATTATACTGTTCCTGTATTTTATATATTAAATTGATAAAGTCAAGTTACACAATAATAATAAATAATTATAGTTTAATATTTACAAGTGAATTATTATAATTATTTCCGCCATATTCGTGGAAATCTGAGCTCACATACCTTATTCTTAGCCTTGAAGTTATTAATAAAAATAGGTTTTACGTTATCATGCTAAATATTTTACATTTCATTCATAAAATGTTAAGTGTTAAGATCCAATATAAAGGTTACTCGAGGATAAATCACAAGCTTAATAACTAACTTCATATTTCCTTGTTTTTATGAGATATGTTAAATTTTTGATGACTTCACTTGTTAGAAATTTATAGAGAGATATATCAATAAGTACATAATATAACAACCATTACTCTTAAAATGAAAGAACCGGATTGTAACATGCCACAGAAATACTCGCATTTTTTTTGATAATTAGTTCTACAAAATATCTTTTGGTTTCATATAGCACTATAGGTGTATCAGTATAACCACACGGCATAAAATATTCAATTTTAAATATCAAAGCGGTTTACAAAAATTATACATATAATTTACTAGTGGTCGCTCAGTGGTCGAAATACGACCGTAATTAATTAAAAATAACTAATATAATGAATTTCATTGCAATATGGAGCAGAAATATCGAGCACATAATAATTATGGACATGTATGACATTCGGTAAGACTATAGTCAAATGCATGGTTATTGTGTTTAATTTTTTTTTTAATTCAATGTATTTTGAATCCATCCTTTTTTAAAAAATATAATTTGCACTCCTCTATATAAATTATAAGTGTACCAAATTTCATACTCCTCCGTCCGCGCAATTTTCGTAAAAGTTTTTGCTTCACGTATTAATATTGTATATCGATTAAAATACAAAGACCACAATATATTTATTTAACTCTAAAAAGTAGTTTTAGTTGGACACGAACAGCTTTATTTACTGTAACGTCGTGCTAAAAAATGAACGCAGCAAAGTTGCAAAAGTGCATTCTCCTAGGAACACGGCTTAGTTGCACCTTGAACTGTATACTGCGATTAGCGCGGTGAAAGTTGCGTAAACAACTTCAATTTATGTAGAATGCCACGCCATATTGTTAAAAATATAATTCTTATGGTGTTCCAATTACATGCAGCTTATATTCGTGTAATTCGTTAAGACTTTCTATCATTATTAATATGCTTTTTTTTTGTAGGACGATTGTTGATGACCGGGTAAGGCCTCCACAACTAAACCGAGCGGGATTAATATATTGCGAGATTCCTAAGCAATATCTATAAATATATCCAAAAATCTATCTATTAATCTTTTTAAGAACATAAATGTATATTAATATAATTTACGTTACTTAAATGAAAAAGCTTATTTACTTATTTTTTACACTGGCTCGACATAGTTTCTACTGTGCTCCTGATGGTAAGTACAGTGTAGACCAAAAACGAAAGCGACCATCAAAGGATGAAAATCCTTTGACAGTCTCTGGCATGTCGGCCCACATATACTACGACTGAAGGTCTCTAGGTATACGAGTTACTGGATATACACAAGCTGATCCGGGACCCGACCGGGTAAAGCGAGTCACTATGACGCTCTTTACACTTATGTACTGAGGTCATGACCCAGTTCGGAAAATCTCCCACCAAAAACTACCACAAAAAAATATAAACATATTTGCATATTTAAATATAATATATGGTACTTTATATTTAATATTAGCAACGATTTATTAAATGAGTTAATTGATATAACAACGAGCTAGTATTGGTTAAGCTGATCCAACAAGTGGTTGTGCAAAAAGCAAAAAAATCATATTAAGTGCATATAGACAGACGACCTTCAATAAAAAACGTGTTTCATTTCTACCTACACTAGAATGCGGGCGTCATTAATTATACGGACGCGGTACGCGCATTAACTTTAGCTTCAATAAATGTTTTATGAAGCTACATGCGGTAATCACAACCTATAATAAAGTCATAAAAAACTACGACTAAAGCTCCACATGTCCCACATAGAAGCGTCAAGTCCGTCATTTTCACTTTTATCAAAAAACGAGTTATCAAATGACAACATAAAAATATATATTAAATTAAATAAAATTTAAATCAACAAACATTTTATATAAAATATTAACCTAAATAAAATGTTAAAAATAAACCTGTTATGCATAATGTATTTATCAACTTTTTCTTATTTAAATTATTCAACAAGCACGTCGAACATCCTTTCCGAAATCTTCACATTTTTAATTAAATATTCATAATACTTAAAGTTTTATACATACTCCTTTCAAAACTAAAAAAAACCAGATTAAACTCCACAACGTAAATCCTTAGATATGTAAATATATGCTCTTTTTAAAGAATATGAACTACAAGTAGATACTTGAATAGATTTTCGAATTGGATTCGGACTAGCATGTCTATAGTCCACGTCATTCTAGAAGTGAGTCAATAACCGCCTGTTTAAAGTTCCAATTTTATACATTATTATAATTAACAAAACCTCGACATTATCCCCAAATAATTCACGTCGAATAACACATCTCAGTATTTCACGATAGCCTTTACCACATTTTGTTTCTGTTACATCTTGCCAACTTTACCTGGCATCAGACTTGTCATGTAAGTTGCACTTTGGCACTCAATACGCATATTTCATAAATCATAACTAAGAATGACAAAAGCTATTTACTCAAGACATATAGAGGACGTAATGTAACTAGAGCAGTCATGACAGCAAGGGTTACGAATAGTAATTCAAATAGACTAAATTAAATACTATTCTTGTTTAGTTTATTATTGTAAATATGAAAACAAGAAGAACATATTCTTGCTAAAGTTATACACAAAGCATCATAATAATGAAAAAAATCAGACAATTGCGAGTCAACTTCGCACACCGAGGGCTCCATACAACAATGAAAGTATTGCACATTGCTCTAACAGAAAGATAAATCAGATTTAGGAACGAACTTAACTTTAACGTTGATAAACGACTGTCCCCATACATCGATGCTGGTCGGGGTCCATTTACCAACTCAAATACATTTATTAAAATATATATACTCGTATGTAATGTAACTATAAATTTATAGTTGTCGGAGTTTTTCCTGTACTTGTGATATAAGACTTTGCCTCTTATCAAATTTAATTATTCTAGATCAACAGGAAGCCTATAACCTAACCTATAAGGTAACCTATAGGCAGAGATGGGCAAAATGTAATCTGATTAATGATGAACGATTACAAAATGTAGTTGTAATTTTAATTTTCTTGCTCTGTAATCATGATTAAATCCATTTACAACATTAAGTAATGATAAATGTGTATACAATCTGGGATTTTGTAGTGTTTAAAACATGAATGAGCAAAATGCAGTCATATTAATGGTAAAAAAGGTAAAATGTAATCGTTAATCATTTTTATTAATCTAATTACATTTTGCCCATCTATGCCTATAGGTTTTGAAAAAACACATCCTTGTTTAGGAAATCTCAAATGACATTTTTTGACTTTCACTATCGTTAGAAACAAAAGACAATTTAATCTGTTAGTATAAAAAAATGATAGAACCTGGACCTTGCTAATGAGCTATGAATTTCAAACTTTCTCCTTGTCATATTTTGCAGAGATGCAGTTAAAATTATGGAATTTACTTGTACGTATAAGAAACTGTATTATTGATTACGGGGTTAATTTTGTCATAAATAAAACATTAGATTAGGTTTCCTTTCAATTCAATTTCTAATAGACACTAAATGAGATATAAGAACAATAAATGATTTTAACAAGATGATTGTTACGACCTATAACGGGCTCAATAACTTGCTCTCGCGACCGTTTTTGTACTTGTGATGAACATTAATCCAGTAATGGTATCATTCCAAACCACGATATACCTATAATTTCAACTTTAAAGGCAAAATATGTTTAAGAATGATTTACAATATGAATTAAGAATTTTAATAGTCTAGAAAAAAAACTATTCCACCGAGCAAAGCAAGGTTTCTGAGTAAAGTTGGAGGGTTCTGCACTTTATTCGTTTGTCTGTGAGAGGCCACATAATGTGTTATTACATTTACATATACTAGTTGGGATTATTTTAAATTATTACAAAAACTTTATTTTATATTACAGGTTTACCATGATAGACACGAAAATCTATTCTACCATTGTCTCAATAATTATCAATCATTACATTCTAACCGGCTCTTATATATACCTACTTAAAACATGAAGCAACCAGATTATCAATTGCATGAACAATAGACAATGTGCCCACGTGTCACCTCGCAGTTGCCTTGAATTTCAGCAACCTTTCATGAATAAGCGTTGACTGTAAGCGTAAGGCCACACCGGAGGAGAATAGCTAGAGACTATCCAGTTAAATGTAATGCTAATGTATAATCAATGTATATTGTACCTAGGGTTTAACATTATTGTAAATTGTATGATGAATGTAGAATGAGCTGTTGCTGATACCTTGTCTGGGATTGTTAATATCGTATGTTTTTTTTTAGTATTTATTATTTTAATGTCAGACGTAAAATTAAAACAGTAATTTATTTACTTTGATATCTTTTTGACTGTAATCGTAATATGAATACATATATTGTTTGGAGTTGAGATTGGAGCTACGCAGCGGATATAAACTGCATGTAACATATTGTGTGAAATGTGCTGACACCCAAGATACAGGTATTCCTAGTTTGGATGTCAGCTGCTTTGTAATTGCTTTTTCTAATAAATATTTATTATTTTTAATAGTCACTATGTTATCAGATACTGGTGTAGCTGTTCTCGAATATTATAGACTTTTCTTGAACAACTAACCGAGATACTCGTCTTGCTACTATTCACGTAGCTATAAGTAAACAAGATATTGCAGTCCTCATCTGCGACGGTAACGGGCATGAGGACGCAAGGAACAAACGATTTGTGCAATTTCAACTATTTAGTCCCTGCTGCCCGCGCGATTCCCTTTGTAGTCATCGTTGTTCCTTTCTCTGACAGCGCGTCGCAAGTGAGGACTGAATTACCTAGTTTAACTATGGCTTCAATTTATTGTGGCCTAAATATAACATTCCACGCAAATGAATACAGCTTAAATATAGTAAGAACTTCTATTCCATGAAATCCACTCCGGCTCCTATTTAGTTGTGTCGTGTGTAGATAGACGCGTCTGTGAGCATAGAAGCATTTAAAGTCAGCGACAATAATCAGAAATATTTTTTATTTTTTTAATAAATATTTTAACTATAAATTACAATTAATGATTTGAATTGATGAATTACAAAATTGATTTTTTAAATCATTTTTATTTAGAATCGTTATTTAACATTGCAAAAACCTTTCAAATTCAAGTTTATTTTTATCGCCGCAGTGTTATAAATTAATAATTTTATAATCAACATCAATATATTATTGTAAATATTTCTAATAAGAGTACATGTTATAATCCATATTTCAGAGTCTGTTTGGTACAAGTGTTAATTATTATATTAGCGTTTAGATATTCGGCACATTTTGTTTAAAGCTTTCTTACATTATACAAAATAAAAATATTATATGGTAAAGAATTTTTTTTTTCGTTTGATTTTCATAGTGACTGTACTCGCTACTAAACTTTACCGTTCAGATAATAAACATAAGTTACTCCGACCGCGGAGTGGTGCAACTAAAAGCACTAAAGTTCACACTCACTAAAAAAAATGTACAGGTATAGGAGTTACAATAAATAGAGGCAAACGGACTTGGTAAAATAGTTATACTGTGCCGAAGTGTCTTTAAAATATCAGAGCCGACATTACGAATAGCTTCACTGTCCACACCTGCGTGTTTATTTTGAGACAACGCTGGCCGTGATTAAAGTTGCAAGGTGGTTCTAGATTATTTTCGTATTCTAGGTCAGGATATGTGGTTTGACTCAGGGACAGCGGTATTCCCGTAAATACGAGGTCACACGCTTCATATTTGTGTGACAGTGGTATTATGTTACTTGTTTATTTACCACTTGGCTACTAAATACGTGTTGACAACTTGTACAGTGATTATCGCGGCTGCCAACGTCAGAGTCCATTCATTGGCACTATGTACTGTAAACAAGAAATGCAATTAAAGTGAGTAAAAGTAAAATTTTCTAGGTTATACTATCTTGTTACTCATCACAGGTATAAGTAGGTATTATGTAATAATAAAGACTGTATTTATGGAATAATAGCAACCATACTTAGTTGTCATCTTCTACGACTTAGTTATGTATTTATGAGTATCCCTTACCCCCTACTTGCGATATAGAATAATACGAATTTAAACGTACATACCTAAATAATAAAATTACAAGTTTTACAAAACTTGTAAATGATAGTATATTGTGTGTTGGTGTATTCCCTTCTTCCTATGATATAGAAACCTTTAACAGAAGCGTAAAGTGATTTGAGCAGGCCGGCATGATCATTTCAACTATAAACAGTCTTTTGTTTTAAGATATTTGCGCTCTGTGTTTTTACTGCGCTGTGCCTAACATCAGATACAGTATAATAAATTTGCCGTACTAATATAGAATAAAATAATAAAGAAGTAAACACTATATAAATTCCATTTACCAGGTAATAGCACAATACGTTGTAAACAAAGCACTTGCAAGCGTCAATGGCACTCCTAATAATAAATAATTTGATATGGTTTACATTGTATAAATGATAAGAAAAAAGGGATACCTTAATTCAAAAAATAAAAATCATTAAAAAATATACTTAAACTTGGTCGCTTTATTAGTTGTTGTATGAATATTTCTACTAGATTTAAAACAATTAACAGCTAAAATATCGCTATAAAAACTTGACACAACATGGTTGCGGCGGTTCTTTTCTTTGCAGAGGTAGTTGGTAGTTGATTCATACGATTTGAAAAATAATTAATTAAAATTTATACAATAATAACATGTGATTACGGTAATCCTATCTATATGGAATAGAAAATAATTGCGACACAATAATACATAGTACACTTACTTCATTTGGTGCCTTCCTCGGGGCCGTAGCGTACGACATTGTTATTTTTTAAATATTTGCAGAATATTATGTTTCTTTATTCATTAGTTTCCTTTCATTGTGTCCTTCATCGCCGGCTTCCTGACTAATAGTAGATACTAAACTTAGAAATACATATTAAAATTACACCTAGTAATATTTAAAAGCGACCCCGTATTGTACTCAACAACAACTATATCTTTTTACATTACCTTCGATGTATTTTATTTAAAAAATTGGCTAAAGAAACTATTCGTTGCGTGCAAATTATGATAAGACGTTACCGATACATCACAGTAACGTAATGGGATGTAATTATTAAACGTATGTCTTGACATTATAAAACTAAACGGTTTTACAAATTGGTGACATATAAAAATGTTGTACCTGCTTTATATGTACTTTAACCCGTATATTGTAGGTCACGAGATGGTATTTAAAAATGTATGTCCCATGCCAAGTCGAGTTCCAAAGATGATTCATTCAATACAATCTCAGAATGCAGTTTGGTCACTTAATGTTCCGCTCTGAGGGCTTATTCTCACCTTATTTCATATCTTTAATTCTTTACACTTAAAATCATATTTTAACTTCATACTATATCACAATATAGGTAAGCAGAGTTACTTTGATACCGCATTATTATACTCTGCAATTATTTGTGTGCAGAATCTTAATAGCATAATCGAGATTTATTTTAATTTCCTCATAAAGGATTCCTTCACCGTTAAACTAATTACTACTAGGTATCGAAGCTAAGTAATCCAAAAGTAAGCAGATAATATTTATACCGTTATCCAAATTAGGAAACAATAGAAATTAGGCGACATTCGAAAAGATAAATAATTACGGTCATAAAAAACAATCTGCTACTTTTAAACATAATTAAAACAGTAATAGGGTTAAAAGTTAGTTCTTCAATATCAAACTTTTAAATGAAATATGCGGCATTTAACGTGTTTAATCATGTCTCAGAAAACTTTGTTTATATCTACATTGCCTGTGAACTATGAAACAATGCAGTTTATATTAATGTCAACTATTATTAAATAGGTATTGACATGTATTGTAAAACCAAGGGAAAGTATCCCACTATTTCTAGAAGTCTACCTACCTACTTTGTACCGTTGTTGTCAACGGTAGCACGATTTTGCGAATCAAGGCTTCCGCAGACGAGGACTTTTAATCACTAAAACAGAGTCCTCAAAGTAAGAAACTCAGAACTGTATCAAAAAACTTATGTGCTATTATGCTATGTACAAAAAATACTTAAGTTATCTGAAAAAATTAAAGAATATATCAATTTATGTTTTCTTTATCTTTTCGCGCATTCTAAGGCCCCAGTTCATTACAATAGCACATTGGTCCATCTACTCCATTACAAAGGTTGCGAGTTCATTTTAAAGTATTAAACAATTAACCTTAATATAAAAATAAAACAAATCCATATAATTATTACCATAAAAATTGAAATTAGGGTTTGAATATAGTACAAAATCATATAAATTACTTACAAATAATTAATCAACTTTTCAAAACGAATGTTATGGACATGTTTGTAAAACTATAGATGGGCAAAATGTAATCAGATTAATGAAAATGATTTACGATTACGTTTTACGTTTTTTACCATTAATATGACTGCATTTTGCTCATTTATGTTTAAACACTACAGAATCCCATATTATATACACATTTATGATTTCTTAATGTTTTAAATGGATTTAATCATGATTACAGAGCAATAAAATTAAAATTACGACTACATTTTGTAATCGTTAATCATTAATCAGATTACATTTTGCTCATCTCTGTGTATAACCGAGTTCAAATAAAATAAATTGACGGGGACTGCAGAAACTACGGCGTATCAAGAAAACCTGAGGCAATTTTTTCAACAGCGACGTACATACCAAGGATGTTACGGAGCTTCGACTCCGACTCCGATAAGTCGGAACTTCCGATTGTTATTACACCTCCGGTTCCGACTTCGGTTCCGAAACTTTTTAATCGGAAGTATTCATCGGAGGTCACCACCACTGTTGTAGCAATTCATTTGATTTCATTTTATATGTTGTTGAAACATAATATCAATGAATCAAACAATCAGTGCTACTTAATTCGTATAAGACATTTTAAAAAATTTTGATTTAAAAAAATATGATTTAAATTATTATATTTAAAACGAAATGTTATAGCATGTAGACGTAACCCGATACGCAGTTGTCGCCCTAAGGGTCGTTAGGGTGTTACGAGACGTGCGGGGTAAGAGGATGCACGCGCGCACGGGACGCTTGCAAGCAGTCGACTACAGAGATGCAAGGCTAGAGTACGTGCGTGTACGTCGCAGTTCGGTGTGCCGTAAAGTGCAAATAAACTGTAAAACGCCAAAATCCGTGTCTTTCTACAACCACACCCACGACCACCGGCCATAATGTACATTTAAATTTATTACTAAAAGGTTTTTTTATTTTACATTTACATTAAATTAAGTAAAATACAAATTAACACAAAAACAACCCTGAAGCAAATTTAATTTAATTTGTTCACTGTTAATGGGAAAATGTTAATAAGAAACACAGCAATATTAATTGTCTGTGTATTTGTAAATTTATCACTTTCTAATTAAAAAGGTTCACTGAATAATGTTTTTATTTGTCCCTTAATAAAACTATTTTATTCTGTCGTCACTTGTGACTGACATTACCTCCGACTCCGATTCCGACTTCGGTTCCGATAAAACTGCCTCCGTTACATCCCTAGTACATACTTCAGTTCTCCGTGGACAAAAATTCTCGTATGCGCGAGCTCTTAATTGCCAACATCAATGGGCTTTAAATGAAACGCGATCATTCGAACCATTGATGAAATGAATTCTATTTATCAACTACGACCTTGAAGCCGCCTCCGGAACTAATCTTGTTTGGTTGTTCGCTTCGCTACATAGGAGCGCCATATACTGATACATTTTGGCACAATAGCTTTGTATCTTTTGCATTCCATTCAAACGGTTCTTTTGTCGAATGATAAGATCACGTTATAACGGTCATGCTCGTTTAATACTTTTTTTTTTTCGAGTATTAATAAAGTGTATCACTATATATAATTAAGGCAAAAGTTGAGTTATTTTTACTTTTAAAAAACCCTTTAATTTTATTTTTTAGTAAAAATTCATGTCAACAGGCTTATTTGAATACTCACAGCGTTTCTAATTCTATCTACTAAGTATCCGATATATTCAATTCAATTCAATAAAACAGCAATTTTTATGAACAAAAGTTTAATAAGTAGAGCTGAATGAGAAATATTAGTCTTAAAGCGATTTTAGCTAAATGGTCCTTGCGTGAATAGATATACCTAGTATCAACCTTTATTTTATTTATCGTATACCTATTGATGGTAATCAGTAGCGTTCATTCCATACATGCATGAAAGCATTGCATGCTCTTACGATAAATAAGTCTGGAATAAATTACTTCAATTTAAACAACAATAAGGAACCCTTTATATTAATATTTATTCTATTTTCACGTCATCTGTCTTCCATATGAGAATAATATATTTATTATGATTATATAATATTCACATTAATTATGTGAATCTGCCTACCCTGACCACATACCCTATGCACATCACTGATGGTAATAGAGAAGAATGTATCTCGAGAAATATTCTCTAGCAGCCCTCTATAAAATATATTTTCATAATACGGAAGCAATTTATAAATAATAGCCAATTTATTACGATAAAAGTGTGTTGTAATACCGTGAAATAGTTTGATATCTTACAATGGAAAACATGATATTAAAATATGTACTTAGTATTTCACAAAATACAATACTTTTATTTTACAAAACCTTTAATATAAATATTACGTAATAGTGGGAACAATTGCGTTGTGCTATATTCAACATATCCGTACTGAATATCTTCATATAGACAAACTGCATGCGCTAATAACAAAACACAAATTTTGCACCACGAGGGTCGGACCCCTTGCGGTCCGTTCCCCTTTCAATATAACTGCAGTATTGATTATCTTTACTGGTAAGACTACGGTTTGGATTGAATATCAAAATATATTTCAATAATCTCGAAAATAAAACTTTATAATTCAGTTTACCTAAATCCGCAATTGAAATTTACTATTACATACAATACAATAAACATTCGCGCGGTTTGGTTGTCAAGGTCTATCCAGGCCATCAACTTATATCCTGTTCGAAAACAAAAAATAATAAATATTTCATTTATCTCATGCATTTTTAAAACATACAATGATTTAACGATTGTAATTTAACATGCGCATAATAAATGTGCATACAATGACTATATGGAATGATTGAGTCATCGATCAAATTTCTCACTATCCACTCAATTATAATAAACTTATTTAAAATATTAATTAGAAAGGCAGGCAATATTAATTAGCAATTAATTGGAAAAGTATTAATAATATATTTTTATTTATCATCGCATTTTTGTCAGTTTTGTGATCGCTACAGTTTTGTTTTTTTTTTCTTTTCTATTAGTTTACAATAGATATATAGTTCTATAATATGCTTCCTTAAATTGTTTCCCTTTAAGTAATTTCAAGCAAAGTCGTTTATTTGATTAATGAATGAAGACAAATACGTCTCATTTAGCAACTGTGTACTAATCGACCATAAGTTAATATTTAGGACTACTCGTAGGATAAGACACTGACAGTAAGTGTATAAAGTAAATGTAATAAAAAATTCTTTCTAATTACAGACCTTCACGGCCTGGTGCAACAGTCACTTGAGGAAAGCCGGTACTGGTATCGAAAACATTGATGAAGACTTCCGCAATGGGCTGAAGCTCATGTTACTGCTGGAGGTGATCTCCGGCGAAACCCTGCCGAAGCCTGACCGTGGCAAGATGCGTTTCCACAAGATCGCCAACGTCAATAAGGCGTTAGATTTCATAGCCTCAAAAGGTAAATTTACTTAAAAAACTAATAACTTTCCCTAATATTCGACACAGTTGTTGTTTCGTGAACGTTATGCGTTATTGATTTGCATTCTCCTCACAAACGTTTTCTTTCGTTTTTTAAGCCGCTGGCAATTCCGAATGCACAGATTATCACAACATAACCAATTCATAGTATTGTTCCTTCATAATTTAACGTTTTCTCGTATTTATATTAGAAAAACAACTTCAATATATTTTTCAGTATTAGTATCTAAATACATCGCTCCTACATACTATATATTATTGAAAACATGTGTAACAGTATTACATATTTATAGATATGCTCAACTAAGCATAATTCCATAGCTCTCCGCAATTTTTTATAATAAAACGGATTTAAAAGATAAGTAAAGATGCATTAATACATGAGTCAGTTTTGCGAAGATTACGTGTTCAAAGATTATTTGCCGGCATTACACAACAAAGAAGATGTTTGTACGAATAATCAAGGATTAAATTGTAATCCTACACGTGTCACTCATGGAAAATATTATAAAGTAATTTACATCTCATCGTTTAATACGCAGTACACTTTTATTAGGTCTGCCAAAAACGTCAAATCTTGATATACCAACATATCGTCCAATTATTGTGAGAATTAATAGTTAAAAAATGATGTACACACGAACAGTTCAAGAAATTCTATGCTACATGGAAGCCTTACAAGGCATGTTATACGACCTTACGAGTTCTAAACTGCATAAATCGCAAGCACCTATTTATTTAGCCGTTGGAGTAGCTGGAACACAGTCTTTTTACTTCCACTCCGAAGCAGCCTTGGGCTTCTTTCAGCGTTTCTTCTCAAGGTAGTCGCTTCCGAAACGCTAGTAGATCACCGTTAGGTTTCGTATTTTGGCTGACGGCGAAAGTCGAAATTCGTACTCACAAGGGTGCCCTTGCGTTGCCACCTACCCCATAAATTTGCCGGCTCACCTCACCTTCACGGAGCACCTCAGTGTTCCCCCCTCGCTCGACTTAGTTGTGACGGTCTATCCCGGCAATCAACATATAACCTGTCCAAAAAAAACCGTCTTTTTACTTATTGGGATCACCATTCTTTTATAGATGCTATTATCCTTAGATATTTAGAACAGTTAGAAAATCATAATTTCTACTGAAGAGCACTCGTTTTTATGTTATTCCTATTGATTAGAATTAACAAAATAAATTATCTGATCACAGTATATTTCGTAATTTTCATTTCAGACAAAGGTTTAATAATAATTTACCTATATTTTCAAATACCAGAAATTAAAATTATTAACAACTAATAATAAATATCTGTTGGTTTAAAAATACTGGTGGAGCAGCCTTTAAATGTGAATTATTAGTACCAGCCAGTCATGCTATCTAACAGACTCCGTATTTGGTATGATGAGAACACCTCATTATTATCCCATCAATAGAATCACGTCACTAACGATGTCATCATAAAAGAAAATATGCAATTAAATTGTACATCAATCTATTTCAGGTGTCAAGTTGGTATCAATTGGTGCCGAGGAAATCGTCGATGGCAACCTCAAAATGACCCTCGGTATGATTTGGACAATCATCCTGCGATTCGCCATCCAGGACATCTCAGTTGAAGAAATGACCGCTAAGGTGATTAAATTATAAAGAAAAATAACGGGAGGTGTCTGACTTGAGTGGACGGGGGTTTTTAGTTCTCTTTGATAAGATTTTTTGGTTTAGTTGTTGTGCCTTGCGTTCGGCTATATATTATATTGTTTAAACTTACGTTATGGATTTAATGTCCGATGTAATACTTGGCTGGCTATAGTAGAGACTAGTTTGCTAATAAAACATTCGGAGGTTTAAATCGGGCGTTTTTAGTTTTCAGATTATTTTTTTTTATTTTGAACTTATTATCTAATGTGTTAAAAAAAATAGTTGTTGTGTACGGCTTACATCGTACGTGAAAATTGCCTTTTTAAGAACTTTTGTCTATCATTTTTACTGCGTACACTCTCTTTGTGAATTATATATTTTTGTTTAACACTATTATATACTCAATCCGCGTTTTTTCCGTCATTCAATAACAATCTCCGTGTAATTCGTTTTTCGTGTTAGTCTTTAAATATTTACTAAGTATTACACTTGTAAACTGTTCTTAGAACAACATTATTTCTTTTTTCATATAGGAAGGTCTGTTACTGTGGTGTCAACGCAAGACCGCGCCCTACAAGAACGTCAATGTCCAGAACTTCCATCTATCATTCAAAGACGGTTTGGCCTTCTGTGCCCTCATCCACAGGCACAGACCGGACCTCATCGACTACAGCAAACTGTCCAAGGATAATCCTCTAGAGAACTTGAACACGGCCTTCGATGTCGCTGAGAAGTATCTCGATATCCCCCGCATGTTGGACCCTGACGGTAACATAATCGCTTTACAATTAGCTGCTTCTGTAATTTTTATTCAATTCTTTGTCTATTTATTAATCGGTGCTCTACAAAAATCGCTAGTTTTTTAAACAGTTAATCGTTATTTTCTATTTTAACACGTTCACTGCACCTATCGCGTCTAAGACGTATGATTTCTCTCTTATGCGTGAGTTGTCTACACTCACCCATTGTTTAAAGCTCACGAAATCTCCATAACTTCCTGCAGCAAATCCAGTTTTATGGATTCAATATTAACCGTACCAATCGGACATTAGTATAAAATCGGCTCTGCAATGAACGTGTTAATAATAAGGACTTGTAAAAAATCTTTGTACCTGGATATTGCAGACTTAATAAACACGCCAAAGCCGGACGAGCGCGCCATTATGACCTATGTGTCGTGTTACTACCACGCATTCCAAGGCGCTCAACAGGTACACACCAAAATGGCGCACATGTGCTACCGCCATCCACAAAGTTTGATATCCGAGCTAACGCCAGGCCTCTGTGTGTCGACTTAAATTGCATGATGAGTGCCTATTCTGCTTTTGCAGAAAACTCCAGCTTTTCTATAGTGAAAACCATTCTTGATGGATCATCTTAATATCATATTTCTAGCAGACCATCATATATCAAAACACAGTTGAACCTTCCACATTACCTTACAGGATCTGTTTCCAAAATCCTATAACTTACTATTCTTGGAGAAATTCCTTCCTGTTTCCGACTTGTATTTTAACAGTAGAAATAAGCATAGATGTAAGCTTCGTTGTTAACTATACCTGTATTATTTAAAATGAATATATAGGAATACTTGTGTAATTACATTTTTAAGCTTAAATTAGAATTAGTTGAAAATTCAAAACTATCTTTTTATTCCACATATATTAAATCCAACACAATAAGCCAATTTTTAATATATATAGATACTAAATGTGCTTTGTTACAAATATTATTTTCTCAATGAACGAAATAAGTCCATTTGATTTCATACATAATGATGACGTATTCAAAAGTTAACAATTTTATGAATAATCTTATTTCATCAATTAAAGTTTAGAGCATCCTCAACAATAAACTAGATCATACACAAGCATTCCTCTAAATAATAATACATTTGACATCGCATGATAACTAACACTGTGTCGCTTGCGTGCCGCTTGTCAGATCTCCAGAACACGGCCATGCCGGACGAGAGAGCAGTCATGACTTACGTATCCTCGTACTACCATTGCTTCTCTGGCGCCCAAAAGGTTCGTATCAACTAACTCTTACGTTGACGCAGGGCGTAGATATCGCTATATGAATTACCTACATAAACCATAGAATGCTTAAAAAAATATATATAATGTCACATCGGTAGATTCACATTACTTTTTTTGACGATTCATATGTGCTTGGAAATAGGCCTATTTCAATAAAGTTATATTTGGTCATGAATCCTGTGTTGTCACATATCTCCAAAAGCAAAGCAGTCGACTTCAGCGTGTGTTGTGTGACGAAGTTACGCACCATGCAGTGCTGATTTTCTGCCAACGCTCGATGGAACTAATTGCACGGTCGCCACGGTGCTAATATTATACCCGATCTCTTTGATAAATATATAGACACCATAAAATACCTAGAATAATTTTAGGTTATATGCCAAATACGAATAACAGCAAAATATAATAGGTTAGATAGATTATAAAATACACATACATATACATACAGGGTCTCGCATAGAAATGAATGCTACCTAATTACCGGCTTTAAAAAGTGCATAGTTCTAATGTAATGTTAATAATATAAGTACATAGTCCTAATTAAGCGCCAACTACGCCCTGCATCGATTTAGAAGTAGCTACTTACAGCATGTTAGTTCAAAATCAATATTAGATGAATCTTCATGACAAAGTATATATCTATACACCTTTATACGACTTTGCTTGCATTCTGAAATTATATGAATATTATTTATAACACATTTAATTATGTATCAATCTTCCACTCCACCATAATTCATGATTATCAGATGTCTACTTAAAAATAAACTTGTATAGGTATCAATAGAATTTAAAATCCAAACACCCAATGTCCGAATACACAAAACTAAATAAATAATTAGGTCAATGTTTTATTTACTATTTGTGTGAACGAGTGAAGGCTGATCAGAATAAAAATGTGAAGTTATAATATTTAAAAACTTAAAAGATCAGAGATTTGAAAAATTGAGAAAGCATTATAATTATGGAACGCAAACTTAAATGTAAATAATTGCAAAAATCGTAAAATTATATATTCGCACCAATCATCATTCTAGAATTGCTCTCTCAATTTTATAAATCCCTTATCTTTCTTTATTTATTCGTTCTATTTTATATCTTCACTTTTTTTTCTGACCAGCCTTCACTCGTTCTCACAAATAGTAAATAAATCATATATGTCAGCCTCCTTTCACACTTACCTATTGTTAGTATTCATATATACTGTAATTCTATCGATTTCCATAGTTGCACGTAGTAGACAATTTATCAATTATTAACAAATCTTGTTACTCTTATTCCACTAACAACAAGCTTTTATCGTAATAAGTAATGTTTTTGATATTAATGATCACAAGAGTAACTAAGAGATTAGATATAAAAAAAATGATATATTATTCATGTAATTGCAGGCTGAAACGGCCGCGAACCGCATTTGCAAAGTTCTCAAAGTCAACCAGGAGAACGAACGCCTTATGGAAGAGTACGAGCGTCTTGCTAGTGATGTAAGTAAAACTGCACGTGAATAATGCCTAAGTAAAAAAAAATAGAAGTTTTACGGTATATTTCGACCTTATGTATTATTGTATACCTTGTATATTAATGCTTAGAGCATTGAGCTTGGAAACAAAAAGAGCCTATCAAATATAATCCATTCTCGCAACCGCAAATTCTTTGGACACAAGTCATCACGAAAGAGTAAGGAGAGCAGGAGTGAAGGAATTGAATTATGAATGAGGTAAAATATCGCGAAATAAATTAGAAGTTAGCACAACCTATCTGCGAAAAGCCAAACTACAAGATATAATGTATATCTTTTAGAAGTTAAGTTAACTTATAATAGTAATGAAAACAATAAGGTCTCTTCTAATTTTAGGTATTTAAAAAAGTTATAGATTATTCTGTTCCAAAACAAGGCCAACAGGAAAACAACATGAAAATCTAAACAAATGTTTATTCGTACATTTTTAGCTTCTGGATTGGATCCGGCGCACGATGCCATGGCTGAACAGCCGCCAAACCGACAACTCGCTTGCCGGATGCCAGAAAAAACTGGAAGACTATCGTACTTACAGGTATTACATTCAATAAACCCTGTGTATATAAATTCTACGATCCGGTATATGAATATTGATAAAAGATAGATGTATAATGTGACAACGATGTTGTTACAGGCGTAAGCACAAACCACCACGTGTAGAACAAAAGGCAAAGCTGGAGACCAACTTCAACACCCTTCAAACAAAGCTGCGCTTGAGCAACCGCCCTGCTTATATGCCCACAGAAGGCAAGATGGTTTCTGTAAGTATGGACTTTCATAATAATTCTAAATACCTTTATCTTACAACGTTTGTAATTTTCTAGCAGATTACAAGCATATTACAATTTGAGAAACTAGATTTACGCTTCTTTACCAAGTTAATAGAAATCCGCCTCCACCAAGACCACTATCGTCACGTGGATATTTTATGGGAAATGTTCTTTCGATGATAATTAACCGCTTATAGGATAATACAAAAAATCTTTAGAAATCTTTTTTTTACTTAGGACATCGCTCAAGCATGGAAGGGCTTAGAAATTGCCGAGAAAGCGTTCGAAGAATGGCTTCTGAGTGAGATGATGCGCCTCGAGCGTCTTGAATACCTAGCCCAGAAGTTCAAACACAAGGCTGACATCCACGAGGACTGGACTAGAGGTACGTTTATGTCTATATCCTAGCAAAATTTTAATCCCGGCACGTATTTCTGGGTTTTTACAGATTACGTACGCATTAGGCACTACATTCTCACTCGAGAAGGAAACCATCGTGAGAAATCCCCCATGGCATCTAAAAAAATGTCATGTGTAAGTGTCCAGGAACGGTGATCAGATGCGCTACTGATCACGTTCAGTACGACATATACGTGCAAACTGGATGCAACAACAAATTTATCTCTACTCACCCCGTAAGGGATAGAGACTGACGATATATTATTTTATTATTATTAAAATTTTAATTTTATAACCGCTCACCTAAATCTATCGCGTTTTGGGGTCAGTTTCAAAAGAAAAAATTTAATAAGTAACTTATTCTGGTGCTCAAATTTCAATTGGAACAACAATTTAAAAAAAAACCTTTATATTCAATATCAGCTGATAAAAATTTTTTCCTGAGCATGTAATTTTTCTTGAGATCCATTGGATTGATATTAAATCAACCCTTAAAATTTTCAAGGTAGCTTAAGAAATGGAAGAAATAGCATACCACTCCACTTTGCCCTTACCCTAACTACATATGAATAATTTCAGGCAAGGAAGAAATGCTGCAGTCCCAAGACTTCAGGCAATGCAAGCTTAACGACATCAAGGCCTTGAAGAAGAAGCATGAAGCGTTTGAGTCGGACCTCGCCGCGCACCAAGACCGCGTAGAACAAATCGCTGCAATTGCCCAAGAGCTTAAGTAAGAATTAAATCATGTTTTTTTTTCATCCTCAAATGAGATAAAACACTAAATAAAACTTTAAAAATTACTTTATTTCGCTGTTCAAACTGATTTCACGTCTTATCACTTTTTCTACGTCTTATTCTAACCGCGCGCTCTCTTCGAAGCAAAAACTGTTTATCCTCTCTCTCTTTCTATCGTTCCTTCCTTTCGCTCACAATATTCTGAATCCGTTTTACGCAATTACTACTTCATACATAATGATGTTTCACGCAATTACATCCATTACATTACATGATTTACATTGACCTAGTCTCAAATTACGTTTACTCAAAGATAGTTTACTTATACACCCATGATTCGTAACAAACTTTTTTGTACCACCAATAAAAACAATATATCCGTATTTATATTTAGAGACCCTTTATTTTCAAACTAAATAGATTATTAACGTGTCTAACGGAGATTAATTGAAACGGGGTTCTTCTGTTTTCGATTGTTTATTTGCAAACACAGTCCGAGCGAACACGTTATAAAATAAATATAAGACAAACAAAGAAAAAGGACGCGCAACACGAACGGCGGACGGGCTACGATGCTTGCGCGGCGATCTGTGGCGCGGGCCACTGAGAGGTGAGGGGGAAAAGGTATATACCGTAATGCGCGAATGATCTAAGTATACCCCCCGCGTTACACGTGTCTTTTGTATTTATGTTATCGGCATTCTGTCCCAGTAAAAAAAAACATGATGTATATAAAAATGTAATATGTTAATGTGTCAGCACCCTGGAGTACCACGAGGTGGCGAGCGTGAACGCGCGCTGCCAGCGCATCTGCTCGCAGTGGGACCGCCTGGGCGCGCTCACGCAGCGCCGCCGGCACGCGCTGGACGACGCCGAGCGCGTGCTCGAGCAGATCGACTTGCTGCACCTCGAATTCGCCAAACGCGCCGCTCCCTTCAACAACTGGTACTTATCTCCTCATAACTTCTTCGAAACCATTTATTATTTACGAAATAATCTTTCTTAGACGGAGTAAATCAGGCAGTTCCGCATTAGTCGCGTAACATGAGTAGAATTTCTTATTAGCCGCGCATACACAGACCCTTTGCTATAGGGTCAACATTTAGTACAGATACCGTACTGTTATCAGACATAAAGGTGCTATAAGCTATCCAAAACAATATTTTAAAAAATATTGAAAGATTTTGTTTAACGAGCTAACTTTCAAAGTATTAATAATGTGCATATTTAACTGTGATATTTATCAAAACAGAAAATGACTAAAAAACCTATTACATTCAGAATATCTTACCTCTTCTTTATTCAAGTCTACATTATAAGTAGTAGGAATCAAGTAGTATACAAGTTATATCACATTGTAAATTATTAAAAAATATAAATTAAAGGTTGGACGGAACCCGCGAGGACCTCGTCGATATGTTCATCGTGCACACCATCGAAGAAATCTCCGGCCTCATGGACGCTCACGCTCGCTTCAAGGCCACTCTCGGAGAAGCTGACAAGGAATACCAGGTACGATCATGAACGCCATAACAGCTTTGTGCGTCTCTCTATTTTGGACGTAGGCGTCCTCAAAAATTTTCCAGTTCAGTCTTGTCCAAATCAGAGCCACTAAGTTCTCGCTTGCTCCACGATATCGGTAACCCATCTTTTGATGGACTCTCCCTTGATAATTTTTGTTCTAACGGAATCCTCTAAAAGCCTAAAGTCCATTTACAATACATCGCCACGGACAAGCATGCTTACCACATCCGTTACCCAAATTAAATTATGGACGGAATACCGGTATTCTCTTTACAATCGTGCCGAGTAATGCTAATTGCACGCAGATTTATCCCACGTATATTAAACCACTTGGCCTGTCTTAGGTTATTTCGTTATTCTAGAACATGTCCCGGGAGTATGATATAATTATATCCATTAAGTAAAATTGTACTTAACGTTTCGTAACTTATCTCAAGGGCTTCAGAGACACAATAAATCTATTCATAGTACCATATATGTAGATGTACCATATATTTGTTGCGCAAACATTGATAGAAGTGTTCATTCCAGGCGATAGTCAACCTGGTACACCAGGTCGAATCTATTGTGAAACAGCACCAGATACCTGGCGGCTTAGAAAACCCATACACCACATTAACTGCACACGTAAGTATTTCTAAATATTATTATGGAAGTAATGTGAAACAAAGACATCTACAATAAGTGAAAGTAAAAGCCGTAGTTGTCTGAAAAATATCTCGGATAAAATAAATTACAAAAGGATTAAGGGGAAAGACAAAAGTGACTGCTCTAAACTCTACCTGATGGAAGGCACAGTCTAATACAAAAACAGCGACGACTGCTAAAGGAAAATCAACTCAAATGACCTAAGAATTCTTTGATAATGCCGTCTTGTTTGCCTAAATATATTTAGGCGTGGTATACCACGTTAGATGATTACATAGATATCTGAACGTACAGAAATATGATCCCAAAACGCATTGGGCTACAGATGTGTTATAATGAACTTGTACCTATACCCTATGTTTGTACCCATATACTTTGGCCACGATACATCAAGGCAGAGATGCCCTTTGTGGCAGAATTGTGGAGAATCAAGTAACAGAATTCACTGCCCTCATCTTGCCGATGACTAGAATTTTTAGCCGATACACATCGGCTCGAATGCTCCTATGATTTTTCCCAAAAATATAAGGCCAGTAATAGCACCTGGAGTACACATTTAGGAAACCAATTATGATATTTCCAGGAGTTGAACCGCAAATGGTCCGACGTGAGGCAGTTAGTGCCCCAACGCGATGGTACATTGGCTGCTGAACTACGCAAACAGCAGAACAACGAGAGTCTCAGGCGCCAATTCGCTGAGAAAGCCAACGCCGTGGGACCCTGGATTGAGAGGCAGATGGACGCCGTCACCGCCATCGGCATGGGTCTACAGGTAAATGTTCTTCAAACCCCTTTTATCTTACAGAATATTTATAGTTAAAGTTTAAGACGACAGCATTGTAAGATCGAAAAAAAAATCTATTTGAGTGTTTGTGATTTCTTCGAGAACTAATTATGGCTAACGTTGCCTATTATAATAGGTATAGAGATTATTAAGTTCCCAAATATTGTAATCAACCCTGGAGTAAAGTAGATCTTTTACGTGTTGATGACTAAAAAATCAGTAAAGAAATAACTATTGCTTTTAATGGTGTCCCAGGTCTTGTATTGACACATTGTCGTAGCTAAAAGCTCCTATTACGAACTTATGGAGTCGCCAAACTGGTAACACAGAAATATTTGATAACAATATTGTACAGAATATTAATAAGATATATTTGTAAACATTATAGGGTTCTTTGGAAGACCAACTCCGCAGACTTAAGGAATACGAAGCAGGCGTGTACGCATACAAACCACATATCGAGGAATTGGAACGTATTCACCAGGCTGTCCAAGAAGGCATGATCTTCGAAAACAGGTCAATTTTTCTTTCTTTTCATATGTCATTTGACAACCTACTGTTTGATTTTTTACTACAACACTTATGACCTTTGATACTGTATATAAATAGCCCATTAATATCTGACGCGCATATCAAAAAATCACCCATATCCTTGACCAAATTGACTATAATTCAGTTAGGACTCAGCTGATTTAAATTCCAATACGTTTGAGAATAAATAGAGAATATAGTCATTATATGTTGTCGCAGATTATCTTATAGACCTTTTTTAGACCTACAATTCTGTAAACTGATTTTATATAAATTTTATGGTTTACCCAGCGTAGATTATGTAAACTCGTGAAAAATATTTTTTATTGCCGGACCTCATTAAAAACATTGAGATTTCTCTGTCGTTTTTAATATACATATTATTAATCATACGGAAAACATTTTCTAAGCCTTGAAAACAGCGTAAATATTCGTTATATAGTTTAAAAGAAAATTTGTAAGCAAAAAGGTATGTAAAGTATACTATGTAAAGATGGCAAATGTTTATTGTTTACCATATTACCTATTTTATAATTGAAAAAAAATCGGATGAAGTCTAATAAATATGTAACAATTAATTTAACATTTTTCCAATAGGTATTCGCAATACACAATGGAAACCCTGCGCGTAGGCTGGGAACAGCTGTTGACATCCATCAACCGCACCATCAACGAGGTCGAAAACCAGATCCTGACCCGCGACTCAAAGGGCATCACACAGGAACAACTCACAGAGTTCCGCGCTTCCTTCAACCACTTCGACAAAAACCGCACAGGTTAACCCCTTTCTTTTAATAGTACTACCCTCTGCCCGCGATTTCGTCCGCGTAAGCATCGAAGATAACCCCATTTAAATCGACTTTCATGCGTGCATTTATTTAGTAACATCATCTAAGTGTTAAGGAGAAAAGATTTTTTTAGTATATAATGGCTACTACAAAGAAGTCAACCTGTGTCTCTATTCCTAACATGTAGGTTAAAAACTTATAACAACGTAGTATTAGCTATTTGACCTCATTTATATTAATCGTTGATATTGATTGTGGTTCGTATTAATAATTATTCATTAATAAAGCCCCGCTCCTACACAATTGTGTACAAATATAAATTGTGGTCAAATATAGCTCATATTTTAAGTTAGTTATATTGCTATATCCAACTGGCCGATATATAACCTTAACATTCATAATTGTTAAAATTTATTACGATACAATAAGTTTCTCGTAGGATCTCAGGCTTGAGCCATTGACCAATTATATCGGGCCGTGCGGTTTCATGCAATTTAGCAATAGCGTATATCAATGAAAAGAATATAATCGAATTTAGGTAAAATTCTTTCATATCCTTTAAACAGGTAATAATCAACTATTACAATATTTACAATTATTATATTTGCAGGACGCCTGCTACCTGAAGAACTAAAGTCATGCTTGGTCTCTTTGGGCTACAGCATCGGTAAGGACAGGCAAGGAGAACTCGACTTCCAGCGTATTCTAGCAGTTGTCGACCCCAACAACACCGGTAATTACTGCTATTATTTCTCCAATACCCGCCCAAACCCAAGCTCGCACCCACAGGACGCACAGAATAAACCTGAAAATCGTTTTAAATTTTAGGTTACGTATCATTCGACTCGTTCTTGGACTTCATGACCAGGGAATCCACAGACACAGACACCGCTGAACAAGTTATTGATAGCTTCAGAATCTTGGCTGGAGACAAGGTAATGATCATAATATATACCACATCACACACCATCACCAGGTTACCAGGTATATTATGTTATGATACCCTGGTATCGTAATATAATATAAATGTAAACTTACAGTAAATTTATTTAATTCAAGTCATTTCTTTACTTACACACTTAATTCTAACATAGATTATCCGAACGAAATGTAAAGAGATTTATTTTAGCGAACATGGTCATTATTCACAATAATCGATGAATCCGTGTCTCCGTCTATAAAATCTGTAGCATTTTAGTTTACACTAAACAGTATTGTGCATTGTTAATCGATACACTGTTTGATCATGGTGGTATGGCGACTGCCCGAACTGGGCCGTGACCACAGTACACAAGTGTAAAGACCGTTATAGTGACTCGCTTTGGCTTGCCGCGTTTCGGGATCATCTTGTGTATATCCAGTTACTCATATACCTAGAGACCTTCAGTCGTGGTATATGTAGGCTGACATAACGAGGGAGACTATCATCGGATTTTCAACCTTCATTATCAGTTGCACTGTAGTCACAGGGTCGAGCTAGTGAAAAAAAAAAGATATTGGACTAACAAAAACAAAAATCAATAACATATCATATGTATTAATATTTGCAGGCATACATAACGGCAGACGAGCTGAGACGCGAGCTGCCGCCTGACCAGGCGGAGTACTGCGTGGCGCGCATGCCGCCCTTCCGCGGGCCTGGCGCTCCGCCCGGCGCGCTCGACTACATGGCTTTCTCGACCGCGCTGTATGGAGAGACCGACCTTTAGGTAAACCTGACCAGGCATGCGACAATTATTTTGCACAAACAATACTTATCACGGTTAACGTCGAACCTTGTACTAAGTGCAAGGTTGTTAAGAATATAGTATTCCGGATAGTACTTTAAAAATAAAGGTTATTTATATATCAGTTTGTTTTAGAGAGTTTTTTACTAACAAATTAAATCTAGTTTAGAGTTATATAAAATGCTATTTAGCGCTGATCTGTACTTAATGTCTTGCACTAAATCAAAATCTAGTTGTAACAACTCTTAAACTGAAATCATCATTAAGCTGGAATCAAACCAATTCAATTAATAAGCGTTTTATACAAGCTTAAACTAGATTAATTCGTTAGTGCAAGCCGCCCTTAGAACCGGACAATATTATTTTTAGAACAATAAATATTAAGAGTGATTTGGCATCATAACCTGGCATTAAACATTGTATTCAACTGTTTAAATCAAATATGATCCGCTTTCATTTTATGTTAACATTAGGGTCATGTAAGCTTATTAAATGTCGGTAAAAATTCTATACTTCATTTCTCAATATATCTTTATTTACTTAATTTACACATAATTCATTCTTATTCCAAGCAGTTTTATTTGCGTATATTTAAATTGGATATTTGTAACGATCAATTATTGTTTACCCTTAATAATTTCCATTCTAATACATGTGGCTGATATTCATCGTTTTATGGTGGTAAGGATGATTGTCCAAACTGGATCGTGTCCACAGTACACAAGTGTAAAGACCGTCATAAGACTCGCTTCGGTCCGTCGCGTTTCGGAATCAGTTTATGTATATCCAGTTGTTGATATACCTAGAGACCTTCATTCTTCGTATATATGGGCCGACATGACGCCGGAGACTGTCAGTGAATTTTCGTCCTTTGATAGTCGCTGTCGTTTTTAGACTACATTGTACTTATCATCATCACCATCAGGTGCATCCGTAAACACTTTATCCAGCCAGTGTAACAAAAAAATACTATTTGGGTTGTTGCTCAAACCCTAATTCTAAATTCTAAAATTATAAATTCTAAATAAATTATAAATTCTGTACAACTTATATTATACGTTTGGTGTACAAGGCAGACTGCCGCGGACAATCTCTTAGCCAGTGTAGACGAGTGTAATGGCGCGGGCGCTGAAATGAAGGCAGCCGCGTGGACGCTTGTAGCACACCCCGCTTGACGCAATTCCGCGCTCGTTTCAGAATTCGTGAAGTCGCTACACTATGTCAAATTATTTCAAGACATATTTTATAACATGTTTCTAACTTCATCACGTAATTGACTCTCATATACCTTTATCATTCCTGGAAACTGCCTACAAGAATTACTATAGTAAGGATCAATCACTAATTGATATTTTCAACAGGTCACAGGAACAGTATTATAAGACATGTCAATGGTCAGGGAGAAATCTGGAAGAGGAAAATCAGGTCATCACATGCTACTAACCGCCGAGACAAATGCTACCTGTTGATGTTACGGCCTACAAAAATGATTTCCTTACATTGACCACTCTCTAAGTCGCCCTAATCCGGGTCAATGTATGGCAAACAATTTTTATTGACAAAATATTAGTATTTAATGCAGTTCTTTATTCAATATTATTTATTATGTGCAATGTTAAAACCAAAAATGCCATTAATTCTTATACCGTAAAAGTCATCCCTAACCTTTTGGCTCAAATCATTTTAATATTTACAATATTATTTATACATTAGCATTAGGTATTTGTATCTTTTATATGGAATTCTCAAAAGAGTCACAAAAATTATTTGTAAGATAAAAAACGGTGCTATGTTAGACTTCACTAACGTGTGACACCAAATTAAGACTCATTCACATTGTGAAATGTTTTTGTTATATTTTTTTATTTATAAGCAATCATTATTTATACAAGTTCAATTTTATTACTGCCATTAGTAATTTATAATATATCAATGGTAGTGTCACTGATTTTTTAAGTTATCTAAATTAATAAATGTTGCAGGGGAGTGTCACACAAATTATTTATATCATAGGTTGCCATAGCTTGCCTGCATCTATTTATTTTTATCGTTTTTATATGATTGTCGTTTGTGAGAGAACTTTGAAAGAAATTGATACTCCAAATAAATGATCTGCCATAATTATCGTCTTTTAATATTGACTGCATTGTTAATCCAACCAATTATTTTATGAAGAGAATACAGTGGTGTGTAGAATAAGAATGTTATATGCCCAAAAAGTATACTAACTCGAATGTACAGCTAATTTAATAAACAGCTCTTAAAAATAATTGTTTTATTTCTTAATATTTATCTATTACAAATAAGGAAATTAATTATATGCAACAATACAAAACACAAAAGAGTAAAATGTGTTTAAAAAACTAATGTCTTTTTTCGGACTAGAATTTAACAGCTTACATTATGTATAGTTTATTTTAAGCAATAATTAATCTATTGTCATTGTTGTATACCCTCACTCTAAAGCTTTACTAAACCATGACATTGCATTGGTTTTCTATAACATTTTTGTTACACACATTGTGGAATAGGCTGCCAGGTGCAGTCTATCCCTAGAGTTTATGACACTGGCTTCTTCAAGACAAGGCACTGAACAATATCCTTTTTAGTCAGCAACAATAATGCTCCATGTGTTGCAGTATCGTGTACAGGTGGGCCATTTGCCAACAAAGTTTTAAAAAGGGAAGGGATTTTTTTATAGAATCCTACAACTGACTATAAATTATTTTAGAATCTAGAAATGTAGAAATACATCTACCACTGTAATATTATAAAAATGTCGCCTGCGTCTGTTTGTCCTGACACACATTAAGCAAAGAATAAAAATATATTTATTGGGCAAGCGTTCTCCTTATTTACACAGACTGGGATTAAGCAGCGTAGGTATCTATTTGAATTTAAAAAAACTAGTTCATACAATATTTTTTCACCTTATTGTCTAGGCATGAGATACCTGATTTATAATTATTAATCTATACTAATATTATAAAGCTGAAGAGTTTGTTTGTTTGTTTGTTTGAACGCGCTAATCTCAGGAACTACTGGTTCGAATTGAAAAATTCTTTTTGAGTGAAATAGACCATTTATCGAGAAAGGCTTTAGGCTATATAACATCACGATGCAATTATTAGAAGCGAAGAAATAATGGAAAATGTGAAAAAAACGGGCAAAATTATTCATCCTTGAGGGCTTCCATTGCGTGCGCTGCAAAAACGGTTCAAGATACCAAAAATATATGTATGAAAGAATTATTCCTCTTGAAATGATCTAAAAAAATGTCGGCGACAGTATATGTCTATCTTTTAAGATTAAGTCACTAGAACTGTTTTTATGGTAAACAAATTTGGTCGAAATCAATGCATTATTTGTTAAGAGTTGTATCAACGTAATAATATTAATCTTTATCCAAATAAATGTGTTGTTGATTAAGAGTATTTAATTGTGAACAAAATTGTCTTTGACATCACTTAATTTCAATGTACATCTTAGAAGATATTACAAAACCTTACATAGCAAAACAACGTTTGCCGGATCAGCTATAGTGTCTTGATAACCGCGAAACTCGAGAACGGCTGAACCGATTTGACTGATTTCTTTTTTGTTGTGTTTGTTAAAGTCTGGGGAAGGTTATAACAGAGAGAAGATTTTAAAAAATTATCTGAAAAAGTCTAAAAACAACACTTTTCTATATTCTCATACAAAAGATTTGTTATAAGTCAATTTGAACTTTAACACCATAGCATAAAGTTTAAATGTTAGTGGACGGGTTCCGGGAAGGCAAAACAATTATTGAGTGACGTATAAATATTAATGTCAATATTTGTCAATTTTTATACATATAGCATTAAGGCCAGGTTCCTTCAAACAATTTTCAAAAACAACCGACACGCCAGTAGCTATTAACATAAAAAAAAAACAATGTGACTTTGTTTTAGAGAAATAGGGCAGAACAAGGTCTGCCGGGACAGCTAGTTATATATATTAACACTAAATTTAGTGAACCAATCAAATAACCATACTTTATATTTGTCTTAAAAAAAAACCCTTTCTAATATTTTTTCATTCTGAAATATTAGGTCCTTACATATGAAATTGGCGTTTTTCGTACTGGCCACTTTAATCACAAATTTCTCCTCTTTGGTAAGGAATTCCAAATTCAAATTTGTACAGCTATAGACTCATGTATTTGTGCTTCGATGATCGTCATTCATTTTTTTTTTTCTTCTGTTTTTTTTTCTGTTTGCGTCACTCATTTTACAAAATGGAAAACTTAAAATATCGCATTATTTACGAGTACGAGTTCCGCCGTGGCACTAGTGCTGCGGAAACAACTCGAAGGGTGAATGATGTGTATGGCGGTCGTGTTGCAAAAGAAAACACAGTTCGTTTTTGGTTCCAACGTTTTCGTTCTGGAAATTTCGACCTGCAGAACAAGCCCCGTGGACGGCCTGAGACTCAAGTTGATAATGAAGAGTTGAAGGCTATTGTGGAAGCGGATCCATCGCAAACCACGTCCGAGTTAGCTGCAGGTTGCGATGTTAGTGATAAAACTGTTTTAATTCACTTGAAGCAAATTGGGAAGATTAAAAAGCTTGAAAGGTGGGTACCTCACGAATTGACTGAAGCAAACCGGCAAACGCGCGTCGACTGCTGCGTTACATTACTAAACCGGCACAATAATGAAGGTATTTTAAACCGAATCATTACCTGTGATCAAAAATGGGTTCTTTACGATAATCGGAAGCGCTCAGCGCAATGGTTGGATCCTGGCCAGCAAGCCAAATCCTACCCCAAGCGAAAATTAACCCCAAAAAAGTTACTTGTAAGCGTTTGGTGGACTAGTGCCGGTATTGTTCATTACAGTTTTCTCAAATCTGGCCAGACTATTACGGCTGATGTCTATTGTCAGCAATTGCAAACCATGATGGAAAAGCTAGCGGCTAAACAACCTAGGCTCCACGCCACTGCTGCTTCACGACAACGCTAGACCACACACTGCGCAACAGACGGCTACTAAATTAGAAGGGTTTCAATTGGAAAGTCTAAGACATTCTCCGTACTCCCCGGACCTTGCTCCAACAGATTACCATTTTTTTCGAAATTTGGATAACTTCTTGCAAGGGAAAAAATTTAACTCCGATGGGGCAGTCCAAATCGCCTTCAAAGATTTTATTGATTCCCGTCCGACTGGTTTTTTTAGTAAAGGGATCAATGAACTACCTATGAGTTGGCAAAAGTGCATAGAAAATAATGGTTCATACTTTGATTAATTAAATATATTATATTAAAAAATATTCGACTTTTTGTTCCTCCCATACAAAACGACAATTTTATATGCAAGGACCTAATATATCATTTGCCAGTACAAGATAGTGATAACTTATGGATTTAATTTTATTTATAACAAAGCAAATAAGCAATCTTATACCTATTTTTAAGTTAGATATAAATTGTTTGCCAGAAGTTTTAGTGTTAATTATAAACCCATAGCTGGTCGTAAAATTTATCAATATCCGTAAAATTTATCAATATATAAAAATAATATAATATTTATTATTATTATTATAAACCCATATGGCATCTAATAGAAAAATTATGTGTAAGATATTTAAACAAAGTGGATACAGCCATTAATTTATCTCTGCTCATCCTTGAATGGATATAGTGTGACAATATATTATTATTAATTGGATGCATACTACAAGGAATCTAAATGAGGAAGTTGAGAAAGGGTAAATAATAATTTATTCACATTAATAACTAAATTACACACACACTATAAATTCAACTTGATTCAGAAAAAATAAAACATTT
Organism: Automeris io; assembly: GCA_036320925.1. Taxonomy (NCBI): domain Eukaryota; kingdom Metazoa; phylum Arthropoda; class Insecta; order Lepidoptera; family Saturniidae; genus Automeris; species Automeris io. Next base: position 10,318,874 of record JAUDJH010000010.1, on the reverse strand, counting down.
AATTTATTTACAATTTATTTATATTTCCTGCATTATGCATATTTAAAAACCAGTATGCTTCTTGCATTTAACATTACTGCTGTCCGCATGTCCTCTAAACAGAATCTAGTTATACAATGTATAATAAATTCATGAATAAATAATTATAATTAAAATTGGAAATAAAAAGCCTTCACATATTCATTAGCCTTTTGCTAGGCAAAGCAATTTAAAAGATCAACAATTATTTTTCAATTTCTAGAGAATAACTTTAAATGATTTTAAATATAGTCATAAAACATCTAGCTTGATGAACAACCCATGATGAGTACAATTTTACCTATAGACCACAAAATAACATGCAACAAAGTGTCAAGAATTAATGATTAAATATTTCTTGTTACAATTACATAAAATTGTATATTAAATATGCAGTATTTAATCATTTCCTATATCATCTTAGGTAAAAATATTGTAAAACAGCAGTAAAGTCCTAAGCTGTTTCATCTAAAATGTACTTTCAATCCCAAAAATATTACAACAAACTTAATAACTACCTACTAAAACAATACAACATGAGAAATTTTTAATAAAGCCGTCAAAATTATTTCATTATCTAATATGACAAAACCCTTAAAAACCAGTTATTTCTTTTCCTCCTTTTTTGTTTCTTCAGCTGTTAAAAGAGCACTTTTGATTCCAACTTTCTTAAGTTCTTCAATAAGTTCTCCAGATTGGTGCATTTGCAACATTATATCACAACCACCAACAAACTCTCCATTTATAAACACTTGAGGTATAGTTGGCCAGTTTGAATAGTCTTTTATCCCTGTAAATATTGTTTTATTGTATGATTTTTTTATATCTCATACTTCAACATAAATAACTATATATCTAGAATTATTATAGTTTAGCCGAGTTTTGGTGTCTTTATTAAATTCATGTATTTACATACATGAACCACAATTTTTGATAAAATCTACTTAAAAAAAGCAGAGTTAATGGCAGATAGTTTACGAGCATCAAAGTTACTAGACAATATTATAATTAATATAGGTGGAAGATGGTTCCTCCACAAGCTAGGCCTTAAGATTGCTAAAGGTCATTAAAATTATTATATTTGAAAATAAAAATTACATCTAACCTATGCATTTGGAGGTATTTCATTAAATACAACCTGGTATAATTTATACATAATATATACCTGTGATTGTACTGAATTATTTTTAGTTTATAAATAAGGCCAGATTAAATAATTACATTACAATAATTAACATTAAATTAATCAATTAAAAAAACTTAATTACTATACATAAATTGTATTCATAAATATATATAATTCAATTGAAGACAACGTTATTAGTGTTTCTTTATGTAACATATATTTGATTACCTATGGCAGCTTAACTAGATTTAGTAATATTGTTGTCAATATTGATGAACAATGAAACATTTAACCATTAGTTCATAAGTTAGAAGTCATATCCTACTGCGGTCGCTGAATCTTGTTAAATCTGGCCACGATGATATACAGGTTACTAGCCCGGTAAAAAACTAACCTTGCCTGAGGTCTTCATCCGACAGGACGTCGCGACTCTCATACGGTACGGCATGCATTCTCATGATTTGAACAACTGCATTACTAAAGCCACATCTGGGTGCGTCTGGTACACCTTTCATAAATACAACGACTTTATTACTTTTTACTAATTCATCAATTTTTTCTTTTACTCCAACATTAGCAAAATGTCTAGAAGATAATCTTAATATATTATTGGCAGGTAAAAAAGTTTTTCTTAGAAGAGTGTTCATTTTATATTCGGTCTAAAATTGTGATAATTAATTTACACTATTTTCGTAAGATTTTAAGATTATTGTTTTGACAATTTATGCGAAGTGAAAAATATCAATGTCCACTGTCAGCTGTGCATGTTGGTTATTTTTATATGTGGTAATCGAAAATCTGTAATCATTTAGTGGTACAAATATAATGTTTTACCCCCAAATTTAGGGACTTTACATGTGACTGGGGAGTATTTAACCTGTTTTAAATCACAAGGAGGCACTCAATCGAAGATATATAGATTTGACTAAAGATATATACAAATAAATATATAGTAATTGTCACCACTTCCTGTAACTTACAGCAATTACAGCCCATCTCGCTTTTATATTAAGAATAACCACAATTATTTTTCCGTGAAAATAGATTTCAATTTTAAACAAAAAATTATTTTATTATTATTGAGCATCCTTGCTTAAATATTTTTAAATTATATATAAATGGTAAACAAATTTCGCTATTACATATCAACAAAAAAATATAATACCAACTCAAAATAAAAACGAATAATAATGAGTTATTTAATTTTGGCCACATTTTATTAAGAGTAAAAATAAGCTTTAAAAAAATATTGTGAAAGAACGACAGCTTCATACCATGCTTCGTGCCATGATTATTTATTAGTCTGTGGTGCCATGTCAACTCTCTCAAAACGGCGGCAATTTATTTTACTCCTAATAATAATTTACCATAATTTCATTGGCAAAAATAAACAACAGAAAAAATGGACCATACCGTGCTTTTGTTTGAAAGCGCATGAAGCCGCACCAAGGCAAGCATGGAAAATTAGTTGGCAGTAGATAGTTTCTCTTCTAATGGAAATATCATTATGTATTCTCTTTTTAAATAATTATTTTAGGTGATTTTAATTTTTTTAAATTAAATTTAAAATAAAATCCATAATTTAATGCATGTTATATGCATACGCATGGGTGTATAACGTAGAAGCCTTTGCCTTTACCACAAAGGAGTAAAAATTACCCCTAAAAAAAAGATAGTTAAGCGTGTAAGTCAATTACTGAGTAATTTTGCTGTTTATATAAACAAGTTCCTAAAGTTCATCATGGAAAATGCTGACGAGATACACCATTACCTTGAAGAATTCTCAAAACGTAAGCCAAAAACTATTCCACAAGAATTAAACGAATATTTAGCCTACGTAGCCCGTACCGGTGATCCAGTCTATCAGTGGCCTCTCGTAAAAAGTTTGTTTAAAGAAAAGCTATTAAATGTTATCACAGACTTCTACGAAACTTCACCGGGTATGGATATTCCACCATATCCTAATGTAGATCCTTTTAATTTTGATATAATGAAAAACAGTTTACTTGAACGCTTGGACACTTTTACATCAGCACCATTCACAGTGCAAAGAATAAGTGAGCTTCTCACTTGTCCTCGCAAACAATATAATCGAGTCGACAAGTTTATGAGGGCGTTTGAGAAGAATATTTTAGTAGTGAGCACTAGAGAACCTGGTATACAGCGACATCCTGAACCAGAGAATGGTGAGCCTCCAGAACCAATTGTGAATGGCTCCGATAACAATTCAGAGTATAATGTTGATGTTGAAATGGAAGATATGTCTTGGAAAGATAGCTCTGATCAACGAAACTCTGAACCTCAACCTGGTTCATCAGATTCTCATATATCTGTTGATGATATTGAAGCAAGGTTAAAGGCTAAACAGGATGCCCCTATGGATATTCAAGAAAAAGTAACTGAATATGAATCTGTTACTCCACCTGAACCAAATATTGCAAATGAGGAATCTATTGATACAAAATCTCAAGAAACACCTCATACAGCTTTAGTATCTACTGAAGAAGAAAAGATGGAAACATCACCATCAGAAACAAATGTAATACCTAAAGTCCAGGCAGAAGTTAAGACACAAAGCCCTTGCTTAGTCATACCAGAAATAAAAGTAGATGATGTTGAGATGACTGAACACAAACTTAAAGAAAGGGCTGGCACTACTGAAAAACCTGAAGAAACAGAAGTGCTACAAAAGGAGTCCTTAAGAGATGCTGATAGCAAAATACAAACAGAATTAACATCAGATGAAAATAGTTCAGATTCGAAAGATGGAACAGAAACCAAACTCATATCTGAGGTATCAACATCTAGTGAAGAAAGTTCTTCAAGCGACAACACTGATGGTAACAGCAATTCACCAAAGCCAGATGTACATGAAGAATCTAACAATTCTGAAAGTGTTCCTGAATATACAAACCAACCAACACCTCCTCAGGAAAATTTACCAATTGAAGAGGTCCACACTGATACACCAAAAATATCTCTTGAATCTGATAATTACTCTATATCTGATGTTAATTCAGTAATACCTCAACCTCCTGTAGAAAAACCTCAAGAGGCAAAAGATACTCAAGAAGTTCAAACTAATCCTATTGAGAATAACAAGACAGAACCATCACTAGAAAATGAAAATGATAGCGATAAGATAGAAACAACTGATTCTCATGAAAAGGAATAGTAAATTTGAATAGAAGAATGACTATCAAGTAATTATTGGACTGTTATTTAATAATAAGAATGTGGAAGATTGGAAACTTATGATTAATGATTTACTTAACACCATTACTGGAATTTCAAAGTGAATGTTTAATTGTTTAAAATAATGTAGTATTGTCACTATTCATTGTAAGTTACTAAAGTAAAGTTTTTTACCAAAATCATAATAAAGCAAATATTTTTAATTTACTTTTTTATAAGTTTTTTTTTTGTTTAAAATAGGAACCACTCTCATTATTTTTTAAATTAATTAATACAATTCAATTCAATTTTGCAATGCAATTCTTACTTTCATAATACTAGTCTATGTGGCAAATGGAAACCTCTCAGCATTATTAGATTGTAACAACACAAAAAAAAGATTTTTCAGAATCTTGTCTGTTTGTGCTTAGCGTCTGCCATTACTAAAATACATTATCAAATTTTACAAAAGAATGAATTTAAAAACTCTGCTAGGTATAAATTGGTTTTATGTACAGAGAGTTCTGTACAAACAAACCTACAATGGACTGAGTATTTAATATTAATTTCAACTTGACTCTTCCATGTGTTTCTGACAAAATGGGTCTAAACATATAAAGAAATGGACAACAAAGTCTATAAAATTCCACTTTTTTCTTTTGAGTTCTGGAATCCTAAATACACATTAGTAATACAATTTCAAAACTTATAACATATAAAGCCAGTGGCGTATATCTCATACATGCATAAGAGCAATGCATACTTTAAATAAATCTTGGATAAATTACTAAAAGTTAAATACAAAAAAAAAGAAAGTGCATTAAATACATTGCCTATTAGAATATTTAAGTTAAATTTAAATGTGTAGTTTTAAATTTTCATTAAGTAACATTTACAAGTTTAGGATGAGACTTACAAAATGTTTAAACTCCGTAAGCGACAGATCTTTCTAAAAATGTTAGTAATTATTGGCTACCTATACGTTAGGCTATAGCATAAAGAAAGTTTTATAAAAAAATTGATTTCTTATTCCAGTGCTAATGCCCTTAACTTAAACATTGATTAATATCTGTACAGATATAATATTTATAGTTCAGTGTTCATTTCAATATAGAATATCACTGAAATAGTTTATAGAAACAATAACATTAAACTTAAAGCCGTATTTGGAATGTGTGTCACAAAATACTGTTTACTTATAAAATTCGTTCACTGGTATTGCTTATAACTTTTTTCTTATAAAATTTTGCTAGTTTTCATTATTTGTTTTTAATTTTGTTGTTAAATATAGCATGTAAGCTAACATTCAACATAAGTATGAACTGAATACGATAAACCTTTTCTGTGATAGACCTAGGAACAAAATAGGTCTATAATAACCACTTTGTGGTTTTATTAAATTTTGAATTGTTTATGTAGAAATAAAAAAAATGGTTTTAAGCTTGGCTTAAAAAGTTCCTTGTAATGATATCCATACAATAATGCCTGCAAATTGCACCCCCATTTTCATGTATAGGAGCTCCCTTGAAATTTATTTATGTTAAATATATATATCACAATTTTTCGAAATTGTCGAAATCGTTATTTGGTTTAAAAATTATAAGCTTCTGACAGACTGATAAAGTGACAAATCCAAATCTAATTCTTTAATAAGGTTTATAGATTATAGAAAAAAATACAGCATTTCTATAATAATTTTAAATAATAATCTTGCCATTAATCCAATAGATGTTATATCTAAAGCCACTGCACCACATACATATCTTATTACTTTCAAAATATAGTTTATATTATAATCTAAGAGTTTATATGTACTGAGAGCAAACCATGTGAGCATAAACCATTTCCTTTCACTGGGTAATTTTGGGTATATAAACAAACCTAGCTAACTAGCTACTCCAACTGGAGTAGCTATTCATTCTACAGAATTAGACCATATTTAGAATTTCGTGCAGTCAAATAGAAATGAGACAAAATGTTAAGAAAATAAATTATATTTATTAGGAATGGCTAACAATAAATATAATACAAAATAGGTCCTATTATCCTACAAAATTACAAACAACTATAATACACTATTTACAGAATTTATTATAAACAATATTTACAGTAATCTAATGTTTCGTATTTTTTCCACCTAGCACTTTCAATTCATTCCGCAAGATTTTACCAGCTATATTTCTTGGGATACTGTCTATGAAAACGACGCCTCCTTCAAGGTGTTTGTATTTTGTTAGTTTTTGCGCGACTGTGTCATAGATGTCTTTTTCTGTAAGTTTATGGCCAGATTTTAAAACTACAAAAGCTTTAGGACATTCGCCGTCAAGAGAATGAGGTACGCCAACTACAGCCACATCGGCTACTTCAGGACGCTCCATTATCACACTTTCTAACTCTGTCGGTGATACCTGTAAAATTGCAAAGTTGAGGATTATTACATTGATTAAACTCTTGTTTTTCGCACCTACCTTGCCAATTATGAAAAAGCTTTCAGAATGGATTACTGCAGTGCAACTTATTTCTATATCTCATGTCTCTAGGTGTAAGTAATCTTGTTAATGTAATATAAAAAAAAATAAGTTTGATTTTATAATTCCTGTCTTCATCATCAGCCTGTATGCAAGATCTTACTAGTGCCACTCGTTCCCAAGTCATTCCCGTGAGTTTACTGATGTCAACTCCCTACCTCACAGACAGTCTTACTGCTGCTCCATTGGTCACCATTCTTTGAGAATCTTGCTCCATCTACTACCATTTATCGCAACAAAAAAGCGTTCTATCACTGTCATTTCAAAAAAGTAAACACAACACACAACAGTAACAGTGTATTTTAGCCACAACTAAAATATTCCTCATCTTATTTCGTAAAAGCTGAGCCGTGTCGAACCAAATTTAATTTAGATGATTATATCAACGCGTTGACGTTCATATGATATTGGCAAATACGTTTGTTAACTAATGTTATCGGCTTTTGGCTTGCGCGTAGAGCATTTGATCACTGATTCTATATTGAGGGGTGAATGGCATTTGGTTTAAGTGACATTTTTTGGTGATTTACAAATATATATATTTTCGGAATAGCTAAAAACTCTGTTGTGTTGTGTGCTGTGTGATTATAATTTAATATGATTATAATTTGGTCTGGAGTACAGATATATCCTTGCAACTTTATCATGGTACTACTGTGGCGTAATCCGTTTCACTTAAGTTCCTTATACTTTTTTTAATAAGCGTAAACTAAATTATATATATCAGAATTTCTACCCTTTACTTATAATAATATATCGTCACGCTATATTCCTTTCAGGAAGCAGACAGGCATTGCTGGCTGTTTGCTATCTGCGCCTATACAACTTGCCCAATATGACTATTAGCCAGAGATGAGCAAAATGTAATCTGATTAATAACGATTGCAAAATGTAGTCGCAATTTTAATTTTTTTTTTTGCTCTATAATATAATAACCATAGTAATTAAAACATAGATTAGAAAATCCATTCATATTAATGATGAAAAACGCAATATGTAATCGTAATCGTTTTTCATTAATCTGATTACATTTTGACTATCTATGCTAGCTGGATCGCCATTCTCAGAGCACCTTCACTTAACTTTATTATAACTGTGTTCTCTGCTACTGCCGCTTACCTGGTGTCCTTTAACCTTGATTAGTTCTTTAGTGCGGTCGACAATGTAGAAATATTGATCTTCGTCATAGTAAGCCACGTCGCCAGTGTGAAGCCAGCCTTCACTGTCAAGGGTCTCTTTGGTGGCTGCCTCATTATTCCAATATCCTTTCATCACCTTTAAGTTAACAGTATAATTATTATAGCTTGAACAGAAGCACCAGTCACATGAAGTATGGGAGCACCAGTTTTTTTTATTAAATCATGATTAGCCCATTGGAGTAAGTAATGGAATTGGGAGTCGAAGCTGCTCGCGTCCGTAGGCTTTACCCTAGTTTCCCTGCACGTGACTCCTGGGTGGTGCTAAACGAGCAGTAGCGAGGTGGTAGGGCGTCGGTGCCCGTCTGGTTCGCGACCACAGTGCATGGGTGTTAAGCCCGTCATAGTGACCAGTTTCGGCTTGTCGCGTTTCGGGATCAGCTTGTGTATAACCAGTAGCTCACATACCTAGAGACCTTCAGTCGTGGTATATGTGGGCCGACATGACGATGTAGACTATCAATGGATTTTCATCCTTTGATAGTCGCTTTCGTTTTTGGACCACACTGTACTTACCATCAGGTGCTCTGTGATCACTATGTCGAGCCAGTGTAAAAAAATTGGAAAACAAAATGCGTCTTAATAGTAATTTTCTCAAATTGCATTCTTAGTACAGTGTAATTATACTTTGTAATATGTTAAAATATCTACCTGTGGTCCTCGCAACCATAATTCTCCAGACTTGTGAGGCCCTAGCGCTTCTCCAGTAGAGAGTGAAACAATGCGGCCTTGAGTACTTGGCACTAATTGTCCTACTGAGCCCACTTTCGCATATGGGTAGTCAGATGGCGTCATTAGTGTTACAGGCGAACTTTCAGTCATACCGTAACCTGTAAAAATTGATATAGTAAGTTTTTTTTTATATTTCGTTGTATATTTTAAATGTGTTACTCAATTTTTTTTTCCTGTGAATAAATATTATAAATTATTAACAAAGAGCAATTTAACACTAGATCCACCGGCAAACAATTTATATTTCTTTTAGAAATAGGTATTACATGATTTATTTTGCTTTGTTATAAATAAGATCAATTCCATTACATCTATCAATATCTTGTATTAGTAAAGGCATGTATTTTTCAGAAAGAAAAAATATTAGAGAAGAAAAAATTCTAAGACAAATATAAAGACCCGGTTTGGTAAATTTTGTTTTAAAGAAATAATAAATAACGACATTTCACAATTTTGCACTTATAATTCTATTTGATAAAATATTCAGAAATCTCATTTTGTTCTTCTAGAAAATTCATATCACATAATGATCGTTTCTTATCACGAGCTATGCAAAACTTGGTACTACATAAGCATTAATATAAATCATCATAGAATTGGGGTCTTGTTATGTGAGCCGCGTTTCACATCACTTGAAATAATTTGTAGATAAGGCAATGACTTAAAACTCGTTGGATCGTTAAACGCAATAAACAATCACGCAATAATAAAATTATAGTATTCGAAAACATGTAAAACGTTTACCTTGCAATAAACGAATCTCGTCCTTAGTTTTTTCACATTTGAGCAAAAATTTCTCGAACATACTATCAGTGGTTGGGGCCGCTCCGACCATTATAGTCTCTATTGACTCTAAATGGTTCTTTTTTACAAACGGATGGGTTGCTAGGAAAGTGAGAAGCGAAGGCACTACGAAAAGCGTATTGGGTTTGTACTCAACGAGACATTTTATGTAGTCGTCTGGCGTAAATCTGAAAGTAATTAATGCTTACTTCGGAAGATAACCATTTTATTCACATCATCTATACGATATACCTTCGAAAATAAAACATATTTAATCTATACTGAACTTTACAAATTATAAATTAAGATCAAAAATCAAATCAAATTAAAGATAAAAATTCTGAGCTGCTGTCCTAAAAATTAACAAGATATTCTTTGAGTTTTTGAAACCAAGTCCAGCGAGTATTTCAAATGATTTCGCCAAAATTGTAGAAATCCAAATTAAATGGACCTTTCTGGTCTAGTAATAATGCATAAAAATTACAATAATATAATGAGTGGCAAAATATGTTAATTTATAACAGAAAAATGATACTGCATCAATTAGGCTTTAATATATTTTATATGATAATTTTCTGCAGCAAACTGCAATTATTTAAATCTTTGATTTAGGCCATTCTGGCTCCGGTGACCTCAATTACGTTTGTTTATAATAAAACTTACAGCCTAAAGATTTTTAAAATAAAAAAGTATATACTTACTTTTTTTATTTACTTAAATAATATTTACTTACTTAGGCATTGTAACGACGTGAAAGCCTAAACTTAGATTGAAGTTTAAGATTCCATTGAACCCATAAATATGGAAGAATGGTGGTACTGTCAAAACCACGTCACCTCTGCCTGTGAATAAACGAACAATGCTTTATTGAAATAAAAACTAAGTACGAAGGGATTAATAATTAATATTAAGCATAAGAAAGTACTTCACATAGATATCGGGAATTGGCGCTTCATTCTTTCTGACTAACTCAATTGAGATACAGCGTGATCACAATTTGATCACACCTTAGCTTTAGAAGCTGAACTGGATATGGTCCAATTTTCAAATCTTTAGATACAAGTTTCAAAACTTTAATTAATAATTTACTTTAAACTTTAATTTTTAGTTTTTAAACTCACCACTTTAATTTCAAGTGATAAGTGCAGACTTGCTACAAATCACGTGGTAAAGGAAAACGACATTAGAAAATCCAATTATAATTTATGATTCTCTGATCACGGACAGTCACGAGACTGGTGACAGCCCGAAATATCTGAAATAATTTATTGACTATTGGTGCCGCCTAAAACTTGTTACCTGCTACTATTTTTTTTAAATTAGTTTTAAATTACAAGAATAATAGTTCATAATGTATGTATAGACTGCAAAGCCATATGTCAGGCTTATGAGAAGCCAATGATTTCGAGCAAACAATTTAAGCAATTTTACAATAATAGATTACTTAATTAATAAAGTTAATTAGCGTAAGTCCATCGTATAGCGTTGTTATCTATACTAATATTATAAAGCTGAAGAGTTTGTTTGTTTGAACGCGCTAATCTCAGGAACTACTGGTTCGAATTGAAAAATTCTTTTTGAGTTGAATAGACCATTTATCGAGGAAGGCTTTAGGCTATATAACATCACGATGCAATTATTAGGAGCGAAGAAATAATGGAAAATGTGAAAAAAACGGGGAAAATTATTCATCCTTGAGGGCTTTCATTGCGTGCGCTGCAAAAACGGTTCAAGATACCAAAAATATATGTAAGAAAGAATTATTCCTCTTGAAATGATCTAAAAAAATGTCCACGGCAGTATATGTCTATCTTTTAAGATTAAGTCACTAGAACCGTTTTTATGGTAAACAAATTTGGTTGAAATTAATGCATTATTTGTTAAGAGTTGTATCAACGTAATAATATATATCTTTATCCAAATAAATGTGTTGTTGATTAAGAGTATTTAATTGTGAACAAAATTGTCTTTGACATCACTTAATTTCAATGAACATCTTATAAGATATTACAAAACCTTATATAGCAAAACAACGTTTGCCGGATCAGCTAGTAATATATAATTATGATGATCTAATTTACAATGGTATTGTTTTATTTTAGTGAAGGGTTTAGGGGCGTGGAGCTATACGTCCTGCGTGTCGCGAGGCAAACTATTCATTAATTTAGGTAACAAAAAAGTGTTTTGACTTCATATTTAAGTTCTCTAAATAAGTGCAGTATATGTTATTCTAACTTATTAGAAGTACCTAATTTTTTTAAGCAAATATATAATTCAAGAAATGTTTTATTAAACAATACCTTTTTGACCCAGATGTTTAATCATCTTGTCACTTCTTATTTGTTTTAAGTTGCATACGAGGTTTTTGTGCGTTAACATTACACCTTTGGGCATACCGGTTGTGCCACTCGAGTATGGTATGAGGCACACATCCTCACAGTTTAACGCCGGAAGATCTGCTTTGTGGTCCGCCATCAATAACGATCGAAGGCCAAAAATACCTGAAATAATAATATCCGTCCTCATTATGTTCATATTTGTATTTCATGAATATCAGATCTCAGATGTGAGCACAAATATTTATTTATTCAGTTTCATTGAACAGTACCTTAATATAATTCATTACATACAGCTTAAGTTCCTCTTGATGTGCCAATTATACAATAATCATATTTAAAAATAATTAAGATTAGAAAAAACAAGCAATAGCTACATTACAAAACAAATTTAATTTGTGGACAGTAAGACCAGTTTTTGTGCGGTCCTTTTTTATGCAATTTTATTTTTCGATTTGTTTTTATATCACACGAAAAAAATCGCACTAAAATAAAATAAAACTGAAAAATCCGATTGTGGATATTTTCATAGACACTATTCTAGTATATTATATTATTATCTTCTCTTATTTTGACATTCTTTTTTGCTTTATGCTTTAAATTAATACAATATCTTCATAATGTTTATTGTTCTAGTCAAATCAAAATTATTTAAATGGAATGACAAAAACTATAAAAATGCCGTTTACCGAGTCATAAAACAAGGAAAGGATTTTATAAATTATACAATATTATGAACACATCGTAGTTCACATCTATTTGATCAATTGACATATTCAATTCTGCATAAATGTAGCCTGACTTGTTGAAATCTGAGATTACGATGTAGGTAATTCATTTGATACTTAATATTATTCAATTCGCGATTTCTTTCACAAACGGAAATGCGTAATTTAATAGGTAATCATTGCAATGAATCAAACAACATGCAACATTGGCAATAAATGCGCAAAAAATATTTTTAAAATATTGATATAGATACATATTGATTGTTGGTTACATAATATTATATTATGATCAAGGTTAAATCACATATTCACACTATCTAAAAAATTGTCAGGGCTCCGTTAGTAACGAACGCACCTGCAAAGCTCCAGGTCCTAAGTTCGAATTTAAGTAAAAGCATTTGCTTTTGCAATAATAGGCTTGTTTGTTGTATTTAAACATGTAAATTTTTATAAGTACAAATAGGACAGGCACAAAATAAGATCAATGATACAAAGAGCCCATATACTTTAACCGCAAACACTTTTTGAATCAAAATATACTAAGATTGTAAAGGTAAAAAAAGTGAAGTGATTTCATATTGTTTAACTTACCTTTGGCTTTGTTATCTTCCCCTCCTACCCAAATGGTTCCTTTGTAGTCCTTCAGACTCTTGCCGACTTGTTCAGCAATCGGCATAAACATTTCGATTGTAGCAATTGCTTTAACGTTACAATCGTTGAATTGACGCCTCACCTCGTCTGGAAATCAAAATACAATTTTCGTTTACTACACAATATTTTATCACTGCATTTTTAGCTATTTCAGTTTAAAAAATTACTAATTAAAATTATGTGCGGCTATGTGATTATTTCATTAAAAATGTACGGCATGTTAATATTTATTTTACTTGTCTGAATATAGAACTGGGGATAAAAAACAGAAAACAGCATTGGCATATTCTATGTATACATATTCTTTATTATATAACAGCTGATCTAGCCTTGCTCGTGATTAATTAAACTTCGTCTTACTATCAGCACGTGCTGGGCTCGTTCATATCGCATCTAACATATTCATAACAAAACATTGGAAATGCACTATTGTAACTATTGATAATATCGTCTGCCAAGTACCTTATCTTGTAATGTCTAGTCCCTGATACATGTAGATAGATGAATAATGATGCCCTTACGAGTACATGTAATATATTTTTTAAATAACTGATACTGCAACAAAGTGACGTACAATGTTAAATGTTTTTATCGCTATGTCAGTATAATCGGGTGAGCAAAACTTAACCGTTTACAATTGTAGGTGCATTGATTACAGAGATGGGCAAAATGTAATCTGATTAATGATCAACGATTACAAAATGTAGTCGTAATTTTAATTTTCTTGCTCTGTAATCATGATTAAATCCATTTAAAACATTAAGAAATCATAAATGTGTATGCAATCTGAGATTCTTTTTTTTTTTACACTGGCTCGACATAGTGATCACAGAGCACCTGATGGTAAGTACAGTGTAGTCCAAAAACGAAAGCGACTATCAAAGGATGAAAATCCATTAATAGTCTACATCGTCATGTCAGCCCACATATAACACGACAGAAGGTCTCTAGGTATATGACCTACCGGATATACATAAGCTGATCCCGAAACGCGACAAGCCGAAACTGGTCACTATGACGGGCTTTACACCCATGTACTGTGGTCGCGATCCATACGGGCACCGACGCCCTACCACCTCGCAAATTCTGTAGTGTTTAAAACAGATCAGCAAAATACAGTCATATTAATGGTAAAAAACGTAAAATGTAATCTTAATCATTTTTATTAATCTGATTACATTTTGCCCATCTATGATTGATTAATCATTTCATATATTAATTTCAACAATACGGTTTTGAAAGGCGACGTTTAAAATCGAATAAACTATTGTATTATATGTACCAGGAAAATTATGATTCACCGTTCATAGGTTTATTTGCGAGTTAGGTTTTTGGTGGTAGTGCTGGGTCGTGACAACAGTACCCAAGTGTAAAAACCGTCATAGTGACTCGCTTTGATCTATCGCGTTTCAGGATCAGCTTGTGTATATCCAGTAGCTCATATACGTAGAGACAATCAGTCGTAGTATATGTGGGCCGACATGACGACGGAGACTATCAATGGACATTCATTCTTTGATGGTCGTTTTCGTTTTTCGACTTCACTGTACTTACCATCTGGTCCACTGTAGTTATTATGTCGAGCCAGTGTAAAAAAAAGTGCCTTACACAGTCCTCTCCGGATGATGACTGTGTCCTTGGCCTACATTTTACTAAACTAGTATAAAAATACAATAGTCATACATTATCTTAATAACAGAAATTATGTTTGAAAAGTAGTTATCCTAATCTACAACATTAAACCTTGAACAATGTCACGAAACGATTAATGATTGTACTAACATCGTTATCACGACGGCACTTAAATGTTATCTTTTTGTGTATTACTCGAGAGAAAGTTTAATATCTTCTAATTATTTAAACAGTTAGTATCTAATTATTTAAACAGTTAGTATCTAATTATTTAAACAGTTAGTATCTAATTACAAGAAACTGGAACATATTCGCCAAAAGTAGGGACCACTTTTGCACACTTTGTTTGTTGTTTTGTTTTTTGTAACTTAGGTACAGCCCCGTCCATGTGTAGAAAAATACGCCTTGGGGGGTTAAATAGGCAACGAGTGCAGTGCAATATGACTACTACCCCTTCCTGTAATGAGGACTCTCCTATAAGAATATTAAAGAAGGACGTTTTATTTCCAGTCATAAACATAGGGTCTATTTTTTTATTACAAGTGACACTTTCGAATCGTTTCAGATTAAGGTGCGATAACCCATTATAATTACTTCTTAACCGTATTAGCCCAGAAAATTCCTATAAGTAATACATTTTAACTAAACAAGAAAACCATTGGATTTAATGAAAATCTTGTAGTCAGTGGTCTTGCTTACCTTAGACAGACCTTGTATCAAAACTTATTAGAGGGCTTGATGAGAAGAGTTTTCACAAAAGACACAAAAACGTTCGCATTGAATTGAAATAAGTATATACTGATTATAAGTGATTACTTCCAATTAATACTCCTAGTAACTAAGTAAGCAAACCAATTTATGAAATTTTTACTCCTAGATATCCTTTAGTATAACTATTTACTACATATATTTGGTAGAAAACTAAGCCCACTGCCGCACTTTTGCGTATAGCGTTCCGAGATCAGAGGCATAAATCAGAAGGCTTACAAGCTTTGTAATATATTATGTATATTGTAAGTCACTATCACATTCTGATACGAGACAATCGTGCTCTGCAAAATGTTATTTTACGTCGTCTGGCAAAGATGTTAATTGATTTTAAAATAAAAATTAAAGATGATCTCCAGACACGTACTTTTTGATTCGCAAAATTATGGCGCCCTGCCATCGGCAAAGTAAATGTTACGTTTCACATTGAATTCCTTATAAATAGGTCAATAATTCTTAGGTCATTCTTACGTCTGCCCGGCGTACTTGAGGGCAGTGCGTCGCCCAACATCTTTAAAGCGAAATCGATGCGCTATGTGATCCCGCGCACCGCTCCAAGACAATGAAAGTGAGCAAATGCTGTGCAGGGGCCTTCTATCAATAGGCCAGATGTCGCCGGGTGCTGAGGAAGCTGGCACAACCTTGCCTTTGGCCCCGGCAGACGGGAGAAGGAACACCCCGGTGGTTTTAGTCGGTGCGACTCCGACACATCTGGGGGCGGCCCTCACCGTCCCCTGACGGCCAATAACGGGTTTCCCCCGGTTAAAAAAAACTCACATCAAATGTTTACATTAATGAATAACTACAATTACATATATTAATTTATATTTTATTGTAACTATTTATATTAATATAATTCCTATTACCCTCCTTCACCCGGTTGCTAAAGGCAACTTGGCAGCCTCTAGCACGATTACGGTTACTTTTAATATCTTTTTATAACCGTTTTAATGATGAGCAGCATGTAAAGCAGCAAACGAACTTACCGGCTGTATAAAGTGGATTTGCAAAAGTAACAACGAGTCCGGCCCGCATTGCGCCGTGGATGAGGACCGCGAACTCTGGTATGTTCGGAAGAATAAGGCCAATTCTTTCACCTGGAGTCAGTTTCAGTGGCCCTGCTAGAGATGTGGCGCAACGATCCACCATCATCCTCAGCATGCCATAATCGTAAGAGCGGCCGGAAGTACCGCACGTCTAAAAAAATCAATCTCTCAACGTCGATATTCAATTTGTATCGATGTTAATAACTTGTGTTGTGAGTAACTAAATGTTGTAGAACTGTTTATATCTTATATTAAGAAAAAAAGACAACATATCATTGCATCATTTTATGGTAGAAAAGAGATAGATTATTGTCTTTATGCTCTGCGTTTGCTGTCATGCCTAACAGTAGTTGATAACAGGAAAATCAGGACTGAAAACATAATATGAGAATTTCGAAATTAACCCGTTGTTTAGGCGGTATTCATACGTTACATTGTAAGTTGACGATATTAGATTTGCTTCACTACTACAAGACGTTATATTTTCGGCTACAAAGGTCATTGGACTAGATTATTATATTTGATTTTTGTGTTGCAGGGCGAAGTCCACGTGTTGTTTAGAATAGTATTAAAACTGGCGCAAGATAAAGTATTTTGGCACGAAACTGTGTTTGTGGACGTAGCAATTTCAGTTTGCGTAGATTATTAATTCACACACTACTCAATATGAACATTTTTGAAAAGAACACTCAGTTTTCTCAATAGTTGTGGTTACTCAACTCACCATACAATTCTTAGTAGATTCGTTCAATGAAAATGAGTTAAGAGGTCTTCAAAACAACGTATTTCTAAATAATCGTTTACACATGAAAGTCGGTACAAGAATTGAAATTTAACTAGAAATAAAAATAAGTAAAGAAATAATTTTTAATGTCCTTATTAATATTTAAACGGATAAAAAAGTTTAAATTATTGAAATAAGACGATATTTAATTTTATAAATATGTCACTTTATATTATATTTTGTTATGACCGAATCTAAAAATTTAATAACGATGTGGAACTAAAACAATTTTTTAACGTAAATGAGTCTTTGAAAACATATGAACTTTTCTGAAAACATGTTAAGAAACCTTATAAATCACTTTAATAAATATTAGCATGTTCTTTGATAAACACTTTGAGCTGAATTCATCTAAAGGTGCAATATGATTATGTACCTCAATCAGTATCCAGTACCAATGCACTGAAAAGAAATTAGCATGAGGAAATTATTTTACAATATTGTCCGCATATCGGTCTATCATTTTATTTCCGGTACTTTTCGATTCGTTGCACATTTTAACGACTCAAACTAGTCAATCACGATGGTGTATATGAGGTGCTGATTTAAAAACATCTATATTAGATTTATAGAAGGTAACTATGCAGTCTTCATTTTCACCATTTCAGTATACATATTGTGCTGGTGCCAAACATTTGACAACCTCAACCTTCACACAGGTACTATTAATACCGTGTCTATTTGTTCCCCACATCCGTGTTTTACTCCATATAGCGCACTGTACTTTGTACTCTATAATTGTAAGTGCATCGTACAATTTTAATATTTAATTGATTGCAAGTAGGCATTTAATTGTGCATTGCGATGTATATTTTCCAATAGGTACATAATTCACAGAGTTACGCTAAAGCAACAATTTGTAGGTATTTGGAAAAAAGACAAATACTTAAGAAGCACTAATAGTCGAAAATCTATCTGATTGATATAATAATATATTTAGGCCACTTATTAACTATTAGTAGATATAAAATAATGTTAACCATAAAGGAAACCTTTTTAATTGTATTTTATTTAATAAAAACATTGAACAAAATAATGAAAAAGTAGTGAGCAGTACTTTTAATAATTTTTAATTTACTTCAAACTATTTCAATTTGACTATTTAGAACTTACTGTAAAATCATATTAAATCATCACGCGAGATCACTTATATATATATAATCAAAAAATTATAATACTTTTGAAATAACATATTGTATACTTACTACAGAAGGTTTGTCTGCCCATTCCTTGAAATCTTGATACACAAATTCTGTCAATGTTTCCTTGCCAATTTGAATTTCACCGTAGGGCGAAGGAAGACATTTATTATCCACCAAAGGGGCTGTTTGAGTGGCCAGCGATCTATTCAAAAGATCGCCGTTAAAAATGCGAGAGCATTTAGTTTTCCGACCGTTCTTCGCACAAGAAAATATTTGCCGCGAGATATTTCCGCGTAGAACTTTTAAATGGGACATGTCTGCGATGTTTACCCGCACAGTGCCGTCGCGCTAATGTCTGCACTGTGCAGAGGTAGAGGAGATTTGGCGCGATTTGCACCCGCTGAGGGCAAGGTCCATATTCATTTATAATTGTGTTTGTTATGATTATGACGAAAACAACAAACACGTTACGTTTTGTCGTCCTCGTTATCGTACCATTAATGAATAGTACACGATTTCCTATACCTACAAGAACATTGCTGAAATATTTTTTGATAAACCATTTTTATTAAAATTCTATTGTTTTTAGAATGTGGGATACTAATTTATAATAGTAAAACAATAAAAGACTACTGTCCGTTAAAGTGGTGTAAAATTTATAAGATAATTTTAAAGTGTTTTTTTTTTTCTGTTTATTTAAGGGACTTTTGTGCCTCGGCACATGCCAGCCCCATCGTATCCTAAACATGCACTACTAGCATTTATTTCTGATGATGAGCCATCAGTCTGAACAACTCCTTTGCTTCGGCTGAGTAAGGTCTTGCTAAAATTCCACAGAACATGCCTACATCAAATTTGTTCAGGCTAAAGGCTCCTATCAAAGAATCTCTTGCAGACTGAGATCGGACACACTCCATCAGCAAATGCTGTACGTCATCTACTATCTTACACGTGCTGCAGTTCGGTGACTCCACAAGCTTCATCGGATGTTTAAATTTGCCTGATGGATAAAGTGTTTTGGTATAAGAAAATCAAAGTAATTTTATTTTTTTGAAGGACAAACTTCGGGAGCCGGGACATGCTTATACAGCTTAACCGGGCTTAGGCCACAGAATGTGCTCAGCCGACGAATTTATGGGTTGGGTGGCAACGCAAGGGCACCCCTGTGAGTACGACCTCGACTTGGGCTGCCAGCCAAAATATGAAACCTAACGGTGATCTACTAACTTTTCGGAAGCGACTACTAGTGGAGCGCCTGGGGGTTTTCACCTCGGATTAGAGTTATAGTGAATGAATTAATACGATCGATGTGGGATATTGTTTTCTAAACTGTAAATTGCAATGTTTACCCAAAAATTTTTTGTGCACTCCATTATTTCATTGTTTAAACAAATTATTATGAAAAATTAATGTTTGACCATATATTTTCACTTTAAACAGTTTTTTTATTATTTTATTTATATGTTAAATCTTACCTGAGTAGACATATAGGAACATTTTTCAAAGATACCTGTGTATAAAAATAGCAGTAGGGATCTCGAACTGGTAGAAAAACGTGGAGGGGAGAGCGGAGCGACAGCTGCTAAGTACAATGGAATTTCTCGGCTAGTTTAGTTGCAAGTAATACGTGTTCTGTGAATATTGTGCTTCTATAACAGTGAAAATTTGGTTTTTTAGTAAAAATTCTTGTATATTTTTGTACTGGAGCGTGTATTGCAGACGATGTTTTTATATTGAACTATTACAAATTATTTTGTGTTGCTTAATTTGGTAAGTGATTAGATTGAAAACTACAGTTCATTATTGAATTAATTAAATCTATACTAATATTATAAAGCTGAAGAGTTTGTTTGTTTGTTTGAACGCGCTAATCTCAGGAACTACTGGTTCGAATTGAAAAATTCTTTTTGTGTTAAATAGACTATTTATCGAGGAAGGCTTTAGGCTATATAACATCACGATGCAACTATTAGGAGCGAAGAAATAATGGAAAATGTGAAAAAAACGGGGAAAATTATTCATCCTTGAAGGCTTCTATTGCGTGCGCTGCGAAAACGGTTCAAGATACCAAAAATATATGTATGACAGAATTATTTCTCTTGAAATGATCTAAAAAAATGTGCGCAACAGTATATGTCTATCTTTTAAGATTGACTCACTAGAACCGTTTTTATGGTAATCAAATTTAGTCGAAATGAATGCATTATTTGTTAAGAGTTGTATCAACGTAATAATATTAATCTTTATCCAAATAAATGTGTTGTTGATTAAGAGTATTTAATTATGAACAAAATTGTCTTTGACATCACTTAATTTCAATGAACATCTTAGAAGATATTACAATAATTTATATAGCAAAACAACGTTTGCCGGATCAGTTAGTAATAAATAAATTGATAATTAAAGATCAGTTTTAATTTAAAAAAAATGATAATAAAGAATCAAATGAAATTAATTAATTTAAAATTGTTTTTATTAGATTTCGAACTATGGATAAACCAACGACTAGCAGCATGGCTGATGAAAATACCTGCATAAAATGTATACACCTGGGTTCATCTTCCGAAACAAATTCAAATTTAGGTGAGATTATAAAAATTAGTAGAGGAGTAACCTCTTTACAAGCTGCTTCAACCGAACGACAAGATGGATTGTTACCTCACCTACAAACTGAATTTGTTTATGGTCATTCAAGTTGTCGACAAAAATATATTAATAAAAAGTATATTCTAATGTATAAAAATGAGGTCCGTGAAAATCTATCATTATCGCCTCCAAAAAAAAAAAAAACTTCGAAGTAGCATGAATTTCAATAACTTCAATTGGGAATAAAACTGTTTTCTTTGCGGACAAGAAGCTGATAAAACAAAAGAAGCAAAATTAAATAAAGCTCGGCGTAGGCAGATTTCATACATCAACACTCCAACTTTAAATGAATCCATCACGAATTTTATAGCCGTCCAGAAAACTGATTATTATCGAAATATCCATAAAAGGATTTCTGGTATAACCGACTTACAGACATTGCAGCAAAATATCATTCAGATTGTTATAATTTGCTGAAAAATTCAAATCACCTCAGTAATGTTGAAAAGAATATTAATCCGAGAATTTAGATGGTAGATGCAGCAATGGAGCAAAGATACAAGTACATAGAAGAGAATGATCATTGCCAATTTATAAAGTGGTTAGTTGGTGGTAAATTTGAAAAAGTGGTTTATACTGCAGTGTAGCATGTTTACAGTGCAGCGGAAATAGTTATATTGAATATATTTAAATAAACTGATTTTGTACTAATAAATTTATTTCTTTTCATTAGTCGTAATTAATTACCTTATTTTTTTAAATATACACAATAGAGTACGTTTCATTTATAATTAAACTGGCCGAGAAATTCCATTGTAAATAGCAGCTGTCGCTCCGCTCTCCCCTCCACGTTTTTCTACCTGTTCGAGATCCCTACTGCTATTTTTATACACAGGTATCTCTGAAAAATGTTCCTATATGTCTACTCAGGTAAGATTTAACATATAAATAAAATTAAAAAAAAAACTGTTTAAAGTGAAAATATATGGTCAAACATTAATTTTTCATAATAATTTGTTTAAACAATGAAATAATGGAGTGCATAAAACATTTTTGGGTAAACATTGCAATTTATAGTTTAAAAAACAATATCCCACATCGATCATATTAATTCATTCACTATAACTCTAATCCGAGGTTTTACGGTTTTGAATGCTCCAGGCACTCCACTATATCTTGAGAAGAAACGCCGAAAGAAACTCAAGGCTGCGTCGGAGTAAAACAAATCAGAGTATTTTGTAAGTACTTATACTTTTGGTATGATTTAAATTATTTTAGATTTGTTATATGTGTGTGTTAGATGTGAATATATACCTACGTAACAGGTAGGTCGTTGTTGGAGAATATTTAATGTTTAGATTTGACCAATTTAATACCAAGCTAAGTATTTCTTTGGAAAAGTTTTTATAATTTCGAATTAATAATTTATTTGGAACAATATACCTAATCAATAAGTTTTTACGGTGCAATTAAATAATAATAAAAAACAACAAATAAAAACGACAACAACCTTTTATTTCTATCACATAAAATATATCCATTACCCATTATTACGTCACAATTTAAACAATATCAAATTCTAGTTAATAATTTTAAATAAATACACTATAAATATGTATATAAATACAAATTGATATAACGCAACAATTTTTCATAGCCATGGCATCTATTTAATCTCAAACAGTATGAATTACATTTTATTATCACAAAATAAAATTTATAACAGGTATCATAATTATGATCTCTTTGAACATAAAGCACCATTGGTATATAATAATTACAATAATTGTAAGTTCGTAGTTGCATTGACTGACTAACATTATATTGTACAAGTTCAATTCATTACAAAATTTATTAGCATTTTTTTTAAGCTTAAGCCAATATAAATTTATTGAAAATACAACAAAAAATAAAATTTAACAATTGGTCCGCATATAATAAGAAACTTTAAGCCTCTAATAAACACTCGTTATTTAAACTAGATTAATTTAAAAAAATTAAATGTCACCCAACCAAATAAAATATTCAATGTAGCTAAATTAAGCTTTCTACATTTCTGATAATTTTATAACTGATGCGAATCCCTTTTTTCTCTGGATTTAGCTGTAAACGTCTGATGTGTAATCAATTCTCTGAAAAATCCATCAGGCTTTGCCATCAATTCTACGTAACTGCCTTTCTCGACAATTATCCCGTTTTCCAACACAGCTACTTCATCTGCATTTTGTATCGTGCTAAGTCTGTGCGCTATTGTAAGGACAGTTCGGTCTCTGCTTATCTCTTTTAAGGCTTTGTCTACTAAGTATTCAGAATACGCGTCTAACGCCGAGGTAGCTTCATCAAGTATTAAGATTTTTGGATTCTAAAATTTACAGAATTTCAATTAAATCCTTATGATCGGACTTTGTAAGCAATCAAAACAGAGAGATACCTAATTTAATTAGAAATAATTGTTTACGATAAAAATTCGATTGAGCGCTTAATATTGAAATCTAATTTTTATCGACAATTGTCAATTTTATCGGATTTTTCACCTCTTGCCAAACGATACTATAATATTTTGGACTGCACTGTTGCCATCGGATACCAATAATACGATAATTTTGCCAAGCCAGTATAGAAATGTATTGTGACATTCAATACAACCTCATCATCATTTTCCGTCATACGAAATTGAGTTCAATAAAAAATTAGGTTCACAGATGTTTAACATCTTTATTCGTTTTGCATCTAATCTAAGCCCCCCATTAGTTATATTAAGGATTAGTGGCATGTATCCCATAAAAGCATGAAAATCAATATCTTGTGTTATACTTCGACATTTAACCCTTCCCTTATAGCTGTCCATTCCGCCGAAGTGGTGCTGCTGAACCGGGCAGCACGCCGCGAACTGTGCACATTGCACGATGGCAAGTTGATGTCCGAATGTTCTCATTTAAGTATATATTTAAAGATTTTGCTGGTATATTAAATAAAAATTTAAATTAGAATAATTCTTAGTATTTAATTTTTTATTGTTTACTTTTCTATTTTAGTTTCCAAATACGAAATTTACTTCATATATTAATAATAATTGTTTTGTAAAGGCGCATATAACAGAATTGATTGCACTATAAGAGGAATTAATTCAATAACACTACAATATAAGGAACGGCAAATGGATGCCGGCAAAATTCGGTGTTAGTACACACAAAACGGAAAATGAATGTCGGCCAAAGCCAGCGCTAGGAACGAAAGGGTTAATAAATATCTTGACTTAAAATCTAACAATTACCAGAATAGGAGTGTCTGGATTCAAATTGGACCATATTTTAAAACAATATATTTATGAAATGTCCAAACATAACAAGACAATGTTTTCTATAGTATCTAGCTCTATGCGAACCACATCACTGATAAAGATGGATATATTAATAAAATATCACTCACTTTTACAATAGCCCTAGCAATAGCGACCCGTTGCTTTTGACCACCACTGAGTTGACCTCCCCTCGCGCCCACTTGCCGATTCCAACCCTCATTGGTAGCCATGACTAGTTCATGCAAATGCGCTGTCTTGGCAGCCGACAGCCACGCTGGCTCTTTCTCCTTAAATAATAAATTACCAAGTCTAAGCAACAAAAAAAGCGTCGCTATCCTTGTAGTTTCTTTTTTAAACAGCATTTCCAAACTTACAAAAATTAATAAGAACCCTATCTCATGAGTTATTGAATACTGTATTACAGGAGACAATACCTTTGTCTACATTTTAACTATTTTTTATCAGAACTGAAAATACTACTTACTGTTACTTTCTGGTTTTTTTTTTGTATATTTTTGGCGAAATAAATACTTTTTCATTTCATTTCATTTCAAAATATGTTTTTATGTAGTAATTTTGGTAATACATTTGTATATATAATAGTTCGTTTGGAATAAAATCTAGGAGTCTGTAGTTAAAAAATCGGTAGTGTCCGTTTGTAAATTAACTTACCTCGTTTTCATTTGTAACGTCACATTCATCCAAAGCACCATATAATATATTATCTTTGATAGATCCACTAAACAACACAGGTTCCTATAAGGAACAAATAATTAATAGTTGGAAGGATTTAAACAATATGTACAAAAGAGCGACTTATTTCTTACTGATTTGTTATCTTATGTTTATTGTATGTTATAATTTTAAAAAGCTAATAAACATAATTGAAACAAACACTTTATAAATAAAAAATTCATTTGAATGCTTGTTTATACGAATAAATATGAACGCTATGGAAAGAAATCAATGTACACATAACAGAACAATAGAACGATGAGAATAAAGAATAAAACAAATTTGAAATAACATCGGTTTTAATAATAACAATTAAATTCACTCACCTGACTAACAAAACCGATGTGACTTCTCAACCACACTGGATCCAGCTGCCTTATATCCACGCCGTCAAGAAGTACTTTTCCCTTTTCTGGGTCATATAGTCTTAATATTAACGAAGCTACGGTGCTTTTACCGCAGCCCGATCTACCTACCAGCGCCACAGATTTACCTGGCAGGAGGTGCAAGTTCAGACCTTTTATCAAAGGCGCACCTTCGTATGAAAAGTGGACATTCTCTAGAATTATTTCCCCTTTGGGCCTTTCCTTTGGCCTGAGACCACCTAAAATATAAACGATGTTTCAAGTTACTTTCAATTCGTAGTATACTTTGTGGATGCTGTGGACTAGTGTAGATCAGGGACCGGTGTTCACGCGAGGCGACGCGAATGGTCGTAGGTTCGAATCTCGACTCTTACTTCTGGGTTTTTCCGGATTAAGTACGGATTTAGCCACCATACCGGTGAGCGGTGAAGGAAAACGCCGTGAGAAAACCCTCTTAACGTCTAATAAAAATAAATACAACCACTAATGTACCTCTGCTCACCCCGAATGGGGTATAGCGTGACAAAATATTATTACTTTGTAGTATAACAATATCCTACTGTTTATATTACGGGGAAGGCATAGTAACTCGATTATGAGTTTTTACACGTTCCAATTTGATGTGGTAACGGTCGCTGGCGTAAAATTAATAAATGCTAACTAATTCTAAAAGTAAAATCTAAAAAAAAAATAGATACTTAATTTTCGACGATAGGAGGCAAAATGTCGAACAGACTTAGGCCATAAATTGTGGCCAAACCTGGAAAATACCTATATCAAATGACATCAGACAAATGACGATGGATAATACTAGAGATACTACTAGCAAAATCGGATTTAAAATTTAAATAATGCCGTCATGCTGTATATCTATCGCTAGATACATTAATGGATGTATCCACTATGTGTTTAAATGCCGTATGCAACGTAAAAACTAGCGCAACTCATCACTGTACTCAGGATATACGTAAATTTTGAATTATTCCGCTTAACTGCTATGAACCGACTCATTAAAATCGATTTTTGCGTGTTGAGGCGCGAATTTTTACTCCCATACATTTGTATGGCCTACAGATAATTGTTTCGGCCCAAAGTGCTGAAATTGTATTCCTGTTTATAAATACACAGATGACATGATATAAAATCCTGTGGGCTGATATTTTATTCAAAAAATGTTAAGTGAGCTCTTACCTGCGACTGGTATGCTCGGCTGACGATCGATTATTTCCCACAACCTTGTGGCAGCCCCTATACCCTTGTTTAATTCCGTATAAAAGCTGCTTAGCCCACCAATGCTAATACCGACGTACGCTGCGTATAGCAAGAACGACGTCAGATTACCCACAGAAAGTTGCTCAGTGGCCACCATGCCGCCTCCATAATACAATACTAGTATTATTATAGTGTTTCCAGATAGCCCGGTCTGGGGAAAATTTTCACTTAGAAACAGGTATGGCTATTTAAATGTAATTTGAGTGGTAATACATTATAAACTTCTCCATTCTACGGGTCTTATGGTTATTTGAGTCTAAGACCCATTAAGGTATTTATAATTTGATGACTGTCAAAACAAAAACTCGCTTGTTATATTTAATACAAAAAATAAATTAAAAACAAATTTAATTATAGTTTAAAAGTTAATAACCACCTCTCTAGTTATCCTTGTTCATCACAATGCTATGTAAGTCTCACAGGGACTTTTCTTAATTATATATATTTAACATTAAACATACCATAACGGGTCAAATGGCCCATTTTGAACTTTTGCATTGAAAATACAAGTATCATCTTATTGTTTCTGCACATTTGACTTCATGACTTTTTCAAACTAATTAATTTAGTATTTTGTTTTTTTTTTTTTGTTTTGTTTCTTTTGAGTAATACTTGTCGTATACTGTTACCTACCACAACGGGTCATTTGACCCAGAAAGCATTATTTTGTTTTATAAGCTTATCGAGTCATATTGCTTATCGTTTTAGTTGCACATTTCTACAGGGAAATACAGACTGTTACGTAAAGTAGTTCAATCAAAATAACTGAGAATAATTTCAAGAAAATATCAAAATTTTAGTCTGGACGTAGCGACGTTTTAAGTATTTGAAAAGGTAGCAAAAAAAATAAAAATACAGGTCGCTCTTTACCCAGAAAAACATTAAAGCAAACAAGACAGTACAAGTTCTTAGAAGATATAAATAATATTGGCGAAGAGTTTTCGCAAATTGGTGAAGAGGAATTTTCTGAAAATGAAGATACATTGGTTCCAAATGAAAATGAGTTTGACTCTACATATACTGACGATGAAAAGGAAAATATTATGAATATATGTTGGGAACAAAAATGAATAAGATTACTCTCAAGTTCTGAAGAAAATGAAGTAGAAATAAATGAACAACATGTTGTGAATGATGGATCTGTTTGGGAAGAAATACAAGTTGATGGCACACCTGAAAGAACGCCGCTTCATAACATTTTCAGGCAAGAAGTAAACCCAACAGGATATCCAAAACCTCATATAATGAAAGGTAAAGTTAGTACTGCAATTTCATTGATAATTGACCACTGTATTATGAACCATATAGGATCATACACAATAGAGAAGCAAAGAGAGTGTTTGGATCCAATTGGAATTTATCTCAAGAAAAATTAGATGCATTTATTGCAATTTTATATGCCCGAGCTGCATGTGAAGAAAATAATTTGAATATTTATTTTTTGTGGAATAACAAATGGCGAGAAAATTTACCACAAAATATAAGTCTTGCAGATAGCCTATGCAAGTTTTTTCAATGTCCTTGATTTAGCTGGAATTAATGGCTGGATTTGTACAAGCAAACGACAGCAGAAAATATCTCGAGATTTTTTACTCAAGCTAGCAGTAGAACGAACTTGGCGCCGATTTTCGATAAGCCCATGAATAACCAAAAGAAAACAAATATGAAAGAATCGTTGCTTTAGTCTCCTACAGACTCCTACAGATCAACGTAAGAGGTGTAGGTATATAGGATACTGTAAAGAAAATAAAACCAACAAAATTTGCTCTAAATGTAAAAAATATGTTTGCGGAAAATGTACAATGAACACACTTATATGTAAAAAATGCGATGAGCAATAATTAAAAATTATTATTTTTACTTTTGTAATAGAAATGGTCAATATACTGTTTTTTAATATAATAAATTTTTCCTAACATCCATATATACATTCAAACAGAAAACGTGAAGTCGGGTCATTTGACCCGCTATGGTAGAAATAGGTATCTAAAAAGTGTTGGTATGACTAGTGTTCAATAAAAAAAAGAGGATAAAGGTTTACAATAAGTAATTTATACAGGCAAAACTTTACAAATAACAAACATTAATTGTGGTTTTATTATTTATAATTAGGGAATCATCTATTAAACCACTAATGTATTTCTGCTCACCCCGAAAGGGATATAGCGTGACGATATTTTTATTTTCTAATAAAACTCTGTCTTATTTTTCTTATCCCCCAAAAGCCACTACTCTATTGAAGTTTTCCAAAAAATATGGAGTAACTACGAGAGGCGCTTATATTTACATCAGTGTTAAAGTGGATTGAACAGTTTACTTTAAAACAAACAGACCGTTTTAAAGCTGAGTAAACATACCGTAAAAATGTGAAAATAACAGAAACTGGAACGAAACTCGTTCGTTTTTATATATCTTATCTTAAAGTATATTATGATAACTATATATTTACACGATTTTTTTCGATCGATGCGTGCAATCAAATAATCGAGTAACTATGTAGACGACATACGTCATCATTTTTAAATAGTGACTGATTCGTTTTTGTGCATCGATAGATTAACATGATATAATACCTACCATATTTGTTGGACTGTAATAAATAACCAGTTTCCAACAACATTGAACCAAATTTAACAATTGTAATGACAGTAAAAGTGTAGAATTACTATAGAATGAAGTACATTAAAGGGAGATTGAATCGCTTTTGATGAGACTTTTACAGTTCTACTGATAAAACTTATTTTCTGGCCTAAAATCATATCCTATAATCATACTGGAATGAGTTGAACTAAAGATATAGCTTGTTATATCTGTAATACACACTATCAAATACTAGAAAGATTAAGTAAAATGGGTATGACTTTTTAATATTCAAATAATTGTTTTACTAAGTACATATTTAAACCATATCACATAGAATATCATTGCTAATGTACATCAAATCACGATTAAAAGCTAGTAAGTTTACAAAGACGTACTAGTAGTTCATTAGCTTCATATGAAAATATCTTACAAAACCATAAAAGCTCCCCACAGCCAAAGATTCCTTGTAGGCCAGTGCTAAAAGATTTTCAATTCTCTGTCCATATGTCTCACATTCTCTCTGCTCCTTGCTAAATGCTTTAACAGTTTTAATATTTGAAATCTTTTCCTCTGCTAACTGTAATACAAAAAGCATAAACAGTTAATAAATGATCCAATAGGGAAAATCAAAGTGTCAATAAAATGCCAAACAACCTAATTTAAAATAACAGTGGCCCACACAAGCGTTCAGTATATATTAAAAAAAGAAAATCTGCATTGTAAAAATGCACCCCATATTTTAAAAATATCCTATTGATCATTTGTACAATGTTTAGCTTGTAGTCTAGCTTAACATCTATAACACGGAAAATTAGAGTTAATAGGCGGGTTACTACATTTATATAGTTTTTGTTATTTAGTGTTTGTAACAATTTAATTGAACAAAGCATATCAAGAGGTGATAGGTTATTTGCTTTAAGCAATTATTTTAGGCAACATTGAAATACATATTTTCGAAACTAGTGAAAAACGCTGATTCCGAAATGATATATATATCAATATAACTAAAAAATGAAGCTTTATGCGACTAGCCTTCAACCACTTGAATATAATAAAGGTTTTAGATAGTAATATCAAAACGAGTTGTCACAACTACATCTAAATCCATATCTGTAATCATATGTTCCCCCTATTTTAGGAAAAAGAAAGAAGCAAATACCTCACTTGTTTCTGCAAGGGAATCTTGCAACTGCCTTGTTATTCCTCTAACGAAACGTCCATATATAACAGCCAGGACAGACACAGGCGGCACAACACACAGCCCTATAAGCGCCAGTGATGGAGACATATAAAACTGTTGAATAGAAAAATTATTATGATGATTAATTCCACTTGCATCTATATGATTTAAAGTCGATACTCTATTTGTGGTCTCTAGATGTTAATAAACAACCAGAGGTAAAGTGTTAATGCATGCAATCTTAATCAGATTGTAACAATATATAGGGGAAAGTTCATAACAGTGAATCTCTTTACATACCACAACACCGGGTCGCCGTAAAAGGATAGTTCAGTCAACTGTCGCTAACCAGTGGGTTTATGCTCCAAGGCGCAGTTCCACTCCAATGCAGCCTTAAGTTTCTTTGGGCGTTTCTTCTCAAGGTAGTCGCTTCCGAAATGCCAGTAGATCACCGTTAGGTTTCGTACTTTGGCTGGCGGCCCAAGGCGAGGGCCTTACCGACAGGTGTGCCCTTGTGTTACCACCCAACCCATAAATTTGCCGGCTTAGCACCTCAGTGTTAGCCCTCTCACTCGGTTCACTTGTGAACGTCTATCCCGGCCATCAACCAATATCCAGTCAAAAAAAAGTGAATCTCTTCTAACTCTTGCATTTTTTTTTTGCTTGTGTATATATACCCTTTATTTTGGCATGTTAAACTGTCAAGAACATTAATTCTAGATAACCCCAAATTATCTAGGTATAGCTCCTACTTCGACTTGGAGAGGTATAAACCTTGATAAGTGATTTTTGGGTGTCATTAAATGATCAGCGGCAATGGAGGTAAGGCATCTGTACCCAATTGAAGTATTACAAAAGCACATGGGTAAACCAGTCCTTGTGACTCCCGTTTGCCTGTTGCATTTGAATGTTATATATATATATATATAGTTATCTGAGTACTTAGAAGCTTTTTGATTCACTTTATTAAATTAGAATGACGATTGTCAATAGATTCCTGACCTTTGTTGAACCACTGTTATGGAACTGCACTCCACTTTTCACCATTCAGGTGTGGTGTAGTATGAGTAAGTATTGAAGTAAACTTCATAATTTTTTTATATTTTTGAAAAAGTCATTAATCATTTAAATTTAGATATAATTGAAACAAGAAAGAGTTTGTTAAAAGCTCAATAGTCAACTTCCTAAACATGTCAAAAATTAATTATAATACCATGCATTATAATACTGTGCTATAAATAGGCACCAAATTAAAACATGTCTAATTTACATGCTGCTATTAAAGCAGACAAGTTATTTATAGAATTTTGATCACAAGTGATGCTAGTGTCCTTAAATTAATGTAAAATATATGTCATGAAGCTTATCATTATGCAGAAAATATTGATGATTGAGCAAGTTTAGGTGTAGATTCTTAATTAATTAGCATATACATAAATATTATTTTCAATGCTAGGTTTTTAGAAGGTAAATATCTAGTCTGCAAGCCTTGAAAGCTCAAAATAGATTAATTTATTCAAATTATTTCATTACCTATAAAAATAAAATTCTAAATAATGTATTAACAATCAAAATCACATTTAAACATGTTTCTTAGATTAATATATATATTTAATAAATATTTTGTTTCTAAAAATATGTTACCATCATCCCTGTGCCAGCTCCAACCATAAAAAATGACCGAAGACCATCACTGACATTTTGACTTAAGTTACGTCCAACCAGCTGTGTATCAGCAGATAACCTATTTACAAGTTCCCCAGTAGAAGTTCTGCCAAACCATGCCGGTTCTTGTCTCATAATTGCTGCATATGCTTTTTTACGTAGCTCTTGTGTCATTCTTTGACCTTAAAATAAATCAAATTTCCTAAAACTATTCAATGTTCTATCTAAAATTTTGAGTATTATTCTTTAAAAAATATTTTTTGGTCTACACATTTTTAGATTCATTCAGTAATTTACACTTTATAATGTTATAATATCAGTTATCCAATCTTTATGTTTCTCTTAAACAAAATATTATTATTTAATCAGTGTGTAACTTATATTTAAGCTATATTTGTAATACTATAACCTATTTGTAACCTTGATAACAGATGACAGATTAAAACAGTTTTATTCTAATGTTCCTCACAGCAAAAAACTAAAATACAAAGTGAACTGTGATAAACTTTAAGCTAAAGTTAAGTATTATCTCTAAAACTTAGCAGTATTAAAAATTAAGATAAATAACAAACTTTAATATTTTTTAACAGAAATTAATTTTTTACTAATTCAGTATTCCCTACTAACAGCATATAATGAAAAATATAAAGTGTGTAAATGTACACATGAAATAATAATTCATTTGAATGAAGTAAATTATTACTTTCCAGAGAAGATAAAATGCTTAAGGTAACAGATAGCAGAGTGTAATAATATGGACCAGTATCCAATTTGCACTGGCAAATAATCTAAATTTTTCACATGTTTATTTATTTGTATGTCTAGAGTAGCAAACTATTCATCACAAAAGGGTATCCCAAATATTTTCTTAATTTAATAGACAACATCTAAAACTTCACATGTGAGAATCTAACTTCTACATTGTGTTCAATAAATACTTATAAATATTAAATTATTAAGCAATATTAAAATTTACCTGATATAGACATCAAATAAACTCGAGCAAAATTACAAAGACCGCCAACCAAAAAAACTCCACATAACATCAAGCATAGAGCATCAAGTTTCTCTCTTGCTGCTGCCAGGTCACTAGTGCTGCTATAAATTATATCTAAAACTTTACCCAAAGAGAATGGCACAGCCATTGTTACACTTGACGATATTATTAGAAAGCCAATGGCAGCTGGAATAAAATAGTAAAAAAAACTTTATATACAATACATTGTTACACAATTTTTTACAAGTTTGTAATAGAATATATGTAGAATCTATAAAGGGCGCTTCATACAATTGGAGTTCAGAGATGTGCAATACATAAGTGATTAAATAATATCAGTAAATGTTAACAGCAGATAAATAAAAAAAATATCTGTCCTATTATTATATTTACAGAGTAAAAATGTAAAATTCAAATGATAAGGAAATCAACCCTTTTAGCAAAATAGGAATGATTCTTCATTCATTTTAGTTATCCTACTAGAGCTAGATAGTTAGTAAGAAATCTAGATGAATGATTACATCTCATTATCGAATTTGAGTTACTTATTTTACATCAATTATAGACCAACTGCACTTGTGTAGTATCAGATAGTTATAAACAAATATTTATCATTTCATGAATTTTGTAACTTCAAAACTATAATTGTATTAAAAAATATTAAAAAGATTACATTAAAAACTTATATTAAATGTCAAAATTTAAATCAGCTAAATATAAAACTATTTTGAAAGAAATAAATGAGAGTTAAAACAAAATTACATATTTTATTTAATTTACCTGTAAGGGTCCATTTTTCAGGTTCAGCCAAACCAAACAATCGCTTTAATTCCGACGTCTTTAATTTGACGTTAATTTTTTTCGATGTCTCTAATTTATTGTTTAAGCTTTCGATATGTTCATTCTTTTTCTCAGTATCTACTTCGCTTGTTAAATATCTTAGTCTAAGATGAAATAATCCATTTTTATTGGGAAAATTTCTTTCACGACCTCGTACAATTGGTATTTTATGACAATACAAACGAAACGCACATTGTTGACAGAAGCTATTTTTCAATGGAATTTTAAAGAACAAGTTTTTATGCCTGCTTGAAATTTGAAGCTCAAAACTATGAATCAGACGCTGTAACATTTTGAATGAATTTAAAAATTATAGTACAATCTAAAACTAAAAAAATACACTACTTAACTGTCAAATTGGCAGCTGTCATTTCTGGTATAGTGATGTGATTTGAAACTGATCAATCAAATAATAAATTTTTCGTTTTAAAGTGTACGATATTTTAGTTCGACTTGTTGTATTGAACTCATACATTATGTATTGTGTATTTACTGCACCCTAGAACATCAAAATATGATCTTTTATGATGTTTAGCAAATCATAATTCATTTTACGAAAAGAATCGCATCCTTATTCTGGCTCCTAAGAATACTAATTTAAGCAAAGGAAAAGGGACATACAACCAAATTTTATATATCCTCGTGGAACTATTTTAACTTATAGAAAAAAAAAATTACAACAACAAAAGAAACTACGAACACACCCAGACTATACCTTCAGATATCTTTATACTATTTATTAGTTAACTATGTATACTTTCTAGCAAATCTGTAGGCACCTATCACATCTCATAATTGCGCGTGTACCTTGCAAGTAGTGTGTGTCTTAGCATGGGATTTTAGGTCAGGTAGTCTAAATAGGTGTAAGAGCACGAATGCTATAAGGATTAAATAAATAGACCTGCAGCAAAAATGTATGACTAATAAAGCGAAATTAGTCTTTCAACTTCCTCAAAGAGAGCAGAATGAAGAGACGTCATACATTTGGCTTCTTTAACAGCTCGGCCAGCAGCATGTGTAAATAAAAATTAAGTCAAAAATACGAACGTATAATCGTTTATTTCCTTTTATAAATATGTAGTTTTATAAAGATACATGCTTTGTGATAGTCACATTCATTCCTATATATTTTATGTTACACTGTATAATGTTTAACAATTATTTTGTTTTTAAATTTCAATTAATGCTTATAAACTATAATTTCTATCCATTCGATAATAATTACAAACTCAATGAAGTAATAAATGCTATCAAATATACTAAGAAATACAACAACTATGCCAACAATGTGTACTAACGATAACATATTGCATAATAATTATTTAACAAAAAAAACCATTGCCAAATGTGTATTTAAATAGCGTTTAGTGAGAGAGACAGGAGATAAACATCCTTGTCCGCATCCTTGTAGTTCAACAAAGATTATATACAGTAGGCAAAAAAAGTCATCGGCCACTTCGAACATTTGCCTATTCTTGAAGTTTTTCTTACTAAGAGATATGAAATTCCACTCCAATTCATTATATTCACTTAAATTACAGATAATTTTCATAAAATAATACATTTCTGACTAAATAATTTAAATATATCTCTTGGTATTCATATTTATTTAAAAAAAAAATAGCAAATCGGACGCAAAAAAAGTCATCGGCCACATATCATTTCTTAACATCCTACTTATGTTTCGACGCTTAATCGATGGCAATCAAGTGAATTTTGTGCATAAAGGGATGTTATTCTTGGTGGGCCAAGGCAATACATTCTCCAGCTGAGCTTTTTTATATTCAATATTATTTTTTGCTTTAATCAAGGACGTGTTGGCTTAAAGAGGTAAGTGTTAAGATTCTCGGCCTAACCATTCTTTTTTTCACATATCAATAATTGTGTAAAATAATTGGAGTGTCATATTATTACGTTCCACACGTACTCACATGAAAAAAAAAATAAGCGCTTTACTACGACCGGTACAGTATTCAACAAATCAAGATTTGGCCGGCCCTCCAAAATAAATCGACGATTGCGCAACATCATAATCCAAGAAATAAAAAGAGACCCGAAGATTTCTGTTCCAAAGATAACAACAAATATTGTGGAATCAATTGGAGTGAGTATAACGCCACAAAAAGTTAGAAATATTCTGCAGAAGGATGGATACCGTGGTCGAGTGTCGCGCAGAAAGTTCGTCGTAAGTAACAAGAATAAATCGAAGCGAATGCAATTCGTGAATGATAAAATAGATAAGCCGCAAGAGTACTGGAGCAAGATTATTTGGTCGGACGAGAGTAAATATAACTATTTCAGTCGAAAAGAAGAGTTACCTTTTGGCGTCAGAAAGGCACAGCGCTTGAGCCTAAAAATCTTACGCCAATTGTCAAACATGGAGGTGGAAGCGTTATGGTGTGGGGCTGTATGATTGGTTCTGGAGTCGGAAAATTAATTTTCATCGATGGGAAAATGGACTAGTATGTATATAAAAATATCTTATAAAATAATTTGATGTCAAGCGCCCGTCAACTAAATATTGAAGCGGACTTCGTGTTTCAACACGATAATGATCCGAAGCATACTGCGTGCAGTGTGAAGGACTGGCTCTCCAGAAATGTTCAGAGTGTACTCCAATGGTCTGCGCAATCTCCAGATCCGAATCCGATCGAGCATTTGCGGGAACATTTGGATTCAAAAATACACGAGCACTCTATCACCAATATCGCTCAGCTGAAATCAATTATAGTAAATGAAAGGGACAAAATTTCGGCGGATGTGACCAAAAAGTTAGAGGAATCCATACCAAGAAGTCTGCAAGCAGTTCTTATAGCTATGGGATATCCCAGAAAATATTAATTATTTTTCAATATGATGATAAATTGGACCAATTCTCAACCAAGTGTCATTAAATTATACGTGGCCGATGACTTTTTTTGCGCCAGATTTGCTATTTTTTTAAAATAAATATGAATACCAAGAGATATATCTGAATTATTAAGTCAAAAATGTATTATTTTGTGAAAATATACTGTAATTTAAGTGAATAAATTGAATTGGAGTGCAATTTCTTATGTCTTAATAAGAAAAACTTCAAGAATAGGAAAATAATCCAAGTGGCCGATGACTTTTTTTGCCTACTGTATATCCAACTCGATTTATAGTACTTCAATCTTAACAATTGATTGGTATAGATGGACTTCGTATATACCGTCGGTATGGACGAATGTAATGTACAGAGGCCCAAATATGTTTTTTTTTTAAATATAAGTTTATATTTCAAATTAGTTTACTTTTTTTTTTCGAAGTGATAAATTGTTTTTGCGCTGGGAGAGCTTTAAAATTTTACCTTCATTGAAGCTGCTTTTTTTTTTCTTTGGAGAAAATCCTCATAGGACCGTCCCGGCCGCGAAGGGGGTGGCAGCCGGGGTGTGCCGGACTTTTACCAGCTAAAAACCCCAAAGTGACTACTTCTGCGAATTAGTGGGGACTGCGGGTCCTGTAATCAATTCGCCGCAGTCACTGAAGGTGCTAAGCCAACAAGAATTGTGAGTTGGATGGCAACGCAAGAGCACCCCTGTAGGTACTAACCTAGTCTTGGGCGGCCAATCAGGGAAAGAACTGCCTATTGAACTTCTACTGTTTCAGAAGCAACTACCTTGAGAAAAAACTCAAGACTCCGTCGGAGTGGATATTACGGTTATAAACGTAAAAATGTATGGAGATAATGTTTCCCAAACTATCCAATGGTGGCGCTGATCAAAATCTTCATATAATTCGATATGTTTCGAAAAATAAATATAAATATCGAAGAAACTCACATTTGGGCCTCTTATATTGTCCCTGAAGCATTATTCGTCGCTAATAGTGGATATGCTACATGTTTTCCTACGTTATCCTACAATTAGAAAGGTGGTTAAGGCGCTAATTCTACTTATTCTGCTACTATCCATACACAAGTACGGTTGTATATAAAAGCAGAAAAAAATTAATTATATAGTCTGTAACACTGTTATATAATCTTATGCACAGTTAGCATTATAACTCAAGATAATAACAGCTCGTTGTTGTGAAAAAATAACTTAGCGAAGCTTTTCACACCAGGTGGAAAGTAAAGTTGAGATCAATGATGGGACGTGTTTTTGCTATGAATAATTAGCCATTATAACTTGTTTTAGACTTATTCAATCATAACATGACGACGGTAAAACAGACGTAGGAAACGATTTCCACTACTTTGCCGTTTATAATATATTAAGAGTCTTACATAGCCGTCATAGAATAACTTTTTACATCGTTAAAATATCTTATTATATTGTAGTGAAATGTAGCAATTGTGTTTGCAAATACAGAATTTACAGTTTTTTTTTAATGTATGAATTAAAAAATATAATCATTTGTTGTCACAGAAATAAAAATGTAAAGTATGGCTATAGATTAAATTAAACTGAAGAGCCCAATTCAAGAATCCATTAACTACATATTTCGATTTCACAAAATTTTTAAAAGAAAATTAAAAATTAACGAAATCCTTCCGAATTACTGTAAAAAATAAAAAAAATACAGTTGATTCAGGTGTAAATTTGATTTAGAAAATATTTCAATATCAAAATCTGACACAATGCACCGTTTTGGATTTATTCATACTTGAATGGGCACTTCCAATTATACAATTTGTAAGTAGAAGTCACGAGAACTAGAGTGACAAAAGTAAAAAATGTTATGACATCTAGGTTTACTGCATAAATAACTAAAATAAGGATTAACACGTTTGCTACAGGCGCTTGAGAAAAAAATCTTGAACCACAGCCCATGGAATTTTTCTTATAACATGACTTCACATGGCATTGAATTTTTTAATGTTATATTTATAAAAAAAATGTAATTATCTTTAGACTAAAGTCAGTCTGAATCCATTACGTTCTTTTACAGGCCATTACAACTGTTTCAAAGAAAAATAAGTGTAAGATTTTGTAATAAACTATAAAAGTAAACACGCCGCTCATTTGCGGCGGTGGCGGGCTCAAATGCAAAAACAGAGACGACGCAATATGCGGCGCTGCCAGCGAACGTGTTGGGAAACATGTATTTAAAGCCAGAAGGATCAATCATTTATATTGATCACGATATCATTGATTGCGTCATTCATATTGTTCTATCATTTCAATTTCAACACACTTTAGCCTTAAATAATTAAGGCTAAAGCATATCCAGTAGCTCATATATCTAGAGACCTTCAGTCGTGGTATATGTGGGCCGACATGACGATGTAGACTATCAATGGATTTTCATCCTTTGATAGTCGCTTTCGTTTTTGGACTACACTATACTTACCATCAGGTACTTTGTAGTCACTATGTAGAGCAAGTTTAAAAAAAAAGGCTCCGAGAGTCATTAAAATCTTAACAGCCACTTTAAGGTCACTCTAGCTCTAGCGGTATAAGTACTAAACTAAATAGTTTAAACTTTGTAATGGCACAGATAAAGTAAAATACGTTAAACATTCTTTTATATAATTTTTGAAATAAATAAAATTAATAATAAATTACACATTAAACTCATAAGAATAAAGCAGTATTACATTTTATATTTCTTCAAAATTCTTTCATAAGGTAGCTGTCATATTAACAGCATTTTAAATGGATTTGAAAAAAAAAAATCGATATTTTATGTAGCTTTGGTTATTTTAAAGTTTATCTGGTAAAACACCTTAAGTATAAAAAGGTGCCCGCTTTTTACTAAATATATAATGCTAAAGTATGCAGTATTTCTTATCCCAGCATATATAAATCTGGTTTATAATAATAAAATATCTTTCTTTGCACTAGTATGTCGTAAAATGTGTACAAACCCTTGTTACAAATATTTTATATTATATACTTTAGAAAAATGCAACAAAAATATTACAATGAGCTAGGATACCACACAAATTATGAATTTACCATGTTACCCTAAGTACGGCTTTATTACAACTACAATAGAGCTGTTAACACAAACAAAACATAAAAGTACTCCTAGCATCAGGAATTGACTCAAATTTTATTTAGTCGTAGTAATCTGCTTTGCGCTTGTATAATATATGAAATATTATAAGCGACAGGAGAAATTAAATCTAATCAACCAAATAAAGAAGTGACAACCTTTCATGGTTATGTATTGTTAAAATAATAGATGAATAAAAAAAAATAGGTGAATAACTAGCTAACCCGGCAAACGTTCTGCCATATAAATTATTTTACTGTGGGTCATCCTTTAGAGATAATTATATACCATGATAGACTTGTGTATCGATCTTTTGAAGATATACAATTCCGTAGTACATTAATTTGATTTATCTCGTAATGTTTAACCAGCGTTTGCAACTTAAACACAAAAATATGTTTTTTACGATATCACATTACAAATCTTTGAAATTTTCGACTTTTCTGTACTATAATATATATGTATCATACATAATAAACCTTCCTCAGGAATCGCTTAATCTATTGCTGAAACTACATTAATATCCATTGAAGAGTTTAAAAGATCTAAGCGAACAAACAGCAGAAGCGACTTTATTTTATACTATGCAAAGACGAGCTACGAGCTTGTTAATTATTCTGCGCATGCACATTGTACAGGCTTTGCTCTTTGATTCCATAAGAAAATTCCATCATGTTTTATTTGCGTTTACTGCTAAACTGTTACTCCTGGGAGCAAATTTGATCTTAATATTGAATAAATTATTATATATTTTGTCATGTTTATAATATATTAAATTATGACGATAATATACTTTTACTGAGTGTAATACACTTTGTAATATAAAGTTTTGGATCGCCATAAGCTATAAGTGTTATCAAATTTAAGGAGATATACTCCTTCGCCTGGGTATGTGTGAGAGCCAGCGTACACCTGAAAAGAAATCATTTACCCGACGTTAATGTTAACTCTTTTAAGCAAAATAACGTTTTTATTATTCAAGCTTGGCAAACGACTACATAATACAATGGCTCTTGAAACACTAGTATATTATACACTGCTGAACTGCTAATTGCCCGAACTGGATCGTGACCACAGTACATGTGTGTAAAGACCATCATAATGACTCGCTTTGGTCTTTCGTTTTCGGGATCAGCTTATGTATATCCAGTTACTCATATACCTAGAGACCTTCAGTCGTAGTATATGTGGGCCGACATGACGGAGACTATCAATGAATATTCATTTTTGATGGTCGTTTTCTGATGACTACACTGTACTTACCATCAGGTACTCTGCAGTGACTTTGTCGAGCCGGTGTAAAAAAAAATACCAACAGCCAACGGAGAAAGTGGCACATTTGAAAATGAGCTGTAGGCACATGATTGAATAATTTCTCTAAGTAAACAGCTCGCCTCGTATGATAAGCTTTGAAGCTCGAATTATGATAGACGTAAATATTACGAAGTAGTCTCCATTTTAATATCGTAAATTTCTTTTAACTTCACAAGTGTCACATTACCTCAATATGACAGTCCCGTCGGTAAATTGGTACCACAAGGCTGAGCATCGGTCGATTACTTTGACTCAGGGCGCGTTTTTCTGTTCCAAGTTCCGGATCAGACGTGTCACTATTAATCTTTATTTCTGAA
Organism: Automeris io; assembly: GCA_036320925.1. Taxonomy (NCBI): domain Eukaryota; kingdom Metazoa; phylum Arthropoda; class Insecta; order Lepidoptera; family Saturniidae; genus Automeris; species Automeris io. The sequence goes on along the minus strand of JAUDJH010000010.1, from coordinate 10,277,111 downwards.
AAAACGTGAACTTTTTTTTCAAATTTGTATTAACATTTGGCTTAGTGATTTAAATTCAAAGGCAATTTATTATGAAATATTAACATTAGCTGCAAAACTTCAAGCCGCGGTGAACGCATCTCTTTTGCACTCTCGTTGAATAATTGTTGTTTTCCTATTGTAGCGGTCGGCTGGGTGTTTAGTTGTTGTCTGAGCTTGTTGTGTGGGCTTAGGGGGCAGTGGAATGCTCGGTTGACCGTGTGTGATGGGGAATCAATAGTTTTTTGGCAAGACGCTAGCGGATTGTTGTGTCCCGTGGGTCACTGAGTTTTCCCAATCTGCAAAGTTTTCCTCGCCGTTTATGTTGCGTGCAAACGTTTTGAAATGGTGCATCAAACAAGAAATTAAGATGGATTGGAGATTGAAACTACCTCAGAGCTATTAAAGCGTGGCGGAAAGACGTGATAGGAAATTTAATAGAACTTGTAAAGAAAAGACTCCCCCGCATGGCTGTACGTCGTGAAAGCCTTTGCCTTCCCCAAAAAGGGAGAATAAACAAAAAAAAGAAATACTAAAAGCACTTTGTTTGTAATTATTGCTTATAACTATTCAAAGTTCACAGCTACATAGATGCTAAATTTTTGTTACTAAAAAATTTCATTACGTGCATTTAGACAGAGAAGACGAAGCCCAATGACAAGTTAAATTAAAATGTGCGGGAGTTAGAAATTGTTGTTTACGTTATCTGATGTCATCATTTTTATATTAAAACTAATTATAATATTTGAAATGTCACTTTACTGGGAATCCGTAATGAACTGTCAGGGAAAGCGTGAGGGCGGCCCTAGTGTGTCAGACTCCTACCGACTAAAACCATCAAGGTGTTCCTCCCATCGCTGGGAAGAAAGAATGGTCACCACCTCTCATTCGCCAAATGGTCCGAGAGAACAAGCATACATCATTGGAGTATAGCCTAAATAGCAGTCCCCTTAGACGGACTACCGGGCACTTCCTGTGAGGATTTCCTTAGTTGAACAGGAGGCCGCCGCAGTGGCGGCGTGGACCTTGCCCTTCCTCTACACATTATATAGTCTATTAATATATATTAACCAGAGATGGGCAAAAAGTAATGTGTGTAACTACTATATTTTACCATCATTGGTACATACCCGCGCTACATTACTAGAAAATAATATTTTTCATAATATTTTTCTTAATATTTACCCTCATCACCTTCATCATCTGCATCATCTTCATCGTCACTCTCAGCCACGTGGACAGTTACTTCTGTCGTTGCTGATTTACTCCATTCAAAGTATAAACCGAAACCTATTTTTGCGAAAATATTATTTTAATACAAATGCACGTCATCTCATCCTGCCTTGCCAGGTGGCAACCGATAGCGTAAGGGCACCGGTAGTACCTGGATGAGAAGACCAGACCGAATAACATTGGTAATCTTAGGCCTGTGTCCAGCAATGGATTAATGATGATGTGAGTTATTTAATCAAGGATAACGAATCTATTATCCATTCCGACGGCCGCGGAAACAATAGAAGGTCAAATAAAAGTTTCAACAACAGATCTAGTTAAAAAAATATTAATCCGACATTTTTTTAATAGCCCCATACAATTTAAAAGTAAATACAGAGATATGATCGATTAGAGCAATCGCTGATGAACTAAGTTTGCTAAATTCACTAGATTATAGTACAAAATTTTTGATTATGAAAAATAAATCTATTTTAATTTGACCTGTTGTTCAAAATGCAAACAATGGTGCTGACTGGGCCATTTGATGGTTACGACTATATTATGATTACAATGTACAAAATCTTGATATCAAACTTTAAAAACCTATAGCCATAGACTGAGATTTATAAACGCTACTTCGATATTGCTTAGCAAAGTTCTCAAAAACTAAATTTGTTTTGACAAAAAACAGAATATACAGTTTGATTTTATAGACGAGGGAGATATTTCAGAATACAATAATTTGTACCTTCTTGTAATAAAAATGTAAATAACAATATACCATAAGAAATCATAAAGAAATATTGATAAACAAATGAGAATTGATCCGTAAAAAGTTTGGACACCCCAGCGCGTGTGGTGCACGATTGAATGGCATGTAGATAAAATTCCTTTTACATAATTTTAGGTAAACAGGTAATTGACTCGTTACCCTTTCGTACTTTATCCTGGCTTAGGAGAGACAAAATTCCTACTTTTTTATTAATTGTTATTTATTCTATCATGTGTGTAATTGCCCCTTAATATGATGACTATAAATTGCTTTGTTTTAATGGAAATATTAAGATATCACTTTTCCTATATATTTGGAGTTAGAATCGAATGCTGAATATCCTCCTTGAATATCTCCCTCGTCTATAAAATCAGCCTGTATAATAGGAAATTGAGTATAGCCATGGTATTCATAAAGCCTAGTCTATATTGACAAAATTAGTGACTTCTCAAATCCTTCGACATTCGCTGAGTAATATAAATTGTAATGTTTTAGTAAAGTCTAAGCAAACTTAAAGTTTCGTTTGTAAATCTCCGTCATAGTGACTTGCTTCGGTTAGTCGCGTTTCGGGATCATCCCTTGTAAGTCAACCTACATTTTCACTCCTACTCAGTTATAGGCGACAGTAGCCACTTTCTATCAGGTAGCATTTAAATCAGTTTTTGACCTTCTTCTGCCAAGAAATGAAAAGTCGAATACAATCTAATACAGTGTTATACAAAGTATGAAATTCTCATACCAATATCGTAACTGTCTGTAGCAAATTCCCAACAAAGGCTTCGGGCGCGATGGTAAGTCGGCACCCTTACAGTAACAGACTCTCCATGACGAATAAGGAGTTTTCCACTGCCGACGCGTACCGTTTCCTTGAACTGAGCTATGTTACCGTGGGTCCACATTCGAGCTTCTTCTACTGATGGAAATCCATCTGCGACAAATTAGCAAAATTCCCAGGTTTAACTCAAACACCAAGGATTTAGTAGTGGGCTTTTCAAATGATATTCCAAGTCTTATACTGAGAAAGTAAATTATATGAGAGCCATAAAATATTAAAATACTGATCACTAAGCGATTTTTTTTTCATAATATTTCTATTTCATTCTATTCATTAAATGATGATATAGAAGTTTCACATTTGCAATATCTTTTAATTGACGAAATAGAAGAATTAACATTATTTAATTTATTTATTTTTTAATAAACACGGAAATGTTAAACACTATATAAATGATAACAAAGATACATAAGACAACAGATCCCGCAAAAAAAAAAATACAAAACAAAAATCAAGCTGAGTAACACAAAACAATAAACGTTAGTCGGAAAGGGTATACCAAGCCAAGGCTATTGGTATAGGTATCGTATATACTTAAAAAGAATGTAGTAATTTTCCTGAAACTTGTAATTTATTTTTACATACTCAAACTAAATTATGTCATTTATTCTTAAACTTTGACAACCATAGCGACAAGGCCACGCGCGGATGCAGAAAGTCGGCGGATTCAGAAATAGATCGTTAGTTTCAACAATTTAACTAAGGACAATCTATAGGTACCTGTATATCTCATTAGTTATTCATTTTTTGGGAAAAGTTATAGTACACAAAATGTTTGTTTTAATAGCCCCCCTTCCTAGGTTTTTCGCTTTATATACCATTTCCGACTAACGTTGTATATAAAAAAACTAAGAAAAAGCTTTGATCTGACATTTTTTTGACATTATGTCAGGCCAATATAAACAATTGTCACAAATAAGTGGCTTCAAACAAGAGCATTTTCCAGTATCTTTTCTTTGTAATCTGTTGAAATATTCTGCATAGGACCACCAGAGCCTATTATCATCAGCATATATAGAGCAGATTATTAAAATACAAAACGAAGATACGAAATGAGTGGAAAGAATACTTTGATATTGCTTCTCTGAAAAAGGAATATGGTTTAAGACGATGCAAAGTGAACCTCCTCATATACCATGGTTTGCCGATATGAGACGGAATAGAAAGCTTATTGTTATCTGTCATAGATTGCGCTCTTGACACATCCCACTCAATAAATTCAATTTTTAATGAGGAAAATCGATACACCTAATTGCGAGCTATATGTGGAGTGCCAGAAGACATACAACATTTCTTGGAGGAATGTGTTCGGAGTGTTTCTATGAGAGAAATCATGTTTAAGCAATATGGTTTGAACAGGTCTGATGTGGGTCTATTTCAGAGCGTTTCAGCTGAGCAAACATCTTGCGCAGCTGAGATGCTCTGTAGACTCACTCATAAATTGTTGAAATAGTATTTAAATAGTGTACTATTTAAAACACACTGTATTGTATAAGACAGACATGGTCAGCCTTATCCAAAGTCTCAAAAAAAACCAGAGACGCCGTAACAACTACCTACAAGCTCGTTAAAAAATCGAACCTACAATCCGTAGTAGAGACGTCGCACTGCACTCACAAACACGTCGCAATTATTTACAAATATTAAATCAGTCAACACCGAGGAAAGATTATACACATACCATCACTATCATCTTCTTCCTTCGATTCTTCAGCGTATTCAATGGGTTCACTTTTTTCAGACGTCTGCATTGATCTGGAAAAATTATAATCATCCAAATGTCAAGGCATACTGCTTGTCAGGTCGAAGCGGGTAGTTCATGCAAAATAAATAAAAGGGGGAACGACACACACGTAACTGTGTATATTACTAAGTATCGGTGGCGTGTATCCCACATAAAGCACAAAAACATCTTGTTATACTTGGATACTTTATATATTGACTTAAAATCTGTTGGTAACCAAAATAGCACTCTGAGAGTCCAAATTGGAGCAAATTTTAAGTGTATATATATATATATATATATATATATATATATATATATATAAATATATATATATTACATGATCAAATACAAGGAGATATTACTTTATATGCTTTATATGGAATGCACGCCACTGCTAAGTATTACAGTATTTTTGCTGTGATCCATCTTCAAATCCTATTTAAATATCTTCGACTGCAAAGTACTTATACCCTTTTTTTACCAGTTTCCTGTGCTCTGAAATTCCAAATGTTATGGTCAGCTATAAATCTACACTGGTAGAAATTCTGGTCACAGACATAAGCCGGGTTAAATCTATTTTGGTACATCATCAAAACACAGGGTATTTACTTATCCTATGCTGATTTCAATGACAATACACAGGCACATGACATAAACAGGGATAAAACAGAATTATCATAAATCAACAATCAAACACTTACTTATTGTCGGTAACTGTGGACTCGTTGTCATTCAAATTGCAATCCTTAATAACTTGCTCTTTTTCATCTTTATTGTCTTCTTCTTTATCAATTGACTCATCTGTTACTTTGAGTGTTGCAAATCTCTGGTCAATAGCTAATTGCTGTATGTATTGTTGATAATGCTGATCTTGCAATTGCCGGATCAAAATAGCTTGCTGATCAAAGTTACCTGGATATTGTTGTTGCGCATACTGTAAAAACTGGTCATATGTTTGTGCATTAAGGGCATCTTTTATTCGTTGCCTGCAAATAATCAAACAGCTATTTAAAATACAGGGCCTGTGAGTAACAATAAGAAGCTGAACTGATCACATCAGGTATGACAAGTGAAAAATGTTTTTTTTTATTTCAAAGGAAGACTAACAGGCTTACAGCCCACCTGATGGTAAGCGATTGTTGTTGTCGCCAATAGGCAACTGCAACAAGAAAGTATCATCGTTGCGCCGCCGACCTAAAAGAGCGTTTTCACTCCTTTTTTAACACGTTAAGCCCGGGGCTGAAATTGCTGACCTTGTCGTTCAGCTGGCAGCCAGGGAACAATAATTCAAAAGTATTTGGACGAAAGGAAAGTAAAAATATTACCAAAAAAGTTGTTACATACTGTAATATGTGTAAAGACAAGCCGCATTTATGTTTAGAATGTTTCAATAAATGTCATTAAAACTACATTAGATGACATTTCATTGAGACTATACTTATTTTTTAACATTAATACTGTCAGTCCCAGGGACCGGCGCCTGGCTTAACGTGCTAAAGAACCCTCTGTTGTAACCTATAGGAAATACTACGCGTACGAGACCATTCCACAACTTTGAAAAATACGATAAGAAGGTTCTAGACCGACTAGGTTTCTAAAACCGTACTATTGTTGCGAACTGTACACCCTTTAAAATGTGGGATTAAGCTGATAGCCAACTACGCAAAGCACGCCCCAGGGTTGGCGATGAGATCCCCAGATCGAACAATTCTTCAGAACACTCCCTATTGTACATATAATACACAGAGGTCACACTCAACTGCCTCTTATAGTTTGAAATATTTAAACACTTACACTTGTTGCTCCTCTGACAACTTATTACTCTGTTGTTTTTGTTTTTCAAGCAAAATTCTATTCTGCAATTCAATATGTGCTCTTTCTTCCTCTTTTCTTTTTAATCTATAAAATAAATTCGCCATTGAGAAATTAGATGATATAGATAAACGAAGGAAAAAAAAATTACATTTGTTTTGCCGTAAGGCCTTGCCCTATATAACTTGATAATAAAATAGTCACAAAAAGTCCTTTGTTCATAAATTAAATAATTATTTAACTATATTGGTATAAACTGACACAATTGAATAAGACTAACTTACTCTTGTTGCCGTTTATCCTCTAAATCCTTCTGGATTGCCTCTAGATATGGTTTAAATAACGGGCATAATCTGAAAAATATAATAAATCAATATTTTCTACGCAGATAACAGCACAGTTGATGGATGTTATTGCAGTAAGCCAACTTGTTGTTATGGTGAAATTGAAGGAAGCATGAGGATCTTGTCATTAAACCCAACCAGTACTTGGTCTGATTCTCTACTTGGGGAGCTGAGAATTGCATTGGGGTCAATGCTAATAATTTTTTTATCATTTGTATCATTGCAGGTTGATCAGGTGCATTATATAAACAGAAAAAATTTACACATCCTCCCTTCCTAAATCCCTCACCACACTCCAATTTGTCCTTAGCAGTGCACACACTTATTATCGGCCAGTGAAACAATCTACAACACTTATCGAAATATTCGATTTTCTTTTAGACAATATATATAATATAATATAGCGGTATAAAAATATAATATAGCGGTACATTATTATCTATAAACATAATTGTGTATGGTGAATTGTGTGGAGCTCCAATAGACTATCTTCAGCGTCCTGTTTCCAAATTACTGTCTTTTTGCCTATTTAAGTTTCACTGTTCCTGAAGGAACTATTTGTCCCCTAATTAATTATGTGGGAATCTGCAGCTAGCGCTGCTTCCCTGTGCTAACACAAGTGTTCTGAAGAGTTGTATAACCTCATTCCACCCTCTTCCTTTCATTACAGAACTATGCCCACTGCACTGCATTATGGTGACACAGCTTTGCCGTGACTTCTATTTCAGATAGAACTAAGAAGTTCTCCAACTCTTACTTTTGTGTGGTCATTGGATTTTGGAATAGTCTTTCAACAAATGCGTTCCCTTCATCCTACAGTATTGGGTTTGTGAAGTTTGTGAAAGTGATCGCTGCAACTTTTGGTAGATAGTTGTCCTCGGCTTTTGGAATGGTTTGTACTTTCCATCAGTTACGTTGCAGTAACTGTACCAAGTCCAAATAAAAAACAATAGTGGTTATTCTTTGACAATATCTCCAAATGCAATATACAAGTAAGATATAAGATAACTGTAAGCTATGAGTTATATGAGTTAGTATGTTTTGAGCATATCTATATCTGAAGTGGTTTTGGTTGTTTTGTGTTAGTCTTAAGATAACTATAAACTATAGGATATTACATATGTCATAAAAATTCAGATCCCTTATAGATAGATCATTTAAAAACAAAATTTTGTTAACATAAAAAAATATATCCCTTGAAAAATGCTCCTTCTTATAACTTTAATATTACCTAAAAGTTGGCTTGATATCAACTATGAATATTTGCTATTTTAATTTCTCACTTAGCATTACTTGCCAATACACTTGTAACTGCCTTATTAACACCAATATGTACTGTGATAAGTATGTGTACAAGAAGGTAGGTAGACATGTTAGATAAATTTATATTTGCAAATGTGAAATTGACTGGTTAGGATTTTGAAATTTTACCATTCTTCACTTAAAATCCTAACCAGTCAATTACACACCATATAACATAAAAAGTAAATTAAATGGCACTTATTTTTTTTAATATATTACCTGTCCAACATATGAACAAAACCAGCCATAGCTTGTATTTGCGACATTTGGCCCAACATCTGCCATGCAGCCCGTCTGTCTCTTCCAATAACATCCAACACGCCTAATGGTGGAACCGAGTTTGGATCAAATGGTCCATGTGAGGTTTGCTGAGTGTATGCTACTAGTTTTAACCTATCTTCATAACTAAGATGTAGGGCTTTGCCTTCTTTTTCTGTCAATCAAATATTAAAAAATTCAAATGTAGAGAGTAGTATAATAATTGTCCAGTGAAGTGAGGTTTCTAAGTCAAATACAGGCTTTGGGACTCTGTCGGTCTGTCTGCTCATATATCAGATGCTTATAACTTCTTAACCAAATAACATAACTATTGTGTCACCATTGAAGACAGAAGAAGAATAAAAAAAATTAAAATCAGGATATATTATGTAATACTTTAAAACAAAGCTGATAATGATATGTAATGTAACAAGCATCAAATTTTTAAGGGGCTCCCATACATTCTAATTAGGGCTTTTGTTCAGATTTTCATATAGCATGTGAAGTATTATGATTTTTTTAAATCAAGTTTAAACCATTAAAAATAAATTACATGTTTAATTGACAATTAGGTAAGCTTACCAAGTGGTCCTTTATGCGCTTTTTTGTCCTTAGCTATTCCCTATTATAAAAACTATTTAGTGTATTAAATTGGCAAGTATTGGTGTAGGTTATTTATATATAACAAGAAATACTGAAAACTGTGAAAAGTATATAAAAAAAAAACAACAATATAAGTGAATGATTTTTTTCTCAGTATGCAATATTTTGTAATATTATAATATTATTTTATATTTATTTTTGAAACTATTGAAATATTGATATTTAGATGTTAAAAATATTAAATATAAGACCATAATCATTATATCTGTAAGAATATTAATCAATATACAGGGGCTATCACTGGTGTTAGAAATTTAAACCATTTATAATAGTTTCTTAGATAGCACAAACACAATAATTATTAACAAATATTTTTTTAAAAGATCTGTCCCTTAAAGTTTTAATTGTACACCATTACTTAATGAAAATTTTCAAGAATTTAGTTGTTGTTTGAAATATACTAATATGAAATGTATTTGATACACTTTACTTAAAATTTTACCCAAAACATAGTTGAAGATTTTAGATCATATTAAAAAACTCAAAACAAAATCTTATAAATTCACTCTATTGTCTCTCTGTCTACCTGTCAAGGCACCTTTTCTCAGATCAGAAGTTTTTAATTGAAATGTTTAACAAATACTCAGTCCATTCAAATACATTATTCTGTAAATTTTGGTAATTTGTTTAGTAATATTTATACTTAAAGTATGAAGTGTTAAGGAAAAGGTTCCGAAAAATCCTTTTTCCATTTTGTTATAATCTAATAACGCCATGAGTCTCCGTTTGCCACAAATGACTGATTTCATTAAGCTATAGAAAAACGTACCCATGGCCTACTAAAATCTTCTCAAGTATTTTAACTCAGTACTGAAAAAACTAATATAAGGTCGATTTTATTTACCTAGAGACCTTCAGTCGTGGTATATGTGGGGCAATATGACGACAGAGACTCAATAGACTTTCGTCCTTTGATAAATGCTATCGTTTTTGGACTACACTGTACTTAACATCAAGTGCACTGTAGTTACTTTGTCAAACCAGTGTAAAATAAATTAAACAAAAATTACCTTTATAAAATGAGAGTCCATGTTTATATACTTCTTTAAGTGGCATACCCCATTTTCTTTCTTCACTTTCAATGATACCTTGATCGGTTTCAAGGCGAACTTTTTCTGGATTTACTTTAGGAGTACTTTCAGTTTTATTTGCCATTTTTCATTGATTTGGCAAAAAGTAGGCAGGTACTTATCTACCGGAGTTTATCGTCGCCTCTTTTTGACGATTTGGAATGACAAGTGCGACAAATTACCTATTGCCAAAAACAGGCAGAAGGTCAAAATCATACAGTCTAGTTTTATTTTTGATTCATTATTGCCACATTATATCCAAATTAACAGTCAGACTAGCAACACTGACATTTTAAACAAAATTGACGTTTTGATTTGACATTGACATTCATTACAACAAATATTTCGTTTTCTTTCTGTCGTTTCTTCTATGTCGTGTTAAATAAGTGAACTGATACTGATTCATAGTCGCTTATAATTTTAATAATAATTGCAAGTGAACATACATCAGTTATTATTCATAGTAACGAAGGAAAACTATATTATCTGTAATATAATGCAACAATGTACGTTATGCCCCATCGGAATAAATGTTCTCTAGTCTTTGACACGTTGTTTACTAATAAAACTTTTATGTAGTCAAAGGTAAAACCCACTTCAAATTACATTTTATATTATACGTGAAGAAACATGGAAGTAAATCCTCTAAATATATTCTTTGTCAAATCTGATAGTAAAGGCGACAGGTTATTGTTTAGATATCCTTTTGTAACTGAAAACAAGAACGAAAACAAGCAAAAGAAATGTGGAAGGCATAATCCTTATGCTATTTATACAACAGAGGACTTACTACAGAATCCACAATCACAAACTTCAAATATTTGCAAAGGTGAGCCTGAAATCTTAATAATGTGAAGATTATGTAAATTTAGAAGTTTTAAAATATGTTGTGGTTGCAATTTAGAGAAAGGCTTCTGCAAAAGAGCCTAAATAAAGAAATAAGATTGAAGTATGTTGTCTCTTCCACTTAAATTGATAATAATTTAAAAATCATAATTCAGTATTAATAACAGCCAATGCAAAATTTTTTGCTCTTTTGTTAACACAGCCTAGACTCTGATGCCTGACTCCCCAACCTGGGCTGCTTGGACAAAATATTTTACATTAACATATGTTACATTGTATGTAAAGTATGGAACCAAAGCCTTACACATTGGAGTGCATTACCCCTCAACTCATTATATTGTGGTAGATTTAAACTAAATGATTATTTCAGGCCAGCTAAGTGGATTTACCGATGAAATGCTTTCAACATTGTTTGCTGTAAAAGCTGAACTTTGTAATAGAAAGTTTGAGCTGAAAGTAAATGATGTGCGATTTGTGGGACACCCTACTCTCTTGCCATACAGGACTAACAAAGATGACACAGCAGCTATGATACTTATAAATATTGTATTTGCACTACAGGCATCAGCTAGTCATTCTATAGGTAATAAAATATATTCTATTCATTATTCATCATTCTATTCATTCTATTCATTCATTCTATAGGAAATAAAAAGTACAGAACTTACCTTTTTGTAAATATTAGACTTAAATACACAATAATTACTTAACAGTTTAGTATCTCATCTGTAAATAATTTAAATAGTTTATAAAATAGAGTGATATCATGGAAGACAAACTCATGTAACATTTGATCAAATTCAGACAATTTCAACTTTTTCTTTCTATCAAAGTTTTTTACACAATTTGTATTATTTGTGTATTTTAAAATTTAGTAAATCCAATATATATATATATATATATATATATATATATATGTATACAACAAGGTACAAAAGTTGTTTAATCCTTGAGTTGTATAATATTGATTATCTAGTAAGCATGTTTAATTTTATATATAATATTGTTGTAAAAAATGAGTCGTCTTCTAAAATATTTTTTTACTACAAAATGTATATTCTTATCTTTGTACAAAATTATCCCAATAGCATAGTTACTAATTTTGATATATAATGTAATATAATATTTACAGTTAAATGTTACTATGATTTAAGTAAAAGACTGGGTAAAGCTTTAAGGCATGAAGAAAAAAGATGCTCCTATCTGACTGAAGAAATGAAAATTATGGTAATTAAATTTATATATTGTTTAAAAATTTCTTTCAATTGTCAAAACTGTCACACAATGTTAAATTAATGTTGAATGTATAAAGACTAATATTAATTCTGTAAATAATATATAATTATATTTTTGTTTTACAATACACTCATATTTTGTGTATCATTATGCCTCTCTTTATAAATGTAGGTGCTATATCATCTACTGATTAACCATTTATTTTAATGTTTCAATTATTAATATTACCTAGGCTTATTAAATTGACATTACCATATTTCAATATTCTTATGAAACTGTTGAGTGGCGGAAGATGAGTATACCATATTTAACCATATGTAATTTTTTAAATCTTGTTTATAGTAGAAATTCATTAAAAGTGTAAAAATTACAAAGCACTAACTGAAGCATTTGTATTGATATCCCCCAAATATTACAGTTAGCTGCTCATGATGAGGTATCGACTTTGGACAGTGAAATGAATGGAGACAATGATGATGATGAAGAAAATCTCCGGCATTCAGTTAGCTCCACAACATACAGCTCCGAGAATCTTATGGATGGATCACCTATGTCAGCATTTCATCTTATATTACAAAGGAGTTCACTTGCCCGATCTATGAAGGGTGTGTTTGAAGAACTTAGCAGTACTGGTAATAGATTATTTTTTAAATTTAATTTTATGTAATTATTGCTGGTTTACCTATACCATACCATAGATACTCCTGTTTCTTGTATTCTTTCCTCTGATGGTTGCCTGCAAGAAACCTTCTTGTCCTTTGTCTGCCAATTATTATTTTAAGATTATCCCACATTTGGTCCCAAGACTGTCACCACATTGAAATGATATATTATTACTATGCAGGAATAGTACAAGTTCGTATAAACAAATGGGTTCTATTGTCATTCTGTTTACCACACAAAGCACATCAGATTCACAACAGAGGTCTTATAATAGAACCGGAAACAATAGACAAATGTCTGCAAAAACTCAGGCCTTATCATGGTATGCTACTTCTGGTAAGTACACTCTGTTCTAAAAAAATAAATATGCTTGTGTATAAAAACTTTATATGCAGTCTTCTTCCTTTACATCCTCTGTGCTAGCAATGATATAAAACACCAGTTTAGGTTAATTTATTATAAAAATGTACATTTAACTGATAAAATTATTTTAATATTGTTTAGTAATAGCCATTTTCAAACCTCCCAATCATTTCAAGTTAGACAATTTGTACTGAGACTGTTTTACGTATTTAATACAACTAAAATTGCTTCAGGGGTTTTTGCATTTTCTCTGATTTAATTAATAAATAATGATTTTGTAATTATATATATATATATATATATAACAACAATAACATTTATGACTTACGTTTATAGGTAAATCCAAATGACTTGCTTGCTTCAATACCTTTGGATGGAAGTTCTGCATTGTTAAGACTTATAAAACTATACAGCCCATTGAAAAGTTTACAAACTCTCGCAATAGAAGCTGATCTGACGTTCAAGCAGGTATTTATACTTTTTTTTTCAAAAGTAATATTATTTGAAATAATAACATAGCTAAAGCTTTTAGCACCCAACTTTTAAAAATTAAGGCAAAGGATGTTTTTTTTTTATAAAACCTTTTCAATTAGAATAAAGAAATACAAGAATACAAAAATTTATTTCACTTTTTTTTAGAAATTATGAAAATATAGCCTATCATATAAATAGGACACTGGTAATTAAGCTTATCACCTCTATAATAGGTATATAAAGGCTCAAAATATCCTTTTTAATTGCAATGTCCTATAAATAAGTCCTTGGGGTATAATGGGTTAATATCAGAATAACTGAGTTATGTAATTCTGGCAATTATTATATCTACTTATTTTCTGTTTTATATCAACAATGTTGCAAATATCATTTCTGATAACCACATTATTCATTCTTAATCATTTATGAATTATTATATTACAATTTACTCAATCTTAAACAACAAAATTGAATAGTTATAATTTTACAGCTATAATAATATTATCCTAACAATAAATTGCATAATGTTTATCGAGTATAATAATAAACAGATAAAGTTTAATAAACATTGAGTGCATCTATACTTGAGTTTTAATTAGAGGACCAAACTTTTCGGTATATTTAAAACTTTAATAATTTATATCACATTTTTTAGATTGTTATTTTTAATGGGTTTATTTCATGAACTGGCCCATTATGACTTTACCAATGTCAGTATGTTGGCTTAAAAACGAGGAAAGTTGGCCGTGTATGGTTTTTCAAATGTAATTAACATATTTGTTGGTTGTCAACTTGTACTGTTTGTCTTGAGATTGTCTGGTACCTAAAACAAAAGAACACAAACTAACATGTTTTAAATGTTATGTAACTTAATGTCAAAAGATTTATTTCTAACATTTTTTTATTTTTCTTTTAGTATTGGTATTTTAATGCAAGGAACTAATCCAGATAGTAGAACGACATTAAAGGCAGGCCGCTAACAACTGGTAACTGTGCATTTGCCAAACATTTGGCAAGCCCTTTGTCCAGCAGTGGATGTTTTACAGTCTATAATGATTGTTAATGTAATTACTAATCGGATTCATAGGCTTGAATATTAATGTAATAGGCGTTTTTTGTTTTTATATCACTTAGAAAATTTTATTGCAATTTTCCAGGTATCCCAACTTACGGGACATCTAGTGTATTGGGCGAAAGCAACAGTTATTTATCCTTTGTGTGAAGGAAATGTTTATGTGGTGGCGCCTGGTGCAATTATAAATGTTCACTCGCCCCTGGTTGAAGAATACGGGAAGGAATTCCCTGGACTCTGTTTATTACAAGTATGTTTATATTTTTACAAAGTATTAATCTGTTATTTATGCTATTGACAGTTTTAAATAAGCTGCCTCTGAATCTACCGATTCGACATGACTTAATCTGAAAAGTCAAGCTTAAAAGTATTGTCACTGAGAAGTCAGATTGCTTAGATGTCCGATTTATCTATACTAATATTAAAAAACTGAAGAGTTTTTTTGTTTGTTTGAACGCGCTAATCTCAGGACGTACTGGTTCGAATCGAAAAATTCTTTTTATGTTGAATAGACCATTTATCGTGAAAGGCGTTAGGCCATATGACATCACGATGCAACTATTAGGAGCGAAGAAATAATGGAAAATGTGAAAAAAACGGGGAAAATTATTCATCCTTGAGGGCTTCCATTGCGTGCGCTGCGAAAACGGTTCAAGATACCAAAAATATATGTATGAAAGAATTATTCCTCTTGAAATGATCTAAAAAAATGTCCCGACAGTATATGTCTATCTTTTAAGATTAGCTCACTAGAACCGTTTTTATGGTAATCAAATTTGGTCGAAATTAATGCATTATTTGTTAAGAGTTGTATCAACGTAATAATATTAATCATTATCCAAATAAATGTATTGCTGATTAAGAGTATTTAATTGTGAACAAAATTGTCTTTGACATCACTTAATTTCAATGAACATCTTAGAAGATATTACAATTTTAAAATAAATAACTAACTAAAATGCCCAAAATAACTATTCCACGCGGACGAAGTCGCGGACACAGCTAGTCCTAAGTATGAAAGCAAGAAGGGTGTTTTAAAGACACGTGACAACAGTTTTCGATTAAGGTCTAAAAATATTGTTACTGGTTTTACTTGGTAACTGTATCATATCATAGAAACGAGTTGACAAAGATATTTAATGTATGACACAAAATCAGCCTCAAAAGTGAATATATTATTAGACCATGCTTGTTTCGTGATACGTTTGTTTCTGCCTAGGTATTCTTTTACTTTGGGCGGTAGACTTGAAGGAATTTGCTACCCAGATGAGATTGACTCGGTTTTTGAAGGATGGGCTCTTCGCACCCACCCTCCTAGAGAGGTAGCCTTAACAAGGCTTCAGAACCGTCGTTGCCCTCTCAGCGGCCCTGATGGTCCTGTGCAGGATTATCTCCCGTGTCACCAAAAATGGGTTTTCATACACCTAGAGAACTTCTGTCATGGTATATGTGGGACACGACAGCAACTGCCAATAGTTTCCCATCTTTTGATAGTCGTTGCCGTCTTTTGAATTCACTATACTTTCCATCACATGCGGTATAAAAGAAACGTATAACATAGTTATCGATCAAACAGACGATTGTTAAATGTCTTTCTAATCGGGTTAAACTGATTCCACCTCGATAAGTGTGGTCACCCTGTTAGCGTTCTTCGGCAGATGCTAAGTGAGTTCTCTCTGCCGGCGCCGCTGTGGTACGTGGCGCGCGGGGCCAGCGCCGGGGCGGTCGGCGGCTCGGCGCGGTTGGCTCGATGTGTGGCCTGGCTTTTGCAGCGACGGCTGTTGTTACAGCTTCACACCTACGTGCAGTTTAATTCACCTCACTGGGGTCGAGATGCAGGTCTAAATGTCATACTGTTTACAACATATTCGATTAATTTCAAGGACGGCAAAAAAGATATAACCGTTGTCATGGTAATATAAGTTTATTTCAAATATTGAATGCCTAGATGAGCCACACTGAATTTCTACCGCGCGGTATTTCACCAAAAATTCTGTAACACATTGAATATTATGTGAACACAAACTAGAGAAGTAAATTCACACTGAAAAACATTTATTTCAGAGAAACACGGCGCTTAAAAAGTCATCCAAAGGAATACAGTGTGGTTAATAAATAAATAATGGTTTAATTCAGTTAAAGCCCTATCAAAAAAATTATTACTTTGTAAGAACTATTAATACTGATTTAATTTTGACATATTGTTGACCTTGAAACTAACCGAATTAATTATATCAGTCTCGTTGTTGCAATTATTATTAACATCATCTTATTCATCTCTTTTACTGGAGAGTCTTCTTGAGTCAATGATCTAGAGAAAATAACATACGTAAGAATATCTACCAGTAAATTTTAATTTTTCTAGAAACCATTTTTTGTCTCGTTTTTAGAGTTCAGAGTAAAAACTTTCAATAATTAAA
Source organism: Automeris io (assembly GCA_036320925.1). Lineage (NCBI taxonomy): Eukaryota > Metazoa > Arthropoda > Insecta > Lepidoptera > Saturniidae > Automeris > Automeris io. Next base: position 10,260,022 of record JAUDJH010000010.1, on the reverse strand, counting down.
AAAATCATGAGGATTCAATATGTTTTTGTGTTATAATTACAGATGGAAAAGAATATTTCTGTGAAAAACACGATATGTATAATAGATCGTGCAGCGTGTCATTTTCGTCACTCAATCAACTGCAATTGAATGTCCCTGAACCAGTCGAACCACGAGATAACACCATATTCCCCGATTCCGATGAAGATTACCCTACAGAAAACAATCTCAATCAAACAGACTTCTCGCACACTAGACCTATAATAATCGATTCAGAAATCACTAAATACAAGTTCCACGAAACCGATTCCGCGAATCACTCATTCGACGACGGTATCGATGTTGTAGATGGAGTCATAAAACCGAATGGACTGAACGGTTGCGATTATGACAAACCGGAAGTTCAAAAGAAGCTACAAGCGAATTCAGTCGATAGCGGTATTTCAAATAATGGCGGCGCTGTTAACGGCTTAGAAATTAACGGGAATGACAACTCTCATACTGAATCTCCGCTGGATTTAGGGGAAGAGACAAGTAAAGGTCTACCATCGAGGCTTTCAGACCTTTCGCTGAAAGATAATGATAATGTAATGACTAGGGATGTAAGCAGTGATGATGACAGATTCGAGAGCGATCAGGAGATATCGCCGCGTATCAAACGCGGAAGCATGTTTGCGAATGGAACTGAGAAAAAGAATGGGGTGTCATTGAATTTGAAGCTGCAAAGTGAAATGAGGTTAGTTACTTTTTTTTCTAATTGGCAATACATTGGTGGCCGGGATAGACCTTCGCAACAAAACCGGGCGAGTTAGGTTAGTTACTATTTTTTTTTAATCTGTTATTTAAATTTTCTTATTTTATTTTAATAAGTTTTATATTTTGAGTAAAAGATTGTACTATGAAACTACAATGCACAGCCGCATTGTAAATGATCCTGACGTGACTAAGCATCTTGAATCACTTCAGTTGCGGCGAGATATTGCCTCACTTAGCGTTTTCTACCGTCTGTATTATGGCGAGTGTTCTCAAGAGTTATTTACCCTTGTTCCACCCTCTCCCTTCCTGAATAGAACCACGCGCGCGAGCTTGCGGAGTTACAGCTATACAATATCTCACATCCCGGCTAAGGCTAAGAAGTTCTTTAAATATTATTTTTGTCGTGTCTTTTGACAGTGGAATGGTCTTCCGGCGAGCGTATTCCCGCCATCCTATGATATGAGATCCTTTAAACGTAGCGTGGAGAAATATTTGTGCAGGCCAGCACGATCGCTGCGACAACCAATGGGCTCTTTTTATCTGTTCATAGTCGTTGGCGTTTTTTGGACTGCACCATGCTTATCATCATGCGTGTCATGATTAAAGATGGCCAATTATTGCAGGAATAAATCGAAATAATCGGCAGCAGAACAACTCGCCAACCGATTGTGGTTTCAATAGTTGATACAACTAATTATTCGCATAAAAAGTGATATTCAAATATATATCGAAATGAACAGTCAAGCGCGAAAGCGATCATGTTATTCGAATCCATTCAATGTATAACTGTGTTCTACAATTTCATACAGGCGAATAGCGTGTTTTGGATCGCAATACAAAATTTGATTATTAACCCTGTCACGACTTTATAAGGAAAGAGGAATATACAAGTTGTTTTTATAGACGAGTGTGCTAATTCAGGATACCATCATTTGAACCTTCTTGAAACTAATAAAAATGTCTGCACCTATATTTTCTAACAAATCATAACGGTAAATTTATGTACGAATAAGAATTGATCCCTAAAAATTTTGGGCACCATAGCATGTGTAAGAAAGTAAAGCTTTGTTAAATAGATAAAGTTCTTTTTACGTCATTTTTAGGTAAACAGTTATTGACTCGTTTTCCCTTCGTACTTTATCCTCGCTATTGACAGGCAAAATATGATTTAGTAAATAATTGTTATTCATTCATTCATTCATTCATGTATGTAATTGCTCCTAGATATGTTGACTATAATTTGTTTTGTTTTAAAGGACATATTACGATATCATACATTACGTAAATACATTTTCGTTTTTTTTTTCATATCACTATGTCTACATATTTAGCATTAGAATCTTATGCTGAATATCATACTTAAATATCTCCCACGTTTATAAAATCAGCTTGTATATAGTTTCCAGCCCCCCACAGTGTGGAACATGCCGGCGAGTTGCGACGTTGTGGACGCCTGTCGTATACCGAGTGAGCCACCCACCACGGAGTCTCTGCTCGACACCTTTACGACAGAGGAACGTGCAATCCTGGCCAACATACCCGCTTCAAAAAACACTGATGACTTGCTGCTGCTCGCTCAGCTCCACAAGAAAGGTAAAAACTTTTGTCTAATCACTAATCGACATCATTCAATAATACTCTATTGTAACTAAAGTCACACGCAGTACTTCTAGATCTCAGTTTCATTTATACAAATACCTTTCAAAGAATCAGTAAGTAGATGTCGGCGCAAAGCCGGGTTTTCATATTCAAAATCCAATAATACACACTATGGTTACACGTGGTTTATTATAAAAAAAACACCAGTATAAGCATAAACAATATGGTGGTTCCCGCTTTTTCAAGATGCGTAATGACATTAGTAATTAGAAATATTCCAATAATAAAGTGCAATACTATAAAATGATTTTAAAAACGTAACTTTAATATTATAACAAATTATTTTAGTTAATGTTAAATAAAATAAATTAAAAAATATATTAGGGAGTGGGAGTCCAGGCTGGACAACCCTAGCGCCGGCCAAAGGACCATCGAGGCAGTCCGTCCAATTCTCAGGCAGTGGTTGTCACGAGGTCACGGCTCGTTAACATACCGGATGACTCAGGTTCTCTCGGGGCACGGCAGCTTCGGGAGATACCTGAGTCTGATACCCGGGAGCGAGCCGACTGAAAAGTGCAATCACTGCGACGGCTGCCTCGTGGAGAGGGCACAACATGCCTTAGAGGAATGCCCAGCCTGGGCTGATGAGAGGGCCCAACTGGCCCAAAGCGTCGGCAACGACCTTTCACTGCCGGCCGTGGTTCGCGCGGTCGTCAGCAGTGAGGCCGCGTGGAGGGGGATGGCGGCTTTCTGTGAGGCCATCATGAGCGCGAAGGAAGCGGCGGAGCGGGAGAGGCATATTGCTGATCCTCGCAACCCTCGGCGCCGCCGCAGAACAAGGCGGCTCGGGAGAAGGGAGCAATTCGCGCAGGACTCCCAGCGCGAGGCGCTCCCCTCCTGACACAGGCGGGGCGGGTGACGTTGAGGGCGTCCCCGTCCGGTGCAGAGAGGAAGGGCCGGCGTGTGTGTGCCCACATGCCGTTCCCACAGAGTGGCATTGAGGGGGTTTAAATTCCCCCTCCAAGAGAGGAGGCCTGCCCAAGGCCAACACTCGCCGAGCCGTCGGAAGTATCCGGATTCCCAGGCTCGGCGAAGGCGAGGAGAGGCAGTGCTGGCACTGGTGGTTTTAGTCGGGGCAGGTCCGACACACCGGGGGAAGTGGCCCTCACCACTTCCCCTGACGGTCCGTAGGGATTTCCACCGGGTTAAAAAAATATATATATATATATATATCTATTTATTTTAATAACGACAATGTATGATGTGTAAACATTCAAAAAGGAGACAATGGAAATAAAAACTATTGAAGCCCTGAAAGAAAAGAATGAATGATGACAATGAATACGAGAGTCGTCAAGTAGCCGCCCAAGCGTTATTGCTGTCAACTCGTTTGACCGTAGACTAGTGCACGTGTCAACATGAAATATCAATAGATTACAATCCCACTATGCACCAGTAGGCTACTGCTACTGTGGATACGAAAATATCTATCCGACAAATGTTAAGCAATCGATTTCCAATATTTATAATATTTTTAGGTTACTTCAGAGGAGAGCAACATTTAGAAGAAATCATGTTCATGGAAAATGTGAGCCGTTCTCAGCTGATGCAGTTATTGGATAAATTCAAGGATGTACTCATTACATTTGAAACGGAAGATCCTGCCGTTGCAATGCTGTATCCGTACCAATAGATTCTTTGATTTTACACATTATACTACTGTAGTATTTATTATATGCTTTTGGAACATTACCTGTAAATATTTTATTTATAGCATTTGTTGTTTCTGAAAACAAATTGTATTGATTATCCTCGTATCATTAACACTAGTGTTTGATTTAGTTGATAGACAATGGGAAAAGGATATTGGAAATAATGCATAAAGTGTTTAGTGTGCTGTTGTAACTCAATATAGTTAAACAACAATCAAATTATTAGTTTAACCATTTTTTGCTTTAAAAAATATTACATATTTATATATTTCTTCATAAATCAACTAAGTTTAATTTGCGATAATTGTAATTATCCAAAAATATGATTCAATAAAGAAAAGTGTATAGAAATTGAGAGTATAATTAACCTCCGGGTTAATAAGAGCAGAAACAATTTTATTCCGTAATTGTTATTTCTGTTAAGTACATTATGGAGCTCCATTATCATAACCAAAATAATTTGATATGGTAATTGTTTGTTATGAAAAATTTAAACATGACCATATCCAATATAAACAACATATTATTGGAAGTAATTGAATATATATAATCAATTAGTCTATGTAATCTGGATTACCAATATCCCAAATAACCCTAGTTCCTAAACATTTTATAAAGAATTTATTGTAGTTTTCTTTATGTGAAAAATTATTTTCCAGCTTTGCTTGCCGCCTATTATGTTTGTAGTATTTAAATATGTTTTGGAATAAAAATATTATAAAATAATTTTATAGTAAGGTCTGTAAAAAATTGATAAGAAGTTAAATAAACACAAAATGTAAATTATTTAATGTGTCCAAAGACTGTTGGCTATTTTTCAGTGATATTTAATTTTTCACTATCTAAGGTATTTTTTTTAAGTAAAATCATATTTTTGTTTAATAAACATGATAACATTGTAAGCATGATAATAAGTGTGTTTGATTGTTATAATCCTGTCTTATTATCATCTATAATGCTAATTGTTTTTATTATGTTTAACTCAGGTATTGTTCTAATAGGCTCTTTGTCATTAATTTAATAATGATCACTCATTAAAAGAAGTAAGTACAGTTGACCAAGAAGTGTTTGTAATAACGCTGATAATTTTATACTTTTACAAGATTAATGTAATCAGAAGCTATAATTTATGTTTGTATTGTCATATTAAAAGGTGGTAACATAAATTCTTTCCAGGCTATTCATATCTTTCAAAATAAAGCAAATCAACAATGTTAGCTTTACACATTTGTGTTTTTATAATAAAATTGTATGTTAATATTCATTATAAGTGTTTTATTGTAATAAAAAATACACTATGCAGAAATAAACTCCTTAAAAACACTTACTCAAATGGATTAATTATTATTATTATAGTCTCTTTCATTTGTATATAATCTGTTTTCTTTTGGATTTTATATTATGGAGTGCCCGCAGCAAAGCCATCTCGTACCTGGGAGATGCGAATAATTTTTTTTTTGTCTATGAGCACAAACGTCTATTGCTTTGTATGTTTATAAAAAAATAGAAAGTAAAATATTTGTCTATGATTAAGTTTTAGCCCACTTTAATTGAGGTTTAACGTATAAATATAAGCAAGTACCTATTTAAACAAATGTACTTAACAAATACAATTTAATACCATGTATAGTCTTATTAAGACGATGGGTAAGGTTTTATTTTTACTAAACATTGGTTAATGTCGGGGATAGACGTTCACAACTAAACCGGGAAGGGTAAGCTGTACGAACGGTTGCTTCCCAACCATCTCAATGATTTCATACAGTCCAAAAATATTCTCATTGTGGAACAGTTTGGATTCCATACCACTGTTGCTTCAAACAAGCGCACCGAATCACGGAACATATCCTCGATCATCTAAATTGTACAGAAAGGGGTATCACTAATGGAGCGCTTCACTTCGACGTGGCTAAAGCGTTCGACAGGCTGGCATAACGCTTTGTTATACAAGCTAGTCAAACTCGGCAAATGAAACAGAATCGTCCTCATTTTACGAGACTATTTGTAATAAAAAGTTTTGGTAGTAAGGCGATTGCCGGTCATGACCACAGCACACAAGTGTAAAAACCGTCATAGTGACTGGCATTGACCTATCGCGTTTCGGGATCAGCTTGTATATATCCAGTAACTCATATATCTAGAGACCTTCATTTGTAGTATATGTGGGCCGACATGACAATGGGGGCTATCAATGGATTTTCATTCTTTGATGGTCGCTTTCTTTTTTTCTTACTACATTTTACTTACCATCAGGTGCACTGTAGTCACAATGTCGAGCCAATGTAAAAAAGCAGCGCTTGTTCTTGGCCATTGATTCCTCAAATGTTGGATCGAGGTAAACTCCGAAAAAAGTATAATAATACTCATCTCTCAAAAGCTTGAACCAACCCTCAATGTCAAAGTTTTAGTCAAATCTATACCTTGGGTCCAAGAGGTCAAATACTTAGTGATCATTCTGAACAATAGAATGACTTTTAGGCCCCACGTTAAGATCGTGTGCGATCGCGTCGCCTTCTACCTTGGTCGTTTATTGGGTAAGCATAGGAAACTGTCGCTTAGAAAGTAGACACTTTACCAAACTGTTATATGTTTGACTGTCCTACAGCATTATACAATAGCGGCGATATAGGTAGATATCCGTGCCGTGGTATTTAGTTTTTTGTAGTTTTTGATTAACATGCCCTTTTTCGATCTTCATCTGATTCATCTTTATTTATAGACATTGCTGTTTTTATAAAATAATTTGATTAAGGGTTTGACCGCACGCACTGTATAGAACTGTAGCTGCTTTGAAAGTTAACATTAATATTAATCGGTTGTCATATCCATGATATACTAGTTTATAATTACAATATGCAGATTATCTACATATTACACACAGAACATCTATATCGTATTATAGTTTCGATAATGCTGTGTGGTATGCTGTATATTTTATCTTTATAATGCAACTATTTCATATATGTAGTAATTACTCAACAATGATTCCAAGCATACATCATCTCTATCTGTCAACGTGAATTATTATTACGTATGTTATTGTTTTTGTGTGTAATTTGGTTGTTAAGTCTTTATTCTACAATAATTTTGAATTTAAATAAAATGAAAAATTTCCCAGTCTTTGTTTTTCCTGTCTCTCTAGAATTTTATCTAAACGCAAGGCATACGCACAAGCAATTACTTACAGTTTACAATCCTTATGATTTTTCTGTAAATTTCAGAGGTATGTAAATATTATTATTCATAAAATAATGTATTCTTAGTGGTATTAAAACCTTTTCTATTACAGTGTTATGTACATCCCCAAATAAGTTTACCGTAATAGACCCTGAGGGAGTTATAGCGCCGCAAAGCTGTATCGACATTGTGGTCCGATACTCGCAACCATCTGTTTCACATTGCGACACAACAGAGAAATTCAGAATAACGATGTATGATAGAAATACACAGCAGGTAGAAGCACATTTCATATGTCTATGTTCTATTGTTATAATGTATTATTTTGATTTTTTTTTCACTGAAAACATTCTGTCATAATTTACAGATTAAATTAACTATATGCTCTTATTAAGAAGAAAACATGTATATTTGTATTTTTTAAATTTAGCATTGAGTGGTTGTAAATGAACTCTAATTTAAAAATATATATTTTTGATAACCAGTGCTTCATCTCTTTTTTTTTCTATGGGAATAGCAAAACATTTAATCATACAATTGAATAAATATTAGTTTAAACTATAATATATTTATTTCCCTATCTAATTTATAATGATTACAGGCACTGGGTAAAAGGGATATTCCCACAAAATTGATTGAAGGAGAGCCTTCGCATGCAAATCAAGAAAGTTTTGGAGAAAATTTCCATCCAATTGTTACTAGGCCAGCAGTAGCAAGGCCAACAGAGGAACATAGTCGAGTCACTTGTAATCACCCAGCTCATCACAGGTCACTATTTAGGTTTTAATTTATACGGTTTTATTAGGCCTGAGGTAAATAAAATATAAGAAGTAATTAAATTAATTTATTTTTAATGTTGGTGAATAATAACTTTTAACTTTACAATACAACAAAGAATTATAGATAGATTAATTAAACTACAAAGAAGATTACAAATAAAATGTATTAATATAGCAGTTGAAGGAACCATACAACTGTGTAAATTTTATTTTTCTTATGTCACATTCAAATAAATTATTATTAAATAATCACATTTCAGAGACCATCAACCAGTGAATGTTGTAGCTGTGGCAGTTAGCATATGCTGTATTGCTGCATTGCTATTACCAACACAACCTGAACAAACATTAAAGTCACAATGGCCTGAGTGGCTCCACATGGGTTCTAATCTCAAGTTGGTATTCTCCTTCGTACTTGGACTTGTTAGTATGCTTGTGCTAAGGCCTTAGAATTCTATCACCAAATAAATTTCAATTTTCAAGCAAGTACAATATGACTGTGTTACATTTGTTAGGTATGTTTATAGAAAAAAAATATCTCAGTGAATACTTTGTAGGTGAGTGATATTGTATATATAGCTTATGGTATGGTGAATGTATTATAAAAAGTGAATAAGTTGTTTTTATTTCATATGAAATGCCTGTTGACCTGAGAGAGATATTAAAACATCATGGTCAGAGAGACTTGTTTCTATCAAAGCTATAATATGACCACTATGTAGTTATAGTGAATGTAATTGTCTGAACTGTTAAAAAAAAAGTGACACTCCCACAAAAGGAAACTAACAGTGACTGGAGAGTTTGAGATGTGAAGAGAGTCCTAAAGGTTATTTTAGGATAAGAATAAAAACGTCAACACTTGTAATTTTTTTCATGCACCTTATTAAACTATTATGAGATGGTAAAGTGTTAAATGAACCATTGTATTATTTAGTGCAGCTTTTTCTGATTATTATTTCAAGGTGCTTATGTTAATTTTCCTACATCAAAGATTCAGATATGAATTTATACAAGATTTACTATTTAATTCAAGTTAAAAATGACAAAGTATTTTATTTCCCAAATAATCTAGTCCATCTAATTTGTCACTTATTCAACCTAATATGAGCAGTCAACCTCATAAAACTCACACTTAGGGTCGTACTGTTTGATGTACTTTTACTGTAACATTGCAAATTTTATATGGAATTTTAAAATAAAATTTTGTATGATAAATGAGCATAGATGATTTGCTAAGCCTGGTCAGGTACTTTGTTATTTAATTCAATGTTACCTCAAGTTTTTAAAGTATTATGTATAGGATGTTTAGTTTGTAACCTACAATTATTTTCAAATTTGACGAATTGAAGGAGCAATTATTTTAATTGGTGGGGACTGGGGAGGTTATACTTAGGGCGCTAGTATTTATATTGGAAAATGGCGTGCTACTATGATATAATTTCATTTGATGTTATAAAAAAACAATTGTAATAATACTTTTGTATAGCAAAAGGAGATTTTTATGTAGAATGATTCTATAAACTATTCATACATTTTGCAATTTGGTGGAAATCTTGTTAGGAGCGTGCTATTTTACGTATGGAGTCCAAATAAAAAATACTACCTACGTTATGAAATAGGTTCTTTATTGCGAAAGAAAACACAACAATAAAATATATAACATCTGGTAGAAAAAAATTGCAGAACGAAAATAAACCAATTTTGCGATCCAAACAAATGTTCGTACAGTTATAGTATATTTTGTGCACTATAACTCGCCTGTCCAGCTCGCTTAGTGATGACTGACGTCTACATCTCCTTTTATTCTGCAGAGAATTCGTTGTACAGAAACAATTAATCACACTGAACGCTTGACCGTGGTGTGCTAACAAGCCTTGCAACCTTTTTTTTTTAACCTGGTGGAAATTCCTCCGGACCTTTAGGGGAGTGGTGAAGGCCATTCCTCCGGTGTGTCGGACTTGCACGACTAAAACCACCGGGGTACCAGCACTGCCTACTCTTCGCCTTCGCCGGGCCTGGGGATCCAGATATTTCCGAGGGCCCGGCGAGCAAGTCTTGCGACCTCCCGCAGTTACTTACACTAATTATGAAGGCGGAGGATGAGCTCCTCCAGCGACGTTTCTTTGCCTTTGCGGCCCATTATTGTGGTACTGCCAGCTCTGCCGTTCAATACGCTCTCCTAGTCACTTAATATCAGTATTGCGACGCTCTAGTATCAACCCCACCCGTCCCCTTCGCGAACGGAACAAATTTGCTCCAAAACACGCTAGCTTTGAGTGAAACGATAGATGTACGAATACTTATCTGGGCCTCAAAATTGGTTTATTTTTGTTTTAAATTTCTTTCTACCAAATGTCTTTTGTTTTTTCTACGCAATGAACGCCTGTGAAATGAAATACCTGTACCATACTGTAGTAGGTTTTTTTTTGGATCTTGTAAGTATAATATGATAGCGCTGCACTAGCGAGATTTCTGCAAAATTACGAGATGTACGAATACTTTGTGGACTCACTGTATATGCATCATTTTTCTATTCCTTATAGGGAAATGTTTTTTAGTGATTATAAATTATGCTGACATTTAATATTCAAATTGACATTTTGTGCATTGTTTATTATTCCCTATTGTTCGGGACCATTATACTTTAAGAATTTTTTTATGCCAAATAAACCATAATAATTGTAATGTTGTTTTTATTAATTTATAATAAATAACATCAGTTTTTTTTATAAAATACTTGTGATACTACTAATAACTAAAACAATAATTCAATGTGTTATGTGTAACACCTTTTTTATAATTAGTTAAGAATCAATTTAAATATGTTTATATTGAAAGAATGAATCAAATGGATTTAAAGTTATTTGCATTAAAATTTCGGCACTTTAAATTGTATAACATATTTGTCTTTTTATTCGCAATTTCAACTGATAACATTTTGTAATATGAATATTTGCTAACTTATTGTAATTCCAATAATTAAAATGTATAATTACATTAACAAATAAATAAGTCTAGTTTAATAAAACCTCATATTTAGGGTGGCTTGCACTAACAAATTAAATCTAGTTTAGAGTTATATAAAATGCTATTTAACGCTAATTTGTATTTATTGTCTTTCTCTAAATCAAAATCTAGATGTAACAACTCTTAAATTAAATCATCATTAAGGTGGAATGAAAACAATTCAATTAATTAGCGTTTTATACAGGCTTAAACTAGATTAATTCTTTTTTCTTTCTTTAGTGCAAGCCGCCCTTAGTTAACAATCATAAATTGATATGTAGGAAAAACCTCTAATAACAATGGTCTAACATTTTCACAACATCTCTAATATTATTAAGATAACTATATCTATATTTCTACTATTTGACGATTTGCATTTAATTTTTTTATTTTTGTCTCTAAAATTAGAAGTGAATTAATTTGCTAAAAATTAAAGCATCCTTACTGTCTACAGAAGCGTGCAGTGGACATTAAAAAGGGTAGCTAGTACTGTCAGATAAATTTTTTGTAAAGTCAATATTTTTATAGCGTTTTTTTAATTATGCTAAACCTTTACTCTCTATCTCATGACACAAATAGCAGTTGTGATTAGCCTAGTTACACACAAAAGCTATTTTCAAAAGAGAAGGGAAAGAGTATAGTACTTATTAAGTATATTTTTGGCCACTAAATGTCTACTAGAAATATACTTTAGCTACACGTCGGACAGTGAGCACCTTTTAATTATCCACTCAATGCCCATGTTTATAGGTAATAAAATATTTTATTCTATATAAAAAGTATGTATCTAAAAACTACATACCTAGTATTAATATATAGCCTAATAAAGCTTATATAAATATACACCTGTGTGAGTCAATATCACATTTGTGTAATATCAATGGCCATATAATTTATTACATGTATAAGTTTATCACATTTTTATAATTATTGCTCATGATATTGAGGTAAGTTTTAAAGCTATAGTATAAGTAATTTATAATCAATTCCTTACTAATTGATAATCTATGAGATTTAAGTGGCAGGTACTTTTCAATATCACTAAATAGCATAATAATTGAACAATAGTGTAAAATTTATAGACATTATAACAACAAGATATGCTACAGATCAACCATTATGTGAGTGAATAATGGATGAAGGACGGTTGCTACTTCTACGTAATGTAACGAATTTAAGCCATCTTCTGTCATCCTATTCTTTGCAAAACTTAATAATTTCTTTCTTCTTTCTCTGAAATAAAATAAATTTCTGTATCCAAAAATTATGAAGAATCCATGGTATTATAATACTAATAAATAATATAAAGTATTAATTTCATGGATAATGGTTTTACCTTATTTTCTCTTCGAATTTACTATTGTATTGATACATATTAAATGTACATAAAATACCCACATGTTGCTAAACTCCACCTTTGAACACAAAGGAATTTAGGTGATGAGGCTTGGTGGATCTTAGCATGTGCTGATAAGTCAACCTTATAATATTCTGCTGCCATAGTAATAAGAAGCAGAGGTTATATTGCATAGAAAATTTTGAGTATTTTATTTTGTAGTGCACTTTTATTCAATTTTATGCCATTTTAACTACTATGACTATGGATAAGAATGAGAAAGTTGTATAACCTATCTATTAGTTAATTACCTTAGGCATAAAACAATTATATTGTATTCTAAAGATCATAATCTTAACAACTAATAAATGTATAAGTGTATTCTAAACTTTAAAATAACATACCCTTTTCTTTCAGAATCATGTTTAAACATATGATATTTACTAATTTCAGGTTCAAATCTACAAATTTTCAGCTTTTTAGCCTCCAAGCGTGAATACAGATCATCGTCTTCACCACCCCATCCATAATATTCATTACTCATCCCATTTATGGACTTAAATTGTTTCGAAGTTATTGCTACAACACCTCCAAACAACTCTCGATAAGGCAAAACAAATCTGAAATAAATAAAAAAATATATATGAAAATAAAATATCGAAAACTGATTTTCTACAAAAGATGAAGCATATCAAAGTATCAAACAAATAATAAATCCTCAAATATTCAAGGAACAACAAGAACTGTTACTTTTCTTGTAATTAGAAGAAATAGGTTTTTTAAAGAGGCTTCAGTGTAATTACAAAATCTTAGCTAAAAAGGAAGAAGCATTTCAAAACAATATATTTTTTTAATAAAATTGTAGAAATTAAAATATAATAAGTACCTGCTTCGGTATAAAAATAAAAATACCCAATAAGCTACAACGTAAAATTTATAGGAGTCTACAAAATAATTATTTGTCACAAAATGGAAATGTATTCTACATGACACTGCAAACTGAAAAAAATCAGATAAATTCATCCAAGTTACACCTGAACTTGTCAATGCTTGCAGACATGTGTCTTGGATATTGAGTGCATGCATACAAATTTGCTGGTCTTAAGGGCAGTAAATCAACATCATGTAATATCAGACACGGAAATCCTGCTTTCATAGCTGCAACAGCTCCAATATTCATTAACTTTGCTCTATTAAATAAGCGAGAATCCAGTTGTTCAACTATATATATTCGATAATGTATATATTGATGCTGGAAATACATGTGCATGTATACTAAAAATGCTCTCAATTGCTCTGCTCTATCTCTGAAATGAAAGAAAATAAATCTTTAAATAATTAAGTACTTTATTTCAATTAAATATTCATAATCATCTACTGCCATGTTTACAAACCTGTTTTGTGGCTTATTATGTTAGATCATATTTAACCATGTATTTATAATTGCAAAAAAAAACAAGCTTAATCTGAGTTTTTCAAGCCAGAAATATAGAGTGTAAAAATAATGAAGAAACTTGGCTGAATTATCTTGTAGTCAATTTTTCATAAAACATTACATAATAATTAATCATACATAATAGAAATACACAGAAAGAAGAGAGATAAAGACAATTTTATAAGGTGGCCACTGATGAAAAGTAATCTGAAAATGCCACCAACCTATATGGAACGATGATGGCTGTGCTGAATTTGGGTTTACAATCCTGTGGTATATATTCTCCACCTTCCCGAATGCCATGACCTTCTATTAAATCACCTTCTATTAAACTTGGAGATAGTAGAGACTGATCATTAATTATTTCATCATAATCACAATTTAACACAGCACTGCTAGTAAAATTTTCAGCAGTTTCTTCGTGAAGAAGGCGTAAAATATTATCTTTATCAATATGATCGTAGTTTCTACATCCGTTCATTTCGGGGTGTAAAAATATAATTAGTAATATAATTATTAAACCAATGTAAATAACTTTCTTTCTGTATGGACGGCGCATTGTATTGTAATTGATGTGTTACATTATCCTAAAATTACTAGAGATGATAATAACGGCTGTTTTTCAAATATTAATTACGGTGTTATGTTATTTTCAAAAAACAGTTTATGTAAGCTCCTTATTAGTTATTCCTATTCCAGCTATTTTAGCAATCATATTATTTTTTATTATAAATTAGCTCTCATTTTGTAAATGAATAACATGACGTGGTTTCTGAATGGTGAGATTTGATTGTGAAATCTAAATTGTCATACTGAATTGAAGCCCTGGTCATGATAAGTTTCATTGTGTTGACAACGTATCAAATAAAATAAAGATTTATTCTATAAAGAAAAAGCTGAAAATTGGAATTCTCATATAATTTTTCCACAACTGATAATCGTAAGCTTCGTTGTACTGACAACATACTAATCAAAATAAACATTTTTTTTTGTGATTAAAAGTTCAAAATTATAATTGATAATTTAGTAATGGTTTATAAGTAGTATCGCTGTCAATTTAAAATTTTCACAACCGACTACGATAATTGATATTAATGTCATTGTTTTGATAATTAGGATCCATTGGTTATTTTATTCATTGAGAGTTAATAGATGGCCAATGAGTAATCGTGTGCTGTTTTTAGCTAAGGAACCTTTTAAAAGTGATAAAAATATATCGTGAATCTCACTAAAATTTTAATTATCAGTTAGGCTGATGGGGTCTTTAGCTAAAAAATATTCAATGGAAGCGTACTGCAACTGACTCTACTGATATCTAGTATTAATTTTATGAATATCACTACTCTACTAAAAATGGATGCAGATTTTGTCGTATTTTGTCAAGTGCAACATCGACTATTTCTAGTAATTGACAATATTTCAAAATTATGAATCCCTGAAACAAAAGTACCATTAAAAGTATATATTTTACGTAATTTTTTGTTACAACTTTCTCGCTAATAATATTGTAATAACTAACAAATAATTCCGATTTTGACTAATATTTAAAATTATAATAATTCAATTGTTCTGATAAAAGACGTTTTTCTTTGGCTTATAGTTTTTGTTTTTTTTTGCTTTGATAGAAAATCAACAATTGTAATCAAGATATTTGCAATCTCATTGAATTACTCGTCATCGTTCATCACTATTAATAGATCCGGATCTACGGGTCTTTATTGCCGCTATTATAATTTATTTGTGTCATTTATTTTATACAGAATATCCTAGAACTCAACGTCAAGCCGAAACGGGGTGACAGGATTGATCGTAACTATCATGAGAAAAATCAGAAAAAAAATCTATCCCATGCAGTTTTAAAATTATGGGTAAAAACCTAAAAAAAACCTTAGGTTAAGAAAAACTTAAAAATTTAGTCAAACCGTGACCATTTTTCGGTTATTGTGGTAAATTTTTATTCATTTAAACTTTGGAACCGTAACCCTAAATAAGATTTCTATAATCACAGTCAAAAATAATGACTTTTTATTCCCCTATTTGTTTCAATCATAGATCATAAAGCCACACTGTTTCAACTTCTTTAACAAAATATTTTATTGCAATATTATATTTGGTAGCCCTCGGCATTATTAAGCACTAATTTTTGCTTTTTATTGATAAGCAAAAAATTATTAGATTTTTAATATTTTTCCCACGTTTAAAGATAACAATTAATTAAAATATAATTTACAAGGAAATAATTAACGAAACAAATACTTAAGACGTAATCAAAATAAGATTTTGATAATTTTACTGAAGGTAGTTGAAATTTTCATAAAGTGCTTAGGGAATTTTTTTTCATTTCTGTATCACTTTATTAATTTTATCATATAAAGCAATTGTGATGATATAATTAATTTATTTGTTAATCTTGTAAATAAGTGTTTAAAACTATTTAAGGATGCAAACAGTCATGACAGTTCCTTTAAAAACAGAAAAACATAACATAGCGACTGACATTGATACATCAGAAGCAATTAAAAATAACAACAATTCGATCGAAGTTATACGAAAATGTTCACAACAGGACAAGATTAATACATCGTGGGACCCTAACTATTATGTATCGTTTAATGAACATAATATAGAAAATATTCATAATAAGACGCCTCCTTTTGTGAGCAAAGTAAATACTGATAAAATGTGTTCTGCAAGCGAAATTTTTGAAGACTCTTCCGCGCAACATGATCTATTTGTAACTTTGTCAGACAACTATAGTATTGTTGACATGAGTCTGTCGTTTAATAAAGAATTTAATGCACAGGACTCTACATCAAATGAAAATTCAGATCGATCTCTACGAAGCAAACGTTACAGACGTAACTCTAGTGACTGTGATGACAGAGATCTCGGACCTCGAAAAAAGACGAGATGTAAAAAAACCTCTACAACGAGCTCATCTGACTTTATTGAGTCCCTAACACCTCTTGACCAATCTGTTTCCACATATCAACTGTCAAGTAATTCTGACGTATCTTTTAAGTCGATTCGTAGCAATTATTCGTTCAGAGTTCGGAAGAGACGTTCCAAATCAGAGTCGAACCTAATCAAAAACGCATTCCGAAGATCGAAAAAGATGATTAATATGACAAAACAAAATTATTCAAATAATAGTACTCCAGGTAATATGTTATTTTGTTAGTAAAATATATTATAGAACTTTTATTTGAATTAATCTGGTGTAATTCCGCGGCTATGATTTCACGGGGCACAAGATTTAGTACTTTAGCTTTTTTTTGGTCACCTGTTGCCAACCCTTATTTTGTTTGGAATAAATCTTCATAGGGCCTTACTGGCCGAAGTGGGATGAATTTGTACCAGTTAAAAACCCCATAGTGACAACTACTGCGCATTGGCGGCGACTGTAGGTTTTATAGTCAAGTCTCCACAGATCCTGTGGAGATGCTGTGCCTGCCAGGCACAATTTTGGAGGGGGATGCCGTCTCACCGATACTACTCCGTGTACTTCGGCTAACCGCATCACAACACTTCACTTCTCGAGAGTCGTTAACCGGTTAATCATGACCCTCACTCTGAGGGGCCACGACCCCAGTGACATCAGCCAACCGATGGGATTAGTGTGCCCAGGTGATGGAAGGTACTCCAGCGTCCTCTCTGAGCTAGATCAGCCGTCTGTTTCATCCGCTCTGCATTGTCCTTCTGGGCTATAACGTTCTCACAGAAGGAGAACACGGCTTTTCAGCCCACCTGTCGCTTGATATCCCACGCTGTATAGTATGCCAGCATACACTGGATGGAACCTAAGTCCGAACTGCAATGATAGCGCTGAATAGGTACTTTTTGTTCAAACAGGCACAAGTACTCAGGGAACTATCCAGCCAGGCTTCAAGGTTTTGCTGCATTCAGCTCATTAGCTGGCGTGTGCATCGCACCTCATCAAGCTGCACACGCTACATTTCCATGATTAATCGGCTTTCTTTCGCCTTCAACCTTTCAAACGCCGAGAGAGGCACACCTTCCCGTTTTACTCGAAATTCGTAGTCCCAGACGAACATTGCCAACTGGACGTTAAAGGGCAGAAAGCGTGTCAAGATAGACGCTGCCTTATAAGAGATGGTTTTTATAACGTATGCGATCTGTATCAACCACTGCAGGCTATGTAACATCCGCTGTGCTGTGTACGGCTGTGTAGTAACTTCTGCTTGCTGTTAATTTTATTTCAATAGGTTCATAAATAAATAAAAAGTCAATTTAACTAAAAATGGTATAAAATAACTGTTCACTTGATTTAACTGAAATATACATAAATTATACTTTTAAATTGTAAGTGTAACTGATCATTGTGTGATCATATCCCTTTCGGGGTGAGCAGAGATCCATTAGTGGCTGTATTCGCGTTGCGCTTATATGTCCAACACGACCAGCAACGAAGATGATCGTCGTTCTTGCCGTTTTTTAAATAAAACACACTATACGGTTTTTTTTCCATAAAAATAGAAATTTTGACTAAATCGGTGGTGTCATTTATCGATATTGGAAATACTATAATAAAATTGTAGCGGAGACGTGTTTGTACATTTTTTGTGAAACTGTATGTAAGAAAGCACTAACGACATCTGTTGTCGAGTATTATAAATCATTAATTCAGTTCTATATTTAAACAAGCAATGGCACATTTATATCATTAATACAAAGAATTCAGATTTAATTTATTATTATATTAAATATTATTATTATTATATTAAATATTATTGTTATATTAATTATATATATTTAAAAGTACTGCTTCCACGCGAGTAAGACGCGGGCTAATATTAACATTAATGAACAGCTCCCGAAAATGGTATACCTATCAATTAATACATTATATGCGTAACAGTTTTACCGGTGGCCACAATGCAACCAATTATTAGATACCTGATTAAAAAAGAGACTATATAATTCCTATTTCGTTTCCTTCCTTTTATAATATGTTCCAATGTCTCAATGAAAAGCGAAGGTAACGATACCTTCATTTCTTCTTCATCTTCAATTTTCGTGAGGATGTATTTATAGATAGATTTATTGATTAATGTTTGATGTTAGAATAGTAGTCATAGATAATAATAAATATGTATGCTTATTACACATGTACATTATAAATTAATGTAGTTGTAATAAATGATATCAAACCGATTGCAGCAAATCAACACATTCACAAAACAAGGAATACAAAAATACAGATAAATCACAACAGTTTTGAACTATGTTATCGTTAATGATAACTTTTTTACTTTATTTACAAACTATCTCAGCACTTGGTAATGGCCAGTGTAATATAGTGACATCATCTCTGAGGTCACAAATCAAGTTCATATTTAACGGTCGAGACCTCATTTAGTCTATATTCATTGCTTACTGCGTTAAGCTGTAAATCCTTTTTATATCAAGTGATCGTGCTATAGTAATGAGTGAATCTAATGAACGCCTTGTGAAGTTTGAAGTAGAGTTAGAATGTGCACTAGACACCACAGTTTTGAATGAAATGGAGTGGTTTATCTTCTCAGATAACACTACGCGTAAGGAAAGACCTCATCGTCGCTCAGCTAAAGCTAAAGCCTGGAAGATTGTCGATTTCTGCGCCTGGATTGGTAAAAAGGTATAAAACATACTTTTTTTCCTATTGACATAGACAGGTAGGATTCAATGCTGTTTTTACATTTGGAAATATCTTTTGTCTCCTCATTATTAACACCACACCCTCTCCTCCACATACTCTTGCCGTCTCCGGGACTGTTAACTTTACCTCACATCAGAACAATATATCAAACATGATTGACAGACAGCTTGAACATTAGCGATAATGTATTTGTATGGTAAACCGCTTTATTCCTGAAATTGACACTATATTCCGTGGTATTTAGAAGAACGCTAATCATATGCAATTTACTTACCTTTTAACCGGAACACCTCCTGTTACTATCAATGAGGTATTGCGGTAAAAAAAAGTTAAATTGCGGCGATCCTATGTTAAAATATTTCTTAAAAATTGTAATTGAGGTTTGCTTTGTTTGCAAAATATAATACAAATTTACACTTTTTAGAATTTCTATCTGCCGTTCCTTTCAAACGTACTGCAAGCCAAACTATTTTTTTATAAAATTTGACACAGCTGTAGATAAGTATTATATCTTCATAAACAGTATCTTTTATAATTTACAGGCAAACGCTTGACCTCATTCACATCTAGTGGAAGGTGAAGATGAGGCCTTTGATGGACTGCGTACACCCAAGTGCCTAGCGAATATCTTAATATTAGTTTGATATACCTAAATGAGGCTGCATTAGTGGATTGCACCAGGGCATAGTCAGGCCGAGTTTGCTAGTATTTAATAAAGTTTTTTACTTTCACAGGGATTTCAGTCAATCACTGGTTTATATTCCGACAGAGTTCAAAATCAAATTGAAAGTAAACATACTAATGTCCATTTTGTTGAGGAGATGACGAAAATGAGAAAATTTTTAGAGGAAGTTGATAGAAAACAAGAGCAGTTGGCAGAAGAAAACGAGTCTCTTAAACAAAATATGAAGATAATGTTGACGAAGATTGAAGAACTCGAGGGTAAGATCAGGTAAATTTTGTTCATTCGGTAATCTCTTTGTTTGCATATAATAATAAATTATATATATCGTATATTCAATGTTGTTGCTTTTTTATATAATGAGTAATGGTCATTTTCGTGCACACCCAAAACTATAAACAGGTACTTATAATTTTCAAAAAATATTGGAGCATGGCACGGCATTATAGCCAATCCTTTGTCCAGTGAAGTTAGAATGCTTGTGCCAGATGGTGACGCTTGCTGATCCGCGACTCCCCTAGGATGTAAGGACGTAGGTTAGGGCATAATGGGGCTGATATATTCGCCAGAATAAAAGCTCCTAAATAAAAAAATAAAAAAAATGAAAATCAAAAAATACATCTACTCAGTAGCATAAAAATTAATTATCAATGGGATTTGTGTAATGACAATTTGAAGAGCTTCCCTGATTACTTTTTTTTTTCGTGACTATACAAGCTGATTAAGGAAAGACATTCACAAGTCCGAAAAACCATGAGTTCGAGTGTGTAACTCTAAATTATATTATATATTATAAAAATATCTACTTTATAAAATGAGGTTAGATACTATTTTTTTATAGCAAACGAAAGACTGCCTGTGTAATGTGTCACAGGCAGTCTTTCGTAATGCGCTGCTGAGTTTGAAGATTACAATAAGGAGCTGGAAAATAGACATACATCGGTTGATTCCGAAGTGCAACAGACAGAAACAAGTCATTATTAGGGTCTTTGTACTATAATGTTGTCGCAATCCAATCGAGCATTGTTATTCCACCATCGCTTTGCTTGATAACAACACCTGTAGTCACCTGAAGGGTATGAAAGACGAAGCTTAAATATCTGTTTTAGGCTCACATCAAACGTTCATGCAACCGCCAATCACTACATTTGTAGTGTAGTGAATGTTAAGTCATGAATTACGTTTATATGATGAAAACGTCTTATGGAAAATTATATCACTCATTATGATTTGGTTTCACGCAGAATGCGACTTCAATTATCACGTAGAAACTTTTCGCACAATCTGCCATCATTTGAACGTAATTATTATCCATAAATCATTGGTCTTAGCTGTTATTGTGGGTGATCGGAAACCAAAAGCTATTATGTAATGTCACCTTTACAGAAATCAGGAATCAAACAAACCGAGTGAACTCAAATGTCCTCCACCCCCGCCGCCACCACCACCTCCACCGCCGCCTCCGCCCCCCTTTCCACCTTCAGAGAAGCTACCGGTCCGATCTCATACGTTGCCGAGATGCGGCTCCGCTCCGCCTAGGATAGCCGCTCCTCGACTGACAATCACCCCTCAAGACATAGCGAATGTGAAACTGAGAAAGGCGAAGGTAATTTTTTTTTTAATTTATTGTGTCATTGCCTGTCCAGGACTGACATAATCTTGATTTAGGGCATTTCTTATCAAAGTTTTAGAAATGTTAGTCGGTATCATCTTCATAGGCCCACTTTAATTCACTACCCGGACATATACCTAAATTCAAAACTTCACGTGACTTTTATGTCAATGGCACCAGTTATAAGAAGCTTCTTGTACACACAATGTAGGTATTTATAGTATCATAGAAATTTTTAAACTCTTATTTTTTAGGATTACCCTGTACGTTCCAAGCAAGTGTCCAAGACAGAGCAGCAACCCCTGGTGACGCAGCAGATGCTGCAGTCCACACGTGCCAAACTCGGACGGTCTCGGCCAGCCGCTGCATCTACACCGAAACAACAACTTTCTGATTTGGAGAAGTATGTTTTTTTTTTGTTCAAATGAATATTTGAGTAATTTTGTACTTTGTAGTAGATTTGAATAGATTGGAGGTACTGTTCATAACTTCGTCTACAGTCTAACACTGTTGTGTTGGAGGTGCTTTTACAAACACAAATTGTACGCGCACTAACCAGACCCGACACAACTTCCTGTAGGCCATACAAGTATTGGTTCCGTATAAGAATCGAACTTACAATCCGTAAAGGAAGTCACCCATTTGAGCACTGCAACAACAGTCATTATCATGTAACTATTAAAAATGAGAAGCCTACGTCAGAACCCGTTCAGTAATTCTTGTGCAATAGCATACAACCATACTATATATCCATAATCTATTGTTTTGTACACCTATCAAAACTATAGTGCAAGGATCCCTTTATATCTCGAGATCCATAAGGTCAGATGTGCGTTTCCAACCATAACTGTTTTACTAGACAGTTGTATTATACCTAAGATCACTATTATACATAATGTGTCGAGCGCATTTAAACCATCTACGAAACGTATCTTATAAATCCAAAGATATGGACTAGCACGAAGTTTGATCTGACGAATTCTTCCAGTTATGCTGCGGGATAGAGCTCCATCAGACCTTTATTATGCTTGAGGTTGGTATATATTATCATGTGATATTGCGCTTCTAAAATATTTGAAACAATTCATCTAAAACTTGAATTATCCGTCAGACATTTTTTTAATTACAGATAGGCTTACGCTTGACCATCAATCTCACCTGATAGATGTAATGATGAGACAAAAATTAAAATAAAATCGTATACTCGGCTATTTGTTATCAATGTTTTCTTTTGGCCCTCCTGACAAGTTGCAATTTTACATATCCGACCTTATGGGACTCACGTCGAGATATTTTAGTTCACTTGTTGATGTAGCTATAGCGGCTGTATAACACAATACACAAACACAATAATATTGTACGTAGTAGTGATATGTAACTGCGTTCCGGATACATTTATTTGCCTTTAAAAATAGTAGACAAAATCCTGATATTTATTTTGAAAACCTTAAAGATGTTTTCAAGCCGTTTAAATGGCTTGCGCTGTTTAAACTATAAGAACGAGCCGCGAAGAATTAAAATTACAAACATCATCAATACATCCGTTCCTCAACTGTCTATATATTATTTAGATGAAAAATTATTTGAGAACTACTATATACACCGCTTTCCAGAATAATTTCGCTTGCGCGGTGTAGATTAGTAAATGTGTATCGAACGCGTTAATCAATATTTATCAATTTAATGAAATTAAGTAAAATAACGCCTCTTTTTTAAATTTGGTCGTAGAAGAGACCCCACTAAATATAGGTACGCGGGCCGGGATAAGTATGTACTTATGCCGTTGCACAAAGGCTCCCTCGTAGGCGGGATGATTATAAAATAAAGATTTGCGATATTTGAGTCAAATTAGAAAAGTACTTACCGATTGGCAGCGATATTCAGGCACTTTAGAAACCACTCACTGTGTTGTGTTTGAATGCGTATGTGGAGTATGGTTTTTGAGAATTTGTGTTGTGTGTTGCGAGTTTGAAAGAATTAGATGCGATTGTGAGGGAAAAAGGATGCGATGCGATGTTTGTAGTTTTAAAAAGAATGCGATGCGACGTGTGCGATTTAAAAGCGAGAACGTTAAGAATGATGTGAATGTAGTACGCCAGATGGCGTTAGGGATTAAGTGCGTTTATATTTTTATTGTGTAATGTTCTGGGGTTACGCCTTTTGGCGTGACTAATAGGCCTATTTAAATTTTGCCTGCACTAAGTAAAATTTTTGAAAAAATTATATCAAATCAATTGGTAAAATATTTTAATATAAATAATCTTTTACACAACAGTCAGTATGGTTTTACCAAAGCGCGTTCTACAACTGATGCCGGAGTTGACCTTGTTAAGCACATTTATGATACTTGAGAGGAGGGAGCGAATGCAATCGGTATATTTTGCGATCTATCCAAAGCTTTTGATTGTGTTGTTCACAATACTCTATTACGTAAGCTTTATCATTACGGTATTAGAAATTCCGCTTTCAAGTTATTTAAGTCTAATTTAAACGAAAGGACTCAATGTGTCAGTATTGGTAACGTGAATTCTTCCGGCTCACCTGTCATGATGGGCGTGCCCCAAGGCTCGATTTTGGGTCCATTCTTATTCTTAGTATACACTAATGATCTCCCATTTTTTTGTTAACAATATCTGTGACATAGTTCTATTTGCTGATGACACATCCCTTGTTTTTAAGGTTGATAGAAATACAAGCAATTATGACAATGTAAGTGAGGCTATGGAGGAGATATTGGATTGGTTTACATTAAACATTTAGGTTAGTAAATAATTTGATGTTAAATTCTAAGAAAACCAAATGTATTAAATTTGCAATGCCTAATGTACGACAACTCAGTACAAACATAATATTTAACAGAGAAAACGTTGATATAGTAGAGTCCACAGTGTTTCTGGGAATGACTTTGGAGTCAAAATTACAGTGGGGTGCACATATTACACGTCTTGCAGGGAAACTTAGCTCAACTGCTTATGCAGTCAGTAAAATCAGGCGACTCACAGATAGTGAAACAGCTCGATTAGTTTATTTTAGTTATTTTCACAGCGTTATGTCTTATGGTATTTTACTGTGGGGTAATGCTGCTGATTTGAAAACAATTTTCGTTTTGCAAAAGAGGGCTGTACATGCTATCTTTAATTTAAGGACTACAGTCTCGCTTAGAGAACCTTTTAATGACTTTGATATTTTAACAGTTCCATTGCAATATATTTACGCTTGTATTATATACATACGACAAAATCTGTATCTATTTTTGGCGAGTAGTGATATTCATAATGTTAATACTAGAAACACAAATAAACACAAATTAGTGTTACCTAATTTCCAGCTTAAAAAGGTTCATGGTTCTTACATGGGGCTCGGTATTCGCTTATACAATACAATACCTAAAGATATCTTGGAGTTACTGCTATTGAAATTTAAAAAAACTATTAAAACTAAATTGCTAAAAAAGGGATATTATTCCATTAATGACTGTTTGAATGATAAAAGTGTGTGGTCTTAATATGTGCAATCTTTCTCGCGGGGCATTCAATCCTTTATATATTATACTTTAACAGGTATACACTAGAGTCCGACCGAAACTGGTTTTCCGGCCGAAACCGAAATTTCGGCCGAAACCGAAACTCACGTGGTCAAGTATAAAAGTCAACGTGGTCAAGTAAAAAAATGAAACAAAAACTTACATGTAATCAGTACCATCAAAGCATAACCTCTAAAGAATGTTTACGTCGGGTGATAACGCACTAAGTTGTGTTGCTATAGAGCAATGCGAATTAGATCCGTCAACTGTCGTCTAAACGACGCAGTTACACTCCGACGCAGCCTTGAGTTTCTTTCGGCGTTTCTTCTCAAGGCAGTCGCTTCTGAAACGCTAGTAGATCACCGTTAGGTTTCGTATTTCTGGCTGGCGGTCCAAGTCGAGGTTCGTACCCATAGGGGTGCCCTTGCATCCTTGCGTATTTTTGCCCGCTAATCTTAGAAACGGTACCCTAATAGGATACGGTTTTCATTAATGTATTATGATAAGGTCCATTTAAAATTTAGTGTTAATTTTATTACAATTAGTTAAAAAACAAAAAAAGATAAGTCAGTTTTAAAAAATATGTATTTATTTATTTTCTTAGAATTATAAGTGATTGCTGTCTAAGGCACAGCTACAGCACTGGCGATAACAGCTAGTTGATGTTTTGTTTAAATAAAATATAAAGTTACAAAAAGTTAAAAACATAAAGAATACAAAAGGTTTGCACATATTGCTAAAATTCAAATCAGTTTTGTAAAAAATCTTAAACTATATTAGGGCCATTTTAAACTAAGTCATCGGGTCATAAAACTTCAGTGACAATAGGAATGGGTCATCTATCTGCGAAATGTCGATAATAAACAACAAACATGAATAATATTTTTTTACATTAATTTCATAATGGTTGTTTTGTTATTCTTATTACATATCAAGTTTTGATTAACCCTTTCACTGCAGCAGGCTTCGCTGCAAAGTGTTTGGCAGGAAATGAAGCTCCATGCTGAAATATACACACAAAAAGTGTACAGTCTTCAATATTCAGGGCCTAAGTTTTGACTCAAAACGATTTCCATTAGTTTTCAGAAGAAAACAAATACAGGTGAATAAAATATTGTCACCTAGTGTGTACAGGCAGCATTTTTACCTGGTGACTGTAGTCACCATTAGTAGTGAAAGGATTAAGCACCATATGTTCAATACTACTTACTATACTTTTTTATACATTTTCTTAGATATTTTTACAACTTTACCAATTAAAATTTACATTATATATATAAATGTTTATGGCCACAAGACTTAATTTAAAACAGTCATACTATCATAATTCTTATATTACTTATTCATTCAGTATATAAAAAATACTCAAACTCATTATTTCCATTGCTCACTATAATATATTCATATAATTCAGTCTTCAAATTATTAGTCATTTTATCCCATCCATTGGTGTTTTTTATAAATTTGAATGGACTATCCTTTATAAACTCCATTGTTACCTGTTTAAGATGATCAACTGAATGCATATCAGCTAGAATTAAAACTTCTATGGCATTTTCAAAAGACAAAGTTCTATGTAATACATTTCCACAGAAACTTTTCAGCTCATTTAGTTGATAGTAATCTGCTGCAGCAAGCAATTCTTTTGGCATTTCATTAAGTTTTGGACAGTAATTGCTGTATAAATATTTTATAATTTCTTGTAGAATGTTGTCCGGAAATTGAGTTTGAATAATATTATTACTACATTCCTCAGTGTCATGATCATAATGTGCTTTCAAGACAGCACTTCTAGTTGATATTATAGCTTTATGAACTTTATAATCTGTCCCTTCAATAGATTTCATAGTTGTATCAAAATATAGTTCACTAGTCCGCAGATGTTCCAAATCTTTGTTGAGACTAGATTCAAAAATCTCAGTTGTATGAAGTGAAGTGTTTGTATTAAAAGTAAATGTTAATTTAAACCAAAATTTATTATAAACAATAAAATCATCTTGATTATTTAGTATTTGATATTTTGATAATGTACATATAGGAATCCACTCATGGGGTAATATGTTTTGGTATTCTGTGCTTAAAAAGGTATATACATGCCATCGACATTTCTTAAACAATAAACATAACTTCATAAAAGCAGGAACATGTGATAAATAATACAATTCTAATAAATCATTATTTACACCTAAAAATATTGTTTTTATTTCAAATTTAGATTTTATCTTATGATCTTCACAAATTTTTGTATGAAATATTTTAGTCTTGTTATTATTAAGAAATTCTATAAAGTTTGGAAATGTCACTTCTATATTGTTCACTTCTAATGAGCTTCCAGTTTCTTCATCTTCATACTTGATCTGCACAGCAGAAGTCATAATGCTGTTAGAATATAATGTTAGTTAGAACTTTGGTGTAGGTGTACGAAGGCTAAAATAGATTAACGTTAAAAAGTTCTGGTAAATAATATATCCTAACACTATATCTCTTCCGGGTGGACAAAAATAAATTATCGGCTGTATCCACTTTGCGCTTATACGCCGTGCCTAACGCGACCGGCATAGCTGGTCGCAATTCTCAAGGCACGATTTTGGCAGACAGCTGGATGATCGCTGCAGAACAGCAACTGCCAGAATCCGAGTCGTACCTTCAAGACACTTACACATGACCATGCGGATATCTAGTATTTTAAATCGTAACCAGGTTTTGAAAATACTCAATACATGACAATGATGTGCGATGTGTGGTGGCTGGTAGGGCAGGATTTCTTTTTCCTCGCAGTGACCGGTAAACATCTTCTGAATGTCGACTATTTACATTCTTTTTGCATTTATATTGCCACATTATAACTATACTTTTTTTTATATAAAATAATGTTTCAACTATTTGAAATGTATGGATAAAATTAACAATAACGTACCTGTGTATATGAAGTGATCGAATTTGTCTTTTGCTCAATAAATTGGAAAAAAATAGTATGGAATTGATATTTCACTTTCCCTATCTTACTTCACTCTTCCAATTTCACAGACTTTGTGTAAAAATAGGGAAAAACATAATTTATAAAACTATTGTTTTGTATCTCGGGGATTACTAACTAATCGGGTAGGTTTATTGCCAGCCCCAGACAACAATATTGAATAAAATTATTTAACCTTAAAATCCCATAAAATATTTTATTTTATAGATACTTATTACTAAATCTGTTTCTTTTACCTATATCATAATTTAAAAAACTAGTCTAAAAATTTATTAGGTTATTCTTAGGTAATCTGAATATACAACTTTGTTTATTATCCTTCTGTAATGAATAATGATGTTCCGCAGCAAATGTTTTTAGTGTCACAAAATATCTACTTGTCTTATCTTTCTCATGTATTTACGATGACTTTTCTTTTTCTTACAATGTTTTGCGTATCTAGAAAAGCAAGTCATTTGTCTATAGGTACAAGAAATAAACAAATAATTACAAATAAAGGAAAAAGAAGATCTATAGATTTTATGCAAAATATAATAATTTGCTGGAGACGCATGACTAATTAAAAATATAATTTAAATTAATATATTTCTAATGAGAATTTTTATAGCGGGAGAAATCAATAATAAAAAAAAATAACTAGCTTAATAATAAATAATAATAGAATGTGTGATTATATTAATTGATTGAAATACGATTTCTATTCTTCTGACTGCTTTTAGTAAACTGCTTTGTTCCATTCCCAGATGCTTACTTCAAGAGACATCAGTGACTTCACTATATCGACGTCGAGTAGCTCGCAGCACATTTCGAAGCGTCGAAGAGTTACGTTCACGCCCTTATCCAGCAGCAACGTCTCGTTGTCAACATTCACCAAGAGAATCCCGTTCGCCGCGATCTAATTCTTTACCCTGTGTTGTTAATCTATCACCACTTAAATATCCAAACGGCAGTGCCTAATCAATAAACCATGTTATTTCCGTAGGAAAATATGCCTGTATTTTATAACATAGGCTGCCGGTCTGCTTAATACGTGATTACTGTTGTATGGACACTTACAACAGTACGTGTTGTTGTGGCGTCGCATCGCTGAATTTTAACAGTAAAATCAAAGGATTACAGCGTCGACCATAAGTTATGGATAAATGGACAGTCGTCACCGTTCGCTATTACAAACTTATCACCCTTATAATTTGATTACAATACAGTCGGGCGTATATGATGAAGGATTATATAAATTTTACTTGTTTAGTAGCGCCCAGGAATGAGAAGGAAGGTATTTAAGGTATATTCTCGTTTATTTTATTCACAATCTGATTTAATTAGCAATTATAGTTTTGTGTCACAAGTTATTGAAAATAACTTAATATTAAGTCTAGTCTGCAGGATTAAAAAGAAAAATTACGTTTTATTCTATCTGCTTACCCCAATAAGAAATTTATGTGTATAAATAGATTAATCTGGCAACGATGTGATATACAATAATATTATAGTTACACGATAATGTATCAAACTAGTAAAAACGATAAAATTGTTTAAATATATTACTAATATTTATACATTGTTAGACAAAGTAACTAATTTTGTGCATGATATTTCCAACTTGAGAGATTTTGTTTTGTTGAAATGTTATTTGAATAATTTAGATTTTAGTCATTAATCTACTTCCTAATTTTAAAAGTAAGAACTATTGACATGTGGTGATATATGTATAATTAATTAACGCCTACAAAATTATACGTTTATTAAAGTTTGCAATGATAGTGACTCTAATGGTGCGTCCGGAACAAATATTTCGTACTTCACAAAACATCTACTCGACTTTCTTCTTCTCATGTATTAGCAATTATTTTACTCTTTCTCGTACGTCATAAACAAACGTTTTGCTTGTGTTTGCATAGTATTGCGAAAAAGTGAAAAATAATTGCTAATACACAAGAAAGAAAAAAGCAAGCAGATTTTTTGCGTAACCTAAAACATTTGCTCCGGACACTTCAGGTACATATTTAAATACTATTTTCTAATTCATACTTTTAATGCTTACATCTCTTCGTATAAAAATAAATCTAATTTGATGTAATCTAGACTTCTCAGAAATTACTCGTTTTAACTGTAATATAAAACTATTACGTAGCTCAGAATTATTGATTTATTTTTGTATTAAATATGTATTATGTACATGAAAAACTTGTGTTTTATATAGAAAGGGGCATATACATGTATTTTGCTATGTATATTTGTTTTTCTATAATGTATGTAACAAATTCAACACCTAATTCAATTACAAATACATTACATGTATGAGTATGGTATGATATGTTAAGGTATTTACCTTCTTCCGATTAGAGTTGATTTTTTGAAAAAAATGTAGAGATTATTTATATTGGCCTATACAGAGTTTTTTTTTTTTAAATAGGACTATATGGAGAAATCCTAAAGTACAATAGATACGACAGAAACGGTCTTTTTTTACACTGGGTCGACCTGCACGACGTGCACGTGATGGTAAGTACAGTGTATTCCAAAAATGAAAGCGACCGTCAAAGGATGAAAATCCATTGATAATCTCCGTCGTAATGTCGGCCCACATGTACCACGACTGAAGGTCTAGGTATATGAGTAACTGCATATACACAAGCTGATCCCGGAACGCGATAGACCAAAGCGAGTCACTATAATTGTCTTTATACTTGTGTACTGTGGTCACGACCCAGTTCGGGCAATCTCTCTACCACCAAAAAAATGAGAAAATAAGGTGTTAGAAAGCTTTCGCTATTTTTTGCTTGAAAGTAAAATTGGCATACTTAAAATTTTATCCTGCCTGAAATTTCGACTAAAAGCTACAAAATTAATAAATTTTTTTTTTACAGAAACTCTAACTGATTTCGGGGAGTACAACCTGCTGCCAACAAAAGTTTAAAAAATTCTTCTAGCTATGTTGTATTTGTTCAGTGTTATTTTACTCAAAATGCTAATTTTTGTAATGAATATATGACTATTTAGATAGATATATCTACATCTCTAAGATGACCTTCATCTATTGAGACAGAAGCTTAAGGAAATATTCAAGTACACACTATGCCTCATTATTTTTTGCAAAATATTTCATAATATTAAAACCTATTGTTAACGCTTATATATCAAGTTTTATAAAGAACTAAAACTATGTAAATACTCTTTATGTATAAATCATATTAAAATAGCATTTCATTAATTATACAGTAGAAAAATTTAATACTTCAACTATCGAGCACTAGGTAACACAGATTCTGAATCAGTTATCAATACTGTCAAATTTTTTATTGAGATATAATTTTCAAATTTTTAACCAATATCTAATATGAAATATAATTGTCTTTTTAGATGATTAGTAATAATTCCTAAATTATTAAGCATTCAAGGCTTATTAATCATTTCAATAAGTAAAAAAAATGTAACGAAATAAAAATGTTTTTACTTGATTGAGCTGACTAAAGTTGAACCGTAATAAAATGGGACTATATTTATTATACTTTAAGCTTTCTTATTTGGTTTAATTATGCCTGAGTATAACATAATATATGTATATCGTTTTATTTTTCTAATGCTTAATTTGGTTTAACTTGGACGTTAAGAAAGTGAAAATGGATTTTAGTTCTCACAATCCTAACACGTCAAACGCGTTGAATTTGGCAGCCAGGAATAATAACTATAAAGAAGTCCGTCGGCTTCTTAAGAAAATAAATCCAAACTGTGTTGATAACAGAGGATGGACGTGTATTCATGAGGCAGCCCATAGAGACAGCTATAAGAGCCTTGTTGCAATTCTTAAACATGAAAATTGCAGACCGATGTGTGAAACGCACGAAGGACACACTTCTTTGTATTTAGCTTGCCGGAATAAAGCTTCTATAAAAACTATAACTCTGTTGCTTGAAAGAGTGCATGATATAGCAAATTTTGGAAGCACTGAGGGTGTAACTCCTCTGCATATTGCAAGCAGCCAAGGCCGGGTGGAATTGGTACAATTGCTACTTGATTATGGGGCTCTGATAAATGTGCAAGACTTTGATGGGGATACACCATTACATGATGCAGTGTTAAGTGTACAATATGAAACTGTGGCAATGTTGCTACATGCAGGAGCAGACTCTTCAATAGCAAATGAAGGGGGCTACACACCATTGCACTTGGCTGCTTCCAAAGGAAGTCTTGCAATTGTGAACGAAATTCTTCCATTTGTAACAAATATTAATGAAAAAACCAATGCTAAACATACAGCATTTATGCTTTCTGTGTTAGGTGGTAATATAGAAGTCATAGATTTGTTGTTAAAACATGGAGCTGATCCTTATTTAAAAGATGATAAAGGAAACATGGCATTAGATATTGCTTTGTCCCATGGCTGTGATAAGATATTTAACAAAATGTTTTCAATAACACCTACAAGGAAAGTTAATAAGAATTTAATTTTGAATGCCTGCAAGCCCCATTATTTCAAAATGAAAATTCTTCAGTTATTGTTGTATAGTGATTTGGGGCCTCCATACTTTGATTTTGATAGTAAATTTCATGTAGCTGACCAATATTCTATACCTTTGTTTTTCTATACCAAGAATGCGCCGCTTAACACATATTTCAATATATCTGAATATATATATAATGCTTCTCCAGAATTATTTGAAGAATTTTTTCTTTTATTTTTGATGAGAGGCGTGAATGTCAATGCACAGAATTTTGATGAGTGCCCACCTCTTGTCTACATACAATATTGTTCTCATACAAATTGCTTTAAATCTGTAAGTTATTGATTTTGTAATGATGAAATTTTTGTTGTTTAATATTATATCAAAAATTGACAGATAGGATGCAGGGCTACCTGATGGATAGACGTTATTGACACTTATAAATAAGTTCAACACCAGAAGTAGTTATTGTGCTGTGATTTTGAATCAGAAGAGACTAAGAAATTGTTCATACATGGGCTGATCCTGAAATGTGAAAGGCTGAGATGAGTTACTATCACAATTTTTGTATCCATGTTGTGCATTTGACAAAAGCATATCTTGTACTTGGATATATATTATTGACTTAAAGTTTGGTAATTACCCGAATATGAGTCTCAGAATCCAAATAGGACCAAATTGTAAATCAATATATGTATTAAATATTCAAGCATAACAAGATAATGTATTTTTATGCTTCTTTGGGGTGTCACAATATTGGTACCTATGTGTTAGTAGTCACAACCCCTCAACAGAGGCAATATACCTCTTCTCTTACTGATTTGGCTTCACTCTGAAGGCATAGGCTATTAATGGTTAAATTTACTTCCAGAAGTAACAAATATTTATCCACGAAACAGTAGATATGTGCAGTATTACCCCCAACCTGTAGTGAGCAGCATCAATATGTGATATTCATTGCAGGTATTTAAAATACTCATTGAATATGGTTGTGAAGTTGATTACATTTCACTCCCGGAACACCCTGGGAATCCCTGCTCTGTAAAAAGATCCATACCAGATGCATTTAAAGCTGCCCTGCTTTTGGACCCTTCCATTATTCCTATAATGTTACCTTATAGTTTATATTGTGAACCTGGATATCTGCTTGTGAATATGTTTACTAGACAAATTCCGACACATATACCTAGAAAGGTGAGTTGATATTATGTCCTATGGAATAAGATTTCTTCGGTAATGGCTATGAAACAATGAATATAATTTGAGCTGTAATTTATACACTACTTTAACTTTGCTTACACTTTACTACTATATCTCTATACAGCTACTAATATATCTCTTCTCACTCCGAAAGGGATGTAGCACAAAGATTTATTATAACAACAAATACTTTCATTTATTATCATGGACCTCATGGTTAGTGATGAAAATACCCGGGAATTATCCCAAAGTGCCCAAAACTTTCTTGGGAATACTCCCGGGAATTTACGGAATGTTCTCGGAAGTTTTGGGCACTTTGGGAAAATTCCCGGGCATTTTCATCACTACTCATGGTGGTCAAATTTACTTTAAGTGAACTTTTTTTGTTCCTATCTTGTTTTTTGAAAGTTTTTCCTCATTTCAGATTCAGGAATATTTGTATGAAAGCGTGGATAGTATTAATTTAATTAAAAATGATGGTTACCCTTGCATTCCATTCTTTATTCCATCATTAAAGCAAATGTGCAGGTTTGTAATACGGTATGCTATTAAAATCAGACATCCAAGAGTGAAAAGAGCAAAGGAATTTGTTAACGTTATAAATAATTTACCATTACCTCAAGTGTTGTGTGATTATATACGGTTTAAAATTTAGATAATTATGTTTGTAAATTGTCAAGTTTGAGATAGTTTTGTTATTGAAAAATTGCCATTATAACTTTTTTCTTATCAATTATCATTGTATTTACGTAGAACAAGAGTTATATTAATTTAAGAATGGTCATCCTCTTAGCAATTACTAAGAATAAATTTATGGTTTTTTAAATCAGGAAACTGTTTGTTTTTTTTTATAATTGTTGTTAGGTGTACGTTAGCTACATTTAGATTTTGTATGTACTGGATAAGCCTTTCATATATCTAAGTTGTTGTCAATTGAAGTTCTTGTTATTGATATGATAACTCTTACTGTGTGTCTAGCAAATTGTTCATGTTTTTCAAGACATATGCTTGTCTTTTTCATTCTCGTGTATTTAATTTTCACTTACTCATAGACATACGTATCATTATTAGTGTATAATATTGTGATACATATTACTATAGTGTAGTAAACCTTTGTAGACAAAGTAAAAAAGGGTAAAATCATGGTAAGGGTTTTAGTAGGGCATTAAACTGCCTATAGGTGTAGCTTGCAGAATCAAATTAAGTCTGATTTAAACTTGTATAAAACGCAATTTAATTAGTCATTTACATATTATGCCATAGTTCTGTTTGCTAATGACACATACTGTATTTTTAAGGTCGATAGAAATACAAATAACTAAGGTAATGTAAATGGGGCAATGGAAGAGTTATTGAACTGGTTTACAATATTCGATCGTTAAATTCTAAGAAAACCAAACGTAATAAATTGTAATTAACTATTAACAGAATTTTCACTTTGGCCAGTTTGGTTCTGGTGACCTTATATGCGAAAAAGCAATAGATAAATATAAATTAAAACTCTAGCTTATAATAAACCAAGTATGTGTGATTGTACAAATAAGAAATACAATAGTAATAAAATAATATATTCACCAAAAAAATATGCATGATTTACAAATATTAAAACATTTCCTTATAAACAGTTATAACTCAAGTCCACAATAGATATTAAATCTAAACATTGGTTTTATTTATTAGCCAACATAAAATTAGCACCTTCTAACATGAATTCTTCTATTTCAGCGACACTGAAAAGTATAAAAAAAATTAAATTAATAAAATTTTGTGCAGGAAACAATTCAACAAAGTCTAAAGACTTGGGCATACTTATGATCATAGATGGGCAAAATGTAATCATATTAATGATTAACTATTACAAAATGTAATAGTAATCATTTAAACATTCTGATTACATTTTACCCATCCTATGCTTTTGATGCTTACTAAAAATATGACGACAAAGACGGTCAATGGATTTTTATTCTTTGATGGTTGTTTTCGTTTTTGGATTACACTGTACTTACCATCTGGTGAACTGTAATCACTAAGACGAGCTAGTGTAAAAAAAATCTTAACATGAACAGAGTTATACCGCATGAGACAGATTATAACTGGGGGCGGGACTGCTATTAGTTGTATCTCTTTCCCACACGTAGTTTTGTCATAGTCCGTTTGATTTTCATTTATTATTATCCATATTCATTTATCACGGAATGATTAAGTGATTTCACGTTTTCCTCCAGTCTGACGTTTATTACTGCAGCAACCAGAGATGGGCAACATGTAATCTGATTAATGATTAACGATTACAAAATGTAGTTGTAATTTTAATTTTCTTGCTGTGTAATCAGGATTAAATCCATTTAAAACATTAAGAAGTTATAAATGTGTATGCAATCTGGGATTCCGTAGTGTTTAAAATATAGATTAGCAAAATGCAGTCACATAAATGGTAAAAAACTCAAAATGTAATCGTAATCATTTTTATTAATTTGATTACATTTTGCTCATCTATGGCAGCAACCAGAGGACGTCTCTTTACTTACACTTGTCTGAGAGACAAAGATATAGTTACATACCTACGAATTCAAGATTTTTATTACTAACCCTTTGCACTCGAGGGGTGACTTTTGCTCACCACATTATATGCGCGCGGGAATGGTCTCGAGTGCAAAGGGTTAAATTTTATCGTTTGGGGGTATGTAAGTGCGGTTGCATATCATGCCCAATGCGATTATTAATTAAGACACTTGCAATGATGTGGCGTGTTATATTAAAATTTAATATTACTAGTTATTTATTGTATAAATTTATATTAGACGTACAGCAATAACATATTTTTTTCTGTCATTAAAATAACTTAGGGCGACATGCAACAACAAATTAAATCTAGTTTAGACTTGAATAAAACAAATTTTTTTTTTGACTGAATATTGGTTGACGGCCGGGATCGGCCTTCACAACTAAACTGGGCGAGAATATAAAACACTATTTAATCATAGTGGTATAATTCGATCTCAATAGTGATTTAAGTTTCAGTTGTTAAAATTGTATATTTCCGAACAAGACAATAAGCACAGTTTACAGCTAATAGCGTTTCAAAAAACTTTAAACTAGGTTTAATTTGTCACTGCAAGCTACTCTTAATGAATTATTTGTTGTTTTATTTTATATACTATTGGTCTTAGTGTACGGGTTTAAATGTGAGCAAAGGTTTAGACAGTGGCAGAAGTACAATAATACGAAAAATTTGTTTATATCTTATAGAAAAAGATTATAACCATATCTATCATAATATTGCTTTAATACATATTAATGATGAGAAATGTAATCGTAATCGTTTTTCATTAATCTGATTACATTTTGCTCATCTATGCCAGCAGTGCATTATATTGCCTGCAGCATTGTTGTTTTTCATGTCTTTAAACAGTACTCTTTCGCAAAACCAATTAATGTGTCGCCTACTTACGTTCTGGGCACAAAAGTGAGGTTCTCGACGCCGTCTTCTGTGATGAGCACGTCGTCTTCGATACGCACACCGCCGAAGCCACAGAAATCGTTCATTTTACCCCAGTTGAAGAAACGCGATTGCGCCGGATTGTTCTTGGCTCCAATCAACAACTATAAAAAAACAGTATAACCAAGTCACAAAGTTGCTAGAATGTACATTTGTGAATTAATTTTACTCGTCTTTGGCTCTAATCGAAAACCTATGATAATTTAGACTGAAAATAAGTTGATTGCTATTAGTCAGGAGATTAAGTACATCATTGCAAGTTCATATCTGTAAGGAGTACAAGAAAGTTCCGTTTTTTGTCAAATAACTTTTCCCCATCTTTGAGGTAGCGTTCGGAATCCATGTCTGAAGAATTCCTTATCTTTTGAGGCTATCCACGAATCAACCTAATTTTTGGTATTTTCATATAATGTGAACCGCTGCTTTGATAGAGCATGTGCCACTGACCGGAACAGATACGTTGGATGGAGTAGCACTTCTCAATCAAGTGTTTTCAATATTTTTTTCACGGATCTGCTATATGCGGAAGCAAATCATCATGAAGAAAAATAATTAGTACAGATTATTTCAAATTAAAAAAAGTTAATTAAATGTTTCCGCAAATGACGTTTATTTTGATCAAATTTCAACATTTATGCGTTCATATATATGATGCCAATACGAAGTTAATATGACAGGGTTATGTTGGTCTTGAATGAGAAGTCTAATTTTCAAGCCTAGTATCATCTGCGAATTCTAACGTAAGCCTTGCGCCACGCCATCTCTAACAAAACGGCAGTCACTTATTTGTACTCCTAACAGATATGAACTTGCAATGATGTACCTAATCTCCTGATTAATACCAATCAACTTATTTCCAGTCTAAATTATCATAGGCCTATATTATATACTACATCTGGTTTCTTGATGTCATTTAAGTCTCAAATGTCACTCTTCTTGTGCTAATAATTCGAAGAGTGTTCTAGCTGTGACTACCACGTCACCTGACGGTAAGCGCAGCGCAGCCTAAAAACAACGGCGATCGTCTAAACATAAAGATCCATTGATGGCCAGATAGCGCAGCTTCTAGTGTCCCTACCTGCGGTGTTGTCTATCTCTGTCAATCCATTGCACTACTGCTAGCTTAGTTAGAAACTAGGAAATGAACAAATGGACGAACACAATCCTACACTGAAACACGACAGGCCAAATCGCGTTATTATAACCGTCCTGAAGCAGGGATATGACGCCTTACGATTAAAGGTTTTTTTTTTTAAATAATTTTTAAAACAAAAGATGATAATGTTGTTTTGGTACGTCAATAGAAAACTTTCGCTACACATCAGTATTTTCATATTTCTCTATCTTGTTTCTATAACCTCGAAGAACCTCTTTCACTTACCCTGGGTATAAAGTAGCATCCGGGTTCGACGGTGAGCACCATGCCGGCCTGCAAAGCTCTGGCGGTGCGCAGGCGCGCGAGCGGGCCGGACGGGCGCGGCGGGCAGTGCGGCAGGTACCCGCCCACATCGTGTACATCCAGCCCCAGGAAGTGGCCGAGACCGTGCGGTTGCAGTACACCGTTGACGCCATTCTGTCAATTGACATTTCAAGTTTTAACGCAAAATGTGACCGCGGTGAAATGAGCCATGCTGAGTTTAGAACTGTTTATGACGAGCTATTGCCTAATAGTGCGCTCGGAACAAACATTTCGTGTTTCATCTATACTAATATTATAAAGCTTGAAGAGTTTGTTTGTTTGTTTGAACGCGCTAATCTGAGGAACTACTGGTTCGAATTGAAAAATTCTTTTTGAGTTGAATAGACCATTTATCGAGGAAGGCTTTAGGCTATATAACATCACGATTCAATTATTAGGAGCGAAGAAATAATGGAAAATGTGAAAAAAACGGGGAAAATTATTCATCCTTGAGGGCTTCCATTGCGTGCGCTGCAAAAACGGTTCAAGATACCAAAAATATATGTAAAAAAGAATTATTCCTCTTTAAATGATCTAAAAAAATGTCCCCGACAGTATATGTCTATCTTTTAAGATTAACTCACTAGAACCGTTTTTATGGTAAACAAATTTGGTCGAAATTAATGCATTATTTGTTAAGAGTTGTATCAACGTAATAATATTAATCTTTATCCAAATAAATGAGTTGTTGATTAAGAGTATTTAATTGTGAACAAAATTGTCTTTGACATCACTCAATTTAAATGAACATTTTAGAAGATATTACAAAACCTTATATAGCAAAACAACGTTTGCCGGATCAGCTAGTAAAACATAAAATTATATTTTTCCTTCTCGCAATGTTTTGGTATACAAGCAAAACATTTGTCTATGGTGGGTGAGAAAAAGTAAAATAATTTGGAAATACACGAGAAAGAAAAACAAGCAGATGTGCACATGAAACATTTTCTCTGGACGCACAAGTACCAAACCGACTAACGAGAATACTAACAACCTATTATAATATGTACTTTTTCTATTTTGTTTATAATTATAGTGATGTAAATAGCTTTTTTGAATTATTCGTTTTTTTAAGGTCATTTTTATCCTTATTGCGATATCCCCAGCTTTTTATCAATTTACAGCTACCGAAGTTAATTATATTCTAAAATGGTAAGAAAACTTTTGGGAAAAACTCTTTATTTCAAGTGGTTTTTATTTTTCCGATGTACCATTGATACATACATAAAAATATGTTAATTTTTCATTAAAATTGGTTAAAATTAAAACGCCGCAGGTAGTCATTTGATGCCAATTTCAATGTTGAATGATTAAAACTTTACGTATAAAAATAATTTACACTTTTGACATGCCAGTTTTGTTAATAACAAAATAATCTTGATTAACAATCACGTCAGTATTATCAAATATTGAAATAACTGTCTTCAGCAGTTTTGAAGTAAAAAAAAATCCTCTTTTTTATTTATTTATGTAGAAAAGGACGAAGAAGAGGAAACAGGAAACGCATTAAAGTATTTATAATATTAATTACTAACTTGGATCATCTCTTCAACATTGCCTTGTAGTAATCCACCTTTCTTTAAATGTTCAAGCATTGCTCGGTTTGCTGTCAAATGCATTTCATCCCACATTACGCCAGGTTTTGCTGCTCTAAAAACAAAAACTAGTACATTAATTAGCAAACTGACGTTATCCCTTTATTGACACAATTTTATCATTCGCATTCATGATAGAGTAAAGACAAATTCTTAGTAAATATATTCTATATGTACAGATTTTTGAAGTTTACTCCAGTTTACTAATGGTCGTAGCTGAACTAAGATGTATAAAAAAAAATCTGCCATTTGTTCTAATTCGGCAAAATATTGCAACACATTTTATTGTAACTAAAACATCGACTGTCAAGAAAAATAAACATTTGTCCAAACTTTAGTTATAATATTAGGCCTTATTACCTTAAAACGGCGTCCCGGGCAGCCAGAACTGCTTCGTAGATGAGCTTTTGGTCTTCCGTAAATTTTCCATTAGCGGGAAACGAGCACGTGATATCAGCAGCGTAGCCGGCGTAATTGCCCCCCATGTCGAAAAGACTGTAAAGTTAATGCATCTCAACATTATCTTTAGAGTCTAACCTAAGCAGTGGCTACGGCCTCTTTCGGCAAAACCTTTGACTTCACGTAAAATAGACAAAAGTTTTCGGCAAAACCAATGATTTCCACTAATAGCCGAAACGAAACTGATTTGGTTATGTTTGTTACTTTTAATTTAGTAAATAAATATTGTAATTCACATTAATTCTTGATCATCATTAGTGCAATAACAATTCCATATTATCAATAATCATATATTTAAATAATAAATATAGATTAGATATATTTTCATGATCTTCCGGAATGGAATACATACATGCAACAAACTTCGCTCATTCTTAGAAATAGCTAGTGTGTTTTATAGAATTGTTATTGGCTCACTGAAACTTTTTTTAATTTTTAATGAGACGGTGTTGTATACATGCAAATGCCGCAATTTGATCGTGCACTAGTTCATGGGCTACAAGAAAATAAAATGTGACTACCCTCACAAAAGGCGGATGGGCTATCTGAAAGTTGTGCACATGAACCAGGGCAGCAATTGACAGATGTTTGCGGAAGACGTTAGAGAAAGCTTAGATAGCAAATATATAACTAATTTTATCTTACTGAAGACTTTATTATTATTAAATACTAGCTGATCCGGCAAACGTAGTTTTGCTATATAAAGTTTTGTAATATCTTCTAAGGTGTTCATTGAAATTAAGTGATGTCAAAGACAATTTTGTTCACAATTAAATACTCTGAATCAACAACACATTTATTTGGATAAAGATTAATATTATTACGTTGATACAACTCTTAACAAATAATGCATTAATTTCGACCAAATTTGTTTACCATAAAAACGGT
The DNA here is from genome assembly GCA_036320925.1 of Automeris io. Lineage (NCBI taxonomy): Eukaryota > Metazoa > Arthropoda > Insecta > Lepidoptera > Saturniidae > Automeris > Automeris io. The sequence continues at coordinate 10,218,248 of JAUDJH010000010.1, read as the reverse complement.
TCTAGTGACTTAATCTTAAAAGATAGACATATACTGTCGCGGACATTTTTTTAGATCATATCAAGAGGAATCATTCTTTCTTACATATATTTTTGGTATCTTGAACCGTTTTTGCAGCGCACGCAATGGAAGCCGTCAAGGATAAATAATTTTCCCCGTTTTTTTCACATTTTCTATTATTTCTTCGCTCCTAATAATTGCATCGTGATGTTATATAGCCTAAAGCCTTCCTCGATAAATGGTCTATTCAACTCAAAAAGAATTTTTCAATTCGAACCAGTAGTTCCTGAGATTAGCGCGTTCAAACAAACAAACAAACTCTTCAGCTTTATAATATTAGTATAGATAATTTCGTGAAATTCCACTACAATATTAACCCTTTGCACTCGAGCGGCACCGAGATAGTTAGTGCCCGGCCGATTTAAAGTGGCGTAAGATTTTTTTTGGAGTATGGAAATTTTCCTTATCAATTCGTACATTTTGCACAAACCAAAAAAGAACAACTAAGGGGAAAAGCCGCTCGACAAAGCCATCTGCGGTATGACTCGTGGAACAATTGAGAGGACCGTATCGCCAACAGCGAGAGCAAGCATCTACGTCACATTCGGATGAAATCCGACTTAACGGGAAGCTCCACATAGTGCTAAAAGGGCTAAAAAGGGACTGTAAAGTTTGTTCTAACCGTAGCACACCCGGAGGTAGGCGAGAAATCAAGTATTACTGCGATACGTGTCCTGACAAACCTAGGATGCATCTACGACATTGTTTTATAAAATATCACACCAAAACTAATTGTACAGAGTGTAATCTATACTAATATTATAAAGCTGAAGAGTTTGTTTGTTTGTGTTTGTTAGAACGCGCTAATCTCAGGAACTACTGGTTCGAATTGAAAAATTCTTTTTGAGTTGAATTGACCATTTATCGAGGAAGGCTTAAGGCTATATAACATCACGATGCAATTATTAGGAGCGAAGAAATAATGGAAAATGTGAAAAAAAACTGGGAAAATTATTCATCCTTGAAGGCTTCCATTGCGTGCGCTGCGAAAACGGTTCAAGATACCAAAAATATATGTAAGAAAGAATGATTCCTCTTGAAATGATCTAAAAAAATATTCCCGACAGTATATGTCTATCTTTTAAGATTAAGTCACTAGAACCGTTTTTATGGTAATCAAATTTGGTCGAAATTAATGCATTATTTGTTAAGAGTTGTATCAACGTAATAATATTAATCTTTATCCAAATAAATGTGTTGTTGATTAAGAGTATTTAATTGTGAACAAAATTGTCTTTGACATCACTTAATTTCAATGAACATCTTAGAAGATATTACAATAACTTATATAGCAAAACAACGTTTGCCGGATCAGCTAGTATGTTATAATGCTTGTTGTTTTCAACATATAAATGTATAAACTGGTGTAATTTTATTATTTGTATACGTTTGTTTATTTATAAATGTTTTTAAAGTATTTGTAAAGTGTTCCCCGAATTTGGCCGAAACCGTTTCGAGGTGCTGGTTAGCGCAAGCGAAAAAGGCCTCGAGTGCAAAGGGTTAAAATTGATCGATCAACCTAATCAGTACGAAATAATTTCAACTTACCACATTTCGTACTTTTCAATACGTTTGCTATTAGGAGCGGCTGCATGGCCGTAGTGCAGGGTTGCTCCGTTGTCGCCCGACCCGCAGATACACGTGTACGACACGTGCCGACACCCGCCGAACCTGTAGCAATGATCCAGGAATACTGACTCGCACTGGTACTCCATCACGCCCGGCTTTACATATAGCATCACCTGAAATATATCAATCATTAAGTTTAAATTTAAAATGGTGAAGAATTTTTGTGGTAGTAGAGTCACGCCCACATTATACGAGTGTAAAAACCGTCATAGTAACTCGCTTTGGCCTGTCGCGTTTCGGGATCAGCTTGTGTATATCAAGTTACTCATATACCTAGAGACCTTCAGTCGAGGTATATGTACGCCGACATGACAACGGAGATTGTGAATGGATTTTCGTCCTTTCGTCGCTTTCGTTTTTGGGCTACACTGTACTCATCATCTGTTTGACTTAGGGATGTCGAAAATGAAAAAAATATTGTTATATCGATATTTATTAAAATATCAATATCGGCATCGATATATCGAAGGAAAAATATCGATATATCGATTAAATCTCAATAAACACGAAAGTATTTTACCAGTATTCATTTTTATTAGACAAAATTACAAAAATATCAAGAACTAAAAGGCTATCTTCTAACTTTAAGACCTATCTAAGATAAACAAAAATAAATAATAAATAAATAAATGGCCTTAAATAATATACATGCAACAAATTCAGAAGTCAATACATGCAATGTAACAAAACATAATACTCAACAGTAGAAATCTTAAACGAAATTTCAAAAACAGTCAAATGACTGCGTGTGGTAGGTTTAGTGTTAAATCCCCAATCAATTTTATGCTCCATTTTACTATGGCTGCTATGTTAATATATTCAGAAACATGATAGTAATGATAACGCGAAAACGGGTGACCGGCAGTTTGGTTAGATCTCGAGTCACGCGAAATCGCGTGATCACCAATTAACATGTCGAAAATAGTGGTAGTATAGGGATCTGAGGCGTTACCCTAATCCTATCATACTGATACTCGATGTTAAAGGAGTCGGGGCATGTAATGATTTCATTTGTAGAATTTGGAGTAAATATTTCATATTCAAATATTAATAAGATGTCAATACCTTTTTATGGGCGTCAGAAGATACTTTGCACACATAACGCATAACTTCCACTTCTTCTGGAGTTTTGATAACACGTCTAGAATAAGAGTAACATTAAATTTTTTTTTGGTGGTAGCGCGATTGCCCGAACTGGGTCATGACCACAGTACACGAGTGTAAAGACCTTCATAGTGACTCGCTTAGGCCTTTCGCGTTTCGGGATCAGCTTGTGCATATCCAGTAACTTATATACCTAGAGACCTTCAATCGTTGTATTTGTGGGCCAGCATGACGGAAAGGATCAATAGTTTTTCGTCCTTTCCTTTTTGGACTACACTGTACTTAACATCAGGTGCACTGTAGTCACTTTGTCGAGCCAGTGTAATAAAAATAATTAAGGATCTCATATTAATTTAAAACATACTTGATGTGATATAATATTAATTTATTTTCCCGTTTTTGTTACAATAATCTTTCACGTAAGTCATATTTTATTCCCCAGCTTTATAATTAAAAATAAAATTGCTACCAAGTCCAAATCAAATGAAATGTCATAATGGCCCTAAAACTAAGCTACCAAAAGGTACTTACATCATAATGAATACCTATTATTTTAAATTGTTTGTTGCTTTATGATGTAAAGTCAAAATAATGCCGATAAGCATGTATGTGGAACAAATAGAATGAATACTGATTATATTATGATAAGTGATAAGAAGCTGATACACTAGAATATTATGAATATATTTAGGTTTGCTTAATACTTACAGTTCAGCAATTATTGGAAACAATGTTTCATTGTCAACTTTAAATCTGTAACAAATATGTATAACATTAGATTTTGTTTTATCAATATATTCTAAAATATTTTAGAATACAAGTACTTACTCATCCATTCCCTCAAAAACTGCTTCTTGTGCCATTAATCCACTGTCTGTGTTCGGGCCGCTCTGAAATTTTCTATTATTTTAGTAATTTTCTTAAAGTGGTTATAGATTTGATTGTAAAATAGCAATGGATAATAAAAGATTATTAAACTAAAATAGTGCAATGATTTTATTATCATAGGATTAGATAGTTCACTAGTGGCCATAGCACTCTCTGAATAATCACTATTGGGCTACAGTATTTGCAACTAGTTATTGTTGGTAGCTTTCACAAGTCATTGCACCACCTAGGGTATGATCCACACCATATTTGGTTTTATTTAACAATATAAACATAACTTTGTAAATACATTTTGTGATAATTAACAGTGGTAGCAGGCTACAGAAATGACAACATTACTCATTCCTAGAGCCAAGAATTTTGAATCTGCCTCATACACTTGATGAGCTTATTTTGCAATACAAAAATATTAAAAAGTCCAAAGTTGGATCAGACCTTATTTATTGGCTACAATTAAGGATGTTCTCTGTAATTTTAGAGTAAATCCAATAAATTGTAATCATGAAAATAATATTATTATGATAAATATCAAATCCCCCATAAATTATACACAATATAATTAACTTTTTAGTTTAATTAGTAACATTTATACTATTTTATCTGAATCACATGCATATTAACATTAAAAAATGGCAAAATATAATGTAAAAATTCATAATTTATTTAGGCCTTTTGTTTCACATTCTACCTAACAGGGACAAACAGGCTTTTTAAATTTATTGACACAGTGATTGTAATATTCAGTATTTTACAACTCACCAGTGTAAGCAATGTGTCTGGCTTTAAACTATGGAGTACATCTCGAAGCTGAAATATGCAAAATAATAAATTTTAGCAATCACTTTAAATGCTATTCAAATTTTATTTTATTCTGTAAACACAGTTTATAAGCATACTAATTAAATTTCTCATGTTTTAATTCTTAACACAACACTAGTAACCTATTTTAGTTTGAGTTCATTAATGTGATAGTAATATTTGCATAAATATTAGTGTAAAAGATTACATTTTTAAAACTTATTGAAATAGCAAAAGAGATGAAATAATATTAATTGAAAAAATATGTATTATATTTTTTATAAGTAGCCAATCTTTAAAGAGTTAACACAAAATAATGAAAAACAGAAATCAAAGAAAGTCAATATAAATGTATATTCATATGTATATATAAAGCAAACATTTTAATTTCGATGAAAAAAAATTTAATCAGGACATTATTTCTTTATTTATTGTAATAGTATTTTTATATAGCAAAAGGTAGCAAATAAGCTGCAGTCACTTGAAGACTAGTGACTACAGACACCTAATTGCAAATCAAAATTAAAACTTATGAAATATATTTATTTATCAAAATATAAAAGCTTTTTTGTTACCTCGTCCACATAATGCACTTCATCAATAGCATAAATATTCTTGAAATCATCACAACAGAGTAGTTTCCCCATCCAGACTTCATACTCTTCAGGAAGTCGGGGAACAAATAAATGTGATCTTCCTGTGGTCACATCTAAAGCAAAATAGCATCCTGGTTCTCTAACTCCAGAAACCCAGATGAAATATGCTTCCTAAAATATAAGAATAAGTTATAATATAACTGACATTAAGCCAACAGATTGCCCTTTACAAAACATCAATAAATTATACATAATGATTAAATATGAAATGGATCATGTATGGTTATTATGTATAATTTATAAAATATATACAAATACTTAAATATTTAACATGGAAATAAATGTTATACTATACAATCTTTTTTCTAAATGGATATAATTAATCAAAGAGCTTCATAAACAAAAACTTTTAGAAAGAAAGATATGGAAGAAGTATGTTTATTTCATTATAACAGTATATATAAAACTAAAAAAAAATAAACAAACAAATAACCAAAAATATAGTATAACAAAGAGGACAAAATATATAATAAATAAAAGACACTTAGAGAAATGGGCATTTTTTCTAGCTTTATGCTACAGAACAAGTCTTTGGTGCTGGTTGGTACTTGTGAACACCACTGCCACAGAAAATTCTCAAAATCTCAAAACAGTAGTTACATTTGAAATTACTTTTACATTTTTTTTGTTTTACATTATAGAAACATATTATTTAATCTTTGTTATAATATTTTAAGTATAGGCTGAATTTCTTTCATATTATTAAGTTCAAAGTAAAATAATTAATGTTTCATATCCCAGGTTGTAGTCATTAAACATGTAAAATAAGGCCACCTGGAACCAGACTAGCCAAAGTGATGTCATCAAAATTATAGTGGCCCAAATTAAGAAGGCTGTTCTGGTCTAGTAATAATAAATAAAAAATGTAATTGTAATAATGTGAAAAGCAAAATCTATTACACTGGTAAGAACATTATTGTTACATTAATCAAGATTTGACATATATTTAAAGAGCATTTTGTACAATAAACTATGATTCACAACATTTTCACACGGCCATTCCAACTGTGATGGCTTTAATAGTTGTAAGCATAATGAACCAACTTTTTCATTGATATTATAATGAAACGATAAGAGCGATAATATATTACTAATTTACTTACTTGTCTAAAAACATATTGGACGTCAGTATCATAATGGCTGATATCTTCGCCTCCTTGTAATACAACAACTTGACCTCTTTTTAGCTTCTCAACCAATCTCTTTCTATTCTTTGCAAAAAGGGATAAAGGAACTTCATAGGTTCCTGGACCCATAGACCAAGTCGCTGCCATTGTCGCAGATAAAGTGCTTTGTGATCTTCTTGACAACAGGCTTTCTAGTGCGATGCGATAGCAAGAACACTGGGTTTTGATATAGATTACGACATATCTATAACAGTAGATATACTATGTATCTAATATGTGTTTTCTGTTATTGTAAACCTATGGTGTAAATATTTTGTTTTTATAAAAACATTTTACTACCTATACATATGCTTACGTAGTATTGACGTGATTTTAACATAATATAAATATACACATTATTTATTTTGGATTTAATTTCTTTGTAAGATGATATTTGTACAATTATTTTCAAGTAATAGTATCTCGCTTAGTATCTCGTTTATATTTTCAAAAAAATTGTCTAATGACATTTTACTGTTTGTCATCTTGAATTCTTAATAGTATGACTTATGGCAAGTGGTAGTCTGTTTTATGTCCGTTCTCTTTTTTAATCACTTACCTAATTTGTTTTTCCTACTTGTCAGTAGAGGGCGGTGTAGTTCAATAATATGAAGTATAGTGTTAATTTAGTGCAAAATGCAGACTTTTACAGAAATCCGTAAGTTGACATTACAGGTATTTATTTAACTCCGTAATTTTATCATTATATTTCCTATAAAAACTCTATTATGAAGATTTTAATAAAACAAAAGAAAAGGTAAATTAAAAAGAAACTAATATCAATCCCGTAAAATAAAAACCACAAAAAGTATCCTAATTGTATCAATCACTAAATTTATTTAAATATGATTTATATTAGGGTATAAGGAAGAGGCATGAATCCAGGAATTCTGATGATTTTCAACAGACTTTCTTTTATTACAGACAGGGTTGACCTCAATCTCACCTGATGGAAAGTAATGATGAAGCTGATGATGGTTTGCGCTTACCCAATAAATACCGATTCATACGTCGTTTGAAAATTACCATGTCGCAAGACGCTGGAAAAACTGGCACAGAAAGCAAATTTCACTCCTCAGCGGACTTACATCATAAAAAGGGACCAATTTAATGATATACTCTATTTAATAAAAAATAATTGTACAAATCAGACAAAAATTGGAGTAGTTGTGGGTGAACAAATATTATAAAAAAATACATATGATATAGCCGAGCATAGAATCTCTTTATTTGGAATCTGTTAAAAAAACGGATGTCTTAATTTTTTACATTTACTTCATACAATAAGTTACTATTCATTTTTATTTTTGAGGACTTAAATTTATCACTGGCTTTTTAGTTTAATACAGTGGTAAAAATTTAATTAATAAAGGAATACTAAAAGTAATCTGAAAGAATTTATTTTATTTATTTATTAAAATGTATTATCTAAGTAGAGCAGGTAAATATTTATTTATCAGACAAGCAATTGAAATAACTGGTAAGTGCCTGTATCCTTCTATTTCTTTAATATTTCTTTTTTTCATTGAAATAGTATTTGTCTAGGCGATTTTTAAATGGGTTCACATTTGAGCTGAGATTATGATGTAAAATAATTTTTAAAAATTAAAGTTTAAAAAATTTCGTATTTAATTAATTTTCTGGCCTCATTCATCTTATGAATAATTATAGATACTTTTCCCCTAGGTATTACGTAAACCTCGGTATTTTATATAACATATAAGCATTAGATACACTTTTCTATTTAACAATTCTGTATATGGTTTTTTTATTGTTACTAGGAATGTGTATTTGGGTATAATTTATCGAAGGTTCAATACAATGTTCGCTAATTTAAATATGTATAAAAAGATAATAATTCTAATACTTAAAAACAAGTAAGTTTAAGATTCTTGATTTGACTTTATTTACTGGCATGACATTGATATAGAGTTGTTTGTGTTTGGAAAAGGGGCGTTGACCGTAAACATCAAATAGGTAGATAAATAATAATTATTATGTAAATAATCGCTGTGTATATAGTTGTAAAACCTTAGTTTTTCCCCATTTTTCTAGACAAATATATAATTTAAAATCGTATACAATTACGGTTTTGTGTAGCAGAAATATTGTCAAATGAAAGACTCGTTGATAAAGTTCATTATTTAATGGAAGAAAAATAGATCTGACAATGAAAAGTTTGTAGATTTCTATTTTTACTTCAAACTTTTGTACAATAATACTTAATACTAGTTGAGAATGTAATTCAAAAATGTAATTTCTTTGAAATTCATTCCTTTTTAGTACTTAATTCTTATCTAAATCACAAGATCGACGATAAATTAAACTATCTATAAATCACAAAATGCACTAAAACATGCACACATGTCATATTACAGTTATTTTTATACCTAGGTACAATTTTCCTACATGACATTTAAGAATAGTGACAGAAACAGCAAAAATACTAACTTACTATAAATTGTCTAATTAGTTTCAAATTGAAACTGTTACAAGTAGATTTCTTCTGAAATCACATTGTGCGACATGTAATTGCATTTTTCTTCACGTGTAAAGAATTTACTGTTTCAATATGGTGAACTGAGATAGTGTTACCTCTACAACCACTTCTGTTTATACAAATTGAATAATTAATTTAAACTGTAAAAAAATGACTAAGTTTATATTCACTCACAAACTTTCAACGTCTAGACAACACATACACAATTATTCATGAAACCTTAATTTTTAAATAAAATGGAGGTCAACAGTTACATACTCTTTTTTATATAATAAAGATTAACTATTTATTGGTTACCTACAATAATAATTGTACTAATGAAACTATGGAGATTATGGTACAGTCAAATATAAATAATTAATTACACAAATAACATTTAAAGCTCTGGAATTATTATAAGTTTTAATGTATATGAACTAATTGTTTATGATGGAATTCTCTCAATGGACAGACAGGCTGACGCAATATTATTTCATTTTAAATAATTAATTCATAATCCATAACAATACTAACATCTAAGTTACGTCATTGAGTACTTTGATCATAATTAGTTAAGGTCACTATAAACGAAGAATAAATATTATGATTGTAGAGTACGTGCGGCCATTTTGGTTCGTTCTCGTGACTCGTGTCATATGAGACACGTCATAGCTGGTCATCTCTTTCTGTCGCGCTGTCCGCATATAGCACCATTGTAAATTTGTAACCCGAAACGTTTCTTGCACACAAGCGATTTCACAACATGTTCCACACTTTCACAATTAAAATGTTTTGTTTATATTTATGAATCTACAGATATCTCATGACACGGCTGTTTCTTTTCTTGTAATCTTCGAACTGCCTCAGCTACAAGGGCACGTTGTTCCAATAACCTTTCCACAAGATCGACAGGTTCTTGCTTTCTTATGTAGTAAGGTGCAGCCCGAGCCCTAGCTTGTAGGTGTAGCTTTTGTTTCAGGCCAAGGGTAAGTTCTTCAATGCCAGGTAATCTACTAGACGGTAATGGACGACTATCTTGTTCAGCAGTGTGACGGTTTTCATATCTAGATTTCTCTTTCAACATAATGTTGGATGACGCGAATGAATACTTCGATCTAAAGGACTAGATTCTCGCCGGCGCGGTGGGCGGCACACAGCGTTTGCGAATGCCGAATGAATGAGCGAGTGAGGCAGCCGCCTGTGCGACCCAAACGTAGGAAAGACAGGTCTCTACGGGGTATTGGGGCAGGGGGGTAATGACGTATTCAGTTGCGCAGTCGTGCCGGCCTGTATACAAACAATACGGTGGACGTAAATAAACACAAGACAAACCCAACATGTTTAGATACACAGCAGCGGTATTTATGTTGTATCGACTTTCTTTTTGAGGTGAAATGAATTGAGGAAATAAGAGATAGATTGACTCTTGTTGTAGGTAATCAATTTCTTTACATTATGCTCAATTACTTCAAATTGCAAAGCATCGTAAGTACAAAAAGGGTTCTTATTGGATCTTTAATGGGGGATTTAATTGGATGTTTTAAACATGTAAAATATTTATCTGTAAAAATAACTTAATATCTCAGTGTAAGTTTAATAATAATGAGAACATACCAATAACATATTAGGAATCAAAATATCTGCAGGTAAATGTTATTAAAACAAGCATTTAAACAACGTGTGTTCGTTTATTACTTCCTAATAGTCCACGTGTTATTTAATGTAATAGCGCAAAGGAAACATTTACATTTTTCATACTCTGTTTCGTTCAACCAAAACTAAAAACGGACAATGCCCCCTGGTTTTTTCCAGACTATGCTCACATCAAGTTGACTGAGCTATAATTGTTTTTATAGGTGTATTTATATAATGTGTCTCGCTAGTCGCTATTCATTGTTGGATTCCGTAAAAGTCCTTGATGTGATAAGACTAGTTAGAAGCGGTTTTTTGTATTGAACTTAATACAATATAAGAATTATTTATACTGTTTATCAAAATTTACAGTTTTAATATTCCAAATGGGATAAACTTAATTACTATTTTACTCATCTCGGGTCAATACAATCATAAGTTCGAAGTCATTGACTTTTAAATAACTTTCAAAGAATCTTTTTATCTTATTGTTAGTTTGGCATACATACAATTTACTACAGCTTAATACCTACTTTATTCTAGTACACCACTATTGCACTAATGAAATATCAAATGTAGGTGAAAATTACTCACACTGATAATACGAAGGTTTTATGAATTGCGGTTATGGTAAATCGTTTTAGTATATATACGTTTATATCGTGATAATTATGTACATTTTTTTTTTATAAACAAATGTATTATAAATGTTTCAGTTTAGATTAATAAATTTCCTGTTTTCTGACCTTCAAGAAACGATAATAGCAATAAATTACGAAGTTTTTCCCTTCTGTTATAAGTAACAACTTATTTAAACATATTAAAGGGCATTCGCGAATCTACGCATAAGTTCTTAAGAAATTATAAATAAGATTCCCTAGTCACTTTCTATTGATTCTCATTGTTCAGAAAGATATATTATTTTTGTAGAAGCACCAAAAGTCTGATGAAAATTAGAATAATCATTTAATTCTCTTCATAATTTATTATGCAGGCTAACTGTATTTTTCAATTAGTTTCTCTATTGGACAAAAGATGGCGCGATACTTGACTATTATCATGGTTGACATGAAAATTACGTTGAATGCGAATGAATTTGAAATATAAATGCGTTGTTATAATAAAGTACTAAAGTTAAAAATAGTATTCTCTTTTTACTAATAGACTTAAATTTTAATCAACTTGAAAGCCATATTAATTACATATTATTCGTATATAAAAAATTACAAATTTTCACTTTAATCCTATTTATAATCCGAGTTTAATCATTACTTAATTTCTGCCAAAATGACCGCAGGATGTCGCGGCTTAACACGTTAAGGACGGTGTGTACCACCGGTGGCTCACATCGGCTATAGTCTTCAAATTTAGTTTTGCTAGATGAAAAAAACTTTGTGGTTAAAAATGATTTTTTTCAATCCAGTAAAGCGAAACTAGAAAAGCTGCGCCGTCCTTAACATGTTAAGCCAAAAAACAAAATGAAATCGCGTTATTAAGTTATGTATCAATCAGAGCTGTTTGCACCAACGAATTAAATCTTGTGAAAGCTTGTATAAAACGTTATTTAATGGAGCATATAATTTGAATTAAGCCGCTTCCATTATGATTTATGTTTAACAGTTGTTCAAACTGGATAATGTGTCCGTGCGAGAAAATAAGTACAATTTAACAGTAAATAGTGTTTTATATAATTTTAAACTAAATTAAATTTGTTGGTGCAAGCAGCCCTTAAACTATTATGGATTTAAATCATTAATGTATAGATATTTCATCATCGACTTATGCGCTTTTTTATGATGTATTTTCTGTATCGCCTAAAGTAGATTTCTTATAGAAGCACTCTAAAAAATAAGCTAAAAAATATTTTAGCTCTGGTCAAACTGTACATGGGTGTAAAATCCGAGATACGAGTAGCACAAATTTACCCTTCTAAATGATTTACCATTATTATTATTATTCCTTTCTTGTGGCTTTTCCACTGGTGTATGACCAATGTGATTTTGCCAAAGTCATCGTTTTGTTTTTGACTTTAATATTCGAGGAAGGTTGATCGGTGTTTGCTAATTTTAATTTTATTGAGATTGTCCGGTAGAAGCACCTAAAACAAAAAAACCTACTAACTACAACAAAATACACATCACAAACATAAAAAAGTGATTAATAAGACAGGAACAAGAACAAGGACACAACACAAATCATGACGTAAATAATATACACAAAGAACCAACACAATTATAATTATTATTTTATTTTATACTGACTTATATATTTTAATAATATATATATATATATATATATATATATATATATATATATAAAGGGAGTATCTACAAGTGACAGAAGGATCTGGAAGTTAGTGGGGCGAGGGATGTTACTGGGGAGTATATCATATAAGGACACTGGATACTTTGGGCAAGAGAAGAATATATGATCAGCTGTACCGTCGTCATAACCGCACTCACAGAGCGAACGGTCCCTTATCCTTATTTTGTTAAATGATTTACTATAAAAATACCGGCAAACATTGACATAGCAACTATCACATCAAAACGTGATAGTCATTCGCATGTAACCATCCATCTCTCACTTCTCGAAATCAGCTTGGGCACGTCCAATTCCACTTTTCTTCTTTAAATTTGTTAATAGCATAGGAAAACTTCCAGTATTGCTCATGCTTATATGCAAAAGTAACCGTTTTATCAAACATCCCATCATGCTGACTTTTAACGTATTTTCTACATTTTCGTTTAGCATAAAAAGATAGCTTATCTTTTACATAACAGTATTATTATGACGCAAGGTTGTTTTTTTATATAAGAGTAACTATTGTTTTAAAAGCACGTTTCAACAGCCGATTAAAAATAAATTTTGGTTTGTAATTATTAGTATTTTGTTGCTAAAGCGGTAATATTTTAGGTAAGTATACGAGTAAAATATTGCTTTTTAGTTTGTTAAAGAACATTCCTCGTAGTAAAACCATTAGTAGCACGCGATGAATATTGTTTACAATCCATTTGCTCCTTTCAAGGACGTGTTCGTAGAAAAATAGCTTTTAATTTAGTTCTTATTATACAGGGTTATAGGTAACTAACGCACAGCCTCTTAAGGGTGGCTTTGATTTATCAAGACAGACAACTTTTGTTGTACGACTTTTTCTAATTCAATTACTTTTTTTCCCATACAAAAAAAATAAAAATCAGATTTGCAGTTCTGAACTTTTTAACTCTTCGTAAGGCGACGATCGCGCCACGCCAACATAGGCGACCGAAGACAGACTTACGTAGTGCGCGGCGTCTTGTGTCGCTACTAACGAAGAAAGGGGTCTGCGGCGCGGTGAGCGGGCGTGGCGACATGTGCTTGACTACTGTGTAACACGGGTCATGTCAGTCGCAAATTTGCTTGCGTGTGCGCCGACGTGTTAGTTGTCCCAGTGACGCGTTCGTTTCATAAATCACAATGTCAAATCGATACACTAACATTGAATATACCGAAATGGTGCGTGTTTATGCTCGGTGCGATGACAATCTGTCTGAAGCTTGCCGTGAGTCCGCGAGACTATTTCCGAATGTGTTGACACCGAGTAAATAGATTTGTGAGTATTTTTGTAAATAGTTTAATTATTGTAAATAGAGTGATTCCACTTTTTAAATACGCCTACATTAAAAAATAGTTTGCAATTATCTATCTTCAAACAGACCGCGCGCCTCTTTTGGTGCGATGAATTGCTTGATTACGTATCAATGTTCGTGTTTTTCTATTTACTTTTTTATTTTTTAGTGTAGCCAGTCCTAAGCCTGGATAAGTATGAAGGGATTGTGGATTCAGTGTATAAATATGTACAGATTGTACAACCTTTGAAACATTAACTTACGTAGAGGCCTTTACCTTGTTCATTTTACGATGTTCCCTATGGCAGACAAATAATAGGTTGGTTTTGTTTGTGAAACAATTATTTAATGTTTTATTTTGATTCTAGTTTGTTTTAATAGTGTATTAGTACGTCAATCAATAAACATTTATTTTCACTATTTAACTAAATATGGAAATTTACGTTCAAATAATTGTTATAAGGGAGTTTGTAAAATAAACAAGGTATAGGGTTAATAAACTTTCTGCTACACGATCCTTAACGCTGCGTAGCAACGTAACTTTGCGCACGACTGCATAGCACCAGCTGATTGGATACCTACGCCAGATCGAATGAAAGTTGGAATATAGAGCTAACGATGACTAGATATTCACACTAAAACTAAAAAAAAAAAATCTAACGATGTATTAGGTTTTGGTAAAAGTCGTACAACAAAAGTTGTCAGTCTTGATAAATCAAAGCCACCCTTAAGAGGCCGTGCGTTAGTTACCTATAACCCTGTATAATAGCACGACGAGCTTATGAAACGAATTAACTTATATGACACGACGAAATGTTTGATAAATTCAGGCGTTTTAAATAAAGCTTATGCAATCGGAGAATTACAGTTAAAAATATAGCAATCTTGTGTAAATAGTGCTTTGTAAATAATGTAGATAAGCTGTATTTTTTACGTTCTTCTTCATAAAACTGTAAATATTATTAATTATGATTTATAATTTTATTATTTAGCACACTAAAATAGGACAAGCGTTATTGTTTAATTTATTTTCACGTTTGTTCTGATTAAAGTGTATATTTTAATTATTGTTGAAATAGTTTGAAGCGCTTTTTAAATAAGTTATAATAACTAAGAGAAGATAAATTTAATAAAATTAATAAGACCTAATAATAAAAGTCTTCGTGTTTACACTGGTTTCACTATTACCATGTAACTTTCTGACTACAATCATACCATTAATTTTAATAACGCCTTACAACATTCTAATAGCAATAAACTTGAAACCGTCTTGTGAATACATCTTATACAAGGCCTTTTCTATTTTAGCCTATTGTAAAATTAAGGAAAAATGAAACGTTCACAGCCCCGGTATAATAATTATTAAACGACAAAAGAAGGGAATTCTATATCGATTCATGTAGGCCTGTATTTGATTTTTAAGATACTTTAACAAATAAACTACTTGTTTAATTTAATGTTAACGTAAATGAATAAGTCAATCTAAAATTGTATATTATTAATTAATTGCTACACAAAATTACCGTTTATACGAACTAGCTACGCTTTGTACCATGTAACTTGGGTACCTACATATAAGCGAAGCGTGAAGTGGGCCGTTTAGATGGTTACTCAGTATAAAGTGGTATTACCAAGCTGCTGTTACCTCATCGCTTTCGGAAGGGTCTAGTGAAGCCTGTTGACGATAAAATAATATCGATACTCTGTAATAATTATTATGGGGAAACTGTTATGTCTAAGACATTAAGTTTACTGAAATCAATGGATTTTATTAAATGCTTGCTTAGAAATTATCGCTATTTGAAACATAAAGACACATTTCAGTACAAGCTAATAATTATTTTCTTTATGTAATATTGATCAAAATATTTAATATTCGCTATCGTATTACAGTGCGGTATAATAAACAGAGCGCTTTAAGTTGCAGTTGAGAACAAATATCAAGCAAAATTACGTGTGTATTGTTCTTACTTTTAACCATTGAAAAAAAGCAAATATCGCTTATATTTTTGGAAAAGGAAGCAAGCAAGCATTCGTTCGAGGTTTAAATATTAGGTCCTTGAATAAGTTCTCGCTGTTTCTTAAAAACAGGCGTTGTGGCACTCTGTGCATGGAATTTCGTACAGTAACGCATTAGCTAAGTAGTACTATATGTAACCTCAAATTCTAGTCGATAAAGTTTACCACAGTGTCAACCATGTGTTTATTTACATATTTTGAAAATATCTACTTTTGTGCCAAATAAAGTGTTTTTGCGGGGAATTTTATGGCACTGCTTTATTCAAAAGAAATATGCAGCTGAAGTACACAAAATTCTTGTTGATACAACGCTCTGTCGAGTACAATATGTAGAGACTGGTTTATGCGCTTTAAAAATAATGATTTCGAGCTTGACGACAAAGAACGTTCTGGAGTACCGACAAAGTTTGAAGTCGAAGAATTGGAGTCATTTCTTGATCAAAATCGATGTCAGACGCTAGTAGAGCTCGGAAAAACATTTCAAGAAGATGCTTCAAAAGTTTTAAAACTTTTAAGAGTATTAGGAATGATCCAAAAGCAAGGACATTGGGTGCCGTATGAACTGAAACCGAGAGACGTTAAACGACGTTTTCTCATGTGTATTCATTGCTTCAACGGCAGAAAAGAAAAGGTTTTTTGCGCCGTATTATCACTGGAGATGAAAAGTAGATTCACTACGACAATTCAAAGCGTAAAAAATCATAGGATATGCTCGGACACGCATCAGCATCGTCCCCAAAACCAAATATCCACAGTTTGAAGCTTCTACTTTGCATTTGGTGGGATCAACAGGGTGTAATTTATTATAAGCTGCTTAAACCTAATGAAATTATCACGGCAGGTCGCTATCGACTTCAGTTGATGCGTTTGAGTCGAGTTCTAAAAGAAAAGCGGCCACTATACAAGCAGAGACACGACAAAGTGATTCTATTACATGACACTGCTCGGCCACACTTGTTTCGGTCAATAGCGCCTGGTTTGAGCGAGCAGCGCTTTCATTCTTTTGAAGAAGCCGAAAAATGGGGCGATTCATGGATTGCGTCAAAAGATGAATCGTTTTTCCGACAGGGGATTTAATTACTGCCAGAAAGATGGAAGAAAGTGGTCTCTAATGATGGACAATGTTTAGAGTTAAAGTTATTGTAAGCTTTATATTTTAAAAAACTTTCTGTAAGCCAAAAAAACAGCGAGAAGGACCTTATACTTACTTACATATACTTATTCAAGGACCTAATACTTTCTAAATATCCAATAAATCTAAACCCTTTATGCATATTATTGTCTTTTTTTACAAATTACAACAGATAAATAAATTATTCATCGTGCCATTATCATTCATATCGTAGTATTCATAACCAAACCTTTAATTGATATAGATACTACGTTTTGATAAACTAACACGAAGTTTCCATATCTTATCATATACCTTTAAGCAGTTAGCATTATCAGTAGCGAAAGTTATTCGATACATCGATACGCAGTTAATTCTGTTTGAAGGATAATCAGAAAGCCGCAGTACATCATTAACATTAGTGTTGCGCAGCCCGAAATGTCGAAAGAAAGTGAACGCAACACGATGTGGCCAAGGCATAGCGCTCGACAGTATAAACAAGTGGTGACCGCGAACACTCGTATTTCAACATGCTGAAATACGCGACTACCTAACTTCATAATCCTCGATTTATAAGCTTAATATTTTGTGTGTAATAATTACAAAAAATAATATAGACGTTTTAATAATGGATCTAAGCGCTTCTACTACTGCAGCCAGTGCGGGAAAAATTGTAGTGGCTCGTCATATTAGTGTTGATATTACACATCCAAAGTTTAATCATGAGATAAACACTACATTATTGTGCCATTCGTACAGCTTCCTACCAGATTTCAGTTCCTATTTGGCTGGTAAATATAAAAACATTTTAAAAAAAAAATTTATTGCTTATTTTTTTACATATATAGCATTTTACACAAAAAAAAAACAGGCGTCTATGAGTCAATTTTACCAGTTACATTATAAATCCTGAAATATATGATTACTTAAATAATTTACCTAAATCTAATTTTTCGTATTTAATCGATATTAAACGCTGTTTGAATTTATTTAGCGTGCTTGTATTCTAATATAATTGGATTTTATATAATCATGTATCTTGTAGAATTACTATTATAATATCAAAATCCATTAAAATACAATACAAAATACTTTATTAATCCAAAAAAAAAAAAACACTGAAAACACTGTAATGCATACACAAATCGTAATATGCAGCTTTATTACTTAAAGCGATTTCTTCCAGGCAGCCAAGGTGTGAAAGGATGCTAGAAGTGTTAATAAACGAATAATTTTTTATCATAATATCCACTGGCCTTCATATAATGTTATTTAAAATAACTAATAGGTATTTAGGCATATGGCGTATGTTATAAAATATATTAGAAATGAAATTATGGCTTTAATGTCTTATGATGTCATGAGTATGGTGAATTGAGCCTTGTTAATCGTTATTATTGCTTTATTCATAATAACACATATGGAGGCGTAGGCTCTTTATACTCATCCCTCCCAGAGAGGAAGCCTGAATAAGGATGTTCGCTCCCCGGGCGACTGGACGAATTTGGTTTCCCAGGCCTGGGTGGAGTGATTAGAGGGACACCCCGGGGGTTTTTAGGCAGTAGGAGTCTGACACACCGGGGTCGCTGCCCTCACAGTGATCCTGATGGTCCAAAGTAGGATTTTCCCCTGGGTTACAAAAATAAATAAATAATAATAATAATAACACATATAAGTAGTTAATTTCTTAAGATCTGATGCTCCCAACATTAACCACGCCTTTAATATTCAAGGAAAATAGAAAATGAAATAATGATTAAAATGTTGATAATTTTGAACTAGCATCGATACCGTTATAATTACGAGTACTTATAATAGGAATTTAACCCAAATTGTGTTTTTACTGCAAATCCGGTTTTTGTCATTGTAGTACAGTGATATGAAGACGATAAAAAAAATACTATTAATTAAATCTCAAAATAAACATTGTGATAGTATTGAAACAACTTCGAGCTCACGACTAATTCTTGAATACGTACAGCTGCTCGCTTTGATTCTATTAATGTTTCACATTTACCCTTGAATATAGGTACTAAAATTCCTGGTAAGAGTCGAATATTGTTCATTGGTCTGTTCAGATGTCTCTCCATGAATCTGTAATATTTTGTAATAATATTATAATATTAAGCAGATATTATCAGCTTATTAGGTATTCCAAATATTGTATCAATAATTGATTTAATATTTAGGAATGTATTGGAGACTGGTTCACGATTACATAAAAATGAATAAAGATTGGATTTTGTGGGTTTTGTAGAAAGAACAGGAATTAAGACAAGTCTTAACAGGGAGTGAAATTTATTTATCCATGACTCTTAAAAATCTCAATGAACCGATTTAGTACACCAAGCAAGATGATACAGTAAGAAAGTCTTTTAAATTGCTAGTCCCCAGTTACCATTCCTGTAGACAATAGAGCGAAACTTTCCCCTTGGATACATCAACTTTTTTTAAATTTTTTTCAGTCCAAAAGCTGTATCAACCGGTAACCACCAAAAAATCATCGTCATCATGATCGCTTACGTAATGGTTATACCAAGACATAAGATCTATGCGTAAAGAGAAACTACATTCGGGTTGATTCCGAAACGCAACAGTTCGAAGCGGGTTATTATGAAAAGCTTTACATATTTGTATATAGGTACACATGCGATTGTTATCCAGTGTAATATATGTATTATACATCTTAGTAGCCATTAACACGTGTAGGTTCATGAAGGTAAAGTCAGCGGTCCAAGGGATAATTAACTGCCTTAGTTAACATATTAATTTCATTATTATTATTATGAAAGACATTATATAATATATACAACTGTTACGTATAAAAATAAGTCAATCTTTAATTCAATGGATGATCAAATGAGCTTTTAAACTTTTATAGTAGATGTATCGAGGTTTTCGGACCATATACGTATAACGTATGTTTTTTAGGTTCAGAGTAAGGAGTTTACATGGATAAACGCTGTGGAGCTGGTCGGTTTTAAATAAATCTACCAAATTTGGCATGTTGTACTATCATAGTTATTTTTAAGGATTACTTGCGTTCAAATTGAGTCTGGAGAAGAACTAAATTGTGGATTCTACTTCTCATAGAAATTCTGAATAGAGATTTTTAAGTAAAGACTTAACCAATATTTATTGGCCAAGCGGCTCACTCTTTCTTCCGTCTCTTCTATCAACGGAATAGATTGAGGTTAAACGTGAAATAGTTATTTGTTAAATCAATGTCGTATGAATATGATTTAACTATTAAAATCCCCAGTATGAGAAGCATGTTATGGGGTCTCAGGCTAATTAAGGAAAATAATAATAAACATATTCTTCCTCATCGTGTGACTTACCATAAAATTCCAGTTTATGGAGTTAAATATGTCATAACATTTATAACGTTAAACTAATTAATTTGTTTTGTATACGAATATCGTATGACGACAAACAATATTAGTAATACTATTGCTTAAAAAAATTGGCTTGTTTTGTAAACTACGTTCAACTCAACTTTTTACGAAATATTAATAAATTTTTAAAATGACACATTTTTTTTTATTCTTGAGAAAAAAATGGCTTTTGACTACGCAGTCATGTCAGCCCCGTAAACATACAAATTTAAGTTCTAATTTCTAAATTTTTTTTAACAAATGTGTAAATTAACAGTGCCTGGGTATTCCCAGGCTCGGTAAAGTATTTCTGGAATGAGCGAGATCCACATATGCGGTTTATAATATCACATTATAATACTTAAGTATTTACAATGAGATGAAAAACATTCGAAACAATAATGTATCCTATAATATTACAGCTTTATACGCGATAATAATTTTTTAAACTACTTAATTATTATGTCTTAAAAAAACACTAATAAACACATAGCAGTAAAGTGGGATAATTTTTATGGTCGGCATGAGACGTGGTAACCTTAGATAACATATAAATGAACAGGATTCGATCTATTTTGCCGATCTAGGGAAAACAAAAAATCTCGCCACCCATTTTCAGCTCTAAATTTTACTTCCCCACATAATTGCTGCACTGGGCAATTTCCCGGCTCGTCCTCACCTAGATCGGGCAATGTAAAAGTATTGTATAAAAACATATCACTCTCAATAATTCCAACTTGACTGTTAAAATAATGATTTCGGCTGGGGATAGAGATCTAAATTCATTGCCAGGATGCTACGTTAATTTAAAGCTGAAAAGTCTTTTTCTCTATTTATGCCGAAATTATTTGTAAATATTCCTAAATATAAGAGACGTTTGTTATTATCGCGCTGTTGTTATCAGTCGTATTGTTCTTATTGGGAACCTTTTAGCTAATATCGGATATCCGAAATATTTTAGTATCTATATCAGCAACTGTATCAAATTGAAAGAACTGGATAATGTCACACAAATCACATTTGAGCTAAATCTAAAAATATGCCCTATTTTAACTAGCATCCAGATATATCATGTGTATTCATTGTAAAAATTACCTTGGTAACTTTTTGTAATATTAATATTCATCACAAAAACTAAAAATGGCTGTTTTGTATATCCGTATTCCTGCGTCCGTAATAACTTCAGTCCTTAACCTTTAAGTACCGACGTGATGTCTGGTAGACACTATAGCTGTAATAACGAAAACATTTATGTTTTTCGGTTTTCTTTTAAAAAACATTTCTATATATTTTATATATGTAGTTGTTGTATATGTAAAACAAAATATAAAAAGTATAAGTATATGTTACTAATTAAAAACATTTACATGATACTCTTAGTAGTTTTTATCTTAATTCTCAGTGTCTATCAGACTATACGTCGGTATTTAAAGGTTAATAAAATTTTAATTTTTGTTGTTTGCTATAGCATTGAAGGGTTAACAACCACCGCGTGCGTCAGGGGCGTCTACATTCATCGGTGCCTACAATTAAACCTTGACTTGTCTTTTTACTGCCTTCGTTGGGCACTACATGTAGCTGTTGATATGTAATATAAAATTTACAAGAAATATTTCAAAGTTTCACTAAATTAAATCAAGGTGTCATTGGTATATAGTGAATTGGATACAGAAATGTTTATTTATTAATGTAACTATTTTTGTTGTTTTAACAAATAAAACCAACTGTTGGTAAATGAAAATTGTTTATTTTAACATTATTTGCTAGCATATATCAACAGATTTTTATCTGCGATACAGAAATATGCCGTTATTCGCAAATGGGCAAAATGTAATCTGATTAATATTTAACGATTACAAAATGTAGTCGGAATTTTAACTTTCTTGCTATGTAATAAGTATTAAATCTATTTAAAACATTAAGAAATCATATTTGTGTATGCAATCTGGGATTTTGTAGTGTTTAAAACATAGATGAGCAAAATGTAGTTATTTAATATAACTACAAAAACATAAAATGTAAACAATTTTATCGATCAGATTACTACATTTTGCCCATTATTGCATATGGTCATCAAACATTGGATTTATTCTGTAAAAACCTTCACTCTTAAATCCAATGTGGCTTATACTATTTACGATCTCTTGTACTGTGTTAAGTGTTTTCATGGGTACAGTAGTATTTAATTATCTCAATGCCAATTTAATTTACGGTGTCAAAAAATTTAGACGAAAATAAAATATTATTAAAATGATTAAATTTAAAACTAGATGCATATTAACTTTACATTTACATTAAATTAATTTGAAGTTAACAAAAAAACAATCCTGGAGCAAATTTCATTTAATTTGTTCACTGTTAATGGGAAAAGGTTAATAAGTGTAAATTTATTACTTTCCAATTAAAAAGGTTCACTAAATAATGTTTTTATTTGTCCTTAAATAAAACTAATATCTTCTGCTATCACTTGTGATTACTGACATTGCCTCCGACTCTGATTCCAACTTCGGTTCCGACTCCGATAAATCAAATTTAAAAACCCCGACTCCGACTTCGGTTCCGATAAAACTGCCTCCGTTACAACCCTAATATACATACACAGCATTATGATACATATATGTAGTTCTTCGTCTCCGAATATTGTTTATTAGGATTTTATTGTCATACGAGTTGCGAAAGAATTGTTTTTATTATAAGTATTGTTAGTTTAACCCTATGGTTGGCTGTCGCCATTTGTGACGAGTTATTTAATTTAAATGGAATGTAAATATCTTAATCTATTAGGTAAGACGTCCTGATAAGTATATATAATTAATTATTGTAATTATATATTTGTTCCGTATTCTGAGACTGAAACGTCTATGAATTACACAAAACATTTGAATGAATTTTGAATTTATTCATTAATGACTCAATATTTTTTATACTGTTTTATTTTGTGTAAGTTTGCTTGTTATGAGAATATTCGCTTAAACAATTTTTACTTTTAGAGAATGGGTAATTCAGAGCGCACGATAGCGTAATATACTATTGTTGCTACAATTCTTATTACTTCTATGAAGACATCACTGTTCCATTAGGCAGTTAATCTATTATTCACATCAGAACCTTGATGTTAATTGCCTTAAATTTTTTTGCAACAAAACATATCCATTGTATACTTAAGAATTGGGCATACATGTACATATAGGTGTAAATTTCGATTAATTAAATACTCTAAAAAAATAACTTAGTAAAAACATAAAACAAAGAAATCTTTAATGTACTATTTAGCCTTTTAAGCTAATGTGGTAATGCTACCAGCGTTAAGCACTTCTACAGAGTATTATTCTAAGTCGTAAGTATTCTACAGTAGAATGGTTTTTTTTTTATTAATATTATAGCGTAGTCATTTTATTTTAAATTGTAGTAACATAACAACATAATGTTAGTGAAAGACCAGATGCTTAAGTAATTAATTATATAATTATAGAAATATTACGTACAAGTGCGCTGAGAACGGCGATCAGCTGTACTACTGGTCATGACATTATTTTTTGCAATCATAACTTTATATGTAACAGCAAATTTGAACGGAACCCTTGGTGCGTTATTCCAACTTGCACTTGGCCGGTTTTATTTTGGTTTATTGGAACTGACAGGTATTAAATTGTATATGTTTTGTTCCAGCACTTTACCCATATGCCTGGGTGCTGTGGGTGTGTGAGCTGGCAGTGCTCGCAGCCATATGTGTGCTGTACGCAGTCACCATGCGATCTGCATTGCGACATTGGCGGGACAGCTTTACTAACGTAGCCACGGTGTTAAGTGTATATCCCGTAAGTCATTTAAATATAATATGTTGTAGTAGTTGTCCGTATGCATACCGCTACTTTAATTTACACACTCCTGACCAAAAGGGGTAGTATACAGCGTGCTCTCTGCCGGCTCAACCTCGCGGACACCGCAATGGTTGTACAAATCGCTTGCGCATCGGCCGCGGTGGACGGTAGGAGAGAGAATCCTGCAACGTCTTGTATCGATCGTGCATTGCATACGTAGCTTGTTTGTCTATTGGATATTTTATGCAGTTTATTATTGTTTGAACTTAAATTTTCGGACAAAACGCGTATCACTGATGGGCTTATGGTGTTTTACTGCTTTTGAACGTTATACAACTAAAAATGAATGTGGAATGTGAAATGGAACTCAAGGCGAGTGAGAGAGGGAAGAATGATGCGCGAAAGGGATAGAAAGAGAATTGCGACCGACGTACGACGTAAGATTTGTAGTTAAGTGTAATTTAAGAAATAAAATAGTTAAAACAAAATTTGTTGTTAAAATCTCATGCAATATTCCCTACATGAATATTAAACATTGTCGATGGATGGCGTAAAATGGCAACTTAAAATAACAACGCAAATGGTCATAGGTTCAAATGCCGGTACGTACCTCTGGGTTTTTTCCAGATTACGCACCGATTTAGGCACCACATACTCACTGGTAATGGAAAACATCGTGAGGAAACCCGCATGGTTTCAGATAGAAATATCAGGTGTTAGTGCCTTGAGAACGGCGATCAGCTGCTCTACTGGTAACGTTGGGTACGACATATAAGCGTAAAGGAAAACATCTGACCTAATATTTTTATTTAAAATATTCAATGGATATCTAGATTGTGCAGAACTTGTCAATAATCTAAAAATTAATGGTCCATCTCGTTTGCCCCGCAAAACAGCTTTCCATTTTTTTTCTATACCCTTCTTTAAAACGAATCTTGGACAGTTTTCTACCACGCCAAGGATCTGCAGGCAGTACAACGCACTCTCGCGATTCGGTGACTTGGCTGTGACTGTATTTCTTTTTTCTTTTTTTTGTGTTACTTTTTGTGTTACTTGGAATCAGTCACAGTTTCGTTTAAAGTTGTTACTTATACAATCTACAATAGTATCCTTTTGTGTTTTGTCTATATATGTATGTATATCTTTTTTTGGAATTTTATTATTATTCTTTAATGTAAACTAGCATTATATATTAATCACTGTGCATGCTGTGGTGCCCTATAATTGTGGGGGCATTTATATGTTCTATTTGAGTACCATGATCCTTTTGTTTTCTTGTCTAATGTTACCTATGTTGGGCACCCTATTATGTAAAATAAAAATAAAGTGGATACAGCGTAAGGGATATAGCGTGACGATATATTATTATTATTATTATAAAAATGGCCTAATCTAACTCCGAAGCAGCCTTGAGTTTCTTTCGGCATTTCTTGAGAGGTAGTCGCTGCGAAACGCTAGTAGAGCACCGTTAAGTTTCGTATTTTGGCTGACGGGCCAAGTCGAGGTCACAGGGATGCCCTCGCGTTGCCACCAAACCCATAACTTTGCCGGCACACTTCAGTGTTCGCCCTCTCGCCCGGATTAGTTGTGAAGGTCTGTCCCGGCGATCAACCAATATCCAGTCGAAAACAAAAAAATAAAACTAAATAAGAAGTATTGACATCGGGATGTTTAACAAAATCTTAACAGAACTATTATCTGATGAGGCGTCTGGCTTTTTCAGATCAATGGCACCATATGTAATATGTTAGGTATTTCTGTATTAGGGTACGATGGGGCTGACATACGTACACACGTAAAAGTCCCTTAAATAAATAGAATAAAAAAAAAATAAGAAGTAAATTAAAATAAAAAAATATTCTATATTTTATTTTATTTCTCTCTTACACATCACATAAAATAAATGGAATATCATTTACTAAAACATCCTGGCTCAGAAAGATTATTCTTGTTTATTTTAAATT
The DNA here is from genome assembly GCA_036320925.1 of Automeris io. Taxonomy (NCBI): domain Eukaryota; kingdom Metazoa; phylum Arthropoda; class Insecta; order Lepidoptera; family Saturniidae; genus Automeris; species Automeris io. The sequence continues at coordinate 10,191,936 of JAUDJH010000010.1, read as the reverse complement.
CTCAAATGCCAGCATAGTGAAAGCGTGCATATTATGCAATATATGGTAGTATTACATGATGCAATATATAAAACTGGTTAAAAGCTGCAAAATATACCTGATAACGTAGAAATATCTGATTCCTGGAATCACGGCTTATTCTCAGTGCATAAACATAAAATATATCTAGCTCAATATATGAATAAAAAAGTTTGTATCCAATTGTGGAAATACGATTGTATTAAATTGTATAGCTATTAATTTTTTAATAATAATAAACGTTATTGAAGCTAATTTTCAATGCTGTTGTGTGAGATTAAATAAGCGATTCCTCAACAGTGGATACATCCCATTATTTATCTCTGCTCATCCCGAAAAGGATATAGCGTGACGAAATATCATTATTAATACTGGTTAATAATAAAAATTAGGCACTGGGCTAATTATTGCGTTAAGTTAATGTTATTTCACAACATTGCGACGCATAGTCTTCCAACTTAATATAAAAACGCACGGGGTATATATACCATTTCCGGGAAATTAAATATCACAAATATTTGCACTGTGGTTTTGTCTTGGATTATAATCTGCTGTATGATAACAAGGAAATAATAATTGAAATTGATTTTGTTTTATTTACATATTTATTTTTTGTACTAGTTTGGATGTCAGCTGATTTTTAATGTGCTGCCTTGTAGTTGTTTGTCGAATAAATAATTTTATTATTTATTTATTTTATTTATTTATTTATATTTCATTTGTGAATTGTTTCTAAACAATAGTTGAAGTGAATTACTAAGCACTACACCTGAAATCGTAAATTATATATTGTTAGATAAAACACTGACAATTAACTAGAATGTTTTGTATTTAATTAACGTTGGATTTGTGAAGTGGTTTTATAAGTTATAACCTTTGATTGTGATATAATTTATACATTACTTTAGGAATATATTGATTTTCGCAATGTGATTATAATACAGAAGTGTATAGGTTCGTACTTGACCAAATTACACGGATAGAATTCACATTGCATACAAATGTCATGGGATCGCTAATTGTTAACATACTTATGTGTTGTTAACGATATATCTTTGAATATAATTGAACAGTGTCACGTAATGGTAGTATTGTTTTTTACATTAATAAAAAAATGATGGAAATATTTTTAGGACGAAAATTTTTATTGCCGTGGACAGCCACGCACACAATAATTAATTTAATAGCTTTTTTTTTCGAAATGACGTTTTTGGCTGGTCGGGAAAGGTCTTCACAACTAAAGCGGGCGGACCTAATTTAAATTTTAATAGCTGTACGCAGGTACAGCTATGTGTAATTTATACAGCTTTTTTAATTTTTACTGTAAAATATTTATATTAGTGAAACCGATGTAGACAGATTATTTGAAGGTCTTTGAACTCGAATGAAATTTTATTTATATTCTTCTATGTATCGTGACTTTGATATTCAAAAAAACATATAGGTAGTCTGACTCAGTTGCACTATAAAATAGATTAAAATCAATTGCACAAAGTGGTTGCAGATGGAAGTTACGTTTATAATATTTTTAATGCTATAAATATATCCATAAAGATATAGATCTATAAACCCTGACTAAATATAACTGAATCATTTTCTGTCTGAATACCAATATTTAATACGTATGCAGATAAAAGTACACATTTTCGTGGTAATCAGAGGACAGAAAAGTACTTTAAAAGATAACAGTAATTTGCAATTCAAAAATATGTGAGTCCGCCAGACCCGGGAGTTACCTAAAATGAACATTTTGTAAATTACAGTTTGTTACAGAGAATGCTCTTAAAAATATCTTAAAGGTTTATGTACGTAATGTTATTTTTTAGACCAATAAAACATACTAGCTGTGGTGACATGGCGTTGTTTGAGTTTAAAAAACTTCGTAACAAATGCTTTTTCATTTCTAACCAAAAAACTAGATATCGAATTTAATTTTTCTTATTTTCCAAATTGAGGGATTTTCAATCAACCTTTTAAGCCCTTTTTTTGTATCCCGGGGGATAATCCTGCATAGGACCATCAGGGACGCTGTGAGGGCAGCGACCCTGGTGTGTTAGACTCCTATTGACTAAAAACCCACGGGTTGTCCATCTGATTGCTCTACCTGGGCCTGGGAAACCAAATTCACCCAGACGAACCTTTTAACCCCTATTTCACCTTTCAAGGTGGAATATAAAAAAAACAACCCTAGTGAATGCCTAGGTCATAAAAATAATTCAATGTAAATTTTATATTTCTATCTACAGTAGTTAGATAATATGTTAGTAATATATACATATTGTCATACATATTTTATAACATTGTTATTTTTATACACTATATCTAGAGCAGAATTGCCCATTTTATTTGGGTTAGTATTATTTTGACGAAAACATTTGGACCACTTTTATTCTGATCACATCATATTGTAATTTAATATTTAATAATGAATACGCGTCTACGTGTTATATATCCATCGTACATGAGTTGATATCCAAAGGATTCTAGAACAAGAATTACACTGTGTCAAGGCTAACGTATGAACACTTTCTAATTCCTAACTAACCATTTTTTTATATGATATTATTAGCACCTGCGTCAGTCGTAACATTTTTAGTGCCATTTAAATTATAGCATAAAATATTGAAAATTAATATGTAATTTAGTAACAAAAAAATTGAGTAAAAGCCTCGAGCGAAGCGTATTTTTATACTATTAGGAGAAAGGTATTTTTCAAAATTATGTTAATTTCTAGATTGTGGCAGCAGCCGGTTTCTTGGCTACAGTTATACCCAGAGGACGAATATTAGCAGAGGCTATAGCACAAGAAGCTGTGATGATCGCAATGTATCACTTTTTCTTATTGATCATATCTGAGTGCGGCGGTCCGGAACAACTTGTCAGGTAATGTATAAATATTATTCAGCTTATCTTGATAACAAATTTTATTGTCAGTTTTATCTAATCGATATACTTATAAAATAAGCATTAATTTATTGGCAAAGATTAAAAATGTTAAGTCGTAATTAACTTACATGTGCTTGTTTATATGGGATTAGGTATAGTGAGAAAATTTTAAACAATGGAAACGTGACAAAAACATTGTCATTCAGAAGCATACATTATCTTTATAGTTCTTAAAGGCAAAAAAATATATATTTTTTTTTAATTTAATTATCAACATCTTTATTTTATATCATTTAAAAAAAAAAGTGCGAGCTATCGACAAAGAACCTACATTCAAAAACGCACCTAAATAATCAGCGGAATTCGGTCGCCATAATAAATTTAGAATTTCGTAAAGGTTGGTCTAATGAAATGTGTACCGTGAGATTTTCAAGAAAAATTAGTAATTAGACTGGCTTATTAAGAATTATAATTATAATTTCGAGTGTAAAAATAATATGCTTGACAGAAACAGAAAAAAACAGAAAAGAAGACAGAAACTTCTGTCTTCTTTTAGTATCAAAGATACTATTACATATTTCAATATATAATCAACTTTTAGGGCGGCTTGCACTAGCAAATTAAGTCTTGTTTAGACTTACATAAAATGCTATTTAGCGCTTAACTGTACTTATAGTCTTGCACTGAATAAAAACCCAGTTTTTTTTTTTTTGTTAACCCGGTGGAAATCCCTACGGACCGTCAGGGGAAGTGGTGAGGGCCACTCCCCCCGGTGTGTCGGACCTGCCCCGACTAAAACCACCGGGGTGCCAGCACTGCCCTCTCTTCGCTTTCGCCGAGCCTGGGAATCCGGATACTTCCGACGGCTCGGCGAGCGGTAGGCCTTGGGCAGGCCTCCTCTCAGGGAGGGGAATTGAAACCCCTCACTTCCTCTCTATGTGATAAAAACCCAGTTGTAACAACTCAAATCATCATTAAGGTGGAATTAATGTACTTCGATTAATTAGCGTCTATAAAAGCTTATACTAGACTTAATTTGTTAGTGCAAGCCGCCCTTAGGGTGAAATGGGGCAATTCTAATTTAGTTAGTAGACGGGATATCATCAAATTCTGACGTAGTAATTTTATGATCGACTTATGCAGGAATTCTTCTAGATTATTAATAATCTTAGATTTTTATAAATTTAGTTATAATATTATAATTCAATTTTGTTTATGATGATTTTTCAGGCGGGCTGCAGGTGCCAGATTACAAACGAGAGTCCCACCGTGTTGTTGTTGGCCGTGCTGTCTTATACCTATGCCAAAAATACAAAAGTAAGTCAAATCACTAGGAATATTCTAGATCCTACGTTGTTACATTTGAATTTTATAACGTTATCTACCTGTTTTTGAGATCATCAAGATTATAAACACTGTTTTGCTTTGGTGTGAAGTCATCTTGACCCATGTTGAACTTTCGTTTCGTGCGTTTTGTAATATAGTACGATATTGTTTCACCTGGTGTGGGGCGTATAACTTAGTATATAGAGAGATGATGAACGAGATAAGTATTTAATGTATGTAAGTAGTTTACTGTAGTAGTAGTACAATAGTAAGTTTAGATACTTGTAAAATATGGGAAAAAAAAATTGTTACACTGCGTCATAAGTCATAACGCATTATCTGAATGGACATTAATATTTGGCCCACAGGAACATACTATATAGCTTATCAAAAATAAAACCCTTACACTCTGATAATTTGATTAAATTACCAATAAAACCTTTGTTGAGATATTTCGGTTGTATTTTGATACTATTGCAATTTCAGGCATACGGTTAAGTACTTCAACTAAAGGAAGCTTTATTTTAAACATTCTCGTAGAAGTAATGATTGTTTTATGATTAGTCTATTTGTGGGTTAGTACTAGTACAATGTCCGTAGGTTTTAATCTTGTTCTCATCTGTCATCCTGGGTGGAGCTAAACGAGTAACAGTGGTGCCTTAGTGGCAGACAGGCCACGACCGTAGTATTATACGAGTATAAGCCGTGGTGGCTGCCGGCAGAATAGAATAGGACCTCCCTCTTCTTGCTGAGGTGTCGTAAAAGGCGACTAAGGTATCTCTTTAACACCGCAATTCTACCAGGTGTTCAGAGAAGGAAAACTCGACCAAACCTGCATCCCGCTCCCTCCCGATCGTACTGGTTCTCCTTTCCATCGGGCCTGAGAGAGCTCGGACGAGAGAGTGCTTTTCTGGCTGCGCGTCCAGTGCACTTAAATATCTCCTGCGCAATTGACTGTTTCCGAAAACTGGACCTCGATTTTCTTAATCGGTGTTGAAACAGTCGCCGTGGCCGAAACCGGCTAGGACATCATCATCATACGAGTATATAAGACTTAGGCTGTCATTTATAGACGCTATTTCGACTTTGCTAAGCAAAGTTCTCAAAAAATAAATTAGTTTTAACAAAAACTAAATATATAATATGGACTTAAGTATAGCCATCGTATTCGCAGAGCCAAGCCCATGTTGACAAAATCGGTGAGTTACCAAATCCTTTGACATTCATTGAGTAATATAAATTGTAATGTTTTACTAAGGCCTAAGCAAACTTAAAGTTGCGTCTGTAAATGTCAGCCTTAGTGCAAAGCCCAGCAATCTATGTTAATTAATTTGATACTGCCGCGTTTTACGCTTAATTCTTGTATGTCCAGTTAATCATATACCTAAAGACCTTTGGTCCTAAACTCCCTTGAGTTAGTTATATTTTTTTCCTTTTTTTACTCTGCCTCGACATAGTAACTACAGTGAACTTGATGGTAAGTACAGTGCAGTCCAAAAACGAAAGCGACCATCAAAGAATAAAAATCCAATGATAGTCTCCGTCGTCATATCGGCCTACATATACCACGACTGAAGGTCTCTAGGTATCCAGTAGGATATATACAAGCTGATCCCGAAACGCGACAGGCCAAAGCGAGTCACTATGACGGTCTATACACTTGTGTACTGTTGTCATACCCTGTTCGGGAAATCGCCCTACCACCAAAACACCAAAAACGAAAAATATTTAAACCGACATGACGTCGGAATCTGTCAACGGGTCATCGACTCTTGGAGGTTAACATTGTTTTTGAACTGCTTTATAGATACTCAGGCAAGACTTATAGACGCTTATTCGACTTTGCTTATACTTTGCTCAGAAAACAAGTTCGTCTAAGACAAAAGTTTAATATATTATACAAAACCTTGAGTATATTAGTCTAAGTGTTCGCGAGTCAAATTCAAGTTGGATAATATAATTTGTAATGTTTGAGTGAAGTCTAAGAGAAGTCAAAGTAGCGTCTATTAATCTCAGCCTTAGATATATAAGTTTTGAAAATGCGTGCAAGAGATACAAGATCGATATCTAGTATCTCTTGCATCTCTTGTAAGTCTCTTTAAAAAACGATTTTTTTAAAGAATCAAACCTCGATCGGTACTTTCAAAGGCGGTTGCTTAGTCACTGTGCCATTAGAGTCATCAATGACAGTCACTGCAGTCTTTTTTATATACCAAAAAGTAACGAACGCATAAATAAGTCAACAGCAGAAAAAATAAGTAGTCTGCTTTTAAAGACACAATATAAAAAATAACAATCTAAGAATCATTGTTTTTATGATAAAGATATTATAATCTCTATACGGTAATATAATCGGAAAATAATTCAATAAACCGTTTAGGTAGCAAAACTTTATTGACTCTCCGCAATTTATCAGACAACAAACAATGTAAAATGATGGATAGCTAGACATTTCGTTGGAAAGTGATTACGGTCAATTTTTAGGGACATAATGTAATTAGTCCATTATGTCCTTATCGGCGTCCATCAACTACGCTGGTCTATTAGATATAGTAATTCAGTTCAGTTTATTGATATTGTAATTTTTCATGTCCTCAATATCCATTCGGTGTTAGGTTTCTATAAGGCTTAACGCCACCTATTTTAATTGTTTACAAATTATAACGTTTCTGTGTTTTATCAATGCACGCGTAATGTAAGTGTGATAGTAAACGATGAGTCATTAGCAGTAGCGTGCATATCATAGAAGCACAAAAACATTACTTTGTAATACGTGGACATTTAATAAATAAATTGACCAACAGAGGCCTACAACTTTTAAACGCTTAAAGATTCGCTTCTACATTCATCATGCGAACGGCTACGGAGTGGAATATACTTCCAGCGGCTATATTTCCGCGATCTTATGACCTGGGAGTCTTTAAGAGAAGAGTGAATAGGCATTTGTTAGGCGGACGCGGTTCATTGCCGGACTCATCTTGACCTTCCACCAGGTGTGATTGAGGTCAAGCGTTTGCCTATTAATTATTTAAAAAAACAAATAAGATATACTATGTAAACTTTGATGCAAGTCCGATAATTATGTTTAATGTAATATAAGATCAAATTTGAAGGAGGCTCCCATGTATTTGGGGGGGGGACAATCTTTTGTTTCACTTTTAAATATTGCTAGTGAGATATCGTTGCAAAGAATATTTTAAACCAACCAAAGAATAATTTACTCCGCTTTTTTTTTTAATTATCTACGTATATAATTTGCTAAGCCGTCAAAGTACTCGTTTTTGTTAGGCCTATTCTGTCCTTAAGTGTATCATAAAAACGGGTTATCGTATTCAGATGATACATCTGTTGGATTTTAGCTTATATTTAGTAATTTACAACAAATACTGAAATATGGCAAAAGAATTTAAGAAAAATAAAGTTATAACTAAGCAATACACAGCGAACATTGCTGCACTTGTACTGCTGAATATTGAGTAAGCAGTATTTTGTAATATATTTTCAAGATGGCTTTGAATCGAATGTTTTTGTTACTATAAATAATGCCAGTAATATTTTATATTTAAATGATAAAAATAATAAATATAGAACTATAAAAATTATATGTATACAAAATATTAATCAACGTAAAAGCGCCATCGCTAGAGTTAAGATATTAAAAGTTTACAAATGCTACCTTCAAAGCGTAGGCAATATTTATTAACAAATGATTTTTAATATGATTTGTCCATTATGGGAATTAATTTTTTTTCCACAACTAAATCGTTATTTAACGAAAATTTTCTAAAAATTAGGTACTGATTTAAAAAAATAAATCTTAATATGGGATTATTTCAATTGTGTACACTTTCCTTACAATTTTGCCTAAAATGCGGCTTAAAGAACCGTAGGGTCCAAAATTGTTTACAAAAATATGTTTACAGGGGTGCGGAACTCAAAAGGAAAAAGGAACCCTATAAAAAAATCCTTGTCTGTTTGTCCTTTTTTAAGGAACGCATGAAAGTGTTGAGTTGAAATGCTCATTCCCATGAAGGTCTGTTGGTACGGAACACTTTCCACGCGAATCTGATACGTACCTGGCCGGTTTTTTTAAATCAATTTTTCTTCGGTAAATTTAGGTAACATTGTTTAGTAACGGTTTTACTTTAAAAATGCTAAGTGTAAAGTATTAATTAAGGAGAAAGTTCCGAAAAGCCTTTTTCGTGTCGTTACAACCTAATAATACCACGAGATATCAGTTTGCCACAAATGATTAGTATTAGTATTTTTTTAATATCTGTTCCAAAATATGACTACACAAACCTGGTGGAAGATATTATACAGTCCAAGAAATATTAGTAATACTGTTGTTATAATTCCGTCCCAACCTACAATAATGAATTATAAAACCATTTTTTCTTCTTTTCAGACGAAATCTTGCGTGGTTGCGTTATTTAGTCTTACAAATGCCCATTGTTCAAACAGTTCTTTATGTTATCATATTGGCACTATGGGCGGAAGATATGGTAAGCTATTTAACATAACATAATATCTTTAAGAGATTTTTTGCTGAAAAGACCATTTGTAGTATAGTTTTTCTTAATATACGCATTATACTTTTATGCTAGATTTTACCTATAATCTTAGCAATCACTAAATCTTAAATAAAAAAAAAATCTTAATTACCAATAACTACCTTATTGTTTTCACTAAATAATACCCACTAAATTCTGTTTGTCTTAATATTTATCTTACTTATAAATTTCGAGTTGTAATTTATTCGTCACTTTAGAGAGAGTATAAAATTTTAACTATGTAAACAATTTTCTTTCAGATGTTATACCACCGAAATTTTGTGTATCTACAACCGTTCATTGCAGCATCGATTTTGACAGGCGTCTGGGGTACGATAATGTGCGTTCGAGCAGCGGAATCGACAGGCCGTAAAATTAAAAGGAGATTCCTTGCTCTTCAACTGGTGCTCATCATAGTAAAAGTTCAATGTGGATTCGCTAAAGTCTTGCCTGATCTTATTAACATACCATGTATTGTTTCATTGAATCCCTCCACTTTTGTTAACCGTGAGTATTCAAACACCTAAATGAGTATCTTTAAGTTTGAATTTCATCTTGTGCGTGAAAACTACTGAATTTAATGATCAGTTTTTGTTTTTTTTTTATACTGGCTTGAAAGAACGACAGCACCGCATATGACTAAAAGTACAGTATACTCTAAGTACTGCAGCGACCACAAGGCACGAGTCGCCGTTTTCAAGCCGGCCTACACGTAATCACACAAGACTTTTGATATACAAGGTGTCTCAAAAGTAAGTTCACATTTAAATCTTTTTTTAAAAGAAAAGTCTTAGCTTTATTGAAAAAATGTTTATTTTATATTGAAGTACACTGTTTGGGAATTTATTTTTTAAAAATAACATCGTCCAAATGTAAACCTTTGCGCTCTCGGCATTCATTTAGTCGGGCACTAAAATTGCCTATGACAGCTCGGCAGGTAGTCTCCGTGATGGCTGCCATTTCATGACGGATATTTTCTTTTAATTGTGCCAGGGAAGTCGGTTTATTAGCGGAAACTTTTGATTTGACATAACCCCACAGGTAAAAATCCATAGGCGTTAAATCGGGACTCCGTGGAGGCCAATTTATGTCACCTCGCCTGGAGATTAATTTGTTCGGAAAAATTTCTCGAACTCGAGGCAGAGATCTGTTGGACGTGTGTGAAGTTGCTCCATCCTGCTGGAACCATGTTCTTTGGTTGTAACCAGAAAAGTTTTGCAGTTGGGGTACGAAAAACTCGTCTAACATCTCCACATAACGCTCTGAATTCACTGTGAGTGTGCGTCCCCTTCCATCTTCAAAAAAGTAAGGGCCGATAATTCCTCGCGCCGACATCGCTGCCCATACGGTGACTTTGGGTGAATGTAGCGGTTTCTGATGTTTTTGTTTTGGGTTGGTTGCACTCCAGTAACGACAATTTTGCTTGTTTACATGCCCATTCAGGTGAAAATGGGCTTCATCGGAAAACAAGATTTTGGTGAACGTTGGAAAGCGCTCAATCATCTGATTTACAAAGGCAAGCCTCTGACCAGCATCTTGAGGCTTCAGTTCTTGCACTAACTGAATTTTGTACGGGTGCAGCTTTAAATCTTTGTGTAAAATGCGGCATAATGAAGATCTGTGCACATTTAAAGCAACAGCATGCTTCCGAATCGAGAGGTTTGGATCATCTCGAATAGACTGAGTAACACTGTCCACGTTTTCGGCTGTTCTTGATGGTCTTGGCCGCCCAGATTTTGGTTTCTCCAGAGTTGACCCAGTCTCTTCAAACTTCTCAACCCATTTTGCAATGAGTCGAGTGCTAGGCGCATCATTTAAGTGACGAATATGTCGAATACTGCAGAATTTTCTACGCGCTACAGTCGCCGAATTACAGTTTTTGTAAAACTCACGTACGCACAACGCACGGTCCGCACCATAGAAACGCTCCATAGCGACTAAATTCCCAAGAGCCAGACTACCGACTGACATACCCCCCGCGCCCCTCAGAATAGTTGCTTTCGCGTAATAAGATAAGCAAATGTGAACTTACTTTTGAGACACCTTGTATATACTACTGGACGTACACAACCTGATACCGAAACGCGACAGATCATACGAGTGACTATGTCGATATACCGTTGGGATTTTAGAGAATAGAACTATGCAAAAAATAGAAATATTATTCTCTATCTGGATTGGCTATCCAGATATGATGTATTTGAAATTTAGTTATTTCAATTGATCATAAAAAGTACGTATTTTCTTCTTATTTAAAATATTTTTTGTTTTCAGTGATTCAAAACAGTATTATGATGGTCGAAATGTTAATTTTATCTGTATGGGCGTGGCGCCTTTACCGAAAAGCACCCGAAAAAGACTTGGACAAAGCTCCGCATATAGTTGTAGCAGTATTAGATGATAGTGTTAAATATAAAGATATAAAAATTGGAACAGATGGTGTTCAAAACAGGTCATTTAATGAAAGATTTGAATGAAGGGACCCCACTATATTGACATATTTTAAGAGAACTTTGATGTGTTTATAAATATTTAGTAAGACATAACCGTTGCAAGATGTAAATAGTGTGTATCGATCGAGATTTGCGGTTATATTTTAAACAATCACAATTCAAGAGTGATTTTTCTGTACCTGAATAACATTTATCATCAGCGTGTTGTGTAAAAATAAAAAAATAAACTAAGATATTTGTTTTAATTTAAAATATCATTTAGTTAATAATAAGAAATATTTTTAACAATGGTTAAGATTTTTACTCGGATTCCTCATTTGTTTCATTTTCAATACTTTTGTCTTCGTTATCTTCAGACGGAGTCCCAGCTCGCGAACTTTCAGATCCATATATATTATGAAGCTCTTCTAGTTTGTAATTGATCTTAATACCTTTGGATGTTGTTTTATTGACTTTATTTACAAGAGATTTTGTTTGTTCTTCTAGTCTTTTCAATCGGATGTCCCGTGCTGCAAACCTCGCTTCATGGTTAATTTCACTTGACATTGACGTACCAGCGGTTTCACATGTTAACGCACTTGCTACATGACCGTTATTGTCAGAAGTATTGTTACATTCAGTGTTATCAGTAATTTCGCAATTTTTATGTTTTCTATGAAGAATGTCTAATTTTTTACTCATTTCTTTGCCAGAACTTAGTGTATTAGACACTTTTTCAATAAGTTCAGAACAATTTGTTTCCAAACTTTGGAGTTTTTCATCCTTTCTAGATAATCTTTCATTTTGTTGCCTAACATTAGCTAATATACTTTTAAAGTCTGTTATGCTATTTTCCGACTTATCTTGAGACTTAAGCATTAAGGTACTTTCAGTAGATGATATATTATTATTCTGTTTTATTATATCTGAGACTATTTTAATTTCGTTGTCATTATTATCATTGGAATTATCATTAACCACTTCCTCTCTTAAATCAGTTTGAGATTGCGCAATACTGCTACCGAGGTTTGTTACTTGTGATGAAAGATGGTTAACCTTATTTGTTTGATTGCTAGAGTCATTATTTGTTATTTCTCTATCAGATTTGTCAAATGTGTTAGAATCATAGATTTGGTGATCCTCTACTTTTATTATATTAGTATCACTAGAAGTAGATTGCTGATTATGTTTAGTTGAAAGACAGTTTACTTGAAGTACTTTTTCTATTTCTTGTTTTGTTTGTGTTGGGGCATTATTGTTAATCTCACAGGACAAACCGTGTTCTACAGGAACGTTACAGTATTTTTCAATACAATACTCTTCGGTATATGAGTCATCTTGAGCTATTTCACAAATTTCATCTTCCGTTTCATCACATGGCTTATCAGATTTACTTATCAGATTTACTTTTTTACGCCATTCGGACGTGCTCTCTTGATTACTCTCGCCATCTTGTGTATCTAAAGGCAAATCGGCTACATCAAGCATATCACTGGCTGGATCTTCTCGCTCTGCTGCCAAATTAAAATCTGCACTGGAGTCTAGAATTGTTTCGAATGATTTCTTAAGTTTTTTTTTGCATCTTGTTGAAGGTTTAGCAACATACTCACTTTCATCGTTTGATTCGGATGATTCATCAGAAGGGCGTTCATCGCTATAACCACTTTCTGCAGAGTTATTAAAAGACGGAGAGTCTGATTTTGTTTTTCTACTTGAAAACTCAGCTCTAAGTGTTTTCCAGTCTTTTTCAGACTGCGTATTTTTTTCTCGTGCTTGTTCTAATTTTTCACGACAATATTCTAATTCTTCTTTGAGTTCATTTAATAACTTTCTTTTCTGTTGTAGTTCGTATTTAAGTATCTTTTCATGCGTGTGTAATTGATGATGATGCCTTCGTAGTCTGCTGACAACGTTCCAAGTTTTACTCAATTCCGTAGTAACAAGACATAACCTACGCTCTTGAACCTCCAGCCGACTTTCTAAATGAGAATTTAGTTGTTTCATATGATTAACTTCTTTAATAAGTCCTAGTTTTTCTATTATAAGATCCTGAAATTAATTAATTAAATATATATTACCGTCTCTAATTTACTCACATTGTTTTTAAATTATCTGTAGAAGTCAGTATATTTTTGTGCATTCTTTGAAAAATTGTTGGCTTTATACCAAGTTTTCAGTGACGACGGGTATTTTTTGCGAAGTGCAAAATACTGGTAATGAACATTTTTATTTCAGGATACATTATAATTATGACTCATAGCATAATTGTTACAATAGTAGCAGTGAATAAAAGGCTTACCTTTAGTCTGATATAAGTCTGACTAACACTTGGGACCAATACCGGTCCGGATTTGGTTTCAACCGATTTATAACAAGTGGTAATTTTTTCTGATGAATCCGCTTCTGTCGCACTTTGGTGGCTGAGAAGTTCCATAAGTACTTTCCAAACTTTTGGAAGATTTTCTACTATCTCTTCAGGAGTTGTATTTTTTATATTCAGAGTATCTGAAATATAAAAAAGCTGATTGTTTTAAGGTATTAAGCATAGCACTTTATGTAAAAAAAATATTTTGTTATAAACGCTGCAAGTCCGAGACTAGGAATAAGTTTTAACAATTTAAATGCTAAAATTATCATTTTTTTAAATATAGAAATTATTTGTGTCAAAGTGGGGCAATGAAAATGCAAAAAGGGAGTGTCTTATTCATACAGATTATATTTTGAAGCTTTATTAAATTTGATAAGCACGATATACCTGTGCACTCTAATTCTGTTGTATTATGAGATTGATTTTCCTGTTTATTTTCTTCGTTTTCGTCAACCTGGCTTACTAATTCTAATAAAAGTTTTGGTAATGCAGATGATACTTCTGATCCATTTTCTCTCTCGGCCATATGTGTAAGTATACCGTGATTTTCTTCCAGTCTATGAACTAGCTTGTCTAGATCTTTTTTAGTTTTATATCCCAGCAATACTTGAGAAAAAAGCTGAAAGAAAACTTCAGTTATATTTGCTTTTAGTTAATATACGTAGAATTATCGTTAACACGGAAATTCTTACTTTATTTACGACTGCCATTTCAGCCTTCAATCCTTTTGTTTCGTCTTGGCAAATAGATATTTCATTATTTTTGTTTTCAATTGTTTCTAGTAATGTATCCACCTTAGATTCGAGGTCTTCTATTTGAGTTGAAAGATTTTTAGATCTGAAATTGATATTACAATTTTTACAGAAAACTGCACTAGTTTAATGTCTCAATGTAAATTGTAACACATATATAAAATAGTTAATGTTTATATAGGCTTACTTGTTAACTTCTGCTTGATACACACGTTTTTGTTCTTCTAACTCTCGTACTAATCCTTGTCTAGTTACTTCAGCTAACCGTGCTCTTTCTTCGTAAAGTCCACGCAACGTGCGTATGTTCTGTAATTGCTTTTCGTACTCTTTTCTTAAATCAGTAGATAATAGATTCGTTTCTCTATCAGCTAGAGTACGCTCTATTTCATTTAATTTACATTTCAACTGTAATATAATTTATAAATATGTATTACTTTTATTTATTATAAGGGAAGATTAATTTACACTCATACAAAACAAGTTTCCAAAATAATTGATAGAATTATAGTGACAAAAATGGGGAAGTTACAGATAATATAGAATTATAACTGCATTAAAGAAATGGTTTCTATAGGAAAGTTGAACTACAAATCAAGTCAGTAAATTAATGTTGCATAAACTACGTGAAGTTTAATAATCATAAAATAAGCATTGTAATTAATAATTTTACCGTGGTATTTTATTTCTGGCATTTATTCAAAACGTTCAATGCCAACATCAATGATGCATTTGGAGCGTGCGCTGAACGCGGTCCCTGACCGGGTAAGGCATAAGATCTTGCAGGTCATTGGCTCATCAGGATGCCATTGGTGGAATACCGTGACGCAAGAGGAAAGCACGCTACAATGTATGAGTTTAATGAAATTCAGACTCATTATCGATATTTTTATCATTTTTACGCATATGTATAAAAACACAAGTTCAACACAGTAATGTGAAAATTTTTCTGCATGTTCATGATATTACAGGAAAAAATAGAGCAAAATCATTCCACTGTAACCTTGTTATTAATGAATTAATTAACTTACTGCGTTAAGTTGTTCTTCTCGTAGATTGATCATAGTTTTACTGACTGTAACGACTTCTTTTAAAGCATTAATTTGCTTAATAGACTCTCGATTATGTAAACTTAATTCTGATATATCCGAATTCGCACTTTGAAGAGCACTGTTTGAGTCCACAAGATCTCGCCTTAGTTTATTATTGAGTGCTTTAAGTTTTTCGAATTCATCACTCATGTGAGCAACAACTTCAGTCAGTTCACAGCTTTCATTCGAAGTTTGAAGATTTTCAGGGATTTCTATACTATTCATTAGTAATAATTCTCTTAATTTCCTATTACTTTCATATAATTCAACTTTAGACATCCTTTCAGCTTGAAGAGCCTTTTCTAATTCTTCTTTTTCTGTTCGATGTCGAGCTAGAATCTCCTTACGCTGTACCCTTTTAATACTTAGTTGTTTTTTAAACTCGTTCATTTCTTCTTCTTTAGCTTTTGCGTGAGCTTCATCTTCGAGCTGTTCTTGAAGCTTATCTTCTTCTTCATTTGCCATTTCAGCTGGGATTGTGTTGTTGATCACTTTACTTTTACTCGTAACGTTGGCGTCGCTTCCTCTTGTTGCGGCGCTACTGAATACATTTCCCATTTTGGAATACTTTTATAAACAAAACGCACTTTCATCCGAGCAAAATTAAAACAAGGATGCACGATTTTAAATAGGTAACGAGTAATGTTTTTATTAAAGACAAAGGAGTGTCGACTGTTGGATCAGACGAATGTATGGGCTATGTAGAAGTGGCGTCCCGAAATAACTCCTTCGTCAGCTCCAGACGCGCGCAGTAGCAAATATATGTAGGTATACCTACATGTGTGTAGTATATTTATAGTACGTTGTATGTTTAATATTGCATGAAATGTTGGTACCTTCTCGATCCTCTGTCAATATTTTATTTTTAACTGTTATTTTCCGCGTGACAAGAAGTAAGGATAATTCGCTGATTTCGGAGAAAGTAATAATGGCTCAGAGTATCCGAACTTATAAATAGATGTGATCAATAATAATATTGCGTTGTGATTCTTAGAATGTACCTACTTGTTCACAAACATTACACAGGCCAACATGATTTTCGTTGTTTGAAGTATTATTAACTTTTTAGCTGATTACGAATTCAGTCTTAATTTTATCGTATTACATCAGGTACTAAAAAAATAATGAATGTAGTGCTAATTTCCACTTTTTAATCAAAAATAAAGAAAGCTTAGGCGCTTTTTCTGAGAACTAAGCGACTGCTTGATAAATCGTATTAGTTATGGCAGAAATACATTCGCAAGCTGTTGTAATTAGAATAAACTCTTAATCAATTAAAACATCCCAAAACAAAGGTTATTAAAAATATTGTCTGTTTGTCACTCATGAATTTCAGAAATCGCTTAACCGATTTCGATGCGGTTTTCATTATTATATTGTGGAAAGCATTACAGAATATTTCGTGTTCGTTTTATTTCAATCGGTTAATAATAATTTAAAAAGTTAAGTCAGTTTAAAAAATTACGTCAATTTTTTTTCGTCACTGTCGTGTTGATTTGATTGCAACTTTAGTCAACTAATACATATAACTAATAATAATAATTCGCTACTAGGTGAAACAAGTCCAGGTATGCTAATATTTAAATTAAAAAAAAAATACAGCATGGGTTTGATTTTATTGAATTTGAACAAAACGTTTTTCGATTATGTAGAAAATTTTTATGTTAGATGTGATAGGTGGTCCGTTACCGGTTAAGAAACACTGTGTTAGAGAATGGAAGTGAAATAACTTCTTACATTGAAGATAGGCTTAGACGCCTGTGTCGTGATCGTGAACAAACACCCAGGCCTCAATTTAACTATTTTTTCACACCGAGGAAACAGAATCTTCCCAACCTTTTACAGTAACGCAATGTTGACTAGTTTTAGAAACGTTTTTCAAATTTTAAGACGCTTTTAAGCACTAATAAATCCTAAAATGTTATCAGAAATGTAAATGTTTGTAAAATATGATGCTCATTAGCGCTTAAAAGTGATTTTGTTTTTTTAGGCAACTTTTCTATAACTGGGCGTGAAGGTTTTTTTTTAATTTTATTTATTTAAGTGACTTTTACCTGAGTACGTATGTCAGCCCCAACGTACGCTTACATTAGAATAGCTAGCAAATAATATACGATGCGACGGATCTGAACAGCCCAGACTCCTAATCAAATTAAAGGCTTATTATGATTTTGTTAAGCATCCCAACGTCTAGCCTGTACACACCAAAGGCCTTCACAAATTCACTCTTACAGATTCAGATCAGACACATTCTATCAACAAATGGTGATTATTTGAAATACTATAGCTTTCGCAAAGTGGAGAATCAATTGATTTCATGAAGTGTTTTAATTTATTAGATGGAATGTTTCCGGATTTTAGGCTATATGCCACTGAGACCAGTTTCCTGCTCAGCGCTGTTCCAGTAAACCAGGGTATAAGAGGAGGTTCGCTTTGCCAGTGTAAAGACTGTCAGACTGACTCGCTTTCGCCTGTCGCGTTTCGGGATCAGCTTGTGTATGTCCAGTCACTCATATACCTAGAGATCTTCAGTCTTGGTATATGTAGGCCGACAAGACGACAGAGACTATCGACGGATTTTCATTTTTGATAGTCGCTTTCGTTTTTGGACTACACTGTCCTTACCATCAGGTGCACTGTAGTCAATTTGTCGAGCCAGTGTAAAAAAGAACTAGATTCTTTTCTCTTTTTTTCTTTTATTAAAACATTCCATTATCGGCAACAATTTTTTTAAATATTTTGGTAGCATTTCTGAAATGTCAGGTAATGTACTGGTATTGTTATTCGTTTAAACTATTTATTTTTGGAAGGCAGTCGACCTTGTTAGTTGTTACCCTGGCTACCAATAAGTCCCAGAACCCACTGTAGTTTAAAAATCATTCCATTGGTAGTAAATTTGTGTATTAAATTTAGAATAATATAAGTAGTCGATACACACCTGTGTTTTCAAATACATGTCGTGCTTTTTTTTATTCTTGAAAAAAAAAGCTTTTGTCTAAACGGTCATGTCAGCCTTGTAAACATGCATACAAATTCAGTTTTTTAATTCTAAGGTTTTTTTTGTATATCGTGCTGTGTTGTAGAGCACTTTTACTGTTACTAAAAATATCTGTCTTCCATCTTTTAATGCTTTGAGTAATTAGGAGTGATTGTGAGATTGCAATGAACTCCAGGTTAATACAGAAATATACTATGTTTTGAAATACTGATTTAAGCTTGCGTTTAGTGAATACTTAGAGATATAAATGGCGGATCTTTATCCAGATCAGTGACGCTCAACCCATGTATGCATAAAAGTAATGCATACCTTACAATAAATAAGTCTTGTCCTGTCAGTTATAGCTTTTCAGTTAATATTGATTACCTCCTAAGTGTTAATATTTTTCACCGATGTGCTTAATTTAAACTTCTCTGATGAACATGAAGTTGTAATATATTCTGTCCTTATGTCATTAAATACCGAAAACAAGATGTGGTTTTCTTTTTTTGTGTAATCAAGTTTTTGATGCAGAGTATTTAAAATTTAAGGCGATTTTAATCATTAATGAATCAGTACAATACCAAATATAAATGTATGTAAATTATCAGGACTCATAAATGTTTAAAAGCTTTTTTAAATTTAAAGAAAGTTTCTGTAACTAGATCTGTAAGTTACGACCAAATATAACTTTACGGCATTAATATAATATTATATCCTTCCATTTATTTTTATTGGATATTTAAAAATATTTTTATAGGATAATTTGGAAAGGTGCCAGCAGCACTTTCTCAATTCTTAAAACTGTATCTTGCTTTACAATATTTTACAAATAGTAAAATATGTAGACTGAACATGTTTCTGGCCAAAAAACTAAGTACCAGTGCCATGAAATATATTTTTTTAACAAATCACAAATTATTTAGAATCACATGTACTACTCAACATTCAGAAATTATGTTATCACGCCTTTATTGCTAGATGGAGATAGTATCATCGTTCACCTAAATTTAAAAATTGGTATATTGGTTTTTCACGAACTCAACAGGTACTCAACGCTTTGATTTGCTTAACTGATTGTGCTATTCGTGTGCATTAAAACATGGAGAATTTAACAATTATACCGTATTTTAAGGACACAATAAGCAAGAAAAATTTACTGTTTCTGTTCGAGTTTCGAATAAGTGTTTGACCTATTCGCTGATAGGCGCTACTATCCGTACAAACATTGTTTCGCTGGCATTAACTGGAAGGCACTCCCCTACTCAAAGCGATACGTCAAGTAAAGCCACATAATCAGGCTTAGGATATTTTATGAAAATTATTTTCATTTTGGAAAATCACAGTGTCTAGTCAGTTTTTATTGTATATTAATAAAGACATAATTGTTCGGCGGTTGGCAATGAATAATGAATAAAATAAGTAAATATTTCACGTGTGTCAAGCGAGATTGATTTTTTATTTTATTTTGTTAAACAGTGGCTTTTTGTAATAATAGCTAATAAAATCACTTTATATGCGACACAATTAAATTATTCCAAAAAATGGACCTGTCATGATGTGAGCTGTGAAGTAGAATATAGCTTATTGAGCAATGGATATGAATATTAAGAGTTCCCCATGTAAGGTAAAATATAGCCATGTTTTGCTATTTCTTCCTTCCCAATCTCAAATGATCTATGCTAAAAGTTCTTATATAGAGTAGATAGTATGTTATGTCTTGTGAACAATTTTTATAACATTGGCTCTAAATTTATTTGAATTTTGCTATTGAAATCTTTTTTCTTGGCAGTAGTTGCTACTTAAAGTAATACCTTATGTATTTATTGGATGGGAGAAATAATTTTCAAAACCGGTTTGCCTTGCAACTATTAAGTAATGAATGGTTTTATTTGATAACAAATTTCTGTTGGAACACAAGTAAATGACTTTACAAAACATGATATAATAATTTCTTTAGTAAATATCGTGAAAATGCACATAGCTTTTCAGAATTATTTTGCATTTTTAGTTTTGTAGCCTTTTAAATATTAGTTTTGTATTTGTGAGATTTTCTTACATTAGATATTAAATTTTATTGATGATGCACAATAAATGTAAGGTGTGTGATGAGGATCCGGGGGGGCTGCAGCTGCAAGCCGAAGTTGAGCATCTACGACAGCATCTCACAGAGAGAGATTCTCACATTATAGCCATTGAAGGAGAGTACCTCAAATGTACTGACAGAGCTAATGATTTAGAGGAACAACTCAATACTTGGAGGGAGAAATATGAGAGGTATGATTTACTGCCACTCTCACCTTTTTACTGCTAACAAGGCACCATGCAGGATTGCACCAATATATTGTTGACATCCCAACTGCTTGCAAAAAGTGATTTGTTTTCATAATTATACTGTGTAACACCAAAGAATGGAATCCACTGCAAGCATCTGTATTTCTAGCTTCATTAATATGGGAGGCCTCAAGTAACTAGTGAATTAGATTTTATTTGGTGAGAGTTCTCCATTGTCACCCTAATTTTCTCTTTTAATTAGGTGTGAATTAAGTCAGTTATATGACTTTTGAAAAAAAAAAAACATTTTAAAATATGTGTGTATCAACTCCTAAAGTAAAACCGCACTTTATACCAATAGAGGTATACAATGCACTACTGAGTGGCCAAAATGCAACACAATGGGCTAGTTATAGAAATGGGAAAAATGTAAAATCACTATTCATTTAACAGTGATAAATGAAAATATTGTAGTCTGAAATCAAGATAGCACTATGAAAATACCATGCATGTGAAAGAGATAAAATTAATATCAGACACACCCCTGTTATAGTCGGTTATTAATGTTGTTACAGATTTTTGATGCACTGTAGTGAGGTATCTCTCATATATCTTTTTGTAAATAGGATTTTATCACACTATAGCCTTGTCATATAGTTTCATTGCAATATAACATGGTGTTACCTTGTGACAAATTTACTTTTTATTTTTGAATTTATTATCATAATTTAATCTTTAAATCTTTTAACTATTATTTTATATTTTTCCATTTTTCAGATTGTATGATTCACATAAAAGAGTACAAAAATTAAATCAGGTCTTGGAAGATAAATTACTACAAATGGTTGATAAAATGAAGGGGGAAAAAAGTCAACTGACAAAAGATATAGCCACACTATCTGTAAGACTGGCAGAGTCAAAACATAATTACAGTATGCTACAGAAAGAAAATGTATGTGTTTGTAAAATTATCTATTCTGATTAGGCAAAAAGGTTATATTATCATAATTCTGTTTTTTATTTACAGGAGAGATATAAGAATGACATGAATTTAGCAATTCAGTTATTACAATGCAAACCTGATAATTTTGTATCACATAAGTTGGATAATGTAAGTCATAAATATAAAAAGTGTACAATTTACATCCATTCATTTTCATGTTTTCATTTAAATATGTTATTATTACAGTTGCCAATAGACACACAGGCAAGAGTTTCACAGTATGTGATGTCTAAGACTTCAAAACCATGCAGTTCTGCACAGTCTAAAAATGGTAATGATATTGACAATTTTGATGCCAGTGAGTATGAGTTCAATATTTCTGCTTCGCTAATGACTAAAATTCTAGAAGACAGCATTCAAGATACTATGACAAAACATTGTGATACATGTACTTGTAATAGATCACAAAACAAACCTTTTTGCTACAATGAAAGTTATTACTCAGTATCAAGTCAAACAATCCTTAGTGGTGAACAAAAGAATTCATTATGTCTGAACTGTAATGCTGAAATAAATTCAGCACATTCTAATTTGAGCATTAGAAGCGCCTCTCCACAGGTCATTAAACTGTTAAATGAGAAAACCTCTATGAATAGTTTAATGCCCCCAATGTATATAATACCACAACAAGCAGATACTCAAAAGGATAATCAGCTGCCATCTGACGGAAATCCCAAAATTGATTCCAAAGCTGTTGATAGTGTTAAAATAGAGGAAAATAACTTAGAATTAAATGAGTTGACTGATATTAAAACAAAAGTTGATATTATAAAGTGTCATAAAATTAACAATGAAATTGACATAGAACCAGCTATTCATCATAAATTATGTGATCATACTAAAACATCTATCTCAAGTAAAAAGAGTAGTATCATTAGTGCTGGAAATGATGATGCACTCATTACTAAAAATAATATTAAAATTAAAGAAATAAAATATAAGAATGGAAATAAATCATTAGATGATATACCTATTGGAAAGAACTCTCAAAGTTCTATGGGGGCAATGAGTAGAACTTCATCCGTTGCAAAATCTACTGTGAGCACACATAAATCTAATACACAAGTTGGGCCTGGACCTAGATTTTGTCATTTGCGCATGCAAGCGGGATCGAAAAATATCTTACTTGATAATGCAGAGCCAGATGTTCCACCAGTATTATACAAACGCCAGAGTAAATGTAATGAAAATTCTATGTATAAAGATCTTAATGACGATATTGACAACTTTATACACTTGGATAGAAACAATCTTAATATAAAAGAAGATTTGAAAAATGATAATGTCGTTGTTGAAAGTACTCTTGTCGATGTCCATGTTGATAACAATAATAAGGAGTCTAGTATTAATAACAAAGGTGGCACAATCAACCCAGTTTTACTAAATGTTTCCTCTTCTCCACTACAGCCATTAAAAACGCATAATTTTTCTAATAGTTCAGAAAACAATAATAATAATAACAAATCTCAAAGTAGTCAACATAATGTTTCTGAAATTGACAATTTGCTCAATGATTTCAATGCTGATTCTATTCAAAATAACAATGACTCTCATCATGCTTCAACAAATCAAAATGTAACTCCCACTGATAATAACGATGTCAAAATATTTAATTTTGATCGTTATGAACAAAATAGGATTTCATCTGGCCAGTGTAACAAACCTCTGAAGAAGATTGATATGTCTCAATTTAACTTTATAGAAAATACAAAGATATCGAAGGATTTGTCGCCCATTGGTGAAGTATCTAAAGACAAGAAAATGGATGGAACAAAGCCAACTTTATTGCCAGTAGTCAATGTTTATCCTAATCTCACCCAAACTCATTTAAAAGTAAATGAGCATAAAAAAGTCTTTACAAATGAACACAGCGTAAGCTCATTGTCAAGTGATGATAGTGCTGCTATGCTGCAAAAGCAACAATTGCTCAGAGTTGCGGAATGGGTGGAAAAGAATTTGGAACAGCAAAACAATTTTAATGAGCCGATAGAAGATGATGTTAATTTTAACAATAGAACAAATAGACGAGATACTAAACTCAGTAGACTTACTGAAACACTCAATGAGCTAGCTCTTAATATGCCCCATCCCGTCAGCAAATATTCCAAGTTGTATAATAACAGGGAAGGTCATAGCTCATGGTTACATAATAATAGCATTCCTACTCATGAAAAAGCACTTACACATAGGGATTCCAAGGGAAAAATTTCGTGTAATGTTGTCAAGGAAACAATATTTCCAGTTGAATCCGGTGGTGCCACTACAGAAATATGTAAAGATACAAAAAATAAGCAGAACACTGGAAATTACGATATAAATAAGGAAATTTTATCCACTTTACACACTAAAAATGAAAAAGAACTTACACGCGAAGATTTAGCTAGAATGGAATACAATGTCAAGAAGTTTTTATTAAGTGGACCTCATTGGGTGAATCCGGCGAACATTGGTAGGAGTCGACGCACAAGCAGTAAAACTGAGACTGATGTATAAATCTTCAGTAGGTAGACAGGATTTTTATTTACATAACATTCCACATTGAAAAGGCATTTCATATTTCTAACAATATTTCTTTTGATTCGTAAGTCTGGAGTTGACATATTATTAATTAAACAAGAAACAGATATTTAAAATTCGTAATAATTTAATCTTTGATTTCATTGCAAAAGAACAAAAGTACAATTACAATTCAGAAACGTTAGATTAAAAATGAGCGTGTTAAAAGCCAAAGAAAATGAAAATAGTTTTAGTACATGGGTATCGTCATATTAATAAGACTTCGTTATATAACGAAGTTGACGATTGTGCATATGCACAGTCATTTATTCTTGACACAAGGTGGTATAATCAAAGAAATGCGACATAGAATATATGGTTTAATGTTTTTCGAAATTACGCATAAACAAAACCAGATCGAATCCAAGATGGACGCCGTGTTACGTAGACGCTAACGACATTTGACGACTAACATTTTATTAGCACGACAACGTGCTATAATTTACATTATCTTTTTAAATATATCCAAGCTTGTTCAATCGTTTGAAATCTTTTTAACATAATTTAAATCTTCCTTAGTTTAATAGCGGTCGTTATATGGATATGTTTTTTAATTTATGATATCAAAATAACATTCCAAATACAACAGTGGTAATATTAGTGTTTTAATCTAAAATAAACTATAGTAACGACCTCTATAAATTATAATTTTTGAATTTATAATTACATTTTCTATGCTTCTTGCTTATGAGAGTGACCCACCCTTGTTTTGATAGTAAAATAAATGAATTGTGGTGTTAAAAGTGTATAACGATCTTCAATTATATTATAAAGACGCCAAGCTGTGCAGCTTACAAATGTAATCGTAGTTATTGTTTAGAGTCGTTCAGTGTTAGCATCGTTTAATATTTATCAAAATCAAGGCTGCCCATTACTAGCGTAGCGTAAGTTAGTATTGAAAAAAAATCTGATAACATTGATTTTACTGATACATAATAATAATATATATTGATGTTAGATTTATCGCAAAAAAATAAGTTATTTCATTATGCATTTAGAGTTTAAATACTTTGTAATAATTATATTTATACAGGGTTACAGGTAACTAACGCAAAACATCTCAAGGGTAACTTTGGTATATCAAGACTAACAATTTTTGTTTTACGATTTTTTATAATTCAATCTTTTTTTCCCCATACAAAAAAAATCAAATTTGCCGTTCTGATCTTCTTAGTACTCTGAAAAGCGGCGCGATGCAACTGGGGCAGACGATTTCGTAGCATCAGCTGACTGAACTTTAAACATAGAGCTAACGATTGATAGAAATCCCCAGTAAAACTAAAAAAATATATATCTTAGGATGTGTTATGTTTTGGCAAAAGTTGTTAGTCTTGATGTACCTAAGTTACCTTTAAGAGGTTTTGCGTTAGTTACCAGTAACATTGTATATATAGCGATACATATTTTAGCTACATAAATTATTTGCCAAAGCAATATTACTTTAATAAACACAGTCTTGTTGGTATTAAAATAAATTTTAAATTATCATTATTTTGTACTAGTAATTCGAATGTGAACTTTACTTTTGGAATTACGATTAAGTTATTACTCTCCAAACAGCACTAATCAACAATTCCATATACCTTCACGAAAATAATAATAAAAAATATATTCTCAAATATCCCTTTCGGGATAAGCAGGAATTAAGCAAATTGAATAGTAAATTTGGAAGAAATGTCGCCTTTAAAGTGAACCATACGTATAAATTTGACATGACATAAACATAATACACAATTGCATCCAGTAGTACATAATAATAACATTTTTGACAAAATACTCCACTGATGTCATAGTTTTTATTTGCTCAAATGTATCAGTTCTAGCTGAATTTATCTAAACAATTTGCATGCTTCAAATAATTGTGATACGTACAGAGTAACATGTTAAAGTGTTGATATTATATTTTAAACTCAAAAAAAGTATTGTAACACTTAATTTAGTCCTTAAAGTATATTAAGCCGGGCCTAGATATGTATTACGTGCTCGATCGGGTTAGGGTAACCTTATGGCCGTATTATTGGTTGTACCAAGTATGTTTTTTACTGTTATCCGTATCAACTTTAATGATAGAACAAAAACCAACTTGACATAGAACGGGTGGTACGTATCGAGTATCATATCAGTGCTTCGTCTCGGCGTATTGAGATTTGATACTATGTATGTTGACCGGTCCATACAGGCGATTATGATATGCTTCGGAGCTACGTGTGCGATAATAGTATCGAGCAAATGATATATTTAATGGGCCCGTTTAGGTGTAATTTTATTGTTATAATCAACAAACGAATTGTCGCGTCGTGGTAACCAAAGATATATATAAATATTCCTTAGAGGTCTCACTAGTACTTATTGAAATATTGTTTTAATTTAACTGGTATTTGCATTTTATAAATATTCTTTCGACTTATTGTGTTTTCTATAATTATTTGTCACGATCAATTATTTTTTTGTTATTTTTGTAAAATTATATATTGAAACCTTTTTATTTGATTTTTGTCTTAAGAATACATACACGGTGTTGTACATTATCTTGAATATATAATATAAATAAATAGGTGCAATCCGCTTTTGATTGCGTTTGATGCTGTAACGTAACGTAAATTTATATTAAGTATCGCTATTGAAAGCAATGAAATGCTTAATATAGATTTCAATTTGTTTATTAACAATACATGTATGGATTGTAGCAAAACGTTACTTGGTTCATTTTTTAAAAATTTACTGCAAGTATTCGGTAGAAAGCTTCCCAAATGATATTCAAAGTCTATTCATACAATAGTGGTTTGGTGCATTATTGGCTACAAAATAATATTCTATTTTATTCTATGTTATAGTCAACATAATATTACTTAATAATAGCAAGGTTCCGTCGATAAAGTTAACTAAATGTAATGCAGGGAACAGATTTACCAATATTTAATATCAATATTGAATGAAGTGAATATTGCAAATATGGTTTGTAATAGTAATTAATATTTTAGTTTCTGCTCTGTAACAAAATGTTTCTAATATATTACTATTTGTACTCGGCGCACACATAAGTAGCGTGCATTCCGTAGAAGCATTATCACATTGTATTTAAACATTTCAAAATATGTGGGGTTAAAGTTTGATCTAATTTGGATTCTGAAACTTTAAACGTGGTAATTACCAGATTGTAAGTCAATATATTTATTAAACGTATAAGAAGATAATATTTTATATGCTTTTATGGGACGCATGCCATTGACACACATGTACATTTATTTGTACAATTATATTTGTCATACAGTGATATTAATGTGGATATTTACTTAATTACTATATTTTTGAAATATTAGCGATGAAATTTGTATATACTGTAGTGGGATAAAATATTTAGCTGTCTTAAATTTGCTAATACACTTCAAAAAAGTCTAAGCAACATGTACAAAGTTTAATTTTGGAATATTGTATCACATTAAACGTTTGTTTTTTTTTTATAATTTTTACTCCGACATTTAACTTTATGCACAAAGTGACGTTTTTATGAAATGTCAATTTTTAAAATAATGTTATTACATGTAATCTAAACTTTTTAAAACAATTATATTGCTAAAAAAATAATTTATTGCAAAGTGACTGAATATTTTAAAACAAAATGTGGCATTTGCTATTCAAAGCTTGTGTTTTAATGTTGTTAAGCCGCTTTATGGATGAACATCCTGGACGCAACTAAGTCTTTCAATATTGCTGGAACGACAGTACTCTCTTATACTTTTTGTATAAAGCCTAACATGAATCGAGATTCATCGGTAAATAAATTTTTATCCCGTTGCTCCTGGGTCCCTGTTATGTGTTTCCTACACCATTCATTTCAGCGAGACTGATGGGAATTAGGAGCCCATATCTGGGAAGATATGGGATCCTAATTGGGCGTAGAAATCATAGACCATACTCATATTGCCGATTTCGCACAGTTTAGGGGCAATAAAAACCACTTGAGTCTTATAGCCTATCTCTCGGACGGCTAGAATCGGTTGACGTATATACCTACGTACCTATGATAAAAAAGATAAAATAAATTATCAATACAGTTTAAAAAAAAAATCAAATTAGTACATGCTGCTTACACTTTTTTGATATGTTTGGTACGGCTCACAAATCTGTTTTTAGCAATAAAAGTATGAATTTGTAAAATCGGTTGGCGATAAAACCGTTTAACTTTTTTTTTTGACTTATTTTCAGTTTTATTGAACCTCAAGGATTGATAAAAAAATGTGTTTGAAAATGGCTTTTTTTCACTCTTTGTAGATGTCATGATTAAGCGGACTCTGTGTGCGACATTTAGCTATAATGTTATAAAAAAAGACACGTTTCACTGTATATGTGCTTTATTCATCT
Source organism: Automeris io (assembly GCA_036320925.1). Classification (NCBI taxonomy): domain Eukaryota; kingdom Metazoa; phylum Arthropoda; class Insecta; order Lepidoptera; family Saturniidae; genus Automeris; species Automeris io. Next base: position 10,163,341 of record JAUDJH010000010.1, on the reverse strand, counting down.
ATTTATGTATTCATTTTTTCCGAATATTTATATCTGTTATATTTTCATATTTATTTTACGTTCTTGCCTTTAGAGTACCTAATATTTTATTGTAATTTAGTATAGTTTATATGTAGTGTTTGGATAACGAACATTTTTGTATGAATTTATTTCGAAATGTTTTACAAATTAGGCCGCGGCCGCGTATTTAATTGTTACCACACAGTTTTTATGCTGCGCCGTGTCTCATTCTACTGTTTGCACTGATTTTAAAAGCTAGTGCATGCGTTAGATGCTACGGAACTTGCAAGATGGCGTGGGCCTACAGCATGATCAATTGTTTTGGTTTTAAAAAGGTTGTGATTTATTTGTATTTTTTATTTTAAAAAGTATTCATCACTCAATTTTGAACAACATTTATTGTTAACATACATAATTCCTTATTATTATTTTTTTACACATTTTTTATACCATAGCACAAAGTAAGCGAAGAGTGAGGATTTCGTCGCACATTCTATATTAATTCCACAAACGGTATTTGGAAATCACAATTCTGATATAAAACAGTGATGTGGGAATATATTAAGTTAATATTTAATGTGCTTTTGGTGATTATAGTAATTAGGTTTAAGATAAAATGAAATCGCTTTTGAATTAGCTATATTCGAAGCTAAGGTTGGCCATGTGGACTAAAATAGCTTCAGCAGCAGAATGTGTATGTCTTTATTTATTAAATATTGTAAAAAAAATGTTTTTATTTTTTATTTATACAGATCTATTTTTTATATGAAATCATAATTTCAGGCATCTCACAGAAACTAGGATCGATTTTCGACAATTTGAATATATTTGCTAAAATTATATCCGTGGATATATTTGATTATTATTGCTTTATCAGAACCTAAGGCACAGCTTGACCTTTGTATAGTGCTCCAATTTTATCTATCATATGAATGCTTACATCTCAAAGTAAGTCCAAATTTAGCATTATGCATTTTATAGAGCATTTATTTGAACTGACTGATCTCTAAACGCGACACGTAGATATTAATATGTAACGGATTTTTCTCAATACACAATTTGGTTGTATGTTGGTTACAGTTGTCAACTTCTAGAACTTGACCGCCGTAGTAGCTGTGTGATTGACTTCTGCGCTACTGGACAATTGTCATGAGTTCAATACTATAGAGAACAAATAAATAGCCTACAAATATTTTCATTTATTCCGGGTCTTGAGTTTGCATGCAGAATTTGTGTCTGTAAACGTATTCAAGTGAATACTACTAAAGCTGAAGATTAATGCTATTTTTTTATTTAAAAAATGTAATCTTATTGTTTCTGTAAAAGCCTGATGAAGGAAGCAAATAGATATAAAAACGTATTTTATATTAATTTGTCTTCCAGTCATGGTTGGCACGTCCTAATTACAAGGTTTGAGGGTGTGATTTCTAAGTACGTAATCACAACACCGTGAAATGCTTATCGCAGCGAACACGGAGGAAGGGCTTATCGTGGATCGGAACGACACCTGACCTTCGCATTTCCAAAAGCACCTATAAGTCCATTGTATAGTGGCCTCTACAACCGGCCATTGTTCACGGTGGCTTCTTCAAAACATGAAATTTCACCTTGGATGATAAAAATTCGTAATTGCATTATTTTTATCACACTACAATGGCGTATATTTATATAACGATGACCTAGATGGCTCCTTGTGTTTTGAGATTATTATTAAAAATAGCAGTGAGCTGTGGTGGCTCAGTAGAGCGCCAGCGTGGTTCCAAAACTGACATATACTTTTGGTCTTCACAAATTCAAGGAAGGTTTTCGGTACCACATGTACACCAGAAAACAACGTAAGATATTATGTCATCTATCAACTGCCTTGCTGCCTGTCAAGATTCCTTTTCTCAGGAACACAATGAGGTATCTAGGTATAATTTATCAAGTACTAATGTCCGAACCGAGGAGCGCCGTTAGGTTCTGGATTTCTGCGTAGAGAATTAGGGAACAAACAGTTTGTTCAGGCACAGTGTCAATGAAATATTCAAAAGGCACTTACCTGGAAACTGGATGATGAGGACAGGCTACTGCAGCTCCACACCGTTCACCGTATACAATCAATTAGATGTTATGCCGTAATGTCCAAAGCAACTGACTATTCCGTAGTGTAACCGAGTTCGCCGCCGATGGTAAGTGTAGCGATACCGCCGTGCGTACACAAGTGTCACAGTTAAGGACCGAGCGTGGAATGGGAATGTAAGGGATAACGGGATGGGTTCAAGTACCTTTTTTATACTCATTCGCTGCGCCTGAACAACTAAGGTCTGCAGTACCTTGTAGCTCTGGAAAAATCATACCTCTATAACAACATAATCAAAAGTTGAAAGGCGAGGAAGCTGGCCCGCCTTGCCCTTGGAACTCGGCAGACGGGAGAAGGAATACCCCGGGGGTTTTAGTCGGTGCAAGTACGACACACCGGGAAGCGACCCTCAGGTTCGCCCCTTGAGGTTCACTAGGGATTTTCCCCCGGTTACCAAAAAAGGGAAACAAAATCTGTATTGGTACTTCGCGTTATCTAGAATCCGGAAATTTGACAAGGTTTTATATTGAAAATATAGAAAAATTTTGGAAAACTATGTCACTTTATTATAAACTAGCTGATCCGGCAAACGTTGTTTTGCTATATAAGGTTTTGTAATATCTTCTAAGATGTTCACTGAAATTAAGTGATGTCAAAGACAATTTTGTTCACAATTAAATACTATTAATTAACAATACATTTATTTGGATAAAGATTAATATTATTACGTTGATACAACTCATAACAAATAATGCATTAATTTCGACCAAATTTGTTTACCATAAAAACGGTTCTAGTGACTTAATCTTAAAAGATAGACATATACTGTCATTTTTTTAGATGATTTCAAGAGGAATAATTCTTTCTTACATATATTTTTGGTATCTTGAACCGTTTTTGCAGCGCACGCAATGGAAGCCCTCAAGGATGAATAATTTTCCCCGTTTTTTTCACATTTTCCATTATTTCTTCGTTCCTAATAATTGCATCGTAATGTTATATAGCCTAAAGCCTTCCTCGATAAATGGTCTATTCAACTCAAAAAGAATTTTTCAATTCGAACCAGTAGTTCCTGAGATTAGCGCGTTCAAACAAACAAACAAACTCTTCAGCTTTATAATATTAGTATAGATTTGTTGACCGACAAGTTTTTCTTTAATAACATTAAGGACTGCAGGCGCCAGCACATTACACAACAATAACAAACAGTCAAACGAGTATAAGTGCATTAATGTATTGCGCCAAGACAGAACTCTCTGTGCGAAAGTCTTACGCGTACTCGGTCGACATTTTTCTATTATGAATGAAAAATAAAGTAAGTTCAAGATCGCCATCAAAATGTTACAGCTTTGATGGATCTAACAATAAACATGAATAACTCCAATGCAACGGTAGCTAACCGTTAATATACATTTGCATCAGGTTATAGGTTCGTTGCATGAAGTGATCAATTTTCAAGAGCATGTTACGAAGTCGTGGCATAACCGACAGTTATAACGTAATGCGGAATGAACCGTATATAATTTTGCACGAAAGCCTCTCAAATATAGCCTAATTTTCGCATCGAGTGTATTTACTTCTATAGCTAAACAACTTCTAAACATAGTCTGCGATCTACTTGAAAAGGTTTTAATATTAGACTTTGCAAACCAGTTTATATTTCTTACAAATTGTGGGATTAATTAGAAATACCGATAAATTATATACCTGTAGAGTTCCAAGGCATTTAAAACTCAGTTTATTTGATAGGGTAGAGCCAGCGACTATAACTGTTCCTTCTAAAAGTTTCTACTAAGTAAAATTGAATTGTTTGATCTGAGATATATTATCAATCTATGTTTAAGATATTAATGATTGTTGTTTGAAACACCTATAAGCCAAATGAAATGAGTACCTACATAATAATTCATGCCCGTTATTTATCCGTGGCCTTTAGGTATTATATCCGTGGTGCCCTACGTAGAACCTTCGAGAAATATACTCATATTTGTGATGGTCTCGTTACTATAAAAAAGAAAAAGTGTGAAAGATGTCACAACAAAATTTGTAAAATTTGCTATATAATATTATAATTTTATTTTTATTATTTTTTGCTTAAAAATTTATGAGAGCTGAATAAATTACAATTTTGAAAAGGATTATATTGATCTGATAATTACTTCTGGCATTGAATAAACTATTGAAGAATATTAAAGTAGGTTTGTAAAATAAAGCTTCAAACAATAATTCAACCAACAATACTACGAGTAATTAACTAATTGGTGATGAAACAGCCTTCTCAATCAGGAGGATTGGAATAATATAATGATTCAGTAAAAAAATGATGGTATGAGTATTCGCTGCAGTTGGAATGTGAAAGATCTCAACCCATGGCTTTGCTCCAGTGAGGGTGCAAAACTTGTGTTTGTCTCTCTGGTGCGGGAGCGCGCTCTATAGTGCCCTATGCTCACACATTAAAGTTCTTAAATACATAAATCTGTCTAGGGCAAGTCTAATTTTCACAAATTCGATCTTTACCGCATTAGTGGGCATTTATATAAAATTGGACCACGTTAAGGGATATACATTTGTATATTAAAATAAAATAATTTCTACTGAAAACTCTTTTCCAATATTAATGTCTTAAGAACGTTTTTTTATTATTATTATATATTAATATAAAAGAAGGCGAACAACTCACCTAAACATTGTAAACGCCCATTGGCAGCTGAGACACGAGGAACTGTCATCGTTACTCTTGCTCTGCCGATCTACAAGAGCATTTTTCACTGTTTAAAGTTTAAGTTAGGTATGTTATAAAACTTTCAGTGTCTGCTGATATCATAACCACACCTGGACCAAGCGTTGGGCCGTCGAGGTCATGTTTCACTGAGAGGTATCAAACGTTGCTCGCTCACGTCACAAGGCATCGTGATAAAGATCGAGAACAAACCACGGATAACACTGTATTGAGCTGGAGGAAGCAATGCGGCTGCCTCAGAACCAGTGAAAAGTTGAAGCAGATGCTCGAATGTTTCCCATCGCCGCCTCCGCCGACACCCGTGATGACACGAGATAAAAAGGTGCTTTTTTTTAAATTTAAATATCGGATATTCATAGTTGGGATTATAGGTACCTTAATATATCTGTTTTTGCATCCAACATGAATAATACAGTTAATTTGAGATTTTTAAATGTTCAAGAAAAATCAGAACACAATACAGGCTGCATTATATTCACTTAGTGCCCTATAGCATATAGCTAAACTATCATTTCATATAAATAATTAAATAAAAATATTTTTATAGCATATGGTATATCTATAATCATGGAATTAAGAAATACATAATTTTATACTTGTGATATCTTTCAAATTTTAATAGATATGCTCACAGTGGGCATTACGTGTAAGCGCAAAATGGTTACAGGCGCTAATGTATCCCCAGCTCGACCTGAAAGAAATATATCGTGATAATATTATTATTAAACTCTATAAAATATCCATACCTAGAAGTATCTGAAATAATCCAAATAATACCAGAACCCGTTACCGCAATTCTTTACTTTGTATAACATATACATTCGAAACGCCATATAGCTAAAAACTCAACTGTATGTATGCCTTTTAAGTTTTATAATAATAATAGGTATACAATTACACATAATATTTTTCCAACCACAGTATAAAAACCTATCGCTCACCCAGTGCATCAATTGTCGAGTTGTCTCGTCGATATTTTATGCGGTATTTGTATGTTTCTTACAGTTCGACAATACATGTGTTTCTGCTTATTACACCCAAACGGACACGACCCCCATATCGAACAAAATCCCTTTTCAACAGAATACTGATTGTAATGAAGGTTTGAAAAAGGTAAATTTAACCTTGTTTTCTATTCATTTTAGATCAGCCTATAGACGCAAACGACAATTGAATAGTTCTCTTCTACATTAAGTTTTTTATAGGGCTTGGAGTTTAAATAACATAAAAATAACTTCCTTAAATTATAATTTTAATTATCTTTTATTTTATTCCATGTATATTACTTAAAATATTTTCTAAAAGCTTATACAACTAATTGGGCGACTAAGTAATACGAGTAGTTAGTAATAATGGTAAGTGGTTGAATTGTTTGACTTTTAAAGTATGCTATAAATTTTATGCAATATAAAATCTTCATTGCCTAAGTATTTATTTTATTTATATCTAAGTTAGTTATTGCAATGATTAAGTGCAAATTATACATGTAAAAGGTATAGGTACTCGTGGTAACTTTACATAAACTGTGTAAAAATCTCGAGTCGTAAACTTACATTTTCCAAGATTATCATCACCTTGGATGAGGCAATAAAAGTGTCTTAAACAAGCCGAATCGTCGGTGGTGGGTCATCGTAGGAGGAGACCGTGCGTTAATGGCCCTCGTGAATGGAGATAGGATCCGTTCTAACTTCGTGACGCATTCCATCCCGCGACATGTTATTTATTCCCACTGTGGCCTCTGATTCGAGATTTTTCACTTTACATTATGGAATGTTTATGTTTGTAGTGCTTAAGTGTAAATTATAATATCCTGATATTTATTTCAATGACAGTTACGTTTGCAATTACAATAAGTAAATAAATAATACTGTTAAAACAATTATTTTATATTTTTAAATGAATACAATTCTGAAAAAATGAATTATCTGTCGTCGTGCGCCGTGTTATTTTCAATATACAGGGTTATAGGTAACTAACGCACAGCCTCTTAAGGGTGGCTTTGATTTATCAAGACAGACAACTTTTGTTGTACGACTTTTTCTAATTCAATTACTTTTTTTCCCATACAAAAAAAATAAAAATCAGATTTGACGTTCTGAACTTTTTAACTCTTCGTAAGGCGACGATCGCGCCACGCCGACATAGGCGACCGAAGACAGACTTACGTAGTGCGCGGCGTCTTGTGTCGCTACTAACGAAGAAAGGGGTCTGCGGCGCGGTGAGCGGGCGTGGAGACATGTGCTTGACTACTGTGTAACACGGGTCATGTCAGTCGCAAATTTGCTTGCGTGTGCGCCGACGTGTTAGTTGTCCCAGTGACGCGTTCGTTTCATAAATCACAATGTCAAATCGATACACTAACATTGAATATACCGAAATGGTGCGTGTTTATGCTCGGTGCGGTGACAATCTGTCTGAAGCTTGCCGTGAGTCCGCGAGACTATTTCCGAATGTGTTGACACCGAGTAAATAGATTTGTGAGTATTTTTGTAAATAGTTTAATTATTGTAAATAGAGTGATTCCACTTTTTAAATACGCCTACATTAAAAAATAGTTTGCAATTATCTATCTTCAAACAGACCGCGCGCCTCTTTTGGTGCGATGAATTGCTTGATTACGTATCAATGTTCGTGTTTTTCTATTTACTTTTTTATTTTTTAGTGTAGCCAGTCCTAAGCCTGGATAAGTATGAAGGGATTGTGGGTTCAGTGTATAAATATGTACAGATTGTACAACCTTTGAAACATTAACTTACGTAGAGGCCTTTACCTTGTTCATTTTACGATGTTCCCTATGGCAGACAAATAATAGGTTGGTTTTGTTTGTGAAACAATTATTTAATGTTTTATTTTGATTCTAGTTTGTTTTAATAGTGTATTAGTACGTCAATCAATAAACATTTATTTTCACTATTTAACTAAATATGGAAATTTACGTTCAAATAATTGTTATAAGCGAGTTTGTTAAATAAACAAGGTATAGGGTTAATAAACTTTCTGCTACACGATCCTTAACGCTGCGTAGCAACGTAACTTTGCGCACGACTGCATAGCACCAGCTGATTGGATACCTACGCCAGATCGAATGAAAGTTGGAATATAGAGCTAACGATGACTAGATATTCACACTAAAACTAAAAAAAAAAAAATCTAACGATGTATTAGGTTTTGGCAAAAGTCGTACAACAAAAGTTGTCAGTCTTGATAAATCAAAGCCACCCTTAAGAGGCCGTGCGTTAGTTACCTATAACCCTGTATAGCCCCAGTTCCTAGATAAAGGGATCGGAAATTGGACTACTATATTGACTATTTTTTGAACTAGTTGTGGCGCCCACATGCTCGAAATCAATTTTAAGTAAACACAAATAATATAAAATTATCTATTAAATGAATTCAACTGATATCATAGCTATTAACTTTTTTTTATATATAGACCTCTAAAAACCACTCCATACTAATAAGGACGACTGTTATAAAAAGTATTTATCAATAAATACATATATTTGTTGATGATGTTGTATGAGTTAATTTCTATGATTATAAAATTGTTCAAGATCAAATTCTGTTATTTGAAGATAACAACCGTATTTTTTTCTAAAAATTTTATGTGTGATTATTCGGGCTTTACGTAGAAAATACGGAGCCTATTTTCGAACTTAAAACATGGGCACGATAGATTGGACAGAATCGGAGATATTGTTTGATCAATATTCCATAACACGAACTAAATATTATTTATGATAAAGTCCATGAAAAATAAGAATGTACTTATAGTTTCTATAATACAAGTTTTATAAGTTCGATTGTATAGAAGCAGAGATACCACTAGATTATTCTGTGGTCATTATAGCTATTCTATATTACAGAGGTGAATTGATAGTTTTTTTTTTAATAAATGTTTTATAGGGTTTTTGACTGCCGCATGCAGTCATGCCAGCACTATCGTGCTACACCATATATATATTGATATAAAAAATAGAAATATAAACATTACACTGTTATAGACACACTATAGAAGATAGAGAAACCTTAAAGTTCCACTAAACTATTGTAAATTTTGCGAGCTTCTCGACTGCTGGGATTACTTAAATAGCTTTGATAAATGCCTAAGTCCAAAAAGTTGATGATTAGGGTGCTCCTTAAGCTTTCTCTTTCTTTTTTATTCTGGACACGTTCCATCAACAAATGTTGGATATCCTCTGTTGTGCCACAGCGGATACAGTTTGGACTACCGACTTTTTTCATAAGATATCCAAACTTGTTGAATTGAAATAGTTTTAACATTTAAACTCATTACCTACTATGCATAAGTAAAAAATGTATTCATCTAATTCCAATTAAAGATGAGTCAATCTAACTCTTAAATCAATCTTAGTCCTCAATACTAACGTAAATTAAGTCGCGGACAAAGGCTAATAGGCTAGGCATACCAATAAAATACGTAATAAATATCTATCTGAAGATCACAGGAATTCCTTGCTAACAAAAAAGCTTCCGTTTATAATTGTTTATTTGAATAATTATTTAGTTAATTTAAAGTATATTTAGTGAATGTAAATAAGGTTGCCGACGTGTAATGTTGTTAAAGTATTCACCGACATAATTAAACTATTCAGATGTTTATCTCTCTAGGTTATGACCAAGTACAGTAAAGTGTTTTGTATGTAATGCACAAAATTGGTTTGGTGGGTTAATAGGTATGTAAGTTTTCGTATTATCTGTGTAACAAAAATATTTGTGACACACTTACTTCTTAGTCGATTTACTGACAATTACAGTATCCTATGGATTGGGTGCGAAATATTTATAAACGTTGTCTGAATAAGTTGAAATCGCTTTATTGGTTTTTCTTGTTATTATGTTTTGATGTAATTAAATCATTTATAATCATCTTTTTTTCGTCATATAGCTGATTGTGTTTAATAAGTAAAAAGGGTTCTATTTCTATTTAGACCAATAAAATTTATGGCAGACTTACATTGATCTGAATCTGATAGATGGTAGTGTTCTAGTATGTAGATGGAATAGTAAACTCTATCAAAGCACAAAGAGCCTTAATGTTCAACTATGGTAATTCTTCTCGGTATTCTTACTTCGGGCAGTCGCGTCTAGAGACCAGCTCTTGTATCCCCTGCTTTTTCTTCATCTTCAAAGTTAACAGCTCGATGGCGACACCTCTGGTATTGAACTCGTCGTTGGTGATAGTGGCCATTTCCATCAGGTTGCCTTTTCGCCTATTTGCCACCTGTTAATATAAAAAAATATGCCTGTCGAAACTTGACCGCGGGAATGAACCCACAAAAGGCTGGTAGAAAATTAATGATTAACACATTTGTTACAGACGGTCTCCTGGAGGTATTGGCAGGTTATAGTAGATTTGGTCCAGTTGGTCCAGCTCTCGGTTACAGCTACGGCGCTTGCATTGTATTATCTCATTTATTGTTACATGCAACTTATATATTATACACTGAGAAGTGTACTATATTTCCACAACGCTGATGTGTGAGTTTTTATTTATTTTAAATACATACTTTACTCCTTTTCAAATATCAGTAGCACATTATTAGCAATTAAAGCCATAGTGTTAACTCTATCAGTGTCAACAGGGCTGTGTGTTTGCTTCTGTTACGGTTCGCATATGCCACGCTTTCGATACGCTGTCTGTTTCATAAGGCCTTATAAAATTCATATTTATAACTTATTATATAATATTTATGAGTCTCTTTAAATAAATTCAAGATACACTTATTGTACACTAATGGCCGAAATTAATAATCCTATTATCCCCTATCTTAGATTTGTTACTATAGAAACTAAATAGTATAAAGTATAAAAAATATATAGTATAGTGCATCCCTTTTTGCATACACAGGTTTGAAAGGGAGAGGTATAGCTATTAATCTACGAATTAAAGATAGATAAGCTATTAGTTTCGGCAGTAAAGTGTAGCAAACAGGATGACAGCCAATTTGATATAAGATGGCTTTTGTCGCTTATAAACTGCAACATCGGAAGTAATTTAGTCCCGCTCCTAACTTTGAATTAAAAGAATAAAATAAAAAGATCAGTTCATTCTTGAGCTTAATTTGCTAAGCTAATTATTAAATTTCGACCCTATTATTTCGAAATGCATTTAACTATTACAATATTGTTCATATTTATTGAGTTATTTTACGAGTCCATGTACTGCAGATCTTAATAAATATTACTTTACAGGCCCATGAAAATAACAATCGGTGTGGTGACAGTAACATCATTTGTTGTTTGCTTCAATTTAATACTGAAAATGGAGAGACTTATTGGCATTTTTTAATGATAAATATCTTCACTTTATCACTTTTTTTTAGAGAATCGAAGAAATTTAAACGCTGAATAGCTTGTCCGCAGATATTTTCAAGATTCGAATTATGCGTTTCTTGACATAATATTATACGTAGTAGAGTGAGATTAACGAATTTGTGATTATACTCAATTTCTTAACTCAAGGAGTAATATTGACGCGCAATGAAGAAATGTGTATAAACTGTTCTACAAATTGTATAATGTATATTAAATGTTTTGCATGATATGTTGTATTATATTCTTTTCTCTACTGAAAGTTATAGATTTCTATTAAAATAGTAATGTACATTAAATTTCTATATATATTTTTATGTTCGCTTGAAAGCTTGTATATCTATTGAGTCGGTTGGAAGCAGGGTACAAAAAAAAACTCGACACAGATGAAGATGCGGGTAAAATGTTGTAGGTACTTAATAAAACGATTATCCTAAAATGGAAATAAATTAGGTGGCGATAATAATTGAAACAAAAGAAAAACCCTCAACACTTTCGCTCGAATGTCGCGACGTCTGTCCGTTGAAAAACCGCAGAATCTGCCCACAACGGAAGTATAGCCAGCCTTCCACGCCACGGCAGGCATTTCGCGGATGAAGAGGCACTGCGGAGGCTGTATCCCACCATTTGACTGTCTGAGCGTGTGTAAGGTGCGCGTTACTGACACATTGTTCTAAAACTTCGCGATTTTGCGCACGCGCGATATATGTCATTAATAGTTGTGTTTTTAAATTTAAATTATTTACACTAGTGTTGTGTTCGATGACCGAATAAGCCCCGTGGAAACCACTAAGTGATTCTCTTAGTGCAAAATGGTGCTAAGTGTGAGGTAAGTGGAGTATGTAGCTTATCATTTTTAATAAATAGTGTGGCATCGTTGGGCTGTGAATTAAATAAAAACACGGTAATATAATATCGTTTAATCTATATTTCACAAGATATGGAGAATTTGGTATTTAAGCTCTTTTTACTACAAAACTAATTTGTTACTTGTTTGAAGATTAAAAGTTTAAAATTAAGTTATGGATTAAAATCTTTTGTTTATTTATTTATAAAAGTTTTTGTTTATTTGGTCATATTTACTCGGTAACATACAATGATACCCAAAAGGCAGCCGATATAGTCCAAAATGTACTTTGCGTTCGTAAAGTCGATATATAATATATAAAATTATTATATAATATAAAATATAAAAATAAGGCATGTTTTTCAAAGCAATAAAATGTCGTTTTTATAAACGAATCTAAAATATGTTTATGTGTAACAACTTCCCTTTTATATATTGTCACCGGACATTACTAAGAATACCTTAAGTCGTTATTGTTGATATTTCAGTTTTTTTATACTGGCTCGATGAGTCACTACAGTGAATTTTAAAAAATACGGAAAGTATTAAAAGATGAAAATCCCTTGATAATCTCCTTCGTCATGTCGGCCTACATTTATCACGACTGAAGGTCTACAGATATATGAATTACCAGACGAACACAAGCTGATCCTAAAACGCGGCAGGTTAAAGAGAGTCACTATGACGTGCACTTATATAGTGTGGTCATGATCCACATCTGGCATTCGGTTTGCCACCTGAAAAACTACGACAGGAAGTTGCTCGCTCGCTCCTTTTCATTAAGTTCTTCTTTTTTTTATAATTTATAAACGAACGCTTGACCTCAATCACACCTGGTGGAAAGTGAAGATGATTTCGATGATGAAACGCGATCGCCTAGCAAATGCCTATTCACTCTTCTCTTAAAGACTCCCAGGTCATAAGATCGCGGAAATATGGCCGCTGGAAGCATATTCCACTCCACTAAGCCACTCCACTAAGAGGGATTCATTATCCATCACCGTATACCGTGGAAGTTCGCAAGTAAAGAGTGAATCAGTATTTTTTGAGTACAACAAATATAGTGTATCCATCATTACTTTCTAGTCACTTTCTGTTAGGTGATAATTAGGCCATATATGAACCTGTTTGTAAAAAAATCAATAATATTTAAGGGCGAATATATCCGTATCCCGCTAAAAAAATATATTATTGTACCATCTTTTACTTAATTAGTTAGTTTAAACAAAAAAAAGGTATTAGTACAAAGGTAAAATCTTAATTAGGAATTTTATGTCGACACTTTTTGAATAAATTACACGCGTATAAAGAAACGACTTTTCCTGCGATCATTACGCTAAAAATGACAAAATAGACCTCTATTTTGTATCTTGGTACACAATAAAGAAAATACGCATTGTTATTGGAATAAAGTAGATAGGGAACATAGATGGGCAAAATGTAATCAGATTAATACAAATGATTACGATTACATTTTGCATTTTCTTTCATTAATATGACATTTTGCCAATCTGTTTTGAACACTAAGGGAACCTCAATCGCATACAAATTTATGACTCTTTAATGTATAGAAGGATTTTAAAAATGATTACAGATTAACGAAATTAAAATTATGATTCCATTTTGTAATCGTTAATCATTAATTTTATTACATTATGTCCATTTTTAATAGAGAACATATGCATGCGCCAATACTTACTTATATTTTTGTACAAGTCATACATCGTTCCACGTGAAATCTCTTTTCACTATTCTTTATCGTCATCGTTCCCTCACTACTGAGGATCGTGACTCTAAATTCTTTGGAAAACTAGCTGCCTCTATCGGTACCATTCTACCGCCTGGTGAAGCTGGACGGTAATCGAATCTCTAGCTGTACGGATACCTGGTCTGACCACCGCATAGGCCTTTGGCACCAGGCCTTTTCCCTTCTATTTTTCCGATTATTATTAGCTTTTGCAGATTTCTGCCCCCTCAGCGTGCAACATAGCATAAGTACTGTGCTATATGTTTTCGGCAGATTTAAGGCTGACATTGAACGTTGTCTGTTCACAATTGTTTAAAGAATCCATGACAAATTACGACGCTCTTTAGTCGTAGTAAATATATTAGGTCCTTACATATGAAATTGGCGTTTTGTATGGGAGGAACAAAAAGTCGAATATTTTTTAATATAATATATTTAATTAATCAAAGTATGAACCATTATTTTCTATGCACTTTTGCCATCTCATAGGTAGTTCATTGATCCCTTTACTAAAAAAACCAGTCGGACGGGAATCAATAAAATCTTTGAAGGCGATTTGGACTGCCCCATCGGAGTTGAATTTTTTCCCTTGCAAGAAGTTATCCAAATTTCGAAAAAATGGTAATCTGTTGGAGCAAGGTCCGGGGAGTACGGACGATGTCTTAGACTTTCCAATTGAAGCTCTTCTAATTTAGTAGCCGTCTGTTGCGCAGTGTGTGGTCTAGCGTTGTCGTGAAGCAGCAGTGGCGTGGAGCGATTGACCAGCCTAGGTTGTTTAGCCGCTAGCTTTTCCATCATGGTTTGCAATTGCTGACAATAGACATCAGCCGTAATAGTCTGGCCAGATTTGAGAAAACTGTAATGAACAATACCGGCACTAGTCCACCAAACGCTTACAAGTAACTTTTTTGGGGTTAATTTTCGCTTGGGGCAAGATTGGGCTGGCTGGTCAGGATCCAACCATTGCGCTGAGCGCTTCCGATTATCGTAAAGAACCCATTTTTCATCACAGGTAATGATTCGGTTTAAAATACCTTCATTATTGTGCCGGTTTAGTAATGTAACGCAGCAGTCGACGCGCGTTTGCCGGTTTGCTTAAGTCAATTCGTGAGGTACCCACCTTTCAAGCTTTTTAATCTTCCCAATTTGCTTCAAGTGAATTAAAACAGTTTTATCACTAACATCGCAGCCTGCAGCTAACTCGGACGTGGTTTGCGATGGATCCGCTTCCACAATAGCCTTCAACTCTTCATTATCAACTTGAGTCTCAGGCCGTCCACGGAGCTTGTTCTGCAGGTCGAAATTTCCAGAACGAAAACGTTGGAACCAAAAACGAACTGTGTTTTCTTTTGCAACACGACCGCCATACACATCATTCACCCTTCGAGTTGTTTCCGCAGCACTAGTGCCACGGCGGAACTCGTACTCGTAAATAATGCGATATTTTAAGTTTTCCATTTTGTAAAATGAGTGACACAAACAGAAAAAAACGGAGGAAAAAGCAAATGAATGACGATCATCGAAGCACAAATACATGAGTCTATAGCTGTACAAATTTGAATTTGGTATTCCTTACCAAAGAGGAGAAATTTGTGATTAAAGTGGCCAGTACGAAAAACGCCAATTTCATATGTAAGGACCTAATATTTAAATAAGCCTGTACGATGACGAGCGCTATCATTCGATTTCGTCCTTTGTTTGTTGACGTTGATTTTGGACTGCACAGTACCATCAGGAGAGATGCAATCGCCTTGCATTGCCACTATAAAAAAAAAATAGTTCTCACGCTGACACTTTAATACGTTGCTTTTATTGTATCTACGTTAAAAAATTGTCGAATCTCCGATACCTATGCAGAAAATTATTTTCCTTGTAAAAGTTAACGCGATATATTCGCTAGTTGTCTGCTCAGATATAGTTTTTATTTACTAAATAATGTTTAAAGGAAAGTATTTTAGTAATTTATTAGTTCATCATCTATTTTTACTTTTTATCTTTTTTAACACAGGATCTACCAGTGAATAATTAATATTTATTTTAGAAATAGGTAGGGCGTGGTTTATTTTAATTTGTTGTAAATTAAATTAAATCTATAATATTTATCAATATAAGATATTGATATAAGATCAATATAAGATATTAGTAAAAGACATGTTATTTCTCCGAATGAAAAAATATTCGAGAAAAAATAAATCTAAGACAAAGATAAAGACCGGTCATTTTGACCGGTTCGGTAATTTAGTGTTAAATGTTTTTCTAGCCTTTTCTCAAGTGTATGTTCAATAAACACGTTTTTGCTATTTTCTTTGAATTCATAAAATATTTTAAGAATCTCAATTATTCAATTTATATTAATATATACGACATATTTAACTGTTTAATATTAAAATACCTTTTATAAAAGCTCATCGAAAGAGCTATCGACATTCACTTTACTGTAATCGAATTATGTATCTTAAAAGATTCAATCAGTTGAAGAGCTTAGTATTATTGTTTGATATATAGATCATTGATAATGATAAAGATCAAATAGCCACATTACCGCAATTAATCTGTAATTAAAAAGACTTAAAATAAATTCAATAATCCGACTTGAAAGAAAGGTTAGGAATAAAATAACCCAGTTGCTCATTAATAAAGTCAATATTGCTGTGTCTCACTCACGGTCACGAGAAACACAAATATTTATTTTTTCTAAAACACAATACAGACAATCAATAGAAATAAATTCTAAACGAAACAAGAAAATTATGTTTGTACTAGTTCTGTGACCCCGCTACGCTTGAATGGAATAAAAGGCATGCTTTATCCGTTTCCACGCTTCCAAATATAATAATTTAAACAGCTGCAGCAAACTCAAAACTTTAAGACGATTTCATGATATTTTAAAGCTCGTACTAAACCGCAATGTGACAGGTGCTCCAATTTTTCCAATCTAATCATATGCCATCTGTGATAATATTGATTTGCTAAAATATTAATGAAACAAGGTACATACAATATGTACATACTGCATAGTCAACAAACATACAATTAGGTTAATCTAACAAGTATCATAAATACATATTGCATAATTCTTGAGAATTAAATTATATTTAGACGTATTATAATTGTTTAAAATCACTGTTTTGGAATACCAAATGTGTGGATGCTAATTTAATAATTAGCATCCACAAATTTGGATTTTTTGGATTTTTTTGGATTTTTGTTAATAGAAGACAGTTTACGATTGATATGAAATTGTCGTGAGTTTAAAAATGCAAGCAATGTTGAATATTAATGCCTGAATTCGGTACTGTAACGAAGATATCTTTTTACTTTGATTATTTCCGGTGCTATTTAAAGATGTCTTACTATTTATCGATTTGATTTCTTTTTTTTTGTATAGCAATCGTGTAACAAAATTATTTTCGTTTACAAGGTGTGAAATTGACTTACAATCTTTATGCTCCATCCAATTGATACTGCATTTTGTTAAAAGAACTTCATTTATTGCCGGTAATCCATGAACATATATGTATATAATATATATACCAAAAAATGAAAATATCGTTAAAAGACTTCAGATGTTCATAAAATTCTAGTGCCCAGAGCAGAAATAGTAATTTGAGTATATTGACATTATAAAAAAATATTTTTAGAGTATGCATTTTGCATTTCTGTAAAATGAAAATGTAGTTAACTACGTTTCATATTACAGATATAGTAACTGAATTGAAATAAATATTATATATACCTTAAATATTCACTGCTATATGGTGTTTTATAGAGCCCTTTATTGTGTCCTCCGCTTAATTGACGCTAAAGGAAAAATTAAAATGTTCCAAGTGCGGGCGTAGCGCGGAACGCACCGTTACAGACGACACTGCACGCCTGGCGTGATATCTCGGGCTCACACCTCACTAAAAGGTGACAATGGACTTAAAAATACCTCGAAACAGTGTAAAAACAATATTTATTATCGCAAAACCGTATAACTGTTGTGTATGCTTGGTTATCATCAGTTATGAATTTGGTGGTGAGTATAATGGGGCGGTGGAATGTGGAGTATTAGAATTTTTTGACACACACAATCATAAGTTAAGTTACACTTGTAACATTTTTTAAAGGACTTTCTCGTTTAAATTATTTATCAAATTTTTTCTTCATTGTACTACAAGATTTAAATATTACATTTGTGTATAATTGGAGCCTCATCAAAAATAATTGTTATCAAAACAGATCTTGGCTATCAATAACTAGTAATTAATAGTAGAGAACAGGAAAAACTAAATGTTCCACCTTCTTTCATGAAGACAATGTGTTTAATATTAGGTCCTTACATATGAAATTGGCGTTTTGTATGGGAGGAACAAAAAGTCGAATATTTTTTAATATAATATATTTAATTAATCAAAGTATGAACCATTATTTTCTATGCACTTATGCCATCTCATAGGTAGTTCATTGATCCCTTTACTAAAAAGACCAGTCGGACGGGAATCAATAAAATCTTTGAAGGCGATTTGGACTGCCCCATCGGAGTTGAATTTTTTCCCTTGCAAGAAGTTATCCAAATTTCGAAAAAAATGGTAATCTGTTGGAGCAAGGTCCGGGGAGTACGGAGGATGTCTTAGACTTTCCAATTGAAGCTCTTCTAATTTAGTAGCCGTCTGTTGCGCAGTGTGTGGTCTAGCGTTGTCGTGAAGCAGCAGTGGCGTGGAGCGATTGACCAGCCTAGGTTGTTTAGCCGCTAGCTTTTCCATCATGGTTTGCAATTGCTGACAATAGACATCAGCCGTAATAGTCTGGCCAGATTTGAGAAAACTGTAATGAACAATACCGGCACTAGTCCACCAAACGCTTACAAGTAACTTTTTTGGGGTTAATTTTCGCTTGGGGAAGGATTTGGCTGGCTGGCCAGGATCCAACCATTGCGCTGAGCGCTTCCGATTATCGTAAAGAACCCATTTTTCATCACAGGTAATGATTCGGTTTAAAATACCTTCATTATTGTGCCGGTTTAGTAATGTAACGCAGCAGTCGACGCGCGTTTGCCGGTTTGCTTCAGTCAATTCGTGAGGTACCCACCTTTCAAGCTTTTTAATCTTCCCAATTTGCTTCAAGTGAATTAAAACAGTTTTATCACTAACATCGCAGCCTGCAGCTAACTCGGACGTGGTTTGCGATGGATCCGCTTCCACAATAGCCTTCAACTCTTCATTATCAACTTGAGTCTCAGGCCGTCCACGGGGCTTGTTCTGCAGGTCGAAATTTCCAGAACGAAAACGTTGGAACCAAAAACGAACTGTGTTTTCTTTTGCAACACGACCGCCATACACATCATTCACCCTTCGAGTTGTTTCCGCAGCACTAGTGCCACGGCGGAACTCGTACTCGTAAATAATGCGATATTTTAAGTTTTCCGTTTTGTAAAATGAGTGACGCAAACAGAAAAAAAACAGAAGAAAAAAACAAATGAATGACGATCATCGAAGCACAAATACATGAGTCTATAGCTGTACAAATTTGAATTTGGAATTCCTTACCAAAGAGGAGAAATTTGTGATTAAAGTGGCCAGTACGAAAAACGCCAATTTCATATGTAAGGACCTAATATATTTAATCACGTAATTTTAATAGACCTAGTTGCATAGACAATATTGTGGAGTTTATTATAGCTTGCAAAAGTAACACTACAAATACACTGTCATTCATAAAAAGCTGTATTCATAACGTTCATTACAAAATGTTGACAATTATAGTCTTATCCCTATCGGGTATTTTGCAATAGATTTGTAGCTGAAATACACATTCTAGTACCATACAAAGCTTAAAACCATTTTCCACTTCAAATTTCGACAACTAGCTGTATTAATATAATTTCATAGATAGTTGCAGTGTTAAGAAACAATTGTTTTAAATAATTTATAAACATAATGTCCTTAATTACTAATGGCCTAGTTAAAGTGCATCAAGACAACACCGTTTCGGAAGGAAGCAGTAACGAGTTATTACGCATAAATGTAGGAAATATCTCGAGGCCGGGATTGGATTCGAGCTTGTATTTTTATAAGTGTTTGTTTTTGATAAATCTGTTGTAAAAATATCTAGATCTGAAATAGTTGTAGCCCATTCAACATTATGTGTTTCATGTGATAATCGAACCCACTAAACTAGATCTAAAGTCAATCGCCTAAGCATTTCACCAACCGAGTGCCAAAGCCGTATTGAAAGTTAAATTAGTATCTTCGGTAAAATACTATAAGAAATATAAATAGTAAAGTGATTTAATGAAACGTTTCGAAATTCGCAGTACAAAAGATATGTACGCGTTGCGCTACGAACTTCGTAGCCTGAATTCTACGATATTAAAATAATTTAAACAATATGTTGAACAGTTGAAAACTAATATTACACGATAACGGTAAGCAATTATGTCAAAAAAGTGTATTTCATATGTAATAGCATGCATTCTATTGAAGTATACTCGAAAAATGGCATCCAATCTTTTCGTTATCGGGATGTTGGGGTAGTGGCGAGTAGTGGCCAGTAGCGGCGAGTAGTGACGAGCAGCGGCGAGTAGTAGCTAGTAGTGGCGAGCAGCGGCGAGTAGTGGCGAGTAGTGACGAGCAGCAGCGAGTAGTGGCGAGTAGTGACGAGCAGCGGCGAGTAGTGGAGAGTAGTGACGAGCAGCGGCGAGTAGTGACGAGTAGTGCCTAGTAGCGGCGAGTAGTGGCGAGTAGTGACGAGTAATGGCGAGCAGCGGCAAGTAATGGCGAGCAGCGGCGAGTAGTGACGAGTAGTGGCGAGCGGCGTCGAGTAGAGGCGAGCAGCGGCTAGTAATGGCGAGTAGTGACGAGTAGTGCCGAGTAGCGGCGAGCACCGGCGAGTAGAGGCGAGCAGCGGCGAGTAGTGCCGAGTAGTGACGAGCAGTGGCGAGCGGCGGCGAGTAGTGACGAGTAGCGGCGATAACAGGCGAGTAGTGCCGAGTAGTGACGAGTAGTGGCGAGTAGTGACGAGCACCGGCGAGTAGAGGCGAGCAGCGGCGAGTAGAGGCGAGCAGCGGCGAGTAGTGACGAGCAGCGGCGAGCACCGGCGAGCAGCGGCGAGTAGTGACGAGTACTGCCGAGTAGTGACTATACAAAAGGCGAATCGGTATAGTTATAATGTAGTCTATATCTGTAGTAGATATTGTTATTGACTTTTTTAATCTGATTACATTTAGCACGTCTATGTCTATCTAGTTACTACTAGTGTTTTATATTGTCTTGGCATATAAAATGCACCGTAAGAGTACCTGATGGTGATCGTATTAGGAGTACAGTGTAGTTTGAAGACCGCTTTCAACTACTGTGACCATGCGAGCCTAGACAACCACCTCTTTCATGTTCGGTTTAAAGGACACAATATAATAGGATCGTATCTAATATGAAATGGGGTTATTAATCCGTTAATCAATTAGCAATCTGAGCGTCAGTGGGCTGGCCACATATGCTGAAGAACCGATGATTGTTGGAGTGGACGGACTCTTGATAGAACCTACCTTGCTTAAAGGCACGCACCGAGGCAAGGTGAAGCGACGACTTGCAAAAAGTGATCGGGAATATTTATAATTGGACGAGAAGAGCTGGAAACCTTTTTAATTATGCTTATTGAGGGACGCCTATGACAATAGGGCTAAGATAGGTTCATAATAACGAATATTTAATATGGGTTATTTCTTAGACATTGTCAATTTATGGAACGAGCATAGCTGAAGAACTCCTGATTTGAGTTACGACACTAAATTGAAAGTTACGCCATGTCAAGCCGCTCACGAATAACGGAGTCACTCTTCGGCAGTCGATCACGAGCTCGAATGCAGATTATAACTGAGCAAACTACCACTTGAAACAATCGGCTATACATTAATTGCGCTCTCAATCACGAACTCTACCAGTCAGAGTTCATGAACTGAACGATATGCGAAATGAAAGTCAATTACGACGTCTTAACTTTGCTGTTGTTTCACCTAGAAATTAAGTTTTTTTGCAGATAAAAAAATATATCTCTTTCCATCTATTTCAAAGTTATTGAACTGCAAATCTTTGTTATAAACTATTGTTTTACAATTTCTATTAATACTATAATATGTAGTGCATTTAAGAGTACATTTTTTTTAATTTTTATATAAATGTACCTATTTACATTGTTACGCAATAAACAAATAGGTATTTTTTCGGTAAATGTAGGTAAATGTTGTCCTCCTCTTCAATTTGCCAGCACTTGACGCGTTTGTTTGCAAATTATAAAAAAATGGCGAGTTAGTTTACCGTTAGTAATAATTGTTAAGTTTGTATTTTAAAAAAAAAACATTATTATAGACACTTAGAACTGCGAACAAAAGTGCTGCTGGTCCTGCTGGTCGTCGAATGACGTACGTCAAAAAGTGTAAAGTGGATACAGTCACTAATGTATTTCTCTGTAAATCAGTAATTAACTTCACCAAGTTTCTACAGTAGTTAATTTATAAGTTATAACGAAATATTATATTAGTGTAATTTGTTTTTTAATTAATCTTCTTCCGCTTTACGATTTTCATTTGTTTAAGGAAGGATATAAGATGTTATGGTCCGTTGGTGGTCGCTCAAAGGTCACTGACAGCCGATCGGAATTGGTTGTTTGGTTTTAATAAAGTAGTAATGCATTAAATAATTTGATATTAAATTATTAGTTGCTATTAAATGAGTAGAGGTAATCCGGATGTCGTGTGTGTTAATCACTGACATTCTCATGTCTTTAAATAAATACTTTAAACGTATTGCAACATTATTTTACTTATAGTTGTTTAGATTACATATTGTATGTACCTAATGTTTGTATATACATAAGTAGAAGTTAGATACTTCTTAGAAAAAAATTGTCTAAATAAATTAAAAAGTACTGTAATTTTAAGTTAAAGTTCAGGATTAAAATAAAATTAATTAATATAATAATAATAGCTACAACTGAACCGATACATTGAAGTTCCTATTTCTACTTGCAGAATTAAGAAATATTTGTGTCATGTACTCATCTTCGGATTAGAGGGAGCAGATTAGGGTGTGTAGTACCCGGCGCGCCGCCTTAGAGAGATAAGTTTTGGAAAGGTGGGCTCTTTACTCGAACTCCTCTCAGAGAGGTAGCATCAACAAGGCTTTTCACTCTCCCGACGTCTGGATGAATTTGGTTTCTCAGGACCAAATAGAGCGATTGGAGGGTCACCCTGGGGATTTTTAGTCAGTAGAGGTCTAACAAACCGGGATCACTGCTCTCACAGCGGCCCTGATTTTCCTTTGGATGGAGAATCTTCATCCGGGATACCAAAAAAAATATGTACTCATCTTATAGGTCTTATTTATATTTTGATAATACATTAAATATAAAGAGTACCTTAAACTATGCAATTTAGAGTTCACTGATACATATTGACCTCAACCGAAGCTTTACCTCGTCGGTACCAACTAAGATCTATTAAGAAAAATTTGATAGTAATAAAATGTTCCATTGAAATTGTCTTACATAACTTACGACCGCCGTACGTGATAAAACAATCACAAAGTCACAGAACGGTTTTATGATTGATATTTCTATTGATCCCTGTGGATCAATCCCGTGGCCTATCATTATCCAGCCGTGTCTTTTGACCCTCCATTACCTAGAAGCCACCGCATTATGCTCAGAACAATACGCAGCGTAATCATTGCGTCATGAGTTTAACCACGTTTAGTTTCATTTGTTTGCTGATTTTATTTTAAATAATCATTAGAATGTATCACGATTCCATTTACCAGTGCCCGACATGTTATTGATTTTTATATAATGTATGATATTATGAAAAATAAGTCGATTATAGGCTCTGTATTCTGGATAAATAGTTATTTAGTCTTGGCATATGGTTTTAGTGTACTTATACTTTTAAAATGAACTTGTAAACAATTTTATAGATCTTGTTTTGTTTTAGGTTTATTTTGGCGTGCAGTTTCATATCATTGAGGGTGAGTGCTTTTATATTTACAGCTTAACTTATGCTATTCGTCCACTATACATATACCCTCCCCTCCCTTCCCCCTTAACTTAACTTGGCAGAATGTTCTTTCTTTCAATATCAAAATAATATTCATACCGTTTAACCCTTATGTTCCAAGGATGTGTAATAGAAACTAACTGTGCGTTCAAAAACTGAGAAATTACGTAAATTTTCATATAAAAATATTAAGGTTGCGCTAAAAAGTTATGGCAACAGGTTTTGTAAATTCTGATGTATCTCCACAGATACACTATCAAAAAAAGGGTTAATAATAAATATCGGGATTTGAGAACTTACGCGGAATAATGTTGTTCCTCGTGAGTAAATCCTCCCATTTCTGTCATTACTTACACTGCCGTAGGTATACACTTGATAAAGTTTCACATTTAAACTTAATTTTATATGATTTAATGTTTGAAGTAATTTTTAAAGTAATAATCCGTAAATTTATTTGCTATATATGCTTATATTTTATATTCTGTATTAATATTTACGCAAATATACCTAAGTTAATATAAAAATGAACGTAGTTACATATTTATTTTATGCAATCATGAATGTAAATTTTACGTACGTATCTATGTGTAGTTTTCGTCAATATGTAGAGACATCATTGATTGCTAATGAAAGAATAATAAAGGAATATACAACATATCTTTGGAAGAATCGTGCTTTTCTATGAATAAACACTAATAACTGTTTATGTATTTATAGCTAGTACAATCAGTGCCTCAGTTGGATATATCCTCGTCAGCGGAAACAGTGGAGTCATCAGCAGAACCAACGCTTGGAGCAATTGCAGCTTTGTCTTCAGCCGAACTACACGAGGGCTCTGGGGATGATCCGCCTGATCCAGCACCAACTGTTACTGCTAAAGTTAGAGTACAAACTTTTTATTAATCTTGTAATGCCCCGAGAAAAGCGGACACACACAGCTGGTCACATTGGGCGTAATATATAAGTTCAAAGTAGATACAGCCCAATATATTTCTGTTCAACCCGTAAAAGATACAATGTGGTTACTAACTTCTGAATGGTGTGCTTGCTACTGATTTAATGGTAGCAATTATGAATATCCCGTAAGTCGAATTAGAGGCATTTTATTTTTAGTTAGTAACCACGCACAAACGTTTTTAACATATACATACGTATGTGATCGTAATTGTATAATTGAAATTTTCCTTTTTTACAATTCTTTCTCACAAAACATTCATTTTTACTTGACGGCCAACACCTATTTACGCCATAGATATGTAACCTTATTTTACAAATTCTTTACATACAATCACTATAATACCTATT
Source organism: Automeris io (assembly GCA_036320925.1). NCBI lineage: Eukaryota > Metazoa > Arthropoda > Insecta > Lepidoptera > Saturniidae > Automeris > Automeris io. The sequence continues at coordinate 10,138,277 of JAUDJH010000010.1, read as the reverse complement.
TGGTTTATATTAAACCTGTCTTTGAAGTAATGCACGCATTAAAGGATATTTATTTTATTTTTAGAATGAAAGCAGAGAAGCTTTAAAAGGCGATGGCAGTGATCACGATCCTGTGAGTAGAAATAAATAAACTTCTTCGGCCTCATTAGAATACGGGTTTTAACTTAAGCGAAGGTTTAAACAGTAGTGAAACTATGTTCTTACAAAAATTAGCTAATTTTTTACATAAAAAAACCTGTACTACATAAAGTAGACTAGCAATTTTTATATTAGCAAAAAAAAATAACTTTTATGATAACTGAGTTTTGGCACTTACCTTTCCTACACATTAATTTTACAATCATTTCGGCCGTCATCGACGCGAACACCTAGATTGAATGAACGTAAATTGGTCACAGTTTTTTTCATTTTACAAGTAGTTTTCGTTTCGTATTGGTTTTACGGTCAATTTGTATAATTTGATAATTCTCCTTTTTTGTACTTAAGTATAATTCTTTATAGTAAAAGAGCAATGTGTTCTAATTTTGTCCGTTCGTTTAAAATAATTTGTACCCGATATTACAAAAATAAACTAAAAAAAATCCCGTTGTCACACGTTCAACCATTGCGTCAATCGAATCGTCAGTCGTGTTTATTAATAAAATTTGTTTAGTAGTTAACACGATCATAATACTAAAATTTAATATAGCGCAAGAGACCAAAACAAGTCGACCAATTCACCTATTTTCAATGTCCATGTGTTTTCATGCGCGAGTACACGCGCATAGGGCAAGGGTGTACAGTTTGTTTTCTTGCCCAATACGCTCTGAGACCTATTGAATGGAAGAGGTCATTACTAGCCCCATTATAGCACTTGTGCAATAGCTAGCACAACTGTATCATACTCGACTCGTGAAGGTATCACATTCCATTTTAGTTACTACACGTAAATATACTTCCATATCTTAAAACAGTATTATTTTAACCTTACTTTTATATATAAAACAATGAAAGTAAGATTAAAATAATATTGTTAAAAATGACGGTCACAAACTATTCAGTTGCTATTAGTATTACTTATCGTTGAGTTCTGAAATTTTGTTTTCAAATTGGATCATGTTTTTTTTTTGTCATCTGATATAAAAATGTGTGTTTATTGAAATTTTATACAAACATAGCGGATGTTTCAAATGGTCGATCGCTAATCGAATGGCTTTATGTGATATGTAAAAACAATAGACATTTTTTTCCAATTCATTGCTATATATAATGTTGATAAGTGTGCTAAAGCCTGACATCCCTTGTCAGGCTTATGAAAAAGATACTGGGTAATTTTAGTTAACATGGCATTAGGTAAAAATATACTATTTATTTAAAACTAGCTGTCCCGGCAGACCTTGTTCTGCCCTATTTCTCTAAAACAAAGTCACATTGTTTTTTTTAATGTTAATAGCTTCCCCGTCTCATTTCATTCTGCCAAAACCTATTGGCCTGTCGGCTGTTTTTTGAAAATTGTTTGAAGGAACCTGGCCTTAATGCTATATATATAAAAATTGACAAAATTGACATTAATATTTATACGTCACTCAATAATTGTTTTGCCTTCCCGGAACCCGTCCACTAACATTTAAACTTTATGGTATGGTGTTAAAGTTCAAATTGACTTTTAAATATTATTACGAATTTTTTGTATGAGAATATAGAAAAGTGTTGTTTTTAGACTTATTCAGAGATTTTTTTTAATTTTTCTCTCCGTAATAACCTTCCTCGGACATCATCAAACACAACACAAAAAAATCAGCCAAATCGGTTCAGCCATTCTCGAGTTACGCGCTTATCAAGAGATTTTGCGATTCAATTTTATATTTATTTAAAATTACTTGTCCCAAACGTGATAAGCATTATAAAATTAGCATAAAATTTAAATCAATCTATATTTGGTACAGATATTTGTAAAATATAATTATAATTTGTTGGTTTTACAAAGATTTTAAACATCAATTTTGAATTCTATGAAATCGGCACTTGTATTAACCATTCAAACGTCGGACAAATTTTCGAATCTTGTAACTGTTCTCGTTTTTTGGAAACTAGTTTATTCGCGATCAAGAAAATTCATAATTCTCTTTTCACATTTTTACTGGTGTATTTTCTTTAGCTTACTTATTTATCATAATTTTCTTAAGTAAATGGTGGATAGCCCAGTGATAAACTAATCTGTTAGTAAGTCCAAGCAAACGGTTGCTCTGGCAATTCTGTTACTGTATAATGGCACACGTTTCTGATGACGATATCATCTCCGCCTAGTCGAATCGCTGCGGCAGCGTCTGATGAAATAGCTTGTTTGTTGTTTACACGTGAATTATGAACGACAATGCAGGATTTCCCTCTGACGTATTTATAATCAAAAGACACTGTCACCCGGCCTGTAACACATGATTAATTTTTTTTTGGTGTAATTTGTTAATATAAGCTAAATTCCACAATGGCATTTAATAAGAAAAGTAAAAATTAAACATGTGTTGACCGTGTTAATGTGGATATAAAAGCTTAATGTGGTGAAATAATTTGTAACAACATAATTATAACGGCGGTTTGAATAATTTTTATATTATTGAGTTGTGGTTATTTTATGATCGTTATATTGATATTTTTTTGCTTTTTTTACACAAACTGTTATTGGACATGTTATGGTAGCATTGTTATTATTTAAAGGCCGAGTCTTAGTCTCAATCACACCTGGTGGAAGGTGAAGATGAGGATGTTGAAGGACCGCAAATGTTAAACAAAAAAACAAATCTGAGATATAGGATATGTTAGGTTAATTTCTTTTGTAAATGGGACTTTATCTACTTTGTTTATGTACTTTGTGGTCTGTACTCCACTGGCCCAATTTCTGTAATGCGTGTAGCGTCAAGACGCGCCGGCATGGGCGGCGGAGCGGCGTGTGAACCGCCCTGGCACACTTATTGCCACTTACTGCTATTAATTGTGCAAAACTTTCAAGGGGGTCGTGACTGTGAAATGGTGCATTACCATTCACCATAATTCAACGCTTTTTTCCGTCTTTTTTAACCAGACAGTAATGGATCGGAATACTTTCTAATATTATTGAAATAACAATTCGATTTTGAATAGCGGTTTAACTTTTGTCAAGTTTTTAGGTTAATGCATGTGTGGCAAGTCGTTTGTAATGAGTGATTTTTAAATATAATTTGTTGAAGGTAGTCGCTAGTCGCATGTTCCGGACGGCGCTAGTTAGGTGGAGACTATTAAGTCTCCGAGGACTATCAGATGTTGCTTAATATTAACGGATACAATTTAAACAAGATTGAGTTATGATTAACAAATTTCTGTTTGGAGGTCTGAAACTTTAAACAAGCGTATCTTTCAAACTACTTTTTTGTTTTTTTTTTTTATACGGCCTTAGTTTGTAGTTTACACGTAACTAGGCTTTTTATAGCTAATTTTTTTAAGATGATGCCGCTCTCTTGGATTCGCTCCAAAGTCGTCGTTGCATTTATAAACACATATTTCACATGTTGACAAATATTTAGATCCGAAACAACCGTTTGTAGCCCAAGTTCTAGTTTTTTCAAGACAAAGTATACTTTCTTTCGAAAAGTACACTTGTGGTATATATTAAATTTTATGAAATTTCCGATTAACGCATATATCGAATTCATGACCGCGTTATTTTAGATACATGTACTAACGACAATTTAACTTTAACGAAAGTAAACTAACGCAAGTAAATCTTGTAAAAACTCATTTTTGGGCTTCCTCGGCTATTCAAAATTTTTTCATCACTAAGCCATTGTGCCAATGAAATAGTCAATTCGATCTCTTTCATTGTTTATTTCCTCGACAACTTATTTATTTCTATCTATTCTAACAATAATTTTATTTATAGGTGGTATTTCTATCAGAGAAGAACAATTATATTCCGGTGAGCATAAAGCCTCGTTCGCCGACAGTCGAGAGCGGCTGGCGAGACCGAGAACCTCCTGCTTGGGAAAGAGAGTATAGGAAACACCGGACTAATGGCAGCAGAGTTCAATGTAAATATTTTAGCACTATCCTAAGTAATTGTCTTGATAGAATAGATGAATCGAGAAGTGATAAATTATCTCTAAATATTATATTTTTAATTGAAAAGTCTGGGGTGGTATATTATATACTTAGGTTTTTATAATAACTTCATCTTCACAAATGGCTAACAATTGTAAAATTTGAGTCAGCTGATATACCCCTGATTGGTAAATTGTCCATATGGCTCTCCGTATTAGCAAGCTGAAGTGTCACTGGGTAGGCTATGTATGCTGAAGAACTGATGCTCGTTGGAGCAAGCAGGTTCTTGAGTGGAGACCGTGGATCGGCAGGCGTAGCGTGGGCTACCCCACGGCAAGGTGGAACGACGACCTGAGAAAGGTGGCCGGAAAAGATTGGATGAGAAGAGGTAAAGACGGGGCTCAAAGGCACTTGTTAAGAGAGGACTGTGTCTAGAAATGGACTAGGATGGGCTGATGACGATGATGATTATATACCCCACATTTTTATATTAAGAATAATATTTCTATTAAAGCGTGTGTAAAATAAAATATCCGATAATAAATATTAATTTATTAAATTTATTTTCAAGTACAAACGAGGTATTACAATATTATACTTGACGAATAATCATTTGATAATCTTTTATGTTTATTTTAACAGATATTGAAGCAGAGTGTCAAGATGACTTCATGAAAATCAGAGTCGGTTTTAATGGATCCTTCAGTGGTTTAGTATATTCAGCAGGTACAGTTTCCTAGCCCACTACATAATTATAAAAATTACCTACTACAGTTCTAAAAAATCACAGTTTATGTATGCGCGGATATCTAAGGGCGCAAAGATTTAAAAAAAAATATAAGCAGGTTTACACTAAACCTCAGTCTCACCTAATGGATAGTGAATATGACGAAGGTAACAAACCATGCTAGATTTAAAACACCCTCGTGGCAGATCTCGAGCTCGCACCCACGGTCAGCGTCCAAGCGGATGAAGGAGTACCCAGGAGTTTTTTAGTCAGTGAGAGTCCGACAGAGCAGGGGGCGGATCTCATCACCCCCTGACGGTCCACAATGATTTTTCTCCTGGTAAAAAAAAAGCTTTAAAACATCCAACTCAAAATTAACACAAATAAATATATAACTAACTTTTTGTGAAATATGTCCTGTTGACGACAAATATGTAGCTATTATTCGTGTTTTCACAGAACAAATAAGTAACTATGATTAATGTGAATTTACACTATCAAAGATCAGCAAACTTGCCGCAGTGCCGACATGCTTCTGTACTGATTGTATGCTATCTTGTATCTCGACAGGCACCGTCCTGGGATTTATGCAACAATAACATTGTTTTGACATATGTCTAGTTAGCTGTTAATTGTTATACCGTATAAGAGGGTGTTCGGCACATGAAACATGTGTGTCTATCAGTGAATTATCGCACTTTGAAAATTCAGTGAGAAAACTTTGACTTATTATGCGTGTTCAGATTTAACAGTTTTTACGAAACATGACAATGGAAGACGACTTGTTTCATCTTCCGAGCAATATGCTGCCAAGCCGCGGATTAAATTGACGGTTTTAAAAACCTCGGATTATACCCCTGTGTTGTGAACATCACCTTTTAATTTTAATTAGTTTTTCCATGGTTCGTTACCGATAACAGTGAAAGTAAGCCGTACTATGCAGTATGCAGTTTCTATCAACGGAATTGTATGACACTTCTGCACAGTCCGACCCAATATTGCCTATATACCGATAATATCTGTATGAAGTTATTTTATTATGCGGCCAATTATATGATATTTAAAACACTCTGTGAAGTACATACAAATCTGCAAATATGAAGAAAAACATGGAACATGCAACTTTTTGAATATTCAATTTAATAAAAAAAAACTATAAATAGAGTACAATAATTGTTATTTAGCGGATTCAATATACTTGTAATTTCATTCAAGTTATTTGTTATTGTACGTGCCCCAAATTAGTACACCATCGCAATACCGCCCGTTTAATTACAATTAAGTGTGAGATTAAAATCGGCTTGTTTAATCATTCGTGAGACAAGCGATTAGAGCACAGTACCGTTATTGCTGCAGCAAAAGCGGCAGCCAGATTAGATGAGACGTAAAAGGGGACCGCCATTATTTGCTTAGTTTTATTTTTTTTATTGGTTTTTATCTAGTATTTCATTAATTTTTATTCTAGTCCTAATTGATTTTATAAAATATTAGTGCGTTCTTTCAGAACTGCACTTCTTTTCTCTATGATAATGATTCCTAAGCAAAATTTGTCGTTTACTGTGTCATAAATGTAACGGTATTCATTTAATGAATGATCATATTGTTAAGATCAAATGATTTCGTAACTACTATGTTACATATGTATCTATAATTAGCTAGTCTATAGTTCACAATAACTTATAATTACCTCCTAAGGGACGATGGGAGATAAAATTCTACAAAAAGGCATTATTTTAAATCAATATGCGGCCAACAATACTCTATTCACACGAAGCGATTTAATAATTACCTTGGTATTTTTATTACAAAGTACAGCTTTACCTAGTTACCTAAATATTTCAACAAGTCAAAACGTTTTTAACAATTAACTTTAGTAAGCTTGTCTAACGTTTTTTAGTGATTAATGTTTTCTATTGTAGGTTATTCATACGATCCAGATTGTATGTACATTAATGGCACCGGACGAGATTACTATGAGTTTTACATACAGCTGAACAGATGTGGGACGCTCGGGAGGAACAGTGAACATGAAGACTCTAAAAAACATCCTACAGTAAGGAACATATACTTTTTTTTGAGTTTACAATAACTTTGCCCTAGGCTTGTCGAATAAATATCGATACATCGATATATCGATATTTTTGGGCGATATATTTTGTAATGATATATCGATATAAAATATCCAGTATCGAAAATTGTATCGAAAACGATATTTTTTTAAATTCTTATGGCAGTGAAGTTGCTGAAATCTGAAACTGTAGAAGATAGGACCGAACGAAAAAAAAAAGAACTATATTGTCTATGACTGTTGAGTATGTTTTGTTACGTTGCATGCATTGACATCTGAATTTGTTGGATGTATATTATTTGCCGCCATTTATTTATTTTTGTTTTATATCTTAAATAGGTCTTAAAGTTAGAAGATAGCCTTTTAGTTCTTGATATTTTTGTAATTTTGTCTAATAAAATGGCATACTGGTAAAATAATTTCCTGTTTATTGAGATTTAATCGATATATTGATATTTTTCCTTCGATATATCGACGCCGATATTGATATTTTAATAAATATCGATATATTTTTTCATTTTCGACATCTCTACCCTTCATAACGGGCTTGATCAATCTTAATTTGTTTTTGACCTTTTCAGAACATATATATTACTCATTAAATACGTCATTTAACATCATATAATAGGGATTATGTAAGATAAGATTTTTTTTGTAATATACGTAAGATTATTTATTTTACGATTTAAAATTAACAAAATTGTATGTACATTTGAATTCTAATTTAATTCTAGTAAACAAATCGATTCATCTTAATGTAAGCCTTTCAGCCTTGTTTTATATATTTGAGGTAAAGATAAAACACGTTCAATTTTCTTTTCGGAACTTATATAATAACTAAAAAATTATAGAATAAAAGATCAAACTATTTAATCCTTAAAATATAATATAGCTTTTAAATATTGCTAAAAAAACATGAAAATAAAATAAGTAAGACGAGTTATTATGAATACTATACTAAATGTAACAATATTTTTACACTTCAGAAGAATTTAATGTGGAACACAATAACAGTCCAGTACAACCCTTTAATCGAAGAAGAACTTGATGAACATTTCAAAGTTACTTGCGAATATGGCTATGACTTTTGGAAGACTGTCACCTTCCCTTTTCTAGACGTTGAGTAAGTAACGTACATACTAAATTACATTAAAAGTAAAACATAACTGTTTTATTTTTGCTAAAATATTATGCTGTTTATTAACACAATGAATAATTTATTTTTATACATGATTGTACTTTTTGCATATCAAAGTTGTGACAGTAAACTTTATTCCATTTTTATTTGTATAACAGAACTACTAAGTTCTACATTCTATTTCGGCAAGAACCAAAAAATAATTAACCCTTTTTAAAATAGAGTTGAACTGAATACTCAGATGCACTTATCCCCTTTGTGTTATGGTAATGGATATTTTTAACAAAGCGCGCTGAGGCATTTTCGCAGGCAACCATGATCGCGGCGAGTATCGATATGTTTTTTGCCCCTTGATTGTCGTACTGTTTTTGGACTGCATAGTATATATACTATCAATGTCCGGAAAAAAACGAGATAGTTTAATAAAAGTAATATTGTTATATTTCAGAGTTGCCACAGGTAACCCTGTGGTGTTTACTCTGCAGCCACCTGAGTGTTATATGGAAATCCGCTCAGGGTACGGAGCAACTGGCGCTCGGGTGTCTGGGCCCGTTCGAGTGGGAGACCCGCTGACACTGCTTATTTATATGAGAAGCTCTTACGGTAAGCTGGATGATTATTTTACTACTTACCTACTTTATCATTGACATTTTACTTTACTACCCACCTCCACGATACTCTTTCCCAATAATTATAATCATCCTTGAGTCCAGTTTTCGAAGCAACTTATCCACTTATAGTTAGCCATCTTTAACAAGTCGTCGTTAGTCAGTAAAATAATGTTAGCAAATGTAATAAACAATGAAAATATAATAGCAGTAAGAAATAAAATGTTTCAATTTCATTGCAATAAAATGCAACGGTTGTCATAGTTTAAAAAAAACTAGGCGTTAACCATGGGCGTCCCATACTATGTTTGCCAATTAGTGATGTCCACTGAAGAATCCGCCTGTTCTAACAATTATCAACGTCGGTACATATAACCAGTCAAATTGTCTTCCTCAAAAGAAAAGAAAAAAGAAAATTCAAGGAATATTCAGAATAATATTTATTCAGCAGCATGTTTTACACCTATTTTATTTTTCACATTACTTAGCTTGTTTCATTGAGTACCTTTAGGTACTTTTTTAATTTTTTTGTGTAAAAGTTTATGTCAGAGCATTTTTAAATTTGGTTTTACTAATTAAATAAGTCATTATTAATACATTTTGAAGTTTTTAGACATGTAATTGTATCTATCATAATCCTATATCAGGGTTAAATAACGGACTGAAACGGCTGGGTTTTGCCTTAATTTCTTGGCGGAATCTAGTTCAATTCAATCAAATATAGTAATAACAATTAAATACTGTAAATCCAAGGGCAGAAATGTTAACGGTGCTCGTAGCGCTAACATTGCGTGCCGAGCTGCAATGATAGTCCCGAAATATTTAGCTTTGAAACCGAACAAGTTCATTGATCCACCCTCTTAGACATTTATGAATCTGCCGGCACTAAAGTATGTCACTAAATTTAAGTAAAATATGATTTTTTGTTTATTTGTAATGAAAAATTAAATAATTGATGTTGAAATTAAATTATTAATATCGATTTAAACAGTAGTAAAACTTGCAGTACTTACCAGTACCTTTTCCAAGGTATTACAATAGATTATTCACTTATAATATGTGCAAATTATGGATATTTCTTTAATAATAATATTTGTAGACAATTGTACAAAATTACCTAGTCCTAAAGTAAGCTTGCGCTTATCATATGGGTACTAAACAAAAATATACATAGTTAAATAATTACATATACACGTTCATGACACGCGACAAACTAACCTATTCATCATAGAAAAGTTCGCCGCTATTGGGACTCAAACCTAGGACCTTCAGCGTTGCAGGTAGGGTCGCTACCATTGCGCTATCGGGCCGTATATATAATTTAATATATACTTAACTTAAAATAACATTTTGTACTATTTGTAAGGAAAGAAAAATGAATTAAACATTAGCCTATTCTTTAAATAAATATTTTGTTAAGAAAAATATTTCTCGTATCAATTACTTGAATAGCTTCACACTCGATTTAATTTTGATCCTCCTCATTTGTCATATTGACTCGACAGTATTTTATTTCTTGCCATCTATCGTTTTTCCTTCCAATAATTTGATTTATATATTTTCAGATGGATTTGATATAGTTGTGAATGATTGCTTCGCGCATAACGGTGCCACTAAAAGAATACAACTCATCGATGAATATGGGTAAGTTATATTCGGTATCACACTATGCTGCAACGGATATGTAAGGCAAAGTTTGACACATACGCATTAAGAAAAATAAAATAGTCTAAAATAGTTTTCGGGAAAACGTTAGGTTAAACGCAAACTTATTAACGTTTGCAAGAACATATCGTCGGGTGAACGGCTATTTGGTTTAAGCGACATTTTTTGGTGATATAGTAATATATATATATATATATATATGTTTTCATTTTTGGTTGATTTTTTAGTTGCCCTGTGGATGATAAGCTGATATCTCGCTTCCGAGGGTCGTGGTCGGAGTCGGGTGTTTTCGAGACGCAAGTGTACGCGTACATGAAAACGTTTCGCTTCACGGGCTCACCGGCGCTCTATATCGAATGCGACGTACGGATGTGCCATGGCAGATGTCCTGTAAGTACGAAATTTACCTGAACAGAGAGTATTTAAGAACTAAAGTGGACTGAGAGAACATTTTATAGATTCTGGAGTTAACGACCCGATTCCATAATACAACAAGCAACTTTACGCGGCCGCAGTATTGGCCTAAGTTTTTTTTTTAATTCTAGCTAGACTCTACCAGATGTAAGTACAGTACGGTTTAAAACCATACCACAACTATCGATTAACGGATTCGTATATACGCCGTGCTTATGCTGACTAGAGGGCATAGACAAAGTAACATTCGATCTGAGGTAACGCTAGCACAAAAGTAAAAATGTACGGGAAGCTTTTGACATATCAAGGTCGTGTAGTTATGTCAATCACATATATTTGGAGCTTTCCTACTAGTGTTATCGGTGATCGAACGGAACTTTTCTAAGCTCTCTGAGATGAAAATGTGAGTTTTTTCGAGTTTGCATTTTTATTTGTTTACGTTTTTTAATGTTTAAATGTATGGAATTGGTGTTTCTCAATTATCTTATGGTGGCGCTGATTAAAATAGTTAACGTTTGAAAAGGTAAACTAATTCGAAAAGTATATTCGAAACTCGTTACTGCTCAAAAGGTTCGTCAATTTTCTTTAAATGATTCAATATCATAAAGAGGATATGGATTGGCTGCATAATTGTTCCAGTCGGAGCGCACGGTGGAGATAAGAATTCCTATCCGTTTTAGTGGATATCGAAATAGACCTTGAAATTTTATGTATTACACATAGATATGTGAATTTCATAGGTTCGATGGTGCCCTAAATTCCCTCATAAACGTATAGCTAATGGGTACAGCATATTGCTATATTACCATGATCATTCCTGTTTCTGGTATCTACACTTTTTAAGCAAAATATATATTGGTCTAATTTTTAACTGACTACAAATAGAATGAGGTTTATTGTTAACTTGTGTATATTTTCTAAGCGACATTTGACTATCAAATAATCATGACGTGGTTTTCCAGTCTCAGCCTTGCCACTGGCGTAACATGAAGAGCCTTCGGAAGCGTTCCATCGCCAAGAGCATCAGCCAGCCGACGAGCGTGGCGCCACGTTTATCCGAGAACATATCGCTGTTCCAATCACTTAGAGTATTGCAAGAGGGCGAAGAAGACACGGAGATGTCCCATGTTACTGGTAATGTTCGAAGTGTTTACGTAGATCTTTGCTGGAAAGAGTTGAGAATAGTTACGTCATAGATCTCGACTTACGTACACTACTCACTATATTTCTTTTCCAATTGTGCTGAGAACATGTTAAAAGAAACGGGGTTTAAGAATTTTACAAATAACATGTATAAAGTGTTGTGAATGTTCATTAGTTGTGCTGCTTGTCAAATCAGTGAATTTTGCCATATTGCAGAGATAGCGACTCCTTGAAAAAGCTCCATTTGATAAATTCATCTATAGACCAGATCATTACCACTATAGCTCTATATTTTACTTAAATTGAATGGATTGGATTATTGAACAGATAGGAGAGGATAATCGTACATTTATATAAAATACAAGAGCATTCACTATACTTTCAGCGCAGCAGTTGGTTGTATTGAACGTGCATAGAGACAGAATGTAATTTATTTATTTCAAAATCTTGAAATATATAGGTGAACATTTTCATGACTTAACCCTTAAATGCATAATGATGCAAAACTGCAACATAGCACTTAAATACAATAGTGTACAGTAAATGCATAGTATTGTATATCTGCAACATAAGGTTTTTAAATTAATTAGTATTTAAAATATTATATATATATAAAAGAAAAGAAAATATATATAGAAAGGAATATATATATATATTCTTTTCTATTTTTCCCTGCATTGTAGTGTTCTTAGCTGCAAGATATATATTTTTTTTAAGTGTAAATAAAAGTTATGCATTTAAGGGTTAAATTGGGCAAATTAACATAACTGGATGGCGATACTGTGGTAATCCCAGGAAGCCGGGGCCTGTGATGTAATTGGTCCTTATCTATTAAAATAACAAGAGCTGTTAACTTATAATTTCTAAGAGATTGAGTAATTTTTTCTATCAAAGGGTAATCTTGAATATTTATATTCGCAGAAGGAACAGATGGACAAACCTGCATGAAGACATCGGCATTGTCAGCTATTATGGTGTCATGTGGACTGCTAATAGCGGCCCTATTCGGCGCAGTGCTGGTCGCAGCTAAAGGCTGGAGACGAGAGAGCAGTGCCCCGCATCACGCTTACGTCCCACACAAAGGACGGATAAAATAACACCGCCAAAAGTTGAAAATCTGCTTATTTATACTTTACAAAATTACATAAATATGGTGCAATGCATCACCAGCCCACTCTAGGCACGGGTCTCTTATTGGCGGCCGAATTCTCTAGCAACTCATCGCTCTACCTTGCTGCGCGGCATCTCAGGCTATATTTGCCGATTAATGTCGAAAGCGTTTTCTATTCAAGAATTAGCCTGCTCCGGCGATGATCAGTGCAATGCATCATTGTCCTTAAATTTATTTAGCGGCAGTAATAATCAATGTCAAGTGTAAACCTGCCAAAACATGCAGTCTCAAAATTTGCATGTATCGATGCTACTAGTGCCAGAGATATATCATAATTTTGATTTAATACAGCATTTAAGAAGCTATTTAATTTTAGATTTGCTTGATTATAAACGCGGTTCTCTAACCCGTTAGATTAAGATTTAGGTGAACCAGGCAGTACGTAAGTTGGGTTCTGTGACGTATTGCGCTGTGGCCAGTCATGGCTTGTTAACGTCCATTTTAACGCGCAACTGATTTGGCACAGAGCTCAATTTACATGCCCCGAATCATAGAATTTATTTTGTGGTATTTTTAAAGAAAAGTATTATGTATTTTTCAAACAGAGATGATTAAAATTAGGTAATATACAATAATACCAACTTACAAAGCATATTTTAAAATATTAATATTGAATTCAACGACAATTCATTTGTAATATTATTTCACTGGCGAGTTATTTCTTGTTTTATATTATATGCATCGCAGTTAGCTACGGTTATGCGTAACTTTTGATATTATAAATTCTTCAGATTTTTTATAAGTATAAAAGTAAAACCATCTATACGTTATTAATTGTTTATCGGTACTGGACAAATTGAGAGGACGTATATTTTTGCTATTTATTAAAATATATCTTCTCCGCTTGTCCTATTATTTATAAGCACGCAAATAGATTATTGAAGTTGTGATATCATAATAATTAAGCTATTAAAATAGTTTATTGATAAAATTATTTTTAGGGATCACCGATTTTGTACGTTTTTAAATAATAATAATAATAATAATAATAATAATAATTTTATTGGATCAAAAATTTTACATAGTATAGTTAAATTAATGATTACTATTTAAAAGTATGAGAAATGATAAATGGAATATCAAATAGTAAGAAATAGCTTTGAAACTGTAAATACTACTTTAAGATATATTTTTGTACTGTTTGCTATTTCCTATTAGTTGTAGACAATATAGATTATATAATAAAAGTGAATGTACTGTTAAGATGAAATAAAATCGTATAAAATATATGATTTTTTTGTATGACATAAATTATATCTATAAATATTATTTATATAAACATGGTATGATTTGTAGGACAATTTTCTACTAGGACAAGGCATGTGGTTGCCTAACCTAATAGTCCAGTCAAATAACTTTTTAAATCAAAATTTTGACACTCAAGTTTGCATTTTTGATATTTTGTACTTCTAATAATACAAAAACGATCTGTAAAGGTTTTAGTGTCTGAAACCTCCGGCAAGAGTTAAAAAAAAATGATTTAAAGTTTTTTTCCACAAATACTCGAAAACGGTAATAGTTAGAGAAAAAAAATGTAGGCAAAATATATAGAGCTTAAAATTATACATAAAAAAGGTAGTATGACTTTTTTTCCTCCGGCCTAAATTAACCAAGTTAGGGAGGTTTTTAAGTTTAAGGGTTTTTAAATTCCGCGCCGTTGCATAAAGTCACGAGGCAAAAAGAGAGGGACTATTGCTGTCTCGCTTACTCCCATTAATACTTGTCAATGAGTATTGCGTAGGCGTTCACTATAAAATGTCCGAGCAGAGATATAAAACACACTTAGACTATAAGGTGGTGTGAGTTAATGTATTATTAGCATAGCAGTCGGTTCGATTAGGGAATGTTAGTAGGTATAGAAAAGGAATTAGTTTGGTAATAGTAATCGAGAAAAGTGGATTGGTGTAAATTAATGATGATCCTAATGAATATAATTCTTGAACAATAGTTTAATTGGAATAGCTTGCATTTAAGGATTGGAAGAAGTTGGTTGATGCAACTTGTTTTTTTTTGTAAATGAATAGGCTTTAATATTTTAAGTGTAGTTAAATGATCACGATGTTGCGTTAGGATGTGAATATTTTCAAGGTTTTAGGTGGGTTTTGAAGAAAACTTAATCTTCTTGTAACATAGTTTATCAAAAATGTTTAATTTAATTTAATTTTTACTTTTTTATTTTTTTTTAATTGAGCTGAAGATTAAGTTACTCTCTAGCAGAGAGTATTCACAAATTTGTAAAAATGTTTTTTCCCCACATAGGTAGGATAGTTGTTTTGTATTGTATAAAAAATTTAATAGAATTATCAAAAATTTTTCAAAGGAAAGGGAGGATAATGTTGTGATTGTATGTAAGGAGTGCATAAAATTAGGTAACATGTCTGTGACATAAATATTACGTTTAGTAAAAATATAATATTTTGTATGAAAGAATTGGAAAATAGGAAGATCGTTTTGAATTCGAAATTCGAATTTGAAAAAGGACTTGATTATTCTAGAAATTGTGTATTGAGCTTTAAGAATGAAAGGTTGAAAAATTAGAATATACAAATAACGAGAATATTATGTAAATGTATTAATGGTTTACTAAATTTATAATTTAAAGTGATATTAAGAGTTTGATTGAAGAATGAAGAACTCCACAATATCGGTCACACAAGTTCCCCTTCCACAATATATTAATACTTATCTATATATATATTACATTTAGTTATTAAAAAATAAACATTAACGTGAAGTTCTGTCTCAAACTTAAGTTTTTACTATATCCTTTATGTCGCTTATGTTTTTAGCAAGCACATAAAAGTGAAGAAATTTTGCAAATTCCAAATAAACATATGTATATGTATTTATTAATTTACTTTAATTGATAAATTAATAAAATAATAAAAATATAGCTTTTCATAGAAACTAAGGATTTTAAATAGAAATAGAATTTTTTACTGTAAAATTTAAATTAAATATAGACCTTCAATTATTATATTTCAAATATTTTTTTAGATTCGAAAAAATATTACTATCAACGGAATTTCATCCTTTGATGGTCACTTTCGTTTTTGTACTACACTGTTCTTATCATCAGGTGTACTACAAATCACTATGTCGTACCACACGCCCGGTTGAGTTCCCCGCCCGGTTGAGTTGTGAAGACCTTTCTCGGTAAATCAACGCGCGTAAATTCGAAAAAAAAAATCTATGTCGTACCAGTGTAAAAAAAATAACTTGTCATATGAACAAGTTGTTTTCAATTTGCAAACCCAATATTTATGATAAAAAAGTTCAAAATTAATCCTAACATGTCAACTAAGATAAAGATGGCGTCCGCTCGTACATCGGACATAAAATTTGCACGTGACTTGGCCTATTAGATGCATTGTGGCAGATGGCGCCACCAGAAATAGAGTTGCGACATTCACCCTAAGTACCCTTAAAATCAATTATATATTTAGGAGTCGAAGCTGCTCGCGTCCGTAGGCTTTTACCCTAGTTTCCCTACACGTGGCTCCTGGGTGGTGCTAAACGAGCTGCAGCGAGTTGGTAGGGCGTCGGTGCCCATCTGGATCGCGACCAAAGTGCATGAGTGTAAGGCCAGTTTTGTCTGATCGCGTTTCGGGAACAGCCTGTGTATATCCAGTAGCACATGATTGGCGACCTTTGGCACAGTATTGGGGTTCTGACTTGACGTCTTCGCTTGGTCCCTTATGGGGGGGTACGTTGAACTGCCGCCAGGGAGACCCGTAGAAACGGTTGTACCGCTGGCCGTCCGCGGTATAGTACAGGGGCCCAATCATAGCTAACCACTATGAGAGGCTGATCCACCATGCCGCGCATAATCTTGGGTAGGATCGTCGTGCCGGATGGTGACCGGTTTTCGGGACCCGGCGACCTATTCCGGGGGGGTACGGGGGCCCTTCCGTCCGTTGGTTCAGCTTACGTCCTCTGGGGGTTTTGGCGTTGGCCCAGTCTGGTCTGTTCTCCTTTTGCTGTGTCGAGGGTCGTTAATTCTCTTCACGTCTTCTTAACTTTTGCTTCATGTCAGCGCAATATAATAATTCTGGTAATTCAGCGGTGTTCAATCCCGAAAACACCTTCTTTATGGAGTTCACCAACATCCGTGGACTCCATTCTAACTTAAATGCTGTCCACCACCATCTTGAGACAGTCCGGCCTGCACTTCTCTTTTTGACGAAAACTCAAATACACCGTCCGGCTGATTCATCTTATTTGCATTTACCTGGCTATCAGCTTGAGGAAAACTTTCATGCAAAGGCCGGGGTCTGTGTGTTTTTGCGGTCGGACGTGTGTTGCCGTCGGTTGCGCTGTTTGGAGAACCCCTCTTTTTCTGTCCTGTGGGTGCATGTGGATCTCGGCTCTCTGAGTCGTGTCTACGTGTGCCTATACCGATCTCATAATGGGGACTCTGAGACCACTTGGCTGTTTGATTACCTCAGCCAGGCGGCTGATGTCGTTCAAGAGCAGTGCCCTGCAGCAGAACTGGTAGTTTTGGGGGATTTTAACGCGCACCATGAATTATGGCTAGGATCCTCCAAGACTGACCATGCAAGAAGGTCTGCTCATGCATTCGCCCTGCTTCATGACCTCTCTCAACTGGTTGTCCAGCCCACCAGGCTTCCAGATGTTGTGGGTCATGCTCCCTCTTTGTTGGACCTTCTGCTGACGAGCCATCCTTCCGGGTATTTTGTGTCGGTAAATGCTCCTTTGGGTAATTCTGACCATTGCCTGGTTGGTTCTTTGGTGCCCCACGCCCTCTCACCATCTCCTCGTGAGGTTAAGCGTAAGGTATGGCATTACTCGTCAGCAGATTGGGATGGATTGCGTGAGTACTTAGCTTCTATCCCGTGGCGCCAACGCTGCTTTAATGTGTGTGATCCTTCTGTGACTGCCGATGCGATTGCCGACGAGATCAGGCTTGGAATTAATTAATACATTCCATCTTCTGTAATCGTCGGTAATCGCTCTGGACGCTCTTGGTTCAATCGCGAATGCTCTGTCGCTGTTAGTCTGAATCAGAATGGATATCGTGCTTGGATTAAGGGTTGCGCAACTTATGATCCTGATGTCAACGCTCTTAAAGCAGCTTATAACAAGGCTACCAAGGTTTGCAGGAGGGCGTATCGCGGGGCGGATGCTCAACGTGTTTCGCGGATTGGCCAGATCTTAGTAAACCACCCGACCAACAGTCGAGCTTATTGGGGACTGGCCAAGGCCGTGCAAACGAATTTCTGTCGCCCATCCTTTCCGCAGTTGAGATCTCCTGACGGGTCGCTGGCCCATGAGCCGCTGGAGAAAGCCAATCTGTTGGCTCACATCTTCGCGGCTAATTCCAAACTTGATGAGCTCAACACCCAGCCGCCCACAATTCCTTCTTGCGGCTACACGATGCCTGCCGTTGTGATAAGGCAGCGTACTGTATTACGTGAGTTGAGGTCACTCTATGTGCGGAAGGCTAGTGACTCTGATGGTATCCCAGCGGTGGTGCTGAGGGCTTGTGCAGCCGAGCTTGCGTCTCCTCTTACAAGCCTGTACCGCCTGCCTTTCTCGTCCGGTGTTGTGCCTCAGGCTTGGAGGGAACCCAACATTTAACCGATCCCCAAAAAGGGGGATCGTTTCGACCTAAACAACTACCGCCCCACATAGCCGTCACCTCAGTGCTCTGTAAAATCTTAGAACGGATTGTAAATGTTCAACTTGTCCGTTACCTAGAGGATCACTCTCTTATTAACGATCGTCAATATGGTTTTCGACCGAATCGTTCCACGGGTGATCTTCTAGCGTACGTCATGCACCGCTGGGGTGAGGCTATGGATAAGCATGGCGAATCTTTGGCTGTTAGCCTGGATATAGCCAAAGCCTTTGATAGGGTCTGGCATCGTGGTCTTCTCTCCAAGCTTCGAGCGTACGGTCTTCCTGACAACCTGTGTGCGTGGATCTCTGGCTTTCTGCACGAACGTAGAATTCGTGTCCTTGTTGATGGTCACACTTCGCAGTTCGTGTCAGTTAATGCCGGAGTTCCACAAGGCTCTGTACTTTCTCCCACCCTGTTTCTTCTGCATATCAATGATATGCTGTCTTTGGGCTGTATTCATTGCTATGCAGATGACAGCACGGTTCACAGGGGATATTGCAGCAAGCCCACTTGTGGTCGGGAGGAAACCATTGGGAATCGAGAAGATCTGGTTATTGATCTCAATCGGTCCTTTAGCCTCATTTCTTCTTGGGGCGACAGGAATTTGGATTAGTTCAATGCCAATAAAACCCAGGTGTGTGTTTTTTCCTCCAAAAAATCCCCATTTTCTCCTCTTCCTACTTTCAAGAATGTGCCACTTGCTGTGCGTGACAGCCTTAGTATACTAGGCATGGATATTCGCTGTGATCTCAATCTCAGGGATCACATAGGGACGGTCATCTCCTCGACTTCCCGTAGACTTGGTATCCTGAATAGAGTGCGTCGGTTTTTCACACCTGATCTTTTGTATCTATTGTATAAGGCCCAGGTCAGGCCTTGTATGGAATATTGTTCGCATCTCTGGGATGGTTCTGCACAGTACTTGCTTGATGCCCTGGATAGGTTGCAGCGTAGGGCTGTCCGCATAGTGAACGATCCAGACGTTTCTGAACATCTTGAATCGCTCCAATTGCGTAGAGATGTTGCCTCATTAAGTGTTTTCTACCGTCTGTATTATGGCGAGTGTTCTGAAGAGTTGTTTAACCTTGTTCCACCCTCTCCTTTCCTGAATAAAACCACGCGCGCGGGTTTGCGGTGTCACAGCTATACGGTATCTCACATCCCGGCTAGGACTAAGAGGTTCTCTAACTCCTTCTTTTGCCGTGTCGTTGGGCTGTGGAAAGGTCTTCCGGCGAGCGTGTTCCCACCATCTTATGATATGGGATCCTTTAAGCGTAACGTGAAGAGATATTTGTGCGGGCCGGCATGATCGCTGCGACTACCGATGGGTTTTTTCTTACCTTTCGATAGTCGTTGGCGTTTTTTTTGGACTGCACCATGCTTACCATCAGGTTTGGTGCAGTCACTGTGCAGTGTAAAAAAAAAATCCAATACGGAATAATGCTAAATTTCTGTCAATTATACTATTTTTTCTTTCGAATCGTCTTGAATTAAAAACCATTTATATAATTAATACATAAAAGAATTATAATATACAAAAAACGTATTAACGTAATTAAACAAAATAAACTACATATTCATTTAATTTATGAACGTAAAATTAAAATTAATCACTGTCTGATGAGTCCATAGTGGCTGTTGTCGTAGGTCGACTTTCTTTCACAAAAAATTGGTCCAAAGTTTGTTGAAAGGTTTTTTTACAACGTAAAATAAATTTCCTTGTAGCAATTGATATTAAGTTTGTATAAAATAAGTATAAAATTGTATTAAATTTGCGTTGATTTTTAGTTAGAAAGGGAATCCCCAAATTTTGATGGCATGGCGCAATTAAAAATAAAGGTGTTGCCATATTTTAGGAAATAAAAATTCAAAAAAACATTAAAGACTCGAATCCAAAACAACGCAACTTCGAAAATCTAACGACGCACAGTGAAAATCAATAAAAATTAAGCAGCGACGCAACTTCGAAAAAAACGCAAAACGAAACGACCCAAAGCGAGGTATTGGTGTACTATATCTAGTATCTTAGAATGTCAAGTAATTTTTTCGAAACTTGAAATTTACAATCGATATATTTATTACCAGAGATGGGCAAAATGTTATCTGATTAAAGATCAACGATTACAAAATGTAGTCGTAATTTTAATTAAATCTGTAATCATCTCTGTAATCATGATTAAATCCATTTAAAACATTAAGAAATTATAAATGTATATACGATCTGTGATTATGAAGTGTTTAAAACATAAATGAGCAAAATGCAGTGATATTAATGGTAAAAAACATTAAATGTAATCGTCAATCATTTTCATTAATCAGATTACTTTTTGCCCATCTACGTTTATTACCCTGATCTATTCGAATGAACAGATACTTAAATAGAGTACAAGAAATAATTATCCGATAATGCTTTCTCACTCTTACTCGGACATTTTATAGTGAACGCCTACGCAATACTCATTGTCAAGTATCAATGGGAGTAAGCGACACAGCAATAGTCTTCTCTTTTTGCCTCGTGACCTTATGCAACGGCGCGGAATTTAAAAACCCTTAAACTTAAAAATCTTCCTAACTTGGTTAATTTAGGCCGGAGGAAAAAAAGTCATACTACCTTTTTTATGTATAATTTTAAGCTCTATATATTTTGCCTATTTTTTTTTCTCTAACTATTACCGTTTTCGAGTATTTGTGGAAAAAAACTTTAAATCATTTTTTTTTAACTCTTGCCGGAGGTTTCAGACACTAAAACCTTTACAGATCGTTTTTGTATTATTAGAAGTACAAAATATCAAAAATGCAAACTTGAGTGTCAAAATTTTGATTTAAAAAGTTATTTGACTGGACTACTAATGATTAGCACGATGCTATCCAAAAATAGACTGCGATTAACGGGAGCTATAAAACCTATAGCTATCTATAGATCTGCGATTATGCCGGCCTCGGCATGCATACATTCTTTCACACATCGTTTAGTTTTCAAATCATAGACAATTTAAAAAAAACAAAAAATGTTTATTAAATTTACAAACCATAAAAAATAATTAATACAAAAAAATTTTCAAAATACACAAACAAGTAACGACAACTCATAATGCTCTTATAAGCTAATGCTTAGAGTGATATTGTATAAAAACAGTAAATTATTCTCAAAAAAAAAATGATTTCTTACTTCTAATTTTCAAATACAAAAAAATTAAAAAATCTATCGGAGACACGCGTATTTATTTAAACAAAATATCAAATTAATACAAAGACAGGAAATGAAAAGTGAACACACATTTAACACATTACAAATTACTAATTGCAAATGTATATGATATAGCACTCAATAATGTTAAGTAATAATAATACAAGAAAAGTATAAAGTATTCATAAAACACACAATGTAAATAATTCATAAGTAATTGCTACGCATCGCAGTAACAAATACGTATAATAAATTCGTAAAAATAAAACCAAGTATTATATTCATAGTAACCCAGTATCATATTCGTTGTTCTCTAAACTTAAAAATAAACAAAACAAAATAAAAACGAATTCAAAAAAATTTTCAAATACTGTCATGATTTGTTCTTACAATTAGTGTTTGTACATTAATTCTTAAAGCAGTAAATAAAACTAAAAAATATAAAAATCATATATCCATTCAAAAATCGTGGCACATGAATTTTGTAATGATTTTGGAAACTACACTAGTCAAACTAGTATAATTGAGATGTCCAGTGCAACTATATAGCAGGATGTCAGTTAATTATTTTAACATAGGTAAATACAGTTTCTTATCGTGTAAATGTTTTCATTTGTATTTCTAAATGTGTCACAATAAACGTGGAATAAGCAATGTAAGCAACGGTATATTATAACCAAAATAACGAAAGAAACGTAACTACAAAATTAATGGCCTTAGCAATTTTTTCTCAAATCAAGATGTCAGTGTTAACACCATATTAAAAAGGCAATGTAAGTACTAACAGACAGCCTACTAAATATTTATATAACATCGTGCATACACAAATGGCAAAAACAGTATATAGATATGTATGATTTTAAAATTCATTTTAAAAATAGTTAAGTATACATTATGATTACTCTTGCTGTGACCGTAAAAAATACATTTAGATTTGTGAAATTTAAAAATAAATATTGTAGTAATTTTTTAAACATTTATATTCCCATAACACTCCTTGAATATAAAAAAAAATTCACACCAAAACTGAGATATAACAAACATTTTGCTCATCTTACTAAATTCACACAAAATTGATTTTAATTTACTACCTTTCCTTTTTCTTTTTAATAAGTAAGCAATATTTATAGATTTATTAGGAATCTAATCCGATATTTCTTGCCTTTATATTATGAATATAGCTCCCCTTCTTTTTAATTTTAAAGTTGCTATGATTGAGTAATATATTTATAACTTCTGTACTCTTTAAATTCAGTTTACAAGAAAGTTAACTTATTCTATACAAAAAATAAAATAATATTTACTGCGTTTCAGCGGCTGGTAATGCGTTTATAATTGTTTCAAGATAACTAATGGCACCTTCTAGAATTTGTACTTCGCATTCTTTCAACAACTTTATGTTCTTCCTGAAATAATTGATCGGATTTATAAAAATAATGTAACAATGTATCATTAATAGAGCATTACTAATTAAATGTATACATGTTATTAAGCCTAAACAAGGTTATTTCCTCTCTGCTAACGTAGACGAAGTTACGTGCAGGGTCTATTAACAAATGAAGATAAATTTCATTATTAACTTAGACTAAATTAATGACAGAATCTAATCTTTATATAGTAAAAAATAAAGTCACTTCCGCTGTATGTTCGCTTTGATGTTTTAAACTATTCAATGGATTTTAATGCAGTTTTCAGCAATAGATAGAGTAATTCCCGAGGAAGGTTTACGTGTATAATGTATTATTAATTATAGTACAGCAAAGCCGGAAAATTCAAAGTTTCGTAATGTGCTGTCGTAACAATAATATTTTTGTGCGGTCAAATCGCAAACGTTGGCTAAACCTTACGAGATAGATCAAATTAATGTACTACGGAATTATATCCGGGCAGTAGACTTGAGGGTGTCTGCTGCTCGGATGATAGGGAGGCGGTGCACGGTGGCCGTCGGTATTGGAGGGGTGGGCTTGACTCCTTCCCCTCCTAGAGAGGTAGCCTCAACAAGGCTTCTTGTTCCCTGGGCGTCTAGATAAATTTCGCTTCCAAGGCTCGGGTGGAGCTATCAGAGGGACACCCCGGGGGTTTTTAGTCATTAGGAGTCTGACACACCGGGGTCGCTGCCCTCACAGCGTCCCTGATGGTCCTATGCAGGATTTTCCCCGGGGATACAAAAAAGACTATGGATTTTTATTTATTTTTTTACACTGGCTCGACATAGTGACTACAGAGTACCTGATGGTAAGTACAGTGTAGTCCAAAAACGAAAGCGACTATCAAAGGATGAAAATCCATTGATAGTCTACACCGTCATGTCGGCCCACATATACCACGACTGAAGGTCTCTAGGAATATGAGCTACTGGATATGCACAAGCTGATCCCGAAACGCGACAAGCCGAAACTGGTCACTATGACGGGCTTTACACCCATGCACTGTGGTAGCGATCCAGACGGGCTCCGACGCCCTACCACCTCGCTGCTGCTCATTTAGCTCCGCCCAGGAGTCACGTGTAGGGAAACTAGGGTAAAGCTTATAGACGCGAGCAGCTTCGACTCCCAAAAAAAAAAAAAGTATTCTATTCATTATTAGAAATCATTTTTTATATGGCAGAACAACGTTTGCCAGGTCAGCTTGTGAGTAGTAATTAGTACCCCCCTCTTCTTGCTGAGGTGTCGTAAAAGGCGAGTAAGGTATCTCTTTAACACCGCAATTCAACCAGGTGTTCAGAGAAGGGCAACTCGACCAAACCTGCATCTTGCTCCCTCCCGATCTTACTGGTTCTCCATTCCATCGGGCCTGAGGGAGCTCGGACGAGAGAGTGCTTTTCTGGCTGCGCGTCCAGTTCTGCACTTAAATATCTCCTGCGCAATTGACTGTTTCCGAACTTCGATTTTCTTAATCGGTGTTGAAACAGTCGCCGTGGCCGAATCCGGCTAGGAAATCATCATCAGTAATTAGTAATGTTATAGATTACCTGTGAACAGAATCAGTTTCTTCGAGATCATTCTCCTTTTTGTACGACGCGAGTATTAGTTTACATCTGGTCAACAGATACGTGTAGGCGCGACGGTCTATATCAACGCCGACTGCACTCGCACTGGTTGTATCAGCTGATACTAAATCCCCGGGTAAGCCCTGACTAGACCATTTCGTTAATTCTTCTGTAACGGGGAAATGAATTATGATAATTAAATTTGAAATATATTGTTATAAAGTTAAAAGATTATGAACAAAAGTGACAAAAATAATTTACCTACATATTTTTATAAATTCGATATTAATGTGTATAATGATAATTGACATAACTAAAAGGTCGATTATGCCAATTCTGTATATGTATAACGTTAGCAATAAAATTAACAATTAAAACAAATACAAGTACTATTTTGTACTAAATAAATCTATTGTTACGAAGTAGATGGGGGCATGAAAACATAGACGGACAAAAAGTAATCAGATTAATGAAAAACGATTACGATTACATTTTACGTTTTTCATTATTAATATGACTCCATTTTTTTAAACACTCATGGTATCCTCAAGTGCATACACATTTATGACTCCTTAATGTTTTGAAGGGATTTAATCATGATTACAGAGAAACAAAATTAAAATTACGACTATATTTTGTAATCGTTAATCACTTATTATATTTTTACCATTTCTAGTTGAAAACGTATATTCCCTACATCAGCGCTGGAAGATTATCATCTTCATACATAATGAAGAAAGAGAATGCGTGGAAGAACCTCCATGAACCATAATCCAAGTTCTTATGATTGGAGAGCTAATAATAGGAGAAACTCTTAAAGCGGACTAGCATCACCGCGTCCTCCCCATCTTCCCCTTCCTCCACGTGGTATTCAGGTCAAACGTTTACTTGTTAATATAAACCAACATTATTTAGTCAAAGTACCTATGCAATAAATAATAGTAAAAAATAGTTACCTTGATTCATATTGAATATCCTAATAAAAGCAAGCAGTTCCGCGCTCACGGGGCTATCTCCTTTGTACAAATTATAGTGTGTGACGCCAGCCAAACCCAGTTTACCGAGAAGAGACAATTTTGTTTCGCCGAGAGGATCGCTTGAACTAACGCCAAGTGTTAAAACTAGACTGTCATACTGGTTTTTCGTATACACGAATCTAGAAATCGTAACCATGCATTGAAATAAATTGTTTAAAACAATAAATATATAGATTAAAAAAAGGAGAGATACATCTGCGAATCTTATACGATTATTACGATCTTGTCATTATACTAATATATGATAGATCTAGTGTATATTTTAGATAAAATTGGGTTATAATTAATAACAAAAGAAACATTTATGAATTTTACCAATTTACCCATTGTGCAGGAACAAGTCAGCGTTGGGTCTCGCGCCGTAAAATATGAATATTTGTTCGCCGGGGTGGAAGTCGCGTAAGGCGTAGCATTCGCTACGACTCAGTTCTTTATTAAAATCCGTTGTTATCTGAAGACAACGTTAAGTTTTAAATGGTTATTAAAAACGGTGGCCTGTTTATCACATTTTGTTAATAATTAATTGCTTTAGGTTTAGTTTCTTAATTTTTAAACACCAGTAAATCATAAATTTGTATACCATTTAAGATTCATTAGTGTTTTTAAATTTATGGAGCGTTTATGAACATGGGCGTAAGGAATGGAAAAAGATATCCTACAAAATGGTAACACCGCCTTTGGCAGTAATGAAACTGCACGATGCGAAAAGGCACGGCGTAAATGGACAATTGTCAAGTTTGTCGTATAAAGGCTCTTAGACAAATAGCATTAGATAAATGATAACGCTCGTATAAAAGTACAAACTATAAGTAATTGGTATAACGTAACAGCGTAGTATTTTGAAAGCTTATGGTAATTCCATACATTGTGCACTCTCCACAAGCGTTATAGTTTATCGAAGGTTACATTAGCTAGGCCTCGTGTTCAGATGCCGCATGGCATGATATCTATCTCTCATGGATTTTTGTATACAAACAGCTCACCCTTCCGTGTTCATGGTTGCACATATCCCACAACGGTATGAAAGCTGTGACGTCTTCATTTGCCAGTTGTATATTATTCTGCCTCGTCATTACAGTTGATACAGCCCATCTTAAACAACAGAACTGCCCAATTACAATGTATTTATCATCTATTAAAACATATGATTTACAGTAAATGACTATTGTAGATAATTATTTAGGCTTGTGTTCCTCTCAAAAATCTCAAGTGGTAATAATAATGATTATGTATTTATAAAAATCAAAGCGGTAGCTTATACAATGTAAACAAACTGTTACCTACTGTGTACCTACAAATTGTAAAATTCAATAAAATTATTATTATATCCAAATGGTCCGTAAAAATCATTTTTGATTATCTAAGCGACCATACTAGAAAAGTTAGGAAATGCTATTTCTTTGTGGAGAGGTTTTCTTCTTTACTAACACTTAATTGAACAATGTAAGGAGTTTGTTCTCATTAAAAAAGAAATGCAAGCAAGCGGATGCGTCAGAGCATCGCAACAATAAATCTCCACGCAACGTTGCAGTGTAGCATCAAATCACGCAATATTGCTTGGGTTTTCAACGCATTTCTCTTGTTTGTACTTTCTTATAATGAAGTTATCGATTACAAATTACAAACAGAAGTAAAAATGTAAAATAATACAAAAAGTTAATTAGTTAATTAACTGAGGTTCGGAATAAAACCTTAAACATATGCATTAGTTAATCATTCTTAAATTTCCTATCTTTTCAACGAATTCGATCTAGGTTGACGATTGACAAACTAATTTATCAAAAGAGAAAAATGTCAGAATTTTTTTTTAGAAGCTGATGTAGTTGAAATCTATTTTAAAGTATTATTATAATTTAGTGACTATGAATATGTTCTTAACTATGTATCTACGTGATTTATCATTAAATAAAGTAACAGCATGTTTTAGATTACCGTTATTCAATTTTCAAACTAATAAATAATAATCGAGCACTGCGGTTTGGCAGCCCCTGGGCTAGTCGAGTCAACCTTTATCAAACACGATGAGCATCGGTCGTTTAAAAACGATTTTTAAAAGTAACATCCATAGATAATTTAAACTTAAAGATAAAAATAAATCAAGTCGCTAAAACGAAGTCATTTACGTAATCGCAAAATCACTTTTGCCGTAGCTATTGTTTCCGGAGAAGCTTGTGAGATAAGAGTTATCTATACAATTGTTTATTTACGGGCGAGTTGTATTAACCCGAGGTTTTCGAAACGTGCCTACATCTAATTATATTGTTAGCGGACGGATGGACAAGCCAACACTTTTACAACAAGACATTGTTAATAGCGAGTGTTTATAAAACATTTCACGCGTTTATAATCTGTTGCACTGGCTGGATGTTAATTATAAATCAACCGATAAATTTTATTGAAAAATAGCATATTTCTCGCATATAAGACAGGATAGTGTTTTGTTTAAATTGTATTAACGTAAACAAAAGTAAAACTGGAGTCTCAATATTGTTAATTTTTTTTAAATATAATAGTTTCTATTCTTTTTAAGTTATTCCCATTTATGAAGTAAAGATTTTTCAGTTATATACAAAAACGAATTGTTAAGTGTTAAGTGGATTTTTTGTTATATGAAACTAGGACGCGAGTATTCGTAATGAATATTTTAATAAATAATAATTTGATTTTATTTATTTAATAAATAAAAGTGAATTCAGATAACAAAATGAACAGATACATAGTTCCTAACAAGGATTATTAAAATATATGCCTAACTAGGAGAATGTTTATTGAATAACGCCCACGGCACTGCAGTGAAAATGGGGTGTTGGCAAATTGCGGTTTACAAATAATAGGAAATACACAAGAAACGCGAAATATTATAAAATACCACAGTAAAAAGAGAAATTATACAACATTGCATAAGATGTTGGAAGAAATATCCAACTTATGATATTACAAGAATCAATCAATATGAAAAAAAAATGGTTGTATTTTTTTTTACATCTATCATGAAATGGGGTGATTTGAAACATTTTAGCATTGACGTGCCAATATAAAAAATATGTATACCTTAATTTTAGAGGAAGGCAAGTTTTCGATACCTAGCCGATTTTAAATACAATAATTTAAAAATGTACTTAGGTTTTAACTCTTGTTTTTCATTAAAAATGCAGTAATATGGATTTATAGCGCGTTCTTGTTTTCGTCATCAGCTGTATCGGTGCATTAAACATAAATTCAGAAAAATAAAATATTATTACCAAGATCATGATCCGAATCATATTATGTATATACACTTTTGTCTTTTTTTGTTACAGTGGCTTGACATAATGACTACAGTACACCTGATGGTAAGTACAGTGAAGTCGAAAAACGAAAACGACCATCAAAGAATGAATGTCCATTGATAGTCTCCGTCGTCATGTCGGCCCACATATACCACGACTGAAGGTCTCTAGGTGTATAAGCTACTGGATATACACAAGCTGATCCCGAAACGCGATAGGCCAAAGCGAGTCACTATGACGGTTTTTACACTTGTGTACTGTAGTCACGATCCAGTTCAGGCAATAGCCCTACCACCAAAAAAACCTTTGTCTGAACGTTATTGAATAATGTGAAAGTATCGGTTCACAAATGCGTTGATCTACATTGATCGTGCATCTTATTTATTATAATGAGTAAGCATCCCACGATGGTGCTTTTTGTGAGCTATACGTAAGTACGTCAGCTCCTCCACGAAAGTAAGAGTGCGTGAGAAATCGACATCACTCAAACAATGGATGTGACGGGATAACAACTTTGATATACATGGGAATATCTCATTAATTACAAAACATATTTTCTTTTTTAAATTCACTTTCTTAGGGTGACTTATCTCCAAAAACATAAATACCGGTATTTTAGTACTATTAAATTTTACTATAGAACAAGTAAACAATTTTTAAGAACTTTTAATACTACCTTGATAACTTTAAACCATTTCTTATTGTTCTTTTATTAATATTATTATAAAAATAATAGTAAAAATTCAAATTGATATATTATGATGGTATGAAAACAATGATATTTTAGTACAAAACAGTCACTTCAGATATCATTCTTTTTTATTACGATGACGTACAAGATATTATTTATTACCAATCATTGGTATTGCAGTTTTAAGTTAATGCTAAGTATTGTTTTTAAAAATTCAAAATGTTTCTATTTAAACTAAAATTAAACGTGTTTCTTCAAGTGAAAATAATTGATAACAACATAATTTAGCCATTTAAATGCCTGTCATAAAAATTGCTTACATAAACAGACCTATGCCATAATTTGACATAAACGTCAGCTGTGTAGTAAACGTGGTAACTAATTATGTAAAAGTTGTAATTTGTATGTAATTATACACGTAGTTTAAGTGACATAAGTTTAAATTTAACGGAATGGTGTTAGCAGAAAAAACGGCGTGTAAATGCGAAAGCAAGTGTCGAATTCTTGTCTATCACGATGATGCATTAGAACTTTTCAATACAATTCTCTCGGCAATGATTGCGTTACTTACTGTGTACTTAAAAACACATTCATGTCACTCAATTACGTAAAAACAGCTTAGAAAACACAAGTGTTTCTAAAATCGAGACACGTAATTAAAAATCACGTTTAACTGAAATTAAAATTTACTTAATTGGTATGTGAAGGCGATTACCCGAATTGGGCTGTGACCACAGTACATAAATATAAAGATCGTAATAGTGACTTGCTTTGGTCTGTCGCGTTTTAGGATCAGCTTGTATACGTTATAGTATACCCAGAGACCTTCAGTCGTGATATATTGGGCCGCCATAACGACGGAGATTTTAGCTTTTTTTCTTTTTTTTTTAATCGCTATCGTTTTTGGATGCACTGCAGTCACTTTATTGAGCCAGTGCAGTAAAAAAGCATTGGCAAGTTATTACAACGATATTTACGATATAAAAGTTTATTGGATACATTGAAATGTGCTCTCATTCTAGTAAGATCCTAACAATGTATTAATAATCGGCTGACTCCAAGATCAGCTCAATAACTTAATATTTGTAATACTAAGCTGCTGATTAAAAATTGACATTAATTTATCAATGTTACTTTATTATATAAAATTTATTTTTATATCTATGAAAGTTTTACAAAAATCGAAGATGAATTAGTACAATCACCAAGTTTTAAAACGCTTTTGGATCATTAATTGTATACATATTTATAAAATTCTGAAACATGAGTTAATGTTAAGTTTTCATTTAATACAATTATGAGTCTTAACGTAATTAGTTTGAAAACGATATTATAGTTAAAAGAGTTATATCATCAACATAACAATGATGCATGTCTTCTAAACCTTATGATAAGATGCTTGTTTCATAATGAGACGTGTAAAAAGTGCCCTTCCTCATTAATCAGTAAAATGATTTCATGAATATGGAACACTAAGGAAAACATTTGTAGAAAATAAACAGTTTGCATGCATATTAAGTTTCACAAACTAGTACTAGTAATTAAAACATGAACGAATATTCCATTCGAGTGTCCACAATTACTTATGTGCCTATCGAATATATAATCGACTATATGTAAATAATTATAGTTTAAAAATAATAAATTCGTCTACTATTACGTTTAAAAAAAATCAATATATTTTTAGTCGTCTATTTTAGGGAATCATTAATATAAAAATCCCTTAATGACTCCAATATCTGAATCTAATTTTATGTAAAGTAGTGATGTTTAGGATGAACAGCCTTAACCCACAGATATCAATTCACTTACACATTAACATGCCCATACTAAAATTACAGGAAAACTGATGAAAAGAATGTTAACAATATGGAAAATAGATATTCAGATTTCCTTTAAGATATCGATATTAATTTTTTAAAAACATCTCTAGCCCGCACGTCACAGGCGACATTCCTGAGGGGAGCTGACGCGTCGTATCCGCGCATACCGTTTCACGTGGTATTGAGATATACCATCTCCGATTGACAATATACATTGAATTTACTGCTTTTGACTTTCCTAGAACCTCGTCGTAGTTAGCAAATACAAAGAGAAATAAGTATATCAAAGGTATCTTAAAGCATGGATGCAAAGCCTGGATTAACTTTTATTTGCACATTTGATACGAAGTGATTACTATTATTTCGAATTTGCATATTAAAAAAATATGATAAAATAAAGCTGGTGTTCAAAAATGTCTTCCGAGACACATCTTGTGAACTGAAAAATTATGTCGAGAGTCGGTAAATAATAGAAGATTATTTAAATAATTTCTAAATGACGGACAGAAATGATCTCAACACTTAAATATTATATAATTTTTTTTTTGGTAGATTTATAGAAATGAATTAACTGCATACTGAAATATGAAGAGTATCGGTAATCAAAAGCACAATAAGCAAACATCGTCTTGCCCGTTTCGTTTTGTCGAAAAACGAGTTACCATTCGACAGCGCAGGCTCGCAGAGCGCTAACGTATATTGGAACGCTGTCACTTTCACAATAGCACGAAAGAAAACGCGGGAAATACGCGACAAGAAATCTCACATTTTTTCCAATATCGACGAACGCTCCACAGATTATATTCGTATACCTGAATGGTAGTTTATAAACATCATGATGTAAAAATAAAACAAAATTTCGCGTATAGGTAGATTTGAATTGAAACCTGTGAAAAATAGAAAACCATTGGAAGCGAGGACGTGTTTTTTTTTTACTTTTCTTTCCTTATCTTCCATTCTTTCATCTAGTGCTCGGTAGCGTTTCAGTTTCTCATTGTGCTTTATAAACGTTGAACAGTTTAGAATCATTTTTGGTATCGTCAGTGCAGTGCATATCTATATAATACCAATTGTAAAATCAATCAGTGGTAACGTGCTTTAGGTGCGACTTTATTTATATTTGTGTTTGTTTAATACTATGGGTTTTATTTGGAAATCTGCAATGCCTTTGTTAAGCACGCTGGCTGCTTTGGTGATAATTGTACATTCGGCTGAAGAAGATAGAGAATCTGAATACATGACGGATTTGAGACCCAGAATTCTGGACACCGGTACTCCGAGTTATGAAGAGGTAATTTATTTTAATATATATGTAAATAGCAATTATTATCGCTGATTGCCTTCTATGCTATATATTTTATGTTTCCAAATTGATATTCCCATTCAATTAGTATAATGATAAATGCATCTGTTAAGAAAAACAAAATAATGTATTTTTTATTTCTCTTTCAAACAAATAATCTAAGTATTATTGTAAAACAATCTTCACAATATAATTGAAAAAATCGCACAAAATGTCGGAACATAGAAACGAATCTTTAGAAATCATGGAATGAACTCAAACAAGTGGAGCGCGTATAATTTTCACTTTGATAATTAGAAGATTGACAAGTATAGGCTTACGATTACTTCATGATTGCTCATAAATCACTAAACTTTCTTTTAAAAATCGTATATACGAGGTGCAATAAATACAATAAATGTTACTTCTGTAGTAAGCAGTTTTACGTAATCTGAGATTATAAAGAGAAGTTTATTTTTTTCTCGGTGTCATCGAAATTGAGCTTAGATTCTGAAAGAGCAACAAATTTCGCGTAGGAATAAAGGTATTGCATTATTTTTTAGTCCGATAACATAATAAATAAACACGTTGAAAAGTTATTAAAAATTCTGATCATCTCGACGATAATGAATTAATATCTACTTTTGGAATTACGACAGTTTTTAATTTAACGCATTATACTTAATATCCTAATCCAATTTATCGAGGCTACAATAATAAAGTAAATATAATTATTACATAACATGGAAACCGTTCTTATAGTCAAAGTAATTCACGAAGAGAAAGTAATTAATATAAAATTTCTTAAATTGCTTTATATAATAATACTCTTCGTTTATTTTAATAAAGAGTCAATAATTCCGATAGTTAAATATTTTTATATCATTCAGTTTGATAATTGCTAGAAACCGAAATAATTATTACTTATAACTTTTTATTAACAATAACTTTGGCATAAATTTTAAAAAGTAAGAAATATGTTCATGATGCTTGTATTGTAATTCATGTATTTTTTATACTTGTGTAAAAAAATATAAATGCGTCTAAAGGCTGTATCTCTGGAATTAGATCCATTTCTTAATCGATTTTGACGGGCTTGTGTAAACTTAAATACAACAATTTCAAATCAATCAATTCAGTTCATCTTTAAATTTAAAATATGGGTGTTGGATCATGATTAGTTTAATGGGAATACCTGAAAATATATAAACCTCTCAATATCGCTCGCTGTCACATTCTAGGTAGGCCATGTTAACTGGTTATGTCGTCGAAATCAAAATAGTTTTTGAAACTGCTTACCGTACAGGTCAGTTTAAACTGATCTTTTGTTATTTCAATGTATACCAAAACGCGGTGAAATGTAAGATAGGATATAAGAAAAATCATAACTATAGCTTTAGAGAACAAAGTTACCCTCTCTGCTACTCATATTTTTTTTAGATTTAATTCACAACATTCATACATTACTATACTATATTCTTACATAGCAGTTGTAAGAAGACCGCAGAAAATTTTATAACGGTCACTTTCTTTATTAATAACTTCAATATACGTTGTTGTAGAAGTTGATGTACGTTATTGTAGAAGATCGAATCCTGGGGCTCTTTGCCAATGGATGTAGGAGCACTCCAATCCATATTGGCCAGGCCACTCAGCGATGATGCCGAATATTTGTATAGTATCGTCAAATTAGTTAAGATAGATCTAAATTTTAGTAATTAGTGTAGTTTTTAATATTTGTTAATTTTACTGGGCGGCATCGTCGCTGTGCGACAAAGCCCAATTTAAAATAAAAAGAAAAAAAAAAGATTTACGTTAATTCGCAAAATTATATTGTTATAAATTATATGTGTCGGCGTAAGTTATTATCTCCGAATTGTATATATAAGTTAACTTAATTTAGCACAGTTACTAATATTACTAACAATGTGTAGAGCATACGTAACCAACGATACATTACAAGAGCCGAATATCAGAGCTAATCGGCCTTATTGCAAAACTAGTTTTAAATTATGACAAGGTTTAGATAGAGGTAAATTTTTGTCATAACATACACTTTAATGTTAATATTAAAAACACACTACCATTTAACATAATACTTAGATTTTTATACAAGATATAAGCTGAGTTTTGTAATAACTGGCTTAGAGGTTTAAACTTTAACTAAGTTAACTATTTTTGTAATATAGGCAAAATGTTTTGCTACGCCATAGTTTAATTCGTGTATTACATATACATAGACGACAAAATTTACATTTGTACTCATTTGGCTTTGCCCCACCGGCGCACGGTTTTTTGCGGTCCGCGGGCCGCAGTTGGCCTCCCCACTGTAGATTTTATCACAGCAAGGCCCAGTTAAGATAAACATGACAGTTAAGTATTATTGACATCCTTAAGCATTAATAATATCAAACGGTAACCATACTGAACGTAACTTTATGAAAGGACTAAAGTCTGCGGAACCGGTCAACGCTTTCGACTTTCCTCTCAGTATAGTGTTATAGCAAATACCGTAAGCCGTGTATTTTGTAACCGCTTTCCTCTTCGCTAACTATTAAATAACTTTATTAGCACTTAACATATGGAATAATCTGTTAAATTACTGTTATAATGTGATAAATACAGATAAATTGAACAAGCTACTTTCATTCCTACATGTAATAATGATATAAATTTTTACAAGCTGTCACATTAAATTATAAAATTTAAATTCATAATTTTTTATACTTACATCACTCCAAGCGTTTGACAGTATTGATTTAATACTAAAATTTGTCTACGGTTTGGTCTAGGTTACTAATTTTTATTAGTTACTACATTAAAAATATTACTAATATGAGGATATTCATTTTAGTTGATCCCTCTAGTGTGTAACGCTTGGAACTATGCTAAGGTCAAGCTATATCTCCGATTCTAACGAAGCCATAAATTCTAGACGAATCTTAATAAATTAACTAAGTGAAAGTTACTCTATTTTATAATATAACCGAATCAATCGTGGCAACGTCACAATCCAATAAAAATAAATAAATCAAATAATTATCAATAAATAATTAAAAAACATTATAAAGTACATAAATTAAAATGTAGGTAGAATGTAGATACTTCAAAATAAAAGTTTCATTTTTCGTATCAAATATTTATACATGATTTTGTTTATCTCTTCGTAAGAACTTGTGTAGTCATTCAATTGCGTTACTTATCTACAATTTATAGCGCAATATTATTTTTACAAAATATTCAATAGTCACAAGTTAGCAGTTATTTTCTCGAGACATGCAAACTTTTTATTTACACGCGGTTAACAATGGACGTACTTAATGTACGAAGACGTATGTGGAACGTAGACTATCGTCTTAAATTTACGTAACGTTTAGTTTTCTCTGGTATGTGCATGAATATGTCACATTGTTATGCTCACTGACTTAAATATGTCTTTTGCGTCACAGTACAATTGCAGTTTCTAAGTTCTTACATTATAACTAATTATAACCTTTTACCATTACTGGAACAATCGTTTAAAATAGCCAGTGAAAGCAAATAAAACAGAAGCATTATTTGTATTACAAAATGGTTCAATTTTAACACTTTTTTTGTATCCGGGGGAAAATCCAGCATAGGATCATCAGGGATGCTGTGAGGGTAGCGACCCCGGTATGTCAGACTCCTACTGACTAAAAACTCCCGGGGTGACCCTCTGGTTGCTCCACCCGAGCCTGGGAAAGCAAACTCATCCAGACGCCCAGGGAACAAGAGGCCTTGTTGAGGCTATCTCTCTGGGAGCGGTAGGAGTAAAGCTCACCCCTTTAAAACCTCGCCTCTCTCAAAAGGTGCGCCAGACACCGAGCACCGCCTCCCTCTCATCAACTTTAGCACTAAAGCTAGCGGCGAACAATTTATATCTATTTTAAAAATATGTGTAGTATGGTTTATTTTGCTTTGTTATAAATAAAATTAAATCTAAAATATTTATCATTATCTTGTACTAGTAAACGACATGCTATTTTCCAGAATGATAAAATATTTAAAAAATATATATTTTAAGACAAATATAAAGACCGGTCATTTGATGGGTTCGGTAAATTTAGTGTTAATCAAGGATCAGTACACGCGTCTTTACTTTGTAAGAAATGTCATTGGCAACAGGTACCAAAGGGCCGAAAAATAAGATAAACATAACAACACACATAATTAACACAACATATATTGTTTAATAGTAACACATTTTTAATAAAATGGATAACTATGTATGTAATAATTTCTACGATCAACATTTTAGTTCGATTGAAATTATGAGATATCATTTGAGATTATGATTTACGCATTAATACTGTGGAAAATGCGTGTGTTCTTTGCATTTGCTGTAAATAACGTCATTTTTATTTCTTTTTATGAAACCATTTTGGTGTTTAAAAAAAAAGCAATTATTTTTCAAGAAATGAATTTATATCTACGTAAACAATTTTATTTTAAGAATATTATATAATAATATATTTGAAAATTTTTCAGCCCTGGAGAGTAGTGGATACAGATTCATTAATGAAACAAACTGCACAAAGTAATATGTGGAGCAACGATTCTCCAGAAGAACCTCCTAAACGTCGAAGGCCTGGACGAAAACGAAAACGCCGCCCGCAGACATCTTTTACTGAAGGTTTGGCTTCACAAGAAACAAATAATTACCCAGAAGAACCTTTGCGACCATACTTTGAAGTAGATTTAACTAATACAGAACAGTCAGGAGAAACACCTAAAAGAAGACGAAAAAAACTTGAACCCAGACCGGGCCCATGGACAGACGTACCACAACAAAGGCCATTCAGACGCAGAGGGCACCGAAGAAAGCACCCGTCCTTCAAAACTTTGCCTGAATTAAAAGAGATTGGTGATTATCGTAATGAAGTAAAAATATCAGAGCACAGTCTAAATATATCAGCATCAAGTGACCAAAAAGATATAAATAATAGTGATCAAAATAATTATTTCACATTATTCTTAGGGAATAAAGACAACAATGAAGAGAATAAAATCTTACACCACAACCCAGTTTGGAAGGAACCAGAAAACCCCGGTTCAGAAGAATCGAAAGATGAATTTAGTTTGATTACGAAAAATATAGAAAAGGATAAGATAGAGCATCGTAGTCCTTACTTACAAGAAGACAAATCTTTGTCGGAGTTCTCCTTAGAGTCAATGCACCATACTGATGAACCAAAAGAAAATGAAACAAAAGTATTACGAGATGAATTTAAAGACAAGTCTGCTGGAGTTTTCGATGAATATAAAAAATCCCAGGTAATAATTAACTGGATTAGCTGTTAAATTAAATAATAGTATGAATTTATACATCAATCACATTTTAGAATGTACAGACATTACACCATATATAATTTTTTTTTTCGATGAAAATATTAAACAGTTTTTTTTTCATATGTGGAATATAAACGTTATATAAAAGACAACCAATGTCAGAAATTAATACATTGTTTTTATTTCATAGGATTTTTATTTCAATATTACGGTGATAAGAGTGTAAATGCCTTTTGTGCCTATTAAGGCTTCATAATTATGACAAAAAGTTGTTACAAACCATTAAATAATAAAGTGAAACCAATGAAAAGTCACAGAAAATACGAATTAATCTAACAAATTTAATTTAGTTTACATATCAATATTACAAATAAAATTTTTAGTGTGAACGAGAGTAATAGAAAAATAGTTGATTTGGATTCACATTTTTTATTTCATTTGTATGCTTAAGCGGAGAATGTTGTGTTATCTTAAAATATTTGAGGAGTCTAATTTCAAAACCCACTGCAATATATTTTCCCAAATCCCATAAATTTATAAAAACTTGTAATTAATCTTTGACTTAACAATCACATTCTTATAAGATAATAATAATAATAATTATTATTCTAGAGTGAAAGAGCAAACAAGAAAAATTCATATTTGCTTTGATAAAAACATTTCAAATTACTATTAGGACTATTAAGTAATTTTGCACGAAAAATCGTTTTAGCGGGTTATGAAATTAGACGCCTCATTTATTTTATCAAGATTAACATGTACCTAATTGAAGAATAAACCTGTACTTATATAATAATTTTACACATTACATATACTACAATGGTTTAACTGATGAAGCAGAATGTAAGACATTTTTATTTAACAAAATATGAATTAATAATTACTTTAATAATCAAAACGCTTTATATCTAGATATATTATTTTGTAACCAAATGACAATATTTAACAAATATGTAACCATTTTTGTCTGTCCCTATTTTTCAGAGCACTGATCCGGTAGACCCTATAACTCTGAAAGATATTCTAAAGAAATCAAATGGAACAAGTTTAAGTGAAATATTGCAGCTACATAATTTATCTTTAGCAGATTTGTTACACGGAAAGGAAAATGCTATATCAATTTTGAAATCGAGAAGTTCTCCTGCATATAAAGAAATTAATAACATGGACAATAACGTAACAATAATTGGTTTTGATACTGACAGTAGTAGGGATTTGGTGGAAAATGGAACTGAAGAAAAATTATTGCTGTATTCGGAAACTAAAGATATAACAGATCCTGGAGCCAAATATGTTACTTCAACACACATGACTACACAACAGCAATATTCTGAAAAGGAAGAAATAGTTACAAGCACTATAAAACCAGAAAACAATACTCATAAAATATTAGGATTACGTCGGCATCCTCTAGGTGCTCGCAGAAAGCTACGTATAAGACCAATGAATAATTCCACCTTTAAAAGTCAACTGAGTAGGGAATTTACAATGGTAAATGCAAGAAAATCTTTACACGATAAAAGAAACACTTCTAAATCCATGGAATTTATAAAAACAATTCCTTCAATAATAAATGTAAGTACGACTGACAGTGATCAAAATGAAGATTTAAAAATAACAACAGCTAATATAGAAGATCATTTAATGACAAAATCTGATATCGACAATACAAATCGAGTTAGATCAGAAACGGAAAAAACTACAAACTTTGCTATAGGTAAAGAAAGTGAATTAATCACTATAACTTCCGTAAAACCAGAGAAAGCTTTAGAATACAGTAACACTGAAAAAACAACTTCTGTATCTACTATGAAATTTGTGACAAATTCTCCAGCAATGCGAAGGCATACATTATACAATAGATACAAGAAAAAACGTCTTCGGCAGAAAAATTTTACCACAGAATCACCGCAAATTCAAAGTAATAAAATTCCACTTGAAAATGGAAATATTCTGTCATCCACAGAGTTTATTACAAAGGCACAAGAACCAAGTATACAACGAGAAGGTAATGAATTTGTTACTCTTTTAGAAGATTTTATGACTACGCCAGCACCTAGTAATGTTGAAATTAATTCAAAATTGTCTTATGCGAGTACCTCATCGTCGATAAGTTCGAACGATAAAATTACGACACAAAGATTACCTGAGAAACCAGCTCAAATTGAAATAGATGAAATTTTTAATGATTTTCATGGTAAGCATAACAACATATCACATTTATATAAAAACAACGAATACGGTAAATTATTATTAGTACATGTTAAACTCATTTATACATATATTACAGTTTTTTCGCCGAAACAGAACAAATAATATACAATAAGCTTAGTTGTACAATATTAACAAGAAACTATATTTTAAACAAAAATAAATCTAATTTGGTTACGTTTATCACTAAAGCACTAATAAATTATACTTTAGTTTATGCTCCTCCAGCAGTATGAAGCAATAAAATTATATTTTTAATCCAATAATATTTTCAGCTAGCGCCAGACTTGCAAGAATATTAAGAGACAGAAATATGACGCTGAATGAATTAGTTGAACACAGAGAACGTGGTTCGAGTCACATACACCTGGCTGATATATTCCACAATACTTCAAAAAAACCAAATCCACCTGAACCATTTTTATCAAAATCTATAATTGAGCCTATTTCCAAAGAAACTTATCCATTAAGGGCAATTTTAGAAGCAAACGCGCACGACACTACTTATAAACCTTTGATCAATGAACCAAGTTCAGTAGAAAATAGTCATAATATTCCTGTGGTAATGGATTATGGTAATAATGTAAATGAACATGCAGAAAATATGGGTATAATGTCTCTTTTTAATAATTTTACAAAAAACACTCTAATGAAAAAGGTCACCATACAAAATGACTTAGAAGAGAGAATGCATAACGCTGACTTAGCCGCAGTCAATACCACACCTCAAAAGAAAACAGTCCGAGAAAGTCGTGTAATTACAGATAACAATAATGATGATGTGGTTAGTTGGAATGAAATATTCTCATTAATGAAAAGAAATTATAAAAACGAAACAAAAGACTTATTAGAGTCAATACACAATGGTAAAGAAAGTATAAAAATGTATCAGTAGAAATTGAAATTTTGTACTTGTTAGCTACTTGTTTTTTTTTTTTTCAGATCCATCAATCTCCGAGATACCTAAAAAGATAACTGTAGAAGATGTTGATGGTAACAACGTTATAATACTTGAGGATTTGCAAAATCTTAAAGTAGTTGAAAATAATATAGCTCCAGATTCTAATGAAAGGCTAGAAGTGGGT
Organism: Automeris io; assembly: GCA_036320925.1. NCBI lineage: Eukaryota > Metazoa > Arthropoda > Insecta > Lepidoptera > Saturniidae > Automeris > Automeris io. Next base: position 10,096,765 of record JAUDJH010000010.1, on the reverse strand, counting down.
TCTTTAGGACAGATAGATTCTTCTGATGTGTTCGAAAAAATACCAAGCCAAACTAAATCTATCACTGTTGCAACTGCAAGTATAGCTGGTTTAGCATTGGTGTTATTTTTACTGGCATATGCTGTGTTTAAGTGGAAACAACAAAAAGTGGTACCTGGGGCAAAGCAAAGTTTTTGCAATGAAAAGATTCCAACGCCAGTGTTTGAGAATAGAAAAGGTCATAAAAACAATAGTAGTACACGAAGTATCAGTCCAATGCTATCAACATCAAATATCTATACTTTGAATACATTAGATTCACGCAATGGTAGGGATTCTCCAGAATATATGTGGGACACACTGAGAAAACCATTCCAATAGATTTTTTTTATAGCTTATACTAATATTGATTAAATTCAATTTAAATTATATTATAAAACATGTTTTATAGCTGTAAAATGCTTCCATAAATTAATTTTAGAGACCTGATAAAATAAGGTAATTTTAATAATTCAACTATACTTTGAGAGATAATTTAGTTTAAAAAAAAAAACTTTATAGACTGTGCAGAAAGTGCAACATCACATTAAGGAGGTTTTATATATTACTTGTTATAAATATTAAAATATTAAGACAGATGAAATAACTTTACTTATATTCTCTTACCTGTAATTTTCAAATGTAAAAATGTCTTGAAATTTTGTCAATACCGGTAGACTTATAGAATGAATTTTGTTGTAGAAATATGCATATTGCCTTGCAATACTTCTATAGAGCTTAAGTGATGATTCAAATACTGGTGACGGCTGTAAAAACAAAGAAAAAAAATAATTTTCCAAATATTATTATTATTAAATAACAAATATATATATATTCGCGCTATATCCTTTTTGGGGTGAGCAGAGATACATCAGTGGATGTATTCACTTTGTGCTTATATGTAATGCCCAACGTGACCAGTAGTACCACTGATTACCGTTCTCAAAGCACTACTTACACATGACATTTCTATTAAATGCCATGCATGGTTTCTTCATATTATTATTAACAAATAATAGTCAAGCAACTCTTAGCTGATGTGCCACCTATGTCTTAGCTGGTATGTTCAACTGTCACATATTATTTAACAATGTGTTGTATGGTCATACATTAAAAATCAAAATATTAATAAAAAAATAACTAGTCTTTGATATAGAGAAAGTTTTAGTTAAATATTAACTATTATAGTGCAATGCAGAATATACTTGCTTACTATTAAAGTAATAAAATTTCATATTTCTATTTACCTTTAGTGTTAAGAGTTCATCAGATTTAAAATACAAAATAGTAGAATATTTTTCAGGTAAAACATCAATATATGGCTTCCAAAATGAATCTGAAATTAAAAACAATTTAAAATTGTTTATTGATAACACTTTTAATACAATTTTTTTAACAGCATAAAAGCTAATTATTGGTTGCCTGAAGTGAATATTTTAATCTAATATTACTTGTATATACATGGAAAAGTTACTTAACTATTAATATAATTAAAATTCAAAGGTTTTACTCACTTATTGATTATAATAATGATATAACTTACAAAATATTAACTAAATCTACTCTTAACAATACTTAAAAATGAGTTATCAGTCAGATATCAATAATCCTTGTTTACTAAGACAATATGGAGAACAAAATATAACTGATTTGGCATTGATGCAATTATGTATTACTAAATGCAAAAATATTTAATGAGATATAATGATTCTATTGTTTTCTTAAAGGTCGATTGAAATATAGTTAGTTGCATTTACATATTATTTTTGTAAATTAAATGTATAGTGCCTTTAGATTTATATATTTTAAATACTTGAGTTTAATAATAGATGATCCATTTTGCTTCTTATAGTGTTATAACTTCATACAATTAAGAGAAATACATTTTTTCTCCCAAATCTTTCTTCAGTCCAATCTTTAGTGCACTCGAGTATATCTTTGTGTGAAATTGATCTAAATATAAGATTAATTGTAACTCTATAATGTAGTCAAACTATTTTGATGGAATAGGGTTAAAGTAAAACTAACTTAGGTATTCGTTTGCTGATGTATATAGTTCATTCATTCTTGATTTTTAGTATCAATAAACTTAACAAAATTTTTGAAACTGATAACTAGCTTTTTCTAAAATGAGTTTTCTTTTTTATGTACTTTATAGTTGGCATTTTTGTATTGTATAGTGAAAGTAAGGAATCTTACCTGTGTTATATTTTTCCAATAATAGAAATAATGCTAATGTAATGTTTGGCATATTTTGCAAAAGTGGATCAATAGTAATAAATGCAGAAAGATCAGATTCTTTGGCATTCACTTCCGTTATCATAACCTTTGATGGCACAGAAAGAAGTATTGTCCCCTCCGAGAACTCCTTTGTTGCCTTCAAGCCAAGCTCAAAGCCGTCAAACTCAGCCACTTCTATGCCTGCAACAGATACTTTGTAAGACTCATTTAAGTCTAAAAATGTTTAATAGCACGTTAAGAATTGGAGATAAAAATAGGAAATTTATTGCCAAGTACATACCTTCGAATTGTACCTCATTATTACTTAACCAGTTTAGATATTTCTCTATAAAGGCTTTTCGTGGAACAGCACTTTTACATTGACGACTTTCTATATTTATAACTTCATCTATAATCTTTTCGATTTCTAGATGATGTTCCCAACTCTTGGCCAAATTTGTGGATGACTGAAACACGCTAGTTAATCGAAGTAATTTTTCTACTAATATAGCTAAATCTTTTCGTTTTTGTATTAAAAACTTATTGTTTTCTTTACCAACATTCTTCTTGGAAATTTGTTTTGACTGCGATTTGCGACCCATTTTATACAATTATATAAAGAGAGAAAAATAATCTAGTTGGTATATTGTAAATCTAACAAAGTGTTAATATTTTTAGGTTCTTAGCTAAAAATAATATTTTAAAATTACCTATCTTGCAAGAATTTTAACTTAAGATGGCATTTTTGACATATTTCAGTGTTGCCGGTATCAATGTTCAAAGTTCGCTAATAATGAGGGTCAAATTGCTCGAATTTCAAAAGTGTAACAGCCCAATCTACAAAGATTATTCACAAAATTCCTTAATAAATAAACACATCAACAAAGTCTAAGACTCAGTGCACACTTACAGACACATACACACCTTATATACTTATGATGCCTACTCAATTTTTTTTTTTTTTTATAAACAATGCTATGCGATATAAAGCATAATTTTATGCTCGTTTATAAATGCAAAATTGAAGTCAATTGAATTAAATAAAAATTTATTAACAAAGACCAAATTGGAATAAAAAAAAATTAAGAATAGCAAACGAAAAAAAGTTGTGAGATCCGAATTTAAGCATTAAAAATGGCTATTAGGTAGCTTTCATTAATCCGTAGGACCTTCTAATGCATTGACTTAGATTCTGCATCGTGTCGGCATGCTTATAATTATACTGTCTAAAGTGGCCTGGGGAATACTTTTACAAGTTCGCGAGAGATGTAAGAAAAGATTTTGTTTTGTGTGTAAATTTTCAAGCTTCCATTCAAACACCATTTCGCTGAGTAATTCCCTAGCACGCTCGATGAGATTCATGTCATACAACTGCAGACGCCAGTCTAGGACAGCGATATAACGCTTTTGGAACACATTCATAATCGATCCTGTGGTATATGTGCGAAGATTATCTTGCATGAACAAGAAATATTCGCCCATTTGCTGTCGGAGTGAAATATTAGAGGAAATATATTTTATATACTTTTAAAATCTGCATTCTCGGCTACTATTAACAATCGTTTGTAAAGGGTTTCATTATTAAAGGATTAAGGTGCTTCATTTACAGTATATTAGGTCTGTACATATGAAATTGGCGTTTTGTATGGGAGGAACAAAAAGTCGAATATTTTTTAATATAATATATTTAATTAATCAAAGTATGAACCATTATTTTCAATGCACTTTTGCCATCTCATAGGTAGTTCATTGATCCCTTTACTAAAAAAACCAGTCAGACGGGAATCAATAAAATCTTTGAAGGCGATTTGGACTGCCCCATCGGAGTTGAATTTTTTCCCTTGCAAGAAGCTATCCAAATTTCGAAAAAAATGGTAATCTGTTGGAGCAAGGTCCTGGGAGTACGGAGGATGTCTTAGACTTTCCAATTGAAGCTCTTCTAATTTAGTAGCCGTCTGTTGCGCAGTATGTGGTCTAGCGTTGTCGTGAAGCAGCAGTGGCGTGGAGCGATTAACCAGCCTAAGTTGTTTAGCCGCTAGCTTTTCCATCATGGTTTGCAATTGCTGACAATAGACATCAGCCGTAATAGTCTGGCCAGATTTGAGAAAACTGTAATGAATAATACCGGCACTAGTCCACCAAACGCTTACAAGTAACTTTTTTGGGGTTAATTTTCGCTTGGGGCAGGATTTGGCTGGCTGGCCAGGATCCAACCATTGCGCTGAGCGCTTCCGATTATCGTAAAGAACCCATTTTTCATCACAGGTAATGATTCGGTTTAAAATACCTTCATTATTGTACCGGTTTAGTAATGTAACGCAGCAGTCGACGCGCGTTTGCCGGTTTGCTTCAGTCAATTCGTGAGGTACCCACCTTTCAAGCTTTTTAATCTTCCCAATTTGCTTCAAGTGAATTAAAACAGTTTTATCACTAACATCGCAGCCTGCAGCTAACTCGGACGTGGTTTGCGATGGATCCGCTTCCACAATAGCCTTCAACTCTTCATTATCAACTTGAGTCTCAGGCCGTCCACGGGGCTTGTTCTGCAGGTCGAAATTTCCAGAACGAAAACGTTGGAACCAAAAACGAACTGTGTTTTCTTTTGCAACACGACCGCCATACACATCATTCACCCATCGAGTTGTTTCCGTAGCACTAGTGCACGGCGGAACTCGTACTCGTAAATAATGCGATATTTTAAGTTTTCCATTTTGTAAAATGAGTGACGCAAACAGAAAAAAACAGAAGAAAAAAACAAATGAATGACGATCATCGAAGCACAAATACATGAGTCTATAGCTGTACAAATTTGAATTTGGAATTCCTTACCAAAGAGGAGAAATTTGTGATTAAAGTGGCCAGTACGAAAAACGCCAATTTCATATGTAAGGACCTAATATTTGTAAGTGACTTTAAATTTACCTTACACTTACATTTCAATGGGTGCGTAATGTATTCGATCTGAAGTAAATATGGATGCATGATAAATCTAATTTTTATAATGCTTAAAAAAACATTAGAATTTGTATTTATTGTAATAGTATTCTATAAAATTCTTCAATTTTACCCGCATTAATCCGTTTAAACAAAATTCCTAGTCGTTATAAACTTGCTCGTAAATTCAGGTATTTTCCAAAAACCTGCAGCACTGTATAATTTGTTTTGTCAACAACTCTTTAAAAGAAATAGATCAAAACTAAAGATCATACAGCCAAATTTAGTATAAATTTGTAATCGCCCTTTATAACTGGGTCATTCTAGTTTTTGAGTGAAAAAAAAAATATAAGAGCTTTTTCTGAACCAATTTCACTTTTAGTGTATTTATTAACAACAGTTATCACCTAAACTATTTGATACAAAGATCGTTTGTTACTTTTAATTTGTATCAATTTGGTCTTGTGGTCAATTTTACATATTTTCTGCCTTTTTTAAGATTTGTCGGTTTCATAATTTTATTATCACTCCTTATATCCGCACGAAAAGATTCGCTTCTACATTCATCATGCGAACAGCTAAGGAGTGGAATATGCTTCCAGCGGCCACATTTCCGCGATCTTATAACCTGGGAGTCTTTGAGAGAAGAGTGAATAGGTATTTGCTAGGCGATCGCGTTTCATCATCAAACTCATATTCACCTTTCACCAGGTGTGATTGAGGTCAAGCGTTCGTCTATAAATAATAATAAAAAAAAACAATTATCACTTTTTGATTTTGTGTTAGGTAACCTTTGATGAAAAAGGAGGTACCACATAATCTAGGTAGAAATATAAATAATAATAGCTTCACGCTACATCTCTTTCGGGGTGAGCAGAGATACATTAATGTCTGTATCCACTTTGCGTTTATATGTTTTCCGACCAACAGCAAATTGTCCTGCCGAAAAAAAAGATAACAGAGCCCAGATGTCACTTACCAAAATCTTTACTTTTTGTAATTCAACTTGAAACTTGTAACTGCATGGGAAACGTTTAACTGACATGACAATAATTTCACGCAAAATTATTTTACTCTTTTATTTGATAAACTTAGCTTAAGCACAGTTATAACAGAGGCGATGTTTTACATCTGGCGAATTGCAAAGAAAAACTTTTGTTATTAAAAATCTTAACAGTTATATTTCACTTTAACGCAGATGTTCCAATAACATCGATATAAGTGATGTAGTGTTGCACCGATATAAACTTTTATGGACAACATTTTTTTTTTCTTAACATGCTATTGTGACCATATAGTACCTGATGGTAAGCAGGGTGTAGTCCAAAAACAACGACTACCAAAAGCAAAAAAAAAACCATCGATAGCCGCAGCGATCATGCCGGCCTGCACAAATATCTCTTCATTCTTCGCTTAAGGTTAGTTCTTTAGAATACTCGCCATGATACAAACGGTAAAAAACGCTCAATGAGACGACATCTCTACGCAACTGTTCAAGATGCTCAGAAACGGCTGTATCGTGATAAAAATAAATAAATAAATATTGTTTCTTAATCAAAATAATAATTGTTTGATTGTAGAATCAAGGATAGCTTTGAGAATCAGTATTGTTAACTTCACTGAATTTAATTTCTTTTAATTACCATGAATTCGTTTCAGTTTTAAATTGATATAACATAGGCTCCGATGCTGAGTAATTCTAATTTATGCTACCATCTGAAGTACCTCTGGATTTTTCTAGATTACGTAAGGATTTAGCCTCTATATGCTCACCAGTGAAAGAAAACATGATGATGAAACCCTCATGGTATCTAATACAAATGTCATATGTAAGAGCCTTAAAAACGGTGATCAGTTGCGCTACTGGTCATGTTGGGTACGACGTATAAACGCAAAGTGGATACAGCTACTAATGTATCTCTGCTCACCCCGTAAGGGATAGCGAGAAGATATATTATTATTATGTAAATTACTACTGTGAAGCGCTGTTTACCAATGAAAAATTATTGGTATAATGATTATAAACGGTGATGAATATTGAACCTTATAAAATTATATTTTAACCGTTAAATCCTTAACTTGATTACAGTAACGGTCACAATTGGTAATTATCATCAAAAATAACTATATTATGTATATAAAAAAACCTTTTTTTAAGATATTTACTTAGGTAGTTTTATACAATAATTTGATATTGCTTTAATCACCAATATCAGGTTTAATAATTTTTTTGAAGGTTTGTTATCCAATTCTAAGTTCGTCGTGATGAAATTCGTGTAAAGATAAATACTTGTGTGATTTCCCTACAACATTTTTAATAATTATGTATTATTATATGGTAAACAAAATCTCAAAATAAATAAATTGTACGTACTTTACTTTGATTTACTTAGTAATATTTCCTATTCTATTTTATTAACTACTAGTTGACTCTACTCGGCAAACGTTGTTCTGCCATATAAATTATAGCAGACCAGCCACGCTTTGCTGTGACTGGTTTTTGAATAATTACTCAATCCAGTCAACGGATAGCGCCATCTTTTAGAATCGGTTGGAGCTAACTGTAAATTATGACTGATAAATAATAAACAAATAATTTGCAATAAAATAATATTGCGACTATGAATTGAGATGAAAACTATCCTATCTTTTAAATTAGATCAAACTTCACGTGGTGTGTAAATTTCATTAAAATCGGTTTAGTTGTTTAGGAGTCCACCGCGGACAAACATCGTGACAGGAGATTTATATATATTAAGATTATATCCTATATGAATAAATCCTATATATAACAAATTATTCTGGATTTTATAAACAAGTGATATCTAACTATGTGAACTTAGCGATTAGTTATTAAAAGACAAACTTTGTCTGGCAATGACAGTGATACGGTTTGTTTGGCAACGGAGCGGAGAATTCCCAGAAAAGTTATTTGAAATCGTCCCACTTTACAACAGGAGAAAGAATTGCCCTCTAAATTAATTATATCATTCTCTACACAGCATATTATGAGATATTTGTATTAAGTAACATTTAGACTAGTTAGATCATATATTTTAGGTTTGTATCTAATACACAGGTAGGTACTTAGTAAGATTTTACCCTATTGTTCATGAACATTTAATTAATTAATAGTTCTGTGAAAAATTTTTTCGAACATATTGAAGTTACAAATTTTAATAATAGTGCTGTTTTGTAAATTCTAATATGTATCTATAATCTACCAACATTTTGTCTAAAGCTGACATTTATAGAAGCTATTTCGACTTTGCTTAGTAATTTTCAAAAAATACATTTGTTTTGACAAAAAAAGAAAATAATAGGAACTTGAGTAGGCATAGTATTTGCAAAGCCAAGTACATGTTAAACCAAATTCTTTGACATTCATTGATTAATTTAAATTGTATTGTTTTAGTAAAATATACGTAAACTTAAAGTTGCGTCTATAAATGTCACTTGAAGTTGACAAATTAAGCACCAGGTAATATACGAGATATATGAGATATAAAACTATTGCTGAGCAGATTTTTCAAACTAGAGCTACGTGGCCTCTTGAATATTAATGTTTTTATTCTATAGCCTATGGCTTCGTATATGACCATGTAATATTTCAACTTAAAAAAACTATGTGTATTATTAACTTGTTTTTGTTAGATACTTAGTCATACTTAAATTTGCTTATATGATTGATTCGATGACGCAGTTACTAAAACTATAACGGCTTTTTTAAGTAACTAATTTTAACTTGTAAAGGCAAAAGTCAGTTGTTGCAATTTAAAACTATATCAAATGCTAGTTCATTGTCTATATCAGCAATAATACATTTTTTATAATACCTGGCTCGTGCCACTGTTTTAAACTTTACTGAAGTTAAAAGTCGTTTTTAATAGCGTCAATATACCCTGGGTCCAATTACTGAATATAATATACTGAATTATTGAATACTTGTTAAAAAACCAACTTTGGATATCAACAATTATTCGCCCTCTACCTTTATGGTTTTGTTTAACAAACCAACAAATTATTAATTCATTAATGTTTGGAATCATCTTTAAAATTCAAATTTTAGCGTTTCTGCAAGCGGATACTGGTCTTGGCAGTAAGTATTTTAGCTAGGAGCCGAGTCTGAACACGTGGCATATCTTCAAGGCCATTTTACTAGTCATTAGAATTTTTATTGTCATCATAAAATGTTGAAATTCTTGAAAGCATCATTATGAGACAGTTAAAGAACGCAAATAAATCATGGAAGAGTTTTTCATATAATCGCCAATATTTATTTTTTAGGGATTTGGGTATAAATTGTCCTGTGCCCACGCATTACCTGACGCTCAATAAACGTTGAGTTAGTTTCTAGCCCTTTTAATGCTTTTATGTTTTGTTTGCATATCCTGGAGACAACAATACGAAATGATTGACTGAAATTTTTAATTTCACTCTTTTTCTTATCCCGACGTTGTTCTTAGTTCTTCTTCTAAGTAACCAAGTCCTGCTGTAGGTGTATAAAGCGAGTGGAATGTGCGGATGTCGGCCGTTAATATCCGACTGTATTATTACCACAGTGCTTAGGTCCAAAGATCGTCATATTGACTCGCTCCGGCCAGTTACGATTCAGCATCAGCCCTAGTATATCTAATGTGTTTCTCTTTTCTTCTTCAAGGTCACCAGAACGAAGGAGAGACCTTTGGTGCTGCATTCGGTTAAAGGCCTCTTGTCTGATGTCTAATTTCATACAAATTCCTATGTACATTGTAGGAAGAATCACACTGTATAATAACTCTCAGGATACTTAGTCATAGAAATGCGTTCAGGTATATAAGTAACTTATGCCAGTATCACGTGCACTTAAGCTAAGATCTTATCCACATTTTCGTTGAGATTTATAGACGCTACTTTAACTTCGTTTAGACTTACTTACTCAGGAATAAATTCATCTTTTACACAAAACTGAATGTATAATGAGTATAGCCTTTTATTGTTTAACCCGATGGAAATCGTCATGGATCATCGTGAAGGCAGCGGCCCCGGTGGGTCGGACTCCTACCAATCAAAACCACCGAGATGTTCCTCCTACACGTCTGTCAGTGCCAAGGGTACGGTCATGCCAACTTTCTCCGCATCCGGCAAGTCTTGGGTATTCAAAGAGCCAAATCCAAGTTGAGAAACGTGGTAACTTACCATATATTAGGTCCTTACATATGAAATTGGCGTTTTTCGTACTGGCCACTTTAATCACAAATTTCTCCTCTTTGGTAAGGAATTCCAAATTCAAATTTGTACAGCTATAGACTCATGTATTTGTGCTTCGATGATCGTCATTCATTTGTTTTTTCTTCTGTTTTTTTCTGTTTGCGTCACTCATTTTACAAAATGGAAAACTTAAAATATCGCATTATTTACGAGTACGAGTTCCGCCGTGGCACTAGTGCTGCGGAAACAACTCGAAGGGTGAATGATGTGTATGGCGGTCGTGTTGCAAAAGAAAACACAGTTCGTTTTTGGTTCCAACGTTTTCGTTCTGGAAATTTCGACCTGCAGAACAAGCCCCGTGGACGGCCTGAGACTCAAGTTGATAATGAAGAGTTGAAGGCTATTGTGGAAGCGGATCCATCGCAAACCACGTCCGAGTTAGCTGCAGGCTGCGATGTTAGTGATAAAACTGTTTTAATTCACTTGAAGCAAATTGGGAAGATTAAAAAGCTTGAAAGGTGGGTACCTCACGAATTGACTGAAGCAAACCGGCAAACGCGCGTCGACTGCTGCGTTACATTACTAAACCGGCACAATAATGAAGGTATTTTAAACCGAATCATTACCTGTGATGAAAAATGGGTTCTTTACGATAATCGGAAGCGCTCAGCGCAATGGTTGGATCCTGGCCAGCCAGCCAAATCCTGCCCCAAGCGAAAATTAACCCCAAAAAAGTTACTTGTAAGCGTTTGGTGGACTAGTGCCGGTATTGTTCATTACAGTTTTCTCAAATCTGGCCAGACTATTACGGCTGATGTCTATTGTCAGCAATTGCAAACCATGATGGAAAAGCTAGCGGCTAAACAACCTAGGCTGGTCAATCGCTCCACGCCACTGCTGCTTCACGACAACGTTAGACCACACACTGCGCAACAGACGGCTAGTAAATTAGAAGAGCTTCAATTGGAAAGTCTAAGACATCCTCCGTACTCCCCGGACCTTGCTCCAACAGATTACCATTTTTTTCGAAATTTGGATAACTTCTTGCAAGGGAAAAAATTCAACTCCGATGGGGCAGTCCAAATCGCCTTCAAAGATTTTATTGATTCCCGTCCGACTGGTTTTTTTAGTAAAGGGATCAATGAACTACCTATGAGATGGCAAAAGTACATAGAAAATAATGGTTCATACTTTGATTAATTAAATATATTATATTTAAAAAAATTCGACTTTTTGTTCCTCCCATACAAAACGCCAATTTCATATGTAAGGACCTAATATTTTATTTTATTTTTTATTCTATAATTTGGTTAGGGCTTTAATCACACATGTGATTACGCCAGCCCTGTTTAGCTAAAAGAAGTTCACTAAAATAAAGATACATAAATAATAACACCATACTAAATTTTTCTGCTAAAATTTTCAACAGCAACATGAACAGGGATCTAGCCGCATCACAAGTGGGTGCGGCCAGTATTCCATTGAACATGCGAACGTCGAAAGAATTTATTATATGCTTACTCATCATGTCCGCTCTCATAGTCTCGCTCCGGTCACACTCGACCAGAAGATGAAAAACATCCTCTAGGGTTCCGCAGACTGAGCATGAAGAGGATTCAGCCCTCCCCATCAGATGGTTGAAGTTGTTAAGTGGTATGTGACCAGAGCGAAGCCTATGCGCCATCACAACGAGATCTCTTTTCATATTGCTCTTTGTACACCATGGTATTTGAGGAGGATGAGGCTGCAATACCTACCATATATTTTTATATTAATTTGATAATATAATTTGTAATGTTTGAGTTAAGTGTTAGCAAAGTCAAAGTAAAATTAATCCTTAGGGCTCTTATGAATCTAGCTTATACACCATTTATACTATTACTAGCTGACCTGGCAAACATTGTTTTGCAATATAAGTTATCTCTAGGTATTTTCTAGTAGAAAAATAAAACAAAATTTTTTGTCCAAAAATAAAAATAAATATGTTAAGGGTGAACAACCCTTATCACTTAGGGGTACGAAAAATAGACCGGGTCCAGAGATACCAGATAGACCTACTGAATATGCATATAAAATTTGGTAAAAATCGGTAAAGCCGTTTCGGAGAAGTAAGATAACTAACATTGTGACACGAAAATTTTATATTGTATATGGTATAAAGATATTTTAGATGGTCTGCACGGGTCTAATAATTACGATCTTTAAAATAAAACAGACATATGGATTGCTATAGTGTGAAGGCGGCCATCTATTGATCGTGGTCGTTCGGAATTGATGGTGTCTACTATTTGAGATTTTTATTAGTCATACACCAACATCCGTATTCTCTACAAAAAACAGTCGAGTGCATAATATTTTAAAGTTGTAGTCTATGAATGTATAACATGTTATGTAAATGATTGATTTCATAATGTACTCGTACATAATTAATTACATAAATACAAAATTCGATGTTTGTGGACACTAATAATGTAATCAAACTAAATGATTTGTGGAAATAAAAATTTAAAAACTGTGTATGCAGATTTTTAAAGATGAAACACGAAATTTAAAATTAATTTGTATTAGAATATGAAAAAAGAAACATATGAATTAATCAATTGTAACCAATTATGTAAAAAAAAAAACTAATAATTTACCTTCTAACGTTTGTCGAGTATACTAAGTTCCTTGTGTAATCTATACTAATATTATAAAGCTGAAGAGTTTGTTTGTTTGTTTGTTTGAACGCGCTAATCTCAGGAACTACTGGTTCGAATTGAATAGACCATTTATCGAGGAAGGCTTTAGGCTATATAACATCACGATGCAATTATTAGGAGCGAAGAAATAATGGAAAATGTGAAAAAAACGGGCAAAATTATTCATCCTTGAGGGCTTCCATTGCGTGCGCTGCAAAAATGGTTCAAGATACCAAAAATATATGTAAGAAAGAATTATTCCTCTTGAAATGATCTAAAAAAATGTCCTGGACAGTATATGTCTATCTTTTAAGATTAAATCACTAGAACCGTTTTTATGGTAAAAAAAAATGGTCGAAATTAATGCAATATTTGTTAAGAGTTGTATCAACGTAATAATATTAATCTTTATCCAAATAAATGTGTTGTTGATTAAGAGTATTTAATTGTGAACAAAATTGTCTTTGACATCACTTAATTTCAATGAACATCTTAGAAGATATTACAATAACTTATATAGCAAAACGACGTTTGCCGGATCAGCTAGTCTTAGATACTAACGGCGCAACTTGTAAAAACTATTTTTATGTGAGACGCAAAATATTTCACTCTGACGCAGCCTTGAGTTTCTTCCGGCGCTTCTTCTTAGGGTAATCGCTTTCGAAACTTTGGTAGATCACCGTCAGGTTCGTTTTTAACTGGCCGGCCGCCCAAGTCGAGGTCAGTACCCACAGGGGTGTACTTGCGTAGCCGCCCAATCCTTAAAATTCGCTGGCTGAGCGCCCACCAAGCCCGTTTTAGTTATGAAGGCCTTTCCCGGCCGCGTAATACGGTCATTCAGAGAAAAAACCGAATTTTTTTAATATCATTTGACAAATTGGTTTTCTGCTCCGAACTCGTTTCCATTATGGCAACCGTGTATTTTGCGTTGTTTTGGTTGCGGAGTATGAGAAATACCTAAAACAAACAAATTCTTAAAAATTTGCTCCGGTTGGCATTGGAGAAACATGCCGGCACTAACAAATCACTTAGCGTTAGTACTAATTGATTGTGTCGTGAAATAATAAGTACCCCGGCGAGTCTAAATTCCACAGCGACACACCTTTCATTATGAAGTCAGTGTAAGGTGCCGGTCGGCTTAGAAGTTTCACCGTTCTGTCTAACGTCTAAACGTTGTAGCATTTGGCTTGATTGCGAATTCTAATAAAGGCTATGAGCTCAGACTGCGTGGAATACATTAGTGATGCGTGAACTTTATGCAAAGCTTAAGTTAAATTATTTATAGCAACTAAATGCTTTGAATAATTTATTAATAAAAGTACGTAATTTTCAATTAACCGTAAAACTATATGCATGTACCTTCTGTATAAAACTTTGATTGCTTTGGTATGTAAATTTTATGAGAAAATTATAGGAATTTGTCGTTTAAATGTGAGTGAGTATCTTCTATTTTTTCTACAAATGTTGACAAGGAGAATTGGTAAATCAATCTTACTTGATAGTAAGTACAGTGATGAACGCCAAGAAACAAAATTCTAATAACACGTCACGCCAGCCAAGGTTGACGTCGTCATGTCAGCATAAATGTACCACGACCGATGGATAACTGGATGTACAAGTAAACGAGCAGATCTTGAAACGTATCGTGATATTTTTCTGATATATGCCTAAAAATCTTTACAAAGCTCTTGTTCTAATTAATACTAGTAAACTCTCTTTGGAATCAGTATTGTTAGCCTGGGAGGACTTATAAAACTTTACACAGAGGGGTAAGCAATATTGTTATGTAGGAAACTGGGTCTGCCTTTCTCTCAGCACTCGGCAGACGGGAGGAGGAACGTCCCGGTGGTTTTAATCGGTAAAGATCAACAGATCGGGAACCCCACGGCGATCCTAGTGATCCATGTGGAATTCCATCGGGTAAAAAAAAGATTGGGAGAGCCTATACAACTTCACCGAGAGGGATGGTTGATATCAGTGGCGTGCATTCCATTGAAGCATAAAAAAGCATTATCTTGTAATGCTTAGCAATTTAACACATATATTGATTTAAAATTCGATCCTATTAGGATTCCGAGACCCTTATTCTGGTAATTAATAGATTTTAAGTATATATATTTATTAAAGGTTCAAATATGTTAAAATTATGCTTTTTGTGCTTTATATGGGATGCACACCACTGGTTGATATGTATGGTACGGCGCTCAACCACCGAATTTAATTTATGGATATAAGTAGCAACATGGCTACGGTCTTCGGCTTGGGTGCCCACAGGATAGACCGAAACTTTATTTTGGAAATGATTATCCTGAAAAGAAACCCAATGTTGCCCACGTCGTGTGGCAGTTATTATATTCAATAAAAGGTATATAAAGATTTATGTTTCACCTATCTGATACAACCATATACATACAAAAATTTTATATTTCAGTGAATAATAAACAATACTCAGAATATCTAAACGTAAGTTGCGAATAAACATTACAAGTTTTCAGAAGATTTTTCCCCTTTTAATTTATTTCATCTGTTCTAAATACGTAATAGCATACAACTTTATGTTTCAGTATAACAATATTCTGTTTTATAAATCACTCTGGATGTCACTTTCATTCGGCAATAGTTGTAACGTAAGCAGTGACGTTCATTCCACTATGACATGATTGTGACTGTGACGTTATAGCGCGGGATGTCATTCAGGGTTGTTCAGATGCTTAAATTAATTATCGATATCGATGATTTGTGCACTGGTTTTACACTACATCTCTGTATTGTCATGAATCGTCCACTGAAATGGATTCTATCCCTTAACGAGTCTTATTAATCACTTATTCTAATATTGCTATAACAAATCTATATCAAGTTACGTTATGAGTAATTTCTGTTAGGTCTCAGCCTATTCTCTTCGAATCAGGGCTTATATAAATGCATAAGTAAACAAATATAGTATCAGCTACATCCTCGTTACATTCTTAAAATTTATGGCGGTATAAAAATTTTTGATTATACAAGAATTATTATAGTAAAATTCTAATTGTCCGTCTATCAATTCAACGAATTCGTTTGTTGGCTGTTTAATTCACTTGTTTTCAAGTACATATGAAAACATTGTTGACAGAAGTCATACTAGCCCGCCTATCGTTATTATGCGGAATTCACACATATCGATAAATATTCTATTCCGTCACATGAAAACACTAATGCATAAGCGAATCATCGAATCAATTACGAAGGATTACATCATGGAAGGACTGAGTCACGGTCACGACCTGTTCCTTCACTCTTAGTCCTTCCAATCCGTGGGTTGAGAATACTTTAGTCATCATAGGATCTCGTGAAGTCACTAGTGACCGCAATATTGTAAACAATTATTTTGTTAACGCATTCTGACGTCTATGATGATAAATAATCCAACTGGATGCATCCATGTTGCGACGCGGCATCCTTATATCAACCACCTTCGCAATTTAGATGTTTTATATTTACGTATATCCTAACGTACGTATAATATGAATTTCACCTTCTAAATAAAATTATTTTTAAAGTACGTGGACAGTAGCGTTCATTCCATAGATGCATGAAAGCATTGCATGACCTTATAATATATAAGTCTCGAATAAATTACTCAAAGTTAAATAAAAAAAGGAAATATTCATATTTATACCAATTCTAATTTTACACCATATATTTCCTAAGTACTAGGAACAGTATGAAGCTAACTGTAATAATATAATATTCAAATTAATTGCGCGAACTTTGCTTACCATGTTCAAATGCCCTATGCACGTCACTGTACGTGGGTATAGTAAAATGCATTTTCCTAAATAAATCAGGATCCATTGTGGAAACCTACAGATATATACCATATAATATACCAACATATATATATATACATATATATGCCGTGGTGGCTGCCGGCAGAATAGAATAGCACCCCCCTCTTCTTGCTGAGGTGTCGTAAAAGGCGACTAAGGTATCTCTTTAACACTGCAATTCAACCAGGTGTATAGAGAAGGGAAAACTCGACCAAACCTGCATCCCGCTCCCTCCTGATCGTACTGGTTCTCCTTTCCATCGGGCCCGAGGGAGCTCGGACGAGAGAGTGCTTTTCTGGCTGCGCGTCCAGTTCTGGACTTAAATATCTCCTGCGCAATTGACTGTTTCCGAACCTCGATTTTCTTAATCGGTTTTGAAACAGTCGCCGTGGCCGAATCCGGCTAGGAAATCATCAATATACCAACAACGTTTTGTAGATTGTATTTATCTTTTAGGAAGTTGTAGTTTACTAAGAATTTATTAAGCTATTGTTAAGACACTAAATTTTCGTTAAAGTTTTTTATATCAAGGTACTTATAAGATTATTCACGGTAGTATTTAAGTAGTTTTTCGTGTATGCTAACTTATTACGAAATATGAGCGAACAAACCACGTTGTTGATTATTTTAACACGCGTGTCTCTTTACTAACACATATTTACATTATTTATTCAAACCAGTAAATATTTAAATTTTTGTATCCGGCTTCTTTGTATCGAAAGGTGTGATAGTGCCTTAAGTCACGTATTTATTTTTATGTGAGTATGTACTTTTTAAATGTCTTTTCAGATTTAATTAACTCTTTTATAAATACTTTAATCCTGTTGGTAAGATTGCCTACTGGCTGTCTAATGTGTCGTCTTTTCCTTCACTTTAAATGCCAAGGTCCGACAGCAAAAAAATAAACTCCGCAAGGTAAATTGGTAACTGAAAGTAAAAGCTTAGTTTGTGCTTTAATACCCAGCACTAGCGACATTTACATATTAATATTGAAATATTTTTATAGAATTGGTTAATCTTACAATTGGCTGTACAAGTGGCCTATGTAATATAAATATATTTAATTTACGTTAATACGAAGTAATGAATTTCTACACCAAAATAATTATGTGATTAAGATCCTACTTCATCCAAGAGATAAAATCCCTATAACTATTACATGGCTACAGACTTATTTAAGAAGAAAAATAAGCATTTAGATTCGAAAAAGATATTTTTTTATATTTATTGCAATTATTGATACAATACTAATCTTAGATCTATATCTTAAAATAAGTAGTAAAAGCCAAGTAATCTGAAAATTTATAAAAAATACACTAATTATATATACAGATATTAACTTAAATTAATGTATTGTAATATTTTAATTGGATTAAGCAAATATCTCTTGTAATTAATAGACCCATAATTCCAAGGCTTTTACATTTGGCTTGCTTAAAAAATAATATCGAACATTTTTTCTTCCCATTTTAATGTAGTTTTGAAATTTGCCTAAAAAACTAAACCACTAACGCAGACTTTCTCTGTGGCATTAAGCTGACAAGGGCCCTTTTCACCATGTTTATATGTTTTTGTCTTTTATAATTTCCTCTTTTCTGTATGTTATTACTATTTTTAACACTAAGCAGTATTGGAAATACTCCTCACACAATACTGTCACAAAAAACCCCTTACTAAGAAGCTGCGTTCGTTCATATGCCATACGTATTACTTGTTTTCTTATGTACTTTTTCTAAGTTTCTGTATTTGTTGTTAAACTACACGATATTAGCTAAACATAAACATGCATATCAATTGAAAACGATAAATAAACTAGGTCTATTAAAACAACCACTTTGTCGGCGTACCAAATTGTAAATTATTGACGTAGAAAATTTTAAAGCTCAGCTTAAAAAGTTCTTTGTAACGGTAGCCCATATGTAATATTAAAAGCGAAAATAAAAATTAACTACCGCAATTTCTATATATATCTTTAAATTATTATTTTTTATAACATTAAATATCATTATATTAACTTTGCGTCGCTGGTTTACATTTGATGTCTTAAATTCAATATATATGCCTTATTTGATTTAAAGGTTATAGGCCTCCGATACACCATATAAAAGTAATCCATAATCGAGAAAAAAAATAGCTCCAAAAATGTTATTTAATGGACTTGTTAAGTTACAGATAAACTTTCAAAACAGCAATAAGCACCAGTTAAGCTCAGTGGCGTGCATCCCATATAAAGCATAAAAAGTATTATACTTGTTATTAAACACCAGATTTTAAGTCAATATATTCATTTAGTCCCAGTGTAACAAGAAAATTCTTTTTATGCTTCATATGAGATATATCTACATTGAAATAAATTTGTTAACACAAATAGATTTATAAGTTCTTGATCAGGCTTCATGGACAAGTTATACCTAGTAAATTTCTAAGAATAGTTTCTATTGTTCATAAATATTTAATGTTTACGATGTAGTGTTATTGCATCAAAGTAAGTTAGTATGTTATTATATTCTATAAAGGATCGAATTATTTCATTACTTTGATAACTATTATGAAGGTAAAACACTAATGGAGGCAAATAATTTACATACTCGTATTTATATATTTAACATAGCTTTGTATTTTATTTAATATAAATAATAATTGTTTGCAGCATTGTCTTCGGATAATATACTCAACCGATTAATTTTCAAATCAAAATACTGAAAATAAATCCTTTTTTTTACAACAAGATTCGATTTTAATTTTAAACGTAATCCATAATGATTTGTTAATAAATTTATACAATAATAATCTTACGGAAGTCACTAGATGATTACATTATGTATGACACAATGATGAGCCTTGACTAACGTAAAATGAATAGATTTCTTATCTCAAAAGGTGAACATTCATTTAATTCATTCAACTGAGATAGCACAGGACGGTGTTTTTATGGTTCAAAGATATTTATATTAGATTACTAGCTGTCCCGGCAGACCTTGTTCTGCCCTATTTCTCTAAAACAAAGTCACATAGTTTTTTTTTAGTGTTAATAGCTTCCCCGTCAGTTTTTTTTTGAAAATTGTTTGGAGGAACCTGGTCTTAATGTTATATGTATAAAAATTGACAAATATTGACATTAATATTTATACGTCACTCATTTGTTTTTGCCTTCCCGGAACCTGTCCACTGACACTTAAACTTTATGGTGTGATATTAAAGTTCAAAATGACTTATAACGAATTTTTTATATGAGAATACAGAAAAGTGTTATTTTTAGACTGTTGCAAGGATTTTTTAAAATTTTTCTCTCCGTAATAACCTTCCTCAGACTTCATCAAACACAACAAAAAAAAAATCAGCCAAATCGGTTCAGCCGTTCTCGAGTTTCGCGCTTATCAAAACATTTTGCGATTCATTTTTATATTATAAAGATGGAAAGTGATAGCCCAATAATAAATGGTTATTCAGATTCACAATTTAACTTTGTCTAAGATATTTTGAATTATAAATGTAAAATGCATCGTGTAACGAACACTCAACGTCTATAGATGGAATACTAAAAAAAAAAATCTTTTGAGAATTTATCCTTATAATTTATTGTACGAATTGAGCATATTAAAAAAAACAAAATCTAGAGCTACCTCGCTATAAAAGACTTCAATCCACTCACTGTTTTTTTTTTTTTGATAACCCGGGTAAAGCCCTGACGTACCTCAACCCCCGGGTGTTCTTTCTTTCCGTCTGACAGTGGCCGGATGTACAGTGTTATCCTCTTCTCCGACCCTCGGCGGCGTCTGGCCTTTTGTTGAGCCGCATCTCTGCACTGCGAGGAGTGGTGTAAGGTGCCACTTCTCGTTCACCTCAATATCTTGGAGCGGTGTGCGGAAACACGTCACACACCGCTCTCGCCTGGATAAGCTAGGCGGCACGCTCCCTCAAGCGCACCGCCCAGGCGTCTTGTTCGGTTTTAAGGAGGAAGGCCTCTGGCGAAGGCCCTCCTTCTTTGTCCTATCCTGCATGTGCGGCGGATTGGATTGTCAGGGCCTGTTATTGCCTTCCTGTTCCTCTCCGCCGCCTCCTTCCTCACCATGACTTCCTCACAGTACGTGAGGATCGCTTTTTATAGATGAATAAATTAAACATTGTTTTTATTCAAAGGAACTCCTTATCGTGGATTAATGACAATTCTCGTAATAGATATCTTATCAATTCAATATATATATTTTTAATTGACATTTGTCTGGATTTCGCTCGAACTTTGTAAATGTATATTACTTAATAGAAACTTTGATTTAGTTAGTTCACAAGGTTCACAACTACGGCCACGGTTTAAACAAATGAATAAATCACAATAAATTTTCGAGTAATAATCTATGAATCTGTGTGGTAATAAATATCGCACATTATTGACCCTCTCACCGTATTATCAGTTATATATTGCTCTTGTTATAAAGGTTAATTAATGTACACATTATCAGTATTTCTATAAAGGATGTTGCAGAAGTTTGAACTATTTCTTAAGTATATGTTCCTAGAGACATATTTTGTAAAAATATCTTTATCAGATAAAATCATGGCTTAGTAAATAAATATATATTTACTAAGTGACTACTTTCTATCTGAAAATTCGAAGTATTTTTTAATTTATAAAGTTTGATCTTATTGCCTTCTACTGTCTGTAAACGCCGATCAAACCAATATCCATATTCACTGTTCACGCAATAAAATGTTCTTCCTACTTATTTATGTCTGTAAAGTTATATGGAACATATAATAGCCTTGTTTCGACTTGTAGTCCATGTTTGTTGACTGTCATAAAGGATAAGGTTGCCTAAAAAATTATTGTGTACTTAGTCTTCAGCGATATAAGAAGGTAGTTACTTAAAATATTTCGTAGCTATATGATGACAAAAACAATGCTTATATTTTCTATACTAGACCTTTATTAAGTCATTTATAACATTCACACTTTCTATAACGTTACTCACAGTTGACTGCTCCTAATTTATATTTTGAAACTCTAAATAATTTTAATGTCGCCCCATTATCAATGGTGCAACATATGTTTGTCTAAGAGCTACCAATGATTGTAGAACATTCTTATTTTATTTAATAATATGATAGCACCGAGAAAATTAGTTCAAATAAACAATTCATTATTTCGTTGATATTTTTATAATTAAATAAAATATTTTTGTTACGAATTGCTTAAAATAAAGGGCTTTTAATTTATTTTATTGTATATAATTAAGTTGTATAACAATTTTATTACTTTTGACTTTGTGATTATGGTCTGATAGACAAAATTCGAAATATAAACCAAAACTTAACACAATATTTTTCATATAAATAAGATAACTCAGAATATTAGCACATTATATAAATAATATTATAAATATTTAGATAAATTAAAATGGATTTGACAATAAAATCTTAGCTTTGTTATGTATATGTACTAATTTAATAACCTGATAGTTTTAAGAGAAAAAAGATAAGTAAAAAAAAACTTAACTAAAATAAAGTTTTTTTGTTCATCATAATGTGTATTACAAGTATATGCCCTGAGATTGATGAGTAGCTAGGCTAATAGTCACGTTGATTACGGTGAGTAAATGCATAGCATTAATGTATTTCTGCTCACTCCGAAAAGGATGAAATGAAATGAAATAAAATGTATTTGTTTCGCCACAACAAAAAACTAGAAATTTAAATACAATAACAGAAACAACATACAGAAACAAAAGAAAAATACAAAAACATATAAACATGGCGAAAATGGGACCTTCATCAGCTGAGGATATAGTGCGATGAAATATTTTTATTATTTTCGAACATTAAATTAGAACGGGGTATTTTAGGATTTTAGGATTTTCATATAATTAATAAAGAATAGCGATTTTATTTTAGTAATGTAAAAGTAAGAAAAACTAGCTCTTAATGCATTTGGGACTATGTTCAATAAGAAATTCCTGGCATTCAGTTATTAACGACATAAAACGGGCACCCTTCGCTTGCGCTAGATTTACAACTCTGAAACAAAGGACATCAATTTCGTTAGTGACATGTGAACTATGAAACAACATTTTGAAGAATAGACAAACGACTTTAAAAATAAAAACGGATAAGCTGAATTAATTCAATATTTGGGTTTATAGTTTTACTTTTTTTTTTTTAAACAAATCAATTCTGAGTTATGTTCAGTACATGAGGAATATAACTATATAAGAATTTCCAACAGAATCCTGTATACTAAAAATTTTCTGTAAAACTTTTGTTAGCCTATCTGTAATCAGTTGTATAAGCTCTTTACAAATAGCATCTTTGCAACCCTTGTAAATTTGAGAGACATTTGACAGCTAGGTACTTCTGGTCTGACCGACAAGAACAAAAATTTTGCTATTCTTGCGATAAAAATGATAGATTCCATTGAAAGAAAACGTATATCAATATAAGTATTATAGACAGTAGTTGTTATTGATATAAATTCTACGGGACTTTGTCTCTGAGAGTAATATTTACTTTCGTATCTCTAACTTCACATTCCCATACAAAATTTGCTACGTTTTTAACTTTACAGAGATTGAATTCGAAAGAGTGACATATTTTTAATTTCTTCTTATTTTTAGCGTTTCTATGCTTATTTTAATATTTCTAGTCTCAGTCAGGTATATTTAAATAATATAGTTGTAGATCTATCCAGGATTATATCTTTAAAATCTCTACTTAATGAAGGCTAGTAAAAGAATCCATAAACAAGTTATTGTTTCTATATAACTTTAGCAGTTATAAAGTTGATAGTAATTAAACAAATTAATTATATTTAAAATATTGGGTCTGAGAAAGCAATTGATACTGAAATGCAAACATATGTCCGTTGACTCCAATAATTTTACATTATGATTTTAATAATAAAAACATATCCATATAATTCTTTTGACCTGCGGTCGTTCCAGTTCGGTGTTGCGGTAGATAAATTGTGAATGTATGCGCTTCTCTTTGTCCCGTCAATATGTCAAGTGTGTGTCTTCTCACTTTTGTTCACGTTGACATAATATCATTGTTGTGTAGAAATACTACGTTAAGAGCTCTCAACGTGGTTTTACGTAGTAGAATTAATTTAAGATTGGATTAGATGAAAGAAATCTAACTACTGATTTCATAAAATTTGGTAGCATATTCTGGACTATCCGCAGTGTATTACGAGGCCGAAAGGCAGTTGTGAGTAACCCAATTATATAGCCCGATTGGTTTCTAACTATTAATGTGTGCTCATTGAACGTGAAGTTAATATAAAGTCAATAATATAGGAAATATGCATATTTGAATTCAATAATGAAAGTTATTAGCCTTTAAGATTATTGGAATGTAAAATAATACACAAGTTTTTTAAAAAAGGAGAGATATAGGATGTTCTTACTTATTTAGCTTTTTTTTTTCTTACAATTATTCTGTATACTTTTTAAAACAGTAGTAACCTATAATATTGTTATATGGCCAGAGAAATAATATTTCGACTAAAGGTTTTCTGAACAATCGAAAATAGCTTGATGAGCTCATGTAAGATACATTTTACAATCATAGATTCAACATTTACGTACATTTCCTGTTATTGCATCTATATACAACAATTACCATAAGCCTTTATATTGTTTAGGTGGTTATTATAATTGTCAATCGTATTGAGGATGAGAAATACATTAATTTATATTTATAATGTCACAGGTTCATTTAAAATTTAAATGGGCAATTAGCTTTACTATTACTACTGCATCGAGTTTGATTATCTTTAAATAGTTCTTGTAGTTAATATTCTTCTAGTATAAAATAAATATACTACTTTTGTCTGTCTATGTTTTCGCTTATTCGCTTATAACGTCTAAACTACATAACTGATCTTAATGCGACTTTCGTCATCCTTCAGGAAACATATTGAGGATACTTTATATGTTTAATATATTTGTATTAAATTTAAAAATAGTAGAGAATCGTTTCGTGTGAAGTGCACCTGGTTCTCGTATGTTCACTCTAGATTTGTCTTACTGTACAAATGGGAGAAGTCCTATTATTAGACCTGAATAAATATGCCACCCATTTATAATTGTGGTTAATATGACAAAAATAATGGAAAACCATTTAAGACCAAAGTGTTCAAATTATTTTTTTAGAAGTTCACTACTAGAATAAGGTAAAACACTATACCTATTCGAGTAAATAAAACAATGAAAGTAATCCATATGAAGAAAATGATTGATAGAAAATAGATAAGAATTGTATGAGATAATGTAGAAGAGATATGAAAGCATAATATAATTATAACACGCTATCGACTATCAGTTGCATGCAGATAGCTATTATAATGATTGAACCAAGTTTTTACTTTTAAATCAGGTAGTACTTAGTTTTACAATTATTATACATAAACAATTCATATCCTCGAATTTTGTACGTCTTTTAAAAATAATCCTACAAATGTGTGTGCGGTGTGACATTTAAGGCGAAACGATAAAAACTTACATTACCACCAATAAATGATATCAGAAAATTCTTATGCGATTTACATGTATAAGTACATATAAAATGTTATTATATTCTGTATTCTATGACGTCTACAATATTTAGATTGACAAAATTAAAATTTTATACAACGAACAAATAGGTAGTATAAAAATTCATTATGACATAAGTGTACTCTTATGAAAACATTCATAGCCGCTACTTACCTAAGTTAATAATTGTGCTAGTATGAGACTTTTGGTTAAAAGATTAATTTAAGACATTGTCTAGTAAACGGACCTGACGTTTCCGTTGGCGCCGTACAAATATTTGTTTCACTTAAGAATAATGCGTAATCGAACGGTAGATAAAAATATATTTATAGAAAACTCACATATCTCATGATTTCAGTTTTATTGTATCTTTTATTTAGAATATCGTGGGAATTTTTAAGATTTCATACTTAAAGACATTTAATAAATGATATGTATCCTGTTTTTAAAATAACTACTAAAATATACATACATATATTAAAAAGTGGAGTTCGTATTAATTACTGTAAAAATTGTAATACACTTAAGAAAAAATTCATTACATTAATTACAAAAAGGAAACATTAACGTAAGTATACAAATTTAAAATTAAATCGTTTAAATGCATATAATTTGTTTGCTACTAAGTACAGTACATAAAATATTTATTTACCAATACGTTATGAGTACTTCCTATATTACAAAAGTAGTTTATATTAATTATATTATTACTGCATATTTATTGACGTTAATTGACGCAGAAGATGGATATTTTATGGAATCATAATAGGTAGATATATGAGTTTTTGCAACGTAGCTTCTATTACGAAAGACAAGGCGTGACTTTTTTTTATTCAGTGCCAGTTTAAGCCAGCTCTTAGTGTGTCAAATTCTATATATAAATATCCTATATAATCTACATAAAATAACCTTTTTACTTAATTAAATAAAATTATTGTAACTTCTAACACACCTAAAATAGTGTCTCGTGTGTAAAAAAAATTACTCAACCAAAGCTGTCAATGCGGGGGTTCCGTTCAATTGCTACTTTTGCTATGAGATTAATCAAGCACTGATCTTATTAGAAATTAAAGTAAGAAAGGTAGATCTTTGAAGTTTCATCTTTACTTAATAAATCATTGTTTAGAGAGTGGAAACTCGCAACTTTCAGTATCTATTAATATTATTAAAAATGAAACGTATCGTATAGAAGTAGTATTTCGGTATTAGGACATTGCGCCTGCCAGATTTGTAATCTAGACACAGTAAACAGTTATATTAATAATAATATATCGTTATGCTCTATCCCTTTAGCGGTGAGCAGAGATACATTACTTAATGCCTGTATCTATTTTGCGCTTATATGTCGTGCCCAACGTGACTAGTAGCGTAGCTGATCGCCGTTCTCAGGGCACTTTCAAATGACGTTTTTCTTAGAGGCTATGCGGGTTTTCTCACAATGTTTGACTAAGTAATGAACAGTTTAATTAAAGCTAACTGACTCTTCCGTATATTCTGTAAAAACCGAGTCTTTCCTGATACTTAGACTATATTTTTATTGAAATAGAAACAAATATTATTTTAAAACGTTTACATACATAATAATTTGTCTGGCTAGAGCCGATAGCTTATAATTATTTAGGCACTTAATAAAATTATTACTCTGAAGATTAGCTACATTGTTGCAACATTTTAACTTGATACTATTCATGGGTCGAAAGCTTATACGTAATTCGAATCAGTGTTCAATTTTTATCATGTCGATATATTTATATCATTAAATATGTGCTAGCTGGCATGATGACTATCGTCTAGTCGTACCTTTAAGGTGTCGTCTTGTGAAGTCAGTGCGAAGGGTGATGATTCAATCTTAGTACAATAAAAGGCTGAGAAATGTCGCTATATTATCTTATATATTGAGTTGCTAAGACTTAAATTTATAGACGTAACTTTAAATTTGCTTAGACTGTACTAAAATATTATAATTTATATTACTCAATGAATGTTAAAGAATTTGGTATGTCACCGATTTTGTCAACATGGACTTGGTTTTGCGAATTCTATGGCTTCACACAAGTTCCTATTATACAGAGTGATTTTATAGACGAGGGAGATATTTCAGTATACAATAATTTGTACCTTCTTATAACTAACAAAAATGTAAATAAGAATATTCCCCAACAAATCATAAAGAAACATTGATGATCAAATGAGAATTGATTGGTAAAAAGCTTGGACACCGTAGCGCGTGTGGCGTATGATTGAATGGCATGTAGATAAAATTCCTTTTACGTAATTTTAGGTAAACAGGTAATTGACTATTTTATTTAATTACCCTTACTTAATTACCTTACTTTAATCACCCTTTCGTACTTTATCCTGGCTTAGGAGAGACAAAATACCTACTTAATTATTAATTGTTATTTATTCTATCATGTGTGTAATTGCACCT
Source organism: Automeris io (assembly GCA_036320925.1). Taxonomy (NCBI): domain Eukaryota; kingdom Metazoa; phylum Arthropoda; class Insecta; order Lepidoptera; family Saturniidae; genus Automeris; species Automeris io. The sequence goes on along the minus strand of JAUDJH010000010.1, from coordinate 10,068,951 downwards.
TAATATGGTGACTATAAATTACTATGTTTTAATGGAAATATTAAGATATCACTATTCCTATATATTTGGAAGTAGAATCGAATGCTGAATATCCTCCTTGAATATCTCCCTCGTCTATAAAATCAGCCTGTATATATAGTTTTTTGTCAAAACGAATTTATTTTTTGAGAATTTTGCTAAGCAAAGTCGAAATAGCGTCTATAAATCTCAGCTCAAGATTTTATTGAAGTGCAATTGCTATTTTAAATTGGTATATGAGGGTATTTATCACTAATGTGGACTTGAACTTGTGGTCTCATGTTGGACCTCGCTATTGCGCCGTGGCAAGGCCTAGACACGGATTTGTTATAATTTCTGGGGCAGGGGAAAGCGCGCAAACTGCTCATTAACAACATAAGTATATTTAGTAGGGACTCAAGGGTGGCAACGTCTACTGGAATCTTGCAAGGCGAGCGTCTCACGCCGTGTCTTCAGAGAATTTATTGATCACTGGACACGCGGTCACGTAATTACGCATTAGTAAATCTGGGGTTTTCCATCATTTAAAATTATATTATTATCACAACATAAGTGGAAAAATTTACGAAATCTGTATTAAAACTTAACTATATGCTCTATCACCTTCGTTATAAATATGTGTTACAGGCATAGATGGGCAAAATGTAATCAGATTAATAAAAATGATTAACGATTACATTTTCGTTTTTCACCATTAATATGACTGCATTTTGCTCATTTATGTTTTAAACACTACAAAATCTCAGATTGTATACACATTTATCATTTCTTAATATTTTAAATGGATTTAATCATGATTACAGAGCAAGATAATTAAAATTACGACTACATTTTGTAATCGTTCATCATTAATCAGATTACATTTTGGCCATCTCTAGTTACAGGTAATATAGGCACATTGTATACGAATGTTTCACTTTGACCACTCTGTTTTTTTGTGGCCATATTTCATCATAGAATTTTAATATTTAAGAAACCGTACAGTTGTTTTTTGTGAGATAAACATTTGTTTAGTTACAATATAATATAGAAGTATGTAATATATTCGTACAATATTATATCATCGACTGATTGAAAGATGTTATGCAAAAAAAATGTTTATAAAAGTCCAGAACACTTGATAAATTAATAGGTACATTCTAATACTTGATTTTTATTACGCTTCTGACTTTCACCTTCGGTCGTAACTTTTTTTGTAAATCAAACCGTTTCGGGCGAAAATATGAGTGTTCTTTTTTTAACCCGGGGGTAAATCTTACATAGGACTATCAGGGTACTCTGTGAGAGCAGCGAACCCGGTGTGTCAGTTTGATAGCTCCATCCGGGCCTGGGAAGCCAAATTTATCCAGACGCCCAGGGAACAAAAGCCTTATTAAGGCTACCTTTCTGGGAGGGGAAGGAGTAAAGCTCATCCCTCCAAAACCTCTCTCCCATTCGGTGCGCCGGACACCGTGTACCAGACTCCCTCAAGTCTACCTCGGATGAATATATGAGTATGTCAAGGATAGCTAATCCCATAAGTTAATTATTATGTATATGATAAAGAAATTATTGTTTTCAGAACAGTAACTGATGCCTATTATTAATGCACAAAAAATGTGAAAATAGAATTAACAGATTTCAATCAGATTTACGAAAAACGAATACGATTACATTTGTCATCATTAATATGATTACATTTTGCCCATCTTTGTTCCATATTCACTACTATACCTATAACTGACAAATTCGTGATTGGGTATTGTGTAGCCTCATTGTTAAAATATAACACTTGTTCAGATATTATAACACCAGTACCAGTTACTAGTTTCCAACATGAATTTTCCCTAACTTTAGAGTAAATATTACTAAATAATGTATACTCTAAGCCTGTAACAAAAACAAAATTGCGCAAGGGATTACTGCATTTGAAAACTAGTGTCGTTGTAAATAGCATCAATACATTTATCAATTTGGAGATATTGTCTATGTATATTACTACCAGAGATGGGCAAAATGTAATCTGGTTAGTGATTAACGATTACAAAATGTAATAGTAATTTTAATTTTCTTGCTCTGTAATCATGATTAAATACATTTAAAACATTAAGAAATCATAAATGTGTATACAATATGGGATTTTATAGTGTTTAAAACATAAATGAGCAAAATGCAGTCACATTGATGGTAAAAAACGTAATCTGATTACATTTTGCCCATCTATGGTTACTACGTATGTTGTGTCTTGTTATATAAAATTTGGTAATTTTGGTAAACAGCAGGCTTACCTTAAATCTCCAAAGCGTAAAGTGTCAAATATATGATTTTATAAAATCCCTTTACCGTGTCGTTATGCCATGAAGTCTCCGTTTGCCACAAACGACTCGTTTTAATAATAGTTTTATATCAAGTGATAAAACAATGCTAATAAATAGCTTGAAATTGTTTCATATAACATTTAAAAACTTGGTATTACATGTAAGAAACGTTTATATAAAGATAAGAATAATCTCATATATTTCCATAATTGAAAGGTGGATGTATAAGTTATTTTAATGTCGCTCTGTTACATTCAAAATGCAAGAGAATGATTATGAACACTTTTTTTATAAATGTCATAGGAATCTTTTAACTTTACCTTTTAAAAGTGGGTAATAAGAATAGATTTCAAATTTAAGCAAACATACGTAGACGAAATTATTAACCCGCGACTTCTGGATATCAATTAACTAAACTAGTTAAACCACCAATATTGATCACTTTAATAATGGATGTAGAAATTCTCGCCAATTAGCACGTTATGTTAAATTATCCAATTTAAATGTGGTATTTATTGCTGTTTATACAATAATCCCTATTATCACTAATACTTTAACGATTTTACAGATAATACATAAGTTTCCATCTGTTAAGATTTCATATCAGTTAAGTTTTATCAAAACTTTCAGTTAATCGCGAATTGAAATGCTTGGCTGTGGTCAATCTATCAATGGAGCTCAGCCGATCACAATTCGCAATGACGTGATCTATCTACAAGATGATTGGTTGAAGTTGACGTGATATCTATTTTTGTCCCTGGTCCGAGTGTGCGCACTGAGCCGTAATGCACGTGTGTGTGTATAACGTATGCCCGATCGATGTGTGCGTGTGTTGTCGAGCGCGCTCTGTGTTTACAGCGCGGCGGTATGGCCGGTGAGCGCACGCGTTTTAGTGGTTATGTACATTTGAGTTTTGCGAAATCCATTAAGCTGTATTAGCGTCTATGGTGTTTTTCTCCCAGTGTATCGGTGTGGACAAGTGCAGGACGTAGATAAACTCATTGTGATCTTCGCCGATTCATTCCCGAGCGTACTTTCGGTAGGGCTCGTAAAAATTAGATGTTTTCGACGGATGCGATGAATAAATTTTGCAAATCGAGTCTGTGTGTTAAAAAGGTTTGTGAGAGCAATGTTTTGATCTGCCGGCTTGTGGATGTGCCGGGTAGTGTGGACGCGATACGGCTCGCGGTCTTCATTTTGTCTGCTGTGGAGCTGCAGCTGTGTCCAGATGTATTAGCTCTTTGGCAACATAATTTTGAGAAGAGTGCATCTACAAGTGAACACAAAATTGTTGCAAAGTCTGTACGTCGCGCCTCGCACGTGCTAAGGTAAGCCTCATTCTTGTGACCTTGGCTTTATATCTTGTGTGATCATTAACAAGGCAAATGTTGATATATTTATCCTTTTTGCACATTACCATACATGCGCTATCTTTCTCATTAGCATTCTCATTTGTTAACGAATTGTGGCTTTTACATTTTTCGCATATTGATTCACATTTATTTACTTATCCAATATTACTGCTCCGAAACTTTTTTAGTTAAAATATTTTGCCTATTAATGTTTACTATACTGTTACATAATTGCTAATTAGACTTGTAGTTATATTAATAGGGATATTGGAAATAATATTATTTGGTTTTGTTACGAAGGATTTAACTAATGTAAAATAAAATATTATACCAAATTTAAACAATTGGAATCTTATTAGAATCGGTACGTTTTATGCAAAGCAAGCATGCGTTTTATACTGCGCGTGATAAATGATAAAGGACTGTAGATAAAGAACATGTCACATTCCTTACATTTTGCAGGCAACTAGGTATACTAACTTATGCTAACTTGAATTGTGTTTCTCTCTTAGTATTTAAAACTGTTTTAAAAACTAGTTTGCAGACTAAAAGGATGACTGCTTGATAATAAATTACATTTTTATTATGGACCTGTTTGCAGATAATTGGGGTTACCCTCTCTAAAATTTTACAGATTGTAATGGGAATATAGGATTTTTTCTATAATAAACACCAAAACATTTATATGAACATTTTCGATATAATGTGTAAATATAACTTATATTTGGCTATAACTTCTACAATATGCTTTTGCTCGAAGCTTTTTATTAAACAATAAGTTAATTATTTAAGAAAAAAAAATGTACTTAGTCTGTTATTTAAAATTAACGCAAATGTAATCCTGGTAGTACTTTTAGCTTAATAAGCAATTGATCCTACAGATACAGCCTTTTCAAATTAATCATCGTCTAATGAGTATTTCTAGTTACGAGTATTATTATGTCATCTTAGAACCTGTCAAGACTTTTTTGACTTAATGTGTATTATTATGTCAATCATGCGCATTCTATACTGGTCTGTCTCAGGTGTATGTTAAAAAAAACGCATAATGTAATGCATGTGTAATGTTTGTAGTAGGGCCATTAGGTAAAAAGTAATGCCAAGACAATTAAAAAAACGATTCTAAATGGAGCTTGAGGCCTAGACTTCACTGTGAAATAGTACCGTGCGTTATTTTGTTGCAAATCCTGTAATAATTTACTAATAAATGGAATCATAATACGACACTTCACGCTCTGGCGAAAAAAAATCTAAATTGTATAACATTGATGTCATGCTGAATACAATTTGCTGTGTCCTGGTCCTAAATGTTTATTTACAAATCTTATACATTTAATAAGTACATTTTCCCAAAATAAGTACTTAGAAACTAAAACCTATTAAGTTTTCTGGCAACACTAAGTTTGCAACATTCAAGCTTCGTGTTATTTTGTATACCATAGTTTAATACTACTTATTGTTAATTTTCTTGAAGTTATACAAATAAATCATATTTTATGCAATGAGTTCCTTATTTGAATCTCTCGTAGATATGTATGTAGCATTCAGTTTTTGAATAATTGGTCGTTTCAATTATTACATGTGTTTTCTAATTTATTGCTATATGGGAATAATTAGAAGGGTTTGTCATTTTTCTGTAGAACTGCTTTAACCCTTTCGTTACCAGCGCCGGCTTTAGCCAGCATTCAGTTTCCGTTTTGTATGTACCAGCGCTGGCTTTATCCAGCATTCATTTTCCGTTTTTTGTGTATATACCAGCAACATCTTTAAATATGTAACACTTAAATGAAAAAATTCGAACATCAACTTGCCATCATGCAATGTGCACACTTCGCGGCGTGCTGCCCGGTTCAGTAGCACCACTTCGGCGGAATGGACAGCTATAAGGGAAGGGTTAATGGTAAAGCGGTTATGGCTTCTCAAATTACAATAGTCATTTTCGGAAAGTATACTCTCGTATTCCAATCATTAAGTATGGAATTAATAAAATTAAGGAAATTCTAAAGGCTAGCCAGTATAACTGCATAAAATTATACATATGTACATTTTTCAGAGTTGGAATTCTTAATACTACCTTCTATTTTTTGCGGCCTGAATACCCAAAATAAACTTTGTTTGACGACTCAAAGGTACGAGATTGTTCCTAGTTTTTGACTAAGAATGTAATAAAATATAATATATCATCACACATAGCCATTTCGAGGTAAGCACTTTAACAGATGCATTAGAAACCACTTCTATATTTTCAAAATTAAAACCGTTGTCTAGGTTATATACATTCCTATACATTTTCCGTTTGTGATTCAGCTATTCAATTACGGCAATACTACAATGAATTCTCCACTTTTAGCAATCGCCACAGTGCTGAAGTCTCCTGGTTTAAAATGAACTGCGGAGCAACCACATATAGCAACTTGCAAAAACGAGCTCAAAAGTAATATAAAATGTTTGTTATTGTATTGTTTCCTATAGGTTTATTTAAAAGAATATTTTATCGTGGGTTAAGTACCCTGTTAACGTAGGAGTTGCAGTGGGCCGAACTTTACCACCGGAAACAAAAATTTTGAAATAAACTTCAATTTTAAGAGTATAAAGTCTTTTAAATAAATTTAAATAAATGCTGTTAGTGCAACATTACCGTTAAGAATTATTAAGACGTTATTTCTGTTTTTTTATATACATCTCGCTAGTATTTTCTCTTCCGACACAATAAAAAGATTTCCTATTCTTATATCTGTCGCATCATCAAGCTGTGTGTCTTTCAGTAATAGTGTAACTTACATATTATAATATTGGGCTGTTTAAAAAAGAGCAAGAGATTTCTGGATTCTCCCTAGTTGCGGTCGATTTTGGATTGCACTGTATGATTTTGCGAAGGGCTCCTTTTCCGAGTTAGCGTAAAAAATGAAAAAATAATTTCTAATAATTTATTCAAGAACTGATAAGAAATGGAATAGATGTATAGAGATCATGATTTCGCAAACGTATTGTTGTACGGCCTTCTGCTATGTTCATTAGTAGTAAGTAAATTAATTACTTTATCATTAAAATTTTCTTACCAATACATCACACATCTAACGGTCACAGTGAAAAATGTGACAAATATGGTCCATGTGACCTACGTACATAATTATTGTCCAATTAATACTTACCACTACATTTGATTTCAATCTTCCCACTCTTAATATTAATATAGTTTTTGTCTACTTTGGAAATGTGCGAAAAGTGAAATTAATTAAATTTTGCTAAACTTACAACATATCGGATCTAGGAACTTTATATATATTTTTAAGTTTTTAAATATAGTATCTGTTCCTATCTTTGTAGGCATTTGATAACAAAGTACTGATTAATATCCTTTTGATGGTTAACTAATACTAAATTTATTACTTTTCGAGTTTCTTTTTATACTTACATATTTTTATTCATTCATATGAACCTATTCAATGTTACTTAAGGGATAGGTAGGCCAGACATATTTCTGTGTTATAATACTTGTGTTATAATCTTATAATAGAAGCTGTAAATTAAATATAAGACAGAACCGCGCCGGGACCGGGCCCGCGTATTGTACCGTGCCACTGGCAACCCTATAAAATAACGATGCGATTTTAAAATGCGGAATTGCTGTAAGTAGCTAAAATAATGGCATTGAACTATTTATTTTGCATGCATTTTTTATCCTAATTTTCCACGCCATAGTATACCGGTACACTCAATCGCAAAGAGAGGAGGTTTTTTTACGCGTTTTGATATAATTTATGCAATATTTCGTCACATTGATATAAAATTTATGACATACTATATTATACAATATATAATTGAATAAATTTGGCTAATGTAAATATTATATGTATATTCAATATGACACTGAAAGCTTAGTGTGAAAAATGCAGAAACAAAAATTATATTTGGCGCCGGTTTCAATTAACTTAATTTACACACATGCAATAAATAGGTATATGTAAATACTTAGTGTTAGAATGCAAATGAAATTAAACATTGCAAGAGACACCATTTTATTATAATATTTATTTTGCATGACGCTATACTGCCTTGTTTTGTACCAAGCAAAGATTCACTTACTACTGAATATTTTTCTTTTTATATTTCCAGCGATCAATTGCATGTAATTACTATTATTTTTAAACAATCTTATAATATTGAAAATTTATGTGGCAAAAAAAATTACCACTTTCAGATTTTAAATTATTTTTCGAGTTATATTTTCCTTTTTCATCGGACAATCAAATAAGTCGATATAAATCATACAAAATTGGTTGTTAATATATATGATAATTGGGTCTAGTAAAAAATTATTATCGATTATTTTATAAATGTCTGTTAATTAATGAAAGTAACTTCTTATTTTTACTAATATAGGGGCGCTCAATGTGTGGTGTTATATTAATTATTTAGTTATTATTAATTATTAAGTTATATTAATACATATTATAATCTCAAAATATCACCGAATCATAACAAAACAATACGATTATTCAAAAGCGTGCATATAACAAGAACAGGTCACTTATGAATGGGTCCTCGATACTGCGCCTACGCATCACGAATGATTTTTATAGCGACCACAGCGGCTGTAGTTTTAAAATAATTGATTTACCAGTGCACCAAGCGTCCAAACCGAGCTGAGGTCGAATTCGAACAAATGAGTAATTCTCTCTGGCAAGAACGCTGTAATTCAGAAATAAATTCGGAAAACTCAACTAATTTGTACGCTTGAATTACAGTAGCAATTGTAAAATATAAATACTACCATAATTGAACCATGCTCTTCGGTTTACGAAGTCAGTGGTACTGTAACTTCTCCCATCTTAATGGGCATAATAAGGTTCAGTAATTTTACCAAAGTATATGACTAAAATATGTTGAGAACCGCTAAATTGTCGCTGTTCTGTAAAGCTGTAGAGTGTAGGGATGCTCTAAATACCAATGGCAAATAGTTTGCGTTTGAAATGGCATTGGAGGTACCAGGTTGCATAGTTCAGAGCACTCCGCATTATACAAACGGTAGAGCACATAGAAGAGAAACGGCGTCTACGAAAATTTAGGGTTTCTAAACAGTGAAGAGATAGCGGAAGGCGTGATTGTGTAGACTGGCGTGAATTGTTTGTAGTTGCAACTACCTACTTACTATACTGTCTATACCTTTAGATTCTAGATAAATTGGCAGACATATTTGGCTAACGTTGTACTTAATATTAGATGATTAATGTGCCCAGTTAAAAATTCTTGTGTATGTAATATTAAATGTTATTTATCCCTTAGTATTAAATCAGTAACTTGTTGAATACGATAGTATAATCGAACATAAACGCTGCTACTGCACACATCCGTGATAAGAAATATCAAGTAGCACGGCACACATGAATCAACTTGGCCTCCACACATCTGAATGGATGTTAATTAGTACGTTTGTTTTAACACTTAAGCATTCGCACACCGGTATACAAATTCACGTTGTTATTTGCAGCGTCGGTGTATGTGAGTTTTCGCATTTTAAATTGTTTTCAAGTTAACTATTATTATATAAATTTACTACTATAATTATTGAATTCTGTATCGTTGCATTAAAATGTTTTTTGTTGAAATAAATATTACTTAAATCCCAGTTTTATTCCATTAATAATTGCAAAAACTTCGTATTACGAGTTACTGATAAAATGGTAAGTTTGAGATTTTTAATTATTTTTCTATGGATACGTGACCACCCACGCATAATTTAGTCTAAATAGTAAAACAAAATAGGAAATATTATAACAATGCATCACGTGTGAGTTTACATCGCCTTCGCACGTACATATACGGTGGGTGTTAGTTGATCGTGAGAATAATATGTTCAAACTTTTGTTACTTACATTTTTTTACCGAAACTCCAACACTTAATCACTTCCTACAGTTCAAAGGGAGGAAGTCGTGCGTTTACAGAAATAATAAATTAACGCGTTTTGTATTTCAATACGATGTGTGGCTTTAGTATGTGTTGCCCTTGACGAAAGGTCAATTTGGCTACATTTCGGAGGGATCTCGTTGCGACATGGCACATTATAACGTTTACAAATGAGAGTTTGTTTGATTTTGTGTGTGTATTCGGTAATTTTCGAGTGGTTGTCGAACGTTTCAAGTAGCCATGGAAGGACGGCAGTCGTCGCCCACGCATGACTGAGTTTAGTTACAAAACAAACAAAACAAATCATTAATGCGATTTAAAAAATGTTAAGGTTATCAATATCAATCGTTACTAAGCTAAACGTTACGTTGTAAATGATAACTTGCAGTAAGATGTACACAACGTATGTAAGTTTTTTTTTTTTATTCTATTTATTTAAGGGACTTTTACGTGTGTACGTATGTCAGCCCCATCGTACCCTAATACAGAAATACCTAACATATTACATATGGTGCCATTAATCTGAAAAAGCCAGACGCCTCATCAGATAATAGTTCTGTTAAGATTTTGTTAAACATCCCGATGTCAAGTCTGTTCAGACCAAAGGCACTCACAAACGCCTCTCTCACAGATTCAGATCGGACACATTCCATCAACAAACGTATGTAAGTGTACTTTTACATCCACACTAACTGTGGGGTGCATCCCATACAGGCATAAAAACGTGTTATATTGACTTGTTAGATTGAGTCCAATTTGGATTCTGGAACTCTGAATCCAGTAATCACTAGATTTTAAGTCAAAATATTATTAAATATCCAAGTACAAAAAAAATGCCTTTTTATGCTTCTATGAGATACACGCCACTGCACACTGATCCACAGTGACATGCAGTAAATGTCTAAGAAAGAAGTCGGACAAACATGAAATATGTGTTACTAAAGTCTGTCTATATTTTTAATATCTTTCTGTAAATACTATCTAACTTATTTAATTGTTGCAATGTGAAATGGACTATTTGGCAGACCGGACTTCCTAGCTCTAAAGTGTAGGTTTAAAATATATATTTTATCAAAAGTAGACTATCGAAACATATATAGGAATTTTATTTTGAAGTCTTCCTTTTTGTGGTTTACCGAATTTCACTGCATAATCATACTTTTCCCTATCTCCTACACTACAGTGTGTTGGAGTAAAATTACGACTGCAGCAGGGTTTGGATAGTATACAATTCATAATTAATGCTATAGCTGATTATAAATACGCTTTCTACACTCATGCCTAGAAAAATCGTCAGCAAAATTGAGGAATATGTGATATAAGAATCAGAAAAGACTAAAGTCTACGAAAATAAAAGTCCTTATATGGTTTTCAAAACCATGTATCGCCATAATAATAATTTAAATATTTCGTATAAAGAATATAAAATAAAGTGCAATTTTAAAATTGATAAGAAAACAATATTTTTTTAGTGTTGGTTAATTATCAATTTTAGAAAAGTTTAAAAGATATTAGAATTTAAATTTTGGAATTTTGGCCTAGCAACCTACACTAAACTATTCATGGGCCGTCCACACTGCCTTATTGTTTAGAGGGTTCCTGTATAATAATCGACCACATTTTGTGGACGAGATCGTTGAAATGGGTTGTCTCTTGACTATTTGCAATCATTACTCTTGAAAATGTTTATTGATTTTAGTACTTAGATAGATGTGATTGAAGTTCAAATTATACCTCTTGCCAAAAGTGACTTAACTTTTTATTTTACAATGAAAATTACTGTAATGATTTCGGATGAGGTTTTTATTCGTTTTACATTGCCATCTTAAAATGAAGCTATTAAGACAAAATGATAATAATTACACCTTTACACCTGTAATTATTGACGCAGCAATGTTCTATGTAATTGATTTAACCTTGAAACTTTGTAATGAAATAAATAAATTCTAACGTTGAATTATCTTATTGCTATGTCCAAATTTAAAAACGATCGAAGTACATTGATACAAAAAAATGCGGATTGGTTCAAATATATAATCTTAACGTCAAGCTATTAGATTATATTATTACAAAAGCTTTGCTAAAGATAAAGATGGAAGTATAAACTAGTTTAAAACGCGCGGGTAAAAGTGAAATAAACATTTTTTTTTATATTTTCGTAAGCTCATTCACGTTTATTTTGTTCTATTGTGTGTTTTCCTTTAATTATTTAGCGTTTCTTGATACTAGTACAACAGAGAAACTGCATAATGTAAGTAAAATCAGCAGATCACGACTAGTGATGAAAATTCCCGGGCATTTTCATCACTAATCACGACGCGTTAGCTAGAGAGCCGACGGTCAGTAGTGACAGGCCAATGAAATTCCATATGTTCTGTTTAAGAACATAGATATGACGTCATTTTTAGCATGTGGGTATGATTTCTTTATATTTCCTAATTCTATGCTCTGTTGCTTTCTTATCAACTTACTGAAAATCATGAGACGGAATCATTCCACAACACTATTATTTCTCTAAATGTAACAACAGTGTGTTATAATTATAAAAATTTAAATAAAAGATTGGTCTGTAATTATAAACTGGTAAAAAAAAAACATACAAATTGCTTAAGAAAAAGCAAGGATTTCATATTCATAAGGATTAGTGGAAAACCTTGCTTCGAGCAAAAGCAGTCGCACTCATCGTTAGATATTCATGACATGACTTTGGATGCTTATCTTGTTAAATATTAATCTTTTTAATTTTCGTAATAGGCGAATCAATTTGAATTCAATGACCATATGCATAAATTAAATAAATACCTTTGAATTCATTACGGCGCATAAAAGAGAATCCAATCATTACGTACAGTATTTCATTTAGATTGTACCTAATACTATATTTTGTCTAGTTACGTAATAATAGTTTTTAAATTGGTAGCTTATGAATATCCAATAAATCATACAACTAATCCTTCCGCTGTGGTGTAACATTCAGGCTTGTATGGCTGGTATGTATGTTTTTTTTAAATTTATTTTTATTTAGGGGCATTTATTCAGGCGTATATATCAGCCCAATTGTGCCCTAACCTACATCCTTACAGCCTAGAGGAGTCGCGGATGAGCAAGAGTCACTTTACTAGACAAAGGATTGACCAAAATGCCGTGGCATGCTTCAATATTTTGTCTGTTAATTTTCAACTTGCTCATCAGTGACTCCCTTTGTGTCTCCTTCCGGGCACACTCTATCAACAAGTGATGTAGTATGATGACTACCTATTAATTTTCTTGTCTTGGGGGTTGCTATCATTCTTGGCCTGTGTTATGATTGTCTGCGCTTGTACGGCGTAATTAACGAGACCAGAGTCTGGCCACTGATCACTGCTCTCGGGGTACTCAATAGCTTAGCATGGGCCAAATTATAACAGGGAGAGTACCTGATCATTAAATTTATCTTTCACTCACGCGCAGTGTTGTCATAATGCCTTCTCGGTTTTGGTCAGCATGATTTTAATTTGTCACTGTTATATTACAAGTGATTTTACGTTTTACCCCATCGCTTATTGGGATTTCATTGTATAACTGAATTGAGCAGTAGTCTAGTTTTGATTATTATATGACGTGTGTGTTTTTTTGTTAACAATTTATTTTTTTATGCTTAAGAGCATAAAGAGTAAATTAGTTGAAAATCTTGGGAACTTAAAAAAGGTTTAAAACTCGCCACACCTATATGTTAATACCATATAAGCACAACAAATTTAAATGACTTCCATAGCTATTCATTTTAAAATAATGACTGGTTTCTTTGTCTTTGAAAGACATATGAAGTACGAGGCACAATACATAGCATATGTGGTTATTACTTGGCAAATAATTCTAGCCACGTACTTTGTTAATTATGGAAGATTACATCTGACATATTAGTTCAGCATAATAATGTCATTACATTATTTATTTACAATATTACATACGATATGTAGTACTTAATTTGGAATTTATTATCGCCTCTTACCTAATAACTCTACTAGATCTTGTTAGAAAAACGGTTTATTTATTTTGGTTGCTTTTCAATTCATTTGTCAATGTTTAGACTATTATAGCAACTAAAAACATTAACTCTGTACAACATCAATCATTGACTATATGTTTCTAGATATATTTATTCACTACCATCTGCTTATAGGTACTGTATTAAGCACTATACTTGATTAAGAATCTTATTAAAGTTTTTTGCTGCACATTAACGTTAATTTATTTCATTATATACTTACCTACATATAAACACTTACTTTTTTATGTACTAGCTCAACAAAGTCCACACAACACCTGGTATTATCACGACCTAGTCTAAATACCGATTAGAACTTTCGAGAAACTGGTTGGACCTTTGATAGTTACCGTCTCTCTGAAGGCCTATACAAAAGTCCCTACATGATTCATTCACGGAACCTTATTTCATGAGGTTGGGAATACACTGGTTGAAAGCTTTACACAGCTTGATGATACGGGAAAGTTTTGAGTACGTACCGAGGCAGCAGAGACAGTAAAAGGGCTTTCATAAATTAGCCTGCATGATTTTATTATGGGAGTTGGTCTGATTACAACTCAACGACTCACTCCATGATAGAGACGGTAGAAGAAATTGAGCGAGGCAATATGACAATAAGAGGCAGTTTTTACGAAAAAGTTTATAAGAAACGTAGGTAGTTTCTTTAGGTTATAAAAGTCTATGAGTTTGCAGAGTCACTGCTTTACAGTAACCCATATCCCTGGTACAAATAAGTTCTTTAATTCTTAATATTGCACAGAACATACGGTGTGCTTGCGCTTGCCTTTTAGCAGATGTATGATGCTCGTTCTATGATATTGGGTCCTCTAAACGAACCATGAAAAGGTATTTGTACAGTCTGGCATGATCTATAGATAGATTTTAATTGCTTTTGGTAGTTTTAGTCATATTTTGGACTGCATCATGGACTGTTTACCATCTGTCTTGGTGTGATTATAATATAAAAAAGTAACCAACGCTCAAAATGTCTCGTCTCATATGCGGAAAGAAGTAAACGGACTCACGGATAAAATCGTTTGCACAAAGTCAATATTTGAGATCTTACAAACAGGTCAGGCGGAGACGCTTCGAACGGCCATTTGCTAGTGCAAATTTTCCGAGATAAAAATAATCTCTGAGGGCTTAATGGAGATTATACGATAAAGATATGACCAATAAATTTCGTAATTTCCGTTCTGCTCAGTTAATGCGAAGGTTTTATGGTACTTGTTGATTTATATAAAACTTTTGATTTATATTAGGCTTTTCTATGTTACGTAATATTTTATGAAATAATAAAAAAATATTACTTAGTTACCTTAGCACACCATTAAAAAATATTACCCAAGTTAATTAACAAAAATGTAATTATAATAGACATTTAGTTCGAAATAACCAACCGGTAACTTTTAAGATCAGTGTATTTTATATACTTTTAAAAATGTTTTTCCGTAATGATGTGCTAATTTTATTGGCTGTGTCATTCATTTCAATGTCTTCATTAGTGATTAACACAATAAACTATAGAATTGAATTAAAAAGCATCTCGTGCATTTTAGAACTCCATTACCATTATTTACAGTTTGCTCAAGTTATGTCATAGCAACAGAGTGTGCATAAAGTCGGACATTAGATTTCTTTCTGGAGATGATTTTGCGGCGAGCCCTGATTGACCGGCAGAAACAAATACATAATTCTTTAGCTCGCCACTGTCTTGTAAATACAGTACGCAAGACTCACGCGTTTGTTTTACACTCAATGTTTAAATTTTGTCATATTGTTCAAATAAAAGTTACATAATGCGGCATTACTTTGACGTTTTGAATCGGTAGACGAATTGTCGCAAAAGCGTTTACAAGTATTCTTAATAAAACTGATTTGTCTGACCCGACGCAATGCCAGCGGCAGCAAATCGGGTCAAAGGTCGAAATAAGAATGCGAGTTTCTTATTGACGCCTCAAATGTCCTGCAATCCATTAGCCTTGCGTGCTATTTAGACGTTTCGCTCCTAGGTAATGTCTGCTCTCATAGATTCTGCCTTATTGACTTAATTCAGTAAAACGGAGTCAAGGTTGAGAAATTTATGGAAGTTATAAAATAAACCCAATTAGGTTTTTCAGACTAAATGTGTTATTTTCGTATTAGTGAAGATAGTTAACCCTCGGAGTTAATTAGACCTTTGCGAATATACAAACATTTAATAGTGCCGAACAGATTACAAGAGGATACATAAGAAAAACGCACAAACAATATTGAATAGTTTTGCCTTTCATTAAATAAACGCATACTTACACCAACATATGGCCGTGCATCAATACTCGTACACATATTCCGTATTGTTTATCATGTTATTTAACCTTACACAAAATGTTATTTTGTTTTAAGCGTAGAGAAAGTCACTGTCTCCTACAACATAGCAGTTATTAATGCAGGAGACAGGGTTCTTATTTATTTTCATATTTTTTAAATTGTATTTCGAGAAAATAATCTAGAAATATTTTATGTCAAGATCAGTGCAGTACAGAAGCTGGAACTATTGAGATAGTGGATTAATATCCACTATCTCAATTTGAATAATTCCAAATTGGATAATTCCAATCGTGATCATACCAGCCTGTTTAAAAAATGTTTTTACACTGTATCATAAGAGAGAGGGTATACACTGGCTGCAAGAGATAATGGTATTCTGAAATGGTGCCCAATAAATAATATAAATTTTTAATTTTCAATAAATATTGGTTCCAGTTGAGAAAATAATACTTAGCTCTTGATACAGGAGTCTCCAAGGTCGGGGAATTGTGAATAGTCCGACGTAGAAGCAAGCCTCGGAGAGCGCAACTGGGTCGATCGATAACGCACTCTTAATTACGATAAAAACTTCTCTGTATCAGCCATTAATTCTGTAATTATCATGTCGGTCGCACATCAAACACGCCGCCCGTCATCTCGACAGATTTGTGTACATCAAGAATGTCACTAAAGCGGCATGAAAAGTGTTTGCTTATTTGAAATGTTTGTTAAGACCATCGAAATTTTGATAGGATAATTCTAAGGCAATCTTCTGGATGCCTTATTAATTTTCTACTTATTATCTTAACATCATACAACAATCATATCCGCAATATTACTAATAAAACTATAATAGTTTTAAATTTCCGTTGTCTACCAAAGGAGATATATCGAAAAGGCCATTAGCAGCTTCCTCAAAACATTTAGATAAAAAAAAACAATATATATATACAAAATAAACTATACTTAGTACGTACGTATTAAGTACGATATGTAAGGATGTGTATACGTAGGTGTCAAGCTTGGTAACAAATTATGAGAAACTAATGTATATGGTATACTTTAAAAAGGTCTTAATTATAATCGAAATAATTAACATTTATAAGGCCTGAAGTTGTTTAATAAAATTTGACAACTATAAAAACAATTTGACAATATTCATTCCTTTAATTGCTTTTAAATGGAAAGTATACTTTAGTGCTGATAGTGAACCTCCTTCCAATGACCGTGGGGTCATCATATCACATATCGTCAGAGCTCAATAACAATTTGTCGGTCGTTTTTCCACCGGTGCTTGATAACGATAATACTTTTAAAGACTTTAAGTAAGCTATTTGGACTAGTTAACCTAAATTTCAGTAGAATTTTAATATGTACAATAAGAAACACAGGATGACCAAATAATATAATGGATAGAACGAAGGATAAGGAGATTAAATGATAAAGATATAGGAATGAGGATTACACTCCGACGCAGCCTTGAGTTTCTTTCGGCGTTTCTTCTCAAGGTATTCCCTTCCGAAACGCTAGAAGTTCACCGTTAGGTTTCGTATTATGGCTAGCGGCCCAAGTCGAGGTTCGTGCCCACAGGAGTGCTCTTGCGTTGCCACCCAACCCATAAATTTGCCGGCTGAGCACCTCAGTGTCCGCCCTCTCGCCCGGTTTAGTTGCGAAGGTCTATCCCGGCCATTAACGTATGGTCCAGTTTAAAAAAATATATAATGGAGATTGTATTTATTTTCTTGAATTTTCAAAAGTACAAATTATTTAGAGTAAAGGAAAATATAAATTCTCATTAGCAAAACAAATGTGATGTTCATGTGTTATGCTTACACAAGTAGAGATTTGAAAATTTAGTAAATTTTAATTCATAAATAAATGACATCAATAACTTGAATATAAAAACGTTCTGTCAGATTACCTCTTAGAGTTTGCATATCGAGTACATTACTTAAGGCCAAAGCGTTATTAAGCTCATCATATTCTAGTAGGTATTAAAAACAACAGCGACATAAATTAGGAATATTAAATATAACACGATCGCAGTCCTTAACCTCTGGTACAGGTGTGGCCAATCACGCACAAGCCCGGCCTTACTTCAACATTTAAAAATATAACTTGTCATCCATTTGATATATTTTGACATGCGCTTAATTTCAGTCGTAGCTAATTTGTACGAAGGCTCCCAAGAACACGCACCGATGTAGCCTGTCTTGAAAGTATTTGTGGCGTGTTTTAACATTAACTGTGAAGGTTGCCTGGGAGCTTTTTATATTACCGATATTTTATTAGTATAAATAATTTTATTTTTCATCTCATTATCAGAGAAAACGATTAACTTAACTACTGTGGGTTTAAAAATCCTGGTCCAGGTATTAATTCTAAAATAATTCAAGACCTCTAAAAAAATATGTTACAAAATGAATAAAAGATGCATTTTACATTTTAGTTTTCAGATTTTGTATGTTTGTTAATATGCATACTATGCCCTCATTTTAGTTATTAGGACCATCTAGGTGTCACATGTAGGATCTTAGCAGTAAAACATACCCTTCTTATATTCTTGGTTTATATTTTATATTTATTTAAATCATTGTGCACAAAAGAATCATAGCAACAATGCTCGTGGAAGCACCTACCTAGTTGATTTCAGAGATGGGCAAAATGTAATCTGATTAATGATTACAAAAGATAGTCGTAATTTTAATGTGGTTGCTCTGTAATCATGATTAAATAACTTCAATACATCAAGGAGTCATAAATGTGTATGAAATTCAAGATTCCGTAGTGATTAAAAAATAGATGAGCAAAATACAGTCATATTAATAATAGTAAACGCAAAATGTAATCGTAATCGTTTTTCATTAATCTGATTACATTTTCCCCATCTATGGTTGAGTATCGATCAACAAATAATAGTAAATTTTAATTTATTTAAATGAAATTGTTAAATATATAAACATTAGTTTGTTTTAACTTTTCATAAAATTATTCTTATGTATTCTGTGATAAAACGTGTCAAATTAATTTGAGAGATAGCAGTTGCCGCGCCCTATGTCAAGGCTGTAGACCAGTTCATAACAGCCCGATTAAACTGTATGTATGTATTCATTATGTAAATATAATGTCAAAGCGTAAAAGACTGGTGAGATTAACATACTATTTTGTCAATATTAGTTAATTTAATTAATTCACATAAAACCGCATAGATTGAATATATAGATGAAAGTATTTAATCAAATAAAATTACGGACAATCACACACATTGATCTGGCATAGAATAAATAAATATATCAGCCTGTAAAATGGATGGCTGAAAATGATGCCTACAGCGTAATCGGTTCAGATAATGATTTCAGTCCAAACGGTACAAAGTTTATAGGAATATTTATTATTTTTAAGGTTCATAGAAATACAAACAATTATGACAAAATAAATACCGTAATGGAGGAGATATTGAACTGGTTTACATTAAAAAATATATGATTAAATTCTAAGAAAACCAAATGTATTTGCAAAGCCTAATGTAACATTGATATAGTAGAGTCCACGTTGTTTCTGGGATTGACATTGGATTTAAAATTACAGTGCGGTGCACACATTAACAGTCTTGCAGGGAAAACTTTGCTCGGCTGCTTATGCAATCAGTAAAATTAGGCAACTCACAGATAGTCAAACAGCTCAATTAGATTATTTTAGTTAGTTTCATAACGTTATGTCTTATGGTATTTTCCTATGAAGCAATGCTGCTGATTTGAAAAAGCTCTTGGAGCTATTTATAATTTAAGGACTAGAGCTTTACTTCCTTATTTAAGTTCCATCGCAATATATTTATGCCTGTATTATATACATCGACAAAATCTGCATCTATTTTTGGCGAGTATTGATGTCCATAGTGTTAATACTAAAAATAAACACAAATTAATGTTATCTAATTACCGGCTTAAAAATGTTCATGATTCTTCTATGGTACTCCATATTCACTTATACAATACAATATCTAAAGCTACCTTAGAGTTAACACAAAAAAAACTTTTGAAACTAAATTGCTACGAAAGGCATATTATTCTATCAACGACTGTTTAAATGATAAAAGTGCGTGGTGGTTAATGTATACAATTTCTCACGGGAAATTCCTTCTCTTGTGTATTATATATTTTTTATCCCATTATGTTGAAAAGAGCAACTACCAGAGTTTCTTTCCGGCTCTTCTCGGTAGATTCTGCTTTCCGAAGCGGTGGTATCTACATTTTAGGTTTTTTGGCTATTTATAAGTGCTTCTTGAAATGATATATTTGAGTAAAGTTATATTTTATTACATTTCATTACATTATATCACTTTTCGTTATCTGAATATTAATTTCAACTGAAAATTCAGTTGATAGACTTTCCATCTGTGGATATTAAAATAAATCATAAAATATTATTTTATTTTCCTTATGACATATTATATTTAAATAATTGGAACTAATGCTTACTTTATGTTAATTTTATATCGTCTTATATATATCTTATATATAAAAATGAATCGCAAAATGTCTTGATAAGCGCGAAACTCGAGAACGGCTGAACCGATTTGGCTGATTTTTTTTTTTGTTGTGTTTGATGAAGTCTGAGGAAGGTTATTACGGAGAGAAAAATTTTAAAAATTCCCTGCAACTGTCTAAAAATAACACTTTTCTGTATTCTCATACAAAAAATTCGTTATAAGTCATTTTGAACTTTAATACCACACCATAAAGTTTAAATGTTAGTGGACGGGTTCCGGGAAGGCAAAACAATTATTGAGTGACGTATAAATATTAACGTCAATATTTGTCAATTTTTATACATATAGCATTAAGGCCAGGTTCCTTCAAACAATTTTCAAAAAACAGGCGACGGGGAAGCTATTAACATTAAAAAAAACAATGTGACTTTGTTTTAGAGAAATAGGGCAGAACAAGGTCTGCCGGGACAGCTAGTTAGTAATATATTAGAATTTGTAGGATAAAGTATATCTTATATTGATATTTAGGTTTAGTTACAAATGAAGGAGACCTCAAGTAATTATAATTTAAAATAAACTAAGTAATTTGAGTGACATTATGATACAAATAATAAGCATTATTAACCTACGTAGACATTCTCATGGGACTGAATTGATGAAAAAACCGACAGTTATGTTGTTTACCATCGTTTTTAGCTTATGTATAATTTTAGCTATTGTACTCATATACTATATAAGCATATATAAATATTAAAATCCGACTTCTTCAATGTCTGTAGTCGTTAATTATTACAGAGATCGAATAAAACCAGTTTTTTACTATCTTTGAAAAATTACTACATTACATATTATTGTAGTGTGGATTGTACCTACAATCCGAGAAAAACATCCATCGCTATGAAACGAGAATGTAATGACAGTTGCCGTCCTCATAATCCTCAGGATCCTCTACGAGAATTTCTAGTTTGTAATGTATTGAAATTGAACGTACGCGAGTTGATCCTAACATGCGAATAGCTGAAGTGGGTCACTGTGACGAGCTATACAACCATATATTGTGATCGCTATTTACTCTGTGGATGCACCTAATTACTCTGGATTATAATGATTTAAATAATGTAAATGATTTGTATATTATTGGTTTTCTTTATATTTTGTTATTAATTATTCTATCTATTTCTATATTTAAAAATATGTTGAAAAGAGTCTTGTCAGATCTTATTTATAGATTCGGCAATTTGAACTTGATCAATTCATTTTCTTACATAAAGTATTTGAAGAAATACATGTATATTCAATTTCACGTCAAGTAATTCCGATTGTACGTATCGCGGTACATTTAACAACGCCTTGTGTTCGCTCGTATGGCGAAGTTTGTTTACCCAGCAACTAGCTTCCATGTGTGAATTTGAATTATGTGTCGTTAGCAACTCTACACTCTTAAGAAATTGGCCATCTTTTACTTACAGTAGATAAATAGTTGCCTCAGAGTTCAAACTAACCCTCCCAGCCTTGAAAGACATATAGCAAATTATAGATTTTTTTATAAGTGTATGTTAACGAGATCTTTGGGTATTATATTAAGAAATTTCTGTTCAAACTATCGAAGTATTATGGTTTTTCCAGTTTAAGTCTAACATATTGAATTTGTGGTTACTTTCTTATTCATATAGACCGTGTTATGTACTCTTTATATTTATTGTTATTATCTATATGTATATTGGACTATATTTATAAGTATTTGTGTATAGCCATCCAGTACTAAGAGAGGACTGCCCGTTTAATGGATGTATTTCATGCAAAAGATCACTATAAAGCGGACAGCAGGACGGTGCGCTAGTTTTATATTAAAACAAAAATAGCTAAGGCCTTGAGCCATTATTTAATTTTAATGTTTATATCGGGTGTGAACGTTTCCCGTGACATAGACGCTTTAGTGCTTGTGCTTTATAGTCTTTAATGTCAGCAACGTTTATTACAGTTTGGTTAAAACAATTATTATAATAAGCTAGGGTTTTCTTATATTGGTTATTAAATATTAAGGATAATTTCATTTTATATTCATGGCTATAGTGGGATCTTTATTTAGAATTACACTATGCACTTCACTTTAGCTCTACCAAAATTTGAAGTATTTTATAATTTTTGATAAAGTTATTGCCTACCATTTGTTAGTGTTACCTTTCGTGTTTTTGACACTAGGAAATATTATTATGTATTCTGTGCTATTGTATAACTACAAAGCTACAAAAGTAATCCAAAAATTGGTTATGACTAAAAAACCAATGGATAGTTTATATAATAATTTATATTTTATACTGTTATTTACTTTACATATTTTGAGTTGAATTGTTTAAATTTAAATACACGAGTATTTATCATGTTTTATCACTAATTTTCTGTATCTTCGATGTCGATTTCAAATCGAAAATGTTCATCATAGATAATTGTTTTCATTCTATACTAGTAATCCAGCGGATGTTGGCAAACGACTTTTTTACTTACCTAAATGTAGGCAAGCGCCAGTGAGCAATTGGCACTATTCCAGAGGCATCAAACTTGCAGCTTTAAAAAAAATAATGGACTTTTTCATAACAAAGTTCACGTAATAAGCATTTATAATCGTCTGATTTATTCAAAAATGAAAAAGATTTACAGATATAGCCCCAGTGTTATACTTTCGTCTTACACCATTGCTTTAAACAACGGATTGACTCATCGCGCTAGAATATTGTTTGAGTCGTATTCACTTTAATAAAGGATACATGAATGAGCACTGAGCAATAATAACCAGTATAAAACACACTTCATAATACTTTAAAAATAATTATTTGTTTATCTATTATATTATGTGTTTTATTTTTGTACCGTTACGAAAGATAATTTAGTTGCACGGGTCATTATCGTCTGACTAGAAAGGCGCTACCGGTTAATAAATTATAAAATATTATCAATCTAAAGGGTTTATATTGAATTTTAAGCCTATACCTAGATTATAAGAATGTTTTGTAGTTAATTGAATTTGACACATATTTCATCCCTCTTGTCAGCTACAATTATATTTAAAATGATATATGCTAAGTTAATTTAGTATACATTTTATAGGTTTATATGATTTCAGAAAACTCACATGAGCCTCAGTGGTAAATTAATTTAAAACCTTTGGTGAATATTGTAATTTATTGGACGAAACAATAAATAAAAAGTAAAGTTTATTAAATTAATTGGATATTTAAAAGTAGTATTAAACCATTGCGTTATAATTATTTCCAATGGCCAACTAATATTTTAATACTGCTCGATGAGAGTTGAAACATAAATTTAAGATAAGTGCTCCCATATAGAGAAGTGCTTCAGAAACTTGTTTGTTTTGAAGTCAATCAATCATAACAATGATTACAGCATTGACGGATGGATTGAACGTTTATCAATCGAAATCTTCGTTATAAAACGTTATCTAATCAGTAACTGCAACAGCATGTCCTGCAAGCTTACCATCAGCTCTTATAACAATATTTTCATCATACTAATAAGTGATTTAATCTTTTAAGTCACCAAGTTCTTGGTGCTCACATTAAAACTGTGCTTAACTATGATCTTCAAAATGGGAATGAAAATCGTTCATCAAGGTCTGTAAGATGACGGTGAAGCTTCTGGTTTTACAGTGGTACAGTAGGAACCACTGTCAGAGTGTTGGGGTGTCAGCTTGCTTGCCCTTTTTGTCATAGAACAGTAAGATGAAATAATACTTTTCCTACTGTCTTGTATACATACCTCTTAGTATTGTTGTTTTGACTTCCACATTTAAAAACACAATTCGTACGCTGTATAATGAAATAAAAATTAGTCAGTTCACTTTTCCTCTAGATTCTATGTGTGCGGCGTTAAATACTTGTAGACAAACAAATATTAAAGCGTGCTTACGATGTGTAAATATTTTTTTATTAATATCCTCTACAATAGGGCAAAGGTAGTTTCGTGTTAGTCATTTCTTGAACTGTATCCGCAAGTCACTCAAAGCCTTTTAGTTTTTTTTAATAACTGACATCACACTGCCTACTGGGATACATGTTTCTAAATTGTATATGTTTGTTTAAAGCTGCACCGGAAGAGATAAGCTAGGTGTCTAGGGAATAGCAAGTTATGCCGTTTGGAAAATAAGTAATTCTAGTCACTACGTGACCACATGGAAGCTTCGCTTGTCTCAAATGTTCTCTATAATTCTTATTGATTTAGATAGCCTGATATTTTCTTGAAAAACTCACTAAGTGACTTACTTTGACACTAGTTACCTAGCTAGTTATTTGTTGTGTGGAATACTGTATGCGGCTGTACGATATTAATATTTTGGTTAAAAATAATATCATTAGCTTTCGAATAAAATCGACGAAATCGTTCATTAACAGTTCAATGGTAGTAAACTAGTAGGTAAATTGGGTGGTCTACTTTCTGGCAGCATTCCAATTAGCTACGTGAGAATAAAGCATGTATGCATTGAATATGATAAATGTTTCTAGTGGTATCTCTGCATTTCCATTCATCATCATAAAATACTTTCATAGGACAATGATGACAGTTTCTTTTCTGGAGGAAAATATTATAAATCATGTTAAATGTACATTTCTTGTTGATATATCTACGATAATATAGCATTCAACTCCCTTTCAACGTGTTATGGTTGATACGGGGCAAACAAACTATTTGTCAGCAACCTGTCTTATGGATGCCAGTGCAATAATGATTCAAACTGTCAATAATTACGCTTGGCAATGTGCAATTGCGTTGCAATTGTAAACCAGTTTTTGGGTTGCCTGAGAGGAATCTTTTGTTATTACAATGACGCATGTATAATCTATAATATAAAGTGTCACGAGCCCTATTTTTACATCGAATAATAATCCTACAGACTTATTATCATAATAAATTAATTAGGTAAAGGAAGAATGTGTATTTCTCTGAATGCAAAAAATATTATATATAGTTTTTAATAAAAAACTTAGGCATATAAATAAAAGATAAGTCTAGGCAGCTGGGCTAATATTTACCCTGTTGATTTTTATTCATCGCGTATAATAACTTATTATAACCAAATTTTAGCGCGGGTATTTTTCCGCGAAGGTGCGCGGTGTTGGCATACGTATGATTTCAAGAATTAGAAAATTGCGAAAGAAACCTTTTGGTAAAATTTCGTAGTATTACTTAGACCTTAAAAATAAAATTAACTATTTTAGTAATAATATCGTTACACTGTGGCTGTATCCACTTTGCGCTTATATGTTGACTTGACCAGTAGTGCAACTCGTCGCAGTTCTGAGAACACCCACAAATGACATTTTGTATTGGATTAACGGTATCACTTAAATTATACATGTTAAAACATCAAAGACTATATTTGCTGTTATTTATTATTCTAGAAATAGATTTTTTAAACAAAGCTAATAGTAGATCTAGTTTTCAATTCAAACATAGATTTTATAGTATGTAGAACTGTTTTGTGTATTTTGATTTACAAGTCCATTTGTGTCATATATACGTATAAAAAATATACAACACAAACAAATCACCTCAGTATTTTTTTTATACTCTGCAACAAAATTTGGGCGTTCTGCCAGGCGCAAGTAGGTTGATAACTGGACAATTGCTTTGCCATTTTATTAATTTATTAATAGTTTAAGTGTTTTCACCTTCATTTGGAGCTTTACTGTAATTTTATTTCACGTCTTGTAATATAAACAAGAAATATCGTTAAGTCCAATTGATCAACTCAGGATGACCTGGAAAACGAAGGTAGACTTGTTAAAAACATAGCTTTTTATTTCGAAGGAAAGTAAAAATATGCTAATTGGCGTGCTGCCTTCTTTGTGTTATGGACTGACGCATAGAAGAAAGTACTTATATTAAGGAGGCATACAATCTCGCATTAAGCAACAATTATTTGTAGTTATTTCTCCAATCTATGTGAAAAACAATTCTAGATCCACTAGTATGCGTGAATTAAATCTATGTTTACTACATTGTTTATATTGTTTTTAAGAAAAATAGTATTCATTTCAACCACGCCTTCTACCACTAACAGTCACTTCGTGATGATAGCAGTGACGTGCTTAGAGTATTTGGACAGAGTAGCCAGAATTCGCGTAATTAATTTGTATATTATATTATGATAGTGAATATTATATTGTTATCACAGAAAAGATAGACGGCGTGGATATAGAATAGATATGAATATAAATGGTTCCTTTTTTAACTTTAAGCTATTTATTCCAGACTTATTTATCATAAAGGCATGCAATGCTTGCATGCATCTATGGAATGAACGCTACTGGATGATAGTATGCAGTTTCGACTAATTTCCTCTGAATAGACGGAACTATTATATGAAGGTTAACGATTTAAATCACAAAATATAATTGAACGAACATATTGAATGTCTTATAAAATGTCACCTTCACAAAAATCGTAACCTACAAAACAGAATGCGTGCTGTAAACAATATGATTTTAAAATAACTTTATAAACAAGTCATTCATAATAAATTCACTTATGAAATGTAACATGAAAAAGTAATTGTATTTTTTTTTTGTATAATTCTTTGCCCAATTTACTCTATGCGTTAAGCCAAATAGGATAAATTATAATCCTATACTTACTAATTTATGAGGCACCTGTGTTATATTGTTTTTTAATTATTTACAATAATAATAATTATTTAATATTATATACTATAGTAATACAATTTTAACTATACTATATACTATGATGATGATGATGATAATGATAAGGAAATCATGCTATCCGGCTAGGACCGGATTTCGCTACAGCGACTGTTTCAACACCGATTTCTCCAGTCGTTTGTTCTCACTTCAGGTGACTCACATACCCTATCTTCTTTAGGAAGACTCTTGAGCATTGAGGGCATGTGAGCATACCATTCACATAATTGTATTTAATAGCTTTTTTAATGGCTTTTAACTCATCACGCTTCGAGTCTAACTCGCAACGCCGCTTGTCTTCAAATTCATAGACTCTGAAAGACAAAAAAAAAGACTCTGGACTCGATGAGTCTCCTCCAGTCCATCCGTGAGGAAGCAAGCTTCTCCCACTGCGACGGTCCCAGCGAGCGTTTCTTCATGTGCCGCTTCAGCACATCTTTGTATTTGAGGAGTTGCCCCCCATGCTTGCGCTTGCCTTCCTGCAACTCCGAACTATAAATTATACTATAATATTATATACTATAGTAATACAATGTCAGCGTATTTTATTGTTTTAATGCTACAGGTTAACCTTTTATTTTGGTGACCCGGGGGAACATTCTGCATAGGGCAGCGACCCCAGTGTGTCAGACTCCTACGGATTAAAATCCCCCGGGGTGTCCTTTCAATCACTCCACCCAGGCCTGGGAGTCCAGATTCTTCCAAACGCCCGGGGAGCGAACAGCCTGTTTGATTTCATCTCTGAGAGAAGTGGGTGTAAAAAGTTCTCTCTTTCAAACTTTCTCACGGGCGGCGCGCCGGATACTGCATGTCCGCCTTCTCATCCGGGCAGCAGACTCAAGTCTACTGCCCAACTACAAGTTATCCTTCTCTCTTTCATACCAAATCCACACACGTAGAATACGAAGTCACAGTTTTACAGTACCTTACATAGCTTATAAGTGTTTAAATATTTTAATTAAAATATAAAAAATCATTAAAAAACAATTAGTATACATTATAGAATATTATTATGTATTTTGTGGCATAAGCTCATAAATTACATACATTTTTTTTATTTCACTGTCGGGGGTTAGAGAAATCCCCTGCTGTGTAATCAAATATTTGTACGTAATATTATAATCAACAATTCACATGCTTGCAGAGAGTCCGTCCATATGCATCTGTGTTTATGGCAATTGTTTATATTTCTATGAATGTTCTCATGTTTCACCGGTCTAAATGTATGCATCAACATACAAGTTTACTTTTGAAATGTGTTTAAGGATTAATATTTCAAATCTTTAATGATTTGCTATATTCTAACAGGACCGTAGCTTTCGATTTTTTTAGATTATAAACGGACTTAGGTACCACATCCTCACTTATGAAGGAAAACGTTGTGAGGAAACTCACACGTCGTATAACAAAACTGTAATATACAGAGTCTTGTGAACAGCGATCAACTCCATTAGAAACGACGTACAAGGTAAAAGTGGATTAAAGGGTATCTATTCACCAAGAAATGGACATAGCCATCCTCTTTGCTATATTACCTTTTTATTCTATCTTCAGATAATAGTTTAATGTATATTTCTATGTATAGTTTAATTGCCAATTTTGTACCTCTACGTTTGTTTCGGTTATAAACCGCGGGGGTACGACAAAATATCTGACAGCTTTCTATGCTAAAAGAGGTCTTAAAATATTTGATTTAATTGCTATTATTTATTTTAAGTATTAAATGACTCAATCTATGCTATTAATGATGCTCGTAGTTGTAAGTTGTACATATCTCAGACGTAAAATCAATAATGAGTAATTTACATTAACCATTCGTACACGAAACATGGGTAATTAAGCAAGTAATTTTAGAAACTATTATATTATTTTGTTAACCAAAAAACTAATTACAAGGCGTTTGGTGTTAAAACTGATTAATATGATAATATTTTTGTTTTACAACACAGTGCATTATTTTAGATCAGATAATAATTATTAATATTTTTTTATTTTGATAATGGATCATCTACTGTGTAGACCTTAAACAAAATTGAAACCTTAAACAAAAATGAGCATTACACAAAACAACTGAATAAAATGATGTATCATTAATATTTAAGAATATTTAGTTTATTACATTTTATAATTTAATTGCCTTCGTACGAAACTTAGGTAACTATTCGTAGTGAAATTCCTAATTAGTTTTAAACAATTGCTACACTTGAATGTATTCAAATAAATATTATTTAAAACTAAATAAAAATGTGTTATTACTGTAATCGAATCAATAGCTCGGCAAGCGTGATGCGGATATACAACAATAAGTTAACCGTTAATTTGCTTTTAGCGAATGCACGATTGCATATCGATTATCAAGCCCAGGGTCTTTTTCAATGATTTAGAATGATTATAGACACTATATTTGTATCGATACTGGAATTGTTTAACACTTTTCTACTTTGGTATATTACGTTTTAATGGGAATAAGTACTACCAGCATTCTGTCTTATTTATTTAAAATATTAAAAATATTCAGACAATATATTTTATTGATATAAACAGTAATATTCACGTTTAATGGTTTAGTTAGTCAGAGTGACGTATAAATACCTCACAAACAAGTGCTGAATGTAACTTGAAATATGTTAATACGCTATGTAATATTTAAGCTTTTTAAACACCTTATAAATGGAACATGGTGCTAGAATAAGTTGTTTAGAAATGTATGAAAATATTCACAGTGAATGTTTGTTTTGGTTTTCTTCTATTATCTATTCAAACCCTTTGTTCTAATCGTTTGTCTATGATTTGTCTCATTGTGTATCGAAAACACCGACGCATATTTTGATCGGGAATAATGGTCGTTAATATGATGCATTTTTATTCTGTATTAAGACATCAACGTTTAATTTTATTATTAGCATAAAGAACTAAAATAGAAACTAAGGTCAGTTCATTCTCTTAAATAATTGATTGGTCATTTCAATTTTCAGGCTTGTATTTTACCAATAGCTTTTGTAATAATATGAAATTGTGTATAATAAGGTGTAATATAAAAATATCACTCTCGCATTAAATTTCAAAGTGTTGACTATAGATTGAATAATGCGAATTATGAAGTACCTACATAAATAAGAAAATATTAGCCTAAGTTCAATTTTGTTCTATAATGTACTTTTTTTTATTATAAATGTACTATTTATATGTAACATATATATGTATGTATATTTGATTGATTTTTTTATTGTTATTTATTAGCTTGATTTTTATTTTTGTACTAATTTTTGTGGAAACTTTGCTGGCTTATGTAACATTTTTTGTGTATATTATTATCATTTTTATATTGCTGTATGTTTCCCTTTAAAATAAATAAATAAATAAATCACATTTATCGAATTCGTTACCTAATATAATATATTTAACATGTGCGATCAAAGGAAACGACAAAATCTCATTTTTGTTGCGACAAATGCAAACAGATTATTATATTAATGATTTATTGCTGATATGTTATTTCTTATGGTTTTCTTTCTTACAAATGTAACAGTTACGAGCTGAAAAATATATGAACGTTCAAAAGGATGTAATAGATAAAACCTAGCCATATAGTAAAGATAATTTTTTCTTCATAATCATTACATTAATTTGGAATAATTGAAGGGTTTATTTTGTAAAATCAATTTTGACATTATTTTGTACCTACATATTTAATTATCCTGAAATATAGGTAATCAATGGGACCGAATTGTTGTTTCGAATAATGTGATAACTTTTTACCGAAATGTAAAATGTATTGCAGTCAAAACATATGATTACGTTAAATTACAAAAATCAAGGTCACTGACAATTAGTCGAACGTTCAGTTCACTGTAATATATGTCAAATAAAGTAGCATTTCAGACAAACTGGAAACGGGAAAACGTAACGCGTTTCCAAATGCGAAAAATTAGACTGAAATTAGCATTCTTATCATCTATGAAGTGAAATGCAACAGCCTTTTATAATCGGCCAATGAGCGAACGGATTCGCGAATAGAGGCCACGCCCACGCGGCTGCACTGACCGCGAACACAACCTAACTTACGCACGTACGAACCTGATATCTGCGCTATTATTGCGCGCATTAACAGTTTTTGCGAAACTACAGGACGATTATGGTAGTGCGATATTCAAACAACAACCTTATTCATTACATTGCTTAGAAGATATATTGTTTTAATTCGTAACACTTAGCTTAAGACACGCTCCTCAAATGAAAAAAAAAAGGCTTTTTATCACGAATAATAATTTGTATATAAATTAAGGAGCATTTATGACAGTGTTATTTAAAAGAATAAATTAGAAATGAGATATCTTTTAAATAAGGTCGTAATATAAATAGTTGATGTAAATTTATAAATACTAAAAACATTTGATATTCATTTTGTTTTGTTATTTACTGTCATGCTTATTTTCAACATAATATAACGATATATAAATAAATCATTTACGATATTTACCGTATACTTTTGTACTCAGAAATGACTAAAATTACGTGTTATTAATACATTTAAATTGGAGTTGATTTATATGTTTTAGGATCTTGAATTACCAATTAAGTTTTTTTTTTAAACATTTAAATAATCTTGAACGGAAGAGGTAATCAATAAAGTAATTTCATATTTGAAATATGAGATAAATATCCACATAATTCAGTCTGTAATTAATTAACGCAATTAAAATGGCTCCAGCGACTAATTTTATAATTATTCAATACGTTTCATTAATCATCTAAACATGTAAGGAATGTTCACGGACACTCTTGTATGATTTTGTTTTCACATCTGCTTACGAAATCATCGTTTACAAAATTCCGTAGAATATTTTACATTTTTCATTATTTAACCCAACAGTAATAATTGACGTCTCACTGTCCGTAAAGCTATTAGTTAAAGTCAAATTAACGTATTTTTTTCTCACAAAATTTTTGATCGTGAGTAATACATTATTATTTCCATTAATCAATATCCTATGCAAGGTGACTTGATGTTGACCTTGACTGTTATTTTGTTTATATAATATCGTGAGATGAAATGAATGGTAATCAAATTATATTACATTACACATTGGGGGGTATTTAGGTCATAAATCTTGTTTTTTTATTGAGCGCCAGATATTTAAATATTTTCATCATAGTTTCTTATGCTAAGATTTATAGACACAACTTTAAGTTTCCTTAGACTTTACTAAAAAAAAAATACAATTTATATTACTGAATGAATGTCAAACCATTTGGTAAGTCAACATGGACTTGGCTCTGTGAATACTATGGCTATACTCAAGTTTTTATTATATATTCAGTTTTTGGCCAAAACGAATTTATTTTTGGAGATCTTTGCTAAGAAAAACCGAAATGGCGTCTTTAAATCCCAGCCTTAGTCAGGGTGTTTGATTTAAACAAAATAGACAAAGTTTTCTAATTTTAATTATAATATTTATCGATGTATATTATGGTATTTAAAACATAAGTAATATATTAATGTTTTTTATTTTGTCACTTACCTTGACCTTGTTTCGTTTTCAAAGCATGCATGAGTACTCATTTTGCTTATTTTTTCGTTTAAGATTGCAGCATGGTGCTAAAAATGTTGTTATTATGTTGTTAATATCAGGTTTTTTAAACGAAACGTGAAGTTATATTTATGTAAGCTAGTATGATCGTTACAATTATCGGCACGTAATTTCTTGTCATTAGTAGTACTCAGATTTTGGATTGCACTGTACTTTCCATTGTAAGAGAGGTATGTTCACTAAACAGAGTCAGATTAAAAAAAAAACTAGACGATTACTATCAGGTAGTATCTCAGGCTTTTTGCTACGTTTTGAAGATTAGGGATAGCGACGAGTCGGTGCGTTATTCTAACTAACTTTTTGCCTTTTTAATATAAGTAATTGGATTGCTAGGAAATAACTATCAAATCGCCTGATAAATAGAGTCTCAAATTAAGCAGCCAGTCGCCAGAGTGACCTATATCGGGAAACTGGCAGTGCTACGTGGCCTACATTCGTAGACGCCGTAGTCCGCCACGTAGGCGTGCTTCGCTAATGGATTTCCATTACAATGAACAAATATTATGCCTGGAACGTGACTTAAGTTCCTTTTAAGTTAAAGGGAAAAGCGTGTCACTTTTAGATTGAAATTTATAGACGCTACTTTGCTTAGACTTAACTTGCAAATTTAGTTTTCTTTAGCAAAAAACTGTGTTCATATTAGGAGCTTAAGTAAAGCCAAAGTATTCACACAGCAAAGTTCTAATTAAGAAAATCCGTAAATAACCATATACCATATACTTTGTTTTATTATTTAAATAATACAATATGCAATGTTTGAGTAAAGTCTATACATAGTCAAAATACGACGTTGTCAGTTTTTGTCTGCAAATCTTGACCTTAGTATGTTGCTTTTTGTTATCAGCAACCAAAAACTGTTTTACTAAATAAATAATGATATATCATCACACTAAATCCCTTACGAGGTGAAAAGAGATAGATTAGTAGCTGTATCCACTTTGCGCTTATATACTGTGTCCAATGTGACCAGTAGCGCAACTGATCGCCCTTCTCAGGGTACTTACACATGACATTTCTATGACTTTGTTTTACTGTTCTAGTTTTATAAATATGGATTTACAAGGAAAAAAAAATTATAGTAATTCATTAAATTATGTTCTTTTAAGGTGTATTTTATCGTCTTTGCATTGCTTTAATAAGTAGCAAAAGTTCAAATACTTAATACACTTAAAAAAAAAACCTATGAAAAAATAAAAAATAAATTGTAATAAGAAAAGTATCAGCCGTTAGTTTACAGAATATTCAGACGTCCCTTTACTTGTAACGAATAAATACTCGCAATTTATATGACTGTTACAGTTACTGAGGATCAGGAAGTTACAACCAACCAGCTTGTGTTGTTGGTTGACAGTTACTGTTGGTGCGTGACACTGGTCATTTGAATTAAAAATATACATATATTAACTGAATTTTTGGTGTTCACGGATAAATATATCAAAATATAAAAATAGTGATTTTTTTTTTTAAGATTTTACTAATCAAATATTGGCATCATTTTAGTGAAATGCATTTTTAAACATCACTTTCTTATCGTTATGTATAAAGTATATTTTAACTTCCTCTGGTGTTGATGGAATGTGTCCGATCTGAATCTGTGAGAGAGGCGTTTGTGAGTGCCTTTGCTCTGAACAGACTTGACATCGGGATGTTTAACAAAATCTTAACAGAACTATTATCTGATGAGGCGTCTGGCTTTTTCAGATCAATGGCACCATATGTAATATGTTAGGTATTTTTGTATTAGGGTACGATGGGGCTGACATACGTACACACGTAAAAGTCCCTTAAACAAATAGAATAAAAAAAAAACTTCCTCTGGTCGTAAATTCCGACAAAGAACAATCAGATGATTTGCAATTAATTTTATCCATATATTTTAAATTAAATCTTTTCTAGTACACAGAATGATATGAAAACCCAAAATATGATTTTTGAATATATTTTACAAAATAAATAGTTTCTATTTCACGTTTTTGTAACTCCTAAAATAGAGATGCGATCACCAAAAGATTCTAGAAGTTTCGCTACACAATTATTAATATTCTGTATATGTAATTCTTGTTTATTTAAATTAGATCCTATCGATTTTATATTGTTTATAAGTTCCGCAAACATTAAATAAAGTTATGATTATATATTGTTCAATACTACTTTACGCTAGTAAATTAAATAAACAATGTTGCTTCACATTTTATGACTAAAGTTTTCTATTGCAAGTAATAAATTATAGTGTTTATGTTTTACCGATCAAATCTCGTAGATATGGATTTCTGGCATGGAATGAATCGGTATAAGCATCTATAGTACATTAAGTGCATCAAGTAATCACCTCTGCCAATGATCCTCAAAGTAGATTTTATTAATAAGGGATGGACATTGTAATCAATGTGCTTAGTGACGTGAACATTGTATATAAAATATTCTTAAGAAGAAAATGAACACGTAATAAAATGTTGACATTTTATTATAATTAATTAACTATATATACACTTTTTTTACACGTAAACTCAATCGATATAATCTTGAAGCAAACTGGGTGCTCGGTGTCCGGCTCACCGCCTGGAAGAGATGTTTTGGAGGGGTGGGCTTTACTCCTTCCCCACCTAGAGAGGTAGCCTTTTTGTTACCTGGGCGTCTGGTTGAATTTAGCTTCCCAGGCCCGGGTAGAGCAACCAGAGGAACACCCCGAGGGTTTTTAGTCAGTAGGAGTCTGATTCACCGGGGTCGCTGCCCTCACAGCGTTCCTAATGGTCCTATGCAGGATTTTCTCCCGGGAAAAAAAACTGGGTGTTTAGTGGTTTTAATCTTAAATTATTCATTTTATACCTTTTAATGAATAACGTATATAGTAAGTATAAGCGTTTACTCTTTGAAACGGTAAAGTACTACATTTATTATAAATACTTACCATCTTATTATATTTAGGTTTCGTAAGAGCGAGTCTATTTACTTTCCTGTACGATGAAATAACAATGTAATCGTAAAAAATATCTATGTCCTAATAGTTTTACTAAAGTGAGGTGATTTTATAGCAACAAAATAGAGTAGTGTAAAGTCTAGGGAATAAGAGGATTTGAGAATTTCTGGTATAAACGTTCCAAGATTTATTCCATCAACGCCTCTTTTCCACGATACCGTCGCGATGGCCTCCAATGAATCTTCATAGGCGTTACCTCATGTATGTTTGATTCGTGATTATGAGATCTAAAGGATAACTTTATGCAAAATATTATTATAAAATAATTTTATCATTATATCCGGTCTAATAGGGTACATATAATTATAAATAACATTTATTAAAATTGTAATTTATAAAAATAAATTGATAAAACAAGGATATTATTTCATATTCATTTCATATTCATTAATGACTGTTTTTAAATATTATGTATACTATATGCTCACTGGACATTCATTCTTATTTATAGATATTTATTTGTACCTTAATATGTTTAAAAGGGCAACTACCTGAGTTTCTTACATGCCCGTCTTGGTAGATTTTGTTTTCAAAACTACTGGTAGATTAATTATCCTTTTCTATCTTTTAACGACTTAATAGTGATTATTAATCATGCGCATACTTAAATAAAGTTATTATTTAGTAATTGATTAAATATATAAAAACTGTTGTTATGCTTGATATTGTAGTAGGTTTTTTAAAACTAAAAATAGCAGCTGACGCTTATATATGAGTAGTACCGTAAAAAACCATAACATACTTATTATATACTATGTATCTAACATACCTTGATAATGCCTACATCTTACATGTGATATGTTAAATAATCTATTATAATTTATACCTCGCACTAAATCCAATAAACCAGAAACAAGTTGTGTTGTAAGAAAATTCAATTTGCAAGATAGTAATAGAACTAATAAGACGTGGTAGAGTGGGAGGAATATTTATCTACGAGATTACAATTCGGGTATCGATCACTAAAATAAAGGTTTTATTTTGGTTGTATAGTTCCTTATTAAGAATAAGCTAAAAAAAGAAAGAATCATAATTGGCTAACATAATTTAGTTATTTTTGAAACTTGTGGTCTTTATTTTTATCATCCATAATACAGAAATTATTCTTGTTACGAGTCGTAATGGATTTCTATGTTCACTTATATTTACTTCGAAAGTTTAAATTGTTATTTATGCACATAATGAACAAATATATTCCAATATGACCAGCGCGGCAGCGTGTGCATATTTTTAGCAAGCGTCTAGTTGTCGGTGTTTCCCGTTCACATTAATTTATCTCGTGCGTACCAACGTTGGGCCAAATAGTTAACATTTTTGTTAATTTAAGCAGCAAGTGGTCCTGAATTTCGCGGAAACAACTAAAGTGACCGGTGATCCAGCTTAGCTAGATTTTTTTATTTGTGCAAAATAAAAGATACTAATGTAATTAGTAATGTAGGCGATTCAAGTTCAAAACTACATGTAATGTGAGAAGTCCTGGTTAATATAACTATTTTTCTTAACAAACCGACGTCGTAACAGGCAGAGATGGGCTAAATGTAATCTGATTAATGATTAGCCATTGTAAAATGTTGTAAGTTTAATTTTGTTGCTCCAGATTAAATCCCTTCAAATCATTAAAGAGTCATAAATATGAATTCACTTGAGGATTCCGTAGTGTTTAAAACATAGATGAGCAAAATGCTGTCATATTAGTGATGAAAAACGCAAAATGTAATCGTAATCATTTTCCTTATTTTGAATACATTTTGCCCATCTATGGAAACAAGCCTGGGAGAGCTGTTTCAATCAATAATGTACTAAATTATATCGGCGTCAAATCTAAACGAGTGTGTCGTAAAATATACATTAGGAAAACAGCTCAAGTTACTTTCATAGGCCGTAAATATGTCCTGGCCGGAGAAATAGCATGCTATAAATTCTTGTGTACCGTACTGCGTTGTTTAGTAAGAAACTAACTTGAAATATGTTAGTTTTTTTTTTTATGTATTACAAGCAAACTCTGAGTTTCTATGACACTTAGTAGAATGTAAAAATTAGGCCAATACGAGTATTAGACTACCTTTGCTAGGAATACATACGAGTATTCATTCTTACAGGTAAAGAAATAAGAACGTAGATAGATATATAGACGCGAGAAGCATATTTTATTTCATTGCTGTTCGCATTTTGAATGAAGAAGCGAATCTTAGCGCGGGCATAAGTGTGAACACGTTTAGTGGTAACGAATGAAGTGGTATAGAGTGGGTTGTGGTCAACAGGAGATGGTAGAATCAGAGAATAAAACTTTATGTTAGTATTCTGTTTTTGTGTTTAAAGATGCTTTATGTGATAATTGTTATTAGATATGTGTATAAAATATTTGTAAGCATTTTTTTTTTTGTAAAACATATCTTTATTATCGACACGCAGACATTAATTATTCATTCTTAAGGTAAAAAAAACATACTGTTTAATAACATTTTCTTCATCCAATTCATTGTTGATCGTGCAATTTCTTATACTATGAACTTTCGATGTTGTGGGCCAGTATTTATTCTTTTTGCATGACATTAAGGGGCCATTTCACTAATCAGGTTAATCTTCGTTCTAAGTAAAAAGGAAGAAATAATGCCGTTTGGGTTTTGAGTTCGAGGTTTTGGGACAAAACGGATGTTAACAGGACCAAAAATTATTGCACAATGTCATAGACCTCACCTCACCGTCAGCCAGCTGAATCTGTTTTTTCTTGATAAAGTTTGCATTCTACATTATAACCACGTAACACGTAATACGGACTAGGTTAGACTTAGAGATAAATATTCGCAAATAATGAAATTCTGCATGATATGAAATCGAAAGACTAACCGTGACTAAATTAAAAAAAAACATTTTTAGGTTGACTAGTCGATCACGTGAAAACCTTTATATTATTTCCATTTGTTTCATTGAAAATTGATTCTATTTTGAGTAAACCGTTAAGGAGGAAAAATGACACCAAATCACTAAAAAAAGCTAGTTTCTTAATAAAGCCTTGTAAGAGAGACTCTGTCGACATTAAAGCTGTTACTTTGCGCCCATATGTACCTATAGCATTGATCGTAAAGCTCAGACTTAATCAGACCTGCATTTAGTATGTAGACGCGGCGGCCGAGGTCAGTATACTGTGAATATGCTTGCTTGTTAGTTAACATAAAAGCTACACAACTGGTGGCCTCAATATCACTTATATATTATAGCCTAAACAAACTGAGTCGCCTGGAAACAATAAGCTACTGTTTGACAGACGCTCGCATTTTTAGAAATGCGTTGCGACGATTTATTCTTAAATTAAATATGTATATAGGTATTAACTGATATTTAACTAATTCTAAACTGCGTTTGTGTATGTCTATTTGTTCATTTGGTTAGAGATCTTTTGTCGTGATATGTGGCCTGACATTCGACGGCAACTCAATGGATTGGTCTCGTGACGGTCGCTGCTGTTCTTAGAATAGACTGTAATTTCTTTGAAATGCGGTGTACTCCTTTCTTGAACCAATATGAAGAAAAACTATTTAACCAAATTTTGTTAACTCTCTTTGCCCAAAAGGGTTAGACGAAAAATCTAGTTCGGACTGCTTATTTATACACTGTTTACTTAAATAACATTTGGCTTCAAATCAATAGAAATAAATAAAATCCAATGAAATTATATCCGTGTAGGATTCAAAATATTCAGCCGCTTTTAATTTTAGTTCTCTCAATTGGAATAAGAAATGAATTACCTCTCATAAAATACATGGTGGAGAAATAAGATACCCAAGATGGATACTGCTATAATAAGGCATCCTCAATTCAGTTTATGATTGTGTGCGGTTTTGTGACATTGACGGTTAGACACGTTCGGGTGTAGGCTGCATAGATTAGGCCAAACACAATATAGGTCACCGCTTAGTGCCTCTACGTGAGAATACCTAACGTTTATCAGGCCAATGTTATGATTCATTTTTCGCCGTTTCATTCTTCAGTTCTGTTGTATTATTCCGTTTGATAATAATTAACACTACAGTATGATTCACAATTAATATTTAATTAAAATATATCTCTACGCTATATAGCTTTCGGGCTGTACAGAGATACATTGATAGCTGTATCCACTTTGGGTTTACGTTGAATGTTGTAACCAATTATTTATCTAAACCCAGCATATTCTAAAATTTTTTTCTTGTTATATACTTATTCTGATTAGTTTTACTAACAACAAAAAATGAATGCCTAGTAGAAGTGAAATTTAAAAATCAAATAATCGTCGAAAGTAGCCTTTGAAATTTCAAAACGCATAAAGTCTGCTTACAATATCTAATACTATATTTATTGTTGCAAACAACTCGATTTGAAATATGTAA
This sequence comes from Automeris io, assembly GCA_036320925.1. Lineage (NCBI taxonomy): Eukaryota > Metazoa > Arthropoda > Insecta > Lepidoptera > Saturniidae > Automeris > Automeris io. The sequence goes on along the minus strand of JAUDJH010000010.1, from coordinate 10,028,923 downwards.
CATTTGAAAATAAAACTTGAGCTTAATTTATTTGCCGCTTTGATCAGAACTTTATAGAACAATATTCTATTATAAAAATGATCTTCATTGATCTTACGACTAAAATGTGGGTCAATTTTATTATAATGGGGATATAGTGAAAATTGATTCCAAAACGGCGTCATAGACTTTAAATCGTAAATCATAAGCTTGAAGCAATATTTACGTTATCCGATTCCGAAAATACCGCGACACCAACTCGATGTGCTTTTTGTTGCGACTCAATTTTCTTTGTAATTTTTATGGTTGCGAATCTTTTGTGGCGGTTGTTTGTCATAACCGGTTCCGTACCCGCAAAATTCATGCTAATTTGAATTTGTGAAAGTTTTTGAGATATGATTAAAGATTATATGTAGGATTTATTCAGGGTTTCATTGACACGTTCCTAGTTCTTATAAAGGGCTAATGTTTGCCTTTAAAATATCAAACGTAAAAACGTTTCGGAGTTTGTTAGCTGAAAATAGAAATTTAATAAATTACTTTCATAAAATGACTGATATTCCATCAATGACTGTTTAATTAATAAGTATGCGTGAATATTTAATCCTTTGCGTATTTATTTGTACTTCAATATGTCTATCAGATTTATTTCCTTTTTTCGGTAGATTTTCCTTTTGGAACGGTGGTAAATTCAATTTCCATTTCTTTCTTTTAATGATTTATCGTGGTTATAAATAGATTTACTTAATTAAAATAATACTTTGTATATTACATTAATTTTCCATTTAAAACATGTTTTTGTTTATACTAACTAGATTTTTTGTAAACGGTGACCTCAGTTTTTTGCCGACTTTATTAGCTATAAACTATAAAGCATTCCGTGGTAATCTATCATGTCTTTTAGTGTGTCATAAATAACAAATGTCCTTCGGGTGTAGGTTATTATTGATTCAGGATATTAAGATGTTTTCTGAATATATTCATTTAAATATTAATTTTTAATTAAATATTGTTTTATGAATAGATTAATAAAAACATTTGACCGAAGTTTACGAGATAATAGAACATTTTGAATTATTTCTATCATATCAAAATCGTTACAAATGTTCTTCTGGGCAAGCACCTTACAACATCTGTAATATATATGTACATGTGTATACATACATCTGTATACCACAAATATATTAATTTGTAATCAAATAGTAGTGCTTTTTCTACAGGTTTAAGAACTCGATTTTTAAACATTTTACGGATCATAGAATCATCTTCAGAATTGTTTTTATACATTCGACATAAACCTTTTATTTAAAAGTGTTTAAAATAGATATTGTGCTAGAAACCGACCTTCTGTCGGACACTACTTATATTATGATCTCAATTATTTTATTTAGTTTCTAGTAGTTTTATAATAGAGAACTTTTGAAATATTACACAATAATTTAATATCGAAATCATTAATGACTGTAAAAGTTAACTTAATAATATACGTTCAATGAACACAAATGCCGTATCCAATATCTATTTGTATGCTAATGAAGTAGATTTACTCATAAAGAGATTCAATTATCTGCCACACCTTTTGTTATTTGATATCCGAGAACTTAACTAAAATCACTTATCTTGTGAAATAAACTTGGGTAAATTATACTTTGGAAGCAACGTCCTACTTTATAATCCTTATACATTCAGTTCCACTATGACACTAGATATTTGTTTTTTTTTTGTTAAATTTTCATATATCATATTATATTTTTCATTATGAATGCGATAGATTTTCAACCCATACGTTTAAGAGTGAATTTTACTTTTTAAATTGATCTTCATTTAACAACGCTGTTATAATATTTATCGCTATTTTTGACGGTTTAAATATGTATAAATAAAGTTACATTTCATTAATTTAAATGAAAAAAATACTTCTTAAAGACATGACTCAGACGCGCCTGTAATCTTAGCTAGGAGATTGACTTTAGCTACATATATGGTCAACAATAGCAGTCGATTATGGTTACGTATATAGCAAACACTGGTGTAATTAATGAAGCACTATGTGATTGTCCAGGTAACTTCGCTTTATAGGTTTCCTGTCGTAAATGGTCGAGGTCAGTTAACAAAGTGGCTCAGCGCGATCAATAGGTGCAATTTTTCTACACAACATGAGGGCGTAGTCTATATCTAGGAATGTATTAGATTTTCATGACAAAATATGGTAAATAGTTGACGTCTAAGGAGCTTAGACAAAATAACATTCGATTAACGTTAACGACAAAGAAAAGTGCAAAATATTTTTCTTTTTTGTATCCCGGGGGATAATCCTGCATAGGACCGTCAAGAACGCTGTGAGGGCAGCGACCCCGGTGTCTCAGACTCTTACTGACTAGAAACCCCCGGGGTCCCTCTGATTGCTCCACCCTGGCCTGGGAAACCAAATTCGTCCAGACGTCCAGGGAACAAAAGGCCTTGTTGAGGCTACCTCTCTGGGAGTGGGAAGGTGAAGCCCACTCCTCCAGAATCTCTCCCCCAGGCGGTGCGCCGGACACCGTGTACCGCCTCCCTCTCATCCGGGCAGCAGACACCCTCAAGTCTACTGCCCGGCTAAACTTTATACTAGTGTTATCCTTTATTTAAAGCATTTTTTTCTAGGGACCCAGATAGCACGGTTTGCAGTGAGTGGATTCGAGCCTTAATATCGGTAAACTTTTTTTGTGATGAGCCGAATATTTTGTCGCGAGTCATGGATTTGTAATAGATTTATTACTGTATTTTATTTTTCATGTAAAACTACTATGTTTTTGAATCATTATGAGTATTTTATTATTATCCTCAATGATTTTCTAGCTGTAACTAGCTACTAGAAACCTCAATAGATAAAAATATTCATTATGAGCAATCCAATTCATAGAGAATATATTGAATAATGCCAACTAGATTGATGAGTAAATCAAGAAAATAATTCATAATGCAGACGCAAATACATAACAGGTATTAATATCCGCTATACATAAATAAAATAAATAGGCTTTGTATTTATAGCAAATCTTTACAAATTAATTGTGAATACAAGCCGCGTATTTGATATTGTAAATAAATGTATAAAATCGGTTAAGGTTAATTCAAAACATTATTATAAACCTACATGAACGCTGCGCTTGCCATCTCGAATGCTTAATTATGTAGGAAAATATTGTAAGAATGTATATAAGTTTACTGCATATTGTTTTTAGATGCGGTATTCAAATGTGAAATTTTTTTAGTATACGTTTTTACATTCAATGTAAAAGTAATTTGGGTATAAATAAATAAGCGCGAGGCTTTTGGCAGTAATGTAAATGGCGACAGATTCAATGGTGAAAATATGTCAAAAACATTACAAGGATGCTGCAAAATGCATTAGAAACTATTGTCTAGTAGGAAAATATCGCGAGAAAATCCGCATGTAACTTAACTCTCCGGAAATTAATTAGTTTTGATATTTAGTACATTGTAGTTCCGTATTTGCAAAACATATCTTTTTATCAATTTCTTAAGAGTATATTAGGTCCTTACATATGAAATTGGCGTTTTGTATGGCAGGAACAAAAAGTCGAATATTTTTTAATATAATATATTTAATTAATCAAAGTATGAACCATTATTTTCTATGCACTTTTGCCATCTCATAGGTAGTTCATTGATCCCTTTACTAAAAAAACCAGTCGGACGGGAATCAATAAAATCTTTGAAGGCGATTTGGACTGCCCCATCGGAGTTGAATTTTTTCCCTTGCAAGAAGTTATCCAAATTTCGAAAAAAATGGTAATCTGTTGGAGCAAGTTCCGGGGAGTACGGAGGATGTCTTAGACTTTCCAATTGAAGCTCTTCTAATTTAGTAGCCGTCTGTTGCGCAGTGTGTGGTCTAGCGTTGTCGTGAAGCAACAGTGGCGTGGAGCGATTGACCAGCCTAGGTTGTTTAGCCGCTAGCTTTTCCATCATGGTTTGCAATTGCTGACAATAGACATCAGCCGTAATAGTCTGGCCAGATTTGAGAAAACTGTAATGAACAATACCGGCACTAATCCACCAAACGCTTACAAGTAACTTTTTTGGGGTTAATTTTCGCTTGGGGCAGGATTTGGCTGGCTGGCCAGGATCCAACCATTGCGCTGAGCGCTTCCGATTATCGTAAAGAACCCATTTTTCATCACAGGTAATGATTCGGTTTAAAATACCTTCATTATTGTGCCGGTTTAGTAATGTAACGCAGCAGTCGACGCGGGTTTGCCGGTTTGCTTCAGTCAATTCGTGAGGTACCCACCTTTCAAGCTTTTTAATCTTCCCAATTTGCTTCAAGTGAATTAAAACAGTTTTATCACTAACATCGCAGCCTGGAGCTAACTCGGACGTGGTTTGCGATGGATCCGCTTCCACAATAGCCTTCAACTCTTCATTATCAACTTGAGTCTCAGGCCGTCCACGGGGCTTGTTCTGCAGGTCGAAATTTCCAGAACGAAAACGTTGGAACCAAAAACGAAATGTGTTTTCTTTTGCAACACGACCCCCATACACATCATTCACCCTTCGAGTTGTTTCCGCAGCACTAGTGCCACGGCGGAACTCGTACTCGTAAATAATGCGATATTTTAAGTTTTCCATTTTGTAAAATGAGTGACGCAGACAGAAAAAAACAGAAGAAAAAAACAAATGAATGACGATCATCGAAGCACAAATACATGAGTCTATAGCTGTACAAATTTGAATTTGGGATTCCTTACCAAAGAGGAGAAATTTGTGATTAAAGTGGCCAGTACGAAAAACGCCAATTTCATATGTAAGGACCTAATATTTTTATTAAATTATAGTTAATATCATAAAAGTGGGAAACATTGTAAACGTTTATATTCTCATAGTTTTTAATATATGTATGATATGCGATAAAGTACAGGCTGTTACAGAAGTATACATTAATACGCAAGTGTATCGTAACTACGACAATACACACTAATAGTGAAAGTTTATAGTTCAAAGCATTAATTTTATCTGCACTTCTCTTGGGATATCAACAAAAATACTGTAAACAACTGTAGATGTTAATAACATTAAATCTTGGTTTTCAATAATAATATCTTCTCAATTCATTTGTCTCGTAGTACATATGTCTATCCTCAACACTAGAACAACTTATTATACCTAAAGTAAAAACATGGAATATTTTGTTTTGTTTGAAATATAATTAAATCCATAATATTTTTTTACTTTCTTCAAGTAAAAGTCATGTTATTTTTCTCTTACAATTTGAAATCTTACACTTTGACTGGTCCTGTAAATGTAGTGTTAAGTGCATTAGCGCACATACTTCTGTATAGTCAATAGTTAAAGTTACTATTTGCATGTTGTTCTTTTTATTTGCGGCCGTAGGTTATGTTTTCTTAATTATCAAACATGAGTAGACCTTAAAACGCTTATATGGCTCAAAGAACCAACAAGTAATGCGGACTGTTCGCGACTAGCGTATTATAATGTCTTTGTTTATACATATATCTATGGTAATGTATATTTGTTGGTACGTCCTGTCTGACATTGAAACGTTTCGGGTTGAATTGAGATCGTTTATATTCAAGTTAACTGCGTGTTTCGGGTTGCAAGTGTTGGATGGGAAATACACTGACGTGTGTTAAAAACGTGTTGAGTGGTGCTAAAGTGTTGATTGCTTATAATTTGTAAAAGATTCCTGCTTGCCTACGGATTTCCCGCATTTGCTATCATTTATTTTTACGGGTTAAGGTACTTAGTATATCTAGTTACTTTATGTTTTTTTTATATTTAGTTATTGTAAACACTACAACAGATAACCCTGTGGTTATCTTCATAATTTTCATCTCTTATTTTTTATTCTAGTGTGCTGTTGTTGAACAATGTTTAAGTTAATAAGGCTAAGGCATTAGGCTTCAACATAAGCTTCAAAATATATAAAAGAAAAGCTGCATATTTTCTTAATTACGTTATCGTCTAGTTCTAGCTATAACGTAACCTTGACTTTCTATCGGTTTTTGTTTTCAAGACAGTCGCTTCCGAAACGCTAGTCCATTAGCCAATTCTCCGGTGGTGCTAAAACGAAGTTCAGATAAATAAACTTGACAGATTCACTTCGTGTTATCTCTAGCTCTACAAAAGTACCTGATAGAGCGCATGAAGAAGAGTAAGCATCAAAGTTATTAAGGTTAACAACAGTTACTGCTTGGTTTTTTTATATGAGCTTACTAAGTCTATATGTTTGTAGTAAACCTATATAAAAAACATACCAATATCCATCGTTAACTATCGATAGACTGAAAAAGCTTTTTCACGCCAACCGCATATTTCACTTAGAATAAAATATAACTTACTTAACACTAAACCTACCACGACGGGTCAAATGACCCATTTTAATTCTTTTGTTAGAATTTCTTGTAAATAACAATATCACATCGCCATTTGCCTTTACTACTTTTATTTAAAAATACATCAAATGTATTTTTCAATATTTACTTCTCTCTTGTTAATTTTTTTACCAAGAAATATATGTAATCTGCCCTAACTATCGCAACGGGTCACTTGACCCGCTGTGGTAGGAATAGGTATACATGATCGGTATCGGTAGGTTTAGTGTTAAATACCTTCTAAATATTAAAATACATCTATAATTGAAAAGTCGATACGATAAAAACATTATACTTGTATGATAATTTTACATCATGTGGGTGTAAAATCTTCCATATGTCTTAATTGTTCATTCGTCTAGCCAGACAAGAAAACTGAGTGAACAATGCCTTGCCTAACTTCCTTTGTTCCTTATAAGTGTACACGTATACTAACTAAATGTAGTATGGCGTCGATATAGTAGGGACATTCCAAATATCTGGAAATACGTAGTCTGAGATGTAGATAACATTATTGCAATAAATTGTTTTAGATTAGGTTTTTAGTGTAAACAATTTATGTAATGCTATTTTATAATTTCACTATTATATTTGGTATAAGTTTGTAATGATTCTGTACGCTAGGAGTTATTGGTAATTGTGTAAATTTTGAATTTTATTGTGTGTCTCTCACAATCAGACTACAAAAGTCCATCAAATCTTTGAACAATTATTTTTGTCTAATTATAAATAAGTTGTTTTGATCATATTTCAAACTAAATCTTTATATAACACACAAATACAACAGCTATGCTCTGTGTAACTGCTTGATATAAAATTGATATTCATTTTACATATAAAAAAAAACAACTTAACATAAAACTGCAATTCTACTGTGGAAATATTATGCCAACCTTGGTACACTAGTGCTGTTTACAATTTTGTAATATTTTGAGTATAATATCAACTATTTAAATAAAGTATTCGTTACAGTACAATATACTTGAGACAAGAAACTCATTCATTCATAATCAACTTGCGATATGTAAGCAGGCAACTTGCACATTAAAAGCTTGTGTAATGGGCGTGTGATAATTTTATTCAAGGCTCTCGACTGTTATTTATGGTTTTAGTATAAATGTTATGCCTGTATTATAATTTTTATTACTGTGTTATGCATCTACATTTAATACCTATGCAAATCTCGTCTATTGCAGAACTCAGAGATAAACTATAATTAAATTCAATCTATTCATTTTACCAAAACTTTGCAAACTGGTATACTTTACAGCGATAGATGCAAGCCAATGACCTCCAGTTTGACTCTGAGAGATATTACGAGCATGTGTAGAACTAATGCGATTTGTGTGTGCATATTCTATGGTGTGGGATTAACCGTGGCTGTGTGCGTTCAGAACACACCCACCGAGACACACCGAAATTACGGCCGATAGTTTTTGTCCGCTGCCGAGTGTCAAGGACGCACGCTTCTGTTGCTAACGTGGTGAGTGCCTCGCCATCGACGGTTCGTAATAGGTATCGAAATTTTTAAAAATAGACCGTCAGTTTCGAAAAATGAATTTGTTTGAAAAAGGAACAAAAGAAAACGTTGGCGCACTTAAAACAAAATGTTAGCCTTGATAAAAAAGAGTACAGGTAAAACAATAGAGTTTTCACATTATATCAAATTAAAATAATTGCAATCAGCAATGGTCCTATGTGCTAATTATATAGATAATAATCTGCCTAGAACTGTTCTACTGACTATTACATTATCAATAAATTCACATAGGAAACATTTATAGATAGCTGGCATAAATATTTAGTATCAAATATGCAATAACGTACATGTAGACCGGATATTTATTGACAATGAAATGTTTAAATAAAGTTTTATTTAATAAACATTTTTAATAAATGACCATCTTAAATGGTTTGGGAAAACCATGGAATTTAGCAGTGATTTAGAATTTCTTGTAATCTTTTAAAAATGAAATGTCTATTTATAATTGCACATTATTGGGAATAAATGAAATCCATTTATATAAAATATAATCGATAATTTTGTTTGCTTCCCGGTCCTTTTTCCCATAGGTTACAAATTGGACATTTTACACCATTTTACAAAAAAATTATTTATAGATTTATATTTTTAGCTCTACTTTTGTGTAGGAATAAATGGCTATGATTATATTTACAAACACAAATCACTAACTGCCAACATGCGTAATTAAAAACCTTATAAAGATTGCTGAAGTAATTTGCATTCTAGATCAATTAAAGTTCGTCCGTTACTAACCAATAAATATTTAATTTGCGTTCTTAATTCAGCTTAAATCCAAAGTTTCTTTAATTGTTGTTAGTTAATTTTATTTTTACCTTAAATTTTAGGTCAATTTACAAATACAGTGTAACCGTTACTTATAAATACGTAGATTTAGGTTAACATATAAATTCATAATTCGAAATGCTATGTATCACCACGATTATTTCTCGAAGTATATTATTCCTATTTAATAAAAATTAAGCATTTTAATATTATTAAATATATACAGCATAAAACTATAACATCTGTGGTAAAGTGACATTGGAGTTTCTTCTTTTTCATTTGGGTAAATCTCTCACGCACACGGATTCAATGGGGACAAATATCTAAATATACTTCAGGATGTTTAGGGTTATTTTGAATTATAAATTAAATGTGATCAACAAAACGGTCTGTTATTTTGGAGTAACCTATGTCACATTTAAAAAAAAGAAAATGGTTTTGGTTTGTTTATACGAAAATAATGAAAACAAATACATTACACACTCAATACTTAAGTCATTCGGTTTGCGATAAGAAAAAATATAAAAGTGCAATAAAAACTTATGAGCTCTAGTTATGTTATTTATTAATTATTCAGAACCACATTTAATATTTATATACAGTGAACTGAATGATTACTATTTGACCCGTATATATATTGTTAGGCTTCTGCTATTAAGTTTTGAAAGGATTTATCGTGTCATTTAGAAGTGTAAAATTTTCAAAATAGAGTTTTATTATCGTCAATTCCGTTGTGCGCATTTAACTAGCATAGCTCTATTATACTTGCAGGGATGATTAAATAACTATACGCAATTAAATAGTTTGAAAGATATTATGAGAAAAGTATAACGGAATTTAAGATATAATTCAATATTTAGTCACTATCTACTTTTAGAAACGTTACAATCGCATATTGAATTTCAGAAAAAAGTTTTGTTCCATACTTGAATAAAAAACATATTGTTATCTTCCTTGCTTGGCTGACTATGATTCGGGTCTTTGCACTGCTCATCGTTCTCACTGCAAATTGTCTTTTTTTGTACATTAGAGAAAAATTTTGTTAATTTTTTGTTCGTTATATAAAGTTGATTGTTTTTTTGGTAATATAATAAACAAACTATATGTACCTATGGTAGGAGTAGCTTGTATAAATCGCCTATACAAAATCCGACCTTGTAAAGATTTATTATAATAACAAGCAAATTTAAAAGAGATAAAAAATGTTTTAAACAAAGTTATGACGATGAAAAATGTATTTAACTGTGATCATAATTGTAATTCAATATCTCAACTAAACTCTACGTACTTGTTGTCGTGTATAGTTTGACAGCTTAATTGATGATCAAGCTCTCGCCTTCAGATGCTGACATTGTTCAACTAATAGTTCTATTCCATTGTTGAAATACAATCAGCATTTGTTCTAAAACTTTTTGTTTTGTTTCGTTTTTGGTATCATTTTCAAGTTCAGTGTATAGTATTTTGGAATATATTGACCAGCATTTTTTAGCACCTAATTCAATACTAAAGGAGTATAAAAATATTAAAACTGAACTCGTGGAGATATTTTAAAATAATGTTTACCAGTGTTCGTGTAAGACTAAACATTAGTTGATTTTTAACAAAAAATATTATTTTGTATTATTGTAAATATCCTTTCCTCTAATATGTATGCAAAATTTAATAAAGGACGTACTACGTTCGGTATAGCAACAAATGTGAGATAGACGATAAGAGAGGATATTAATTTCTGCCGTTAGATAGATTACATCATGATTTAACCAACAATAAAAATGTATCATATTTACAAATTATGATTTCAGTAAATATTTCCAACCGAAAATCCCGTGTCAGTTTTAATAATTATCAGCACTTTGTAGAATTAATTGAGTCAGTCTATTAGGTATAAATTAAACCAAAACTACATTAATGGAAAAGTCTCAATTATACTGTGAAGATTTGGTCATAAAAATACATGATAAAATTATTCATTAGAGTGGAGTATGTTATCAAGAATAAAGGGAAAATAAAAACCTTTTTATAATAAAAATGACAAAGTGGTTTCTCTTCAGAAGATTATTTTCGAGCACTTAATCTACGTATTGGTAAGCTTTACATATACCCACCCCTCCCAGAGAGGAAGCCTGAATAAGGCTGTTCGCTCCCCGGGCGACTGGACAAATTTGTATTCCCAGGCCTGGGTGGAGTGATTAGAGGGACACCCTGGGGGTTTTTAGTCTGACACACCGGGGTCGCTGCCCTGACAACGTCCCTGATGGTCCTATGTAGGATTTTCTCCCGAGATACAAAAAAAAGCTTTACATATAAATCTGTAAGAAATAAATAGCTACATTTTTAAATTATTATTATTTAAGTTACATTTAGTTCATTTTTTGCTACTAGCTAGTTGTTTTGTTCGTAATTGTGACTTTGAAACTGCGTTATATCAGATGATTGTCTGTTTTAAAATGTGTTGCTTCCGTTTCAATATAAATAGTATCTGCATTGTTTTGTTGATGCTAATGCACAAGGGTTATAAAAAAGTAACGTCCTCTACATCTAAATAATGTTACGTTTTGTTGTGTAGTCGGATGTGGCAATTACTATGAAGAGGTAATTTCGACTAATGACATTTTAAATTAATTATTTAAATCTCAGAAATATTGTTTTGCTAATATCTAAAGATCTAATTATCTAATTGCTAAAGAAGGTGTATAATTAAATTTAACACAATTACTCGCATTTAACCCGTAGTCAAAATTACCCCGATTGACTTATATGGGAAAATCATTAACGGACTGTCGTCGTTTTTGTGGGCTGTTCATTTATAATTTATAAACTGTTTCCTATTCCGAATAAGCGAAATAATAAATTATCTTATAAAACTTTTTGTCAATGAAAAGGAAATTCTTAGACACGATATTCGATTTAAATAGAATAGGTAAGATTTCTGTGACAGTTAAGAAGTCAGACTTATTAATAAAACTTTTTAAATAGCTAATTAGTTAAATTTAATCGGTAATAACATAAACATTACAATAATACAGAAATATTGTAGATACTGGGACAATAAAAAATTGTCATTAATACATCAATCGTTACGATTTATTTAAGGCAATTAACATTGTAGTTACGTTCCACTATTTTTAATTCATTGATGATAATTAAAATACGATTTATAAATCATTATTCATTAATTAATTATATATTGTGCACATTGAAAATGCAATTAAGTAATTACATAAAACTGTTTTACAATTTACAAAGCGGACGGGTGCGACCGAAATAGGTTACCCATTTCTCATTAATTTACTGGCTTTTGTGTAGAACCAAAGGGACATATCAACTTACAATTTATAAGTTCCCCGTTTCATTTTAGATCTTATATTCAACGCATTGCTGGAAATGTATATGTTTGAATCATACGTTATGTATCTTCCAATTGCTTTTAGGCTTTTTATACAAACAAAGGAAACGTGATTTGAATAAACCTTTTGAGATTATTACCACTTTATATATATTAGATCACTTTACACTTTTATTGTATCTTCTGGACTAAGGCAGAGATGGGCAAAATGTAATCTGATTAATGATTACAAAATGTAGTCGTGATTTTAATTTTCTTGCTCTGTAATCATGATTACATCCATTTAACACATTAAAAAATCTTAAATTTGTATGCAATCTGGGATTATATAATTAAAACATAGATGAGCAAAATGTAGTCATATTGATGGTAAAAAACGTAAAATGTAATCGTAATCATTTTTATTAATCTGATTACATTTTGCCCATCTATGGACAAAGGTAATATATTAAAAATATTAGGAAACCTTTAATATTTATAATATGATTTTAATTAATCGTAACGATATTATATGAATTATTATTTTTAAAAAAACTTATTTACAGTTTTTATTTAAAAATAAATAAAAATTTATTGCTGATGAATAAACTAATTATATTTATTGCTTATTAAATATAAAGCCACCATATATACTTTTTGGGTGAGATATATTAGAGGACGTTTGGTATTGGCCCTGCAGTAGTAAGTTGTTAGAGAATCTGACGTCCGGTGTCCATGTAAAATGCGAATGCTAAGTTCGAATTTTGCCACATGTTTCTCGTTTTATGCTAAGTATGGCTTTACCAGACTCTCAGTGGCGACTGAAAGAATACTGAGTAAGCCTACAAATATAAAAATATTATTATGTGCAAAGACCTGATAACGGAGATCAACAGTGCTACTTATCATATCGGATATGGCCTGCTAGATTGTAGTAGTATTTTGAATAAATACATGAAATTCAATAATATTGAAATAAAACATTAATATTATTCCAAAATACAACAAAGAAATCGATTGTGCTGTTATTTACCAATAAAGAACAAATCTCGAGCCCACGCGTATCAGAAAGGATAAATTAGTGTATATTTCTTTTCTCCATTTCTGGCAGAGACGTTCTGCTGCCTACCTCAAGTTATTTACATATTCAGTTTATGGCACATGCCGATTATAACAGCCCACGCGAAATAGCCGTGATTATCCGGCCAAATACCCTAAACAACCTTTTATTCATATGCAAGTGAATTTTATGTTGAATATGCAAGTTTTCTATTTAGTTTTCCCGCAGCTTTCACTACAGAGGCGCTTGTTTTGTAATGTGATCGAATATCGCTTGTGTTGCCATCCTAGAAAGAATAAATACTCCTAAAGCGCCATACCAGCGCCCCTACCACGATCTTTTTTATAACAGTATTCTTTCATATTTGACACTAGCCGAATGACGCGTAAAATTGACTGCGCTAAAAATTATGCTATTATAATATCATTTTCATTGAAACAAATCTGCTCAGCTATTTTATATCAGTTTGGCCGTGATACAGAGCTGGGCGAACTTCGAGAAATTACGCCACCGAAATTCTGCCGCGCTTTTTCGTTTAGGAATTTTGTCTCTAGCCTTAGTTTTTATTGTGTGAGCGGAAAAAATGTTGGCAAATCTCGTGCACCTGTTTGAACAGTTGGGTTCTGTTTGTTCATCAAACGCGGTCACTCACTACTTACTAATGTATTTGAGATTTAACATTGCGTAAAATTATTTTGCATCTCATACGTGACTTATGAAAACGTTGAGATTAGCCATTTGCTCACTACAAGAATATAATGATAATTTTCCAATCCTAAACATGTGACGACCACATTTTTCACTGTTATTATGTCATAGATGTCAAGCTACTTTTTATAAACTATCAGTCTTAGAGACCCGGCAAAGCTGGGAGACCATACAATCTGTACCATATATTTTTTGTGGTTTTGTTAAATTTTCTTCTCGTAATCTAACTTTCATTTCTTAATGTAGACATCCGTTTTTATCATCGGACATTTTTTCCTGTGAGAATTCGACTTCTCAGTCAATTTTTAAATACAATAAATAAAAGTAATAAATTGTATAGAGTGAAATGCAATGTCTTCAGTGGTTGCTAACGTGTTTGAAAATAAACAACTGGTATAAAGTTTTTTAGGTATCTAAATTTTTACTAAAATAAATAATAACACGCAGATTATTCAACAATACAATAAGGAAAAAAATATAAAATAAATAGGTAGGTAATTAATTTTTAATATTTCATGAATATACTGCTTAGATAAAAAGTGAGTCAGATTGTCCATCCTTCTTACAGTTTGGATCATAAATTGAACTACATATACTAATTATAGTTTGAAAGAAAAGGAGCTGGAGTTTCCAAAGACCATGTAATGGTACATGGGGGGTGTAGAATTTTCCTGTCTCGTAAATATAAAAATAAAAACGTTTTATACTATACAGGGGGAAAAAACGAATAAGCTATGGAAGGTAAAGATATGAAGTATTGAATATATGAAATTATGATCTGAGGAACATTTCTTTTTTTTTTAAAACGAAGAGTAATAATTTTCAATATTTTTTTTTCAACAGCTTCAAAATTAATAACCAGTAGATAGAGTCTTATGATAATGGTGATATCTCTCGAACATTGTACCTTACAATTAAGAAGATCCTAAAATGTAATAATTTATACAGATTACTGAACATCTTCCTTTTTTGCAGTGGATTTGAATTCCAGCTAATATACTGTTTATAGAAAGCGCTTATTCTTATTTTAAAAAATATGTTTATTTTGATCGCAATCCGATATCTTTCATGTGTAATGTACTTTACTTTTATGGCTTGTTCGTTTGTATCATTCTGAGTATACTATACAAGAGTAAGCACTACATTCTAATTATTCTGGGTTAAATTGTTTATGTTATCATCCACTCACACAATTAGAGTAACAAAAGCGTAAATTTTCCTTGCGTTTAGTCGTTAAATTGAAGTCTGTTCTAAGGATAATAGGTATATAAATAATTTTGTATAACGAAAACCATACTCTTTTGCGGTTTCATTATAACTGAATAAATACGTGATTTTCCCATTATATTCCGAGAATATTATTGACCTTGAGTTTTTGGTCTACATTAATATGAGCCACCTAAAAGTGTTTGACTTGTCACATTTCCCCGGTAAGTTTGCGTGTGGAATAAGTAAAGGCGCATCTAGGTTACAGACTCCGTGCTTTATTGTCTTTACGTGCGACAGATATGAGATATACCTACAGATACAGGCCAGGTCAAGGTGCCAGACTTTCCACTCGCCCGTAGGTACCTACCAGTGTTGTCAGCTCTCTTATATCGGATACCCGGACGGCACGTTACATGAATCGGGACATTTGGTTCCGTTTTTGGGGCTGCTATAAAATAACAACAATTATTTATCACTTAAGAATTTTATTTATTTATCTAATAACGTTTGCATACAATACGTACAAACGGTGCAGTTAATGCTAAATCACACCCTCAGCCCTGCAAGGATGTGCTTATTAGGCTTGACACAGTTGGTAACTTGTAAAGAAAAAAATGTTATTTAAATGTGGACATGGAATCGAAAAACAATTTAAACCTTTTTTTATAAAAAAAATCAACCGACTTCGAAAAGTAATAGTAAAAGTAATAATCCTTATCTACGAATCATACCTTGTCATTTTTGAATTTAGAATTAGGTATTATATATTTTATAAAGACGTTTAATTTTTACAAAAAAAATGTTTTACTATTGTAATTTTTTGTTCTGCCTTACCATCAAATTCAGGATATCTTGTTCGAAACAAAATCCTGATCGAACTGGGTCCAAACACTATAAATCTGCTATATCAAGGAAGGTTATCAAACGTTCACCATATTAAACCTTAAGTAACTTTGGCCTTATTAAACAAAAAAATATCATCAAGAGCGGTCTACACAAGACGAAGGAATAGAGGAAAAAATATATACTTTTCTGTTGTTATTTAAAGCTTTATGGTTTTCATCTCCGAAGACTTACATCAAAACTGCATTATTAAAAAAACACCGACTTCATGATATGTCCAATAAGTTAAAATATTGATTATCCAAATCATTCTATAAAATAACTCTTCCTTTTTGAACTCGGCTAATGATTAATAATATTATTCCGAAGCTCGGCCCGGCCACGAAAGGGGTAGCAGCCGAGGTGTGCCGAACTTTTACCAGCTAAAAACCCCAAGGTGACTACTTCTGCGAATTAGTGGGGACTGCGAGTCCTGTAATCAATTCACCGCAAAATTATGACATAACCTAACCTATAAAATAAACATAAGATAAACATAAAATACAAAACAACATAAAACACACATAAAATAACATAAAATTATCATTGGGAAGGGTTGAAGCATGTGCGGTTTTTAATTAATGATTCCTTAAATTCGGAACAGTTGGCGTCTCGATCATGGATCAATCGGGATAGGTCAATGAACTCCTGAAAATGAAGACGTTCATCAAAAACGCGCAACCTGGCAATTCAAGTGCCTACTTACAGATTGAGTCCGTGCATGTTTTGATCGTTCGAATGGTGCTGTCACGAAGCGTGTCCTAATTATACGACACCATTATCCACATAATGTTGTCTGGGCTTAAAATCGAGTTCGTGGCGCTAGTTAATTGCTTAATCCGTGAGTCCTTGGGCTCGCTAATCCACCGCGCCCAGTGCATGAAGTGCGAACAATAGCAGCGACGCGTTATGCGGAAGAGCGTTTAAACACATCGTAAAAAAGCGCGCGTAGTTTAAATTTTATAGCTTACGTTCAATTGGGGCCTGTAAAAAAGAGTTTTATTGAAGTCGCATCCTGCCCGCAAGGCCGCGATGGTCGGTTAGGTCTAATTAAAAACTCTGCCCGTGTATACTTGTGAGTGCGGGGCCCCGCCGAATTGCAACTTGCGAAATCTTATGCCCTACGGCAGTATCCACAAGCTTATATTGACATAATTTACAAGCTAATTTAAATCGAAATATCAATTTTACTAATTGCATTCATTGAATTATGTTCACAAAAAAAAAACCTTTAAGTATTCTATTTTAAATCATTAAGTATCTATATTGTAGTTCTATATAGTTTTTCATATATTAAATACTTAAATCGCTTTACTGTATTAATAGTTGTAACATAAATCGTATCAGTGCACATACGGTACATTACACGCATATATATTTCTTAGTTTTAATTAGATATAAAAATTCATATGCAAAATATTGAATATCACGTTAGGCTTAACAAATAAAATATATCAATAATTATTTTATTTATTTAGTATCAGAACTATATACATACGAAAGTTTATAATGAAGTAACAGTTATTATAGAAATTAACATTTTTATGCTAATAAATTAATTTCATTCATTTGTGTTTTATAAATTACCACGATTATTGGAGCGTTTGTACATAGATTGCGATATTTCAATCCCGTACTTTTGTAATATAAATAATTTTGTTCTTGCCCTGTGCTAATACGATATCAAGTGTATCAACAAATTCATATCCTCGTGTCAAGTGATGACATACTAATATTAATTTTTCTTTGTTGCAGATCGTACCAGTGAAAAGTTACCCGTGAACTTCTTATTAGAAGACTCAAGTGCCATTCGTAACCAGTTTACCACTCAGTGATATTTAGTGTTACCTAGTGTTAGTGTTAAACCGTGATATCTAGACTTAATTCAGGTGGTCTCACCTATGTTTTAGTAATAAACGTTACCAAGAAAAAGCGAAACTGGCTCCCTACAAGGATATAATGAACTCGACGAGCATGACCTCTGCAGTGCCTACAATTAAATGTGAGGATACGTCTTTATCGCCCGGTGCCGCAGTGGGCACCGACTCCGACCCTTCAAGCACTTACAACTTAAGTGTTAACGTTAACTTGAGTTCAACCGTCATCAACATGCTGTCAGCGGAGTCAGCCACGACGACGCTTCGGACCCCGGAGATTGTCAACGACGTCATCACCATGACTAACCCATTGGATCAGTATCATTACGATAAGAATTCCAGTTTCAAGGTAATTAATGCTTTTTCATTTATATGGGGGGAATGATCAAACTTAGAGAAGACTTATGTCTAGCAGTAGGTAGATACAGGCTGATAGAGTGGAGAGAGATATTTCTTAGAATATTCTGTTTGTATGGGCGGTGGATAAGAGATCAATTTCATCTTTCCACAAATTCCGCTTTATTCGTTTTTTTTATACACAAGTTATATTTTGTGCTCGACTGGAGCATTTAAGTATATATAAATTTTAAAATAATTTTGGTAGATCACGTGCCGCGATTCTGTCTTGGCTCGGGAATATCTGTATTCTTTAATCGATAGCTCAGACATGTCAGATATGGCTTTATTATAAAGACAGAACACACGCGCTGAGTTAAGAACAATTCGTAGAATTAATACCTTTAAAGATTGTTACAGGTACAAAACGCATTAAAAAATACCTACTCAGAATACTTATGTACCATTATGACCATTGACTAAAAACAATATTGAAAAATCTCTAGCTTCAAGGAATTAGCCAACTGTGCTAATGTCATCATACTTTTTCTTCATAATTTGGAACGTAATTTTATGAGGCCAGGAAAAAGATGACTTTTAAACGTGCGGTTAACATTACGAAAACCTTGAAAGGCGCATTAATCTTTAAACTTGTACATTAGGTATGCATTTCCGGTGATAAACGTTTGCTCTTTATATAAATTAAAAACATTTAAGAGTGTAATAATTATTACATTTGTAAATGGTATTTTGGACTAAAAGAATATTAGGAAATTTGTGTCCTCTACATATATAATTTTATAGCGCAATCGAATATAAACCATGAAGATGCTTGCTGATATAATACACTAAAAAGAGCCAACTATAATTAGCTATAGCTAGTAGTTAAAACTTTCCCGGTGAATTTCTTGAACCACTCATTTGCAATTGTTATCATTTCCTTAGGCGAACTAGTCACTTGTCGATGCCTATGGAGATAAGGTGCCCACATCGTGGGACAACTTTGCGTTGTTTTCAAGTCGAGGTCGTTACGCATGTCTCATAATCGGTGGGGTGAATAAGGAACTTAATTTTTATCAATATTTATAATATTTACTTAGGGAGACCATATTTCGATTAAAGCGTAAATTCACGTATGTCATAATTTGTTTGAAAAAGCTTCAAATGAGACATGAGTTTAAATGCATCTGAAAATAAACAAAATAAGAGAATTTCTATGAATATATTTTATTGTTAAAATATAGCAAGTCTTGGCTCTTTTCATTGATAAAAACCTTATATAATTATGAGAGTTAAAGTAATAGCTAAGTCTAGGAATTCTAAAAGGCAACCAAGTAGAGTCTCCTGTAAAATTATCATTAGTCAGGCTATTTTTCCACACTAATGGATTGATAGGTTCTTCAGAGAAAGAAAAATGTAAGATAAATTTACCGATTCTGTAATTTACCCATAATACTCGTACATTTTAGTGGCAGTTTTGATACGTGATTTTCTAGCAAGGAATTTTATTTCCATTTAACGCATGCGCATAATTTTAATACACAAATCTTAACTTATGTATCATACTAAATACACAAAGAAATAGATTAAAAATAGATGAGCCGAACAGCTAAATACTTCCCCGTAAACAAACGATGTTGGTAATTTTCATAGTTGAAACTATAATTTTTCTAGTGAGCAATAGCCATGAAAAGAGCTAGGGATACATTATGTAATAAGTATGGTATTATATAGATATGGTACATAGCCCTAGCGGCTAAGTGTACAATCAGATCCCGTAATATATCTGAAACAAAGTTTAACAATAATCGCGTGCGGCGATTCAATGCAATTTAACAAGCGCACGCGATATGTCATTTATTGCCCATTGAAAAGATAACTGACTTGACGATTAAAGAACGGAGGCTCTGTAAATTAGTACTGTTGTATATTCTATTGTCAGCGCAATGCATCCTTCCAGCTCCTAGGTCACATCGCGGCGCAACCACTAGCATCTTAATAAGTGTTACAAGCGTTCTGATCGGTTGCCAAGTGCCGAGTGCCACGTAACCCGGAGTCACGTGACCACCGCTTCCCCATTATAAACATTGGATAACATTCACCAGGATACATGAGGTCATGCACATATTGCAGATTCCGTGTTTACCTCGACACCAGACTTCACGGCGCCTTCGTATTTCGCATATATCCTATATTTAGCGGCTGGGCTGCTAATATTAAGAATACATTATCAGCATATCAAGAACAATTCACAACTCGATTAGCGCAGTAGTGGAGCGATTTATTACTTCGCTATATTTTTTGGATTTGATTCCCACTCGGAATAAATATTTGTATAGTAATGGTAAACCTGAGTTTTTGCATTTTTAAGCCCCCTTACAATTAAGTCGGTTAATAAGGAAGAAGTAATGCAATTTTAATTAAAAGAAAATCATACAATACAATCAAGTATTTAAACAATTTAGATTCAAATTACAGACTATTAGACACGCAGACATTAAAAGGACAATGTTTATCTGTCCTCTAGATTTTAACCTGAATAAAATTGCTCTTGCGAACTGTGGTTATAACGATTTATATCTTTATTAATGCAACTTCGCATAGTTAATTTTATAACAAAGACTAAATAAGAATAAAAATTGAAAAGATATATTTTACACATAAAAAATACCCTACACTTGACCCCTGTATAGGTTTAAACGAACGGTAATGATGCGTGTGAGAGAGGGGCGGTGCACGGTGTCCGCCGCCTGTGAGAGAGGTTTTGTAGGGGTGGGCTTTTATTCCTACCCCTCCCAGAGAGGTAGCCTCAACAAGGCCTTTTTCCCTGGGCGTCCGGATGAATCTGGTTTCCCAGGCCCGGGTGGAGCAATCAGAGGGACACCTCGGAGGTTTTTAGTCAGCAAGGGTCTGACACACCGGGGTCGCTGCCCTCACGGCGTTCCTGATTCAGGATTTTTCCCCGGGGCATAAAAAAAAAGCGGTAATGGTGCGAAAGGTCTTAGAAGTAAGTGCTCGTTGGAGTAGATATATGTATATGTGCAATGTATATCATTGTAAAAGTTGCCATAGTGTCTTGCTACGCTCTATTTGTTCTTATTGTCCGAATACCTATATTTTTGGTAGTAATATATTTCGGCTGGCATGACAAAGGTATGTGAACTGGCACTTGTCTATTCAATACTGTGGACTGTCACTTATAAGTTAGCTCTATGATGTATAATGTCATTGCTTTTGGCCGGCATTCTATAATGGTGCTTATGTTAAATTTTGGTACAAATAAATAATTATGTACAGTAAATATCGTATTATTATTCTCAAATTTTAGTAGAAAGCGACTGTCAAAAGATTTTTAATTCATAGGTTTGTCGCCATTCTCAAACTAGGTACGCACTTACTATATTCACCAATCGCAATGTAGCAATTTTATTGAGAACTAGCTGTCCCGGCAGACCTTGTTCTGCCCTATTTCTCTAAAACAAAGTCACATTGTTTTTTTTTAATGTTAATAGCTTCTCCGTCAGATTTTATTCTGCCAAAACCTATTGGTCTGTCGGCTGTTTTTAGAAAATTGTTTGAAGGAACCTGGCCTTAATGCTATATGTATAAAAATTGACAAATATTGACATTAATATTTATACGTCACTCAATAATTGTTTTGCCTTCCCGGAACCCGTTCACTAACATTTAAACTTTATGGTATGGTGTTAAAGTTCTAATTGACTTTTAAATATTATTACGAATTTTTTGTATGAGAATATAGAAAAGTGGTGTTTTTAGACTTTTTCAGACAATTTTTTTTATTTTTCCCTCCGTAATAACCTTCCCCAGACTTCAACAAACACAACAATAAAGAAATCAGCCAAATCGGTTTAGCCGTTCTCGAGTTTAACGATTCATTTTTATATTATAGAAGATGTACCTCTAAAATATAGTATATAATTGATAAAATCTGAAATAAATATATTTGGTATTTATACAGTTTCCATAATCGATTAAAGTGTAATGTCGCATAGTTTATTCTCGATTTTATTTAATCAACGAAAGTGACCCTTGTTAAGTGTGCCATCGCTGATATAGATTGTTATCTGGCAACGTGAATGAATGATCTTTATTATGTTTGCATTATGGAGAATTCAGAGCGTAAAAAAACAATGCACCAAATTGTATATTATTGCGTAATAAATTTTAAACATCCCAGATACATGTGTTGGAGTCACTAGACTGTTACGGGAAGTAATTATGTATTCTAACTATCTAAACATTGTGGGTGTTCTTGCATTAATTGCGTATTAGCGGCAGATATGAATGACTACCACAATTTGCTAAATCTAAGCTCAATTATTAAAAAAAAGACATTAACGAATTATAAAGCTTAGTAAACCAATAAAAAATAATATAAAAGAATTGTTAAGTCTTGATTGAACTGATTGTTAATTACAAAGGCGTTCATTTAATTGAGTTTTTTTTATCAGGGCTTGTAAGAATCGTAATTAGGCGCGTGACTTGCCTTTCGTTTGAATTCCTTCGTGTATTAGCAGAGAATATGCAACGAGGTGGAAAATGTACCATTAATCGCCTTGTTCGACAGAGCGTGGATTGCGCGCAAACTCATTTCCATATATCATTTCAGTGCGGAAGCGGATATGACTCCAACTCCTCCATGTCGAATGGATCGTCAGCCACCTCTCCAGCGTCCAGCACTCCGCCCAGCATACAAAAAGTGAGTATTTAACATTCAACGATTGTTTCTAATCAAAATACGATGTAACAAAAACTGAAGTTTTTACAAGATGTTCTTTATATTTTTTACAATTACATGCTTAACATGGAAGCGGTGTTACCAGTTATCTCATAAAATATTTGAATCGTTGGGAATAAAAAAACATCAAATCACAACTATAATAAAATACATCTTTGTTTATAAAAATGCAGTGTTGTAAATGTTTTTTACAATAACCTTTGATCTAATCGAGTTCATGCTCGCATCATATCGTCGGGTGAAAGGCTATTTGGTTTAAGCGACATTTTTTGGTGATATAGTAATATTTGTATTTTCGGAATCAGCGTTTTTTACCAGTTCCAAAAATATATACATTACTATAATATATCACCAAATAATGTCGCTTAAGCCAAATAGCCTTTCACCCGACGATATTATATTTGTTAAGTTCAGAATAAAATGTTCCGAGTGTCTTCAAGTGTATTACGGCAATTTGGTCTTTTCGGTCTGCTACTCTATTACGGCAGTGATTAATTATTCTATTTCAAATATTTTCATTACACATTCACTCAATCTAAGTGAAATTGCAACAAGACGTGCTGGTATACCTTATAAATGTGTTTCAAATTAGTGATATGATATTAAAAATGGCGTAAATTATACTTCGGTTACAAACAAAATAGTATATTCAAAGCGTATTATGACTGTAGTGTGATCGAATAAGAAATTAAATAAAATCTACATAACTGTTGACTTTCAAATATGATATTCGCCCATCGTATTAAGGATGCCCATTGCTTAGGTATTCGGACGATGAAAATTTTTGCATAGCACTTACCTGTTATATCATTGGCAACGATTGGTAAGATGCACACAATCAAAATAATACGTTATTTAAGCTGCATAATGAGTGGGTTTCCTTCGACCTCGTATTCAAATTATCATTATTAGTAGTAGTGTATTGAATAGAGACACTAGTTTTTGTGATTCTGTTGGGGCTCCTTAAGTCCGGTAAACAATGGACGGATGTAATAAATATGAGAAAATGTACCTTTGATATTAATTGTACTGTCGATGTTTTTGTTCTTACATTTCAATTCAAGCTTATAGTCATTGCAATAGTGTGAATATAGCAATTATTTCTCACATTCCTACGAAGCCTATAATGTATTGAGAATACATCTTTAATATGACCTTGATGAAATCATCGTATCAAGGTAAAGTGACCATGAATCATTGTAAAACTAAACTCACGACCTACACTTATAATTCTTTCCTAGGTTCACAAGTACGCGAGTACACAAGTTAATAGCTATAAATTATTTTGTTTTGTCAAATTCGTTAAGCAGTAAATGTCTGCAATTACAAATTTTTCAGTAAACATAATTTTAATAACTACGTATAACCTAATTATATTTAAATACATATTGAGCTTTTGTCTTCTATTGCGTATTTATTGAATCCACTCGCTGCACAAATCAAAGATTACTGATAGCTACCTAGTAGGAAATATACACCTGCTCCGTTTGTTCATTTGTTTGGAAGAATATTATTTTCCGGTCTTAATTATGTTAACCTTTTATTTACAGTAGGTATGATGAAGAGCAATAAAAAACGTTAATTGTTTTAAAAACGAGTATGTATTTCGAAGTGTTGTAACGTCACAAAAATTTTAACAATTTGTTCTAATAAATATGCATTGAACGATATTGTAGCAATTATTTTTTGAGGTGAATCTTTAATACACCTTGATTAATTATCTTTTAGTCAGTGACGCGTCTTATTATACAATGCGGTAAAAAGTCCTTATCTTATGAGGTAACTCGTATTATTTCTCATATAACAGTTGCAATGCAATTCAAAGTCCAGTTTAGTGTAAGAAATTCACATAGAATTATATTTTATTGATAAAAGTAATTGGAGTTATACAATACAATTCCAATTAGATTTAGCGAAAATCAGATTCAGGTTCAGGGTCCTGTAATAGAATTCCACGGGTTATTAATTCATTTATCTAATTAGATATTACTTACGGCTTTAAACTTTAAATATACTTTAGCGACAGCTCTGTAACTTCGTGTTGTTCTGTGTACAACAAATATTCATTATATACGAAGTAAAATAACAATCTAGAGTAAAACAAAATTATTTACCTCTCCTGGAATAACGTAGAAACAGGAAAATATATATATTGCGGCAGTGGCGATTGATAATTTGTTAATAAATTTAAAAAATGGCCCAAGAATGACGATTAATTGCGCTAATTCTCAAGCTAAACACGACGTAGATTTTTTTCCTGGGGTAAAATCCTGCATAGGACCATCAGCGACGCTGTGAGAGCAGCAACCCCGGTATGTCAGACTCCTACTGACTAAAAACCCCCGGGAGTGTCTGTCTGATTGCTCCACCCGGGCCTGGCAAGCCAAATTCATCCAGATGCCCAGTGAACAAGAAGCCTTGTTGAGGCTACCTCTCTGGGAGGGGAAGGAGTAAAACCCACCCCTTCTAAACCTCTCTCCCAGGCGGTGCGCCGGACATCGTGCACCGCCTCCCTCTCATCCGGGCAGCAGACTCCCTCAAGTCTACTGCCCAGGACACGACGTAGATGAGCCAAGTGAATAAAGTCATGCATATCTCTCCTCAACCCAAAAGGGACATAACATGACAATACTAGTATTGTAAAGATTACAAAATGTTTCTTCCAGACGTGTTCGGAATTAATAAAGGCTGGCCTCAAGTTGTCCATAGAATCGAAACGGAAGATGTCAGGCAGCGATACAGATGTGGGAGTCAAACGTTTGAAGAAAGAAGAAAGCGATGAAGACTACGATAGCAGTCATACGCATCAGACCAAAACCGATGGGGTATGTATTTTGTTAAGCTGATAATAAACATTAGTATTTCAATACTGCAAACTGTCTAATCTTCGCCTGCCAACATATACTTCGCCTAAGTTTAAATGTGTGAAATAGTGTTATAGCCCCATTCTTATTTAAATATTGTAATTAATTTCATACTGTCGACTTTTTTAAACTGTTTGAAACTATAAGAGCGTTGAATTTTTTGGCATGATACATATTTCTCTTGTCTATTATGTATCACAGCTATACGGTATGTCACATCCCGGCTAGGACTAAGAAGTTCTCTAACTCCTTTTGCCGTGTCGTTGGGCTGTGCAATGGTCTTCTGGCGAGCGTCTTCCCACCATCCTATGATATGGGATCCTTTAAGCGTAGCGTGAAGAGATATTTGTGCAGGCAGGCATGATCGCTGCGACTACCGATGGGTTTTTTCTTACCTTTTGATAGTAGTTGGCGTTTTTTGGACTGCACCATGCTTACCATCATCAGGTATGGTGCAGTCACTGTGTCGAGACAGTTTAAAACAAAACTCTTTGAATCTTTATTTTACTTGAAAAGTAAGCTTTGTATTTTTAACAATTTGGATAATATAGCTGTAGTTTTATAAAAATAAAAGTCAGCTGACTAACTAATAAAACCAGTGACTTATTAATAATTTCCCATCACAGGTGATTTTTATGTAGTAAACATGCCTAACGATACAAGTAAATTACTTAATACTATCTTATTATTGAATTATTTACAGACTACATCCTATTGGCCTATTGTAGATGTCAGCTTTTATGGCCAAAATTATTAATACCGTATTCTATCTTTAATCTCAAATGAGTTTATTATAGCAACAATAATCAATTCACTTCATACACATGGGTCTGATATATAGTGAATTAAAGACATATAAGTTTCAATTTTAGCCCTTTGACTAGATAGTCAAAGGCCTGTTTCATCTATAGAGATCTATAGCTAAAGCAGGTCCATGTAGTTATTAATTTATTGAGCTCAGTGATGATAAATAAAGAAATCACGATCACACAGCAATCGTGCCAACTACTCTATAACGACTGGCAGTTGGATGGCAATTTATTGCCCTGTGTATTGACCCTTAAAAAGAACTCATATAGGCAATACAAAGCTGAACAATGCTCTGTCAATAGTCACAGGTACAATAGGTTCTTTCCTCTTGGCAAAGTAGTCAAGGATGTTCACATACACAATAGTCAATAGTAAAACGAACCGCAAAGTTCTAGCTAAAGAGAACTACAATATTTTATCAACACTCCTACTACTACATACCTACCTACCTACTATGTTACTAATCATACCTACGTATTTATATGTACATCGACTTGAGTTAAAGCAATAGTTTTGCTGCTAAAGAGTCACGCATTCTATGAAATTCATTTATTTATACAGTTGAACGTTTAAAGATAATATTAATACTATTGTTTACTGATAGCGTCCTTCATATAGCTTTTATAGGGTTTATCAAGTCTATTATAATTTTATTATAGTCCAAACCGTTTATGCAGACATCGTTTAGAACAACATTTCGGTTAAATTGACCCAGAACAAAGGTCTTGGTAAAAATTACGACTTGGCATTTCGAAACCATCACCGGTTGTTACAACTAAATATGAGTAGTCCTCTTGATGTTGTTATAACAGATTTTGACTGTAATTATAATCTCAGGGAGAGCTGCATGCTTGTATTCATTAATAATTAGTATATGTACTAGAATTAAATATGTCTGCAGCAAATATTTTTTTGGGTACTTAGGTATTATAAAAGAAAAAAAATCGTTAACACCTAAGAACGAAAGGTTACCATTCCATAATATAAGTATTTGTGCATAAAAACAGTTTAGTAATTAGCATTTTGCTGTTAAGACAAGTTATATAAATGAATAATATGATTTAAAACTTTTCAGAAAAACGCGCTAGTACTAGACTAGAACAATTGTCTAACTTGAACATTTGTCCAATATCATCTACATGTTTTTTGAGATTGGTCCTTAATATAACATGACTTTGAATAGTTAGACATACATCGACAATTACATTTTTAACAGTTAAGAAATAAGGCACATAATATGACACAAAATGCAACAAAGGGCACATAATTAGATTGAAAATAGAAGTTATCTACCAGTAACGTTTACCAGTTTGATGAATATAAACCTACGTTTTATTTTACGCTGGCTCTACAAAGTGACTACAGTACGACTGATGGTAAGTACAGTGCAGTCCGAAATCGAAAGCGACCATCAAAGAATGAAAATCCGTTGATAGCCTCTGTTGTCATGTCAGCCCACACATACCACGACTGAAGGTCTCTAAGTATATGAGTAACTGATCCCAAAACGCGACAGGTCAAAGCGAGTCACTATGACGGTCTTTACACTTGTGTACTGAGGTTAAGACCCAGTCCGGGCAATCGTCATACAAATAAAAAAACTTAAAAAAATTGTGGTTAAACTGTATAAAAAAAAACTAGTAGGATGATAATTAGGTTAAGTCCTACTCACCGCAATTATTTCTATTGTCCTTAAGTTAAAATAGTTTGAGTAAAAACATATTGTGACTATTACATATTATAATCTGCGTTCCGCTGCGCTAACGTTCACTTTATGCATGACATATAAGCAAAGTGTATATATAGCTACCAATGTATCTCAGCACACCCCGAAAGGGATATAGCGTGGCGATATGTCATTGTCACATATTATAATTTATAAGCACGTACCATATTTATTCTAACCACTTGATACAAATTTAATTGTACCACCATTCCTGGAACTATCGCAATACATTGTTTTATAAATGTCGAATGTATTCTTACTTCTGATTATAGAACCTATGCATTATAGTTCCAGGAACGTACGTACATAGGCACGGAAGATTGCAAATGGTGTCTAAAGTAGCTTATACGAGAACCGTGCTTGCATTACAATTGAACGGGTTGATTGAAGTTTTATTATCTAACGAAGAAGGCATAGGCAATGCGAATACGCTCGTGACTGTACTTCCTGATCTTGAGGATTTATCAGTACTAGTAATAAACCTGCATACACAAAACAGTTAATCTACTTTACCATTATAAATATATCCTTGGAGGATATTCTCTAGTGTCGGTGACTCGTTTAAAATAAATAGTAAATACGGTAGTAACATTTAGTTTGGCATGTGTGGTTGGGATCTTGGAAAACTTTGCGACACAACTCCATAAGTTCTCGCAAGGTGCTCTGCCGATCCGTGCTTCCT